>OY041604.1:2410200-7210200 GCA_955876795.1 Eupithecia tripunctaria
ACAAGTACGAGTAAGTTAGATTGTGAGTTTTACTCAGAGGCACGATAAGCAGTATAGTTATTTAAGTACCGTAGGAAGGTCATTATTAGTCATTATTAATAATAATAGTTTATAATAAAAATTAAGATTGGGTCCAATCAAAGGTGTGGAAAAACAAATAATGCTTACAAAGAATTGTGGTCTTATAAATATTGATATGAAACTTGAATTTTAATTGTATTCATAACAAGAATGGAGGATACTCCAAATTAGTTAATTGCATATTAATCACACAAAAGCTAGTGTGTTGGAACAAATTGATAATTATTATAGTAGTTTTATGAGACGTGTTGCAAACTATACACTTATTGCATCGATGAGGGAAAGTTCGATTATTATGACGATGTTCGATGACTTAATTTGTCTTTAAGTGTTATGATAGCGTTGAAATTCATGTGCAAGCAAGCTATGACAG
This sequence comes from Eupithecia tripunctaria, assembly GCA_955876795.1. Lineage (NCBI taxonomy): Eukaryota > Metazoa > Arthropoda > Insecta > Lepidoptera > Geometridae > Eupithecia > Eupithecia tripunctaria. The sequence goes on from OY041604.1 coordinate 2,410,655, forward strand.
TTATTATAAGTCATTAAAATCCTAGACCCGTTCAATTAAATATCAGAAATGGTGCAAATTAAGGATGTTATAATATGATAATAATAAAGGATGATGTTACTTGGGCCACAATAAAATTAAAGGCTGACTTGCAATACTGCCACAATTATTTTAAATACGATATAATGTAATACATATACTGTATACAATATATTCGAAAAAGTATCTAACGAAGGTGGGAAGATGAAATACAATTCTATTGCTGTCATTATTTTTAAAAGTTATTTTGATAAAAATGTTCATAGCTGGTTAGGTAGGAACTAAGGTAGTTATTTGTTTAGGTAGGTGTATAGGTATATACTACGGGCGATAATAACATTAAATGAAAGTATTTAGGAGAAAGGTGGATAAATAGTTTTTTTAAGTGCGTTTAGATGTTAAGTGTAGCTTAAGGATAACGAAGGTTTGAGGGTGGTCAGTTAAAGAAGATAGAAGAAAAATCTATCTTTCATGGATGAAAAGGGATGATGATGTTTAGTGATCAGCTTCAGTACGTCCAGTCTGAGGGTGGACTAAGGTCATATTATAATGCCGCAGCATAGATGTTAAATTGACGATGATTTGATAGGAACACAAATACCTACAATATGATTAAGAATAAAATAAAAAGACAGACGTTAACAAAACTAATTATATTGATGGGTTTGAATATAGAGTCAGATGCGTGAATGGTCTAATGAAAACTTCAGCACTCGCATTCTCTGCGTGTTTAATTTTCAGAGGGTGGAATGTAGTGGTACGCTAGTGACCCTTGACTTATCTTCATAACCCATAAACAAAATTTTAAAAGGCAACGATTTTTTTTTGTTTTTAAAGCGGTTTCTACGTCTGCAAGTCATTAAAATTCATCTCACACCGATGGATAAACGTAGCCATAAAAAAATAGGCAACACTTCAAAACAATAAACTCTCCCAGCAAAATATCGATTCTAAATAGGCTTTTTTGTTGAATAAGAAGGAATTCGGTCTCCACACGTGCAGTTTTAGACAAAAGTGGAACCATGGCTATTCAAATACACTTAAGCGCAAAGCAATAAAGTATATTTTTTATTGCTTTGTTTTCTTTTAACTCGGTGCGTCGAGGTTTCTAAGCGTCGCACATGGTCAACGATAAGTATTGTTGCTATTAAAGTTTTAGTTTTAATGAATGGTAATTTATATGGAATGCCTAGTATTAAGGCCTGATCAGAAATGCATGTATCATTATTCATTCTCGTTGGAGACGTCACAGCGAAAATGAATAAACTAATTAAGATCTCTCATCTGTATTACTGAATTAACATGCCATACAATTGGCGATATTGAAGGTTAATTGTCACAAAAAGACAATGGTAATGACTCTCTATGTTGTTATAAGTTAAAACTAATGTTTCTTTTATTTTCATTATTTTAAGAGAGACGGACTTTGCGACGTGTAACGACATCTCGCGAACAGACGTCGAATCATTCGAAAAGGGAGTGACAATTACGCCCCCATAAGGTCCCGAAAGCTGATGGCGAACCAATAGAGACGCGGCACGATAGCGTGTTTCTTGGAATTTCTAACATGCGTCCACGCCGAAGGGAAGGTAGCAGGGGAAACGTAAATAGGCTCGCAGCAAGGAGCTCGGGATAGTCGGCACAATATTTTAGCGAGATACAAAGGTCACAATGGCTGAGCGCCATTGTTACCTTTTAGTTTGGTTAAAGAAGTACTTTTAAAATTAGAGTTAGAATCTGTGGTGAACGTGCGTTCCTGTTTCGAGTATAAAAGCTAAGTTTGATATATAATTGTTGTATACATACGATTGATGTTGGTGACTCTAAAATATAGCATACTGAGAGCCCGAGAGGCCCATTTGGATAACATAATCAGAACTCACTGTTACTGAAATCAATCGTGTTATTTACTGTTCATTATTGTGCTCTCCACAGAGAAATCCCGCCCATCTTTGAGGCCATTTCCCCGTAAAACTCTACTGAGTTCATAGAGCGACTGTGTTTCGCAATTTACATAACTATTCTCTGATTGATTCTGGGTACAAGGTTAGTGTAAGCCTTCAGCTTTCAATAGCCTTGGAGGCGCTGTTATTGAGACAGAACGGGTCGCCTATTAACTTAAAACCTTGGTTTCGTGCTTACACAGCTACGTAACAAAGCTCTAAGTTACAGCACCAGGGTGGCGGAATCAATCAAAACCTATAATTGTTTAATAGTCTTATTGTAATGTTTCCTTGTGCATCTTAGGATTAAGTTCTGTATATTTACTGTATTTTTGTGTGTGTTATATGTATTAAACAATACTAAATTCCTGTCAATCAGCTTGTTTACATTTCATATTAATTTGCCCTACAAGTTAGAGATTTCGTAAAGCTTACGCTACTCAATTAAAGTCTAGGTTAATTTAAAGCCTTAATCGAAAGACAGATCACTATTAAGGAAAAATAAGCCTTCCTCACAGCCAAGTCACTCAGAGTTACAGAGATGGATTGATATTTGTTCGAATACTTACTTACTACGTCAATAAGAGCATTATCTATACTAAAATTGATTTGGTCTATTCTAGTAGAATGTAACACATGCGTAGCCCACATAGCGGTGCGTATGTAGCAGCAGGAGGCCTCCTCATAATTAAAAATATAAATCCACATACACATCATATTGATGTAAGGCTGCCCTCTGGTAAAGTCCATAAACCGAGAGACACAGGCATATCGAACGAATTAAGAACCAATCAAAAGGCCATTAATCTACCTGAGGCTCAGCTTAATTGACTGGGGCCTTCCTTTTACATGGGTAAGAACTGTGCCGCACAACTTAAAACACACTGCTCTATACGGTATCAATCCATAAACTGTACGTGTCTAAAAGTTCAATAAGGTCATTGATATAAGCTCTCAACAAATAGATGAGCTGTACATGCTATTAATAAATTTAATCTGGTGTTCCTACAAGCACATAGGCCCGGGTCCGTTACAATCTGACGAATCCAATGTGTTATGCCGCGCACTAGGTTTTATAAGGATAATTTTGTTGTAGCTGTTTGCATTTCAAAATAAATATTCTATTTTATTCATAGAAAAACGAGTGCGAAGCTTCGGGTAGAATTTAGTTCATAATGTTTTGATGCCGACTGTCACTATACAGTAAGGTTTCAGTAAACCCAATTACGAAATCCAACCTATCGAAAATCCGCTAGAGAGATCCATCGAGCTTTCGTATAGAATCGAAACTGAATTTGGGCACAATCTACTAGACCGTATAAAACGTTTTGACTTTGATTTGACATGCTACCAAATCCCGCTTGGAGCCAGGAGTATTCATGTCAAATTTCAGTTCTAATTCTCGACTCCTACTCGCCAGGCACAGTTGGAATACGGCTAACAGAAAATACAATCCACTTGGTAGATATTGAAACTGTGTGTCTAGTCAGATAAAGGTAATGTTAGAGAAATTGCAGATGGCGGTAAAATAGTTATACGTAGTTTACCGTATCTTGGCTTCTAATACCTTTACCAGCCATTTTAAATACAAGTTAAAAATACGTCGTACGTAAATACTTTGTAACTTTTATATATCACATCACACTAATATTATAAATGCGAAAGTTTGTATGGATGTATGGATGTATGGATGGATGGATGGATGGATGGATGGATGTTTGTTACTTCTTTACGCCAAAACTACTGGACGGATCTGTCTGAAATTTTGCATACAGGTAATTCTAATCCTGGAATCAAACATAGGCTACTTTTGATCCCATAAATCAGTTCCCGTGGGCTGAAAATCACCTTTTAACGTTTCCATAGGAACAACGCGTGCGAAGCCGCAGGGCATAGCTAGTTTCTTATAGATGAACTAGCTACTTATTGGTACTCGGATATTAGTTTCGATCTGATGATTAGTTCTTCTCTTTTGATCTGAGATGAATCTGCGAGAACCTTTAGCCAAGTGGCTAAAGGTTCTCGCAGATTCATCTCAGATCATTTTAATTTTAATTTTGATGACTAATTTTATGACGCATAATCAAGTAATAGAATCGTGACAATCTTTTTGTAGTCATGTATTTTGTAATCATTTAGCAATTTTATGTTTTATTTTATTTTAATCTTAGATTAATGACGTCACTGTTCTTTTATTAATGAAACATTGTAGGGGGAGCACAGCTGCCTATATTACAGACTTTTAGTCTAGTTTAGGCAGCTAAGGCTAATACATAATTATTTTGAACAAGAATTCCTACTAGTGTGTTTATTATATATTAATGCCAGACAAATTGTTATGCTATTATTTGTTATGATTCGATTTGCAATAAACTATTGTAAAAAAAAAAATATTAGGAGGGTACTGCTATAGATTTTAGCTCAGTGCATATCACATAGACGGTCGTAGCCGTAACTGTACGTTGTATGTGCCTGTAGCGGGAAACGGGTAGATGGATATATTATTGACTGACGGCATCAAATGACAGACAGCTCGTGGGCCACTCGTTAGAAGCTCAGCGGACGCCATTGTGTCACTGTATAAATTTGACAGTAACAAACTTGCTTCAAACGTTGTTGGCAAGCTGTATCTATTCTACAACATTTAGACCCCTATTATGAAATATTGCTCAGTCATAGAGCTATGCTTGAGTGACGTTTATGCCATAGAAAAGCGTTGCTCAAGCATAGATCGATGACTGACAAAGCTTTCATAATACGGGCCTTAAAGTTTGTAAAAAAGTTAAATGCTTTCATTGCCCAGCCTAGGTGGTGCGACTCGCGGCGGCAACATGGGGATTGAAAGGTCTGCCTTGGTAGTGAAATTGAATGTGTTAGTTTAGTTTAAGGAACATACACGAGTGAAAGTAGCGCCCCCACCTATTTTACTCATACTCATACTCATTTATTCGCCGTAGGAGCACAATGCACACTTGGAGACGTCAATTTTACAATATAATGCTGATTAAATTATAATTTAAAATTTGAAGCCATAAAACAGACAAGACAGAAAAATAATCAAGTTAATAATTTGTACACATAAAAAAGATAAATTAGTAAATAGATCAGCTGTAAATGGGCATCGTTAAAGTCATGTACAAATAATAATTAATGGTGCTGCTGGAAAATGGCATTGTCTGTCATTATTAAATCTAAATAATATATAATTGTCACAGTTAGCTTAACTAGGTAAAATATAGCTGCTAAGAATGCATTGTCATTTGTGGACTAGCCTATGATAGATTAAAGAGGTGTAACATAATCAAAACTTATTCAATGTCATGGACTTTACAATAAAATAAATTAAAGCAGCTTGATGTGCATTGTCTGGATGAAGTACATAGGATGATTAGCCTAGCCTGTCGACTGAGTTAGGTTCCAGTTGCATGACGCTGGGGTTCATAAGTACGTTATGTACCTATCTAACAATCAGAAAGTAAGTAAATAGAAATTTAATAATATTAAATAATAATTGTCAAAGAAACATTAAAAAATTAAAAAAATGTCAAAGAAATAAAAAATTAATTAAATTTCCACATGTCAAGCGAAGCTGGAGTCGTCGAGAATTTCTTGTAATGAGTAATATCCTTTCTTTATCCATTTTATCTTATTATTAGGTACGTTAAACACAGGAAGTTATAAGAATCCATCGTACAGTTTGTGTCTATTGTAAGTTATATATTAATACCTCTGTGTAAAAGTTTCATTTTGTGAAGCTTAGGCAGAGATACGAAATTGCGCTTTTTGGCCACCAAACTCTATTTTCGCCTGAACTATTTAAGATAAAACTATTATAGTGGTATCAAAAATAGCTTATAATAGATTCCACAAACTGTACGATAGATTTTAAAATGTTCTGTGTTAAACGTAATAATATCATAAAATAGGTCGAGCTGTCAAAAAAACTGATACACGAGATAATATTATTTCGTGTATCAATTTTTTTGAAAGCGGTAACGGCGATAGAATGTGCGCAGAGCTTAAAGGACCATACACATGATAGGTTTAATGTAAATATGTACAGCACGATACATCTCATTACATCTTTCATAGAAATCGTCAGGAGACCACACACGACAGCTATAAATACATTTTTTCATATCACACTAATATTATAAATGCGAAAGTTTATATGGATGTATGGATGGTTGGATGTTTGTTACCTCTTCACGCCAAAACTACTGAACGGATCTGGCTGAAATTTTGCACACAGGTAAAATTCTAATGATAGGCTACTTTTTATCACATAAATCAGTTCTCTTGGGATAAAAATGACCTTTAAACGTTTCCATAGGAACAACGCGTGCGAAGCGGTGGGCAGCTAGTATGAATATAAAGGAATGTAATTTACATTATTAAACATTATAGCTGACTTGTATGAAGCACTTTACAGTTCCTGAAATTCACAACACAAAATAACTTGGGCTGTTACCGGTCCACACAACACCTGCCTGATATTCAAATCGTCACATTTACATGTGAAACGATACTCAAACGCATGTAATTGCGCTGATGACGTGTGTGCATGAGTGCGCCGAGTACGAGGGAATTAGTGTACAAGGTATTTTGGCAGAGTTCCATTGTAGGCGGCTATGGATGCATGCAATTTTGAAAAGCTAACAGAGTCAGAGTCAGAGTCAAATCGTTTATTTCTTTAGTCTTACAAAATAAGCAATTAGACAAGTCAAATAACGAATGTAGTAAAGTCGTAAAGTAGTCGTAGTAGTGTTAAAGTAGTGTAGTGAAGTTGACGACCTCAGTGGCGCAGCAAGCGATAGGTTGCGGGTTCGATTCCCGCCTCGGGACAAATGATTGTACAATCTGCAGATATTTGTTCAGCGCGTTCTGGATGTTTTCATAATAAAAAATATCTATCTTTTTAGTGTATTGTATTATGTATATCAGTTATCTAGTACCCATAACATAAGCTCTGCTTAGCTTGGGGCTAGATAAATTGTCCAACATTATTTATTTATTCAAATCCAACCTAAGATCATTGTTTTTTAAAGTAAATATATAAGTTATCTTGGTTGACGTATATTGATTCCTTGAATTTTACTTTATATAAGAATGTAGAAATTATGTTGTTTTCTTAAATATACTCTTCTTTTAAGTCGATTAAAAATATGAGTTTATTTTTAATCGACTTAAAAGAAGAGTATACATAATATCATTCATTATAAGTTAAAATTTTGGCTGCACCGCAGTTAACTGATATTCAAACTTCATTAACCAAAAACGTATCATACCTACCACATTAACGCGGTAAATAAACGGACAATATTCATGCAATATTGAACTGTTGCATAATTCATTGGATTCTGGTATATTGTTCACAAATTAACAATATCAATGTTACGTTCCAACTAATGAGACCCGATTGTCGATGTGTAAGCTATGATTTTGCAATTTGTTAACAAAATTTTGAGTGATTTTAGGCCATTAATTAGACACGTTGTTGATAAACTTATAATCACATCACACTTATTATGCGAAAGTTTTGATGGATGTTTAGATTTTTTTTTTAACTGGACAATTCACACAGCATTATCTAGCCCCAAGCTAAGCAGAGCTTGTGTTATGGGTACTAGATAACTGATTTACATAATACAATACACTAAATAGATAGATATTTTTTTTTATTATATAATAATATATATATTAATAATGCTGGACAATTCACACAGCATTATCTAGCCCCAAGCTAAGCAGAGCTTGTGTTATGGGTACTAGATAACTGTTACACATAATACAATACACTACATAGATAGATTTTTTTTACTGTACATAGAAAAACATCCAGAACGCCCTGAACAAATGTCTGCAGATCGTACACACATTTGTCCCGAGGCGGGAATCGAACCCGCATCCCCACCGCGCCACAGAGGCCGTCCAGGCAGATGTTAACTCTTCATGCCGGAATTAATGAGTGATCGATTTTTGAATAAAATAATTCTAGACCTGGAATAAGACCACAGATTAGTAATCTGTGAATAAGACATTCGCTTTTTATCCCACAAATCAGTTACCACAATATAAAAATATCCTTATACTTCACAATATAATAACGTTTCCAGAAAAACATCGCGAAGCAGCGAGCAAAAACTAGTAACGAGTTTCAGATAACATCAGATAAAACAAGAATACAAAGTTTACTTTTTACATCGAAGGCTTCAAAATACCTACGACACGTCATGACGGAGTAGGTTTTTCTAGGCTTTTAAGGAATGATGGATTGGCTGGCATAATTCTAACATTTTTCAAAGTAGATTGATCACAGGCGCCGAAGTTCAGGGTTCCAAGTTTTCTGTCGCCCGAAAATGATGATCATAGAGTTAAAACGATAGTGTCGCCCTTATAAAAATAAAAGGATAAGCGAACATTCTGTTTTTAATAAGTTAAAGCAAAGAACGTACAGTGCTGACAGTAAAATTGCTATCTCAAATGACCCTGTATTGCAGCAACCCAGGAGCTTAAAGCTTGTTTCGTATTCACGACCCAAAAAGAAGAGTATAAAGGATTCTAATGCAAATCTTACACTCGTAATCACCGGAAACAAGGAATAAATTATAGTTAGTACAGTTCACTACGGTAGAGTTGCTTGGCTTGCACTACGATGTTAAGAGCGGTGAATTCGCCCCTTCTGGACAAGGTCTTAGCACACGGGCGATTTGCGAGCGATTTCAAAGCAAAGCCATTCTGCAGTGAGCTCACCGCAAGTCCGCAGAGGAAGCCGCGATGACGCGTAGACGCCGCCGCGTAGATGCGGTTTGCGATCCGCATTTTTAACACTGGCGTCGACGGCGCTAATTGCTACAAGCTCGCTACGCAATCGCTTTGAAATCGCTCGCAAATCACCAGTGTGATAAGACTCTTCGATAACTTATACATACTCGTATATTAAATAAATAAAAATAAAAATCATTTATTTCTGACCCGTAAGTTAAAATACACTTACACAAATTTCAAGATTAAATTAAATACTTAAATAACATAGTACATAGTAGGTACAGTAAACACCATAAAATTTAATTAAAATTAGAATAAATAAAGATAAATAATAAAGAGAGTAAAATTAGTATGAAATCAACGACCATGTAGTAACTCTACATTAACAAAAACTGTTAGTTTTTGCCCCATACATGTTCATAATGTTGCTTATTTTCGGTAATAGGGTATATGCATCGATTTTTTTTATTGTTTTAATCGATTCTTTAGGTCATTATTTAACCGATGAATGATAAGACGCTCACTGAATTTCGCATTAACAAGGTAAAAAAAACAAATCAAAACTACAATCATTTTCGGGTGATAAAAACGCTGCCATATTGGCGCCATGTTTATGTGACGTCGACGTACACACTTGATTAAAACCTTTGGTGACGACCTCGGAAGTGATCATCTCAGGAAAGAGGTTTTCCGAAAAAATTGAAAATAATCGACAATACGAAATGTCAAGTGGGCAGAATAGTGTCAAATCAAGGTGCAGCAAGCAGAATAAAAAAAGAAGAAATGAGTACAGTGATGTCACGTCCGCTCTAGTCAATGGCGTAGCGTTTTGAAATTTTGCGATTGAGATTTAAAATATCAATTTTTCAATGTTTAAATTCTACAATAAAAACATCTCAAAATGCAAAAATAAATATGTAGATATGTTTCTATATCAATAGAGAATACGTATATATTTTTTTAGCCATTTTGAAATCACATGCATATACCCTATTGGTTCACTATTGTTTTTGTGTGAATAATTAATTGTAACTAGTCTAACTTTTCTAGTTTAATTTTAGATAGCGTTAGTTAGTAAGCTACTGTTACGTAAGTTTGTAAAGTTTATACGAATAAATTATTTCATTTCATTTCATGCACCAATCAACAATTTCTTCTAAGATGAGATTGATCGATTTTTCCGTCGTTCCATTTTGATATAATTTCAATAACGCGATTATAGGCGAATCAATAATGGCGTATATGTTAAGTCCATTTTGAAAGAACATATTTCTGCGGTTGACTGTACCTTCGTGCGTTCCGGTATAACCACTCAGTCATTTGAAACGAGTCCAAAACCCAGGTTTTTATAGCATGTTGTATGGAAATGCATCCATTTGGTGGTGCTATTGGTGCTAGAAAGAATCCCATCCACATTACATATTTCTTAACAAAGTTATTGGTACCTACTAATAGGTAACTCTTTATGTAACTTTATGTTCACCTAATTGTGTACGTTGTACGTTGTTTCGTGAAAAGTGTTATTTAATATAAATAGTAATTTTATCAAAAAACTTTTAAAGGCTGTATTAGCCTGTTGAGTTATTATTAGATAGATAGATAGATAGATGGATTATAACTTTATTGCACCATCAATACATAACAAAAACAAACAAGGAAATTATTATTAATTGGTCTTCTACTTAGTTAGGTTCTAAACAGTGTTTAGTTTATCTACGTATGTAAAACTTATATAGTAAATAAAGAACTTTAAATTTGTTTTTTTTTAACCACTTGAACGTCCCGTGGTACTTAAGTACCACAAACGTTTACCCCCGCAAACGTCCGTGGTATAAAATGGCCACGGGACGTCTAGCTCTTTTGGATAACGATTTTTGTATTCTCTATGCCTCTAAGTTGTTGTCCGTCGATACTAGATGGCACTATTAACAATTATCTACTAATTTCTACCAAAAGTTCCCATACCTGGCAATAATAATTATGAAAAAAAAAAAAAAACTTGTTGACAGAGTGAGAGAATATTTTTCGTGAAGTGCCGAGCTGCAAATATGTCGTAAGTTCTTTTGTTTTACTGTTTATTTTTGGGATTGTGATACATGTAATTTTTCCTTAGATTCTACGCGTGAAATAAGAGTAAAAACAATATACTCTCCTACACTCCAAAGTTAAATAATTGAGCAAAACAGATAGTCGAATTGGTGTTCTTGTATCAAAATGGTTGTTTCATGTTTTCTTACGTGATATTAAAATAAGTTTTTGGAGTAGTAATGTCTTTATATCGTAAAATAAACTATCTAGAATAATTCATTACAGAGAACAAACTAATCAAGATCTTATTTTTACATAGATTCATCGAATTTGGTAAGTTTAAAACTTGCGTTGAACGAAATTTGGGCTTGAGGACCTATTTTGATAAATTTATTTAAAATACTTCTCCTGGATAGTTAATTATTATTTTGGTAGCGTTTCAACGGGATTAGAGTCTAGTTTGTGAAACCGTTTTTATTATTAATACAGATATCACAAGTAAATCACAAAAAAAATAAACTTGCGGAAAATCACCAACAACAACTTACAAAGTTGATGTTTTGTTATCTATGATCTACATAGAAATACTATTACTACTCTTACACGTAAATTACTACATTTTCCCTGAAATATTTACCAAAATCTTTGAATAACTTTGAGATGACTTATTACATGACGAAGAGTTTTTTGTTTTTTTAGGTTAGTCTAAAACTTTACAAAAAGTCACAAATCAAGGATTTTTTTCCTACGTTCTCCTAACACTCTTCAATTTTAAGTGTCTCTCCAATTTTTAAGCCTTCTTCGCTCTCAATAATAAGCTCAATCCTTTTCACATCCAGTTAAGTTCAAAATAACAGCCAAAAGACTTCTAAACCACATTTCATTGAACGTTCGAAGAGATCACTTAGGCGGCGGAATAAAGGAGTGGTTCAGTAGAGTTGCCTATCTCGTATCCGGCAATCACCCGGCTTAATAATAATGTGGTTTATATATACTAACTATAATAGTTTTAATCATCCAAAATGCCACAGCTTTTGTCTCAATATATAGTTATAATCCAATACGAAGACTTGAACTGAGAATCTCCATCCTTCTACCTCTATCCGACTATTGGCTGCCTGAATGAGAGGTACTCGACCAACCAAAACCTAAAAAAATGCTTTTGCTACTTTTTGCTATCTGATCCTTCACAAAATTTTGGGTCTTAGACGAGTAAACGCAGGTTATGTTTGGCTTGTAGGTAATGTTATGGGGCCTAGTCTCAATCTATTTTGTCGGATATATCTCTAGAGTTTGGTACATAATAGAGTGCAAAGAAAGATAAGATCAGTTCATGTTTTTTGTCTGAAAGTCACTTTCTTCCGGGTGGTTTTATCTAGAAATTTTGCATGATTCACGCACACTCATTAGAGTACGCGTTTTTGAGACGAGAAAGTCATGCAAAAGCAGAGGGTAAAGTTTGGTACAGTGCGTCTATGGGACAGGGAACTACGCAAAACCCATACTGAAACGAGATGCCACGGTAACGTCTGGCTTAATAACATCAAATAGGCTCACCTGTCAAAAGTTATTTCAGTGATATAACTCTTGTAGATCTACGTGGTTATCCGGCTTTTCTAATACCCCTGTCCACAGCACTAGACAATTCTTTTGAATTAAAGATATGGCTCACGTCTTGCGTTCAATGGGGATCCCTAGCGGAGTATAATTGGAGATGTGAAAGAACATTGTAATTCAGATAAAATGATTTAAATTCTCTTCTTCGTGGAGAATGGAACTTTAATAGGTTTTACTTTGCACTTTAGTCTTGAAACCCGGGTTTTTAGCTGCTATTGTATTCTTGCTCTCTGGCGGAAAGTTATGTAAGTACTGAAGTATCTTTTTGCGGGGTTTTTCACAAGACGATAAAAGGTAGGGTAAAGTGAGTTTCTGAGTAGAAGATCCACTTTGAATTCGTAAACTTTACGTAGTTGAAAGTTATCGATCAGGAAAAATCGGCCACTCTTTCGATACTTAAATCTCTCTCAAAAACATAACCTTTCAGCTGCTAGGCTTTGACGGAGCTATGACGTATGTTACCAAGGCCAAAATGGCCGATTTCTGTCCGTCACGGGTGCGTGGCGATCATAATCCAGTTTTTTTACCTGCAAAAACAAATGTATCAGCTGCCGGGCTGCAAAATTCCACCACGGGCAGCCCGGCAGCTGATACATTTGTATACAATAACCCACAAGAACTTAAAACACACCAAAGAAAAACAAAAATCATGATGTGTAAAGCTTCAGGCGTGTAAACAGATGTAACAAACCCGACAACGTCAAAAAATTCCAAAATCTGTACCTCCAATATTACTTTGGTGCGGAAATCCCCAAGAGGCTCGGAAACTGATGACGCAATACCCTCTCACCTGTCTTTACCCTGCATATTGTAACGGAATCGAACTCATAGCTTTACGTAATATCTTATGCCATGGGCGGCGTGAGTCAAGTGCACTGAATCATCTCCACACGGTTGCAGTGTAGGGAGGAACGGCTTGGTCTATTTAATATTTTTTGGAATAAATAAAAATTCACAAGTTGAGATAAAGATCTATTTGTTAGAATATTTATTGAAGAAAGAATCTCAAATTATCAAGTAGGTAAATAAATAAATAAATAATGCTGGACAATTCACACAGCATCATCTAGCCCCAAGCTAAGCAGAGCTTGTGTTATGGCTACTAGATAACTGATATACTTAATACAATACACTACATAGATAGATATTTTTTATTATACATAGAAAACATCCAGAACGCCCTGAACAAATGTCTGTAGATCGTACACACATTTGTCCCGATACGGGAATCGAACCCGCAACCTCCTGCGTCGCAGGCACACCTTCGCCCACCGCGCTACCAGAGGTCATATGTACTTTTCACTATGTTTAAAAATTGTCAACAAGTAAATTAATTTGAGGTTAAGTTCTACAAGTTTGTTTAACTTTGGTGCAGGTAATAAAAAAATCAAAAATAGGAGGAAACAAATTAGGAAAAAAAAAAGTTTATTATATTTATATTTTGTTGTGCTAGAGGTTTCCAAAAAATCATTTTCTATTCCAGTCTACTTAGGGTCTATTCTTGGAAAACACAACACATACATGGTGAATTGATGATGATTCTAATGTGATGATGATAATAATTAGCCAGTAATAAAATAGTTAATTCATACCAGAAAAAAATGAATAATCAGAAAAAAACGTACTCCATTAATTTTACATGTACCAATGTATTTCGCTTTTATGAACGTTAAATGACGCGCGGGAATGAGAATTTAATCGTCCCTTCGTAGTCTAGTCTACAATTACGTGATACATTGTCGGCCGCATCTTCGCTTTCCATCATGTGAGATTGTGGTCAAACGAAGGTCTATCAATTTTATTATCAATCTATAAAAAAAAAAAAAAAATCGTCCCGTATTATAAAAGCCTGCTCAGTAATCGAGTTATGCTTGAGTAACGCTATTCTATGGCATACGCGTCACTCAAGCATAGACCGATGACTGAGCAAGGTTCCTTAATAAGAATAAGAATAATTATTTATTCGTAGCCACACACCTTATACCAATAATAAAGGAAATACAAAATATACGTAACTAAGAAAAATATAAACCTTTGGATTTAAATGTCGAAACTTATACTAAGCGTGTAGTAGTCGAGTCTCAAGGGTATAAATAATTGGTCTTTCCTTATCTATGTGCGCGGCTAATCAGGTCCAGCCTCAGCTTGATGTCATTATCCATCGAGGTCGATAACGAAGCTGGTTTTCAGTCAGGACCTAAATTGGGCCTTAGTGTTCTGTGCCCCAATTAGACTTGTACCAGCTGATCCTGAGCTGTGACATGATGTGACTGAGACTAGGCTACGTGTGCTATCTTTAATTCAACAGCTCAGCGAGGAAATCCACTCCGCGAGGTTGGTCTAAGGCGATAGCGCGGTTGTTACTGCGTACTTCATTCCTTATGCGGCTACAAAGTGGACTTTAAAAGGTTATTTTTGATGTTTTAATGTGTCTCGAATCTGAGACAGATTAACATCGGAGATTCGAAACACATTAAAACAGACGTGAGTTTTTTGGGAAAAGGGAGTTTTGTTACTTATTAAAAAGTGGTCTTGGACAGTAATACACTACCCGTGTCCTAAAAAAAAGATTATCTTTCAGTCGCCAGAAAGATTATGAGAAGATATTGGACTGATATATTTTATTTTGTAAATCAAACAAAAAAATACAAAAATAAAGATCGTCAAAGTTAAAGACGACCTCCGTGGCGCGGTGGGCGAAGGTGCGCCAGCGACGCAGGAGGTTGCGGGTTCGATTCCCGCCTCGGGACAAATATTTGTACCCATAACACAAGCTCTGCTTAGCTTGGGGCTAGATAATGCTGTGTGAATAGTCCAGCATTATTATTATTATTATTAAAGAGGCTTTAACTATATCGTTTTTGTTTAATCGACAACAGGAATGGACTTTTGACTGACTAATTTGAACTTTTTAGGACAGCCTTTTATGGTTTTATGGAAGATACGTAGTAAATGAAATATTTTTTTTTGGAATTAGCCTGTTATGATTGCTGGAAAATAAAAAATAAGTAACAGTTCATTAGATGATGATCGTGTTTATCAATGAAATAGAAAATAAAGTGCTGCGCTAAAAGAAAAATAACAGAACTACATTACCTCAACAGCCTTTATTGGTCCACTGATGGAGGCAGGCCTCCCTCTGATGAGCGCTTTATAATACTTTTCCATGGGGGGTACTGCCCACAATCCCCACGCTGGGTATACGGGTTGGGGGTTGCAGTTCGGTAGAATTCTACTGCAGGGAGCGCTGCTGTACGCCCCCGTTGGATATCCCTTAGTTGCCTCATAGATCTGAAGAGTTGGGGCGGTGAACATTTTTAGCCAGCATCACCATTGAAACCATTGAAACCATTGAAACCATTTATTTATCACACAGCTCTGGGACCTCATTGTATTTTCACAATAGGAAGCAATTCTAGTTTTTTAAATTATTTTAAACAATGTTGTCTCTCTCATTTGTTTTGTCTTATATGCAGTATGTAATTCTCGCTCCCGCCTACACCTTGTTGATTGTTGATAGATTATTTCTGTCTTCAACTGTATTTCAATATTTTTCACGCGAAACGAATTGGGAAAAGAGAGGCGTGGGCTAGAATCGTAATTCTTTCCTTTTATTCGGACAATTCGAAAAACAGGTTCAATAATTCACGCTCACAAACGTTTTGTATCAAGTTTTTTCTGATGTTTTATAGATAGGAAATGTTAGATGCAGAACAGTACTTCCTGAATACGTAATAGGAGTAGGGTATCTTACTTCAAATAATGTTCATTATGTACATATATCCTTAGTCAAGTTAAGTAGGTTAGTAAGTACTTACTTTTATTATTAAGTTGTGTTTTTTTATGATTAGAAATAGTGTTTTGATGAATAAACTCGTTTTTATCTTATTTATTTATATAAAATCCAATAATATCCCAAAAAAAATCGTGAGTCTAATCGTAGAAGTCGATTTTTTTGGGATATTATTTGTTTTCTCTGGAATGGATCGAGCTGAAATTTTTGTACAAAATGTAGTAATGGAATAACCTAGCTACTGTTTATCTCGCGAAAACGCGTGTTAAGCCTCGGGCAAAAGCTAGGTCTACAAAATAATAATAGAAATTGTATTACTATTAATTCTATCTAATATTATAAACGCGAAAGTTTGTTAACATGTTTGTTGCTCTTTCACGCAAAAACGACTTTATTTACACTTATAGAGTTAGTTCTAGCCCTGGAATAACACATAGGCTACTTTTTATCCCATAAATCAGTTTCCGTGGGATAGGCGTGCGAAGCCACGGGGCGCAGCTAGTATTATATTTCTGTTAGAAGCACCACCATCCATTATTTTTATTTCACAATAGTTTTGTTTACCTGGAAGAAATAGCTTTAAGCGATAAGGCCGCCAGTTCCATTGCTGTACTCGACATGTTTAATTATGTAAAATCTGTTAAATTAAGCATTATACTCGTAATATCTAGTAAAAACAGCTTTAATAAACCGAAAAATAACACTACAAATCAAATGAAATAAAAGACTACTAACACGAACAATTACCGTGAATAATTATTAATTTATCTCTTTTGTTTATACGGAATGAATTAGATATTCATTTCGTGTAAACAAAAGAAGTTGTACGTTTCTTGATCGGGAAAAAAGCCGATAGTTAGTGCTTACTTGCCAATAGAGAAATCTTTCAAAAGCACTAGAGTTAGTAACTAAATCTTTATTTTAAAACTTTGGAACAATAGTGACCCAAATTACCCAGTCTATCTAGTTAGCCACATCAATCAGCTGATTAGCGGAGCCGTCACTGGCAGTGTTGTTGGACGCAATGTGCCATTTGTGAGTCAGGCTCGCGTGGGTCCCGTGAGTCATTATTGTAAACGCAGTCAGGTAGAAAGCAGGCTATCTTTTTTCAATCTGCGCCTATTAATCTACATAATTATCACCCTTTTTCATTGCTTAAAACTCCTTCTCATTCAATATTTTTTCATTACCAAAACAAAAATGTAAATAACAAAGTAGACCACTCATTTTAAGGTAATAGCTAATAGCTTTGAGATGTAATCAGAAATAGAATAAAAACTTCAGATTTTTGCCAGAGTTTTTTAACCGCGGGCGTGCGTCCTGAGTCGATGTTTTTGCTCACGAGTGTACATCCATGACTTTAATGTAGTATAATGAGTGAGTCATAAGCAATTTACTTCAAAATTCTACTTCTAAATCGTTTTTTTATCTACGAATCTGTGAAGGTACCTTCATATTTATAAAAATGTTACTTCGATCTTTTATTTAGAATGACGTGTTTTAAAAATACGATCAGTGAAAGTTTTTCGATCGATTTTTTAAAAATAGATACTTTTTACACATTTGGCTATTTATCTCAGGAATAGCACACTTTTTTTCTTCGGTTCTTGTTTTGGCAAGAAACATAAAAGTATTTCTTTTTTATGCCTTTTAATTTTTTTATTGGTATTTTCATTAAGTTGTAATTAAGTAAAAACAGTTTTGGCGCATAGAACATTTTGTGCACGTCTCTGCTCTTCTCACTCGCGAGAAAACCATATCTTGTCATCCCGCTCGAAATCCATCTCGTAGCGGCGTTATTGCACACTAAGTTAATTAGTAGACTAAGTTATTTCATAAGTTTTTGAATGTTCAACAAAGACATGATCTGTCTATCAACCTATCTAATTTGCATTTTTGCTACCTGGGCTTAGTATATTCTAAATTTTCAGGCATAAAATATCAGGGAAACTATTGTAGGAGTAAGGTAATAAAGGAAAGCATTAACTGACTTCAAAAGAGGTTCTCAATTCGACTGGTTTTTTTTTAATTTGTTACCTCAGAACTTTTGACTGGGTGGTCAGATTTCATAATTCTTTTTTATATGAAAGGTGGTGCTTCCTGTGTGGTCGCATTTTAATTTGATTTAGTTCTTACAATGGGATCCATGAAAATTCATGAAAAAACTATAAAAATTGAAGTCAGTTTATAGTTTTTTAAAACAAAATTAATTATTTTGAGAAATGAATCGTAAGAACATTGGGCACTGGACATTATATGAGGGAACAACATAATAACGCAGGGCTATAAAGAGTAATATAAAAAAAAATAGACAGAAGGGAACAAAAGGTACACAATGGTCCGTGTAGATATATAAACACTGATATTGCGTGCCCGTTTCTTTCCGAACTTGGCCGACGCTCTATCGCGCATTTCGATAATGACGTAACCATGCAAAATAACAAGCCTGTAAATTTGATAATATCAATAAAATGTGATAAAAAAGGGACCAAAGCGTCCAACGGTTCATGTAAAGAAACTCACTGCAATTGCGTCACTCGTTTCTTTCCGAACTTGCCTGACGCTCTATCGCGCGTTTCGATAATGATGTAACTTAACGAAATAACGAAATGACTTACGTCATGTAAAATTACAAGTCTGTAGGTTTGATACTATCGATAAGATGAGATATGAAGAAAAAGCGTTTCTATAATGACGAAATCATCTGGCCGCTAGGCGCCTGCTTTTATAGTAAATTCTGCATTTCTGTTAAACCAGCGACGTGCTGTGCACTTTGTAAATGAGTTTAGGCAAAACGCAACCACGCCTCGCGCGTCATAGTGTGATATTATGCAGAAGGACCAATCACTAGGCACTTCCAGAGGGGTGTGTCTATTTGACGTTAGAAACGAGACGTGATCGTGACGTCATGTTCCATACAATTTGGTACAGCGCGTCTTCATGGAACTATGCTAATCCCACACTAAAAGGAGATATCGCGATCACGCCTCGTTCATCATCAGCCTGTATCAGTCCACAGCTGGACATAGGCCTCGTTACTAACGTCAAATCACGTAGAGCGTCAAATAGACTCCCCCCCTCAGGTCTAAGATAATATTCTGAGATTGAGATGGATATTATATCATTTATTCTTTAGACGACAATCTACAAAACGACAAATTACAACTACCTACGTATTACGTGAATTGATATAAGTGTAATTTACGAGGTTGTAGAAATTACAACCTCTACCTACCTGTAACAGTAGGTAGTTCCTACTTTGTTTTGTATATGTACAACCCATTATCAGAGACTCGATCTAAATATTACATAATACTGGGCATTCTACCTTTTGGTGACAGCTAAGATTTTAAGAAATTGATCCTACTAATATAACCCCAAAAATTTATAAACATGTATGTATGTTTTTTGCACTTTCACGTAAAAACTACTGAACGGATCGGGCTGAAATTTTGCGTACATGTAGTTCTAGGCCTAAAATAACATATAGGCTACGATTTTTTTCATAAATCAGTTCCCGTAGGATAAGCCTGCGAAGTCGCGGGACGCAGCTAGTAGTTATATAATTCAATTCTTTATTTAAAACCAGTCATAGCATTACAGAGTACACTCCAATGCGTTACATCTAGGAAATCTACTTGCTAGTGAAAATAAAATTACAACAACATAACAGGACTAAAAAGTAAATTAAATTCGTAAAATAAAAAGAATGTTAAGACAAACTGATGTTTGTCTTAACATTCATTATTTGCTGATGCAAATAAAACAAAATATACGTTATAGTACTAGTTGTATTCTGTTGTTTTGTTCATTTTTGTGTCTCTGATAAATAAACTGCTAATTTCAAGTCGGTTAAATGATAAAATAACACAATAGAATTAAATAAAGGCGTACTACACTGTACCGCGCACGTGAGCAAGCGTGTCATTAGCAATATTGCGATGAAGTTAATACGGCAGCGTTTGTTAGGAATTAATTACGCGTATTTAGATTGAGTGTGCGACTGTGCGTGTTCAGCTTAGTCATAGGGTGGTGAATGTAGTCAAAGGGTAGATGGGAATTGTTGGAAGTGATTTTTGTAAGTAATGTTTAAACTGGGTGAGTCATTAAGGTAAAGTAACTGTGAAAAGTAAGGGTTGTTTAACTTTTGGTTGTGAGTCACATAGTTTTTACGTAAAACGCAATTTTAACTCTGGACAATCTACGTAACAGTATCTAGCCCCCGATCAAATATTAGCTAATCAGCTCTTAATTCTACAAAATGTTTAGAATTTCAATCATTTTTAATACCTCTAAGTAGTGTAATATAGTATGTATGTACCTAGTCTATCGGTTATGTAGTAATTAATTAAAGGTTAAGCCATCTCTTTCTCAAAAATATGCACACCCACCCACTTAACATTGTATCTCTCTCCCAATAAGGTTTGCTGGAAGAGAACTCTTTTTAGGGTTAAGCTCGTCTTTACTATTACTTCTCTACTGTATGTTTTCTATGTATGGTTTTTAGTGCAATAAAGAATTAAGAATTATGAATTTTCAAGAGTTAGCCTGCACCCTGTTTAGGCTTCTCCAAACAGAATTTCCTAATAAATTATAATTCCAAAGCAACATCTGAAACTGAAAGTTTATACTGGACAACTGGCAAAACAGTTGGCCGATAGATATTGGTAGAAGTTGAAGTCCTAAGTAAATAAAGTAATAATCGGAGTTCCGATTGACCTCTTTGATATAGTTTATGGTGGTGTCGCTATCTTAAAGATAACTATGAGAAACATCACTACCCTCAAGTTGAGTGACAAGAAGGCTTGATATTTTAGTAGATCTCATTCTGCCTACTAATTATATCCCGTTACGTTACCCCCCACCAGGGACACTGGTACCAAAGAGTCTGAATAAAAGTTTCTTTAAAATTATGTTTTGATATTCTTTCGACATTTTTTACAAGTATTTCAAGCTACATAAGCAATAAATCATTAAATATCAGTTCCTATCGTATTCTAATAAATTATACAGGTATTTCAAAGTAATATAAATCATTACAAAACACTAGACAATATAAACGACATGTAGTAAGAAAACCCTACATGAGTTTACTTACATCAAACCTTTTGGGTATGGAGAAAGGTTAAGGTTAAAAGTTTTTATTGGATTATTGTTAGTTACTAAATTTCTTGTTTTAATTTGGGTACACACAGTTCAAACTGCTAGGTCGAGAGAATCATATTTTATCGGTAGAGGCTAACAACACCCAAACAATGTTTCGGATCACAGCTGTTTTAATTATTTATTAATTTATAAAAAGTACACTATTTTTAATGCAATGTTAATTAAATATAGTTGTATGCTACTACTACTCATGCCAATTACAGAAATTAAATACGTTCAGCCATAATACATGTACAAAAGGTAACGATGAAAACAGCAGCGTCAGATTTCTGAAATATTGAAAGATAATAACAATAACAATATTTTTTCTTCAATGTGAAAATATCGGAAACCTGACGCTCTAAGATTTTATTTCAAAAACATTTTTTATTTGTTTTAGTGTCTTCTATCAAACTATAAAAAAAATATTGTTCGTGTTAATTTTGACAAAACTAAGGCCGTTGTAAGGGCGATAATCTTTTTACCTTTTCATAAAAATAATTTGAAATCACACATAGGTAAGGTAGGTTGTAGGTTGTTGGTAGGTCACAGGTTTAAAAATATTTTCGATAAATCCCATTCCTCGATTTTTTATTCACAACCGAATGCAGAGACATCAATGAATCGCACTTGATCGGGACTCGTTTTATTTTTAGTGTCGCACCGAGACGTGCCTTGATTGGTAGTCCAAATTTCATTCCGTCCTATTCTTTTTAGCCCGTCCATTACGTAGCAGGTGAAAATGGTGTGTCAACGGGAATTTTAAAACGGACTGTAAATGAGATTCCGTCGATTGTACGTGGTCAAAATATATTGAGTTCGGATTGGAGGGATTGCAGTTTTTGAATGCTTTTGTTCTTCAGGTGATCGCAATTTCAGATTTTTGTAATATGTCTGAGAAAATCGTTGGTCAAATCTTAGTAAAGGTATAGAATTAGAGATAGCGTTACGTCGAGCGGGTTTCATTCTAAACGTGAATAGGAGTAAGATATAGTTATCATTTGCTTTTTGATGCTTTAGCACGTAACACTATCCGCCATCATTAAAATAAAATTTCGACTATAACTAATTGCAATAGGGTATATGCATCGATTTATTTTATTGTTTTAATCGATTTTTTAGGTCATTATATAACCGAAAAATGATAAGACGCTTACTGAATTTCGCAATAAAAAGGTAAAAAAAAATCGAAACTACAATCATTTTCGGGTGATAAAACGCTGCCATATTGGCGCCATGTTTATTTGACTTCAACGTTCACACTCGATTAAAACCTTTTGTGATAACCTCAGTAGTGATCATCTAAGGAAAGAGGTTTTTCGAAAAATCTGAAAATAACCGACAATACGAAATATGAAGTGGGCAGAATGGTGTCAAATCATGGTGCAGCAAGCAGAATAAAAAAATAAATGTGATGTCACGTGTGCCTAGCCAATGGTGTAGCGTTTTGAAATTTTGCGATTGAGATTTAAAATATCAATGGTTAAATTCTACAATAAAAACATATCAAAATGCTAAAATAAATATGTAGATATGTTAATATATCGCTAGATATTTTTTTTTATTCATTTTGAAATAACATGCATACCCAATTAGGCATACATGAATGAACGGTATAATGACGATGGCCAAAAAAATCTAATTAGCCCATCAGTTAGCTTATCTGAAAATAGTGGAAATGTATTTTTTCTTCCGTCGATTTTTTTCATCATTTTTCAAGTTTTCTCATGAATTAACCTGGATACTTAATTATCATGTGATAATCATGATAATTACAACTAAATAAAAAATCTTGTAATTGATAGTTTAGGAGAAAAACGGTAATTACTGAGAAAACTCTTTGCACTATTATTACAGATACTTAAAATAGGAATTTTTAAGAAGAGAATTTTTGAGAAGGTAAGATGCCATGCATAGCATAGATTATTATATTTCAAAGCTTTTTCTATAAAAACTAAGAAGTAAAATGGTTTTAACTTAACCTAAATGAGGTCCGATCTACGCCCTAATTACAATGTAGCTTATAATATCTTCTTTTCCCAAAACCTGAAATAATCGTTCACTGGACATACAACGAACGTCTACAAAAGCGCAAAAAATAAAGTTCAATCTTGTAAGTAGTGCACCACGAAGATCAAGTTAACGACTCGTTCCACCATAACTCATCTCGCCTGGCCATTGTAAAAAATAACTGGGCGCAGATTGTGTAACAGTTGACCAAAGTTAGTGCCAGATTCGGTAAAAGCTAGCACGAAACGGTACATCTTTTTAGCCGACTTCAAAAAAAAGGAGGAGGTTCGTCTGCATCTTTATATTTTTTTATTTTTATGTTTGTTAGCTCAGAACTTTTGACTGGGTGGTCCGATTTGCATGATTCTTTTTTTATATGAATATGGTGCTTCCCATGTGTGTGGTCCCATTTAATTTGGTTCAGTTCTGACAATGGGATCCATGAAAATTCATGGAAAAACTGTTAAAATTTATGTCGGTTTATAGTTTTTTAAAACAAAATTAATTATAGATTGATAAAAAAAATATTTGGTATTCACAAGACTACAGACACACACACATACACATTAGAAATACAATACAATTCAGGTGATCGCAATTTCTGATATCACACTAATATTATAAATGCGAAAGTTTATATGTATGTATGTTTGTTACCTCTTCACGCCAAAACGACAGAACAGATCTTGCTAAAATTTTGCACACAGGTAATTCTAATCCCGGAATCAAACATAGGTTAAAAATGTGGGGTAAAAATCACCTTTGTACGTTTTCATAGGAATAACGCGTGCGAAGCCGCGGGCGCAGCTGGTAGACAATACAATACAAAATCAGAAATTGCGATCACCTGAATTGTATTGTATCTCTATGTGTGTGTGTCTGTAGTGCATACATTGTTTATCATAGTTTTGTCTTTTTTTATGCAGTTTTTTTTTCATAGTGACGGTCGTTGAATTAATCAATTAATTCAACGACCTTTGTGGTTCAGCGGGCGAAGGTACGCCTGCGACGCAAGAGGTTGCGGTTTCGATTCCTGTCTCAGGACAAATGTTTGTACGATCTGAAGATATTTGATACTAGCTGCGCCCCGCGGCTTCGCACGCGTTGTTCCTTTGAAAACATTAAAAGGTGATTTTCATCCCACTGGAACAGATTTATGGGATAAAAAGTAGCCTATGTTTTATTCCAGTATTATAATTACCTGTATGCAAAATTTCAGCCAGATCCATTCAGTAGTTTTGGCGTGAAGAGGTAACAAACATCCATACATCCATCCAAACTTTCGCCTTTAGTGTGATTTTATTCAGGGCGTTTTATGTAGTGCATCGTATCAAGTTTATCAGTTATCTACTACCTATAACACAAGCTTAGCTTGGTGCTAGATAATAGGTCCAGCATTATTAATTGATTTTTTAGATTTATTTATGTTTAAGTAAATGATTATTTCATGAACTTGAGCTACGTAAAACCTCTTAATCGATTTGTGTTGCCATGGGTTTTCTTGGGGTTTGGCATAAGTCGCCGAAACAATGTAGAATCTTAAAAAAAACATTATTCCTATGCGCAAATCTTCTCTTCCTTTTGTAACGAGAGTCAACTTTCGTTTGACCCAATTACAGAGTATTACCGTTCATGGTACGGAACCCTTCGTGCGCGAGTCTAACTCGCGTTTGGCCCTACTTGGCACTTTAAACCCGTATTATGAAAGCATGCTCAGTCATCGATCTATGCTTGAGTGATGCTTGCTTGTGTATACTATTAATTTGAAACTGTATTAATTTGAAAACAATTTTTAAGCTATTGCATAGCTTCTATCGCGGGCCTTGAGCGCGGGGACCGAATCCAGAAATTCCGTAACGAAAAAACCTTGACGTTTGTCTCTTTAGTTCAGCAACTCGCCTCTAGATGGCGTTGCAATAGCTTTACCGCGGCAGTCCCCGAGTGCCACACGTCTTTTTTTTTTTATTGTATTGAACGATTATCAAACATTACTTGATTATAATTGCCTATTTTAGAACGATGTCAAGCTTTCATATCCCTGCCTAGTGATTCTTTGAACTTATCTTTACTCAAGTGTGGTCTGGACCACAAGAGTTACGTTCTATAACAAAGATTTACTTGAGCAGAGATTCTAAGCTTGAGTAGAACTCACGTAATAAGTGCATAAGTAATTCTTGGGGACGCTTTCATAACACGGGCCTTAGATAATTACGGATTTGCGACTAGTTTCATAAGCCTTATGTTACATCGCACGTCTATGAAGTGACGCAGGCTGTGCCCAAGTACTGCCCACATTACCATAAGCCCAATTACTTAGCATTGCGAGCTGTGCCCTCTCAGAGTATAATTTACGGGGTCGTTGACTTTTCATAATACTAACATCTTTATACATTTTATGTAAACGGCTGGAAGGGGTGCGCTGGCTTTTTCTAGTTTCATACTCTTTGGGCGCGTGTGAAGAGCCCCTGCGTAGGGTTTTTCCATATATTTTTCGCGTTATTCTAGCTAATCGTTTTTTATCCGACTTGGAAAAAAATGCAGGAACTATGTTCGGCGGTATGTTTGTTTTTTATGTAAGTATGTACTCCTATGTTCGATGACTTCCCCGTCATTTATAATCTGATTTGGATGATTTTTATGAAGTTGTTTATAGAATAATTTCAAGGTGGTTCTATAAAAAATTAGTTCTCTGTACCTACGATTAGTTATGTTGCTTTAAAATATTTAAATTTTGTTTCGAACTACTTGAATGGATTTTAAAATAACCTTCGATTCGATAAAAGGGTACATAACCCTGTCAACTTGTATAAGTACTGACGCATTTTGAATAAATGCGTAAACCCAGTACATTTTCTCATAATTCGATTTACCTTTGTTTACGTCAAAATAATAACGTTCCACTTTCTCAAAGCACTCAACAGTCGACCAATCGCCACCCGAAGCACGATAAATGAATTAATCATTTGATTACTGAACCAGTCGTTCAATTCAATTTCGGCTTGAGCAAAATGAAATTTCTGAAACATCTTCTCTGAAAAGAAATTTCTATTGGCTTGCGTTTCGCGATTTAACTGCAAGTGGAAACTGAAATTTACGTTGATTTTGAGAGATTCCAATTTTGGTTTGAGTTGAGGGCCAATCAGTGTAAGGGTAGAAATCACTAACCGTTTGCAAGGTGCAATTATTGCGACCACTCCCAAACTAAATTTTTTATTTTAGGTCGAACAAACCTATTTCATTCGTTATACTCTTTGCTTCTCGGCTGAATAGATAATGTATTTTTTTTAATGTGATTTATTTAGTAACGTGTTACATGGTTGTTGTAACTGGAATTCGAATTATTCACAGTAGAGGTTCTGTATAGTAGTACGAGGATATCCCAACTAGCACCTCGAGTTTCAAAAGTTGCGAGTGCCTTTGCCTAAAAATAAGATTTTGTAACCCTATTGTACCGCTCTCTCGTCGTATTTGGTCGCAACGGTGCGGCTATCGCGTTTTCATCGATTGTTCAATAATCATTGCAGTCGCGCTATACAACAATCCGTTGTTACTGACACGGAGTTTACCGTCACCTGATAAGTTGAACCGAGATTGTGCAGTGTTGTATTAGCTAGGGCATCTAGCATAGAAAAGTTTTATATACAATTATAAGAAGATAATCAACAAGCGATTTGTTTATTACAGTCGTCAATTTTTGTTCTAAAATATACAGGGTGTGTAACCTGCACCAGCCAAGATCTTGGCTGGTACAGGTTGACCCAGACCATAGGGTCTGGGGACCCTAATTCCTATCTATTGGACCACTGTGTATGTTTCGTGAATGTAGTTTTCATGATATTGTGTAATTTTCAGTATATTTAAAATTTGATCTAGACATCAACTGTCGGTCGAAAGACCACCTAAAACTGGCTCTGTGGACCGGATGGGTCGGCCCAGTTCAGAGGATATCCTCCTCTGTTTTACCTATTTGGGAGACTACTACATTTACCCCCCAAAAGCTATCTAGTTCAGCTTATGTTATGCAGTTGGTAGTTAGAACTTTGCTGTTTAGTGTGTTGACAGGTAAACAAACACATATCCTAGCCATAATATGAATTAAGAAGATACTTCTTCTGAGTCATCTTCTCCTTCGATTTTTTTGGTTTTGTTTACAATAATTAAATAATGTTTCTTATCTCTAACATTTTAAAATCCCAAATTAAACTAGATATCCTTATTTTGTTCGTATTATTGGTTACTTGTTTTGCTGTCTTATTTTTAGTATTATTCAGTTAGCTACCACAAATTTGACTGTCCATAGTATACCTACCTGGATTTCGCCACTACCACATCCCTAGTACCGTACTTTTCAAATCCAGATGAATCCAGATCTAGTATATCAAAATTTATAAAACCACACTGAGTTCTTTTAATGATAGAGAAATTGCAATCCTTTTTATCAAATACAGGTAAATCCAACCTGAATATGAAATTTTTGAAAGAATGAATGGTTTAAGTACCTACTGAATTTGCTGAACCGGATCGTTTTCTTCAATACCATTGCTAGTTGCAATAATAAAAAAAACTGCATCTCAAATCATCGAAATAAGATCAATAACACTTTTTTTTATTATATCGAGAGTAGACTGGATTTATTTAAGTTTAAAGTTAAGCGACACATATGTAGGGAATGCAGTGGGTTTACAAAAATATTCGACACCCATAAGGGAGTTTCAACTGGAATCTAAATCAAAATGCCATTTACGGTGAACATTACACCGTATAAGTTACAATTTAATTACAAAATACAAAGTCGCTAGACCCTTCTCAGGGCTCACGGGCGCGGTCGGCCGCAGATAGAAATATTTATGTACCCCAAACTGTGAAAGGTTGACAGTTGTCCAATTCATTGCTTAGGTAATAGATAGCAGCTATATTCCTGTAAGCCATTCCGGTGCCGGTGTGGTTGACCGTTTCGTGTTGGTGCGACATTTAAAAGTTTTTATCTATACTTCTATACTCATTTTTAAATGAAAAAAAAAATATTGTTTGTTTGTATTGAGTAGGATCCGAAACGATAGGTCCGATTTAAAAAAATATTTTATCATTAAAAAGCTTACTTTTCAGGAAGTGACAAAGGCTATATTTTATCTCGGAATTCCCACGGGAACGGGAACTACGCGGGTGAAACCGCGAGGGGCTGCTAGTGGTTTATATTGTTTCTGCGTTATCTCAACACAAAACAGACAACTTTCAAGGGTTCGTGCAAAAGCACAAACAGTCAAGGGTTCGTCCAAAACCACAAACAGTCAAGGGTTCGTGCAGAAGCACATTTAGCGCGTTTTTTGATTACTCGGTCAGGCTTCAGTATGACAACAGAACGCTCGGTATACACACGGTACCGAAACTTCGGTAACTCTTAAACGAAGCTTTTCACGTAAGAGTAAGTCAGAAATTCTCATCTTTTCTAGCAGAAAATTACAGCCTTAATATACAGCTCGAGAGAAAAACAGGTTAAGTAAGAATCCAATAAAAACAAGAATGTGATCTATGCGAGTTTGCGTACGTGCTGAGACCTCGATTGATATAATATGCTGCGTGCCTTAGAAGCTTTCCCAGTCTTTATGAAGCAAATATAGCCAAGCAGAAGAAAGAATAAACATTTTGTTTTTTGACGTGGCAATTAAAACAGATTTTGCATTACCACACAACGGTGTCAAATTACTCGTAGTTTGGTGTAGTTTTTTCAATAACCGAATTGGTAGGAAATATTTCATAACACTGGTATCATCCGAGTTTTTAATGGAAGAATATAGAACCGAGTATAATTAGAGAGGACTTCCGAGATTTTGTCATATCAGTTAGCAATGTACTTTCGGACTGCGTTACCAATCGTGATTGAACTAGAGATTTGCGTTACCAATCGTGATCTAATGTTTGAACTAGATATTTTTTTAATTTTCCAACTGATTGAAATATTTCTTTACCAGTATTATTTTGTTGCCAAACAGAAAAATGGGGCAGATTTTTTGGAAATCAACACATAGCGAACTATAAAACCTTTTACGAGTAAAGGCCTGTACATAATGGGAAGACATTTGTATCGCGCAGCGGTGTTACCAGCTTGACTTAACGTTTTTGCTAATAATTTGCCTGATGAAAATGGGATTCCATTTTTATGAGATCTATATAACATTTATGGTTTAGCTCAGTCTGCGTTTTAATATTTTTTATATTGAAAATAATCGTGTTAGGTAAAGTATTAAAGAGTCAATTGACAACACATCAGATAGTTACAATATAGATTCATTTGAATAAGCCCTATTGTCTGATTAACGACTAAATCATACGAATTTTTGGGGGACAGTATCGCTCACGTCCGTAGGTGTTGACCCTCTGATACCCTACACGTGTCCTCTGGGTGGTGCTAAGAGCGATACCCTCTGGTGGTAGGCTTCGGCCGTGGCTTGTCACCACCCTCCGGACTGGGCCAGTCTGTGAAGCAACTCAGTTGTGTTTCGGAATGTGGTCCGGAGTAGCCATCTTCTAGACCTTCGTGATACATCGTCGGCCGCATCTTCGCTTTCCATCATGTGAGAATTGTGAGATTGCGGTCAAACGAAAGACTATTTCTGATAAAAAAAAAAAAAAAAAAATGGACGAATCACAGAGACCCCAAGCTAGGCAGAGTTGGTGTTATAGGTATTAGATAACAGATATACCTACTTCCCTTTTTAAAAAAGTATACTACAAATAGATTGGTATTTTTCTTTCTTTGATAATAGATAATATAACCAGAACACCATAAACAAATATCTGTAGATCGTACAAACATAAATTAACACAATGTCGTGTAGTCAGATCAGTACGAATGTGTATTGAGAAGAATGTTCTTAAAGAATTTTTTAGAACCTAAAACTCGCCAAATCTAACAAAACTTTGGCATGAAGGCAACACACCCATCACAGATAAAATGTTTCGTAGCACGCGTAATGGCATCGATGTGTTCGATTCATGGTGATTTTTATGGGCCACAGTCTGGTATTCCCGCCTATTTTTATGGTTTGGGGTTTTCTATTGGGGTGTAGTTAAAAATGTATCGATTTGTGGTAATTTATTACTGTAATCAGTGGAACGTTTGCGCTAAATAATTTTACTTGGAATCTGTGTGATGTCGTTCGTTTCTAGAAAAGGTCTATCCGATGTTATTAAAGCTCTTTGTTGTTATTATCTAAAGATTGTTTGAAATTCTGATTAATTAATTTACTTAGCAACGTTAGACCTATAAAGCGCGACCTATTTTTAAATCCCAGTTACATTCTGACAACTTTTACTAACTCCTGTATACTCAGCAACAATCTTACATTTCAGCAGATACATACAGGGCGTCCCACGGCCATGCCACATGGAGGGAAAGTACCTTAAATATTGAAGATAGAACGTTTTACTGAAAGAAGACTTTATTTTGATTTTAAAAACCATTTAAATTGCATTCATAGATATTTAAATATTTACATGGTTGAACCGGGAATCGAACCCGTTGCACGAGAAAAATAATCATCCTGTAGTTTTGTCATACCCATAGAAAGGCTTTATCATACATATATGGATAATTTTATGCTAAATAACATAGTGTCAGAAATAGAAGGAAGACCATGAATTTTAACATGATGATGTACATATATGTTGCATTTCGTGCGCTGTCATTTTCGAGCAATCGTTTATTCACTAGTCAAAAAATGTACGCATCTCGCGTAATAGTGAATAGCTTCAGCACGTCTCTGCAGCGAGTTTTTTGACCACTTTTAATAGACATCTGTTAAAAATTGTTCATTTGTGAAGTAGGTACTTAAAACTGGGTGGTTAGTGTTGTATGCACATAAAAGAAATATTCGAAACACAAGTACAACGCGTGCGGAGCCGCGGGGCGCAGCTAGTCACACTAATACTATAAATGCGAAAGTTTGTATGGATGTATGTATGGATGGATGGATGGATGGATGGATGCTAGTTACTTCTTCACGCCAAAACTACTGCACGGATCTGGCTCAAATTTGCATACAGGTAATTCTAACCCTGGAATCAAACATAGGCTACTTTTCATCCCATAATCAGTCTCGTCAGTTCCCATGGGATGAAAATAGAATTTTAACGTTTCTATAGGAACAACGCGTGCGACGCCGCGGGGCGCAGCTAGTCCCTTGTAAATAAGAATAAAAAAAACCTATTCTTTCTAAATGTGTCATTTTACAGGTCATAAGAATAGTACCTACTGGTACGTGGTGAAAGTTTCTGGGCACGTCTTCGTGATCGAGCGTTACTGCCGGGTCACAGAGCGATGGAACGGGTATTTCGGACATTTGCTTCTATGCAGACGGATTGTGGCTTGGGCGGGACATTTCTTTTGTTTATTTACTAAATTTTGCAACTTTTTTATCCAGTAAGATTTGATATTGTTTTTATAATAAGTATATGTACGAGTATATCCATGCTGTAAGGATGGCACATGGCAGTCTAGAGGTACTTATAATATTTGACTTACTTTAAGAACAATGTTTTTTGTATCTCCTTATCTTTTATTAAGTTGAGTTGTGAAGGATGAAATTTGGCAAAGATAAGTAGATGGGATAGTGAAACAGAATCATGTTCCCTCCTATTGTATAATTCCCTTTGATGACTACTTCCCATTTGAACTAACTATTTCGTAACGCTGCTGTGAGCGTTACGAAATAGTTAGAAGGTAGTCTAAAAAATCATTAACACAGATTAACATTTCGCTATACTTTGACACACACGCTATATTTTGTCTCGTTTATGATAGTTCACTGTTGAGCATGTTTTCTATAATTGGGTCATTTTGCCATAATCACCTATTCCTATCAAAAACAGAGGTAGGCAGATTGGTAACCGTAGTGAAAGCATAAAAAAAACATTGAATGAGCCCTTCTCTAGACATGCACGAGATAAATAGTACAAGTAAAAATAATAGCAAATAAAGTGGTTGAGAGTTGATGATGACAGTATTGTATTGTTCGTAATAAGATAAGCGATAAATTTATTTACTTATGAGAATATAACTACTCATTTATTGAATTAACTCATTTATAACTCATTTATGTAATTAGTAGTCTTATAGTAAAAAAAATATAAAATTGCATATTTTAAATATACCGATAACTTAACAGTTATAGTCAAAAAGTTATATAAAATTGCTTTTAAATATACCGATAACATAACGACTTTAAATATTTGGTCCAAACACAGTACTTTGCCATATGGCAGCTCTTTACGGTTTGACGCGTCGTCTGAAAGGCCGCGTATGCTGCGTCTATAACAGCAGCCTATTTCTGGAATAGTTTGATATTTCGGCAACTTGAGTTATTCCGTTTGATTTTTCGTCATAGTTTTAGATATTGAGGTTCGGGATTGATTTGTTTTTGGTGGAAATTTTACCAATAGTAGATAAGTAATTGATTTTGGTTGAAGAAACTATAAACCGACCTCAATTATATTATTCTTTCATGGATTACACTGAACTGAACCAAATTAAAATGAGACTACAAAAGAAGCACCAGCTTTCAAATAAAAAAAGAATCATGAAAATCGGACTACTCAGCCAAAGTTTACATAAAAAAAATTGCGAGATCCTCCTCCTTTTTTGAAGTCAGTTAAAAATCATACTGGTTGGTACCATGACACCATGATGGTATATTCAAACTTCTAGGCAAGGCCTACCCAATTCCCCGTTATATATAATTTCTTATCAAAAAAAAACATTATCATAAAAAATCATTACAAGGTCGTTGAGATGTATCTATGTATGTACCGGAATTTAAAATTAATAGGTCATATATCTTTGTATTATCTATCTACATTTAAAATTGCTATAGTGAAATCAATAGTAAACATATCATCTCCTATAAGACAATTTTCACATAAACAATGTACTACCTTATTTTATTAAAATACCTAACGTTTAACCAGACATTGCAGGAATATTGAAATTCTAGTAAAACCAAGCGAATTTCCCGATTAAACAATCCAATATTAATAAAATAAGAAGTTTATGTTTGTTCGTACACAAACGATGCAGCGCAGGTAGCGATTAAAAATTGAGAAAGGACTACTGAAACTATAAAGTAACTTTATATTCAGTAGGTAAGGTACCTACTCTAGTTTAAAAAGCTCGGCATCGGAAAATCGTAGTACATGACTCGGGCAAATTGTACTGAGCTCGACTTACGAAAATGAAGAGCCGTCGACATAGTTTTGAGAAAAGTTTTCATACGGTTTTCTTGTTGATGCAGGTCCAAAGCTATCGCCGAGAGCATCGAAAAAAAATACTCCACTATTTTTAAACAAATGCTATAATGGCGCCATACGATTATGATAGAGATTCAGTCGTAAATTTACTATATTACTATAAGAATACAATCTCTATGACTTACATATTATAGCGTATCAATGGTGTGGTGGAGCAAGTGTGACCTAAATCATGATTACATAAATTATTATTCAGGGTGTTCAATACAACGTTTGCCTATTTAGTTAAACTATTTAGCCGCCAAGCTATTGCATTTGATCCCATCTAGTTTTCATAAAACAAACGTTGTACCAAACGCCCTCTATAATAATTTATTTAATGATGTCTATGGCCACTTTTGCCCAACCACACCGTTGAACGGTCAAATTGTCAAACGGTTGTCATAAGCGTAATAGTCATAGATATGGCATAAACAAACGAAGATCGTGTTAGTAGAATACCAAAAGGTGTCAATGGTGGTGATTGATACGCGATAATGAAGCGATAATATTGAAGCGATAATATTGGGAATCAGGCCCATAATTGTATTTTGTATTTGTGAAAAGGTAGGCTCTCTAACTTTAAGAGGAGCTTTACTTATTGGTTCGTTTGTTGAAATACGGGTTTGACATAATAATACCTACTAATAACTCAAAGTCCTTTATAATGTATAAATAGGAATAAAAATATATAAAAAAAACTTACAGCTATTTCCGATTTACTTATAAAATTTCAGACATTTCTATTTCCAAATGTTTTTCCATTTGAAAATGTTTTCTAAGAAATGTCCTTGTAGCTTTTCAAGAGCAATTTCACGAGCAAAGAGTTTTGTTAGCTTGAAAAGGAAATGCTCAAACACTGGAAATAGTGCTTAAAGAATGTATGTTGGACTTAGAATAAGGTAAGAGATACACGTGAAAAATGAATTAAAATTTCAAGTAGGTGCATGCATATGCATTTGCTATATAGCATGCAGCCAGAGCGTTGCGGAGACACTTCCGATTGGTAGTTATATAAATCAGTTGGATCCTTGAATGCTACATCTGGATGCGTCAAGCTGAAGACAGGGCTCTATGGCAGGGGAGGTCTATGTCGAGCTAGCCAGCACCACACAGCTGCATCAACAGCTGTGTGTGCTGGCTTAGAATTTGCACCACCCCAACTCTTCCCGCAGGTGTCGTAAGAGGCGACTTAGGGTTATCCGACGGGGAGCGGGCAGTAGCGCCCCCTGCAGAACAATTATACCACCAAATTGCTATTCCCAATCCGCATGCCCAGCGTGGGGATTATGGGTAATACCCTCCATGAGATAAACGCCAATGAGGCGCTTATCAGGGGGAGGCCAGCGTCCAGCAGTGGACCAATACAGGCTGTTGAGGTTGAGATTGAGGTATGTCCAAAGAGTTTCTACATTATACATAATATCTCCCATCTTATTTATTATCTAAGAAGATAATACTGGCCGGTAGGTACTTAACGTAGAGTACGGATGTAGATAAATCATGCAATTTTATTAACTTTTCTCTTTCCATTGCGGTATATTGTACATCTTTATACGATATAACTGTGTTTTCTCCTTGATCTGACTCATATATCCACTAAATTATTGGTCTTTCCATACTCGTCTTGCTTCTACTACTTTGAATGTATTGTAAACGCGTTTCTGTCCACGGCATAGCACGCATTTTTTTATGGAAACATTTTGTATAGGTACCATGAGAACCGATTTATAGAATAAAAAGTAACCTATGTTTTATTCCAGGGCTAGAATTACCTGTATGAAAATTGTAAGCCAAATCCTTTCAATAGTTCTGATGTTAAGAGGTTCCATCCATACATCAAAACTTTCGGAAGTGTGACACAAATTCTATTAATTAAAATAAAAATAGCCTTTATTTCTACTTCTTAATATACTTTAGTACTATTTATTTACAAACGTTTATTTAAGTTAGCAGTCGCCATTTTTGGCTAAGACCTACCCCAGTTCGTTCCACATTTGCCTATCACTGACATCTTTGTCATCCAGTTAGGACCAGTGTGACACAAATTCTATTATACAATACAATTGACATTATCATCAAACATACAAGGTCACCGATTGAACGGGTTGGATAGGTACTCAATCAAACGACCGTGACGCTCTACCTAATCAGAATGATCGATGAGTTTAATCATTGGTTACATTTTACGTAGGTAGACCATATTTGACTCTTTTCACTCACGATAGGGTTGGTCCACCAGTTTAAAGTCGCTCAGCGAGCTATGGAAAGAGCTATACTCGGAGTCTCTCTGAAAGATAGGTTTCGAAACGAATACATCCAACAGAGAACCGAAGTTATCGACAGAGCTCAAAGAATTTGCAAGCTGAAGTGGCAGTGGGCCGGCCTTATCTAGCGAGAGTAGAGAGTAAACGAGTTCTTTAGACCGCGACTCAGCAAACGCAGTGAAGGGCGCCTTCCGGCCAGGTGGGAAGACGATCTACGAAAGACTGGATGCTGGATGCGTCAAGCTGAAGACAGGGCTCTATAACGCTCATTAGGGGAGGCCAATGTCCAGCAGTGGACTAATATAGGCTGATGATGATGATGATGATGAGACATAAAAAAAATGAAATTAATATAAACCTGCCTACTTCTGCCCGAGGCTTCCCATGCGTTTTTTGGAATTCAAAGTAGCTAAGTACTATAATCCAGGTATCGAGCTACATTATCTATGCAAAATTTCATCCCGCATCGGTTCACTCATCATGACGTGACGCAGTATCAAACATCCATCCATCCATACATTTTAACATACAAGCTTTTGCGTTGTGTGAATATTTACTTGATAAATACCCGATAAATAATCTTTAACATGACAACAAATTGCAAAATTTTAAAACTATTTTAGTGCCTTTCTCAGGAGCTAAACAGAGCTAACAACTAACAAGTTTAATACTACATCATAAAAATTTTCACGGGTATTTATCGCGTTCATTTACCTATTTTCCCAAAGTTTCAACAGGCTAAAACTCTGTCATGTCAAGTCATCCCGTGACCGCGACACAGTGTAAATCTGTTGAAACTTCGGGAAAAATAGCTAACTAAACGCGATAAATACCCGTGAATATTTTTAATAATATGACAACAAATTGCAAAATTTTAAAACTTTTTTAGTGCCTTTCACACAAGCTAAACAGAGCTCACAACTAACAAGCTTAATAATGTATTATAAAAATATTCACGGGTATTTATCGCGTTTATTTACCTATTTTTCCCGACGTTTCAACAGGCTTACACTCTGTCATGTCAAGTTAACCCGTGACCGCGACACAGTGTAAATCTGTTGAAACGTCGGGAAAACGCGATAAATATCCGTGAATATTTTTAATAATGTATTCTGATCGCGTAAGTTAAAAAAACTTTAAATAATGCAGTCTGAAATAGTCCACCTCTATTTATCTATCAGTTTCCAAGATCTTTTCAAAGTCAATACCCGTCCTCATTTTCTAAGAACTTTGTCGTATCCATGACCGCATGTCAGTTCTCCCCCCATTGAATGAGGGCCTCGGTATATTTAGAAGTTGCGTAAAAGAGTCTGACCCTAATTATGGACTCTTCATTGGACTTGAGCCATCAGTCGGCGGAAGTCCAAGATTATAACAATTTTTTTATGAGACTGTGCAGATTTTTCTTAAGAGTAAGTGACGTGAAACGTCTGTCTGCTGTCTATATTAATTGGGGAGAAATCTCCGCGAGCTTCACGCTAAACGGTTAGAAAATTACCAATAATACAGGTATCAATTAATTGTTTATAGTATCTGGTAGTCTAATACCATTAGCAAAGGATTTTACAATCAACGGATGGAAAAATAAAAAAACAACAAATTATGGTTATTAATTTGGAACTAGTAGTTACTATTGAAACATTTATTAAGCTATCTAAAATAGATAAGAACTATTATTTTTCCTAACTTAATAAATTGTGAACTTTTTTGTTAACATCCGTGGAGCGGGAGCACTGGTGACCAGATACAGGTCTCATTACCCTTTTCAGGCACCAGTCTCTCACAAAACAGGTTAACATTAAAGTGGATCACTATCCTACAAACATAAGAAACCTATATATGTATAACTATCGCTTAACCTTTGTGAGAGATTAATAAATGATTTATTATTATTATTAATAATAAATTTATCTTTTTTTTCTATTCGTTATATTCATGTAGATATAAATATGTGGTGGCTAAAAACAGACCGATAACTGCCAAGATGAGTTCACGTTTATAGTCAGGTGGCATGCTTGGATAATACGATTCCCACAGGATAGAATATGCTGGTAAAAGCGAAAATATATATGCCTATACGAGTACCATAAGAAAAGAGACCTTTTATTCATATGCCTAATCCCAGCTGTGGGTGGGGTGTCTAGGCTAGCATAATGATCCAGATAGTCATACCATAACAGACAAAATATGCAGAGTGAAAAAATATAAACGCGATTGTTGATTATTCACTTATCTGAATACCAGCTTGTATAATAATATAAATAGATTTATTGATAACAAACGTATTCATAACAAACTTCCAAAAATACATTTACGTTTTTATTAAGATTTCAAAGGACTATGCAACCAACTTTTCTTCGAAATCCTCCCTTTTATA
The DNA here is from genome assembly GCA_955876795.1 of Eupithecia tripunctaria. Lineage (NCBI taxonomy): Eukaryota > Metazoa > Arthropoda > Insecta > Lepidoptera > Geometridae > Eupithecia > Eupithecia tripunctaria. Next base: position 2,448,902 of record OY041604.1, read on the forward strand.
TGATATCGCCACAAGATGTATAAATCACATCACACTAATATTATAAATGCCAAAGTTTGGATGTTTAGATGTATGGATGGCTACATAGATGGATAGATGTTTGTTATGGGTGAAGAGCACGACAAAACTACTGAACGGATCGGGCTGAAATTTTGTACACAGTCAATTTTAATCCTGGAATCAATCATATATGCACGATAATGCACAATACACTCCTATGCGAGACGTCCGTGCAGATCTTAGTTCCCCTCACTTAGAATTAGAATAAGAAATAGAATTAGGCAATATACTTTTATTCCATTAATAAGTTCCGTGGAAAAGAAAACAGCTTTAATCATTTCCATAGAAACAACTCGTGCGAAGACGCGGAAACTAGTAACACATTATAATATACAATTTAGTTCGTCCATTATGTGAACAAAAATATGATTAGTTTGACCTACAGTAAGTTAGGTATAGTTAACACAGTTATGATAAACAAAACTCATTCAAAGTTGCTCCGTTGGGTCAAACCACTCGACCCAAAAACTGACCCGTGTGAACATTCAATACTAATCCATTACTCTTCCTTATGTAAAAGCCATCACTCATATTTATAAAGCAAATTTTTCGTACAGGGCCAAAAAGATAATTTTAATATTTTACAGAACTTTTAGAAATCCATTGCCAATTATGTTGGATCACACCCCTTCCATTTGGATATTAGTTTGCACTAGTGAGAACATTGGGTTTTGGGTTCAAAATTGATGTAAAGTGAAGGTGAGGTTAGTGTTTTTAACTAACTACGAAAAAAGGACGACGTTTTATATGCAGCTATGTATTTTTAAGCTATTGCATAGCTTCTATCGCGGGCCTTGAGCGCGGGGACCGAATCCAGAAATTCCGTAACGAAAAAACCTTGACGTTTGTCTCTTTAGTTCAGCAACTCGCCTCTAGATGGCATTGCAATAGCTTTACCGCGGCAGTCCCCGAGTGCCACACGTCTTTTTTTTATTTTACGTAATTATGTCCGTCGAATTTTCCGTCATTTAAGAACCGATTTGGATTTTGATTTTGCAGTTGTTTAGAGGATGGTACGAGGTAGATTTAAATTTTATTTACGAGGGATTCATTATTTATCGTGCAAATATTTAAAAAACTTTATAAGCAAGGAGAATCGACGTCGGTTTTTAGTTTTTTCAAAAGATGATGAGGTTTAAGCTTTAAGTACCTACTAATAAATACCTTAGCTCACTTTACTATAAATTATTAACTGCGCTCCGCGGTGTTACCCGCGGTGAAGGTAAGTATGTCAATTCAAATTTATAGATCATCACTGCGATTTTATTGAATCTAAAGTTAGTTAATCCAGGCTAGATTTTTTTATATGAATTTTGGTACATGATACATGGCTGAATGGATTTGTATGAACTTTGGTATACCAAAGTTCATACAAATCCATTCAGCCGTTTGAGCGTGAAGGAGTTACATACATACATCATACAAACCTTCGTCTTAATAATATTAGTGTCATAAAAAAAAATCTCAACCTCCACCGCCTATATCGGTCCACTGCTGGACGCAGGCCTTCTCCTGATAAGCGCCTTGTTGGCGTTTATCTAATGGGAGATAATGCCCACAATCCCCACGCTGGGCATACGGGTTGGGGATCGCAGTTCGGTGGTAGACTTGTTCTGCAGGGGGCGCTGCTGCCCGCCCCGTAGAAAGGTAGATAGTAGATAATCGTAGATAGTCACCTCTTACGACACCCACGCAAAAAGATGATGGGGTGGTGCAAATTATCACCAGATAATTTAAATAAAACAAAATTATATCTAAATTACAAACTCCTAAACATGGCTCTTTATTCCGCCACAAAGTTGTTGTAGAATTTAGTCCCTTTTAAAATGAAAGGTAAAGTTGTAGTCAGATGTTACACAACAAAACGACCATCACACCCTATTTACCCGAATAAAAACGTGAGTTTATTGTTTAAATTAAGCAGGGAAACATTAAACACGTTTAAATTTATGCACCAGAAACACATGTTGGCCTAATAAACCTTTTTGTTTACGGTTTTATACTATTTCCGTCGGGCGACTTCCCAGAAAGGAGCTAAAGCTTGCTTCCTTTTGAGAATGTCGTTTAGGACACTTTTGGGTACATTTCAAAGAAATTTAGTAACTTTTCTGAAATAACCATGCACTGCTGGATTTAGACCAATTATTCATTTTATCTTCATCATCAGGCTATAATAGTCCGCTGCTGGACATAGGCCTTCTCTAATGAGCGCCATAGCGCCCTGTGTTCATCGCGCCGCATCCAGCATCTGCCTGCATTCTTTCGCAGATCGTCTTCCCACCTGGCCGGAGGGCGTCCTACACTACGTTCATATGATTGATAGTACGCATTATAATTTTAATTACGTTTAATACATCAACAAAAAATGTTTTATACCTATTTATTGTTTTTTTTGTATAAAGTTTTGTAAATATATTTGTCTATGTTGTATCCTACTATTTTAATGTTTTTAAGTCGCATAAACGGAATCTTGTCGTAAATTATAACACCGTGTAAGTACCTAATATAAGAAAAATTACGACACAATGTAACTATTCTTTGACAATAAATAAATGAAAATGAATTCAGACTTAAAAAAAGAGGAAAAAACATAACCTTCCTCCTTGCGCTGTCGGGTTAAACTGTCTGATTATAGAATGTTACGACATAACCTGTACCATATACCTGACTAACTCCCTCCCTATCCAAATCATTCTATAATCGTCTTTTTATAATATAAAATATTAAACTAAATATTATAACTCATTGTTTTTCCAAGCTTCTTGTTTTCCAAAAACACGTGGGTATTTTTCCTCTTGAAAAGGTTTTTACTATCTACGATCGATCTTGTGTCGTCTGCCAATCATCCAATTACGTTCGCAACTTGATTTCACGTGAAACAAGGATTTCAAAATACTAGAATTATTCAAGCTACTTGATTTTTCAGATCTCTTTTAACGGGTTCGAAACGGATATGGATCAAACGCAAAAAGTCTTAACAATAATATGTATATCAGCTCGCCGACTGTCATTTCACGGATACGCAACGGTGACATTTCCGTTACTCACATAAGAATTTGAATAAGATTACCGTTTATTTTCCAAAGCTTGCAAAATAACCACATTATTATTAGTGTTTTTTTTACTTGTTATTATTATACAGGGTATTAGTAATTGACACTACGTGTAGTGCACCCAGCATTCATAATAAAGATAAATGAGAAATAATTTGAGAGTAATTACTATTTATCAAGCTGTTTATTTAGTTAAAATATGACTTGTCTAAGTGCGTATTTTGTTAGTTTAAAGAAATAAACTATTTGACTCTGACTCTGACTCTGACACATGGTTCATTTAATTCATTGGGTTTTCGGACAAACGTGCTTTTTTATTTTGAATCACAGGAGATTACAAAATAAAAAGAACTAAGCCTGTCGTCTAATAACGTAACGAGTTCGTGATATAGAGCAGAACCTAAAGTTCACACAATGTCAATTACCAATATAAAGTTGGAAAATAAAATGTAAATTGAATTCTTCTCTTCAATGTTTGGTCCTTTAGCAGAAGAAGTAAGTCCATAGCCTTGTGACGTTTTTACACCATCCTCATCAGCAAAACAATCGTCTTCTGGTGAACATGCCAAACAAGAGGGGTTTTGTCACAATCACTACGTCACAGCCGCGCCGCTCGATTGGATATCGTGATAAGGTGTGTTTACATAGAAGGAGGAAGCTTGCTGCCCTTCCTTCAGTGGCAGCGTAGCGTAGGCTGGCTGACCCAGGGCGGTTTTCAACTAAACCCCCCCGGTCAGTTTTAAAAGCGAACATTTATCAACAGATTGATAAAACAAATGAAAGAGCCAGATAACTGAATGAAATCATAAGAGTATCTGTGATACTCATCAGCATTAACTAGATGATTACTGGTACAACTACACGCTCGACGGAATTCAGACTGAGGCCACCTTTGAGATTTCGTCTATCTACTGCGCAATGAGTACACAAGGACTCGTCTGGACACATTGAGAGCAATGCTATGATTATGATATTATCAGGGGTATTCTAATTTCTTGTAAATGGTTTCCAACTCGAAGACGCAGATCTGCGCGAAATTCTAATATTTACATTCTTATTTACTACGTTCTGGTTAAAACTAGCGGAAAAGTAGTATCCCGCTAAACGTAATTTTCTACGAACCCATTTTTAGCCAACTTACATTTACTTTGTGTATATTATCAGCAAATCCTTATGTCACTTTAAAATAATTAGTTCTTATCTCTCTTTCTTCCAATTAACTGTAGGGACATATACCTAAAGTATTACTATGTTAATTCTAGGTAGGTAGGTTGAATACGGATTTTTACAGTATAGTAAATTGCTTTACGATTCAGAGAATTCTAGCTTAATGAATTGTAGCATTCTAATTTCAGCTAAGTCGACTACTAATACTCTCACAGTATCGCAAATTGCTTTATAATTCGGAGAATTCCAATACCTATCCAACACGCTCATTTGCACCCAGTGCGTCTCCAGTCTAAACCAGTCGGAGCTTATCCCGGATTTCAACGCATCCCATTAGCAGAAACATCTAATTTCAGTGTTTGCTACGAACACAGACAGAACTGCACCTCATTAAGCTGTGTTTATTTTCGCATACACTTAGGTATATCTACAGAAACTCACGTCTTTGATGTCTCCTTGCTCGCGACAGAGTTGGCGTCTTCGGAGGTTTCGTTTTAACGCTCCGATAGCAGTACAAGGGCTCATCCTTCCCTTTCTTAGAACTTAACTTGAAATTGAACATTTCACTTCACTTTGTATCACTTCACATCACTTTCCGCTGTCATTTTATAGATTTCACGCGATGCTAGACGTGCGCGCGCGCCGCGTCTCTCAATATTGTGGGTTGTTGTTTTGTGCCACGCGTGCGATTAAATATAGAATGCGTGCGTCTGCTATGGGCGAGCGTCCGCTTTTTTTAATAAATAAAAGTGATACAAATATTACTGGTAATAAAACATCAATGCACGGCTTTTTATCTTGGTTTTAATGTGGGTACATACGGATTTAGTTCATGTGCGTTGTGTTTACTACGATCGTAAGTTATTATGATTTGGTATGATGGTGGCTCAGGCAGGAGATATAAAATTCATTTGAAAAGATTAGACTATTAATTCAATTTTATTGATAGATGGTTCGATGTTTGAAATTCGCTAAAATTGCTCAATGAATCGGAATGTTTGGCATAAACGTATCTATACGTGTTTTTACGATTTCCGCCCTAACATCGAAATCAGATTGGTTTTTTATCAAAACCGCAGCGCAAAATGGAACTGTTACTATTTGAGATAAAGGAAACTAAAATATATCAATTACAGCATGCCTAAAGCTTCAGGGTTCTGAGCTACATGGATAAATATATAAATAAAATAGATATATACAGATCAAAGCGGTAGCCGATATTAAAGCCATACCCTTTTACATACTTACTACCAATTTTCAGATACCAATTTACCTATAATCCTCAGTAAACTTGTTTTCCCTTTTTGAGTATTAAACTACAAGATTCCGATCTTGTATTTTATTACTCACTTAGAATGAAATTTAGATGCAAGAAAATTGTGTACGAACCTGCAATCAGGAGCTAGAAGCAGAGATTCGAAGGTAATAATACCTACATCCGAAGAGATAAATTCAAAAGCGAAGGGAAAACTCAATGTCAAACGACGACGTGAATGAAATTGATGCCAAGTCTCCATGTGAAAAACAAACTGAAAGTAATGCTCTGTGATTCAAAGAGTTAAGATCTGATATAATTTGTTTTTTAGATGAATTATAGCGCTGTGGAAGATAAATGTACGTTGAAAAGACGATGTTGACTGAAAAGAGATCTTTTCAGTATATTTTCAGTTTATATTATGTCTTATCTGATAGGAATTCATTGAAACGGCAATAAAGGTAAAAAAAATATCGGGAAAATAAGGGAATCTGGTAAGTAAGATCTTACGATATATTTTTGTCTATTATGTACCTTTGTCCTAAAATTCTTTATATCCATATGTATAATAAATGTACGATTAGAAAATAAAGAGATATTTTGTTTTTTTATGTACGGTCTGGATGTTCGGTACGTAGACTAAAGTAAAGAAGCGACGAAGAAACCTTTAGCCTGTTAGTTTTTTATTGCTAGTTGGGGAAAAACCCGTCCCTCTAGACTATAAAATATCAAATTATCTAGAGGATAAAACTTGTTTTATCCTCTAGATAATTTGATATTTTATAGTTGCCTATTTTTTGCACAGCAAGGTTTTGACAATTTGTTTGAATGTATTTATTAATATTTTTTGCAAATCACTAGGAGTTTTGTTGTAGGCTGACTTTGTACAGGGCGTCAGGAAACATGAGTACTAAGCCGAAAGGAGGTTATTCTGTACCCCATCGAGATCAACCTTTGTTCTACATAATACATTTCGAACATTTTCGAACATTTTCTAACAGTTTTCTAAATAGTTATGGACTTTTTTGTTCATATTTGTATTCTTTTACGTGTATTCTTAAATCAATATTATGGTTCTGAAATTTCAAGGGATAATTTTTTTTCAAATTATTTAACTGCAACCAACACACTGGTTTTGTAAAAAATAAACAACGATAACAAGGAAAAAATATATGAAGCAAACAAAAAACTAAATTAAAAAAATCGTTCGTAACAAGTTGATCCTCTCGGGATGCAGAATAATTTCGGCTTAGTACACATGTAGCGTGGCAGACGGCGTTACATGTGTACTTACGTTACACGTATACGTTACGTTACACGTTACGTTACATGTTACGTTACACGTTTGTTACACGTTACCTTACACGTTATGTTACACGTTACGTTACACATTACGTTACAAGTTACGTTATACGTTACATACAGTACATTTTATTATGTAGCTACATTAACAGATAATAGAAAAAAATCCACAATAAAAGACTAAACGCCACTGTTTTTCATCGGGCTCAAAATCTCTATGGACCCAAAATACAAGGCAGGTTCTGGATGTAGAAATGGCTTAAGGAGATTAATCTTTTCCAACTACCTACAAAATATATAAGGTCATTTCCACGTCACAAACCATTAGTCGTTCCTTTGAGGAAAAACCAAACTGTAATTACGGATTAGGAAAATGGGAAATTACGAATAATGTTCACCGTCCGTCAGCGAGACACGCACCACCTCATAAATTTTGTTAACCCAAAATGTGCGTAGGCGGGTCCATTTGACCCGCAAATCTCACCAATCAATGTACACCAAAAAGTTCGTACCTGCAACAAAAAAAGTTCATTATTAACAATCGATGCCCTTCCTGCTGCGCATAACATCAATATTTTTTTAATTAGCAGAGAATGCTCCCAGAACTCACGGAACAAATATCTGTAGATCGCACAAACATTTGTCACGTCGTCGCGGCGGCGGTTGAAGATTCGCCATAAAACCCATAAAATTCAATGAGAGCTTCCCGCTGCGCCAAATAATTCTTTGAATTTTATGTGTAATCCAACAACATTGTATCTATTTCATCGTTAGTGGGTTTATTTCATTATGTAATTTAATTAACTCAGTAATCCTATTGACATGTCCATGTCGATATATAGCCAATGGGATTATTTATTTAAAGTGAGTCAATTCAGGGTTATTGGTAATTCATCACAACAGCCTGTATTGGTCCACTGCTGGACGTACCTTCACCTAATCAGCTCCGAATCGTGTGCTCCGATTATGCCTTTTATCTCTTGGGGGCTAATGCCTTCCCGACGCTGGGCATGCGGGTTGGGGATCGCAGTTCGGTGATAGAATTTTTCTGCAGGGGGTGCTGCTGCCCGCCCCCGGTAGATATCCCTTAGTCGCCTCTTACGACACTGCCATCTCTTTTATAATAATCAAAATAAAAAGAATGGAATATTTTTAATTTAAACTTGGGACTACATGATGGTTTGTAATCCATCCAGCATTATTTATTTATTTTAGCTCTGTCACATTAGTTTAATAAATTTGTAGCAACTACATTATATAAGGTCTAGCGATACCCGAATTTTGAAACCATTGACTGTCAAAAACAGTAGTAGTAGGAGTGGTAGTTATTCTGTGGAGAGAGTCCTTCATTGAATATCATAGAAAGACGTGTCTCCCTAACTCAAACTCAAGTTATTTTAGAAGATAATTATGCCCATATCATGAGCAGGAGTCAACTAGGAGTGGCGGCACTAAATCACCGCCTGAACCTGCGACGCAACTTTAATTAACTCTCAGAAAGTTAAGAAGAGTAGGGTCTGTCTGAATAAACAGGGTTAGAAGTGAATCTCCGGTGATATTGGCTTTATATGCTTCCAGTTCCAGAGGCAATATACTAGATCTAAGAGGGGGAAATCGCGCGGATGGTAATGTATAAAGACTAAAAATAAAGACTTTTGAGTCTATCAAAGAGATGGCTTTTTTGGTTGTAGTTATTTTTGTAGTAAAAAGTTTTAGTAACAAACTATTAAAGTGACGAGAAAATCAAAAACATAATATCATGTCTTTTCCTCATTGATAATAATTTATGGTAAAACATTTGACTTGTCTAAGTAATTTATTATTCGTAGGTATATTTTATCTATTTTGTAATCGTAAAGAAAAAAAGTTATTGTTATCTGAAATCTTTTATTCCTTTGAAGCAGAACGACCAATCATTTTATAGATCGTGTTATGAAATTATGTCTGAGTGACGCTTTTGCTATAGAAAATTGTTACTCAAGCGTATTTCGATGACTGAGCAAAATTTTGTTATACGGGCTTTAGAAAGGGATAGGTCTTGTTTACTCAGTGTCAAAGGAACTAAGAAGGCGGGGCCTTTCACTAGATTCAAAAGAAGGACTGTGGGTTGAAAACTAAGGAATGCTTAGTTAACGTATTCACTGCCCAGCCTCAGGTACACGGAGCTGGAGACTGGCACCGCGTCTTGGGCTATGAAGGTGTTAAGTCTCTAACAGTTTTACTACAAAAAGATGGACATCTGTTCAGCGCCGGTTTGCAGTTAGACACTACACTACGTCTGAGAGGCTTAGAAAATTGAGTTTCACTTGTTAATCCTCATTGTCAATGTAGAGTTGAGCTGAGAAGGCGGGGCGTTTCACCAGGTTCTCAGAACTCTTTGCAAGTAGTAATGGGCTGTTTACGGGATTACAGTAAATGTGCACATCTACCGTAATCCCGTTATGCCGATAACCTTTCAGATAAACTGTAAGATAAAAACTAAGAAATTCTTAGTTTAGTCACTCACAGTTCTATTACGAATAGTTAGACATCAGTTGAGCGCCGGTTTACAGTTAAACACTTGACTACGACTGGGAGCCTTCGAAAATTGAGTTTCATTTGTTTATCCTCAGTGTCAATGTAAAGGAGCTGAGAAAGCGGGGCGTTTCACCAGGTTCACAGAATAGAAGTCCTTACTGGAATTACGGGATTACGGTAGATGTGGCTCCTTCGGATGGACTGTAGGTTAAACACTATGGAATGCTTAGTTTAGTGACTATCAGTTTTACTACAAAAAGTTGGACATCTGTTGAGCGGTTTACAGTTAGATACTTGACTAAAACCGATAGCCTTAGAAAATTGAGTTTCACATGTTTATCCTCAGTGTCAATGTAAAGGAGCATAGAGGGTAAATTACGGTAGAAGTGCACATCTGTATCATCTGTGTACTGCCGATAATCTTATAGGATGTAAGATGATAGGATGTAAGATGAAAGCATGTCAAAACTAAGGAATTCTAAGTTTAATCACTAACAGTTTTCTAGATTTATTATTCTTCTGTTAAGCGCAGATTTACAGTTAGACACTTTACTATGACTGGGAGCCTTAGAAAATTGAGTTTAACTTGATTATCCTCAGGGTCAATGTCCTTTACATTGACACTGAGAATAATCAAGTGAAAGTAAGAAAGCGGTGTTTCACCAAATTCTCAGTACTCCTTGAGTAATGGGCATTACGGCTAGACACGGCTTAGACAGCTTAAAAAGTAAGTTAAACGTTAAGACACAGTTTAGCTAAACGCTTGTTAGAGCAACAAGACTCTTACAGTAATATTATAAATGCGAAAGTTTCGTTGTTTGTTACCTCTTCCTTCACGCCAAATTTTATGAACAGAACGGCCTGATATTTTGGCAGCACTTAAAATTATGTCATCCTTTTTATTTCCATCGAAACAGAAATCGTACAAACATTTGTCCTAAGGCAGAAATCGAAACTCGTGCATCGCAGGCGACCTTTGCCCACCGTGTCACGCTGGTCGTCGAGGTATCGAAAAGTTAAACACACTGCTAACAATACTAATTTATCATTTATTCATGAAACTGTTATTGACCAATAAAGGCTCTTCCCGACTCATAATTATTTGTTTATTACACTAACTAAATAATAAAAACTTCCCTTACTGACAAAAAATCACGCAACAACTCAAACACAGCTCGCGGAAAAAATATATAACTTTGGCTTGTGACAACCAATTCTAGTGCGTATGATAAAAACGTATAACAATTTTATTACTTCCGCAGTAATCGCCTCTATTGTTATATAAATAAAGCTGAAAAACTATGGAACATTTTTGTAATAACTTACAAAAGCTTTTATGGCTATAACTAATATGAAAGTATCAAGTTTTTTCACGCCATCGTCGATTGAATACGTTGTTTTTGTTTGGGAAAAGCAATGCACTGAAATTGGAACTTTAAGAGCTTTGACCTGATTCATACTTTTCCTTGAATGTGTCCTCGAGATTGCTATGTATGTTTGGTTTCCTTTTCGCATATCAAAAGATATTAGGGAATGGATAATGTCGTGTTGCCTGGTCCTTCATCCGTGATATTTGTTACAAATAACTGGGTTGTTGAGAAGAACATATTGTTGTACATCGTGTGGCTTTTAATTTGCACACCCTTACTGGTATCGTTAGAGGCAAAGAAGGAATATCCACCGGGGGCGGGCAGCAGAGTCCATTGCAGAACAGATATACCACTGAACTGCGATCCCCAACCCGCATTTATGGCATGGTACCCTAATGAGCCAATAAGGTGCTCAGCAGGGTAGGCCTCTGTCCAGCTGTGGACTGGTAAAGGCAATCGACGTAACTGTTGTCGGAATCCTTAACATTTTTTGATTTCTTGCTTTCTTGTCCAAAACTTGTTTCCTTACAAACTTTCAAACATTCATGAAATATGTCGAAAAACTAGACCTTTATTATAAAAGTCTCAAAGAAGAAAAACAGGCAGCTTGTCAAAACAATAATTTATTTCTTTCTTTATACATTATTGGACTTGTAAAGAAAGTTTCTTTTGCCTATAAACCGTTTACACAATTCTGATTTATAGCTTGTGGGGAACACTCTGTTTTATAGAATTTTGGTGGTATGTTGTAGGTTATTGTTACTCGACCGCCAACAGAGGAGAAATATGAGGTTGGCATATGTTTGTTTGTATGTATTTAAAATCGACTACATACAGGATGTAGGCGATTTTTATGTTACGAGTTCAACAGCCTGTATTGGTTACACTATTTATAATTCAAGAACGGCCAAACCGATTGAGCTGAAAATTGGCGGGGAGGTAGCAAAAACCAGGAGACGGGCATAGAATATTGTGACATAAAAAAATCGATGGGACGAAGTCGCGGGCCGCAGTTAGTATATAATAACGAAGCGGGTATTGTGCACATCCGCAACGCAATCCACCAATACCTTTTCTAAGTGTACATATAAAGCATTTTTGAATTTGAATTTGAATAAACAACGGCTACGCAAGATGTTTCGTTTAATGAAGCGTCATCAACATTCTATAGCTGTGTGGCTTAGAATTTGCACCACCCCAACTCTACCCGTGGGTGTCGTAAGAGGCGACCAAGGGATATCTTCCGGGGGCGGGCAGCAGTGCCCCCTGCAGAACGATTTTACCACCGAACTGCGATCCCCAACCCGCATGCTCAGCGTGGGGATTTTGGGCATTACACCCTAGGAAATAAACGCCAATAAGGCGATTATAAGGGGGAGGCTTGCGTCCAGCATTGGACCGATACAGGCTGTTGAGGTTGAGGAAGTTGAGACAACATTCTATGGAAACGAAAAAGTTGTCACTGGAAGTTTTAAAATTAATGCAAACCCACTATTCGCTAGAGGCATTGCACATGTTTCATATCCGACATTAGCTAGGTTTTCAGACTTTACTACGAGTTTTTTAAAATATATTTTGCTAGCGGCTCTATTCCAAAATATGGGTGTGCATACAGTAGTGTAGTTTTTTTTTACTATCACTTTAATGCTCTTAGTTTATCCTCCACGTGTTTGTTTTCGTTCGTTCCAATGTTTTTCTTTTTTTTAGTTGTAGGCCTGGAATAACTATAACAAAGGCTACTTTCACCCTTAAATCTGTTCCCATGGGATATAAATAACAATTGAACGTTTCCATAGAAACAAACGTGCTAAGCCACGGATAGAAATTCGAAATTGATAATCAAGTCATGATTATTTGAAGCCCACACACACCCACGCCTAGAGTTTGTTTGCTCCAAAGCTCAACCGTTTGTCACAACATTATCTTCAGCATCAGAACAACGTAATCTTAAATCTTCAAAGATTCTTATACATCACGCATCTCTTGATTCGAGGCACATTATTCCTGGATATAACAGATCCCCTCACAAATATAACATTTTCTTATTAAATGTAAGACTATCTAATAGAAATACTGGGGCAAGAAATCCGATTTTTTCCACATACTGCCTATAAAGTACACCACACATTATCATATAAAACGTTATTACACAAAACGCGAAGAAAATTCCGTTTAACTTTCTGGAAATAACGAGGCGGAATTCTTTGTAAATTACCGCTAGCTGTACTTGCGAAGTTACATTTAGAGATCAAAACATATACTTTTTAAATAATTCTGAAACCGACTTCAAAAAAAGGAGGAGGTTCTCAATCGTTCTTCCTGATTCTTTTATGATATGAAAGCTTTTAATTTTGTTCAGTCCTGACAATGGGATCTATGAAAATTCATGAAAAAACTATGAAAATTGAAGTCGGTTTATAAAATAAATTAACCATTTTATTATAAAAACTATCGTAGTTTAACGAACTCATTACGGATGTAAGCGGGTTAACTACGAACCTTATTTTGTATTGGAAGAACACCAACGTTTAATCCCTTAACGAGAAACACAAATAAAGTTCGTAGTTAACCCGCTTACATCCCAAAATTAATCATTTTAAAGATTATAATACAACCGTATGCTATGTTTACTGCCTATGGAAATGTGAAAGTTATGTAAACTTACCGCTTGGAGCGCCGCCGTCACATTTCCATAGAAAATAGAGTAAGGCAAACTTTGTAGTAAACAGTATGGCAGTTTACAATCGGCATATCTACAGAGTGACACATTTTGAGGGATAAACGTGAAGTGCCAACTTTGCTTTTCATTTCATCCGTTATAGTTACTGACTAATTAAATAGGTAGTAAAGAAGTAAAAAAAGACGTGTGGCACTCGGGGATTGCCGCGGTAAAGTGCATATTGCAATGCCATCTAGAGGCGAGTTGCTGAACTAAAGAGACAAACGTCATATTTCAAAAAGTCATTAAAAGTTCTACTATTCATCGATAGATGGCAAAACTAAAAAGTATCACCGCTGTTCCGGTCGGAGTAGGGAGCGTGAGGTTTTTTCGTTACGGAATTTCTGGATTCGGTCCCCGCACTCAAGGCCCGCGATAGAAGCTATGCAATAGCTTAAAAAATACAGAGAAAAAAGACGTGTGGCACTCGGGGACTGCCGCGGTAAAGCTATTGCATAGCATTTTTTTATCAACTTATGACACAACCAATGCCACCTAGAGGCGAGTTGCTGAACTAAAGAGACAAGCGTGATATTTCAAAAAGTCATTAAAAGTTCTGCTATTCATCGATAGATGGCAAAACTAAAAAGTATCACCGCTGTGCCGGTCGGGTGTCAGGTTATTTTCGTTTCGGAATACGGTCTCCACGCTCAAGGCCCGCGATAGAAGCTATGCAATAGCTTAAAAGCTAGTAACTTTAAAAGAAAATAAGTACAAATTAGCGCAAAGTAAACCGACGTCTCCTATTAATTCGTAAACAAATAATAATGATTGTTTTCTTACAAACAAAGTAATGAATGACGGTATCCAAACGCGGATAGGAACAAATATGGCGGGCGGATGCGGTACGTAAGTCACGCCGCGGGCACGTACTTCCGGCCGTTGATTCACGTTCATTCGACGAGACGTCTGTTTGTAGGGAAATTGAGTAGGTATTGTGACCTGTGGAGCGTATCGGAAATATGATATTTATTACGAGATTCTGCCAGAATTATTCACAATATCTGATAAAAGAGGCCTATATGATATTCCAGGCTTCCCGGAAGAAAAGACGTAGACGGTACGTGGTGGTATGTCTTCTTCTTGCCGAATTTCGCCCAAATTAGTCAACCTCATTAGAAGCTAGGTGGTTATGTGCTCAGGAAATGTAAAGTATTCAAGTGTGTAATTCAAACAAGGTACGTATTTTAAAAATTGAGTTTTTATCACCAACATTGAAACTTTTACGTCGACCTCTGTGGCGAAGAGGACAAAGGTCCGCCTGGGACGCAGGGGTTTTCTGGTTCGATTCCCGCCTCTGGAAAATTACTTGTACGATCTGTAGATATTTGTTCATGGCGTTCTGGATGTTTATTGTGTATAGTAAAAAATATATATGTACAATAAATAAGTGATACAATAGATATACATAAAACAAGCTCTGCTTAGCTTGGGGCTAAATATTGCTGTATCAATTGTCCAGCATTATTTATTTATTTATTTTTATTAACAAAAATTTATTCGTGTTAAAATTGCTCACTTATCGGTAACCATCAACTACAGTTATATTCGGGAAAATCGTTTTAATTTAATCATTCGATGCAGCTTAATCACGTAAATGTCATTTAATATCGATACAAGGTAACCCAATTAACAATATTAAGCGAATTCATAATATTATATTAAAGTGCTATCGGTTTTTAATACCCGCGATAATTATACGTGGAATTTTGATATCAGTGCGTTATTCAGTAAAATTTTAATGAAACGCATAAACAGAGGTTAAACTTACTTATTATAATTATAATGTGTTTAAATTATAATTTTTCATTCTATTCTCGAGCTATATTGAGGTCCGGTTAGGTATGCGTATATGCCGCATGGGGCCCAAGTCAATATAACAGAGGTCCTATGACAGTAAATCTTAGGGCAAGGGTACTTATTGGGTATAATCCTATATATTATATGCATAATATGATAAAACCGCAGATGATTTATTACCAGCACTGGTCCCCCCACTGCTAGACAAAAGCTGGGTAGGCAATTCCCTCCAAATATCAGCATCTAGATTCTAGAGTTTCAAAGTTATACAAAATCTTTTATTATTGTTTCACTTATTGGTCTAGTGGCCAACAAATTGAAGAGAATTAGAGTCGATTGCTTGTTTCATATTTGATATTAATAATTATTTATCAAGCTGTTTCTATAGTAAAAAAATTACTTGTCTAAGTGCTTATTTTGTAAGTCTAAAGAAATAAACTCTTGACTCTTTCTTTACTTTTGTCGTGTTTTAAATCGTCAATTAACGGGAAACTGATTTCTTACTCTAGGTATCTATAAAAGCTTATTTTAGAAAACAAGTTATTAAAATAGAGCAAAAAAAAGATGCAAACAAAATAATAACACTATCATGTTGCGGGAATAGCAAAAAGGCGAAATGTTGAAAATGGAGAAAATCGTGTAAGTGGCGAAGTAACGCGGAAATGTGTAAACAGCCGCAGGCGACGTGAATCTCGCGAAATACATTTTAAAATTTTATATAAAATATTTCCATCTGAAATAGGGTAACCATAAAAAAATATTTAAAGCTTGTTTTCTATAACCGAACCGCATTTATAGCAATCTATGCATGTTTTAGCCTGTTTAGGTGGTAAGGTAGATATAACTACATAAAATATATCATGACGCTAAAACTATTAATAATTTAGTAAGTCCGAGTACATCAACTAAAAAAAGAATAAATTCAGCACCTATAAATCCCTAAATATTGAATATCAGTCCATTTTTGAAGTTCTTTCTGGATGTAATTTTAAAATCCACACTTCGAACCCCGGTCTCCTACTAAAAAATCTAAATGGAAAAAAAATCTTTACGAAATCCTATGTAAGCTCTGTTTGGATGTTTTGAGGTTTTTTTTTGGATGTATTCGTTACGAATCCTATCCTTCAAAGAAACTAAAAGCATAGCTCTTACCATAGCTGCCTAAGTTACTTTGAACTGGTGGACCTGCCCTACCGTGAGTATCTACGTCTTAGCTCACGCAATGATTGAGAACTTTCGTTTTCAGGCTTTTGGTATGTATGACGAAAATACACAACGTAATTTCCCAAACACTGGCCAGCCTAGCTCAATCTTCCTTGCTTGTACCTACTTATAAAGGTAGAAAATACGTGTACTGAGTCGGAAAATATGGATTTACCCTTAAAGCAGGGTTAAGGGTTTCTTTGTAATTGTAAGGGTGAATTGAGCCTTGAAAACGAGGCTTAGTCATCAAATCGACGGTTTTTGCGTCAGGAAAAATATTGAGTTGCTGTTATTAACAAATTTAGACCGAAATATTATTTTAGATAACTACGTTACTTTACTACGTTACTTTCTGAAGAGGATACTTGTGGTGCGTGGCATCAAATATAAATAAGTTATATAGTAACTCATCAAAAAAAGAAAATGGACCCATTTCTAAATTCTGTTGAATATAGCATCAGCTTTGCCAAACAACAGGACAATGCGGCCAATAACGTCTTGGAGACTCTTCCGACATTTGATACAATACAATACACTTTATTGCACACCAAAAAAAAAATACAAATAAAATAACATACAGGAAAAGAGAAATAAAAGAGTTGTACAATGGGCGGCCTTATCGCTAAGAGCGATCTCTTCCAGACAACCTTGGGATGGAAACGAAGCAGTTGTACACGTATAGACGATTGATAATGATATGTATCAGTTGAGCTACCTATAGATTATTTGCACCAAACTGCAGTTAGCTCAATTGTTTTAATTGTAAATACTTTAATTTATTTCTATTATTTTATTGTAAGTTTCTTAAAAAAAATTACATACGTATGTATTTAAGAAAAATATAAGTAACTTCAACAAAAATACATACTCGTACATAAACACAAAAATAAAATTAGAAGATAATGGACACGCATTTTACTTTTGCTTTCTTTTGTCTTTAGTATTTTTCTATTGTCGATTAAACGAAAAATGATGGAGTTTTACAGTTAGAGTACCACTCGACGACACAAATTGCGTCACTATTTTGGAAGGTGTGACGTCACTAACCCACTCCCAAACTTGGACGTTCTTTATTTTTTGTTTGTGTGTGCACGCAGAAACTACAAAACGGATCGGGCTGAAATTTTGCATAAAGGTAGTTTTAGGCCTGGAATAACACAAAGGCTACTTTTTGTACCATAAATAAATTCCCGTGGGGCGCACCTAGCAGAATCATATTTTTTTAAGCCAGGACGATAACATATTGCAAATAAATACTAACTTCTTCGCAGGAAGAACAAATTATTACACGCAAATAGAACTACTATAGGCGTTATATTTAAAATAATATTGCGATTTCAATTCTAGCCGACCTTGCAGCATTAGCATTCCAATACCATTGACAGGACCGTCGGGTGCTATAAAACTATGCCTTCTCAACGCCCTTAGCACCGATCGTAATCTTATCTGCAGACCGTTTTAGGGTCGACGCAAACTGGCAACACTGAAACCACTACCAACTTTCAATGTAGGTATTCATTTTGTTGCCTGGTTGTATTGTTATATCTGTGTGTCTGTCGCAGCCGGAACGTAGAATTAGCCCGTTTGTAAAACGGCTAGGCCGTTTACAAAACGGCGCCATTCAGCTAAATGCCTAGGCAGATCGTTGAACGATCGGTGAAATCAACGTTCTACAATATGGCCGATCGTCTGAATTAGCCCAATTATAGAATGGCTAGGCAGTTCACGGCGCCTAAGCCGATCGTCAAATGAAGATAACTATTTCTGTGTACGAGGCTCCGCCTGCACAGAATCTACAATTACCTACCTATATTACTTGCTATGATATCAATTATCTGCCAAGGAAAGTTACTTCGAAATTGGATTCGGAGGTCAGGTCAAACAAAGACACAGAGATACCTAACTTCAGTAGAACAAAATTTTTAAACTTGGTCGTTTGTTACCTACCTACGTGCATAATAATATCAGAGACAGAGTCAGAGTCAAGTCAGTCCGCCTACCCTCCAGTCACACTGCGCCTTCTGGCCTCTTTAAACATATTTGTGATTACTTATGTTTCTGACAGGGTGTGACTGTACCCAGCAGTGTGTGAGATAAGTTACTTCTAAAATCATGGTATTCAATGTTAGGACTTCAAAAAAACAACAAGTTGCCAGTTGCCACTTTAGGTTGACGGTTTGCGTTGACCCTAAAACCGTTTTACTAAGAGCCCCATTTTCTGGGTAATTTGGAAATATTATCGCACTTTTTTATGTGCGTTGAAATCACTATCAAGGCCATTTTAGACGCTCAGGGAATTTAAAATCTAGATTGAACAATTCACAGCTCTATTATTACGTAAATGAGTCGATTTTCAATTAAATTAAATTAAGGGGGATATTGTGTGTTAGTAGTATAGTTTTTTGGTACAAGCTATTTGTGTTATACTAAATTATTTGTTAAATTCATTTTAGATACGAAATATTTTCAATACATATGATGTACATCAAAATGTTCAGTCATGGGCACGAAATTCGATCAATTGATCTCCATTGTTTTGTCTTTCAAATAAAGTGAATATCGTGGATGACATAGGTAAAGCGTAATAAGGGTTCGTTTATACTTTAGCCTTGAAATAAGACTTTGTCGGCCCAAGGCAGGTCCTGGAAAATCATCCTAGGTAGATAGCGACTTGATGACAACTAACAGGCTAAAGGTTTCTTCGTCGTTTCTTTACTTTAGTCTACATACCGAAGCGATCGAAATCAAAAATACCACTTTATTTCCGTGTCAGTGTATTTTTTAATATGATTTGACCTTTTCTAAGTGTACATTTATTGTATTTATGGAAATAAAGCAAGTTTGAGTTTGAGTTTATGAGACTTGAACTCGTATCCTTTCCTCAGTACGGAAACGTGCTAACCACTACACTACGAGGTCAAGCGACGTAATGCGCCCTCTTGAGGTTGAACTTACGCTGTTTGATGTTGACCGCCCAAAACTAAGGATAATATCAATTCATATCGTAATTATATCTATGTTAGTATACAAACAAAAATTCTAAAATTCTAAAACTTTCGTATTTCAACACAAATTTTAGCCAAAATTTAGGCACAAAAAACATTATACATACAGAGAAAGAAAACTCTAAAATAAACCCCTTACCGACATAGTTTAGTTATTAAAAAAAAACTATTTTGAAGTTTTTAAAAGATAACCCTTGTGCTAAGAGTCTGTTACTTTTTTTTAGGCGGCCGTTTCTCCAATAAATCATGCGCATTTCATTCAAGCGCACGTATATATCGCACGCATACCCACCGTATGTCTATCATCACAAGTGACACACATTTAAGCCGCGCCTACTGATGAGTTCACCGCGACAAATAGTGTGCCCTTAAGTCCAATGCATATTTTGCTGCATGCTTTTGTAGCGTCGTCTGTATGTTTCCCCTGTATATAAGCAAGTTTGAGGTAAGGTGCTGAGGCTGCTTCAAATACAGGGCAGGGTGATTGAAACCTGATCCCAGTAAATCAAAGAACAGTCCCGAGCACTGGTGTGGAATCAGCCAGAGTTAGCTCGATTGACGGATCTAGATGTTAACAGCTTTATAGATGCGAAATTCATAGAGTTTTGGTGTCTTACATAAAATTTACCATTACCTGAGGCCGTTGTCGTCAAAGCTTCTTATTTTTGATAAAACTTGGATTTGTCCTGAAGATTTTATTTACAAATAAATAACGTACAGAGGTTGTAAAAAATCACAACGTTAGAGTTTGTTCATAATGTGATTTCTTTATTAATTTGTTGAATTCATGTCTAGTTACAATATTTAGGTAAAATCTACAGCTACTAACCCTGTCAGGGCATTTCATCTTTCTGAGTTATTAAAAGATATGTTTATTATATTATAATGTTAATTTCATCCTTATGTAAATTTGTAAGTTAAGATCCAAAAAACATAGAATTCGTCACCTATAAGCAAGTTTATCATAATTATCTCATAAAATATTATTCCGCAAATAATTAATCATAAGAACTTTATAGAAAACGGGAGACTCTAAGGTCATTATTTTATTTTTTAGCAATACTTTTTTGCGTAAAATTTTCTGTTTAGCAATTAATTTTACCTGTTTTAAAAGTCAAAAACAAAAGTTGTAATTTCGCGTTGTTCTTGTTGTCTGTTAAAAGTTAACGCATAATTTCAGAATGTGACATTAAGTAGGAGAAACGCAATCAAGTCATCTTTTTAAAATACCAGTATTTCGCTTCTATTCTCCCGTTCCAAGCCATCAAAGGCTTAGCACAGGTGAGTAGGGTGAAGCGCTGACAAGTCCTCGGTAGGCGTCTGTCATTATGCACTGTGAGTTTAGGATGACATTGACAGTTGACAGCGTGGATGTAGGCTTTGAATGAAGAACAATATATGTTTACTTAATTGGGAGCATTGGGAAACCCCGGTGGGAAGGCTCGTTATGAAAGTTTGCAGAAATAATATATAAATAGATAGAATATAATAGTTATTAGTCGGGAATGTAGAGAACTGCCCTTCCAGCTTTCCCCTTTAACGGGGATTTGTACAGAGCGAAAACTGGAATAACCCTCGGGTCGGTACAACTGTGGGGCTGTAAACCAAAAAAAAAACTCGATACGATACACCTGTGATGGACATAACGACAAAAGTATCAACGATCCGCTGGAAATATTTCGGGGGCACACTAGCACTGCCTACTATTTTATGTTATTATTAAGTTGAACAAAGGAATTTAGAAAAATATAGGGCTGTTTGTGAAACCTATCATAAACTTTTTTTTAAACCTCTGTAATAGTTTTATTTTGTATAGTATAGAAAGAGATGCGAAAACAGAGTTTGGTAGCCACCGTGCTTTTCCTTAGCTACACAAAATACAACTATTACAGGTGTTTAGTTGCGTATGATATACATATATGTATATACCTTTTAGCTTCTACATGCGAGGACATATAAATTGTTAAAAGTTAGTGTAATAAGTTTATTCATAAGTGTGTAAACTGTTTGTTCTCCAAATAAAGCAAAATAAACATAATATAATAATACTGGACAATTCAAACAGCATTATTTAGCCCCAAGCTAAGGTATAGGTATAACCAACCTATTAATTTTTGAAAATTCCTCTGTACATAATAATAAGATAAAATAGGTGGCGGCGCAAGTTTGAGTCCGGGTAGATCCTTAAAGTGCACCTTTAAAAGAGAGTAAAAGTTTATCCGAGTTAAAAAGTCGACTGCAAGAGTGAGCGGCATAAACTTCGAAAGTTGTAAAAAGATTGTAACAACTTTCTCCCAGAAAGCCTAGTAACTTGTCCGTAATCCTTGTTATTTAAAACTTGCGATCTGGGCTCAGATCGAGCTGTTTTGATGGATGTTAAAGTTAGACGAAGTAAGTTTTATTTACAACTTGGAGGCGGGAGATCGAATGACAAGAGTTCTTTATTTACCATCTCTTAAAAAAAATGACACTACTGATCCCATTCGTGATCTTAATTTATCTAAGTTAAAATATAGAAGAGATAGATAATATAAATATATAAGAGAAGGTACACATGACAAAATGTTTGCTGGTAGACATTTGCTTTCCAAAACTTCGTGTTTAGAAGGTTTATGGAGACTGGTATACTGGGCAAAAATGAACGTAAGAACACTATTGTACTAGAAATTAACACGAAACAGACTTTCATCTCATTTAGAATTATCATAGTACAGAAGGTGATTGATGTATTGTTCAATGTTTTTCTATAGTACATAATTAGTTTTTTGCTACACATTACTATCTTATTTAATTTGAATATAAAGCTGACATAAACAACATTTCGGTTTGTCCGTCAATCTCAGTCTCTAAAGTAAAGTTTGAGTAGTTTATAATATAAACGGTTAATAGGTATTATGATGGTACCTACGTAAGTAGTTTAATTTGTTTCTTATAAAATTAATTATATTGTGGCTTTTTTGTTACGATTTCCGTACCTTTCAAGGGTGGCATGTTCAAATAACTGAACAAAACTTAATAAATAATTAAAACAACAGACCCAACAGGGCAAAGAAAATGTACCACGAACAACTTTTTTACAAATTATCTAGGTTGGTTAATCTTGAAAACGGCTGTTTTGATATTCAAATAAGGCTGTAGAGATAATATTATCTTTGCAAGCAGATTCCCCTTCTGTTATAATCTGCTTACCTGCACATTTAGCTAATCGCTTTGTTATTGCGTAAAGCTGTCTTCACTAAATGTGTAAGAGAAGATATTTGCACGGAAAGATATTTGCACAAATAGTCTCTGTTATACGATATTCCTTATTACCTTAATTTATTGAATTTTTGAATATGAATCTCTATGGTTTTCATGTCCCTTACTCCTAAAGTTTTTGTTTGTATACTCTATTCAATGTAAAGGTCGTAAATTGGTGTGATAATGGTGTCTATTCAGATGACACCAATACTAAACTAGACTCGCTGTATCTGTCATAACGATAAAAATAATAAGGATGGCATCATTTTTAGTCCTGTCAGATTAGTTTTGTCTAGTTTTGGCAATATCTGAATAGACACCAATATATAAAATATTTACTCCTGTAAAACGAAACCTCGTGCTGCGCATGAAAGTTTAAAACGTGACACATTCCTCACATAGATATTGGTAATCTGTAATAACATAGAAAGTTAGGTTCCCTTGACCACGCATAGGCCGAATAACACATTGTACCTTGTACATCTTGGCCTCTAGAAACGGGGCAAACAAAAAAATAATCAAGAACTCTTAACACAAGAATCCAGGCACGACTACGATTTCAGTTTCATTTTCAGTTATTTATTGATAAGAAATTTTTCTTACGAACACTACATTGTACTTCGTACAAACTTGTTACTGTTAATCGTGTATTTTAAAGGTGTTTGAAAATGTTCCTTACTTCTAAAGTTTTTGTTTGTATACCCAACGTCAAGGATGTAAATTGGTAAGATATTTTTTTTTTAAAGTAAAAACGGGTCAAAAAGATTAAATAGAAACGGATTCCAACCCGCCGTGTTATCCAGGCTTATCCTGCTTAATTCTGACGCTGTATGAACATGTTTGAATAAATATTTACTGGTAATCAAAATAGCTAGTAGCTTAATAATTATTCCAAATTGCCAACATGCTAAGTTTTGTTCAGGTGTGAAGCCCCGGGCTGAAACTCAGTTTCGAATGAAGACACCGAATAAACGGTGTCTGCAAGAGGCCTAAGGGTGCCAGTTACCGTCATAATTATACAAACTGCTCATGTGGCTTTGCATGCGGGGACGTGTTCCGAGTGAACGTTCCGGATAGCGAGCAGCTTAGAATATCTTTGTATTTAAGCAAGAATTCTAAATTTGGGATTTACCCTTGTTTTGTATAGTTAATTTTTGTAGTGTTCTATGTGATTGGCAGAGTCGAGGTAATAACTTCAAAGAATCAAGACGGCTAAAGTGATTTTGGAAAATGAAGTTGGTATTTAAATCCTATTTGGGATTTATCCCTGTTTTGTAAGGACGTTAGGTTTTCCTGTGAGGCGCAGGTTACGTTTTTGAAGTGTTTTTGTTTGGCGGTCTCTATTACCTCGAAGCATCAAAACGGCTAAATTGATTAATGATTATTTTATCGAGTATTTATCGCGTACGTTTTTTTTTGTTTCTACTTTACAACGATAGTGGCCACGGTCCGAATTATTTATTGTTAACAAATCGGGCTAAAGTGATTTTGGTGAATGAAGAAATCAAAACATAAGTTTAAAATTTATTGGAATGTTTTAAGTTTAATTTTGATGGCCTTTTACTTAATTGGCGAAAAATAAGTGGGGATCTAAGTCGGGATTTGTAGAGTTTTCACTTTTTTTCAGTCTTTGTATTTGAATTTCAATAATCACACTAATAAGGCGAAAGTTTGTATGGATGTATGGATGGATGTTTGTTACTTCTTCACGCCAAAACTACTGAACGGATCTGGCTGAAATTTTGCATACAGGTAATTCTAATCATGGAATAAAACATAGGCTACTTTTTATCCCATAAATCAGTTCCCGTGGGATAAAAATGCCCGTTAAACATTTCCATAGGAACAACGCGTGCGAAGCCGCGGGGCGCAGCTAGTTTAGTATATATGTATTGATTGAGGAGATTGTGGGTAATACCGACCCTGTGATACCCCTGAGTTCAGCAGTGGACTATTACAGGCTGTTGATGAGGAGTAAGTCAGTGGGGTTGTGTTGTTAAAATACGGGACTGACATATTCAGCAATGACTCAAAGTCAATAAAAATCTGAATAAAAAAAAACCGTACTTAAGGCCCATACACCAGCGAAAGTGGCGCCCCCAACTATTTTATCTTATTATTACGTTAAACGCAGCAAGTTTTAAAAATTCTTCGTTCAGTTTGTGGTATCTATTCTAAGTTATTTATTAATGCCTCTGTAATAGTTTTATTTTGTAAAGCTTAGGCAGAGATACTCTTTTTGGCCACCAAACTCTATTTTTGCATCTCCTCCTAAACTACATATATTATGAGATAAAATTATAAAAGAGGTATTAAAAAATAGCTTATAATAGATACCACAAACTGAACGTAGGATTTTTAAAAATTCCTATGATAAACGTTAAAATATGATAAAATAGGTATCGCTGTCATATTGGCTCGGGTATGCGCCTTAACGGTTTTTGTCTTGAGTAACATTTGTTCCATCCAGTTGTCTAAACAACGTGACTAACTCAAAACGTGATTTACGAAATGAGTGAAAACAAAGAAATGCCGGAGTTTGTAATTGAAAAACTTCTTACCTTTAAAAGTTTAATTTCATTAAGAGTTCTCTGTTGTTCACCTGAACGCTCATTGCCGGAGGAAATTAATGATGTTAAACGACAGGTTTAAGGACTTTTGGGTGAACGCTCTACTGCGCAGGTTTGATCACTTTACAGAGCTTTCTTTGAAGGTGATTGACCGCAAATCGCAATGTAAGAGACCTTTTTAACGGTCGTCGCTGAAATACCTACTTTTATAGTACACCTGCCCAACAAGTTGCTTATTATTTTTCTAAATATAACGTAAAAAGTACGTCATGGCGTACTGGAACTATGAAATTTCATTTCTCACACGTCCTCGAATCAGCCAGTAACTATTGTTATTCATAATAGCTCAAATGAAGACAAGTTTTTACTCTGAATCTGCCTTATCGTAACGGCCAATTCCGAATAAGGAACTGGCATTGGTTTGAGGGAACAACTTGACTTTACACGAATGATTTGGAAGATACTAAAACGATGATTTTCCTCAAAGGAAAAAAATATACTACATTATGACAGTTGCAAGAGAACATCACACAGAGAAAGGTAAATCTCGATGGTGTATGGAGACGCCCATATTTAATTCAGAGTGGCTTGAAACATTAAATCAATGAGCAAGACTATCATGTTTCCAAGGGTAGGGTAGGGCCCATCCATAGGTTCTCCTGAACCAGATGTAAATCAGGCGTGCGGCGGGTTAAAAGTACCATTGAAAACTACCAAGAATCGGGCCACATTTCCTATAAAACATGGTTGACATGCATAGAAAATAATTATATGCATTGAAGTAGAAGAGTTACGTGCTTATGCTTAGTGTTAAGAACAGATCTATTGAACATGTACCTAACACTAGGGACATAATTCATTTACCCAATGAAAGCAAAGTTAAAAGATAAAGTTAAGGGCAAAATATTCAGTTCTCTTGCAAATAGATTGCGTAATACGTAGACAGGAGCGTAAATAATGAAAAAGCGTCTATAACCTGAAGTGACGAAGGTCTCAAGTAGTCATTTCATCCTTCCTACGTTTGTTGACGGATTAACTATTGCAGTAGCAGATTAGGTGCCGTCTGGGGATTACTGCTTTCCAATTGTAAAGTGTAATGGTTAGAGATGTCATTTGTAAATGTACCATAATTATCTCTAGTAAGATAGGAGATAATTTTTCTTTCAGTTAATGAACAGCATTAGATTGTTCTGCATTGAAGGTTCTGTACTGTATTTTTCTTCACATAAAGGATTGCGTAAGCTCTTATTTGCTTTGACATGTCAAGTTTATTCTTTACATATGTGTATTGTTTAAATTCAGTTCTAGAATGCGAAAGGATTATTTTTTGAAAATAAATAACTAAATCCTAATTAAATAAAACTGATTGTGGCCTAATAACTTGACAACGAATGATTCATAGTTAGTTGTACCACAGAAGAAATTTATAGTACGTTTTAAGTAGCATGTTTTTCGATATGAAAATAATAATTCTGAACACTATATAGGTACCAAGACTGCCGTGGTAGCCGTGTGGTGCCGGCTTAGAATTTGCAGGACTCCAACTCTGACCGCGGGTGTCGTAAGAGGCGACTAAGGTCTCCTGCAAAACAATTAAATTCTACCACCAAACTGCGATCCCCAACCCGCATGCCCAGGGTGGGGATTATGGGCACTACCCCCCATGAGATAACAGCCAATAAGTCACTTATCAGGGGGAGGTCTGCGTCCTACAGTGGACCAATATAGGCTGTTGAGGTTGAGTTTGAGGTAATAGATACCAGTAATAGGAGATTAAAAGCTAAACATCATTCATAATTCATGAAAAGCATTGAAAAACTAAAATGTTTTCGCTCCAAAATCCAAAACTACTTTATTACAATGAATATCGGAATGGTTCCTATCATCCAAATTCACAGGCCAGCTCACAAACTGAAAGCAGGAGCTCATCATTCATAACCCCATGATAATATTTCATGAACGCATTCTGCCCAACTTTGAGTAGGTAGGTACCGACTCGCTTCTACCTACCGAGTCGGTGCAAACGGACAACCGGAAAAACCACGTAGAAATGTAAAAGAAAACAAGAACACTTGAAATTACAATTCTAGCCCTAAACAGTTACCGTAGCACCGCAAATTATTTATTTTCGTAGTACAGTGCAGTCCAGGATACCAGGGTGCCAGGACGCATTATCAGGATAGTAACTACCCATTTACTTGTGGATATCCCCTCCACACATTGGAGGAGGAAAACCCACGACCGAATGCTATGGAAGAATCTGGGGGAGGCCTATGCTGAAAGGCAAAACAATCTAGTGATAACACAGAATAACTAAAATATAACTAAAATTTTGTACACCGATGTCTAATACTTAGTCAAAAATTATAATGTACCTAAATTAGATTTAAGGTTGTTAAATAAAGGCTTTTTGAAATTGAAATTGAAACTGAATCCACTCCACTCCTAGGTTGTCCTTGTTGATTGCTGTTCTCCTCTACCTTTGTAATTCATTGGGACTATTGGATTTTATGTGGATTGTCCAGCAATATTTCTTTATTTATTTTATATTACCTGCGCGTTACTTATATGGAAACGTTTTAAAATTATTTGAATTTCTATCCCAAAGGAACTGGTTTTTGGCTTAAATAGTAGCCTCCAGAACTACCAAAAATATGCAAAATTTCAGCCCAATCCGTTTAGTAGATCTTGTGTAAAAGAGCAACAAACATCCGTACAAACTTTAGTAGGATATTCGTACCGCAAAGATTAGAGCTCGCTATCTGCTTTTGTTTTTTTAGCAAACTACAACCTGGGTCTGTTCAAGACAAGAGTGAATAGGTGTCATTGCGATATATTGCTGGTCAAATTGCATGAATATAGTTACTGTGTAAAATAAAGCTGTGGATGATGATTTTTTCCAACATAAGATTTAGAATAACAAAATCAAAAATCTATGTATATTCAAATCTACATAATAGGAATAAACAAGCTAAAATAAACTAATACCCGACTGCGCCGTTCATCGATTATTATTACTTAGACAACGCTATCTCGTTCGACCCTCAATATCGTCTGACGTCATATATCCTATAACCACGGGAGAATTAGGAGAAATCAATCCAATTCCCATTGTTGAAATCGAGTGAGTAGTTTCAGCACTACGTGGGAACATATAAATCGGCTACATACATACATACATACAAACATAAAATAACATAAGGTGTCAACCTCATAACCCTCCACCGAAGGGTTAAATTGGTTACGGACGTAAGCGGGTTAACTACGAACTTTATTTGTGTTGGAAGAACACCAACGTTTCATCCCTTAACGAGGGACATCTTCAGGGCCAGTGTGGTTCTAGACGCGCGCGTTCCGCATCCCTTCGAGCACGGTTCGTAGTTAACCCGCTTACATTCGTAATGAATGGGTCAAATTGGTTATATTATTCCATGTACTTATATGTGTTAACTAAGTTTGGTAAGGTTAAATCAGCGAAAAGTTGCTGGTACGCTTGGATATAAAATCTGCCAATCAGGGGATCCGACTGACCTGAATAGTTCAATGGGTCAATTGAACGACAAGCAAAGAAAAACCAAATCGTATCATATTCAACTTTTGCTGATCCACTTCTGATGCCAACGTTTGATTCATTACCCTGGGTGGGCTAGGCTCGGGCAATGACCTAACTAAAATAAAAATTTACCAATAATATATCATAAAAAACTCATAAATAGTTGTTAAAGTTTTATAGAAGCATTAGAAAAAAAAATTGCATGCATTAAAATTTATATATTCATCAGCAATATTAAACTGTTTTTCAGGGTAAAGGTACATAAATTTTATGAAATAAGTTCGTGCTTTGTAATAATTATCAAAGGTCAAAAATTATTATATTCAATAAATGTACTGAGAAACATGTGTACAATAAATGATTTCAGAATAAAAAGAATAAATTATTTCAAATTACTTACCTGTTTACTTCTATTTAAATAATTAACAAATTCGGAATGAGGTTTTAAATAATTTTCTGCGTAATTACTACTCTACGCTGAGTGCATCGTAATTGAATTAACATTAAATTAAGTAGATGCTTAAAATTAATATCTGATCCAGTTATTTTTTTTATTTAAGTCTTAAACTGCGGTAGGTGTGCATCGCTTAAAACATCTTCTTATGCCAGAATATGTCAAAAATACAGTCTAATAGAACGCACATTTCATTATCCAATGTTTTTGCTCTTTGGCAGTAAAACCAAAAGTTTCACGCCATACATTCAGGCAATTGCAAATGAAAATATTTGAGAATTTTAGTGCAGCGCAGTCGGCCAAAAAAATGCATACATTTGGTATAATTTACACAAATTCGGACAGCCACGCTTGATTTGTGGCGCTGAGAATCCATAATAAATCTCCGCTTAAGCTGTGGCTCAAGTAACAAAGAAATTTGTTTTTATATTCGCTGGGAAGTTCCTAGTCTAGTTCTTAAATTTACTCGGTGTTTTTACAAATGTCAGACTGATTTATTTTACTTTGGGGGCCATGTTGAAACTACGTTAGTTTAAACTTGACAGTAAAATGAGATTTTGCATTTCTCTCGCCAGTGAGTGGTATTTGAAATGAATGTTGATTCCCATCTGAATTCAGCATGACATAAGAGATTTTAAATTTGTAATTTTTCTGAATGCATTTGGGAATGAAAAATGTTTTTAGGGTACCGTACCTTATAAACTTTATAGGAACAGTTCGTAATCTGTTTATCTGTTAAACCTCCTCGTATTTGCCTGTGCAAATATGAGGAGGTTTAACAGATCTGTATCTTTAATGTGCTTTATCCAACATACTCTTAACAACAGTTCGTAAAAGCTTTGTAGATCATTGGCCACTTCACACGATTCGTAGGGGCTTTTCTACAGATCTTAGGTTCGTAGAGGTTGTGCTACAGCTCGTAGAGCCTTGGCTACGGCTCGTAGAGGTTGTGCTATAGCTCGTAGAGCCTTGGCTATAGTTCGTAGAGGTTCTGCCACAGTTCGTAGAGCCTTGGCTACTGTTCGTAGAGGTTGTGCTACAGCTCGTAGAGCCTTGGCTATAGTTTGTAGAGGTTTCTGCTATAGTTCCTAGAGCCTTGGCTTCGGTTCGTAGAGGAAGTGCTACAGCTCTCAGAGTTTTGGCTACAGTTTGTATAGAATGTGCTACAGCTCGTAGAGCCTTGGCTACAGCTCGTAGATCATTGGCTATAGTTCGTAAAGAATGTGCTACAGTTCGTAGAGCCTTGGCTACAGTTCGCAGAGAATGTGCTACAGATCGTAGATCCTTTTGCTACATAAGCTATGTGATTTGCAGCTTGAAGCATTCAGTAGAGACAAAGCACTTTTAACGAAATATAGAAGCTTATGACTTGTGCTTTGCCTAATACGGTATTTTGATGACTTAATTTATTTGGACTATTTGCCCCACTGTGCTGTGCAATGATTTATTTTGTTTACATTACAAGTTGTCGATGTTGTTTATGATTTTGAGCGCGCTGTATTATTTATTTAAAGAGGAGACAGTAATTTATTTTGCATGTTATTATTATTAAAATGTCAACTTAATAAAATGACAGGTCCTTAGCAAGGTTTTCCAATGAAAACACAACCCAAACTAAGTTCAAACTTATAGGAGCTTTATTTATTCTTCACAACCAAAAGCGGTTCTTTGTCATACAATATAGTTTGTGCTTCACACACTATCTTTGTTGCGCAGAAATTTACTTTATTATTAAATTATTATCAGGATGCCGAGAGTTTCTCTTTGAGCTTACGTCTAGCGTTTCGCGAATGCAGGCTTCATTTTAACTAGAAACTTTTCAGAGGAGCGAATAAAACGTATGAATAAATTCTATAATGTTCAAATTCTTTAAAAGAAAATTCCGCTAAGATATTAGATTTCAGAGATCGATGTTTTTAAGGACTGCACCTACCTATAGATTTTTGGTGCCTAAACTGGGTATTCTTCGAACTATCATAAATTGCTTACGGAATGCTCATTCAACAAAAGTTAGTGATTATCAAAAAAATCGCATGACAATTAGACAAATTTTAGAACGGAGCAGAACGTTATATAAACGCCTTTTCCCCACTGGCGCGCGGGTAATGTGAAGGAATACTCATTTAGAAGTTTGTTATTCGGGTATGGATTACAGCTGAAATATTCATCATGGATTTTCGGGTACAGATTGCAGTAATCATTCTATCTCATAAATGATTCTACGAAATTTAAAACTATCTGCTCCAAAACCTATACCATAAAGGAGAGTCTATAAACAAAAGACAGTGGCAGTTTAGTTATTGTACACTACTGCGTTCTAAAATGCAACCCATAGCAAGCGGAACGCAGAAAAGTGAACTAACTTACCCAAGCATAATGCAAGCCACACAAATGGACTACTAATTTACGCTAACAACATTTCGAACGCCTGAAAAAAGCTCTAAGTAATGAATCGAGTTTCAGTTATTTCTCGACAGTTCGAAAATAAAATTGCGGGTGAAAATATTAATGGTTTGAACGTGCGTTTGTGAAATAACAAGGGCCTTTTTGTAAAGAGGTCGTCGAGGGAAGTATTACCACCATGCCTGTTTTAGCAGCTAAGTAGCATGGTAATTGATGCAGCTGAAAAATTAAAAGCAGAATGATGAAATTCACGGACTTACATTTTATAAAAAATATTGCCGCTTTTTATCTTATATTATAAGTCTCTTGGAGTAGTCTTTTATTTTATTTCTTTCCAAAATTAGTTTGTATTCAAGTGATGTAGTATAAATACATTCTCGAATGATTTACCCCTGAAGGGAGATTTCAAGGAGGAAAAATGGAATATCCCATTTCATGTAGGTAGCAAAATCATAGTAATTATTACAAAACAGTACAAATAATGTTAATGGTCTAGTTCGTATATTCTTTTCCATTAAAATGAACAAACCACATAAAATACAACCATGTTTATTTGTAACAAGAAAGCAATACGACACAAATCAGTACGAACAAAATAACAATGCTTTCTTTCGATCTCCAATTATCCTAAGCAATTTTCTACAAAGAGAGCAGAAGCGGTTTACAAAGGACAGTTTCGATTGTGTCCTTTTATTTCAATTCAACACGTGAACGAGAGGAAACAAAATTAATTCTTGGAATAATACAATACGTACCTACGGTGTTGAAGATTCCTGTAAAGTGAGTCGATATTTGATGTCGGTGACGAAACCCCATCACCGTTGTTCGACGAGCCTCCACATTTTACATTTGATGTCTGACACTTTTTGTCATTTCTGTAATTTTTTGTAATTTCTGACACATTCTGCCATTTTTGACATTCTCTGTAAGTGTGGGTGTGAAAGATTCTTGTGAAGTGCGTCGGTATTTTGAGCTTTGTGCGGTTTCGATACCCGATCACTGCTTAAACATACGTCTATTGTTCGACTTGCCTCCACATATTAGTACATTTTTATGTCATGTCTGACACTTTTAGTCATTTTTTGCAATTTCTGAAACTTTTCGTAATTTTTCACGCCTGTAATATTTGACACTTGACATTTTCTGTGTGGGTATGATAGAATTTGTGAAAAAAAATCTCTTAAGGTGGTCCATTCATTGCAGCGCTGTGCTGCATGGCATATCGATGAAAAAGAAAAAGTGCCATAACAGTTCATGGTATCAGGCACAATTTAAATAAATTAATTAGGCCTGTTTTCATTCGATTCGACTAAAACGTATTTCGAGGCCAACTAAGAAAAAAGGTCATGAACTTTCAACTTCTCCCTAAAACAGAACGTTACGGAACTAAATTCATGGGAAGTAAGATTACTTTGACGTTTTTAAGGCAATACGCGTGATTCAAGCGTGATTTATACCTAAATCGTTCGGGCAATGCGTCCTATAAAATCCTTTGGAAGTGACAGACCGAAGTTACGACGATCCGGAAGTTCGATTACGTTTTTTTTTCTTTGCCAATTTTATGGGCGGATTAGGGCAACTGGGCCAAGCAGACGAAATTAAACAGCTGTTTCACAAAAAATCCATACTTTTGCGCAGAGCTTAATCTACACTACAGCTTGATTGAGGTTTTCTGGCGATGGTAGATGACCAACTGAAGCCCCGCGGCTTCGCACGCGTTGTTCCTATGGAAACATTAAATATTACAAAGAATAATACAAAGGCTAAGAGTGTGTAAAAGGAACCTCTATCAATAGTGAAGATTTTGTTTTATAGTAATGAGTTATTCAACATTCGTCCCACTGCGTTAGGGCTAAAGAAGTCCGAATGCGGCAAATAAAATGTTATGCAAAAATTGTTCTTGATTAGTCCTACGTAAAGATTTCTAACCAAAAACTAGCCAAAGTATGGTAAGTATAAGTAGGGCTGGTGTGGAGGGACTGGGAATCAAACTATTATATTGTGTCTCTATATTGTTCATCTTTGAATCTAAATGTGTTTTCGCTCCTGATCTATATATTAACGTGACAGTTTTGTGTCTTGTGTCAGATACAATATACCGATGAGAGAGATCCACACACTTCAGTCTTATTTTTTCCGTAGGATTTTGCTAACTTCATTTATCTCACGCAAAGTACCAGGACAGTACAATTACAAAGGATATTAAAGAACATAACACTAGCATTTTGATTCATCGATATTATATAGAACAGCGTTTAGTATGTCTCAAGTTTTAGAAAGCTTTTCCCAGCACTAAGTTATGATGCAGCTTTATCACTATGGACTGTGGAGCTCCCGTAAGTCCTTACAATAGGCTCAGCTCAGTTTATATGTTTGCTGCGAGTGCGTTAAGGACTGAGCTTTATTTGCTGGTTTGTACTGACTAGTTCGTTTATCACACAGGTTCACGTGGGGATTTGCTTGCGTTGAGATAGATGGCGCTAGGAGTAAGTCAACGTTTTGGTGCTGAGCTAATGCTGGGTGAGTCGGAGAGGAATTATCCTGCAATAATGCAGTTCAGGCTAAAATGATAAAAAAAATATTCAATAAAGTATTAATAACATGGACAATGATACAAGGGACGATACAAGGCGCCTAAATTGAAAAGTTTGTCGAACCTCAACCCTGCAAAGAAAATTACAATCAAATAATAGCGATGGATCAGTTGAGCTACCTGTACATTGTTTGCAACAAAAATCATGCGTCAAATAATCTATACTAATATAATGGAAAGATTTGATTGTTTGTTTGTTTGTATTGAATAGGCTCCGAAACTACTGGACCGATTTAAAAAAATCTTTTATCATTAAAAAGCTTACTTTTCAGGGAGTGACAAAAGCTTTATTTTATCTTGGAATTCCCACGGGAACGGGAACTACCCGGGTAAAACGACCAGGCACTGCTAGAATATAATCATAAAAATTATACTTCAATCAATATTCAACAAATAATAATATAACGGAAAAGCTATTCCGCATAATAACAAAATAGCGAATACTTATATTGCCACTTCTAACATCGTAGAATTTTCCCGTTAGAAGTTTGACACAGCGTAAAATATGCGTAGAAGCTTAGTTTGTACCTGTCAATTAAATCAAATACTAAAAATAAACTGAAAAACTATTGATTATTTTGTTATTTTGTCTTTACACCACCCCGTTATCTATTGTTTGTCATCCCTCAAATTACACCAAGACAAACTCTGTAAGCCATCAACTGCTTTAGCCCTTTGTATTTTGAATTCATAAAATCCAGAAAATCTGGACAATACATCGCGTTTGTAGCTCAGCAAGTACATTCCTTGTCAAAGTTCACTATGGGTCTCATGCCAAAGTAAGGTCCACTTAAAAGAACAGTTATCCCAATCTTACCTGGTTCCTTCACTTTAGCAAAAACTGATGGTTCTACGGCATTACTGCATAACGCTGGAGTATACCAAAGGCAGAGAGGCATTATAACAAAAAGAAGTGGAAATTCCTTGTCAAAAGTCACTAAAAGGACAGATGTCAAACATAAAACAACAGTTATCCCAATCTTACCTGGTACCTTATCTTTAGCAAAATCTGATGGTTCTACGGCATTACTGCATAACACTGAAGTATACCAAAAGGCAGACAGGCATTATTAAAAGAAGGAGAGGAAATTCCTTGTCAAAAGTCTCTAAAAGATCACATGTAAAAGTAATGTCAACTTAAAAGGACAGTTATCCCCGTCATCCCAATCTTAACTGGTACCCTATCTTTATCAGAGTATCAGATAGCTGTACAGCATTACTGCATAATACTGAACTACGAGTATATCAAAGGCAAGGCTGCGAAGCAAAGATTATAAAATAAGCGGGCGGCCCCCACCCCCTCAATATATCACGGAATGTTCGCGAAGGGGTATTTTTAAACGAATCGAGAATTCTCGAGAATTTTTCGTTTATCAGGTGAGATTGCCTTTTCAACGATATGTTACGAATATGAGTATATGAGGCGTTGATGGAATTTGGTAACATGATGAACGCTTGAATGAGGTTATACCTCTAGTTAAAAACGGAAAAACATTTATTTCGACACAAGCTAACACTAAACATTAAATCTGGGTAGATTTTAGGTTTATCTGTGGAAATATAAATAAGTAAAAATTAGAGTGATAATTATCGATTAATTGTTCGTCAGTTCTTAATTTATTGGTAGAAATATGTTTATGTAATAAAGAAAAAGGCTGACTGGCTTTTTCAAAGCTCCATTTTTTTTTAAATCAGCTCAATGCGAGTTCCTACTTTAGACAACGTTGATACTGTAAACCTTCTAAGTAGGTACCATTTTGATAATTATGAGCAATGTGAATAAAAATAATTAATTTTCTTTCTTTCTTTCTTGCAATCAGCATAATGAAATTCAGCTTCCTAATTTCCCTGAAACTCACGTTCATATTTTCCACACTTCCATTCCAAGGTAATTCCGTTTACTCCTTCATGCAAAACTCGTTCATTATTCACCAAAAACAACGTTTCTCATTCTTTCCTTGTTTTAGCTCATTTTCGTACAGAAGCTAACTCCATTTGTTGGGTATTTTTAAGAAGCATTGGGAATTACAGCCTTCTGGGGCGAAGGGATGGAACAAAATTTGATCAAACATCCGTCATTTTGTGGAATTTAGGGACAAAACAGGTTTCAGATTCTTGTTATTGACAGTTCTATATATTTTTACAAAGAAGCCACGTCTATTTTGAATAGATGAGACGATTTCATGTCTATTGGCTTATTTTAACAGCCTAACAAACTAAAAGTAAGTTACTTCTTTTGTTTGATTTTGATTGATTTTGAAACGGCACGGTCTATGCATGTTACCGTTATGTCCTTTTACCGGAATGTCTAGTCGTTGGTTCGTTAGCTATGCTTTATTTATTTATTTAAAGAACACAAACATATAAATTTGACACCCCTAAACGATCGTGGTCAATGGGCGACTAATGCGGTATGCGATAAATACCCGGTAAAATCATTAATTATGTTAACAAATTGCAAAAGTTTAAAATGTTTTTTAAATAATTTCCTATCATTTGACTTTACCGCAACTTTAGTAAGGAAACCGATATGACCCGGTTTATACCGGTTTTCTAACAAAAGTGAGTTTGAAGGTGAGGAAGCTTTTAGAAGTGAGTGAGCTTAGAAAAGGTATTATGTCCGGAAAGGGATACGTTTTTCATTATTTTTTGTAGTTTCTTTCGTTACAAAAATAAAGTTTGTTTAGGATTAAACGAACCTCAATTTACGAATGTTTTTTTTTATCTAAATTTCTTTTCTAGTTACTGCCAGCGGCTTTGCACGCGTTGCTTAAATAGTTTTCTTTTATTTTGATGATGTTATAGATTCGTTGGTAGGTTCCTTTGTTCAATACAGTTTTTTTATATACAGGTTTTATCTAAGTAGGTACTTTGAGACACTAAAATTGATAAGATGATTATAATGCGAAGGTTCAATTAACTTTCTTACAAGTTGACCCAGCAACAGAGGTCTTAAATCTCGAGAAAACTTAATTTCCCTAATATTTCGCATCGAGATTCCCGTTGTCACTTCAGGCATTTTTCCCTTTCTCCCTTCTTTTTGGGAGCGATGGAAATGCAGATAAAATTTTATAAATAACTTACTTACTTTTCACCCTTGGCTGGTATTTTTCCGAGAAATACGGGTTCAAACGTTGCTCCTCTTTTGTGCGAGGAAATTCAGTAAGATGGCTTGTAATGTTTTATCGAATTTTTTACAGGAGCACAGATTTTGAGCTCAGAATGTACGTAAGATTTTTTGTTAGTAACAAGAATTAAAAGAAGTATTTGTGTTAAATTTGTGCATGTTTAGAGCCCGTGTATTTTTCCCTTAAACTTAGTAGGTTGTTTAAAGTTGTAAAAGTACAGTCATCGCTAATAGAATGTAGACTTTAAAACTTATTGTACACATAAAACAACAAAAACAGCTTAACTACATCAAACATATAACCGCCAAACTCGCCAGAAGCCGCGCAACCAATTTTAATACGACAACATAAATACGGCAAATCCATCTACAGAAAAGGAAAGTGTTTTCCAATTCATTACTATTATTTTGTGACAAAATATTTTTTTTAATTATTTATTTACTTTACTGTTACTAACGAAATCTTCCATTTTTGTCCGAATTTGTTTCATTTGATGTGAAATTTTGTTCGGAGATGAAGGATATGGAAAAAAAATACTACAAAAAATCATATGACAAAATGTAGAGCAATTATTATTTCAAAGATAAGAAGAAAGGCTTCTGTTATCTTGCGGGATAAGTGATTCTGATTAAGCGTTTTCGATTGGTTTGTACACGGGGTATAGAAATGTTTAGTGGTGATTTCTACCCCAAGATAATTTATTTATGGGATTTAAAGTATCCTGTTTGATCCCAGATTACATTACTAAACATGAGGCAAAGAAAATAAAGTTAAAAACTACAACCCGATGACCTAAAAGTTGTAAACAGACGTTCAATGCTGTTCCAAATAAATATTACGAATGAAAATTATTCATAATTGAATTTTTTATATTCAGGTAGTCGGAAGCCAAGCTAATGAATCCTGTATGTACAAAGGCCTCCGATTGCTTGAACATAAAAATTCTATAATTGATAATTTTCAATCGGTAATATTGGATTAGATCAGCATTAACCGCTTGTTTACAACTTTTACGTAATCAGGTTGTCATTTTTGACTTTATTTTATGCATCCTCAACCTCAACCTTAACAGCCTGTATTGGTCCACTGCTGGACGCAGGCCTCCTCCTGATTAGCGCCTTATTGGCATTTATCTCAAGGAGAGTAATGCCCATAATCCCCACGCTGGGCATGCGGGGTGGGGATAGCAGTTTATTGGTATAATTGTTCTGCCGGGAGCGCTGCTGGCCTTCCCTGGTGTATATCCCTTAGTCGCGTTTTACATACGACACCCGCGGCAAGGGTTGGGGTGGTGCAAATTCTAAGCCAGCACCACACAGCTTGCTTTTTTATGCATAATTAGACCATAATTATCCACAGGGACCGGTACGGTACGGTAAGTACATTTAACAGTCATCTAGTAGCTACCCATTACATAAGCTCTGCTTAGCTTGGAGCTAGATAGTGCTGTGTAGATTGTCCAGCTTTATTTATTTAATTTAGTATCGAGGTATTTAATTTTAATTAAAAACGTAAACGCTTAAATTTCTCCAAAGTCAAATGAAAGTAACATCGTTAGAGTTCGTAAACTTCTCAGCCAAAATCAAGCTGTAATCCAAACTTTTAATTAAGCCTTGAAAATTGCAAAATTGCTATAAACAAGTAAATCGTATTAAGACGTAAGAGTATTCATTAATTGATAGAGTAAATACTAG
Source organism: Eupithecia tripunctaria (assembly GCA_955876795.1). Lineage (NCBI taxonomy): Eukaryota > Metazoa > Arthropoda > Insecta > Lepidoptera > Geometridae > Eupithecia > Eupithecia tripunctaria. The sequence continues at coordinate 2,487,988 of OY041604.1, forward strand.
TTTAAATGCTGGCGTATATTTTGTAAGTTTTTACTGGCTGTTCGCTCCGTATCGGCGGTTGATGGCCACAAATTAAAATGACTACTTATTATTATATGCTACTTATTATTACTACTTATTATTATATGCTACTTACATTGTCCCGTTCTAAACATAGGTAACCTTTTCTATCAATACCTTCGTCTGCTATTATATACCTAACAACCCACCCATATCTGAAAATAACCATTTTTCTTAATCATAAATTTAAATTGATCACCTACCTAAATGACCGTTTCGTCAATTGATTAGTTTAAAAAAAAAACAAGTTCTTGAATACTTCTGGAAAAAACATTTAATAATAATAAAATTCATAACATTAATTATCCACGACTTTCGTTGTATTTACAACGTAAGAGTGTAAGAGTGCAATTTTTTTGAAGTTAAGTTTTTCCCCTAGATTTCAGAGGGGTAACCGGAATAACCCTTTCATACCACGTGTGACAAGACGCAAGCTGATGCTGCAGTTTTTTTTTTTTAATTTAAATGGTAATAAGCTTGATAGTGAAGTGAACTTACCCGCAGTACCATCGATCGAAGTTAGGCCTCAGCCGCACTGTAAGGTGATAACTTGGACGATAATTGGAAGACGAGATTAACAAAATGGACGACCAAAACGCTGAACAACCATAATACAAACGTCTACGAGACGACACGACACAAAACACGGAAAAATCGTATCGAATTAGATTACCCTGTTTTTTTTTATTGTCATATTTTATTGTCTCTGTCTTTTGTCTTTTTTTGTATGTTAACAAAATGCAAACGGGCGTAAAAATCTATGGAATGGTACAAATACGAAAACGTCTACGACACGACACGACACAAAAAACGGAAAATCGTATCGAATTAGATTACCCTGTTTTTTTAGTATCATATTTTATTGTCTCTGTCTTTTGTCTTTTTTTGTATGTTAACAAAATGCAAACGGGCGTAAAAATCTATGGAATGGTACAAATACGAATTCAAATTCAAATTCAAAAATGGTTTATTTCCATAAATACAATAAATGTACACCTAGAAATGGTCAAATCATATTAAAAGAATACACTGACATGGAAATAATGTGGTATTTTCGTATTTCGGCCGCTTCGGTATTTAAACTAAAGTCAAAAAACGACGAAGAATACATCTGGATGTCAAGCTGTTGCATGTAGCGAGGCAATGTGTTCTGGATTTTTTTGTAAAAGAGTGGACAGTATAAGAAGATAGATATCGACCCCTATCTTCACAGAAAATAAATGAAATATTTATTTCACATGACACATTACAGCTACTAAACATTAATGAAATAAAAACTTAACGAGATATGAATTTATCACTAAGATAGATGAAGTGTATTAAACTGTGGGGAACTGCACGGACGTCTCGCATAGGAGTGTATTATGCATTATCCCCTGCCTAAGCAGCCCAGCTCTTTGAAGTATCGGAGCAGGACTTTAGGTGACTGACAGCTTCGTTTCAGCTTTTCAGTGGGTGTGGATGGGGTTGACTCCTCAATGAGACACTTCAGCCCTGTTTTGTGTCTGGCCTAAACGGTCAGCTACTTAGTGCGAACAAAAATCACCGAATTGTTGGTTATGAAAGCACACAGCTAAGCTACGTGCCTAACAAACCTACCAGCGAACTAACCATCAAGGAAATCGAAGCAACCACGCAAGCTATCTTGCAGTGCGGCCGTGGTCTTCGAGTGCCTTCGCTTCGCACCTAACGTTTGCACTTGGAACTAATTAAGCTCCGAAGCTATTCACACACGATAATATCCGCTCAAACAGTGTACAGGCTTAATTGGAAAGTCTCGCCTTGATTACCCCCTTGTGTAAATAGTCTACAATACTAATAATGTGGTATTCCTAATAACTATCATAAATTCGACGAACAAAACTTTGTGGCGAAGCGGGCAAAGGTACGCCATCGATGCAGGAGGCTGCAGGTTCGATTCCCGCCTCGGGACAAATGTTTGTACAATCTGCAGATATTGGTTCCCCGAGCCAATATCTGCAGATCGATATATCTATGTTCTGGATGATTTCTAAGTAAAATAAAATATATCTATCTCTGTAGTGTATTGTATTAAGTATATCAGTTATCTAGGACCTTATAGCACGACCTGTAGATCTGCAGATATTTGTTTAGGATATTCAATAAAAAATATTTATCTATTTAGTGTATTGTATTATTTCGAGACACAAAAAGTGAAAGGTTGAAGGCGCGGAACAAAAATATTTTTATGATCTGCAAATATTTGTTGGGTGTATTCATTAAATTTTAGTAACATTGAAGAACTGAGACATACTGAGACTGAACGTTGAACCAATGGGATAAATTTGTTTTTGAGTGACTTGGCAGTGGCATGACGTGGCTTTGTACACGTAGTGTAGGACGCCCTGACTGTAGGCAGATGCTAAAAAATGCGGCAAGCTGAAGACAGGGTGCTATGGCGCTCATTAGGTGAGGCCTTTTTGCAGCAGTGGACTAAAATAGGCTGATGATGTTGATGAGTTCTCTAAATAGTATCTGTTTATTTTGATAAACATATTTTATTTTATGCTAAAACACGCTGAGGGAAAACATCAAGAAACACTTATTAATACACTCGAGAGCAATGAATCCGGGTCACTTAAAGAATCCTAAAAATCGTAAATTGGAGTATTGAAGATTGGTCAAAAGTTATGTTCTCCGACGAATCAAAATTTATGCTCTACAAGCACGATGGAAGACACAGAGTGTATCGAAGACCAGGGGAAAGATTCTAGCAAGCATGCATCGAAGAAAAAGTAGCCTACGGTGGTGGGTCTGTACTTGTGTGGGCCGGAATTTCTTCTGAAAGTCGCACAGAGCTGGTGATCATAGAAAACGGCTCTTTAACTAGCGTAAGATATGTGGAAGAAATCCTCAATGATCACGTTGGTCCATTTATGGTCAATTTAGGTGAGGATGCTATATTTATGCATGACAATGACCGACCTCATACAGGTAGGATTGTGAATGACTACCTTCAAGAGATGAACATTACTCGTATGGAGTGGCCAGCGCGCAGCCCGGATATCAACCCGATCGAGCATGCTTGGGACGAGCTAGGCAGATGCGTAAAACAACGAAACCCTCCCCCAATCACGCTTCGTGAGCTCAAAATTGCTCTCACAGAGGAATGGGAGAATATTCCCCAAAATCGTATAAGGAACTTGGTGTACAGCATGCCAAACCGCGTAAACGCAGTAATGGAAGCACGAGGAGGCAATACGAAGTATTAAAATTCAAGAAAATCGTAATAAAGTTCAAAAATTTCATGTTTCCTATTTTTGTTTTAAGGAGAGATCAGCAGTTTTTTTCTTTATGTAATTTTGTGTTAATAAAATGTATGGTGACTTATATTTTTTTTACTTTCATTTAAGGAGTATTACATTGTCTATTAAATACAATTTATTGCATTAACCTATCATTTTTAGTTTCCGAGATTTTTAACATTCTTTAAGTGACCCGGATTCATTGCTCTCGAGTGTATTTAATTATTCTCCTACTTACTATACCCCTGGATGTTATCCAGGTTCGCCTAGATTAATTTACCTAAATAAACTAATAGTTTAGTTGAGAGGCGGTCCCGTTGTAATTACCCTACTAAGTAAATACCTACACAATTGCGCACAAATCCTTTGGGTATGCGGCTAAGACTCAGGATCATTTGCATGATTCAATAAAGGAATTCTATGATGATTAGTCCAATGGGAATGGAATTGAAACTGGCTGTCTAATATTTTGCTAAATAGATTAAGCTCAGGATGATTTCAGCTCGGGCGAGGAGTTTATGGGAAATGTAAGTCTAACCGCGCAATGGGCCACTAGTCGCGGCCACTAAACGCGACCACTAGTCGACCCTGTTAAGTCAAAACGCTGCAACCTGAACGACGTCGATTTGAGAAAAACAGGTCCAAAGGTTTTGACCTTACGGAATAGGTTTGGTCGTTCTATAATTTTAACTAAAATAGATACAGGGTTAATTCTTTTTTAATTTGATCTATCATAATATTAGCTTACTTTCATACAAACATCATATCAATATATTATTGATAGAAAGTTCACAATGTAATGAAACATGTTTTGTTACGATAGCATGTAGCTAGGAAATATTTGTCTCGTTGTGACATAACGATGCAATCCTTGATAACAGCATTTTGCAGTGATAGACTTTCTTCTTCTATACTGGTTTTGTTTTGTACTTGGCGTATGGAAGCATCTAAAAATTTATTTTAATTATTTATCTATGCTTCTTTTTTATTTTTTATATACCTACCTTACCTATCTACGCAATATTACCACCTGCCTACTTATTATAGTTAAGTTAGTTAGGTACATAATAGTTTATCTTATTACGATAAACTAACGTTATTTTTTTTATTCCTATACCTACTATTTCTGAATAGGTAGTTGTAGGGCAAAAAATTATAATAAAATAAAGAGCAAGTATTATGTACCAACTTAATTGTAAATTTTATTACTGAAATGCATAACACTTTATCTTTGGATTTCAGGAGCAGATTCTCATCCAAATCTTCAGTAATGTTTCCATTCAAATAAAATTTTCATAGAAACGATGATAGGAGTTCGGCATAGGTAAATTTCAGAAATTTCATCCATTCATCTTTCTTCTTCTGGGAAATACCCTCTGGTTCAGTTTTTCTTGCTGTATTTCTAAACATATCAACTTATATTCGTGCACTATTCATAACTACTTTCTTGAGTTTAGATGTCTTCAACGTGAAATTCAACAACTTTTAGTACCTAAGTAAAGTACCTAATTGTAAGATAATCACGAACAACACTTGTGCTACCTAGACCGCAAGACTAATAATGAAATGAATCAGCTATACATGATAATAAGTACCAGTAAGTACCTATTTTGTTCAAACGCTTACTGTCTCGTTATTTTGACAAAACGCAGCAACCTAAGCTTGCAATGTTTTACCAAAATACAGGGTCACTCAATCGGCCGGGCACACGCGCGCGCGCTCCTCTGTCACGATAAAACGCTGCAACCTAGAGTCTTGCATCGTTTTGCCAAAATATTGGATCGTAATTTTAGGTTACTTTAAAATGTAACATTAGAATATCTTGGTGGTGAAACTATGTATTGAACTATGGATCGATTTAGTACCTTGCTTACATTGAGTAGAATTTTTTAAGCTCTATTGTCACAAAACGCTGTAGCCCGGGTTGCAGCTATTTGTCATAACAGGGTCGTAGTGGCGTAGCGGTAGTTTATTATCTAGGTACCTACCTTCTATCACACTATAATAATACTAGTAGTTCTCCGAACAGTAGACCTCATGAGCATTAACTTTGTTTTAACAATGCAGAAATGAGATAATTATTTAATTAAACACACGACACACTACACACGACTTCATAAGCCTCTTTTATACATGGACCTGTACGTCTCGACTGCAGGCGACGGCAGTAGACGGCAGTCGGTGGGTGTAGTTGCCTTGAATTCGGCGTGTGTATTGCCTTCCCCCTGATAAGCACTTTATTCGCGTTTATGTCATAGAGGGTGATGCCCATAATCCCCACGCTGGGTTTGGGATCGCAGTTTGGTGGTATAATTTTTCTGCAGGGGGTGCTGCTGTCCGCTCCCGGTGGATATCAGAGTCGCCTTTTACTACATTACACACATTACTTGAGGTTAGTACGATTTTACCGAAGGTCAATGAAAAGCAAATTCTGTACCTACCTACCTGCCTAAGTATTACCTAATCTATTAACAGTGCGTTGATCTATCTAGGTACCTATTCCATGATAAAACCAAGTAGGTAGGTACCTAAATGAATGAGAGTCGTTTGTAAATGGCAAACATCTTTTTAGTTTAACAAAACAATGTTTTAACAAAGTTTGTTACCTAATTAATTTATAAAATGTAATTATTCAATAGACTTCTCTCTCATGGAACTCTCGAAATGTTACATTATGCAGGTAGATCATACAATAGATAGCGCTGTAAGGCTATGGACACGAAGTCAGCGGGTGTGGGCGATGACTAGTAGACCACTCGATCTCGAAGCGTTACAAATATTATCTAATAGATGGCGCTGTTTTAGGTTCTTTTGGTTCTATGAAGTTATTTTGCTTTCATGCCAAAAACCGTGACCAGATCTTTACCATTTTTTTATGAGAATTATGATTATTTTTTATCTTTCAATTAAAAATATAATCATCGAAATCAGATGTCTGAAAGCGGAGATATTTAAAAGCTCCTTTTTTGCCTTTTTTGGGGGAAGTACGCCTTCAATCAAAAAACCCCGACGACAAAAAAAATCTATAAAATCGTTGAATCGGTATACGAGATTTCGTAACGATCGGTTGTAAAATACGACCTGTAGACATACAGACAAAAAAGCGAGAATGTTGACCCTGAGACCTCATTTCATTCGGTCAATAATATTAGGTCCTTACATATGAAATTGGCGTTTTGTATGGGAGGAACAAAAAGTCGAATATTTTTTAATATAATATATTTAATTAATCAAAGTATGAACCATTATTTTCTATGCACTTTTGCCATCTTATAGGTAGTTCATTGATCCCTTTACTAAAAAAACCAGTCGGACGGGAATCAATAAAATCTTTGAAGGCGATTTGGACTGCCCCATCGGAGTTGAATTTTTTCCCTTGCAAAAAGTTATCCAAATTTCGAAAAAAATGGTAATCTGTTGGAGCAAGGTCCGGGGAGTACGGAGGATGTCTTAGACTTTCCAATTGAAGCTCTTCTAATTTAGTAGCCGTGTGTTGCGCAGTGTGTGGTCTAGCGTTGTCGTGAAGCAGCAGTGGCGTGGAGCGATTGACCAGCCTAGGTTGTTTAGCCGCTAGCTTTTCCATCATGGTTTGCAATTACTGACAATAGACATCAGCCGTAATAGTCTGGCCAGATTTGAGAAAACTGTAATGAACAATACCGGCACTAGTCCACCAAACGCTTACAAGTAACTTTTTTGGGGTTAATTTTCGCTTGGGGCAGGATTTGGCTGGCTGGCCAGGATCCAACCATTGCGCTGAGCGCTTCCGATTATCGTAAAGAACCCATTTTTCATCACAGGTAATGATTCGGTTTAAAATACCTTCATTATTGTGCCGGTTTAGTAATGTAACGCAGCAGTCGACAGAAAAAAACAGAAGAAAAAAAACAAATGAATGACGATCATCGAAGCACAAATACATGAGTCTATAGCTGTACAAATTTGAATTTGGAATTCCTTACCAAAGAGGAGAAATTTGTGATTAAAGTGGCCAGTACGAAAAACGCCAATTTCATTATGTAAGGACCTAATATAATATACATGTATAATGTGTATGTAAGTATAATAATCACACTATCACACTAATATTATAACACTATAACACTTAATATATAATATATAATCACACTAATCACACTATCACACTATATAATATTATAAAGGCGAAAGTTTGGATGGATGTATGGATGGATGTTTGTTACCTCTTCACGCCAAAACTACTGAACGGATCTGGCTAAAATTTTGCATACAGGTAATTCTAATACTGGAATAAAACATAGGCTACTTTTTATCCCATCAATCTGATCCCGTGGTAGCTTAGGTACCTCTTATTGAGCCAGGTCAGAACTCTGTGTCTAGATAAACTAAGAAAGGTTGCACTACTAGCCGAAATTTAATTTTGTTTTTTTACCTAAATAAATAATTATATTCTAGTAGGATCGTTGTCAATAACAGACAAATAACATGTCTGTTTAAGTATTGCTTAGTGCTTGCATACAGTGAGCTTGGGCATGCTACATTGAACTAAACTAGATAACCATATCCACCTGCTAGTATTAATTACGTTATCTAAATCACACAATAGGTAATCTAAACGTGTTGCCACACATTGGGTAAATCACACAACATATTGTGTGTTTACCCAATAGAAATGCGGTTTTAAGACAGAACATAATTGTTAATGTATTAGTTATGATTTGATTTCATCAGCAGAGGTATTTTAATTCATTCGATTTGTTTCCGAAGCGAAAATGTCAGGCTCAAATTTGAATTCTATCCGATGAAGCTTTAGAACGCTATTTTGATTTGTCAAAGTTTCCGATAACGAATCCGACAGCTTTTCCGACAACTAAAAATACCCCTGTAGCTCCATGATTGCTGGGTGCAATCGATACAGATTATGCATTTTAGAAACTCTGTTCCGAAATATCAGCCCTAAATAGCAGGAAGGCACACCAAACCCACAACAATGCACGAAGATTACCACAGCAGCTGAGCGTGCATGGTTAAACGACAGAAACTGGGACCACTGATAAATTTAGGTTCCCTAACATGTGGGCTACCCAAATACGGTGGATGCCGCAAGATATTACATTTTCAAGGCACTGAGCTGTGTTCGAGCTCCAGGCTGTGATAATACTTACGAGGGTACGCCTGTACTTAATGTAGGATAAGAATAAGGTTCAAAATTCAGAGATTCTAAACATAGTAATAGAATTTAAAAAAGTATAAACTTAGATTTCATGTGAATAATCTTTTTTCTGAGATAATTGAATCTTAGTTCAGTGTGTATTCAATCCGCGTGTGTTCTAAACTAGCGTAAGTTGTTTTTCTAAAAATTATAGTGTCGATAAAATATAGATTATGTAACTTCAGAACCCAGGGCTATGATCGTAAGAAAAAGTGGAGTCTGTGGAGTCGGACTGCGTTTTCAGTTGTAGTAGCGGTCAAAAGATCTTTCCCCCTTATTTAGAAAGGCCTTATAAATCTACCACATTTATGTAAAAGTTTATGTAAAGCGCGGAACAAATTTAAGGAATTTTGTTAACAAATTCGAGTCGCAACAAACGTTGTCATGGTTCAAAATGCTTTGAGTTATTCCTCGCATATTCCATGTTTCGACACAAATCTCACAGAAATGAAGTGAACATAGGCAGGAGGCAGTAGGAAAATTGACAATGCGATCCTGTTATCCAAAACTCGGAATAGGTGGAGCACAAAATACAATAGTAATAAAGTTAACAGTTTTACTACAAAGGAACAATAGGTAATTCCTCTAGTCAACAGGGACTGTGCAACAGAATCTGCAACTTCATTAGGAACGCACAGGAAGCACGTACAGTTTGCGAAGGCCTGACTTCAGCTGGCCTTCTATTGAGTGAGATTGAAAACACACGGAGGATAACCTGAAATAAAATTGTTATCTATGAAGATATAAATAGAACAAATTGCATTATACTTCGAGACTTTTTAACATCGTTCCTTATATTTGTGAGCCAAAATAAACATACCTACGAACAGGGTTTTTCAAGGACATTAGAACTTGGTTTAACCGCAATCTCACTTGATGGAAAGCAAAGATGTGGCCGACAATGTACCACGAATGTCTAGAAGAAACCTATTTTTTAAGACAAGGAATAATAGGTTTCTTATATAGTTATGATGTTATAGCCGCTGATGACACGGAATTATAAACTAAAAAAGTTGAACTGAAACATTATATTCTAGGTATTTTGTCAGATAATTGCAAAACTGCTTTTATAAACTGTAAATAAATAGGGACTGAAAATCAGTCGATGACTCTCTCATTATCGGATGAACGATACGCTCATAGATAAATTTCTCGAATTACACCAATCATTTTAAAAAAACTTCTATCTATCTATCCATCATTTACTGTTTTTAACAAAACCATGTGACGTTTTCTCTTCACAACTCTAGCGTTTCCCGACAAAATAACCTTCCGTATACTTGGCTATTTCACATTCAGGTGCTGCTATAATCCCGTTACCCGGTCACCTGCCGGCAGTAGCAGCTGCTAATTATCTGGATCTGTTGCGAATTTAACTAACTTCAGCTATAATGAGGGGTAATTCATTTTGTCCAGTCGCGCCTCTGGAGAAACTTCAAGCTGTAGAATGCAAACTGTTGTTTGTTGAAGTTTTAATCTACTTTTCATCACCTTGGTTACCATTTTTTGATGCCTGATTATGATTTTTATTTACGAAAAAATAGAACAGGAATAAATGAGAACAGTATTTACAATTGTAACAATTGGACTTACCTGCTGAAAATAATTATTTATTTTTAACAAAGTTTTTTGTTCAATTTAATTTGGTGTTTTATAATGCTCGTTCTTTTTCTCTAAAGGCTTTACAAGACAAAACTCTATTTTATTGAGAACGTAGAGAAATTATCTCTATAGTCTACCGTTGTAAGTACAATTTCAGGCCGTGATTATGGTTTTTCTTTCCAAGCTTAGTGCCGTTTCTTTTTAGAAGCAGCTAAACGTATATTATTTACCCTCGTCTTTTTGCAACTCGTGGTATCGATCATCAATCTTCAGCGGAATTTGTTACTCTGAACATTTTATCTACAACAATAACTTTGAAGGAAAAACATAAGTTTTTCAGAGAAAAAATCGGTTCACTGCGCACTATGGCAGCCTCTTTGGAACTTTTCACCCTCGAAACTTTCTGTTCGTGACGTGTTTACTAATGTTGATGATAAATGTTTATCTAATCGGTTCCGTAGGCACACGGAAAATATTTATTGAGAAATTATCTACTTGGGAAAATATGGCAATATCTAAAAAACGTCGGCTACAAAACGAACATATAGGAAGATATCTTGTGTATAGAACGCTTTTTGACGACGACGGTACCTCAAAGCATGAAATAATAAAATTCGACATTCATTTTAATATGTGAAATAGATCTCATCTCATTATTATATATTTTCCATTGATACATATCGATAACGTATCCTTAATTTGGCTTATACTCATCACAGCTAAAAAAGATTCCCAAACAAATCCATCAGCATTTTTTATATAAAAATATTATTCCCTCTCACATCCACGAAATTTTAGTACATAAGCAAAACTTCTACTTTTATTTATTTGTATCATGACGACGATTTTCAATCTTTATGTTGCGTGCATTGATTTAAAAAGGGAAGATAGGTTACGTTCTCCCAGCGCTTACTCAAAAATTGTCATGTGTTACAACAACACGCAAACACATACGCTCACAGTTATATTTCCAGTCCTGTGCAAGACAAGGAAGAACAAAGACGGAAAGACGTATCTAGGACCGAAGTGAGACTGAGACAACAATATTTCACGCGAATCATGACCGCCCGTGCCGCCGGTCAGACGGTGACTGATGTGGGAGAACACAATTTTACACAATTTAAGGTTGCCACTTTTGAGCAACCAGTACCTCATCTTCGTTTTTAATAAATCAATGGTTGCGTGTCTAAAATAATGATTGGCCTTACCACAATATTGAGTGTCATTGTGAGATACCTACTTATTTCAATTTGAATCACAACTTCGACGACAGCTACTCTGCAAAGAGTGTATCGACTAAGAAGAGGAAGATAAAGTGTTTACGAAACTACTTATATTTCATGTTACATTGTCTGCCTTGCTCCCGACAGCATTCTAACTTCAGAACAAAACCGCATTTACTTTAGAACTTAAATCTTCCCCGGATTAACACTCATGGAGTAACAAAATTCACAAAGAAAATTAACTCTCAACAAACTTTTGCAGGAAACTTGGAAATAGATGTATCTGTGCTTACGTGGGAGTACCGCTAATGTGTTGCTAAGAAATATTCAACTTTGCGACTGTTGTATACGGTTGAGAATAGGTTGCGGGTTGATGTTAAAACAAAATGGCTATTTGTTTCACGAACTATTTTATAGTAAGCCTCTTTGTAATTAACTGAAGATTTTTCATGAACGTAAAGGATTCGTGTAGGAGAGCGTGAAATTTATAGATTGTATATGTATGTATATACCAGCTCAGCTTCACTGCATTTGAAGACCTAAATGGCGCAGCCGGAGAAGGTCCGCCGCAGGACAAATGTTTGTGCGATCTACAGATATTTGTTCCAGGGTTTCTAATTGTATTATGTATATCTTTATGTATACTGATCCGTTCAGTAGTTTTGTCGTGAAGAGGTAACAAATATTCATCCATCCATACAAACTTTTGTATTTATGACATACTAGCAGCGCCCCGCGGCTTCGCACGCGTTGTTTCTATGGAAACGTTTAAAGGTGATTTATATCCCACGGGAACTGATTTATGGGAAAAAAGTAGCCTATGTTTGATTCCAGGATTAGAATTACCTGTATGAAAAATTTCAGCGCGATCCGTTCAGTAGTTTTGGCGTGAAGCGGTAACAAACATCCAGTAACAAACATCCATCCATCCATACAAACTTTCGCTTTTATAATATTAGTGTGATGTGTAGTGTGATAGTGTGATTTTTATAAGATGCAGGTTTGCAGCCTGTCGATAATGTTGTTTTAGCGAACTGATGGAGCTGGGAAGCTAAGTAGTAGCTAAGTGATGGCCGGGGGCTAACTCAATCAGGTCAAGTCAAGCTCAGGGCGTAAAGTGGAGGCTAAGAGGAATTTCATTTACACATCTTATTTTCAGTCTATAAAATTTTTGATCTATTTAACTAAAGAAGAGAATTACGAATCAAAAATAACAATATCTATATCGTATCCATTTTGAATGGAGCATAAACGTAAACAAACCGCCCATACTTAACCTAAAATTCACTTTGTTGGCGCCTCCTTTTATACGTAATTTACATTACTTGTCGATTTTAGATCCTCCCTTCAATAAAAATTGCTTACAGTTATATCTGAAACTCGACGCCAAGCAAGTGAGATTTTGTTATTTGTGTCGTACTTTGTTTACTAACATGCTTCATTCAAACTGGATAAACCATAGGTATATACTATATAAAACAAAATCTTCAATTTTAAATGGAAGAGTCCATCTACAAATCCCTTTTTTATACATATTATAAAAGAGGGTTTGTAGATAGAATCTTTAAAATTGAAAATTTCTCATAAATAATTACCAGTAGTGCCTTGCGTTTTCACTTGCGTTGTTTCCGTTCCCGTGAAAATTCCGGGATAAAATATAGTCCATGTTACTCTAGTGAAAAGTGAGCAGTGAGTGTAATGATGAAATAATTTTTTAAATCTTAGTTTCGGAGCCTATTCAATACAAACAAACAATAAAATCTTTCTTTTATAATAAAGACAGTATAGATAAAATAGACAATAGCTTTAGACCCGTATTATCTTGCTCAGTAACCGATCTGTGTTTGAGTAACGCTTTTCTATGAGTTGCTCAAGCATAGGTCGATGATGATGACTCAGCCATGTCATGATACGGGATTACCTACATCCGATTTAACTGCCCAAGATCCTCTTAAAAGTCAAAGTCAAAGTCAAAATCATTTATTGCCAGTATGTACATTGATAGGTGGCCAACAAGCCAATTTTTGTCAACTGAGCTGGACTCTCACAGCTGTGTGGTGCTGGTTTAGAATTTGCACCAACCCATCTCTTCCCGTGGGTGTCGTAAGACGCGACTAATGGAAATTCACCGGGACGCGGGCAGCAGCGCTCCCTGGAGAATATTTCTAACAACGAATTACGATCCCCAACCCCCATGCCCAGCGTGGGGATTTTGGGCATTACCCCCATGAGATTCGCCAATCAGGCGCTGATCAGGGGGAGGCCTGCGTCCAGCTGTGGACAACATAGGCTGTTGAGGTTGAGGCTGAGGTTGAAGAGCTGGACTCAGGTCTCCCCCTGATAAGCGCCCTATGAGCCTTTATCTGATGGGGGGGAGGGGGGGGGGGGGGGTAGTGTCCATAATCCCCACGCTGGGCACGCGGGTTGGGGATTGCAGATGGAATTGGTCTGCAGGAGGCACTGCTGCCCTCCTAGTTTTGTGTTATTGCAATGTACGCAACGTTGCGCCATCAAACGAAACGCAATCAGCAGCCAAAGGTAAACATAACAAGTCCATTTCAATTCGCCAAAATTATGCCAGAAATACACAACGTTTCCGAACACTAGTCTAGTTTTAGTAGGGTTCTTCCTAAGCGGGCTTGGATTTAATAATCAAAAATTATATATATTTTTTTAGTTGTTATTTGTGTTATTTTATGTTTATCTAAGTTTATTATTTATGTTTGTAGGTATTATGGTATGTTGTGTACGTATATTTGTTTCCGTATCTCAAATAGATTTATTCAGTTCCACTGTCTATTTTGTTTTTAAATGTCCGGACCGGACATGTAAAACATCCCAATATTGCCTAGAAGAGGATCGCGAGAATCGCTCTCAGCGATAATGCCGTCTTTTACTTACTTAGTTTTAAGTTTTCTCTGTAATTATTTTCCTATTTTGTGTGATATAATAAAGTTTATCTATCTATATACTCTGCTAAATTCTGCAGTTGGGTAAAAACAATTTTGAGAAGGAGGCCAAGAGGAGGATCCAGTTGGGCTGGGCAGCGTTTGGAAAACTACGTCGAGTCTTCTCGTCATCCATACCGCAATGCTTGAAAACGAAAGTTTTCAATCATTGCGGTACAGAGTGGAGACCGCGACTCGGCAGACGTAGTGTAGGGCGCCCTCCGGCCAGGTGGGATGACGATCTGCGAAAGACTGCAGGCAGATGCTGGATGCGTGAAGCTGAAGACAGGGCGCTATGGCGCTCACTAGGGGAGGCCTATGTCCAGCAGTGGACTAATATAGGCTGATGATGATGATGATGATGATGATGATCTTTATACTCATCCATACTTTTATTAGCACCATTTCAGAGAAAACAGAGAAACAAATCAGTGAAAAACTTATCGAAATTTTAGGCGAGGTGTTAACGAGTATAGAAATATTGAGCCAATTTTACCCTTTGGCTGAAGTTTTAAAAATAGTTCTAAATTTAACCTATTACGCACAATTTTCCAACTGTGAGAAGGTAATCTAAGATAACCTATTTCCAGTTATTTGACGAAAGTAGCTATTTCATTTGTTCTGTCTATAATAAAGACCAGATTCTTAGTTAAATAGTCTGCCATGACATACATGTATCCGGTCTCGTGTGTCGTGTTAGTCAACCACAATATCCATGCAATAACCACTCTATCTAGCCAATATAGCATGAGAATGCACGAAAACATTTCTGAAATAGAATCCGGAACGGTATGGAATAACCCCGCAGAGTCCGCATTTGAATTACAAACATGCCACAGTTTATTGAAGAAAAAAGCTAAGTAACTGTTAGATTTTGAGCAAAACTGTGCTATCGGGTTCAATGTGTTTCGTTGTCTGACTCTTTACTAAAATAAAATAAAAGTAGTACATACTTGAATACTTTTATGTCAGCTTCGTTTTATCGAATTGTAGTTATTCGTCAACTCACACCATTCAACTTGTCCCAACTTAAGGCCCATACACTAGCGAAAGTAGCGCCCCCAACTATTATATCTTATTATTACGTTGAACGCAGGAATTTTTAAAAATCCTACGTTCAGTTTGTGGTATCTATTTTACATAAGCTATTTATTAATGCCTCTGTAATAGTTTCATTTTGTAAAGCTTAGGAAGAGATACGAAGTTGCGCTTTTTGGCGACCAAACTCTATTTTTGCATCTCCTCCTAAACTATATGAGATAAAATTATAAAAGACGTATTAAAAAATAGCTTATAATAGATACCACAAACTGAACGTAGGATTTTTAAAAATTCCTATGATAAACGTAAAAATATGATAAAATAGGAATTGCTGTCAGATTGGCTCGGGTATGCGCCTTAAAAGAGTATCTAAAAGTAATTTATATCTAAATGTATACTATGTTATAGCTAGATGGAGTGTCCCTTCTGTGTGGTGCTGGCTTACATTTTACACCACCTAATTCTTCCCGCAGGCGTCAGAGGAAGAATTCTTCAGAGGCGGCTAAGAGCTATTCACCGGGGGCGGGCAGCAGCGCCCCCCGCAGAACAATTATACCATCAAACTGAAAACTCCAACCCGCATGCCTAGCTTGGGGATTACGGGCATTACCCCCATGAGATACAAACCAATAAGGTATCAGCGGGACGCCTGCGTCCAGCAGTGCAAGTGCACCAATACAGACTGTTAAGAGCGTGCCATACTAACTTTACTTTACTTTGATCATGATATGACTAGTCTTTATGCATCATCTATACAAAATAGTTTAAAAAATCAAAGTTACTAGTTATTTTTTAAACTACATATTTATCATCAACCTTATTATTATTGGCGCCAAAAACTGTCCACTGAGCCACCGCCTGACCAAATTTACCTTCGTAAAGTGTCCCAGCTGTCTCTTCCAAGCTGCTCAGCTCCCGAGGGTTGATGTGTGGGACAAACAATACTCGTTTATTGGAATACCCGCACTAATTTGAGACACCTTTATATGGGCTCCTGGCTGGGAAACAAGGATCTGTTTTTTGTGGTAAGCACAGGGGAAATAAGTTTTCGCACGATCTTGTAAAAATGCAGAAGGTGCGGTTAAGTCGCATATCCGAGTTAATATGACAGCACCACCTATTTTAGCATATTATTATGTTCAACATAGCATATTTTAAAAATCCATCGTACAGTTTGTGGTATCTATTATAAGCTATTTTTAATACCTCTGTAGTAGTTTTATCTTATATAGTTTAGGTGGAAATAGAGTTTTGTGGTCAAAACGGGCAACTTTATATCTGTCTAAGCTTTACAAAATAAAACTATTACAGAGGCATTAATAAATATCTTGTAGCAGTTACTCGCTCTGCTAGGAACTAAATAATGCTGTGTGGATTGTCCGCCATTTTCCGGCAATATAATAAATATTACCGGAAAATGGCGGACAATCCACACAGCATTATTTAATTTACTGAAATATTTATTTCCCGAATGAATTTCATTTTGCAAAATCCACAAACTCTTATAATAGGCAATTAGCTTATAATTATTTAACTACTAAAGAACGTTTTACTGAATAAATTACTCTACTACGCTACATTTCTGTTTTGTCTACAGTTCTGTATTTTTTTTTCAATTTACCCATGTCTAAAGTCAATCGTGAAAAAACACCATTGACATTAAACATAACAATACATATATTTAAAAAATGGTATTCATAAAGTGAATTCATTGAGTTGATTAAATACAAGTCTTTGTACCAAATAACCTGCAGTTCTGCTGGCTTCTATCTCGTGCTAACGTTACTTTACTTTGAACAAAGGTTCAGCGTAGAGGCAATAGAATTAAGTAACAATAAAAGAACGTAGTAAGAAGTGAACCGTTTTATAAAAGGCACAAATGGTATTGGCGCTTAGAATTGCAAAGCAAATAACAAAAAGCTATGGACAAATAAACAAGGAAATTAAGATACAAAAAAAATTATTTGTATATACCGCACACACATACGTTAATATAATGATAATTGAAATGAATCTTATTTTTTGTACAGAAACACGTAGACAAAACATACAATCATTTTTAAATTATAACGATGTGTTTGCAGGCTGAAGTGGGTTTAAGTGTATATGCAAGTGACGATCATAGTGACAATTTTATTGACAAGGCGCTATTGCGCTGACAAGGAGCATATGTCCAGAAGTGAAATATTGTAGGCTGATGATAATGATAACATACTGATAGCTGTGTGGTGCTGGTTTAGAAGAGTAGAGAAGAATCGAACAGTAGTCTTTCAAAACTTCCATCAATGCCTTCCTACATATGTCATATCCATACTACATATACCCACATCCTTAAAACTATAGAATTTTACTATAGAAACTTTCGTAGTTTGACGAATTCATTATGAATGTAAGCGGGTTAACTACGAACCTTGTTTGTGTTGGAAGAACACCAACGTTTCATCCCTTAACGAGGGACATCTTCAGGGCGAATGCGGTTCTAGACGCGCGCGTTCCGCATCCCTTCGAGCACTGCGGGTGAGTGCGCGTTGAGCGCGTGACGTGCCCGCCGGGGGCGGGGGTGGTGGGGGGTGCGCTGCTTGTAGATGCTGCAGGGCGTGAGAGTCATCTACTGTGTCGGGTGTTGCTGTCATCAGGGTACACACAGAACTAATAGTATCTACACCCGGCTCTATACCTACACTGATATTTGACTTCCCATGGAGACACGGCTTCCAGGCGGGTGGTAGGTTCCAACCTCTGTCTCTGTTGAAGTTGGGCCATCGTTCTATCTCTATCGCCTCGCGTATCTTGCGGGGAACGAAGAATTTTTCCCTAGACAAGACACGGGCTTTGTCGAAACGTACGTAATGCGATGGTCCTTCCTCAACACAGTGTTCCACCACCGCCGAGCTATTGGTGTCAACATTCTTAACGGCGCGTATGTGTTCAGAGAGCCTGGTGGATATGTTCCTCTTCGTTTCACCGATGTAACATTTGCCGCAGTCACATGGGATCATATATATACCCGGGACTTCCAGCGGCTGCCTATCCTTGGGAGAGCGAAGTAAGTGCCGTAGTTGTGTATGAGGCCGAAAGATTGTCTTAATGCTATATTTTCTTCGCAATAACAGACCAATCTTATCAGTCAGCCCCTTTACAAAAGGTAGGTATGCGACAGCTCTCTCTGCGGAATGGGGCCGCTTTCTTTCGGACATATTGGCGATGCGGCAGCTTTGTCTCCACCCATAACCATTCCGCTCTAGTACCTCTTTGACATGCTGTAGTTCCCTGTCTATATACAGCGGGTCGCAAGGGATGAAACGTTGGTGTTCTTCCAACACAAACAAGGTTCGTAGTTAACCCGCTTACATTCATAATGAACTATAGAATTGCTTAACCTATTTAGGATGATATTAAAAAAATATACAGGATGGAATTTTTTCATGTCACCTGGAGGAAAAGTATGTACTCATATAATACTCTTAAAAGTACGGGGTGTAATTTTTACAGATTTGAGTCTGTTAGATTCCCGAGTGTGGCAAGCGAATTTTCGAAAATCTTTGAATGCAGTTTTCTTTAATTTAAAAAATATCTAATGTCTTCTTTGAGTAAATTTTTATCTACAGTATTAAGTGTACATTTCCTCCAGGTGGCATTACAAATTTCCACCTATATGTTCCAATATGAACTCTGCACACGGCAGACGATCCAATTATACTAAGCGTAGGTAAATAACAAACATAATGCAATATTTTCAAAGCAATTACCATATTCTTCGTAGGCACTAACCATACGTAGTTCTCCAATATAGCCTCAGGCAGACGCGATGGAGATAATGTACCCTGTGGGAAATATGGTGGGAAACGGGAATACTCGCCGGTGAAATGTAGACACGCTTACCCTAAAACCCAATGCTATGAATTTAGAGGCATTCGGAAAATTAAATCGTCAAGAGTCGAGTCTGTTCAAAAATAATAGAACAGTCGTGGCAAGAGAAAATTGACAACTTTTCTTGCGTTGACGACACTGCTCTGTCATTGCAATAGACCAAAAGTGTTCGTTCACCGTTACGCTACGACTCTTCTCTTTTAAACAAATTACAAGAAAGCCGATCAGAAGCAATCTAGACGAAACAATAAAGAGTAAAATATCAGTAAAAATTTGTTATTTATGTCAGAATATACGATAAAAAGAAATCTCCTTGCGCAGTCGGGTAAAACTCAGATGATGAGAATAAAAAAATCAGCTACAAGTCAGTATAAGGCAACAGAGCAAAGCA
Source organism: Eupithecia tripunctaria (assembly GCA_955876795.1). Classification (NCBI taxonomy): domain Eukaryota; kingdom Metazoa; phylum Arthropoda; class Insecta; order Lepidoptera; family Geometridae; genus Eupithecia; species Eupithecia tripunctaria. Next base: position 2,507,580 of record OY041604.1, read on the forward strand.
TACCAAAGTGTTGTTCTTTCTTGGTGTGCTGACCAAGTTAAACTGGTCACCACACATATACTTTAACAAAACTAAAGCTATGTTTATAAGCAAAACGAATCACTTATATTATAATTACCAATATTACACGATAAAACTTAGTAGTTAGTAATAGATGAACGGAGTTTTTGCAATTTTAATCACTGAAACTTAAATGAGCAGGCATAAATTAGAAAAATTGGCCAAAAACTAAAACCTAGCCAAGAAAATTACCATTTCGCCAAGAAAACACTTAGGACGTAAAAATAAACGGCCTATTATCGCCCTAGTTTCCTTTTACCACCTAACTATTAACTTTGGAATTGTGCATTTTTCTTTCATTTAATTATTAAAGCTAGCTTTTGATCGCGGTTTTACAGGTATTTCCCGGGATAAGAAAAAGTCTCTTCATAAAATTAATGTTATGCCAGGTATTCAATTTCGTGCGTGCAAAATTTCAACCTGATCTGATCTATCGAGGTCGTCTTTTGACAAACAAAGAGTCTTAATTTATTACAATTTATCGCAATAATATTGAGAAGGATAGACATTTAATATTTTCGTTTAAATACTGTACGAAAATATTAAAGGTGTGGATTTCGAGCGGGATAACAATATGTAGTTTTCTCGCGAGTGAGAAGTACAGAGCAGAGACGTAAAACTGTTTTTACTTAATAACAAGTTAATAAAACAACCAATCGAAAAATTAAAAGACACAACTAAATAAATACTTCTAGGTTTCATAACAAAACAAAAACCTAAGAAAAAGAGTATGCTGTTCCTAAGATGAATAGCAAAATGTATGCATAAATTTTATTTTTCAAAAAATAAACTATTCAGAAAATTTCACTAATCGTGTTTTTAAAACACGTAATTCAAGATAAAAAAATTCCCTAAAATTGAATAGCTTTTACAGATTGTGAAATAAATAAAGATTTTAAAGCAAATTGCTTGTAAAAATAACATAATAATAAAATTCTTTTAAATGAATGAAAAATAAATGAAAGAATGAAAAATATTTAGTAACAATTCCGCGAAAAAAACATTCTGCGATAAAATCTAACAAATTATACAAAATGAAAGAACATTTATCAAAGTAAGTCATCAACTAGTCTCGTCTCTCCACGAGACATCATCAGGACACCACACCACTCGATCTTGACACTGAGAGCGCCAAACAATAACGGCAGAGGCCTACTAAATTCTTTTATTTCAAATAACTGGAATCCATAATTTGTTAGTAGCTTATCTTATATGTTAGTAACTAAGCTATAACCATTTATTATGAATGTAAGCGGGTAAACTACGAAACTTGTTTGTGTTGGATGAACACCAACGTTTCATCCCTTAACGAGGGACATCTTCAGGGTGAGTGCGGTTCTAGACGCGGGCGTCGGTTGGTGTTCTTCCAACACAAACAAGTTTCGTAGTTAACCCGCTTACATTCATAATGAATTCGTCAAACTACGAAAGTTTCTACAGGAAAATATAACCATTTAGTATAGATATGGCACACCCAGAAACTTTCTTTATTCAATACTTTGAGCCTTGCCTTAGCCGCGTCATATTCTGAAGGTATGTACGTTGATTTATAGCCGAGTACATTTTATCAGACTGTGAATGAAATTGCCATGAAATTGAATTCCGCGTCGAGTCATTGAATCCAACTCCGAAAATATTGCTGTCGTACCCGTTTAATTCGAATATGAATTTTATTTTCATGTGTTAAATTTGTAATATTCTTCGTAATTTATTTTTCAATCAGAAATCGATATATTTTTACACTTGATATTAATAACAAGTTGATTTTAATAAAAAATTAATAATCAGTAAAATCATGTCAAAATACACTTATTTTTACGCATTTTTCAAGCAAAATTTCTGTTTTTTTAAATAAATTGTTGACAATGTAACCAATGGCAACCAATAATAGCAACTAAGAGTAGGAAGATAAGTTCGATTATCAATTGTTTTACTAATATGGTGACATTTAAACCATAAGTGTTATATAGCTGTTACAAATGAAAATTACCTTCCTTTTTGTTTTATCAATATGCTCACAATCATCACCAACAATAGTAGATCCAGAAGAAAAAAAAATCGAGTCATCTGAGGAGCCAATTTCAGAATCGATTGAATCAATAAATGATACACAATCCGCTGAAGAAAGGCAAGTTTTACATGGACCAATACATTCTCATCAACTACTACATTTTTATAAAGGTGATAATATGGCCTATTATGGATCTTGCAGAAAAAAATTTGCTTCCGTAAGTTCAACTAATTATTTTGGCTCCTTTTCACTTTGTTTTTCGTCGTTGTTCGTACTTAAGTATCTCAGAAGATGACCGTGTTTTACAGGAAGTCCTTATTCCTTACGTGTCAAAGTCTAAATCTGCAGCTTGTTCTCCTCTATCAGCTCTAATGCCTTTAGCCAAGCTGGCACTTGGTTCAGAAAGCAAAGGCAAAGAAGAGCTACTAGCTGCCATTGGATTGAATAGAAATAGCAAAGTAAGTAGTTAATATATATCACTCCTCAACCTCATCAGCTTGTATTGGTCCACTGCTGGACGCAGGCCTCTCCCTGATAAGCGCCTTATTGATGTTTATCTCATTGAGGATAATGTCCATAATCCCTACGCTGGGCATGCGGGTTGGGGATCGTAGTTTGGTGGTATAATTGTTCTGCAGGGGGTGCTGCTGTCCGCCCTCGGTGGATATTCTTTAGTCGCTTCTTACGACACCCGTGGTTGTGGGGTAGTGCGTATTCTAAGCCAGCACCACACAGCTCAGCTATATACGATATGTATGCCCATCACGCAGCATACCATCTCGAAGCAAATTTATCTGACAGTTTTAATATTAAAAGTACAGTACGTGTAATTCTAGAAATTTACGAAATAAATGATTATTGATTACAGTCCAAAACCACAGAATTGCCAGAATTTAACGTACTTCATATTACCCCACCCTATTATTAAGTATGTTTTCTTGTGCGAAATAAAAGAATATCACGAACTTAAATGCAACAAACAGAAAATTTGGAACTGCTTTCATGTCTTCAATAACAATTTAACTTTTAACCCCATAGATAAAAGATAAGTATCGAACATTGATACATGAACTGAAAAGTTTGGCTGGAGTTGAAATAAGTTTGGCAAGCCAAATATTCATCGACAAGAAGTATCATGTCAGAAGAGCATTCCGTGAATCCACAGAGAACATATTCGGATCAAGTATAGAATCAGTCAATTTCAAAAATAAGACAGCAGCAGCGAAAACACTAGACACTTGGGTATGAGAAAGAACGTAAGAAAAATAAAAGAATAAAGTGTGTAAGCAAAACTCTAACAAACAATTATAAATTTTCCTTTAGATTTCAGGACACACAAAATGTAAATTCAACTATAAATTAGATGGCAAAGAAAAATGTGTTATTTTAAATGCGATCACATTCCAGGTATGTTTAGTAAATAACAATAGTAAATGCTTCCTTATCAAAATATGGGGATATAAATAATACAAATTACAATAACAGCTAATAGAATATTTATCTTTAGTTCTGTCATTGTCATTGTAAATGGTATTCCAGACAATAGTATCTACTGGTTTGTGAGGAGGGCGTTGTCATTCTGCGACACAGTGTTTAACTTCTGCAGATGACATCGTTTTTCAAAACTTTTTCTGTTCTCCATGTTCTGTAACAATAAATGATTTTTACTTTTACTTTTACTTACTTTAAACAGATCTGCTCAAAACTGTGATAAGTAAATCTATCAAAGTATTTAGTGAACTAGCCTAAAGTTTTGCAAGTAGGTAATATTTCAAAATATTAACATCTTAATGTTTAACAATGATTTTTTGAAAGTTACAACTTAAGATCTAGCTGAATGTTATTTAAGAGATAACATTAGTGTAATAATGAAGATGTAACTTTTAACGCCATAACTAGAATGCACGTACCGGTTTAACATTTGTTTATGTAACCTGGTGTGTCTTTACATTAAAATAATAATAAAAGCGGCCAAGTACGAAGGGTACCGTACTATAATCCGTTACAAAGTTGCGCTTTTTGGCCACCAAACACTATTTTCGCATCTCTTCCTAAACTACATATAAGATGAAACTATTACAGAGGTACTTAAAAATAGCTTATAATCGATACCACAAACTGTACGATGGATTTTTGTGTTAAACGCAATAATATAATTAAATAGGCGGCCCGAGCCAATATGACAATATTGGCTCGGGTTTGATGATACGTAGGAGTCGCAGCTGTAGGCATTAACCTACCTATGCTTTAAAAAGAATATTACTCGTTATGTACAAAAATTTTACCCTATTTTTAGGCAAAATGGGCAGTTGCATTTACTAAAAGCGGGACCAAAACCTTCCATGCGCTAAATGGCGATGTGTATCCTCAAACAATGCACCGCCAGGCTTTGTTTAATTACTTTAACTCTAAGGATTTGGACGCTCAGGTAAATTATTAAAATTGAGAGATCACTATTCATTGTGGATGTAAGAGGATTAACTGAGATGGAACTCGCTTCCTTCTTTTGTTTTTCCGGCCAATTACAACATGGGTTTCTTCAAGACAAGGGTGAATAGGTATCTTCTAGAACTCCATGATACACCCTCGGCCACATCTTTGATTTCCATCAGGTGAGATTGCGGTCAAATTAAAGTCTATGAAAAACACTAATTACAATTATAATAGTTAATATATATTATTAATATATATTATTATATAGTTAATATATATTATTATTATATTATTATAGCCTACGACTCACGTAGGTCTACCCACGTCTATTTTTGTATATATAACTTTTAGAAGTTTTAGAAGTAGTTTTAAGTTAATGATAAATACTTTAGTATGTAAGATTATTTTTTGTTTAAAATATTAGTTGAGTTGCTTCGATTTACGCGCATGTTGCGGCCACCTATAATTTAGAGAGCACTAGACCTAAGAACCTTGCCACTGTATTTTAATTCTTTTATGTGTTATCTCTAGTTGGTAGTCCTAATAAAATAAATAAATAAATAAATAAATATCTAGCAAGAAAGACATTTCTCTAAAGGAATTGAAAGATGAAAATAAAACTAGCAGCGTTTCGCGGTTTCACCCGCATAGATCCCAGAATTGCCACGGGAACGGGTTCCGAGGCAATTCTGACATAAATAAAGCCTATTGTAATTCCTGAAAAGTAAAAGCTTATAAATGATGAAATTATTTTTTAAATCAGTCTAGTAGTTTCGGAGCCTATTCAATATAAACAAACAAGCAATCAAGTCTTTCCTTTTTATATTAATAGTATTATATAGATAAAAACCGGCCAAGTGTGAGATGGACTCGTGAACAAAGGGTTCCGTACCATTATCTATATAAACGGCAAAAAAATAATGTCTGCTCTAATATTTAATCTGTATATTATTGGTCGTTAAAACGGCAACAGAAATACATCATCTGTGAAAATTTAAACAGTCTAACTATCACGTTACATGAGATTAAGCATGGTGACAGACGGACAGACAGACAGACGGACGGACAGCGGAGTCTTAGTAATAGGGTCCCGTTTTACCCATTGGGTACGGAAACTGGCACTGTAACCTACAGGTCTTTAAAATGCCGTAACATTTATTGTTTTCAGATTTTGGAAATACCGTATGAAAGAAATGAAGCTTCATTCGTGGTCGTTCTTCCTCAGTCCAAAGATGGACTTCCTCAACTTCTTAGAAAACTACGACATTCATCAACAAAACTGACGCATGCAATAAAAAAAATGGAAATGAAATACATTAAAGTATCACTTCCTAAGTTTACATTAAACACTCATTTAAACTTGAAATCAGTATATCAATCGGTAAGCTATAAATTATGGTTATACCTCAAACCTCAAGGGGAGGCCTGAGTCCAGCTGTGGACCAATATAGACTGTATTGGTCCACAGCTGGACGCAGGCCTCCCCTTGATAAGCGCTTTACAACGCATGCAGGTTGGGGGTCGCAATTCGGTGGTAGAATTGTTCTGCAGGGGGCGCTGCTGCCCGCCCCAGGAGGATATCCCTTAGTCACCTCTTACGACACCTACGGGAAGAAGAGTGATGTAAATTCTAAGCCAGCACCACACAGCTATAGCAACCCCTAAAGTGGGTGATAGACGTACGAGCAAGCACGCGTACTTATGGCTCAACGACCTTTTTCGCTTGTGTGTCACCGTAAGTACGCGTACTTTAAAACCACCGAGCAAAATCGCCAGCGATCCAACTGGTTTGAAATCTTGCTAGAAGCTCGTCTTGGCTCGTACGTGACATCGCAGTATTCGCATAACAGAGTGAGTAAGCTTCACGTGTGTCAGTAACATCGAGCCGAGTAAGTTCGCGATCTTAAAAACCGCGTACATTAAGGTCGTACGTCTATCACCCACTTAAATCATTTTAAAAGACCAATTTATCGATACCCTATGACCCCATCGGGGTCGACCATAAAAATTCAACCCCCATTTACATGTATTAGCAGCTACCCTCTACATGTAATAGAGGGAAGCTGGAGAGAGAATCGGCTTTAATCAGTCTTTAATCTGTCGTCATTTTAGATAGGTCTCAATCGCGTATTCAGCCGTAAGTCAGACTTGAAAAGAATTGTCAGACACGAAGAAGTGGCGATCAGTTGGGCGTACCAGGCCACGAAGATTATTGTTAATGAAATTGGAACTGCAGCAGTTACAGGCACAGGTAAATTTTTAATTCTTGATCAACAACTTCCTCTTTTTAACCGACTTAGGAGGAGGTTCTCAATTCAACTGCATTTTTTTTTATTTATGTTTATTACCTTAAAACTTTTGACTGGGTGGTCCGATTTTCATAATTCCTTTTTTTAATTGAAAGTTGGTGCTTTCCTTGTAGTTCCATTTTAATTTGGTCTAGTTCTGACAGTGGAATCCATGTAAAAACTAAACAATTGAAGTCAGTTCATAGTTTCTTAAAACAAATCAATTATCTTTCATGTGTTATTCTAAAATCTTGAGTTCATGGTTGCGTTTGGGATTCGAAGACGCCCGTGATATAAGATGCTTTATGATCTCGGTGTATAATTAGCGTCTTAGAAGATGCAGCATCTTCTAGCGAAGTGTGAGCGAAGAGAGTCTATGAGACTAGAGTTAAGTGACCTGTACAATGTCAACCTATCGGATACTGGTGTTATCCAAATGATTCAAGCCGCTCCACTGAGTGAGGCAGCAGTAAAATTATTTATGTTAGTTTTAAGTATATAATTAAGTATAAATATTTTGGGGGACAGTATCGCTTCGTCGGTGTTGACCCTCTGTTACCCTACACGTATCCCCTGGGTGGTGCTAAGAGCGGTACCCTCTGGTGGTAGTCTTCGGCCGTGGCTTATCACCACCCTCCGGACTTAGCCAGTCCGTGAAGCAACTCTATTGTGTTTCGGAATGTGGTCCGGAGTAGCCATCTTTTAGACCTTCGTGATACATCGTCGGCCGCATCTTCGCTTTCCGTCAGGTGAGATTGCCGTCAAACAAAAGTCTATTTCTGATAAAAATAATAATAGTTTGTTAAATGCGGGACTGACAAAGTCAGCAATGACAAAGTCCTTGTACATAAGATGGTAATAATAATATTAATAATCTTCTATTATTTTAGATGGACAAATAAGTGTTATATTGGGTGCTGCACTAGAAAAGAATAACTTTATAGCAAACAGACCATTCTTGTTCTTCATCAAAGCTTTAGGGGAACAGATATTTGCAGGAATTTATACTGGAAAGGACGACGCCCCGAGGGAGTAAGATTACTTTATGTATAACCTTTTACACAATCATATTCATACACAGTATTACATTACTTAGACTGCAGGTAGATACTAGATGCTTTAAGCTTCACCTTAACGCATCCAGTATCGCAGGCTTGCATTTTATGACGTCACGTTTCATCGAATTACCTATGTCAATTCAAGGTCAAAGCCTCATGTCCATCTAAAAATGTCCAAATGTGACGTCATGGTTCAGCTACCAATAACATTGCGTTTAGAAATTTTGCAGTTGAGATTTAAAATACCTACTTTTCAATGAATATACTTCACAATAAAAACATCAAAGAATACAAAAATAAATATACAGATATATTTCTGTATCTGTATATATATATGTGTGTATATGTAAGGGAATACGTTAAAAAAATTATTAGTTTTTTGAAGTCACATGCATATACAGTGCATAAAGCAGTGCTACCCCGCAGACTCCCATAGTCGGAGCTCTACGATTCGAGGCATTGGCCTGCCAAATACAATATGTAAATGTAGTCAATGTGCCCTACTATATTTATATAATAAATTTGATTAAATTAATTATAACTTATTTTTTGCGTATTTTTCAGAGGAGACCTAACCTAGACGACCAAAGAGAGCTTAAGAATTTGAGTTGATTTGGAAAAAGATAACCTGGATTACACATGTAGAATATTTTTGGTTATTATAGTTCAGTTCAGTTATTTATTGATAAGAAAAAAATATTCAGTCAAACACATCATAGATATATACAAAACAACTTATTGTACAAAAATAGTAAAAATTTGCGTCCAGCTATGGACCAATCTGTTGAGGTTGAGGTTACAAACTGGTAAATTATTAATTTGTATACACTAATAAAATGAATCGTTTTTACGAGTACCTATCTGCATATTTATTTTAATTCTTAAAATCAATTAATCGATGATGGCGGATAACTTTATTAAAGCAAATAAATAATGCTGGACAATGCATGCAACATCATTTTACCACAAACTAAGCAGAGCTTATTGCTATAGGGTAAAAGATAACTGATAAAACATACTTAATGCAATACATTACATAGATATATATTTCTTACTATAGATAAAAAATACCCAGAACACCCAGAACAAATATTTGCAGATTGTACAAACATTTGTCCCAAGGCCTCTTGTGTCGAAGACGGACCTTCGCACACCGCGCCATCTTTCGCCATGAATAGAGAATGCAATAGAGAACTTTTAACATAGAACACCGTTGGCTGTGCGCCAATGTTAGGTGTAACATAACAACTAGACTGAAACTGATTCTACGCTTGCTTATCTTACTCTTAGATAGGATCAATGTGACTCTATCAGATGACCGATCCGTCAATGAGGACCTAATTTATAGCTTGATGAAAGAGTAGTTTTCGATTGGACTATATTTCTTGTCTGAATATGGAGGATAGGATTCGTAATGAATACATCCGAAAGAGAACCAAAGTTATCGACATAGCTAAAAGAATTAGAAAGCTGAAGTGGCAGTGGGCTGGCCATCGCAAAGAACCGTTAACCGCTAAGGTAAACGAGTTCTTGAGTTGAGACCGCGTCTCGGAAAACGTAGTACAGGACGCCCTCCGGCCAGGGTGGGATGATGATCTGCAAAAGACTGCTGATGCATAAAGCTGTGTGTCAAGCAGTCGACTAATATAGACTGATGATGATGATATTTATTTTGAGGAAGGCACTGCAAAGATAAAGACTACAACTTACAGTTGGGGTTTTAAAATATCAATCTCTAGTGTTTACATAAAACTAAAAATACGAACCAACTTTTGACTTCACTCTATTAAATTTTGACCCTACCTTTAGAGTTGTACAAATTTTTGAAAAGTCGTAGACTCTTGATCAGTTAACCCTCTCTAAAACGCAGTTAATCTAAGCCCATCTCCAGCAACGTATTTTTGTCAGTTTCAATGAAAATCTGTCAATTGAGACCAGTTTAAATTGTAGTTGCTTTTTAGAAGGTTTTCGGGGTTTAATTAACCAGAGGGCAGAGATAGATCACGAGATATGTTAAAACTAAATTAAACCTGTAGGGGTATATTAATTTATTTGATTCGTTTCCGAAACGAAAACGTAGCTTCGAATTTGAATTCTATTCCGACGCTATTTACGCTATTTTGATTTGTCAAAAGTTTCCGATATCAAATCCTTACCTTACCTACGAATTAAAATACCGCTGCAGTAAGAAGAAAAATATGTATGTACTAACAAATACAACAGACTTTTACGTAAGATTTCGAACAATATCCAATGCTATGTTACGAGAAGTCTAGCACGATAACCAGATATAACCAGATCAGAATTTCAGATGCGACTGAACGCAGCACTAACATTCAAAGAATATTTGTTTTACAATCTTGTGTCAGCGTTGTGGTCTTGCTCTTGCTATTGTCTAGGGGGACATTTGACTTTGAAATGCTGACTCGCTTGTGCAACTTATCTATTGCTGGAAGTGTTAGTAAGTAGGTAAAATGTTTGCTTACCTAGATATAAGAGAGGTGTTTAAAAAATCTGAGGAAGGATTTATTCAACAAATTGTGTATAATATAATATAATTATCAGTATATTGTATTACATGTATCAGTTATCTCATCTAGTACCCATAACACACGCTCTGCTTAGCTTGGGACTGGATGCTGAGGTTGGATTCAGTACCATTGGATATTAGGGTGTATGCATCGATTTTTTTATTGTTTTAATCGATTCTTTAGGTCATTATTTAACCGAAAAATTGTAATCAAAACTACAATCATTTTCGGGTGATAAAAACGCTGCCAAATAAGCGCCATGTTTATTTGACGTCGACGTTCAACCTCGATTAAAACCTTTTGTGACGACCTCAGTAAAGGATCATCTCAGAAAAGAGGTTTTCCGAAAAATCTGAAAATAACCTACAATACGAAATGTGAAGTGGGCAGAATAATGTCAAATCATGGTGCAGCAAGCAGAATAAAAAAAGAAGAAATGTGAACAGCGATGTCACGTCCGCTCTTAGTATGGCGTACCGTTTTGAAATTTTGCGATTGAGATTTAATATATCAATTTTTCAATGGTAAAATTCTACGATAAAAACATCTCAAAATTCTAAAATAAATATGTAGATATAGATATGTTTCTATATCAAAAGAGAATACGTATATATTTTCTTAGCCATTTTGAAATTACATGCATATACCCTATTACATTTCAACCGATTGTGAGACGTATGCATCCAGATGCTAAATATAGCAAGCTGAAAAGAAGGCACTCATTAGGACTCATTAAACCTATTTCTATACCAAAGAACTATATACTTAGGTAAAGTAGATACCCTCACTACCTACTCATGTCATAGTACTATATGCTTATGTATATGGCTATGTGCATATAAAGTACATATAGATTCTGAATAAATCATAACACAAAGTAATAACATTAGTTATGTTGGTACCCTAAGCGAATACCTAAGTCTGTACGAGCTACACCTCAGCCAAAATACTCGTACCATTATTTAGCAAAGGAGTGACACAGCATCCCCCATTTTACCCCCCTCGCTACCCTACCCCTGGGACGCACAACGATAATTTTCCAAAGCTGGCACAACACTGGTCTATTTATTATTACATAAGACTATTTATTTTGTACTGTAGTACACTGTTAAATAAAACGGTGGATCGCATACAACAGTATAATGGCAACACAGCAAAATTTTACAGGATGTAAAGCTAAATAATAAAAATTCCGGTTTTTTACGAAGAGTGAATGGTAACAGGTGTAATATGAACTTATGCGAAAAATGGCGTAATACAGTTGGCCGGACCGATGATATTTTCAGAGTGCGAAATATCTGGTAACTCCATTTCCATCACTCAACCTGCAATGTTAACGCTACTGTTACAATGAGAATTTTGAAAAAGGCGAAAGCTGGACTTGGAAAAAAAATAGATTTTTTTCCATCCGTACCATTAGAGAACAGTTTTTAGATTTTAAGTTTTTAAATCCCCATATAATCGGATTAAAGCTACGGCCGGGGATTGTTTTACAAAAAAACTCTAAACCCCTTAACCATTTTATTATGAGCCGCCTAAAATTGCAGTCGATTTCTAGGGGTGTGTCAAGATAAGATGGACGTGCAGAAAATAATCACATTTAAGTATTTACTACGAAAATGGAAGATCTCACGTGAAAAATAGTTTTAGCTGCAACCATTACTTTGCGAGATATAGACAAAAAGACATCTTTTATGAAGGAATGCGAGATAAATAAAACTTTTTTAATTATTTTCGTCAAAACGTCGACTGCAGTGGACCGCACTCAACTGTAGTCAACGGCTGCTGTCGCCTGCAGTCGACATCCGTGTATAATATGTTACATTCGTGTATATAATATGATGTTGTCCTTGTTTAAACCACCCTTTCATGTTTTTTTCGCAACGCTTATATGACTACGTCATTTGAAGGTTAGCTAGTTAACATAACCCAAGCAAGTTGAACAACGTGCTAGCGTCATAGATTTAAAGCGTTAGATAGGCCCTTACCGCAGTGAAGTCGAAGTCGAACCTTGTGAAATTACAAACCTGGACACAGAGTGTACATCTAAGCACAGTGATAACTAGACGAGTTGTAAATGACGTTTGCGATCAGTGTTGTGTCAAAAAATGATATCGTGTGCCGTTCGAAAGTGCAAAAACAATTCTAGAAACAGAAATAAATCCACAAACATTTCACTTGTAAATATTGAACATTTATTATTTCTTCCACATTGTCTAGAAGGAGATGAAACTATTTTTTCAATACGTACACATTCAAAAACATTGCCCCAGTTTTCGGTATCGGGGTCTATCTAACGATTTAAATCTACGACTAGCGTAATAACATAACTTCATATCGCTATGCAGTTTGCATCGGTTTCCTTACGTTGGCATTCTATAAATTTCATTCAAAACAAGCTACTACTGCCAACTTATTATAGTGAACAAACATTATTAATATTAGGTGCTTAGAAACTGCAATTCTTTTACTTACGCCTTTTAATATTCAGAAAAATAACATTACCGAGTAAGATCTGATTAAATATGATTTTTTTTGCTTAATGTTTCTGATGCATTTTCATATAATACTTATCTTTAGTAGTTTTACAAATTCATTACTTACTGGAGCTAAATTTTAGGCAGCAGGTTTTTCCAAAAGTTTACTGTAGGTAGATTATGAAGATGTTAACCAAGAACCTTATTTCTGTTGAAATAACCATATTGTGTTCTTCCAACACAAATAGGGTTCGTAGTTATCGCGCTTACATCCATAATGTTTCTGGTACAGTTGAATGAGTATCTTCATAATCTACCTTCAGTGCTTTTACCAACTTTTATAAATGCTGGAAAAACCTGCTGCCTGGAAAAAAGTGCTATGTGCATTATTTAGCCCCAGTAAGCAGAGCATTTGTAGTATGACGAATTCATTGTGAATGTATGCGGGTTAACTACGAAACTAGTTTGTGTCGGAAGAACACCAACGTATGTGTTGTGTGTACTAGATAAAGATTTTCTTCCCGGTGTTTATCATGTTTTTCTTGGCGAGATATGGCCCTCTGCCACTTCAGCTTGCTAATTCTTTAAAAAAAAAGAATTACCAATATCTCGCTCTCCCCATATCTCGCTAAGAACCAGACAAATTGTCGATAAGTTTGGTTCTCTGTCGGATATTTTTGTTACGAATCCTATCCTTCAGAGACTCCGAGCATATCTCTTTCCATAGCTCGCTGAGCGACTTTGAATGTAGTCTATCAGGCGGAAATTCTAATAAACCTAACCGATCACAAATAAACTATACATGAAAAGATGCAATTGCGCATCAGGCGAACCGTTTGTTCGTTTAGCTAACGATAACAAAAGTATCGGAGCATCGGCATTGAATGGTCGCAAGCTGATCTGAAATTCCGATGCCGCGCTCTCGACTCGGTCCATTCTTTTGCTCACAATCGATGCCTTTCATTTGATGTGCAGTACCCATTGAACCAATAATACCATACGGAATAAGAATAAGGGGAAGTATTGTTTATTTGTAACTTATAACATAGTAACATTTCGAAGGAATAAATGCTCAATAATAAAAATAGATATAAAATAATTGTTTTTTTTACGGAGAGCGAATGGTCACAGGTGTATTATGAACTTACGCGAAAAATGGCGCAATACAGTTGGCCGGACCGATGCACGATGGCATTTTCATATAGTACCTGTGATACCTCACGAAATAAGATTATGGGGAAGTTTTGTTTGAAGATTTTTGGTTATTATAGTTGTACACTATGGGTAATTTCTTATGAAATCAAATTAAGTCTTTATTTGATTTCTTAAGTTTTGTTAATTTGTTACTTAAGCTAACGGAGGAACAAAGTCAAGACTTGTACGTAGGTATATTATAAAAAGTTTGATTCTTCAAAAAATAGGTTCAAAAATTGTTCTAACAAGGGCTCATTCCCTCTGTTCTATCAGGATTTTAAGTGCACTTAATACGGTACGTTATTCTTTTGTACTACAGAATTATTTATCAAGATTTTATACCAAAAATAGGAATGTCTTACAAGCAAGATAAATACCATGAGAATCAAACACTCGAGGAATCTACACCAATAATGAAAAAAATGTACAAGACCCTATAATAATAAGGCAGCAGCCAACAACCCGTGAAGAGAACGCGAATATCTACCATTTTGGGAAGTTCAAAGTGATCTTTTGATGTGTCAGAGATAAAATTTCATATGCAAAATAAAATTAGAGAGAAAGTGAACGCTAAGCGTACCGTGTCGTGGGTAATAAGCGTGCAAAAAGACGGCTGGAGAGCGTACCAAGGATGAACGAACTCCAGACGTACGCTCATATTTTTGTGCGAATTTCGTAGATTTTGTGTTATTTGAGGTGAAAGAAATCCAGAGATTTTGGTTCTAAATTAGATACTTGTTAGCATATGTAATGAGGATTTCAATTTGTTGTGTTCTCTTGTTGGTCCTGCTTGCTAGACTGAATTAGTTGTTGTTAAAACATCAATTGATTTATTAATCTGTGATATCTACATATATTCATACATTCGTTCCTATGTTCGTTCCATTTGTTCATCATTTTTTCTCTCTCAATAAACATCGCGAATCACTGCGCACGCAACAATTCTTTTATTCCATACATAAAAGTAATCAGCACCCCACAACCAAGCTAGGACCTTTTCAGTTGTCAAGTGATAAAAATATAGGTGTTTCTACAAATGCTACGGCTTTTAAAAATAGACGGCAACTGCAAGCGTCGATTGCAGGAGACGGCAGTCGCCGAATGCAGTTGACTGCAGTTGGCTGCCGTTGCCGCCTCGCCAGTGCCTTGCTGTCGCCAACTTGAGCCCAGATACATGTGATGTCTTTGTTTTATGTAAACCTCAGCCAAAAGACCTTAGACATATATTTTTGATTTATAGTTCAATGTTTGAGGGGGTTCGCCAAGCGCTGGGCGGTGGTGGTTGGCGGTTCCAGTTTGGTAGCGTATATCACGTATCGTAGGTACACATTAGGTGTTTATAAGCGTCTTTCTTTCGACCGTGTGGTGGCTTGGAATTTCCACAACCCCAACTTCACCCGCGGGTGTCGTAAAAGCTATTTTGGGATATCCATTAGAGCCGGATAGCAGCGCCCCCTGCAGAACCAGTCTACCATCAGACTTCCAACCCGCATGACCAGCGTGAGCATTATGATATTACCCCCAGATAAAAACCAATAAGGCGTTTATCAAGGGTGCACCTAAGTCCAGCTGTGGACCATTACAGACAGCTCAAAAAGCGTCTATCTTGCTATTAAAATTTTCGTTGTATAGAAGCATAAACTTGTCAATCTGTACTGGCTCTTACATCACAACTTACAAGCTATAGATAGAAAATGCAAGCGTGCATGTAACCTAACCGTATTCCGATCGTAGAAAACTGTTTATATCTCATAACTCAGAGACGTGCCTGTCAAATTCATGAATCCCACGTAAACACTAGCATACCTATAGGATAAGGCGTCGCCGTTTCGATGGAGCACACGACTCATGCATACAAATTCGTTTGTTAAAATTTAAAACTGTTCTCCTCAGCTTGGATAATTTTGGCTTCTATTAACTTAGCTTCAATTGTTCAAGGTTTTGAAAATGCATTTTATATGAACGTGATGACTATGTTTTTTTAAAAAAAGGTTGATGTGATGATGTGTTGAACACGGCTCCGAAGTGAGGCGAGTGACTGCGAGCGGTAACAAGTCACTGCAAATGACCTCTATACACGTTGGCGCTTGTATTCACTCGGCCAGCTAGGTGAGCGATACCGAGCGATGGTAAGGCAATGCAAACGTGCCGTCTACACATTGGTATTGGCTTTCACTCGGCAACTATTATTATTGATACCATAGACATTATTTGAAACTATAACATAATGCAACGATAGTGACGCTAAAAGTTCACTTCACTTTCGCCTCCTCTGGACAGTATATTGTACATAATAAGTAGTATATAATAAGACCGCCACTGTTGTTCTTTACCACTGTCTTATTATTAAATATCTTTGTAGAATCCACCGGACCATAACAAAAGTAGGTACTTTAAAAGGTAGGTAGTTTGGATGTTAAGATGTATATGGGTATTTTTCAGATCTTTACTCTAAAACTACTGGACGAATTTAGCTAAAATTTGAATGGATTTGAAATAAAATGGGGGCTATTTTTTATCACGGCATTATCATAAAATCTGTTGGGTCTTCATTTCTCTTTGCAAGAGTTAATCTGAGTGAAATCTGAAACCCTTTTCAGCCCTGTAGGTAATCGTGCACAACAGTCTCCATTCATTTTTTTATTATTTGAGAGCATGTTTCACCATCTTCTGGGCTGGTAGGTATGAGCCATCTTGCTTTCCTAATCTGCTTAGCTTGGGGCTAGATAATGCTGTGTAAATTGTCCAGCATTATTTACTTATTTGTTTATTAAATGAAATCTTAGGACTTCAGAATATTAGGTGCGGTTGGAAAATGCTACATTAACATCTACCAAAAACCTGCTTCCTAGGCTTAGCTAGGGTAAAAGAAATCACCTTATCAAAACTCTTGCAACAATCATTATAAGAGTTTGCAAGATGTGAAAGGTTTTAAAGAACGGACTAGGAGTAAACATGCAAATAAATAATATCATTTAGTTATTCAAGCAATAAAATAACATTCACCATCCTAACAATCAAAGTTGAGTGAGCATCTCAAAGTAATCGGCATGCACCATCAACAGAAAATGAAAATGTAGTCCGTCCGAGCGTTTAGCCAATTACAACGTCCTTGCTAGACTCCATGAACTCTATCCTGTAACAACAAAGCATGTTTTTGAATGAAGTCAGGCGTAAGGTGGTTAGGTAACCTCCTATACCTTCTATCTGAAATTCAGATGGGGTTTTTCAGCGGTTTGGGCGGACGCCAATATTCCGTGGTCGAGTTTGTTTTCAGTTAGGTAATTTGTGAATTGTGATTGTGTGTATTTTGGATGGATGTCAAAAATATGATGGGGGAATAGGGGCTCTGATATTTCACAAGGACGATCAGACGTATACATCGTGAATATATATTTTACACTGACGAAGGACGCCGTCTTAAGGTGTGTTGATTCTATTTTAGGCATTGATATTCTGGATGACACTGAGATAACATTATTTAAATTTGAAGTATAGTAGACGTAAACATTAGTTATTATCTCTCAACGAATAGTTTATCGATGCGAACTTTACTAGCTACCCACTTTTACACCTGATATAAGATGATGACTCATTATCGATGAGAAATTATTTCAGATGGTTGATTTCAAGTCAAGTCGACTAAGTTATTAGATATTTTTGACAAAGATACCCGGACCACATGTAGGCCTAGCACGCGGATTGTCGTCTAGGGTAGAATAGAGAAAAATGACCACGAATCGTCATACATTGCGTAATTTTTTTAAGTCGAAGGAATTCATTTGAAACATTTTACGCATTCGATGACAAAGTAACGTAACTTTTTTCTATTCTACCCTGGACAACAATCCCCGTGCTAGGCCTACTGACAATGCAAAGTTTCTGAGGGAGACAGTCAAGGTGACATTCGAATACTATCTGGCATACTATTTGACTGCCTCGTTGGTCTAGCGGCCAGCATGTTCAACCGCTGATTATGAGGTCCTGGGTTCAAATCCCAAGTCGAGCCAATAGTTGTTATTGAAGTTTTTCCAGTAAGAGAAATTTACAGTACCAGCCCGGAGTCACAAAGTTGGCGGTGTTACCCCCGTGCCTCGGAAAGCACGTTAAGCTGTTGGTCGAATAGGTGGTATCAGTGGCAGTGTTAGAATTCACGAGTAGCTTCAGCAAACCACTCGTTAATTCTAAGCTAAGGGAAGGAAGGTCCTTAAAATATAATCCAGTTTCGAATGTTTTTAATTGGCCCCCGCTGATCGGCTCACTTCAGCTTACGCTTTGATCAGAAAATCCAATTTAAAATTCTTGTAGGTAATATTTTTATGGCCAGCAAGTTGTTTGTTGGAAGTATCCAGGCTGTTTGTAGCCTAAGACACGTTGGCAGATATTAATCGTTCTACTCTGTACCTGTCGATAGATCATTCTTTGTCTACTGCTATTGACGGCATCTATCAATCACGGGTAGGTAATTGTATCGATAATGTAAGATTATCGATTTGGGCATCGCGTTTTAGCAACTCTTGTATCCTTTGGAATGTTGCTTGAATAAACTTAGCGTTTGACAAGAATTGTTGACTTAGTCTGCCATCCCCAACCCGCATGCCCAGCGTAGGGATTAAGGGGATTTTGATAAAATCCAATGAGGCGCTTAAGGAAGGCCTGCATCCAGCAGTGGTGTAGTATAAGCTGCAGATGTATATGACTTAGCCCTGACCTATCTCAGATTCGATAGAGGTTTAGTTTTTAGATAAAAGGATGTTTTTCAAAAGACCATAGAAGGACAGTGAAGTTGATTGTTTTATCGATGCGATCCGGAGAAAAAAAACTAACTTAAACTCGGAGCTATATATTTTTTTATTTTATGCTTACAAATAGGCGATAGTTGGCTATGGCCATACCTATTCGTAAGTATAAAATAAATAATTTTATAGCTTCGAGTTTAAGTTTTAAAAGAAAACTACCCTCCTAGAAAATCCAATTTGTTTCATACGTGAATTTCATTCCAATACTACCGACTTAGCGAACCTTTTGAGACTATTTAACTATTTACAGACAAATTGCTGATTCAAATGAAATATTGGAGGCGACGGATCAATTTTATAGCGGCAAATTCAATTTGAAAAGTGCGAGTCTTTTGCTGTAAAAATGTGAATGAATTTCAGTTTTTGCTGACGAAATAACCAGATATTTAATATTTTGCACTTGCCATATTTTTACCCTGGTTGAATTTTATTTATTTGATTGATAAATGCTTTATTTGCATTAGTTACTCGACAGTTTGCTAGCTGGTCTGCTAGTTTATTCCAGGTATGTGCTAGTGGTGTTCACTTCTTCCACTAGAGAATAAAATATTGAAGTGAAGAGAAAATCCATAACAGTTTATTTCTTATTCGACGATGATAAATATAAATGAAAAAAAAATCAAGTTTTTTAAAAAATATGTAGAAGATAATCATAATGATTAATCAACAGTTTATTTCAGTGATTTTGCTAGAAAGTTCCGGTATGATATCGATAACAACAGAACGGGGTTTGTCCCGCAAAACCGGGTGTAGAAGATAGTGTAAAGTGACCGCTTCCACTCTTATCTCCGCAGTTCAGACGGACTATGAACTGAGGATTATTTGTAAACTTGTATGATTTTGAATATATTTCTTCTGCTTACTTCCCTCGTAAGTAATGTGACGTGTTTTTGAGAAATACCAATGATGCATACTTGCTCAGCAGTGGGACGTTTCTGTTCAGGATAATTGTGGTGAAAAAACGAATGAATCCGGAACAAATTGCCAATACATATTTTTATCCAGGTCTGGAACTAAATGTGTGAAAAATTTCAGTGAGGTTTCATAAGTAGTTTCAGCGTAAAGAGGTTACAAACATCTTATTTTTTGCGCTTATAATATTAGAAATAAGATGTTGATGTATGGATCATGCGTCTTAAAATAATATATCTGATTCATAAAACTCAATAGGTTGGTGGAGTAGACGATTATTTTTAAATAACTTTCCATAAACCATCAAAAATGCATTAGTCTATTGAAAGGCTTTGTAAACCTGAAATCATATTCAGAACCATGAGCGCTCACCTCATAAATATTAAAACTAGGCAAGTTCTAGCAGGTGCATGAAAATTCGTTTGCTCTATGCTTTTATCAAACTAATTTATAATTCTGAAGGCATTTAACGTTTTTACAGGGCTTTTGGAAATGCTGACGACATTGGGAGGTCGTTGGCATTTTCTTGGTTGATCTTGTAAGCGGCTAGGTTAAGATCGTGTTGAGACAAGATCTCGAATGGTCTAGACAAATACTAAGGACAATAACTCATTGGAATATAGTGTTTATTCTTGGAAGGATGTTTAATATCAATTTCATTTTTTTACCCTACATCCTAGAATATAGCACTCTTGTATATACTAGCGCATGAATTAATAATTGAGATCAGATTCGGATTGGATCTAAATATATGTTTTGCTCAATTCCATTAAACTTTGAAACCACAGTAGAACCTTCAATCATTTTGTGAGTTCCTAAAAAGATATTGGTTGGAGTTAACAGTTTCCTAAAATTAGGTATCTATATGATAAAACCTTACATACTTTTGAAAAGAATGACCGACAATGTTAAACACACACAAAAAAATACATAAGATAGTACCTAAGGTCCACGCAGATGTTAACTAGGTAAATGAAATTATCTCTACTGTTAAGATAAAACACGTTTTCACACTATTTTCACTCCACTTCAGTGTTCAGTGTAAATTGAAACTATCGAAGCTTGGCAAAGTAGCTCGACGGAGCCTTATCTAGTTATCGCAGAGCAAGTAGGTGGTATACTAGGAAGTGGGTAGGTATTGCGAGTGTACGAGTGTCTCTCAAAGCATTCAGACCAGAAGCTGTGTTATTCTCAAACAAGAAACGAGTTACCTACATAAGGGTTGAGTTTATGGTGTTACGTGTATACACTTACTTACTATACCTTCATCTTCCGCTAGTGGACAAAAAATTTAAGTGAATTAGAGTCAATTGCACCTTATTTCTTGTTTGCTAGTAATTACTATTTATCAAGCTGTTTATACATATAGTTAAATTTGACTAAGTGCTTATTTTGTAAGTCTATTAACGATTTGAATCTGACTTTGACTCTGACTGCCGCGAATAAAAAGGAACCTAGCGGCTACTGTTAGTACTTTGGTATGAGAGGTGCCCCAATTTGTTTTTATTATTAATTTTTGTATATATTATATTTAAGTTTTTTTTAATTCTGCTACATCTAAATTACCAAATCAATTGTAAGTGTGTGTCTTTTGTGACAGTTAAATGATTTACTTACTTACTAATAATATGAATGATCTATACTTATATACAATATGTAAAAATATATAAATTATATAGAGAAAGATTTGATTGTTTGTTTGTTTGTATTGAATAGGCTCCGAAACTAATGGGCCGATTAAAAAAAATATTTCATCATTATTATGCATCTCATCCCGGATATAAGAAATAATATGTTTGATAGTTGGTCTGAATATTTTGATGAAAGATCATTATCTAAGGGCATTTGGTATAAAACTGTTCAACCATCATTACTTCGTTCTCCGTGGTTTTTGAGGGCCGACATGGATAGGAACGAAATTGTAACAGCTGCACGGCTTCGCTCTGGGCATGTTCCATTAAACATGTTTGGGTTTATGATGGGCAAAACTGAGTCAGCTAATTGCAATCGATGTGGCACAATCGAAGATGTTTACCACATTTTAATGGAGTGTGCGTGGGGCGAAGAAATTCGCCAAAGATCGTTCAATTCATGTCATATCTTCTGGAAGGTAGGAGGCTGCAACAGCATCCTCTCAGAACCAGTATCCCTGGATACCAGGGCGCTGATAGAAATATATCGTGCAGTTCTTAAAGAAAGATCACAATCGGATTAGTAAATTTAAGACTTAGTTCATAAGGGTGTCATAATTATTTAAAACCCTGTATAAAAATTAATAAAAGATTTAAAAAAAAAAAATCATTATTATGCATAATTTCCAGGGAGTGGGCACACACACGGACACATGGACATAGGCTATATTTTATCCCGGAATTCCTACGGGAACGGAAGCTACGCGGGTGAAACCGCGAGGCACTGCTAGTAACTTATAAGCACCTATTTAAACTTAAGTCAAACTAGTAACTTGGATTATTATTTTATAACTTTGCCAAGATAAGATCCGTTCAGCTGTTAATCCACTAAAAGGTCACAAGGAAAAGACAGAGTTTAAAGGTATCTTTTTTTTGCTACGAGAGCATTTCAAATTTTACTTTGGCAGTATGTATTATTTTAGTTGTAATTTTGAACCTCAAGGGATTCCTTCTAATGACCGACCGAATAAAAGACAGTCAAACAAAAGAACGTCTGACTTTTCACAAAAGAACGAGGTTACCAGACTTTCTCAACACACAGAAGACTAACTTTTACAAGCTGCAATACAGCGTTATTTTACTATAAGCACTATGATAATTTGAAGAAGGGAGGTAGGAGGGTAGTTTCTCTAGTTAAGGAAAAAGTTGGTGTTCTTTCAACACACAAGTAAGGTTCGAAGCTAACCTTTTTTTTTTCAGAAATAATGAGCGAGCCTTCTGTATGGTTATAGATACAACTTGTGTGTGTTTCTGGTTGCGAGAGCTGAAGCCGGCGTCGCATTGTCACACGGTTATTAAATTCTTCGCACACTAGGCATGCTAGCTGGCCTTGTGTGCGGTTGACTGTCTTCTATCAGACAGGCTCAAGACGTTCAAATTGCACAAGGAAGTATTTTATAACGATCGGAAAAGTTTCAGAACTTAATAAAAATTCCTAATAACAATGCGGTTATTTTGCAGATATTTACGAAACTTTTTCGTGAATCATTTAGCTAAAAATAAACTGTTTAAGGTCTGTTTTCACCAATAGATAATCAGACAATTAGTAAGGTTCATTGATTAACGTTGACATTTTAATGTGTAAAAAATTGTGTCAAAACCGTCACAACAACTGATTAAAATATAACCATCTGTTGGTGAATATGGGTCTTACTCTTTGTCGACAGCAAAAAAAGGGATTGATTTATTTGGTTTAGATTGTGTTTGTTGGTTTTTAGGAAACGATAAGGTATTTTCCAAATCAATTTTCTCGAGTTTGTTACCAACACAATTCTCTACTTCAAATCTATCCACACTTATTTCAAATCATTCAGGTTTGCTGAAAGACACTTTGCTCGACTTTACATGTCCTTTATATATGAACTTTTGCAAGTTTTTTCTATCTTGTTTTTAATAAAGAAATGTAGGAATAACAAATGTTTTCGCCACCTTCATCTCAAGCGGACATTCTCCCTCCCCACAGCGCCACGGAGAACGTCAAATTAACACCAGTTCATCCATCTTCCTGTAGCGAAATTCCACTCCACATTTAGATAACCTTTCCAGTTAGAATTTAAACGCCAAAACAAAGGGCACCCAGACCTATCTGTCTACTAAACATTTCCACCGGTACCTGACGAATAATAACCATAATTTATTTCTCGCTGTATATAAATTAACACGGGAAGCCATTATCATGCCGAGGGATGACAACCAGGCAATAAAGTCTAAAATTGTACGAAACTAATTACGCCTAAGCCGGCGGGCGCTGGGTTTACTATTCACAAACGTACTAAATTTAAAATAACACTAGCTGTTTTATTTTTATGCATATTTGCACTGAAATAAGCAAATATGGAGCTGAAGCCAAACCAGCGTTTCATAAGAATGTGTGGAAGCCTGACGTGTGGTTTGAAATTGGATTATTAACTTCAAGCTTAGCTTTTATTATTATTAAATTTTCTATTTCTACAGATCTTTTAGTTGAATCTTGAATATTATACTTGTATAACCCCTCTCTCTATCTCTTTCTTTCTCATAAAAGCAGGTACCTACTATTTTAGTAGGGATATAGGTAGCCTACATTAAGATCAATCTTATTTACAGAATAGTTTTGTTTTTTCCTAATTAGGTGGTTACTAAAATAATTAATAAGAAATAGAATGTAAAATGGTATATGGAAGTAAAGTAAGGGTATAATGGGCCCCTTACACTTACCATTAGCCTGATTCTGCGGTGGTTTTCAGACAGGGCCTGTGTGCACGCCTTTACTTGGAAAACTAAATTAAACACTAAAAACTTGTGAACAAGACAACTTATGTACATTATTCTGGTAGGAAAAATTCTTTCAGTTACTTTCGACTGAATAAAACTCTTAGAAAAACTCTTAAAACTGAGGTACAGAGCGCGCCTTATAAGCAGAGAACCGCATCGTGGACAGATAAAAGAGTTACGACTTAAATTTTAGATTCAATGAAGAAGTAACTATGATTAGATGATCTGCTTAGCTTGGGGTTAGACAAGGTTGTGTGATTTGTCCTATATTATTTATTTATTTACTTAAATCCCGTTTTGCTTAACGTTTTGTGATTCTGTCGTAATACTAGATAACAATAAAGAAGTATGAAAGCAACCTCTACGCTACAAATGTAATATCATTCTTCTTTTTATTCTGGACATACAAAAGCTGTGTTATTCTCAAATATGGTTCAGAATAAAAAGAAGAATGAATGATATTAGAATAAAAAAGAACAAAAAATATTGTTGGAAAACACTGTGAAATTAAAAATAAATCTCTTCTTGAAGCAAAGCGCTCAAATAAGAAATGGTTACTGTTCCTATCCCACGCATCTTATGACTTTACCGAAGATTTACTACGAATAGTTTGTTGATGATTGTTTCATGCTATTATTTTATATATTGTATTTTTATCTAGTTTTGTTTATTATTCTGTTAAAGTCATCTATTTAGGTATATCCAATGATAAAAAAAACATAATAAAGCTTAGGAGCTAGTTGAAATTGTAACTAAAATAAGTGTGGTGATAATTCGTAGTGGTAATGTTTAACTGACTTCAAAAAAAGGAGGAGGTTGTCAATTCAACTGTATTTTTTTAATTTCATGTATACGCATTGCATGTGTGCATTAGAATAGGCCTATGATCTCGCTAAGCAACCCTAAAGCTCTCAAAATTATATGCAACGCCTCTCTTTGCTAAAATAAAGCACAGTTCAAATAGAATTGCAACTCTATCCCTGCCCCTATTTATAAACGTCTGCTTAGTCACAGGTCTTTGAAGTTTAGAGGCGGAACGTCATGACGGAAGCCCTTCGCTAATAACTTTCCGTGACCAATGCTTGCGTATGTTATTGATCACCGTGGGTCACGCCTGTGTGACCAGATTTCACAGCATCCTGTAGGCTGTCATATGAAAATATACCATCGATGTTTGTGGTTATGGTTTGTTTTGGATTGGAAGGTAATGTGTATTTTTTGATTGCGGAACTAAGAGCACCTAAGTATAATGTGTAATTCTAGAAAGTGTTAAGTAGGTGGCCTTTGTAGAACAAAGCTAAGTGTTACAAATCTAGAAATTAAAACACATATTTTAATTTTTTTGATGCAGTATCGACTGACGTACTCAAAGTTAAATCTTTATTCAAAAGGAAAATATATTTATTTTATATCAAAGTAAGTCAACAGGATTCAAAAGGTTTATTTTGAATTTATTATTTACAGGAGAAAATATAAAATCCTAGAATAAACAGTTTATCGTTATACTTATCAGAAACTTAATTTCTGGTGCATTTTGAAATGGAGGTTTAGTAGAGCGAGAGAAATACTTACGTTTACTTTTTCTATTTAATTGATTCTCACCATCAAATGTTTAAGAGATTTCTTCATGAATGAGTTTTAAAAAGAAGAACTCAAGCTGTACTTATTTTAACGTTTTTATGGATTCTTTCATTGTTATTTAGGTACCCACCGGGTAATGGCAAACGACGTTACAAATACCATAGAAAGTAATTATAGTATAATTTGTATATTATAAAAGGATTTAATTTTATAAGAAACTTATTTCATAAGTTTATATAAGTAAGGCTTTTTTATAAGTTTTGATGTAGAGGACATCCAAACATTTAAAAAAAGCCAGGCGAGATATCCAGTTCCGTCGATTCACAGGGATACTACAAAATAAAAGATCAGAAAATATTGTAAAATGAACTCAATAGCTAGCACTGCACAGTCTATTTTGTTTATGGATTGAGACTGTGTTCAACCGGTTGGACGATTTAAAACTATGCCGCTTTGAACGTTCGTTATGTAGGATTTCAACTGGCCGAGCCTTTGTAAAAATACTTTGAGGTGTTGGATTTAATTTGGAAGGCTGAGTGAGGCGGAGGTATGAGTGTATCATGCCTCACATTGAACTTTTGTTTTTATGATTCCGTATTCTTTGAACACGTAAACAGTCCCAAGGTATATTCTGGTTGCGAGTTTGATTCCCGTCTGGGGATTAATGTTTGTACCATCTGCCGATATTTGACACCCCGATCAAATTCTGGATGAATGATAAAAAAATATATGTCTAGTTATTTACTACCTCTGTCATAACCTGGCCAGGTAATGCTATGTGAATTGTCCAGTATTTTTAATTAAATATTATTCTTCAATTTTAATACCTGACGTTATTCAAACTTGCACTGCTTTTCACTCGCCGCTTAATTTCAGAGTGTTCATAGAAAAGCTGCAATTCGGCTAGCTTGTTTCAATTTGGTTTGTACGCCCGATTTGTGTAAAAAGCTGTTTTCAGGCGTTGGTGATTATATCGCGGCTGTAAAATATTAATAAAACTATATTTATAAATTTCCTTAATCCGAATGTAGACTTTTTACTTTTCTTCGCTATGCGAGTTTAAGTTTGTGTAAAGTAAAAGTAAAAAATTGCCCGAAATTTGTTGTTAAGCAAGAAGACTTTTGAGTTACAAACGGTTAAGATAGCTGTGGGCTGTGGGCTGTGCTGGCTTAGAATTTGCACCACCCCGCGTCTTCCCGCTGGTGTCGTAAGAGGCGACTAAGGGACATCCACCGGGGGGCGGGTAGCAGCGCCCCCAGCAAAACCACTATACCACCAAACTGTGATCCCCAACCCGAATGCCCAGCGTGGGGATTATAGGCATTACCCTCCATGAGATGAACGCTAAACAGGCGTTTATGAGGGAGAGGCCAGCGTCACTGCGTCCAGCAGTGGATCAATACAGGCTGTTGAGTTGAGTTGAGTAGATAGCGATATAATAAAGGTAAAGGTTAAATTTTAAAAGTTTGATCACAGTTTAGTTTAGATCGAGAGCTCTACAGAATCAATAACAAGGGACTACAATATCATACTGCTCAATATTGATAACCGTATACGTAAGCAAAAAGCCAGTCGTTTACCCGGGTTTCTAAGTAAAAGCTGCCCTGAATTGCGCCTACGAATATTGCAATTTTATACACTGTGGTCTGCGTTGAATGGAACGTTTGATATTGCTGGCAAAGCGGATTTGACTGGTTTTGACATTGGTGATTGTTTTGCTTGTTTTATGGGGTGTTTAAAAACTTTTATCGTGTTTATTTTAGATTTATGGTGTGCCTATTGTATGTGAAATGCTCCGTTTTAATTGTTTAGGAGTTTTTTCAGATACGTTTTGTATGAAAAAGCAAAAATTATTGATTTCCATGACACAGGAAAGTCGTAGCAGTGACAAGTTCTTTAAAGAAATGTAGACTTTGAGTTGGACTTCGATAATAATTTCTACTTTTCTGTCAACCGACCGAATTTACGTGTCGTAAAAATTTTTTTCAGTTGTGTTCCCAGAGTTTCTAGCTTTGTTGCAAAACTTTAACTTTAGAAAGTACCATAGAAGAAGACAGTAATGGAGTGCATAGTACCTAGAAAGTTTTAAAAAGATACCTATACACCTAAACTGCAGTTTTTGTCGGAGTTTGAGTCGGTTTATTATACACGCTAAAATTTGTATTTACAACAAAAATAACCAAGTAAATCTACATAATTTGGCCAAAGTAAGGCTTCAAATAAAGTAAGAGATAATACTAAAAAGCCACGCGATTCTGCAATCTAATTTAATAAGTGCGTCAAAATGACCTCGTTTAGAGAAAGCATTGGAATTGACTTCTTTTAGGACACAGTCAAATTGGATCCACTGGTGAATAATTTAGCTGATGGATTTATTATGCGATTTATTATGCTGTACCTGAATTTTAATCAAAGGCAGACTGGGACTTAAAGCACAGTCCATGGACACACTTTTTATGAAATTGAAAATTGAATAATATGAAGTATATTTTCCGACTATTATGTTTCTAGCTTTAAACATACTAACTACGTTACCTATTTTTATATATTAAGTATAAATAAATTGCTGTGGCCTCACTGGTGTACTCTGTGAAGGTATTTACCTCAAATAATAATAATCATCATTTATTTCAAGGCATGACAAGACAAGTACAAAGTAACGTAAGTATAATATATGAATAAATGAAAAATACGTTATTGACTAACATACCTATAAAATCTTAAAAAGAATCGTTTCATTGGCAATGGTAGATGACGTGCGCGCGGTGTCGCGCATCAGCCTTCGATGGAACTTTCTAAACTAAGCTAAGTTAAATTAAATTTAAAAAACATGTAATGTATGTATGTATGTATGTGTATAAATAAATATGACCCGACGCGAACCGCACTTACCCTGGTGATGACCATAAACTATGATTGTAGGTACCACGCTTACCTTTATAATGAATTCGTTAAACTACAAAAGTGTTTGTAATAAAATAAAAATGAATGCTAAAAAATATGCTAATAAGTAGAAAAAAAAATAAGAAAGTTTAAGAGATGAGAACAATAAAAATAATAGAAATAAATTCAAACTAGTATTTACAATTGAAATAATATAGCTAACTAATAATGAATGTTACATGTAAACAAATAATGAAGTTGTATGTAAACAAATAATGAAGTTGTATAGAGTTACAATAAGTGAACCAGCTAGCATTATCTTCATAATAATGTATTTGGAGTGGAAGGTCCTCTCGTGTGCAAGTGAGTATGAGAATTGGCAAGGTTCCAATAATAAAATATCAAATATTATCCCGAATTTGCCTCTTTTGAATTGTATTTCTTTTTGTGATAGCTTCTGGACATTTAGCTTTGTTATCTTTATGTGAAAAGAAAGTTATGTGGTTCTGCTTGCTAAAAGACAGTTTGTCTGAAAAGAATATAATATGTTATTTTTGTCAAATACTTGTTAAAGTATTTGTTTGTACAAAAGTAAAAAAAAATAATTAAAAACATTTCAGTACATGTATTTATTGTACATATATTTATATAAACAATAGTTTCTTTTCAGTCTACAGCAAAAACCGAACATTATTTGACCTTCCGTCCTTTCAGCCTTCATTTTGCTCGGTATGAGGACAAAAAACAAAATGAACGTAAGTGCCGTATAAAACCGTAAGCCGTCATATGTCCTGAGAGTCAACACGCTAGCACAAATCACATTTTATTTTGCGTAAAACGTTTCAATATTATAATATTAGTATAGAAAACAACATATTAATTATTTATCCGTAAATTATCGCGAATATTTAGTTATTTGTGATGACATATTTGACAGCCTTTAAGCCAAGGCTCGCCATGACTTGCCAAGTAATACCAAATGCTTTGAGAGATTTAAAATTTCCACTTTATATTAAAATATACAATATCTTTGGTCATGACCTCGTAATTTTCGTTGAAAGTCAACGCTCTCCCAAATAACCACCAAAAATAATCCAAGATAATAGATACACAAAGAGAATTTATCGCAGACGCTCTGCTAATTTGTATGAAACGCTGAGCAGAATGTGTCCCTCGACGGATGTGGACAATGAGCCGGCGATATTAAAAACGGTGCAGGTAAAGACGATAAAGGTTGGATGATTCGGTAGCAACGGCCGACGAATTCGAAACGGTTGGTTTTCTCTTTTACCCATAATCCACGTGAATGAAACTCTGCGCAGAGCAAAAACTAGCGAAGTGTTGTAAAACATTAGCCCTCTAGTGTTCCAGTTTTAAAAGTTCCAGCCAATATACTGCATACAGCGTGCTGCTCGTTTATCAGACGGAAAGGCAAAGCCGAAAATTCGTAAAGGCCTTTGCAGTTAGTATGTTCATGATTTAGCTAACTCATCTAGACTTTCGTTCTGTATGCGCAAAGTTTTTAAACGACGAATAAAAAAACTATTGGCGAGACAAAATCAATAGCTTCAATTTGATTATCAAATATAATGTAGGTGCTTAATAATTATAAATATTAAAAGCTACCAGTTCGGGACAAATGTGGGCAAAAACCGCATTTCAAAAGATGAGTGGACACAAATTTATGAAATGATTAAATTTATGAAATGTGATTAAAATTATTTGAATAGACCGCACTCGTATATTATAAAATAAATCGTTGGGTCCCACAAGCTATAGTTGATAATTTCAACATCTACTACCTTTCTCTGGATTAGGGCTATGATTAATGACGCTCGCTTTAAAGGAAGACCTTTATTTTAGGGGTTGGTGCCAGCAGAAGAGTTGGCGACCTAAAATAATATTGATGGTATTCATCACCAATAAAGTTCCTTCATTCAATATCTATAATATAAAAATGAATCGCTAAATGTGTTGGTAAGCGCATAACTCAGTAACGCCTGGACCAATTTGACTGATTCTTTTTTTTTAATGTTCGTTAAAGTTCAAGAATAGAAAATTCTGATAATTGTCGGGAAAACCTACTATACCTATACGCTCTCGTTTTGTACTTAAAACATCCTGTAGCTCTATCATCATTAAGGTAATTGATGGACGGAAATTTGAGAATCTCAGGGTATTTCAGGAAATTATCTTTCGAAATTTCATGATATCGGGAAATGCTTTTATTGGTGACAGAGCTTATTATTTACATTACAAATGGTGGCACTTCCTGAGTTTATTTTGTTATTCAAATGATTTCCATAAAATGGTTCGATATTTTACTAATAATACGACTGAAATCGGTAAACCGTATTTGCTTGAATAAATTCGTCCATGGAAATGGTGTGAAAATTGTTTTTTTTTTGGAACTCCACATATTCGTATGTACTTAAACCAATGGCTTTTTAAATCATTATTATATTGTTTATGGCTTTTAATCCATCCCATCTCTTTCCGTGGGTGTCGTAAGAGGTTACGAAGGGATATCCACCGGGGGCGGGCAGCAGCGCCCCCTGCAGACGGTTTGCAACAGTCTGCAGTTAGCTCAATAGCTTCAATTGTAAATACAAGTAATAATTTATCACACTAATATTATAAATGCGAAAGTTTGTATGGATGGATAGATGGATGGACGGATGTTTGTTATTCTATTCTATTCTATTCTATTCTATTCTATTCTAAACAAAGGATAAAAAGTAGCCTATGTGTGATTCCAGGATTAGAATTACTTCTATGCATAATTTTAGCCCGATCCGTCCAGTAGTTTTGGCGTGAAGAAGTAACAAACATCCATCCATACATCCATACAAACTTTCGCCTTTATAATATACTAGCTGCGCCCCGCGGCTTCGCACGCGTTGTTCATATGAAAACATTAAAAGATGATTTTCATCCCACGGGAACAGATTTATGGGATAAAAAGTAGCCTATGTTTTATTCCAGTATTAGAATTACCTGTACGCAAAATTTCAGCCAGATCCATTCAGTAGTTTTGGCGTGAAGAGGTAACAAACATCCATCCATACATCCATCCAAACTTTCACCTTTATAATTATTATAGTGTGATAGTGTGATAAGTGTGATTAGTGTGATATTTGATAATAATTTTCTTTTTCGATAAGGATTTGATTCCTTAGATTAATCTCAGGAAGTTTATCCATTCCTTTCATTTGTCTCTTCAAGTTTGCCTCCTGCCTCATTCAGATTGATTCGTGTATTTTCGTGCCTCTTGTTTACATCACTGTGATGTATCAAAGCTTTATCCTTATCGAAAGTTTCGCTTATGACCTCACTCCGGACGAGAGCATCACTCCTTCCTTCCGCATTCACAGAAACTTATTTGGTAGTGTCTCGCATAACTGAGCAAAGAATTTCGGAGATAACGTAATCATTGGGAGCAGTTCGAGAGTGGAATTTGTTTTGCGGTCAGTGCGTATCAATTTGTTTAGGAATAATATAAATCAGAGAACCCTTAAAACATACTTGTATGATTTAGAATAGAATAGAATAGAATATTTTTTTATTTGTAACTTAATCAACAAAAAAACATATGTATATGGCTTAAAATAAAAGACAAAGCATCTGTTGATTAGAGCCACAAAATGGTCTCTCTCTCAGCATGAGCTGGTTGTAAACACGTTACAATCAACGCTGGTCTTCCGACAGAGCCATTTGGTGACGTCACGGATGATAACACATATACTAAGACACAAAACAATCAAAGATAAAAACATACAAAAAAATAAAAACAAGCAACGGTTGACAAATAACTCATAAAGAAACAAAAAGAAACAAATAATACAGCGTGGGTCGGTTTTTTTTATACAAGTAAAAATAATTATAGTACCTCTATAATTTTTAATTTTAATACATAGAAATACAAAAAATGAAGCTTCTGTCTTTTAGCGTGTACGTACATTCATGCCTTTAGAGCATTATTGCTATATTGATCAAATCTATAGTATACGTCATATATCTATAATTGTATCACGCACGACAAGACTAGAATTTTTTTTGGAATATGGAATATGGTATTCGTTCGTTCATCTTTTTATCCACCAATTATCTCTCATCAATAGAAAGTCTTCAATATTTAATAAATGAAAGCGCCATGTCGTGTTCAATATCTAAAATAGGCTTCTTGTCAACCATGGAGAGTATTTGAGATGGACTGACGCGAGGCGAAATTTTCAAGGGTGCTGGAACAGACTCCCTCAGTTCGTTCGTTGACGTCATACCACTTGAACGGTTCGGCTGTGTTCATAAGATTAATGGTATATATTATCTGGGTTAAATATGACATAGTCTATTCAAAATTATGTTTCGTTTTACGAGAAAATTTTAAACAAGTGCATGTAAAAATACACCTTACCTTGTGAGTTCTAGTTTCTTTTTCAGGAGAAAAAACATCTCATGTCTTTTTTTAGTAATATTTTTACCTTGCTTGAGCGCTAAAGCAATTCCAGCTTTAAATTTTCTAAACTCAACACAGCAAATATCAGATTTTCTCGCACCAAATACTAAAATTGAATTCCCTCAACCGTTGCGCCTAGGAGTGGAGGGGAAGTGGTCAAACTGGCGGGACCAAAGCCAAACTAAATAGCTGAAGACGTTTAAAGGATAATACATTGGCTTCGTGCCAGCGCTAACAAACATCGCTAGTATTTTACAAAATATTTACGATACAAAAAAGGTTGAGAAAGTCATGCCAATTCGCTGTCGATGAGGGTTAGTGAATCGGACGCCTGTTATGGAGATGAAGAAAACTACGAAAGTTTATAACGTTGGGGAACGCTTGATATCAAAATCAAGCTGTGATTTTAAATATCCTACGCAGATTTCTTGGAAATGAAAACAATTTCTTTTGGCTATTTCCTTGAGATTGGTAGGCAGTAATGGTTTCATCGAACCAAAAACACTGCTTGACCTAAGACACATAATACTCAACATAAAATTGGCTGTAGCTGCCTCTATATTTCTTCAAGTGACCCTTACTTAATAAATATTAAATTTAAGAAGTAACTCGATTTCAATTAGATGTTTGAGGCACTATGATCGCATCCTTACCGACCCAGTATCCTCAAGAGGCGAAGTGTCAATTTTCTGCTGAGACAGGTTAATCTTCCCACTTATATCTTCTTAATAAAATATGATTTAAGAAATAGATCAATTATCTAACTTCACTTTTGAAATATTTTAGATTATAACCTTCTACCACCTTTCTAAGATTTATGGGTGTTCGAATTTTGAAATAGGTTTTTAATGCCTGCAAACAATTTGCTCAAGAAAACAAGACTAAAATTGTTTTCGTAATCTCAATTCTCTGAAACTTTGACGTTGAATAAAAGTTAGCTGAAGGCCAAATTGTGAGTTGGTAATTTACTGAATTGGCTTCAATTATTACCTGATTGGATATGACAGACTTTACACAAGACATTGGATAAGACTTTACAAATTGAGACGTCGCGCGTCGCACTTCTATTTTAAAAGCTTGCCTAAAAATCCAATAAATTTGAGTCTCGTCATAAAATACGGTTTGATCAACTTTCCGAAATCGGAAAACACTTACGACGGAGAACTCGTAAAATGCGTCGACATAAAAATCTTTGCGTTCCACTTGAGTACCGAGACCTATTACTGGCAAAGTGGCAACTTACCCAATCTCGTAGTATTTTCTTACCTGAAACGTGAGAAAGTTTTATTTAGTGAATTGCATGAAGGAAAACCAAGGAATTCTATTTGTAAAGAAAAACCGGAAAATAAATTATAGTCCTAACAAACTCGGTGTCCTTATGCATCGATCAAAAATTTCGCAGGCGGCCCCGCGAATTTTTTGATTGATGGTCCTATGTTAAAATTAAATGAGTTGACGAACGACTCGATCCCCGTCCTATCTCTAGTTTATTTATAATGAAGAAAAATAGAGAAAAAATAAGAGAAGTCAAAGTGTGGCAGAGATAACCAAATAAATAATAAATAAATCAAATAATAATTTTGGACAGTTCACACTGCATTATCTAGCCCCAAGCTAAGCGCAGAGCTTGTGTTATGGGTAATTACTAGATTAACTGATATACTTAATACAACATACTACATAAATATATATTTTTACTATACATAGAAAACATCCAGAACGCCCTGAACAAATATCTGCAGATCTTTAACACATTTGTCCCGGGGCGGGAATCGAACCCGCAACCTTCTGCGTCGTATGCGGATCTTTGTCCACCGCGCCACAAAGTTCGTCGTACGAACCATTCCCATGACGTTGTTAAAATTCAGGAATAGTCTGTTTTGTGGCTCGAACTTCAGTCCATATCTATTGGAAACTGAATATTTGCAAAAAATTGAGCTTTTTAAAAATAGTAAACCACAAAAAGCGATCCAATTTTGCGGCAAACATAAAAGTCGCAACCAACGGGCGATCGAAACCCCTCGCGCCGCGGCACGTTCTACCCAGTTGACTCGAATCAAGCACCCTCCACAGCGCTGACGCAATGATTGTGTCGCCAACGAACACTTGTCCCCCTTAAAAGATCCGCAAGTTTGACGTCACTAACACGAGGACTCTCAACTGGCTACCCAGAACGTGTTCCCAGATCCCAGCCACTTTCAAGTTCTGGGCGACTTTATGTTTGCAGATCAAAGACGATCTTAGAAAAGGAAATACAATTAAATCAAGGGTGAGCTTGATGTCACAGAGGTTTCTTTATCTTAAGCGTATTGTTGTGAATTTTCCCGGTATAAAATTAACCTATTTATTATTTCAGGTCTAGAACATCATAATCATTACAATCAGCCTACATTAGTCCACTGCTGGACATAGGCCTCCCCCAATGAGTACCATAGTGCCCAGTCCTCAGCTAGACGCATCCAGCATCTGTCCGCAATCTTTCGCAGATCATCATCCCACCTGGCCGAAAGGTGTCCTACACTACGATTGCCGAACTCGTTTACCCCAACTCTAGAACAACATCTTTGCAAAGTCTTGGCACCAGCTAGATATTTATTTCGTGAAGTGACAAAAAAACTACTTAAAACATA
This sequence comes from Eupithecia tripunctaria, assembly GCA_955876795.1. NCBI lineage: Eukaryota > Metazoa > Arthropoda > Insecta > Lepidoptera > Geometridae > Eupithecia > Eupithecia tripunctaria. Next base: position 2,543,338 of record OY041604.1, read on the forward strand.
ACAACCAAAACTAGTGCTATACTGATCTATATGCGATGAAGTCTATATCGAACTTGCTTCGTCAAGCCACATCCTCTTGAAAAATTTAGTTTTTATTAGACTGTCAGTTGGAAAAGAATGGATACCAAATAGTTTTCTGAAGTCTTTGATACCTTGTATAGGCCATCAAGCAAAGCGATTCTTGTCGAGTAGAATAGACAATAAATACTTTAATGTCTGTTTTTGCGAAGGTTAAAAAAACACGTGTAAATAACTCGGAGAAGTTTTCAATAATCCCACCCGATTCTTGTAGTAGATTCAGCGTTATTGGTCCACACCTTTCCTTCCAAACTTTTGCCACTTTGGTAGTTTATGCGACTCGGTGAACTATTTTTAAGCTTGCACTTTTAAATCTTTTATGAATAGTCGCATATAGATTGAAAAATTCAGTCTCAAAACTTCTTTTGTTTGCTTACTTTTGCATCCACAGATGTTAAGTAAAAAAGTTTCTTAGAGTTTGTATCAAAGATGTTTCTAGAATTTAAATTGTTAATTTTGTGGCGGTTGTAATTTGTTTGTGCTAGTTCGTCGCCTCAGAGTTTATGAAGGGCATTTATCTTAATTTGCTTTAGAGAAGATGAAATCGTTTTGGTTAAGTAAGACAAGAATAATTTTATTAATAAGTTTGTATAGGTATAACCTTTTCTTATGGTTGATCGTTTCGAGTTAATATATAAATAAATAAATAATGTTGGACAATTCACACAGTATTATCAGCCCCAAGCTAAGCAGAGCTTGTGTTCTGGGTAGGTACTAGGTAACTGATATACATAATACAATACACTACATAGATACATAATTATATATTTTTGTAATATATAGAAAACATCCAGGACGCCCTGAACAATCTGAAGTAATCTGTAGATCGTAGACACATTTGTCCCAAGGCGGGAATTGAACCCGCAACCTCCTGCGTCGCAGACGGACCTTCGCCCACCGCGCCACAAAATTATTTTGTGGCGCGGTCACACGAAATTTTATTATTTTGACTTTTACATTATTTTGCGTTCTAGGTAAAACGAACGATGATGCTTGAACTAGCCGAAAAGTAATTAGTCAACTTAACAAAAAAAATTACTTCGTTTCACTGGTATTTTCAAAGCATTTGGGAATAAAAAAGATTTTTTTCTAAAAATCGTCATTTTCCCAAATGTAACAAAATCCAATTAAATCGATATCATAGGTTCACAGAAAATGGCTAACGATTGTCGGTTCACCCTTAATCCTTGTTTACCATAACCTTCAAAAGCAAAAAATTTATTTATGTACTTTCATTTGAAACACTCAAGTAAAAAACATTGCTTCGCTTTACACAGGGTAGAAGCATTGAATGATATCCAAACAAACTAAGATCGTTATATTCTAAACTTTATTCCGTTATTGCAGAGTCTGTTTTATAATATGAAATTCTTGTTAAAAGGCGTCAAAGGAGTGACAGAAGGGAGACGAAAGACAGAGTAACATCAAAGGACGGTAGTGCTATGATTCATAACTTTATGTGAAGAAATTATTGTGCGGTCAGACTAAATCTGTCTCGTTATAATGATAAATGTAGACCAGATAATAAAGGTTCTAAAATCGTTATATAACTTTGAATCACAAATATGAATAATGAAGTTCTATGTTCGGGTTATTCCAGTATTTCCCCTTGATCCCCCATAAGGGGGAAAACTATTATTTTTTATTGACGATGGAGAAGCGTTTAGCTAGCAACTCAGTTAAAGAAAGCGAAGATGTAGCCTAAGATGGAGCACGCTTATCCAAAAGGAAGTTATTTACCCCAGATTCGAAGACGTCAAGATTGTACTCTAATGGGAAAACAGACGCAGGAAGTTCATTCCACTCTTTGGCTGTGGATATTTTGAAGACCAGGTTGTTCCCCTTACAAAAAAAAGACGTGTGGCACTCGGGGACTGCCGCGGTAAAGCTATTGCAATGCCATCTAGAGGCGAGTTGCTGAACTAAAGAGACAAACGTCATATTTCAAAAAGTCATTAAGGCCCATACACCAGCGAAAGTGGCGCCCCCAACTATTTTATCTTATTATTACGTTAAACGCAGCAAGTTTTAAAAATCCTACGTTCAGTTTGTGGTATCTATTATAAGTTATTTATTAATGCCTCTGTAATAGTTTCATTTTGTAAAGCTTAGGAAGAGATACGAAGTTGCGCTTTTTGGCCACCAAACTCTATTTTTGTATCTCCTCCTAAACTACATATAAGAGATAAAATTATAAAAGAGGTATTAAAAAATAGCTAATAATAGATACAACAAACTGAACGTAGGATTTTTAAAAATTCCTATGATAAACTTAAAAATATGATAAAATAGGTATCGCTGTCATATTGGCTCGGGTATGCGCCTTAAAAGTTCTACTATTCATCGATAAATGGCAAAATTAAAAAGTATCACCGCTGTTCTGGTCAGAGTGGGGAGCGTGCGGTTTTTTCGTTACGGAATTTCTGGATTCGGTCCCCCCGCTCAAGGCAATAGCTGTATGCAATAGCTTAAAAATGAAGGTTTAATACGTTTGGCTGTTGTGTTTTGTATAATTATGTGCGCTGATTCATATGGACCGATTTTGCTGGGTTTTGATTTACTTTTGTATCGAAATTGTGTGCCTGTATTTTGATACAGTAAACATTTAGGAATTTTAATTTAAATGAGAGTAGTTTTTTTTTAATCAGATAATATTTTGGTTTCTTTGACATTACTCTGTGTGTTATGCACCACGTTATAAAATATTCAAGACGAGTATTAATTTATTGTTAACAGAAACCCGCAAAAAATCGAACGCTACAAGTCAGTATATAAGAAAACTGCCTACTTGGCATATAAGACAAAATTCTGTAGATGAAATATGTTTTTAATCCAATAAAGAATTCTAAAGACAATAAATTTACTAGTTTTTTTAAGTTGAATATTGAACGTCCATTATTAATGGATAAACTGTTGTTTCTAACTACCTTCTATGATCGTGTTTGTACACAGTTTCCACAATAGATTTTATTTAATTAATTTCAGATTAGATAAATTAGAAAATAGCGTTATACTCACGATTTACACATACATAATGTTCCACCAACGAGCGTTATGTTTCTCTTTCAGTATAATGTTTTCCGCACACACAAAGTGAATGCTTCCGACAGCGAAAACTAAACCGTATGCTTTTATTTCACTATTGTATAACCTATGTCGTTGAGAACAAGAGCTAATTCACACTGTGCCAGCTTTACCCGACTTTTTCACAAAAGGGAATGCAATTTACTTCAGACAATGGTCGGAATTAACTGTGTGGTGATCCCGAGTTTTTGAATTCCGTAATTCAGTGTTTGCTATAGAAGTTAAATAATGTGAAAATAGTTTTGTGTCTGATTTATGTTGTCACTTTGCCTGCATTAGTTATTAATACAGTTAGGCCCGTATTATGAAAGCTTACTCAGTCATAGAACTATGCTTGAGTGATGTTTATTAGGGTGTCCCGTCGATGTATGTGAATATTTTTTTTTCAAGTTACAGGAACGTAAGAGGTGTCGAAAGTTATTATTGTATTTCACGTAGATCATGAAACTGGTAAAAAAACTAAAATTACTCCCCGTCTTGAGGCCTCTACCGCTCTTTGAAGTTTAGTAAATTTCAAGATTTTAGTGACCTACATCTTGAGTCTAAAATAAAACAAAAATATAATTTAGATTGTGTTTAATGAATTTAAAAGATAAAACAAAGTATAAACAACGAAAAAAAAACAAAATATACTTTGAAGTCACCCAGAAAATACTAAAATCTCAACTTATTTTTGTGACAAAAATTTGGCATTTCTGCCCTAGATTGCATCCGGGCTCTTTTAAGTCCATCTCTCGATTTAGCGTCTGTTCACTAACTTCACACACCTCTTAACAAATTGAGTGTGGCAAGGAAAGTCTTCAATCCGCAAATTTTTATCTACTGTCATTTTTCAAAGATCCTCAGTTGAAATGTGTCGAAGAACCGGCGTGGTCGGCGGCGGTGCGGTTACTTGATACATTCTTGCCACATAATCATTTCAGTGTAATCATTAGCATGAAAGTTTATTTCAGCTTCTCTAGCTTTAATTATTTTACGCAATCCTAGCTCCCGAATGTGGTCTCTTTCATAAAAAATCATGGTGACAAGTTTATTCTCTGGATGCGCAAAAATGCGTTTCTTGCGATTACAGAATCTACTACAGTATTGAGGTTCTCGGGTAAGAAGAACATAATCAGTTGATATAAATGCTAAGCCCCGTCTTTATAAGATGCCTTGTGTTTGATTAGTCACCAAACCGCACATTTTTCGGCAAATCAGGCAAATTACCTGCCACTGCACAAAAAGTCACCGTGGGTCTATTTTCGCACAGAGATAACTCTTTTCCAATAGGTCCAGAATATTCTCTAGGGCCCGAAGTCCTACCATCTAAGGTTATGAATAAATGAAGTAGGGGTAACTCATTGGCATGAAGCATACAAACACACCGTTGCAACGGTCTCTCGGTTTAAAACTTCTTTGCGATGGTAATGATCCCCTATCTTCTCATTTGTCTTTTCGAACATCGAAGTACCTAAATGCTTTTTATAAGAACCCTAAACCTTTTATTTGTCTTGTCTTTTTGAACATCGAAGTAAGTAAATGCTTTTTATAACAACCTTAAACCTTTCAAAATAGGCTTTAAGCAATTGCAAAACTCGTGACTTAGTAACAATTGGAATTGAAGCTTTCGTCCAAATTTTGTTGTTCTCCTCATAAACAAATTGAATATTATATCTGAATTGGATGGATCTTTTCCATTATATTGAATTTGCAGGTCGTTCTTTACGTATAAAATACACCTTATTACGTCCTTATCAGTTGGTAGCTGCAGATGATCAAATTCTTTGTATGGTCCAAAAATAAAACATGTAGTTTCACTTCGGCTTGGACTCGTTGTTTAAAAGTCACTTTTATCCACTTTTGACACTATTGTAATCAAAACTGTACCTTTATGGCATAAAATTTACTCTAGATGGAAAAAAAAACACTCGCAAATCAAGTAAACAATAAAATTGGAAAAACCTGAAAATTGAGGGTAATTGGAGGTGGAGTTGAGGGTAACCCTAACAAATACAAAGCTGCTGGTAACATTTCTAAACACGCAAATTGAAGATCCGTTCAGGTACTACACCAAAATATAATAAAATATTAATTCTTTTTTTAGGATTTTAAATTATAAAAAGTCAAAAACCAACGTAAAAATTTAGTTTTTTGAAAACTTTGAAGGCCGGTAGAGGCCTCAAGACCATTTAATAGATTTTTTTAAAATTTTATTCGTTATCTACGTACGATTTCACAACTTTAGAGTGGTCGTACGTTACGGAAATAAAAAAAAAGTTTCTACGGGACACCCTAATGTTTATGTCATAGAAAAGCATTGCTCAAGCATAGATCGATGACGGAGCAAGCTTTCATAATACGGGCCTTAGACTCTCGTATGTTTGCTATTTGTACTGAATTTTATTGTATTTTTGATTTGTATCAAGCTCTGTGTTTATTTCATTGTACATTGCTGGTAATAAATACGTGTGTTAATAAATAATAAGTGTTTCAATTTTATCTTCCTCGAATAACTAGATATTGCACATTTTATAAGCTATTGAAAGCTTGTGTGCCGTTCAGATTTTCATTTTCTGCTGCAAATGTAAAAAAATATTTTGTACAAAATTAAGTTTGCATTTTAGGAGAGTGTTGTTTTTATTAGACTTTTATTTTGTTTTAGCCAGTATTGGAACACAGCAGGGCGGTTTTATCTTTTACAATCAATGCTTTCAGTTCCATTATTTATTGGATAACCTATGGTCCGTCTAAATGTTGGCCGAATCAAGGCAAGCCTTTGCTTGTCAATCCAGTAAAATTTTATATCACAACGGACATTAATGTAGAGACACCATGGCTACTTAAAGACCGTTTACCGTAAGATGTTCCCTACCAAAATGTATAATTATTTCAAAATATGCAAGTAAAACATTTATCTGTGCTGGGTACATACAAGTTTAGGTAATGTTGCCGGCAACCACCAAGCAATCACGAAGTGGAGTAAATGCTACTTATATTGTTGGCAACATCGTAGGCAATGGTGCCAATTCCCAAGGTACGGAACATCTTACGATGAACGGTCTGTAGTTTATTCTTTAACCATGGCCAATATGTGTACGGAACAACAGTGTCTTAAGCATTTTTCTACCTTTTATTTTTATTAATAACTAGCTGTTGCCCGCGGCTTCGCACGCGTTGTTCCTATGGAAACGTTTACAGGTGTTTTCCCGGCAATTATTAGATTTTTTGTCGCCGTAAAAACCATCCTTGAACTTCAACGAACATTTAAAAAAAAAATCAGCCAAATCGGTCAAGCCGTTTTCATGTTATGTCGTGACAACGGAAAACGGGTTTCATTTTTATATATAATATAGATAATAATAATAATAAAGATCATTTATTTTTCTTCACAAAGGTTCTCAATACAAAGCCGTCTTATTTAGTAGGTATAGTAGTGTGATGTGAACCTGTATTGTGAAGAATGGTGCCTGATGTAGGTTTAATAAAACCTGTATTACAGGTCACCAGGGCTTCACTCCACGGACCCGCACGGTACAGTACTCATGTTTTTAGTACATGTCTTAGTAGACTTGTCTGAAGGTATTCGAGATAGAGCTAAAATCAGGGTAATAAAAAAAACCTTCTGTAAACAGCTGTATCACGTTCCAATAATAGCTTTATCCCTCTGACAAACGACAAACAGTATCCTATCGAAACATCGTACGACGAAAATTAAACGGAAAAGAAAAAGGAGTGTTACACATTACCGATGTTATCAAAGTAACGCGTCTCCATTTATCACTTCGCTGAGGTATTGCGTATTATTCGTAGACAATATCAAACCGCTGGTGGTAATTCAAAGGCTGAGGAGATAGCGGTCATGAAAGGAAATGAAGGATAAGATCAGGAAATAAAATAAAATGCTGGACAATCCACACATCATCTTCTCGCCCCAAGTTATGCAGAGCTTATGTTATGGTGGGATTATTTATTTGTCAAACCATTTTGTCTGGGATTTTTTTTTTCGATTTTTTATATTATTTTCGTAGTTGTGGTCGGTCTGTTATAAACAATTATCGTTTTTTAACATCCCTATGTGAATCACAAAGTTACCGACATACTTACTTGCATAGACCGACAGAAATGGGGTTGGACTGGACACATGCCACGAAAAAGGCAGATTAATGGAGTAAGTAAATCTATATACATATGTATAATAGGATTATATTATCATCCTAACCTTCTATTTAATAAAAGTAATAATATGCTTAATATATAACTAAGAATATGAAATTATTAATAAACTGACTAAAATAACTGATCTATGTTTAGTTTCTCTTATTTCTGTGTTGCGTCTACAAATATGTATCTTAGTTTGGTGTGAGTTTGCCTTTCGGCATAGGCATCCTCCAACTGCCTCCATTGAGGTCAGTCCTCTGCGGATGTGCCCAGAAGTGACAAAATTAAATTTTTAGGTATATGGTTAGATGCAAAATTAACTTGGGAAACTCATATAGACGAGCTATCAAAAAAACTAAGCTCCGCAACATATGCGATCAAAAAATTTAAAGAAATAGGCGGAGAGAAGGCTGCAAGGGATGTATACTTTGCTTATTTTCATTCTCTTATGAGTTATGGACTAATGTTTTGGGGTACTGCAGCCGATTGCAATCGAATATTTGTACTGAAAAAGCGATGCATTCGATACATACTAGGACTAAAATATAGAGAATCTTGTAGAGGTAAATTTAATGAACTTAATATAATGACCATGGCTAGTGAGTTTATATATCAAAATATAGCCTATATGCTAGAAAATATTGGAGATGTGGTGACAAATGCAGAGGTTCATTGTCATAATACTAGAAATAAAGCAAATGTAGTGGTTCCTCGAACCAGACTTAGTAAAATTTTGAAAAGCTTTAAATGTATTTCTGTAAAATTTTGTAATAAAATACCTCTCGATCTAAGACAAAAACCTGTCATTGAATTACTAAAATATGTTAAAAACCATTTAATGAAAAAATGTTACAATACAATTGACGAAGCTATGGCGGATACATCTTTATTTTGTCAAGATAATTCTGATATTGAATAAGTAAGACCTAGGTACATTGTAAAAATTTTATGTAAATCTTTCGACATGTCTAAGTGCTTTATATAAGTTTAAAGATGAAATAAATGACTTTAATGACTTTAATGACTCTTGTCCAATATGGCCCCAATGTATGTTGTATGTCATCTTCCCATCTTGATTTCGGCTGCCCCTGGCTTCTGTTGCCTTCCCTTGGATACCATGTTTGGGTACCATTATTTATTATTATCTGAATCACAGAACGATACTCTTACGAGATCTGCCTTACCCTATAATGTAGGATGTATGCTTGGGGAATGGAATTCAGTCATTAATAATAGTTTACCTACAATTTGTTATAGCATGGACCAAACACACGATCCTTGGTGGCAGAATACGTAAGTAATGTAGGTACCATACTCAGTAATACATCAAGTTCTGCCAGTTGCCACGCATTCCTGCTCGTATAGGATCTATTCTAGAATGTAATAAACCAGTATTGGCTAAGTTTAGATGGATCTGTTTTATCAAACAGTTATGTGACGTTTACTAGCTTAGTAGACCGATTACATGCCTAAATAATTATAAGCAGAGTTAGAGGTTGCTGTCACTTATACCCCATATCTTAGTTGTTTCCTTCAGATTTCCTCGACTTGACTAACAACAACTACTACAAATTCCATAATATCATCATTTGAATGAAACGTCCTTCATTTGAGATTTTTATCGGGCCACCTCAGTCCCAGATAAGGTGGAAACAGTCAAACGTTAGGTAGCTCATACCCAATCTTGAAATACCCTTAAGACAACTCAACACGATAAACGAATTATTTTGCTTGTTGACAACAAGGAAAATCAATATCTATCATATCAAAAATTTTCGGAAAAATCTGATTGGCTACTGTTGGCCAACATAAAAGAAATAAACAATGACGTCAAGCTTTTCATCGTCGTGAGTATGCCTTAGAGGCTGAAAACGTTATGTCTTTTGTTGTTATGTCTTTTGTTGCTAATTGGAGCAATTTAAAAAAATATAAGGAAATGACTAAGAATATGGGTGTTACGCCCGAATACATGTAAAAATATAAAATATATCCAAATTTAAATTTATATATAGTTTTGAAACTGAAGTGCGAAAGTTATCATAGATCATATATGTTTAAATATGTTTACGAATGATTTGAGTGATATAATGCATTTTAGCAGAAGTCGGTCACAAGTCATTGGTGAACTATTTCCGTTTTGCAAAATCATACTAGCGATCCTTGATTTTATTAAAATCTTCTTTGAGACATGAAAAATAGTTTTTTGCATAACCCTCCACGATATTAAAAAAACAAAAGATAACAATACATGTACAGTATGAAGATGTAGAGGCATCCTTTCAGAATTCCATAAAAGTTCGAGGGCATTCTTTACATTCGCATACTTCTGCGGTCGTAAAAAACCTATTGAGGGTCTCTCAACAAAAGCTTTATAAGTAGGCACTTGAGTTTTCTCGAGGAATAAAGTAATACCACTCATTTGCCAATACAACGGTGGTATGCTTTAGACACTCTTAGCATGAAGATGATTAATCGAGTGAGAGAAAAATGAGAGAGCTCGCGTTGTTACCTTAAGTAGGTAGACATTGGGTACCTCCTCTACACTAGTCAAACTCGATGTGGAATTTTTGTAAGCAAACCGCCCCTACATTACCATTACGCTCAGGGCGGCGACAAAGAGGCGCGCCCTCTCTATGTTTTCTATGAGAGCCCATACTCGATGCTCACCGGAGTTGAGGCGGCGCGCGTTTAATTTGGTCTCTATGAAACGGGGGGATGGCATAAATTTCAAGTTGTATAATATATGATTAAGCGACATCGGAATCGTAGTTATAGATGGATAGAATATAACTTTACTGAACAAAAGTTGTGCAAAGGCGAACATAATGCTAGATAGCATTCTATACCTGCTAACTTAAATAAATACTTAAAATACTTGCCTATATAACGCACCGAATTATTGAGAAAAAAGCTATTTAAGACTCAATCTACCAACTTGTCGATTTGTGATCCTTCCTTTAGTAAATAATGGTTAAATTATCTAAAACTCGAAGTCAAACAAGGGAGCGTTAGTTTTTGTGTCGAGGTTTGTTAACAGACATTATACATCGGGTTTGGCTAGAGTATAAGTATGTTGTCATTTATAACACAAGTGCTCGTGAGACACAGGCTGGTAGGACGACGCTTGGTCTTGATTTAATGAAGGTGATTTATAATAATGTCTGCATCCTTTTCCTGGTTCTGTAACAGACAGTAGATCCTGTTTCATGTGTTGTTGTGTTAATATTTCAATGTGTAGAGTTTTTACAGCAGTCTAAAGTTTAATTAAGGCCCATACACCAGCGAAAGTGGCGCCCCCAACTATTTTATCTTATAATTACGTTAAACGCAGCAAGTTTTAAAAAAAGACGTGTGGCACTCGGGGACTGCCGCGGTAAAGCTATTGCATAGCATTTTGTATCAACTTATGCAATTATAATTTTACTTTTTTATTTTTTTCATGCAGTATTGCTTTTTCTTTGATATTAATTCAAGTTACACTTTTTGAGCCGAGCGTGGTGACCGATAAGAAAACAAATTTAAAATCAGCAATGTATTTAAAACACTGCCAACCTCTCACTCGAAAGCTAGTACACGTGCACTCGCTGTCCACAGCTGTAATCCGCCGCGGTCGTTCACCCGCCCGACACGTAAAACTCCCGCCGCCGCGCCGCCGCCCGCGCCCGTGCGAGACTAGGTACCTAACCTACCTACCTACAAACTTATCATTCCATAAATTGACCTAACTACTACCTAACCTACCTACGATTAAATTTCCGGCCATGGCCTTGAGCATGCCTATCATTGATTAGAAATAAAAAAAAACACATTTAATTATGTCTAAAATACCCTCGGACACCCGCAGGCTATGGGGTGTACGAGAGTATTTTAGATAAAATTTAATGTGTTTTTTTGGTAGGGCCACAGCCACAACAGCACAGCTGAAATCCGTGGTTGTTCTCCCGCCCGACACGTACCTAAACTCCCGCCCGAGCGAAACAAGGTACCTACCTACAAACTTATCTTTGCATAAATAATTACCTAGTAGGTAGGTACCTAACCTACTATTTAATCAGCGGCCATGGCCTTGAAAGCATGCCCATAATTGATGATAACTTAAAAATGTAAAACACATTTAATTCACATTCACATTTTGCCTTAAATAAGTACCTACCTACCCACTAGTAGGTACCCACTCGTACACCCACAGCCACAGCTGAATTCTGCGGTCATTCACCCGCCCGACACGTAAAGATGAGCGAGCGTTTATTAGGTATGTCCGCGCTACCCTGCGGCCACAGGCGCCGAAGTCATCGCATTTTCGAATCATTCATCATAAAATAATAGGTAGGTACCTACATAGGCAACCCCGCGCAAATATCCGCACCGCCGCATTTTACTCAAATCCTTTAGACTCACGGATTCCGGCGGAAGCGGCTCGGAAGGATGCGCCCTGATGCGCTTTAACAGCAGTCGGCGACAACAGCCGACTGCAGGTGACGGCAGCCGACTGCAAAGGTCGACAGCCGACGACCGTTCGGCCAGGTGGGATGATGATCAGATAAAGACTGCAGCTGCCTGCAATCTTTAGAAGATCGTCTGCATGCTGGATACATCAAGCTGAAGACAGAGCGCTATGACGCTCATTAGGGAGGCCGACCTATGTGCATCTGTGGATTAGTTATAGGCTGATGATGGTGATGATGCCTTTCCGTTAATTCTGGGGGGCAGGAACACATGCCCTACGATAGTCCTCTGATGGATCCCTACCTACCCAGATGTTAACCAAACATCTCACTTGATGCCCGCAGTTTATCGATAGCTACCTAGGTAAGCATTTGTCCATACCTACTCCCTCGCACTAAACATAATGTAATCATGATAAAAAAAAACACTAACCTTATTAAATGCCTCCTCTAAGGATAACTATTATCTAACAAACTCACAATAATAAAACACACAACACCAATAATTAATAGGTATAGGTACACAGGTACACACACTGATCTGCCTAGCCAACGCGCTGCGGCTGCGGCCAACGGCAAACATAAACTTATCTGCCTAGCCAACTAATAATTAACAAAAGAAAATCACGAAACATAAACATACTAACCATGTTTATGCACCGCGCATTTGTTCAGACTGAATAACGAACACGTAGGTACTAGGTACTATACTAACTAAAATGGTTTTTACTATACTAACTAAAATGGTTTAACATGTCTTGTATTTCTTTGTAACTCTCGGAGAGCAAAACGATGTCATCCGCGAACCTTAAATTGGATAGATATTCTCCGTTAATGTTTATACCTTTTTGAGTCCAATCCAGTTTTTTAAATATATATTCTAATAGAGCTATAAATAACTTTGGAGAAACCGTATCGCCTTGACGAACACCTCTTTCTACGTTGAAATTTGTTGAAACATGTTAGCAAGTTTAGATAGAGAGAGTCAAAAATGTGGATTAAAAATGAACTGCGAAAAAACGAAAGCAATGACTAACGACCAACCTCTACATCTTCATGTTAACAACCAGACACTTGAGTACGTTAAAAACTACATCTACTTAGGACAGAATATTTGTCTCGCAGACAGAACTAAAAAAGAAATAGAAAGAAGAGTAACCATAGCATGGAAAAAATATTGGTCATTGAAAGAAATTTTTAAAGGCAACTTCTCATTAAACATAAAGAAAAAGCTCGCTGACTCTAGCATTCTACCAACTCTGCTCTACGGATGCCAAACATGGGCCCTCACAGCTGAAAACAAAATAAAACTAAGATCCTTCCAAAGAGCGATAGAGCGTAGTATGTTGGGTATTAAACTTCGGGATCGCATCAGAAGCTCTAAAATAAGAGCCAAGACTAAGCTCAGCGATGCAGGTACAATGGCAGCAAGACTGAAATGGAAGTGGGCGGGCCACATCGCGAGATCCAATGATAACAGATGGAGCGAAAGAGTTCTGCATTGGTGGCCACGAGATGGAAAGAGAGACCCGGGCCGACCAGTGCGCCGCTGGAAGGATGATATCATCGGAGTTGCAGGAAACAAATGGATACGAGCAGCTCAAAATAGAGCAAACTGGCAAGAGATGGAGGAGGCCTTTATCCAGAAATGGATAAACCCTTAAAAAATATATATATGAATTTAGATATTTTATTTCATAATTAATCATTGATTTTTATTTTTAAATTGTAATCTGTAATTTTTATTCTTGATAAGCATGCATATAAAACATAAGTATTTTACAAATAACTATTGTACAATTTTAATGTAGGGAATAAAGGCTATTTTTATTTTTATTTTATTTATTTAACTAAAATGGTTTTACTATACTAACTAAAATGGTTTTTCGGTAAAAGTCAAAGAGTTTACACGCGCGTATGCGGCCTTTGCTTAGCCCGCCCGCCCCGCCGCGCCACGCCATGCCCCAAACGTACAAACGTAGGTTATAGGTATGTGTGTATGTACAAACGTAGGTAGTACTTATTGTAGACAAAGTAAAATGTGTTTAAAATCATGGACCTAGCAAAATTCACGGACGGAGTCTCATTAAGAAATAAAATGAAGCACTCGATAGTCTGTCCACCCTCAGTACGTACACGAACACACTCACACATTGATATCATAGTCTGTCCATCGACTGCCAGCCATTACGGCATTAGACGTCAACAGATGTACAGCGTTGTAAACAAATGTAAATAACGAAAAATGCATTCTTGTCTTCTTGTCGTGAAATGTCGCGGAAACCACAGTCGTTTCGTCAACATAAAACACGGGATCACATCCACAAATAAATTTATTGGTTCATCAACGTATTACTTCGATGTGACACAAAATTATTATCAACAGAAAAATCAAAACAAAAACAAAAACTGTCTTCACTTTTGAATCTGTAGGATTCCGTCCGTAAATTTATCTACGTCCATGTTTAAAACATTGATTAATTAAAAAGGGAAGATAGGTTACGTTCTCCCAGCGATTACTCAAAAATTGGCATGTGTTAGAACTACACGCAAACACATACGCTCACAGTTATATTTGCAGCCCTGTGCAATACAAAGAACAAAGACGGAAAGACGTATCTAAGACCGAAGTGAGACCGAGACAACAATATTTCACGCGAATCACGACCGCCCGTGCCGCCGCCGCCGCCGGCCGGTCAGACGGTGACTAAGGTTGGAGCACACAATTTTACACAATATGAGGTTGCCATTTTTGAGAAACTAGTCCCTCATCTTCCCTTTTTAATTAATCAATGGTTTAAAATGTTAAAGTTTCTAATGAATTATTGGCATACTTCAAGGTCATGGCTGCAAATTAAAGTACGTATGGTTTATCCATATTGAATGAAGCATGTTAGTTAACAAAATACGACACAATTAACAAAATCTCACTTGCTTGGCGTCGAGTTTCAGATATAATTGTAAGCAATTTTTATTGAAGGCAGGATCTAAAATCGACAAGTAATGTAAATTACGTATGCGTATACGGACGCGCCAACGTATGTTTACGTTTATGCCCCATTCAAAATGGATGCGAAAGTTTCTATGTATGTATGTATGTTACTTCTTCAAGCCAAAACTACTGGACGGATCTGACTGAAATTTTGCATACAGATAATTCTAATCCTGGAATCAAACATAGTCTACTTTTTATTCCATAAATCAGTCCCGTGGGATAAAAATCACCTTTTAACGTTTCCACAGGAACAACGCGTGCAAAGCCGCGGGGTGCAGCTAGTTATTTACGAAAAGATAAGTTTGTAGTCTCGTCTCGGGAGTTCTAGGGCACGGACTACAAGTTGACACGGACTGCAAGTTGTACACGCATCGACTGCGGTCGACGGCTTCCATTGGCTGCAGTCGACTGCAGGCGAGGCGTCGTCGTCGCCTGCAGTCGACTGCAGTGCAGCCAATGGAAGCAGCCAATGAAGTGCCGTCGCGACGGCACTACCCGGCACGGGCCCCGGCCCATGCCGCGTGCCCGTGCCGCACGGCGGCGCGCCGCCAGGGCGCGCGCAAGGGCGAGGCGCAGGCGCGGGCGGCGGGGCTACCCGAAGGCCTTACGCGCGCGCGTCTTTGATTTTTACCGACAAAATTTAAAAAAAGGAAACTTGAGTCTTATGATTATTACTTTAGAACTCATAGGAGATATGACAGCGCGATTTCGGTCGGCGGCTACTCAAAGAAGTATTCGGCTTTTATAAAGGGATATAAATAATTTTACCTAATTTCACGAATGTTTTTATTATTTTGTTTTAGTACGTGATCACTAACTGGTCTGAATAGTCGCGCGCGGTGTTAACGTAGGTACTGACCGTTTCGTGTATTTTTTGATAATTACCTATTAGAAGCAGTTTAGTTTATTAAGTTTTCAGTATTTTATTGAGTTAGTGTTATTTTTATTTATTATTGTTAGGAAGGTACCTACCTACCTACGTTATGTTTAGTGCGAGGGAGTATGGACAAATGCTTATGTGCTACGGTGAAGCTAGAGGAAATGCGTCACAAGCCTTGCGAATTTACCGGGATAGGTACCCAAACCGGCAACATCCGGTTGATGCTAGAGTCATCACGGCGGCCTATCAGAGGGTTCTGAGTGATGACCGGATTACTCCTCAAAGGCGCGGGGGTGGCAGAGAGGTAGGAGTTCAGGTGCAAGAACGGGTCTTGGACCTTGTCAGGAGAAACCCTCGTGTAGGAACGCGGACTGCAGCAAATCTGCTTAGAGGTCGTGGAACCGTAGTATCCCACCCGACTGTGCACAGGATCTTAAATAAAATGTATGTATATAGAGTAGGTACCTACTCACTCATTTTCTTTCACTATTTTTTCGTGACTTTCTTCATTAATAATAATTGCACTTTGTTCATTCATATTCAAAACACTTTATACACAAATTTTACGAGTACAGCTATTCACTGTTGTACATAAATACCTATACACCTATATACTTTCTCATAAACAGCTGCATAAGTATTCGTCCGATTATATTATACGACGCACACAACCCGTGCCGAAGACTGCCGAACTGAAACGACGTTAGACGATGCGATGCACGGCCTTCAAGCCACACCTCCTTGCCCGGCGGAGTGGGGGGACCTCAGGTTTTTGCGTTACGGAATTTCTGGATTCGGTCCCCGCGCTCAAGGCCCGCGATAGAAGCTATGCAATAGCTTAAAAACGTACGTACGTAAAAATATGATAAAATAGGTATCGCTGTCATATTTGCTCGGGTATGCGCCTTAAACGTTAAAGAAAATAAGATGGTGGATCGTACCTACCCAAGTAACACAAAATTGCTGCTTAATGGATAACAGATCTTACTTACCTACTCCCTGGTCTATAGAAGGCTTTATGTTAGTTGTATTATATCAGCTTTTATACATCTTTTGTAATGCCTATTTGGGCCCTAAATTAAACAGTCTTTGGTTTAGGAACGTTCTTTTTAAATCTATATACTAAATAATTTGACAGCCTGATATGGTGGATGAGCATTGAAAGTTATTTTTAAAAGCTTTTATTTAACATGCAATGCATGTACGATTGTACGTACATTATGTAGTTTGTTCGGGTGGAATCTTGCTACTAAATTTTGAAGCAGATATCTTCAACCGATTGAGTTGAAATTTTGTATACTTCTGTTAATTCGTTGACAATGCAATGTCATGTTTCCATCGAGATGATCTGATGATGGATACAGAAGGTGGCCTTAGGAACCCCTAAAGGAAAAAACTTAACCCCGTCGACTTTCGGTTCGTTGGATTTGTCTCTCCAAGCACTTTAATATTTAACCAACTTTAAAAAAGGAGGAGGTTTTCAATTCGACTGTTTTTTATGTTTGTTACCTCATGTAACGTTTTTATGTTTGGTAACCTCAGACCAACAAAAATATTTTTGTTCGTCTGAGTTGGTGCATTTTCACCGAATTTCTTTTTTGCCAATTACAACCTGGGTCTCAGTGAGTAGGTATCACCTATATCTCTATCAGGCACACCTGATAAATTTTCGATAGACTTTCGTTTGACTGACATCACAATGTAAAAAACGAAAGTCTATCGAAAATTTATTATTATTATTATCATTGAACTGCATAATATTTTATATCAATGGTGCATCTTATAAGAATAATATTTCTGTACTTAGTAAATAAATAAATATGTATTTGTATTTGTATTTATTTATTTACCATATAACATAGTAGGTTGTTATACAAGGCATGTCAGAAATTTTACAATTTGTACAGTAAAACGCAGTAACACTATTCATTATACAAAATTAAAAACACACAATTCACTTTACATAATCAAAAAAAACGACGAAATACGATGGACTACAGAAATTAGTCTTTGCTTACTGAAAATATGTCCACTTTTAGCCCCGTATTATGAAGCTTGCGCTATCAATCTAAATTATTAAAATTAATTCAAATATTAATTATCCATAATTTTATTACTTATATTTTTTATATTCAAGCAGTCTTGGTTTATTATCTTGGGGCCTCCGACCACTTGAATATAAAACTTTGATGATGGATGACTTTCAATCGGTAATATTAGGTCCTTACATATGAAATTGGCGTTTTGTATGGGAGGAACAAAAAGTCGAATATTTTTTAATATAATATATTTAATTAATCAAAGTATGAACCATTATTTTCTATGCACTTTTGCCATCTTATAGGTAGTTCATTGATCCCTTTACTAAAAAAACCAGTCGGACGGGAATCAATAAAATCTTTGAAGGCGATTTGGACTGCCCCATCGGTGTTGAATTTTTTCCTTTGCAAGAAGTTATCCAAATTTCGAAAAAAATGGTAATCTGTTGGAGCAAGGTCCGGGGAGTACGGAGGATGTCTTAGACTTTCCAATTGAAGCTCTTCTAATTTAGTAGCCGTCTGTTGCGCAGTGTGTGGTCTAGCGTTGTCGTGAAGCAGCAGTGGCGTGGAGCGATTGACCAGCCTAGGTTGTTTAGCCGCTAGCTTTTCCATCATGGTTTGCAATTGCTGACAATAGACATCAGCCGTAATAGTCTGGCCAGATTTGAGAAACTGTAATGAACAATACCGGCACTAGTCCACCAAACGCTTACAAGTAACTTTTTTGGGGTTAATTTTCGCTTTGGGCAGGATTTGGCTGGCTGGCCAGGATCCAACCATTGCGCTGAGCGCTTCCGATTATCGTAAAGAACCCATTTTTCATCACAGGTAATGATTCGGTTTAAAATACCTTCATTATTGTGCCGGTTTAGTAATGTAACGCAGCAGTCGACGCGCGTTTGCCGGTTTGCTTCAGTCAATTCGTGAGGTACCCACCTTTCAAGCTTTTTAATCTTCCCAATTTGCTTTAAGTGAATTAAAACAGTTTTATCACTAACATCGCAGCCTGCAGCTAACTCGGACGTGGTTTGCGATGGATCCGCTTCCACAATAGCCTTCAACTCTTCATTATCAACTTGAGTCTCAGGCCGTCCACGGGGCTTGTTCTGCAGGTCGAAATTTCCAGAACGAAAACGTTGGAACCAAAAACGAACTGTGTTTTCTTTTGCAACACGACCGCCATACACATCATTCACCCTTCGAGTTGTTTCCGCAGCACTAGTGCCACGGCGGAACTCGTACTCGTAAATAATGCGATATTTTAAGTTTTCTATTTTGTAAAATGAGTGACGCAAACAGAAAAAAACAGAAGAAAAAAAACAAATGAATGACGATCATCGAAGCACAAATACATGAGTCTATAGCTGTACAAATTTGAATTTGGAATTCCTTACCAAAGAGGAGAAATTTGTGATTAAAGTGGCCAGTACGAAAAACGCCAATTTCATATGTAAGGACCTAATATTTATTCTGAACTGATATAAATTTGACTTGTCTTAGTACTTATTTTGTAAGTCTAAAGAAATAAACGATTTGACTCTGACTCTGAACATCACGCATGTTGACTTTTACGTAGTCGGGTTGTAGTTTTTAACTTTATTTTATTTGGTTTTATTTTGGGTTGATAAGAAAAAAGGGCAATACTGATTACCACCCCGTCTATTTTTTTCACTTTTCCGGGATCTTTGAAGGATAATATTAAACTACTTATGAAAACAAATATTACAAAATGTACTTAATACTTCATTAGCTCGATTGTTTGAATTTGAAATTAGTTTCTATTACTTATCTGTATTTTTTTGTTCATACATACACTTTATTACCGATAGTTTCCATGGCTTGTCTATTATTTAAAATAAATGATCGCTACATCGCTACAAAGAGCGAGTATTCCATAAACTTGCTTAAAATTCAGAAAATAGAAGGTTCTACAATCAAGAAAGTCCGGTCCACATTTCGCGGTAAGAATTCTCGCAACCTAGGGACATAAGTATTTTAATAATCACATTCCTACTTTCCCGTTGAAATTCAAACTTTTATACTTGTGGATTTCGAGCCAAGTTTTGTAAAACACTTCTTAGAAGGCTAGAGAAGCTCTACTTACACAAGTAACATGAGCTCCGAATCTTATACTTCGATACTAATATTATAAATTCGAAAGAAACTTTGTCTGTTTGTCTTTCCTTTCTTGATCTTAACAAAATTTGACAAAGAGGTAGATAATATACCAGGGACGGACATAGGCTACTATTTACCCCAGAAAAGCAGGAGCGAAGCCACGAGCAGAAGCTAATATTTTAATAGCAGAAGTCATTCTGTCTGTTTGTTATCTTTTCAAGCCTTAACGGCTGAACATATGTTGAGGTATGTTGATGAAATTCGTCAAGGTGTTAGTGTATAACGTATTCACTGCCCAGCCTCTGCGGTGCGACCCGCAGGGGCGCGCCGCAGCTACACGTGGTGGAGACTGGCACCTGCGTCTTAGGCTATGAAGGTGTTAACTACTGCCACAGTGCTTCAAGTGGAAAGTTTACATAGCTTTCACATTTCCATAGAAAATAGAGTAACGTAAACTTTGTAACAAACAGTATGACAGTCTATGGCAGTTCACACGTATCTTACTGATCTTTTTACACAAACTTTTTACAGTCAGTCTCTATTCTTATGCCATTACTTTTTAAGTTTTCTAAGCCGTTAATTTGATAGTTTACTTAATTTTTTGTCTGTTATTTGGTTAAGTATAATGGCATTCCCACTCGTACATTTTATGTTGACTTTGCGTTTGGCGTATACCTACTCGATAAACCCGATCGTCGTGTTATCGAGGTTTTATGCACCATTTCACACTCAGTATACAGTATGCTGAGTGAGAACTCCCATCGACTGCCGCATTACAAAGTTTGCGTTGCTCTATTTTCTATGAAAAGGTAACAGCGCCCCAAGCGGGAAGTTTATATAACTTTCACATTTCCATAGAAAAAATTAACCTAAGGCGCATACACCAATGAAAGTGGCGCCCCACCTATTTTATCTTATTATTACTTTAACACGGGAAATGTTAAAAATCTATCGTACAGTTTGTGGTATCTATGATAAGGTATTTAGTATGCTTCTGTAATAGTTTAATTTTGTAAAGCTCAGGCAGAAATACAAATTTGCGCTTTTTGGCCACCAAAATCTATTTCCGCATCCTTTTAAACTATGACATACCTATTACAGAGGTATCAACAAATAGCTTATAACAGATACCACAAACTGTACGATGGATTTTTAAAATCCTATGTTAAACGTAATAATATGATAATATAGATGGCGCTGTCATATTGGCTCGGGATTGCGCCTTACTCTTAACAATATATGACAGTCTATGGCAGTTCAAACGCAGCTTCCTGATCTTTTATACCGATTTGTTTTTTAATTTTGTTAATATCTACCTCGTATAACCCTCCGCAGTTGGTAGTGGTGAGATAAAAATGGAACAGGCTTTGTAACATAATAAAACTTGTTAAAAGATAATTGGGTTTTGAGGACATAGGACAAATTCGTTGGTTTGGTTCAGAATAATAGCGTGGGAAGACGTGGGTAGTTGCTGGTGATACAATAATAGGTACAAAAAAGACACTGAATTATACGGGAGGTTGGTATTTTTGTAATGATTTACTTCTTTGTTCTAACTAAGCCATAAAATGGGTGGCTATATATTACTTACAAATTTCAATTATTTATAACGTTGGTGATATTGGTGAAACGCCTACACAGTAAATTGTTCACCAAATGTCTTTCTGATATTCTTCCAAAAAAAGAAAAAACCGATATCATAATGGTGGACTCGGGATAAAAACTTTTTGTCATTCGACCTCTAATAAACATAATCAAAGTTACTGGCTGATATTTCAGAAAATAACACGTTAGAAATTGATTATTTCCATGCACTTCGTTCTCCCGCTAAACGCGGTATATGAAATTCCATAGAGTTTTCCGTCCCGCATTTAGTAAGCTTGCTGTACTTAATGTTCTTTCTACCTTATATTTGAAAAAAAAAACATCTTTCGAGTTTTAGTTTGAGAAAAAATGGATGAGAGATAAGAAAAAAAGATAAACAGCGAAACAAACACTATTAGAAAAGGAATAAACCGGTAAAGACAAAGAGATATCAGTCGCTCCTATAAATAAATGAAAGAAAAATCTAGTTACTATACATAATAAAAAAATGTATAAGATGTAGGACGTAGGTAATATAATAAATAAATAGATCTGGATGTAAAAATTCTACAAATATCTTAAAGTGACCAAAACAAACCTCTAAAGCTGAGAAATACAACTATACGAGATCTCGCAAGCAAATCTATTTTGCGAAATGGATATAGACCCAAATAAGGATTTCATCCCAAGGGGCGAGGATTAGGAAGGAGCCCTCAAACAAAATATATGTTAATATCTTCACAATATTCAGATGTAGTACAAATCCTCTAGTTATGCTTAGGTAGGTAGTTTCAATATACCTTTATACCTGCTACTGAAAATACATCTTCAACAGCAGTGTGTGCGTGTGTGTGTGTGTGTGGAAATAAAGCACATTGAGTTTTGAATCTGATGAAGTGATGAAATATATTTGATTGCCCGAAAAAAACATGTTTAACCCTCGAAAAACAGAAGAGTTTTTTAAACTTTCGCGAGTTGTTAACATAATTAAACGATTATTTATCGGGTATTTATCGCGTACCTTTGTTTTTATTTCCCCTACGTTTCTATCGCATTACAGCGATCGTGGTCACGGGGCGACTGAATGTAATTGGAGTTACAGCCGAGAATTGACGGCAGTATCCACGACTACCCCCAATTCGTCTTCAGAATCAGGAATGTCCAAGTTCACACTACGACACACTACACTAACCGTGTCCGATCGTGGTACATTCGGATTACGACGCACACACTTATTAAGTACAGGATTCCACGAGGAAGAGAGACGAAAACCATCTTCACGATTAAAATTCGGGTGCTTTTTGATCTCAATCGCCTCTCGAACCATCCTTTTGTAATAGTGGCGTTCACGGCATAGTACTTTAGGGTCATGTAGCTCAATCCAGTGGCTACCTGAGTCTAGCAGGTGTTCCGCTATCGCCGACTTGTTCATTTGCCTATTCTTGACTGCTGCTATGTGCTCTTTCACCCGTTCGGCAATAGTTCTTTTAGTTTGCCCTATGTATGAGCGGCCACAGCTACAGTCAACCTTGTAGACGCCTGGCATTTGAAGAGGTAGAGGTAAAACGTAGGGGAAATAAAAACAAAGGTACGCGATAAATACCCGATAAATAATCATTTAATTAAACAGAAGAGTGTTAACAGTATCGGATTCTTGGACACTTTTATTCTTCAAGGTTTTGTTTGATTCTTTTATTTTGGTATAGTTCTCAGGGTAGATAAAATCTCGAATTAGATACGATTGAAGAATTAACTAGATACAATCTTTTAATTAAATAAATGCTCAGTTTATCCATTCAGAATAAAGTGGTAGAGTGTTACTAAACGCCAACTGCATCCTACAAAAGATTATTTGCCATAAAATCTTGAGAATACAGTCTAAATTTGATCTCCTTAGTTTCTTCGACGTATAAAGTATGTTCGAATTGTTTCAAAAGCTTTCTTTAAATTACAGTTTCAAGTAATTGCTCCGTTCTCTACAATTGGAATTGCACTTAATTGAAATTCTGCTTTGAAAGAATAATAAACAAGGATTCTCAAAATGGTTCTGTTAAGTGTTGGCTATCTGAGAGAAAGAACTTTGTGATGAAACTATGCAGCATTTAAAGTTCAGTAGCTACATAAATATTATTTTTATGTCATCGTCGTCATCATCAGCCTGTGTTAGCCCACTGCTGGACATAGGCCTCCTCTTATGAGCATAGCACTGTATCTTCAGCTTGCCGCATCCAGCATCTGTCTGAAGCATTTTGCAGGTCGTCATCCTCTTACTGGAGGGTGCATTAAGTTAACCGAGTTGTAATCTCTACTAAAGAACACGTTTACCGTCATTATTAAAAATATCCACGGGTATTTATCGCGTTATTTTACCTATTTGACTGTATTTTCAAGATATAACCTTGTGAATATTTATAACAATGTGTTTTGATCGCGTAAGTTATTCGTTAATTTTGTTTTAAAAATACTGTATAACCGACTTCAATTATTATAGTTTTTTCATGGATTTTCATGAATCCCAGTGTTAAAACTGAACCAAATTAAAATGGAACCACACGGGAAGCACCAGCTTTCATAAAAAAAAATATCTTGAAAGTCGAACCACCCAGTCAAAAGTTTCGAGGTAACAAACATAAGAAAACAGTCGAATTGAGAACCGCCTCCTTTTTTTGAAGTCGGTTAAAAAGACTTTACGCTTACGGTCAGATTTGAAACCTATTTTTCAAAATCAATTGTTATAGATAATATTTTTGAAGCATCAGTTTTGCGTACCTTCGTAATTTATATTCAATAATTTTATACAACAATAAACCAGGCTTAATGAATTTGATGACAATATTCGGATAATATAATCCACGACGAAGTAGAAAAGGGATTTAATTATGAAATATTAAATCAAAAAAGATCCCACCTTTTGTTCATTGTCCTTGATTAAAAAGTGACAAAGTAATTAGATAATACATGAACATATAAAAAAAGACGTGTAGCACTCGGGGACTGCCGCGGTAAAGCTATTGCATATTGTTAGGTTATTTTCGTTACGGAATTTTTGGATTCGGTCTCCACGCTCAAGGCCCGAGATAGAAGCTATGCAATAGCTTAAAATTATTGGTGTATTTCAATCCCTTAAATCAACTAATACTAAACAAATAATTATATTTAACATTAAAAAATATATTTTTCTTATCAATCGATAAAATCAACATCCGACTTGACTACATCACTAATTGAGTAGCAAGCAATATAATCAACCAAAAATGAACTTTATCTCAATTGTATAAGGTTAATTTTGACTTATTGTTAGGTTATTTTCGTTACGGAATTTCTGGATTCGGTCTCCACGCTCAAGACCCGCGATAGAAGCTATGCAATAGCTTAAAAATATACCTACATTAGCATCGCCATTTAACGTGGTAATGTCGTCTTAATTCTGGGCACTCTACCTTCCGGTGGCGGTTTACATTTTTAAGAAATAGTTTTATGTGTGTATTTTATTCTTTTATTAATACTTTATTCTTAATTAATAAACACTTACATAATTTAATAGTTATTTTTTCAATGTTTTAGAAAAAATATATTTGAACCAAAAAAACACAGAAATATTTACTATGCCGTGATATTTCTAAAAATCCAGAATAACAAATAAAATAAACTAAGGAGTTCAATCACGAAATTATTTTAATAATAGCTCGCTTTTATATGATTTTTAGACAATATTATCTCCTAAAGAAAGAAACAGGATTTTACTACTAAAAAGTGGTCTTCGATTAATAATACTCAATCTCTAACACTATAATACTAAGTTAATACTTAATGATATATTGATTTGAGTTAACTACGTTGAGGTTTACCACGATTTGGATTGTTAAATTACGTATGATATACCTGCAAGTTATCATGTAACATTGGTAAGTTATATGTTTACCACATACCACATCAACATTGTCTAGGGATATTCCATTTCGAAATGATTTGCTTACAAAATATTTGCTTTTTAGAAAAAGTTTATACATGGAATTAAACCTCTTTTGTTCCCTTTTCGAAATTTGTAAATAGAATAAAAAAAGAACGCATTAAACAAAAGATAGAATGGGGACTCCGATCTAGATAAAACAACGTTAATTTTGTCCAAGATAAATTTACTTTTATTTAATTAACAATAAAGTGCTATCTAAGTAATTTTTAATTTTAACGTATCTTGTGATATTTCTTATGTCATGGAACGTCGACATTTAAGCAGAAAGGAAATTATAAGAGCGATAGGCATGTTACAAGCCGGTGCTATCCAACGCGTGGTTGCCAATACCCTAAACACCAATCAAAACGTAATTTCTCGATTGTGGTCACATTTTCATATTACTGGGGATTTAAGAGAGCGCCACACTGGAAAAAACGAGTAACCACCCCTAGACAGGATCGTTTTCTCCAAAATTCCGCCAGGAGGGAACCCAATCTCACAGCAAAGCAGCTAGTGCAAAGGCTTCAGTTAGACCATCAGCTGTCAGTCAGCGACCAAACCGTCAGAAGAAGGCTACATGAAGTCGATCTTCATTCTCGTAGGCCGCTTCGTGTGCCAGCTCTACGACGAGGCAATCGCGGAAGGCGACTACTTTGGGCTCACGAACATTTGTTATGGAACAATGGCCAATGGACAATGGTTCTCTTACTGATGAGTCTCGGTTTGGATTCCACCCCGATTCACGAAGAACACGTGTTTTGAGAGTTCCAGGCAGAGAAAGTCGTCTCCAGCAGCCACAAGAGGTCCATTCGTACCGAGGTGGGACAATCATGGTTTGGGCGGGAATTCGTATTGGAGCGCGAACCGAGCTCATTTGGATACGAGGCAGCATGACGGCACTAAAATACCAGAACGAGATCGTAGAACCTGTGATCATCCCTCATAGAGTTCAAATTAGCCAGGAATTCCAGCTCATGCAAGATAATGCCCCTCCACACACGGCGCGTTTAGTGTCAGCTGGCCTTCAGGAACATGATGTCGTGGTTTTAGACTGGCCTGCACAGTCACCCGACTTAAACCCAATTGAACACGCTTGGGACATGTTGCAGCGAAGGGCTTTCAGCAATTTGCCGTCGAATTTGACCACAGAAGACCAATTTTTTGCCATTTAAAAAGAACATGGTGATCGCATACCCCAGCGATACTTTGACGACCTCATTTTGAGTATGAATAACCGGTGCAGATTCATAACTTAAACGTCAGGGGAGGCAACACCGATTATTAAATTGTTTAAAGGTAATTTTGTAAAGTCATGGCAACGTTAAAATAGTTTAAACACAATTTACCGAACTTAGTAAATTTTCTAATTTTTCAAATTTTGTTCCCACTTAAATTTTTACTAAAAATTTATATGAAACAGTTGTGTTTTATTATTAATAATAAACTACACAGAATAAAGATTCTTGCCATACCTCTTTTCTAAAGAAATTATTTTCAGTTTTTGTAAAAATCAACAAAATGTTGAATATCCCTAGACAATGTTGATGTGTGTAAAGAGGTTTGCAAAATAAACCACATCAGGGATCATAACCCAATTATATATCTATATATTTCCGAGATGGGATCTATTGTGCAGTTTGTATTAATGTAATTGTAAAAGGATATCTAACAAAAACATGACACAATCAGACCTTAACCTATGTAATCCTTTATATCCTTGTCCAAAGTGTCGCTACCAAGTCGAGCTTTTTGTACTGTTAGCTACGGTACAAAATAATACTCAGACAAATGACCTCAACAACTTTTAAGCAACTAAAACGATCAATTGATTTTTCAATGAATAGATACTAGTATTTACAATTGAGATAGTTGACCTTACGACTAACAATTGCAAACAATATAGAAATAGTTCTATTTACCCTTAAAAATACCAATCGGTACTCATCACCCCTAGACACTGGCTGCATTGCCGTATGTCAATACTGATCCGCTGCGCGAGATACTGAACATCATCAGCTTGTATACCCCCAGTAATGAACATAGACCCACCTAAAAAAGCGGTCTTAAGCCGCCTCCATCCATCGACTCCCAGCGACCGCTACAATTTCGTCGGTCCATCGAGTGGGAGGTATTCCCACACTCCGTTTTGCATTGCATCGCGGTCACCACTCGAGAACCTTTACTCCTCAACGGTTATCGGTTTTACGAGCTATATGGCCTGCCCATCGCAACTTCAGTCTGCTTACTTTGAGAGCTATGTCGGTTACTCTGGTTCTTCTACGGACTTCCGTATTACGGATCCTATCGGGTAGAGAAACTCCGAGCGTAGTTCTCTCCATAGCTCGCTGAGTGACTTATGCACGAGGCCTACAGTCAGCGACCACTTCTCGGATCTGTAAGTCATCGTGAGAAACTCACTTAAAAATAATAATAAATTATATTTGCATTATTTTATAGAAATTTAAATGCATATGTTTATGTCAATTTTCATTTAAAATTCTTCAGAATGTTTCTGTGCAAGCGTACCAAAGCGATCCATATCGGAGGAAAAAAAGGCGGAACAACGATAGTAAGTGACGTGTGGTGCCGATTTAGACCTTGCACCACAACAACTCTTCCTGCGAGTGTCGTAAGAGGAGACTAAGTGATATCCACCGGGGGGCGGGCAGCAAAGTCTCCTGCAAAACAACTGTTCCACCGAACTGCGATCCCCAACCAAGCGCGGAGATTATAGGAATTACCCCATGAGAAGATAGCCAATAATGCTTTTAAAAGGGAGATGCCTGCATCCAGCAGTGGGCCAATGTAGGCTGTTGAGGTTGAGATGTAGTTAAACACTTTTGAACATTATTTTTTATTATCATCGATGGATTTTTGATAGCGATTTTTTCATTCTCTCGGACCGTTACACGCGTATAATCGTATCAGTCGTGGGCAGAGGGCAGCGAAGCGCGTACTCTCGCATGGCTGGCCTGAATTATTGGATGTCAATGTGGTGTCATGTAGCTGAGTCATTTTGTACTTCACTTACATCCCGGTCGCGAGGCCTATTTTTAGGCACAACATTTTGGCCTCGGGACAAACTTTTGATGCTGTTATTCGGGTCGTTTTCGGTCACAGTGACAGAGTTTTAGTTTTGCCTGTGATGCTTATACGCTTGATCTAATTTGCTGAGTAGTGGTATGGACCAGTCGGTCTCATATAGCAAGTTTTTCACGTCAAACGGCAATTGTATTGCAAACTGTCAACATCAAACAAACTGTAGTCAAAAAAAGCTGACCCTCAATCAGTTAGTCGAGATCTTAGTCTTCAGCTTTTTTTCTTGCTAGCCTTGCGGTGCAATTATTTTACCGTTCGCTGCCAAAACTAAGATCAACTAAACTATGTTCAGTTTGATCGAATTTAAATCTCGGTTTCCTATTACGTGACATGACATCTCTTGACCTGGGTCTATAGTTTGAACTGGATCAACTTTATGTCGGTTAAATGCGCTGAATTAATTACGGATGTAAACGAAAATGTGTTTGAATTCATGACACCAGTGAATTCGTCTGTTTTTTGACAGTTTTTATAGTAAAATGAGCTGAACTCGTTCTAAACCGTAAACTGAGTTTATCTTAAGCTACCAACACATTTAAACGCGTTTAATTGCAACAGTGAATCGAAGATCAAACGTTGCCTATTACTACGAAATGCCTATGCATAACGAGGCGGCGACAATGACAATAATTCGACCTTTTTCGTAGACAATCGTAAAGAAAATAAATTTTCGGAAAAATATTTGTAAATAAGCCGGCTTTCCCTACACCAAGCACTAGGTAAGAGTTGATTTGTGTCTTATTAGCTTTTAAGGGGCCAATGTTGACAAAATCTTGTGTAGGTAGGTAAGTAACATATTCAAGACAATGTTTAATGTAATTTTATTTAATGTAAACATTACAATGTTTGTAATATATTAAATCTTGATGTCTTTTCCTTTGGTAGGTAAGGATTTAAAAATAAAAAATACTCTGTCAGCATGTCCACTCTGGTCAAACCAAGGCCAAACACAAGATAAAATGTCAGTAAAACAATGTCCATTTGCAATTTTGTCAAAAAATCAAAAAATAAAATGCTTTTTAAGTAATGGGAGCAATGGCAATACATTATGAAAAAAAAATATAAATGTATTATAAATATTAAATGTGTGATTATGGTGTGTGAATTGTTCAGCATTACTTACTTATTTATTTATTTATGGTCTCTTATTTTTCGCCTTGGTTGAGCCAGAATAGCTTAAAAAACTGTTTTTGATTATTCATTTTACAAAATCGTGAATCAAGTCCTGCTCATCTAAGTGCCATTTGAGCACAAGTGCTGTCCACTAACACAAAATAACACAAAATTCAATTCCTTCATTCTTTAGATATACACAAACAGTACAGCAACCCCACTTAAACTCATAGTGCTTAAATAGCCCAGGCATTAACACATTTGCAGTGCGGTCTAACATCGCAAAACACTCTACTACTCATAAAACCGCGCCCTGGTTAGTGACGGGAAAGTTCCAGTAATGGTATTTAAATGAGCTGCGATACTTTGTTGGATATTTCAACTGTACGTTGGTTATTCAGCGTAACCCTATGCAGAGCTCTACTTCTTAATATTGTATGTCCGTTCCATTTCTCGAGATATGCATAATCTTGCAATGATCGTAACTTCTCTTTTCATGCACGCATTTTGTTTAAATCATTTAAGTGTAGTATATTAATTAGTATAAATAAACCAACTTCAAACATTATGGTTTTCTCATTGATACCACTGTCAGGACTGGACCAAACTGAAATGGAACGCACAAAAAGCACTTGAAATTAAAAAAATAATCATCAAAATCGGATCACCCAGCCAAAATTTCTGAGGTACCTAACAAACATAAAAAAAACAGTTGTATAGAGAACTTCCTCCTTTATTGATGTCGGTTAAAACTTATGGCTTGAATCATAAGAATCATTTATTCTTTCGATCTTTTGATCTTTAGAGCATCTTGATGGCGGGTATTCAAAGCTAACACACAATCAAGTGTCAAAAGCAAAACTCAATTATTCGTTAAGGCGCATACACGAGTGAAAGTGGCGCCCCAAACTATTTTATCTTATTATTACGTTAACTGATTTATGGGATCATTATGTAGCCTGTGTTTGATTCAGATGGAATAACCTGTATGTTAAATTTCAACCTGTTTCGTTTAGTAGTTTTGGCGGAAGAGGTAACAAACGTCATACAAACTTTCGCATTTATAATATAAGTGTGATAGTGTGTTAGCGTGATGATATTTGATACTTTAGCCTAGAATTTAGGATTCGTTTACGAACGTCTAAACTAAAACTAAAATAAAAGAACTCTAAATCCGAAATACGAGAACTGAAACCCTAATCCAAATAATCCTCATCTCTAAAGCTCTGAGTCGAGAATTCTCTAGCAAGTACTTATACTAAGACGTCGTTTTTCCCTTAGAGCAAAACTAAAATTTTAAAACCTGAGCTGAAATGACTCGACAGCTGTTCGGCGTTAACATGGGCGGATGTAATCGTACTGGATGCGACTGTTTGCTGTAAATCATCAGGTTTAGTTGTTTTTACTAGGTTTACCTTTATTTAGTTGAAGCTTAGGGCGAATTTTACGACCTTAAAATTTTATGCAACCGCTATGAATAGAAAAGTTGCAAAAGCGACGGACATGGATCCGGTTTTAAGATAGTTAAACCAACTAAAAGTCGCCAACATGAAGGAATGGAAGAATGGGTAGCAAATTATGTTTTAACAGTGCGTATATATCTACCTACCATTTCTAGCACCAGACTGTGATCTCCAACCAGCATGGTGATAATGGGTTTTTCCCTTCATGAGTTAAAAGCCAATAAAGCGCTTATGAGAGGAAGGCCTTTTTTTAGCGAGGAAATTCGTTTTCGAAGAGATTTGTCGCGAGAAGACCTGAACTAGAGTTGCCGTCCGTAACGTCAACTAATAGTAAGGTCCTTGGCTGAAAAACAGCGCTGAGCATATGTTCAGCACACGCTGAGCCAACCCTTATTTCGGCACAGGGACGTGGAGGCAGACCTATATATTTAATGTAAACTACCACCCACCCTTTCATGACACTTACCTCCATGTTATACTGTTTTTGTTTGTCATTTGTTTATTTTTGAAACTCTTTATGTACCTGTGTCCAAATAAATGTTTTTTCTATTCTACGAGTATTCTATTCTATTCTAACTATGTGAGACTCGACGCCCTGAGAAGGACCTAAGGCCTAAGGCCTCCCTTAGTCCAGCAGTGGACCATTAAAGGCTGATGAGGATGAGGATGAGGATCACAATCAAGCTGATTATATAGAGTTAACCATTTTGTTGGTTAAATATAGCTACTAGCTCCTGCCCGCAGCTTAATACGTTCTTTACAGGATAAAACGTAGCCCTTTTCCGTCCTTTGGATACCCTGTCAAATAGCATTATGAATCTTTCAGCGGCTTAGGCTAAAAATGTAACAGAACGACAGAATTACTTTCGCTTTAATCTTAGCATGAATTTAAAAGGCCGAAGTTTTAAGAATCGGTGTTTACGTTGGCAAGTTTGTATCCTTATAATAATTATGCAAGCATTTTTACCAGTAATAATGAGGATAAAGGTTAAATAACCAAATTCCTTTTTAAAATACTTTAAAAAGCTAATTCTGGAGCGAATATCAAGTGTTTAGTGGTAAACTAAATACTTCAAATTAGCTCAAACCTCGTAAAAATAATGAAACAGCCGTTTCCAGCAACCGCGAGCTCTTCAAACACACAGTCAACTATTTTTAACCCCCCAAGAGTACAAATTTAGTCCTCGGCGGTTGAGAGGTACTAATTGACGCTTTAAATCTGTTACCGCCCTTTGATATTTCAAAGTTTGGAGAATTAATAAAACAAATAGATAAAGTTTTGTGGTATCAGCTATAGATGAATGATCTTTCATTTTAAAACCATAATCAAGCATATCCCTGAAAGCCATGCATTTTATTGCATCAGTGAATTTATGAGTATACTAGCTGCACCCTGCGGCTTTGCACGTCTATCCCACGGGAACTGATTTATAGCATAAAAAGTAGCTTATGTGTTATTTCAGGCGTAGATGCTAACTGTACTACCTGTATGCAAAATTTCAGCCCGATTCCGTTCAGTAATTTTTCCGTGAAAGATGAACAAACATACATGTTTACAAAACGTCATTTGGCGCTTATAATATTAGTAGGATACGTATTTATGACAATCTCTTGCTCAAAATAATATTGAAACATGACATTGAATTTTATTATCTGAAGGTGTAGCCAACCAGCATTAGCTATGAAGCGAATCGAAAACAATTGAAAGATTCCTAGTGAAAAATTCTAAAGAGATCACGTGACATATCTAAGGCATATGTCAAACCTATACATTTTCGGACTTTTAGCTACTTTTATATCATTCAATAGTATTTTTAACTTGACATTGGTGGTGTAAAAAAAAACTTGTGGAATTGCTCAATAAATCAATTCTGGCGCAGCGCATCAGTATTGCCATTCAGCAGGGCAATTCAGCCAACGGCGTCTTGGGAATGCTTCCGACTGGTATGGAGTTGGATCAGTTAAGCGACATGTAGGTTTTTTGCAACAGCCTGCAGTTCGCTGTATTTTTTCAGTTGTAAATACTCTAATAGGTTTTTAATATCAAATTGAAAATCAATATGAAAAATCTAATATACCGTTTTTACCCAACTACCAACGGAGGAGGGTTTAAAGTTGTACCCTATGTTTGTTTTTTGTATGTAGGCGATTTTTATGTTTCTACGTAGCGCTGAAACTACTCGTTCGATTTCAACAAATGAGGTATCGATTCAGTCGTCTCAATACCCCGGTAGGAGTATATCAAGTCCCCGCTATTTCATTAGACCCCCAATATTGTCTATATTGGGGGCCCAACGAAATAGCAGGGTATGTAAGGATCGAAAAGGTCATTGTTGAAAAATAATAAGCATAATCTATGAATATCGTAGGCGGGTTTTAGTTTACTTTATCATGTTGACATTTATAATGAAATACATTCCAAACAAATAAAGACGTCAAGAAATAGAAACTCCGTCAGTGATTCCAGGATTTGATCAAAGGTGGACGTATAACCTAATCCTATTAGGCCAACAAAGCCATCTCCGTATCGGTATGATAAAATATTCAACGAATGTGTACATACATGGGCAAGACCCGGTTCTGCGACATGAGGCGACAAGAGAAGACTGCGTAAAACGAAACGTACTTAAATATTAATACTGGGAACCTCTGAATTTGCTGTGTGGAGACGGCTTAAAATTTACACCACACCAAATCTTCCGCGGGTGTCGTAAGAGGCGACTAAAGGGTATCTACCGGGGGTGGGCAGTAGCGCCCCCGGCACAACAATTCTATCACGAACTGCGATGCAAAAAAGCATGCCGCTGCCGTACCGCATTCGGGGATTATGGGTATTATCCCCATGAGATAAAAGAAAGAAGCCAATAAGGCGCTGATTAGAGGGAGGCTTGCGCCCAGCTGTGGGCCAATGTAGGGCCTACATTGGTCTACAGCTGGACCCAAGCCTATTTTGTATGCCTAATTTTTTCGGATGATCACCTCACCACAACATCCTACAATGTAGTCTGTTGTGGTGAGGTAATCCGCTGAATACCCAAAATCAGATTATAAAAAATATTGTTGTCAGATCTAAAAATATTTGATTTTAAAAGATTTTTGGTTATTATAGTTTTACACTATGGGTAATTTCTTAAGAAATCAAGTAAGAAGAAAGTATGATGGTTATCCGAAATCGGAGTCTAGCGGTTATGACATCCCCGTATTCAGGGGAGGACGTGGGTTCGAATCCCGTCGATGGCGAAAATTTTTGGGACTTTATTTGATTTATTTATATTTGATTTTACGAGAAACGTCTTTTACGGACGATAGGTGTTATAAAAAACTGGACAATTATTTTATAAGCATTTATTTAACTTGCCCTGATAGTATGTGTGAATCGAGCTGGTATGATGCTATCATCATCAGACCAGCTCGATACTATTACAGAATGATTTATATTTTTACTTTATAACAGACATAAAAGAAAAAAGGAGGTTTTATGTTCGTCAGTTATGGACCGATTTTGCAATTGATGTCCATATTGTTCGTAAATTTTAAGTAAAACAAAAATATGATTACCTACAAAACTTAAAAAAAACAGTGTAAATATTAAGTTATTTGAACCAAAATTCTAAGTAGTTTTTAAATGAATCAAAATATTTCACTACATAATTGAAAAATAAGTCTTAAAGTCCGTTATCAAATCTAAGGCGTAAAGCCTTAGATTTCATAACGTACTTTAAGATAATCAATCTAAATAAATGAAGCTCACGTTTGGCGTATCACAAAGCATTAAAGCCATGCCGAAACAACCGGTACCTAGCCATGACAATATTGATTCAAATCTTATTGAAATGATAACAATAGAAGAAGGTTCACATTGATGTTTAAGAAACCAGAGCACCTAGACCTATTGAGATCTCGATTATTCTCTTAGATCAGAATAATGGAGAAGCTCAACCTGGAGAAGCGAACCATTACAAGAGTAGTTCCACCCCGCTCCAAATCCCATAGCTTTCATAGTTTTAATTTTCATACATTGATTTTACCAATTTTTTTTAGTAGAGTTTGCATAAAAATAAACTTAGCATAAAACATAAGGTTAAGGTATACTTTACCATTATAAAACTTTACATTGAGTATCGTCGTGACACTGGTAAAAATTGGGTTAAATCTGATTTGCGTTTGAGTAGGTAATCGGTGGTAAATTTATAAATTACTTGCTGTACCCTGCGGTTTCGCACGCGTTGTTCCTATGGAGATGTTTAAAGGTGATTTATATCCCACGGGAACTGAAAAGTAACCTACGTTTGATTCCATGATTATAATTACCTGAATGCAAAATTGCAGCCCAATTCGTTCAGTACTTTTGGCATGAAGAGGTAACAAACATCCATCTATCCATCTATTAACAGTCTGTAGGTAGCTCAATTGTTTTAATTTTAGGCTAATACAATAAATATACAATACATATACATTTATGGTTTTTAATTTATTTCTATTATAGAATAGAATTATTAAGCGACAACTAGACGTTTCCACCAGACTAACATAGATAGATAGGATCATGGGACGTAGGAAGTAGGTGTGCTATTATTTAATTGTAATTTTCTTTTTCAACAAAAAGTTCTTTAATTCATTATGAATGTAAGCGGGTTAACTTCGAACCTTGTTTGTGTTGGAAGAACACCAGCGTTTCATCCCTTAACGAGGGACATCTTCAGGGCGAGTGCGGTTCTAGATGCGCGCGTTTCGCATCCTTTTGAGCACTGCGCGAGAGTGCGCGTTGAGCGCGTGACGTGACTGCCCTGTGTGTAGATGCTGCAGGGTGTGTGAGTTATCTACTGTGTCGGGTGTTCGTGTCCTCTGGGTACCTACGGAAATGTTAGTTCCGTAATAGCCGTGTGGCTCTATACCTATACCGCTATTCGACTTCCCATGGACGCACGGCTTCCAGGCGGGAGGTAGGTTCCAACCTCTGTTTCTGTTGAAGTTGGGCCATCGTTCTATCTCTATCGCCTCGCGTATCCGGCAACGAAGGTTTTTTCCCAAGATACGGGCTTTGTCGAAACGTACGTAATGTGATGGTCTTTCCTCAATACAGTAACTATTCATATGAATTCGTCAAACTACGAAAATTTCTATAGTTCTGTAATTATTATTTTAGGTTGAAGATATGTGTTTCAAGAAGAAAATTTAAGTTCACTGGAACTAAAATATTTAACATTTGACAGTCCCCTATCCGAATAGGATAGAGGAAAAGGAAGAGGAACCCATTTAACAACTAATTGCGTCGTATTGAGACTGTAGTACCTAGTCATTGAGGCGAACACGATTTACAAAGGGGTTTAGTTAGATTGGATATAGGACATTGGATATACATAGGACATTGGATATTGGAAAATAGGACTTATACGAACTCAGATGTAAGTATGTTACAGGAATCTAAGAATGGTTTCGGAATAAAATAGAGCTCGGTATTCAAGAAGCCTCTCTTTGTGGGGACATAATGGATGGGTAGATTATTTCAGGCAATAGTTAATAATGAAGATGTGGAAGGTTCCATTTCACCGTTGTAATGGAAAGCGATCAATATAAGATAAACTCTGTTTAGTGCTTTTTTATTATTGTTTTATTAATTGGTAGCTCAATTGTTTCTAGTAATGAATAATTCTAGTTATAAATACTACTTCTAATATTTGTTTTTAATCGTATCCACGAGTTCAGCGCATTTTATTTATAAATGATCGGGTTTGAGATTACCTTAGTAAAACTTTAATTACGCCTAATTTTCAGCGTTGGATCGCACTGAAATTTTGCACTCATAAAAATGTAGACCTGAAATAACTTAAATACTACCTATTAATTCAACAGCCGCGTGCGAAGCCACAGATTGTGTGTTTTAATTTAGGATGTTTTTTTAATAATTTATTATATTGTCATTTATTAACTTATATCAATTTAAAAATAAATAAATCATGTTGGACAATTCACACAGCATAAAGCTAAGCAGAGCTTGTGTTATAGGTACTAGGTAACTGATATACATAATAACAATACACTACATAAATAAATTACTAATACTTATTCACAATTGACTTATGATTAATATATGACTGAAATATGTTTATGTGTACCAATCTAATATTATTATTGTATCTCTTATTACTATTATTGCGTATTAAATTGAATTGAATTCAAGTCGCAGGAAAAGCTAATTCCAAATAAGTCGCATTTGTTGTCCAGAGTCAAAGCTACTTTACAGACATAGATTGCATTTGACGCCGTAATTACGCTGTAAATCTCATTAGACGGATTAACTGGAAACGCCTCTCTAAAGTTCAGCTTAAACTGCAATTGTATTTAAGGTGAAATGAGTTTTGACTGTACGCGTGTAAATAAATTTTATAGCAAAAAATAGTATAGATTTTTTTTTTATTTTTTTATTTACATCAACGTTAAGGGTAAAATATTAGTATGTTATGGGAGTCGAAACACGATTGACTAAACTTGACTTGATGGTAAGAAATCGCAAAGTTCCCTCTAAATCTTAATTTTTATACAGATACTTGTTCGGAAAAAGCAGTTTCCTTGGCTTGTTATCTATCATATTTCAATGAAATATTGTAGACAATATACAATTCAATAGTAGTTCCCTAATAAATACTTTATAGAATTATGTTTTAATTTTATTATGAAAATTTATAATGTGCAAAAAACAAAATACATCATACTTTTTGTTGCTCATTAATGAGGGCTGATAACATTTTCTTGACTTGACTTGACTCATTTTTTTTACTTATTATGAATAGTTTGTGTAGAGCGCCCAAAAGCGGTCGATTTTTTAAAACGTGTCAATAATCCAAAGGGTTCTCTAAAAAAGCAGATTTTTATATCTGTTACAGATATATTTGTATGCTAATTAAAATGTA
This sequence comes from Eupithecia tripunctaria, assembly GCA_955876795.1. Taxonomy (NCBI): domain Eukaryota; kingdom Metazoa; phylum Arthropoda; class Insecta; order Lepidoptera; family Geometridae; genus Eupithecia; species Eupithecia tripunctaria. The sequence continues at coordinate 2,581,242 of OY041604.1, forward strand.
AATTGACGACATTTTTTTACTTATTATGAATAGTTTGTGTAGAGCGCCCAAAAGCGGTCGATTTTTTAAAACGTGTCAATAATCCAAAGGGTTCTCTAAATAAGCAGATTTTTATATCTGTTACAGATATATTTGTATGCTAATTAAAATGTAAATTGACGACATTTTTTTACTTATTATGAATAGTTTGTGTAGAGCGCCCAAAAGCGGTCGATTTTTTAAAACGTGTCAATAATCCAAAGGGTTCTCTAAAAAAGCAGATTTTTATATCTGTTACAGATATATTTGTATGCTAATTAAAATGTAAATTGACGACATTAATGTCCTCAATTTACATTTTACTTACATTTTACATACTTAGTACGTATGACTTGGGCTCCTTCGGCGAATAAATTAATATGAGTACTCGTCCATGCTTAACAGTTCAGTAATAGGGTATATGCATCGATTTTTTTTATTGTTTTAATCGATTCCTTAGGTCATTATTTAACCGAAGAATGATAAGACGCTCACTGATTACACTGATTTCGCATTAACAAGGTAAAAAAACAAATCAAAACTACAATCATTTTCGGGTGATAAAAACGCTGCCATATTGGCGCCATGTTTATGTGACGTCGACGTACACACTTGATTAAAACCTTTGGTGACAACCTCGGTAGTGATCATCTCAGGAAAGAGGTTTTCCGAAAATACTGAAAATAATCGACAATACGAAATGTCAAGTGGGCAGAATAGTGTCAAATCATGGTGCAGCAAGCAGAATAAAAAAAGAAGAAATGTGTACAGTGATGTCACGTCCGCTCTAGTCGATGGCGTAGCGTTTTGAAATTTTGCGATTGAGATTTAAAATATCAATTTTTCAATGGTTAAATTCTACAATAAAAACATCTCAAAATGCAAAAATAAATATGTAGATATGTTTCGATATCAATAAAGAATACGTATATATTTTTTTAGCCATTTTGAAATCACATGCATATACCCTATTGTGCCTTTGGAGCGTAATCGAACGTAAATGCCTGTGTCTGATAGTAAAATGTTTATTGTATTTATTTTAACAGACTCGTTATTTATTTTCTGAAAGCAATTAAAACAAAATTATTCATATCAATACCTTCATTTATCGACTCATGACCGTTTTTGTTTGAGGAAAGATTAGAAGAGATTAGAAGAGATTATATTTTGGACTGTAACAATTTATCTGAGGCACATTTACTTTGGGCTCTAAAATAAAATATAAAAATACATTTTTTCTATAGTCTATAAAAGCTCTGAATTTGATTGAAGTAAGACATTTCTTTGAGAAACTACAAGCTATAAGAAAAACATTCAGAGTAAATTCTGCTTGAAGAAATATTTAATAATCAAGGTCAGCGTTTGTCCATTTCTATCCTTTGACAAATATCCCTGGGCCATTTGATACATTATGTTGAATTATGTTGTACCTACTCATGTTATGTTAGGTTAGTGCAGGGGCGGGGCAAGTGCTCGTTCAGGGGCAGATCACACATCAACCGTTTTAATTTAATCAAATAAATAAACCAAATCAGTTTAGCTACGGAATATGATTTAGTAGGATCAAGCTACTCTGAAAATCCTTGCATTAGCATAACAGGGTGTATGCATCGATTTTTTTAGTGTTTTAATCGATTCTTTAGGTCATTATTTAACCGAGAAATGATGAGACGCTCACTGAATTTCGCATTAACAAGGTAAAAAAAAACAAATCAAAACTACAATCATTTTCGGGTGATAAAAACGCTGCCATATTGGCGCCATGTTTAAGTGACGTCGACGTACACACTTGATTAAAACCTTTTGTAACGACCTCGGTAGTGATCATCTCAGGAAAGAGGTTTTCCGAAAATACTGAAAATAATCGACAATACGAAATGTGAAGTGGGCAGAATAGTGTCAAATCATGGTGCAGCAAGCAGAATAAAAAAAGAAGAAATGTGTACAGTGATGTCACGTCCGCTCTAGTCAATGGCGTAGCGTTTTGAAATTTTGCGATTGAGATTTAAAATATCAATATTTCAATAGTTAAATTCTACAATAAAAACATCTCAAAATGCAAATATATATATGTAGATATGTTTCTATATCAATAGAGAATACGTATATATATTTTAGCCATTTTGAAATCACATGCATATACCATAATGATTTATTTATTTAATTAATACGGTTGTAAAAACCATTTTCAATTGATGGATGATTATGCTAAATATTTACTAAATTAACTGCTTAATTGCCTTCATTTGTTATAATGACGATGAATAGCAGTGCTTACTGTTAATAATGTACAATGTAGTGATGCAATGTGTGTATTGAATTTTGTACCTAATGTGATTACCCAATATTTTGAAAATCTGAATTTGTGCTAAATGGATGTTCATTCTAAATGGATACAGACCATCTGATAATTAGACGTTTTTCTACATTTAAATCTTGTTAATAAGACTTGCAAGCAAGATAGTTCTTTTAAGCAAATAGGGATACTTCAACCTTAACATCCTGAGTAGTAGTCCCTGATAGAGTCAGAGTCAAGATGGAAGGGGATCGCAGTTCAGTGGTAGAATTGTTCTGCAGGGGGCGCAGCTGCCTGCCCCCGGTCGATATCCCTTAGTCTCCTCCTGCGACACCCACGGGAAGAGATGGGGTTGTGCAAATTCTATCCACACAGCTAAAATCGGATCAAAAATCATTTAACTGTAGCCCTCATAACCGTACCTTGCTACTTCCCTGCCCCAAAGGAAATAATCTAAGAACGAAGAAAGCCCAGTTTGATTTATTACAGAAAAGCTATGTTTGATAGTACGCAATTTCTTTTCGCTTCCTTGAAGTTGTAAGCCTCAAGATATTGTTAGTCGAACGTGCGTGTGGAATCCGAATCGGCTACCTTCTTTCTATTATATCTTATCTTACGAGGTTTCATTTGTTCTTTGGTTTGTAAGGAAGAGATTGATGTTTCGATTCACGAAAAACTTTTTTAACATACCTTTGGTAAGGCAGCTATTTCCTTCAAAAGGTACTCGAAGAACAAAGCTTTTAAACAGCCCTTTCCTAGAATACGGCAACAAAGGCAATTTATGTTGTTCCTAAGAGGTTACACAAAGTGACTTTGTGAGTCTCTTTTTTGTAAAAGTTCGTGTAATTTTTCACCAAATTTTCCTAACATTTTGTACATTTATTCGTTATTTTTTATCGTGTTAATTTAATTTTCTGAACAAATTTCGAGTTGCACCGCAATATCCTTTGATAACAATAAATTTCCGCACAATCACCCCCAAAACTTAATTAACACTTCACCCGACCCTGCGTACAGTCAGCAAAACAAGTTGATTGACAGTAATGACAGACGAAATTTACGTCATTGTTACTTTGAATTTTAAATCTATTTAGGAGTTTTCGGAAGACGAAAATATTTTTGTCGACTTTAGAAATTGAGTTACCTACGTGTTTGTTCGTCACAAATGATTCATAACTCGATAAGTAAATGGAGTATTGCGACGAAATGTAAAAATAGAATCACTTAAAATTTTAATCAACTATCCTGGACGGTACCGGGTACAATCGAGGCCAAAAGTTGCTTGGTTATCGATTAGACACCGCATCTGTACCCAGGCACCCAATAAATATGTAAATTCGGCGTGGATTAACCCCCGGGCGCAGGGAAAATGAAAACCGCTGGGTTGATTTATGTAAACAAGATTTTTAAAACGCGATACACTCAAAGTTGTTATCTTTATGGATTCGCCCAGAACGGATATTTATTATAATGTACCTTAAATAAACTTGGTTTGATATAACAGTATTTTTGTAATAATATTTTAGCGAGTTACATATAATAATGGTCCAGCCGATTATAAAAATTATTTCGACGAGACGTACAAAATTATAATTTTTAAGTGAACGAGATTTAAGAATAAATTAAAAAACGTTTCATTGTAATTATTACAAATTGCCAATTTCACATGATACGAAGTGTAATATTTTTTTCATACTAATAATCAAAGCAGTGCTTGTGTTATGCGTACTCACCCCCGTGCCTCGTGAAGCACGTTAAGCTGTTGGTCCTGCACCTAACCTCTCCCCGGTCGTGTTGATCTGCCGTGACATCGGATTATGAGTGTGAGATCACTATAATATGTCCTGCGCACCTGGCTAATTCGTTGAGACTGGCCGCCATGGTCGAAGTTCGGCTAGGAGGGCATTATATTATTATAGATAACTGAAATCGGAATTTTGTTCGGATAACTTTTATTTATTTATGCTACACATTATTAACTTATTTGGTTTACAACTGACATAAACCACACTTCGGTTTGTCCGTCAGCCTCAGTCTCTAAACTTAGGTATAGTTATCTGGTTTATAATGTATGTACAACTCCAAAACTACAGAACAGATCAAGATGATATTTGGGATTAATTTGGAACGTCCATATATTTTGAACTTCCCTTTAATAATGTATGGGAATGCATTTTAAGATTTCTGACTTTTTTTCATTAACCTTAGTTGGTCAGTTGTAAGGTTTTATATAAGTTTGACGACCTCTGTGGCGCAGCGCGCAAACGTCCACCTGCGGCGTAGCAGGTTGCGAGTTCAATTCCCGCCTCGGGACAAATGTTTGTACGATCTACAGATATTGTTCAGGGTGTTTTGGTCGTTTTCTATGTATAATATAAAATATCTATCTTTAAAATGTATTGTATTATCTATCACCCATAATACAAGCTCTGCATAGCCTGGGGCTATGCAGAGATAGATGATGCTGTGTGGATTGTCCAGTATTTTTTTTTTATATTTCGGTATAAATATAACTGCATATATTTTTTTAATAACCTTTTTATGGCAGGAAATAGGATCTATTGGCATCAAAGAAGTTCTGTGTATAATTTCCACTTTCTAGGTACATTTTATGGGGAATCTGTGAATAGTGGTTTTTTTGATTTCTATAAAAATTCTGAATAGCATTTTACTCAAGCTACATAAGTGAAGGTACTTACCCTTTACTGCCCTGTTTTAAAAATCCACCTTAGAAAGCTTTTATACCTAAGTAGATAAAATCTACCTACAAGCTGTGTGGTCCTGACTTAGAATTTGCACCACCCCATCTCTTCCTATGGGTGTCGTAAGAGGCGACTTAGGTATATCCAGGGGGGGTGGTCAGCAGCGACCCCTGCAGAACAATTATATCACCGAACTGCGATCCCCAACCTGCATGCCCAGCGTGGGAATTACTGGCACCCCCCCCATTATATAAACACCAATAAGGCGCTTATGAGGAGGCCTGCGTCCAGCAGTGGACCATACAAGCCTTTGAGGTTGTGGTTGAGATAAGTCTATTAAAGATAAATTAAGTATTTTGACTCAGCTGTTCTTATTATTCTAAGCCGATTTGTAAAGAAGGCACAGAATAAATAATACTAGGTACCCGGGCAGAGTTCAGCTCTAGAATGGAAAATTGTCGACTTGGATAATCATTTTTTATCTTTATTAAAATCGAAATATGTTTTTCACAAAGCTTTTGGTTGAAAGACATTTTTTGCTGGTAAAAAAAAAGTTAATTTGGTATAAATAAATATTTACCTGCTTGTTTTAAGAAAGATTTTTTGTTTATTTGTTATTTTATTATGATTTCAATGTAACGTTTTGTAGTATTCAATAAATAAATAATTCTGAACAATTTACACAGCATCATTTAGCCCCAAACTAAGCTCGAGTACTTTGTAGTTATTGTAAATGCAAACTATACCGTGTCCATTTTGAATGAAGCATAAACGTAAACAAACCGCCCATACTTAACCTAAAATTCACTTTGTTGGCGCGTCCTTTTATACGTAACTAGCTTTTGCCCGCGGCTTCGCACGCTCTATTCAAGTAGCTATGTCCGTCCCTGGGATACCGTTTACCTCCCTGCCAAATTTCATCAAGATTCGTTCAGCCGGGAACGAAAAAAAAACTATCCTGTGTCCGTCTTCTAGTTCTAAGCTACCTCCCCGCTAATTCTCGCTTCGGTTCAGCCGTTCTTGAGTTATAAATCATAGATATAAATCGTTAGATACGCCCCGACCACCAAAAACTGTAGCAATGTACACAAACAAAACAAGCGTACTGAGAAAATAGTGTCATCTCTTTTTCTCACACGTTAGGTGCAAACACAACTTTCTCTTTCGTGCACTCGCCATTTAAATTTGTTATTGTAGTCATTTTTGACAATGCGGACGATAAAATAAAAGTTATTTCAATATCTCGCAATACCTACGAGTGAAATGTTACACCTCTGGCTTTATTTGTGTTTCTTGAATTTTTGTTGCACTTTCAAAAGGCACACGTCATTTTGTATCACTATAATACTGCTCGCAAACATCCTTCACTACATGTCCGGCTAACACTGTGCGTAGATGTACACTGAGTGCAGGTTTAAGCAGGCGTAAGGTTCACTTGGACACAAAACGGCGCGGTCTCACTGAGGTAAGGGCATATCTAACGATTTATATCTTTGTTATAAATAGTGTAACTAACACGACTTTCTTTTATAAATATAGATTTACATTACTTGTCGATTTTAGATCCTCCCTTCAATAAAAATTGCCTACAATTATATCTGAAACTCGACGCCAAGCAAGTGAGATTTTGTTATTTGTTTCGTATTTTGTTTACTAACATGCTTCATTCAAAATGGATAAACCATAGTTTGCGAGATAATCAAGGTTGTGTTCCTTTAAAGCTACAAAAAACTGGACCAATATTTAAGAAGGTACATACATTTTTTTCTAAAGCAATGCACATAATTCAATCATGAATAACAAAACAAGGGCAAAAATAACAAAATTCACCGAGAAATTCCAAATTATATAAACTCTTGCGTAATCAGTTAACCCGCGCTACCTACCCGCGAAAATTATGCTTTTAATTCCAAAATGGCGGTGAAAGAATTCCGCGCCGCCACAATTTATGGTTTATACGATTTATATGAGGCTGTGCCGCTTCAGAAAACCTACAGGCATGTTTAAATGACTACAAAGTAAAAGAAAATGTATTATTTTTACCTTCAGGCACATAATAGCGAAGAAATTGAATGGAACAGTGGATATTATACTTACTCAAGAGATAAATCCTTTTTCCATGTGCCTGGTTCGATTTTTGAATTATCTAACTTTTTAACGAGTTCAATAATTCTGAATAAATAAACGCATACATACAATTTATAAGCTTTAAAGTTTCGTAAACTTTGTGTTGTAATCTCATAAAAGGAATTAAACTGTTGCAAGGTGCACTAAACCAACTCGTCTGCAGTTGAGCCTTCCCGGCAACTTGCGTGAACGAGACGTGCGATTTACTTCAAAATTGTATTTCAAAATAGTTATTTATCTCAGATTCTGTGAAAGCTACCACCTTCATATTTAGGGTATTGTTACTTCGATCTTTTATCTTGAATAGAGAGTTTGAAAACAAGGTGAAAGTTTTCTCGATAGTTTATTTTTTTGAACAATAGTAGTGTTTTGCACATATTTTGCTACTTATCTCAGCAAAAAGCACCCTTTTTTCCTTCGGTTTTTGTTTTGCTAAGAAAACTAGAAGTATTTCTTTAGTTATGTCTTAAAATTTTTCGATTGGTTGTTTCATTAACTTGTAATTAGGTAAAAATAGTTTTGGCGCATAGAAAATTCTGCACGTCTCTGCTCTGCACTCGCGAGAAAACCTATCTTGTCATTCAGCTCGAAATCCATCTCGCAGTGGCGTTATTGCACACTCTAAAAATAGGAGGACATCACACGTGTTTTCTTTGTGTTGTGATAGAATTGCAGAAAATGACTCACCTGCCAGTTTAAGTCCTATCCTCTTTCCCGGTGGCTTTAGCAGCTCTATGTGTGTCCTTCGCAGACCCCTCTCGGTGCAAAGTCCTGAATCCGTCGACAGCGAGGTTTGTGACTTGAAAACTGTAAAAAAAAACATACAAGTGGATTAGTTTTCATCATCATCATCTGCCTATATTCGACGACCTCTGTAGCGCGGTGGGTGAAGGTCCACCTGCGACGCAGGAGGTAGTGGGTTTGATTCCCGCCTCGGGCTAAATATTATATTTGTCCAATCTGCAGGTATTTGTTTAGGGCGTTTTGGATGTTTTTTCTATGTAAAATAAAAAAATATCTATCTATGTAGTGTAATTGTATTATGTATATATATCAGTTATCTAGTACCCATAACACAAGCTCTGCTTAGCTTGGGGCTAGATAGTGTTGTGTGATTTGTTCCACATTAATTATTTATTTTTAATCTAAGTGCTTATTTTGTCTCTCCTAATGAGCACCATAGCGCCCTGTCTTTAGCTTGACGCATCCAGCATCTGCCTCCGTTTTTAGCAGGTCGTCATCCCACCTGGCTTCGCCCTCCAGGGGCGTCTTACACTACGTTTGCTGAGGCGTGGTCTCCACTCAAGAATTCGTCACCGATAACCAACAAGAACAATAGAATATAAATTCAAAGGATGAACCTACCGTCAAGACTAAATCGGCACTTTAATTATGAAATGTGTTACATAAAATTAAATATACCTATTAGATAGAAAGGAGAAAACTGGAATCACCCGAATATAGCTATTTTTTCAACAAATAAAATCAAAGACTCGCAAGCGCAAAACTTAAACATTATCGAACATTACAACACCAAGGTATTATTTTAGTCGGAACGGCCAACAGTTTACAACTGCAGTAACAGTAAAAGTTGCTAACGAGCGGGCAGGGAGATTTGTAGGTTTGAAGCTTGTTAAATGTTCCCTGTGTTGTGGCGATAAAAAACAATGGAGACTCAGTACATCCTGTGTTTAGGGCAAGTGGCACGCGCCTAATGTGTGGTTGGGAATAAAGGTTGTAAAGGGAATGCTCCGAATTGAAATGTACACCACTTATATAGAAGGCTTGGAAGTCTCCTGGGTTGTGCTATAGGAAAATTACCTTGTAGGTTACATAAAGGAATTTCAAAATTTTGGGAAGAATGTTTGTGATTGTATGTTCAGCTAGCTACTACAGTGTGTCTACCATGAGATGTCACAGTTAAATCGTCTGGCGTTACTACAGTAGTAACGTAAATACGCAGATTATCTACGCGACTCATACTGCGCATTTTAGTAATCAACAATTTTTTTAACTACGGTCGCTAGCGAGTATGAGAGAGAGATAATTTATTGCACCCAAAAACACCTTATTGGTAGGTATAATACAGATAGGTAGGTAACATAAAACAATCTTAGTAACAAGGTACTCACTATAAATAGATGGTATTAAAGGGTAAAATGAGTCCCTGCCTCAGCATTTTGCAGTATTAAGCATTTGCATATGGATGATGAAATCTCATGGTAGACACACTGACCATGATTTTTAAATTTTTAACATCAAAATAACATGTAAACGAATTTTTATAAGATAGAACAATAAAACTTAAAAAGCTAATAATTTTCCCAATCATTGGTAGGTATATATAAACAAATTACGAAATTGACGGATAGCGCACTGCATAGCACGAAAGATACCGTTTCTTCAAGACCCTACTATGAAAATGAATATGACATAATTTCTTAGAGATCCGAAAACAAATGAGTCATTTAGTGACGGTTCCGCAACCGAAACTTGTAGTACGGACGGACGGACTTGAGCTTACTTACAGACCTACAAGTTTAACTAACTCAAATCTTGAACAATTTTGGTTTGTGTTTCTAACCGCGTAAATATTATTCAAGATTTTCCTCATTGTAAATAACAAAAACTCGATGACGTATTAACTTCCACCCATGCGTACATTGCGTACTCGCCAAGTTACAAAGAGTTCAATAAACCGGAAAAAATACAAAACATTCAACGTTTCAAAAACCTCTTGCAGAAACTTCGAGAAAAAATCCACTAAACTTTCTTCGCCACAAATGAGCTGTTTCAAATTTAGAATTGTGTAATTCCCTCGTCGACTCTGAAGTCGTTAGCAGAACTTGACATTTCATTTGAAAAAAGAAGGATTGGCTCACTTGACGCTAATTTGCTTTATAAAGTCCCCCGCTAACTTCATGTTAATACTTTGAGTACAAGAGCTCGTGAAATAATACGAAACAATGGGCGCCTTCATTTTGTTAATGAGTTTCTTACTCATTTGCTTGAGGAAAATTTGTCTGTAACCATTAGCAGTCTGCTTACAAATCTACTTATTGAGTAAGTAGGTATCTTTATGCGGGGGTGGTAAGCGAAGGGTGCTTACTTACCTTGTTACCCTATTCTCTGGATTATTCTTGCTCGGATAATTTTCTAAATATTATAATAAAATTTAGATTTAGAAAGATATGTAGTAACAATTCCGCGCAAAACCCTCGCTGATGAGATTCAACAAAATACGTTCGTATGCATTGTCCTCTAGGTTCCCACAAATTGACAAGTCATGCAATCAGAATGAAATTTGTTGAATTTCATTAGAGAAGACTGCGTGGATATGTTAATAAATATTATAATGTTAATTTTTGCAATGGACGACCTCTGTGGCACGGTGCGCGAAGGTCCACCGACGCAGGTTGTTGTCATTTCCCGCCTCGGGACAAATATTTATACGATCTGCAAATATTTATTTAGGGAGTTCGGGGTGTTTTCAATGTAAAATAAAAAATTGCTAACTATGTATTGTATTACGTATATATCAGTTATCTTGGATTGATGGAGGAATAAACATTATTAACTATACTGAGCTGTAAACGCATACATATTTTTACTCCAAAATCTGGATGGTAATTTAAGCTGGCATTGTAATGTGTTTGGGTTCTATGTAAATAAATTTTAAACAAATAATCCCTTAAAAAACTTTTTTTTTTCATTATTAAAATATAATAAAACCAAAGTAGGTAACGGTAATGACAATAATTACCCATCTATTATCTATTTGTCATAAAACTGCAAATTATGTCAATAGATTCCAATAACATAAATTAAAATTCACATGCTTGGAGTCGAGATAAAGATATATAATTGGACAATATTTATTGAAGAAACGATCTCAAGATAAATAATAGATTCAGGCGTTACTTTGCGGAAATCCATTGTAAATACAAGAATGAAAAATATTTAGTAACAAATATGAAAGAACATTTATCAAAGCAAGTCGTCTTAGACGACTTGCTTTGATAAATGTTCTTTCATTTTGTATAAATGTACAATTTGTTAGATTTTATCGCAGAAGGTTTTTTCGCGGAATGCCCATAATCCCCACGCTGTGCATGCGTATAATTGTTCTGCGTCATAATAAATAAAAGAAGGTATTATTCGATGTCTGAAATACATTGTACACAAAGGTGTGTAAAGTATAAACATGACTCAATGTATTTACGTGTCCAATCTATGATTTACAAATTAATCATGATGAATGATTAAAATTATATATCTGCTATTATTTAAATCATTCATGATGATTAATTTAAAATGAAACGAATGGGGATTATAAATAAAAATAAATAAATAAATAATGCTGGACAATTCACACAGCATTATCTAGCCCCAAGCTAAGCAGAGCTTGTGTTATGGGTACTAGATAACTGATATACATAATACAATACACTGCTTAGATAGATATTTTTTATTATACATAGAAAAACATCCAGAACGCCCTGAACAAATTTCTGCAGATCGTACACAAATTTGTCCCGAGGCGGGAATCGAACCCGCAACCTCCTGCGTCTCAGGCAGACCTTCGCCCACCGCGCCACAGAGGTCGTCAAAGGTCGTCGGGATTTAAACGAGATAGGAGAAATATTTTGTAAAATAAAGAGCTTGATAGTAGTATTAACTTAAAAATAACAAATGTCAAATTCTTTATCAAATAATGAATTCAATGTGAGATTACTTTGCCATAATTGCATTCACCGAAAACCCCGTTATTATAATATACTAATATTCGATAACGATAACCTGTTTTTTTTAACGTTGACGTGAATAACGTTATAAGGAAGCCTCTTCTACCATCAAATATAATAACTTCTGTTCATTGATTAATTAAAAAGGGAAGATAGGTTACGTTCTCCCAGCGCTTACTCAAAAATTGGCATGTGTTACAACTACATGCAAACACATACGCTCACAGTTAAATTTCCAGTCCTGTGCAATACAAAGAAGAACAAATACGGAAAGACGTATCTAAAACCGAAGTGAGACCGATACAACAATATTTCACGCGAATCACGACCGCCCGTGCCGCCGCCGCTGCCGGTCCTACGGTGACTGAGGTGGGAGCACACAATATTACACAATATAAGGTTGCCATTTTCGAGAAACTAATACCTCATGTTCCTTTTTTCATTAATCAATGCTTCTGTTACATTTTGTACCAAATGTAAGTTATCAAGTAACTAAGTTTCTCGAAACGTCCTGATTATTTGTTATGTTATTATGACACTGAATCAGTTTTAATGAAATGTCGTACATTTGACCTGAGGCCGAATTCTGCAAACCAATCCCTTTACTATGGCAATGATATCGTCGCAGAATCATTCATCATCATCATTATCATCAGTCTATGTTAGTCCACAGCTCGGACATATGCCTCCCCCTAATGAATCGTCCATAGATGAAAATATCAATCTCTCTGTGAAAATATCATTCTACTATATATCTGAGTATATGTAGAGTATATCTGAGTATATGTATATATAAATTCATCTGGACGATTCATTATGGATGACCTATGGGGGACAGTATCGCTCACGTCCGTAGGTGTTGACCCTCTGATACCCTACACGTGTCCTCTGGGTGGTGCTAAGAGCTATACACTCTGGTGGTAGGCTTCGGCCGTGGCTTGTCACCACCCTCCGGACTGGGCCAGTCCGTGAAGCAACTCAGTTGTGTTTCGGAATGTGGTCCGGAGTAGCCATCTTCTAGACCTTCGTGATACATCGTCGGCCGCATCTTCGCTTTCCATCATGTGAGAATTGTGAGATTGCGGTCAAACGAAGGACTATTTCTGATAAAAAAAAAAAAAAAAAAAAACCTATGTCCATAGATCCAAGAGAGATAGTTTATTTGGTTCACAAACGGACAGCACAAAATACAATCAGACAGACAAGTAGGAAGGTATTTAATAAACAAAACATCTAGAAATAAAACTTAAACGTGTAAAACAGGTGATTACTTGTAAAGTAAAGTTGTACACAGTATGTACACGTTAACTTATTCTAACCTACTCATGACGAGTGTGACATTGGCGTCAGAGTTACCGAGGTGAGCCAACACGGATCAGTCTCAGCCCAATGCAGTTTTTTACCCCGGTACAAAAAAGGTATAAAGCTGTGACTCGCTGGTTTTACGTGAAACCAACTATCTTATATTAACATTTGAAAGCATATGGTCTTCGTAATTAGCAATTGTATGGCAGAAGCCATTAAAAAGTGTTTCAATGCCATCAAAAGGGCTTTCAAATGTCAAATATTGGTTGAAAATTTTTACCGTAAGCAGTCTGCTGGTCTTGGTGACACTAGGAACCGAGACGAGCTGACGTGTTACAATTCAGGTGGAATATGTGCAAAAAAGGCACTGTACCAAATTGATTATGTCAATGTCAGAAATTACTGTTATGTCAAAGTAGTTAAAGAGCGTTCAATAACGCCGCTACAAGATGGATTTCGAGCGGGATGACAAGATATGGTTTTCTCGCGGGTGAGAAGTACAGAACAGAGACGTGCATCGAATTGTCTATGCTCTAAAACTGTTTTTACCTAATTACAAGACAATAAAACAACCAAACGAAAAATTAAAAGACATAACTTAAGAAATACTTTTAGGTTTCTTACCAAAACAAAAACCGAAGAAAAAAAAGTGTGCTGTTCCTGAGAAAAATAGCAAAATGTGTGCAAACATCTACTTTACAAAAAATAAACTCTTGAATAAACTTTTACGTATCGTAATCGTATCTAAAAAAACAAATTCAAATTCAAGTAGGTACTTAATTCAAGATAAAATATCAAAGTAATATTTCCCTAAATATGAAGTTGGTAGGTTTCGGGGATTCAAAGATAAATAACGATTTTTGAAGTACAATTTTGAAGTAAATTGCTTATGGCTTGCGACTTGACGTGACATGTCACGTCCACATTTCTAGTATAGTATCGTGGTATAGTAAACGTAATAAATAACACATTTATTTATTTATTTATTCAATAAAGGTTCACCAACAGTATACATATAATAGCTTAATATAACTTAATTAATGGCAATACTTATTGTTCTTATACATATACCTATAATAGGTGGACACAACATTCTTAAGAAATTAACTTAAAGATAATTACAATAAAAATTCAGAATAAAGTAATAAAATATACTTACCTACACAATATAATACGTACCTACCGTATTACCGTAGGTCTCTTCCTACGGTAATAAGATGTTGTTACTCTTAACAACATAATAAAGTGTACACGTTGCAAGTACCGTATAGTATATAGACGAGGGAACTGGCCAAAGTTAACCTTTAACCGACAAGTCTTTACAAGTTTCATGTAGAAGGTGCCTCGTAAATTAAACTAAAGTGAACTTAATTTAATTACTAAGACAACGTTCTAGATTTATAACAAGATGGTGGAGTAATGAGGGATTCAGTAGGAAGTAGCCAAGTTGTTAGCAATTGTTAAATGTTGGGAAGTTTTACATCTGGTATGAATTAGGTAAGTACAGAATTTTCATGTATACCTACTGCTTGATAGAGTTACCTTTCCAACAACAAAGCATAAGTATCATCTATGTGGTCTGTGAATAAAGCAAAAATTTCAATTCATTTAGTAAAAAAAATGTAGTTATTGTACCTACTAATTGTTTTATCATGTTGATTAGTTTTATGTACATAATTTAGCCTTTAATTTCAGTTTTGTTTTTCATATTCCTCGGTTTTTTGTATGAGTGCTAAACAGAATTGTATTCTTTTATAAGTATTATTATATTTCCACAATTTACTTAAACTAGTAACAATAAGCATTAATTTAACCTATTCCTTTTCTTCCTTCGAATAAAGAAGGGAACAACCTAGAAAATGATTGCGTACGCGTGTGAACACGATTTTACTTACTGAGTCATACTACATGGGGTGTCACTGACGCCATATGTTATATGACTCAGTGAACACACCCCTTAAATTGCCTTGAGGTGAGTATAAACTAGAGCATTTAATAGTAACAGAACATCTATCATTCGATGTTTTTAAAGTTACTTGAACAAAACATTGAACATGACACATGCTTGATTCTTTTTCACTTCTTCCGCTAGTGGACAAAAAATTTAAGTGAATTAGATTCAATTGCACCTTATTTCTTGTTTGATAGTAATAACTATTTATCAAGCTGTTTATATATTAAAAAATTTGACTTGTCTAAGTGCTTATTTTGTAAGTCTAAAGAAATAAACGATTTGACTCTGACCCTGACTCTGCTCTTTTACAACCTGATTCTAAAAACGAACGAGCGTTTTGTTGTAACATTTTATCGAACGGTGCGCGAGGCATAGAAAAATGTACACAAATGGTCTTTATATTTATTCAGTAGCATGGTAGAAATAAATGTTACAAGTAAATGCTCACTTGACGAGAGCATTACGTCGAACACAGCGTCGAGCTTTAGATAGAACGTTACTTAATATGTAAATACTTTAAGAAACTGAGCATTTGTCTGTATTCTACTATTCGTAAGAACGCTACATTTCGTCGTCGTAATGGTGCAAATGTCTATACTCACTTTAAGGTAATAAAAACAAAATTCACCAAACCTTTTACCCTTTCCGAGCGCAAAGTAAAGTACAAACATGCAATAAATAAGGTTTAGTACAGAAAGCAGTGTTAAAAGAGCGACCTCGTAATTAGCAAACATTTCTGGACGCGTCATTTATCAAGGGAGAAAAGAGGAATAAACAAACATCGGGAATAAGGGAATTTGTGAGTTCTCGGACTGAGCGAGGCTGGTTTGAGTGCGAGCGAGTTTAGTTGCTGAGAAGCGGTTTTGTATTGTGGTTTCTCCAATGTCTCAACAAAGGTATTCTCAACCTCGCATGAGTGACGCTCATATTTGCAACGGCTCAATAAAGAATCGTCAACATTTTCACTAAGTTGTTCTCGACGTCTCACTATAGACGCTTATACTCCCCTTGTCTCAATAAAAAAATTTTCATTGTGTCATCCCCGAAGTCTCGCGAGTAACGCGTCTATTCTCAGCGTCTCATTTATGTCTCATGTATGTCTCACAGACGTCAGACATTGGGAATATGCGTGTCTCACGTAAAATATTCTGAACGTCCCACGGAAACGAGTTATGGGTTACCCTGTAGATAGCGCTTACAATGCTATAAATTTATTCCATATATAAATTTATTCCAGTTTTCCCCCTTGATAATTTTTCGTGAGGGGGAAAACTAAATTATACCTTTTGTTCTTTTTGGCTACAAAAAAGGTGGTCATGTCCGCTTATTCCCAATCCGCTGTATATTCTCCATAAAACTACAACAAATCACGGCAACCAGATTTTTCAGCCATTAACAATAACCATGTAACACTGAACTTTTGATTGAAAAATGGTACACCACCTCAATTTTCATATTTTACGACACATTAATTGAAAAAAAAAGGATTTTATGATACAAATAATCCTGACGGTGCAGTCTTGTCATGTGTCTATCAAGCAAGATTTTTTAATAATATCGCAATGTGAAAACAAACCCAGAGAATTGCACGCTACAAGTTCATAAAACTATACCTATTCAATGTGAGTAACAAATGTACAGAAAGACAGACGAACAAAAAAAGTGTCCGCAAAGCTGAAAAAGACTCTCGAAATCCAATCCGCTCTTTATCCGACTCAAATCTTACCAACGAAAAGGCAACGCCACTCACGTCGACAAAGTGTAATGTAGCATCCGTTGCTTGTATCATTCCACAATTGTGAGCTGTTTCAAAACTTAGCCGGCATTCGTTTTGCGTTCCGAAATAGTCTCTTTCCTGTCGTCTATCCGAGAGAATATGAGCTTTATTGCCTTGTCATACGATTCTATAATTTTGTAGCCATAGGCCAAAAAAGGTTGTGGGTCGTCTAGTCTAGTGTTTATCGCAAAATGCACTGTGTTTTGCTAACAGTGTGTCTCAATTTTGCTCGGGGCTTTACAGGTTGTGCTTTTAGTGTGAATTTGGGAAGGTTTTCCGGCAAAGTTTCTTAGCGCCAAATTCTTTCTTTGCATTGGTATCCTCGTATATTGCTTCCTCGCTTGGCGTAAGTTTAAGCAATTCATGTCCAACTTTTATGTGCTGAAAGGAATTAAATATTTCTGTTGAAGTTAAAGGTAATGTGAGGCAGCTGTTCGTAGCAAGAATGTTTTGTTCAGTTAAGATAGTTTGTATCGCTTATTATATGCGGATTTTCCAACAAAAAGTCCAATAAGCTGAATAGAAAGCAAGCAACAAGATCAGATAGCAAACTTTTATTTAGAGCCAACATTCTTGTCTAAGAATCTTTGCTTCCTTTATTTTTCATTATCTTGACAATGAACACGCCACATTTTTTTTATTTCTGTTAGATTTTCATTTGTCCATAGAAGATATCTAATGTTGTTTTAAGTTGATATTCGTCTTCGGAAATTAGTAATTGGCCATCAGCAAGCATACGCCGAACTATCCTGTTATATTCTAAATTTTTAAGTCTACCTGTGTTCTCTATACTCGTATTAATAAATCATTACCTTCTTTAAACCAAGCTTGTTTTATCCCATAGATTACAACCGATATTTGTTTTCGATAATGGTCTTACACCTTCCTTTTTCTCTCATTTTATTTAGTCCCCTAAAAGCTATTAACGTGCAAACATCCATTTGTTTTTCCTTAATCCATGCTATCATCAGAAGCTTACAGTCGATACACAACACAGGGATCCCTTATTTCATTAAATCGTTGTTACTCGTACCTGGGGTCCTTCATTACCATGTTATTGGGGTCTAAAATGACACCTTACATTTTTCAATCAGTAGCTCACGGAAGGGCCTCGAAACGGATAAATGTTTAAACAAAACGCAGTCCTGTGGAAATAGCTTGGTCACTACTCATCTATGTTTATAATAATATGTGGCTATAATAATAATAAGATACGCAGTGTTGGTAAAGTTCAGTAAAAGTAATCAGCGGAAAATAATGACGAAATCAAGTAAACGAATTTTAATACTTAATGTTTCTTTGGCTTTGTTACAGGCAAAATTAATCTTTTCTTTAGCGTAATATCAAATCTCCTCGACCTAACATTATCATTTCGTAACAATTGATCAGTTTTGTTGGAATTTCAGTTTTATAACGATAAAAACCTGGGTTTCTTTACAAGGGTGATTATGATTAGGTATCGTTCAGACCTTCGTGATACACTGTCGGAAACATCAATCATCATCCATCATCCTGATGGAAACATCAGGAATTGTAGTCAAACATAGCATAGCCATAAAGAAAGATTTCATTACGGTCTATTCTACATTTCACCCATATACAGTTTTTTTCATAAAGTTTGACATAAAGGTTTACCTCAAAAAATGTTGGGCCTTTCCGTTATTTGTTTCCATAAAGACAAATGACACAGCGGTCTAAAATTGACTACTAAGAAAGGTAGAAACATTTACCTACGCAGAGAAAACTCGACGTGACGGAAGCAATGTTTTTTCAGCTGTAATTAAATCTAAATGAATTTCAGGAACCTGTTTAAAAATAAATTCACTTGATAATGAGATAAATGTCGCTCATTATCTATGTCAATTCGCAACTCGGCAAACAAAGTTACATATTTACAAGTACTCGAGCAATCTAACAATCTAATTTAAAAAAATAAACAAAACCAAGTCCATTTTCCATTTTTTGTAAAGCTAGTTCTTACAACGCAAATATTAATTTTGGATGTAGTTTAGAAGTTCAGTCGTCATTTATAAAAACACATTTTTTCTGTTTTTAGATTGAATAGAAATATGTATATGGATATAACTTAGTAAATCGGATTAATATTTTCAGTTTATTCCAAGAAAAACGACTAAGAATAAATGTATTTTACTTACAGTCAAAGTTACAGATACTTCGTGAAACTAGACGTGAGACGAATGTTTTTTAACAATTATAAGGACCTTGTAATTTAGTTGCTATCCTCATTTTTATTATTCATTCAAGTCGACGTCATTTTTATTAGTAATCATAAGGATTCTACATTTCCTACATCTTTGTACGTGCTTTTCGCATTATCGAAAGTTACACCAACTAAAAGCATCGAAACTAAAAAAGTCCGGCGTCTTTGTAAAAAACGCTAACTTTTACATCACCATTTCATTGTGCACCAACTTTTTGCGTTAAGTAAGCTGTCGTCGTGTGAAAAATTTAGCAAAACTTACCGACTGACTACGGGTAGGGTTGCCACGGCTATTTAAGTTTTACGGCCATTCCTATCCGACTTTGGTTCCATAAAGTTTTCTAATGGACGCTGATTAAATTAGATAAGTAAACGTGTAATTTACGTTACTTTTCAACTCAAACCAACTCGATGGATCTGATACACTTGTGCAATAGTAATTTATTCGGTTAGAGTAAGGTTACATTATAAGTATATATCACAGGAATAATTCCCTACACAATGGTGAAATGTGCAACGCGCTGTGACGTCTCCCGTTCTTGAAGGTTTTGGCTCATATCCGTCTTTTTCAAATGCTTGCCACCCCTGGCATCAACTTGTTAAAGTAACTCGGTGACAAACATAACAAAATAAGATTCTTTATGTAGTGTTGAAGCAATATCAGCTTAGTTGTGTAGATAAACAGAAAAGTTTTCGGTTATTTATCGGAAGATGTTGTAACATGATTGAAACGATTTACTATAGGCGTATTCATACAGTTAGTATTTCAGGATCGGTTTATTTCATGAGATGTTGGGGATAGGCGCTTCTCACGTGACACGTTGGGAATAGCAGCTTTTCACGAGATATCTTTGGTGTGAACATAATCTTCAGTAGCGACGGATCCGTGTAGAACTGGTACTAGTTTTAGTAAATACGGAAACTGGTCTGATGCACCAGCTATTATTTGATGAATATTATTTTGAAAATAAATGTGTTGAGTTACCTAACGAACGACTACACAAAACATTGTGCTGTATTTTACGAAATTACGAACTGAACGTATGCTTACGTTAAGTACGTAATTAAAATTTTGCGTCCAGAGTGCAAGGCAAATATAACTTCCACTCAGTATTGTGCTGGATCCACTGTAATGTGTCCACCAAGCGCTGGTTTTCAGTGGTTTTGTTTCTTGTTCATAAAATAATTTAGGTCCCTATCAACCAGTTATGTTTAATTAATGTCTTGGTAAGTTCAACATTAAAACAAATGCGTTGGGTTTAAACTTGCCGAGAATTTAAAACTAAATAATGAAAGAACGTAATAAATAATTATCATTTACAAATACGAACTAGGATTTACTTACCTTGAATAGATATATAGATAATATTATACATATAATAATATAATAAAAGTGCGAGTGTTGCCATGTAGGACAAAGGACTACCTGTTAATTTATATAATAATAGATATAGGTAGATCTAGAGATATTAAATTAATAAAAAAATGTTTTTACAATAGTTTATGTTATTTTGGATATGTTTTTTGTAGAAAAAGTTTTAAGAAAAATCTCAAGCCTCGCATAACTTCCAACTCCCATCTACGAATATACTATAAACAAGATAAATATTTCCTCTCGGAAACGAAACCATTACCTTAGTATATTCTACCTACAATACCTACACATAAAAACAATGTTTCAAGGGAAAAGCTAAATAGAAAGAGACGAAGTGAGCACGCGCGTCCTTGGTAATGGATTACGTGATCCTTGAAGAACATAGGAAATAAAGGATAGCAGTCGTAGACAACAGTTTTACGGTATAGTTAAGATATTCCACCATTCCTCTAAGGCAAAATTTGTTCTTGGAACCTTTTCTTTGACGTCACCTACCTTTCTATCATCATCATCATCTTTAGGTTTTGGTTATTATTTTAGTATATACTATGGATCATTATCATCATTATCAGTAGCCTGTATACCTACGTCCACAGCTGAACAAAGACCTCCCCCAAACGACGCCACGAAAAACGGTCCTAAGCCGCCTCCATCCATCGACTCCCTGCGACCGCTACAATTTCGTCGGTCCATCGAGTTGGAGGTCTTCCTACACTCCGTTTTGCATTGCATCGCGGTCGCCACTCGAGAACCTTTGCTCCCCAACGGTTATCGGTTCTGCTAGCTATATGGCCTGTCCATCACCATACTCTGGGTCTTCTACGGATTGTTGTATTACGGATCCTATCGGGTAAACTATGGGTTATTTCTAAGAAAATTAATATAAAATTTAGACTTCCACGGAACTCGGACCCGCGTACTGATAGGAGGACATCTTTGTTTCTTTTTATTAAAGTTCAAACAAACTTGTTCACCCTGGTAAGACAGACGAATTTTAAACGAATTAGACAGACGTTTCGTTGGTAACAGGCCGCAATGTCAACTCAGACATTCCTTGACGTTGATCTTTATATATATAATTAGTCTACTGCTAGACATAGGCCTTCTATAATGAGCGCCATAACCCCTGTCTTTAGCTTGACGCATCCAGCATCTGCCTACAGTCTATCGCAGATCGTCATCGCACCTGGACGGAGGGTATCCTACACTACATTTGCCGATTCGCAGTCTCCACTCAAGAACACGTTTCCCACGTGGTTGTCTGTTTGTCGCGAGATGTGGATTGCCTAATGCCAGCTTGCCTTTTCTTTATGTGTAAATTTGTATGTCCGTAATTTTGGTTTTCTGTCGAATGTATTCGTTACAAATCCTTCCCTTCAGAGAGACTCAGAGCATACCTTTTTCTAAAGCTTGCTAAGCGACCTTTTTATGAACTGTTGCAATGACGATCTTTGCGATAGCAACTTTTTATCACCCGATTGCCAACAAAATTAAAATGTGACCACACGGAAAGCACCGGTACTGCGGTGCTTTCCCCCTACCACCTACACCCTACTGCACCCTACTGCTGGCAGTGGCTGGCTGGCGGGTACCACCGCAGTACCGGTTTAAAAATCATAATCCTGTCAACCTTATTACAAATAATAAAAAAAAAACTTTATGAAAGGGAATGTGGTTCTATTCAATAAACTCCCGTAAAGCGCAGCATTTTCTTATGAAAGGAAAATTTTATCGACATCATTATCTTTTATTGAGCTGTTTCTTCAGAGCTTTTTCTGTTTTGCGTTGCTCTATTCATTTCTAGAGTACCTAGTTTTTTTCATAGTAGATTTATTTATTTATTTAGTTTAGGTACACAAAACACATCATAAGCAATAATAGAATAACAAAAAATAAATTTTCAAATATGATCTGGCATGAAACAGAACTTATTTGCACTCAACAAATAATAGAGTGACATGTTGAGTAGTAGTTAATACATCATAAAATTTTAAAGAAGCTATACATCTACAATTTTAAGAAGTTATACTTAATTCGATTTTATACAGTCTATAATTTAATTCAACTCTTCGAAGAACCGAGATAAAAAATAACACATAAAATACTAAGATACATACTAATAATATATCAGGGGTAGATACTCCTAACTAGATTTTTTTATCTTAAACTAAACCTATGGTGTCCTGGATTGGAGTTGTGAGCTAGAATTTATTTCTGTAGATAAAACGCTCTTACAAAATGACTACAAAATTTTGAACGTTAGAGTTTCCAACCTACCATAAATTATAATTAGTTACGTAGCTTCACAATTAGTCACCAAAGATCCTGAATCATGCATCCGCCCTGCTTTTAATAAAGGCTGATTCACACAATTGATAAGTTAGGTATTTTTAAATTTGCAAAAGCTATTCCGACTATTTTAAAAATTAAAACGATATGTTTTCCCTGATATTTTTTTTATTTAATATGCATGTATGCTATAGATGAAAGTGAAGCACCAGCTTTCATATAAACAAATAATCATGAAAATCGGACCGTCAAACGAGGTAATAAAAAAAATACAGTCGAATTGAAAACGTCCTTCTTTTTTTGAAGTCCGTTAAAAAGGACATAGCGGATCAAGAGGAAATGACAAAGCTGATGCACTGGCTCGGAGAGGTTCGGAGGGGCAACCTACGGGGCCCGAACCAATAATTTGACATACTTCGGCAAATTGTCGGCATTGTCACAGCATGCTTAACAAACGCCTATTTGATCTGTGTACCACGGACAGCCCCAGATATGCAGAGGGCGCATGAACGCAGTGGGGACGGCCTCGCATGAGCTTGTAGAGTGCGATAGCGTAGCTTCTCAACGACTACAATACCTCGGGACACCGAGGACGCCCAGGGAGGCATCCACCGGTGGGCATCGTGTGTCTAGTCTAGCAGCCCCCCGAAACGCGCAAAAAGAGCCTACTTGTAGCTGTTGTGGGAAAAAATCATTACATTACGCTGCGTAACACCGGTCAGCGCTTATTAATGCAATACCACAACACAATAAAAAAAACGTAATAAGGTCCCGTTTTACACTTTGGATACGGAACCATAAAAACTTGCATTTAATTAAGGGCTGAAGCTCGAATCTTGCTAGCTCTATCTTCAGATACATGTTACAGTGACTAAAGTGCTTCCCACAAATTACAATCGTTTGCTTATCTGAGGCCATCAATCCATATGGATTCTGATATAAAGATATGATGATCTGTATATAAAGAGGAAATATTTGAATGTTTGTTTGTTTGTATTGAATAGGCTCCGAAACAACTGGACCGATTAGAAGAAAAAAAATCATCATTGAAAAGCTTACTTTTCAAGGAGTGACATAGGCTATACTTTATCCCAGAATTCTGACGGGAACGGGAACTACGTGGGTGAAACCATGAGGCGCTGCTAGTATAGAATACCTACATCTAAAGCCCATATTTGAATCAACATTTTTGTACTGTCGTGCAGTGGTAATTTTCAGGTGTGTGTCAAGCTTTAGGGTTCCTTAAAATATCCCAATCAGTGTCAGTAAGAAATTAACCCCCGCTCGGCCATGTTTTAGGTCCAATGTCACCGTTGAAATTGAACGCGATCAATTGATGTTAAAACTCGCTGACGCATTAACTGAGTTCAGTTGATGCATTTTACATTTCACCAGCATAAACAAAACGCAGTTAACGCGAAACTCGTTTAAACATCCTGAACGCCTGATATTGGCGGTTGAGCGTCTATAAACGCGTTTAAGAACTGTTAATGTCGTTGCATTTCTTTTGTATATGTAAGTACGAACGAGGAGGAACGAAATGAATAATAAACCATCCTAATGGCGGGAGTGTTGCATTCTGTGGTTATTGTCTATGATTGTATGTCAATCTATGGTAAATGTTCATTTACCTAAACACAATCAAAATTTTGATCCAAAAAGCCGGTAAAATCGGTTTGACTTTTAACGAGATTTAACTCGATATATGAACGCGTTTATTTAGAAGCGAGTTTAGTTAAACGCGTTGTAAGATACTAACGGTAAAATCCCCCTTAGTCCTTTATTGGCAGTTGTCTGCAGCAGCCATTGGACGTTATTTATAAACGTCAAGGAATGTCTGACTTGACATTGCGGCCCGTTACCAACAAAACGTCCGTCTAATTCGTTTAAAATTAGCCTGTAAATGCCGAGCGAATACGTTTCTATGAAATTGAATAACGAGAAACAAAACAATTGTACATTGCTTAAAGCAAAGAAAAATGCAAATAAACCATTGAAAAATGAAGAAACATAATAAACAATTGAAAAAAATTAGCAACTTAACAACTGCAAACAACGTAGAGGAGGCTAAACTGATCCATAAAAGTAACAATCGGCGTCCCCAAGATATTGGCTATCGGTATTCCCTCGCTTTTATAAAAAAACATTGTAATGTTAGTTTATTTTTTGCGCAATAAATAATTATTATTATTATAGCGAGCTTAGAAAAAGGATGGTATATTTTTTAGTCCTGTCAAATTAGTTTAGTTTAGTTTTGGCGACATCTGAATGGACACTTATGCCATCTAAAAAGAAAAAAAAAATGTTTTATCAAAAACCTATTGTTCTTTAGAATATCCACCGATCCAATATGCAAAAATAGTAACGAAGTGAAAATCTAATTCTTTTTGTAGTGAAATCGAATTTTATACAAAAGCTTATAACATTTTTCAATCCCGGACCAAAACAGGATTTTAGTTCATTAAGGGACTTTCCCTTAAATGATTTTTTATAATATTTTATGCAAATTGTAGCATTCGTTCCAATAAATTGCTGTGTAGTGCCGGCTTAGAATTTGCACCACCCCAACACTTCCCGCGGGTGTCGTGAGTAACTAAGCGGTATCCGCCGGAGGCAGAGCAGCAGCGTCCCCTGAAGAACAATACTACCACCGAACTGCGATCAGTTCGGTGGTAGTATTGTTGTGACATTATCCCCACACTGGGCATGCAAGTTGGGGATCGCCCCAACTTGCATGCCCAGTGTGGGGATAATGTGCATTACCCCCATGAGAAAACCCAATAAGATGTATAACAGGAGGAGGCCTGCGTTCAGCAATGGACCAATAAATAGGCTGGTGAGGTTCCAATATTAAGTTGATTTTATGTATAACTTATTTTATTTTGTGGAATTTGCTTAGGTATGCAATTTAGTAGGATGATTTATCAGGTTCAAGGGATATTAATAAAACATAGGGCTTTGCATACAAAAATTCAGAAAAAATATTTTATAACTTTTATGACCCCTTTCAGTGTGGCAGCCTCAGTGAGGCCGCCGCAGACACGTTATTGTAATTTTTTTCAAGATGGCCGCAGCTCCACATAATCGAAACTGGCGAAAAGTTTTTCTATCTTATAAATGTTACTTGAATCTCTTGCTCAGTTTCCATTGTTATGTTAAACTATTGCACTGCGTTATGTCACATAAACCATTTTACATTACTAAATAACAATACTGTAACAAAATGTAAATTCCAGTTCTCATTATGCGACGACAAAGCGGTTGAATAATGGCCCTAATTTGTAATGTTGCCACCACTAATACGATTGATCGGTACGAATATGTTACGCAAATAACGGAATTCATTACCATTTAGCTAACATTATTTACAAGCCATATACTGGACTTACTTGATCCCACCTAAGATAGCCCGCCTATCCCGCGGGAACTGTATTGTGGGATAAAAAGTAGTCAATAAAAAGTAGCTAATGTGTTATTCCAGGCCTAGAACTACCTTTAAGCAAATATTATTTGATATAAATCGGGAAGATCTAAACTGAACACGATTTAAATGTTTAATGTCTGTAAACAACAAAGAGCAAAAGTTCACAGAAAAGCAATCGACAAGGAAATTAAATAACAGAAGCCAAAAACAAATTACAAATAAATAATTCATTGCAACACAATCCCAAAGATAACCGGAATTCTACGGAGAAATTGACGATCCTCTTTCCTACTTAGATGTAAAATTGAAAATCTGTCGGTTTGTTGATGAGGTAACTTTAAACCTCTGAATCGGTCTAAATGAAAAGATTATAAGGAGAATTCCCATTTAGGACACCAATTTAAAGAGCACCACATTGAGGGCACCATTTTCAGTTAGAGCGCCCGAAAATAATCAAGAATCAATAACTCATTATTTCCATAAATGCAATATATGTAGGTACCTATGTACACTTAAAAAGTTAAATAATAAAATTAAACACTGACACGGAAATACAGTGATATTTTGTATTTCGCTTGCTTCGTTAAGTAGACTAAAGTAAAGAAGCGACGAAGAAACCTTAAGCATGTTAGTTGAACAAGAAAGAAAAAGAAAGAAGTAGTTAAATAAATAGATAATGTTGGACATTTAGTTAAACCTATGATATGTTAATTGGAGGAGCAATGAGACCGCTTGAGGAGTTGAACGCGTAAAAACGACTACTTTTAAAAGCATCGTCTACATTAGCATGCGACGCAGGAAGTTGTGGTTTCGATTACCGCCTCGGGACAAATGTTTTAACGATCTGCAGATATTTGTTTCGAATGTTTTTTTTATAGATAGTAAAAACATCTCCCTGTATTTGTTATGTATTGTATTAGTAACTACGTATATGAAATAAGTCCTGGCGTTTTTTATTTCTTGGATCATATATTTCCTACCATAACGGTGTGCAATGTCTGTGTGCAAAAAAACAACTAAAAAAAAAGCCAAATTAAAACTACCTATCGATATAAAAAGTGCACATAAACTTATCGTTTTTAAGAAGTCTTAGTTGCAAGTAGAACCGCGGCCTTACGCTTGGTAAGGATAAATTGGAGTTATGGAAGAAATTTAACACGAAACTGACAATAGGGAAGGAACTAATTCCAAAGTTTCGATTTGAGCAAGATTGTGTTCGGCCCAACGCGTAGAGCAATTACTGGATGGATCTGTTCATTTTGATCTCATCGCTCAGCTCAAGTTACATTTTGACTTGTGTTTATCGATTGTATTTATTTCGGAGATTTCGTTTCAATAATACCTTAGAATACTTTGCTAAACCATATTACACTATTTAAGGAGTGTTATTTACGCTGTGTAAAGTACAGTACAGCGTAAATATACACGCTGGGTACAAACCCTTTGAAATGTTAAGTATATAAGAAAATGTATCTATTCATAATGTTTCAAGAAATTTTATGGCCCTTTACATTATTTTCAAAAAACGACTTCTCACCGTTTAACATTTTACACAAAAAACATTTCTGATGCCAATCGATTCTGTTTCTTATCAAAAGTTTTAACAACTAACTTGTGTATTTATAATTGAGAAAAATATTGTGCAAAGTAAGTACCATTTATACCTGGGTGAAAAATTCACTTTCCAGCTCTGGCAACAGCCCAAACCGAGGTCAGCATCTAAGTGGTGTCCTATTGCCCCATCAATATTTTTAAGGTGGAAATAGACTGAACCCACACCATCTTATATACCTACGAGATGCATCTTGAATTTCTTTGAAAACAGAGGACCAGAGGGCCTTGACAACCGGCATTCGCTATGAAGAGAATCGAAAACAATTGAAGGATTCGTAGGGAAAAATTCGAAACAGATCACGTGACATATCTAAGGCATATTGTCAAACCCATACTTTTTTAAACTATTTTAGTATCGCTTTCGACATCGATTGTTACATTGTCTACGCCCTTTAGTCTAAATACATTGAACGTACGCGACGCTATTCGATGTACATTTCGTCACCTACCGTTTAGGCATAAAAGTGAATTCCTTTCGCTTTAATAATTTGTGGTACCAAAATCAAAACAGTTTATTTCGGAAAACAATCAACGTTTCTGCAAACCCCTTTGAAGCAAAAAGTAAAGCACATTCATTTAAAGCAATCGAGTATTTTTTTATTAATTTTGTTTCCAATTGTATAAATATTCCAGAACTTTCTCCAACAGCCGTGAATGCGAATGTGACCTGTTTTATTTCAGCGTATGGATATGTCACCTTCTGTATGCTGAGTATGTACTGCCATACTGTTTACTACAAATTTGCGTTACTATATTTTTTATGGAAATGTGACAGCGCTCCAAGCAAAGGGAACTTTACATAACTTTCACATAGAGTATGGATATCTATCCAGATATATCTATAGATAGACAGACACTTTATTAGGTACACACACAAACAGCACAGGAAAAGTAACAAAAAAGAACAGTAACAATATCAAAGGCACATATTAAGTAAATACAGGGAAGCAGGTGTGTACCTAAAAAAATGATTTTTCTATTCTATTATATTCTATTCTATTCTACTTACCTAGTGAACATGAGAGTAGGTAAAAAGAAGAAAGTGAAAAACAAAAACCAAGAGGTATAATAAGCACCCTACTAACAGTGCACTCACCTTAATGCCCATACACCAGCGAAAGTGGCGCCCCCAACTATTATATCTTATTATTACGTTGAACGCAGGAATTTTTAAAAATCCTACGTTCAGTTTGTGGTATCTATTATAAGCTATTTATTAATGCCTCTGTAATAGTTTCATTTTGTAAAGCTTAGGAAGAGATACGAAGTTGCGTATTTTGGCCACCAAACTCTAGTTTTTCATCTCCTCCTAAACTATATGAGATAAAATTATAAAAGAGGTATTAAAAAATAGCTTATAATAGATACCACAAACTGAACGTAGGATTTTTAAAAATTCCTATGATAAACGTAAAAATATGATAAAATAGGAATTGCTGTCAGATTGGCTCGGGTATGCGCCTTAACCGGTAGTCACCATCCGCCCAGGGCGAAATATCCACGCGTTTCTGCGCTGCCGTGTTGCGCCCAAATGGCTCAGTCTCAGCTTTATGCTGTTTTACCAGGATAGGTATAAAACAGCGGTGGTTTTTTAGACTAACCTTATTATGTGCGATCGTACAATCAGCCCGTTTGTAGGATGTCTAGACCGTGTACAAAATTCTGCCGTACAGTTTAATGTCTAGGCTGATCGTTGAACGAACGCAGAAACAAACGTTTAACATAATATCTGACATTGTTAAGCCATCTTGTCGAATGAAATAAATTAGGATACCACTAAAACATTGAAAAGATGAGGATCCCAAAATCCCCACACACAAAGCAACATAATCTGGCAAACCACTCCATTCCTAAAGTTTGACGAAAAGAAGAAAACTACGATATCGAACTAACTACGAAAAAGAAAAAATTGGATTTAGGAAGCATGTTCAGCAGAGGACATTTTCCGAACTGATGTATCTTGATATTATTTTAATTGCGCACAGAACCAAGTTACTGTGTATTATTCCGATATTTTGATACAACAAAGTAGCTTTAGAGTTGACGAAGGGAATTCCGCTTTTGCATGGAAATGAATCTTTTATTGGCATCTTTTATTTACATGAAACAAGTTTTGTTTTTTTAACGGGGTATTATACTTTCTCACTAGGTAAGGTAAAAGTCTACCTATCGGTGAATTATATTTTGGTAGGAGTTCCAGATTACATAATGTTTTTTCGGGACACAAAAACTAGCCTTTATGATAATACAGGCAAGATCTATTTTTGCCGTCTTCAGGAGAAAATTCTGTTTTCGTCTTTTTTGTATGTATTTTCAACGATTTCTTCGTCATTTATGGACCGATTATAAAAATTATTTCGCTGTTGTATAGAAAATGCTTCCGAATTGATCACATTAAAATTTTATCCCAGAAGAATGATTATTTATCCCGTCAAGCTCAAAAAACAACAAAACACTCCAGACAAATCACGAATAGTTCCAGCAGTTTTGGTAATATCTCTGCCAATTCTCATCGTAGTTTGATGATTCTTTCTTTACTGTCTAAAGGTTGAAGTTTGAGGAATACTGATGACTGATGATTTTGTAAGGGTTTTGTACACGTAAGGGCCTCAAAATTTGCACCTATTACTAAGCCTCCTGTCTGTCAGCGGGCTGTATTTTATGAACGGTAGTAGTAAATCAGAGGAAATTGATGTGTGTATTTCTATTTAACAATTAATCATAATCATCATCAGCGACAATAGCATCAATGAAAAAACCATAAAATTGAAGTCGGTATAGGTTTTTTCCAAATAAACCCAAGTAATAATATTTTTTTTATTAAATGTAGAAATATACATAGTCAAAATACACAATAAACCCAATTATTCTAATAAATTTCTGACGAATTTGTTCAGGAATTTTGCCGTGCAGACGTTGCAAACACCGCAACAACCAAACCTTCGCATTTATAATATTAAAGTGATTTCCTTATGTAGATAAGAGTTACATTAATTACACACATGACTATTTTCCAGTGTTTAATTACATTTCAATTATTTAGTGATAAAACTACTACGTTACTATTAAATTTTTCGGATTTTTCGTTTAAAATATATTGTGAGGTGTATAACGTCTTTACTTTAATCTTAAATTTTAAAGAAACCTAACAAAACAAACTTGAAACATTACACATTTACACTTTCAACCTTCGATTTAAATTTGTTACGAAAAAACAAGAAAATTCTTCCATGTAATTCGAAACAGGAAAAATTAACTACACCAAACAAATTAAACTTCAGTTAAGTGCTGTAAAACCTCATTTAGATGGTATCTCCGCGAACTTTCGAGTTTTAATTTACCCAGTTATTATACCCAAAAAAAGTTTCTGTGAAACCTCTCTTAAACTTTATTTGAGATACAATGAGCGTTTCCCGAGGGAGGAACTTTAAATGTTCTCGCTTATATTTTTCTGACTCGAGATAAAATTGACAGAATAACAATTTGCTGCTTAACGCTTGCACGCTCCATCCAATAGAAATTTAGTGAAAACTAAAATGTTAAAACAAGATGATACTCACAGCGGTCAAAGTTCTCCGTTCAGTTGTTTGTATGATCTGCAGATATTTGGCTGAGATTTTCTATTTCTTTTCTAAGTAATTTTTCATAAAATAATAATATTCAGATTATTTATTTCACCAGATAATAGATTATAATTAAATTGCATGATTACACTTACAAATCTTCTTTTTTACTTATTATAATATTTTTTGGTAGGGGTAAGTACTAGATTACTTATAGTTTTATAGATAAAGTAGCTCCATTATAAGGAATAACATCTTGGGGATGCTTCCGACTGCCATTGCGATGGATAAATTCAACTACCTACTTGTAGGTTGTTCGTAGTAGTTTGCAGTTAGCTCAATTGTTTTAATTGTAAATAGGTAGGTATTGTAGTTCTACTTGGTTTCTAAAATTTGATTGCTACTTTGTTTGTCAACAAAGTTAGTACTTTAGAGATCAAGTTCCCATCCATCTCAGTATGACCAAATTACTTCTCCACAGTCAAAGGTTTGGTTTTCAACAAGTTATTTTGTTCGTGTATGAGAACTTGATCTTTCAAGTTTGTTTATCTGGAATGTAGTCTAGAACCTATACCCTACTAGAAACTTTGTTTATTATACCTATTTGCAAAATGACGCCACGACAATCTATCAAGCTGCTTTGAACCATTTTTCAAGGGTCAAAGACTAACCATTTATCCTACGCACTAACCACAGCTCTGTTTTAGTTTTCTACAAAAAGAAAAACCACGAAGAGAATGGAATATTCAAGCAGACGACCAGCATAGAACAAGCCGGCCACACGCCGCAGTATTTTCCAGAACAATTAAATTCACTCGCGTAACGCCATTTTACCCTACAGGGACTTGGCTATTTTTTATGAGAGATAAAAAGATTGAAGACACAGACTGTTAGGAAGACAGCCATGTCACTAATATGATTAACTTTTGTATGTACATGGCTCCTAAAAAAGTCAAGGCAGATCGTAGAATGAAATTAGTTTTTGTACAAAAACTTTTTATATTCTGAATTTATAATTATAGTACCATTATTTGATTAAATAATAGCTACTATTGTACTTTAGTACCCAAGTACTCGACATGTAACTTGGTGTTACCAATAAATATATTGTATTGTATTGTTACTTCTAGCAGTTTAGTTGCTTGCCCTACTAGGCTATAACTGGTAGGTACCTAACCGCTGAATACTCAAACTAAATTTAGATTCAAGTGCGTCTCAAGCACGGAAATCGTAATACTACTCTATTATTACAATTTCTGTGGTCTCAAGTGACCAAAATCTTACTGATTTTCATTGAATTCAATGTTTAAAACTGTCAAAAATTGAGAGTTGAGTCGTGATCAAACATAAGTTACGTTTGAGTCGAATTACGACCGTAAGGTCGTAATTAAGGCAAGCTCGGCGACTTCAGTTTAAATAATTTTTATTTTCTCAAAAGAACACAGTTCACTTAGATGAGAATGTATAATACATTATTCTTAAGCCTATAATCTTAACTAGTTATTATAATGTTAGGTACTTATAATATAATACATAAGGTAGCTTAAGGTTAAGTTTTGTTTTTGTTATTTTAGTAAGTCAGGTACCGTTTGCTAGCAAATTTTGTCATAAATATGATGTTTTAATTTTTTCTTAAATATGTGCATTGATAAGCAATTTTTAATATTATCAGGTAAGTTATTACTTCTGAGTTCACTGGGTTATTACTATTTCTACTTACTGCTATGTTTTATTTTCATATTTTTATTTCGCGTTTATATTATGATTACCAAGTAGATACAAAAAGATTTCCCTGATTAACTGGAATAAACAAAATGTGCCCTCAGTTATTTATTCGATAGGTAGATTAGTTAAGTAATCCTTACGCCCACTTTTTATCGTTACCAGGCGAAAAGACAACCTTAATATTTTTAATAAAATCGTTAGGTCTTTTTGCCCGAAGCTGTGTATGAGATGAAAACAAATTGCCGGAACCTTGCTTTTGTCACGTGTCCCTTTAAAACATTTCTTTGGAATCCTAATTAGGAAGCTTTTTGTGGTTTGGACTAATGTCATCCCATTTAAAAGGTTGGGGAGAGAGTTAAGCTATCCGCTTATATTTCACTTCTGAAGTTTTGTAACTGAGTTATTTTATAGGTTTTTTTACAACTACTTGTTGTTAAGTTTTTTTTTGTTCTTTATTATGAATATTATTATAATGTGTACCAGTTTACTTTGATTTTGATACGCAGAATATCTATAGCATAGACTAGTTAAAAAAAACATTATATGAAAATATCAACAGGAAAGTATATTTTTTACATACTTTAGTTTTACACATAAACTGTAATTAAATTACTCGTAGACCAAGCTTTATAAAACTATCCTAGTTTGATGAATTCATAACGATGTAAGCGGGTTAACTAGGAACCTACTCCTAATATCTGGATCTAGGGTATTCCGGTGCTATTGCAGTTATTGCGTAGAATGGATGCAGACGAGGAAGCTGAGACAGGCCTCTCCTCTCTTCGGTACTTTAACTAGGGGATGTAGTTTACAACAGTTTGCAACAGTTTTATGATGAAAAAATGAACGCTAAAGCGCTAGGTTGTTTAGACAAGATAGACTCTGACAAGAAGCAAATAGTATAGTTACTTCTATACCAGAGCGTAAGAAGTTTGAATATAAGTTCCGCCGAGATCGCATTTTTTCGGGATATTATTGGATTTTCTTAGAAATTTGAATACTGCCTAATATTGAGAAATATTACTCCATGTGTTGGACAAAATTGTCAAATCATAGCCTTACTCGACAAGCATTGAGAATATCGGATTCTAGCGAATGTTTGGAGCAATTTTCTAAATTTACTTCGTTTCCATGAATTTCAGATTTGATGCTTCATATAAAGCTGCACGTTCTGTATTTTCTTTAATATTTTATCTGTGATTTTCAAGTTGAATTTCGATATTTTATAAGAGGATTTGTAAATTCTGTTTAGATATGTTTTGTGTGAAGTCTAGGAATTTCGGGTAAGATTTTGCTAATAGTTCGCTAAACAGACTTCCTTTAAATTCATATTGAACGTTTACTCCCCTTAGAGTAGAGACCCTATGGTTTATCGATTTTGAATGAAGCATGTTAGTAAACAAAGTACGACACAAATATCAAATTCTCACTTGCTTGGCGTCGAGTTTCAGATATATTTTTAAGAAGGGAGGATCTAAAATCGACAAGTAATGTAAATTACAGGACGCGCCAACAAAGTTAATTTTAGGTTAAGTATGGGCGGTTTGTTTACGTTTATGATTCATTCAAAATGGACACGGTTTAGGTCCGTGGGGGGTACCGAGGCTCTTCGGGTTTTGAAAATGATCTACAGTCATAGCTGGAGAGCATTCGGCGCAGCGCATCAGCATTGCCATACAGCAGCGGGACCATTGCATCCAGTGTCTTAGGTACGCTTCCAACTGGCATTGATATGGATCAGTTGAGTTAGCTGCTCTTGAGCGATAAGACCGCCACTTGTCATTTAGTTTTTAAGCTGTTCTATTGTATTGTTTCTTTAAGTAAGTGTGCAATAAAGAATTTTCTATCCATCTATCTACCTGTATTTTTTTTAAACAGTCTGCATTTAGCTCAAAATATTTAATTATCAATACTAGTATTAATTTATTTCTACTTTTTGATTCAATGTTTGTGGCAGCTAATATGGAAACCATAAAAAGTTGTTTATTCAATTTACGAACAATCTGCATCACACCTACCTTTAATTTTCTCCGAGCACCCCTCGAAAGATAAACCAGCGATTTATTCAACGAATTCACGCATTTCCACGCCGAAAATGTAATTTTCCTCCATTTTTCACCGGTTTTCACCTCTCACATATATCAAAGTAGGAAGCTTTCGAGAGATGAAAACAAAAGAGGTATAATTAGGAACAATATTTTGACTTGAGTCCGCTGCAATTTCAGAAATGCGAATAAAAAAATAATGGTCGAGTCGGCTTTCCTTGCATGAAGCATAGTAATTCAAACATAAATTCCCAGTTTTCAAGTGATGTTTCAGTGATGTTTCGTCGTGTGGCGCCGGCGGCATAGAATTTGCACCACCCCAATTCTTCCCGTGGGTGTCGTAAGAGGCGACTAAGGGATGTCTTCTGGAGGGCGGGCAGCAGCGCCCCCTGCAGAACAAATATTCCACCAAGCTGCGATCCCCAACCCGCATGCCCAGCGTGGGGATTATGGGCATTACCCCCCATGAGTTAAACACCAAAAAGGCGTTTATCAGGGAGAGGCCTGCGTCCAGCAGTGGACCGATACAGGCTGTGGTTGGTGGTTGTAAGTGATGTTTCATATAAAAAAAATGCTATCTTCATTACTTGCTTACTACTGACACGTAGTCAGTGAACTCTCGCCATTTTGACGTGATTAGATAGATAGAAAATACATTTAATGCACATTTAAAACTAAGAAACAATTTACAAATAAAATAATTAAAACTAAGTGACAATTGGCGGTCTTATCTTTCAAGTGCTGGTATGGATAGAAACGTCGGATATACATAAAGTCTGTGTGCATGTAATAATAATGGTACTACTTAAAAATAAATAATTACTTACAAAAATACAATACAAACTTACGCCTATATACATAAATATATTATATATACATATGCACCTGCATATATTATGGAAACAAGGGCATATATTCAGTGACAGGAGGACAAAAAGTGTTCCTTTACCATATTCCTGAAAATTGGTAGTGACTTTGCACACCTTACAGTGATCGGCAATGCGTTTCATAGCTGGAAGGCTCAGGCAGTAAAATAGGTTGCCGCAGAAGGAAGTAGAGTGGATAGGCATTTGGAGCGGATAATGATCAGACAATCTCGGATAAATCAGGTTTTACCTATACCGTGTCCATTTTGAACGAAGCATAAACGTAAACAAACCGCCCATACTTAACCTAAAATTCACTTTGTTGGCGCGTCCTTTTATACGTAATTTACATTATTTGTCGATTTTAGATCCTCCCTTCAATAAAAATTGCTTACAATTATGTCTGAAACTCGACGCCAAGCAAGTGAGATTTTGAAATTTGTGTCGTATTTTGTTTACTAATGCTTCATTCAAAATGGATAAACCATAGTTCAGGCACAAGTAATTTATAGTTTTAAAGTTGTTATTATCCTTATGTTATGCATTTGACTTAAAGAAGTTTTTTGAATAAATTTTTATTAATAATCTCTGTTCAGATATTTACCTACTACACAAACTGTGATTACGAGTAATTTATTATAATCATGGTTAAACTACTCTGAAAAGGATCGCACTTGACTTAATAATAGGTAAGTATTTAAGTCATTTTGAATGTAAGCGGGTTAACTACGAACCTTGTTTATGTTCTTCCAACATTTCATTATAAGTGTAAGCAAGCATTCATAATGAATTCGTCAAACTACGAAAGTTTCTATAGAAAAATGTATTGAAGTGCCCGATAGATTTCATATTCGTAAAAAATTCTAGTACTTTGAAACTCCTTGATAAATACTTTACTTTTAAAGGTGATTTTTATGCCACGGGAACTGATTTATGGGATAAAAAGCCTGTGTTTGATTCCAGGATTAGAATTATCTGTATGCAATGCGATCCGTTCAGTGGTTTTGGCGTGAAGAGGTAATAAACATCCATACATCCATGCATCCATACATCCATCCATCCATACATCCATCCAAACTTTCGCATTTATAATATAAGTGTGATAGTGTGATGTGATGTTATGGAACCCTTCGTGCTAGAGTCCGACTAGCACTTTTGCGCGGTTTTTTTGTTTTTTTTCTACTTACCGTCTAGTTCATATCCCTGGCCGCTCCATTGCGGGAGCTCCTGTTGTTTCGGATCACGGTTGCCAATCGATATCTTCAGGCTTTTCCAGAGCTTCATGTTGTCAACATATTTGTTCACTTTACTTTTTGTGTCTTACCACTTCACTGTTCTTTGTTCACTTCACTTCTGGTACCATTTTTGTTGACACTTTCGATGTATCTGTAAAGAATGAAATAAATAAAATTAGAACTCCAATCGATGGTAGGGTTTATTTGGTTTCTGTATTAAACTAGTTATATTGGCAGAATTGTGTAGAGCTAGACGCCGAATTATTTGCAAGAAGTTGACCACCATATCTAATAATGATTATTAATTAACCGACTTCAAAAATAGGAAGGAGGTTTTCAATTAGACTGTATTTTTTTTTAATTTTGTTACCTCAGCACTTTTGACTGGGTGGTCTGATTTGCATGATTCTTCTTTTATATGAAAGCTGGTGCATCCCGTGTGATCAAAATTTAATTTTGTTTAGTTCTGACAATGGGATCCTCAATCAATTCAATCAAAATTGAAGTCGGTTTATAGTTTTTTAAAACAAAATTAAATATTATCACAGATATTATCATAAAATCATCGACATCTTTAACGCAAGCTCGTCAATCCCTACCAGCTGGTCAATAAATGCCATACAAAAACGTCAACTTTTTTATCATCAATAACCAGCATCTGTTTGTGGGTTTGAACCGTTTTCGGGGATAAAAGTTGCGCTTCCCGGAACACCATCTACATGGTCTGAAGAGGTAAAATATAGACAGGCAGAATTACTTTCGTATTTATAGTTTTAGCATGAATTTATTAGTTCTCAGGCTGTTTATACACCAGGATGCAAGGTTTCTCTAATTAATCCCAAAATAGCATAACACTCCGTTGCTC
The DNA here is from genome assembly GCA_955876795.1 of Eupithecia tripunctaria. Lineage (NCBI taxonomy): Eukaryota > Metazoa > Arthropoda > Insecta > Lepidoptera > Geometridae > Eupithecia > Eupithecia tripunctaria. The sequence goes on from OY041604.1 coordinate 2,619,388, forward strand.
GAAGTAAAACAAAGCACGTGTGAACATATTTAGTTGTGTTGCCATGCAACGCTAATTCAGTCGACCGCAGTGCCTTAACGAAGGCTTGTTAGCCAACTGATTATCCTCTCCCGTTACGTGGAGGTATTTGAAACAGCGGTGACTAAGTTTATTGAATAACTCGGCAAGCAAAGTAGGAAAACAATGTTCTAAGCAGTGCGAGGTCTATTGCTAATAATAAAATACGGTTCCTTTTTCGTAGTTTCACTTCGTAGCGAATTTTATTACATACAAACTTTTTATGACAATCAATGAGTCATCTACTCAATTTTTTTTACAGATTGGTTGTTATTGTTGTCAATGTGAAGACAAAAATAAATACTCGTATATTGAGTATGACTAAGTATAATTAATGAGTAGGTATTAATATTAAAACTAGTTTTATTTTATTATTTTTCTTAAAGAATGGAAAAAAAAAATAATGCAAAGAACTAATGGGTATTTAAAATTGAAATTGTTGCTAGCTTGAAAAAAGTAGTATTAACGAATACGAATTTAAATTAATGAGTCCTGTTTTCACTTACTCGTTTTTCCTAAATAATGTATGGGACTGTTTTTTTAATTATTGCCAAAACTCACGATTTTATTTGGTATGTTACTTTGGGAAAAGTGTTCCTGGTTGGAAATAGAGTTGATTAAGACCAACTTGTTTTTTTTTCGACTAATGTCATTTTTTGGGCAAACCGTAATTTTTTTCAAACAACTTAAAATGGCAAAAAAAAATAGAAGGTTCCTAAAAACAAAACCTAACTACAAAAGAAACGGTAGCTTCCCTTAAGGGGCCAAAAATTTGCCCCACCCTGTTATAGTATATAGTTTTTTAAAACCTTTTCTTGCTAGTGGTTTTACCCGTTTTTACATTCAAGCGCTAAAAAAAAATGTCCAAGTCTGATCGAAGTTACGCGTGACTCGAGTCTGGTATCTGGCGTAGCGCAACAGCATACTGTGGGGCTATTAAGCCTGGGGATGCTTCCGATTATTATTATATTATAGATCAGCTAAGCTATTTCTAGAACGTTTGAAATAGCCTGCAGTTAGCTCAACAATTTCAATTGTTCACACTAGTAAGTAGGTACATACCTACTCGAACTTCCGCGGAAAGTATCTTACTTATTCATGCATTTCTCACCCTCTCGACTAAGGGTCGGATTGGTTTTTAAAAGGAATCCATTTGTAACGAGTTGTTTTATTTAGATTCACTTTTCTTTGTTTCTATTTTGTATTATATCTTTGTTTATTTACCAACTTACTTCTGCCGGCGGCTTCGCACGCGCTTTGTGACTAGCTTATGTCCACGGGATACTGTTCAATTGCCTACCAAATTTTATCAACGTGATGTGGCAGGCATGAAAAGGTGACAGGTGTTTTTTTTCAAATGTCAATGACTTTTGGCGGGTGCAGAAGGTGCCTCGACCGTTAAATTAGGTCTGGAGTAGCTCAGGGATCCGTTCTTGCCCACTCCTCTTTACGATGTACTTATACTACCTGCCAGCGATATGACCCGCCACTTAAAAGTCGCACTTACCCTCCTCGTGACAACATAGCTAGCTATTGAATGCAAGTCATGCTTAAAGATAGGTTTATAAAACGTACCTAATATATTTTACTATAGAAACTTTCGTATTTTGACGAATTCATTATGATTGTATTGTAAGTACCTAATATAATAAGTAATTATTATATATATAAGAATTGAAATAGAAATTGACTCGTCAAATTATAACCCTCAAACACTTCAACTATACCGTTCTATAAATCATACAGCCCGATCGTTAACCCGAATCATTTAATATCGAGAAGTTCTGCAGTGGAGACCAATTTAATAAATCGTCAGCTGATTTCGAGTAAACCTTTCAAAATATCAAAACAAAAGCAAATGCTGAAATCCAAACCTCACACGTGTCTGTTTTTACTTTTTTATTGATGTATTCGTTTGTGAAAAAAGTCCGTTGGGTGAGAAAGATGCAAAAAAAAAATACACTTGTTCAAATATTTTCAGAATAGCAATGCCACATTTGATAACAGGGCAGCCTTCAGATAAACATTCACTAAATTAATACATACAACGCCAAACTTTCTTCGCACCGCTCGCGCACTTAAAAAGTTCGCTGCCTATTTATAATAACAAAAGTAATGTCATTTTCTTCACAAAAACTTGATTTACTTATTCAATTTAAGTTAGAAAACTCGTAATGGCTTTTAGAAAGTTACTTTTATTACGCTTACCGTAAACAAGGTAAATTTAGGTGAAAATTAGCGAGATCGATACACATCTCGGTAAAATATGGTATAAAAGACCTTTAAAAGACTACTCGTCTTAAATACACGGACGGCAAGTTTCCAACTGCAAATCTCAACTGCAGGCGACAGCAGTTGTCAACCACCGTAGGCTGCAATTGACCTTGAATGCAGTTGGACTGCAGTTGGTACTTATAAATTACTGTAGGTATTGATTGTCAAGGCCAACAAAGAAAAAAGGAAAATATAAGTATGAAAAAAATCATCAACAAATTCCACTTTGGTAACTTCTTTGAATTCCATCAGACACATTGACCACGTCGAAAATACCTTCGAAATCTCAATTTATGGTAGTCCGAAAAACTCAACTTACACTGCGAACAAGTGATACTTCCCAGGATAGTTTAGATTTTTTGTAGCAAAACCCAAAAAAGCTAAAACGAGAGACAGTCGATCGAATCGGTCCAAGTTTGGCAAGTTGTTTTTCCCTGGAGACCACGGAATTTGAACGATATTTTCGCCGTTGGAAAACGTAGCTTGAAAAATTTAGCTCATTTTAGTGTCTAGGTGCATTCTCGTGTTTGCTTTAGATTTTTGTGGATGCGCTTTATAAACGACTTTCCAAAAAGAAGAAAGTAGATGGAATAAAAAACGGACATAGTTCAGCTGTATGTATGTATTTTGACGTATGATCGTTTATTTCTCTATATATATATAATATACTAACTAATGATAATTCGTTTGATTCTGTATGGAAAATGATTCCAGAGTCTTTGTAAAAGAGTTGGTCGAAATTAATTAACAAATGCCTACATACATTCAGAAATTATTGTCGGCCTTTAACCATATAGATAGTATCTCATAGACCGCTCTAATGAATCGCTTGCGTAAATTACGTAATTTCAATCATCTGAGTAGTTTGATCAATGACCATTGGAATAGATAATTTGGCTCCAATCAAGCCGTCTTGTGTTAGATTGGTTTGGTTTGGTTAACGTGAAACCACACCAACGTGTGTGTGTACCTTTTAACCAACCCATCAAGGGTTTCACTGTGCGGGTGACTTGATTTTCTTATCTTTCGACCCACTGTGAGTGATGCTAGATTGTCAGTTCAGGGTTTTTATTTACCTCTCTACTTTTTTATAATATTCAGGCCGAAATACGGGTAGCCCAGCTTTGGGTTTTGTAACGATTGTTAAGACGTTACTCATAATTTGTTATTTTATTAGCATGAATATAAGTTAGTAGCTTAAGGCGCATACCCGAGCCAATCTGACAGCGATATCTATTTTATCATATTTTTACGTTTATCATAGGAATTTATAAAAATCCTACGTTCAGTTTGTGGTATCTATTAAAAGCTATTTTTTAATACCTATGTAATAATTTTATCTCATATAGTTTAGGAGGAGATGCGAAAATAGAGTATGGTGGCCAAAAAGCGCAACTTCGTATCTCTACCTAAGCTTTACAAAATGAAACTATTACAGAGACATTAATAAATAGCTTATAATAGATACCACAAACTGAACGTAGGATTTTTAAAAATTGCCTCTTTTAACGTAATAATAAGATAAAATTGTTGGGGGCGCCACTTTCGCTGGTGTATGGGCCTTAATCTAACTGTATTATTTGGAAATCCCTTAAAGTTACCGGTATTAATTAGCCTGGACTGAGCAAGTATTTAATACTATAAGTAATTCTGAGTCTGTCTGAATTTAAAACTCGTAAACTAACTAATTAACTAAGCTCGTAATTTTTTAATTTTCCTAGATTAAATAATTTATAAAAAATAAACAAATTAGGAGATTTTCTGGATTGGAAATTATTTGAAAAATAAATAGGAATATGAACAGAAAGTTTAGCAAATACATATAAGTACTGAATCTTTATTCAAATTCATGAAAAATCGAGGAAACGAGATCTAAACAATAAACAACCCGAAGAGTTTAGTAAAACGTCTACAATAAAGAAAATTCAAGAAAATCTTTTTCTGAGAGAGTAAGAAATGATAAAGTTGCAATTCACTGAGGAAAGTGAAGCATATAACACTTGCGGTGTTTACTTATACGACGTATCGAATAGGAAGGGTGGGTTTATCTCGAACAACCCTGTATTTTTTCTCGAAAGTGGCACACCCGACCGTTTAGAAAATAACTTTGTAGAGGCATCGCAAGAAAGTTGAAACTTTTGTCTTATCGAAGAAATATGTCTTGGTCCTGGAAAATTTCGTCTCAATTTAGTGCCGCAATGGTAAACTAGGTATCCGGTCAGTGTACCTACAATAAAACTGTTTTGGTGTTTTTGATTTGATCGATATAGTAATATGGCATCGAGTATTGGTTAGTTAATTTAATTCAGTTTATTGTAAAAACTCTTAATGAGTAGGTCAAATCTAAAGCGTTATTTATGGACTTACCTACCATAAACTAAGTTCAAGTAGGAACCTATGTTAAAAAAAGTTAGCAGAGAATAAAGAAACTGTACGTTTGTATTTAGAGAGGATACCAACAATAGCAAAATAAATAAATAAATAGAAATTAACTTTTCTTAGTACTACCTACAAAAATCTATTTCTTTTTCTAATCACCTCGTAAAATTTACGGCAAATATCAACCATCAATTAACGGAAACTTTAACTTGGAAACTTTGCGTAGGACACTTCAAATTGTACTTTGGACAAAAAGCTCTTAATAGTTTGAGTTGTCAATACAAAGCTATTGAGAAGATATTGTTTACTGGCTTATTTTCGTAGAGAAATGTTCAATGAAATACATTTATGGAATCAACGATCTATTTAAAAGATTAAAATATAAAAATCAAAAACGAATAGCGCATTCGTTCAAAAGTAAATCGTTCTATTTAGTTTTATTTGCTTTGTGTTATTAGTAGCTAACTTGGCTTATTTAGCTGTGTGGTGCTGGCTTTGAATTTGCACCACCGCATCTCTTCTCGTGGGTGTCGTAAGAGGTGACTAAGGGATATCCACCGAGGGCAGGCGGCAGAGCCAGGAGGCTCTGCTCAGCACCAATTCGTTGGTAGAATTGTTTTGCAGTGGCAAAATAATTATACCAGCGAACTGCAATCCCCAACCCGCATACTGCATGGGGCGCCAATTTCACTGGTATATCGCGCATGGCTCGTTCCCGTTGAGACGGACTGGCGTGACCGAAATTCTTTAATGGCTACTTTGTTATTAGAAAAAGGCGTTGGGTTGTACTACGGAAAAACGTTTGAAACAATCAAATCTGTAAATAAAAAATATACGAATATGTATTATGCCCTCGTTCTGTAAATTCATATGTTTAAATGTGCTTATTCCAGCAGAATTTCACCATCTGTATCAATTGAAAACGATATATCGGTAGCATTCAAATTCAAAATACTTTATTGCGACTACAAAAGTAATAAATTAATGAAACACACGCCCAAAATAAATTTATTCTGCAGTTTAAAAACCAGATTATTGTGAGCTGCTAAAATACTGTAGGTAAGCTATGTTGCGTAGAATTTAAATCCATAGGTATTTTAATACAAACATTAGTACATTACATGTAAATTCATATTTCATACATGTAAAAATATGCTTCGCACGCGTTGTTGCTATGGAAACATTAAAGGGTGATTTTTATCCCATGGGAACTGATTCATGGGATAAAAAGTAGCCTATGTTTGATTCCAGGATTAGAATTACCTGTATCCAAAATTTCAGGCAGATCCGTCCAGTAGTTTTGGCATGAAGAAGTAACAAACATCCATCCATCCATCCATCCATCCATCCATCCATCCATCCATCCATATATAATAATAATAATAATAATAATATAATATACATTATAGCTGACGTGTCTTGAGGCTTTCTATGGAAAAATGGCATGTATCATGTTCTATTATACATACATCTTTAAATTATAGCTGCTGAGGCGTATGTTCAACAGTGGACATACACGGGCTGATGGTCAGTTATGAAGTATTGTTTTGGAAGACGTGGGCAACTTTTATCGATCACAATGTAACAAATGCGAAAGTTGAGATGGATGTCTTTTTAAGTTATACGCTATTTTTACGCCTTAAAAAAAGGAGGATCTCAATTCGAATGTATTTTTTTTTGTTACCTCATAACCTTTGACTTGGTGGTCCGATTTTGATGATTCTTTTTTATATAAAAACTGGTGCTTCCCGTGTTTAATTTGGTTTAGTTCTGACAATGGGATCCATGAAAATCCATGAAAAACTATAAATAATTAAGTCAGTTTAAATAAAATAAATAAAAAGTTTATTTATTCAGACAATGTCCAACAGTTACACATCATACATATTAAAACAATACACATAAATTAAAATTGAACACATAGATAAATAAAAATAAAACTATACTACATACAGTCACAAGAGTTATGCAACCATTCAACAGAATCCTAACCTAAAAAGTCTATAGAGTTAGGATTCTGTTGAAATACTGCATGATAGGCGAGGCAAACTTACTGCCAACGACCGCCAGGATGGTGTTGGTACTGCCCCACGTTCTGCGCAGCAGCGATGCGGTTTTCTTGCGGATGATGGCATGAAAGCCATCAACCTGCGCCTCAGCAAACATGAGGGATGCGCTGCAGAAGCGGGGCAGCCCCAACAACATCCTGAAGGCGTTGTTATACTGCACACGTAGAGCGCTGAGCGTCCGTTTAGTATAGCTGGCCCAGAGGCTACCCGTATAGAACGATTGGAAGTAGGCTTTGAACAGCGTGATTTTCACTTGCCTACTGCATCGGGCAAACCTTCGTGCCAGCATATTACTCCGGACCGCAGCGCTCTACGTTCTTGTTCTATATGTTCTATGGTCGTCAAGGTCGTCGGTAAGGAAATGTCCCAGATACTTGAAGCTGAATACTCTATTTAGCTCAAGACCGTTGAGTCTCAAGCTTGGGACTGACGCTGGAACCTTACCTGCGGCCTTTAATACCAGGTATTCACTCTTCTTATTAAAACAAGATTCATTTTTAAACTTTTTATCCCCGTTCCAGTCAGATAAGGACGTTTCCATTAAGCAATAATCTTTGCTGACTTTATTCCGGAAATAACGCATGCAAAGCAACGGGCAGAAACTAGTTTATCATAAATACCCAATCCCGGTTTATCTTCCCTCTTTGTCTTCTATGACAAAACATTTCCAAGCTTTCAACGGCTCCGCCATTTCTCATCACAATCTTCAAACATTTAATTTGCAAATGGACATAGCTTGTCACGTTTTGGTTATTTTAAAAATCCCCTCTTAAAATTATCAACGGGACACGTCTTAATGCTTAAGATTTTCATCTACCACATTTCTGTTTTAAACTTTAAGCAGTTGAAATAGTAACCAAAACTCCTTGGCGAATTTCAACTGATTATAAAGTTTATATTGCTGAAAATCACACAGCGCTTAAAACTTTGGTGTTTTCAGTAAAATGGGGTATGAATGTAAGTGGATAGAAATTTTCTTTATTGTTATTAGTCTGGGATCGGATTACTCAAGTTTTACTTAATTGCGTTCTGAAGAACAAAGATGTAGGTAAATAAGTTTCGAATTATGAAAAACATAATGTAGCAAGAGTTAAACAAAAGCTAGCCTTAAACCTAGCGGTAGCTGTATTGCGGGCTTATAATTTGCACCACGTATTTGTATTTAATTAGTAAGTTTTAAGCCGATCATCATCATCATCATCATCATCATCATCATCATCATCATCATCATCATCATCATCATCAGCCTATATTAGTCCACTGCTGGACATAGGCCTCCCCTAATGAGCGCCCTGCCTTCAGCTTGACGCATCCAGCATCTGCCTGCAGTCTTTCGCAGATCGTCATCCCACCTGGCCGAAGGGCGTCCTACACTACGTTTGCCGAGTCGCGGTCTCCACTCAAGAACTCGTTTACCCCAGCGGTTATCGGTTCTTCGCGAGATATGGCCGGCCCACTGCCACTTCAGTTTGCTAATTCTTTAAGCTATGTCGATAACTTTGGTTCTCTGTCGGATGTATTCGTTACGAATCCTATCCTTCAGAGAGACTCCGAGCATAGCTCTTTCCATAGCTCGCTGAGCGACTTTAAACTGGTGGACCAGCCCTATCGTGAGTGTCCACCGTGAGTGTAAGCCGATGTTTCCCCTAAAATAAATAAATAAGTATGTAAACTCTTCCCACGGGTGTCGTAAGAGAGGACTAAGGGATATCCACCGAGGGGGCGGGCAGCAGCGCCCCCCGCAGAACAAGTATTCCACTAAACTGCGATCCGCAACCCGCATGCCCAGCGTGGGGATTATGGACATTACCCTCCAGGAGATCTGCGTCCAGTAGTGGACCAATACAGGCTGTTGAAGTTGAAGTTGAACCACATAAAAGCTCAATGGGGAATTCTTTCAGTAACTATGAGTACACAAATAGTTTATTTTAATTGATAATATAATTTTTTATCGCCAGCAGTTTTATACGAATCATCTGAAACTATGTTTTTAGTGAATTGGCATTACAATAATGAAGTGAAATTTAGGTCAAAACATTTAGGTAATAAAACTTTTTAAACTTTCGCAATTTGTTAACATAATTTTGTTAGAAAAATACCCGATAAATAATCATTAAATTAATTACATTTAGGTAATATTATATCAGTTATCATCTAGCTGGTTGAAAGGAACAAGATGCCTAAAGGTAGGTATGTAATAATCTTAAATCAACCTTCATGTATGAATCTCCCAAGACGCATCCTCATTTTGTATTCTGTTTGAGATTATAATCTTCATAAGTAGTGGGCTTACACTGTTAGTCGAGTTTAGTGGGTTCTTGCCTTTATGTCAAAACTGATATTCGGCGTATTCACATTCAAATCTACTGATTTCTACTCTGTGCAAGATTTTGTTTTTGCCGTTTTCAGTTAGGCTTTGAGAGTTCGTTAAATGATTTCAAACAAACGTATTTCATCTATAACTATCTAGTATTATCCTTTCGGTCTCTTAGGTCTAGTTCCTAGTAAACTAGTATATGTAAATATATTTAGTGATAAGTATGTATTTGTAGTTTATAGTCTATGTATTATTATATAAGGTCTTTATTTTTATAACATTTTAAAACTTACAGAAGCACACATAATTATCTGGTCTGGTAGAGTTCGCTCTTGAGCGATAAGACCGCCAATTGTCGCTTGGTTTTAACTTTTCTGGTTGTAAATAGTTCCTTTTAGATTTTAGTGGGCAATATAGTATTATCTATCTATCTATCTAGGTACGTCTAGTGTTAGATACGACTATTACTGCGAAAATATTTATTTAGACATTACAATACCATGTACGTGTTATACAACACTACGATATGATTCAGGTACCAATTTCTGCAATCTCTAAATCGTTCCATACATTTTGTGCACCTACCACTGGCGCCTTAGAGGGAAAAACTACGACGCCCAACTTTGAACGATTCTACAAGCGTCTATAAAACGGTGCAGTGAATCCGATAGTTTTACTGCAAGTATATTATGCGATAATTCAAGCGTAGGATGCAAGTTTCGAAGTTCTTTAGATTGGGGAGGGGTGCTGATATTCTTACGTCATAGGGAAAAATCTAGGCGTGGGTTAAAGTTACGCTGAAAACACACACAGACACACACATTATGTAACATATTAATTCTGAGTGAGAACTGCTGTAGTAAAATAATACAAATAAATAAGAACTAGTATTTACAATTGAAATAATTGAGCTAACCGCAGAGTGATGCAAACAATCTTCAAGTAGCTTATAGCTGTAGTAAAATAACCACTTCGTTATCTATAAATTCCAAAGTTCTATTAAGTGGTACCAGTGCCAGTGGTACAAATTCTGCTGATCTCGCAAATTTTAGAACATGAAGTAATTTAAAACTTCTCATCTCACTTCATTGACTAAATCTCGAGTTCTTTTGAAACCTTTTTGATATAATTAATGGCTAATCATCTTCAATGGTTTCCTTGAAAACATAATAAACTTATCTTTTAAATACGGATTGTCATCAGTATAATAACAATATAATGAATATAGAGAAAACATTATAATAAAAAAATAAATATGGGTCTAAACGATATAAATTAAAGCCTTACACACCATTTCGTTGAATCCCCTCTCTACCTCTATACATGTAGATAGCTCTGTATCCTATTAGTTACTAAATATCTAATTTTAGTTTCATAACTACTTCGTCTGTATTTCAGAGCACGAAACTTCTTCGGAAACAAGCTTCCAACGTAAGGTGGTGCTAGTACATACCAACTTTATAAGGTGTAATAGATCTTCATCAAATAATTGAGGTCTTAATATTAAATACTTACTATTTTATTATTTTATTTTAAAATTTTTGGAAAATTAACAGCTAGGTAAGTATACAATATTATATTAAAAATGGGTAACTAAAGGCTAATTATAAGTTACCACAGAAAAAAAAAACTAAGTGAAGTTATTTAACAAACGAAGATAGAAATGGACAGCACATTTTGTTCTGGAAAAATTAAACTAAAAACTGTAACTACTGTACTACTGTACTGTACTGTACTCCTCAAGGTTAATACCTGGTTACTTACAGCTATTAACCTTACTTACATATCCAAATTATACATTAAGATCAAGCTTTTAACTTTTATTCATGTGAAAGAACTAGTTTTTAAATCACAACCGCACTTTTATAATAATTACAAGTCGCGAGACAGTTTTCGATCAATTGAAGCGAAGGAATCATTAATCTTTGCCCTTGCAACTACAATAATACATAACGTTTAAGCGATTTTCAAAGCATTTAGCATTATTGTATGAAAAGAGTAGTACGCACGGTTTTTATAAACCACTTAAAACAGACAATCAATATCCAGATTATGTAGCATCGCTAACAATAGGTGTTGAGCAAGTTATACTATCTACCTCTGAAAAAGCTCTTATAAGATTCTATACTCTAGGCTACAATAAAAAGCCGAAAACTATCCCGCAGTCGTCGAGCTTTCATGTTCACAGTTTCTGCCGTCAATTGGCAAAACGCCCTTTATAAGTTTGAATCTTTATTCAGACACTATTACGAAACTGAGTAACAAAATTGAATCTTAAAACCACACACAAACAATAAAACGATACAAATTGTTACGAACCCGACAAAGGGAGTCTATTTTTATCATTTTAGGGTGTAAAGTGTCGCTTTTATTGTCCACAGGGGATCCCGAGATAGCTATTTACGATATAAAACCATTCCGAAATAGACTTGATACTGAAAATTTATGGGTGAATTTGTTTGATATGTTATTCATTCCATAGAAAGTACCATCTTAGTATCAACAATTGATCAATTTATTATTGATGAAAATCCTGAAACCAGGGAAACCATTATTTATTTGGTAAAGATTTTGATTGTGATTAATGTTTACTTTGTCGAGTGATTCACTAACTCGCACTATGTTACTCGTACTGGTGTGATGTGACGAATCGTACAAAATATTATTTTAATTCTGCATCTCGCACTACTTTTTGTTTGTCGCATGACTTCACATTTTTGAGTAATTCCCACTTTAAACCGCAAACATTTTCTTTTCACTCATAGGTAAGAACTAAGTAGTTCAAGGAAAGTGTTATTAAAGACTGTGATTATTGTTGTTGCTGAATCATAAAAACGTTAAATTCAACAAATTTGAATCAGTTTTCAAAACAAACAACTAAACACTGTGAAAACAATTTATTTTCAACCAATAATATTTCATATTCCCCAGATGCTATAAAATTTTACTGTCGAGAAAGTCTTTCTAGCTCAGAAAAATTCCATAAGTTCCTTCTACCTTGAGAATGGATCTCACACGGATGACCAGGTTTAGTTTCAGAAGAAGGATAAACTCTGAAATTATAATATTATCTACAAACATTTAATATACTTAATACATTTTACTGGCCATGCAAAAAAAAGTGTATAATGCATCTGCAACAATGCATGCACAAAAGCCGTAACCATACAAAGGAAATGTTGGTAACCCCTTTTGTTTCGGTACCTTCTATTTTCAAAATTTACTTATAGTAAGGAAAAATGTTATTCCCATGGAATTCTTTTTAGTCTTTTCTCGCAGACATATTCCTAATGGATTTTTCACCGGAACCTCGTGTGTTTGTGACTTTAGCCCACAAATCTGTGAAAGAATTTTTAGTATCATGGTCCGTCCGGTGTTCAGTTTATATCCATATGATATTTATAGTTTTTATTGTGTGGTTCCATTGCCTATAATAATAGCATTGCTGTCTTTTGCTTGTATATTTTATGGTCACTTGTATTATAACAGTTTCAATAATTTATCTGATGGCAATAAATCTGTGTTCTCTATGTCTCAATCTCAAGTAGTTAAACATCATTTTTTTATTGTAATAAAAAATAACTGTAGGTGCCTAAAAATGTTTCAGTTTTTTATTCCTCTCGTAACTTGGATGTTAGAACGCAGAGTCCAAAACGTGCAACTGACAGCCAAATAAGCATCCGCACTCCAAACCACTCCTAAACGAAACAAAAACAAGCGCAGTAAATACGAGTAAAATTATCTTGGTTCACAATAACTTCAAGACACACTAAACCTATAAAGAAAATTAAACTTTATCCATAACTCCTGAAGTTTGTAAACCGATTAACCGATTCTGCGCCTAAATCAGACGAATTGACACTACCCTTACGAGACCCTAATGTTTTTGTACGGGACCCTACTAAATTAAACGCCCTACCCTAGTTTACACCCCGAAAACAATATCTGCGGGCTATAAAATAACAGAATAACGTTATAAAGTAATAGTGTAACGGTTATGTTATTTTTATGGAACAGTTATTGGTGAAGTCATTTATCTGTTCAAGTCGAAAGGTGTCTTTGGTTTTGATGTTGACCACTAAACAAGGAAGAGTATTATATATACTTTTTGAAGCAAAATGGAGATGAAAGAATGGCACGTTTGGAGTCTCCAGTAGACTTCAACAACGAAATACTAGCGTTTCGTGTCATCACCAACCACCCAAAAACCGAAAAAAAAACCTAGAACAAAGTGTTACTTTACAACTTCACAGTTCGTATTAGTTAAACAATTGGATTTTTTACAAATGATGTATTTCTGTTGCCATCATAAGAATAAAATATATTGATGGATGTGGTTTTATTTGAAGTAACGGATAGTAGTCGCTTTACTATAAAAGCCAAAGGTATGAGGGTAGCGGACTCATTTCGCTGCGAGTCGTCGTGCTGTACGGACGTGCACCCTCGAGTGCTTGTGGTACCTATCGTTGGTTAAGTACCTTGAGTGTGGTTCATTAATTATCAGCCTACATTGGTCCACTGCTGGACATAGGCATCCCCTATCAGCTAGTGGCTTGGTGTGGTTGAAATATTGATTACTCACGGTCTTGGTTAATTGAGTCGAGTCTTTCGAGTATAACCTACAAGGGTTATGAAAATAGTGTTTCTTTTAAATAAATTAGCATTTGATTGCTAAAATTATATATAAGGGGGCTTACAACAACATAACTTTACTTTTTGCCTTTTTAAATATAATGGTACGTAACGCTTCGTGCGCGGGTCCGACTCTCACTTGACCGGGTTTCTACACGATATCTTCACGTCACTATTCTGGAAACTGGGCATTAAACAGTACAACTTTCAACAGGTAGGTAAAAGGTAAGTAAATAATAGTTGAAACCGATTTATGGATTCAAAAGATAAGGGACGAATCTGTTTTGGTACTCACATGACCTACAATGTTACTGCTCACCCCACTCCAGTATTTCAAAAGAATGTGAATTATAAATCCCTTTTATCGTCTTATTTCACTTTTATCGTCGCTTTGTTTATCTTCCAGTGTTTTTATGACGAGTTAAATAAATTATGGTTAAACTTTTTAGGGGATCCCATTTTAGTAGAAATAACAAATGTAGCAAAACTCTTTTACCGATGACAATGTCAGTCTCCGTAACAGTAAACTTGTGTGCACCTTTTTATGGTTGAATGGTTGGGCAGGATGGCACAAAAATAACATAGGTAGATAGATAAAGTCAACTTATAATAGGTATTAGACTGAATTTAGTTTAGTTATTTCATGATTCAAATAGATATCACACACGCGTCTAAAGGTAAAAAGTTAAAAATATTTAGTTTATAACTTTTAAAGGTTCAAACCAACAATCAACTGTACTCTAAAAAAACAACTACAGGAAATTTCACTTAGAACTAGAAAGATCGATGTACGAGGAGACTGCAAATATATATAAGTTCTGGCAGCGTGACCTACGATTGGAGTTTGCTAATGGTGGTATGCTTTCGTAGCGGATACACCCTTATGACCAAGAAAGTTGAAGAAGGACGTTAGGAGAAGAGTGTTGGATATGAATTTAGATGGAAATGGAGAGGTGAGCCAAGCTCATTGTCATCTATCACAAAGTTCGTTCATATAAGATAAACGGACTTTGTGATAGATGACATGAGTAAGAAAGAGTCAGAGTCAGTGTCAGAGTCAAATCGTTTATTTCTTTATACTTACAAAATAAGCAATCGGACAAGTCAATTCTTTACTATATAAGCAGCTTGATAAATAGTAATTACTATCAAACAAGAAATAAGGTGCAATTGACTCTAATTCCCTTAATTTATTTGTCCACTAGCGGAAGAAGTGACTAGAAGTGAAAGACTGATAGAAGCCAAGGGAAGAAGAAAACCTGTTGCGCCAACGCTAGAGAGTAAAGATAATGATGATGATGATTGACTTGTGTTTTTATGATGTAAATCAATTAATTCCCTTTTATGATGTTCATAAGAAACGAAATGGGTTTAAAAGCGCTTCCTTTTGCAGTTGACTTATTTGAGAAATCTCGGCAAATCACTGCTGGCTGAGCTAAGAGAGATTTTTTTTTTTTACGGTAAATAGACCTTTGTTTGACCGCAATCTCACCTGATGCAAAGCGAAGATGCGGCCGACGGTGTATCACGAAGGTCTAGAAGATACCTATTCACCCTTGTCTTGTAGAGACCCAGGTTGTAATTGGCCGGAAAAACAGAGGCAGGGAGCGAGTTCCATTCCTTTGCGGTGCGAATAACAAAGGTGGAGGAAAACTGCTTAGTGCGAGTGGAGGGTACATCCACCAACTACACTCGAGAGCAATGAATCCGGGTCACTTAAAGAATGTTAAAAATCTCGGAAACTAAAAATGATAGGTTAATGCAATAAATTGTATTTAATAGACAATGTAATACTCCTTAAATGAAAGTAAAAAAAATATGAGTCACCATACATTTTATTAACACAAAATTACATAAAGAAAAAAACTGCTGATCTCTCCTTAAAACAAAAATAGGAAACATGAAATTTTTGAACTTTATTACGATTTTCTTGAATTTTAATACTTCGTATTGCCTCCTCGTGCTTCCATTACTGCGTTTACGCGGTTTGGCATGCTGTACACCAAGTTCCTTATACGATTTTGGGGAATATTCTCCCATTCCTCTGTGAGAGCAATTTTGAGCTCACGAAGCGTGATTGGGGGAGGGTTTCGTTGTTTTACGCATTTGCCTAGCTCGTCCCAAGCATGCTCGATCGGGTTGATATCCGGGCTGCGCGCTGGCCACTCCATACGAGTAATGTTCATCTCTTGAAGGTAGTCATTCACAATCCTACCTGTATGAGGTCGGGCATTGTCATGCATAAATATAGCATCCTCACCTAAATTGACCATAAATGGACCAACGTGATCATTGAGGATTTCTTCCACATATCTTACGCTAGTTAAAGAGCCGTTTTCTATGATCACCAGCTCTGTGCGACTTTCAGAAGAAATTTCGACCCACACAAGTACAGACCCACCACCGTAGGCTACTTTTTCTTCGATGCATGCTTGCTTGAATCTTTCCCCTGGTCTTCGATACACTCTGTGTCTTCCATCGTGCTTGTAGAGCATAAATTTTGATTCGTCGGAGAACATAACTTTTGACCAATCTTCAATACTCCAATTTACGATTTTTAGGATTCTTTAAGTGACCCGGATTCATTGCTCTCGAGTGTATAAAAGATCGAGAGACAAGCAACCTTGCGGCGGTGTTCGAGACTTTGAACTTTAGTCTCTGCAAGGTACTGCTCGTTTACAGACAGACTAGCGCATTTTGGAATCTCTACGCTAAGAACACTCAGGCTTGAAAACTCATGCTTGTTTCTCTATATGTTAGTTAGTAAACGTAATCCTTGAAGCTCCTGATTTATTGACTTCGTTGTCGTTCTCTGTCCCTTACAAACTGCCCAGAGCTTTGCGGTTTAACCTGTTTTGTCTGAACGGGTCTAAATCCAACCCCGGACATCACGCATCCTTAACTAGAGGCAGTATAACGCTTTCAGCAAATCTAAAATCGTGGACATATTTGCTCATTATATCTAGGCTCAAGGCCTTGAGACTTCAAAAACAAAGATAGTTCTTGCTCCTCAAATTGCATAAAATTACTTATTGAATTATTTATTTTATCTTAATAAAATTCAAACACAACACATACAAACTTTTATCTAAATAGTGTTACTCGCCTGCTGTGTTTACCTATAGTTATTCTGACAATTCACTTTATTTCAATTAAGGTCACTGTGTTGGTGTTCAATACATAAATTATAATGAATATGAATTGTTCGATTTTAGTACGGTATGTCCAGCATTATTTATTATTATTAATGTTAACCTATATAGGTAATAAAATAAAATGGTATTGTTGAATATTTAGTGATTATTAATACTACTAAATAGTAAAATACTCATGTATTTTGTAAAATACTTTCGTATTTTACTATTTTAAATTTTAATAGTACTACCTACATACTCTGCTGGGTGGTGCCGGCATAGAATTTTCATCATCCCAACTCTTCCCGCAAGAGGAGACAAAGGCATAACCACCAGAAGAGGGCAGCAGCACCCCCGGAAAAAAAATCTACCCCAACCCGCATGCCCAGCATGGGGATTATGAGAATTACCCCTCATGAGATAAAAGCAAGGTGCTTATCAAGGGTAGACCTGCGTCCAGCAGTGGACCAATATATACCAATATATATATATATATATATTATATACTGATAATTTAGACCCAAATTCCCTTACAGTAGTGATCTAGTTAGTCAGTGAGTAATTTTTTTCATGTTTTAATTCCATTTTAAAACTTAAGAATTAAAACTTGACTTTATTTAAAACTTAGGTATTAAATAGGTTTACATTGATTACGCCAGATTAACAGTTTCCAAAAGCATCAATTACCCGAGTTCTGCTTACATTGTGGATACTAAGATTATTCAACGTAAAGGAAACGTCAAAATAAACAAAATAAAAGGCGTGATTTTTGGATCAAGTATTACTCCACAAGAGCTTATAAAAAAGTAGGGAAACGATCAACAAATGGATCTCTTACATTTTATAACAAAAAATAAATATTCGACGAGAACTTTATACCTAGCGGATTCTTACAAAACGTCCGCTCCATGTGCAGACACAAAGAAAATAAAACGTTTGTCCGGAAACCTGGAATCGAACCGTAACTTTCAGCAAAGATTCAGAATCCCAACTCTCGGATCAAAGTGAACATGCTGAAGTTGGAAAGTAGCAAATGGATAGTAAAAGTACACGAAACGAAAAATCAAGCAAAATATTTTACGGGTGTTTTTGTTAAAAACGTCACATGCAAGTAGTCTTAGATATAATAAAGAAAAGCCCCATCAGTAATATCCCGTAAGCTTTTTAGTGTAGATCCGTAAAAATTTACAGAAGTACAAAATGACAACATTTGGAATGTCTTAGCAAAAGAAACGGCAACAGTAGAGTATCTATAATTATTTTTTCTAGATAGAAGCAAGACAATCTCTTGAAGTAAAAAGTCGTTTTATTCAGGGACATAGTAGACACAAAACATACGCGCAGACAACAACGAACTAAGATCTCAAGACAACAAAGTTCATAATCAACTGACCCGTGACAACATTGGCAATAGCACACAAGACACACAGCTATAAACTTTGATTGTCCAACAATAAAACAAAGCACCAAAACTAAGTGTCCTCTGAGGCAGCATTACTATTGCGGCTACTAAAATAGGTGAAGCATGTCGCTCTAACCAAGCGTGACATGTTCCAACCCAAACGATAACTATTTTAGAGAAATTGAACCTAAACTAGTCGAAGATAAAGGCTACAGTATTGGAATAGTAGATGATGCATTCTCTACGACGTTTATTGCGAGGAACCATGCACAGAGAAAATGGTTGAAATGGTAGGAAGGAATTTGCTACTATGTTTCTATTACTGCAGTCATTTAAATAATAATTTAGTGTATTTATCTCCGTTTGCTAATATTTTATTGTAATTTTAATACTAAAACATAACATATCTGGTAATGATAATGCCAAAAACCACGCAATCGGTAAATTCCTGTTTATTTTTCGATTTTTTCAATGAATACCTACTCCACGCAACATAGATTACAAAACGTAAACATTACATAAATGTACATTAACTGCAGCTAAGCAACAAAAAATCCCATAAACCGCTATAAAAGCAACTTTAACGATCACCCCTTCCTTGAACTTCAAATCTTAGATCTAATAAACAAATTAAAGGGAATACCAGACGCTGTTTAATTACTCCCCTGTGTGCTACAAATAGATCAATAAACTGCTAAAGCTGCAACAAACCAGGCTGACTTTCAAGATCTGAATCAGCTATTAGCTATACGATTTGAACCAAAAGCCCCAGGAGATGACAAAGAAATCATCATCGTCATCATTGCTATGTGAATGGTCGTCTCAAGTAGGTACTCGTAAGTGAATCTGATATTTTTTATGAGAAATAAATGTCTTGAACCCAAATTGTCCAGCGTAATTTATTTATTAGTCGGCCTTGCTACTGCATGACTAATGTCTCTTCCAATTCCTCTATAAAGCTGGCTACCTATTTCTAGCGTCTGCGAGATTTTTAGGAATTAGGTTTGAATTTAATTAGGAAAGCCTGCTCATAGGGACAATCACCTATAAATAAAATCGATATATTCCTAACCACCCCATTCAAATGAATTTTGATAATTCATCCAAAGATTTCATGCGATTTGAAACGACGAAAACTAAACTGCGATCCCCTCAGCCATTGATTTAAAAAGGGAAGATAGGTTACGTTCTCCCAGCGCTTACTCAAAAATTGGCATGTGTTACAACTACACGCAAACACATATTCTCACAGTTATATTTCCAGTCCTGTGCAATACAAAGAAGAACAAAGACGGAAAGACGTATCTAGGACCGAAGTGAGACTGAGACAACAATATTTCACGCGAATCACGACCGCCCGTGCCGCCGCCGGTCAGACGGTGACTGATGTGGGAGAACACAATTTTACACAATTTGCGGTTGCCACTTTCGAGCAACCAGTGCCTCATCTTCGTTTTTAATAAATCAATGCCCTCAGCGCATTCGGATCATTCAGATTTTGACACAGAAGAAATATACATATCTTTGGAACCACCTGTTATTTTTATCTATATGAATATAGAGAGAGAGAAAACTATTATAGAAAAGTTTATGGGAACTGTTATCGAAGTTGCTTTTCAAGTAGGAACATGTTTTGTAATTAAAGTTGTAATGGTATTTATAACAAGAACAAAAGCCTGGGTAAACTCCGCATCGTTGTTTCTTTACATAGTTTCGATAATAAACAGCTCTAGTATGATATTCACGTTTGATATTGAAATTTAGTGAATTTATGAATTTGGAAGTTTTATTTGTAGCAGTATTTTTATGAATACAAAATACATTTTTTAAATACTTTGATGTTCTCAATGTAACTTTATTACAGGATCTGTGCTTGATTAACTGAAATTTTAATGTTGATAAAATTACGGGTTTAAAGGTACTACATCATAATAACAGTAAAAATTAATAACTACCATATTTTTTCTATCATATATAATAATGATAATAATAATAATAATGCTGGACAATTCACACAGCATTATCTAGCCCCAAGCTAAGCAGAGCTTGTGTTATGGGTACTAGATAACTGATATACATAATACAATACACTACATAGATAGATATTTTTTATTATACATAGAAAAACATCCAGAACGCCCTGAACAAATATATATATAAATTATAAAAAAAGCGTCTGCCTCAGCTATATTTTTACACAGTACTCAGTACTCGATAGTTTTTGCGTGAATTCCATGTGTAATAATAGTTTTATGTCTACGCTATACAATTTAAGTGATTGCCCTCTTTTGCTAAAGATTAGTTTTTGATTTGTTTTATATTTTACTTCATTTATATTCTTAATAACAAAGAAGTCAGAAAACGTAAACATTGCGTTTGTTTTCTTCTTGTATACTTCTGTTGCGTGGAGTATTCATTGAAATAAATCGATAAATAAACAGGTAGGTATTGACCGATAGCGTGGTTTATAATACTAACATAACCTACCAAATGTGTATTTTTATAATTTACTTAACGATAGTCGATAGTATATTTTGGACCTGTTACAAAATCCATTGTCCAAGTTCATTCATTTGGTCAGGCTTAAGTTAAACATTCATTAACCGCTCAATATGGGGAACTTTGAAGTCTTGAAGTTCAGCGTATTGGTGTAAGTCACAGTACTTTTGGGTAGCTTGTTAAGTGCTTACAGTGGCAACACTAACCATAAACATGGTTTTTTCTTTTCGATTCCTCCGCGAATTTTTCTTGGTAAAACTTTTTGGGAATCAAGACTTTGTAAGAAGAGGACGGTAGTAGAGTGTCCTAAAAAATCTAATTATGGATTTCAACTGGCTTTATCTTCATATTCTTTGTCAGGACACTAATCTATTATGCCGTCTTTTTGACCCTGGTGTGCAATGCAAACAATAAAATGCAACGGCTATGCAAATAATATAACCAAAATAAAGACATATCAAGTAAAATTATTTTTTATGGGAAATTGTGCTGCATTTAGCCACAATCTCACTCAAGTTAGTAAATATTTGGACCCTTTCCTAGAAGGAACTTATTTACTCTGGATTTTTGAGAAGTGCAAGAATCTTTGCCCAGGAGGATTATGATTATTTATGAATTCCCCCAGAGATAAAAATTGAAATTCAGTGGTCCGCAGAGCCTACGTAACATCGAATGGTACAAAGAAATAGTCTTCTTAATTTTCATAAAGATAGTCTACACTCATGGACTAGCTGTTTCTTACAAAGCTGTGGCTGTTACTTAGCACAGCGACCACTAAGCGTTCAAGTAGGAACCTAGCAAGTAGGTACTTAGACTAAAGTACCCAAATATCCAAGTCGGGTATGTCAATTAGTTATTTGAGCTGGAGGGCGCTTTTGACACAGAAGGTATCTACACTGAAGATTCTTATTCAACGAAACTGTAGAGAAACTGAAATCCAATCATGGCTTTAAATAAGTAGAGATTGTTATCAACGTCATCTTTATCTACCGCCTATACTAGTCCACGGCTGGACATAGGCCTCCCCTAATGAGCGCCATAGCGCCCTGTCTTCAGCTTGACGCATCTCAGCATCTGCCTCCAGTCTTTCGCAGATCGTCTACCCTCCGTTTGCTGGGTCCACTCAAAGACTCGTTTACCCCAACGGTTGTCGGTTCTTCGCGAGATATGGCCGGCCCACTGCCACTTCAGTTTGCAAATTTTTTGAGCTATGTCGATAACTTTGGTTCTCTGTCGGATGTATTCGTTACGAATCCCATCCTTCAGAGAGACTCTGAGCATAGCTCTTTCCATAGCTCGCTGAGTACTTTAGACTTTTTTTATTTTTATTTTTAGAGATTGTTCTATAGTTGTGAAACTGTTGGTCACCATTAGTAACTGCGATAGCACCTGAGCAATTAAATGTATTGTTATATTTTTGTGTTTCTAAAGTTTTCTATGGAGTCACTGCGGTTCGAAAAAAAGATTCACTCGATAACGCGTCTTAAGTTCTTCTCCTTTTTTTCTTTTTTCGTTAGCATAATAATAGAAGAAACCAATATCGGAACAACATCGTTTGATTCTGTCACGTGCTTAAACTGATTTCCTTGCAAAGGTTAATGAAAGTTCTTATTTTTTATTACAATACATTTGTTCGGGCATGGCTGTTAGATTGCCGTCATTACCATTTTGGACGCGATAAAAAGATTACGCGAATAAAGTGGAAATGACCTCATTACTGTCTATTGTCTGATGATGGTATAAGGCTGTACTAACGAAAATGGGTTATGCGAACAAGGAGCTGCTTTTTACATATTAGTTCAATTTATTTATAAAACACCTAATCCCGACCTACTCTCAGAGATGTCGAAGGCCCAAAATGAGATTGGGTGAAGCGTTTGATCTTATTTTTGATCTAATATATGATAAGTAAATTATACTGCAGTTAGCTCAATTGCTTCTCTTGTAAATACTTGTTTTAGTTTATTTATATATTTTTATATTATTTATATTATATATTATATTTTTATTTGTAATTTTCTTGTTCAATAAATTTAAAACTAAATTATAATAAATATAATAGATGCAAAGAGCTAACTACTGCCAGTGAACGAATGTTTTATCAGATCACTATACAGATTATTGCAATAAATTGTGAGGAATGAAACAAGAAAACAAAAACTAGATTCAAGTTATGATGTCGTTTTCCCAATAGCGTGTACCTACCTACCGACACTGTAGCTACTGTTATCCAAAAATACATACGTACTTAGTAGGTATTTAGATAGAGTTAGAGGTTAGGCATATTTTACGGTATATTAGATTTGCTTTCTTTTCGGAAAATATTTCAACTCTTACAAAAAAAAACACTTTATGAAGGTTTTGTATTAAAATCTGCAAAAGCTGAACTTAAGTCCTATTTTATTCAAAAGGCATCTAACACAAATAATTGGTGGCCACTAAGCCGACTGTGGTTAAATCCTCTACCAAATTAAATTTTGTCTCAGTATTATTTGCAAATAAATTGCCTGCGCTTTTCTGTCTCAATTTTCTAATTCAAATAAGGGTGACTTTTATCTTCAAAGAAAGCTTTTTGTTCTTATAAAAGCTACCGTTTGTGGTTTAGCGTATTTACTAAGAAAAATCTTACACTTTGTTTTGACTAAATCATGATACTTGTACGCGTCATGGTGAATAATATCTAGCTTATCATCATCATCATCATTATCATACCCACTGCTGGGCACGTATAATGCTTTTGCTTTTGCCAACCACTTCAATTGGGACTGCAAATAGTATTCCTTTATACCCACGCATGCCTCATGCCGATGATGAATTCGTTAACACAGCCATATTATGACAGGTCGACCCGGTTTTCTTCAGTTTATTCTTGAACCTCTATCAAGGTTTTACTCAAGCGGTCATTACCTCATCTGGCCAAGGGATCTGTCCAACTCTACTAAAGATTTAAAATTTTGGGGGACAGTATCGCTCACGTCCGTAGGTGTTGATAACCTACACGTGTCCTCTGGGTGATGCTAAGAGCGGTACCCTCTGGTGGTAGGCTTCGGCCGTGGCTTGTCACCACCCTCCGGACTGGGCCAGTCCGTGAAGCAACTCAGTTGTGTTTCGGAATGTGGTCAGGAATAGCCATCTTCTAGACCTTCGTGATACATCGTCGGCCGCATCTTCGCTTTCCATCATGTGAGATTGCGGTCAAACGAAGGTCTATTTCTGATAAAAAAACAAAGATCTATGGCCCTTTCACCAGCACGTATAAGCTTACATTACTGTCAATTCGTATTACCACGAAGGACGTTTGCTTTGCTTGTGACCGGCCTACTACGAACAGATTATTAAACAGGGTTACTGGTAATTCACGGACTCTGCACGAACTGCGGGTTCTATCCATCATCATGAACCCATTTGTGAAAACGCAGGTATTGTTGGTAGCCCTCGTATTTACTGGAAAAACATTGTTCTAAAATTTTGTGGGGAAGGTGATATACATAATAGCGCGCCGATGATCTAATGGAAACGTTTAAAGGTGATTTCTATCCCACGGGAACTGATTTATGGGAAAAAAGTAGCCTGTGTTTGATTCCAGGTTTAGGATTACCTGTATGCAAAACTTCAGCTCGATCCATTCAGTAGTTTTGGCGTGAAGAGGTAACAAACATCTTTCCATCCATCCATACATCCATCCATCCATACATTCATACAAAATTTCGCATCACACTAAAATTATAAATGCGAAAGTTTGTATGGATGTATGGATGGATGGATGGATACATAGGCTACTTTTTATCCCGTAAATCTGTTCCCGTGGGATAAAAACCACCTTAAAATGTTTCCATAGGAACAACGCGTGCGAAGCCGCGGGGCGCAGCTAGTTTATAATATTAGTGTTATGTGATACACCATATTTTAGGAATTAATACCTGGCGTCAGTCATC
The DNA here is from genome assembly GCA_955876795.1 of Eupithecia tripunctaria. Lineage (NCBI taxonomy): Eukaryota > Metazoa > Arthropoda > Insecta > Lepidoptera > Geometridae > Eupithecia > Eupithecia tripunctaria. The sequence continues at coordinate 2,644,086 of OY041604.1, forward strand.
ACAAACATATTCGTGATGATGGTCAGAACCTGCAGTGTCAGTGAATTACAGTCACCCTGAAATAATACTAGTTATTAGAATACATCCATGTGAATGTAGTCTAAGCGACATTCTAGTTCGTGTTTGATTTGACAACGGGTTTGAAAACGGGGCATCAAGGCTCTCTGTCGGACTCAACGATCAATCTCCGGGGGTTTGTCCGGCTTCTTGTACAAAGATCTCATACATGGCTGGTAATTTCGATCCTACCCTGGATTTAAGTAGGATTTAATCGTACCTTGTGAAGGAACCGATAGCTAGCGGAATGAGATTAGCACACGCGTGTTGCTTTATGCAGCCAAATTTTTTAAGAAAGCACAGAAATTTATCAAATGGTGTTCTGGACTAACCGACGACGTTTTTTTCCACTAATTCAAATAATGTGTATACTACAAGCCATATTAGTTACTACGCTGTAATGAGATTTAAAAGCGACTACGTTTATGTAAGACTAAATGAAGTTATAGTTAAGGTAGTTTTTTTTGGCTTAAAATACAATGGCTGTACCTACAACAAAATCGATAAGCTCAAAAGATTACGATCGGTGTGTTGTGACGTGTAGGCCAATTCACAATCGATTGCTGTCGAAACTGTAATTGCTGTCACTTACCGCTACTCTCTTGTCCAAAATTGACTCACGACAAGCAATTAGGATCATGAATTAGCCGGTCGACCGATCGCCGTGTATTCGGACATTTGATTCAAGTTCCAATGTCGCCCTGGGGACGATTGTTATTGATCCCTCTAGAAATGTAATAGAAGTGTCCGAGTTTGGTACTTACTTGAAAGTCTGTTAGGGATTCAATGATTTGGGTCAAATAGATTCGAAAATCAATTTAAGATGCCTATTCAGAGTAGGTTTGGGAAGTTAAGGTATTGAATAAACAGTGAAGGTAACTGGTGTTTATAGTCTTCGGTCGCAAATACTTTCTTGATTCAAGAATTAGCTTTTTAAATGGCTATGCTTCAGACTTGTGATAATTTTTTAACAGACTTCAAAAGAAGAAGGAGGTTCTTATTTTGACTGTATTTTTATTATAATTATTTTGTTTATGTTTTTATGACAGCTGGTGCTTCCCGTGTAGCGCCATTTTAATTTGGTCCAGTTCTGACAATGGATTCCATAAAAATCCATGAAAAAACTATTTAGTCGGTTTATAGGTTTTTAAAACAAAATTAATTATTTCTTGTCACCTTATCAGTGTCATTTTATAGGACAGGCCAAAGTTCAAAAATCCGCTCTTACATAGCCCGCTGAAAATACACAATAAGAAAATGATTTCCACAGTTCATAGCTTGTCGTTCTATCCATCGCTCAGAAAAAAACAATGGGGCTTTTCAGCCACGTGGGTATTAACTCTTATTCCCTGAATCAGCAGCCACCAATAATCGCTGTAATTTTCCTGAGGCAATCGTTAAAAAAGCGAAACTCTGACTTCGATTTTGAAAGATAAATGAAAGCCATTACTCACGTAATTCCCGGTGCAGCGTACGTAATCTATACAAATTGGATCGCGGCACGTTGATACATTGATAGGGGATTTCAGCTTTTATTTTATTTACAGTACGTATGGGAAATTAATAACCAATGTCCGGTCTTTGGGGATGTTCTCATTTCAATATCTGTTCTTAATTCGTTTGTTTTTTGGAGCTAGCTAAATCCTATATAAAGTTCTCGTAAATGTTCCTATTATGCCAAAAAAACGTACATAGTACCTACTAAAACCCTTGAGATTCAGAATCAACTCAAACAAAAAAGAGATGATTCTTCTTCACCTGTTGTCTATTTCTTCTCCATCGGCTTGTGTTTTTGATCGAATAGGAGTGGGAAAAGCTTTCAGAAAAAACGCATTTAAATTTTATCTTCATAATTGTCAAAAATCTGGTATTAACACATCCGCGGACAGTATCGGCGACAGACGTTCAAGAAAACAAAGCAATACGACAGCACGCCTCTGCCCGTTCGAAATGTTATGGTTGTTTAAGGACAGAACGTTGGACGGCGTCTGATTACTGTACTATACTATGAAGATTGGACTTTACTGTCACCGCAGAAATATTTTTGAGCCGCGTACTGTCACACTATAGGCTTCAAAATTGCAAATGAAATAAAGACCTTCACTCACACTTTGACATTTTTTGATGTACTCACACATATACAGTACGCCTGTCGCCGTCTATTTCTCGTACATTCAGGCGTCCACTGCGCCCGCGGGGGGCACACGCGTGGTGCGCAAGCAGATTTCGCGCGTAAACTTTTACCAACGTAAAAACGTATCCAAGATTTGTTCAACGAAGCGTCTACGCCTGAATCCAGTCAGGATCCGTATGCTGATGATGAAGGGGATTTTGGTTCTGACCAAAATTATGAACCTTCCGGCAACGAATCTTCAAGCTCAGAGGAGGATGCAATTACAGCATCACAAACGTATACGTCCAAAGGCGATGTGTCACGTAGCGTATGAAAACTCTGATGCTAGGTGGCAGAACGCCTGTGGGCAATGTATGAAAATGTTGAGTGTCAGAACGCCATCAAGATCTCTCGAGGTACCGCCCGCGAACGTGTTAATACAGGTATTATTATATTCAGTTGTTTTCTTTGTATACGGTTTTGATTTTGGTTGATTGGTGGGACTCAGAAGGGAGTTTTGCAAGATGTTAGAAAGAAGTTAATTAAAGTAATATGAGCTACATGGTCACAATGGCTTCCAAAATATTGTGGAACCGAAAATATATCAGGGATTTGTTCTGTGAAATGGATCAAAAAAGCCAGAAAAATAAGTCAAACTAGAATTTACATAAATCTCATTGCTCCAATTTTCCTCATCTACCATTCAGGCCGTTTTGGCGGAACGAAATACTCGTAAGCCTTGATTTAATCAAAATAATGTCATGATTAATAGTTACTTGTGTTTTCACTCGAAAAGGTTAAAAATCGTACGTTCTAAAGGCAAATATTTTATTAAAGATTTGTTCGTGTATTTTAATGTTTCTTTCGAGTAAAGTAGTGCGACTACAACAATTCATGGAATTTATCTAAAAGTGGTCCAATTATTTACGGGTTACTGATTTATCTGGGAAAAACTTTCCCTGTTGATTATACTATGGCAAGATCTACATCTGTACAATAAAGCCGTTTCTTTTAGTAACTTAGGCGTGAAGTAGTAACAATCATCCATCCATCCACATTAACTTTCGCATTTCTAAATGAATATTAGATAGCTGTGATGGCTACGTTTTACCAAAGCTGGTACCAAGTTATAAAACCCGGCAGAAACTAGTTGTTGTTAATAATAATAAACCACATAGTTTAATATGACATGGTACAATTAACCGACAAAATTTTGTTCTGAACACGCAGCGGCACAATTTCTTGAAAGTTAAATGAATGCCATCAAAACGAGCACCCAATAAAACTGAAAGATGGTCAATTTAAAACCATTAAGCTTACAGCGGCCCTTAACTTCATCGAGCACGGGTCAATTAATTAGAACTCCTCCAGTTTTCACTTCATTAATGATCTCAAATATTTGGAATTTGAACATTTCGAAAGACGAGGCGGTATCTTAAGAAAAACTTGACCGGAATATTCCAAATTTCGTGTTTTATCTTACGAAATTAGCTGACATTTCGGTTATTGAGTTCGAACCCATTTGAACTCGTCTACAATACAATGGTTCCTTTAAATCGTACAAATTAACCCGATCGGAGTCTTAGCAGGGGTACATAAAGCCCATTTATTTTCTCCTAACAATGTGCCCTCATTTCTAAGCCCTAGAGACTTGTTCAATCCTAGCCGATGTGATTTTCGACTTAAACCCCTAGTTTTATTTCCCGTTTCCTCGTAGGCTTATTCCCGAGGGCTCTAAAAACGCTACAGAAAGCTTTGATAAGGCTGAAGCCTGTGTGTGTTACCTTGAAAAGAAGGGTTGATTTCAGGGAAATTGGTATTTGAGTTTCTAAAGACACCATAAATTTAGTTGTATATTTCGGTGAGACAACGTAAAGTGACAATGGAAAAGTCCATAAGCTAATAGAGGCAGTGTATATTAATTTGGTGCCATTTATTGTACAATTTTGACGAAAACGTCATGTTTTATTTTATCTTATCGGGTATTTATTGCGTACCATTTGTTATTATGTTAACAAATCGCGAAATTTAAAGTTTTTATGTTTTATTCTGTTGTTTTTGTTGATGACGTTGATTTCAAAACCCCAAAAGTCGCATATAAAACGGAGTCCTAATCAAAACGCTAGACGATAGATTCATCGAATGCATCGATCGCTGGAAAAAAACTAAGAAAAAAAAATATTTACCAATACGGTAGTCAGTTATTAAATTAGACTTATTTTAAATGTACTTAGACACTTAATGCCAAACAAAGAACATTTTTGTTTTTAGTTATACACTAAAACTACATACTTAGATAACGTGATAATGATGAAAGAGTTAAAAGATTTTCAGTCCTGCTGTGTCTGTAAAATGTCCGCCGTGCGTCACCACAAGATGTAGGTATAACAATGACTACTCATGCGGAAAAAGAAGGTTTTTATTAGGAGCGTTACGGAATAAACCTAGTTCATATTGAACGAAGGAGTTTATTACTGTTCGCCCAACGGAAAGCCGACGATCAGTGTGTTTACTCCAAAGCTTAAAGATTACGTATTGTTCGATAAAGTTGATCGGGGGGAGTAAAGGTGTTTTATTCCAGAGGAATTGTTAGGTTTTACGGTTTTTTAGAGACTTAAGTTTATTACAGCGTTGGTATTCGGGTAGATATCGGGGAGACTACAGGTTTTTAAGGTGCTGCAGTGAGTTAATCTCCAACCCGAATGTCCAGCGTGGGGATAATGGGCATTACGCCCCCATGAGATAAACGTCAATAAGGCGCTTATGGGGAGAGGCCTGCGTCCAGCTGTGGACCAATACATACTGTTGAGGTTGAGTAAGTTAAAACCACCTTTTCTACCAGCGACGGGTAAGAACACCAGAGGGCTTAGAGTTTAAACAATGTAACAATCGATGTCGGAAGCCATAGTAGAAAAGTCCTAAAATATTGATGACATTTTTATATGCCTTAGATATGTCACGTGATCTGTTTCAAATTTCCCCCTACGAATCTTTTAATTATTTTCTATTCGCTTCTAAGCGAATGCAGGTTGGCTACGCCCTCAGATCTACTCATCGCAATACTCAGATTCGTAGGCCATACTTGTCCTAAACGCACAAAAATTGGATAAATAGAGTTAGTTATTGTGTTGGCCCGCGCGGACGCAACACAGGTTCTGTCGCTCGCCCGGGGGCCGCGTCTCGGCGTCGGACACTCCGGAACTCTGTGGAACCACTCCTTGGTAGTTAATTTTAGGCACATAAAATTACTTTCTTATTATCTCTCTTATTCGTTCTTTCTATGCTAAAATTGCGGATACTACAAAAAAAAAGAGTTGAAATCAAATGAGTAGAATTTGTACCTTGTCAACTAGCTTTTTTAAAATTTTCATTAGCGACTAGCTAGCTTGCAACATAAACGTGAGCGGGTAAACTACCCTATTTGTGTTGTAAGTTACATATTCATTACAAATTCGGAAAACTACGATAGTTTAAAAGGAAAAATAGCTAGACATGTTGCCAGATGTATTTTGGAATCAAATTCGATGATGAAATGAAATGTTATCATTTATATTATAAGTACATAATAAATTAGGTAGCTACAATAACATAATGTAAAAATTATTGTGCTATCTGCAGACGGATGCAAACAACCTATAGATAACTCAAGTGATCCATATCCATCCATAGCAGATAGAAGCATCGCCAAGACTCTGGCTGCATTTCCCCGCTGTATGGCAATGCTGATGCGCTGCGCCAGATACTCACCAACTCACGGTTTACTCGTCGCTTCAACCGGAGGCTAAGATATTAGGGACCTAAGACTCCAAGGGGAGCAATAATTATACATGTATTTATATAATTATATAAATAGTTTATTAAATGTAGAATCATAGTCAAAATACACAATAAATACACAAAGAATTAGTCATTGAATAAGCCGCCCCTGAGCATTCCCGGCGCGAAGGTGCCCATAATGCTTGCAGCATTACCTCGCTGAATAGCAATGGCAATCCTTTGCACCAAGAACGACCCGGAGCGGGAGTCTCCAGTCACTTCATTAAGTCTACGGCCTAATTCTCCCACTAAACACTTCGCGTCCACACTCCAACTGCCCAAAGTCTCCACTGCTACAGGTGCAAAATGGTAAAGTTGCTCCAAGGGAGCGTACTTAGGCCTTTTTTTTGAGCAGGCGTCTTCGGCAGCGGCCGATGCCGAGAGCATGGTGCGACTCAGGTGAATGGCGGCGACAGTGCTGACGCAAGTTGCGTCCCAAATCAAGCATTTCCCATTTTTCCACGGCACCAGAGTCAGCCCATCTGGCCTCTTCCCATCGGTCCTGCTGAGACCTGGAGGTTCAAGCACACAGGGGATATTCGCCGATATAAGAGCTCTACGAACTATGTCATTCAGGGCATGGTGACGCGGAAACCTCCCAGTGCACCGCCGACAACTCAGAGCGTGATAGCCATCGGCCTCGACCATGGAACCGCAGGTGCATATATGAGGTTCACACACCTTACAGCCCAGCCGCAGAGCCACCGCCACACGCAAAGAGTCATCGTCGAGAAGAGTACCTAGGTGAGGCGATGGAACCGCTTGTAGCCAAGCCCCAGACTCAGGTTGCGACACAGCTCGCAGTCTGGCCTTATCGACTCCCAATGCACCCTCTAGCAATATATAAATTAAAAATTATTATGTAATAATTAATTAAAGTAATAAACTTTTTCCTTTAAATCAGAACAACAAACAGGAATACAATTAAGATCAAGTTCCACATAATATCTTGCACGAATTCTTTGTTTGAATTAAGTACATAACTCCGACTTGAACCCTTTCCGTTCAAAGCGCTAAACTTCTAATTATGTCGGAATAAACGGAATATTTTCGGTATCGAGAACATTCTACAGAGTTGATTGTTTCTGAATGTAATTGTTTTTGGGTCCTTTTGTTTATTTGCTGGTGGCAGCCGCCTGCAAAATTACACAATTTAGAACCCAAAGAGGCCAAAGAGAAATTAAGTAGAGATCAAATTAACTCAGTGACGTAGGGATGATCTCGTTCAGTTAGGTAGGATGAGACTAGCTTAAGAACAGCTTGTCTATAGTAGAATAGACAAAAACGACATGAGAACGCCATCGATTGCGTAGAATATTTTTTACCAATTTACGCAAAGTAGGCTATAACTACACTTCTATAACTACTTTATTTGAGAGAATTTTACACAATATTATTTAACTTTATTAGATTTTAGCAATGATTTTAAATTGTTCTGTCTTAATTTTACTTTATTTTTATAATTTATATGATTTTTAAGTGTGCGTGTATATGGCATCAGCTGAAATAAACGATTATTATTATTATAACATTTATAACAGATAGCAAATAAACTGACTCGTGAGCATTTTGTAAAATTTTCACAAACCTTTACCCATCTTATAATTAAGTAATTGTCATATCGCAACAAGTACATTATTACGGTATGGATTACCATATCTTACATATTGTAGGTACTTGTAAACAGTAAATGTTATCGGAAAGGTGGGTATAATGCCGATGATATTTTCTACCTGCTAACCAAACAAGGTCAAAGACGACAAAAAAGTGCTTTAAAGTTAGGTCTCCTTAAAACGGACGGTACGTTGCAGACGGCATCGTAACGTTCCGCGTCAGATGAAAAAAATTCAAAAAAGACGGTCCATAAAATACTCTTTCATAGGTTCTAAAAACTAATAATTTTAATGTACGCCTCATGACCTTTCAGGATCAAAGAACTAATATGCTATTTTACTTACAAATAATAAGCTTAAAAGAGATTAGATTATTTATTCTGTTTTAAATTATTTCAGAGGGATGAGAGCGAATAAAATAAATATACCATACATTAGTTAGACTTTTTGCATATGAAATAAAATAATGTCGGTAGGGATTAGGTAATGGGGATCAAATATTAAACAGATATAATATTTGTAGTTTTTTCTGTTTTTGATGTGCTTCGTTTATGTTACGAATTCAAGAAAAGGGAGATACGTCGCGGGCACGTCACGCGCTCAACGCGCGCTCGCACGCAGTGCTCGAAGGGATGCGGAACACGCGCGTCTAGAACCGCACTCGCCCTGAGGATGTCCCTCGTTAATGGAGGAAACGTTGGTGTTCTTCCAACACAAATCAATTGCTATGGACTATAGAATAATTAAGTTAAATAGGATCTGTATCTTTTCTATAATCTGAAATAAATGAATTATTATAATTATTATTTATATAAGGTTCGTAGTAAACCCGCTTACATCCGTGATCAATTCGTCAAAGTACGATAGTTTTATAATAAAAAAGGGAGATATATTACTTAACGTCAACTGGATACGCTAATAAAAGCCTGGACAATAACGCAAAAAGCTAAGCGAGGACGAAAATGGTATTATGAGCGTGTAGTAGTATTCAGCTCGTATAAAAACTAGCGGGAGAATTCTAACACAGAAAACAACAAGAAATCAGTCGAAAAGTAACTGCACCAAACAATAAATCAAAACACATCGGTTCCTAGATACGTACACATTCTAAGTCTGTGCCAAAAGACCAAACTGTTTTAAACGAATCTCTCGAACGAACCCGCGCAAGGAGACAGATTCAAGATTTGAATCCATGTTTTATGCACGACGCGCAACTTCGACTGGACTTATCCCGACATGAGTCCGCTTTTGTGCAGATAACTTTATTAACATTGCCAGGGATTTGTGTCTGATTGTGAAGGAAAATAGCGAGATTGTGTGGAAAAGAATATAATACTGGAGCAACTGAAACTTACCAACTCAATACTTCGCTGAGTCTTTTGTGTTCTTAGTTGTCTTTTGGCTATCTACATGTTGGTAGCTTTAAGGACAAAACTCGTTAGCGCATAACTCTGTCACCTCAACAGCCTTTATCAGTCCACTGCTGGACGGAGTCTCCCTTATAAGCGCCCTATTGGCTTTTGTCTCATGGGGGTTAATGTTCATAATCTCCACGCTAGGTATGCGGGTTGGTAAAAAAAATGTGCTTAGCGCTGAGTTTCGCCCTCGGTGGATATCTCTTAGTCGCCTTCGACACCCGCTGGTACAGTACGGGTGGTGTTGATTCTAAGCATAAATCCCGTACGTCTCAAATGGTGGTGACCGTTCGTTGTCCACGAGACAACAACTAGCAACAAACTCGTCGTCTAAACAGACGGTAAAGAGATCGTCTTATTTATAGAGGTACAACGTCAAGCGAGTTGTCTATGGTTTTACAATGGGCTGAATCTCGCGGTAGGGCCGGCGTAAACCAACGAGGGGTAATATTTTAGCCAGCTCGTTTCTATTATTTTATGCGGTCACTGTAAAATATATCTAAGGTTTACGAGTTTAGGCCCATATTGCCCACATAAATATGTATGTATTAGAGAGATTTGTTACTTGATTTAAGAGCAGAGTGTTTGCTTTAGAAAACAGTGCCAAAATCAATTTCAATCAACTCGATTGTGTATGATGGCACTGATGAACGTCCCGGGCGCGATTGAGATATTTGTGTGAATTTTTGTGAAACTGCTTACAAGACTGAAAAGAAAAACAAATGCATTCAAAATGGGAAAGATAGCGATCGCGGTTCTAGTACACTGAAAAGAAAAACAAATCCATTCAAAATTGGAAAGACAGCGATCGAGGATAGTCGGATATTCTCGAACAAGTGACGTAATACATGTTTACACACATACATGTTTACTAACTTTCGCGATTATAAATAAGTAGGATTTATAGATTTTCAATAATGTGTTCTGATCGCGTAAGTTTAAAAAACTTTATTATTTATAATGGTCCAAGAAACTAACACAAATGTAATAATACTGCTGGAAAATTCACACAGCATTATATAATATGATCTAAATAGTCTCGTCTCCAAGTTAGCATGAATACGGTGACCCGTTTGTGTCCAAGACTCGACTTCGAAGTGACTACAAGAAACAGGCTACGGGACTTGCAAGTCTCAATTCAGGTGTCACCGAGTTTCTTTGAAGCTCTCAGGAAATTGTAGATATGGCAACTTTAATGGTACTTCTAGTGCAAAAACAAGAAAAGAAGATTACATTACAAGTAGTGTGCCGAAGAAATTTTAATTAAGCTAAGCTCCTCGTAAATTCTGCATCCCTGGTACATGCTATGAACATTAGTGAGAATCTTCAGGAATTGTACAATAATAATTTTGTTTTTTTGTCTGACTGTACTTTTTCCAGTTTTAGTTCACTTACCTAGGCTCTTTTATAAATTTGTGGGAAACGAAAATCTTATAAACAGCCGGTGAGAAACGAAACAATTATTATTACTTTTTTCTTGTGGTGCGAAAAATTTGGTGCGAAACAGCGCTACACCGCAAATCCGGCTTCGCAGGTTTATTTTTATGTACACATTTGTAAATTCCAATAATATAACTCACACAATATTTATACGCCGAATACAATGATTAAAAAACTAGTCTTCTGATTTATTTATATTTTACTTAATTTTAACAATTCGGTTAGCCAACACTAAAACTTACAAGTCAACTTACAATAACATCCAAAATGTTTAGTTACTGGGAAAAAAATATTATTAAAACCCCACTTAGTTTCGGGTGATAAAAACGCTGCCATGTTAGCCCTTGCATTTTATGACGTCACGTTTCATCGAATCACATAATTCAACTCAAAGTCAAAGCTATTCAGTCATTAAATATCACGATAAGAACATCAAAAAACACAAAAATATAATACAGGTACATATTTCTTTATCAATAGAGAATACGTAAAATAATTATTAGCTTTTTTGAAGACACATGCATTATACCATATTACAATCTGTAACTGTTCAAGACAAAGGTGTCTTCTAGAACTTCGCGTGATACACCGTCGGCCAAATCTTCGCTTTCCATCACGCTAAAGTGCAGTCAAACGAAGGTTCATAAAAAAGTCGACTAAGAATACACTGCAAACAATATTACAAGCCATCTATAGCTCTTGTGTGTCCTCAGTGAAAGCAGCTCCGATACATAGGTAGGTACTATACAGGGTCCAAGATTGGTTGTGCTTCAAACCTACAGTAAACGTAATTTATAGGCATCGTACCGAGTGACCTTTCTTCACTGGGTCTTAGAATCACTTGGATTTATGTCGCCTGCCCCATCCGGTCAGGGAGGCTATTCTTGTAATTTATCTATTCGACATTTTAAATCAAAACATCAGTGTCAAGTGATTACAAATACTCTAATCGAATAATATCAAAGACTTTTTGTCTGTCAAAGTGTAGTTATGCAGATAGTCTAGTTTAAAGGTCTTGGTGATCGTGAGATCTATTATAGTACTCCTGTCATCCCATGACGAGGCGATATAATTATACCCTACACGTAGATTTATAGCTTTATCACATCACACTAATATTATAAAGGCGAAAGTTTGTATGGATGTATGGATGGATGGATGTTTGTTACTTCTTAAGCCAAAACTACTGGACAAATCTGGCTGAAATTTTGCATAGAGGTAATTCTAATCACGGAATAAAACAGGCTTTTTATCCCATAAATCAGTTCTGGTGGGATGAAAATCACCTTTTAATGTTTCCATAGGAACAACGCATGCGAAGCCGCGGGGCGCAGCTAGTTATAAATACTTCTTCGACAAACCGCCCGTTCTCCAATGAGTAGTCTAGGGCCTAATGAAATTTGTTTGTTCGATAAATATCGAAGCGAATTCAATGGCGAATTTCACCGTTAGACTTATTTGCCGACAGTTGAGAATCGGGTCCTAGGTCCGATACATCGTAAATCGTTAATCCGGAAAAATCGAACCGGCGGCACAGCTTTGCCCGATACCGGGCAATCCCGGTTTTCAGCTCATTAGCTTTGAGGGATGTTGGCTGTTTTGAAAAGCTCATAAAAAGTTAGCAGAAAAAGTATTGCAATCCATCGTTAAGTGGTTAGAACAAAGGTTTGTTTTTTTGTCAGTGTAATATGTACTTTTTTATTTTGTGGATCGGTGAAAAACCAAACAGGGTCAAACGTTTAACTTGCCTAAATGTCTAGTATTCTTAATTTTGAAAATTTACTTGAGTAAGTAATTTTTAATATGCTACAATAATGACCGAAGATTTGAGCTTGTTCAAAACGCCTACAAACAAATACACTAGAAAACCAGAATAAGTTAAAGTAACTATGAAACCACAAACTTGAAAGCTGTTTGTGGTAGATACTTAATTATAAAATATCTTCTAAATACGAGCAAAGACTTAACGATCATTATACGAATTCAAATAAGGTGCGTCCAGTGTTAAGTGCTCGGCATTGGTAATTCGGTTTACTTATATGTTACAAAACGATGATAATTTTTTTTAGAAGCCTAGCTTATTCCATTATACATATTACCAACTAATACCTAAATAAACAATAATGATTCAAAAAATATAGATCAGAATAATCAAAATAGCATGTAGGATCATTAACTTTTCACTTGTGATATAATTACGTGAAAAATTAAAAATCAAAATTTGACACTGTTATTGCATGCAAAGCATTTTGCGAAGCTCTGGTAGCAAGGATCTTTTAAACTTAATACCATAACTGTGCCCATAACACAAACTCTGCTTAGATTGGGCCTGTGTGAATTTAACAGCATAATCTATTATCTTCACAAGTTTTGGTTTTCAAGTTTTTTAAAATGTTTTTTTTTTAATTTTAGTGTGATCTCCATCCTAAAGTCTATCCTCACATGCAGTTCACAGTCCGTGGTTGCTCACAGTTAGTGGTCGACTTCAAAGCTTGCCAACAGATGTAGATTTATTAGTTTTCTTTCAAGTATTAATTTATTTGTCCACCACTGCCCATTCGTCTCGCTGGTGGTTTTGCTTCAGTTGGGATTATTATTTTAGGAATATCTTTATCTCATGTCGAGCTTTCATCATCATCAATGACGACCTCTGTGGCACGGTGGGCAAAAGTCTGCTTGCGACGCATGAGGTCGCTGGTTCGCTTCCTGCCTCTAGACAAATGTTTGTACGATCGGAAAATATTTGACTATTTTTACTAGTCGTTTTATATGTATATTAAGTAGGTATACCGTAACCGTAGGTATACCGTACCCATAACACAAGCTCTGCTTAACTTGGGGCTAGATGATGCTGTGTAAATTGTCCATCATTATCATCATTCTTCTACCTAATTTGTTCAAAGCAGTTCCTTTCCCACCAGTAGCGCACGCTGACTCTACACATTCACAAAACACACACTCCCAATAAATTGCTGTGACCTCACTCGCCCATTCATTCTACTGTAATAGCATCCTGCAGAAGTAGAATTAGAATTGTTCTTGTTTAGAATCCTGATAATATCCTGATAGCTGATAATTAACTTTATTATTCTTAATTTTTATATAATTATTCTGTTTTACTGCATGCATTTTCCCTGTACCTTTTTCATATTTTTATATACAGTTTGCTAGTGTACCGCTCTCTATGTAATGGCAATTCAATAATTGTTCAGTCGGTCTCCCGCGAAACAGGCCTAGCCTAGTGCGGGGATCATAGGAAATACTACAGCATTATACCATAAAAATGTAACAACTACTCTGTAACACCTTCTTATAATCTTAATGTCAAATAAATTATTTTGTATTTTGTATTTTGTATTTGTATCAGCCCATGTTAGTCCACTGCTTGCTGGTCATCAGCCTCTCATGATAGCACATTTTATCTTCGCCTTGCCGCATCCAGCTGCTTGCACTATTTCGACGGTAGTCAGCCATAGGACGTGCTACACTACATTTGCCGAGTCGTGGTCTTCACTGATTAAGAGAACACGATTATCCCAGTACCGGTTGTCGGTCCTTCGCCGGCCAATGCCACTTTATCTTGCTCATTCTTAGTGAATTTCAGAGTTTGTTCGTAGGATTTGTTTTTGTTTTTTATTTAATTCAAATTTAAGCTAGACTATTTACAACAGTCTGGAGTTATAATTGCACAATTGTTATAATTGTAAATACCTAATAGTTTTTTTTCTATTATTTGAGTTTAATGTCTTTTTCTTCTTTTTCAATAAAGTAACTATAGTTTATGCTTAAGACTAGACAAAACTGACTATTAGTAATTCAGACGGTATATGCCGTTATGTACCGAATTTGTTCAAATTATAATAAACGTTTTTCCGATGTAGATATCTTTTATTTAGGCAAGCCTAAATTTAGAAAGGGTATTACTTACTTAATATTATCCGATTACCAGTAAAGCATTACGAATCAAATATTGATTCGTATCTCTTTATTTCACTACTCGTTAAAGTAATAATTATCAAAACTAAACTATTTAGTTAAAAAATTAATAATAATAATTAAATAATACAACACAAAGTTCTTATTACAATTTTTTACGTTCAAGTTTGCTTATTAGCAGTTTTCTCAATTTTGTTAAAAGTCAAATGTACGTAAAGGATTTTTGTACACATGTATTAATTGTTAGGACCATAATCACATAACTACTATATTTTGAAAGACCTGCAAGGGCTGTTAAAATGTAATACACTATAATGTAAACCTTAAATATATTGTACTGTTGGTCTTTAATAAATAAATAAATAAATATAAGCTCGAGTATGTACTTTTAAATTTAATGATATATTTTGTTATTTTATTTCACGTGAACAAAGCCGCTATCGCGTTTGCACAAGGAGTCTGATCACAATGTACCTACCTAACTATCTCAAACAAAACAAAGTGTTATCAAGGTCATATTTCCAAGCGAAGGCACATTGATTAAAGGCCTTTGAAGATTGAACCTCAAATGTCTAGACACCAGATTAAACCATTTAGAAATTAACAGCATCGGCTTTAATTCACTATAGTAAGCAAATTGCTGTAATGTATTGGGTAACTAATGAGTAATTTTGAACCCAAAATAGGGGACCATAAGTGTTTTTAACAGACTTAAAAAAGGAGAAGATTCTTAATTCGATGTATTTTTTTATGTTTGAAATTTTGGAACTTCTTTTTTTATTTGAAAGCTGGTGCTTCCTGTGTGGTCCCATTTTAATTTGGTCTACTTCTGACAGTGGCATCCATAAGAAAACAATTTTATTGAAGTCAGTTTATGGTTTTTTTAAACAAACTCATTTTTATTATTGTCATGTTTTACCGACTTCAAAAAAGGTTATAAATTCGACTGTATGTTTGTTACCTCAGAACTTTTGAATGGGTGGTCCGATCTTCATGAATCTTTTTTTATGTAAAAGCTGGTGATATCCGTGTGGTCCCATTTTAATTTTGTTCAGTTCTGACAATGGGATCCATGAAAATTCATGAAAAACCTATAAAAATTGAAGTCGGTTTATATGTTTTTGAACAAAATTAATTATTCTAGTAAAAATTATGCACAGTCTTTTCAGTCCGGAGTCAGAAAGTTGCCAGTTTTAAATCTCTGTACCCGAAGAGATGTTCCGCCGTTGGTCGCCAGTGGCCTGATCTCTCCCCGGTCGAGTCTGTCACCTGTCCCATCGGATGATGAAAGTGAAGGAAGGGAACTTCAGTGTTCCCCTGTATTTGAGCACACACTTGCATTAATAATGCAAGTGTTTGCAGTGTTGCCAGCCGGATCTTGTAAAAAGCTAGGCACCCGAAATACATAAAAAAGTTACCTTTTAAAGTAAAAACTTGCTCTCATATTGTTTCCCATTAATAATGTGCCTACTAAAAGTTAGTTCAAAGTCATGATACAGTAAAAAATACTTGTCTAAGTGCTTATTTTGTAAGTCTAAAGAAATAAACGATTTGACTCTGACTCGGATAAATTCATTTCTGTTGACTTACAAATTAAGCAAAATGAAAAGTGCGAGTCAAACTGGCCAAACACAGTACACATGCACACACAATACAAACTCAAATAATCAAATTATGAAATCATTTATATGCGAACATGGGTTACAAATTATATGGTATTCCCCTCAAAAGACAGGAAAACCACCAACACGATGCTCAAGATGAGCCGAGAGGTCCTAAAAACGATCATCACAGGCGACTGTGAATTGAACCATCATCTTTTTTAGACTTGAGCCACAGACAGCAGTTTATGTCGTGGCTGCTTCCAAGAAGAAGAGACGGTGGAATACGTTGTCCTACAATGCACGGCCACAGAGGAGGCCAGACATAAAACGGGGCTGAAGTGTCTCATTGAGGCGTCTATCCCATCCACACCCCCAGAAAAACTGAAACGAAGCTGTCAGTCACCAAAAGTCCTGCTCCGATACTTCAAGGAGCTGGGCTGGTTAGGGCCTACTTAGGCATGGGGATAATGCACAATACACTCCTATGCGAGATGTCCGTGCAGATCTTAGTTCCCCTACTCAGAATTAGAATTCGAATTAGATGGGTTACAAAGACGTCGGTTATTATGATTAAAAATAATCTAACGAGTAATTATTAAGTAGGTCGGTAAGCACCCAAGAAAGGTAAAAATTGTTTTCTTATAGGTAGGTAGATCCCTAATTAATTAATGTGCAAAGTATCAGGCCGATGGATTTGTCACCAACACGTTTCAAAAAAAACAAAATTATAATCTAAATTAATAAGCATTATTCCAATTCCAATATATAGATACCGACTGTTTCTTTATGGAGCACTGGACAGGAGCGTATATTGTGCTCTCTTGACCTGTGGCTCCACGTACATGATTTTAATGATTATTTTGGTTATAATATTTATTTAGGTATTTGTTTAACTTCTCTTTAATTGTATTATGTACGGCTCGAATTATGGACACTTTTACTTAAATTTTTGTATTAATTTGATTGTTGTCTGAAATATTATTGAATATATTACCTTAACCTTAACCTTTTGAGTCGTGTTACTTATATTATAAAAATTAAATAAATTTATTATTCCCTAAAAGGTAACAAAAAAACAGGCAACGCTAGCATTATGCTCATTATGTTCTGAGTACAAAGTCTCCGTTGCGACTGTCCACTGTGGTCGAAATTCGGCTAGGAAGACATCTTCATACTTAGCCTAAGCTATGTATTAATTATTCGACAGGATCTGGCCGGTTAATTGATACAAATAATTAATAAAATGTGGTCTGACCTTCCTATCAAACTAAGAATAGCTAAATGCGTAGGTACTTTCAAATTTTATGAACCAAAAAATTCTCAACGACACCATGCCACACGCTAAAAACTTCGTTTAAACATTTTACTTGGTGTACTTCATCCAACGATTACCAAAATGAAAAATGTTTCATATTTGCTAGGGTGTAAGGGTCACAGAATCGATTAAAAACAAGGGCGCAATCGACAAGCTTTCTCCATCAGACCTGTCAACGTCGATTCGTGGGGTTAAATCATTTTTACAAGGTGTACGGAAACAGGTAGACGCCCTACACATCGATGTTTTTGAGGAAAATATTTGCATATTTTTTCTAAGCCCGGGTGTGTATGCTGGCTAAAAGCTAATATGAATCCGGTTGGTCTGAATTTGGTGAAACGGTCGATTATATTAAATTCACGAGTATCACGAAATACAATTTTTACCCTTACCCTTTACTCTGCTCACTGGTATTATTTTCTTTTGTTTTTACTATAGTCAAACTGCAGCTATCAGCGGCAAAAGTAGCATTGAAAATTTTTTTTGCAGGAGAAAAAACTAGATTCAAGGGGAAAAACTGGACTAACCCGATATTAAGAGTGATTATCAAACTATCTTTTGCCGAAACTTTCCGAATCTGAATAGACTAGCTGACACAAGTGGGGTTGGGAATTTACTTTGATAATATTTCACTGCGATTAGTTTTACAAATATGACATAAATTAATAAGGTAATGTTCTTAAAAATTATAATTAGTCCGTTGGTTACATAAACAGACGATATTCGACACAGATATCAAATTCAGTAGATATAGAAACTAAACTATGACTGAGTTGGATACTACGGCGGGAGGACACAACTGAACACTTTCGAGAAGCCAGGGCTTCATCCATCTCCCCCTTTTTAGATCGATTAAAAGACACGTCTTTTTCTTCTGCCGGTTAAACAAAAATGATGAAGATATAGTCAGTTAAAGTTCCGCTTGTCGTCACACCTTGCAACATTTTTTAGCAAGATGTGACTTCTCTAGATAAAATTAGAAATAATGCACTGCAAAGTTTGTGAGTCTCAAACTGTAAAGCGCCTCATTATTGAATTTTATTGATGTTGACAAAATAAAGAATTTGTGTCTCTTATGAAAAGATAAATATGTATTTTTTTATTATTATTTATTTATTAACTTAAAATAACATTACATAGAAAACTAATAATAACACTAGGTAAACCACAGAGGTTTGTATTTTTACCCAGAACACTACACTATAACTACATATATCAGATATATGTAGTTATAGTGTAGTGTTCTGGGTAAAAATACAAACCATAACTACATAGATTTCGTCCCATTCTGATTGCGTACAGACTAATAATATCTAACAAACCAAAACCGCAAGACGGCTGAACTTACAGACGCTCATTTTGCTTTGCCTCGTGTAAAAAAAAACAACTTCAGCTCAAAAACAACGTCATTCGTTGAAACGAAAGAGAGAGACTATAATCTTAAAACGGGTGTGAAAGAGACGAATTCCTAATGAGACTCGACTGTTGACATGACGACGTCCTGTCTATTTTTATAGATTAACAGGACACTCATTAACTTTGAACAGATTTCTGAGAAATCTGTTAGGAAGAACTCCATTTTGCTTTTATTACTTGTCAATTGAATCACTAAATACAGAAAGAGCACATCAGCACGTTTTTGCGATTTAACTTTTTGATGGGATTATGATCTTTGTATTGTACGAGTAAATGGGCATTTTCACTAAAAAGTACACCCCCACTTCTACGCTGTCCCATGTTTTTAAAGTTGAACTATGGGTTAACATGAATACGTATATTATATTTATTTAAATAAATTGGTTATAATTATATTAAATTAGTTTTTTGATCAACTATTATTGTGTAAATAAGCTTAATTATTTTATTATGGATAATTTAGATAGCAGAAGAAGCCATTTTTGACGTGTCCCAGTGCTATTTAGCTTCGAACATAGTGAAATTTCCGATAATATTTCCTACAAAAACGTTGTCCACTTTTTGTGTACCTGTAGTGGAATATTTTTTCCGTCTCAGGGATTTAAAATTATAAATAATACCCTAATATTACAGGTGTAAAATTCATTTTTGTTCAAACTCAAAACTTGTCCCGACCGGACATGTCAGCACAGTGACGGTCCTAAAACAAATATTTTTTCTACTAAAACCGTTTTGTTTACTAAAAATCGCAATACTGTCCACAAGGATCTTAGCCACCATTTTAGAATCAGTGCATTTTGTGAATTCCTACAGTGAATTCTATGTTTTGCTGGTGTCGGTGGATGGTGCTCATTCCATAGGTCAGTTTTAAAGACTTTTTTCTCATTACATATTTGTGCCCCAGTATTGAATTAATTGTAATCGTTTTTTGGTGTTATTTGAGAAATGTTATTAACAGTTAATTTAAACAAAGATCCTCTTGTTTGATTAGAATGTATTTTTTTCTCATCTCATTTGGATAATGTGACGTCCGTTCAGTGACGTGTTGAGCCGTCACATATAGGGCGGACCACCAAAGTCTCCAAACTGACTCATAAGGCTAAGTCCACATTACAATGTGTCTTTTCTACTCTTGATCAAAGGAAATGTTTAAATAAAATATTCGATAGTAAAATATCGGTAACCAGCAAAGAAAAATAATCAGTAAAGGAGAAAAGAATTTACAATCGAAGGATTAGAATTTAAATTACACAATAATTAAAATAGTACCTTGCTTTCTAAAATAACTTCCTTATCGATATTTTTGTTTTATTTATATCCGCACTTTTAGTTTGATCAAATATAGAAAAAAACATTGTAAACATTTAATTAATTTTCAGGTAGTGTTAACAAACCTCAAAAGGCGCTGAAAGGACTCAATGATAAAGAGAGAAAATCATCCTGACGAGTTTGACAGACAGAAAAAACAGAAATTAGCCAAAGTAAAGCCTAAGAAGAAAAAATCTCAAAATTCACACTAGAAGAAGCGGAAATAAGACGAGAAAAGTGGAGGAAAGAAAAAAGGAAAGCCGAAAAAAAGAAAAGAAAGCCGAACACGAACACGCCGAATTTTTCAAATTGACAAATGAAAAATCCATACAAAAATTTCGTCGTAGAAATAAATCCCTCAAATGTATGAGATAAGAGAGAAATAACAAATAAATAGTATAAATAAACTTGATTTTTATTCAAATTTTTTGTCATTGTAGCATCACCCTTAGGATTTGAGATGTATCGGTTTGGTGACTGTCCCAACTTAGATGGGGTTTATTTTGCTAATTAATAATTTCATTTTAATTAATACTTTACATTATTTTTTCTTCTCTTATTAAAAACAGTTTAATAAAGATTATACAGTTAATAAATTATAAAACAGGATACTTATCTCAAAATTAAAAAGAAAATAATGATCGCAATGGAATCAATGGTCACAAAACGGAATTAAAATCTTAATTTTAAGAAATATTAAATTAATTCTATATGAATATGTATTTTTTAAAGCTTTATTTGCAACTGATCCAAACTGAAAATAATGTCATAGTCTCTTTATTATTAAAAATACAGGCGTTTTTTAGTGTCACCAAGCTGACCATTATTTTTCTATAGTGTCCACTTAATAATCGTCTTTTTCATATATATAACGCAATTTTTCGGAAATAATGTTTAATTTTCAGTTCAAAAAACATGTTAAAATATTATGAAAACCTCAATCAACTCAAAAACACAAGTGTAGAAAAAAATCTTAATTTATATAGGGGGTACTTTTCAGTGAAAATGCCCAAATATAAACAGTGCGGCCGTCGTCGTTGCCGCTCCGTATTGACCTTACTAGCGAACACACGATTTATAATTTCAAGATCCAAACGTACCTTATTTTGTGTAATCCGTGGAGTGGGTGTGATAGAGACTTGTAGTTACAGGTTTTTTCTAAACCCTATAGCAAGTTCCAGCCTGTAATCCGTGGAGTGGGTGTGATAGAGACTTGTAGTTACAGGTTTTTTCTAAACCCTATAGCAAGTTCCAGCCTCTCACAATACAGGTTCAATTAAGTTCATGGAACTTATGAAAATAAAATAAAAACCGTGAAGAGGAAATAAACAATATTATTACTAGCCGTTTGCGTAAATGACGGACCTCATAAAATGATGCTGCGTACATCATCTTTTATAGATGAAAGAGGCCTTTGATGGTGGCTGTAAATACACTTTTTGTGTAAAAATGGCACAATGGGGACTGTTCCAACCATGTTTTTAAGTGACTTTTAGTTGTGTTATGAGCAAATCAAACGTACATCTGCCCTTTTTGCAAAAAACATGGCAATCCTGATGACCGATGAGCAGATGACAATCTATGCAATCAAAGTATTAGCCTGATAAAACGAAAGTTTAAACAGCATGTAGACTTTTTTTTTAATTAAATATTATAAATGAGGTCAAAATAGTATAACAACTGTTATACATTTTAGAAAGGACTCGTTTTTCATTATTTTATATATTTTTATACCTCATCATTGTAATAAACACATAATTCGATTTATCTTTTTAGTAGCTACCTACGAAATAAAAAAATACGACGCTGAAAGACGCCATGTTATTGATTGCATTTTTGCTCTCTAAAATTTGGATAAGTGCTTATGTGCCCTTTCGGTATTTAGTGTTTCAGTTGAACATGTTATGAACTAAGTGTAACAAGAGGTGTGATAGTATGTAGGTTCAATGCCACCCTTGGTTCAAACCCGCGTTTCACCCGGTTAGATGAAAAAAAATTACCAAGTAGATTTTTTTTTTAATTTATTTAAGGGCTTTTTCACTTAGCGATAACATCGCCCGACCGGGTAGATAAAAAAAGAAATAATGCTGGACAATCCATACAGCATCGTCTAGGTCCAAGCTGTGTTATGGATATTCCATGACTGATATACTTTTTATATTACACATATAGTTATTTTTTGTTTTATATATAAAATACCCAGAATATGTAGAACAAATATATTTTGTAGATGGTACAAATGTATCCGGCGGGAATCCAACCTGCAACAATCGCCAGCCACGCCACATTAGTCGTCAAAGATCGTCATGATAACATTTTAACACCGGGCTTGAATTAAACAAACAAATAATCATTTGTTTGATCTAAACTGTGGCATTAGGCTTTGTGCCGCGACACCCCGGTTAGGACGAACTCGAAATATTACCTTGGAAAAGGGATTTCCCTGTTTACAGCAATCAATATTACCTATTTGGTTTCGGAAGCTCCAGGGTATGTGATGCCTCAATTCAATAGAAAATCACCTCTATTCAGGACAAATCATCGACCCCTAGAACACAAGGTTATGATTTAGACTGGTTTACATTATTCCTGTGGAAACTTCCACTATCTCATCTGCACTGCACTGGACTAGAAAGCTACTTCCTATTTGTCAATATTTTTATTTTGCAACATTTTGTAATGATTGATTGGTCATAATCTATGTATTTCAGGGTTTTATCTTTGTTATAGATGAGATAAATAGATAAAAAAATATTTGGTTTGGAAAAGTTTCTGTGTATCTGCACATCAAATAGGCCATGGCTCAGCGAAATGTTTTGCTTAAAAGCTAAAACACAGATTTTTAGCCAAAAACTGATCGAAAACAAGCAGAACGCGTACAAACAGACAACTTGTAGGATTTTTTTTTTAGCATTATTGGTGATAATAATATATCCTATTAAATTAACAGTAATTTCTGCAGATATATTTGAAGTTTCAACATCTTCTTAAAGGACTCCTCCGGCCTGAAATCCAGCGTAGCATTGGGCCTAGTCGAATGCTTCACATTCTGAGGTGTAAAGCCCTTATTACCCTACTTTTATGGCCTTTCCTGTTCGTTTATAGTTTCAATTTAAGTTAGATAATACCTACCTAGTTGTAAGTCTTTATCTATAAAATATATATATCTTTATTTCTTTCTTTCGTCTCGGAAACCGGCATTTAGATTTCGTGAAGAACGGCGTATGGAAACTTTCAAAAAGCTACTGGATGCTCAAAATATACTGGATCAAAAATTCAATCTCGAGTAAGTAAACGCTCAAGTTTCAAAACCTATGGTTTATCCATTTTGAATGAAGCATGTTAGTAAACAAAGTACGACACAAATAACAAAATCTCACTTGCTTGGCGTCGAGTTTCAAATATAATTGTAAGCGATTTTTATTAAAGGGAGGATCTAAAATCGACTACTAATGTAAATTACGTATAAAAGAACGCGCCAACAAAGTGAATTTTAGGTTAAGTATGGGCGGTTTGTTTACGTTTATGCTCCATTCAAAATGGATACGATATAGTGACGAAATAGTCTGGACTGGACTAAAACTTACAGCATTACAAAAGGTAGCATCAATAGATGCTACCTTTTGTAATGCTGATTATGAATTGTATGTATGTTTTGGTGGAGTCAAATTGATATGAGCGCCAAGAATATTCAAAATGAAATTCAAAGATAATTTGGAACATTCTACCCTGCCTGCTCTTATAAATCTGAAACAATGAGTAGTAAGATGTTTTGAACACCTTGGGTGCTTACAACAATATGATGAATAAAACTGCGTACCGCATTTTTCTCAGAGCCCGAGTCTATTTCAAGTGCAATTGGAACTGTTGCAGCTGGAATAGAATGGAACTGGACTAAATTACTAGCACAAGGTAAACTGACCATGAAATGAACAGCAAGCCTGTTGCACCTAACTTGCTTACAATAGTACTAAGCTATACCTAAACCTTGGTTGGACGCTAAGTTAGTTGGTACCTAGATCTTCAGAACTTACTGGACCTGTAGGAGACGGTTGCAGAATATTGCTATGCTAATTTCAACTGTCGAATTCTAAGGCCTTGGACTAAACTTTTGAACTAAGTTACAGCGCTGCTGTACATACAACTGCGTTTGTGGAATGTAATGGCAAATAAAATTGGTATTTACCAAACTAACTGTACCTATGCCTTACTTTATCATTTACTTCATTTCATTGAATATTTTTTGAAACAGTCACAGTCGTTATCAAATCAGTTGGGTGTAGTGGTAATTGTAAATATTAAATTTCGGTAAACAGTAGTTTAGGGGGCCAGGCAGCGGCGCCCCCTGCAGAACAATTCTAACACTGAACTGCGATCCCCAGCCCGCATGCCCAGCGTGGGGATTATGGGCATTACCCCGACGAGATGAGACAAATGCCAATAAGTCGCTTATTAGGGGGAGGCCTGCGTCCAGCAGTGGACCAATACAGGCTGTTGAGGTGAAGGTCAAGGTTGAGTGGTTTAGGTTACCTAATCTGAATAGCTGTTTACCAAAAATTCATTCAGGTGGCAATGGGAGCAGAAGCACATTTTTAATGGAATATATTTGTAAAACTAGGAATTGGGAACTGAAACAGAAATGTAAATTTTTCTTACCGCGAGCGACCTTCCACTTAAAATCTCTGGTCTATATATTTCATTTTTAACAATGTGTTTTTCTAAATGTACTCTTACAACATTTATTTATTTACTTTTACAAAAAAGTTTAAACAATACAAATAATTTTGTTATTATATAAACCGACTTCTATTTTTGTAGATGTTTCATGAATTTTCATGGATCCAGATTTGTCAGAACTGAACCAAATTAAAATGAGACCACACTCGTATAAAAAAAGAATCATGAAATCGGACCACACAGTCAAAAGCTTAAATAAAAATGATTTTATGTTTGTTACCTCAGAAGGTTAAAAACATCAAATAATAATAAAAAAAATACAGTCGAATTGAGAACTTCCTCCTATTTTGAAGTCGGTTCAGAAGACTTACTATTAAAAACGTCTTATTTTTGTCCATATAAATAACCCAAATTGATTTCATCCCAATTTCATGCGGGATTAATCGATCACAGAGAGCGCCCTTTAACACCCTACCCATTACTTACAACACAGAAAATCACCCTTTACAAAAATGATAACTTCATAAAATATTCTTTATAACCCTTAATGGATAAACAAGTAAGGTGAACCAATTGATAAAGCCGAAAGATTCAAAGAACTTTAAATCTTATACTGTTGTTAGTAAAGCCTAAAGCTATTATTGATTGGTATCAAAATGTGGTGGATCCGGACAATTGACCCCTATCCATTGAGGCAATTGCTGCTGTTGGATGTAGGGTACATATCTCTTTGATGGCTCATTTGGTAACGGACAATTAGCGAGATAATCTAGTAGGTACGTTTAATCCTCATGTAGGTGAATTGTCGTCTTCAGCTGGTTTAATATAATGACGGACGCAAGTACTTATACTGATAAAAGCTTTTTATATTGGTCAAACATCACGAAAAAGTTCATTTTAAGAATAACCTTTAGATTGGTCATGAAGTATCATTATCAATTTCTTGCCTATTTGGGCTTGAAAAATAATGATGTGTAAAAATTAACATTATAATAAAATAAATAATGTTAAAATAAAACACCGTCGAGAAACAGAAGCGATCAAATATCAGAGACACAAACTAACAAAGAAGATATTATTATTTTTAAAACATCACTATGCGCGTCATACAACATCACACGCATAACTGGCTCTCTGTGATATAACAAAAGTGTCTGAAGAAGGTAGTAAATAAGTGAAACAAACTCGTAAAAACGGAGACAATCACGGCACGTCGACATCGAATCTAGCTGTCAGAAGCAAAATCTGCGAAGTAACAATAAAGTAAATTCCTCATCCATATGGACGAAGCTAATCTTATACACGAAGGAAATAAACGATATAATCAGGAGTGGCTCATCACTCTGAGTCGAGTGAGTGGTAAAATAACCTTTATTTCGCTGCCAATTAATTCGATATATGTTTTAAGGATGGATAAATAGTTCTGGACGTTAATTAAGATAAAAAATATTAATTTATGTAAAGTATGTACAGTACATAATCTTCAATAAGAGAGAGAATTACATAATCTCGAACGGTTGTTTTTAGATATTTTTTTGTTTTACTAACTAAAGATTAAAGTAAGAGCTTTTTCATTTGCTGGGAAACAATATTTATAGAGAAATACGTACAATGACCAATACGAGATTCTAAAGAACGAATGATTTTCTAGAACAGAAACTGGATCGATATAACCGGAGTGTGAGGACACACTATAATAACAAAAACCTATCTGTAATTTAATACATCATTGCCCAATGTTACTATAATAAGCTTTTCTAGTGATTCCGGTATATATTTAAATATGTTGAAAGCCCATGTTAAATTGCCAGTTTTGTTGCATTTTTCTTAATTTTCAGATCAAGTAAAACATTCACAGGGTAACAGTACTTCTTCTGTGGCTTGGTGATATTATCTGGTGCTAAGGGGCCCTCATCCATTACCCGTTATTAGGGTTAGAACAGGCTATCGTTTTGATTATTGCTATGACGAGATTTCGGTTATCGCTTTTGTTGTAGTGTAATTACGCCTTTATGAGTGTGGGACTGGGTGTTTAACATTATCGGTAGGATCTTTAATTATTGGGATATGCTTGTGTGTCTGGTAATTGGGATGTATGCCAATATTGACACGGATCACTTTGATAGCGGTAATGGGTTGGGAGTTATTTATCCACATTCATATAGGTTATACTTAATCGTTTTTGCATATTCAATATACTGAGTAATTTCTCTTTATAATTTTACTTTCTGTTTGTTAAATATTAGTTTTTTGATATTGTATCTGTATTTACATTGTTCAACGGTCTGTACAAATTGTTATGACCAGACTTTTGCACGAAATATTTAATATCCCGCTTAGCCATATTCAGAATAAGAGGATTAGGGTCCGCTTATCTACTCTAAACAAAGCTTAAAACAACAACATATACCTACATAAATCATCACGAACAAACACAAAAATCTTTTTAACTATAAATTTTCAAACTTAATTCATTGCTCGTTACGAGAGCCATTTCACAAATTAGCATTCGCAAAATTTAAATTTATATAGCCGTAATTTCTCACCCTTTCAAAGACCACTTTGGCCACCATTTAAAATAGTTTACGGTACAAAATATCACATTTTGCTGTTACTTGTTACCCGCTGTTGTCTAATTAGGCATCATTTGCTATAATCTGTAATGGGAGTTTAGCTGCGTCCTTGCCATCTGTTGGCTCCAACTTTGCTTGGATTATGCCTTTATTTAACGCGGTATCTTGGGTTTCACTGTCTTTTGTTATATTTTCAAGTATAACCGCAGTATCTTTGATAAAATCTAACTAGGTTTTTCTTAATAAGGCGCATACCCGAGCTAATATGACAGCGATACCTATTTTATCATATTATTACGTTTATCATAGGAATTTTTAAAAATCCTACGTTCAGTTTGTGGTATCTATTATGAGCTATTTTTAATACCTCTCTAATAATTTTATCTTATATAGTTTAGGAGGAGATGCGAAAATAGAGTTGGTGGCCAAAAACCGCATCTCTGCCTAAGCTTTACAAAATGAAACTATTACAGAGGCATTAATAAATAACTTATAATAAATACCACAAACTGAACATAGGATTTGTAAAACTTGCTGCGTTAAACGTAATAATAAGATAAAATAGTTGGGGGCACCACTTACACTGGTGTATGGGCCTTAACTTCCAACTTCGTTCTTTCTGCCTGATTTATAAATTATGAGAAGCAGATCTTTATGAGATAATTTACGTATCTCATTTCATCTCATGAACCGCCAAACAACTTAAACAGCAAAAATTTCATTAAAATATTCGAGCATTTTATCAAGCAAATTATTACCAGCGATAAATTTTAGTAATAACATTCTATGGTCGTATTATCTATTTTTAAAGGGAATTTATGTTCGTTGAAGTGTAATTATACGTAATGTAAGGACCACTACAGGGTTTCCCTGTTTGGTATACCTTCGGTCCTTCATTGTGATTAAACAACTTTCATGCCCAAATCATTGTATCAATCAAAAACAACTGATAGAATATATATGTTTTTTATTTATTTAAATCATAATTATTCAAAAATGATATAATTATATTGTTTTTTGTTTTTTAAAGTTCTTTATTTACCATATAAGTTTTACATACGTAGATAAACTAAACACTGTTTAGAACCTAACTAAGTACAAGGCCAATTAAAAATAATAACTCAACAGGCTAAGGACGCTTTTAAAAGTTAGATATATTATGTATTTTAGAGTACTAGTTAGGGATTTTATTTATATTTTTAATAGAAGTTTTAGATATGTACAAGAAAGTTATATGGATAAATGTGATAACATAAGGAAAAGCAGTAAGTATATAATATATAATACTTATGTGTATATGATTATTATCTTGAAAATAGTTTTCTGTGTGGGGCGGACGGTTTATTATCATTAAAGTATTACGTTGGTCGTACACATGACAGACGATCTGATAATTAAAATAGGGTGGCTCGATGAGATGTTGAGAGATAAGGGTTGTGAAGGGTTAACTGTCAACTGTGACTTATTAATAAACAGCCTGAATGCATCGGTCATTTCCATGGGTGAGATTTAAGTGTATGTGGAGGTTTTTATCACATTAGCACCTTATTGGCTTGAAGAAGTACAAGAAAAGAATTAAGCCAATAAGGTGCTTATGAGATAAAAGACAATAAAGCCCTTATCAGATGAAGAACTGCGTCCAGCCGGCTTAGCACGGGGAGTGTTGTCTAGGGTAGAATAGAGAAAAATGACATCGCATCGTCATACATTGCGTAAATTATTGAAGTTCAAGGAATTAATTTCAAACATATTAGGCATTCGATGACAAAGTGACGTAATTTTTTTATATTCTACCTTATACAACAATCCCCGTGCCCAAAGTACAAAAAGACCTACCTTGCTAAACATACCTATAGGTACAGTTTATCATCGTTGGTAATAAAACTCTTTCATTTCGGTAGAAAACATTCAAAAAGAATAAATTATACGTGTTTACATAATACTGAGATAATTAAATGTATATATAATAATAACCACCTTTAACAATAAATATTTATCTATTTGATGTATTGTTATGTTATGTTATGTGTATCAGTCATCTGATCACCCATAACACAAACTCTCTTTGGGATAGACTTGGGGATAGATGATGCTGTGTGGATTAATCAGCATTAATTATAATTTATTTACCGTGAACAAAACTATGGCATGTCATGCTTCACTCTCTAGTGGAGAGCGTTGAAAATACTTATCAAATACGATATTCTGTACTTTCCTTGAATTTCACCTGAAATTCCTGTATTATTTCACGATTATTAATTATATTACAGCCAGCAAAATCTGTTCTCAAACCGGTTTCCGGCAAACAATCGATTAAAATAAATCATTTCCGCAACCCAGTCTTGCAGTTTACGACTGAAAAGATTATTTTGAAACATGGTAAATGTTATGGACACTTCAGATATTTGAAACCATTTATTTATCTGTGATTGTGGTAATATACAATTGATCTCAAATTTAGTTTTAAGTCAGCATAATCTACTCTTTCGAGCATACAAAAATATCAGATGTGTTTGGAGTTGACATAGAGCATGCAGTAACTAATTAAACTATAAAAAAATTAAAATATCCCTATTACAAAAAAATTAAAATCAAATTAAATACTAATTTCAAATAATAATAAGTCTTAATCTCAATATTTAACCTTGTGTCACTGCATAATTAATAGATAATTCTTAATTCTTTTATTGCACTAAAAAACATAGGTACATAGAAAACATACAGTAGAGAAGTAATGGCAAAGGCGAGCTTAACCCTAAAAAGAGTTCTCTTCCAGCAAACCTTATTGGGAGAGGGATACAATGTTAAGCGTATAGTTTAGTTTTATTTTTGTAGCAATTTAGGTACCTATTATTGAAGCTTGTAATAACTAACATTCTAGATACTAGGATAAGTCAGCTTTCAGAATGTGTAATCACATCGAATATCGCTTGAAAATCAACTAAAATCACATCATGTAAGCAAAACACGAAATGTAGCAATCCCTCGTTATATCAAGAACCTCGACTTCGAGCAACGATTTCGATACTCGAAACAATATGACTGATAAATCCCTCGCAAGGATAGTACTAACTCGTATGTGAACGGTTGGAAGTCCAATTAATCGAAATGGCTCGCTTCAAATCTAGACATCAAGAGTCTGAACTTCACTCTGAGTTCGAATATCTTATTTTAATATTCAACGAAATACTACTACGATTAAGCAGAGGTACTGCGTACACACGATTAAGAGTAAGAAATCTTTGACAAAGAAAGTAACAATCAAATAAAAACACTTTAGAACTAGTATTTACAAGAACTAACTAACTGCAGTGTGTTGCAAACAATCTACAGGCAGCGTTTATAATTTTATGTTTGCAATGTTACAGAAGCCTTTTTAGTTGTATGAGACGTATTAGACAGATAATAAATAAAATTGTTCAGCAACGTATTCTTACTTCCGAAAATTGCTATCAAGTATAAATATTTAATCTAATATTCAGGCACAGTACATTTCAGACAATCAAAATTTGAAAGCCATTTTCAGGAAGTGGTTTTTTTGGCAATTGGACACGTATCTCTCCTCCGGCCATCGACTCCGATGTACCTAACCCTTCAACTAATTGTTGACTAAAAGATGAAAATTTGACAACCAAATAACAAACTTTATTAATCCCCAACGGTTCTGGTGTGTCCCGTTCAATGAAGCCGTCCGGAGAAAGTCGATCAACAAAATTAATGAAAACAAATGACTCGAATGCCGATCCGTAATCTCATTAGAAAACTTGGATTAACAAGACAAAACAAAACATAGGGTGTCTAGTTACCCAGCTTTTGTGTTTAATTCAATAAGGTTAGAGATACGTTTGCTATTTTAGCTTCAGATCAGATTTTAGATTAAAACAAAAAATACATAGACTGGTACTATATTTGCCCTTACAAATGAAACTTTTAGATACATAAAAACACTTTGTATACCACATAAAAACAGAAAACGGCCTTATCGCTGAGAACGATATCTTCCAGGCAAGCTTGGGCTGAACTGGACATGTAGTAACAAATAGACGGTGGCATTGAAAAAATATAGTATGATACTTATAGACAAAAAAACAACAAATATACTAAGGCCCGTATTATGAAAGCTTGCTCAGTCATCGATCTATGCTTGAGCAACGCTCTTCTATGGCATAAGGGTCACTCAAGCATAGCTCTATGACTGAGCAAGATTTCATAATACGGGCCTTACACTTCATACCATAAAAACAAACAAACATTAGTAGGTAATAAACTTACTTAAATAAGGTTGTCTAACATATGGGTACAAGGATATTATAATGCTAGTCAAGCTGATTTTTGAAGATAGGGAGTGACTTTGCACGTCTGACGTCCAGAGGGAAAGCATTTCATAACGACTTATATATCTTCTAAGTTTGGATAAGTAAGGATGTAAACGGCCGCGGACGTAAGTTTACGTCTGTGAGGCCCAGTTTCGCAACATATATATAAATTGACACACAACTAAACAATCATTTCTAAACGTTAGTAGTTTTTCTATATGAGTTTTTGACAAAAACCATTATAAATACTCGTTATATCTAACATGGTAAGGATAACTTTTAACAGAGAGGTTATAACTATGTTTTAATATTTTAACATTTAACGAGCAACTGTAACGTGCTCCTTTTGGCAAAGGGCCCAACAACATTGGATGCGGTTTAATGCTACCTTATTTGTGCTACCTGATCTTATTAAGTACGCTTTGCCTTAGCCACGTTGCTATTTTACATTTCATGCGCAAAATTTTAAAATACCTGTTCACGGGCTTAAACCCTGACCAAGCAAGTTAGCAATATTGCCATTCTGATATTTGGTCTCAGCTAAAATGTAAACAATTGTAGACCTTTATGAAGTCACTATTTAAATAACAGTTTCTATCTTCAGTTTGTAACGAAACCTTTTGCATATCATCATCAGACCGTTTACGTCCAATGCTAAACATAGGCCATCGTCAAACGACGCGACAAGCTGGTTCCTCAGCTACCTTCATCCATCGACTTCTTGCGACCGCCACAATGTCGTCGGTCCATCGAGTAAGGTTTTCCCACACTCCGTTTTGAATTGCATCGCGGTCGCCACTTGAGAATCTTTACCCCGTAACGATTATCCGTTCTGCGAGCTATATGGCCTGCCCAGTGCCCATCGCCACTTCAGCCTGCTTATTCTGAGAGACAAAGTTCCTTTTACCTTATGATATTTCCTTACTTGGAAGTTGTCATATAATCTACTGCCGCTAAGCACTTAACTGTAGTTTTTCGAAGCTAGGACAAAATCAGAAAAACTCAATTTAAGGACTAACTACAAATTTTGTAGTAGCAAGATCCAGTTTTTCCCATTGACAAATCTGTCAAGTTCAGTTTTTGACCCTGAGAAAAATTGTTCAAGGAATATATTTTTTTTATTCCAGTTTTTTTCCATCCCCGATTTTACCCTCGTTCCTGTTTTCCCCCTTGGGGATGTACGAATTTTGTTATGACCTTACATTATGATAAAGATAGGCTAAACAGGATAACCCCATACCCTTTTTTCAGTTATCCTTACTTTAAAACTAACACAAAGAACAGAAAGAACGTTCAAACAGGTTTCGACTATATTCTTTGTGGCAATGGGAGCAGAAGCACATTTTTAATGGAATATATTTGTAAAACTAGGAATTGGGAACTGAAACAGAAATGTAAATTTTTCTTACCGCGAGCGACCTTCCACTTAAAATCTCTGGTCTATATATTTCATTTTTAACAATGTGTTTTTCTAAATGTACTCTTACAACATTTATTTATTTACTTTTACAAAAAAGTTTAAACAATACAAATAATTTTGTTATTATATAAACCGACTTCTATTTTTGTAGATGTTTCATGAATTTTCATGGATCCAGATTTGTCAGAACTGAACCAAATTAAAATGAGACCACACTCGTATAAAAAAAGAATCATGAAATCGGACCACAC
Source organism: Eupithecia tripunctaria (assembly GCA_955876795.1). Taxonomy (NCBI): domain Eukaryota; kingdom Metazoa; phylum Arthropoda; class Insecta; order Lepidoptera; family Geometridae; genus Eupithecia; species Eupithecia tripunctaria. The sequence continues at coordinate 2,677,356 of OY041604.1, forward strand.
AGTCAAAAGCTTAAATAAAAATGATTTTATGTTTGTTACCTCAGAAGGTTAAAAACATCAAATAATAATAAAAAAAATACAGTCGAATTGAGAACTTCCTCCTATTTTGAAGTCGGTTCAGAAGACTTACTATTAAAAACGTCTTATTTTTGTCCATATAAATAACCCAAATTGATTTCATCCCAATTTCATGCGGGATTAATCGATCACAGAGAGCGCCCTTTAACACCCTACCCATTACTTACAACACAGAAAATCACCCTTTACAAAAATGATAACTTCATAAAATATTCTTTATAACCCTTAATGGATAAACAAGTAAGGTGAACCAATTGATAAAGCCGAAAGATTCAAAGAACTTTAAATCTTATACTGTTGTTAGTAAAGCCTAAAGCTATTATTGATTGGTATCAAAATGTGGTGGATCCGGACAATTGACCCCTATCCATTGAGGCAATTGCTGCTGTTGGATGTAGGGTACATATCTCTTTGATGGCTCATTTGGTAACGGACAATTAGCGAGATAATCTAGTAGGTACGTTTAATCCTCATGTAGGTGAATTGTCGTCTTCAGCTGGTTTAATATAATGACGGACGCAAGTACTTATACTGATAAAAGCTTTTTATATTGGTCAAACATCACGAAAAAGTTCATTTTAAGAATAACCTTTAGATTGGTCATGAAGTATCATTATCAATTTCTTGCCTATTTGGGCTTGAAAAATAATGATGTGTAAAAATTAACATTATAATAAAATAAATAATGTTAAAATAAAACACCGTCGAGAAACAGAAGCGATCAAATATCAGAGACACAAACTAACAAAGAAGATATTATTATTTTTAAAACATCACTATGCGCGTCATACAACATCACACGCATAACTGGCTCTCTGTGATATAACAAAAGTGTCTGAAGAAGGTAGTAAATAAGTGAAACAAACTCGTAAAAACGGAGACAATCACGGCACGTCGACATCGAATCTAGCTGTCAGAAGCAAAATCTGCGAAGTAACAATAAAGTAAATTCCTCATCCATATGGACGAAGCTAATCTTATACACGAAGGAAATAAACGATATAATCAGGAGTGGCTCATCACTCTGAGTCGAGTGAGTGGTAAAATAACCTTTATTTCGCTGCCAATTAATTCGATATATGTTTTAAGGATGGATAAATAGTTCTGGACGTTAATTAAGATAAAAAATATTAATTTATGTAAAGTATGTACAGTACATAATCTTCAATAAGAGAGAGAATTACATAATCTCGAACGGTTGTTTTTAGATATTTTTTTGTTTTACTAACTAAAGATTAAAGTAAGAGCTTTTTCATTTGCTGGGAAACAATATTTATAGAGAAATACGTACAATGACCAATACGAGATTCTAAAGAACGAATGATTTTCTAGAACAGAAACTGGATCGATATAACCGGAGTGTGAGGACACACTATAATAACAAAAACCTATCTGTAATTTAATACATCATTGCCCAATGTTACTATAATAAGCTTTTCTAGTGATTCCGGTATATATTTAAATATGTTGAAAGCCCATGTTAAATTGCCAGTTTTGTTGCATTTTTCTTAATTTTCAGATCAAGTAAAACATTCACAGGGTAACAGTACTTCTTCTGTGGCTTGGTGATATTATCTGGTGCTAAGGGGCCCTCATCCATTACCCGTTATTAGGGTTAGAACAGGCTATCGTTTTGATTATTGCTATGACGAGATTTCGGTTATCGCTTTTGTTGTAGTGTAATTACGCCTTTATGAGTGTGGGACTGGGTGTTTAACATTATCGGTAGGATCTTTAATTATTGGGATATGCTTGTGTGTCTGGTAATTGGGATGTATGCCAATATTGACACGGATCACTTTGATAGCGGTAATGGGTTGGGAGTTATTTATCCACATTCATATAGGTTATACTTAATCGTTTTTGCATATTCAATATACTGAGTAATTTCTCTTTATAATTTTACTTTCTGTTTGTTAAATATTAGTTTTTTGATATTGTATCTGTATTTACATTGTTCAACGGTCTGTACAAATTGTTATGACCAGACTTTTGCACGAAATATTTAATATCCCGCTTAGCCATATTCAGAATAAGAGGATTAGGGTCCGCTTATCTACTCTAAACAAAGCTTAAAACAACAACATATACCTACATAAATCATCACGAACAAACACAAAAATCTTTTTAACTATAAATTTTCAAACTTAATTCATTGCTCGTTACGAGAGCCATTTCACAAATTAGCATTCGCAAAATTTAAATTTATATAGCCGTAATTTCTCACCCTTTCAAAGACCACTTTGGCCACCATTTAAAATAGTTTACGGTACAAAATATCACATTTTGCTGTTACTTGTTACCCGCTGTTGTCTAATTAGGCATCATTTGCTATAATCTGTAATGGGAGTTTAGCTGCGTCCTTGCCATCTGTTGGCTCCAACTTTGCTTGGATTATGCCTTTATTTAACGCGGTATCTTGGGTTTCACTGTCTTTTGTTATATTTTCAAGTATAACCGCAGTATCTTTGATAAAATCTAACTAGGTTTTTCTTAATAAGGCGCATACCCGAGCTAATATGACAGCGATACCTATTTTATCATATTATTACGTTTATCATAGGAATTTTTAAAAATCCTACGTTCAGTTTGTGGTATCTATTATGAGCTATTTTTAATACCTCTCTAATAATTTTATCTTATATAGTTTAGGAGGAGATGCGAAAATAGAGTTGGTGGCCAAAAACCGCATCTCTGCCTAAGCTTTACAAAATGAAACTATTACAGAGGCATTAATAAATAACTTATAATAAATACCACAAACTGAACATAGGATTTGTAAAACTTGCTGCGTTAAACGTAATAATAAGATAAAATAGTTGGGGGCACCACTTACACTGGTGTATGGGCCTTAACTTCCAACTTCGTTCTTTCTGCCTGATTTATAAATTATGAGAAGCAGATCTTTATGAGATAATTTACGTATCTCATTTCATCTCATGAACCGCCAAACAACTTAAACAGCAAAAATTTCATTAAAATATTCGAGCATTTTATCAAGCAAATTATTACCAGCGATAAATTTTAGTAATAACATTCTATGGTCGTATTATCTATTTTTAAAGGGAATTTATGTTCGTTGAAGTGTAATTATACGTAATGTAAGGACCACTACAGGGTTTCCCTGTTTGGTATACCTTCGGTCCTTCATTGTGATTAAACAACTTTCATGCCCAAATCATTGTATCAATCAAAAACAACTGATAGAATATATATGTTTTTTATTTATTTAAATCATAATTATTCAAAAATGATATAATTATATTGTTTTTTGTTTTTTAAAGTTCTTTATTTACCATATAAGTTTTACATACGTAGATAAACTAAACACTGTTTAGAACCTAACTAAGTACAAGGCCAATTAAAAATAATAACTCAACAGGCTAAGGACGCTTTTAAAAGTTAGATATATTATGTATTTTAGAGTACTAGTTAGGGATTTTATTTATATTTTTAATAGAAGTTTTAGATATGTACAAGAAAGTTATATGGATAAATGTGATAACATAAGGAAAAGCAGTAAGTATATAATATATAATACTTATGTGTATATGATTATTATCTTGAAAATAGTTTTCTGTGTGGGGCGGACGGTTTATTATCATTAAAGTATTACGTTGGTCGTACACATGACAGACGATCTGATAATTAAAATAGGGTGGCTCGATGAGATGTTGAGAGATAAGGGTTGTGAAGGGTTAACTGTCAACTGTGACTTATTAATAAACAGCCTGAATGCATCGGTCATTTCCATGGGTGAGATTTAAGTGTATGTGGAGGTTTTTATCACATTAGCACCTTATTGGCTTGAAGAAGTACAAGAAAAGAATTAAGCCAATAAGGTGCTTATGAGATAAAAGACAATAAAGCCCTTATCAGATGAAGAACTGCGTCCAGCCGGCTTAGCACGGGGAGTGTTGTCTAGGGTAGAATAGAGAAAAATGACATCGCATCGTCATACATTGCGTAAATTATTGAAGTTCAAGGAATTAATTTCAAACATATTAGGCATTCGATGACAAAGTGACGTAATTTTTTTATATTCTACCTTATACAACAATCCCCGTGCCCAAAGTACAAAAAGACCTACCTTGCTAAACATACCTATAGGTACAGTTTATCATCGTTGGTAATAAAACTCTTTCATTTCGGTAGAAAACATTCAAAAAGAATAAATTATACGTGTTTACATAATACTGAGATAATTAAATGTATATATAATAATAACCACCTTTAACAATAAATATTTATCTATTTGATGTATTGTTATGTTATGTTATGTGTATCAGTCATCTGATCACCCATAACACAAACTCTCTTTGGGATAGACTTGGGGATAGATGATGCTGTGTGGATTAATCAGCATTAATTATAATTTATTTACCGTGAACAAAACTATGGCATGTCATGCTTCACTCTCTAGTGGAGAGCGTTGAAAATACTTATCAAATACGATATTCTGTACTTTCCTTGAATTTCACCTGAAATTCCTGTAATATTTCACGATTATTAATTATATTACAGCCAGCAAAATCTGTTCTCAAACCGGTTTCCGGCAAACAATCGATTAAAATAAATCATTTCCGCGACCCAGTCTTGCAGTTTACGACTGAAAAGATTGTTTTGAAACATGGTATATGCTATGGACACTTCAGATACTTGAAACCATTTATTTATCTGTGATTGTTTTATATATACAATTGATCTCAAATTTAGTTTTAAGTCAGCATAATCTACTCTTTCGAGCATAGAAAAATATCAGATGTGTTTGGAGTTGACATAGAGCATGCAGTAACGTATTAAACTATTAAAAAATTATAATATCCCTATTACAAAAAAATTAAAATCAAATTAAATACTAATTTCAAATAATAATAAGTCTTAATCTCAATATTTAACCTTGTGTCACTGCATAATTAATAGTTAATTCTTAATTCTTTTATTGCACTAAAAAACATACATAGAAAACATACAGTAGAGAAGTAATGGCAAAGGCGAGCTTAACCCTAAAAAGAGTTCTCTTCCAGCAAACCTTATTGGGAGAGGGATACAATGTTAAGTGTATAGTTTAGTTTTATGTTTGTAGCAATTTAGGTACCTATTATTGAAGCTTGTAATAACTAACATTCTAGATACTAGGATAAGTCAGCTTTCAGAATGTGTAATCACATCGAATATCGCTTGAAAATCAACTAAAATCACATCATGTAAGCAAAACACGAAATGTAGCAATCCCTCGTTATATCAAGAACCTCGACTTCGAGCAACGATTTCGATACTCGAAACAATATGACTGATAAATCCCTCGCAAGGATAGTACTAACTCGTATGTGAACGGTTGGAAGTCCAATTAATCGAAATGGCTCGCTTCAAATCTAGACATCAAGAGTCTGAACTTCACTCTGAGTTCGAATATCTTATTTTAATATTCAACGAAATACTACTACGATTAAGCAGAGGTACTGCGTACACACGATTAAGAGTAAGAAATCTTTGACAAAGAAAGTAACAATCAAATAAAAACACTTTAGAACTAGTATTTACAAAAACGAACTAACTGCAGTGTGTTACAAACAATCTACAGGCAGCGTTTTACAATTTTATGTTTGCAATGTTACCGAAGCCTTTTTAGTTGTAGTAGGAGACGTATAAGACAGATAATAACAAAAATTGTTCAGCAACGTATTCTTACTTCCGAAAATTGCTATCAAGTATAAATATTTAATCTAATATTCAGGCACAGTACATTTAAGGCAATCAAAGTTTGAAAGCCTTTTTCAGGAAGTGGGTTTTTTTGGCAATAGGACACGTATCTCTCCTCCGGCCATCGACTCCGATGTACCTAACCCTTTAACTAATTGTTGACTAAAAGATGAAAATTTGACAACCAAATAACAAACTTTATTAATCCCCAACGGTTCTGGTGTGTCCCGTTCAATGAAGCCGTCCGAAGAAATTCGATCAACAAAATTAATGAAAACAAATGACTCGAATGCCGATCCGTAATCTCATTAGAAAACTTGGATTAACAAGACAAAACAAAACATAGGGTGTCTAGTTACCCAGCTTTTGTGTTTAATTCAATAAGGTTAGAGATACGTTTGCTATTTTAGCTTCAGATCAGATTTTAGATTAAAACAAAAAATACATAGACTGGTACTATATTTGCCCTTACAAATGAAACTTTTAGATACATAAAAACACTTTGTATACCACATATAAACAGAAAACAATACAGATAAAATGGAAGTTCATAGGGCGGCCTTATGAGAGAGATATCTTCCAGGCAAGCTTGGGCTGAACTGGACATGTAGAAACAAATAGACGGTGGCATTGAAAATAATATTAAGATACTTATAGAAAAAAAAACAACAAATATATTAAGGCCCGTATTATGAAAGCTTGCTCAGTCATCGATCTATGCTTGAGCAACGCTCTTCTATGGCATAAACGTCACTCAAGCATAGCTCTATGACTGAGCAAGATTTCATAATACGGGCCTTACACTTCATACCATAAAAATAAACACAATACACAACAATAAACATTAGTAATAAACTTACTTAAATAACCACCTTATTTAAGTAAGTTTATTACTAATATCTAACATAAAGGTACAAGGATATTATAATGCTAATCAAGCTGATTTTTGAAGATGATAAGTCCAGAGGGAAAGCATTTCATAACGACTTTTATATCTTCTAAGTTTGGATAAAGTAGTTTTCAATCAGTGCGTCCTACCCGTCATGACCTACGGAGCTGAGACGTGGACACTCACGATAGGGCTGGTCCACCAGTTTAAAGTCGCTCAGCGAGCTATGGAAAGAGCTATGCTCGGAGTCTCTCTGAAGGATAGGATTCGTAACGAATACATCCGACAGAGAACCAAAGTTATCGACATAGCTCAAAGAATTAGCAAACTGAAGTGGCAGTGGGCCGGCCATATCTCGCGAAGAACCGATAACCGCTGGGGTAAACGAGTTCTTGAGTGGAGACCGCGACTCGGCAAACGTAGTGTAGGACGCCCTCCGGCCAGGTGGGATGATGATCTGCGAAAGACTGCAGGCAGATGCTGGATGCGTCAAGCTGAAGACAGGGCGCTATGGCGCTCATTAGGGGAGGCCTATGTCCAGCAGTGGACTAATATAGGCTGATGATGATGATGACGTTTGGATGTAAACGGCCGCGGACGTAAGTTTACGTCTGTGAGGTGCAGTTTCGCTACCTATATATAAATTGACACACAACTAAACAATCATTTCTAAACGTTAGTAGTTTTTCTATATGAGTTTTTGACAAAAACCATTATAAATACTCGTTATATCTAACATGGTAAGGATAACTTTTAACAGAGAGGTTATAACTATGTTTTAATATTTTAACATTTAACGAGCAACTGTAACGAGCGCCTTTTGGCAAAGGGCCCAACAACATTGGATGCGGTTTAATGCTACCTTATTTGTGCTACCTGAGCTTATTAACTACGCTTTGCCTTAGCCACGTTGCTATTTTACATTTCATGCGCAAAATTTAAAAATACCTGTTCACGGGCTTAAACCCTGACCAAGCAAATTAGCAATATTGCCGTTCTGATATTTGGTTTCAGCTAAAAAAGAAACAATTTTAGACCTTTATGAAGTCACTATTTAAATAACAGTTTCTATCTTCAGTTTATAATGAAACCTTTTGCATATCATCATCAGACCGTTTACGTCCAATGCTAAACATAGGCCATCCTCTAACGACGCGACAAGCTGGTTCCTCAGCTACCTTCATCCATCGACTACTTGCGACTGCCACAATGTCGTCGGTCCATCGAGTAAAAGGTTTTCCCACACTCCGTTTTGAATTGCATCGCGGTCGCCACTTGAGAATCTTTACCCCGCACTGATTATTCGTTCTGCGAGCTATATGGCCTGTCCATCGCCACTTCGGCTTGCTAATTCGGAGAGCTATATACAAAGTTCCTTTTACCTTATGATATTTCCTTACTTGGAAGTTGTCATAATAATCTACTGCTGCTAAGCACTTAACTGTAGTTTTACGAAGCTAGGAAAAAATCAGAAAATCTAATTTTAAGGACTAACTACATGTAGTAGCAAGATCCAGTTTCTAACATTGACAAATCTTTCAAGTTCAGTTTTTGACCTTGAGAAAATTGTTCATTGAATATTTTTTTTAATTCCAGTTTTATTCCGTCCCCGATTTTTCCCTCGTTCCTGTTTTCTCCCTTGGGGATGTACGAATTTTGTTATGACCTTACATTATGATAAAGATAGGCTAAACAGGATAACCCTTTACCCTTTTTTCAGTTATCCTTACTTTAAAACTAACACAAAGAACAGAAAGAACGTTCAAACAGGTTTCGACTATATTCTTTGATAAATCTATTTCTGAAGTAAATAGTGAACTAAGATATGCAGAGTTTTAGTTATGTTAAAAGATTTATAGGGCTAAGTATACCATAATACCTACTGTTTAAGCTACCTATCTGCTTTGGCTCTAAGCCAGCTCTGTTAGTCATCGTGTACTGTCAATGAAATCTAATCTTCTTACACAAAGTGACTCGTTACGTGTCGTTTTAAGTGATGCTGTTTTAAACGAGCTATTTTTATTGGGAGTGCCATCTGTATTTGCCTTTTGGCAACTGCGGTCATACGTGAAAGTACAGTTTGAGTCTATGAACCTAAGCTCTAGGTTCATAGACTCAAATATAGTGCATAGACTAAACTTAAGCTCTAGTAAATAATTATCTACTAGACTCTAGAAGATAAGTCTATGAACCTAAGCTCCATGTTCGATTTTATTAAACCCTGCACAAATTACAAACAAACCCGCAGTACTTAACCTCAAATTAACTTTCTTTTTGACTATTTTTAAACATAATGGAAAGTACTTCCTTTGAGATCCTTTCTTCAATTAATATTGTCCAATTTTATCTATCGACTCCACGCATGTGAATTTTATTTTATGTTATTGGAATCTATTGACGTAATTTGCAGCTTTAGGACAAATAATAGTACCTAGAGGATGGGTTCATAGACTAAAAAAGAAACTGAATCATCATAGATGACCGCAGTTGCACAGATATTATAATACAGTTGCCACAAAGCAAACACAGATGGCACTTCCAATAAAAATGCAAATTAGCACCTACTGAACTAACTGAATAAACATAAACCAGACGACATGACTATTAGAGATTTAATTGGTTCTTTATACGTCTTCTCACCTCTCCACTTAAATGGAAACCAGAGGGCGTAGTCAACCGGCATTCGCTATAAAGCGAATCGAAAACAATTCAATGATTCGTAGAAAAAAACTGTGTGTGTGACGTATCTAAGTCACGTGACATATCTAAGGCATATGTCAAACCCATACATATTTTTGGACTTTACTACTATCACTTTCGACATCGATTGTAACATTGTCTAGGCCCTTAAACTATCTTATGTAAATAGTCAAGATCAGCATTACCCTATTGCTGACTCCGAATGGGATTCTAATAATAGGGATGCTAGGAATAGTAGAGTAGGTACTAGTTCTTCTTTTCCTAACATTTTGCAATAGTATCATATAATCATCATGTATACAACATGTCACGTCATTTCTAAAACCAGGATTGATTCGTCGAGAGACAAATCGAATGACACGAACAGAAAAATAACCCACCAAATGCGAGTCGAACTCGTGCACGAAGGGTTCCGTACCATTATCTATAAAAACAACAAAGACATCTTTTGTATGGGAGTCCTCCTTAATATTTATTTTATTCTGGCGTTTTTATTATAGCGGCAACAGGAATACATTATCTGTGAAAATTTCAACCATCTAACTATTATGGTTCATGATTATACAGTTTCGTGACCGACAGACAAATAGACAGACAGACGGACAGCCAGTGGAGTCTTAGTTATGGGGTCCCGTTTTACCTTTTGGACGGAACCTTAAAAAATAAATAGGATACGAGCATTGATTTATTAAAAACGAAGATGATGCACTGGTTGCTCGAAAGTGGCAACCTCAAATTGTGTAAAATTCTGTTCTCTCACATCAGTCACCGTCTGACCGGCGGCACGGGCGGTCGTGATTCGGGTGAAATATTGTTGTCTCGGTCTCACTTCGGTCCTAGATACGTCTTTCCGTCTTTGTTCTTCTTTGTATTGCACAGGACTGGAAATATAACTGTGAGCGTATGTGTTTGCGTGTAGTTGTAACACATGCCAATTTTTGAGTAAGCGCTGGGAGAACGTAACCTATCTTCCCTTTTTAAATCAATGGATACGAGTGGCCCTTTGTGCAAAAGGAAGTTTTCAAAAGATAGAGAGAGAAGAATTTATTCTCGCTCTCTCTTTTAAAAAAGTGAAGGGGCTAACAAGTTTATACCTATCTAGGGTTCACCCACAGTGAAGTGCAAATTCTAAGCACCACACATTGCTGTATGGTGCTTAGAATTTGCACTACCCCAATAGTTTCTGCGGGTGTCGTAAGAGGCGACTAAGGGTAAATATCCACCAGGGGGCGGGCAGCAGTGCCCCTGCAGAAAAATTATACCAGCAAACTGCGATCTCCAACCCGCATGCCCAGCGTAGGGATTATGGGCATTACCCTCCATAAGATAAACGCCAAGAAAGCGCTTATCAGGCAGAGGACCAATACAGGCTGTTGGAGATAAAGGGTTCACCCACTGAACAACAGTATTAATGAAAGCAGTAGAAACAGAAAATGAATTGCTGGCAGTTTTCAAAAGAGCTTTGAAAACCTTTGAAAACTGTCAAAAAATATATTCAGTTTACCGTGCGAGGAACAAAAAACGTTCCTTTGAATATTTGTCAATGGTGGTTATCCGGCCAGCGGAAACGTAGGTAACTACCTAATAAACTCTAAGTCCTTTTTGGTGTTGGTAGAGTTAGCAATTAAAGTCCTCTAGTAATTTGTTAATTTCAGAGAGCGAATTAATTTCAAAACGTTAACAAGTTGGAGATAATTCTGAAACGCATTTAATCTGGCTCTCGTCCAAACGCATGAATCACTAAGTTGGATCTTAAGATTTGCAACAACTTAATGTTATGATGTAGTGTAATGTTCATTGCGAAATAAACCTTCATAACTTGGATTTAAGTGCCATTTAGAATAACTGTACGTCTACCGCTAAGGCTGCTTTATCATTCGCGCTTGAAAAACTGAAATGGTTCTATACGTCTTTGTAAAATATGAGATACCTATGCAGATTTGTGGACACAGTTTTGAAAAATACTTTATATTATTATTAATAGAAAGTATTTTTCAAAACTGTGTCCACAAATCTGCATAGGTATCTCATATCGTCGTTAATTCTAGACGTCTCTAAGGTAAAATAAACTACCTATAATGAAATTCTTGAATAGAGCACTAATGGGATAGTTAGAATATACATTAAATATTATAATTTAATGAGTAAATAGACACATACTACTCCACCTAGCGTGGACTGAGAACCAGAAGAAAAACATCGACAAAGTATAAGTTACGAAAAAACTGACCGGAACAATCATGGAGGAACAAACGATATATCTAAAGATCTGGGACTGTCCTATCAAAAACGAAATCGACGTTTCTGATTCGTTATCGCGGTAATGCTTATCTTATCTAAAGTGACATCAGAGTTGGTTTTGCATGTCAGCGAAAACGAACCATCGACTTTCCTTTTGCGATGACCCCATGGCCCCCGTTTGGGCGGATGTGCCATAAAATAATCGTCAAAAATTCGATACTATTGTTGAAAAACTAGTTGCAGTAATGGAAGGAATGACTTTGTGGTTAGTTATGTAGAACTCTAAACCATAGCGCAGTCGCCTTGTAATAGACTAGTTTCTACGGCTTTCACAGCGGAGTTCTGTAATAAACCTTTAGATAAAGAGGTAATTTGTTATTGTTAACAAAGAATGAACGTTGTTGTACGATGGAAACAGTTAGAGCATATTTATTTCCTATGTTGAGTAGTTTAAAACATACATAGATCCAAGCTATCAAAAATGATAACAAAACAAATTTGTTTTACATAAAATATTGCTTATTTTAGACGATATCGTATAAAATTGCACGTTCCAGATGCACATACCCAAGACAAAGTGACGCCGCCTATTATCTTATCATTACGTTTAACACAGAAAATTTAACTGTACCTACTATGGATTTTTAAAATTTCCTGTGTTAAATGTAATAATAACGATAAAATAGATGGCGGCGCCACATTGCCGGGTATGCGCCGTGTAATACCGTTCACCAAGCGCTAAATCAGAACAAAAATATTTTCTTACGAATAGATCTTGTGATAAAAATTTAAAGTGACAGATCCAGAAGCAAGCGTTGTTACCAAAAATACGACACAAAAATGTACAATTCGGGAGTGAAATAAAAAGTATCAGCGGAACAGACGCGCAGAAAACTCGTGAAAACTTTTCGAATTTGTCTCTCCAAGTAATTATAAGTTTTACCTGAATTCCTGTTAATAAAATGAACATTTTCCGTTACAAAAACCGACCATTTGTATTTTTGTGGTAATGAGAAATGGAATTTTACATGATTTTCTCATTATTTATTTGGGTTTTATTGTTTGACGTAATCTGCTTCTCATTATAGCCGAAATATTATTATGAATTTTGTGTAAATGCTTTGTTTAAGGGGACTTTATTTTGGATAATAGAAATCTTAAGCTTGGTTTATGGTTCTGGCATCTTTATAAATGAGAATCTGTAGTAAAATGTATATTGGGAAAACGAGGGTTTTCAGTTAAACGTTGTTAATGAACAAAACAAATAATTATAAATATCTTCCTACATAAATATGTGGTAACCGCTTCCCATCAGGTGGACCCGCTAGCTTGACTACTTGCCACCATTGTGTATAAAAAAATCAAATGGACAAAATCAGATCATCCTAAGTTTTAATTGAGAGTGAAATCTGTCTCTCGTCTGTTTGTTAACTATTCACCGGTAAAGCGGGTAAACTCATCCTTATGAAAGCATGGAGATAGCTAATATCCCGAGCAAAAAGTTCCAGTCCGCAATAGCTGTTCCATCATGAATAATACCTCAACCCTCAACCTTAACAGCCTGTATAGGTCCACTGTTCGACGGAGGCCTCCCTGGGCTGGTTTTTCTCATGAGAGATAGTGTCACCATAATCCCCACGCTGAATATGCGGTTTGGGGATCGTAGTTCAGTGGTAGTATTGTTCTGCAGGGGGCGCTGCTACCCACGCCACGGTGGATATCCCTTAGTCATCTTACGACTCCTACGGAAATACTTAGGGTGGTGCAAATTCTACGCCAGCACCACACAGCAATAATAGATGAATAATAGCTGTGTTTCATATTCATTAAATCAGATTATTCATCTAACGGTAGTTAATAATCATGGATTTATGATAAACAAAACCCATCGATTCATGATCTAAAAACTTCCCGGCCATTGTTCTGGAATGATCGACGTGATCGCCGACCCGTAGCAGCCCCTGGCTTGCAACGCCATTAGTGCTTGCAATTTGTACACAGACGACTTTGAGTGATTGCTTTCCGAATTGTTTAAGATGTTGGCTCTTGAGTTGAGTTATGTGTTTTGGTTTTTGCTTACCTGACCTCAGAATTATACTAACGACGACAAAGAACTTTAGAAGCAGAGTGTAGTGTATTGCAGAGTATTGCTTACAGTTACTGAGATACAGATCATTTTTGTATTAACTTTAGTACATTTACATCATCAATCTACATATGTTTTATATTATCTAGTGTATGGTTTCAAGTATATCAGTTATGTGATTTTTCCAGCATTAGTATTAACATTTTATTATGTTTTTTGGCAGCGGAGCCCAAAATCGCTACACCAAATAAGGCCAAAAACTATGTTGGGTACGAGCAAAGTCGTATTTATGTACAATATGAGTAAGTATAACAGCCAAAACATAGTCAAGCTGCTTAGATCTTTTCCAAGACCTTACTCTATGTTTAAATTGTTTTCCAAAACATTTTCCATAAAGATGTTTTCCTCAATGAGTCAGCGAACGCCCTAGCCAACTGCAGGCATTCTGCAAGTCATTTGTATTCGGCTAATAATGCGTGAAGACTATTTATGGAGTTAATTTACTGCAGGGTTGTATGTATAGTTATTTTTGGAGCGGTTTATGGGGGATTTTCAGATACTCTACTGAAGCGATAAGAATGAAAATAAGAGATTCGTGTTAAACTATCCAGAATCCTTGAACTTTGAAATACAGCTTATAAGCGACTTATTGGCATAAGTCTCATGGGGGGTGGTGCCCATAATCCCCACGCTGGTCATGCAGGTTGGGGATCGCAGTTCGTTGGTAGAATTGTTCTGCAGGGCTGCTACCGGCCCCCTGGTGAATATCCCTTAGTCGCCTCGTACGACACTTACGGAGAGTTGAGGTGGTGCGAATTCTAAGGTAGCAGAGCTTGTATTCAATTAAGTATATTTTTATGTAAACCGTAATTTTAAGACTTTGTCTTTTAGCCAAAATGCATGAGCAAGATCTTTAGACTGACGACAAAAAAGCTGGAAGTTAAACACTAATTAATATATAACAGAAATGGCTGTGTGAAAGGAACTTTGCATTAAAACAGATACTTTGAAATTGAAACAACCTATAAATATCACGACAAATTTATCACAATTCAACAAATTGAATTACCCAACAGGCTCGAGACTAGACTGATTCAAATTCCAACCACTTTAAATCAAAGCTTTGGAAGTTTCTAACTAATTCTACTAACTTTTCGCCCTCATTACTCCGGCCCATATTTATTCCAGACTAGTAAGGCTAAGGTCAGCTGAGCTTTTGAGATTATTTTTCATTGAAATAAGGTAGATTTTAAGGCATTCAACAGCGCGTTTTTTGTTTTTTTTTTTTAACAATTATACTCGGATCTTACTAGAAAGTTATTGTATAATATTATATTGTTGTATTACTTCTAGCTTAGATATTTAACCACTGTTCTATATCCGTAATTTTCTCTCAGTCAAAAGTTCTGAGGTAACAAACAAAAAAAAACAGTCGAATTGAGAACCTCCTCCTTTTTTTGAAGTCGTTTAAAAATAGAGATACCATTCACATGACTTACAATTATTCGCCAATCGTTTTTTACTACCAGTTTAAAAGTATATGCTTTGCTCTAATGGGCACCGAAATATTATGTATGTACAAGTTAAAATGCCCATTATACCTTTAAATCAAGGCTCATTCGAAAAACATTCATCATAATTGTAAAAGGGAAAATTGGACCTCAAATAAAAAACATAAAAAGGGAATTTCGTCAAGGGAGAAAACTGAAAACAACCCAAGCAGAACAACAATATAGTTTAGCCCAAATCTTCAAACCATACAGATATTAAGTCAAATAATATTTTTGAAGAACAACTGAAATTGGGTCATCTCGCGACCACAACAAAGTGTAAACATGTTGAAACGTTGGAAAAAAAATCCATATACGCGATAAATACCCGTGAATCACATCGCACTAATATATTATAAATGTTAAAGTTTGGATGAATGGATTGAAGGATTGAAAATGAAAACCTCTTCACGCCAAAACTACTGAACGGATCGGACTGAACTTTTGCTTACTGGTAATTTGAATCCTGGAATCAATAAAGCCAATTTTTTTCTTATAAATCAGTTCCCATGGGATAGAAATAACCTTAAAACGTAACCATAGACAAAACACGTGCGATCACGCGGGCATAAACTATGTTTATAACAATGAAAATCGTTCGAAAAAGTTTCATCATAATACCCTCTGCACAAATAGAACAACACTTTCATACTCGTCCCAGTCGTACCAACAGAACAGACACAAACCTAATACCCTCGCTGACACACAATCTCAATAAAAGGAACGTCACAGTGCTCACAGTAAATAACATAAATAACAATACAGCCTTTGTCACTTCTGGTTCAGATATTTCAAAAACCGACACAATTTTTCAGAACCTTTTTGTACATCTCAATCTCAACCTAAACAGCCATTATAGGCGTTTATGTAATGGGGGGGTAATACCCATAATCCCCACGCCAGCATGCGGGTTGGGGATCGCTGTTCGGTGGTAGGTTTTTTTCTGTAGGGGGTGCTAGGCGTTTATGTAATGGGGGGTAATACCCATAATCCCCACGTTGCGCGTTGGCATACGGGTTGGGGATCGCAGTTTGGTGGTAGATTTTTTTCTGTAGGGGGTGCTACTGTTCGCCCACGGTGGGTATCCCTTAGTCACCTTTTACGACACATGCGGGAAGAGTTGGGGTGGTCCAAATTCTAAGCCGGCAAGTAAGCAGCTTGATTGAGTGGAGCTCCGTGTAAAGGTTGGCTAGTCCGATGATATACTCTACCATAGCATTTATTAATAACTACTTCTATATGAAATAATATACGGCGAAACCGCTATTCTGTACCATTTTTTCATAACGGGGCTTTCTAAAAATTCTTATTTAAAAGCTACCGACGTGTTCTGAGATACGTTACTGACCAGCGTCAAGGGGCGTAATGAAACGTAATAAGCGAGCATTCGTGCAGTCAGTAGGTACGGGGAAAGAAGGGTACGCAACGAGATATATTACATAATAAGCACATGGCATATGCCTCGTGCACATCTACGGACTGCGCCTGCAATATACACTTATGTTTCATGTCTTAACGAGGAACATCTTCAGGGATTTTCAGGTATGGCAGTGCTCGAAGGGATGCGGTACGCGCACCTATAGAACCGCACTCGGCCTTGTTAAGAACACCAACGTTTCATCAAGGGATGAAACGTTGGTGTTCTACCAATACAAACTAGGGTCGTAGTTAACCCGCTTACATTGATAAAGAATTCGTCAAAGTACGAAAGTTTCTATCCTAGTAATTTTACTATTTTACTTTAGTAATTTTACTATTTTTAAACAAGGCGCTAAAAAAACTGATTTGTAATTTATGCGATCTACACAGACTGTAGTTTCAAATAGGTACTCGTAGAATTGAGAATTACTTTGAGTTTCTGACATGTAAGAGTAAGAGATTTATTATAAAAAAATAAGTTGTCCGTAGGCACCAAATCCACAGTTGATTCGAAGTTTTGTTTCAGTATTGTAGAATCTCCGCTCCGAATACATTATTTTTAATTACGCACCGCTGATCATATTGAACGCAAAAAATTGATGCAAATAATTTGCACACCGCCGATAAAAATTTAAACATTCGTGTGCTATGGCTGCCATCTTGCACAACTTAAAAACTCGAAACAGAAGTGAATCTTTAGACAATAAGCTATTCTCTGTTCAGTGACGTAGTTCGTATTATTCAACACAACTGCCGGAAACCGAGAGATGACAGCAACAGGGATTTAGAGCTGCTGAATGCGTCATGAATTTTTGAAAGCAAAGACCGGCTTTTTAACCGAATGCAAAAAAGGAGGAGGCTCTCAATTCGACTGTATATACATATTATTGATGAGAAGGCGTTACTCGGCAAACGTAGTGTAGGACGCCCTCCGGCTAGGTGGGATGACGATCTGCGAAAGACTGCAGGCAGATGCTGGATCCGTCAAGCTGAAGACAGGGCGCTATGGCGCTCATTAGGGGAGGCCTATGTCCAGCAGTGGACTAATATAGGCTGATGATGATGATGATGATGATACATATTATGTTTGTTACCTCAGAACTTTTGACTTGATGGTCCGATTCTCATGATTTTCTTTATCTGAAAGCTGGTGCTTCTCGTGTAGTTTCGTTTTAATTTGGTCCAGTTCTGACACTGGGATCCATGAAAAAACTATAAACCTACCTAATTGAAGATAAATCGTAATTGAGGTTTATAGTTTTTAAAACAAAATCTATTATTTAAAGACCTATTAAGCATAAGGGCCCTTACCTTATCATACCGGGATAACACGGCGAAGTCGTCTCTGGCAACGTAGGCCTGGCTACCTTTGGCAACCGAAGATCACCAGATATAGTAGCCAGTGGCGGCTGTCGGTCTCATTCAGCTCGATTACTTTTGAGCGAGCGTGGTGGCCAAAGGGCGCCGTGGCATCCCGGTGAGTTAGGGCATTAAGGGCTTATACACACGGACGGAAAATAACCGACAACAAGGCAATGGCTTAAGGACGCCGTGACATCCCATCAACTGCAGGCGACTGTGGACAGTTGACGACTGCCGTCGACTGCCACCGCGCCTGCAGTGGAGCCTTGGTTGGCCACTTATCGTTCGTATATCTGAAATGTGTATGGACTTTTATAAATTATTGTTTATTTTATTCGTCATCATTGTGTAATATTACATTTTGAGCTGGTAATACCAATACCAATATCGTATCTGTTTATATAAGTTACTAACAGCGCCCTGTGGCTTCGCCCGCGTGGAAATGTATGTTTTCAACTTTCTTGTTTAACTTATTTTATCATTTCCTTCAAAATCTTCTCCTGACAACAAGAAAAAGGACGTGCGAGATTGGGTTCAGTCATTTACGCGTGATGCAGTGACCACGGCATTTTTAACCATTTTTAGGGTTCCGTACCCAAAGGGTAAAAAGGGACCCTATTACCTACTAAGACTTTACTGTCCGTCCGTCTGTCCAGCTGTTTGTTTGTCTGTATGTCTGTCCGTCTGTCACTAGGCTGTATCTCATGAACAGTGACAGTTTAAATTTTTACAGATGATGTATTTATATCGCCGCTATAACAAAAAATACTATAAAATAGACTAAAATAAATAAGGAAAGGCAGGAGCCCCTTTAATTATTTATTTTAGTCTATTTCTTCCATACAACCCCTTTTTTCCTTGTAGGCTTATTTTCGGTTTAATACTTATTTACTTAGGAGTAAGGTACATACGTACTGCCTTTTAGATATTTTAAGAAAGATAGGACCTTAATAGATATTCTACGAAAAGAGGAATAGATACTCAATTTAATCCGTTCTTCCAATTAAAATGATCCCGATATAATTTGAACTTCGAATTAAGTATAAATTTATGAAATTATCTAGCTATTCAAGAGATGTGGCAAGTTTGTGTTTAAAACAAGGCTTTCGCCTAATAGGCATTATAGTTTGCAATATGTTTATTAAATTTCTAAAGTTTAAAATATTATTTCGTCTAAAAACACACCTTCTATCCTTGTTCCTTATGCACGCTTACACAACAGAAAGTTATTATTATTTATATAACAAATAATATAACACTATAATAAATGAAGCCGTTGCCGTATAATATATTTCTCAACGAAACAACAGAGATTACTGACGGAGAAACTAATCCAGGGTAAACAATAATTCCGCCATATTACTCTGGCACTTCGCTTTTCTATTATGCCACGCGCGCTCTTTCGTTCTTGGCTTTTCTGAGCGATATTAAAACGGATGTCGGCAGTCAGCATTCTTATTTCAAAATGTACAATTATATTGTTACAGTTTAGAGAAAAATCAGCTGTTTGAAAGTCGAATCAATTAAGAGTTTAAAATCATTTGTTCCAATCCTAATCTTCGAACACCACTAAAAAACAAATGAATTGAAACGGAATTTTTATCGTAACCTTAAACTTAATCCATAGAGTCTGTAAAAAAGAGAATAGTCGTGGGTTGAGGAATTGAGGGCGCTCGTGTGCCAATTGACAACTTTTGTAGCGTTGACAACACTGCTCTGTCATTGTAGTACGACTAAACGTGCTAGTTCACCGTTAATGTTGGCAACATACGAGTAATTGAGAAGGAAATAATTTATTTAAACCAATACATTTAAATTGGTAGGTACAATACATAGGTATCTTAAACAATCTTACTAACTAGGTACATACTATAATTAGAAGGTGGTAAGGGAATAATTAATTATGTTTCAAAAATCTGTAAACAGTCTTAAATTTTTACAGTTTTTTCATGAATTTTCATGGATCCCATTGTCAGAACTGAACAAAATTAAAATGGGACCACATGGGCAGCAATAGATTTCACATAAAAAAAGAATCATGCAAATCGGACCACCCAGTCAAAATTTCTGAGGTAACAAACATAAAAAAAAGATACAGACGAATTGAGAACCTCCTCCTTTTTTTGAAGTCGGTTAAAAATGGGTCCCTGCCTCAGCATGTTGCTGTATCGGGCATTTGCCAACACTGCGCTGGTTTTCAGGCAGGGCCCTTATTAAAATGGCAGGCAGGGCGGCGGGCGGCTGGGCCCTAATTATAATGGTCGACGACAGTTCCCGCTGACTTATAGCGACATGTTCGCGACAAAATGTCGGCGGTACTTGTGCTTCTACAAGAATAGTTGACCCCCTTATTAACAATGGTTTGCTAACTTAGCACACTGCTAAATCTCGCTCGTCTTCTTCTATTGAGATAAGTCAGACTGAGAAATAACACTACTTAGCAAGGTAATACATTATTTATTACCTTTCGTCAAAGTCATTTGACCTGTATTTTGTTTGCAACAGTTTGCAGTTAGCTCAATAGTTTCAATTGTAAAAACTAGTTCAATTTTTTTTAATTGTAAAGTCATTATGTAGGTACTTATTAAAGTCATATGCGTCAGCCCATAGGAGGGGCCGCAGCTGGACATAAGCCTAATATGCGCCATAGTTCTCTGAAGAAAAAAAAACTATTTATTTCCATGAATACAATGAACATTTAGAAAAGGCCAAATTGTAAAATTAAACACTGCTACGGAAATATATGTAGTGATATTTTTATATCTGTCGTCTGTCTTCAACTTTCTGCATCTAGGATCAGCTAGTTATTTTTCCGTGGTCGTCATCTTGGCTGGATGCCTCCTTTTCACATTTACCCCACCAGTTTTCGGTTCTTTAGTATATTTTATTATCGTAAAGTAATTTACTTTTTTACAAAAATTATGAAATATAATTTAAACATTTCCTAATATACTTAAACGGGTTTTGTCGACGAGCTAGTAAATAATGTCGGCGACAAGGTCGCGGAGAGTCGCGAATACGGCGCCGACATTAGCTGCCTTCATCGAGATAGAATTTTATATCTCGATGGCTGCCTTACATGCACGATCTATAGCGCACAAAGCGAATAACCAAGGCTAATCATGACTAGCCATCCTACAATTATCTTAGCTACAATTTTATGCACGCTGAAAGCTCGCGATTAGCGTTTACACGGCCGCTCCTTCCGTTTTGACGAGAACTGTCAAGTAATCGCTACACGATTGCGTGTGCAGGTTTTCCCACGCGCTATGCTGTACGTTTTCCCCCTTATTCATAACGGTTATGGTCTGCTAACAAAAAACACCTGCAAAGTAGTGTTATTTCTCAGTCTGACTTATCTCAATACAAGAAGACAGAGCGAGATTTAGCAGTGTGCTAAGTTCTTTTCTTTTAAAAGTTCAACGTCAAACATTTTTGTAAGGATGCTATGGAGGTAAACGCTTTCAGGATCTAAATTGCACTGTGTGCACCACTTCCAGACCAAATAACAAAGTAATTTGTTTACAAAGCCAAACGCTATCTACTTACTCTTGGAAACCTGATTTTCTAGGTAAAGTTTAACATGCTAGCCTTTTGAGAACAACTATTTAACATGTTGGTTTCCAAAGTTATCTTAAACGATCTACTCGTAGTAAAACTTCAGCACTAAAACATCATCATCAGCACAAGCTGTTCCTACAAAGGAAGGTATAATCATTTTTGGAGAGACGAGACCAACTACGGGAGGGCGTGGTCTTTGGTGGGGCTGGGAGAGGTGGCGGAATATGTGTAACTTTTAACTGACCTGAAAAAAGTAGTATCTTCTATATTGCCCGTATGATTTTTGTAGGTTTGTTGATTTCTCCGTCAAATTATGCACCGATTTTTTTTGCTATTGTTTAGAAAATAATCCCGAGGTGGGTGTATAAAAATTTTATTCCCGAGGGACTATACCGCAAAACTTATACAGTGTAAAATTAAGGGATTCAAAGTGGGTAATTATATGATCTATTTCATATTATTGACCAAATAATTTAAGATAAATGATGTCTCAACCTCAACAACCTATATTAGTCCACAGCTGGACGCAGGGAGATGCCCCCGATAACCGCTTTATTGGCTTTTATCTCATCGGGGGGTAAAGTTCTGGGCATGCGGGTTGGGGAGCCCAGTTTGCTGATATAATTTTTCATCAGGGGGCGCTGCTGCCCACCCCCGTTGGATCCACCTTAGCCGCCTCTTACGACACCCGCGGTAAGAGTTGGGGTAGTGCAAATTCTAAGCCGGCACCACACATTACACACAGTTTGCGCAACGCTGTAGGTCAATACCTACTATCTTGTTTTCAGCCTATTTTTCTGAAAATTTCCATGTTCAAATATTAATACAGATCCAGTTATAAGACAGAACTTTCCGATTCATTCCTAGAATGTTTCAATTATTCGATACCTACGTTATAATGGCGAATTCCCTGAAACACCAAGAACTCGAGAATTCTGAGTAACTTTAGTAAAATATGCAATAGAGAGATATTTGAATATTTCTAGTACTTACTACGATTGGGAATTTAATAACTGTTTACGGGCTTAGGCACTTGCCTAAGCCCGTAAACAGTTATTAAATTCCCAATCGTTCATCCGAAAGAGCCTTATTCTGTTGAACTAAGGCTTTTTCGGGTGAATGGTTTTACTATGTAAATGTTCAGATATCATTCGGAATCAGACATTTTGGCATTTCACCTATAATATATTTTATAGGTGAAATGAAGTGTATTGTATTCTACCTGAAGTTTTGGTCTCTTGATCACCACGCAGTATAAGAAAAAAATGAGGTTGGTTGATTTTGGGAATTTTTCGAATGTCTAACTCAACACGCACTATTGAGATATGAGTAAGATACTCAGAACAGGGAAATACATACTTATTAGCAAACTTACGCAGCCTCACATTATCTCAACAGCTTATCCCAGTCCACAGCTGGACGTAGGCCTACCCTGCACGGGGTTTTACGGGTTTTATCGGGATGCAGGTCAACCCATACTTATTATTATTTTTAAGGGGATCTCCATCATAAGTAGATAGATACACACAAACATAAAAAACAATACAGAAGGAAATGCACAGAATCATGGAAGTACAAGGGCGGCCTTATCGCTTTGAGCGATCTCTTCCAGGCAACCTTGGGATGGACTGGAGATAAGAGAACAACATAGATGTTGGCATTTGAAAAACAACTTAAGGAACAGAAATCTTTATTAATATACCTACACTACATACTACATATACCTAACATGCTTACATGCTACTACCTACCTAACCTACATACATAATGAATGAATATGATGTAACTTAACACATACACATGCACACATATACATATATTAAAGTATTTATGTATGTATGTATGCGAAGATGTGTAAATATAACATAGAAATATTTCAAACTCAATCAAATACGGACCTATACAATAAATCAGAAAGAAGTAGGCTAAGTATTTTCTACAAAAACTCTGGTTTAAATTTCTTTTGAAACATTATCTCCAATGGAATATTTTAGTTTTTCATGAATATCAACTTTCGAAAGGGGTTTTTCAAAGGAGTACTTGTAAATTGTCCTTCAAAATGGTGATGGGTCGTCCTTACCGATGTAATTTTATCCTATGTAACGTAGGACACTAGCATCCGCCCTCGGTTCGGCACATGCTCTTCAAATAAAGTTCCAGTACCTGGGCAACCGGATCGCTCGGTTTTTTTTTTGGTAAATTGTGCTTAATAAAAATTATAGTAGTACTATTTGCCAATAGATGGCAGGAAGAGTCATATTTTTCAGTTTAATTCTTACAGTGATTGGGATAAAGTTGAATATTGAAGTTGAATATTGAAAACACAAATTAAATAGTACTGCTATTCGCCAATAGATGTCAGGAAGAGTCAATTGATTACGATAAATATAATTATTGAAAACATAATTAAACTAATAAAATTACCTTTTCTGATCTCCTTCTCCTTCCTACGACCATCCCTGAATCCTACCTAGATTGATTTATCGCCCTCGAAATCACCTGTATACTATATTTCATGAAAATCGTTGAAGCCGTTTCCGAGATCCGGATCATCATCATCATCAAGAATTGCTCGTTAAAAGGTATAAGATACGACCTCTCTGACGTAGAGGGTCAAGGATCACCTACTCAGGAGGTTTAGGGTTCGATTCCCACTTCGGCACAAATGTTTGTATGATCTGCAGATATTAAATTTTTCCGCATGTTTTCTTGGTAGGTAAAATAATTGTTATGTTTATAATAATTATGTTACCAGCACCAATGACACAAGCTCTGCTTAGCTTGAATCTTGACAGAATCGGAAGGTAAAGGAGCTAAATGATGCTGTGTAAATTGTTCACTATTTTTTTTTAACCCCTGTCTTTACCATAAACTTTATTTAAGACAAAAGGTAACGTATCCTACTAGTATTATTAACGCGAAAGTTTGTCAACATGTTTGTATGTTTTTGCTCTTTCGTGCAAAAACTACAGACCGGATCGGGCTAAAATTTTACATACAGGTTCTAGACCCCGAATAACACATTTTTATCCCATAAGTCAGTTCCCGTGGGAGAGGCGTGCGAAGCCGCGGGGCGCAGCTTACCATACCATGTTACCATAATTTTAATAATAGTTAAATAAAAAAATAGTTAAATTTGCTCACACCATCTTGAAATTCCAAAAAAATATGGTATCATTGGATACCATAATTTTTCATGATGTTCATGATGGTGAAATTTCATGATAATGTGAGCAGATTACACCAACTCTTTTGAACCGAGCTGCATGTGGGTGAATATTTAACGAACAGACAGAGTGACTTTTCATTTTATATTTGTCTGGCTGGATACTGTCCCTAGCCTACCCACTTTTGTATTTATATTAGGGTGGTTTTGTCTGAGCCTAGTTTATGAGGTCACGACTCTTAAATGGACACGAGAGACCCGTTTTCTGTTACGTGTCATTTTTGTGGCCTCATAATGTACCCACTTTTGTAGGTGAGAGAGGATCTTAAAAAAATAAAAATAAATAACTAATTGCTCGTAAAGAAAAGTTGGTACCATGATTGATGTTATCATTATGATATTTACACACCTTTGAGACAACGTTCATAACAAAATGAAAACGTATTTAATTCGTTTCCGGCTAAATAACTTGCTAACTGCGGAGTATTGCAAAAATTCTACAGGTGTATTGTGTTCTACAGTTTACTGTGTTAAGTAGTTACGCAGATACCTGGTAACAAACATTCACAAAACTTTTGACGACCTCTGTGGCGCGGTGGGCGAAGGTCTGCCTGCGACGCAGGAGGTTGCGGGTTCGATTCCCGCCTCGGGACAAATTTGTGTACGATCTGCAGAAATTTGTTCAGGGCGTTCTGGATGTTTTTCTATCTATAATAAAAAAAAATATCTATCTATGTAGTGTATTGTATTATGTATATCAGTTATCTAGTACCCATAACACAAGCTCTGCTTAGCTTGGGGCTAGATAATGCTGTGTGAATTGTCCAGCATTATTTATTTATTTATTTTATTTATTTTACATTTATAATATAAGTAAGAAGAAGGAAGAATGTATACAGAGTTTGATGAGAAGGCTTGTCTGTTACTGTGACAGGTTCCATTTATATTTACTCATATTCACACTATCTTCTGATGATAATATTAATATTTCCTTTCTGATATTGCATCTTATGGCGGGTACAGAGTAAGCGAGCGATAGCAAGCGTAGGCTAACGAACGAATGTAAAACAACCAGAGGGCGTAGCCAACTGCAATCGCTATGAAGCGAATCTTTTTTTTTTTTTTTTTTTTTTACGGTAAATAGACCTTTGTTTGACCGCGATCTCACCTGATGGAAAGTGACGATGCGGCCGACGGTGTATCACGAAGGTCTAGAAGATACCTATTCACCCTTGTCTTGAAGAGACCCAGGTTGTAATTGGCCGGAAAAACAGAGGCAGGGAGCGAGTTCCATTCATTTGCGGTGCGAATAATAAAGGTGGAGGAAAACCGCTTAGTGCGAGTGGAGGGTACGTCCACCAAGTATGGATGGTATTGCGCTGTGCGTCTGCTTGTCCTGGAGTGGAAGGGGGATGGTGGGATCAGGTCATGTAATTCAAGTGAGCATTCTCCAAAATGTATCCTATAAAAGATCGAGAGACAAGCAACCTTGCGGCGGTGGTCGAGACTTTGAACCTTAGTCTCTGCAAGGTACTGCTCGTCAATGAGTCTGAAAGCTCTTCGTTCGATCGAGTCTAAGGCTGCAAGCTGGTACTTGGCCGAGCCGTCCCAAACATGGCAGCAATACTCCAAACCAGACCGGACCTGTGCTTGATAAAAGGATAGAAGCTGTCCCGGTGTGAAGTATCGCTTAACCTTATCTAAAACAATTGAAAGATTCGTAGGGAAAAATTCAAAACAGATCACGTGACATATCTAAGGCATATGTCAAAGCCATACATTTTTGAACTTTTCTACTATCGTTTTCGACATCGATTGTTACAATTGTCTACACCCTCAGTGTAGACGTCATAGCGAAAGCAACGAGCCTAAACGAGGGCCTTCGTTCGCCTTAGGCCGTGCTCCGGCAACTGTCGCCACAGAGACACAAGCTCGCTACAAGAATTATGGAACGAACGTATCGATCGTCGAATCCGCTTATATTCGCTTGTTCTGACTCGCTTATTCGATATGTCACGTCTGTACCCACCAACCACCATAGTTGTTTTTATTTGATCAAAGCATTGCGCAGTTTTCTCGCCGTAGGCATTGGATATTGTACCCCACACAACCCGTTGCTTTCATGTCTTTGATCTTTGAAATGAAATATACTTTTTGGCAGATTTGGACAGCTACCTAACCTACTACATAAGCAGGCTTTTCTGTTTGAGGTGAAATAGGTAGGTAGTTTCTTTTGTATGGTTTCGTAGGGACTTACACTGTGAAATCTGAAAGAAAAACAAATTACGTACCAGCGCGTAAAGTCACGCACACGAGGGCCTCGTAGGTTAGGGGTATACTTTTCACAACGTGATGTATCACAGATCCTTTCCTTTCCGTTACGTCATTGCACGTCTCTTCACATAATTCGTGTTTACACAGACCTCCGTTATATACCTTTAAAGTTTGTTTAGAAATTTGGTAATATTTTATGTACTGACGACAAGTACCAAGACATATATAATACCTATATGATAATATGATCCATAGGCAAAATCCATCCATATACTATCTATTGATCTCTTTTTACCCTATTGCAATAGCCAATAAAGCATTTATCTAATATTTATAGAGTTCAGAAAATACTTTTCCCTTTGATAAATGACGGGAAAAAGCATCTGACCGATTTGCAAGCGAAAATATACGCGTAACGGAACACCCTCGATTCCCGGCCATGTTAAACGGAAATAAAAACATGGACTGTAGCATGAGCTAAGTCTACCGAACAAAAAAGATTATTTTCCGCAGCGTAAGTAGAGTCAGATATAGGACGACTACAGTGGTAGTAAGGCTGGTTTGGTTAAAGTGGGGGTAATGCACAGCACAGTTAACATACCATGTGAGATGTCAGTGTGACATAGCAGTTTATCGACTTAAAATTTAAGGATAACGTTGTTTTCCGACTTCAAATTAGTAGAACGACGGCAACAATTTTGCTTGTTTTCCTTATTCAATTCCATTTTACTAATTGAGACTTTTTTTAATAATTACGAAACAAGTTTTTTGACAAGCAATCATTTCAAAAAACTGGATTCAATAAATGTTAAATTAGAAGCATTAAGTTTTCTTTCTTTTGGTTAATGAGTTTTAAAACAAAATCGGCAATTACAGGATAAACACCTAACGATTTTTCCATCGCTAGTGCGTAAGCACTGGTGTTAGTAGTAAGAACCATAATGGAAAAGTCAAAACTTTTGCTTATGGTTCATACATAATAATTATGTTAACGCTCTTATTATCTCCACGGGTACCTATTTCCTTTGTTTGTGGCTCCATTCACGGTTGATCGACGCCGCTTTTTGTTTTAATATTGCTCATTCGTTTTTTACGTGGAAAATATTCGCTATTGTTTCGTAATTTCTTTATTTCGCAATACAACTTACTCTAGGGCAAGTTCAGTGACCGTTTGAGATTTAGATTAACTTCTTGGTATGAAAAAAGGAATGTTTTTGACTCCTTGAGTTATGAGGTGATGCCTAAGTAATTGGCATTCGGTGTTTTGTAACGAAGGTGAGGTAACGTCAAAGTACAAGTCTTCGCTAGGTACAAGGCGACTCGATCACACTCTGCTAAAAAACGGTTTATTGTTTATAGATAACTAAATAAAGTTTATATAATATTAACAAGTAAAATCTGTTAATACGTTTGCTAGTTCGATGTCTTTATCTGTCATTGGTCCGATAAAAAAAAATATTTTCCCTTAAACATATGTACATACTAATGGAAAATATTATTTTATGAGAGTTTCATCTTATTTACTTACGTTCCCACTACGTCCCCAAAGTCACGGACTAAAACTAGTGTACCTACTAATAGCCACTCGGCTATTAGAGGTAGCGATAAAAGTCTTTTGCGGTTCCTGTATATAAAATAATAATCATATTATTACATATCATGTGCATATAAGTGTCAGATCAGTAGACTCATTCTGTAAAAATCTCGACTTTCGAACTCGAATTCACTCAAGTGACCGAACTCACTTCGAACGCAAAATCACTTCACCTTGAAATGGTATTCTGTGTATATTTAAATGAACAAGTAAAGTGAAGTGAGTATCGAAATGAGTTAGGGATTGAACCTACGCGTTACAGCTATAATCGACAAATCGATTTATCTTTTTTTGGGTTTTATACAATAAAACGAAAGAAAATTAATGTATTTTGTAATATTATGTCAATAAAAAGTCGAAGTCTACAAATGTCAAAACCTCACTCAACTAAGTTCATTTCATTACCACGCTCGTCACTGAGGCGCTACAAGCATTATCGAGTTTTACAGAATACAAAACTAATATCTCACCGCAGATTCAGCTGAGTGAGGTTCGAAATGAGTTTATAGAATGAGCCTACAGAGGTTTTGACATTTAATTAGTTACCAAAATCTCGATTTCACAAAAAATATAAGCTTAATCCTCTTTGGCCGTTAGGCATCGATATACACTAGCCAAACTAAATGTAGAATGTTTGTAAACAAACCACGACAAAAATAGCTCAAACTCACTTGCACGGCATGTTTCAAATAAAATTGTATTAATTGCAATTTTGATTAAAGGAAGGATCTCAAATCGACATGCATTTTCTTTAAATTGCGTATAAAAAGACACGACACGCAACAAAGTTGATTTTATATAATGTAGCCATTGATTTAAAAAGGGAAGATAGGTTACGGTCTCCCAGCGCGTACTCAAAAATTGGCATGTGTTACAACTACACGCAAACACATTACGCTCACAGTTATATTTCCAGTCCTGTACAATACAAAGAAGAACAAAGACGGAAAGACGTATTTATGACTGAAGTGAGACCAAGACAACAATATTTCACGCGAATCACGACCACCCGTGCCGCCGGTCAGACGGTGACTGATGTGGGAGAACACAATTTTACACAATTTGAGGTTGCCACTTTCGAGCAACCAGTACCTCATCTTCGTTTTTAATAAATCAATGAATGTACCTATGTATATGTGGCTATGTATGGGGCAGTTGCTTTACAAACATGCTACATCGAGTTTGTCTGTTGTATATAAAGTACTTACCTATAAGTAGGTACCTATCGTTATATCGCAGGGCACATTTTGCCCGTGAGACTATGGTTTAAGTGCTTTGTATCACGATATAAACTGTTATGTTTCTCACAGTAGTTCTTGCAATTGACTGACAATCAATGTGAATGTGCGTACAGCTAGATGCTAAGATAGGTAAGTACCTATATGAGAGAAAGATACAGTTATTGACTATGCAAGTACAAGAGGGCAATAGGGTGGTGTCATGGTAAAAAAAAATACCAACACTTAGATTATTAGACGATATGGACACATATTTTTATTTTGGCAACCAAACAAAAAATTGTATGCAAAATTTCAGTAAAATCCTTAAACCTACATTTTGTACCATTTTATACAGCTTTTTCAACCTTATCACTATTTAGTAATTTGTTGTCTGTGAGTTACACATAATAGTTACAATTCTAACCACTCAACCACTTGAGAGCTGTCACGTCATAGAAGCTTACGCATTACACTACACATGTGGGATGTAGGTACGTCAAAGCTTCGCTTCTTGTCGCTTCAGGTTATTTGCTTGGTCCGGGTTCTTCATACCTTGCGAACGTCAGAATTTAAGTTGTTTACAAAGCTTTTTAGAAGCATTTCGACAGTTTTGACAGTTTTGATGTGATCTATCGCAGCCGCAGGGTTAAATTAGGTGAATTATTTATTCATTTTAAGGAAGTTACGTAGAAAGCTAACAACACCATAGAACAAGAAGTAGATGCCCGATGGTACATAAAAAAACACTTGAAACCTCACTTCAAACTATCTTAAGGTCGATTCAAACATATCAGTGAACCCACAGTTCCGGCACAGTACCGTTACAGTTCCATATCCGTGCTACAGTGGTGCGTCAGTGCTTCAATTCACACATATCAGGCACAGTACAGTTCTCTGCGGGTCTTCGTGCACGACGTTCCCTTCAGACTAGCGTTGACGTCGATTGTTTTGATGGCACTCATCAATAACACAGAATTAGCTATGATAGCCATTGCTTTAGACGAAGAAGAAGAAGAGAATCGAGGAAAAAAGAGAAAATGGGCAGCGGCGTCAGCGATCCGTGATAAAATATCGTCGTCGCCGATCACGTCCGTGATGGCCGGTGCCGGCACTGACACTGACGGTACTGAGACGACACTGACACTGACAAGTGTGAATACATCCATAGAGAATGTTTAAAAGAATAATTATCACTGATGCGGTACTGTGCCGGAACTGTGGGTTCACTGATATGTGTGAATAGACCTTTACGCTTTGTTTTTAGTTTTATGGGAGATTGTTTAATCTCTCTCTCGGGGATAAAACTTATTTGATACCAACTTTTCTCATCTTCTAAACAAAAGTTAAAGAAAAATCGGGAAAATCATACTAATATTATAAATGCCAAAGTTTGTATGGATGTATGGATGTATGGATGGATGGATGGATGTTGATGCCAAATACGTTCAGTAGTTTTGGCGTGAAGAGGTAACCTTCACGCCAAAACTACTGAACGGATTTGGCTGAAATTTTGCACAAAGGTAATTCTAATCCCGGAATGAATCAGTTTCCGTGGGATAAAAAAACACCTTTACACGTTTCATAGGAACAACGCGTGCGAAGCCGCGGAGCGCAGCTAGTAGGTAGATAATCGCAATAACTACCCGTGAATATTTATATAAAAGGAAAAGAATCATCAAAATTAGTTCATAATTGACGGATAATATAACAGCAACTTATATTATCCTACCTTTTTTGAAACAAGATACAGAAAAAACAGTTATTTGAACAACGAAAATGGCAAAAAATATAGTGTCTTTCCAACTTATCACTAACGTTACTCGAGGGATGTTTTGGGTCCTACCAGGTGGGCGATTTGGCGTTACTACATCCTTTTACGTGGTTTTTAGGTCACAGTCTTTTGGGATTTCCTTTTATATCCCATTTTAATGATGAACCGTTGCTCGTAAACAGCTTTTTGGCGTAGTTACTGGAACAGGTAGGTAAGTGGTATGGTTAGATAAGAAGAAATTAATATTATGGGGTAAGTTTTGAGATCTTGTTTGTGTAACGTGCAAAAGTAGTTTCGTTATCTTATTCAGGAGTGATAGTTGCCGTTTGGTCGCATTTATAGTAAGCGGAATCGAAAAAAGAAGCGCATTCTAAAGGTGTATAATAAAAAATATTTATCAATGTAATGTTTTGTATCAGTCAATAACAAGTACCCATAGCATACTGCTTAGCTTGGGCCTAAATGATGCAGTGTGGAATGTCGTGTGTTATTTATATATACACTAGCTGCGCCCCGCGGCTTCGCATGCGTTGTTCATATGGAAACATTAAAAGGTGATTTTCAGCCCACGGGAACTGATTTATGGGATAAAAAGCCTATGTTTGATTCCAGGATTAGAGTTATCTGTTTACAAAATTTCAACCAGATCCGTCCAGTAGTTTTGGCGAGAAGAAGTAACAAACATCAATCCATCCATCCATCCATACAAACTTTCGCCTTTATAATATTAGTGTGATATATAATGTATATAACCTACGGTTACCTATTCCAAAAGGTATACAAAAACCTGTTTCTTTTTCTTCAGAGGCCCTAAACAACGCTGTCGATAAACCAAAAGCGAAGACGTATGATCGTAGGTACAGTAGGTTGGGGCGCGATTCCGGAAACTTAGGCGCTTGCTTTGCGAGACATTGTTGAATTAAGTTAAACAGTCAGATATTTTTGTAGCCCTCAACTTTTAAGGGTGAAACTTTTTCTTTATTTTTCTTTAAAAATACGGAAAATAATGTAACCCAAACAAATTATTTATTAATCATCTACCACTATCGACTACTACGATTATTTCAGAGGACAGTGGCAGTGTCTCGCTTTTTTATTCGCACTTGTAACACCAACCCTTATGACTGTCAGCTAAAGTTACAGCCAGACACGCAGAAGAAGCCAGGGAGATAAATACATCGAGTAGATAGACGGGAAAAACGTGGGAAAAACGAAATCTCTACGGAACACTTGTCCCAGGCCGCACGGGCACGGCCAGCGGCCAGATACAAGAAAGCCACGATACAAGAAAGCCTTTTAAAAATCTTTTCAGAAGCTAAAACTAAATCATGCATGCTCGGTCAGTTAGCAGTTGACTTGCATAGAAAAAAATTTAATCAAAAAAACATATCTATTCCAAAAAAGTCACGTGCGACATTGACAGTATTCCCAGGATCGGAACCCTGACCTTGGGACTTATGGAGCCGCCTTTGATAGACGAATTTTCATGAATATTTTTATAACGGTTTGCATGTACAATGAGGGCATTTACTTTCAGGCCTGCGTAACCAGCGTTACCTACGAGTTACCGCTTGGATTATTATGAAGATGATTTAGGCCTATTTTTTGGGTATCCCGATTTTGACGGTAAACCCGGGAAGAATTTTATTTTCTCCTCTGTTTTACGCCGGGTCTGTGTGGTTTTATGTTTTTCTGACTAAGCAGGTTTGTAATAAGTATTTTTAAAATGCTTTTTGCGTGTGCATAAATTAGACGAAGATCCTGTAGAAGTATTTTGCCGGAGGCCATTATACACTTTGGGTGGCGGTGCCACTGGACTTAGTATTTAAATTGTGGGAGTAAAAATTGAGAATGTATGTATGTATATATCTTAAAATCTTTATTGTACACAAATAAAATAATATACAATAGTTGACAATATAAAGGACATTGATGTACTTACTACCGCGAGATTCTACAAGAGTTTTATTACAGCAAACCTTTTGAGTATGAAGAATTTTGATCAGGAATTTCAATATGTACTTTACTGATTTATAATGTCAGACAAATTAATTATGTTAATTTATGTTTTGAAATGATTTCTTTTTGCAATAAAATTTATTATTATTATTATTATTATTATAGAAAGGTCGTGCTATGAATATGGATAAATAAGTGTAGGTACTAAGAAAACAGAAAAATATGATATATATATATTGTTGTTTAAAAAAAAAACAAAGTTTAAGTACCGCTACTCTGGTGAAACCCACTCTGGGAATTAGTCCTGCGTTCATTTGTTTGTCTCGATCTGCTTACTAACCATTTACTGTATTTTTAACCAACTTCAAAAAAAGGAGGAGATTCTCAATTCGTCTGTATTTTTTTTTTTTATGTTTGTTACACTTTGACTGGGATGTCCGATTTGCATGATTCTTTTTTAATATGAAAGCTGATGCTTCTCGTGTGGTCCCATTTTAATTTTGTTCAGTTCTGACATGGGATCCATAAAAAATCATGAAAAAACTGTAAAAATTTAAGACGGTTTATAGTTTTTTAAAACAAATTTAATTATATTGTGTTACTAACCCCCTGTTGATCTAGGTTGTCCGAAATAAAAAGATTTTATTTTAATTTAGTAATTTAATTATGTATCTTTTCCTTAATCATGATCAATCAAAACGAATGAAAAGATCGTGCCGCATTAAGTTCTAAGCTCTTATTAACACACAGGCTGCTTTATATTATCTTAAATTATCAAGTTCCATGAAACATAAAATAACCTCAAATCGTTTTTAATCGACGAATAAATCTTTTCCCTTTGTAATAACGTATTATAGGTATATCAAGGAGAAAAACTGGAATTACCCGGTTCAGGTTCTTTTTTCCCGGAAAAACGTGTGCGAAGACGAGACCAGAAAAATATTCCTACTAATATTATAAACGCGAAAGTTTGTAAACATGTATTTATGTTCTTTCACGCAGAAACTACTGAACGGGTCGGGCTGAAATTTTGCATACAGGTAGTTCTAGGCCTGGAATAACACATAGGCTACTTTTATCCCATAGATCCCCATGGGAAAGGTGTGCAAAGCCGCAGGGCGCAGCTAGTAGATTTTATATAACTATTATCTTTAAGGATGAACAAGGGCTCATCCAACCAAATAAAATAACATCAACATCAAGGTTTCGCATTACAACTTCTGCATAAAACAGAAGTACCAAACCAATCCATTTACCTCATAAGATTATTCTCAGAAGTTTCTTTCGTAGATTTATGTTCTGTATCGGCATAAATTATAACATCATAAGCCTCTGTGGCGCGGTGGGCGAAGGTCTACCTGCGACGTAGGAGGTTACGGGTTCGATTCTCGCCTCGGGGCAAATGTGTGTACGATCTGCAGATATTTGTTCAGGGCGCGGTTTGTATTGTTCTGCATGTTTTATATTAAATATAATAAAAAAAATATAAATCTATGTAGTGTATTGTATTATGTATATCAGTTATCTAGTATCCATAACAGAAGCTCTGCTTAGCTTAGGGCTAGATAATGCTGTGTGAATTGTCTAACATTATTGATTTCTTTATTTATTTAGCCAACCGAAGTTTTATGAGAAAAATTGCGTAACATAAAAAATATTGTCTTTCTTTCGAAGGACCTATGAAAAAGTGGACAATGTAGTCGTAGATAATGAAGTAATATTTGGACATGATCCCTGACTAGTCCCAATTAGTACCTAACTACACCATAAGTACTTTTCAAAGATGAAAGTTCAGTATTATTTTTTGTACAAGTTAAAGTACTAACTGACTACATACAAAGTTGTTCACCGTCAACATCATAACATAAAATTAATTTTAATTATTAAGGCCCATACACCAGCGAAAGTGGCGCCCCCAACTATTATATCTTATTATTACGTTGAACGCAGGAATTTTCAAAAATCCTACGTTCAGTTTGTGATATCTATTATAAGCTATTTATTAATGCCTCTGTAATAGTTTCATTTTGTCAAAATTAGGAAGAGATACGAAGTTGCGCTTTTTGGCCACCAAACTCTATTTTTGCATCTCCTCCTAAACTATATGAGATAAAATTATAAAAGAGGTATTAAAAATAGCTTATAATAGATACCACAAACTGAACGTAGAATTTTAAAAAAATCCTATGATAAACGTAAAAATATGATAAAATAGGAATTGCTGACAGATTGGCTCGGGTATGCCTTAACAACACTATTAATTACAATTAATTTGTAATAGGGTATCTAAATAACAACTCTAAAAGAAAAAAATACGGTACTTAAGCAGGCAAAGCCTTTACTTACCGTGCTAGTTTATAACTGTGTTACGGCAAAGTAATGATTCTTCTCCTATAAAAATACGGGTCATATTAGCGTGCGATAATACCAATATAACAATCTTATCAGGAATAGTTCTTCATTGCTCAATCCACTAAAATACATCTACTAAGATTCTTTGAGGAATAATATACCCTAGTGTACACTATAATAACCTAAATCGTTACCAAACTACGATTTGAGAAACCTCTGGGTTTTAAACTTTTACGATAAATTTCAAATATGTAGGTACTTGCATATTTTCTCAGAGTTCTGCCTCATTTATTTTTTATACCAACCGCTTTCTTCATTAATCATCCCAAAAATAATCTCCTCTCACAAATACAGCCATAATAACTTTTCAATAACCATAATCCCTATCATAATGAGTTTCCAAAACCTAGACAAAAACAGATATAATGACTCAAAATACTCACTGTCGTAAATCCTTTCAGTACGTATTCAATCACATTGAGTCACATACAAATTTGTCACTGCACTGTTTACCACTGCACGAGCTATTTTCGTAACGAAACTTAGAGAACGAGCTTTGGGGAGAAACACGTCCACCTCGGGTGACGGTTCGGTCGCGACTAAGCTTTCTCGTTCCCTTTTCAAACGTGGCAAGGATCTTTCGGGACGTGTTCAGTGAAGCAGTGAACTTATCGAGGCGGTTCAGAATAATGCTATAAATCTAAGGGTCATAGTGTAATAGATCTTTGATCTTATAACTTTCAAGTGCGACGTATGGTGTTTTGAACTTTGCTAGAAATTTGTATGTAGAGTGGTCTACGAGACCTAGCGGCGTTGCAAATTATTTTATTCAATCACAGCTAGGTATTGTTCGGAATCTTGATTGACACCTACTTGACTCGTTAGTTAGGTTTTTACTTTAGTCTAAAATTCATACTAATAATTTTTTACGTTGTTGGTATGAATGAATTCGTATTTTCCTTGGTAGTTATGAGCCTACCTTTAGCTAATCACTTCACGATCAATTCGAATATTTGAAACATAAATTAACTTACTAAACTCAGAACGGGCAAACTGAAATCCCTGCGATTAGCTTCCAACCATGAGTTTGGACAGATTGCTTCAAGCTTTTAACTTCCTGAAAGGCCTTCCACTGATTTTATTAGAATATTTTATTACCAGGCTATTAAGACCTGTAAAAGCCTTGATTTCTTTAGAATTCCATTGGGATTATAAAACTGACATCGCTCTGTATTGCCTGGTCGGGTTCTCTTTGTTTAACTTCCGCAAACCAGAGTTGTGGAGCAGAATAAGAAAAAATGTTACAGAAGTATTACTTTACATGTTTTATGCGTTAGTACTTATCCATCGAATTCTATTATTTATAAGATCAGCTGAGCTATCCTGTAGATTATTTGCAATAGTCTGCAGTTAGCTCAATTGCTTCAATTGTAAATTAGTATTTATTATAATATATTTCTAATAATTTAACTATGATTTTCTTTTATTTTTTCTTTGTAATTTTTGTATGAGTTATGTATTGTATCCATAACACATGCTCGCTTAGGGTGGGCCGTGGCGTGGGGTTTGATAATGCTGTGAATTGTCGAACAATATTTATTCATCATCATCATCATCATCATCAGCCTATATTAGTCCACTGCTGGACATAGGCCTCCCCTAATGAGCGCCATAGCGCCCTGTCTTCAGCTTGACGCATCCAGCATCTGCCTGCAGTCTTTCGCAGATCATCATCCCACCTGGCCGGAGGGCGTCCTACACTACGTTTGCCGAGTCGCGGTCTCCACTCAAGAACTCGTTTACCCCAGCGGTTATCGGTTCTTCGCGAGATATGGCCGGCCCACTGCCACTTCAGTTTGCTAATTCTTTGAGCTATGTCGATAACTTTGGTTCTCTGTCGGATGTATTCGTTACGAATCCTATCCTTCAGAGAGACTCCGAGCATAGCTCTTTCCATAGCTCGCTGAGCGACTTTAAACTGGTGGACCAGCCCTATCGTGAGTGTCCACGTCTCAGCTCCGTAGGTCATGACGGGTAGGACGCACTGATTGAAAACTTTCGTTTTCAAGCATTGCGGTATGGATGACGAGAAGACTCGACGTAGCTTTCCAAACGCTGCCCAGCCTATAGCTGGATCCTCCTCTTGGCCTCCTTCTCAAAATTGTTTTATAAATAATATTTATAATACTATTTAAATTCGATATTTCTGTAACAGTGTTCAGAACTTAGAGTAATGTTAAAGGTACTCAACAATTTTCGAGTTGGTAAGTAGTTATTTCTCTGAGAGCTCAACACCCATTTCTGTGTCAAAACTTTTATAACCATAACCATTTGACCACTAATTGCAGGTTAGATTTGATAAACGATTGCTATTTATTTTTCAAAATATTTACTTTACACTTTTCTATGGAAACGGTGAATTGTATCTGTTTCTATCCCACGGGAACAGATTTATGAGCTTAAAAGAAGTAGGTACCTATGTTGATTCCAGGATTGAAATTACCTGTATGCAAAATTTCAACCCGTTCAGTAGTTTTAGCGTGAAGAGATAAGAAACATCAATCCATCCAAACTTTTGCATTTATAATATTAGTACCCCCTTATTCATAATGGTCTGCTAACATAAAACAGCTGCTAAGTAGTGTTATTTCTCAGTCTAACTTATGTCAATAGAAGAAGACAGAGCGAGATTTAGTAGTAAGCGGACTATTATGTGTGTGTATATAGCTGTGTGGTGCTGGCTTAGAATTTGCACCACCCCAATTCTTCCCATGGGTGTCGTAAGAGGATATCCACCGGGGGGCAGGCAGCAGCGCCCCCTGCAGAAAAAATCTTCCACCAAACTGCGATCCCCAACCGTCATGCCCAGCATGGGGATTATTGGCATGACCTTCTAGTTTATCGGGGGACGCCTGCGTCCAGCAGTGGTCCGATACAAGCTGTTGAGGTTGAGGTTGAGGACTATTATGAATAAGTGGGTTAGTGTTTTCGTGGTGTTTACTTAACTTATTCAATCGGATTTTCTTTTCAACAAAATAGACAATAGGTCTCAATCTTAAGTCCGTATACAGAAAGAAAGCTGGAAACTTATAAGCGCTTACCGGCGCTTGACGGTGCTGGTAACCCGCGCAGAAAAATATATGAACGCGCGCCGATAAGCACTGAACGGTGCCCACAAGTTCCGACAAGCTTCAACACGCGCTGGTCAGCGCTGGGCGCTGCCATCTAAAATTAATAAACAACTGCGACAACCTGCTTCCTTTGTGTAGAACGGACCAGCGCTGTCAAGCGCCGGTAAGCGCTTATAAGTTTCCAGCTTTCTTTTTCGTATACGGCCTTAGCCGTTGCGGTTGCCGACACCTCCAACTCAAACCATGGTTGTCGTAAGAGTAGACTCATAATTCTATAACAGAAAGAACAGCAGACTCCTTCTGTGTATTATTATCAGCTGGATTTGCCATAATCCCATGGCAGCTGGATTGATAAGACGCAGTTTGGGGGATGCCCATTCAGTAGTGGACATTGTATGCTTAGGATACAATCAACTATTTATTTGGAACTGATTGCTGTTGCAAACAACCCCTAGCTACACAATCCCTAGCTGAGTAAGTCCTTAACGAAAATAAAGGGAATTGATTTGACTAAAATAACATGCAAGAGAGATGAAAGAAAAAATAATGAAGAGCTCATCGCTGATGCTTATACATAGTAAAGTAGGTACTAACACAAATGTACGAGAATAATAAGTTTAATTCAGTCGTTAGTTATTCCTCACTAAATAAATAAATAATGCATGAAAGAAAGTGGTCTAACAATAACTGAAAATAGCTAAAACAAATTATTACAAGTGGGTTACTTAGTTAATGCGCGTACTGCAGGTAAAGAGTTTGAATAAACAAAATACTTAATTTATTGCAGTCTACTGAAAAGCCAATATCTCAAATAAAATAACGTTATATTACTATCGACTTTTGAAAAAAGGTATTGCTTCAGAACTTCAGCTAAGTTCTTTCCGAAATATTTCTTAACAGATCATTGAAGGATCGAAAAATTCAGATTGTATTTTTTTCTTAACAATAAGTAAGTACTGAAGTAATGAGAAAAATCCGAAGAGGACAGTCACGAAGATTTCAGGCCAAAGTTGTTGGAACAGCGTGGTAAGAGTCTTCATAAAATTCGGTTTCACTCAAAGACTTTACGATATAAACGGCCGAAGTTCAGAAATAGATTTTTATTTTTAAACTTTATAAGGGTTTCCGTTCAAAGATTTTATGCTTTGAACTTCTTCAATAAGAAGCCAGATATTTGACTAAAATTGTGATAAAGTTTAATTGAATCAAGGCGTGTATGATTTTTGGGACATGTTTATAGGATTCGGTGACATTTTAGCAGAGTTTGGCCGATTCATGCAGGGGAAGACTGTTTTTTTATATTTAATATTTAGTCCGTTATAACTTTTAGACCTTTTTATTTAATTCATTTTATTCTTTGATTGCATCCGGTCACTAAATCCTTGTGTAATATCAGCGCAAAATCTAAACCAACGTGTTAAGTGGACTTGAAAAAAATTTGTGTTTTTTGATC
Source organism: Eupithecia tripunctaria (assembly GCA_955876795.1). Taxonomy (NCBI): domain Eukaryota; kingdom Metazoa; phylum Arthropoda; class Insecta; order Lepidoptera; family Geometridae; genus Eupithecia; species Eupithecia tripunctaria. The sequence continues at coordinate 2,717,865 of OY041604.1, forward strand.
GTAGTTTGATCCACCGATTGATATTATGTGGATTAAACTTGTGAGTAACTTAGATTAAATATAATTATTGTAATGTGTGTTAGGTAGGAATAATGTTTTCAAATAAATTAATTAAATAACTTTTTGATTTCTTTCTCTCCAAAATAAAATAAATTATTTGTTTGAGTTTTATAATACAGTAACCGAATCAGGGAGTTTAAAGGTATGGGATATAGGTTCCTATAAGAGTTTTGAAAAGTCCATCAAAAGCATCAGCATTCATTCATCTTAACATGGATTAAATATCATTATTGTAGTAATCATAAATAATAATAATAAAAACGTTTATTTGTCTCTCACAAAGGTCTTAAGTAACTAAAAATATGTTAACACTATTGTTAAAATTATTAAAAGACTAGTGTCCTGTTATGTATTTTGAGTTTAAGTGATTTTTTTCATTCTTTCTGATATTCTCTCTTATAATACAGTACAGTAACTGTATGACATAGAGATAGCCTGAGTTTAAAAATTTAATAAAATCCATCAAAAGCGTCAGTATTCACCCATCACTTATATGTATTGAGTGGTCTTAAGAGTATGTTAGAATATTTCTAAGCAAAATGTGCAACAAAGTATTCTCTATCTACATATTTAACCATTTCCTTTCATTTTCTATTTTTTAATTTTATTTATTCGCACAAAAAACAGAAAACAATCAAGACATGACATTGAATCATAAGGATCACAAGGAGCACTAAGCTATGTCAAATATTTACATGTCATGATTGCCTTCTTCTTCTTCTTCAACAGCCTATATTGGTCTACTGCTGGACCCAGGCCCACCCCTCCCCCTGATAAGCGCTTGCCTGATGATTGCCTTATGTCATAATAATCATTCATTTAAATAAATTCTGATGTTTAAATAATAATACATACATTTTCACACAAAAAAGAAATTCTTATCCCAGCAGTTAACCAAAACAGATACCACCACACCCCAAAAACAATAACATTACCATTCTTACGGTCGATGCAGTTGCTACACGCCAAAGCGTGGCTGGTGACAAATGTCGACGGTTTGTGTTGGGTGCTATGATTCATACCCATTGGCAACCGGCCAGGAGCAACCATAGGTGGGCTACTGCGACAGTGACGCAAGCTGCTGTTGTTTCAAATAAGCACTTATGTATTTGAAAAACAAGCATCGCTTGACTTCTTACATTCTATGCTTTAGTAATTATAATATAATAATAATAATAAGTTTTTTTACAAATCTAGCAAATTCCCCAATGTTCAACTGTGACTGCTCAACTGCGAGAAGTTGAGAAATTTTTACCTACTTTAATTTCGCTCAACTCATATTGTCATTATTAATGAATATCATATTATTGTATGTATGTAGTATTATAAAAATTCAATAAACGATTGCCAATCGAGCACTTTCCAGTTTGTGGTTGGATTTCCTACCACACAATAATAGCTTTAGTTATACTTAACCTATGTCTGTTACTGCTTGCAGCCGCACTCAGAGACTTTTATGATTACTTAAAACTATCACTTAGCAAAGATTTCAATACAATACTATAATATATTAAATATAATAAGCTTTTGTAGTAGCAACACAATTATTAGTTTTTTTTTCTACTGACCGGTTCCGGTGGCCACTTTTTGTCCTCACATTTTTCATCTGTGCTATGAACAGACTCATTGTTTTCTTTAAAACTAAATTTTATTAGCCTTTTAAGGCCCATACACCAGCGAAAGTGGCGCCCCCAACTATTATATCTTAATATTACGTTGAACGCAGGAATTTTCAAAAATCCTACGTTCAGTTTGTAGTATCTATTATAAGCTGTTTATTAATGCCTCTGTAATAGTTTCATTTTGTAAAGCTTAGGAAGAGATACGAAGTTGCGCTTTTTGGCCACCAAACTCTATTTTTGCATCTCCTCCTAAACTATATGAGATAAAATTATAAAAGAGGTATTAAAAAATAGCTTATAATAGATACCACAAACTGAACGTAGGATTTTTAAAAATTCCTATGATAAACGTAAAAATATGATAAAATAGGAATTGCTGTCAGATTGGCTCGGGTATGCGCCTTAATAGTTAAAAGATTAGTGACACAAGTGATAGCTCTACAACGTTATTAGTATTTCATAGTAGCACCTCAGGCTGTCCTTTGGCCAAAATCTAACCAAGGCTCCTGCCTTGGACAAAACTGTTAACTCTTCTATTTTGGCACAACTCTTATCTCAGTCGAAAATATTTGTTGGATTCCTAAAGTTTTCTTTGTTTAAGTTCTTGTTGAGAGGTTTCTTCTGGAGATCTTGTTTAAGTTTCGAGACACAGTTGCCTTCGATCGTCTATACTTGTCTAGCCCGAACATTGTTAGGTTTGTATTTAAAAAACAAAGTAGGGTAGTTTTGGTATTTTTATTTTCAACCTTAAACTATCGGCAATGATAGTTCAAGGAAAATAAATACTAAATATTAAAATACCTATTTTATTACAAGATGCGAGATGAAAATAATATCCAAATGCAATCGTAAAGTTTTAATTAAAAACTTTAATAATTTAAAAATATTTATGGAATTAGTAGTTTTGGGTGCTACTTTAGGTGCTTATGCATATGATATTAGAATAGGTAACAGATAAAACAGCCCCAAACCTACGTTAAGGGCTAGAGATCTAGGCCCGCATCTTTTTAATCGAGAAAAAGAGGAGTTCATATGTATTTTTTTGTTATCTATCTAACAAAATAGTGTTGTAAGTGGTGTGTATTTAATAGAACATTTCATTCCCTTATCGCAACGAATATAGTACATAGATTAATATTGTAGAAGCTTGCCACGCTTATTTATGTGTCTTAAGAAATTGGCCATTCATTGAACTGAAAATGCTACTACTTTTCTAGATTTCCTTCAGCAACAAAGACTACAATCGCTCGAGGCTTTTATTCAATTTTCTCAGAGTCACAATAAATGATTCATCTCATAAAGTAAAAAATACTTAGAAAATAAAAATCTCTAATAGCGTTGACGATTGCAAAGTATGTAAGTAAAAGTAAAAAATATTTAGTTTAGCAAATAGTATAAATATAATAAGAACAGAAACACATATCCTGAAAAGTAACATTTTGTTCATTATTTGCCAAGCAAAATTAATATATATGTATTATCTATATAATTTTGATCCCAGGTGGCCAAAACAGCTTCTTTTAAATAATAATAATAATAATAACGTTTATATTATATTATACGACCTTCGTTTGACCACAACATCACCTAAAGTTAAGTGTCGACGTGGCCGAAGATGTGTTACGAAGGTCTAGTCTAGAAGATTCTATTCTTGCCACATACTTATTGCACACTTAACCTAAAAAAACAATTGAAGGAAAAAATGTTCTACTATTGATTGTTTTATAAACGTATTTAAAAAGAGAGACATTAAACAATATTTTTGATGTACAAAGACGATCTTTTTGCTGAGAAGACTAGTAAGTACGTGTTATTTTGACCCAAATGTTCACACAGTTTCTATGTCCACGTTAACACTCTCATCGTTTCACATAAAAACAAGGGTTTATTGCAAATGATACTACCCACTCAGACTGGGAATAAAGTTTTATAAATAAAGGGGATGTTACTAGCACTCATATTAAAAATAACGACGATTCTAGTTTTATTACTGAGACTATGAAATTCTTCAAATTGTAGTATAGTTGAGCATTTATTGTTTCTATAATATGTATATCCCAGAAAAAGTAAGGCAAAAGGTGCTTTAAACAATTTACTAAGCAAACCTCTTGATACTGATATTTCAGACATACATCGTTTTTGGTTGTTATTTTAAAGTTTTGCCTGTATTGGTTTAATTAATTGAATGATAGAGAGCTCTTACATATTAGGTAGCTATTGAAAAAAACGTTTTTCAATAGCTACCTGATAAACACAGGCATTTATTTTAAGTATTTGGTAAAACTATTCGCCGGCTCGGGGTCTAGCAATCCGAAACAAAAATAATTAAAACCAAATAAGTACCCAGCCAACATGTACCAACAGAACAAATAGCAAATAAAGCTTCCCGATCCAAACATTAACCTAATTATCACAACAAAGGAGATCCAGCTGTATTACAAATAAAATAAAACGTACTTTACAATAAACACAACATCGGAAACGCTAAGTGTTCTTGTTCCTTGTAATGCAAAAAGCGAATGCATTAATCTTCCGATGCAACCCCCGATATCAGATAGATCAAGAGCCGAGTGGGATTTAATAGCTATGTATAACTTTTTACATTAAATCTTCTTAATCTGTTAGAGTTATTTTCCATAAGGCAAGAGCGAAACCCCCTAACACAGGTATCTTTATACTTAAAAGGGGATTTCCAAAGCAATGAAAGATGTATATAGATTAAGTTAAAGAAATAAACAATTTATTTATTTATTTATTATTTATTTACGTACTAATGACCGGATATTGGTTCGACTCATTTGAGATATATTTCATTCCAATACTTCCATCGCATATTACACCACACAAGGACATGACATTGACTGACAGAAATACTTAGAAAAGATAAAGCATGTTTTTTTTAAATAAAAATCTTTTATTCAGACATTTCTACATACATTGGGTCCTTAATACCTAAGAAATTAAATAATTATACTAAAATAGCCTAAAATACATGTTGAAATGATGATTGATGTGATGACCCTACCAAAGCTTTACAAACTGTGTGGTAGTGTCAACGCCAAACTCCTAGATTTCTGATTATAACTAAATTTAAAGCTCCTTATGGTTTAGTAATAAATAAAGTAGTTTTTAATATAAGTTGGCAAAAACTGTAAAATCATTATTGAATATGAAGGCTTTTTCGCAGTGAGCGATCGCTTCCCTTGGTCATGAAAGAACACTAGACGGTGGCACTTGAATAAATCGTTCACCAACTAGTCTTGAACTTGAAATCTTTATATGCCTTCCTAGATTCATGCATAAAAAACTGACTATTTCTATTTATAATTTGTTTTTATTATAATTATCTTTGCCAGTAAAGTGTTTCTTTAAAATACATCTATCTATTTATTGTTTAAAGTATATCATTAAATTAGTACCCATAACACAAGCTCTGCTTAGCTATTGGGGCTAGATAATGCTGTGTGAATGGTCCAGCATTTATTCTGTTTTAAAAAAACAATGATATAATTATACCACCTCAAGCTACCGGAAAACCATCAAGAGCAGTTTTTAAATCGATATCTGTCGATACCGGGCAGCAACGAGTGGCCACCGACTCGAATATTACGCCAATTATCGAATATTATACCCGGGGTGTTATTAACACGTGATCACATCCGAAACGAGTTCTTCGATGAACCTGAGCCCTCGCCAATTATATTAACCTCGAGATAATCTGTTTAGTGATATAACTGTGGATGTGGACGGATATGTAGGAGATAATTTTGCTGAGTGAAAGAAGAAAGAAAGAGATGAGATAGACAAGTTTCTTTTATTATCCTGAATCCAGAGTACACCTTCGTTTGACCACATTATCACCGCCTTATGAGACCATGTAGCCAACCGGCTACAGAGTGAATAGGTATAGGTATCTTCTAAGCCAAAGGCTTTGAAGACACCTATACCTATTCACTCATGTCTTACTTGGAGTCATTTGGCTAATCGTCTCTTTTCTTCATCACTCACTGCCAAACTGTTCACCACGAGATAGGCTAGAAAAGATTAAAGAAAGAAATTTGGACAAAGATGGGTTAAGGAAAGCCATGTTAAACCAGTTGTTTTAATACCAACCTTACTTTTCGTATGGGCTGTACTACGGAATTCCGGAAGTAGAAATATCGGTAAACGGTTTACCAAAAGAATAGGAAACCTCAGAACGAAGTAGATTCGTAATTTATACACATCCTCTGCCTATTCCATCGCCTTTAACTTCAAGGTTTTGCTGGAAAAAAACTCTTTCAGGATTAAACTCGTATTTGTACGTATCTTTTAAGAAAAAAATATACTTTTTATTTGTAGCCGAAAGCACATATTTCCACCGCAATAACAGAAAATCAAAATTACACCACTTCAATTTTTTTTAGACCTAACGATTAAAATCTAGATTGAAATATACCGAAATATCACGAAAATGGATGGGTTCTAATTAATGTTGAAATTTTCATTTGGATTATACGTTAGTTTTCTTTTCGCAGTGGCATTTCGTCATAACGCTTCTTTGTTGTCCTACCTTGAAAAAGAACATGGACAAGATTTTCCAGTTTGCTGTGACGTAGTTCGAAGTTATAATACAACAAAGTAATTTCGCCCTATTCAAACTTATCGAAGCATGTCTAATTACATTTTACAAAATGCGTCATGTTGCAAAGATTGATATCAAAATTATGGCATTTGTAAGTAAAGAGGGTGTCAACCCTTGGTTGTTTGGGGTGAATAAAGTAAATGAATTGTAATTTTCTCTATGCTTGTAATTTTCATGTTATTTTTGTTGTTCAAAAGATTCCTCTTAAATCGATAAATCATAAAAGGCTCTAATTGGAAACTGAAATACACATTATTTATGGTTTTTTCATACCCATCAAGGGTAGATAAAGTTTAAAAATTGGATTTATATATTAAACCTAACTGTCGATTTCGTTCGATCAATAAAACTTAAATATCATTTATACGTATTAGAACAATATTGAATCCTTAGGGTCGTCAACTATTCTAGTATTCCAGGATCCAGGGCTTCTCGTTTTTGATTTGTTAAAAATATTGTTTGATTCAAAACCAACGCAATAGGTATTTGCACATTATCACGTGCCTGTATTGGGTTGATCCATACTAATAATATTATAAAGATTTCTTTAATTGTTTGTACTGAATAATAGGGTGCGAAACTACTGGACCGATTTAAAACATTTCAACATTAAAAAGCTTGCTTTTCAGCAGACATAGGCTATATTTTATTCCGGAATTTCCACGGGACCGGGAACTACGCGGGTGAATCCGCGAGGCGCTGCTTGTCAATACACGCTAAATAATCGCTTGTCAAATCATTGGTCAGCTACGAGTTTAACAGTTAGTGAAATCACATTTGCCTCGACAACGCTACATTTACTTCGCTATTAAATAAACCATGGTGAGGGTTCCAGCTCAGCATCGTTCTGGCTGAAGGGTTTCAAGTTTCGAAGGTTCATCGGCTGCCGCTGCTGGGTCATGTCAGCTGACATGACCCTGATTGTATCATCTAAATAATATCGTCGCCGTAATCATATGTATGTCAGTTTTAAAGTTGTATTACTTTTTGTGTTACTATGGACCGTAGAATAAGTTATAGAAGATCTGTTACTTTTCTATAGTCGTAGTTACGTAGTGTAGGACGCCCTCCGTTCAGGTGGGATGACTATCTCAGATAGACTGCAGGCAGATGCTGGATTCGTCAAGCTGAAGACAGCGCTATGGCGCTCATTAGAGGCCTTTGTCTAGTATAGGCTGATGATGATGATGATGATGATATACCTTAGTAGATCTAGCTACCTAACAAATAAACAAACTGCACCCCACACAAATATTTCCATTCTCTTCGTGCGTGCAGATATACGGGACCTATAAAGATTTTCGACTTCTAATTCTACGTCACTTGACTTGTGGTATAGTTGGTTGTCACATTCCCATACTGAACAAACGAACACACAAAAGAACGCAGGTTTGAGTCCCGTCGAAGTCAAAAAGAATTTGGATATTATTTGATTTCTTAGAGACTTTACAGTCCCGTTTCGTTTCATCCGGGCGGTTTGTCTGGTGTGCGGCCTCACTTAATGCAGTTGGCAATATATTTAGTAATGTCTCCCTTTGATCAAATATATTTTTACGATTGACACCAGCCATTTCAATTCTCCTTACTTTGAGCAAGACTTACTATTATAACGTGTCCCTCACCCAAACAATAATAAAAATAGTTACGACGACCGTATAATATGCTTTTACAGCACATATAAAAATTACATTTAACATTAGTGTAGTGAGCATAAAAGTAACTATAAATATTCACGATTTATGCGGTCATCTTAGATATTATGTAGGTACATATTTTTACAGAGAACCAAAGTTATCGACATAGCTCAATGAATTAGCAAACTAAAGTGGCAGTGGACCGGTCATATCTCGCGAAGAACCGACAACCGCTGGGGTAAACGTGTTCTTGAGTAGAGACTGCGACTCGGCAAACGAAGTGAAGGACACCCTCCGGCCAGGTGGGATGACGATCTGCGAAAGAGCAGGCAGATGCTGGATGCGTCAAGCTGAAGACAGGGCGTTAAGGCGCTTATTAGGGGAGGCCTATGTATACCGTGGACTAGTATAGGTTGATGTTGATGATGATGATAATGATGACATAATTTTTATTTATCTAGCTTTCTAACAGCAACATTCATTGTTCAACATAGTCTCAGCTTCAGAAAATCGTTCAAATGATAAACATATGTATAAACCAATCCGCGACGCCTGACCCGTAAAGTATTTATTACCCATTAAAATAAACAATAATTAATATTGTAAAAATATAAAATAATAAACCGACCTTATTTTTTATAGTTTTTTCATGAATTTTCATGGATCCCGTTGTCAGAACTGAACCAAATTAAAATGGGGCCACATGGGAAGCACCAGCTTTCATATAAAAGAAGAATCATAAAAATCGAACCATCCAGTCAAAAGTTCTGAGGTAATAAAAAAAAATCGAATTGAGAACCTCCTCCTTTTTTGAAGTCGGTTAAGAAATGGGATTACCTTCTTATTGTATGGGTATAAAGCATTGGTATTATTCGAGGCAATGCAGTCAACGTCTTGGAGACGCTTCCAATTGGTATTGATATGGATCAGTTGAGTTACCTCTAGATTGTGTATAGTCTGGTAGGTAGCAAAACTGTATCAATTGTTAAATTGATTAGGTTATGTTTTTTTTCTTATAATTATAATGTTCTTTATTAATAAATATTCTACAACCTGATTTGCAGGACGTTGCCATTATGACTTATAATTATCTCGTTAAAAACCTTTGTAAGTACATTTAACTTTCAGACTAAATGAGAACAAATAAACGATCTCAGCACCATTTAAAACTTAGTTATTCGAGTTTATGTAACTTTGGCTTTTGTTGCCGTAATCCGTTTCATTACACGCAAACAAAAAGCGCATTAAGCGAATCTCGAATGTCTAGAATTGCATACAGCTTTTGTATTAAAAGCTTTTGCTGATCGATCGTTTTGTTTTTGTGTACTTACGTATTTTAATTTAAGTTACTGGTTTGAATTAGATTTTAAATGTCTATTTAAAATTGTTGAAAGTGTCTACTTTCAACAATTTTAACCTTTTCCGATCGACGGTTTTTCCGTTGGAAAACCGCGGCATCAAAATATAATTCTTCTTTTGGAATATTTTACGCCATAACTATTTAACAGATCAGTGTGTGTACCATGAGTTGTCACAGTTAAATCGCCTGACGTTACTACAGTAGTTACGTAAATACGCATATAGTTATCCACAGCGCATTTTAGTACCTAACTATCCGCTAGAGGCGCTTTAGAAGTTTCCATACATTTTTTTAACTACACTCGCTAGCGAGTATAGATTGTCAAAACTCATGGTAGACACACTGGGAATAAAATGTATATTGCATAGATACATCTATCAGGAAGACCATAAGAGGAATAAAATCAGTATAAACTATTTGTCATTTCAGGTTTTTTTTATACCATAAATCAGTTCCCATGTGATATATATAACGTAAAACTTTTCCATAGATGTCTGATATATGATATAGCCTTTGCCCACCCTGAAAAGTAAGCTTTTTAATGATGAAAGTTTTTTTTTTTAAATCGGTCCAATAGTTTCGTAGCCTATTTAATACAAACAAATCTTTTCCTTTTATAACATTAGTATAGAAAACTTACCATGGCATGCTTAGGCTCACAATAATCTATTTTACCAATGTAATAAATTAATCAAACGCCCAAAATACCAACTAAATATTACAATTAAAATGAATCGATATAATATTAAATTTGTTATTATCAAAGATTTAAATAGTTAGATACGCCCTAACGCCCAAAAACTGCATCAAAATTCCAATGCACGCACACTAGATAATATCAGTGTTTTTGACAATACACCAAACTTTTATAGTTGTCATTTATTGTGCAATCACATTTGATTCGAATTTTTGTGTACAAGCGCACCACAAAAACCTACAATTCACTGATTCCAAATGACAAGGACGAGTTTGTGAACTCACAAACTTTGCTTGGCAACAAACACGGTGTGGTCTCACTATGGAAAGCGCATATCTAACGATTTAAATCTTTGGTTATTATCATTTAAGTATATTGTTTGATAATAACAGTAATTACGTATGTAACTACTCAATCTTCATTAAATATTAAAGCAGTTCGATGAATTTAGGGAATACTACATAGTATTTATTAGAACACCCATGATAGATTGGTTAAAGGGCTTGTTGTCAAGGTCGCCAGCCAATTGATAACATTCATTCTGTAAATTTTTTGTAGTCTTTTTCCCTTTTATTTTATCTTGACTCGCTCAATTATCAAAACTTAGTACTATACCGTGTCCATTTTGAATGCGTCATAAGCAGGCATAAACGTTAACAAACCGCCCATACTAAACCTAAAATTCACTTTGTTGGCGCGTCCTTTTATACGTAATTTACATTACTTGTCGATTTTAGATCCTCCCTTCAATAAAAATTACTTACTATTATATCAGAAACTCGACGCCAAGCAAGTGAGATTTTGTTATTTGTGTCGTATTTTGTTTACTAACATGCTCCATTCAACGTGGACAAACCATAGGTATACTTATCGTGACGCAAAATCATCACATCACACTATCACACTAATATTATAAATGCAAAAGTTTGTATGGATGTATGGATGGATGGATGTTTGTTACCTCTTCACGCTAAAACTACTGAACGCATCGGGCTGAAATTTTGCATACAGGTAGTATATAATTCTAATCTTAGAAACAAACATAGGCTACTTTTTATCCCCTAAATCAGTTCCGTGGGATGAAAATGACCTTTGATAATGTTTTCATAGGACCAACGCGTGCGAAGTATAAAAATACACCAGACAAAAATTGTCAATTCATACCGCATTATCTAGCCCCAAAGTTAAGCAGAGCTTGTGTTATGGGTAAGTAAAGTACCTACTAGATAAGTGATATTTAATACAATACACTACATAAATGGATATTTTTTAGTATAGTGGCAGGTACATAGAAAATATCCAAAACGCCCTGATCAAATAAATATCTGCAGATCGTACACACGTTTGTCTCGAGGCGGATATCGACACTTTCTTCTTAGTGAGATTTTGATCAAACTATATAAATAAAGGTATATAACTAACTGTTTTGTGTCGTAGTAGATATTATCAGTGACGGCACCAAATGGCTCTGTCGGAAGACCAGCGTTGATTGTAACGTGTTTACAACCAGCTCATGCTGAGACAGAGACCGTTTTGTGACTCTACGAGTAATCGACAGATGCTTTGTCTTATATTATAATTTATAAGCTATGTTTGTTTTTGTTGATTGAGTTACAAATAAAATAATATTCTATTCTAGTTATTCTATTATATTCTAACATAATATAGTACATATATACATAGGTACTATATAATTCGTGAAACTACGCAAGTTTTAATAGAAATATATTGCCTCCTACTTTTACTTATTGGTAGTCTATTCTGTAATGTGCTGTTTGCATGCAAATGCATGCAAATGCATGCTACTTGCATATTATACACTATACACCCATTTTAAAACCACTGAATTTTAAGAACTTGTGCCCACCTGACTTATTGGGAGGTTTTATGTCTTTGCACAATTAATTGTCCTGGCCAATTGTACTTTAAGGTATACCGCTAGCTGTGTGGTGCTGGCTTATAATTTGCACCAGCCCATCTCTTCCCGTGGTTGTCGTAAGAGGCGACTAAGGGATATCCACCGGGGTGGGCAGCAGCATCCCCTGCAGAACAATTCTACCACCGAAATGCGATCCCCAACCCGCAAGCCCAGCGTAAGGATTATAGGCATTACCCCCATGAGATACGCCAATAAGGCGCTTTTCAGGGGAGGTCCAGCAGTGGACTAATTCAGGCTGTTGTGGATATTCAGAAAGAACAGGAAACAGCAGAACAAAATACCGAATCAAAAACAATGTTGCATCCAAGAGTCTTCTTCAGGATGAGTGAGCTTCAGTCGCGAACGTTAGTGTTCTTCTAACATAAACTAGGTTCGTGGCTAATCCGCTCACAAACTCAATGAGGTTCATATTCTGGTACCAATAACAATATACCATGATGATGTAACTGTTGACTGAGTTTAGTGCCGTACAGCCGTCGGTAGGTACATTACTAAACAGGCTTGTCATCAATAACCCCACCGAATTGCGGCGTGCGCACATAATTAATGACACCAAAATGGATTCCATTGATGGCGGCGAAGGGTGCAAATCACACAATTTAAATTAGTAATTGCTAGGACCGTAAATTTGTTTGGATTATCCCAGCTATAGTACTCGTACCTATTTGTTTTACAGATGCGGCCAGCAATTGAGAAGAAAACTAAAAAACTACATTCATTTACCTAGTTAGTTTTGGTTGTTTGTCATCATCAGTCCGCAAACGTCCACTGCTGAACGTGGGTCTCAAGCCCCCTCTATTTATCGACTTTTGCTATTGCTACAATATCGTCGGTCCATCGAGTTCCCACGATGGACCAACGCAACGTTTGGTCTTCGATATCTCCGTACGGCATTGCATCCAAAACATTTGGTAAGTTGGCAAGTCAAGTCGTATTATTTTATAGGTAGGTATATTTTGTTTAAAAACAAAAACCCAACCAAACAACATCGACGCTTAAGAAGCTTCTAGTCAATAGGTATTGATTTGAAAATAGTTCAGATAAGATAGATCATCTTTAAATTGTTTGGAAAAGTCAACAAATAGCTCCCCAGTTTTTCATATAATATGTAAAGAGTCAGAGTCAGATTCAAATCGTTTATTTCTTTAGACTTACAAAATAAGCACTTAGATAAGTCAAGATTTTACTAAATAAACAGCTTGATGAATAGTAATTACTATCAAACAAGAAATAAGGTGCAATTGACTCAAATTCACTTAAATTTTTTGTAGCGGAAGAATTGAAAAAGGAACACTAGCAAGTTTATAGCTTATCAACTAATACAATCTTAGCATAACTAAGTCAGACTTACATACTATTGTCCGTGTGGAACTGGGCGACATCCGGCCAAGCATTAACATCATTAACGTAATCATCTAAGGAGTAATAGGCTTTCCTGATAAGATACTTAGTACACGATAAAGATATTTTAATAATAGATATTCATGACCTCCCAGCATCCCAGCTACACCACGGAGGTCGTCATCCCTGCAAATGAACCGTCCTGATTAAGGCGGTTGATTGATGAGCGTCGTAGTGATCGATAGAGACATCTGCGTGTTGGCAGATTGCACGTGCTCCACGATATTGGTATTAAAGTTCAAAATGCACCTGTGGTCGGAATTGCTTACTAACTTACTGGCGCGACGCAGTGACTCTTAAGGCCTCATTATGAAAGCTAATTCGGTCATTAATCTATACTCGAGTAATCAGTCATCGATCTTTGCTCGAGTACCGTAAAATAAGGTTAAAAACTACAACCCGACTACATAAAAGTTGTAAACAAGCGTTCAATGATGTTCCAAACAAATATTACCGATTGAAAATTATTCATCAAGACATTCGTAAATTTAAACTGTACTCATATAAAATGAAATCTTATCAAGAAAGCCTATTACACCTAGGATGATTACGTTAATGATGTTAATGTTTGGCCGGATGTCGCCCAGTTTCACACCGATAATAGTATGTAAGAACGGTTAAACTTAGTTATGCTAAGATTGTATTAGTTGAAATGCGATAAACTTGCTAGTGGTTTCTTTTTCACTTCTTCCGCTAGTGGACAAAAAATTGAAATGAATTAGAGTCAATTGTACCTTATTTCTTGTTTGATAGTACTAATTATTTATCAAGCTGTCTAAATAGTATAAATTTAACTTGTCTAAGTGCTTATTTTGTAAGTCTAAAGAAATAAACGATTTGACTCTTGACTCTTTTGAGAATAATCTGTATTTTTCTAAGAAATCTACATCGTCTTCTCGACGATTCACAAAACCAAAAGTTCAATAAGTAGCTACACTTCGACAACTTTCTAATTGATCTATCTGACGAAGATTTATGTTATCCCTTATCTTCTAAGCTTCCGCGGGGACCAGCCAATCTGACAGAGCATTTGTCTTGTGACCACGGACAATCGTGCCCAGTCGATATGGACATCGGCACGGTACTGCGTGATACAGAGACCATAGACTTGTGAATTTAACTTTTTTTTTTTTAATTCATTACTTTATTGTAGACTAGCTGCGCCCCACGGCTTCGCACGCGTTCTTCATATGGAAACTCTTAAAGGTGATTTTTATCCCACGGGAACTGATTTATGGGATAAAAAGTACCCTGTGTCAGCCAGGTGATTCTAATCCTTGAATCAAGGATTAGAATCGCCTGTATGCAAAATTTCAGCCCGATCTGTTATGTAGTTTTTAGTGTGATGTAGATGTGAGCGGGTTAAATACGAACCTAATTTGTGTTGGAAGCTTTGTTTGAACCATAATCGTTTCCTTCCATGCATTGTTGCAGCTGTTGAGGAAAACTTTTTTTCTTTTGGTTTACCTACTGTAAACAGAGGAGGCCGGACACAAAACGAGACTGAATTGTCTCATTGAGGCATCACACCCACAAAAAAGCTGAAACGAAGCGTCGTCGGTCACCTAAAGTCCTGCTCCGATGTTTAAAAGAGCTAGTCTGGTTAGGGCTTGCTAAGGCAGGGGATAATGCACAATAAAAAAAATTACAAATTTTGATCCTATGCGAGACGTCCGTAGTCCGTGCAGGTCTTAGTTCCCGTGCTTAGAATTACAATGATAGTGTAAACACATACTTGCCACTCAGAGAGATTTGAGAATGATGCTTGATGATGTTGTGCGAACTATCCATTTTTAACCGACTTTAAAAAAAGGAGGAGGTTCTCAATTCGGCTGTTTTATTTTTTATTTTTATTGCCTCATAACTTGTGACTGGGTTGTCCAATTTTCATATTTTTTTTTATATGAAAGCTAGTGCTTCCCTTGTAGTCCCATTTTACTTCTGACAATGGGATCCATGAAAATCCATGAAAAAACTATAAAAATTGAAGTCGGTTTATAGTTTTTTAAAACAACATTAATTATTATTCATTCGTTTTTTTTATACCTCCATATACGAGTAGAGTCAAATTTTGATCATAGATCTCCGGATCTAGACGGCTTTTAATAAAAATAAGGTGTTTTTAACCTAACCTACTGATTACAAACCATACTGGCAAGGTCGAATGTTAGACTGTCATTAGATAACAGAATTCGTAGACAATGCTCCATCTTTTGCATTTGCGGATTATGAATTGATCGACACTGGCTTTTGGAAACCTTATACCTACTCTAACGGCCTCTATTGTTTTTCTGGGCAAAATTCAGAGGCAGAGAATCGATAAATTGTACTGACATTATATTATTTCCAAAGAAAATTACAGTTGAATGAGAAATAGTGTTTATACCTGAAACATTTGCGCGTAGTTGCCAGATACCTACCAGCTCTGGAAACACGTGTCGCTTCGACCAGACGTTCTGATATATATAATGATTTGATGGTTTTTATCTCCTGCATGACGGCAAAGCAAAAAATGACAAATTGCGTTTCATCTATAAAACAAAAGATTTATTTACTTATGTAAACTTTAGCCATTTTACATAGGTACTCGTATTACGTAATAACTTGGGGCAAAGATTCACTGACCTGCAAAACAAAAGAAACAGCATTAAATGCCCTTATTCCCGTATTCTATAAAGTTCTAAGATGTTTTAGCTCAATATGTAAATTAGCACAATCATGTCCGTGTAAAAATCTCCTCCAACTTCTTGAGTTTCAACCCTACAACGACGTCTGGCTTGGCACCCATAGAGTGTGGCCGATGGATGTTTCTCGATAGGGCACCGAACTTAAAGATAATTCTTTACATATATTTTTCGAAATGGTTAAGAAATCGTCAAATACAAAAATATAAACTAAAATGGTCGGCCTCCTCCGTTCCTGGAGTAGGTGGAATATTTCGTTGGAAGTGGTCATCTCATCCGAGCAAGTCTCATCCACTTCGGATGAGTTCACCCCTTGAATATGTAATATGATTTTCGTGCGTAACGATACAAAAAATATTATTAAATCCAAATTAAATAAAAAATACAACGGGCGTTATTGCTAAAGCGATTTCTTCGAAGCAATTTATTTCAGATTTTTTGCTAAAATAAATAAATAAAAAATACAAAACGTTTATTTTCAAAAATGTATGGAACAATTGGGTTACAGCACGTCTCCTGTGGTAGCTACGATGTAGCTGTGTTACAGGAGATAAAATCACTGAGTGTAAATAAGTAAGTACTTCCCGTGGGTGTCGAAAGAGGCGACTAAGGGATATCCACCGGGGGGCGGGCAGCAGCGCCACCGCGGAACAAATCTTCCACCAAACTGCGATGCCCAACCCGCATGCCCAGCGTGGGGATTATGGGCATTACCCCCCATGAGGTAAACGCCAACGATGGACCGATACAGGCTGTTGAGGTTGAGGTTGAAGTAAGTAAATTTTAAATTTCTTCTTTCTTTCTTTCTTTCTTTCTAAATGACAATGCCGTACATATATTTGTGCCCATCATCTTTTCTTTGTAACTTACTGTTGTTGTCTATCTTTGCTGTAACACAAGATGCTGTTTTTGGCACCATCGCATGAGCATAACAAGTGTGTTTACCAACCGGGTTTATGTGTTCACTTCCGACATATATTATGTTACGTATGTAGTTTATGTCTACTTATAGATATTCTGGCTTTGCGGTACCGGCTTGGAATTTGATATATTCCCAACCACCCATTAACTTCCCCACATCAATGGAAGTGATGGTAATTTTCACCCTTTTACTTGATTAAACCACCCTTCTCTCCCCCCCCCCCCAATCACTTTTTAATAATAGAAATATTAAATCTCTTTATTCAAATTCATATATTCATTTTACTATTCACCTTAATTTGGACCACCTCTTTCCGCGGGATTCGTAAAAGGCGATTAAAGGATATTCACCGGGGGCAGCCAACAGCACTCCCTGCAGGTCAATTTGGCCACCGAACGGTGATCCCCAATCCGCACGTCTGTCGTGGGGATTATGGGCATTACATTGTTATTTACATTATTTTTCGGTTTGAACATATGTATTTTATTTCCCATTAAACAAAAATGTTTACTTATAATGAGATACAATAGTAAAAATAATGCTAAGGTACGCTATACCCCCGGGGCTGATAGTACCTACAGTAGTATCTATGAAGGTATAAAATACATGTCATTTAATTTTCTTTATTAAATAATTGGGTTTGTTTAAAAAAACCAGACTTCAACTATATGGTTATTCAATGGATGCCACTGTCAGAATCTGACCAAATTGAAATGGGGACCGCACGGAGCTCAGCAGCTTTTAAGGCGCATACCCGAGCCAATATGACAGCGATACCTATTTTATCATAGTTTTACGTTTATCATAGGATTTTCTGAAACTCCTACGTTCAGTTTGTGGTATCTATTATAAGCTATTTTTAATACCTCTTTTATAATTTTATCTCATATAGTTTAGGAGGAGATGCAAAAATAGAGTTTGGTGGCCAAAAAGCGCAACTTCGTATCTCTTCCTAAGCTTTACAAAATGAAACTATTACATTGGCATTAATAAATAACTTATAATAGATACCACAAACTGAACGTAGGATTTTTAAAACTTGCTGCGTTTAACGTAATAATAAGATAAAATAGTTGGGGGCGCCACTTTCGCTGGTGTATGGGACTTAAATAAAAGAATCATCAATATCAGTTCACTCAGTAGATAGTTCTGAGGTAAAAAACAAAATTGAGAGAATTCCTTTTATTTTTTACTGTATTGTTTTATTATTGTTTATTAGGGTGTTTTATTGTTATCGTGTATTTATTGAAGATGTAATTTTATGAGCTCTAATTGATGATAAATATTTTTTACCCCCCATGACGTGACGTGAGGTTTAGGTTGACAGATATTCTATGAAATAAGGCCGCCTTTTGAACAATGTAGGTAGAGTCCTACTTATTCTGTAAAACAAATCCTAATTGGTTTCCATTCCATAAAACATATAATTTTGTTTGTTAAAAAGTTCCTTGTTTTGCATATTTCTTGATGTGCACTGTAGTGTACTTGCCTTTTATTTTCCTATCTGAAAATTTAAACAGAACTCCATTTAAGAGTATTTTAAATCCGATAAAACTATACAAACCTGTTTACTAGCTACTTTCTTTAGATAAAAGGTTGCGAGAATACTGCACGCTATTTCTATTACAATAAAGTTTTCAAAATGGTAACAATTTCTGAAGACAACTTTATCGTTTGCCGATAAAAATAAGCACAGTTTGTAGGTAACTACAGGATGTTGGCGTTATATTCTAAATTCTACATTCTACTTATATTATAAACGCGAAAGTTTGTAAACATGTCTGTATGAATGTTTGTTGCTCTTTCACGCAAAAACTACTGAACGGATCGGGCTGAAATTTTGCATACAGGTAGTTCTAGGCCTGGTATAACACATAGGGTACTTTTTATCCCATAAATAAATCAGTTTCCGTGGGATAGGCGTGCGAAGCCGCGGGGTGCAGCTAGTTTCAAATATTATAAGACAACCTCTGTGTTGCGGATTCGATTCCCATCCTAAGTTCGTATGATCGATTTTGTTATTGTGCTCTAGATGTTTTCTGTATAAAATAAATAATCTATGAAAGTATATCAGTTATACAAATCTCATGATAGAACCCATAACTCAAGCTCTGTTTAGCTTGGGGCTAGATGATGCTGTGATGTGCAGGCCTCCGCCTGATAAGAGCGTTGGCGTTTATCTCATGAGGCGTAATGCCCATAATCCCTATGCTGGGCATGCGGGTTGGGGATCGCAGTTCGCCCGCCCCCCGATTTATATCCCTTAGACGCCTCTTACGACACCCACGAGGTAAGGTGGTGCAAATTTTAAGCCAGCAACACACAAACAGTTAGTTCTTAATCTTTCACCACGTATTCGTATGTTAGGAAAGGCCTCTATTTTTTAAGATAATTCTTTGTTTTTTGGGATCAGCACGTCTTGCAAATCTAGGTTAAACAAGTGGCAAGGGTGTCGGGTTGACGAAATTGTCAAAGTTTCAAGGCACACTTCAATGTTTCTTGCATTAGGTCCGAGGAGGCTGACAACTGTCGACGCTATTTATATCGATCGTACTTCTTGTTTGTACGTAGGATGTCATGACAATTTTTTTATATTAATTATCTGAAAAAAGAGCATTCCCATGACAGCAATACTTATTTTATCACATAATTACGTTTAACATAGGATATTTTTTTAATCCATCGTACAGTTTGCGGTATCTATTATAAGCTATTTTTTAATACCTCTTCATTCGGTCAATAAAACTATTACGTTTTATTGACCGAATGAAATGAGGTCTTCCGGGTCAACATTCTCGTTTTCTTGTCAGTATGTCTGTACTCCTCTACAGGTCTTATTTTATATCCGATCGTTACGAAATCTCGTGTACAGATTCAACGATTTTATTGAATTTTTTGTCGTCGGGGTTTTTTGATTAAAAGCGTACTTCCCCCAAAAAAGGAAAATTTTAGTAGCTAGTATGTGTGAAGAAAAAAGTTTTAAAATTGGCCAATTTTTGTAATTTTCGGGGCGAAGCATTGCGGCGAGCGAAGCAAGTTAGCAAGTTACGCATCATTCATACAATATTATAATTTCGTGCTTGTGTATTTTTTAAGATTCGCCCACGCCCACGCCCACGCCCAAGCCCAAATATTTTTTAAGCAGATCTTTAAGGTATGTGGGGCGAAAAAGTGAGAAACGTTTAATAAATCCTAGATTATAGTTGTTCTAAAAGTGGTGCTTTAATGATAACAACTCCTTTCGAAACACCCTGTACATTTCCGCAGATTGGTCGGTGTGCAATGTAAGTGCATCCAAAGTTGGTATTCTTGGGAGTTGAAACTGCAATAAATACTTACCTATTACATTAACTGTTAACGGTTTTGTAATTTACGAGAATTCAGCTGAATGTTGTTTGTTTGCTTTGGAATAGATAGTGCAACTTGGAACTGGTTATCTTGTTACCCTATTGTATTCCATGCATAGGATGGGCAGTTTTTACGCAGTGAGTAGTATAAGTTTCACACATTAAGGTCGGTTTGTTATTGTTGGGGAAGTTAACTAGCAAAATACTTTTGATTCTCGCCAGTGACCTACAATAGGGTATATGCATGTGATTTCAAAATGGCTAAAAAATATATACGTATTCTCTATTGATATAGAAACATATCTACATATTTATTTTAGCATTTTGAGACGTTTTTATTGTAGAATTTAACCATTGAAAAATTGATATTTTAAGTCTCAATCGCAAAATTTCAAAACGTTACGCCATTGACTAGAGCGGACGTGACATCGCTGTTCACATTTCTTTTTTTTTATTC
Organism: Eupithecia tripunctaria; assembly: GCA_955876795.1. Lineage (NCBI taxonomy): Eukaryota > Metazoa > Arthropoda > Insecta > Lepidoptera > Geometridae > Eupithecia > Eupithecia tripunctaria. The sequence goes on from OY041604.1 coordinate 2,738,612, forward strand.
TGCTTGCTGCACCATGATTTGACACTATTCTGCCCACTTCACATTTCGTAGTGTCGGTAATTTCCAGCTTTTTCGGAAAACCTCTTTCCTGAGATGATCACTGCCGAGGTCGTCACAAAAGGTTTTAATCTCGTCACAAAAGGTTTTAATCTAGTGTGAACGTCGACGTCAAATCAACATGGCGCCAATATGGCAGCGTTTTTATCACCCGAAAATGATTGTAGTTTTGATTTGTTTTTTTTACCTTGATATTGCGAAATTCAGTGAGCGTCTTATCATTTCTCGGTTAAATAATGATAATTAAACTAAAGAATCGATTAAAACAATAAAAAAAAATCGATGCATATACCCTATTCACCAAAACCTACATGGTAATTCCTGTTAAGAATTACCTTGTAGGTAGTTCCTGAAAAGATCCGTCTATGGTGTAGGAGGTGGCAGGTAGAGGGTTCAATTCCCGCCTTGGACAAATGTTTATACGCTCTGCAGATATTTGTGTAATAGTGTAGTTGGAACACTGTCTAAACGTAGAGATTTTTTATTTATTTATTCATAACAACAAACAATTACTTACCTAATTGGATCTTACTATTAACTAGATTAAACTAGTCTTATTCTAAGTTTCATCAGCCCAGTTTTCAACAAATTGTGATAATTACAGAATGGTTGGTGATACTAGTTGAGCACAACTTGTACTTAAGTTCCTTCCTACCATGTAATACCAGACCCACAATTACAATATTGCCAATAAACCACACAAGATATTGTTTCCAAGTTAGCGGTCAAACATAATAAATAACGGGATATTTGATGAATCACATGTCGCTGTAAGTTATGGGCGGGCCGCTACAAATGGGGCAAGCAACGCAATGCATACGGGATCTCGAGAGTGCCAAGAAACTGCTGGAAAGGGCACTATCTATCACCCCATAACTTTTGGGGGATTTGACCAACTGGGGATAGTTGATAATACAATATATAAAAACTCTGTATGTTTAGGTTTTTGTTATTATAGTGCGTAAGCCCTCACACTCTGACTAATCACACTAATCATACAAATTCGAAAGTTTGTATAAATGTTTGTTACCTCTTCAAGCCAAAACTACTGAACGGACGGGCTAAAATTACGGTGTTTCTAAGGTTATTCTAATCTTGGAATGAAACTTAGGCTACTTTTTATCCCATAAATCAGTTCCCGTGGGATAGAAATCACCTTTCACAAGCACGCTAAAGTTTGGGTAAATATTGAGCAATGTCACTATGAACTCAATGAATTGAATTTGAATGGAAACTGTTTCACATTTATAATTTGAATTTTTTGAGTTTTTTTATTGTGTTATAATAATATGAATTAATTTATTTAATTCCCACACTTGATTTAAATTAAATTTATTATTCTTTGTACAAGTTAATTATTTTAGCAAGAGCTATGTATTATAATATAAATATACAACGTTATTAAACGTTATCGATAAACAAAGTGAACTGAACTATGTAAATGAAGTACTTTACTTAGTACTCAGTAAAGCCTTCAAATCAAAAATTGATTCGATTTTCTCGTATTGCATTGCTCCAAGTTTTTTTTTGTCGTTTTGGTAATCCCTCTAAGAAATATATTTTTTTAGGTCTGCTGAACCAAGTGCAGATTTACATCCACCCCATCATATTTCTTTAAAATTAATTGATTTTTATTTCGTTTCAGATATGTATGTATGTAGGTATGAAAATATTGAGTATGTAGGTATGAAAATATTGATGAAAATATATGAATGAAAATATTTAGTAACAATTACGCGAAAAAAACCTTCTGCGATAAAATCTAACAAATTATACACTTATACAAAATAAAAGAACATTAAAATTTATCAAAGTAAGTCGTCAACTAGTTTCGTCTCTCCACGAGACATCATCAGGACACCACACCACTCGATCTTGATCACTGAGAGCGCCAAACAACGGCAGAGTCCAGTTATTGCCGCTCCGAGCTCCGCGCGCCAAGTACTGTAACCTTGGTAATTTAGTATATGTATAATTTGTTAGATTTTACCGCAGAAGGGTTTTTTCGCGGAATTGTTACTAAATATTTTCATTCTTATATTTACAATGGATTTCCGCAAAGTAACGCCTGAGTTTATTATTTATGTATGTAGGTACCTATTTCTTCCTGTATCTTTAATGTGTCTTGACTAAAACAGAAAGTATGGTGTCTGGTGCAGCCTTTTGTTAACCATAAACTAAAGTAAATTTGGGAACAAAATACTATCAAAATCTCTTGATTTCACCAGCCCTTTCCAGCGATCTAATTCTTTGCCTCCAAAACAAACAGAACCACACTATATCAACGTATTGTATCAGTCTTTGGCTTGCTAAGTGATGCTGACAATGCCGAGTTTACTAATGTGCCTCATACTCTGCCTTGGCCATTGATTAGTTGAAGGAAGTAAAATCTTGTTGATAGCCCTGAAGATGTGAAATACTTTATAATTAAATATCAAGATAGTTGCTTAAAAGTTTTAAAGGCTTAAAAACACTGTAAATGTTTTATGATGTTTTTGTTTCTTTAAACTCACACAGGAGGGAAAAGGAGCAGATCTCTGCTCCTTTTCCCTCCTGCAAACAGGTAGAAAAAGGAACAACTCACAACAACATTTTACTTTCCAGTGTGAGTTTAAAGAAACAAAAACATCATAAAACATTTACAGTGTTTTTAAGCCTTTATATTATATTATATTATATTATATTGCCGGACAATTAACACAGCATTATCTAGACCTAAGCAGAGCTTGTGTTATGGGTACGTACCCACTTACTGATATACATAATAAAATACACAACTGCGAATGCTGTGTGAATTGTCCAATATTTTTATTATTATTAATTGTTTAGCCATTAACAACAATAATTTTGATAATCGCCTAATGTGCCCACCATCAAATTTAGATGTGGCCTCAAATGAAGCACGATTTCCTTCACCTCAATCTCAACAGCCTGTATTGGTCCACTGTTGGACGCAGGCCTCCCCGTGATAAACGCCTTATTGGCGTTTATCTAAAGAGGTTGATGCCCATAATCTCAACGTTGGGCATGCGGGATAGGGATCGCAGTTCAGTGGTAGAATGGTTCTGCAGGGGGCACTGCTGCCCGTCCCCCGGTGGATATCCCTTAGTCGCCTCTTGCAACACTCACGGGAAGAGATAGGGTGGTGCAAATTCTAAGCCAAACACTGCTACGCGCACGTCCCAGAAGATACTTAATTACCCTGGTGTCTAGATTAAACTAACCTTTGATTACTTACATGTAGATATTTGTGATAGGTCATAAGGCCCACAATTGCCACGCTGGTCTTGCAGTATTAAGATCAGCAGTGCTCTACAAAGATAAAATTAATTTAAAGCTAACTTACAGAAATGCCGACTAACGCATAATGAGAAAAGGGGAGGCGGAGGCTGCCGAGATTTCCTAGATTAGTTTTAGCAAATAGAAACTCGCACAAAGCGGCACACACACATGATAAGAACACACACATATGCAATGTGTAATAGAATCTGCATATCGTGAGACTGTCTTCGGGTATTCAGCACAGACTAGCGTGTATGCTGGTTGATATACTGCTCGGGGAATTACTAACGGAACTCGAATGAAAACTACATAATAGGCCTGACGACAACAAAATCGAATTAGGTAGTCCGTCAGATTATCAAAAGATAGTGTACACGCATTTTTTCTTTACTCGTTAAATCAAAAAAAATATGAAGATGTAGCCAAAGTTCCTCGTGAAAAATGTGACACGTTTTACTGAGCCGTTCTAATTCTAATTCTTAGTGGGGGAACTAATATCTGCACGGACGTCTCGCATAGGAGTGTATTGTGCATTATCCCCCTGCCTAAGCCGGCCAGCCCAGCTCTTTGAAGTATCGGAGCAGGACTTAAGGTGACTGACCGCTTCGTTTCAGCTTTTCTGTGGGTGTGGATGGGGTTGATTCCTCAATCACATCCATCATCCTCACACTTCAACCCTGTTTTGTCTGGCCTCCTCTGTGGCCGTGCAGTGTACCACGACGTGTTCCACACTCTCTTTTTCTTGGAAGCAGCCACGACATAAGCTGCCGTCTATGCCTCCAATCTTGAAAAGATGATGGTTCAATTCACAGTGACCTGTGATGATGCGCACCATCGTTCTTAGGTCTTCCCTGCTCATCTTGAGCATCGGTGGTTTTTCTGTCTTTGGAAGGGAATATTGATTTAGTACTGAGCCGTTACGTCACTATCTAGCTCCCAAACTCCCCAACTCCCAAGCCTCATTCTTTTGGAAGCTGACAAAATGCCATAATAATGTTCAACCATGAAAAAATTCGTCTGTGTACATCGCTTCATAACCGATTGACGTATATGTTGAATGGATATGTTTAAAAGCCACCACACACAGAAACCGTGGCCGGGCCGGAGGCAAAGGGGTATGGTTGTATCAAACAAATTTATATATTACTAGCTCCTTGCGGTTTCACCATTGATTAACTAAAAAGGGAAGATAGGTTACGTTCTCCCAGCGCTTACTCAAATATTGGCATGTTACTACACGCAAACACATGGGATATAATATAACCTATGTCTCGCCCTGAAAAGTAAGGTTTTTATTGATGAAAAAAAACTAAATAGGTTTAATAATTTCGGAGTCTATTCGATACAAACAAAAAAACAATCAAGTCTTTCCTTTTTTTAATATTAGTATACGTATAGATAAAAGACACAACACACTACACCGCCGCCGCCGGGTGGTATTTCTGTGGTCTTTCATAGGATACAACCCGCACGCTTTCGCCTCCCGGCCTAGCCACGGTTTCTGGAGTTTCATAAAATTGTTCTAGTTAAATTAAACCTTCTTTATTTTCCTTTTTAGCGCACAGAGGTCCACTGCTAAACGCCCCCCCCCCCCCCCCCCCAACAAGGGGGGCTGTTCAGTCTCTGGTAGGTTTCCTAAGTTGACTTTTACTACATACTCCAACTACAACAGTTTAGATGTAAGGGTCAACTTCTACACAGCCACCACCAAGACAATTATTACACAGTACTCAAAAATACTCAAGAATACTCAGAAATACTCATTTATTCATGCTTTTTGGCACACGTATATGTTTAGTTATGACAATACGCAACGCAGGAGGTTGCGGGTTCGATTCCCGCCTCGGGACAAATATTTGTACGATCTGCAGATATTTGTTCAGGGCGTTCTGGATGTTTTCTATGTATAAAAAAAAATTTCTATCTATGTAGTGTATTGTATTATGTATATCAGTTATCTAGTACCCATAACACAAGCTCTGCTTATCTTGGGGCTAGATAATGCTGTGTAAATTGTCCTGCATTATTTATTATTTATTAATAATGATAACATAAAACTACCTTACGTATTTGATGGCGAAAGCAGCCGAACTCATCGAAAGAGTAATTATGCTTCATGTAATTATGCTTCATTGTCGAGCCATGTTATAAGTTTGCGCTTGAATGTTAAGTTGCTTGGTGCTATTTTAGGCAGATTTTTTTTATATATTTTTAACCGATCGAGTTCCAAAAGTTATTCAAGTGTAATCGTTAAAGTAAATTTAGTGGAGCGTCATTCATGCTTCGCGTTATCTCCGTGCATACAAGTGGCGGAATGTAAATTAACTGCTCGCATTGGAGCAAGTATTGTTCGAGGACTGCTTATTAGATTACCACGAGGTTCCTGAAAGCTAGAACGTGAGGGTTTTATTCAGTTCATGGGACGACATTTTTTTAACAAATACAAGTACAAAAAAATACTAGATTCTTTATTGTACACCAACAAAAATAGAATACAAAAGACAACATAGAACACAAGAGCAATGCCTTATACCTCATCAGCTATCACAGGCGAACCTGGGCAAGATTGAGTAGAACCGTAAACAGACGAACACACGTGCATAAAGTTGTTTCTTTTTAACCGACTTCAAAAAAAGGAGGTTCTCAATTCGACTGTAATATGTATTATTAAGCTATTGCATAGCTTCTATCGCGGGCCTAGAGCGCGGGGACCGAATCCAGAAATTCCGTAATGAAAAAACCTCACGCTCCCCACTCCGACCGGAACAGCGGTGATACTTTTTAGTTTTGCCATCTATCGATGAATAGTAGAACTTTTAATAACTTTTTGAAATATGACGTTTGTATCTTTAGTTCAGCAACTCGCCTCTAGATGGCATTGCAATAGCTTTACCGCGGCAGTCCCCGAGTGCCACACGTCTTTTTATATTTTTATGTTTGTTCCCTCAATTTTTACCTTTTGACTGGGTGGTCCGATTTTCATGATTCTTTTTTTATTTGAAAGCTGGTGCTTTCTACGTGGTCATTAATTTCGTCCAGTTCTGACAATGGGATCATCTTGAAGTCGGTTTATAGTTTTGTTTTTAAACTTAGTCAATTATAACATATCAACTTCTGTGGGATGTGAGATATCATTTAAAGGAAGAGCTTTAAATGATATCCCACGTCATGGTTTTTGTTTTTTACATAACTTTGTTGGCATAAAAGATCTTACCGGTTTTATTTATCATTACTTGAGAATTATACTAAAACCCAAAAGTAATACCTTAAATAAAAGACTTCAAATCTTTTGGAACAGCCAAAGTTAAACTTGTGAATGCACTTAGCGATGTAAAATATTCTCCTACTCTGAATACGAAAATTTTGTAGGCTCCCCATATTTCAGTTAGGGCCATTAATTCGGAGATTATGATAGTTTCAACAAACGCCAATGTTCCCAATTTTAGTATGAAAGTAACCAAATAATTTAAATAATGCACGCTATTTTGTGAAAAGGATAATCATAGGATTTGGCGTTCATAGAAGCGGGACAGAGCATATGTTTTTGGAACAGCTTAGGCGCAATAATGATGTTTTTGTATATTTACAAGAAAACTACACCACTTATGAAAATACCCCAACCTGTTTTTTACCACAGGGGGATCCCTGTGGTTACTGAGATCTAGGATTAATTTTTTTTAATAAATCTACTAGGTTCATCTACTTTCATGGCCCCAACAATAAGAGCAAAGACAAAATGTAGGCCAAGCAATACCAAGTCGAAGTTTCCTGGTGGGGAAAGTTCCAAACTTGTACTTGAAACAGATATCTTTCCATCGCATCTACGAGCGTGGTACCTACTTACTTTGTGATATGTATGTATGTAAATGTGTAACTTTCAGATTTGAGTTTTCATGGCATGTCTTTGAGTCCATTGTGTCTCAATTTAGGGCTGTTTGGTTGAAATCAGAAAGCAAGTAATGATATTTTCAAAAGTTTTCACACACCTCATTATATATCATTCTAATTTGAAATTCAAGATGTCGTCAGAATGTTTCGACAAAGGTCACAAGGATCTTTGAATTCAAGATATCGTCAGCCTTATCAAATATGTTACGTTTTTAAGGGCAAGTACCTACACATTAGACATTTTGAAGTGACAGGTTTGTCAGCACGCGTTATTTAATAAACTAAAATCCACCTGAACACACCCAATGTTCATCCCCGATGTCCCAAAGCGTACCTACGCCTTACGTGAACTCTACTTAGGAACTCTAAGACTTTTCTCTTCAAGCACACGGAGCCTACGGTAAGTGCCAGTAAAAAAAAAAGTGGCTGTTGCAAGATACGTGTGTCACGAAGAAGCCCCCGTTCGCGTCTCAGGTAAAAAGCTGGGAATATGTGTGAAAGTTGGGAAAAACCCCTGTCAACTCCTTCAATAGAATACATGACTACAGAGGTACCATTAAAATAAGGTCCTACAATAAAAGTTAGAAGAAACATCTGTTGAGTAAAACCAAATGTCTAACAAACTTTCTAACCAAGTTTCAAGTCACTCACCTAAGCAATACCGAGGTGAATCAGTTCACCTTTTTAAAATTCTAGGTTCAGAAGCAACTTCAGAATTCATTATCCCAAACCTTTGTCTAAATACTTTGAAAATCCACTGATGGAATGCAATTTTCAGCAGAGGTTATTTAATTTTGGTTCTTTTGAAAGCACGACCTTTGAGCGAAGGTGGTAAAAAGTTCCAATAAGAGTCATGCTGCTATCGAGTGGCGACTTGATTAAATCTATTGTTGCCAGAAGAAAAATTTAAAGTTTTATCGAACAGATTTATCACATAAATCGAAAAGTTATGGGCAGAATAATGCCTATATGTGAATTCAAATTACCCGCGATATACTACGACTGGAGACTAAAACCCCACAACTAAAAAGTTGTATTGCAAGCGGGTTAACCGCGAACTTTATTCTTCCAACGCCGATAAAGTCAAAATAACATAAATTTATGGTGCTGCTGTAAAATGTAATGTGAAATTGTGAATCATATCGATCTTAGCCTGACTATATTCAGATCTTGTTGACAATCATTGCAACGGTAGCCAATCTAGCCTAAGTAGTATGTACTTATGTCTTCTGCTTATTCCCACCCACCCTTACTCGCTTACTCTTGCGGCTTAGCTACCCAAAGTAGATCTTACTCGTTTACTCTTATAGATCAGCTAGCCAAAGAAGATCTTACTCACTTCTCATATGGATCAGCTATCCAAAGTAGATCTTACTCATTTACTCTTATAGATCAGCTACCCAAAGAAGATCTTACTCACTTACTCATATGGATCATCTACTCAAAGTAGATCTTCCTCATTTACTCATATGAATCATCTACTTAAAGTAGATCTTACTCATTTACTTCTGTGGCTCAGCTACTCAAAGTAGATGTTGGCGTCTAACACTCACTTCTCCAAGCATTTCTTTTTTCAGCTGTCTATCGCCGTATCTCCATTCCGGATTTGTTTTTTCGTTCACCTTACATTTTTTTTGTATATATTCTTCTCTTTTTGTGTCTGGCAACCCTCAACCCATAAGCTCTTCAATTAAGTGAGCTATGAATTATTCAATGTCGATGATAGTCGACGATTTATTAAGCTGATAAAAAATGCAATTTGGAAAGGTATTGAAAGTAGTTTGGTCTTTGGAAAAGCTTTAGTGAATATTTTCACTAAAGCTTTATAATTAACCTTAACTTACCTTAAATTATGCACTTGCTTACCAACAATTTTTTTTTACCTTCGGTCTCAGGGTAATTTTTAGAAAATAAAGTGGTTCCTACCGCTCGTTGCACGTTCAATTTTTTTCTGATATTATTTGATTTTCTATAAAAAATTCTGTGACTGTCGAGTTGTAAAACTTTAGTGTGAAAAAAAGTCCAGTAGATACCTTTACTTGCTCTATTTGTTTTTGTGCCAAAACAAGCATTGCGGTACCTCTTGGGAATCCAACATAGCTATGATTTCTTGTGATTCTACTGCCAACTTTCCACTACATCTTGCTAAAGTCTTTTCTCAAAATCACAACTTTAATCCCTAGGTTATAAAGTCTATTATTAACCTCAGTCTGTAATGAGCTTTTCATGAAGATGTTGAATCGTATCTTATAGAGAATAAGGTTGTGTTTACCAGGTCTTTTAGGAAGGGTAGTTAAACTCTTGGTGCAAAATGGGTGCAGTGGTAAACGCGATAAATAAACCGCTGTAATGCAAGGAACTAGAGTTCATAATATTAAATGGTGCGTTTAAACAAATATATTTGCAGGTTTATCGTCCGGATATGAGTTTCAGTATAATGTTGGGTGTCGATTTGGGAAACAAAGCTTTATTTGTAGGGAAATAAACATTATTTTGTAATAAGAAGTCTAGAGAATGCAAATTGAGGGAATGATCGTTATCCTACTTGAAACCGCAATTCTTAGAGACTGCCAACACAGTTGGGAGTAACTATCCCAAATTACGGATTCATCTTGTGATAAACCTCACCCTCACATCACGCCAACAGTCTGTACGTATTGGACACAGGAGTTCCCTTGATAAGCTCCAAACTGTGGCTCCGTTTTTTGGCTTTTATCTCATCGGGGTAGTGTCATAATCCCCACACTGGGCATGCGTATTGGGAACCGTAGTTCGGTGGTACGATTGTTTTGCAGAGGTCGCTGCTGACCGTCTCCGGTAGATATCGCGTCCAGCTTGTCATTACGACAAGCAAGGACACGTGACGTGACATCCACTCCGTAACACAATGTGACACTCCGTATCATCAATGTGACAATTACTACGGCTTGTTTATACCACGAGTTCCCTTTTGTGCAACTTAATTGCACAAATCGGTTGATCAAATTGACCAATGGGCCCCTTTTACGAACTTATTTTTTGCTCAACTCAAGATACTATCTAAGAACCTACTCGCTATAGCTTTTTAGTTATTGATACATTAAAATGTTTCAGTTGAAACGGTATCTCCCCACATTAAGTTCTAAAGCAACACCAATAACTTGTAATAACAGAGAGTTAGAGCGTGCATTGACTGCAGTACTATACTTACCGCCACTGATATTGATCCCTGACCAAAGCTGATCTCTATCCTCACACAAATAAGACTCAAATTTACTCGCTCAATACTAATATACACCCCTCAGTGTCTGTACAAACAAACATACGAACTAAAACAACTTTTGTATCGACTGTGAATAAATATTGAGTTCTCGCTACGTTGCAACAAAAACATTGAATCTTATATTGGTCTGGCTGAACATTGCATTAATATTAGAGTGAAGATTGAAGAGGACGTGCAGAGAAACAAGATAAAAGTAAGCAAAAATAATCGAGGTCGGTAATGTTGTGTTCGTAGTCTGAGAAACCGGTTTGTTATGCATGACACTATCATAGAGTCTGTTCAAAAAGAGAAGAGTCGTGGCGTTTTAGTTTATAAACGCTGAACCGCCAATATCCGGCGTTCAGGATGTTTTAACGAGTTTCGCGTTAACTGCGTTTTGTTCATACTAATATCAGTTAATGCTAAAGCGAGTTTAACCGTCAATTGAACGCGTTCAATTTCAACGGTGAAATTGGATCTTTGAAGCGAAGTAATTAGCAAGCTATTATAACGTTCGTAGCTAACCCGCTTACATCCGTACTGAATTCGTTAAACTACGATAGCTTTTTTAGTATAAAGTTCGAAGAAATGTGTTGTAAGAAAAATTGTATTGTTTCCGTCTTACGAATTCTGAAATTACAAAGGAACGAATATATCAGGCGTTATGACTAAATGACACAGATGGACTTACTCAGACTCGATGGACTCAGATGGACTTACTCAGTTTCAAAAACTAAATGAGCTGGAGCAGTAATATTTGAAACTACCCGTTTCAAATATTGCTACCCCCACTTTTCAGAGGCGGTAACTCCAGTAAGTACTCTAATCATCCCATAACCACGACACTGTGTAAAAAAAACACGTTAAGTAATACAAATAGTAAGTTAAGGGAGAGCAAGCTATAGTAAAGCTTTTATGACAATAGCTTAACTGTAGTTTGCTCTACCACTCTGCTCCATAAACTTAAGGCACATTTGCACGAAGCCACATGCGGTGGACTTTTTACGCCACTTTTAACACGTGTCAAGCACGCCTAATTGCATCGGGATTTATAACTGTCGTTGAAACACAAGTGGTTCATAATCTGAGACATGTTTTTGATGATTGGAACAAAAAATGAGGGTGGGAGTCTTATAGAAATGATATCTGAGTCAGAGTCAAAGTCAAATCGTTTATTTCTTTAGACTTACAAAATAAGTACTGAGTAATAAAAGGTGAATTAGAATCAATCGCCTTATTTCTTAATTGATAGTAAATTAAAAATTACTTGCCTAAGTGGTTATTTTGTAAATCAATTAAGAAATAAGGCGATTGATTCTGATTCACCTTAATTTTTGGTCCACTAGCGGAAGAAGTGAAAATGAAGCCACTAGCAAGTTTATTGCTTATCAACTAATACAATCTTAGCATATCTAAGTCTAACACAACTAATGTATGTTCTTACATACTATTGTGGGTGTGGAACTGGGCGATATGCGGCCAAGCATTAACATCATTAATGTAATCATCTATGGAGTAATAGGCTTTCTTGATAACATTTCGTTTCTTCTTTCAGTTCAAGTGATGGTTTTTTACGTTTAGAGCCGAAATATAACAGTAGTATAGAATGCAGGCTAGTGCACGGTAAAAACAGATTTCTTGAAAAAAGATATATTACTTTGCATTGCAACCTTATTAGATCCAAGAAAATGATCCTCTCCCTATAGACGTTAGAGAATATTCACTTCTAATTAGTAAAAAATCGTCTTAAATATATTTCTTTGTTTCAAGAAAAAAACATTCAATCCAAGAAAAAAATTAATTAACATAAGAGACTAGCTGTTCGTGTAGTCAAGAGAGTCCGGTCTTCAAGTGAATTTTTTTTTTTTCATACATAGATAAAATATTATTGAAGTAAATTATCTTTAATCAACAAATTAATTTGTTAGGAATAGTAATTTCTGGTGTTAGTGAGAGGGGCTCGACAAAATGGCGTTGCCGACTACGATGCCAAACCCTCAGATGAATAAAAAAGCAAGATAGAGTTTCGCCGGCCGACTCACCGATGGCGGCAAAACTAAGCCTAGTCGTGTACATACACAGTTACACGCACAGACATAAAACGAAACTAAGCCATACCTTGTCAGTCGAGCTATGCCGGCGCGCGGAGTGTCACGATATAATATTTCGTATTTTTTACAGAAACAATGTCAAATTGTGTTGTAAAATGGTGTAAAAACCAATCTTCAATACACAAGAAGTGGATGGAATCACATTTCATACTTAAGTAAACTTAAAAACATATATTTTTAGTAAATCAACTTTATAAATTATCATGTCAACTTGGAACACAAAACCGCCACAAGTGCTGCCAACACTAAGCGTCACAAAAGTTCCCGTTTGTTGAGGAAGTTATTAATGTGACGTGAAACGTAATGTGTATTAATTTACTTGGGTACCTATTTTTTTTTACCCGACTACCAACGGAGCATGGATAAATAAGGTTGGCTTCGTTTGTATGTTTGTAAGTAGCCGATTTTATTTTCTCACGTAGCGCTGAAACTATAAGTCCGATTTCAATAAATGAGGAGTCTAATGATTCGTCTTGATGCCCCGGTAGTTATAGGATAATTAATAACATCAGACGAAATTGGGGTCTAACGAGATATCGTGGTCTAAGTGGGTCTAAAAGTTAAATGTTAGTAAATATGCTCGACTAAGGGATATCATTAAGGACATTCAGAGACAAGGACATTTTTATACTTTTATACTAATTTATGGCGTTGCGTTCATATAGAAAGGGATATTTTTTATTGCAAAAAAGGTATTACCTTATTACCTTGCCCCCAGCCCTCCTTCCCCTTTTGTAAGTGCTACTGAGGGTTTTCGATTGCAGGGAACTAGAGGCTTATTTTGCATCGAAATAAAAAGATATTGCTATAGAGGAGAAATAATATTAAATTCAAAACAAAGGTTGCCTCCCTTACCGTCGTATACTCCTTTTATGTAAACATACCAAAAATTGACCTACAAATTGTGAAACTGTTGTGCGTAAATAATGTAATGAAAGCATAGTGATAGTTTGTGAAAAGCAATATAAATCAGTTGATAAAAAGATTTTAAAACGATTTATTGGCAAAGACAACGTTTTCTCTAACTTGGAGACTGAGCACAGTTATGCTGTCCAAGAGCATAAAATAAGCGATGCATCATCGAAAAATATTTATGTACCTAATACGTTTCCACCATATTTCGAAATTGGAAACAATTTCCAGAACGGTGGACAGTAAATGACAGTTCTACAGAAAACTTACGCAATATAAAGGCCATTAAAACCAATGTTTGATATACTGTTGTTTTATTGTCCCCCTTTCTAGTCGGAATAAATATACCTACTTATATACTACCTCTAAGTGAGGTAAATATACAATTTGAAAAAATGTCATCTTATCTACTATTTACTTATCCATTCATTCTGCTAATACAATAAAATATTAGGGGTAATTCGTTTTTACTACACGGCAACACTCATCAAACGCGCACATGTTTACGAAACCGGCATCAGTTTGTCGGCCGGCGTCACTCTGTCTTGTTTTTTTACTTCGTCTGAGGCCAAACCAACTAAATTCGGTGCCCGCTTCCTGTGGTCCCGATGGACTCCCCTAACCAGGTGGGAATCCCACCGTGGGATCAGCTTGGACTTCCAAAATTGAAACAATGGTTAAATCACTGGAGAGGATATAATACGACTGTTTAAGGTTTACGGTTCACAAAATAAAAACCAGGCTCCGGAGGTCGTTCCGAACCCTGCGTTTTCGTCAGCGCGATCTAGAGCTCGGTCACAATTGCTAGTGACATCTAGTTATAATTTCGGTAAACTTTGCACCTACCAGATTCACAATTACAAATAATTTATTCTTCAGATTTAATATATTCGTTATTAATTTAAGGGAATCTTTTCTTACGATACATACATCTTCATCCAAGAAATTTGTGATTTATTTAAGAAAAAAATAATTTAGTGTAAGAAAATAACATTTCTTATTCTAAGTAAAGTCTAATTATAGGATTATAAACAAAAAAGTCTTGAAATGAAGATATTTCTCTAAATATTAGAACAAAGTTGAGAATAACATAGTATCAGAACAAGAAAAGTAGTATTTTTAAAGTAAAAATACTTTATTAATCTTAGTCAATATGGTTTTGAATCTACCAAATATTTTGAGAATCTGCTCTTTCTTATTTTAAGAAATCCTTTTTACCAGTGTGGCCTCAACTAATACTGACCTGTGTAAGCTGTACATTTTTTAGGATTCCGTACCCAAAGTGTAAAACGGGACTCCATTAGTAAGACTCCACGGTCCGTCTGCCAGTCCGTCTATCCTGAATCCTGTATTAATCATCCGTGTATTCAGACAGTTCAAATTTTCACAGATCATGTACATATTTCTGTTATTGCTATAACAAAAAATACTACATAACAGAATATTTTTTTTTAGATAATGGTACTGAACCGAGGTTAGGTTTTGCACGAGTTCGACTCGCACTTAGCTGGTTTTTATTGAAATACTAAATAAGATTCGTGTTATAGCTCTTAAACACGGCTGCAAGAAGCTGACTGCAAGGCCGTCGACTGCAGTTCACTACAGTCAGATTACATTCGCCTGCAGTCAACTGCAGTAGCCAGGTGTTGTTTTAGTTCCCTTGCAGTCCGTGTATACGAGTCCATAAGCGGTTTCGGAATTAGTAAGCTGAAGTGGCAGTGGGCCGACCCTATCTCGTGAAGAACCGACAACCGCTGGGGTAAACGATTGAGACTGCAAATCGGCAAACTTAGTGTAGGACGCCCTCTGGCCAGTGGGGTGACGTCCTGCGAAAGACTGATGACTGGCAGATGCGGGATTTGGCAAGCTTAAGACAGGGCGCTATGGCGCTCATTAAGCAGTGGATTAATATAAATAAATAAATTAAATAAATATAGGTTTATAATGATGATTAAAAGCGATAGGATAGCTTATGTACATAATGAGAAAATGTCCTAGAATCTGCTCGTAGCTTCGTCCTTAGAATCAGGGTAAATGGTATTGAGCAAGAATAAGATGTATTTTTTTATTGCTCTCGTGATAACGTAAAGTACCAATTATTTGTAGAAGCACTTCCAGAATCAAACCAGCAAGGGGTATTTTAATTCATTCGATTCATTTCCGAAGCGAAAACGTCAGATTCGAATTTGAGTTCTATTCCGATGGAACTTTAGAACGTTATTTTAATTCGTCAAAAGTTTCCGATTTGAATTAAAATACCCCTGCAGTATTTGCATATACACTACCTACTGACTACTTTCCATTTCTACCTTCTCATTCTATTAAATCAGATAATTCATTTCCAATAACTTCAAGCTGCTTCAAGTAATCGTTAGCACAAATCTCTAGATGATTGGTAAAAGCTGCTGAAGTGAATTTAAAAATGCATCGTGAACGTTATCCGATCTCAGATCAATTGTAACTCAGTGGTAGATTGACGGGCAACTTTTAAATTGAATTCTGCTTCGTTTGCAACATGTTTTTTTATTTTGTACAACTCAATTGAAATACTCTCGTCAGTGGAATTCGGTTCCTATGGAGGTTGCATGAATATGACGATTCTATAATAAGCTTCCATCTGAAGCAACTGAGCTCCCTATTCGTAAATTTAAACTGTAGGTATATAAAACGAAATCTTATCAAGAAAGCCTATTACTCCTTAGATGATTACGTTAATGATGTTAATGATTGGCCGGATGTCGAATGTCGATAGTTCCACACCGACAATAGTATGTAAGAACAGTTAGACTTAGTTATGCTATGATTTTATTAGTTGATAATTGATAAGCAATAAACTTGCTAGTGGTTTCTTTTTCACTTCTTCCGCTAGTGGACAAAAAATTGAAGTGAATTAGAGTCAATTGCACCTTATTTCTTGTTTGATAGTAATAACTATTTATCAAGCTGATTATATAGTAAAACTTTGACGTGTCTAAGTGCTTATTTTGTAAGTATAAAGAAATAAACGATTTGACTCTGACTCTGACTCTATCATCATCATTTTTTGATGGTACAGTCAACTAGACCAGATCACAGATAATATAATACACCAGAAGAACGGACAAGAACAAGAAATGCAAAAGTCGAATGTAAAAAAACGTCAAGGGTAAGTAAGACTTGCGCAACGAGGGTTCCGTATAGTTGTAAGATATTGCGTCTTGCCTAATTTTATAATTCTAAGGAGGTAAGTAGGCTACCCTATTAGTTTTGTCCATGGCGTGTCTCAAAAATTATTGATTTTGTAAATAAATCTCAAGGTTTTCGGTTTTTTCCATTTATTTGTACTGTACGATCTTGCTTCTTGCCAAACGTAATGATTCTACAAACGGACAGCAAACCGATTCTATAAGGGTTCCTTTTTTTCCTTACAAAGATATAGATAAACATTTGTTTATTTTACCCAATAACAAAAAATACACACAAAAGTTACAAGGATATATATAAAGCTAATCGTTTTTTTTAGATATTATTTATTTATTCACCATTCTTGTTACAACTGTGTTGTCAGTCATTCACTTAATACATTTTTCAAGAAAGTAATATGTACTTAAATCTAACAATACATTGGGTAAAAAGGGACCGTAGCTAATTTTCCAGTATAAGGCATTTGCCCAATACTGCGCTGGTATAAGTTACGGAAACATAAAAATGAAAAAGTTTTAATAATTTTACTGCCTAGCCTCGGCGGCGGTTTGACATGCACGGTATTTCATGTCA
Organism: Eupithecia tripunctaria; assembly: GCA_955876795.1. NCBI lineage: Eukaryota > Metazoa > Arthropoda > Insecta > Lepidoptera > Geometridae > Eupithecia > Eupithecia tripunctaria. The sequence continues at coordinate 2,755,859 of OY041604.1, forward strand.
AACCAGTGCATGTGCGGCACCCAAACCGACTAAAAGTTTTACTACCTGACGATTCTGCGACAGATCCAAGTAGAACATACCATTGTCAAAGTAAAGCGATTGATTACCAGAATCAGGCCCTGAAGCAACCTCTCATTATAGAAAGTTATAAAGCCAACAACCGACGGAGCAACTGAGACTATAGCATGAGTTTGAAAAATACCAAATCGGTATCATCATTATCAGCTTGTATACGTCCACTGCTGAACATAGGCCTCCCCCAAACGACGCGACGACGCCACGCTAAATCGGTATTTTAAGAAAATTTCGATTAGGTACCTATTTAAGGAGAGGAGTAGGTACCTACCTAAAAGAAAAATAATTCTCTTTCTACAACGGTGGTTCACAATGATTTATGCTGTCAATTTATCTTCCTCAGCTCAAAAATTTAAGATTTAGGTCCTATTCATAGGATTTCTCGATCACCGTCATCTACTACAAACATTAGTTTCTCTTGGCATCCACTAGAGGCGCTGCAAGTGCCAACGAAAACTAAACTTTTTTTAGTTGTTCTTGATACTAACGCCCTGTTGGGATGATAAACGCTTGAGATTGCCAACACATCATACGAAATCGAGACTAAATCAGTGTAGTTGAGATTGACTTGAATTACATAAACTTATCAAACTTATCGCAAATAATCTTGACGTAAGCGACTTGGAACTAATCAGTTCAGTAAATATTTGACATTGTTACCACATATTACAGAAATTTGGCTTGCAAATCGTGTGGATTAATATTGATTTAAGTAAATTTAAACATCAAGTATGTTTGCTACTGCGGATAGCGTCGGGTAATGATAAGGATAGGTAATAGCTGCAAAGAACCGACAACCGCTGGGATAAACCAGTTCTTGAGTGGAGACCGTGACTCGGCAAATGTACTGTAGGAGGCCTCCGTCCAGCTGGGATGACGATTTGCGAAAGCCTGCAGGTCAAGCTGAAGACAGGGTGCTAAGAGGAAGCCTATGTCCAGCAGTGGACAAATATTAGGCCGATGACAATTGTAGTGTATTCTCAATTACCTACACAGGTAGGTACTTATTAAGAATATGGTGAAGGGTAACTCGGCGCGTCTAGCGAATAGCTACCTATTATTTTAGCTTCCGCTCCTATACCTGAACAAATACTTCTTACATGATGATATATCACATTAAGTAGGTGTAATAATCGCCAAACTTCTTGTCCTCCGGTAAACCACGTGACAAAGATGCGCAGCGTACCATGAGTTTTGACAATCTATACTCGCTAGCGACTGTAGTTAAAAAAATGTATGGAAACTTTTATAACGCCTCTAGCGGATAGTTGGGTACTAAAATGTGCAGTGGATGATAGGTATGCGTATTTACGTAACTACTGTAGTAATAACGTACGTATTTCCGTTCGAAAATAAAATGTTGTACTATGAAAATTAAATTTTAAAAAAACAAGGGTTGCGAGGTGAAATTTCCGCTCGTAACGTTATCTGGAAGCATCATGGATAGACCCTCCTCATATTGACGAACATCCGTCATATTGCGACAATTCATCATTTACCATCAAATTGACATAAGGAAGGATTTTGTATTATCGAGCAAGAAATCTGTGCTTTAAAAAGCAGGGCTTTTATAGCTCAACTACTATTTATTAAGGATTTGATTTTTCTGGTCGCCCGCCTCCTTGTGGATATCCCTCAATCTCGAGCCTCTTACAACAGCCGCAGGAATGGCTAAGGTGGTGGAAATTTTAGGCCGGCTTCACAGAGCCAATTTTTCACTAAAAAAAGGTTTCTTTATGGGCAATAGACCTAAATTTGACCACAATCTCACTGGATAGAAAGCGAAGATGTGACCGATCGTGGTATCACGAAGATCTGGAAGATACCTATTCACCTTTTTCGTTGTGGTTGGTCGGAAAAACAGACGCAGAAAGCGAGTTTTATTCCCTATCGGTTACTAATTTATTCGAAAAATCTCTGAAAATCTCCACGTTTTTCAGGCAAAAGTTAATTCCTTGGAATAAATTTAAAAATGTTATCGTTTTCCAAGAAATTCGACAAATGATTTTCGAACTTGCTAACAAGTCTTAGACAACAAAGTCTCATAAAATTCTATTTGTGAAGGGGTAAATAAGTACCCATCAGGAATTTTAAAACCAAAAGAAGAAAATATTATTTACATTTAGACACCTTAATGGTGTCGTTTTTACTAACAAATATTTATGAGACGATTCAGTTGGCGCTTTTTTTTCCACCGATATACCCATTGATTTATTAAAAACGAAGATGAGGCACTGGTTGCTCGAAAGTGGCAACCTCAAATTGTGTAAAATTGTGTTCTCCCACATCAGTCACCGTCTGACCGGCGGCACGGGCGGTCGTGATTCGCGTGAAATATTGTTGTCTCAGTCTCACTTCGGTCAGAGATACGTCTTTCCGTCTTTGTTCTTCTTTGTATTGTACAGGACTGGAAATATAACTGTGAGCGTATGTGTTTGCGTGTAGTTGTAACACATGCCAATTTTTGAGTAAGCGCTGGGAGAACGTAACCTATCTTCCCTTTTATACCTACCATACTTGCTATTTATTAATATTTTCTAAGAATGAACGTTAAAGGGATTACTTTTTTTATCTTCTCCTAAGAATGCCTCTTCCAAGAAGGAAAATTATAAGAATAGAAAATAAAAAGAACAAACTGTTGCTACGTGTAGGGAGAGAACATTTTCTGATATCTGTGGAGCGAACCCTTTGGAAATTCGATTGGTAAACCAACTCTGAATAAATAATAAAGACCTCAAAATAATGATAAATCTATGTTGTGTGTTACACATTTCGCAGAAAGTAGGTTTTAGAAAAACTAGGTATTTAACATAACTTTTTTATGGACCTTCGTTTTGCCGCAATCTCACCTGATGGAAAGCGAAGTTGTGGCCTTTACGAAAGTTTAGATTTTGTAGTTGTTTAGCTAGATAATATATAATGTGTAATTTATTACTTTCTGTTCATGATATAATGTATTATGTTCTAAACCGAAATGCCTCCTAGCGATTAAATCTTTGCTACAAACACACTAAACATAGATAACCTTCCATTTAACAAATATTTAGATATCAAAAGCATAACATTGTTCGCATCTGCATCTTAGGTGGACCATAACCTACTGCGCCGCCGCGTTTGTCAAACTGAAAGTGATATATTATCTTACCCCATCAAACCTTTTCGACGCAAAATCCCTGAAAACAAATATCACTCAAACCTTCAATTTAGATTTACAGATTTCGGTACCGCAAGAGGCTTCAGTGAATAATGTAAAGCCTTAATAAATGAGTTCAGAACAAGAGGCACCTCTACAAATGATCGGAGAGTTCGGAGGTCCCAGCCGATGAATTAATCTGTTATAGAAAGGAGGTTCGTTGACAGGTCCAAAGAGATTGAATGCCATTGGCTTGCTATGGTGGTGTCGGCATCGCGGCGTCTGGAATATTTTCGTTGTCTTGCAAGTTGCAACTTGTGTTTGTATATAAGCGATCAACTCAGTCTATTAGGTACTTAACCCTTGCGGTATGGATGCTTATAAACCTGTACCTACTTCAAGGATCGCGGCGGGGGGAGGGGCAGGGGGATTTACGACCTTGAGCACTAAAATGCTTATATCTCGAGAATTACTGTGTTTATTTTCATGATAATTTTGATTTAGAATCTAGAATAAATAAACTATCGTAGAAATATGTAAATAACATTTCTCATTTGTGTATTTACCATGATTCACGGGCCAAACTAACCAAATTGAAGATTTTAGGAGCCGCATTTTATTTTCGTGTTTACATATATTCCTTGCATTTCAGTTTTGTTTTGAACACATAAACTTTGTCAAAAAACTTGAACAAAAGACGTAAACATGCACTAACCTTGAACTGCTTTATTGATTTTTGAAAAACAATTGAATAACAAACACGAGCACACACGCACACCACACCACGTCACACTACGTCACAATAAATATATTTTTTTTAAAGTCGGGTGGTTTATTTTTGACATTGACTTTTAGAATGAAGTTTATTTCACTCGGGATCGAATGACAAAGACATAACAAGCCAATACAAACCCTATCCGAAGAAAAACAAAGATCAAGTTGGCCTGCCCTTACCGGACGCCGGCGTCCGGACGATCCTTGAAGCAACGCAACTGTCACCGGACCCGGACGACGCGCGCCGCGCCGGCTGCGTCCGGACGATCCCCAACATCAATATTCATCAATAATCTTTGACCAACAAAAACTGGACACAGTTCTTTTCCGCGTAAGCTTCATTATGGATTAGCTATCAAGCTGTTTAAATTTGACTTGTCTTAGTTCTTATTTTATAAGTCTAAAGAAATAAAGGATTTTACTCGACTCTAACTCTTCACTTTAACCAAGATAGATATACTTAATTTTAAAACCTTGGTCGAAAATAGGAAGAAAGAATATGGTCGTTAGTCCCTTTAGGTAGGTACATCACACTTCACTCTATCACACTAATATATTATAAATGCGAAAGTTGTATGAATGTATGAATGTATGGATGGATGGATGTTTGTTACCTCTTCACGCCAATACTACTGAACGGAACGAGCTGAAATTTTGCATACATGTAATCTTAATCCTAGAATCAAACTACTTTTTATCCTAAAATCATTTCCCGTGGGATGCAAATCCCCTTTAAACGTTTCTATAGGATCAACGCGTACAAAGCTTAAATAAGTTATACGCTTGTTTCTAGCTAAACCACCCACCAGGAGTTTTGGAGCTAGTCTACTGTTTAGGAAAACAAAATATAAGCTGAAGCAATGTGGTCGTCCGAAACCACTCTCTGCTTCTAATATTGCTAGCTGTACTTCCAACTGAACAAACTGAAATAAGCTGAAATTCAACCGAAACGGATGAATGCCAGGATTTGATACTCGCCATGTTGCATTTTCCTTTACTCGGATATTAGCATTTAGTTTGACACTCATAATCAAAATCATAATCATTTTTTTTCCAGATGAAAATTAAGTTTTTAAAATAAAATATGTATATTTACAATGTACCCATAGGTGTGCAATTTTTTTTATCTGTATTTTTTAAATAAATGATTCTAAACGTCAAATGTCAATAAATTAAACAAAGCAATTCCAACAAGTCAACATTATAATAACAGGTAAATTAAATTTAAAATAACAATATCGCGGCTGTAGTTGGAGAATTAACTAACTGACACATTTTGCGAAATCGACTTTTTTGCATTTCCATAAAGTCTAATTCAAGTTGCATCTTTCTGTGTTACTAACGTTTCGCTATCATAATTTATCAAAAAGTTATCTGTAAATTAAACTTACAAGTCGGAACAGATGGAAAAATAATCTTCTCGAAATAGACAAAAAAGTAGCGAAGGAAAATTAATTAACTCAGCTATAAATAGATAAATGAAATAATTGATCACTTTGTGACAGCATAAAGTCCATAAGATCACTTAGTTAGTTTTCCCTCGACACATTCATGGTCCAGCGGGACCTATGGAATTGGAAAAATTAACTAAGATTAGTTTATGAATTTTCGCGTGATACGATTGTGATATAATGGAAAATACAAATAAATAAAATAACTTATGTAAATTGTCTACTAAATTTCATTGGTTATTAACAAGTTTAGGACAAGTAGAATTCATCATCATCATCAGCCTATATTAGTCCACTGCTGGACATAGGCTTCCCCTAATGAGCCCCATAGCGCCCTGTCTTCAGCTTGACGCATACAGCATCTGCCTGAAGTCTTTTGCAGATCGTCATCCCACCTGGCCGGAGGGCGTTCTACACTACGTTTGCCGAGTCGCGGTCTCCACTCAAGAACTCGTTTACCCCAGCGGTTATCGGTTCTTCGCGAGATATGGCCGGCCCACTGCCATTTCAGTTAGCTAATTCTTTGAGCTATGTCGATAACTTTGGTTCTCTGTCGGATGTATTCGTTACAAATCCTATCCTTTAGAGAGACTCCAAGCATAGCTCTTTCCATAGCTCGCTGAGCGACTTTAAACTGGTGGATCAGCCCTATCGTGAGTGTCCACGTCTCAGCTCCGTAGGTCACGCCGGGTAGGACGCACTGATTGAAAACTTTCGTTTTGCCTCACTCCTCTGCGCAGTTGGATGGGTTTGGACTGCTGGTCCTGTTCTTGGACAATCATGGTGGCGGCGCCGTTGTAAATACATCTCAGCACCTCGACATAACGATAGTCTACTTGGCATCGCTGTATGGATACCAGAACAGCCCAGGTTTCGACAGAGTCAAAGGCCTTCTCATATTCCACAAAGACTAGACACAGGGGCTGATTATACTCTTCGGACTTTTGAATAATCTGCCTCACTGTGTGTATGTGGTCTATGGTGCCATATCCTCCGCGAAACCCGGCCAGTTCCGGTGGCTGGAACTAGTCGAGTCTCCTGGCGAGACGGTTCGTGACCACTTGTGAGAACAGCTTATAGATGTGGCTCCAGAGTGAGATGGGTCTGTAGTTTTTAAGAAGGGTTTTAACACCCTTCTTAAAAAAGAGCATCACCGAACTCCCACTCCACACCTTTAGAGTTCTCCCACTGCGAAGGACGGCGTTGAAAAGGGTCTGTAGTTCTTGTATAACAGGAGGTCCTCCGGCTTTCAAAAGCTCTGATGTTATTCCGTCCTCCCCGGGGGCTTTACCATTTTTAAGCTGCCTCAGAGCTAGCACAATCTCGTCTTGACTGAAGTGTAGCGGTTCGTCGGTATACTCGTAGTGGCGTATCAGGATGGCTCTGGAATCTTGGTCGTGGGCTCGTTGGGAACGAGGGGCATGTGCAGCGTATTATCGGCCATAGAAATCCTCTATCTCGTGCGTGAGCGTTTTATCACCCTTGCGAAAGTAGAGAAGATGGCCCGAGTCTAAGGTTACGGTGTACTCCCTCTCTCTACAGACTTCACATAACCCCAGAACATGCCATTTAATGTTCTCTAGCTCCACTTCCAACTGCGCTAGATGGTGATCAAGCCTCAGAGTGCGTCCGTTAATGGTAGCAAGGGTCAAGTTTTTAAGTAATGATCGGTATCCTGCCGTATCCCGGGGATTCTTAGAACCCCCTGCCCCACCGTTACCATGGCCGCTACCATGGCCAGGAACTGGGGGCCACTTTTTGGCTTGTAAAACCATTGAGGGGGATAGTGCCCATATTCCCCACGTATGCGGGTTGGGGATCGCAGTTTGGTGATGTTATCGGTCTACGGGAGGCGCTGCTGCCCGCCTCCCGTGGCGGGCAGCATTGTTTGTATCCCTTAGTCGCCTCTTACGACACTCACGGGAGGAGTTGGGTTGGTGCAATTCTAGGCCGGCACCACACGGCCCAAAATCCCTTATATAATTTTAAACATCAGTTCTAAAAATGTTATAATCTTGTGTATTTTATGAGCAGAAATCATAAGTTGTACTTGAAGCCTTTGAATAGATATCAAGTTCAAATTGATTTGAAGTGATTTTATAAAGATGAGACTGAATCAGAGTTGATTATTTTAAGGTTTTTTATTTAAGTTTACGTACCTAAGTATTTTCAAATAATTTATAATTGTTGTGTTCTTAACTAAGCTATAATTGTTGTTTAATTATTGTTGATTTTATGTGAAATAGTCGTTTGTTATGTACCTAACGTAAACTTTGATCTTCTAAGTCTGACACTAAGAAGTGTTTCAGAGGTTTTCTTATTTTTATTTCATGCTTTTAATAAAAAGTATTAATAACTTGGTATTATTTCAAATTTAAATCAAAAAATAGAAATCTTTGCAAATGTATAGAATGGTTTTACGATTTATAAAGTAAATAAGAAGGCATTGTAAGATTTCATTGATGTAGGAAAATTAACTAAGGGCATTTAACGTATGCTTTTAACGTAAGCTTCAGCGGAAAATATTGTCGATGGAAAACTAACCAACTGGTTTGCCAGTTGGTTAGTTTTCCTTCGACAATATTTAAAAAATAAACCATTCTATACATTTGCAAAGATTTCTATTTTTTGATTTAAATTTGGAATAATACCAAGTTAATACTTTTTATTAAAAGTAACTGACTGACATATACATATTCAAAACTCTGGCGAGGGAAAAATACATATTTGTTTTTTTATTTGTTTTTTATTAAACAATAACCCAAAAACGATTGTCGTTATGATTAAACATAGGTAGAATATTAATCTATAAAATATCAAAAAGTGAACGGTAAAATTTTTAGCCAAAAAAATGTTATCGCCATTTTTGTCGCAAAAAAACAGTTAATCGCGTTTTTCTCCCGATTTTAGTTTTGTCACTTAGTTAGTTTTCCTTCTACAGCCACGATATGTCCAAATCATAATTATGATACAAAACCAAAAAAAGTAAATTGAAAAAGTCAATCAATTCCTTAAATTCAAGAAATCTTTTACACTATAATAACGGTTTTCTCGTAGCCAGTGTTTCAATTTAGTTTTAGACAGGTTTCGAGGCAACTCTTATAAACTATTTGGTAATTTATTGTAGATAGTAATATTTAGCATGATAGTAGGAGTTACGCTTAAAAATCTCTAGCCGACAAAGCACTGAAAAAAACAACATCACAATACCTACATACCAACAAACTGACTGAAATTTTACTTAAAACCTATCGAGCTAGAACGTTTAAACTATTCTGCGGTATGCAAATCTTTTTATTTTTATTTTTTTTATCAGAAATAGATCTTTGTTTGACCGCAATCTCACCTGATGGAAAGCAAAGATGCGGCCGACGATGTATCACGAAGGTCTAGAAAAGTCTAAACAAATCAAAACAAATTGGTGAAAATTACATTGATATGTTCCGAGAAAAGGGTTTCCGGACACGGCCGTTTACTCGACTTGGATGCAGGGCCACTACTGTTGCCCCTGACCTGATGCATTGCAGAAGCGTAGCTTTCGTAGAGCCAGGTGGTGCAGTGCACTAGGATCCCAGAGCTCAGAGGGCCCTCTAACCTAAGTTTTGAAAAGAGAGGAGCAGTCAGAAAACCTAGAAAACCTCGAGACAGTTCACAAGATATTTTAATTTAAGATCACCTATGAATGAACAAGTAATATTTGATGTTGTCATGTGCGTCGTTGTTAGTTATTTACATTACTTTATTACACACCTATGATTTCTTTCCTTTCTTTTAGTTTGAAGGCCAATTATAAGTTCAAGTAGCAAAGAGGGGGGCCTAATACTTTCTGTAAGCACCGAGGCCTTTATCCACCCAGCTACGCCACTGATAGTATGCGCATCAGCGTGCCAATCGGGCACGTGTAGCCTACGTCTTGAATGTTTTTTCGATTTGTATATTTGTTTACTATTATATATACCGCCGGTCCCTGGCGTGTCGGCCTGCCGTCCCACCTGACTATGAGAGTGACGGAATAGAGTGCGCAACTCTGTTTGCGCGCATATTTGTGCACTTTTATGCATTTTTTGATAGGTTACGTTCTCCCAGCGCTTACTTAAATTGACATGTTTTCAACTACACGCAAACACATACGTTCACAGTTATATTTCCAGTCCTGTGCAAAGAAGAACAAAGACGGAAAGACGTGTCTAAGACCGAAGTGAGACCAAGACAACAATATTTCACGCGAATCACGACCGCCCGTGCCGCCGGTCAGACGGTGACTGAGGTGGGAGCACACAATTTTACACAATTTGAGGTTGCCACTTTCGAGAAACCAGTACCCCATCTTCCCTTTTTAATAAATCAATGCTTTTATGTCCAGCCTGGACTGTAGACTCATTCTGTAAAAATCTCGACTTCGAACTCGAATTCACTCAAGTGATCGAACTCACTTCGAACGCAAAATCACTTCACCTTGAAATGGTATTCTGTGTTTATTTAGTGTGTTTACAAGTGAAGTGAAGTGAGTATCGAAATGAGTTAGGGATTGAACCTACGCGTTACAGCTATAATCGACAAATCGATTTATCTTTTTTTGGGTTTTATACAATAAAACGAAAGAAAATTAATGTATTTCGTAATATTATGTCAATAAAAAGTCGAAGTCCACAAATGTCAAAATCTCACTCAACTTAGTTCATTTCATTACCACGCTCGTCACTGAGGCGCTACAAGCATTATCGAGTTTTACAGAATACAAAACTAATATCTCACCGCGGATTCAGCTGAGTGAGGTTCGAAATGAGTTTATAGAATGAGCCTGCTGGTCTCGATCTGGCTAGTCTCTTATGAGACTGGTGACCGTGGTTGAAATTCGTGTAAGAGGACATCTTCATATAATAATTGATTTTGTTTTACAAAACTATAAACCTACTTCAATTATGTAGTTTTTTCATAGTCCCATTGTCAGAACTGGACCAAATTAAAATGAGACTACAAGAAAAGCACCAGCTTTCAAATAAAAATAAATCTTGAAAATCGGACCACACAGTCAAAGTACCCGGTAAAAGTTCTGAGGTAAGAAACAAAAATAAATACAGTTGAATTGAGAAACTCCTCCTTTTTTTGAAGTCGGTTGAAAACTAATAGATGTTAATTTATGTAGATCAGTTGGGTTGGTCTTCCTCTAGCTAGATTGTTTACAATGTTGGTACCTATCTACCTTATTATTGTAATTTTTTTTGAATATCAGCCTATTTCTTACTAATTATCACACTAATATTATAAATGCGAAAGTTTGGATGGATGTATGGATGTTTGTTACCTCTTCACCCTAAAACTACTGAACAGATCGGGCTTAAATTTATGTTACAGGTAATTCTAATACTGGAATAAAAAATAAGCTACTTTTTATCCCGTAAACCTGTTCCCGTGGGATAAAAATCACCTTTAAACGTTTCCATAGGAACAACGCGTGCGAAGCCGCGGGGCGCAGCTAGTTATACCATACATAATGTTTTTGCCATTGTGAGATTTTTGGGTGAAGAGAAAGCCAAAACCAATTCAAATTCAAATACCTATGCCTTATTTCCATAAATACAATAAATGTACACTTAGAAAAGGACAAATCATATTAAAAAATACACTGACACGGAAATAAGGTGGTATTTTGGATTTCGGCCGCTTCGGTATGTAGACTAAAGTAAAGAAACAACCAAGAAACCTTTAGCTTGTAAGTTGTTATTTTTCGAGTTGGAGCAAAATCCGTCTCAGGCTTTTTTATCCTCTAGATAATCTGATATTTTACAGGCCTTTGTGCACAGTAAAGTTTTGACGGTTTGTTTGAATTAATTGACTGATAATTTTTGTAGCTTAGTAGGAAAATTGTTGTAGAAGCGTTTATAGAGCGGATGGGCTGATATATTTTGCACGTATGTACCGACCTAAAAGAGATTTTTTTACCGTGAAGGAATTCGTGCCAAGTTACTGGAAGAAATTACTCCTAAATATTTATATTATGACACTAGCTGCGCCCCGCGGCTTCGCACGCGTTATCCCTTTGGAAACATTAAAAGGTGATTTTCATCCCACGGGAACTGATTTATGGGATAAAAAGTAGCCTATGTTTTATTTCAAGATTAGAATTACCTGTATGCAAAATTTCAGCCAGATCAAAGTCAAAGTCAAAGTCAAAGTCAAATCGTTTATTTCTTTAGACTTACAAAATAAGTACTTAGACAAGTCAAATTTTTACTATATAAACAGCTTGATAAATAGTTATTACTATCAACAAGAAATAAGGTGCAATTGACTTTAATTCACTTCAATTTTTTGTCCACTACCGGAAGATCCGTCCAGTAGTTTTGGCGTGAAGAAGTAACAAACATCCATCCATACATCCATACAAACTTTCGCCTTTATAATATTAGTGTGATGTGATATTAGTGTGATATACCTACATAAAACTTTTAAATTCATCATGGTTATTAATACTAAAGTTATTTACAACGAGACAAATACTTTCGCATCTAAACTACAAGAACTGCTTATTAGAAAATGTTATTATGACACAAAAGACTTTCTTGAAGACAAACTACTAAGATAGAATACTTTTTAACAAAGAAATAGCTTTAAAACTTCCTTTAATAATAATATACATAAATATAATACCTATTAACCTTATTTGTGGTAAGATTGTTAAGTTTATCCTAGTCATAAATGTATAAAAATAATAATAATAAGCTAAAGAAGTGATATATTATGTACCCAAGTTAAGTAAATTCATTATTATTTTTAACAACCTACAAAAATATAATAAATGAATATATTATATAATAAATTATATATTATAAATGTACCTACCTAGAAGGGCTCTGTAATTTTGTATGAAATACAAAATTAAGTCCTTAGGTAAAGTCTTAGATAAAGATCTATTACCATTATTTGCCTTACCCTAATAACAGGGTACAATTAATACTTACAAAACTGTAATATTTTTTGTAATGTTTTTGTTTGCAATAAAGATACTGAATACTGAATACTGGAAAGCTCACAACTCGAATCATGGTAAATATCCCGTTGTTGTAAATAACTTTAGTATACCTACATACATTCAGTTATGTAGTCTTAGTAGGTAGGTTCCTATATTCCGAAGTTTATTCACCTACCCTAACCCGTTATCCTGGGATCTATGACAGGTACGTAATAAAGTCCATGGCATAATACCAGGGGCTCCCCCGTCGACTGTTTTGAGTCAAACTTAGTTATAAACAGTGCCTGTAACTTTGAGCGCTTAGAAAGCAATTTCAGAGAGCCATTGTATAAGTTGTGACCGGGTTCAATTATGAAGTAGGTTTGTTTGAGAGTGTGGCTCATACATTGAATTACTACAAGTGGCTCATTTATCTTTAAACATAAAGATAATTTATTTGCTGAAAAAATGTGTATAAAAGATGAAAAAATATAGGTGAAACAACATGCTTGATGCTTCACAGTATGCAAATTAGGTAGAGAGATGGCATGCATTTAATCTAACCATGCAAAAATTTAACAACTAATTATAATTTATCATTTAAAAATTCGTCCAGACTATAATCACATTTTGTAAAAAGTTAATTTAAACATTTGTTAATTCATGTCTGTATAAGTCTAGGTAATTTATTATAGATTTTCGTAGCGACACCAACAATACTACTTTCTAATGGCAGGACTAGATAAGTGGCATATCTAGGTTAACCTGTATTTTTCGTTTAGGTAAATGCAGTGTGAGCTACGGAAAGAGCTATGCTCGGAACTCCGAGTATTTTTGGAAAAGGATAGGCATAGGATTATGCGTTCATAGGAGCAAGACAGAGCCATTTTGGAACGTTTTTGTTTCGTTTTTGGAACAAGTAATTGTTTATTTACAAGAAAAGTACGCAACTTATGAAGAAACTGGTTCAATTCAAGGAAACGAATAATAACCTAGGAATCAAAATGTAGGAATCGGAATTATACATAAGTCATTCTTATCAATATTCATGGTGGGGCAAATTTTGGGTAGCCGCCGTTTTTTTTGTAGTTAGAGGATTTTGTTCTTAGGAACCTTCTCTTAAAGATATAATAAAAGATTACAAACAAAGTTGTCGATATAGCTCAAAGAACTAGCAAGTTGGAGTGGCAGTGACTTAAACTGAACCTCAACAGCCTGTATTGGTCCACTGCTGGACGTAGGCCTCCCCTTGATATGTGAGCTACGGAAAGAGCTTGGAGTGTCTCATAATGATAGAATTAAAGATTACAAACAAAGTTATCGATTATAGCTCAAAGAATATACAAATACTTACATAAACACAGATGGAAACAAATTAAATAAAAATTGACTTGTAGATATATCAATAGTATCAAAAAATTAAAACAATACCTAATATTAAATTAAATTACATAAACCAGATTAGATTAGATAATATATAATTGATATTGTTTTAAAAAACTTCAATTACCTATAAGGATTTCACTGTCAAAACTGGACTAAATTAAAATTTGACCACATGGGAAGCACCAGCTTTCAAATAAAAAAAGAACACTTGTCTTGTTCTGAGGTACCTAACAATATTATTTTTACATAATTCTGTCGAATTGACAAGCTCCTCTTTTTTTGAAGTCGGTTATAAATACAGAACTGCATTATGTTTTGACAAGATAGTGGCGTCGATTGGCCATTTTTCAATGTACCTACTTATATGAATAAAAACACCTCTACATCATGCAGAGTAGGTAACGTAATATTATTATTACTATACCCACCTAAAGGGTTTCAGTTAGTTTAGCCATAACAATGGCTGGCTTTGAAATATTGCTCGCAAATATTTCACAAATTTTCATAAATTTCGCCAACTTTGATCCTTTTCAAAGTTGAATTAGAACTATATTTCACTGCTACTAGGTATTTTAGCAGTAAACTTCAGATAATCCATTCTAACGAGTATCAATAAAGCTTATTTTTGAGTAACGGTGGGTAAATCTCATTTGTGAATTAATAAGTGGGACGCGCGATTTATCTATTGGGGGGTAATGCCCGTAATCCCCACGGTGGGCATGCGGGTTGGGGATCGCAGTTCGGTGGTAGAAGTGTTCTGCCGGGGCGATGCTGCCTGACCCCGGTGGATATCCCTTAGTCGGTTCTTACGACAACCATAGGAAGAGATGGGGTTGGGCAAATTCTAAGCCACACAGCTAATACAATTTGGATTAACTTGTGAAAAAAGTCACATTACATAGTTTATCATCACTCGTATTGATATTTCTTATTCTCTGTATTTTATTGACTCACCAATAGGACACTTTTAAAGAAGTAACAAGAATAATTTACAAATTAAATTATGACCCAAAAGACGCCATCTCTACGCTGGCACTCGAACTAACAACGACGCGACGTAGCTACAAAACATAAACTGGAAACTTTTACCGGCTTTTAGTACGAAGAACCACATGTTCAATAAGTTCAACCTCATCCAAAAAGATGGCGCTAGCAGACTTTTTATAAGCGTAACACAACGAAAAATGCAAACTCCAATATCGCAAATTCAAAAACTGGCATATTCTTTCGGAGGCGAGCATGTCACCTCAAATGTAATTCAACTGCAATGAATAGATAAAATGATGATGATATTTGATCTATCTGGTGAAAGGGAACCATAAAAAGTGCTTGTTCCAGTTCTTTGCTTTTTGCACCTTATTTTCTTGTTTGATAGTAATTACTATTTATCAAGCTGTTCATATAGTAAAAATTTTACTCGTCTTAGTGCTTATTTTGTAGGTCTAAAGATATAAACTATTTGATTCTTGACTCTTGACTCTTCGTGGTAGCGTACATGGTCTTTCTCTTATTTTATAATTGCAATCTTTGTTGGTTGTTGCACAAATATTATTCTTATGATTGACTCTACCGATATCGTTGCCCAAACTTTTAGTGCCCCAACCTACAGTGCCACACTACAGGCACTGTAGAGTGTGTGTCTTTTGTGTCTCGTCGAACTATTCAATGTTAACTACTAATTTATAACTATTTTTAAGAGGGCTTTATGCGTTCCATTTTTGGAAAAGGATAGGCATAGGATTATGCGTTCATAGGAGCAAGACAGAGGATAAATTTTGGAACGTTTTTGTTTCGTTTTTGGAACAAGTTGTTGTTCATATACAAGAAAAGTTCGCAACTTATAAAGAAACTGGTTAAATTCAAGGAAACAAATAATAACCTAGGAATCAAAATGTAGGAATCGAAGTTATAAATAAGTCAAACTTATATATAGCAGCCACTTACATGATATTTTTTTGATCTTAGTTTTTATTTCTCAATCGTATAAAAATAGCGTTCTAGAGTTCCGTCGAAATAGAATTCAAATTTGACGTTTTTGCTTCGGAAAGGACTCGAGTGAACTAAAATATCCCTGCTGTTATCTATTTAGCTCTCTGAAGAAGAAGTGCAAACCCTAAGGCATCTATTTCTACACATTGTATTGCGTAGAAATAGATAGAAGATCGAGAGAATAGCGAGAATTCAGACCTAGAAAGATAACTTACACGCTTGCAGTGTACAAAACCACTAGAAGGTTTGCCCCCTCATTTCAAGTGCTTGACTTTACCGCTTTGACTTTACCGAGAAGACACACTACAGAAATATAGCTGCAGAACAGTGGACGACGAGCTGCAGACAATTGTAATGCAAGGCAGAAGGTACCTCTAGAGAAGATAGAACAAGGGCAAAGCGCTCACTTACAAAGTATATGGCTTAATGACAAGCTATATTTAGCGGCAGTTAAATATGGTTAACCATTGGTCAGTGTTCAAATGATGGGCAATTTAAGGTTTGAACCTAGGTTAGGTCGGAAACAAAAGGCTTCAATTGTCATAAACTTCTTGTCCTTAGCCCAGTCTCAGCCCACTAACTCGGTGGGATCGACGCAACTGTATATTCCACTCTCAGCTGTCATTTTACCATTCTCATCATCAGTATCCTTTATGCACTGGTTAATTTAAGTTTGCAGCCTTGGACTCGATTGAACAAAGAGCCTTCAGACTCATTAAAGAGGAGTACCTTGCAGAGAACAAGTCCAAAGTCTCGAATACCGCCGCAAGGTTGCTTGTTTCTCGATCTTTTTTAGGACATTTTGGTTAAAACTCACGGGAACTACACGACCTGAACCCACAATCCCTTCTTCTCCAGGAAAAGCAGTTGCAAAACGTAATACCGTCGTTACTTGGTGGAAGTACCCTCCGCATTCACTAAGCGGTTTTCCTCCGCCATCATTATTCGCGGATCTCGTCTTTTCGTCAAATTACAACCATGCACGGTCTCTTCAAGTCATGGTACACCGTCACCTACATCTTTCCTTTCGATCAGGTGAGATTGCGGTTCCAGGTTCAACCGCAATCTCACCTGATGGATATTCATCATAAAAACATCTGGTCCACGGCTGGGCATGGCCTCTTTTAATGAGTGCCAAAAAGTACTTACCGAATAAAATTTCAACCGGGTTGCCTATGTTCAGCAATGAAGGTTGATCGGCTGACAATGATGATGATTATTCTCCGGAAACTAAAGCCAGTTCAGATGGATAAATAAGAGAACTTAAATAAAAATAAATGCCCTTGAGAACTAGTAAATGAAGTGAAACTGGTAATTGAAGTAAGCATCGATCATGGTTATCAAACACTACAGCTGACCATAAAAATCTAATTTATTCAGTCATGTACTTTTATTATTATGTGGTATACTCGTATTAAGTGGAATTATAATAAACCATAAAAAAATTATTAGCAAATACATATAATTTTATTAATTTAAATATATATATATTATGTAAACTCCAGTCTAGAATCCAAGATATTTAACGTTGAAATAAGTATAATATGAAAACTTACCAAAAACTTATGAGGGTAACAGAGAAAGACAGCATGGTATGATTACTAAAATAAAATATACAAACTTCTAAAACGGACTGAAACAATATGATTTCTCATATGATTTGGACAATTTCTTTGTTTAATACATTTGTGACGTAGTAAGACGCGTCGACTGCTGCGTTACATTACTAAACCGGCACAATAATGAAGGTATTTTAAACCGAATCATTACCTGTGATGAAAAATGGGTTCTTTACGATAATCGGAAGCGCTCAGCGCAATGGTTGGATCCTGGCCAGCCAGCCAAATCCTGCCCCAAGCGAAAATTAACCCCAAAAAACTTACTTGTAAGCGTTTGGTGGACTAGTGCCGGTATTGTTCATTACAGTTTTCTCAAATCTGGCCAGACTATTACGGCTGATGTCTATTGTCAGCAATTGCAAACCATGATGGAAAAGCTAGCGGCTAAACAACCTAGGCTGGTCAATCGCTCCACGCCACTGCTGCTTCACGACAACGCTAGAACACACACTGCGCAACAGACGGCTACTAAATTAGAAGAGCTTCAATTGGAAAGTCTAAGACATCCTCCGTACTCCCCGGACCTTGCTCCAACAGATTACCATTTTTTTCGAAATTTGGATAACTTCTTGCAAGGGAAAAAATTCAACTCCGATGGGGCAGTCCAAATCGCCTTCAAAGATTTTATTGATTCCCGTCCGACTGGTTTTTTTAGTAAAGGGATCAATGAACTACCTATAAGATGGCAAAAGTGCATAGAAAATAATGGTTCATACTTTGATTAATTAAATATATAATATTAAAAAATATTCGACTTTTTGTTCCTCCCATACAAAACGCCAATTTCATATGTAAGGACCTAATATATTGTGTATAAACTATAAATTTTTATAAATTGTACCTACCTATTATTTAAAAACAAATATTTTTTTTATTATAACTATACAGAGTGTTTTTTTACTGGGTCAGTACGGGAGCATCTATAATAGAGACCAATAAATGTTTTTGGTAAAAAAAATATGCCAATCGATTTAGTCCTTTGTAAGCATCATTTTATTTAATCGGATGAAATGAATCTAAGCAGCGGGAGAAAAACAAATGAAGTAGGTATAATTATAAATAAAAATAAAAATTATTTATTTCAGACCGGCATAGTCCATATCGGTACACCTTTTACAAAAAATAACACAGAAAAAGAAATAATGAAATGAAGTAGTTAGCCAAATTGGACAAAATGTAATTTCACACAACAGGACATTGCAAAATTTCTCAAACATGATAGTAAACTCGGGTCTAAGCTAATTTCACATTTAAAATTTATTCTATGCACAAAGAAATAATAGAAATATAAACGTAAGGTATTTATGAAGGTATGCAGTTATACAACAGCTTATCCGATAATATTAGGAACTGTTTATTATAAACATTAAACATTAAAAAAAAGAAAATTTATTTACTAAAGTACCGGTACCAACCAAAGGCATTATGCCTACCATTTGTGTACTTTTTTATAATTGTATGCAATAAAGTATTAAATTAAATAAATAAAATTAGCAAACTGTTACAATTAACTTAGGATTCATTAATTAAGCTTACGATAAGCTAAGCATATGTAAGTAAGATTATTGTTACTCATTTATGTGAACATTGTTCTTTTGATTTCAATAAATTCCAGAAACTAAAGCTATTTTATAGACCTACTAGCTTTTGCCCGCGGCTTCGCACGCTCTATTCAAGTAGCTATGTCCGTCCCCGGGATATCGTTTACCTCCCTGCCAAATTTCATCAAGATTCGTTCAGCCGGGAACGAAATAAAAACCGATCCTATCCTATGCCCGTCTCCTGGTTCTAAGCTACGTCCCCACCAATTTTCAACCAAATCGGTTCAGCCGTTCTTGAGTTATAAATAGTGTAACTAACACAACTTTCTTTTATTATATAGATTTAACAGGGAAAAACAAAAAAACGAGCCACATTAAAACCGTCTCCTCTACAGTATTTGTTTTAAAAATCGAGGCCATGACACATTCCACAACTTTTCAAGCCACCATAGGTACTATACTATTCTGTGGCACTAGGTTATAAGATCAAAAAATTCAAAATTATTTGTTTCCATCTAGATTTCCTTAACCAGATACCTGTGTTCGTGTGACTTTGAAAATGTCAAATATTGCAAAGTATATAATATTATGTGGTACCTTAGGATATAACAAGGAAAATGTACGAGGAAACAGTGCTTTTTTGACTTGCTTCACGCTTGTAGAGATTTTATTAAATAAATGTTGATGAGAACTAGTTTTTTTATTTATCAATATTTAAAGAGAATAGGCATTTCGTTTGTTAATGTAAACCAAAAGAAACGCAGGATCATGTAGAATAGCTTTTTTAGCAGCATAAATATCATTATAGTTTAATTCTACTTCTGTAAATGCCGGGAGTGGCCCAATCAGTAAATCCGACCCCGTCCTTAACTGTACATGTTGTAAGTTTGCTGTGTTTATAACACTTAAAAGTTTGGCAAATCGATCATTAGGGTTATTAGAAAATGATATAGCTACTGCTAGTTTCACTTGTCCACTTTCGTCGTGTGGTGCCGGCGGTGGCATAGAATTTACACCACACCAACTCTTCCCACGGGTGTCGTAAAAGGCGACTAAGGGATATCTACCGGGGGTAGGCAGGTCAAGGGGAGGCCTGCGTCCAGCAGTGGACCAATATAGGTTGTTGAGGTGAGGTGAGTTCAACTTGACTTTGAAAATTCTTTATACGGTTCTCTGTAATAGACCTATACCTAGGTATATTTCTCAACTTTGTTTTTATCGTGACCATTATGGTCCGATTTGAAATGTTTGATTACTGCTTTGTTGGTTGGAGATAGACTGTAGTAAATACTATCTAAACAAGTGGCAGATGTTAGGGTAACACTAGTAGGAACACAAAAAAGAGGTCGTTAACTATAGCATTAGAATAAATTAAGCAGCCTATCGGCAAGGGGATTCGCTAAAATATCTATATTAAGGGCACCACACAATGAGATCCTTTCTACATGTGAATAATTTCAGCGAAACTTCTTCCATAGTACATTCAAAAGCTACCTGGTTTGCGTCAGGATAAATCATTGGATGAATGGATGGGCCCGCTGGCCCTCCACCCTGGAGGGCCAGCGGGCCCATCGATTTATCCACCCTGTATTCTCAACCTCCACCTCAACAGACTGTATTGGTCCACATCTGAACGTAGGCCTCCCCCAGTTTGATGGTATAATTGTTCTGCAGGGGGCGCTGCTGCCCGCTCGCGTCCCTAGGTATATATATCCCTTAGTCACCTCTTACGACACCCGCGTAAAGAGTTGGGGTTGTGCAAATTCGAAGCCAGCACCACACAGCTATACCCATAACATACAAGTTCTGCTCAGCTTGGGGCTAGATAATACTGGCTATGAATTGTCCAGCATTATTTATCTATTATAATTCAAATGGTAATGAATTGCATTTTATGCGCATAAATTTTACGGCAAAGCTCGAAAACATTGACCTTCAGTTTGATACGAAACAATTTCATGTCACAAAAATGTAAATAGCGGTATAATAGCCAGCTGTCGTTTTAAAGTGAATATGTGTTTTTGTGAACATGTTTGTTTATTCTTTATGTCGTTAATAAAATTTGAATTAAAATTATTGTTTAATAATGCTGAACGCCTTGACGAGGCACCAATACTCATACACTTAAGCTCTAATTTTTTTTATTTATTTTAATTTATTTTACTTTATTCGGAGAACAAAAAGTTTTACACACACATATATATTATATTATGTTATTATTAAGTAAGAATGAATAAGTGGTACCTTGAAGTAATAAAAACCATGCACCTACTTAATGTCTTAAGAATAAAACATTTATAAAGACTTCAAGCGTAGTTTCTGCGCTGGCATCGGGCATTTATAAGGCATAAAAAGACGTTTATTAGGCATTTACTCAATCCGCCCTGTTAATGCCCGGCTAAAATCCATCTCTACACATTATAAATAAACTTACATACCTACTAACATACAACAATTGCTCGCAATACCTCACATGTAGAAGCTGTAAGATTGCTTGCTTGCGGAGAAGGAATGAAAAAAAAAAACAATATTTGGTATTTGCTTCCTGCAAAATATATTATCTTCCTCGACATCACCAGAATAGAACCTGGCACCATTCACAAGTTTCCTTTCTTTTAATTTCTCTACAAATCTGAACCTAGTATTTTATTGACTCTAAGAAAATTTGTCTACATATAGATCGTGCAATAAATAGTTCATAAAAACGTCAAAACAGATAAATTACAGGCGAGCTGAGCGAGATTATAGCACTTGGTACTTAAACTGTAACTAAATAAAACGAATTAGGCATACAATAAAACTAAGTATAAAAGTAATACATACTAAACTATTTCATAAACACCTCGTACCAGAAATATAACCATACATCTAATCCCACCATACAATTAACTGTTGAATGTTAAAACTGTATTAATAAAAAAAAGCCGGAAATCGGCAGTTGTTATAAAAATTATAATTTCTTTACAAAATCCATGGATAAGCTGATTCAACCAGCTTATTATAATTTTTGGGGCTAGGTGATGCTGTGTGGATTGCCCAGAATTATTATTATTCTTTTTATTAAAAAAAACGGTTAAAGCATGACGAAATAATATAATATGTTGCGGTCACCTCACAGGTTCCATCTGAAAACCAGTGCTAACTTGCATTAATGCGAGGTAGCATCAAGCTGAGGTGGAACCCTTTGACCTGCATCGCTACAGCATTATATTTTTATATTATGTACTACGCTAGTCTATAATGGTTACTACCTACCTACTTATACCTATCTGTTCTGTGTTGTAACTGTGTTGCTCAATAAATGTATCTATCTATCTATCTATCTATCTAATATTTAAAAAGTGTAGTGTCGTTTCGTTCCACCCATTAAGGGTCGGAACAATACTAGAAAAAATTACTAGTGTCGTTTCGCCCACTGAGGAGCATTTTTACCATACATTGCTGGTTTTGAAATAAAACCTATTTATATTTTTACCCACGATGAAACGGAGGCGGTATATGCATTTAGGGTGTGATGTTGTTTTAAGGACCATACACCAGTGAAAGTGGCGCCCCCAATTATTTTATCTTATAATTACGTTAAACGCAGCAACTTTTAAAAATCCTACGTTCAGTTTGTGGTATCTATTATAAGTTATTTATTAATGCCTCTGTAATAGTTTCATTTTGTAAAGCTTAGGTAGAGATACGAAGTTGCGCTTTTTGGCCACCAAACTCTATTTTCGCATCTCCTCCTAAACAATATGAGATAAAATTATTACAGAGGTATTAAAAAATAGCTTATAATAGATACCACAAACTGAACGTAGGATTTTTAAAAATTCCTATGATAAACGTAAAAATAAGATAAAATAGATATCGCTGTCATATTGGCTCGGGTATGCGCCTTAATTGCAAAGAACAGCTAGAGCTGTCATAGTATTCCACTAATCTGTTTAACATCAAAGTAGAACCTACGTTGATATAGAGATTTATTAAAAGAGGATGCGGTTAGGTACGTCAAATCTATAAAAAAAGGAAAAACCCAGGGTTTTTTTTACCCTTTACCTACAAAAATATTTTCAACATTAATCATTAACTACGCTAGTGAAGTTTTTTGTTACTGTAGCTCTCTCACACACTCAGCCACTCATCCGCTTATAGAATAAGATATTTATGATAGTGATAGTCTTAAGCCTCCAATACATGTTGGCCCAACGTTGCCGAGTGAAAGCCAATACGTTTGCATAGCCTTGCCATCGCTCGCCTCCCTTCGGAGCTGTACCGGTTTTTCTGCACAAATCAATGGCGCTTGCCTGCGCTCAGCCAATCGTGTCCACATATTTGTGTAGTTTGTGGTGCAATAGTTTGCGTATACTTGCCAAACGTCTAGACAGTGGCACTTGCCTGCCTTACCTCGGCCAACCTGTATTGGGGGCTTTTGATTTTGTCCAAACTCTTTCTGCGACTGTTGTAAAAGACGACAAAGGGATAGAAATCCCGACTGTTGTAAAAGACGACAAAGGGATAGAAATCCCGACTGTTGTAAAAGACGACAAAGGGATAGAAATCCACCGGCGGGTGGGCAGTAGCCTCTTGAACAATCCGCATTGCCAACTGCAGTGCCAGCAGTGCTCAGGCATAGGGCGTAAACCTGAAAGGGCGCACAAATGACCAGGACGACTAAATACGCTGGACTATATAATATGCTGGACGGTGTGATTGATAAGCATCTCAGTCATAATTTGAGCTTACACGATGCTCAGTTCGGTTTTAGGGCCGGACTGTCTACTGAATCGGCAATACTGAGTCTCAAACACACTGTCCGGTACTATACCAGCAGAAACACACCTGTCTACGCCTGTTTCTTGGATTTATCTAAAGCTTTTGACCTTGTGGCGTATGACAGGCTGTGGCCGAAGCTGTCCGACGATACAGGCCTGCCGCCTGAGCTAATAATGCTCCTAAAGTATTGGTATGGCAATCAACGTAACATTGTGAAATGGGCAGGATCGTTATCGACCGAGTATAGGCTGGAATGTGGAGTAAGACAGGGCGGAATTTCTTCTCCACGAATTTTTTACCTGTACATGGATCGTCTGATCCGTGAGCTCAGCAGCACCGGTATAGGCTGTTCAATTGATGGAATGACAGTTAACAACATAAGTTACGCCGATGACATGGTGTTGCTGAGCCCATCGATCAGTGCCCTCCGGAAGCTGCTGAAAATCTGCGAGAGTTATGCGGCTGGCTCATGGGCTCAGTTACAACGCCAGCAAAAGCGAGCTGATGGTTTTTAAAACTGGAGCGAAGACGTGGAATATGTCCACGGTCCCATCAGTTTCGCTGGCAGGCACTGAACTGAAGAAAGTAGCCAAGTTCATGTATCTGGGCCACTGGGTTTCCGAGACTCTCTCAGATGACCTAGATGTAGAAAGGGAGCGCAGGGCATTATCAGTTAGAGCAAATATGTTAGCCCGCAGATTCGCGCGATGCAGTACAGCTGTTAAAATAAGTTTGTTTAGAGCGGAACTGTCAATCTTTTTATACGTGCAGTCTGTGGGTTAACTACACGCAGAAATGCTGGAATGCCTTCCAGTATAATAATGGATTCAGAGTGCTACTGGGACTGCCCCGCTTCTGTAGCGCATCCGGGATGTTTGCAGAGTCCCGCGTTGATGATTTTTATGCAATCATCCGCAACAGAACAGCATCCCTGATGCGCCGGGTCAGGGGCGGTACCAGTAGCTACCTGAAACTTATAGCTGAAAGGCTGGACACGGACTGCGCTTTCATGGAGCACTGGACGCGCACATATAGTGTTATGCGCTTATGATAATGTTCCATTAATTTAAGATATTTTTTGTTTTGATTTCATTGTGTTTTCTATCTTATAAATATGGCTGAAATATGTACTCATATGTATCTAAGCTGAAATAAATGTATTGAATTGAATTGAATTGAAATACCTACTCCAGTTTATACTGGTGATTACCTACGCCGCAACAAACTGTGTACCTATAACTACCGTAGGTCCGGTAGAGGGGAGGGGGGCGCAGACAAGTATGCGAGACAAGGATCTTATAAAACTATAAACGATTGTACCGACTTTACGAGTCCACGTTCCGTTCGTTATAAAAATTACAGTATCTGTTATAGTTTGTGAGGGGACTACCTCATCTTTACTCTCATTATGCAGACCAGGGAAAAAGCTAATAAACCGCTTATCAAGGTTCTGGGTATTTTCTATATAACTAATAAAAATATCTTTGTATATAATGTATGTATGTATGTATGTATGTATGGTATTAAGTACTAGCAAAACAACGGTACTATATCTGGTACTACTATGTAAGGTTATCTCAATCAACTGACGCTGCGGGTTGTGTTGCTCCCAGAATTAGCGACATCTTCTTTCAACTTTATGAACTATATACACAGGTAGCTGTAACTGAGTTTTTTACTTTTAAAAGCTCATCTAAGTAGGCTGCTAGCTTACAATGTAGTACCAATTTAAAATTACAGCTATGCAAGCGTGTTACGTCACCACGGTCATGTGATGCTGATCAAACATGTTAGATCAGCATCACGTGACCCTGCCATCTGTCTAGTTTAAAGGATAGTGTTGCAGCTGTCACGCATTCTGCGCATCAGGTTTGCGTTCTTTTTACGGAAAATGGCAGCAAATCTTTCCTCCTCTAACTCTGCAAACATCTCTGATGTACTCTAGAAACGAATCAGTCCCAACAGCATCCTAAAAACATTATTTTACTGTACCACAGACATCCGAGCTGCGCGCAGCACCTACTGTAGGCGTATGGCCTCTAGCGGCCCTGTCGTTCATTGGTGGGTAGAAACTTTTGCAATATACCTACAGATAAACATTAAAACGAGTACCTCTTGCCCCTAGAGCCCTACGCTCTCATTCAGTGTCAGTTGTTTTTATTTCAATTGAAGTTATTTTCTAGGAATTCTTTGACCAGCGGCTTTAAAGACAATGTATATACTATCAGGATTTTAGTCCTTGATGCCTCCATCTGGCTCCATCATCAAAACCCTAGTGATGACCAGGGTTTTGATGATGGAGCCAGATGGAGGTCATAGGAACTCTTAACAAAACGACGACGTACCCTCACCGAGTTTGAGCTTGTTGAATTTGTCTTCCCAACTACATTGGTAAAAGCTTTGCATCTTAAAGTATTATTGATACGTGGTAACAAACATTCACACTTTGACTTGACTTTATTTATTAAATTTGTACGATTCTTTGAATATAAATATATTGTTTTGAGTAGAAGTGGTAACAAACATTCACACAGACTTTATTTATTAAATTTGTACGATTCTTTGAATATAAATATATTGTTTTGAGTAGAACAAGAACATGTGAATAAAAGTCAAAACCCTTGGCTGATATTGTGAAAGGAATGTGTACTATCTTATATTATTGGCTGTAGTCAACCCGTTTGTCCAGTCTTCTTTTTAAAACATGACATTCACACACACATCAACAGCCTTTACCGATCACTATACCTTAATACCTTATTGGCTCTGATCATTGCGGAGTAGTAAACCAATAATCCTAAAGGAATCGTTGTTCCGTGAATATTGCTTAGTCGCCACTTAAAAACCCACGATTACGACCCCATTTATAATATTTATAGATAGTAGAAGCGAGCAATGGAAAGAGATATGCTCGGAGTCTGTCTGAATTCATCCAACAGAGAACCATAGTTATCGACATAGCTCAAACAATTCGCATGCAGTGGCAGTGTGTCGGCCATATCTCGCGAAGAACCGACAATAACTGGGCAACGTATTCTTGAGTGGAGACCGCCACTTTTACGTTTAAGACGCCCTCCGGCCAGGTGGGAAGACAATTTGCGAAAGACTGAAGGCAGATGCTGGATGCGTGAAGCTGAAGACAGGGTGCTATAGCGCTCATTAGGAGAGGCCTGTGTCCAGCAGTTTATAGGTTGATGATGATGATGATAAAAGTAGAAAAGATGGAAAACTCCAAAGTTTTATCCTAGAGTATCAATTATTCGCTAAAATCGCATGAGCATTTCCAATATAATAATTGACATGACTGTCTTCATTGATTGCAAACAATTCACTCGCGCGAGTCCAAGTTTCCTAGAAATGTGTCAATAAGTAGCAGCTCCGGCCATGTGCGTTGACGATCTGCGAAAGATTGCAGATGCTGGATGCATCAAGATAACAGGGCCATAAAGTACGTCAAGTAGACGACTCCTCAACCCTCAACCTCAACTCGACAGGACGAATATCCAAAATCCCGAAATGTCCAACCAAACCACAATATAAACCAATCGGTTATCACCATTGATTAATTAAAAAGGGAAGATAGGTTACGTTCTCCCAGCGCTTAGGTACTCAAAAATTGGCATGTGTTACAACTACACGCAAACACATACGCTCACAGTTATATTTCTAGTCCTGTGCAATACAAAGAACAACAATGACGGAAAGACTTACCTAAGACCGAAGTGAGACCGAGACAACAATATTTCACGCGAATCACGAACGCCCGTGCCGCCGGTCCGACGGTGACTGAGGTGAGAGCACACAGTTTTACACAATATGAGGTTGCCATTTTCGAGAAACTAGTACCTCATCCTCTCTTTTTAATCACTCGATCAAAATCATAAGCATGCACGTTGATCATACGATTGACTAGAATTATTACGATTAACATTGGAAACATTATGAACGTAATAAGCTTTACACCGAGCATAACACCGGACCGTACTACCGTTCTCCAAGCCAAGACAAGAACAAAAAGAAACAAGTGTGTGTCTCGCTGTCTACCCGCCATACTGTCTTTTCTTACCCGAACGATGGCGGAAGCATCCGATTTAGTACGAAGTTGCGTGAACGAGAATCGATCAATTGACGCTCCAAAATGCGCCTAGATGGCGATTGTGCTTAGTTGGCAACATCACTGTCTATTTGACTCTGACAAAAGCACAATTTGATGAACACAAACCAACCATTGGTTTGTGTTATTTGTGGAAATTGAAACACCGTTCGAATACCTATGTAATCCCTCTATTTTTTATCACCGTCTCCGACATTATATTTTTTTTATAAAGAAAAAATACTAAGGATGCCTACATTTACTAATACAATTTCTGGCATTTATATGAAGTTTCTTCGTAATGGTCATATAAACCTATTTTTACAATTATTTTTGTTTGATAAAATTCCTAAGTGTGTTTTAAATTTTGATTCAGTTGTTATTTGATCTCAAAATATGAACATCAACACTATTATTATTTGAAAAGAACGTGCACCTACCTACTCCAGGAATAACCTTGCCAAACGCGTTTTAAACTACTTAGTACTTGGACCGGTTAAGGTATAAGCGGAGTACACTGCCAACTGGGTAACAAAATAAATGTGTGCATTTTTATTATTTTTTATACATATTGCGATGTGGGCAACAACAACGATGGTTTTTGTAAAAGCGAGAGGAAAAACCAGCTTGAATTTATCGAAGGACTTTGCCAACATAGAAATTAAAGACTTAAACTCTGGCTTAGAATTTACACAAGCCTAATTCTTCCTGCGGTTTTCCTCAGAGGCAACTAAGGGATATCTACCGGAAGAGGGCAGCAGAACCCCCTGCTCTCCTCCGTAGACCGAGACACGTTCTCGATGACCCCGTTGACCTAATCGCTGCCGCTAACCCGGAGGTGACGTCAACCGATTTGTTACCGTACACTAGACAGCCGACTAAAAACCGACCCCGCTGGAAGCGGGATCGATTAAGCAGTTGGAGCAAAATCCGTCCCAAGCATTTTATCCTCTAGTAGATAATCTGATATTTTAATGTTAGCCTTTTTGCACAGTAAAGTTTTGACAGTTTGTTTTATTTTATTTACTGAGCGATTTCCTATTTATTTACTGAGCTCGACTTTTACTGTATACAAAATATCTGAGAGATATAGCGACTGCTTGCAATCTGCAAAATGCCTTTCATTAATTAATCAAACTAGTTTATAAGTTTAATTTTGTAGGTATTTATTGTGTCAATTTGTAAATCTATATTTTATTTATTATAATTAACTTCCCGTGTGTTTGGTGTTTACATTGAGTTTACATTATGGGACTCGATGATCCGTGACGTCACAAAATGCAATGGCTAACATGGCAGCATTTTTATCACCCGAAACTGAGTGTAGTTTTACTTTTAGTTTTTTAGCTATGTGTTCTATTTTCTATCCAATCAGATTTTCTGTGATCTTATTAATGGGATGAGAGATTTTGTTTTTTGCTAGGTTTACTTATTCAAAATTTCAGCTCAACAGTAGTTTCCACGGTTGGTATGACGGATGTTTTTTGCCTCTTCACGCGATAACTACTGAACCAATCGTGTTAAAATATTGCATAAAATTAAATGTAGGTCAAAGCCTGGAATAACCGCTACATACTTTATGGCTGCGACAGAGATCGTAATGCCATTATGAGGAAAGAAGATTTGTTTTAATTATTGTTTAATTGTTGTTAGCCTATTAAAGTTTAGTATTATATAAATTAGAGAAAACTAGAATCAGCAACCTGTAATTATCATTAAGTTTACTATTTATTACTTGAGTACAACGTAGTGGCAACGGCTATATTTTTAACCGACTTAAAAAAAGGAGGTTCTCAATTCGACTGCTTTTTGTAACCTCAGAACTTTTGACTGAGTGGTTTGATTCTCATGATTCTTTTTTTATTCGAAAGCTGGTGCTTCTCGTGTGGACCCATTTTAATTTGATCCAGTTCTGACATTGAGATAGTAAAAATGTTTACTTAATTGAAGTTATTAAAGCAAAATCAATTATTTATTAATTTGTTACGTAACTCCTATACCTAAGCTTAAAATGTAGTTGTTTTTAGCGCGAAACCGCAGGTGGAAGCTATTTTATTATTTAGTATATAGATAAAATTGCTGGCGGCGCTAGTTTGAGTCGGGGTAGTACTTTGAGTTGAGTTTTATTTGGCTGACTTTCACTTTCTTTTTGATGACCTCTATGGCGCGGTGGGCGAAGGTCTGCCTGCGACGCAGGAGGTTGCGGGTTCGATTCCCGCCTCGGGACAAATTTGTGTACGATCTGCAGAAATTTGTTTAGGGCGTTCTGGATGTTTTTCTATGTATAATAAAAAATATCTATCTATGTAATGTATTGTATTATGTATATCAGTTATCTAATACCCCTAACACAAGCTCTGCTTAGCTTGGGGCTAGATAATGCTGTGTGAATTGTCCAGCATTATTTATTTATTTGTTTATTTATTTATAGATATATAGATTAGATAGATTATAACTTTATTGCACCATCAATACATAACAAAAAAAAACAAAGAAATTACTGCTAACTAATCTAGAGAGGCACAATTGGCTATATTATGTGCACCTTTTATACTCTTACTGTTCTTTTGTTATATTTCCTGTGCTGTTTGTGTGATTCCAATAAAAAGACTACCTATATATTTATCTAGAAGCCTATGGAATCAGGATTTTGCTCCGATTTTTGTTTGAACACTGAACGTCAAGGTTACGTTCATTTTCGGAACTGAGGTAAACAGCTCTTTCTTTTTCCTTGATTGAATTGGAGCGTTTACGCAATAGGTGCTTTTGGCCTTTATTTTAATAGAGATAAATTTAATTTAATGTAGATTGCTGTCGTAACGTAGCTTTGGTAAGCATAGGTACTACAGAAATCGTAATAGAAAGAAGAAAGAAAGAAATGCATTTATTTAGAACAACAGAAGAAACTCATAATAATATTGTATCCTACAAATATGAGTAAGTAGAATCAAAATAGAGAGCCAGACAATCTTATAGGATGTAGTTATATAAAAGTTGTTATAAAAGTTGTAATAATTACAAGTTCTAAGGTAGGTACCGATAATTTTGTTTTTGTGGTAGGCACATGCACGCGCTGGACAACCAGCTTCCTTTGTGTAGAACGGACCAGCGCTGTCAAGCGCCGCCGGTAAGCGCTTATAAGTTTCCAGCTTTCTTTCTGTATACGGCCTAACAAACTGTTAAGGAATGTAAGTGCAGACTGTTACCTTCCTCAACACAACACATAAACAATCTACAGGTAGCTCAAGTGATTAATATCAATACCAGTCGGAAGCGTACCCAAGACGCTGGCTGCATTGCCCCGCTATAGGTATGGCAATGCTGATGCAAAAGAAAGTTACAATAAAATAATAGAAATCAATTAAAATTAGTATAATAAACAATTAAAACAATTGAGTTAACTGCAGACTGTTGCAAACAAAGTTATAAGCGAACTCAAGACGCTGGCTGCATTGCACCGCTGCTGTACGGAAAATGCTGATGCTCTGCGTTCACCGCCAGAAACACCGCAGAAACTCACTAGATTATCTCGTCATAGACAAATTTGAATATTATCAACTGAACGATGTTTGATCAAGGCTTGGAATACCACTATTTTCAAATCCCGGTATCAATGACCTGAAGTACGTAGTAGAAGTAGTAGTTCTTTGGTACCGGTACTAAAATATTACGTATTTTCAATAAGCACCAGTATATTTACGGGTATTATGCTCGTAAAATACCTGTATCAACAATCAATTTCAATACCAAATAAAATGTTTATCTTTATACCTTTAAACGAGCAATTCTTGTATAAATAAATATAAATATATAATCTGAATTTCGGAAACGGCTCCAACGATTTCAGTATAGTATACAGGGGGTTTCAGAGGCAAAAAATCGATCTAACTAGGATACATTTTTAGAAAATGTCGTTTTATTCGTGTTTTCAATAAACTTACAACTTTATCGTAATCTCTTGTTGAAATTGACTCTTCCTGACATCTACTGGCGAATAGTAATACTATTTTATTCGTGTTTTCAATAATCAACTTTATCCCAATAAACTTAAATATTTAAGCGATAAATCCTGACATATATTGGTAAGTCATAAAATTATAATTTCTAAAAAACTAAATTTATTAAAAAAATTGTCCAGGTACTTGAAGTAAAATGTAATAGGTAGTCTAAGATAATTTTAATATGAGAGATAAGCATGTTCGTATTAGTTTACATTTAAAATAAGAAACACACTAAACCATGGATTAAGTAATCTGAAATAAAAATAATAATAATTTGAATACCGGTATTTTTAGGCAAAGCACCGGTACTTTTGTGAAATTACCGAGTAAGTATTAGCGAAACAGTAACGGTATTATTGGTACCGATACCAAGCCCTTTGTACGATCTAGAACTTTTTTATTAACAATTACAGAAATTGCATTATTTACCGATTTTCGTGACGATTTCCTGATCTAAACCCAAAAGGTGATAAGTACCTTCTAAACTGCAAATATAGTTACGTACAGACTTACCCACAATACAATACAATACAATACAAATATTCTTTATTGCACACCATATACAAACAGAGACAGGACAGGAATATACAAATACAAGTAACGTTGTATAATGGGCGGCCTTATCGCTATGAGCGATCTCTTCCAGGCAACCTTTGGATGGACAGGAAGTGGTAGAACAAGTGAAGACGATGGCGTGTTATACAGAATATAATTTGGGTAAAACATCGTAAACAAATACTGTAGCTATAAATATATAATACAAATATGACAGATATATAAATACATAACATAAATATGGCAGATAAGTAAATATAAAGCATAAATATGGTTTATATACACAGGTAAATATCTTAATTTGACATTAACAGTTTGATATAGAGGTAAGGAAGTGTTCGTAGACCATAATGTTTGAATGTAGCAAGAGACTTAGCTTGCTGCTACCCACGTTCACTAACAATATTTTTTAGATTCTGTAAGATTGTGTTGAGAAAAATACAGATCGGAATCCATGTATGTACAAATTCGCACAGATCTAAAATCAAAATCAAAAATATAGATTCACGCTGCGTATTAGGTCCGTATACCTTATTCATGTGACATTTAGGTATGTAAATGATCTTCCGCAAGCTATCATTAGTATTAGTTTTATGATGTTGGTATTTATTAGTTTACTTACACGTGTCTTAAAATTTGACTATCTAATTAATTTAAAAATATCAGTTAACTAGTCCATAACACAAGACCTGATGCTAGAGTGACGTTTATGCTATAGAAAAGCGTTGCTCAAGCATATATCGATGACTGAGGAAGCTTTCATAATACGGGCCTCAGTCAGCTTAGCTTGGGACTTTATGTTCTTGTGTTATGGACTAGTTAACTGATATACTTAAATTAATTAGATAGTCAACCATGAATCCATAATGGTAGTTTTTTTAAAGGTAGTATTTTTTGTGGACATGGACAGAGAGTATCATCCCTTGATCAAAAATCACACTAATATTATGAATGCGAAAGTTTGTATGGATGTATGGATGGATGGATGAATGTTTGTTACCTCTTTACGCCAAAACTATTGAACGGATCTGGCTAAAATTTTGCACACAGGTTATTCTAATCCCGGAAACAAAGGCTACTTTTTATCCCAAAAATCAATTCCTGTAGGATAAAAATCACCCATAAACGTTTCCATAGGGACAACACGTGCGAAGCCGCGGGGCGCAGCTAGTTATATATAAAGGTATGAACTGACCGGTGTATTTTTTGGTGCATGTAAAATAATTTCCTTGTTAAAAATATATCTATCTATCTATCTATCCAGCCGGTAACACCCACTGCTGAGTATAGGCCTCTTGTATTTCTCTTTTTTTTTTATTATATAGCAAAAAATATTTTGTCACATTTGTTTTATTAAGTGAATTTTCATCGGTTGTTTATAATCACACAAGCTGCGCCGCGCCTCGCGCAGTTTGGTGGTATAGTAAATAAATAAATAATTAATCGTGCTGCAGGGAGCGCTGCTGTCTGCCCCCTGGTGGGTATCCCTTAGTCGCCTCTTACGACACCAACGGGAAGAGTTGGGGTGGTAAAAATTCTAAGCCAGCTCCACACAGCTACAAAGACCATACACAGCGGGTATCATTCTCGGGAGTAC
Source organism: Eupithecia tripunctaria (assembly GCA_955876795.1). NCBI lineage: Eukaryota > Metazoa > Arthropoda > Insecta > Lepidoptera > Geometridae > Eupithecia > Eupithecia tripunctaria. The sequence goes on from OY041604.1 coordinate 2,789,789, forward strand.
AATTTATAAATTTTCTTAATGTATCCAACAATGCAAAATGAATAGGTATTGGAAACAAAACTTCACACAATGTTACTAATGATGAATAAACCATTAAAGCATTTCAAAATTCTGCTAACATAAGGGATAACACATGTTATTAAACGCCAGGGATAATTACTCTGATATCTAAGATCACACAGGAGATACTAAAAACATAGCTAATAGACGAACTTAGTAAGCAAAAAAGGCAGTTAAAAGTGCTCTAGCTAGTTATTATAACCATACTGTACCGTGTCAATTGTTTTTTAAACTTTTATATGTATAATTTTTTGGTTTTAAGTAATGTATGCAAGCTTTTTGTTTCCGGAGCGTCATTAGGTAACCTTGCGTTATACATAAAACTATACAAATGTAATGGTATTTAACATAAATTTATATAGACTTATGCCTGCGACTCTTTTCACAAACACGAAATTTCTAAATTATTTTATTGTTTTCGTGTGTAACAAATATTTTTCAGAATTATGCAAAGAGTCAATCGACAATCTGTGCAAAATCTATGAAAAACTTAAAAAGGGTATTTTAGGGTATGGAATTAGTATAGTTTTAGCTACTAATTTCACTGTCTTCGATGTCCTAGGACTATGCAATGTTTTTTTTATGCAATGTTGACTGTGCTATGTTAACATGATTGCAATGTTGATTATGCTATGTTGCTATGAGGACTATGCAAGGTTTTTTCATGCCATGTTTCCTTTAGTTGTAAAAAGGTTACATATAGACATGTGTTACACATTCGCATTTATAGTAATTCCTTAGTAGGATGTGGATGGATGACATAAATAGACAAACATTATACATATTTTTAGATTGATTTTAAATGATTAAATTAATGTCACTTGGCCTTTGTATTAGGCCTATTGAATAAACATGGTGTAGGTTATGATATAGTATAAATATAAGAGAGTAAGAGATATTTAATTTTTACTCATATTTCTCCTTTTCTACAGTATGCGAATGATGCCACCCATAAACGAGGGATATTTATTTTGTCTATGATACTGCTTATTTCTCTACTCTATGGATAGTATATTATTATACCTACTAAGTCACCTAAAGGACCAAACTTTTTCATTTTCAATTTCCAAGGTATGGAAACTACACAACTAGCAAGGTAAAATTAGATTACCTAAAATGATCAAATTTCAGGCTTTTTGTCACACACATATCATTGATTCGGCCCATACATTGAATAAGCACGTACTTGATAAAACCAGTCGTCCACATTGAACAGAGCGAACACGATACTACTTGGATTCAAAGGGTAAATAATGGTTCGTATGAAAAGTGACTTTTTAATCGAATTGTGCATAATTCACAATTTGCATAACCCCAACTCTTCCCGCGGGTGTCGTAAGAGGCGACTAAGGGATATCTACCGTTGGCGGGCAGCAGCGCCTCCTACAGGACAATGCTACCATCAAACTGCGATCCCCAACCCGCCTGCCTAGCGTGGGGATTCACGTCATTATCCCCATGAGATTCAGGGGAGGCCTGCGTCCAGCAGTGGACTAATATAGGCTGTTGAGGTTGAGGCATTTTCGATTTCCGTCCGCCTTGTCATTGTTTTGTTGTCACTCCGTCCGATTCATACGCCTTCAAGTCAAGACTACGTCACAAGATTCTCATAGTGGAAACAATCATTATCGAGCCTTGATACGTAAGTATCATATCAACGGCCGATTGTTTATTATGCACGTGTAGACGCATGCCTTCGCATTTTGTACTGAACCAGCTGCGTGCGAGGTTGCGCGCAGCATCCCTCGCGAAAACTGATATCTTTGGACATCTTTTGGCGCATTGACCTCAATACTACCTGGTCCTGATTCTTTGAGATGTCATTTTATATCGTTTGTGTTATCATTTTATAAACTTGTGGAAAGTGATTGCATTCCAGAATGAACGGTAAGTGGATTTTAATCGATGGAAAGAATTTACGCTGTAATGTATAATATAGGTACCTAATTAATTAATTACATCGTGGAATATTTGTAGGTATGCCCCATTACATCATCAGAACCTGTTATGTAGAATTGAAATGTTATATTATATTGTATTTTGTTATCGATAATGTGGTTTCTAATGTCATTGTTGCTATTATCATCTGGGATTACTTGTTTTTGATATGGGAGTGGATTGCCAAATCTGCAGAAATCATGAAAGGTTATGCAAAGAGGGGACTCATTTTATGAGTCCCCTCTTGAGACGCGACGCGACGACGACGGTCTGTTAATAATAATAATAATAATAATAATAATATATTTTTATTGCAGACACAGTGATCCATATTTTACACGAGACAAACTTACAAAAAATCTACTAAATATACAGTATTTGTACATAAAAAAAGTCACTTATACAATTATATTTCAGGAGGCAATATCCACCCACCGTCTAAATGTAATTGTATGAATAAGTCTTTCTGCCAGACTTCTAATAATCGAATTATCGCACGAGTCAACTGGGCGCATACCCGAGCCAATCTGACAGCAATTCCTATTTTATCATATTTTTACGTTTATCATAGGAATCTTTTAAAATCCTACGTTCAGTTTGTGGTATCTATTATAAGCTATTTTTTAATACGTCTTTTATAATTTTATCTCATATAGTTTAGGAGGAGATGCAAAAATAGAGTTTGGTGGCCAAAAAGCGCAACTTCGTATCTCTTCCTAAGCTTTACAAAATGAAACTATTACAGAGGCATTAATAAATAGCTTATAATAGATACCACAAACTGAACGTAGGATTTTTAAAAATTCCTGCGTTCAACGTAATAATAAGATATAATAGTTGGGGGCGCCACTTTCGCTGGTGTATGGGCCTTAAAAGTTTTTGTGTCAACCGCCAAAACTGGTAAATGACGGGACACAAAAAAATCACTGTATTGATTTACGGGAACTTTAATTTGTGATAGAACTCTTTTTTAAATGTGTATATGTTGTTTTTGGGGTTCTTCACTGTTCGGAAACATGGGTTTGTGGTGTTTATCGGATATTTCACTCACTTCACTGATTAGCACAGTTTGTTATTGTTTTTCAGTTCGTCTTTGTTGTTTTTATAATCACTGTTTTGTGGCTTTAAATCTTATTGTTTCATCAATATAACATTGTCACAAGTTCTTTTTAAGTTATTATCCACTTTTTCACTTTTTTTTTACTGTTTAGACACGGATATCAATATTTAAATAAATTTTATTTGTGGAGTTGATGTTGGTTGTGCGAGTGCAGCGCTGGTTACTTTGGGGGCAAAGTAACATACCAAATCAAATCGTAAGTTTTGGCAATATTTAAAAAAAACAATTCCCATACATTTTCTATGAAAAAAAAACGAGTAAGTGAAAACAACAATGTCACTCATTCAATGGTTCTTAATTTAAACTCGTATGTAACTACTTTTTAAAGTTGGTAGGCTCATTTTGAAGGCATAATAAGCAATAAGGCCAATAACAAATACGCGTTACCGTGCGCTTGTCAATTTCTCGAGGCACATCAGCAGGCAAATAGGTTCGATTTTTATATATTATTTGAGTGCCATGTGTGGAGGTCGTATTTGCCTCTTTTTGCATGTTCGTCTGAACGTCACATATTTTGCCAAATACAACAAACACCTAATAGCGAACACAAATAGCCATGTGAAGTAAAACCATTAGGTATTTGTCTCGCAGAATAAACCCGCAAAGTCGTCGTGTGGTGCCGGGTAAGAACATGCACCGTTATCATGGGAACAAAGCGTGCGAAGCCGTGGGACGCAGCTTGTATTGTTATAAAGGGTTGACGAGAAGGTGTTGTCAAATTGTAATGACCGCCACCGCATACTGCGCTAGTCTGAGGGTCCCATAATGTATAACGTATTCACTGCCCAGCCACTGCAGTGCGACCCGCAGGGGCGCGCCGTAGGAGCACGTGGTGAAGAATGGCACCTGCGTCTTGGGCCATGAAGGTGTTAGTGTATAATATAACGTATGCACTGCCCAGCCACTGCGGTGCGACCCGCAGGGGCGCGCCGTAGGAGCACGTGGTGAAGAATGGCACCTGCGTCTTGGGCCATGAAGGTGTTAGTGTATAATATAACGTATGCACTGCCCAGCCACTGCGGTGCGACCCGCAGGGGCGCGCCGTAGGAGCACGTGGTGAAGAATGGCACCTGCGTCTTGGGCCATGAAGGTGTTAATGGTTCATCAGCCTAGACACTTTTAACGCGTTTCCCTCCATTTGAATGTTGTATTTGTAAATATTTAATAAGCAACTAACATTCATGGACAGACCATAGAAATACTTTGTGCACCGCGCGCAGTTCCAATGTCTGTGGGTCAGATAACTCAAATTACATCGGTCGAATCAAGGTTATTTTGAGTTCATTATAATTAATTTTGTGCGTCCTACTCGTTATGACCTACGGAGCTGAGACGTGGACACTCACGATAGGGTTGGTCCACCAGTTCAAGGTCGCTCAGCGAACTATGGAAAGAGCTATGCTCGGAGTCTCTCTGAAGGATAGGATTCGTAACGAATACATCCGACAGAGAAACAAAGTTATCGACATAGCTCAGAGAATCAGCAAGCTGAAGTGGCAGTGGGGCGGTCATATTTCGCGAAGAACTGACAACCGATGGGCTAAACGAGTTCTTGAGTGGAGACCGCGACTCGGCAAACGTAGTGTAGGGCGCCCTCCGGCCAGGTGGGATGACGATCTGCGAAAGACTGCAGGCAGATGCTGGATGCGTCAAGCTGAAGACAGGGCGCTATGGCGCTCATTAGGGGAGGCCTATGTCCAGCAGTGGTCTAATATAGGCTGATGATGATGATGATGATAATTAATTTTGTTTAAAAAAAACTATAAACCGACTTAATTTTTTATAGTTTTTTCATGGATCTAATGGTCAGAACTGCACCAAATTATTTAAATCTGACCACACGGGAAGCACCATGCTTCCATATAAAAAGAATCATGAAAATCGAACCACCCAGTCAAAAGTTCTGAGTATAGCTCTGTGGTTCTGAGGTATCAAACATAAAAAATACAGTCGAATTGAAAACCTCCTTCTTTTTCTGAAGTCGTTTAAAAACGCTGCCGGCTCAGGCCTGAAATATCTGTTTTCATTCTCAAAACGTCTGCGTTTTAATTCTCAAAGCGTCTGCGTTTTCGCAATGATAGCACATCTATTTTGTCAGTTTTTTCAAAATGTCTGCTATATAAAATACTAGCTTAGCTATGCTACTTGAATAGAGCGTGCGAAGCCGTGCGTCCCCGGTATACCGTTTACCTCCCTGCCAAATTTCATCAAGATTCGTTCAGCCGGGAACGAAATAAAAATCTTAATCTATCCTATGTCCGTCTCCTGGTTCTAAACTACCTTCCCACCAATTTCCAGCCAAATCGGTTCTGCCGTTCTCGAGTAATAAATAGTGTAACTAACACGACTTTCTTTTATATTATATACACTAGCTTTTCTATAAAAAATATCCTATGTCAATCTTCTGGGTTCTAAGGTACCTTCCCACCAATTTTCATCTAAATCGGTTCAGCCGTTCTTGAGTTATAAGTGTTGTAACAAACACGACTTTCTTTTATATATATATAATAATATATATAGATGTACAATCTCAGTAAGTCGTCTAGTCATAGTGTTTAAATTACAAGTCTAGTCTAGTCATAGTGTCTACACTATATTATTAGCATTAACATAAGTTTTATTTTTCTGTTATGTCCACTTTTTAAATAGGCTATCGTCTTATTAATATTTATCTGTGCTAAAATTAAAACCAGTAAATGCGAAAATAACTAATATTATAAATGCTTGATAATGATGTGCTAGTAGCACATCACACTAATATTATAAATGCTAAAGTTTGTATGGATTTATGGATGTTTGTTACCTTTGCACGCCAAAACTATTGAATAGATAAGATCTGAAATTTTGCATACAGGTAATTATAATGCTGGACATCAAACATAGGCTACTTTTTATCCCATAAATTAGTTTCTGTAAGATATAAATCACCTTTAAACGTTTACATAGGAACATCGCGTGCGAAGCCGCGGGGCGCAGCTAGTTTATTATATTTGTTTTCATAAAAAACTACAATCTAGTCTTCACTGCTAAAGTAATTGCTTTTTCAACTATTTGCAACCGTCCCTTGTCTAGCACCCACAGAAGGGGCAATGTACTCAACCTTAATGTTTGTCCCATCCTATTCTAACAAGCAAGCTTGCTTGATTAACAATACCTATGTTTGATTAGAAGTCTGTTTGCAGTCAAAAGTAAACTATTTGACAAGGATGTTGGTTTTTCGAAGAACCGAGTGAAATATTTAAGGATTTATGAACTGCGCTCCGCAGCTTCGCACGCGTTGTTCATATGGTAACGTTAAAAGGTGATTTTCATCCCAGGGATACTGATTTATGGGATAAAAAGTAGCCTATGTTTGATTTGGAGGATTAGAATTACCTGTGTGCAATATTTTAGCCAGATTCGTCTAGTAGTTTTGGCGTGAAGAAGTAATAAACATCCATACAAACTTTCGCATTTATAATATTAGTGTGAAGTCATAAGTTGAAGTCATAATCGATTACATGGCCACTAAGCTATTATTTTCTCCCGGTCCCTGACTTCTGAGAGAGATTCCCCGCGGAAACACTTACTGCTACTACTTAACTACTAGTTTTCTTAATTTGACTGTTGTTATTGTTAAAAATGTGTGAGTTTTTTTAAATAGAGTAGATACCTAAATCATTTTAAATAGACCCCAAAACGTCAATCTTTTTAATTTAACCTTTGGACCATTTCAAGGGCTTGAAACATTTTTTTTGTATTTACTTAACTGTTCAGTAAGGCAAAACAGGATTTTTTATATTTTGAGTTGTGAAAGAGTAGTTTCAAGGATGTTGGTTTTTTTCGAACGCAAACCGCATTTCCGATTCAAATCGGGAAGCTCGTTTATGCGGATACTTAGTCCTCAAGGCCAACAATAATAAATTTATATACAACTAGCTGCGCCCCGCGGCTTCGCACGCGTTGTTCCTATGAAAACATTAAAAGGTGATTTTTATCCCACGGGAACAGATTTATGGGATAAAAAGTAGCCTATGTTTTATTCCAGTATAAGAATTACCTGTAAGCAAAATTTCAGCCAGATCCGTTCAGTAGTTTTGGTGTGAAGAGGTAACAAACATCCATCCATACATACATCCATCCAAACTTTCGCCTTTATAATATTAGTGTGACTTTTGGTTATCTCATTTCTTTTTCTTTTAATTTGAATAAAAGTTTGTGATGATGATGACTCGAAAAATAACAAATAGGTGGCTAAATATTTCTTCGTCGCTTTACTTTTGTCTACGTACCGAAACGACAGTTATAAAAATTATCACTTTACTTTATGTCTTTTTATTTTCAAAGTTTTTTAAGTACACAGTGATTGTATTTATAGAAATAATGCATTTTTGATAGAATTGGGACATAATAAAGTGTCCTTTTCCGTGTCTTCTTCTAACTTATTATTTTAATTTGATTTTTACAGACACATTATATTATATGATGCTCATTAAAATTTATATGTTATATTATATGGTGGCGTAACTAAGTATTAAAATTAAAGGATAGGTTAAATTTTATAATCATGTGAAAAATTACCTTATCTTTCGTTAAATCTTAAAAAAATAAGTAAGACCTGGAAACCTGTTCCTTGTTTACAGTGGAATTATTCGTTTGAAATAACTGGTTTCACAATAAAAGTTTATAAACCAATACCTATTCTACTTCGGACGATGTAGTTATATTAGGTACTCATACCAATAACGCAAGTACCGAATATTTTTATTCACTTTGATCAATAAATAACCATATTTTTAAAAACAATGACGTCAAAGTTTAATAGTAAACAATTTAAAACACAATATATAGCTCATTATAATCCTGTTCTTTTCATGTTATGGTATCCAAATTTTGATCGCATTTATAACATCCGCTAAAAAAAATCGCATAATCAAGCATAACTCGAAAACCTAGTAAGTACCTACATAAATAGGTACTTTATTAATGCCCATACACCAGCGAAAGTGGCGCCCCCAAATATTATATCTTATTATTACGTTAAACACAGGAATTTTTAAAAATCCTACGTTCAGTTTGTGGTATCTATTATAAGCTATTTATTAATGCCTCTGTAATAGTTTCATTTTTTAAAGCTTAGGAAGAGATACGAAGTTGCGCTTTTTGGCCACCAAACTCTATTTTTGCATCTCCTCCTAAACTGTCTGAGATAAAATTATAAAAGAGGTATTAAAAAATAGCTTACAATAGATACCACAAACTGAACGTAGGATTTTTAAAAATTCCTATGATAAACGTAAAAATATGATAAAATAGGAATTGCTGTCAGATTTGCTCGGGTATGCGCCTTAACTACATTATGCAAATCTTTCTATTCCCTTTATATCGTTCAGGACTTTATTGTATTTTTCCAAAGGGTAGAAGCAAAAAAGTGCAAGTGTTTATGTCAAATGATAGTGACATGGTCGTTATATAACATGTAAACACTCCGTAAACAACAACCTGATGAAGTATCTGTTCACCTACTTCTTAAAGTTAAGTAGCAGGAAACTTACTAATACAGCGTATGAAGTATAAGTGCAGTAATGTAGGTATATTTCTTAGTGCAGTAATTATCTCAAAAAATCAAGCCCTAAGTTATGCCTAAGTTGTATTTTTTCTGGTATTCCGGAACGAAACCGGAAAGTGGATGTTGGTTGTTAACGTTGTGACCAGAAAAAACATAAAATTTTATGATACCTACAGCAGAAGCAATAACATTTAAAAACAAGATTAATCAATTATTTTATTCTATTATGCGATGATTTTCCACTGTTAAAATTGTCGGTATTCTTGACTCACAATGCGATGCCCGAAAGTATAAAACAAAAAAGAAAACAAAATTATCTAATTGACAAAATCATTAGGGAGCACAAAATAATCACAACGTGATATTTAACATCAAATAAAGGTAGCATGTAGCATAACCAATTAATTACAATAACTTAATTTGTTCCAAAGAATTCATTTAAGCTTTGAAGTTTACGTGTCCAAACCAATCAAAAATGATCGAAGAGAAAAATTTAACAGTAAATGAAACCTACAAGAATAATGGGGTTACTGCAACATCGTATTGTTTGAAACCTGGAATAGACCCTCGTTTGACCATGATCTCACGTGGTAAGTGACGTTGTGGCCAAAGATGTATCATGAAGGCCTTAAAGACACCTATTTACTCACGTCTTGAAGATACTCAGGTGTAGTTCAATACATACAGAGCAACATAGGTAACATAGTAGAGACCTCAAAACAGAGAAATAAACGAGGAAGAAACAAACTACTAACAAAGTAAATTACAACCAAGTTAGAAATAGTATTTACATTTGGTAAAGTAATTGTATCGACTACTGTAGCAATAGATAGTGTTGATTTGTATTTTGTATTTGTTTATTTATTATAAACTTAATCTAATCTTAAATTTTAACATTCTCTAAACGCGTCATGATGATCGAAGTAGGGTAGCATAATCCTTGCTTCGACTCATCTTTAATTACTTTCCCAACGGGTATTGACCGTGACAGCAACGCCCAAATATAGCTTTGTAATAGTACTTAAATTAAATGATGCCCATTATAAAACACAATAAACCATCGGCAAAGGTCAATGTCTTGGTTTCGTAATTGTTATGTTATGCGACCAGTTATATCAACTAGGCTAAAAATTTCAGTAAAGAAATAGATAGCTTGTTAATCAGACAGTTAGATGATAGGACTAACAATCAAGTCTAAGGTATAAAATAAAATAACCAACTTTTATTCGTTTGGCCATTCTAGTCTTTCAAAAGTCTAAAGCTTCAGAGGCAACATTAATATAATGGAGATACATCTTGTGGAACAATAGGTAGGAAAGGGTATTCAGAGTCAGAGTCAGAGTCAAATCGTTTATTTCTTTAGACTTACAAAATAAGTACTTAGACAAGTCAAATTTTTACCATAAAAACAGCTTGATAAATAGTTATTACTATCAAACAAGAAATAAGGTGCAATTGACTCTAATTCACTTCAATTTTTTGTCCACTAGCGGAAGAAGTGAAAAAGAAATTTGAAGGTATATTATTTATTTTAAAAGTAAACTCAGATACAGGATCTTTAAGATTCTGCCTTGTGTCTTCAATCTTTAGGATTCTGTATAGGATTTTAAACTAGAAAAGGTGAGTAGGTACTCCATTGGTACCCCACACGATAAATATGTAAAATGAGAGTGATATAAGACAACAAAAAAGTGAAGAAGTTATGGTAAAATTTATACATCCGGCTAGGTCAAGAGCACAAATGAAACGTAATGCATTGCGTAAAGTAAAAGGCATTGGGCTTTTATGCGTTTCGTTTCGACCTTGCAAGGTTATTACGGTGATTGTAAGTTTTTTTCTGACTTAATTTAAGTAAAATAACAAACAATGCAGTAGGTACAGGATATCAAGTCGCATATAGAAGTAAATAAAATAATAATAGCAAGATTCAAATCTTAACTTTTTGACTTTTTTTTACTTTATGGGGTCTATAATAATGTAAAGAATGGGGTCTGCTAACTTGTCCTTCAAAGATGCGTGAGTAAGTAAAGCTCAAGGAATGCTATTTGGAAAACGAAGTTTTTTGCTTTTATTTCTTCATAGTTTCAATAAACGTAAATGGTAAATGTCCTTTCGACGCGTAGTACCAAATTCACAAAGTGCCGTTAATTACTTACTTGTACCAGATCTAGAAGTTTTTAATATGCCACTGGATAACATGTATCTTTTATTAAAAACAAAACCGCCGCTGAAATTGTTACTCAATTGTGATCTCATGTAGACCTACCTTATCTTATAGGTTCTATGAGCTTTTAGGAAGCTCTACCACAATCATTGTCTAATATCATCGATCAAAGTTTCCGCCGGGAGGCCGCGAAATACATGATCGATGTCTAATATGGAATCTTATACTAGTTACTACTATTTATCAAACTGCTTACATACTAAAAAATTGACTTGTCTGAGTGATTATTTTGTAAGTCTAAAGAAATAAAAGACTTGACTCTGACCCTGAGTCTGAATTTATAAAATTAGTTGCTACAAATTGTATTAAAATATACTTTTTTAAATAATTTTTTACATAAAACAATATTAAACTGGACACTATTGAGTACTATTGCTAACATTTTTGTTTAAAATTCTTCGTTTTGCTCCGCTTCTTCCATTTTCTTTTTATAATTTTATCTGAATGAATGACTTATAAATCTAGGTCAAGGTTTCAATCAGACCTTGATAGCTATGACACTTGATATGGTTCCACCTATTATTTCAACAGGAAACCAAAAAGTACCTGCTTATTTTTAGTTCTACATATAATATTCTATATTCAATCGAATACCAGCTTCCGCTCGAAGATTATTAATTTTCCCCACAAATGGCAGTCAGTCGGTTTTTCCATCCAACTGTGGTCTACATCCGTTGACGTCACCTTTCCTACATTCTGTCTGTTATTCTTTCATGGTCCTCATTCAAGGACTCGTTTGGTCCGTTTATTTTTTTTGTAACTGAGTACCTAGAGACTCCACCCAACTATTTTTCCATAATCACGATTTGAAATAACCATATTTATCACTACCTACCTCAAGTGTAGGCTTCGTCCAATTTTTATTTGCTTGCCTAGACCACGTCTGATGATTAATTCAGATGCATTTGTAAGTGAACCATGCATTCTATTTTCAACGCTTATTGGCTGCATTCTGAATATGAATAAAAACAATAGAAAAAAAACCTTCGAGCTGAGAAAATAAGTGCTACTCATGAAAGCATCTAATGAAGGGCTCAATAATTTAAAGAAATTTAGAGTTAGTATTTATTTCCTTGAGAAGCGACTTGTTTATGTGTGTTTATACAAACCTACCTATTATTATTTGCAATGTTAGCACGAGCAGGTAGTAATTTACTCGTAACGTCTATGTCTAGCATGTCTGATGACTCTTATGCTTTTTCTACCTTGCTTTGTTTACCTACCAACTGCATTTTTCTAAGTGATAAGTCCACTAGCAATCCCTGCCTGGTCATTAATGAACAAGAAAATTTTGAGACTGGAATTATGATTGGAAAAAAAAAATCACCGGTAAATCGTCTATTATCTTATCCCTTTAAACGAGCAATTCTTGTATACATAAACTATATATAATAAGATAAAGAAATTTAGTATACAGAGGATTTCGGGGGCGATAAATCGATCCTGTAGGATTCATTTTCAGAAAATGGAGTTTTATTAGTTTAATTTTGTTTTCAATAATTAATTTTACCTAATCAATTGACTCTTCCTGACATCTATTGGCGAATAGTAATACTATTTTATTCGTGTTTTCAATAATCGACCTTATCCTAATTAACTTAAGAATTAAACTGAAAAATATGACTCTTCCAGTCATCTGTTGGCGAATACTATAATTTCTAATAAACACAATTTACCAAAAAAAAACCAACCGAAGCTCGGTCACCCTGGTACTCTATTTATGCAGGTACACGGTAGAGCAGCTTATTGACAATTTCATTTTGGTACTTATTAGTAATGTAAGTTTATTCTAATGGTGACACATCATAAATAATGACTTATCTGCCTGGCAGTTTTATTAACATCGGTGTGAGTTTATTTCACAAGAACTGATTGACCTTAGACCAACTCCTTCGGCTAAACCAAGTATTTGGAAATCAGACTAAAATGCGCCGTTGGCACTCCTCGGAGTATTGTTTTAAGATTATGTACCATCTTGAAAAATACTAAAAGTTCTGACTAATAAACAACTTTCATAAGAAGGAATCTTGATAAGTTATGTTTCGATAGAATGCACAATTCAGTTTCCTGTTTAATCGCCGTAGATCATGTTCAGTTGTTGCAATTCAAATATTTTTATCGTCAAAATACGATGAGACATAGTGCTTATCTGCATACCATCTTATTGTTGTTAAAAAACCGACCTCAACACTTCAAAGAATAAGGCAAGACAATAGGACGCGACCTTTGAACGTATAATTATTCTAATTACCCTTAAATTAAAGTAGCGTGTAGCACTTTGGTGATTGTTTACGTATTATTCAAAGTAAAAGAACAAATCCATACGAAAAAAAATAAAAGCATAACGCACACATATTTTGTAATGTTGCGACTACTCAAGTCAACACACCAAAAATCTTCAGCCCGTAGTTGATTATTGAACGTCTACTGCTTTCATTGCCTTCTCATATTTTGGCGGGTTCAGTGTTCAAAGTCTATTGCAAACAGATTCTGATTCATATTACCTCGCTGTGTAATTAATTACGTAAAACCACCGAATTGAAACCGCTTCGAATGGTCTTGAATACCATTTTAATGGCCTTCACTAAACAATTGCAAATTTGAAGGCTATTCAAAGGGCTTTAAAATGTCAATATAGGATGGCTGGTTTTTTCGTATTCGCACAACAGCTAGCCAGTCTTAAAAGTGGCGAGATAACCATAATCGTAGTTTGTAAATGATTTGCCCAAGAAAATGACGACAAAGCTTTTACATAGGTAAATATATCGAATGGAATGTTAAAAGGACGCGCTCTATGTTATATGTATACAGGTTAAGGCGCATACTCCAGTGAAAGTTGCGCCCCCACGTATTTTATCTTATTATTACTACACTCCCACCCCCACCTATTTTATCTTGACAACCTCTGTGGCGCGGTGGGCGAAGGTCCGCCTGCGACGCAGGAGGTTGCGGGTTCAATGCCCGCCTCGGGACAAATGCGTTTACGATCTGCAGATAATTATTTATTCAGGGCGTTCTGGATATTTTCTATGTATAATCAAAATAAATATCTATGTAGTGTATTATATTAAGTATAATCAGTTATTAGTACCCATACCACAAGCTCTGCTCAGCTTGGGGCTAGATAATTCTGTGTGAATTGTCCAAATTTATTTATTATAATTATTTAATATTTATTACGTTAAACACGTGAAGTTTTAGGAATCCGTCCTACTGTTTGTGGTATCTATTAAAAGTTATTAATGAATGCCTGTGTAATAGTTTCATTTTGTAAAGCTTAGGCAGAGAATATGAAGTTGCGCTATTTGGCCACCAAACTTTTTTTTCGCATTTCTTACTAAACTATATAAGATAAAACTATTACAGAGGTATCAAAAAATAGCTTTTAATAGATACAAATAGAAACTGTACTATGGTTTTGAAAAATTCCTATATTAAACGTAATAATATGATAAAATAGGTGGCGCTGTCATATTGGCTCGAGTATGCGCCTTAAGGTTTCAATATTTTAGAACAACTATGTAAAATTGTGTTACTGACAATTTCAGATTAGAAGAGCGATTGTACACATAGAATTTTACGTTAAATGATTTTGAGCTTCATCGATTCTACCTTTTACTCATCTTGATTTGGTCATTCTAAGTACCTAAGTACAACATTAACTAAGACTCATGTTGAAATGTAGCTATAATGATCGTTAGATGAAATGCCGCTTTGTGCCTTTACGCAACTATTGTTGAGTGAACTTATACCAAATATGCATCAAAGTAGGGAAACAGGGTTTTGTTTACCTTAGGAAATAGAGTAATAGGAAATGGGGTAAACGAGTTCTTGAGTGGAGACCGCGACTCGGCAAACATAGTGTAGGGCGCCCTCTGGCCAGGTGGGATGACGATCTGCGAAAGACTGCAGGCAGATGCTAGATGCGTCAAGCTGAAGACAGGGCGCTATGGCGCTCAATAAGGGAGGCCTATGTCCAGCAGTGGACTAATATAGGCTGATGATGATGATGATGATGAGGAAATAGAGTACCCAGAAAGAGTGGAGGTTCAGAGGAAGCAGAAAACTGACACAAAAATTTGTCATGTCATAAATGCTTATTATTTGGTTGCTTGGAATAATAGTTTTTGTCTTAGTTTCTGATATCTGTGGTTTTTGTATTGTTTGGTGACTACGTTTTGGCGACAGATTTACTATTTTGATGACTATCCTATTATTTAGGCAATGTAAAAGCAATTTAATTGGAAACAGCTTAAATCATACTCGATAGAATATCCAATCTGATGACCACTGATGTTTTATTTCAATCTCAATTTAAAGCCCTATAATGCCAAAACGTAGTGACACCTATTTAATTATATGAATAAGTAAAACACATTATTTTTTAAATCCATAGTATAGTTTGTGGTATTTATTATAAGCTAGTTTTTAATACTTCTGTCATAGTTTTATCTTATATAGTATAGGTAGAGATGCGAAAATAGAGTTTGGTGGCCAAAAAGGCCATTTTCGTAAGCTTAAGCTTTACACAATAAAACTATTACAGATGCTTTAATAAATAACTTATAGATAGTAGATACCACAAACTGTACGATGGATTTTAAAATTTCATGTGGCGCCACTTTCAATCGTGTATCATGGGTATAATTTTATAACTGACGAATACGTCTGCATCTGCATCGACCTATTGGAGATTCAGAAGTCTGAAATTAAGTAAATACTTAACTTGACTCTCAAGCACCCTATTTACTTAATACCTTCTAACATATGTATAGTATTTACATGTTTTCATTTCATTTCAAGCCTTTGATACAGATGAAAATACTTACATTTTGTTACTTAAATACTATTGCTTAAACTAATATTGTTACGACATCGATTTCATCTGTTTGCCCTCTTCTGGCAAAGGAATTGGAGGAGGCCAATTCCTTCCACTTTACTTTATCTCTCGCCAACATTATCCATGTTTTCCCTTCTATGCTGTTTAGCTCGTCCAAACATTTGAACACTCTTTTCCGTTTTTTTATTTGCCTGTCTTAGTGGCGTCTTAATAACAATGCAGGTTAGCCACCTGTCTACAAATAACAATGCCGACATATCAATTAGCAATACAGGTAAAAGATAAAAGCTAGTTCAGTTTCTTATCGTTTAGTTTCTTATAACCATTGATTAAATAAAAAGGGAAGATAAGTTACGTTCTTCCAGCGCTTACTCAAAAATTGGCATGTGTTACAACTACACGCAAACACTACGCTCACAGTTATATTTCCAGTCCTGTGCAATACAAAGAAGAACAAAGACGGAAAGACTTACCTAAGACCGAAGAAAGACCGAGACAACAATATTTCTCGCTAGTACGACCGCCCATGCCGCCAGTCAGACGGTGACTGAGGTGGGAGCACACAATTTTACACAATTTGAGGTTGGCACTTTCGAGAAACCAGTACCTCATCTTCCCTTTTTCATAAATCAATGCTTATAACACCTTGTTTGATTACACCAAAATTTTATAATAGGGCATAGTGTTCGTCAAAAGATAGTTGAACGATTTCATAATCATTGAAGTTTAAGACAGAAGTTTTCATATCTACATTATAATAGTTACCTACGTCAATGTTATCTGACAAAGCTGATAATTGCCTGATTATGTTTCGAAGAACTCCTTTTAGACCCTTAGACCAATATTAGAAGACTTCATCGATTGTTTGATTTGTTACGCACCAATACCTCTAAATTTACAAACAAAGGTGCTAATAGAAAAAAAAGCTTAAAAATAACGTATTCATAAAATTAGGTTTTTTTATTAGAAATGACTGAACTTAGGTAGTAGCTGAAAATCAGTGTTTGCTCATAACTAGAGCAATATTATCACTGAGCTATTACCCATTTGCCACTGATACACACACGTATTTCTGTTTAATTCACAACAGTGCTTCGTGCTTCTCATATAGCTATATAATTAAAAGGAACCTAGCGGCTACAGTTAGTACATTGGTATGAGAGGCGCATCAACTTTTGTTTTTATTATAAGTTTTTATATATACCTACGTTATTTTTAAACTCTGCCAATTTTAAATTATGTAACCAATTGTATGTGTGTGTTTTATGTGACAAATAAATGATTTACTTACTTACTTACTTACTTACTTACATAGCTGATTTATCTATGGACTACGTGTCCATTGTTTCCTTTGACGCTATGATTAAGAAACCGTTAGCAATTAGCGAATTAATTTGCTATAAAATGTACTCGTTATATAAATCACCTAGATAGTTTACATTGTTTAAATTGTTGCAATTATTTCTACAGTTTCGCGAATATT
The DNA here is from genome assembly GCA_955876795.1 of Eupithecia tripunctaria. NCBI lineage: Eukaryota > Metazoa > Arthropoda > Insecta > Lepidoptera > Geometridae > Eupithecia > Eupithecia tripunctaria. The sequence goes on from OY041604.1 coordinate 2,807,002, forward strand.
CTATGTAAAATTATGGTTGAAAGTTCCTGCTTTTCATTTAGGGCTATAATCTCTAATAACATAAGAAAAATACTTTTGTAAGGAATAAATAGAATAAAAAACGCTCCTCCAAGTGAAGCGTGAACAGGAAATTTAGTACAATAAATATTAATTGCTAAAAAAATTCAATCAAAAGTGTTGTCACATAAAATGATTTCTTACGTATATCGCATGTAAAATGTTTTTTATCTGGCATTTAGAATTTTGCAAGAGATAAATGCTAGTTCTTTTGTTTTACAGACCAGCATATTGCATTGATGTTACGAGGAATATAAAATATTTACCAAATAAGTTAGTTGGCAGGTATTGTAACGTGTGACGTGACTGTTCATACTATTCAGACAGATTTAAACAATTAAAATGCATGTTGGCTAAAAGATATGAATTCTTTGCAAAATTGCCTAAACCTACGTAGATGTTTACAAGCTGACGATAATGATGATGAATAAAACAATTTACAAGTTCTATCCCCACACTAATTATATAATTGTAATTATTATATAAGATGTGACATTAGACTACTATTTATATATATACAATTTTTAAGAACGCCATTCAATGATTTTATTTTATAGAATGTTGTATTATTAATAATTTAATTCATAAAATTTCTAAGATTGGGTACAATTACAATTAAAAATGTATTTTATAGCAATAGATTAAGTATACATAGCAGAATATGTATACAATTCTTTACATGTAATAATTATTACCAATAAAGACTATTAAGACTAATGTTGATCGAGTAAGAGTCGAACAAAGTATAAAATTAAATGCATTGATGAATTGATGAATAGTCATACAAAATTAGGAATTTTATCTATCAACACATTAGTCACATACAGTGGACCAGAGTGAGAAAAAGGGTCTTTCTTCTAGTCTATAAGCAACTATCCAATTACGGAGATTATTTGTTTTAAGGACGCATGTAAATTAATAAACGCATCAAAAATGATTTGACCACAAAAATATAATAAATTTCTAAATTTCCTAAGTTTTCAATGATATTTTGAAATCTATCAATGGCAACACAATGACCAATTTAACTCCTTCAATCTATGAATTGATTTGAAAAAGTCAATATTTCATCAAGAATGATTAGGATTGGCAGAAAAAGCGACAATTGTATTGAATTATCTTTCTACATCTTAACTCATTGTTCACATAATACAGTAAAAATAGTCTTTATTCTGTATCACTCAAGGTTCTCTTTGGAAAATTTATCTGCAGTATCGTTATTATAATCTGGTTTGATTGTTTTCATGAGATTTGTGTATCGTGAGAAATGAATGAAGGCTATCGAATTGTGATTGAACTATGTATCTGACTTTGAAACTATTGACCTATCTAACCTAAGTACTTTTTTAACCGCCTCCAAACTAGGAGGAGGTTCTCAATTTGACTGTATTTTTTTATGTTTGTTACCTGGCAACTTTTGACTGGGTGGTCCGATTTTCATGATTCTTTTTTATATGAAAGCTGGTGCCTCCCATGTTCCTCCCATTTGGTTTAGTTCCGACAATGGGTTCCATGAAAATCCGTGGAAAAGCTATAAAATTGAAGTCAGTTTAAAGTTTGTAAAACAAAATTAATTATTACTAATACCAACAAGAACATGTCTAAATCGTACATAACATTACCCTTTGATTGTTTTATATTGGTGAGAGTTTTTCGTATCCTTGACAAGTTACCCAGAGGGCTGATTTAGGGAAAGCCTTCATTCGTTTAATTAATAAGGTAAAATAAACGTATAATTATTTGTAGGTTATGTAAACCAAAATTAAATATACTATGTAAACCAAATATACCATTAAATATGAAATATTACTATCGTTCACTTTTACAAGAATACATGTAAAAAAAGAATTACCCATACCATAATTTAAGATTGAGAGTACCGAGTACCATTTGAGAGTACCGAGTACCTAAAGATTTTAATTTGTGCGGAAATCAATCCCTCTATCTATAAGACTCAGTACTCAACTTTAACTTCTGCCCCATTCTATAAAAAAACCGTAAAAGTGGGCCAGTGTCATCCCGCACTCATTAGCCTATGGGTTTCGCAATCCACAAAAATTTACTTTTACGCAAAAGGATTTTATTAAGCCAGTTTCCGATTGAGTCTTGGCGGAGAGTGGCGTTCTGTGACTTTAGGTGTGTTTGACATTGACATTGTAGAAACAAATATAATTTTTTTTTTGTGTTATAGACGTCACTAATAACGTCTTGACGTTAGTTCAGTAGAGACTTTTTATTTGTGTGGTGATAGAAGTTTTCTTTTTTCAGGTGGTAACACGTCGTTCGATATGTCGATCGTTGATTCGTACAAGCGGTTTATGGAGAGAAATGGGGGTGAGTTATTTGTCTTGTTTTTATTTATTATTTGTTTACAAGATATCTATTAGGTAGGTACTACGTTAGGAGTATATGTTATTTTGCGCTATAATGCATCTATTTCTTTGTAAATACTTCTTTCTCTGTAATAACTGAGACGAACTGGGTTTTTTTAACATTTATTATTGACTTTAGACCATAATTTTCAATTAACTTTTTAAAAAGTTTTGATATAATATGGTTCTATTTTTTTCGATGAGTCAGAGTAAATTATAAGGCCTTTTATAAACACACAACCAGTTTCTCCTTAAAGTAGATCTTTTTTATTTAAATTCATTATCTTAATATAATTATAATAATATGGACCCGGGAAAACTAACTCGCTTTTTAAATCATGGATAAAACGTTTATGTGGTAATTCGTATTCACATACAAATTTGCATATAGGCCTACCTTTTTATGATTGATGTTCCTATTTATAATAGAACAGTACATTATTTTATTTATTAGTAGCCATGACATTGATTAACGTAGATTTTAGTACAGATTAATGTTCTAACTTACGAGTATAAACCTCTTTTATCCGAGGAGTCTTCTTTACTTCTTTCTTCTGTTAAACTGATGATTGGACTTTATTTTATTATAATTATAATTATGTGGTCAGTGTGAGAAGAAGCACTGTTAGCAAACGTGAAAACTTAACAGTTTTTGAGATCGTTGACCCCATGGGATGGGGAATCACTTCATAGATCGTAATTTATTTTTTGGGGTCTGCCAGAGAATTTTCGGTTTTACGTGCACGTGCCCGCGAATTTCGCCGGTAGATTAAGGCCCTATTATGAAAACTTGCTCAGTCATAGATCTAGAGTGACGTTTATGCCATAAAAAAGCGATGCTCAAGCATGGATCGATGACTGAGAAATCTTTGATAATACGATCTTTGAAAGACTGGGTGTATCTTATTTATATTGCCATAACTGATTGCAAGAATTTGATTATAAAGCAAGACAATTTGGATAATCATCAAGATCATGACCGTGAGATAAAGATTCTTAATTATATGTACGTTCTTAGTAAAAATAATAAAACTCATTATAATATATATAAGGTAAACAACGCACAAAGGTTTCTCAAACATGTTTTCTGTTATCTGACAACTTTTTCGAAGCTGGCCGTTATGGATAAAGTTGTAGTTCATTATCAAATTTCGAAATTGATTTTGTGGTCAAGTTTACTGGCCCAAGGGTAGGCCTACTAAGAAGGTTTATGTAAATTAGTTAGACGCGTGTGCGTAACTTAAAATAGTTAGGGAATGTCAAGGTGATAGTAATTATTAATATAGATATGTTTATATTACTTTTTAATTAGATGTCTAATGGGGTCTTCACGGTCAAGTTTGTGATGTTGAAAACGGATGGTGGAGGTTTTTTGCCGTATTTTTTTAGCGTGTAGAATTTATTTTTCATAGTTTTTTATTAATGCTTTATATAGTAGTATATAGTTTTTTTATTATATATAGTATTAGTATACAGGGTGGGGCAAAATTTTGGCCCCTTAAGGGTAGCTACCGTTTCTATTGTAGTTAGAAGGTTTTGTTCTAAGGAACCTTCTGTTTTATTTTGATGAAAAAAATGTAGTTACATACGAGTTTAAATTAAGAACCATTGAATGAGTGCCATCGTTGTTTTCACTTACTCGTTTTTTCGTAGAAAATGTAAGGGAATTGTTTTTTTTTTAATTATTGCCAAAACTTACGATTTAATTTGGTATGCTACTTTGGGAAAAGTGTTCCTGGTTGGAAATAGAGTCGATAAGACCAACTTGTTTTTTTTGACAAATGTCATTTTTTGCGCGAACCGTACTTTTTTTTAAAAAACTAAAAATGACAATATTTTTTTCGTCAAACAAAACAGAAGGTTCCTTAGAACAAAATCTTCTAACTACAAAAGAAACGGTAGCTACCCTGAAGGGGCCAATTTTTTTATATTAATACATTTTTTTTATCAATGCATTTTTAAGTTTTTAAGTGTTTAATCTACAAAATGAGGAAAAAAAATATCTAATATTTTATTATAGTGACGGGTTAATAGAAACGGAAAGTTTAAAACAAACCATTTTTTTATATCTACTGGATTTTGCTTTTATTTTAGTATATTATTATATTTCCGTCCATATTATTTCAAAATCGGCACCATTTGGGTACGTAACCAAACTAATTAGAACAATATATCATCTGGACACTTATTTATTTCATCTAAAGGTTAAAAACTGATAGTAATCTTAAGCCTACGCGTTTCAGAATCAAACAATACGCATAGCAAGGATAAATGTAGCAACTTGCCTTTAAGTGAATTAATTGTAGATAGTTCTCAGTCACGACTAAAAACTTGGTTTTTAAGTAATCCAAGGATTCACGACGGTGTTTAACTCGCGGTTTCGAAATTGTTAATTTATGGCGATTACATTTATTATTTTTGAGATAGTCATAGATTATGATAAACATAATAATTCGATCGAATGATTGATGGTGCAATAAAGACATAATCTATCTATCTATCTATCTATCTATAATAAATCGATTTGGGTTTTTGTCATGTTTGGTTAGATTAAAGACAATAAACCTAACAAAAAATCAAAGTAAGTCAAGTAATTCAAAATTACTATCTACATATGTCTATAAACAAACTGAATCGGCACAAACGATATAAAAATAAGACAGCTATCAAACTGATTAATAATATTTTTAATCTTAACTAATGAATAAATATACTAGATACATATATATAGATACTTATGTACGTTTTCAATAAAAACAAAAAAAACAATATATCTAGTGATAGTTATTATAATATACTCGATTATCGTAGGTTGACGAATTCATAACGGATGTAAGCGGGTTAACTACGAACCTTATTTGTGTTGGAAGAACACCAACGTTTGAAAAACACCAACGTTTCATCCCTTAACGAAGGAGATGTTGAGGGGTAGTGCGGTTCAAAACGCGCGCGTTCCGCATCCCTTCGAGCACTTCGAGTGTTCTTCCAACACAAATAAGGTTCGTAGTTAACCCGCTTACATCCGTAATGAAATATACTAGATGTTTTTTCGATTTCTATCTATATGTACCATTGTAGAAGAAAAAAACTAGCTGTCATTTACTACCAGACACTAGCACGAAGTCGATACTTAGATTAATATTTACCTACTCACATTTAAACTTTTACACATGCCGATATAAACCATTTAGTGTTGGCAATCACTCGTCAAGTGCATAGGTAAATAATTTGTTTAGTCAACTTAAATATGCAAATAGCTACATATATTTTACATTTGAGCACATGGGCCAACTAAAGTGGTATGGGGCCTTGAATATCGATGGGTTTTAATAACTTGAGGAGGCTTGACACCGAATGAAGGATGCATCAATAATATTGCGTCATCATGTTTATCATCATCAGCCTGTATACTTCCAATGCTCCCTCAACCTCAACAGCCTGTATTGGTCCACTGCTGGACGCAAGCCTGCCCCTAAAAGCACCTTGTTGGCGTTTATCTAATGGGGGGTATTGCCCATAATCCCTACGCTGGCCATGCGGGTTGGGGATCGCAGTTCGGTGGTAAAATTGTTCCAGGGGACGCTGCTGCCAGCCCCCTTTGGATATCCCTTAGTCGCCTCTTACGACACCCACGTAAGAGGCGACTAAGGGAGAGAAGAAGAGATGGAGTGGTGCAAATTCTAAGCCAGCACCACACAGCTCATTCATACAACGGAGTTTAGGAAGACTACTCAACTCAGTCCCTTGAGTGGAGAAGTCTTCCTACACTCCGTTTCGCATTGCATCATGGTCGCCACGTCTTGTGAACATAAGTCCCCGACGGTTATCGGTTCTGCCAGCCTATTATTTCGTATGCTTAAATAATTTAGACGGAAACAGAAAAAAACTTTGTAATGTGATTGGAATAAACGAGAAAAAGTATTCCAAGCACGTACAACACGTGGTTAAAAATGCGTAGTATAAAGCACCATTTTCTTTAAAAAAAACCTTGATTTTACCATACCAGTAAATCTTAAACAAACTTATTAGAAAAGGTAGGCTACCTACTTAAAATTATAAATTCGTTAAATAAATAAACTGGAATATGATATAGGTAACTAGTCAAATAGAATAGACAAAGCAGTACTTATATGATAAATATTAGCTATTTGCTATTCATACTCTACTCACTATTCTGTTTAAACTGTCATTAAACAAACATGTAATTTTTCTTATGACGTAATTATAAAAGGATTGGTCACTGCAATTAGCATGTCCTTTTCTGCGATCTTAGTTTTAACTAATTCACAACATTATTGTGGACACTGCCCATTTGTTTAGTTTACCAATATTTTTTGACATAGCACAACCATAACATCTTGGCCGAAACATTAAAGGTTATTTTTATAGCTGTTAATTTTTAAAGTCTGTTCAGTTCAAGCCTTTAAGAGTCAAATTTCGCCATGACGCGGCCAACCAATCTGAGGATGAACCAACCTTTGATAAATCTTATGATTTATCAAAACAAAATACTTTTTTGTTAATTTGTTCAACTTTCAAAATAATTATGTAGTACTCTTTTAAAAAAAATAAAGAATTGATTTTATAACATAATAAAAATAAAAAAGAGAACCTCCTTAATTCGACTTTTTTATGTTTGTTACCTCAGAACTTTTGACTGGGTGCTCCGATTTTCATGATTATTTTTTTATTTGAAAGCTGTGCTCCCCGTGTGATTCCATTGTCATTTGGTCCAGTTCTGATAATGGAATCCATTTGGATTTTTTAAACAAAATCAATTATTTATTTGAAGAACGGGGAAATCGTGTTCATGCTTTACTTTTTTTAAATGCTTTCACGGTTAAATGTTTTCTTAATTGCACACACACAAGTCATACATAAAAATTACAAATACTGGACATGTACAAAGGCAAGCTTAACCCAAAAAGAGTTTTCTAACATCAAACCTAGGGATACATGTATCGTACATAGAATTAATGAAACTAGTGTGGATAAAAACTAGTTTTCATTTGTTTTTATAAAATATGCTACTATTATCGTATTCTTATTGTACGAGTATTCATACAAATGTTTATTGATACTGACAAACGGTATTTATGTAACGTCATTAAGTGGATCGTCTATATGCGCTAGAGTTGTTGGTAGTATACGTTCAAAGCGTGGTCCTAGTGGCAGACCGTAAATATGTTGTGCAGGTGTCATGTGAATCACTTAATGGATTAGTGAAACTATTCTCTAGCACTTGTATAAACCATAAATTGATAATGAAATCAAAACAATGATAACTTATTTACAATTAAGAAAGTTTGGATGCTTACTTGATTTATTTTTAACCGACTTCAAAAAAGGAGGAGGTTATCAATTCGACTGTATTTTTTTAAATTTTTTATGTTTGTTACTTCAGAACTTTTGACTGGGTCGTCCGATTGTCTTGTTTGTTTTTTTATATGAAAGCTGGTGCTTTCCGTGTGGTCCCATTTTTTTTCAGTTCTGACAACGGGATCCATGAAAATTCATGAAAAAACTATGTATAAGAATTTTAATCGGTTTATAGTTTAAAAAAAAAAAAAATTAAAGTTATTCTATACCTGCTACAAATAAAAAATACTAAAATATCAGGTTTTTACTAAATGTGTAGTGAATGTACACCAAACAAAATTATTTTGTGTTTTTCAAACATTTTTCTGTCTATCCGTTTGTACCGGACACATCTGTACGTACGGGAGTTTCACTGGAAGATAGCAAATACCCGCCATAAATAACCCTCTACCTATTTTATATCTATATATTTTACAATAATTTTGACTTCTTCAAGAGATTGTGTCCCTTGTCTAGCAAAAACGTATCACTACTGGTTGGTAAAGGTTTTTTTAATTTTTTCCATACTATTCAAGCAATACGTATTTACGTAATTTTTTTGTTTATTCAGCCCTACCTTCGTACATTTCTCGCGAAGAACCAGCCCCACCTTCGTACATTTCTTGAGAAGATACCGGGACTCGGCAAACGTAGTGTAGGACGCCCTCCAGCCAGGTGGGATGACGATCTATGAAAGAACTCTTTCATAGATCGTCATCCCACCTGGCTGGAGGACCAGGTAGGTAGGGATCCATCATCATTAGGCATTAGGGGAGGCCTATATCCAGCAGTGGCCTAATATAGGTTGTTGATGATGATGATGATGAATCCCTACCCACCTGACCCTTGAATGCTCATAATCTTGCTTTAGTACCAGGGACACTGTTTTGGATATTTCCTTATACCCATACTCGTATAACCGGTTCTCTTCTTCGATTTTGATTTTGGATTGTTTTTTTGACCAAATAACACTTACTGGGATATTGGTATGAACATGGCCAAAGGTTGTTTTTTATATTCGGGGAAAAGTCACAGAAATAATGATTTTAAAACACCTTTGTTATAATTATTAATCAAGTGAGAAAATAAATTCATATCAATAATCTGCCTCTCTGCCACTCGACTCTGCAAAATATCTCTGGCCAGAGCTACAAGGGTAAAAGCCAAGAGACATTAATTAGACTTACACATTAACATTCACACAATTCAGAAACAGCCATAAACACAGTTACAATATCCACGAGACGGTTTAATTATAAAGGTATAATATGCATGTGACTTCAGAAAGCTAATATTTTTTTACGTATTCTCTACAAATTTAAAAATATATATGTTCATTTATTTTAGTATTTTTAAATGTTTTTAGAAGGGAGATAAAACCCTCCTTAAAAACTACAGACCCATCTCACTCCTGAGCCACGTCTATAAGCTGTTCTCACGAGTGATCACGAACCGTCTCGCCAGGAGACTCGACGAGTTCCAGCCACCGGAACAGGCCGGGTTTCGCGGAGGATATGGCACCATAGACCACATACACACAGTGAGGCAGATTATACAGAAGTCCGAAGAGTATAATCAGCCCCTGTGTCTGGCCTTTGTGGACTATGAGAAGGCCTTTGACTCTGTCGAAACCTGGGCTGTTCTGGAATCCTTACAGCGATGCCAAGTAGACTATCGTTATATCGAGGTGCTGAGATGTCTCTACGACGCCGCGACCATGAGTGTCCAAGTACAGGACCAGCAGTCCAAACCCATCCAACTGCGCAGAGGAGTGAGGTAGGGGGATGTTATATCCCCGAAACTGTTCACGAGCGCCTTGGAAGATATGTTTAAGACACTGGACTGGAAAGGTAAGGGCATCAACATAAACGGCGATTACATCTCACACCTACAATTCGCTGATGACATAGTCGTAATGGCGGAGTCGTTGGAGGAGCTAAACCGGATGCTGGACGGCCTAGCTTTAGCCTCACGATGCATCGGTCTCGGCATGAATTTGGATAAAACCAAAATCATGATCAATGGCCTCATTGATCCGGGACCGGTCGTCGTACATGGCCACCCTCTCGAAATTGTTTCCGAGTACACTTACCTTGGACAAATTCTGCAGTTGGGTAAAAACAATTTTGAGAAGGAGGCCAAGAGGAGGATTCAGCTAGGCTGGGCAGCGTTTGGAAAGCTACGTCGAGTCTTCTCGTCATCCATACCGCAATGCTTGAAAACGAAAGTTTTCAATCAGTGCGTCCTACCCGTCATGACCTACGGAGCTGAGACGTGGACACTCACGATAGGGCTGGTCCACCAGTTTAAAGTCGCTCAGCGAGCTATGGAAAGAGCTATGCTCGGAGTCTCTCTGAAGGATAGGATTCGTAACGAATACATCCGACAGAGAACCAAAGTTATCGACATAGCTCAAAGAATTAGCAAACTGAAGTGGCAGTGGGCCGGCCATATCTCGCGAAGAATCGATAACCGCTGGGGTAAACAAAGTTCTTGAGTGGAGACCGCGACTCGGCAAACGTAGTGTAGGACGCCCTCCGGCCAGGTGGGATGACGATCTGCGAAAGACTGCAGGCAGATGCTGGATGCGTCAAGCTGAAGACAGGGCGCTATGGCGCTCATTAGGGGAGGCCTATGTCCAGCAGTGGACTAATATAGGCTGATGATGATGATGATGATGATGATGGAATGTTTTTATTGTGAAATATATCATTGAAAAGTAGATTATTTTAAATCTCAACCACAAAATTTCTTAACGCAACGTTATTGGCAGCTGAACCGTGACTTCACACTTGTACTTTTTTGTATGGTCATAAAACTTTATCCATGAGTTGATATAGGTAAGATAAGATAATGTTTAAGTTAAGATAAGATAATAATAATCGACAAAATAATCGACCAAAAATTACGTGAAGGGCAAAGCAACAAACAAGAGAAAATTGAACAACCTCTTCCGGTTCAAGGCACCCGGTGCTTAGAAGATCCTATTTCAGAAGCTCGAGTAGAAATAAGTTTCACAATCGACAAAATACAAGTATAGAGGTAGAAAATTTGGAACGCAGTAAGGGCAAGTACCTTAACCATATAAGGAAACTATCCATCCGTTTAAATTTTCAAATATATAGTACCTACATTTCAAATGTACATTATAGTATATAAAAATAAGATCAACTTGTAAGCATAACTAAATGATACAAGTAAAATCAAAGTATAAGTTTTATTAATGTTTTGTCTGAAATCTGCATATGCAAATAGCAAGTTCATTGATTCTTGCAAATATTGCACTCACTGCATCACTATTTTCAAGTTTCAATGCCAAAACACCGCCATTTCTTAAACTTACTGGAATATATTAAATAGCTAAGTTTCGTAAGTTTTACGACTACGGGTCTACTACCATAATTTAGATTTTAATACTTACCTGTTTGACCTAGGCTGGTTTCGTAAGCATCTAGTCAATTCTTGTTTTTTTTCACATTAATTAGCATTAATGAATTTATTTAACTTTTGAGTAATTGACGAAACTGTAACTTGCATTAAACTAAAACTCCAATCAGAGAAAGTACACCTACTACCGTACACACATTTAAGAATAAAATTAAACATTGCGAGTTACCTAAGTTTTAATTTACATCACCTTTGATAGGGTTTCTTTACAAGAACAAAACTGGTATTTTGTGATTAATAAAAAGTCCTATGACAGAAAACAAATGCTTTATCACAAAATACGTTCGACGATGGATCTAACTTTCGTTAATGCAACCCCAGAAACCTACATTAAACCAGTCCTAATTATTAATTTAATTCGTTTACAGATCCCCGGACAGAAAACTGGTGGCTGATGTCAGGACCTGGGCCACTCCTGACCATCTTAGTGACATACGTCTACTTCTGCAACTCGGCTGGACCCCGGTATATGCGAGATAGAAAACCTTATGATCTGAAGAACACCATCATAGTCTACAATTTATCGCAAATTCTTATGAGCATGTTTTTAGTTTATGAGGTAAGTGTTAATGACCAGCTAAGCAATGATTGCCAAAATTATGGCCTTGATATGTGCTAATTTAGTTGAACCTTTTCAATCAATATTCGTTTTGGTGACTATGATTATTAATATTTGTTTATAGTTTTAGTGGTATCTTAAAATGGTGTATCGACACATGTTTTTCAAACTATTCCTCTAAGTTCAGTTATGTATTAATAAGTAAAGTTACATGTCAGCGTTTTTTTGTTGTAAAAATAAGTAAGTACTTAGCCTATACGTTATTGCAAGTCAAAGCTTTGAGTGAGCAATATTTCAGCTTAGACCTTGCAATAGTTTTAGCGTTCTCTTCTGCCAAACCTCTGCATAAACGGCACAAAGGTTCCAACCCAAATTTAAAAATATAGTAGGATTTGCACCTAACGTGATGACTATTAAATTCATCGTGTAACCGTCTCTTTTGAACTTTACAAATCCAACATAAAAAACAATTGAGAAAAACTAATCCCTAGGTATGCAAATATTTGGATAGCAAGAAAATGATAACAAAAATCAAAAGGTTTATCATTAAACATGAATTATATATATCTTACTTTTTTGCTCGTGAGACTACAATATTTTTTTGGTGTGGCACTTGCAAAGCAAAATTAATATGCAGTTGTGTTCTTTGTGTCGTTTTCCCACAAAAGCCTTAACCTATACAATACTAACGTCTGAACCATGATTAACACCTAGTAAAAACGAGAGCATAACAATTTTAAAAGGGATCATGTTTCCTTGAAAACTTTCAATAATCTTAAATAAAATTCGTTCCTATTTTCAAAGCTGACGAAAATGCAAAATGTTTTGATTTCATTCGATGTTAATTAGAACTCAGAATCCGTACTTTCTCTCTTTCTATATTTATTCTTATTTCATAGTAGATAATTTTGATTTCCAGGGCTTAGTCGCAGGATGGTGGAACGATTACAACTTCTCTTGCCAGCCAGTGGACTACTCAGACAACCCCAAAGCACACAGGGTAATTACAATTTAGTGTACAAATAAACTCTTCGAATGTACAGTTATTCTTCTTTAGGATGCGAAAACGGCCAAAGTATTATTATATCATTAAAAACGGGATATTATACCATGATTCGAGTTGTTTTATGTTTCGGCCAGCAATTTCTTCATTAATTTGTACTTTTCAATGAGTTGGCTTCTTTTACGTATTCAGAATTTTTTCATAAAGTTTATAAATGTCCGAGGTTTGTAATCATTATAATAATATTATACAATAAAATAAAAAATATTTTTTATTGCTCACCAGGATACAAAAAAACAGAATAGGAAAAACCAAATATTTTTTTTATTTACAATGGGCGGCATTATCGCGATCTTTTCCAAGCAACTTTTTGATGGGCACTTAATTATTGGACAGGCAAAGACGGTGACATAATATATTGAAAAAATTTAACCTTCAAAATTATCTGTTACCTTAACTATCATCTTGTTTAAAATTTTGTTCAACTAGTTATTATTAGATATTCGTTGCTATTCAAAGCATATAATTATTTTTAGGAAATTATGTTGTCACGGCGGTTAAGGAGCGCTAACACTGGTTTTATATTGGTGATTTTCACCAGCCAGTTTGTGTTATAAAATTTGCAAATCATGAGTTAAAAATACTTTTAAAAAGTATATTTCCATAACTGTGACGCAGACCTCTGTAAAACACTATCCCCCTTATTGATAAAAGTCTGCTTACTTAGCACACTGCTAAATCTTGCTCTGTAATCTCTGATATCTCTCTTCTTCTGATCTTCTCTTGATATAAGTCAGACTGAGAAATAACACTAATTAGCAGCTGTTTGATGTTAGCAGACCATTATGAATAAGGGGGTAAATGTTTATAAAACAAAAATAATATCTTTTCACAGATGGCAGCAGCGGTATGGTGGTACTTCGCAGCTAAGATCATTGAGCTGCTGGATACAATCTTCTTTGTACTGAGGAAGAAGAACAGGCAGATCTCCTTCTTACACTTGTATCATCACTTCATGATGCCCATCTGTGCCTGGATTGGAGTCAAGTTCTTGCCAGGTCAGTTGGTTTATAAAATCCTGAATGCCTTTGTTTATTTTTGCTATAGCCTTCGCCAAAAAAACTGTTAGCATAACTTCTGTAATTCTTTAATGTACACAAATAATACATAGAATGAACTTATATTAAAAGATATGTACAAAGGCGAGCTTAACCCTGTTAAAGAGTTTTCTTCCAGCGAAACCTTAGATAGAGGAGAGGCTATGGAATAGGTAGAGGAAGTGTATAAATTACAAATATAATAATAATAATACATAATAATGCTTATAATAAACATACATCGAATAAAATAATTATAACTAAAATAAACCTAATAAATACCTATATAAATAAATACACCTTTATAATATATATACTATACTTATATCATAGTATTTATGATAATAGAAAGTGCTCTTTGATCTTAGTTTTAAATATGCTCAGCGACGGACTTGCTCGAATTTTATGGGGGATAGAGTTCCACAATCTGACTGCTTGCGCGGTAAAAGAGCCTCCAGGCCTACTAGAGAGACGGAGTGACATTACTGTCCTGCAAGGCACACCGCGGGGAACCATGAATTCAAAACGTTCGCGGAGGTATTTCGGAGCAACAGGGCTAAAGAGAATGAAGTAGAGATAAAACAGAATGTGGAGATCGCGCCGCCGCGCCGGCGTATAGGTAGCCACTTAAGTTTGGCTCTATAAGCAGACACATGGTCGAATTTACGCAATCCGTATATGAAACGGATGTCCAAATTCTGAATCTGCTCGAGCTTATTCCAAAGTTCTTCTGTTGCGTCCAAGAAACAAACACCCGCGTAACGATCGACTTCGTCAGATTGTAGAACCATATACAGTTGAGTCGTTGAGTTGCAGTTATAATGTGGCGTTTTCCAAAAAAATTCTACCATATAATATCTACCATAGCTATCCTTAATAGTTCTAAGGTAAATAGGGTTTTTTATTGCCATGTGGCTATATGGGATATCAAGAAAAAATTAGTACGGACTATACTGTAATCTATTCGGACTATTTTAGAACTATTTTTTTAAAGAAATCATCTCGTTGTATGAACAATGGTCGTGATGACGTCTCCTTTCAACGAAACTTAAACTCATTCGAAAGATTTTATAATAAAATACTATATTAAAATACAGATTTTATTATCTAATATGTATGTTTGTCCTATTTGTGTGGTTTTATTAGTATAATCCTTAGTTTTTATCACGAATTAAGTGCTTTGAACTAAATATTAAACAAATCCAATATAATTCGTCATACACCTAATATAATTGTTCAATATTTCCACAGGTGGTCACGGCACTCTTCTCGGGGTTATCAACTCGTTTATCCACATCATCATGTACTCCTACTACCTCATCTCCGGCCTCGGCCCCCAGTACCAGAAACTGCTATGGTGGAAGAAGCATGTCACCAGCCTCCAATTGGTAATTTTTATCACTTATTTGACATGCCTATTAGATGCCAATAACTCAACAGACTGTATTGGTCCAGGTCTCCCTCTGATTAGCGCCTTATTGGTGTTTATCTCATGGGGGTAGTCCCCATAATTCCCATTCTAGGCATGTGGGTTGGAGATCGCAGTTTGGTGGTAGAATTGATCTGCAGGAAACACTGCTGCCCCCCAAAATTTAGTAATAGGTACTTTTATTTCGTAAATTTTTGGCATATATAAAATGGATTTGATTTAATTTTATCAGTCATCTGATACCCACTATATAATCTACTAAGTGTATTTATTTATGATGATGGTAAAGACATGAATTGTTAATTGTACTTATTATTATTATTATTATATTTCTTGTTTTTTTGTAAATTTTGTAATCAAGCACCTTATTAAAAATTTCTCAAATTTTAATCTAAAGTTTATCTATCTATCTATACACACTTTAAGCTCTTTGTACGTAATTTGTACAATCCCTCTCTAATCTCTCAACGGCTGGACTGTATTCCTTATGTGTTTGTGTTTCTTTTCAGATCCAGTTCTGCATCATCTTCTACCACAACTTCTCTGTCATGTTTACTGACTGCAACTATCCTAAATTCATCAACTTCTTACTGTCTCTAAACGCCAGTCTTTTCCTCTACATGTTCGGTAATTTCTATTATCAGAACTATGTCAAAAGCAGAAGATCTAAACAGGCAAGATCAGCGCAGTCGGAAAGCGAAGGACAAGCTATCACAGCAAATGGGAAAGTAAAAGACAAAGAGTGCTGATCAAAAGACTTGAGGTGATTTTTTATAACAAGAAGAGTTTTTATTAATTTTTGGGGTCAAAAATGGGGGCCAAGAGTAATTCAGATAATTTCTCTTTATTTTTACTTTTAAAGAAATTGCTGGTATAAGTCGTGTAGATTAATATTGCGGTTGGCAATGACCAACTCTCTCATAGATTTAGATCACATTTGATCAAATAATATTATAATGAATAACCGGAACAGCACGAGAGAGGAAGTTATTATTAATCACAAAATTATCTACGTGACGCGATGTATAAGCAAGTTTGAAATAAATATAAAAGTACCTATTAAATCACTTAAAACGAACTCAAATAATTTCAATAAAAAGTCTGAATAGGTACGGATTAATATTTAATAAAAAACTTTGAATTCAAGAACAAGTTATAATAATGTGATAGAAATCCTCATTTAGAAATTATTATTTTAGTCATCGCATTAATTAGAAGTTAAGTTCATATTATGTATTATAGGTATAGGGTGTCTGGAAAACCTTGTGGAAACTGGTAGGTGCAACCAAGTGCAATACTTTGGCAGCTTTTAACCCTGACAAGCCTCTCGGCTTTTTGAATTCTTTTTTTATGTACGAGAAACTTTTGTGACCCTCAAGTACGTAGTTTTTGAGATAATATCCCAATCTTGGACACGCTTAGTTTTAGACATTTACAACGGGATATTTACCATGATTTGAGTTATTAGCTTTAGTGTCTCTAGGGATAATAATCATTATAGTTTCAAAAGTTTTACACTTAGTTTTGTTTATGTAAATGCAATCCAATATAAATATGCCTTGATTGCCAAAAGAATACAATCAAATACATTAATTTAAACAAGTATTTACAATAGAAACAATGCTGAACTCAGTTTTAAATTTTCCCTTTTTAACAATTTGTATGCATATAACGGCTTTATTTGCCCAGATTGTTTTCAAGAGAACGGCTTAATATGCCAGATTGTAAGCCATAAAATTCCAAATACAAAAATAGCAACGTTTACAATTCGAAATAACGATCAACTTTTTTTCTAAACAGCCAAAAGGCGTTTTAGGGTTTAAAAAGCTGCCAAGCTATAACATTGTAACATTGGTGGAATTTATTGCGCAAGATACAATGAACTTGCGTTGAACTTGTGTTATAAATAATTATTATCTTTGAAAAGTATGCAAAATAGGTAAGTTAAAATAATGCTTGTACAAATAGTTAAGCAGCTATTGAGGTGGTGATAAAATAAGATGAATGACTTAATAGTATTAGATATAAATATTTTTTAGCTCTATCGTAATCTTGTCAGTTCAAATATTGATTTTAATTATTATATAATTTTATAGATCTGGTTTGATCATGACTATAAATCAGTTTTCAACTCTCAACACTATTAACAGGTTAATTGTTTTATGGCAACGGTTTATAAAAATTATTACCTACTGCGGCACTTTAAATGTTAACCCTTGATAGCTAACGCTCTTAGAATAGCTTTGTAAGCGAAAGAAAGATCATGGAGTTAATTCTCATACAATTGAGTTTTTAGTAAAACAAACGTAATTGTCTGAACACAGTTTATTTCCGTGGGTACTTAATTATGGCATAATAACTTTATGACATTTGTTTTGGTTTATATCAAGCATACTAGAAAACAATATTCATATAAAAATCACATTGTCTTAAGACGGAGTCTATGGTTTATCCATCCAGCATGGAGCATGTTAGTAAATAAACCACGATACAAATAACAAAAACTCACTTGCTTGGCGTCGAGTTTCAGATATAATTGTAAGCATTTTTTATTGAAGGGAGGATCTAAAATCGACAAGTAATGTAAATTACGTATAAAAGGACGCGCCAACAAAGTGAATTTTAGGTTAAGTATGGGCGGTTTGTATACGTTTATGCCTCATTCAAAATGGACACGGTATAGGTAGTAAATTAATATATAAGATAATAAAATACTAAAAGTGTGGTAATCTATTCGGCCAACGTCAGCTTTCTGGGGTTAAAAATACCTGTTTTATTAAAAGTTGTGCATGTGAGATGCACAACTTCGTCTCACTGAATCATCATCACAAATGATATGATATTTTGTGTGTTTTTAATTATAAAAACCTTTTCTCTATCGCCATTTTTATCTATTTTAAAAAGCAACTTTCACAAACCGGCAGAATAAAATAATAAAGGTCTTTCTTATTGTTACTGAGGGCAACATAATCAAACATCACAACTTTCAGTTTAAAATGTAGAACTTCACAGTTTTATATATGCCTTATATAAAAAACCAATTTCTTAAGATAATCATAATCATTGAAGATGATTAAGTCTCTTAAGTCATTAACAAGATGTCTATGAGTATTCTTCACACAATAAGTTAATAACTAATCACGTAATTGCTAGAAAATCATGCAAATCGAGTAATTGTTAAACGATGTAATAAACTGCATAGAAAATTTTCCATTTACTACATAAGGTAAAATATTGTTATTTACTGTTATATATATTTTTTATTGTATGATTCATTTCAACGCATGTACCATAGTTGTGATAGATTATGATAATAAATAAAAACATTAGAAGATGTTGATGGAATTGTTTTAATTATGAAAAAATACTTAATTAATCATATTTACCTATCCAATTGGGAATGATGAAATTGAGTGGAGACCGCGACTCGGCAAACGTAGTGTAGGACGCCCTCCGGCCAGGTGGGATGACGATCTGCGATAGACTGCAGGCAGATGCTGGATGCGTCAAGCTGAAGACAGGGCGCTATGGCGCTCATTAGGGGAGGCCTATGTCCAGCAGTGAACTTATAGGCTGATGATGATGATGATGATGACGAATTAGGAAATCGTTATTAAAACGGCAATAAAATCAAAATCTTTATTGCAAATTTATTTTTATTAACGACTAGCTGCGCCCCGCGGCTTCGCACGCGTTGTTCCTATGGAAACATTAAAAGGTGATTTTCATCCCACGGGAACAGATTTATGGGATAAAAAGTAGCCTATGTTTTATTCCAGGATTAGAATTACCTGTATGCAAAATTTCAGCTAGATCCGTCCAGTAGTTTTGGCGTGAATAAGTAACAAACATCCATACATCCATACAAACGTTCGCCTCTTCCGATGTACTAAGGCACCACAAGTGGCAATTTTGTTCGCGATTATAAATTCTTTGAACGGCGCCATCTGTTAGCCTGGCGACACTTCTCTACTACTATGTAAGGTCATCTCAACTGACGCTGTGTGTTCTGTGTTGCTCCTGGAACTAGCAACATCTTCTTTCAACTTAATGAACTATTTACACAGGTAGCTGTAACTTTTGAACTTTAACAAGCTCATCTAAGTCGTCTGCTAGCTTAGAATGTAGTACCAATTTAAACTTACAGTAATGCAAGCGTGTTACGTCACCACGGTCACGTGAGGCTGATCTAACATGTTAGTTCAGCATTACGTGACCCTGACGCGAGTTTGCCATTTATTACCCATGCTAAAAAGTGCACAACGCCTCTTAAGAAGTAATCACTTAAAAAATCTGCAGAGCGTACAACCATGTCTCGAGACGGGAACCGAAACGACATCTTGAAATGAAAGCTCGCAGGACTCTTCATCTTGCTATCCTCCTCTTTGGCCTAACTAAAAACATGATACCTCATTACCTACACTCTAAGCTTACCTGGGCCAAAAGTAACTCCCGCTACCCAAGACGTGAGTGCACAAATATTTTTGAAACCCCCCAATACAGAACTGGAACAACGCAGTCTACTCTAAAATGGAACAGCAGTCCATCAGTCACGGAATGCTTCCTGGCTGAATTAGACTAAATGGTTTTAGGTCTCGCTCAGTTTGCATAGTGTAGAAAGAGATGCCCTGTCGCATCAGCGCTCAGTTGTGAGGTCACCTCACAGGTTCCATCTGAAAACCAGCGCTACCTTGCATTAATGCGAGGTAGCATCAAGCTGAGGTGGAACCCTTTGACCTGCATCGCTACAGCATTATATTTCTATATTATGTACTACGCTAGTCTGTATAATTGTTACTACCTACCTACTTATACCTATCTGTTCTGTGTTGTAACTTTGTTGCTCAATAAATGTATCTCTATCTCTATCTCTATCTACATCTTCGTGCGTTCCAGGCAGACATTCGACCGATGCGCCCCAGCGGTCATCATGATGCGGCATATTGTTCAATACGAACCTGAATGAGTAAGAAGGTATTCATGCAAATCAGTTTAACGTAGGATGACCCTTGGTTCCTCGTTGTTCATATTCATTGTTTAAGCGTGATGTTGGTAAGTGTACAGGTAGGTACCTAATGGTTCAGCCACACATTGGGTGAGTCAAGACTAGCTTTAGGCTTGAACCTCAACCTCAACAGCCTGTATTGATCCGCTCGTGGGCGCAGGCCATCCCCTGATGGCCCCCATGATCCCCCTAAGCGCCTTATTGGCGTTTATCTTGTGGAGGTATATTCCACAATCCCACGCGTGGCATACAGGTTGGGGATCGCAGTACCACACAGCTAGGCTTGAAGAAGGTAGGTATTAAATCAAAACGGTATGACTGTTCAAATGACAAAAGAAATTGACGTTTCTTGCATTTTTTTTTGTTAGAATTATGTGAAATAATGGCAGAGCTTACTTAGTATTTTTAAATAACCTTAGCTAAAAAAAATGTTGTTACCGTATAAATCAAAGCTTTTCTTAGTAAAATTACAAAAGGTCAGACAAAAACTCGATTTCCTTAGTAAAATAATATAAAAGCAGCACTTTATGCTGCATGAGATGCATGGCCAACGTAAACTGCTTTACAATAATTAACTTTCGTAACAGTCTTACATAATTACTTGTTATATTACTTTGTCACTGCTTGAGTTCAGGTGTTTTTTGAATTATCCACCAAAAAAATCTTATTAAATAATATTGCACTCACTGATTCTTTGGACAGCATTGTCTAATACTAGGCACAAGAGCATTATAAACTCTATTAAGTACCTGATTGATTTTTTTTATTATTCTTAGTCAATAAAATCGGCAATTACTAAAAAATTATTTCAAGATACATCAAAACTAATATAAATTATTGAGAATGCTTTAAAAACGGTGTGAATTTATAAATTAATTGCAAAAATTGTAATTTAGTGCATTACTAGTTGTTTTTAGTGACTGTTTTGGTAACAAATCATAATATTTAGTTTATTGAATGAAGAAGGTTTGTTTACATTTGAATTTTATTTTCTACCAAAGAAAGTTATAATACATTAAGAAGAATAAACAGTGAGATGAGCAAAATCTTGAATAAACTTTGGGAAAACTATAATTTCCTATTTTATGAACTAAATGGTGAGTTATTCTTAGATATTTTATTTTTAAACTGATAGGTTTGTATAAAATCCCTCATCGCAATATATATGTATGACATACATAGTCCAGTGTACTGAGAACTCGGAAATGATAAATTGATTTATAAATTATATTATCTACATATTTATTTAATAACTACCCAACTAGAGGTTACACAATAACGTATAATTATAATGTTAAAAAATGCATATAAACAATATAAAAATCAAGGCAACAAGGTTTTTCAATGAGACACAACAATGACTTAATCAAACAGCAAAAATTGTCATGGGTAGCCCAAATCAAAATAGTTGTGTTCATTAATTTGGTAGACATTACTCTGTTCGGAGAGAAGTGCGAGTATTAAATAATGGTTGTGTATGTAACTTATTTTTTCAGATGATCGAAGTAAAAACATATGGCCAAACTTCACAACAATAATAACCATACTACTGTCTTATCTATACTTCATCAAAAGAGTAGGTCCAGAATGGATGAAAGATAGAAAGCCATATGAACTGAAAAACACAATTCTTGTATATAATGCCATCCAGATCTTGGCCAGTGCTGCTTTGTTTTATGACGTAAGTATAAATACCAGTAAGTTTAATCATAGCATGACTAATAGGTTGTCTTTTATAGTCACATACACTTTTTTGTCTTAGAAAATTTCATATTTTCAAGGTTTTTTTTCACAATCAAGGGTGACAACGTTGATGGTAAAAGGCTTTTACCATCAACGGTGTCACCCTCCACAGATATCAGAAACTAAGCTCTGTGGTAAAACCTTTGTTTTACTTTGCAAATGTGGCATTGATTTATTAAGTTAGCGTACCACTACTGGTCAATTTTCTTACTCGTTAATTTCTCTTATTAATTTTTCACAGGACAAAAAATGTCGCCATTCCTGTCATAACGATCTAAATAATAAGGATGGCATCATTTTTAATCCTGTCAAAAACTGGTGTCTGAATAGACACCAGTTTCTGAATAAGCCATTTTCCTTGTTTGCCAATTTCACTTAATTGTAAATATTAGCCTATCTAGTCCACAGCTGGATAAAGACTCCCCTAAACTTGGGTACTGACCTGGTTGTCACATGGTGTAATATATTATTCGCGGCAAGGATGACACGTTACGCCACCATGTAAAATTCGTCACGTTGTTCGTTGTTTGTTGTAATTTTTTCCCCGAACTGACAGCATGAATGCTCGCTGTGTAACATAACGTTACGCCCCGTAGCGCCTGTGTCTGTCAGCACCTTATTTAAAGCCACCTTATTGAGTGTCATCAGAGGGCCCTGTGTTTAGCTTGCCGCCCTGTGTTTAGCATCCAGTATGTACCTGGAGTCATTGGCCTGAAACACAATTATTTATTTATGCTTACTATGCCCTACCTACATATTTTTATTTCATTTTTAGAGCTTCTTCAACATATGGGTAAAGGAATATAACTGGACTTGTCAGCCGGTGGATTATTCTGACAGTCCAATGATTAAAAAGGTATGAATCATCATTCCGACTTTTTTTAATTAGGCATAGGCTTTTATTGTTGACAGGCCATATTATTTGACGAAATACTTGACTTGTCAGGGTAAAATATAAGAACGAATCATAAAACATTTTGAGATATAAGTTAATAATGCTGGACAACCCACACATCATCATTTATCCCAAAAAAGAGTTTTGTTCTTAGGGATATATTTAATTGATAACTGATATTCAAAATACAATAAATCGATATATTTTAAATAATAAGCACATTAAACAAATATCTGCAGGTCGAACAAACATTTTTTGTCCAGCCCTAAAAAAGCCAAGCTTGAAGGCATTTAGAAAAGCTTACCCCTACTTACAAGACTGTCATAGCAAGACCCAATCCATATTATTAGTTTAACGTTAGGCGTGGTATTCACATCATGAATTCCTTTTTGTTAGGCTCACAACCTTATATGGCTTTACATGGTGCTTAAACTGGTGGACCTCTTGGACACGGTATTCTTTGTCTTGAGGAAGAAAGACCGGCAGATTTCAGCTTTGCATCTGTACCATCACTTCATGATGCCATTAGCTGCATGGATAGGTCTAAAGTTCTTTCCAAGTAAGTATTAGTAATATATTAGTACTTTTTTATTTACAAAAACAGCTTATAATATATACTAGGTATTTACAATTGAAATCCAACCAAATAAATCAAAACTATATCGGAATCGTCCCCAAGACGCTTCTTTGCCCCGGTGGTGTATGATAAAGATAATTGTGCCACGTACTTGCCAGCTCTTTGGTAGCGCGGTGGGTAAACAATCATGGAAATTTAAATTAATTGATTGACCCTGGCTAGAGGAACCTAACGTGCTGAAAGATCAACCCGAAAACATTGCTTTGAACAAATTAAAGGCGCCGAGAACTGTGTCAGGTTTCATAGCATTTCCTCAGGAATATCTTAATTGAGATTCTTGCTGCTATCTCGGTGTTTTTGGGTCAGCCTAAAGAGAAAGAAGAATAATTTATCGACTTTAGTTAACATGTAAACAATTCTACGAATGATATCATAAACCAGTGAGCTGTGTCAAAGTTCTTTATAACGGTGGCGCCATGACACTCCTATTTGTGTTCTGCCTTGTGAGAGACACACTCTCTGTCTTTTATTGTTTTTGCTTTTTAAATAAATACTTTCCTTTCATCTCCAGATGGACACTCCACTCTCCTCGGTGTCATCAATTGCTTTGTCCACACTGTTATGTATACGTATTACCTGATCGCTGGTCTTGGGCCGCAGTACCAGAAATACTTATGGTGGAAGAAGCATGTCACTACACTGCAGCTGGTATTTTAATTATTTTTTGCTTACATTTACCTACATACAGTTTTAATTTGTCTTGGGACGGGGTCATAAGTAACTATTTGACCTTTTACTTTGTATTTTAATTTATTACCAGTCGTTTTAAATATTTAGTTTGAATATTGTATGGACAATGTATTAATAAATAATGCTGGGATATTCAAAAGCATTACTTAGCCCAAAGTAAGCACAGTGTGTTTTATATCAGTTAAGTGAGAGAACTGGTTTTATCAAGATAATAGGTAAATATTTTAACATACATAGAGAGAACCCTGAAAATATTTTCTTCATAATAAATGAATATCTCAGAAACCCTTAGACATTATTTATTTGTTTTAGTGTCTTCTATCCAAATACATAATGTCCAATTGTCCATTCTGAGGAAGAAGTTTGATGAACAATTATGACCGAGTCTTCTCAAACAGTTGAGAATGTATTTAATTATTTATAAAATTCTTAATATTTTTTTTTTCAGATACAATTTGTGATAATCTTCCTCCATAACGTGTATCCACTGCTCACTGGCTGCAACTATCCGAAATGGATCAACGTGCTTTTGAGCATATGCGCCCTTCACTTTATCTACATGTTTGGAAATTTCTACTATGTAAACTATATCAAAAAACCTAGGAAACTTGATCGTAAGCAATTATAATTGCTGTTTTGATAGCTACTTGCTTATTATTCTGATAAGTAGAGTCCAATTCACGGTTTAACACTTTTATCTATTTTTATTATATATAAGCTATCGGATATAAAATGTGTAGTTAGTTAACTATGTTAGGTATACATAATTTGACAATTTTAGATAATAATGCGGGCCCACGTTGTACTGGTCGTTGTGTTGTTGTATGTCTAGAAAAAAATAACACTTTCGAAAGCAAACTGAAAGAGATGCTCATAAAAAAATGCTATTACAAACTTGACGATTTCTTCAATGATTCTTTTAGCGACTCGCAAATTAAATTATAAATTATAAATGAGTATAATATTAAGTTCACTATTATTAATTTTAAGATACTGCGCTATACCTGCCTGTTCACCATTGCAACACCCAAAATGGGTACATACTGTGATCTTAACTTAAACTCACCTTATCACTAAGACCTGATTGTATGAATGCAATAAATACTGAATACTGAATACTTTACCGACTGCTGTATGAGGTAGGTAATTATTAAAAGTTCCGATGAAGTTTTTAAAAACCAGAACATGTTGAAATATTTAGATATTCCTAATATCATATGATACTAGTTTTAATTTTTAAGTTATTATCTTTTATTTGATTGTAATATTTTTTTTCAATAAATGACTTTTGGTCATTCATAGAAATTAAGATAGATAAGAGATCTTTTCGTTGCAAAAAACATTGTAACATATTTAAAAAACGTAATAAATTGCGTATACTATTCTTGTTTTTGTTGTTTTAATGTAGTTTTAGTGCGTAAATCGGAGTAATGTTTAGAGTGTCAGTGATAGAACACACATACATATAGAGTGGATGTGGAGTGATCACATTTAGATCAGTCAGTATGGAAAAGTCTGAAACTTTAAGACTCATCACTTTTTATGAACCATGTCATCGATTTTAGTAACAAGAAAAACTGCATTATATATCATTTTAGAAAAACTTGTACTCAGCTCGATAATCGAACCCATCCGTTTTGAAAAATAATGCTAAAATTCGGTACATATTTATGTTTAGATATTGACTGTGTGGTCTCAATGTTACCATGAAACATGATGTCTAAAATGCATTGTTTTATGGTAAGTAGTAGTTAGTTTTCAAAATTACCACTATTTTTTTCTTTCTTTCGATTCATCATCATCATCATAATCATCATCATCAGCCTATAATAGTCCACTGCTGGGCATAGGCCTCCCCTAATCAACTTGATTAGCGTATTATTAATAGAAGGCCTTTGTAGGTACATACAGAATTCATTAGCTTGGGGCGTCGGACTAGGTACCTGAATATAAAAAATTCAATGATGAATAATTTTCAATCTGTTATTTTTTTTTAGAACAGCATTGTACGATGATTTACTTTTTTTTTCAGTTGTTATCACTCAGGTTGTAGTTTTTAACTTTATTTTATTTGCCTCAATTGCTGCGCTCTCTACAACGATGTTCCACATGTGTATATTTATTACCGTTAGAATTTTCACCCCCCACTTAGATCCCGTTATCCCCAGATTTCCCCAATTTTGGCTGATATCACTGAGCCTATAGCCACCAACTTACTGAGACAAACGATATGCCATTTATTGTAATGGGACTAGTAGTTTCATTGAACATTATAATCGGCTACATACATACAAACATAGGGTATCAACTTCATAACCCTCCTCCGTTGGTAGTCGGGTAAAAATAAATAAATAATGCTGGATAATACACAAAGCATCATCTAACACTAAAGTAAGCAGAAGTAAGCAGCTTGTGTTATGGATATACTTAATATAATACATTGTTACGCACGAAACGAATATCTGCAGATCATACAAAAAAGACGTGTGGCACTCGGGGACTGCCGCGGTAAAGCAATTGCAATTAAAAGTTCTGCTATTCATCGATAGATGGCAAAACAAAAAGTATCACCGCTGTGCCGGTCGGAGTGGGGGGTGTTAGATTATTTTCGTTACGAAATTTCTGGATTCGGACTTCACGCTCAAGGCCCGCGATAGAAGCTATGCAATAACTTAAAAAAAATTCCTGAAACGGGAATCGAACCCGTAACCCCCTCTTGCCTATTAGTCTGAAAACCAGCGCTGTTTTATGCCTGTCCTGGTGTCAGACAGCTGAATAAAGCTGAGACTGAGCCTTTTGGGCACACCACGGCAGCGCAGAAACGCGTGGATATCCCTCGCCCTGGGCGGGCGGTGACTACCTACCTACCTGTTGATAAGGCGAAAGCACTGTTAGTAGGTGGGTGCCTATTTTACCTCTTGGTGTTTGTTTTTCACTTTCTTCTTTTTACCTTCTCATGTTCACTAGGTACCTACCTGCATACCTGTATCTACTTTATATGTGTGCCTTTGATAAATTTTTACTGTTCTTGTTTATTACTTTCCCTGTGCTGTTTGTGTGTGTACCCAATAAAGAGTTTATCTATCTATTTATCATGACCATTACTTGCCTGTAGTCAGCCACTTCGTGGTTGGTCCGTTTTAGAAGCGAAGCTGTGGCTGGCCCGTGTATTAGAATGAGTTAGGCTGGCCACAGAAGCGCATTTTCAGAGGGTCTACAGCATTGATTAATTATAAAAGGAAGATGAGGTACTAGTTTCTCGAAAATGGCAACCTCATATTGTGTAAAATTGTCTGCTTCCACCTCAGTCACCGTCATACTGGCGGCACGGGCGTGCGTGATTTGCGTGAAATATTGTTGTCTCGGTCTCACTTCGGTCTTAGATACGTCTTTCCGTCTTTATTCTTCTTTGTATTGCACAGGACTGGAAATATAACTGTGAACGTATGTGTTTGCGTGTAGTTGTAACACATGCCAATTTTTGATCTACACTGAATTTTTTTTCACACTTGTGCAGTATAATAATGTCCGGCGCATCTGCCTAGTCTCCAATAAGACTGGCCGTTGTGGTCAAAATTCAGCTAGGAGAACATCATCACCATCATCATGAACAACTCCTTATTTCTGCATTTTTATGAACGCTGCTAGAATCACCCACAATTTATAATAGAAATACACAAAATTACTTAATATTTTTATTTCATTTAAAACTATTTGAACATAGAAAGCTTCATACCACGATATCCTATTTACAAATTAAACACTATGTGATAAAACACTTTAATAATTTAACTAAATCTAATTATTTATTTACATATCACCAAGTCTTTACCTTAAATTAATTTAATAATAACACAAAATTTGGTAAACTTTTAAGCTTAGACTCAGATTTATCATCATCATTATACAGCCAAGTGTACATTTATACATATATCACCAACTGCTAGGTCATAGCCTTAATGCAAGTGATTTATCATACATTATTCTAGGAAGTATAACTTGAGCTCAAACTTAAAAATAAGTCTTTTCAAAATTATTCAAATAACCTATTCTAGCTTTCCCAGTTTTATCCTGCTCTCTACAGATAAATTTTTTCCCTGATCTAAAATGCAAGTATTTTTCACTAAATTTAGTACTTTGGACTTCTTATTTATATAACTTTGTCTATAAAAGTTTAGGAACAATAATAAGATCAAGGAAGTGTTGCTAGCAATGAAAATGGTTATGCCCGGGGACGGTGGGCATTCAGACACTTTGGTGGTGGCGATGAACTGAATGATGATGGAGACGAACTGGATCTGAAAAATTTAAAAAGTATATAAAACTAAGGCCTTGTTTACGGAGACGCGGGGCGTGCAGCGGCGCGTGCAGCGGTGCGTCGCACGCGGCAACACAAACATATGGCAATGTACGGTGATGTTTATGGATAGGCGGAGCGTGCAGAGTGACAGTGTACGCCGCGAAAAAATATCATTTCAAATCAGAGTCTCAAATAATATAATTTCAAGCATTGATTAATTAACAAGGGAAGATAGGTTACGTTCTTCCAGCGCTTACTCAAAAATTGGCATGTGTTACAACTACACGCAAACACGGACGCTCACAGTTATATTTCCAGTCCTGTGCAATACAAAGAAGAACAAAGACGGAAAGACGTATCTAAGACCGAAGTGAGACCGTGACAACAATATTTCACGCGAATCACGACCGCCCGTGCCGCCGGTCCGACGATGACTGAGGTGGGAGCACACAATTTTACACAATATGAGGTTGCCATTTTCGAGAAACTAGTACCTCATCTTCCCTTTTTAATTAATCAATGATTTCAAGTCATATAATCATGTGACCAAAAATATCATTTCATCATTTTAAATTGCAAGCGTTAGCTTGTCATAAAAGAACTAAAGAGGCCCTTTTACTGTTTACTAGATACCTCAACAACCTATATTGGCCCACTGCTGATCACAGGGCTCCTCCTGATAAGTGCCTTAATGGCTGTTATCTCATGGCTTAGAATTTGCACCACCCACACTCTTCCCATGGGTGTCATAAGACTAAGGGATATTCACCGGAAGGCGGGCAGCAGCGCCCCCTGCAAAACAATTCTACCACCGAACAGTGATCCCCATCTACCATGCCCAGCGTGGAGATTATGGGTATTACCCCCCATGAAAAACGCCAATAAGGCGCTCTTCAGGGGTAGGCCAGGGTCTAGCAGTGGACCAATACAGGCTGTTAATCAAAAACATCTGTTCACTTACCAGTTGAAACATAGTCATATACTTCTTCCACGTTAGAAACTTGGCAACGTTGGGCCCCAGAGCCGCAAGTCCATAGTAAGTGTACATAAATACATGCACCAAGGAGTTTAGAAAGCCGATGAAGATCAGCGCATGCGTAGGGGCGTATTTCAACAAGGCCCAAGTAGCGATCACCATAATTGTATGGTGATAGAGGTGGAGAAACGTGATCTGGTTAGTTTTCTTTCTGATAACAAAGAAGACTGTATCGAGGAGCTCGGTGAGTTTTGCGGCGAAGTATAGGTACGTGCCAAGGAGAATCTGAAAATTAGAATAGATGATTTATAGTTAAGGCGCATACCTGAGCCAATCTGACAGCGATACCTATTTTATCATATTTTTACGTTTATCATAGGAATTTTTAAAAATTCTACGTTCCGTTTGTGGTATCTATTATAAGCTATTTTTTAAGACCTTTGTAATAATTTTATCTCATATAGTTTAGGAGGAGATGCGAAAATAGAGTTTGGTGGCCAAAAAGCGCAACTTCGTATCTCTACCTAAGCTTTACAAAATGAAACTATTACAGATACATTAATAAATAGCTTATAATAGATACCACAAACTGAACGTAGGATTTTTAAAAATTCTTGCTTTTAACGTAATAATAAGATAAAATAGTCAGATCATTCGAAGTCGCCCATCTTTAGTATAAAGTAAATGCTCTCATGACTTCATAGTTACTATCATCAGTTATATTCTATATCTTTATATATATATATATAGAAGTGTTCCTTTCTACCAATAGCTGTGTTTTAGCGGGCGCATACCCGAGCCAATGACAGCGCCTATTTTATCATATTATTACGTTTAACATAGGAATTTTTATATAGTTTAGGATGAGATGCAAAGTAGAGTTTGGTGGCCAAAAAGCACAACTTCGTTTCTCTGCCTAAGCTATACAAAATGAAACTATTAGAGAGGCATTAATAAATAACTTATAATAGATACCACAAACTGTACGATAGATTTTTAAAATTTTCTGTGTTTAAACGCAAGAATAAGATAAAAAAGGTGGGGGCGCCACTTTCACTGGTGTATGCGCCTTAATTAAATTTACGTAAGAAGCCTTAGACTTACCCGATATCTCGATTTATCATCGTGCATGTGACATTTCCTCGGTATCAGCCCCATCATCATTAAATCTGAAGCGAACTGAAACAAAACACACATAATTCAATAGATTTAAACCCGTCTTTCAAAATTAACTTCCTCCTAGTAACGTAGTTACTACGTAACGTGCGTGGGTAATAAAGCGTCTTGTACGTAAGTAGAGCTAATTAATTAGAATAACAGGTCAACATCATGACATCACGTTTTTATGTAAAAGCCATGTAATTACCTACTCAATTGTATCCAATAAAAAAAATAACAAAAAACTTCGAAAATGTGTTTTAGAATTTTTTACTAAAGGCGCAGACACGAATAAACGTAGCACCGCCCCCTATTTTATCTTATTGTTACGTTTAAATCCATCACACAGTTTGTGATAGGTACCTATTATAAGTTGTATAATAGTTTATTCAGTAAAGCTTAGAGCAGATATAGGTACAAAGTTGCCGTATTTGACCACCAATCTGTTTTCGCATCTCTGCCTTAACTTTATAAGATATAACTATTAGAGAGATAGGTATTAAAAAATAGCTTATGATACCACAAACAGTACGACGAATTTTTAAAATTTCTTGTGTTAAGGCGCATACCCGACCCAATCTGACAGCAATACCTATTTTATCATATTTTTACGTTTATCATAGGAATTTTTAAAAATCCTACGTTCAGTTTGTGGTATCTATTATAAGCTATTTTTTAATACCTTTTTTATCATTTTATCTCATATAGTTTAGGAGGATATACAAAAATAGAGTTTGGTGGCCAAAAAGCGCAACTTCGTATCTCTTCCTAAGCTTTACAAAATGAAACTATTACAGAGGCATTAATAAATAACTTATAATAGATACCACAAACTGAACGTAGGATTTTTAAAACTTGCTGCGTTTAACGTAATAATAAGATAAAATAGTTGGGGGCGCCACTTTCGCTGGTGTATGGGCCTTAAACGTAGTAATATGAAATAAATAGGTGGCGCGCGCTGTCATATTGGCTAATATCCAAAAGACAGAGAAAAGTATTAGTTTTTTAAATACATTAAAGAATCGAATTAAGACAATTCAAAAATAGGGGAACGAACCGTTATAAGTAAATACCTACCATATTAATAATAATAGTTCGTTGTTGTCTTAGACAATTTAACTAGCTGTGTTGTCTATACTTAATAATGTATACTAATATTATAATGAGCAAAGATTTGATTGCTTGTTTGTATGGAATAGGCTACGAAACTACTAGACCGATTAAAAAAAATCTTTATTAATAAAAAAAGACGTGTGGCACTCGGGGACTGCCGCGGTAAAGCTATTGCATAGCATTTTGTATCAACTTATGCAATTATAATTTTATTTATTTATTTTATTCATGCAGTATTGCTTTTTCTTTGATATTAATTCAAGTTACACTTTCTGAGCGTCGTGACCGATAAGAATTTTACAAGTACAGCTATTTACTGTTGTACATAAATACCTATACACCTATATACTTTCTCATAACAGCTGCTTATGTATTCGTCCGATTTCGGAGCAGCTCGTCTCGATTCGTGCGAGTTTCGTAGAGTCGTACAATACGTCTAATCGCACGCACCGCACACAACGCCGTGTCGAAGACTGCCGAACTGAAACGACGTTAGACGATGCACGGCCTTCAAGCCACACCTCCTTGCCCGGCGGAGTGGGGAGCGTGAGGTTTTTTCGTTACGGAATTTCTGGATTCGGTCCCCGCGCTCAAGGCCCGCGATGGAAGCTATGCAATAGCTTAAAAAGCTTAGTTTTAAGGGAGTGACATAGGCTATATTTTATCCCGGAATTCCCGCAGGAACGGGAACTACGCGAGTGAAACCGCGAGACGCTACTTGTTGTAGATAAACTTAACACTTACCCTTAACACTAGATACGCTGCGATTGCGACTTGTATCGCATTGTATAGAAGCATGGTGTTGCCAAGCTTAAAGGCCTCTCGCTTCTTCATGTAGGATGGTCCCACTTTCAGGACAAAGATCAGGTACACTGCTACGACTGTTAGAATGGGACCGATAGAGGACATGAGAGGGAGGTCATCTATTTCTGCATCTGTAATAAATAAATTTAAAATAATAATGCTGGACAATTCACACAGCATTATCTAGCCCCAAGCTAAGCAGAGCTTGTGTTATGGGTACTAGATGACTGATTATACATAATACAATACATAAATATTTTTTGTCATACATAGAAAACATCCAGAACGCCCTGAACAAATATCCTAATAGCCCCGAGGCGGGAATCGAACCCGCTACCTCCTGCGTCGCAAGCGGACCTTCGCCTACCGCGCCACAGAGGTCATTACATGAATCTTACTGATACACGTAATACCAACTAAACTATTACACTAAATTTAAACAACAAAATAAAATTAAACATAGTTACTATATTGGACATGCTAACTACCCTAGTGTGATGATTTATATGGTGATTAAAGAATTTATTTTAATAAAATATTCTTCCACAAGCTACAAGTACTTTCAATGCTTTTTATACAGGTTTTTGGAAGGTCTAGTTGGTTTTTTGAGCATAATGTGTCAAAGTTTGTCATTGAATTAAAAACAAGTGCACATTTCTAAATCGGCATTCCTAGACTAGAAACAATACATATAATTCGCATTATATTCACAGTGCAAGCATTTGGCAATGAATACCAGACACTCATTAAGTATATCATTAGGTAATCATTAAAAATGTAAGAGCTCATTTTATTTGTTAAGTACATAACTTAGATGTAGCATAAACCTTATCTTGTGTCATAATTATCATATTTTTATACATTTATGAAAGTTTTGCGATGATTTTTAACAAGCCGTGGCATAACCCGCGGTGCAAATTTTCAGCCCAATCCATTCAGTAGGCATAGTCATAGTTGATAGACAAAGAGCTTTGCAACGGCACGAAGTTTCGTGTATTAATAACATTCAAATAAATGAAGTGAATCGTGAGAAAGTGATCGAAATAGAGAAGTAGAACTGGTTTTACGGTCAGATGTAAATATCTATGACGTCTTTGGGAATGAACTGCGAAAGCGCGGGGCTTTACCCAAGACGAGACACAATAATATTATAATGACGCAGAAAAGATAATGGGGTCTACATTTCAATTATTTTTAATCTATTGCATAGCTTCTATCGCGGGCCTTGAGCGTGGAGACCGAATCTAGAAATTCCGTAACGAAAATAACCTAACACCCCCCACTGCGACCGGCATAGCGGTGATACTTTTTAGTTTTGCCATCTATCGATGAATAGCAGAACTTTTAATGACTTTTTGAAATATCACGCTTGTCTCTTTAGTTCAGCAACTCGCCTCTAGGTGGCATTGGGAAAAAAAATGCAATAGCTTTACCCTAGTCCACACGTCTTTTTTTTATCTATAGCTGATGATGTCCTTGTAGACGAATTTCGGTTACCGTGGTTAGTACCCCATCAGAGACTAGCCAGCCATATGCGTGGGACATTTTTATAGAGCAAGATACTATTATGCATGTCTTGCAAAAGTGCAAACAAAACATTTTCAATATATTTCTTCTGTGACGCTTACTATGTTTGTTGCCATACAAAAAAAGCACTTTTGGAAAATAATTTTTTATAGATTTTTGTATGAGAATGCGGTAATTTACACACGAGGTGAATAGCTCTTCCGCGAGCACTGCAGTTGTTGTTTAATTAACAGGATTCTGTTAACTTTGCTGTGTTGAATCGCAATCCAGAGGAGAAAGGAGAGGCAGTTTGCTGATGCCAACAAAGGTCAGTTCCAGCTTAAAAGAGTTACAATTCGATTCCATTTACATTTCCATTCGAAAATAGTTATTAAAAATAAAAAAAAGACGTGTGGCACTCGGGGACTGCCGCGGTAAAGCTATTGCAATGCCATCTAGAGGCGAGTTGCTGAACTAAAGAGACAAACGTCATATTTCAAAAAGTCATTAAAAGTTCTACTATTCATCGATAGATGGCAAAACTAAAAAGTATCACTGCTGTTCCGGTCGGAGTGGGGAGCGTGAGGTTTTTTCGTTACGGAATTTCTGGATTCGGTCCCCGCGCTCAAGGCCCGCGATAGAAGCTATGCAATAGCTTAAAAATCGTTTATTTCAGGCAAAAACCCATATGACATTAAAAATCAAACAGCCTAAAAGAACAATAAAATTAAAATAAACAAGAATATAAATAACACGGCGCAGAAAGCTACCGCACGTCACTTTCTGTTTCCCTTCATATGAAGGGAGATCCAATGGGTATAAATAGGGTTTTTGTAAACCTGATCAGAGACAACCTTCAAAATGCAATTTTTGGAGCGGACCAATCTACTCCAGAACGATGCGACGCGCGAACGGACGATGGCGAAAAAGTCGGGTCTTTAATCATCAAAAATCTTTCTTGCACGAAGGTTTTATTTATTTACTCTACCTACTCCGAACGTATGTAATTACTTAAAGCATGGAATTTCCAAAATAGCATGCATAGCAACATACGATCATCTGGTTGGCCGTCAGCATTAAATTGCATCAATATTCTGACAATCTAGAGGTTTACCACCTTGACACAATCTGACCTTGCATTGTGTGCTTGGGATGAACCCGCTTAATTATGGAATAAACTGCCCAATCATAATTATTGGACGATCTCTGTGGCCCAGTGGGCGAAGGTCCGCTTGCGACGCAGGAGGTTGTGGATTTGATTTCCGCTTCGGGACAAATGTGTGTACGATCTGCAGATATTTGTTCACGGTGTTCTGGATACTTTCTATGTTTAATAAAAATATTTAAGTAGTGTATCAGTTATCTAGTACCCATAACATAAGCTCTGCTTAGCTTGGGGCTAGATAATACTGTGTGATTTGTCCAACGTTATTGATTTATTAATTATATTTCATAAAACGAAAGTTTGGATGGATAGATAAGTGGATATTTGTTACGTCTGTGGTAAATTACTAAACGGGTAGAGCAGTTAATTTTAATAAATTTTTAAATTAAATTAGTTAATTTTGCATCAGTGTAGCTCTAAATCTAAAATTAAATATTAACTACTTTGACCTAGGATTAATTTAAGTACCTTTGTAAGTTTCCATATTACAAGTACGAAGCCGCAGGGTGTAACTAGTTATGGAATAAACATGCCCAATTATAGAATGAACCGGCTCAATAATGGAAATATTGGGCGTAGCGACAGGAAAAAAGTGAAAATATGATTATATATGCGTCGATCTTGGGAGCCGTGACTTTGGAAATGAAGGTTGTGGTTATGGATCTCTTTTCACGTGTGGCACGTGTTTTAACATCGTATCACTCGTGCAGCGAAAGAAATGTTTGAATTTTTGAAGTTCTTTAGCGACGTTGTGCACTTTTTTGCCATGGGTAATAAATGTTAAACTCGCGTCAGGGTCACGTGATGCTGATCTAACATTTTAGATCGGCATCACGTGACCGTGTTGACGTAACACGCTTTTGCATTACTGTAATTTTAAATTGGTACTACTTTGTAAGCTAGCAGACTACTCAGATGAGCTTTCAAAAGTTTAAAAGCTACAGGTTCCATTGTAAAGATATGACTTTACATAGTAGTAAAGAAGTGTTAGCGTAGGCTAACAGATGGCGCCATTTAAAGTACGAGTATTTATTATCGCAAAGAACAAAATTACCACTTGTGTTGCCCTAGTACATCGGAAGAGTGTGTGTGTTGTTTTCACTTCTGCCGGCAGTCCCGGAAGAAAACCCGTTTTTTTTATGAATAAAAATTCAACGAAAATCACATTTAAAATAAGCTCTGCAAATTATATGGGTACAAAATTTTCTTTTTCATATTAGGTGTTATTTTAGGGTAAATCTGTCCTTAATTTATATTACCTTTATTTGCTTTACTTTTTTATTATCTGAGAAAATGACTGATAGAGCTTTCCTTATGGATGGGCCTAAAAGCATGTAGGTAAGTTACCCGATAGGTTAAATCATGGTAAATATCCCGTTGCAAATAACTTTAGAACCCGATAGGTTATTTTATCATCTGATAAATAATTACTCCCTGCCTCTGTTTTTCCAGCCAATTATAACCTGGGTCTCTTCAAGACAATGGTGAACAGGTATCTTCGTGATACACCGTCGGCCGCATCTTTGCTTTCCATCAAGTGAGATTGCGGTCAAACGAAGGTCTGTTTCCGTAAACAAAAAAAAACTTTTTGATCAAAGACTTTTGCCTTTGTTTACACTTGTACTTTTTTGCCTCTTCTATTCTTTGTCTAGATATCCTATGCA
The DNA here is from genome assembly GCA_955876795.1 of Eupithecia tripunctaria. Taxonomy (NCBI): domain Eukaryota; kingdom Metazoa; phylum Arthropoda; class Insecta; order Lepidoptera; family Geometridae; genus Eupithecia; species Eupithecia tripunctaria. The sequence goes on from OY041604.1 coordinate 2,843,980, forward strand.
TAGTTTTTTTTTGTGTGAACCTAGTTAGAACTTACCCCAGAGTTTTGTTAAGGTTATAGCTGCGATCAGATATTTCGCGGCCTCCGGTGAAAACTTTGATCGATGGGTTACAATAAGTCATCATGTGTAAGAAACTTTTTTTAGTTTTTTCGAATGGACTTTTATGTGTGAGAAACAAATTAGGTGTAGACCTATTCTAGGTATCTATATGTAATTTATATAGTAGTTTTGCACACATTGTCAGTCTTTTTCTGTGATTCCACGCTAAAACCAACTATGAATCACCTGTCGTGTTGGAGTCTATTGACATTAAGATACTATATTGTCACTAATATTAACATGTCGTTAACAATAAATGATTCAAAGTTCTTTTAGCAAAGATTTATAGCAAACGGCTTACTGTGTCCACAAAACTTTTATCTGCAAATTACTTGCCGAGCCTAGAAAATATCCGAATTCTTTTTTCATGCGTGACGTATCTGCTACCTTTTCACAGATTATATGCAAATCGTGGTCAATCACGTCTAGCATGGTAGTCAAAAAAAATGTGAAAAAACTGAATTTGGCTTTAAATCTAAATTGGCTAAAAGAGACCTTGACGGAGTAATGACTAGACGAATAGTGGATTTGATATCACATCACACTAATATTATAAATGCGAAAGTTTGTATGGATGTATAGATGTATGGATGGATGGATGGATCGATGTTTGTTACCTCTTCACGTCAAAACTACTAAACGGATCTGGCTGAAACTTTGCACTTTTATCCCATAAATCTGTTACCGTGGGATAAAAATCACAGTTAAACGTTTCCATGGGAAAAACGTATGCGAAGCCGCGGGGCGCAGCTAGTATAAAATATGACTCAATTCTGGGTATAACAAATCCCAAAAAATTGATAGTTCTAAAGTCTAAAGGTCTAAATATAAATTTTGTTTACAAATTACATTTAGCATGACGTAAAATCTATAGTGTTCACCTGAGTAAATAATGTAAAACAATTAGAAATATTTCTTAGTAATACATTAATAGAGTAGGTCAGCTATTTATCAATGCCGTGATAATTATTATTATCTCATTATTATAAAAAAATATTTTTGGGAAAATAAATATAATACGCTACTAAACTTGGAAAGCTACGTCGAGTCTTCTCGTCATCCATACCGCAATGCTTGAAAACGAACGTTTTCAATCAGTGCGTCCTACCCGTCATGACCTACGGAGCTGAGACGTGGAAACTCACCATAGGGCTGGTCCACCAGTTTAAAGTCGCTCAGCGAGCTATGGAAAGAGCTATGCTCGGAGTCTCTCTGAAGGATAGAATTCGTAACGAATACATCCGACAGAGAACCAAAGTTATCGATATAGCTCAAAGAATTAGCAAGCTGAAGTGGCCGGCCATATTTCGCGAAGAACCGATAACCGCTGGGGTAAACGAGTTCTTGAGTGGAGACCGCGACTCGGCAAACGTAGTGTAGGACGCCCTCCGGCCAGGTGGGATGACGATCTGCGAAAGACTGCAGGCAGATGCTGGATGCGTCAAGCTGAAGACTATGGCGCTCATTAGGGGAGGCCTATGTCCAGCAGTGGACTAATATAGGCTGATGATGATGAAATATAATAGTTAAGATGTTGTTCTTCCTAGTTCACAGAATAAATTATTTGGTTTTATGTACATTATTATGATCTTTGTTAATTAATATATATTTTATTCTAATAGTATATACAAAAAAAAACAAAAAACTTGACTTTAAAAGGGTTTAAATAAGTTCTCACTGGGTCTGATGAATAAAATAATATATTTTGAATGCTTGGAATGAATGAAATTTGGATGAGCTTGTATTGTTATAAAAAATAGAATAAATAAATCAGCAAACTAGCTACTATTGCTTAAAACTCAATATCTACACGAATGTTGACGCAATGACGTAGGTAGTGTCACAAAATTTACGCGATTCGAAGGACATTTCACGTGCGCTGTTAGAAAAGACCCAATTTTTTTATTGACTGCATTTTTAGTGCTTCAATTTCAGAATGAAACAATGTGGGAAAACCGACATTACTCTTACAGTTTATTTAAGAAACACCCAGAACAAACATCTGCAGATCGTTCACACATTTGCCCCTAAGCGGGAATCAAATCTGCAATCTCTCTCAGGTCCTTCGCTGCGCCGCATGGGTCATAAACCATGAGACATAGAGCTTTAAAGAGGTTTACTCAAAATCTCTGCTTTCCAAATGATTAAAAAACTTACGTGTTTACTTACATTTACTCTTATTCAGATCCCAGCCGGGCGCTTTGAACTCTATCGCGTTCATCTCGGCAGGTACTGCAAATAATAAAAAAGCTACGTGTTAGCCCCACTAGCAATACACCACGACTACATTAACTAATTTGTTAAAACTTGTAAAATAATGACAGTTTTAACAAGTAGAGGTACAGTCAGAGTAAAATTTTGCCACGTAGTAAATTATTGCCGTACTCTAGCAGTGCAAGTTGTAAGTAAAATTCTTTTTTACAGGGTACATATTTGTTACGAGTCGGTTTTCCATCTGCTTTCAGACCTGCTGAACAAACAACAGGTTTGCAAAAAAAAAACTATTGGGAGAAAAACTTCGGATGTGATACATTATTATATTTTTCTGACCTTGCGCCATTGAGCGCTGGCAAAGTAAATTTGTAATGGCTCTATTTGATTTGTATCTTTATTTAACTATACCTACTGCTATAATAGCTCTTGAATACTTGCATACTTCCACTTGAAAACAAATAGCGAACATGTCACAATCGAGCTATACCTATTATCCATTGGTGGACTAAAATAACACTATAGTAAGGGCAAAAGTAGCTTCATGTGTTACTAGTTGCGCCCCGCAGCTTCGCACGCCTGTCCCACGGGAACTGATTTATGGGATAAAAGTAGCCTATGTGTTATTCCAGACCTAGAACTACCTGTATGAATTTCAGCCCGATCCGTTCAGTAGTTTTTGTGTGAAAGAGCAACAAACATCCATAACATGTTTACAAAATTTCGCGTTTATAATATTAGTAGGATCATGAATACCGTTCCAATTTCGATACTAATTCTAATTTATTGAAATAATAGAGCATAAATCTAAAAAACAACTTTTAACTAACTTACAACTTTTTGACTCTTATTTGCACTATAGCATAATAAATTTTGTTTTAAAGAACTAAACCGTCTTGATTTTTTATAGGTTTTTCATGAATTTTCATGGATCCCATTGTCAGAACTGGGAAACTAAAATGGAACCACATGGAAAGCACCAGCTTTGATATAAAAAAAGAATCATGAAAATCAGACCACCCAGTCAAAAGTTCTGAGGTAACAAACATAAAAAATACAATCGAATTGAGAATCTCCTCCTTTTTCTGAAGTCGGTTTACAAGAGTCAAAAAGGTGTTTTTTTTATCAGCACTTCACACTGTAATAAAACAAAATATTATTGTGGAGCTTGTGTTGATGTTTTATTATTGAAATTAATAAAACATCAACACAACGTGTTTTTATCAAAAATGTTTGTTTATGGTTTAATTATTGTAAAAACCTATTTCAAGGAAACTTGGTACAAGTAAATTATAAAAACAAAATAAAAATCCACGTTAGCAGTTTTACTTGAAGCAAAAGCTAAGTGTACTTGCTTAATTTTACCTAATTATGTTCTAATTGTTACCGGTAAGACTACCAAATTAACGTTTTAAACCAGGTAGTAGGTCCATTACCTAACCATTTCAACCATCAAGTAAATCATTGCTTTCGTTTTTGTTCCTAACTATAAAAAATTATAGAGATTCGCCAGGTTTTACTTATGTCTGAGGTCGCTTTTTGAGGTATTTTATTTGCTCATGCTAAAAAATCTCGGTAAAATAACAAATGAAAACAGTTGACAACAAAAACGAAAATAAAAACAGTGGACCTAACCTTTCTTTTTTTGCTTTCACAGAACTAATATATGTAAGAAGAATAATAAAGGATAATCATAATAATGCCATTTCCAAAAAAGTACCTAACCATTACTGTGAAAATGGAATGTCCTATGTACACATTGAACATAATCATATTGATTCCAAATATGTACCTTCCTATTTAATGGTTTATTCAAAGGAAATGTTTGACTTAACATGTTTTATCTAATTATAATAAACCAATGTCTTGTCATCAGTGAAGTGAAATCTAAAATAGTTGCTAGGTGTCATCTTTTTGAAACGGATGAAATAGTATTTATTTGGGTAATATATAAATTTGGGTTAAAAAATGGTTTAAGAATAGGGTTTCACTATATTTCGACTTATTAGTCTTCAAATGTTTAAAAGTAATTTAAACATATACGTTGTTTTTATTCTGTACAACTATACGACGTAAACGAACTTTATTTATTTATTTTTTAGACAATATAACATCATAACAGGTTTTTTTAACCCTAAGACGATGGTCTAGGTCTATAAAATAAATAAAATTATTGTAAAAAAAAATTATAGGTACCTAATCGTAAAGTTGTACAGAATACAACGTTTGCTCTAACAATATTTTGTTTAAAAATATTATATATATATTGAACTTAATAAAACCGTCAAAAATCTTTGTTAGATGGTTCTCCGGTAAAAAAATCATGGAAAGAGGAAGAAGAGGATGCGAGTACGTTCTTTTTACTGTATATTTGTAAATGTTTATCTTATAGATAGATAGGAAACACAAAAACAATCAACAAAAAATAATTTAGAGAAAATGCTTAGAATAGAGGAAGCATAAAGGGTGGCCTCCCTGCTCAGAGCAATCTCTTTCACGCAACTTTAAGTTGACACTAATACTTCTATTAAAATACTTAAAGAAAACAAATACTTACATTATACGTTACATACATACTATATGTCAACAAACATGGACAAAATATACAGGGTGGGACTAATTTGTTCTTAGGAACCTTTTTTTTTATTTTGAAGAAAAAAATATTGCCATTTTTAGTTTTTTGAAAAAATACGGTGCTGCCTAAAAATTACATTTGTCATAAAAAAAAACAAGTTGGTCTTAATCGGCTCTATTTCCAATCAGGAACACTTTTCCCTAAGTAACATACCAAATCAAATTGTAAGTTTTGGCAATAATAAAAAAAACGTATGATAAAGGCTTATGTCCTTGCACATTTTCGCTCTAACGACGATGGTACACTTAAACATATAGTTTTTGAATTAAATATTTACTTTTTTTTTTTTTATTAAAAAGTAAATTATTTGAAAAAGCAACAAGTAAGCAAACAGTGTCACTAAATTAAAAAAAAAAAAAGATACAAAACCCTTCGAGTCAAATTGCAGAAATAATTAATAAAAAAAAACAATAACTTACGATGATACTTCCTTCCGAGAAAAAGAAAACTGTTATTAATAACTCTTTCCGGATATAAACAATGTTAAAACAAATTGGACTTCCAAAAAATATCACCAATCTAAAGATGACTAAACATCACTGGATGAGTAATATACGATGATAAAAAAAAAACACGGAGATAGTACATCGGCTCTGCTGCCTTGAGACGCTCTGGTGCTATGAGTATCAAGCACCTTCTTATATCGAGGTTCCAAAAACTAAAGATCTCCCGAACTCACCTGAGACCTCGGCCAATGTCAGACTTACGAGAATTCGATTTGGGCACAACTGTTTCAATTTGGCGACACGCACACAGTCTAGTGTATGAGAATTTGCATACAAAAAATAATAATAATAGCTTATTCAATTATTTGCGTTTTAAAGTTGTGTAATGTTAAACTAAATGTTTTATTGGTGGTTGTTTTCAGATAAAAATATGAATAATAAAAACAATTTTGAGCGAGTTTGGGATGAGGTCTTTGCACAGCAAGGGGGTGGATCTTTGTAGGCTAATAATTATTAAAAACTATTAATGTTTTGTCTGTGTGTCAAAATTTGGTAACTTCATTTATACCAAATTTTGATATTTTTAACACTTAAGTGTTAAATAAAATCTGATAAGAAATCATACATACTCTCAAAAAATATAATGCTCCTTTTGTCTGGTAATAAGAAAATAGGCGGATTTGTACTCTGAAGATCACATGGTAAGAAATTACAGATCAGTTTGAACGATTTTAACTTAGGGATTCCAAGTCTTCTATCTACCACACCTCATAATGGTATTTCAATTTTTCAAACGGTTCAACTATGCATTCAATTTAGTTTTTGCTTCCAGCTCAACTTGTGGTCTCAAAAAAACGGATCTACTTAAAAACACTAACCTACTTACTATCATCATCATCATCATCAGCCTATACTAGTCCACTGCTGGACATAGGCCTCCCCTAATGAGCGCCATAGCGCCCTGTCTTCAGCTTGACGCATCCAGCATCTGCCTGCAGTCTTTCGCAGATCGTCATCCCACCTGGCCGGAGGGCGTCCTACACTACGTTTTCCGAGTCGCGGTCTCCACTCAAGAACTCGTTTAACCCAGCGGTTATCGGTTCTTCGCGAGATATGGCCGGCCCACTGCCACTTCAGCTTGCTAATTCTTTGAGCTATGTCGATAACTTTGGTTCTCTGTCGGATGTATTCGTTACGAATTCTATCCTTCAGAGAGACTACTTACTATACTTATTACTAACACTAAACATACATACCTACTTGTGTATTCAATTTATCTAGTACTTAAGCATGACAGCACAACGAAATTTCTTATTGGATTTGTCCAGTAGCAACAGCAGAAAAATATCATCATGTATTAAATCTTAATAATAAATTAAAGTTGCTTACAGTTTACCTGTCATAAATTTAATAGGAGAAAAGTACAAAAATAAATCTCTTATATTACCTATGAAAAGAGATCTGCGTTATAGTAGATAATAATAATAAAAATTAATAGTTTTAGTATATAGTTATCTTACCTCAAAAATCAACAAAGGTACTTATGCTTATAGATAAAAGACGTAGTTTACATGCCAATAAATATTTATAACCTATGACATGATATTATTATCAATTATAATATTCCTCCGCACAGGTAGTTATAAAATCAGTCATAATAAATATTATTTTAACATGCTTTATTCTAAAAACAGCCTCAATCACATTAAGACAAGCTTAAAACTTGAATTGTTTAATCAAACTAGACTCTATCTACACCCTCTTAACAACCCTACAAATTTAACGTCATAATTATAATAAGATTAGTCTTAATCAACATTACTAGCAACTATTATGCCTTGATCTTAGTTACTTTCAGGCATCTAATGCCAGAATTGCATTTTGTGAGGTGCGCTTATATCTTTTAACGCATTGATAATAGCAAACTTTCTTGCTTTCGCTATGCCTTTTGGTGAAGTTTTAACTTCAAGTTCCAAAACATCTGTACCTACTTTCGAATATTTTTGCACCTACAATAGAAGTTTGTTATCTTAGAACTTTTGACTGCTTGGTCCGATTTTTATGATTATTTTTTATATGAAATCTCTTGCTTCCCGTGTGGTCAAAAAAGGAGGAGGTTCGCAATTCGTCTGTTTTTTTATGTTTGTTACCTCAGAACTTTTGACTGGGTGGTCCGATTTGCATAATTCTTTTTTTATATGAAAGCTGGTGTAGTCCCATTTCAATTTTGTTCAGTTCTGGCAATGGAATCCATGAAAAAACTATAAAAATTTAAGTCGGTTTATAGTTTTTTATAAGAAAATTAGTTTTAATAATCATATTGAACGATAGAGCAAAAGCACACATGTGACGAAATGTCATCTAACAGCCTTTTAGAGATCGGCCGGCAGTAAAAGACTGTAACCAGAGCATACGTTTTTGGAACAGCGTAGGTGCAAAAATGATATTCTTGTATATTTTCAAGAAAACTACACCATTTATGAAAAAAACAAACCGAGGAAACAAAGAATTAGTAATGAACTACGAATCAAATCGAAAATCCTGAGATCTAGACCAAATTAGTTGCAAAATAGTGCACTTTCATGATTTTAATATCGTATTTTTTTCATGAATCTTGTTGAATTTTATCTAATTATTATTGTTATTTTACCACGGTGATTATCATTTCGCATCTCCATTAACAAGGCCTTAGTTAGAGTAATGGCGAAAATATGAAATAAAAACGAGAAAAGTCGTACCAATCGGGTCTTGTTCTGATACCGTCAGTGTACTTGCAAGAACATTAAATACTCTAAGGAGGTATCTCGATCGAGTTGCGTTCGACAATGGATTGATAGTTTTGGTAATTTTCGTACCTTGATCTAGTTGCGCTCGAAAATGGAACCGATCGTTGTAATTTTCATACGAAAAGACAAAGGATCAGGGTAGATCGGTCTATCGTCCATTGCAAACAATTGCAGTGACCTATGTATTCCTTGGTCACGGCAGCGCATGCAAATGTGTTGAAATATTTGGAAACTCAAAACAATACAAAATACATATATATTTCAGTTCCAGTTTATGTTAACACAAGTTATTAGAGGGATATTCACATATATATATATCACAATATCCCTCTAATAACTTATGTGTTAATATAAACTGGAGCAAAAGCTAGTAATTACAGTAAAAATAACTTTTTGAGTAAACCGCGTGCGTCATTTCATTATTTCGTCATTACCTTTGCACTTTTACTAGAAGTGCTCTAGAGGAGCTCAGGGAATTTTCAGTAGAAAATTTACACTTTATTATTATATTCTTACTATTCTATATTTTTTCTGTAATATCTTTGAGTATGTTCGTTCAAACCATGTATAAGCTAAATTAGACGTGAAATTTTTGTAGAAATACTTAACAGAACCTAATTTAACTCTTTATTTAAAAATGTTTACTCTTTATTCTCATTATATATCATTTCGTGTTCATTTGTACGCAATGTATACTTCCTTCTCGGTTTGAGATCTTTCCATCAATAAATATTGATTATACTACCTGCTCTGATAGTTGCTTATTCCTTTTCCAAACATAAGCCAGAAAGCCTGGCTTTTTGGAATTTCATATCTCACGCGTAGGGAAGGAAAAGAGTACGGACATTTCTTCATTTCAATTCTATTTCTAGCATGTTATTTTTTTAAATTTTCTTAATCGGCCGGTAGCTACGTTTATTTTCATAATAAGTTTTCATAAAAGTTTTTACTCCAAACTCGCATTGAATTTACTCGGGTGATTTTGAAGATTTTAAACGATGATTTTCCTCGAAGGTGTAGTATATAATGCACTATATATCACTCGGGAGAAAGTGCTGTTACTACCCGGCTGCGCCTCGTGCCTCAAATGACACACTCGATAGGAATTGGGTCCTTTCTCACCTAGATGTACAACTACTTTAATAATCATATTTGAAACCCTACGCCAAATAATTAAATTTTAACCTTTAACCTTTTTGTAATGGTTTGTTTACAAAAAATTCAGATCGAATAAGGCTGGAGAATCGGTAGCCCATTATTTGTGTATAATTTATTCGGGACGAATAAAATGTGTATTACCATACTGAAATGATATTAAATGCAGGAAGATTTATTTTGCAATAAGCAAACTATACATCGACATGCATTGTCTTGGATCATGTACAAAATGACGTAAAGTGACAAACGAGTGACAAAGAGGAAGAACAAACGACGCAAGTGTTTTTTTTTTTGTTTATGTTAATTTTCTTTCAACAAGTCTCTGTTATTTTGACCCTTGCCATTCCTAATAAATAACTCTAAAACCATATACAAAATCAACTTCATATTGAAAGTTTTGTTGAATATTTTTTGTGTCATTAACAAGTTATTGTTGTCTAGTGCATGTGTATAGACGTGGGCAACAAAGTCCGTTTTGTTAAAATAACAATTAACTAGGTACGTATAATTATTAAAATATACAGATAATAACAAAAAATGTTTGACATTTCAGTTAAGACCGCGACGTTGTAATAAAAAGGAAAATTAACTGTAGGTAACTCTATATATACAAGCCAAACTCGATGGCACAAAATTACGGGGTTTCCTATTTTCAGTAAAGTTAAAATGCATTTTTTACCACTATAATGTACAATTATGTTAGATTGCATAAGTTACGATTTTTACTTAGTTCTACATTCATGAATAGAGAGGCTATTTTTCTTATATAGATACATTTTTATTTAATGTGTTCTTGCGTTTATTTTTTTTAATCTAAAAAGTCTAGTTTTCATACAAGTAATACTGATTTAAATATTTTGTTTTTTTATATTTTTATTGGACTAACTCAGAAACAGTTCTGTAACTTCTTTTAACCATCTACTTACATAACTATTTGCTGTCCGAAATAAAAGATTTTGATATTATTTTATTAGTAATTGGAAGGAATTTACTGATATTAAAAATGCTACTACAAGCGGTATGATTAATAGATTGTTCCTGTAAAAACGCAGTTTTATTATTTTCAGTTACCTACCTACTTACAAAATAAATTAAATACGACTCCACTAATCTTTTGTTCCGTATGCAAAAAACTTGTCAGGCTAACTGTCGCTACGCAAACTGTCTGCGTCAAAACAAGTCGTAGACAATTTTGAGTGTCATTTTCGTAAGGTTCTAGGTATCTACGGGGGAGGCCGCGAAATTTTTGATCGATGTCTAGACTAGAAAATACACATTTTCAGACGCAGTTTTCGTCTTATTTTTTCGTTATAGGAACAGCATCATTTATCTAAAACCAATTCCTTTTTTAACCTCTGTTTATTAACAAAGCTGTGTGGTACTGGCTTAGAATTTGCACAACCCCAACTCTTCTCGCGGGTGTCATAATAGGTGACTAAGGGATATCCACGGGGGGGGGGGGTGGTCAGTAGCGCCCCCTGCAGAACAATTATAACCGTAAACTGCGATCTCCAACCCGCATGCCCAGCGTTGGGATTATGGGGATTACCATAAGATAAACGCCAAGAAAGTGCTTATCAGGAGGAGGCCTGCGCCCAGCAGTGGACCAATACAGGCTGTTGAGGTAGTAACAAAGTTTCCTAGATTAACATCAAAAAACAAATTGTTTTGGACGATCGATGTTGTCATAAAACGCGCTAAAACGGCAGATTTTTTTAACCGATCGTAGTTTTTATTGGTTTCAATATCATTAATTGCTAAGGTATATTTTTGTAATTAATAGAATAATTTAATAAAAACTCAGTATTTCATTAGTGGGCAAAAGGCAGACAAATATGAAGTTTGGTATTTATAATTGAAAAATAAGTGCGTATCGACTCTCACACGGTGGGTTATAACTGTTTAATATGTTACCATCGTTTCTGTTATAACTGTTTCGTGAAAGGAAACTTTTAAAACGATTTTTTGGACATCGGACCCCCAAATAATCTTATTAGCGACAAAAAAATACTTTTTGTGAATATTTCAAACGTTTTACATTTCATGAGATACATACCGCTGATTGACAGACAGACAGACGAGCATCGGACAGACAACGGAGGTTTATGCTCCCGTTTTCACCCTTCACTTACGGAACTCTAAAAATCCTACGTAGACATGCAAGGCCTTAAAACTCGACATTCTGATTAATTATTCAAATCTTGTGATTAAACGCGAAGTAGTGACGCATTCACCTTACTTGTTATGGTTTAACTTTGTCATACAATTCAATCGAATTCTATCATACGGTAAATCCACTTACGTACATTGTATCAATCTCTATCAAAGACAACGTGTGGTTTAAACTGCGTCAAACGATTTCTAAGAAGATTATGAAAGTTAAATCCAGAATCACAGTTTAGTATTTTATGAATCTGGTTTCTGATAAACTAATAATTTTATCGTCTAAAAATAACTAAAACAGGACTTAAAATCCATTACTTTTAAGTTTTGCAGAACTCATACATAGAATTACACACAGCCTGAGAACACCCTAAGAGATTTCAAACAAACAGTCCCGTTTAGTTTTATGGAACAAACAATGCAATTTTGTATTATTAGTTCTATGATAGTAGGTACTATAAGGATACAAATAGTTTGATTAGTTACTGCGCCTCGCGGCTTCGCACGTGTTGTTCCTATGGAAACGTTAAAAGGTGATTTTTATCCCACGGGAACTGATTTATGGGATTTAAAGTATGTATTATTCCAAGCCTATGTTTGATTCCAGGATTAGAATTACCTGTACGTACATGTTAGTGGACATATTGTTGGAAGGGGTTGTAAGACTAGGTACCTTAACCGGTGTAGCTTCAAAACGATCGTCTTAAGAAGAGATACATTTTGATTTTGAGGATGTACTTATAGGAAAAGATTTTTTCAATTCCAGACTTTTTTAGTACTTCAACCTCAACCCCGTTGGACTAGTATTTTTGATCAGTAGGAAACAAGATCAATTGACATTTAAAAAAACTGTGTTTTTTATGAATAAACATTTTCTAAATATAAAAACAGTCTCGTACGACTTTTTTCTTTTAGCTAAACCACCGGGTAATTATACCCCTCTTTACTGTACAAAATAAACATTATAACGATTCTATATTCAGTATTATGTATAATTAATTGTAAAAAATAATTGTATAATTAATAAACTATAAACCGACTTCAATTTTTTGCCGAATTGAGAATCTCCTGCTTTTTTTAAAGTCGGTTTAAAATTAAATTATACCGGTTTTAAGGCCTTGAATGCAAAGTTTATTCATGTGTTAAAATTGATACCTAAGTCATTGATTTAAAAAGGGAAGATAGGTGACGTTCTCCCAGCGCTTACTCAAAAATTGGCATGCGTTACAACTACACGCAAACACATACGCTCACAGTTATATTTCCAGTCCTGTGCAATACAAAGAAGAACAAAGACGGAAAGACGTATCTAAGACCATAGTGAGACCGAGACAACAATATTTCACGCGAATCACGACCGCCCGTGCCGCCGGTCAGACGGTGACTGATGTGGGAGAACACAATTTTACACAATTTGAGGTTGCCACTTTCGAGCAACCACGAGAGTTAGAGAAAACGTCAAAGGAGTCATGCCCTCGATTTAAAAGTAAATCTTCTACTTTTGATATAAATGACCAGAGGGCAAATCGAGGCATTTTGTCTTACAAACGTTGGCACCAAAACGAAATCCTGCCATCTATCGAGTGATATTATTTTGTACAATATGGCTATACAACGGCAGAACAAAGTAACAACAATATTATTATAAGTGATCAAAGCGCTTTAGCTGCAATAAACACCATCTAGCGACAAGTGAAAATCGTAATGTAAACTTTTTTACTCATCTGTACTCTGCGTAATGTACGTAGCTGTTCAGAGGCAAATATCTCGTAAACCACAAGGTGTCTAACTCTAAGTTTTGCAGGAGAACTAGGTATCCTACGGCACAGTTATTTGCCATAGTTCACGATTCTTATCTCGCTATAGTTTCGTCGAAATCAGTGGGGCTGCTAGCTTGACGTCAAGATAGCAGCCACAGTGAAAGACCTAAATATCTCCTAAAGTACTGGGGCACTACTTATTTTACTTAGGCATCGAGAGGCACAATTTTATGGCACATTTAGTGGCATAGTTGAAACCACCAAATTCCATGGTGTGTCTGCTAATTTGACGCACACAAATTTTCCGCCATATATCATTTTTTCCGTTAATTTTATTATTTATGTGCAGGCTAATTTATGAAAACGTTTGAATGTATTCACAATAATGGATTCAAATGTTAATTCTACAAAATAAATACGGTAAAAGGCACTTACTTAACCTGTTAAGCGCTTCTTGGTCTACATTATGTCACTAAAAAGAGTATCGGGTATAGTATACCCCAATATGAAAAATTATATAAGTCTCAATCTGCAATCTATTGGAATTAAAAACTATTAAATGGAAATATAGTGCATAATTATATGATCATTCTGGTATTCACATGGATCAATTGAGCTACCTGTAGATTGCTTGCAACAGTCTAGAGTTAGCTCAATTGTTTCAATTGTAAATACTGGTTCTAATTTATTTTCATTAATTGATTGTAATTTATTTTTCGATAAAGAATAATGTTAAATAATAAATATTGCACAAAAATCTTGAAAAAAACATATATTATGCGAACGAGTTTAATAAAAACTTACTTCAATAATAAACGAGTTCCGAATATGTAAAAAAATTAGTTTAATTGCTGTCACGCCAAAAACCAACAGTCTTATTCATCAATCTGGAAAAAACAAAACAAAAACTATCAGACTAAAATGGATGCGGTTGGGGCTCTTGCAGCTTTACAGCGCATCCGTCATTTTCGCAAAGGCGGCTATCATACATGCATGCGGAAGAAAGTCTCTTCGTTGCTGTGCGAGCAGCACGGGATTTCCAACATCATTCTGAATGTATTATTAAAAAATTGGGATAGCCCTTTCCTCACGCAATGTACCTAATCGAGTAATGTATGTTTTTCGGTGTTTTCTTTGTATAATAAAAAATATCTATGTAGTGTTTTGTATTACGTCAGTTATCTACCTATAACACAAGCTCTGCTTAGCTTGGGGCTAGATAATGCTGTGTGAATTGTCTAGCAATATTTATTTATTTAATTATGAAATTATGAATTTATGAATTATGAAATAATATCATCATTTTTCGATTAAAGTGTTTGAATTTATCAATGTTTACCCGCTAACAAACGAGCTTAGAACAGTACTAATATTATTATCATAATCTAAACTTTATTATTTATGCCTGATATAAATTATTTTTAATGTCTATGGACGAAGAAGACGAAGTTTAGATTCAGAACCATTTTGGGTATGACATACCCTAGCAAGTAAGCAAACAGCAACCAAAGGTTAAATGTGACAATCATGGTTAATTTTAATTGGACAATTTAGTTTTACTTCGGTCAGCTTTTGACGCAGTCAAGTAAATTATAATGAACGTTTAGTAATTAGGTATTATTAAATTTAGGTATTTTGACTAGTATTAAAGTTTAAAATATGGCTACCATTTTGGGATTGGCGTGGAAAGGATATAACATTTTATTTAATGATCTGCCAGGTATGATTTAAATGAAAATAATAATGTTATGTGCGTATTTTACTAAATTCGCATGAATGTTATGTACCTTAAGTTGGCATGTACCTTAACCTGGTAATGCTTATTAACATTAATTTCAAGTTCAAGTTCTACCGTTAACATCTTCGATAACAAATATTTTTAATGGCTAATATTACCAATATTATGACTGTAATGAGTTATTTTCTATTTCTTTCATTTCTCTCAATTAAAGCCTGTGTGTTATTAACTCTTCCCGTAAACATCAAAATAAACACTATTGCCTTATTGACCGACTTAAAGAGGAGATTCTCAATTCGACTTCGACTTTTTTATGGTTGTTACCTCATAACTTTTGATTGCGTGATCCGATTTTGATGATTCTTTTTTTGTTTGCAAACTGGTGCTTCCCATGTAGTCCCATTTAAATTAAGTCCAGTTTTGACAATGGCTTCCATAAGAAAATCCTAAAATTGAAGTCGGTACATAGATTTTTTGAAACAAACCTTTTTAAATTTTACACCCCACCTCAACTGCCTATATTATTCCACTGAAGGATGCTTTCGATTGATAAGCGCCATATTGGCTTTCATCCCATGAGGGAATATGCTCAATATCTACAGGCTGGGCATGCGGGTTGGGCATCGCAGTTGGCGGCAGAGGGCGCTGCTTCCCGTCCCGGTGGATATCCCTTAGTCACTGCGGGTCGAGTTGGGATCGTACGAATTCTAAGTTGGGAACACAAAACTACTACTTTAACATACTATACTGTTATTCTTTTCAGACGAAAGAACACAAACATGGTTCCTCATAGCGAAACCCTACCAAGGTATAACGGTCCTGGGATTATACCTGATGTTCATACTCAAATGGGGACCACAGTTTATGAAAGGCCGACCTGCGTACAATTTGGAAAAAACAATGATTGTCTACAATTTACTGCAAGTTGTTGCTTGTATTTACATATTCTATTATGTAAGTGATTTGCAAATTTTCATTTAAATCTGTCGTTTCCGCCCATTTTGCGCCTGCTATTCGTCTGAATCTATTAATTTACCTACAATTCTGCTTGACCAATCTGTCAAACCTAAACACTTTAAAACTTCAGCAGGGCCATTGCCCCTTGTATGAGTAAGTACTTACATACTTAATTAGCGTAGAGGTAAGTATGTACGGGTACGGTTTTACTTAATTAGCGTAGATAGAGGTATGTACGGTACCATTAGAATTTGAAACAAAATATAACCAGTAAAGTCAAAGAGACTGAGAGAAGAAGATAAAGGGAAATCAGATTTTTTTAGAATAAAGGCATTTTTAGAAATTCTGATTTCCTGGTAGCTTGAAAAGTAAATACAACGAGTTTTGATCTGCAATGCATAGATGATCTCCTATGCTCCCTTACCTACTATAAACTACTGCTACCATACCTACTTGTAAAACGGTTAAAAGCAGTAAACTCCATAATAGCTACTTACGTTTTTACAGAGCAAACTTTGCTGCACATTTTTAAATTAGCTTACCTGACCACGTAAAATTATCATTAAAATGTGTGAAATAAAGAAGTGTGTTTTTAGATTCTACAAGTAAATTTAGATTTTTGTGCATATTGGAATCCGTTTTCTATGAATCCGTACTATAATATATATGTATTTAACCAATATAAATAAATTGAATAAATTGTAACTGTGAAGTCATGTTAATTTTAGTATCAAATAAACCTCGTTCTAATAGACTAAATGGTCTAATATGGTCTCCGTAGGTGTCTCGAATTCAAAGCGCGACTTCAAAAAGGATTTCACTGTTCAGCTGTATGTATGTTTTTATGTATGATATTGTAGATTATCCACAGGTGGTTTAATAAAATACTTACATCGAGAAATCAGTATTGTTACTTTTTTTCAAAACAATAAAATTATTCTATTATTCATAGACCACCAAAACTATCTAGGTATGGATTCCCTGGCTAGAGTTGTGCATAGTTTACGAAATCAATAAAAGTTCTCGTTGCCTCCCTTAAATTTAGTGCCTTGCAGCGTCTCTACTGGATATACTCTATCCGAGACTCTCTAGCTAGAGACTGCAAGACGTCATACGATAGAGAAAGAAAAGGGCGTAGTCCTTCTTTTCTCACTACGTATGCCAGCAATCCAATAGCTTCATTCGAATACTTCTTTTTTGTGTTTTAGAATTTATTATAATTCTGCCAATTCGATTGTAGTTTAAGAATGATTATGTGATTCGTTACATTTAAGCGGCACTATCTAAACGAAAACTATTCCTTTTTGATATAGTGCTGTGCAAACTCTTAATAGTAACTCTGTGTATGTAAAAACAGTGTTTTTTTACTCATACTAATAGCCAAAAATAAAATTCTTCAACCTTTAGTCAGTTATCAATTATGATGTTATGTAATTATGATTGTATGAATATTGATGAGATGAATTATTAACGTTTTTTACTATAGTCAAATGCCTATTAATTGTGGGCCATAATAATCTGAGTATAGTGAAAAAATTTTTTGTTTGTTTGTTTTCAGTCAATAGTCCTAGCATGGGGTTGGGACTACAAGTGGATCTGTGAACCGATAGATTACTCCAGAAACGAGAGAGCAATGAGCATCGCTAAGACCATGTATCTCTACTTCATCATGAAGCTAGTCGATCTGCTTGATACTGTAAGTATGAGCTATATGTTTTAAGGCGCATACACGAGTGAAAGTGGCGCCCCCACCTATTTTGTCACATTATTACGTTAAACACAGGAAATTTCAAAATCCATCGTTCAGTGCGTGGTATCTATTATAAGTTATTTATTAATGCCTCTTAATACTCGTAGTACCATTTTGTGAAGCTTAGGCAGAGATACGAAGTTGCGCTTTTGGCCACTTAAACTCTATTTCCGCATCTCTTCCTAAACTATATAAGATAAAACGATTACAGAGGTATTAATAAATAGCTTATAATAGATACCACAACAGTAAGATGGATTTTTGAAACTTCCTGTGTTTAACGTTATAATAAGATAAAAGCGGTGGGGGCGCCACTTTCACTGGTGTATGCGCAACTCATGACGATTATAATTAATTATATAAATACCCGACTACCAACAGAGGACGGTTATGAGGTTGACACCCTATGTTTGTTTATGTAATATGTATGTAGCCGATTTTATGTTCCCACGTAGCTCTGAAACGGATACGGTCAGTTACGGCCACATCTCTTGACAAAAACTGTAAAGCTGTGTGCAAACGCCCTAATTTAGTCTATTGTTGTTTTTGAATATTTACCGAAAGTACATAGTTAAAAATGTTGTGATCCGTTATACGAGTATATCTAATCATTTAGTTACTACAACAAGTAAAACATAATTTGAAATGCAAATTAATGAAAGTGACTCTTGTTATTTTAATGTAGTGTCAAAGTATAGCAATGTAATGGATTATAATAATAAAAAGCCGTTTCATGGTGCACGTACCTTACCGTGATGCATATAAAATTATACAATTACCAACTATATTATTTTTACCCGACTACAAATAAAGGAGGGTTATGAGATGCCCTGTGTTTGTATATCGACGGCAGAAAGCGGAAGTGGCGTATTTCAAAGATTGGCCTAAATGACTTTTAGCTATGTTGTATTAAAAATATAGCTAAAAGTCATTTAGCCCGTATCTCAAAGATTGGCTTTGGATTGTATTAACAATATAGCTAAAAGTCATTTAGCCCAATCTTTGAGATACGCCACTTCCGTTTTTTGCGTCGATATATTTAGCCGATATTTATGTTTGCGCGTAGCGCTTATACTACTTGTTGAATTTCAACAAATGAGATATTGATTGATTCGTCTATACCCCGGTGGTTACAGGGTATATAGAAAAATAGCAACGCCTCGCGGTTTCACCCGCGTAGTTCATGTTCCCGAAATTCCGGGATAAAATATAGCCTTAGCCACTCCTGAAAAGTAAACTTTACAATCATGAAAGATTTTTTAAATATAATAATAATAAATGTTTTCTTAGAAAAGGTAAAATCATATTAAAAAAGTACACTGACATTGAAATGAAGTGGTATGTACTTTTTATTTCTTCCGCTTCGGTATGTAGACTAAAGTAAATAAACGAAGAAACCTTAAGAATGTTAATCTGCTGAGGTGATAGGAATCATCAAGTATCCTCAAGGTCATTCAACGGACCCCGGTATTCTACAACAATCATCCAGCGCTGTAAGTAGAGTTAGAGGTTATGTGAAGTCAGTAGAGAGGGGGACTCCACACCCTAGACTCGGCCATCTTGTCTACTTTTGCGAGAGTGATAAATAATATTAATAATAGAACTTCAAATTGATTTCAGATTATAAAAAAGTTACAGATCTTAATTAACCTCTTCGTCAGTGTGGTGTCACATTGTGTCAACTCCCGACACAGGTTGAAACAGTGGATTGTTTCAATGTGACAACAAATCGTGGTATTTTCTGGGGGTTTTACCCTTATTCTATAATCCAAAGCAATAAATACCTTAAAAACTCATCATCATCAGCCTATACTAGTCCACTGCTGGACATAGGCCTCCCCTAATGAGCGCCATAGCGCCCTGTCTTCAGCTTGACGCATCAAGCATCTGCCTGCAGTCTTTCGCAGATCGTCATCCCACCTGGCCGGAGGGCGTCCCACACTACGTTTTCCGAGTCGCGGTCTCCACTCAAGAACTCGTTTACCCCAGCGGTTATCGGTTCTTCGCGAGATATGGCCGGCCCACTGCCACTTCAGCTTGCTAATTCTTTGAGCTATGTCGATAACTTTGGTTCTCTGTCGGATGTATTCGTTACGAATCCTATCCTTCAGAGAGACTCCGAGCATAGATAGCTCTTTCCATAGCTCGCTGAGCGACTTGGACCAGCCCTATCGTGAGTGTCCACGTCTCAGCTCCGTAGGTCATGACAGGTAGGACGCACTGATTGAAACTTTCGTTCATAAAAACTCACATACGTATAATATAAAAACTTAATTTGGTCTACTGGACGTAGGCCTCCACCTGATAAACGCCTTATTGGCGGTGATCTCATAAGGGTTATGCCCATTATCCCTATACTGGGCATGCTGGTTGGGGATCGCAGTTCCGTGGTAGAATAGTTCTGTTGGAGGCGCTGCTGCCCGCCCCTCGGTAAGCAAAAACATTGTCACTACAATGAAAAACACATTGTGTTTACGGCGACAAAGTGTTGATAACGCAATCAGGGTGATAGGGGTAAAACATCCCAGAGTGACGTAGTAGCTTTCCTCTTCAATGAGGGCCTCTCCAACAAAAACATCATTCTCCCCTGTGTAGACTGGCATAGCGTGGATGATCCTTTCATAAACTAATACTGCTATCCAAGCGCCATGACGTGTGGAGCTGGCTTAGAATTTGCACCCCGAACTCTTCCCTCGGGTGTCGTTACTAAGCAACTAAGGAATATCCACCAGGGGGCGGGCAGCAGCGCCTCCTACAAACCTTTTCTACCACTGAACTGCGATCCCCAACCAGCATGCCCAGTATAGTTTTTATGGGCACTACCCTCATGAGACCACACAACCAATAAGGGGTTTATTTGGGGGAGGCTTGCGTCCAGCAGTGGACCAATATAGACTGTTGATGATTGATAATGATAAATCAAGTGGTAAAGCTTGATGATCTAAGATCATATGGGTCTATGCACCGATCTTGTAATCCATAGACACTGAACTAGTCAGAAACTTTATTTCTGGACCGAGTTCTCTCACACATTTAGGAAAAACCGGTTTAGATACAAAAAATTATTACTAGACTCATAAACTAGTCGGATACTGTATTTGAGGACTTTAGTACAATAAAAAAATAATTAACACATAGGTACCTGAGTAAGTAGGTAATAAAAAAAAACAGAGTATTATTGTAGGTACATACGAGTTCATAAATTATTATTTTATTTCTGTATTAATTCAGGTAAAACTTTTCTTTTATTTTCAGGTATTCTTTGTCCTGAGGAAAAAGTACAGACAAATATCGTTCCTTCATATTTACCATCACACTGGCATGGTTGTGCTGATATGGGGAGCAGTCACTTATTTACCAGGTACAAGCTATTTTTATTTGAGCTTTGTGGTGCTGGCTTAGAATTTGCACCACCCCATCTCTTCCCGTGGGTGTCGTAAGAGAGATATTCACCGGGGGCAGGCAGCAGCGCCCTCTGCAGAACAATTCTACCACCAAACTACGATCCCTAACCCGCATGATTAGCTTGGGGATTATGAGCACTACACCTCATTAGATAAACGCCAACAAGGCGTTTATCAGGAGAGGCCTGTGTCTAGCAATGTACCAATACAGGCTGTTGAGGTTAAGAAGGTTTAAGGCCTTTTAAGGCCCTAATCTAATAAAACATAACAGCTTTTACATCAGCTACTTACAAAACGTTCCCCCAAAGTATTTTCTAGTAACCTAAACCACCATCAGAATATACGAGTATCATTAATATCAACCTAAACTAACCCGGTGCTGTATTTACATAGACTTTTAAGTGCTGTATGTACATGGACTTTTAATAATACCTACTCACGGAACACAAATATAACCAAATATTTTATGGCTACCAATTTCTTGTTGAAAGTCATGTTCAGTCATGGATCTATGCATAGATTGATGATTGAGCAAGCTTTTATAATACAATACGGGTCTAACACTTACTGCTTTTACTGACTCGCCGCAAGTACCAAAACAAATGATTTTTGCAAACTTTCGAGAAGGTATCAATTTCCTGAAAAGGCAGATTTTTTAACTTTATAAAGGTTAAAAATATTCTAAAATATACCCGACTCGAGGAAATTTTAAATAGTTTTATTAATGTAAACTTGATTCCCACCTGACTGTACTGGGAGGATCGGTACGCGAACTGTCAGAATTTCTTTTTAACGCGATTATTTAATAACATATTGTTCTTATTCCAGGGGGCCATGGAACCTTAATTGGAGTAATTAATACTTTTGTCCACATTATTATGTACTCGTACTATTTGTATACGGTTGTCAATCCGAATGCAAAGCAATCTCTCTGGTGGAAAAAGTATATTACACAACTGCAAATTGTAAGTAACTAACCAAAGGACATGGTATTCATAGACCAAGTACAAAAATATTAGTATGGCTACTTTTCATCAACCTCACCGGCTTCACAATTCGTTCCTACTAAACATGAAAGAACTATAATAATTGCCCTTTACACACAAAACTTAATTTACGAGTGTGAAATTTTTAATTACGAAATGTAAGTTGTGTTGCTGTTTATAATTTTACTTCGTAACCCAAATAATTGGAAAATTATAATTTTATATACCTCCCAATACATAATATACCTAGTTGTAATTGATGTGACTGGAAAGTTGACAGCTATGTTATCAAGCGGAAAACTTCGGTAATATTTAGTAGCTGTCAACATACGGTAGAGTCTGTTCAAAAAGAGAAGAGTCTTGCGATTTGATGGCGCTCGTTTGCCAATTGACAACTTTTGTTGCGTTGACAACACTGCTCTGCCATTGCACGATTAAAAGTGTTTGTTCACAGTAACGCCACGACTCTTCTCTTTTTGAACAGTATCTACTGTAAGTACCGTACACAAACGAAGGAAATAGTCAACACAAAGCTTGTGGTCATGCATATTAATAATACCAATACAGTCTCAAGCTAAGCACCTAACTATTTATTTACCGAGACCAGTGACCACCAAGAATCCGCCCATTTCCGACCTAAGCAGTGACTTTCCTTACTAAAGATACATGTCATCAACAAAACCGAAACTGCCACTTACGGTGTGCGTCAACCGGATCGGAATCGGAGCGTACGCAGCGTAAGGATTTGTTGTTTTATATGGTACAGTGTGGACTGGATCGGCATAACTGCCCATGCCAGGCGTATTGTAAACGCCGACCAAGCGATACTACGTACGCCTCCAAACCGGTGGATGCACAACTTTCGTCATAAACTGCGTGACGTGAACTAAATTCACAGTTTTATGTCCAGAACTGCTTTGGCTGATGGCGATCATGATATACACTTTCCTAATATAAACAAAACCGTATAGTGTCTCAGACAAAGAGGTTCTTATGAATTTTCGTACTTTCATTCGTCACAAGACTTTAGAGACCTACACCCAGCAGTGATTGAAATCGGGTTGCAGGTAGATAACGCTGAACTCATGCTGCAGTGTTTTTTTTATTACAAGATAATGCACACAGTATCATTGAGTCCCAATAGTTCAGTCCACGTAGGTTTGTGGAAGTAAGGATCGGGAAGTTAGCAGACCAAAATACTAAAAGTTTCCTCCCATATGAGATGGGAGGTACAAAGGAGATCCAGTTTTTAAATTTTATACTTACATTAGGTACACATATATACAGGTACTATTAAATTACATTATTTAACACGACAGTGACGATGAAATTTTACATTACATACACTACATATAGATATATTCTATCCTAGAACACCCGGAACCTGCAGATTGCACAAACATAGCTCTGAGGTGGGAATCGAACCCGCAACCTCCTGCGTTGCTGGCATACCCGTCACGACTTACGGACCTAAGTTGTGGACACTCACGATAGGTCTGGTGCACCAGTTTAAAAGACAACAACAGTAATCCACTGGGCCACCGAGGTCGTAAATTATTGCTGTTCATATTGATATACTGCTATGATTAAGTTTTTACTTTTTTACCTTCCAGGCGCAGTTCTTTTGGTGCGTGTGTCACATGCTAGCCATCGTCTTCAAGCCGGAATGCGAATATCCAAGATGGACAAGCGCTGTGTTTCTCCCCCAAAACCTCTTCATCCTCATCCTCTTCATCGACTTCTACATCAAAACCTATATCAGGAAACCACGAGAGCAACAAACTGCCGAACTCAAAAAGAAACATGCCGTGACTAATGGTAATGGTTACCTTCAAAAGAATGGGTACCTTGAAAATAGTGCTAAAAACAACAGTGAACTGAAAGTTTTAAACGAAGCAATAAATTCTTTGAGAAATGACGTTTGTAACGCTGATATTCAACATCTAAACGGCACATCTATACCAAATGTGATGCACATTCAAAGCATAACCCCGCAAAAGCGGAGCTCTCTAAACGAATCAAAATTACAAGATGTAACACATCATTCACGCAATGAAACAAACACATCGAAACATGAAAGAAACAAACTAAATGATTCCCAATCATCAGAAATCAGGTCAAGAGGCACGAGTTCCATCGACAAGGATCAAAACCACGAAAAAGTAGAGTAGGCATATGGAAATCATTAAGTTCATTATTATTCACTGAACTCGACATTGGGCATTTGTTCACTGGCTAGCCCGGCACGGCACCCATACCGACACTGACTGTACTCAACGACACGGCACCGTCAGCTATATTCTTCATTTGACCGACACGACACACATAGACTTCGCACACACGCTCACATAAAAGCTTGCGTACGTACACAACACATAGATACGTACGATGCCAGCTTGATACGAAAGTCTAGCTGCGACGACATATCGGTGTCGGCCGCCTATATCGAAATGCTACTTCAGTCTTCAGTCACGTCCTCGCGGCTTCAGTACTTCACCATAAAACACGGAATACAGTAAATGACAGTACGTCGGCTTTTGTTTTCCCCTCAAGGCGCCCAAAAAAGATCAGTAAAGTGCTGAAGCCAGTGGAGACGTACTGATCATTTCAATATACCGGCGGCCTGGCCAACGAGACAGTGTGCCATACGATTTCATACAATTATACTTCCACCGATGTCGGTGACGATACCGGTGCCGGGCCGGGCCGGCTAATGAAGAAACGCCCATTCGGATAGAAGTCGTTTGAGCGAACAACCGCTTCACACGCAACCCTACTAAATCTGTGTTGCTGGGTGCCAACTGCCCTTAATATACTTAGACATTAGACTTAGGTATACTATGGAGTCTACACATTATACCTAACCTGGCACAGGTGTTTTCATGTCGGCATGATTTCATGAGTTGGTAATGTTTAAAACTATGCTGTTAAGGAGAATTTACCAAAGATTTAAATCGTTAGATACGCCCTTACGCCCAAAAACTGTGGCGTTTTTCTTATTAAAAACACGTTAACAAAATGCCGACATAAACGATGAGTAGATAAAATTTGTCCTACCCGTTATGACCTACGGAGCTGAGATTTGAACACTCACGATAGGGCTGGTCCACAAGATCAAAGTCGCTCAGCGAACTATGGAAAGAGCTATGCTCGGAGTCTCTCTGAGTCAGAGTCAGAGTAAAATCGTTTATTTCTTTAGACTTACAAAATAAGCACTCAGAAAAGTCAAATTTTTACTATAAAACAGCTTGATAAATAGTTATTACTAAGTTATTACTGAAGGATAGGATTCGTAACGAATACATCCGACAGAGAACCAAATTTATCGCCATAGCTCACAAGAAGAATTATTATTAGCAAACTGAAGTGGCAGTGCGCCGGCCATATCTCGCGAAAAACCGACAACCTAGGACGCCCTCCGGCCAGGTGGGATGACGATCTGCGAAAGACTGCAGTCAGATTTTGGATGCGTCATCTGTAGACAGGGCGTTATGGCGCTCATTAGGGGAGGACTAGGATAGTCTAGTATAGGCTGATGATGATGATGGCGACACACACCACAAAAACACACAATTCACTGATTCCAAAAGACATAGTTAAAGAGTTCACAAACTTCGTTTAGCAACAAACATGGCGCGGCCTCACTACGTAAAGGGACTTTTTAACTATTTAAATCTTTAGGATTTAAGTAAAACTTTCACCTATGTATGAGTGAGTATATCTGTTATTGTTTTTTATAAATAAATTAGTATTAAATTAGCATAAGTTTAAATAAAACCCAGATGAAAAATGGTAAAGCAAATACTGCCCGGAAGCAGTTTTCAGGTAAATTCAGATGACTGTATCACTCATATTATTTTCGTCATTAATTGCTTCATTTTCTTTTAATATTTTTCGTTATCAAAATGCAGCAAATAAGCGGCAAAACAATATGCGTATTTATCAGCAGTTTTTGTGGGTCGACTCTTCGTGTAGACTATTTTAAAATCAATATGACTTGTATCATTAAATTGGTAATAAATAATTATTTTCATTTTTAAGTTGTATTTAATCTAGCTTTATAAGTCCCGCTAAAAGGTGTTAAGGTTCTGGCAGACAGACATGGCCTGCGGTGGGTACGAGAAGTTTTTGTCAAATTGTTCTGACCGTCACTTTTAGATGTTGACGTTAGAAGGTAGAAAATACTGGGTACGGTTAAAAAATTTGAGGATCGCAAGTCATGTTGGTACATTAACTTAGCTGGAAGAAAGGCTATTTAAAAAAAACTGTTTTCAATTATATGGTTTTCTCATAGATGCCAATGTCAGGACTGAACCAAATTGAAATGGGACCACACGGGTACGGCACCAGCTTTCAAATAAAACAAAAATCATCAAAATCGGATCACCCAGTCACAAGTTCTGTGTATCTAACAAGCATTAAAACAATAGTTCGATTTGAGGACCTCCTCCTTTTTTGAAGTTCGTTACAAAATATATATATATTTGAACTATTGTTTACAATTAAAACAATTGAGCTAAATGTAGACTGTTGCAAACAATTTACAGGTCCAATCGATCACTGCCTGTTTAAACAGCGCCGGTTGCATTAGCTTAGGCATGTGCATTGCCATATCGTTTGCCCCGTCAGACCTACATAATATACTGTGGATTAATTTACCCTACCACGTAGACTCAAAAAAAATATTCGGAACAGTTTTTGTGGTTAGGACTTCCAACCACAATAACCACTCTGGGTGGTCGGGTGAAAAACTTACCCTAGGGAAGCACTGATCAATACGAGCAAGTCTGGAGCTGACTCAACGTGGGATTTCCTATCAAGTGCACGATTATTAAGAGTTTTTGAGAAATTATATAATTTTTACGCGACTGCCCAAGAAACTAATGTCATGTTTTGAGGGTTGTAAGTTTCATTATAACGCAAACTTGAAATGCCTCAATTTTGGATGAATAGGTGTGTGTGATGTAGAATCCTTAGATTTTTCCAAATTACACTGGCTATATATTTTTTTAAATAAGGCAGTCAAAAAGGTTTTTGTAAAATCTGACTTTTTATTGGCATCTCTATAAGTGATATACAAAAAACACCCTGTAATAGTCCAGTTTTAATTATTTGGAAAAGGAACCCGAAAAAGTAGGAAATGCTCTTTTCCTTAGAGGTACAGGAACAAATAGGCCATTCTCTAATTTTATTTAGATTCTATGTCTTCGATCTTAAGGACTGTATTCCCACAAGTTAGATTTTGGACCGGAAACATGTCCCCTAATTCTAAAACTCGCTTTGCTCACGCTGTCCATAGTACATTCCTTAGTTAGGTGATAGATGACACATCAAATTTATAACATCACATATAAGTACATAGATTCTTACATAAATTAAAGATGAGACCATCTTCTCTGCAGTCGACGGTCATACCTGAAACTAGTAACACTGAAGTAATCGACTTATTTCTGTGGCTGTAGATATTTGCATAATTTTACTGTGTGGCCTTGTTGAAGTAAGGGTAAGTTTGTTTAGACATCTATTGATATCTAATGAGGGCAACAACTTATGTCGGGTGAAAATCGTTTTAGATAATGACAATGATTGTTACAAGTGTATCAGTTATCTAGTACCCATAACACGAGCTATGCTTAACTTGGGACTAGATAATGTTGTGTAAATTGTCTATCATTATTTATTTATTTTAGTTATTCATTTTCATTTTCATAGCTAATAGTGTATTAATACCGAGACAAAGCCCTTTGGGGCCACGAACCTACAATTTTAACTATAACTGGTAGTCCCACTAAGCAGTGGAACCACGAACCCATGATTTCAGAGATAGTGGGACCACGAGTATTAGTGGTACAATCCCAGTGGGACCACGAGTCGTTACCCTT
This sequence comes from Eupithecia tripunctaria, assembly GCA_955876795.1. Taxonomy (NCBI): domain Eukaryota; kingdom Metazoa; phylum Arthropoda; class Insecta; order Lepidoptera; family Geometridae; genus Eupithecia; species Eupithecia tripunctaria. The sequence continues at coordinate 2,871,955 of OY041604.1, forward strand.
CTTGTCTACCTCAACCTCAACCTCAACAGCCTGCATTTGTCCAATGCTGGACGCAGGCCTCCCCCTGATGAGCGCCTATGCCTATTTTGCCAATATCCGTAATATTAGAGTAAAATATAAATAAAAGGTTGTTGTTCGGTAATAAAGATAGATAAAGGAAGTGAATTCTTCGATAAAATGTTAATCAAAAAGATATAAGAAAATTATGGGCCACATTGTACGGTAAGGGTAGATATACCTTAGTCGCCAATTATGACACCCACGGGAAGAGATGGAGTGGTGCAAAATCTAAGCCGGTACCATACAGCTACGTTTCGTCTACGTACCGGTGTAAATATTTAGAGCAAGGAGTCAATCTGTTCGACATATACGTCGAGTTTGATTCAAAGTACTATAATTTATGAAAATTTCTTAGGTAGGTACCACATTTTCAACTTACGGTAGGTAATTTAGGTACTTTGTAAGCCTTTTCTCCGAAGTCACTAAAAATTATATCTTTGAAGAATTAACTTTACTTTCTATGATTTATTGTAGAAATAATCAATGTAAGCTTTCATTGGTAATGATTAATCATAGAAAAAACATTATAACTATATATTTATGGTACGTAGCAGGGAAAAAGTTGTTTTCTTATATAGCAAGGTAAATTTTAAAAATATTATATACTTGAAACTTATAATAACGTCTGAAATCATTATGCTTGTGCTATTTTCCATCGCCCGAAGCGAGCATTCGTAGACAGAAGCTACGAAATTATTTTTGCCGTCTGTTTTTGGTCTATGAGGAAAGAAAGGAAAAAAACATTATCCCTATAGCAATAAGTCTTTTATCTTATACAAAACAGAAGGGTAGAAAGGGTTTCTAATAAAAAGTTGCAATTACCTGTGGTAGAAGTAGGACATCTTAGGAATTCTATACGTCGCGTGCCGTTTTGTACTGTCTGTCGGTCGATATGCCGCAGTGCTGCTCCAATCGGCTGACGCTTCGCACGGCCCCTTCTTCCGTACTTCGAATTACAACTTCGAATTTACGAACGGTATTAAACTCCAGACGTTCTTTTTAAAACGGTAAGTCCAATTTGTTACTGGCCATGATTTTTTCAGGAGTGATAATGAAAGTTTGAATAACGAAGCTGTTTAAGAGGATTCGATCTTTTCTAAACGAAGCGAAAAGCGAACGTTCTTTTCTGGTGAGTTATAGTTGTTACAGGCCATTAATTTTTAATAAAAAAACAGGGTTCATTTAAAAATATATTTATTATACTTATATTCTGTGTCTTTTGTGATTGTTAAGTTCAAAAATATAGAAATCTCAAACCGATACAATCTTAAGTAGATTGGCTCAGTTAATAAAACATCTAAACCACTTTTATCCTTTTAAAGTTTAATTGACATTAATACACTATAAAGAACCATTATTCATAACAAAAACAGATTAAATCACTAAAATTAAACAACGCTAACAACGCCGCCCAACCAGCTAGGGCGGAAAACTTACGTAAGTAAACAAAGACAAAGAGTGGGTTGACGTCGTAAAAATATGTTTTTTTTATGAAAACCATATTTTGTCTGATTGCTATTTGTTCGTTTTGAATAATAATTAAAACTAGCGACAATCACGTCTTCACATACACTTAATTTAAGTATAAACGTTAAATTAATTATTTTATACAACATCTAGCATCAAACTTTATCAATTGAAGTGAAGATAATCAATTAAATTTATTATTTGATTAAAATTTAGTTTGAATTTTGACTTTTTAGTAAGCCAAGAGATATAAAGGTTAGATTTCTAAAAAAGTAGTTACATAACCGTATGCCCTAGAGCCTATGTTTGGTTTTCTACTGGTATATTGAATTTTAATCATGATCTGATCTGTCTTTACTTTGCCAGATTCAACATCTGCTTCAATCTATTCGGTCTGCATAGGGTTAAGTCGGAGCTGTAAGGTTTCTTGTTCTTGACATCGGCAGTGCGTAGCTAGCGGGCCCCATGTATCAAAATCAGTCAGTGGTTCCATAAACAGTGTCATAACCATTTATGCACCCGGTAGAGTGTCTGTAACTGCGCTCTTAAAACATTTTAAACCCTGGGTTGCTCAGCTGGCTAATTCAGATGAATTCGTGAATATGATCATAAAAATTTCGCCGTTCATTACTAGTTTACTTTATGCAGGCTGAAAATACGAGTACACTCAGCGGTTAGGGACTTTTAACTGAATTGATTAGGATAGTGACAATATCAGTAATATAATATGGCTGAATGTGTCGTCAATAATACACTGTTATAATATAATAGGGTTAGGGAATAAAAATAACCAGCAACACCACAGCCAGAAAGAGGAGACAGACAGGCAGACTGAGGATTTTTTGAACACTGAGATATTTGTAAAGTATAAAATTCTTCATGAGCCAATGTTATTTCCTGCTTAAATAAATTATCAGGCAACTAACAATAATTTCAGAAGTTCTGAAAAATAAATAAAAGTATTACAATAGACAATTTAAAGAATTTCTAGTTCATAGTCATGTTCAATGATTTTCTCAAATTACGACTAACATTCACAAGAAATTGTGTGTATTAAATTGTTGTAATCCTTATTGCAGTTATTACTAGTTGTTTCTATTGTAAAAAGTACATGAATTCTCATTACCAATATAAGCTATTCTCTGAAAATAGCTTGTGGTTTAGTAATAAGTGCTATAACAATAAATGATTTAGAAACCACTTACCCATTTCATGTAAATAACTAAAGTAGTTAGTTGATATTTTTATCTCAGATACTTTTTGCATGAAAGGCTTAAAACAACGTATATGTATTTCCTTTAAAAATATAAACGAATTTACATTGCGTGTCCAAATTGTTGGTTGAACAGAGGGTTGACCCACATAAGCTGAGATTGTTAAGAAACAAAAGACTTTTCTTGTTAAAAATACAGGTAACCCAATGTTATATTTAACTGGTATTGTAAATACTTACTGAGTCATTAGATTACAAAGTAGGAAATCACATTACCTACATTGTAAATTCTTCATGTACATTATGTTGGAAAGGAACATACTTCAATTCTATGTAGATTTTTCTTTCAAAACACACCTATACCCTTTGTTACAGTTTTCCAATGTACATGTTCTGCTTTAATTAACAAGTAACAATCGTTTTTTCTTTCAAAATTGGTTCCTGACCAGTGCGGTTTAAAATACCAAATTAGTGTTCTTTAAAAAGTAAATATTTCACTCGGTATTTTGTAGTCTCTCGGTAGAGCGTCGGTTATTTTTATGTAAATATATTATCTACCATTAATATAATCATCACCATGATAATTATATTAGTCCACAGCTGGACATAGGCCTCCCCTTAATGAGCTCCAAAGCCCTGTCTTCAGCTTATCGCATCCAACATCTGCCGGCAGTCTTTTGCAAATTATCATTCCACTTGGCATTATTCACTACGATTGCCGAGTTACAGTCTCTACTATAAAACACGTTTACCCCGGTTGTCGGTTATTCACGAGATATGCCCGGGCCACTGCCACGTCAGCTTGTTAATAAAAGTCTTTGACTCTGGTCAACATCATTATCGCTCAAAGAATAACTCTGTCAGATATATTACTAGCTGCGCCCCGCGGCTTCGCACGCGTTGTTTCTATGAAAATATTAAAAGGTGATTTTCATCCCACGGGAACAGATTTATGGGATAAAAAGTAGCCTATGTTTTATTCTTGTACTAGAATTACCTGTATGCAAAATTTCAGCCAGATCCGTTCAGTAGTTTTGGCGTGAAGAGGTAACAAACATCCATCCATACATCCATACAAACTTTCGCCTTTATAATATTAGTGTGATGTGATGATATTCGTTACGAATTCTGTCCCTTAGAAAAAAATAAGGAAATTAAAATAAAATAATAAAATATAACTAGTATTACAATTGAAACAATTGAGCTAACTGCTGACTGTTGCAAACAATCTCGAGTATTTTTCTTAGATTATTTGAGTTTAATACTTAGTTAGAAAACTGATCGGCACTGTTACAATGTGAAACTTATAGTAAATGTATTACGAGTAAAATGAAATTGTAAAAATAACAAAATGTTATTCAATTAAAATTTATATAAAAAAACTATATAATAACATATAAAATAAATCAAATTTATGCATAAGTAGTACTTAGTAAACAAATCAAATTTATGCATAAGTACTCAGTAAACAACTAAATCCTCGAATAATTAAATGCAAAATATTATGCATAATGTACTTGTTTAATGCAGATATTCTAATTATAATTAACAAAAAAGGGTGTCATGATGTTTTTGTAAGACTTCTACGTAACATTTTATTTGCACTAAACTCTGCTACGAGTATGATCTTAGCCAAGCAGTAAACGAATTTTCGTCATGATAATCGTGGAAAAGAAAATAACAGTCAAATAATAGAAATAAACTAAAACTAGTATATACAATTGCAACATTTGAACTAGCTGCAGACCTGTTGCAAAAAACCTACAGGTAGCTCAACTGTTCAATACCAGTCGGAAGCATACCCAAGACGCTGGCTGCATTGCCCCGCTGTATGGCAATCTTGATGCGCTGCGCCAGATACACCCAAACTATAGGTTCGAAGTTGAAATTCATAATGTGTTCCTCAACCTCAACCTCAACAGCCAGTTTGGGGGGTAATGCCCATAAACCCCACGCTGGGCATGCAGGGTGGGGATCGCAGTTCGTTGGTAGAATTGTTCTGCAGAGCTCCCGCCCCCCTCCCGGTGTATATCTCTTAGAGGCCTCTTACGACACTCATGGGCAGAGATGGGGTGGTGCAATTTTAAAGCCAGCACCACATAGCTGAACGATTAAAGGGAGGAATATCAGAGGAAGGGGAACAGTTTCCTTCTGGCTATGAGGGTTATAGTTATGACTTAGGTTGACGGACGCAGAGTAATGCATTGTAGGGCACATTCCTGGCGGCATGCCCTACAAGCCCAACAAGGTGATACTCTGTTATAATCGATGGTTTTACCACTTAACATCAGGTGGGCCATCTGCTTGTTCCATTAATTACTTAGTTCTTTTATAAGAAAATACTATTTTGATCATTGACACTCTGAGCACCAATCTGCCTGGCAAGTGTAGTGTTTCGCGTTCAGCAATGGACGTATATGTTATGAAGATGAATTTGAATGAAAACTGCTAAATATTATGCGTCTGCTGAAACCCATGCTCTTTTTTATGTTTGACACTTTAAAAACATATAAAACTCCAAATATCGTTCGACTTCGACGGGACTTCTTTTTTTTTTACTGTAAATAGACCTTTGTTTGACCGCAATCTCACCTGATGGAAAGCGAAGATGCGGCCGACGGTGTATCACGAAGGTCTAGAAGATACAAGGGTTCAAAAGCAGGGAATCCAATATCCCACATTTAGATTCAGAGATTTAAAAATGATTTTTAAAGAAAAAATATCTAATCATAACCCCCTAGACTAGGTTTTCCAGATGGCGTAGTACCTAAATAATGTTCCTATAGTCCAGGAAAAATAAGATTTGAGGCATAAACACAAAAGAGAAAACAATTGTGAAAACGTTTATCTACAAGATAAATTCAACTTGAATAGGCTATTTGACAACATTGAAAATAAACAACAATTGGTTTTTAAGTATTACCTACGGGATTAACTAATCCCTCGGGAATAATTCCTATGGGACCTCCTCGGGATTTTTCTCTATACAATAGTGAAATAATCCGCAAAATAGGTTAACCATGGGCGGAGATATCAAGTAACTTAGGCATAAAAAACACACGCGACGAATTAAGAACCTCCTTTTTTTGTAGTCGGTTAAAAATAAGGGGTTAAAACGATCATGGATCTAATAGTTGTTCCTCCCTTGGATGATTGATCCTCTATTGAGACTTAGATCAGGTGAAGGTAACCATGTTCCTAAAGAAGTAGCGGCTAACATGATTCTAGTAAGCTAATACTGTATTATGAAAGAAACGTCGTCGTACGTAAGTAATCAACAGATACTTACTTAGACTTTTTATAACAGTGTCATTTACACTATCATAAAATTAAATAGGGGTCACAGAAATATATGGTTCAACATTTTTACAATTATTGTAAACTGTACAACTGTACGTACACGGAAATACCAAAATGGTCATCTTCGCAATAGTTATTGCACTGATTAGTACCTTGTTAAATGAAATAATAAAAACATTGCAGTATACCGTACTAGCTTCGGTCAGCGGCATCGGACACGTTTTGCCTAGATCAAAGTTACCTACGTAATTCCCGGGATACCTTTTAACTGAGATCTTTAGATGGATATAGATAAAGATAGAGATACATTTATTGAACAACACAGTTACAACACAATTGAAACAACTGGCTAACTGCAGACGTTGCAAACAATCTCTTATCACACTAATATTAGAAATGTGAGAGTTGTAATAAATGGACGGACCCATGTTCGTTACTCCTTCACGCCAATGGACCTACCAAATATAATATTGTTACTTTTTTACACCAAAACTACTGTACAGATGGGCTAAAACACAGCGCAGAATTATATCAAAATTTTGCATAGTCTTGGTTTACACAAAATTATGGTACCTTTATTCCTTAGATGTGTTCCCATGAGATATTATAAAGCTTTTAAATTTTTCATCGAAACAACCCGATGACAGTGGCGTCCACTGATAAAAACTATTTAGTTTCGTAGATCAAATCAAATATTATATATTTTGTACCTTTATTATATAGGTACCTACCAATACTACTAATGGTAGGACCCAATGACCTCACCTTAAACTGTCTCATGTTAATTTTGTTCTGGAATTTAATCTATTTATAAAATAAAATAGTTTCCTTGTCTGTTTGAACGCCTACACTAATATAGAAGCAATTTAACCATCAAGCTAATTGTATAAGATTACTACTAGTTTTCGATTATTTCGTAAAACAGTCTTACCGACGATTTCTCGAAAGCAGATTTATATTGCGTCACTTGTACGAGTTGTGCATAACTGTTTTATCTATATTTTGCTAATGAAGTACTCCCTACTGAATTTTAATATATAAAAGTTATTTTGTATTACCGGCTGTCATAATTTGTGAAAATTACGCTTTTTTTACAAAATTTCCTTGCACAACAGTTATTCCGATTCTATTTGTTTACAATTTCATAATAATACTATGTTTGATACAGGACCGTAAGACATTTAGGCAGGCATTAGGCATTCAAGAAATATATTATTTCATCGAGTTAACGACTGTAAGCCCGATTCTAATTCGACTGTAATTCACTTTCTCATACCCTTGATAGGGGCCTAAGGAAATTGGTAGTTTCGTGTAGTGTATTATCTTCATGGCCTTCTATATCAGGCTTTTCCAAACATAGGAATATCAAATGATTCCTAAAAATACTTTTTAAGTGAAGGGTAATTATTATTATCTTTTTTATTTTGGGAAAGTCAAAGTACGCCACTTTATGTACGAGGTTATTTTTGTTTCATTGGTTTGGGGTCTTTGCCCATTTTTCTTTTTTATTGCCTCTATCGGCTAGGTTTTCTACAGATATCCATTTGCTTCTACTTTCAGGCTGAGGTCTTTTTAATGACGTCATTTTATTTAATTTGGATCTTAGTTTAAGCACTCCTTTGGTGGCTGGGCTTTTGAATCCTTCCTCTTTCACATATGAAGAGCTCTATACAAAATAACCTTAGTAAGTACAACCAAACAACACTTTCAGACAGTGTTCATTCTAATTCCCACCGACTGCCCTGTGAATAGAGATTGTATTCGACTGCTTTCACCTACATCGATGTACAACAGAGGCGTTTACCTTATTTTATATTCAATAGAATTCGTACCTAACCTGCACATCATTAGTGGACATTGTAGTAGACGAACGACTTATTTTGTGCGACTCTAGATCTAGGCAACTTTAAAAGGCGCGACGAAAAGACACTGCCAAAACTAGACTCAAAATGATGTTATCCTTATTATTTTGATCGTTTTAATAGGAACGGCGACATTTTTATTTCTTTAAAATTAATTCAGTTTAGTTTTGGCGACATCTGAATAGACACACACCAGTGTAAAATAAATAGTAGATTAACAAAAAGAAGATTAAAAGGAACATTAGAAAAATAATTGTTATGTACTTATCTATAATTTGTTGGGGATTTAGCGCTTAAAATACTTCATAAACAGTATTTTTAGTCAACGATTAACAGTTGGCTTATTGTCAGTTTTCAAAAACATCTTGCTGGATTAGATATAAAGCTCTTTTCTCTGTGCTTGGTTTTGTCCGCCCAGTGCGGACCAAGCACGGTTGTTTGACTCGACCTTCAGCCGCGTGGTTTTATCGCCCTTCTAAGCAGACAGACCGGGTCAAACAGGGTACCTAGGTTTTAGGTCGCGAGTCGTTCAAACACCTAACATCTTGGCCTGCTTCGGATCCACAGTAAATACGTCAATCACTGTAACAATAATGTCACTTGAATACGTATTATTCGGACATTGACCGATGCAGCGGTGCAGGTGGATTTGTGAAGTGTTGAGCTGGGATATAACTGGATGGAATGTAGACTCAGCTTGTATTCTGACCTATTTCATTTAGTTATTTTTAGTGACTTATGCTATTGATGAGGACGAGGTGGAGAACAGGTGAGGGCGCCGCTTTCACTCGCGGTTTTAAAAAAATATCGTATATCTATTATAAGTAATTTATTAATGCCTTTGTAATAGTTTCATTTTGTAAAGCTAAGGCAGATACGAAACTGCACGTTTTGGCCACCAAACTCTATTTTCGCATCTCTTCCTAAACTATATAAGATAAAACTATTACAGAGTTATCAAAAAATTGCTTATAATAATATTAGGCATGCCTTAAAACTATTTACAGAGGTATCAAAAAATTGCTTATAATAATATTATAAGCAATTTTTTGATACCTCTGTAAATAGTTTTAAGGCACATGCCCGAGTCAATATGACAGCGACACCTATTTTATCATATTATAACGTATTTAACGTATTATTACGTATAAATTTTGAATATCCATCGTACAGTTTGTGGTATATAATATATACCACAAAATTTCCTATTTTAAACGTTATAATATGATAAAATAGGTGTCGCTGTCATATTGACTCTGGCATTGAATTTTTCAGCAAGCGCGGCGACGACAGTGTCAAAATGTGTGTGTATTTAGTGGTTATTTACTATAGACGACAAGAAATGAGGTTAGATCGGTAGGTATATCAGCTATAAAAACTCACTCGTAGAGAGTTCACTAATTTCATGATCGCGCATACCACAGTGCCAAAATATTGCAAAACTCAATATCTACAATACCTAAACACTACTAGGGTTGAAAAGGAAATTACTGAGAATGTCGTGTTTGCCTTTAAAAACTTATCGAGTCAGGACCAAATCTAAATGTGTTTAAATGTGTGAATACGTGTGTAGTTGGTGAACTTATTTATATTTATTTATTTATTTATTTATTACTTGCAGCGCCTTGCAGTTTCATCTGCATAGTTCCCGTTCCCGTGGGAATTTAGGGACAAAGTATAGCCTATGTCACTCCCTGCAAGGGAAGCTTTCAATAAGGAAATATTTTTTTTAATTAGTCTAATAGTTTCGGAGCCTCTTCAATACAACGAAACAAACAATCAAATCTTTCCTCTTCATAATAATAGTATAGCTAGTATTTTATAATAATAATAATAAAATAGACTTTTACTTCCAAAACAAATGCAAAAAAATGTTACATTAGGTATATGAAATTATTAATAAACTGACTAACATAACTGATCTTTGTGTAGTTTCTCTCATTTCTGTGTAGCGTCTACAATATGTCTCTTAGTTTGGTGTGATTTTGCCTTTTAGCATAGGCCTCCTCCAACTGCCTCCATTGAGGCATGTCCTCTGCGACTCTTGTCCAATATAGGCCCTAAAGTATATTTATGTCGTCTTCTCATTTAGTTTTAGGACGCCCCTGGCTTCTGTTGCCGTCCCTTGGGCACCAAAGATCAGCTATTTTAGTCAGTTTCTTATATCTTATATTCGTATAATTTCATATTTGAAATTATTAATAAACTGACTAAAATAACTGATCTTTGTGTAGTTTCTCTCATTTCTGTGTAGCGTCTACAATATGTCTCTTAGTTTGGTGTGATTTTGCCTTTTGGCATAGGCCTCCTCCAACTGCGTCTATTGAGGCATGTCCTCTGCGACTCTTGTCCAATATAGGCCCTAAAGTATATTTATGTCGTCTTCTCATTTAGTTTTAGGACGCCCCTGGCTTCTGTTGCCGTCCCTTGGGCACCAAAGATCAGCTATTTTAGTCAGTTTCTTATATCTTATATTCGTATAATTTCATATTTGAAATTATTAATAAACTGACTAAAATAACTGATCTTTGTGTAGTTTCTCTCATTTCTGTGTAGCGTCTACAATATGTCTCTTAGTTTGGTGTGATTTTGCCTTTTGGCATAGGCCTCCTCCAACTGCCTCTATTGAGGCATGTCCTCTGCGACTCTTGTCCAATATAGGCCCTAAAGTATATTTATGTCGTCTTCTCATTTAGTTTTAGGACGCCCCTGGCTTCTGTTGCCGTCCCTTGGGCACCATGTTGTAATAGACTTGTACAATAAAATATTCATATATTAATATACATAGTAAGTAATCACAGTGCGTGATCTACATTGATTTAACATCTTCAACTTATTCAGCACATAAAGCCCTCTTAATCATTCACTTTATCTACAATTTCACTTCAATTGTGTTTCATCTAACAACTCTGTGTTGAGAATCAAGAGCCTACTTCAAGCCCTTTAGAAATCTATCTCAACAAAAAGCCGGAGCAGGTCATGCAAATTGTAAAATAACTGCATCAGCTATGGTGCTCTTGAGACCAATGTAAAGCTCGTTAACTAACCATTTGTGAATGCTGTGAATGTCCTGGTCATGAATGTTCTGGTCAGTAAGTACAATCAGCTGCGCTTGCACTTAAGAGGGTGCGCTTCCGCGCTATTTTGTGAAAAGGATAGTTATAGATTTGATAAGATTTTTCACGTTCATAGAAGCGCCGCGCCGCTCCAAAAACGCATGCGTATGCTCTGTATATATAGTTTTGGAACGGCGTAAGCGCAAAAATTTTTATATAATCACAAGAAAACTACACAACATATGAAAAAACCAAAGAATTTGAAGAGAAACATACAAAAATAAATAAAAATAAAACAGTGCACTAGGTTTTTTTTGTATTTTTTTTACTCAATGCACATTTTTTCTTCAGTTTCTTAGTTGTAAAACACACGGTTTTACAACTAAGAAACTTAATTTACCTGAAGTGTCGACTTTGCATAAGCTTGTTTGGTAACACCCTAGATGAAGGTACATTTTAAAGAAATACTCAAATGAGGTCTCTGATCAACGACAGTTTTTGAAGAAAAAATGTTGAATTTTATGTACTTTTTGTTTTATAGCACTAGGATTACTGAGATCTAGGCCTAGTATGACAACCAAACCAGGTTTGCCCCATAAGTACGTAGTCATTGGAAATGCTGAATGTGACCCATAAGTGACTATAAAACAGGCGCGGTGCAACGGTTTCGGTCAAACTATACCATAACACCATAACAATTCTTACTAGGTGTTTTGATTTTTTGATTCATTTTTATTTATCCGCTTGTATGTTTCACACGTTTCTGTATTATTGTGGGGTTATCTGGGACTCTTTATTCCACAACGGCTGAATAGATTTTGTTAACAGAGTTTCCTATTACAAAAATAGGAAACTCTGTTTTCAGAGTTTTTTTGTGTTCTTATAGCTTCGTTGTGTAGGCATTTTATCCTTCATTTTTAAATCGCATCGGTTATTCTATAGGCCGTCACCGGATTTTAGAATGATTAATTTTGTAATATTTTCCTATGACTACAACAAAATAACATTTAACTAGAACAAAATAACATTTATGGGTTCGACAACATCGGTGTAATATCCACAATGTTGCAGGCGTTCTTATGCTGTGGTAACATTGGTAACTGATTTCCATCAGGCTGTTTTACGGCATGATTGTTTCACAACTTGTTATAAAAAAATGCCCGATAGGTAAAATGCTGAGGTGAGGTGCTAGTTTGACTTGCATTTGACCTATTTTGCACATAAATGTATGCCACTGTTTGATAAAAATCGCACTAATATTATGAATGCGAAAGTTTGGATGGATGATTGTTACCCTTCACGCCATAACGACAAAACCGATCAAGCTGAAATTTTGCGATATCGGAGCATATAAACAACGGTTCCAAGGGATATAAATAACCTTTATACAATTCCATGAAAACAATACTTTACAAAACAAACGTGCGAATCCGTGGGTAGAAACAAGTCAGCCATAAATTCTTCCATATTTCGCGAATATTCGAAAAGCCATAAAGAAGTAGGTTTTTCAAATCCTCCAACGGTGTCAGGTCGCGCGTAGTCTCGCATTTGTACGGATTCCTCAGTAAATGACCGATCGGATCGTTCCACTGACCTACCTATTGTCAGAGAATATCTAATAATAATCCAAGTGAGTTGTAAAAGTTATCAGTAGGCAAATTCAAACAAAATGTCAAGACGTTTCTCTGTTAAAGTACAAAATATTAGATTATCAGCTAATGAATAAAAAAACGTGGGACGAAAATTACATGTACAGGGTTTTTTGGTTTCTTTGTCGATTCTCTTCGATCACCACTATTGGGTTAAAATCATCGAGCATGGCTAGCACTATAAAAACTCTATGGTTAAAATAATTAAGCAAAGAGGATTATAAGACCAAGACAAAGATTTTAAAAACCTCTTTGCGTATTCCTGCGCTTTGCGCTATATGAGTACGAACCTCTTTACTGCGATATAGACCAAAAAAAGGTTTTTATAACTCTCAACTAGTATGTCAAATCAATGTCAAAGTGTGGTTAGTTATTGTATTCTCGGTATTCTCTTTGGTGCGGTTTTGCAATCATAATTTTTATTGATGTGAAGCAATTTTCAATAAATTGTATTTATCTTTTCAGGTTAATCGTCTCACCATGAGTTATCTGGAAAAAATGGACCGCTATTTAGACTCCCTCAAAATTGGAAAAAGTTAGTTTTACTTTTGCCTTTTATACTTTGAATCTTATTTATTTATTTTATTTAACCTACGTCAAAAGTTGTTGGTTGCATAGTAATCAATAGAGTCTTAGGGGCATGCAATATCATTGGGAATATCACGGTAAGGAGACGGTTGAAGATCAACGATAAAGAAAGACCAGACCAGAAGACTTACTTCTGTGCATTTTTGAAATCTCTACGGCGGTGATCACGAATTCGCCCATCAGTCGTGGTGATTTTGACAATAACTGAATGAGAAATTATTACTTACAATGTCTTTCTGATCAATAGGTGCAGTAGTGGACTCCTGGTTTATGATGTCTAGCCCAGTACCAATCCTCTCGGTGGTCGTAGCCTACCTGGTTCTCATCCGCATAGGCCCAAGGATCATGAAGAACCGGCCTCCAATTACCATGAACAAGCCTATAGCGTATTACAACGCGTTCCAGGTGCTGCTGGCAACGATGATCTGTGTCAAGGTAAAATTCACCTCAGTTTCTTTTGTTTTTTTTTTACGGTTTGACTTTGTTTGACCGCAATCTCACCTGATGTAAAGCGAAGATGCGGCCGACGGTGTATCACGAAGGTCTAGAAGATACCTATTCCCTTGTCTTGAAGAGACCCAGGTTGTAATTGGCCGGAAAAACAGAGACAGGGAGCGAGTTCCATTCCTTTGCGGTGCGAATAATAAAGTTGGAGGAAAACCGCTTAGTGCGAGTGGAGGGTACATCAAGGAACATAAATACTAGGCGGGGTACATCCACCAAGTATGGATGGTATTGCGCTGTGCGTCTGCTTGTCCTGGAGTGGAAGGGGGATGATGGGATCAGGTCATGTAGTTCAAGTCAGCATTCTCCAAAATGTGTCCTATAAAAGATCGAGAGACAAGCATCCTTGCGGTGGTGTGCTGCATAGGGTGGTTTTTTGACAAATGTATAAGCATATTAACCCCTCAATTTGAGAATGGCTTCCTCTCTCAAACTATGAAATCGCGAACATTCCTAAAATACTGCGTGACCAGCAGCAAGCTGTTGACGAGCATGGAAACCCATGATATGCTTCTGCTGGGTTCCCAAGAAAGGATCCACCTTGGTTTTTGTTGTGTGGGTCATGTTTTGTGTGGAATAACAGGCATATAACCACTAAAACAAGCAGGTGCTGTGCTGTCACTAACGATGGGCGTCATATTGCCAATGTGATGCTAATGGTTATCCATCGAGAAAGCCATGCCCATTTTCCTTTACCATTATGAGCTAGTAGCACATGTTGAGTGACGTTTGCGTGTGTGATATTAAATGCAGATGTGGTGCCAACTATCGAGTTTGTACGGGCGACATTTAGACTAAAAATCTATCTTGTAAATTGAATTATGGGATAACATGTATATATTATTCTATTGTGTTCGGAATGTGGTCCGGAGTAGCCATCTTCTAGACCTTCGTGATACATCGTCGGCCGCATCTTCGCTTTCCATCATGTGAGAATTGTGAGATTGCGGTCAAACGAAGGACTATTTCTGATAAAACAAAAAAAAAATACCCGCAACACGATGAGCTGACGCCCGAATACTCAAACCCAACTTACATTTGAGCACTTCTCAAGTCTCGATTTTTTTACAGTGTTCAAAGTAAATCGGTCAGAAATTGGTCCATTGAGACGTGCTCAAATCTGAGTTGTTGAGTATTTGAGGGTAAGGCTTAAGCAATCCAGAAAACGAGCGCAGATCAAAAGAGAATATATCACTATTGTCTCCATAACATTACCAATATTAATATTACTACGTAGGTACCAAGCATGAAAATAACATATTAATGTACCTATGTTTAATGCTGATTTCTTCCCATGGCTTCCCACGCGTTTTCTGGGATAAAATGTAGCCTATTATGTTACGGATCCGAAACGGCATACATTCAAAATTTGAACTCGATCCTTTAGTGGATTTGGTGTTATTCCATAAGAAACGTATTATCTACATCTTGTAGATAATACGAGTGTTTGTCATGTCAAATTTTCACCTTTATAATTATTATGAGTAAAGTATTGTGAATCCAATTCGATTTGATCATCCGTGGCATACACCAGTACTAATGTTTGTTAGTAGGCAAGAACTTCTAATTCATTGTGCGACTGAATAATTTTCTACAAAGGTCATCGGAGTTCAATGACTTCATTATACTGAATTTCAAACCTACACGCTTTTAAATCGGCGTGGATGATTGTTTAATGTACAGTCACCAGCATAAATATATGACTATAGGCAGCGCTGCAAAAATATCTGATTATCCATTGATGGTATAATTATGTGACGATACGTAGCCGGTAAAAATATGTGATGATTTACACCCGGCATAATAGTCGTTTGCCTTGTAACAGCATAAATATCGGATCGGACGGGAAATCAAAATTATGTGACATTTTAGCAGCGTAAATATCTATCTACTGTAAAAGCATAATTATTGGATCACATAAACTGCAATAATATCTGACACAACTAACAGTCAAAAATATCTCAACGAATGAACTTTATGTGCCTTAACATAGAGGCGTAATTTGAGCGAAACTGTATGACGCTTCTCGAAAAGAGTATCAACCTGTCATTGGATATCACTGTCTCACGTTTTATGACATGATTTTAGCATTTTAGCATTTTAGATTTTAGTCGTCGGCGGTCAGTGTTATGTTATGTATCTACCTATGATCCGAATGCGTAGTAAACTGGTGATATCAAGTGTGTCAAAAAATAATTAAAATTATTTAATTTAATTTAATTTAATTTTCTTTCTTAGGTTTACCAATAGTTTTATACACAGTTTCTTACATCTTGAAATCTTATACAAAATACTAACATGCCCGAAAATGTAGAGTTACAAAATAGAGACATTATAGGTAACCATAAATTATTGCTATGTGCACAAACCGCTTGTAGGTAAACACATTATAACGGATTGTTATAAAAAACGATGATATAAATCCAATCTTTCACATTTATTTATTCTTTTTTGTAAACGTAATATTCAATTTCGTCTCTAGGGACGAAAAGTATAACTTTCATCCCGCTGCGACATATGTCAATTAATGACGACTAATGACATGTACAAAACAAATGACTGCTGTCACCTCACTTTTTTCTTGAACCATGCTTTCTACCTTTCAATACAGCCACTCAACTTCAACTTCTTGTGAGATGGCTTTTGCGTCTGGTTTGACGCAATTCATAGGGCTATTCAATTACAGCGTAATGTAAAATTAAAATGAGACGTGTGGCACTCGGGGACTGCCGCGGTAAAGCTATTGCAATGCCATCTAGAGGCGAGTTGCTGAACTAAAGAGACAAACGTCAAGGTTTTTTCGTTACGGAATTTCTGGATTCGGTCCCCGCGCTCAAGGCCCGCGAAAGAAGCTATGCAATAGCTTAATAAATTAGAGGTACCATATTATAATTTACTTTCAACTATTTCTTTAAAATAACATAGATTTCGGAAAAATATTTACCATTTTTAAATAATAAAAATTAAAGGTAGAATAGTTCTCGCATTCTACCATGTCTATTCAACTGTGGTAGAATAGAGAAAGCTACCATGGCTATATTCTGTCATCTCTAAAGAGGATTTTCTATGCCTAAGAAAAAACAGCGGAAATACGTAAATCCTATCTTCGTATCATTTTTCGAGTTGTTCAATTTTGTGTGATTGTTACAATAAGTTCAGACATTGATATAGGCATCGATTTTACGCCTGATTTTATAAAAGAAGAGGCTAAAGTATTAGTGGAAAACCTTTTATCACCTAAATCAAAATAAACGGACAACGGTTTTTTAATATATTTTAACGAATTCTCAAAGACTTACCAAGCTTCAACATTATGGAGCGTGTATTCTATGTTAAAGACAATACACAATAAACATTTAAAGGATTTCGAGAGACTAACATCGTTTCTTAAGAAACAAAATGATGGATTTAACCAAAAAAATACAAAGTTTTCACCTCTCAAAAGGGTACCTTACCTGGAAAGAACCCTTTCACTATCTATAACTAATAATTGCTTTAATTTGACCATAGACTTAAAATAAATATCTCTCCTAAATTGTATTATGTAAAATAAATACAATTTTTTTTCATAAGCTCATTCATATTTTTATTTTTACTTTCCTTGTATTCGTAATGAAAAGCACAGTGTTTACCTCGGGTGAAAGTAACATTTAGTCCCTCGAACTAGTAGCACCCTCGTTACGCTTGGCCGCTAAACCCCGTCTCGGGACTAAATAAGTTACTTTCATCCCTTGGGTAACAATGTATTATAAGTAAACTATGTACCTATTATTCTTAAGTCCTGTTTTGTACTGTGTAAGTGGCAAATAAATGATTGTCTATGTCTATGTCTATGTCTATTATTCTTCTTCTTTATTCTTCTTTATTAGCGATGACATTGTTTTCGTTATAGCGGGTATTAAATTCATTCTCCACAATAAGACTCGACCATCCGCTCTTGATTGGAAAACGTTTTTATCAACAAACGCGACATTCTAAATTCAAAATTCATGTATTGACTGTTAATTGTTTCAGATATTATTGACTCTCTGAATAAGAGTACAACTTTAATTGTTCAGCTTGGTGAAAGTTGTGTGAAACGGTCACAGTTGATTAGGCTAGTTGAAGTACTTCTGGGAAAGGTACAGAATGGACTAGGGAAACTTATTATTTGCTCCTTTCCTTACTCAAAGTCATTGACATCAATTCAAAATGACAATATATGTAAAAATAACATGCTGATGTACAACATGACATGTCGTCATAGTGATGTATTATTTTTTGATACTAATAACTTTATTAGTAATACTTTTTTGAATAAGGATACAATGTACCTAAGCAAAAAAAACAAACTGAACATTGCTAAATTGTTAGCATATAATATTTTTGATCCCGTTATAAATAGTATAACGCAGTTACCTGACGAGCCTGTCTATATAGTTAGTAGCAGTACTAATGAGGGCATTAAAGCTATTGTGTCAGTAAATACAAATTTAAACTGACCACAGCGACAACGGGAAAGCAAAATTCATTTCATATAGTCCATCAGAATATACAAGGCTTACCCAGCAAAATCCTAGAATTAGAATTATTTTTGAATTATTTGAATGTAGATGTTATGTGCTTATCAGAACACTGGATTGTAAAAAATCAGTTACTGCCCTTTTATAATAACTATTGTTTTGCAAGTTCCTATAAAAGAAAAGCTGCAATACGTGGTGGCTCTTTGATTATAGTTAAAAATAGTCTTAAATGTAAAGAACGTAAAGATATTGTAAACCTCACTATTGAGAGGACTATTGAACTTTCTTGTGTGGAACTGGAGCGACACATCATAGTGTGCGTGTACCGCCCTCCTGACGCAAATCAAGTAGCTTTTGAATGTACTATGGAAGAGGTTTTGCTGAAATTATTTTCATGTAGAAAGGATCTCATTGTTTGTGGCGACTTTAATATAGATATTTTAGTGAATCCCCTCGCCGATAGGCTGCTTAATTTATTCAAATGCTTTAGTTTACGACATCTTTTTCATGATCCTACTAGGGTAACCCTAACATCTGCCACTTGTTTAGATAATATTTATTGCAGTCTATCTCCAACCAACAAAGCAGTAATCAAACATTTCAAATCAGACCACTATGGTCAGAGTGTTAATTTTAGTTATAATCCTAACGATAAAAACAAAGTTGAGAAACATACCTATAGGCCTATTACAGAGAGCCGTATTAAGAATTTTCAAAGTCAAGTGGAACTAGCAGTAGCTAATATAACTTGTTCCGATAACCCTAATGATCTTTTTGCCAAACTTTTGAGTGTTATAAACAAAGAACACAGCGAAGTATTTAAATATAAAACATGCACAGTTAGGGACAGGGTCGGATTTACCGATTGGGCCACTCCCGGTATTTATAGAAGTAGGAATAGACTATATGATCTTTATGGGGCTAGAGAAGCTATGTTAAATGATCCTGCGTTTCTTTTGTATTTAACAAACTACTCAAAAACATTTAAAAAAGTCTGTAACACAGCGAAATGCCTGTTTTTGAGGAAAAAAATTGTAAACTCATCTGATAAAATCAAAGCAACATGGAGACTTATAAATAACGAAACTGGTAAATCTAAGTCACGGAAAAGAGAAATTAGGTTAAAAATTAATAATTCAATACTTATAAACGATAAAGATATTGCCGATGCTTTTGATTCATTCTTTTCTGATATTCCTAAAGTTGTTACCCGGTCTCTAAACTCCTCACCTTCAATCGCGGTTAAATTATTAGAATCGTCTGTAGATAAATGTACCGAGGTTTTTATATTTAGTCATGTAAACGCTAATTATATTGTGAAAACATTTAAGTCTATTAACATCAAAAATACTGAGGATCTTTGGGGTATTTCAACCAAAGTACTGAGTTCTATTATTAAGGAAGTTGCTCCATACTTGGCTTACATTTTTAATAGTTGTATTGATGCAGGAGTTTTCCCTGATCTCATGAAATATAGTAAACTGGTTCCTCTTTATAAATCTGGTAGCCACACTGATCCGGCCAATTATAGGCCAATTTCAATACTTCCTGCAATGAGTAAAGTTTTTGAAAAAATTATTCTCACACAGTTGTCCTCTCACTTCAACCTCAATAGGTTGTTACATAAAAATCAATTTGGCTTCACCAAGGGTAGATCGACAACTGATGCTGGTACAGTTTTATTAAAGCACATATTGGATGCATGGGATAAAGCGAAAAACGCTATTGGTGTATTTTGTGACCTTTCTAAAGCTTTTGATTGCGTTGATCATGGTACATTAATAAATAAACTAAGACATTATGGAATTCAAAATAAGGCACTGGACCTTATGCAATCATATTTATCTGATAGATTCCAAAAAGTAGATATTGGTAAAGAAAGATCTAGGGGATCAAAAATCGATTTAGGAGTCCCGCAAGGATCAATATTGGGTCCTTTTCTATTTTTAGTATATGTAAATGATCTCCCATTTCTAGCAAAAGATCTCTGTGATATAGTCTTATTTGCTGATGATACTTCATTGATTTTTAAAGTTGACAGAAATAAACATAATTATGACGATGTAAATAATTCTCTTTCACAAATACTAGATTGGTTCACCGCCAATAACCTCTTACTCAATGCTTCAAAAACCAAATGCATAAAATTCATGTTACCAAATGTAAGAGAGCTCCCAACTAAGATAATGCTAAAGGATGAGATTGTTCACCTTGTAGACTCAACTGTTTTCCTAGGGTTACATATTGATTCCTCTCTTCAATGGAGACCGCAAATTGATGCTCTGGCAAACAGACTTAGTTCAGCAGCGTATGCGGTTCGAACAATTAGATACATTACCGATGAAGATACAGCTAGGTTAGTTTACTTCAGTTACTTCCATAGTGTTATGTCTTATGGTATTTTGCTTTGGGGACAGGCAGCTGACATCCAGACTATCTTTGTTATTCAGAAAAGGGCGGTACGCGCTATTTATAAATTAAATCCACGAGACTCGTTAAGGGAATTATTTAAAGAAATAAATATTTTAACAGTAATATCGCAATACATCTATGAAAATCTAATGTATACACACAAAAACAGAGATAACTTTATGAAAAGGTGTGATGTTCACAATGAAAATACAAGAAACAAGAACAAATTACACATCCCATCATATAGATTACGAAAGGTAGGGAAATCATTTGTGGGCAATTGCGTAAGATTCTATAATAAGCTTCCATCTGAAGCAACTGAGCTCCCTATTCGTAAATTTAAACTGTACATAAAACGAAATCTTATCAAGAAAGCCGATTACTCCGTAGATGACTACGTAAATGATGTTAACGCTTGGCCGGATGTCGCCCAGTTCCATACAGACAATAGTATGTAAGACCAGTTAGACTTAGTTATCCTAAGATTGTATTAGTTGATAAGCGATGGACTTGCTAGTGGTTTCTTTTTCACTTCTTCCGCTAGTGGACAAAAAATTGAAGTGAATTAAAGTCAATTGCACCTTATTTCTTGTTGATAGTAATAACTATTTATCAAGCTGTTTATATAGTAAAAATTTCACTTGTCTAAGTACTTATTTTGTAAGTCTAAAGAAATAAACGATTTGACTTTGACTTTGACTTTGATTGCGGTTTGTGTGATCCGATAATTATGCTTTTACAGTAGATAGATATTTATGCTGTTACAAGGCAAACGATTATTATGCCGGGTGTAAATCATCACATATTTTTACCGGCTACGTATCGTCACATAATTATACCATCAATGGATAATCAGATATTTTTGCAGCGCTGCCCATAGTCATATATTTATGCTGGTGACTGTACGAACCAATTTATTTCAGGTATTTAAACTGAATATCTTCCGAGATGGCATCATCTATGCTGGCTGCCAGTTTCCTTCAAATACCCAGAACCCTTTGGTAAGTAGGACCAGAAAAAACGTTAATAAAAATAGCGTTTAGTTTGGGGTAAACGTTGTTAATTTTCCATCAAATTTAAAAACTTATACTAACGACAACACTATATTTCAGTACCTACCTATTGTATTTATTGCATTCATACAATCAGGTCTTAGTGATTGATGATCACCCATTTAAGATGTAGCAATGGCTGAAAGGCAGGTATCGCGTCTTTCTATGTACTTTAGATGAACTTACTTATTATCTCGAGCCGCTAAAAGTATCGTTGAGTAGTCAATACGATATTTATAATTCATGTTTCTGCCATTTCCTGTCGTCTATTATCGATTATGTTATTAGAGTTAAAGGGTAGCTATGGAAGTTGCTAATGGCTCTAAAGTGGTGTATACGCCCATAATCTACCTAGACATGTAGGTCTAATAATCTGTCTTTATAACAGTATTTTATAAAACATTTAACAATAGATAGAGTTAAAAAAATGCTGCTAATTTCACCCTGCGTCTTCTAGCTATACAGATGTCGCGGTATAATTGATATTATGCATAAATGCAGATAGAAGCGTTGTAGATTATTTTTTCTATTTTAGTTTATTTATATCTAGATATAGTTTTCAAGTGATAAGTTTTAGGTAGAATCTTAAACAAATAAATAGTACAGGACAATGTTTTACCACACAGTTTTATCCAAACATTCAAATTTCGTTTATCCTGTTTGTTCTGTCATGTGTTTTTTCGCACATTCATATGATATCATCTTTGAAATAAGAATTTTTAATGTCTTATGATGTTGTTAAAATAAATTTTCTATTTCTTTCAGTTATTGGAAATTGGCTGGTGGTACTTTTTCGCAAAGTTTACTGAGCTTCTAGACACCGTCTTCTTCGTCATGAGAAAGAAAAATAAGCAGGTGCGTCTTTAAATAGTCAATTTTGTTCTAAAATCGACTGTATTACAATAATATTGATAAAATCTCATAGCTGTATTACACATAATTATACAGTGACAAGGCGTAGCGCATAGATGGATCTGAATTATGGAGACTTGTTACGTTGCCAGAAAAGAGACTTGGAGATTTTAGATTTGTTAAACCTTGTGTTCTTTCTATTGACTACTTTTATTATATTATAATAAAGGTTTGTGAATGGAGATGAAATATTGTCCATAATAACTTATTACATAGTGATGTATATCACCAGAACTACAGAACAGACCTAGCTTAAAATTTGCGTACACATAATCCGACATAAACAAAACACTGTGCTACTTTTTAACCAGGAATAGCGTTCTAAGCCGCTGGGAGAGGCGAGTGAGAAAAATATATGTAGATAGGCCATAAAGAGTGCATTGGGTCCCATTGACAGAAAATTGCTTTCTGTCATTTCATCTATTCATACGCTATTCTTCTATTACAGATTACATTCCTCCACGTATACCATCATGTAGTGATGGCTTTGTACTCCTGGAGCTACCTCAAGTTTGCGGCTGGGGGAGAGGGTCTGGTGCTATCCCTTCTCAACTCCATGGTCCACGTGGTCATGTACACTTACTATCTGCTGTCTGGGCTGGGACCACGATTCCAGAAGTATTTGTGGTGGAAGAAGTATGTGACGAAAATGCAACTGGTAAGTCTACTGGTATTTTTCTTTTTTTAATAGGGATCTCTGGGATACACCATGGTATATCCCAAAGTTAATCCCTACTGCATCAACTTCGGGATATACGTCTTACCGCATCAAATACCTACTGGGTTCCGTACCCAAAGGGTAAAACGGGATCCTATTACTAAGCCTCTGTTGTCCGTCTGTCCGTCTCTCCGTCTGTCAACAGGCTGTATCTCATGAACCGTGATAGCTAGACAGTTTAAATTTTCACAAAATAATGTATTTCTGTTGTCGCTATAACAACAAATCATAATAGTTAAATATTTTTAATAATTTAAAAGGGCAACGTCCTTATCACCTTTGAACCGATCACCGAGGCTAAGCAACGTCGGACGCAGTCAGTAGGTACTAGGATGGGTGACCGCCGCGTTGAATTTGTATTTTTTTATTTTTATAGATAAGGGTACGGAACCCTTCATGCGCGAGTCCAACTACCACTTGGCCGGTTTTATTTTTGATACGGGGAAGATTTTCCTACTTCTTCAAACATCAAAATATTGAAGATCAACGCGTTGAGTTTAGATTAAAGATACATTGCCGTAGGTTTTTTGAATATGGCCATCGATGATTTATTCATCATCATAATGCAACATAACATCATCGTTGCTTGTGCCTTTACATCCACGAAGGATAGTCTACCCAGTGTTTCCAAAGACGCTCCCATGTATTGGGCTTGTAACGCATTTACTTTCCGCGTGATCCTTATAATGGTGTCGATTCTGTTGATTTAGGATTCCTTACCTAAATTTTAAGATTTCTAAATTTTCTATGCTAGGTAGACCCAAAAATTATGGTATTTTCTATAAAGGTCCTAAAAATCTATATTAGAACGTTTTTCAAAATCGCAAAACCTCTGAGTTGAGTGGTTGGGATTTTGCTGTGAGCAAAATATGTTTTTTTTCTAAAATATTATTTCAAAATACTTCTTTAAATGGGTCAAACAGTTAATCCATTTGTTTGAGAAATCGTTTAGAAATTCAAATCGATACTGTTTAAAATCCATAAATTTTAATCATGACCTAATTAGATGCCTGCTAAATTTAAGTAGACGTTTCTAACCATAGCTAAAATGTAATACAAAGAATAGGGTTAAAGCTACTTATAACTAAGTTAGGCTGTTTAAGATCTATCAATCTAATTTTAGAGCTGTCATCCTAATTTTAAACCCGTTAGTTTAATTTTTCAAGATATATGGTTATAGCCATTTTAACAAAATTGAGTTGTTTTAGGTCTGTCAGCTTAATTTTAGAGCTGCCTTCCTAATTTTAAACGTGCTAGTCAAATTTTTCAACCATAGAATCGTTTTCATCTATTCAAAATTCTGAAATCCTAATTTTAGCTAATCCTAAAACAACAGAATCGACACCAATATGTACCTATGTTAGGTATGAGATATTAAACTATTACCTTTTGCAGATTCAGTTTCTGATAATGCTCGTGTATTGCGCCTGGACCCACTTCTCTCCGCGCTGCCAGTATGCAAATGGATTTACATACTTCATCTGCGCAAATATCACTATCTTCCTGTTACTTTTCCTCAACTTCTACTCTAAGAGCTACAAAATGAACCAAAAGAAGGAGAGAGAGTTGAAAGAAGAATACGCAAAGAGTCGTAACGGCGTCAAAGCTAATGGTGTCCATACGAACGGCGTCACAAAGGACGTCAAAGGAAATGGGTCGACAGGAAATATCAAAGATAGTAAGGATGATATTCCTTACGAAGTAAATAAAGCAGGTGGTGACTTCATAAAAGATGGAAAAGTATATTTAACTAGACGCACTGCTAAAGCCGCTTACGGTCCAGAGTACGACTTCGATAGTATAATAAAGAAATGATTCGACAGGGACTTCTAAAGTTCTACTGAGACTGATTTTGTGATGATGATGGCTTACGATGGCTGAATGTTAGTGTTAAGAGTGAATAAGTCATTTAGGGCTGATTCAAACATTTGTAAAGGAAACAAAGAGGACCATTTGGTGCTTATAGTGTGTTCTTAGGATTTGTTATAATTTGAATAAGCCCTAAATTTTTGTTATAAGAACAATAGTCCAAATTCTAAATCAACGCATATCGTAGCTATTAGTAAAGTTGCAAATGAAATTAAAAACAATAATTCATTGAAATGATACGCTTTATCAAATAAAACCATTAGTTAATTGCCAACCGCACAATTGTATTAAGATAGTGTTATAAGAGTTGTGCGTTGCCTACACTGTGAATTTATAAACAGCTAATACTAAACGCATTTATGGAATTCGGTTCAATAAAATTGATATCATCTACATTGTCATCGGCAAATAAAAGGTTGTTTATTTCAAGTAAGTCAATTATGTTGACATCAATTTCGTCCAAGGTGTGGTATGGGTGGCTCTTTTATAATTTTACGATGTGTATGATATTTGTAAGGTGGGCATCAATCGTGAGTTTTCATTTATTCTAATTGTCTTCTTCGATCTTCCATTTTGATATGTAGGTAAAGACACTTTATATACACGTAGACACATTTTTAGTTGTACCCCTTAGTTATTATTGTTTCTTGGCTGGTCTTGTCTGCAGCTATAAAAGGCTGCTCAGTGAAATCAATGTAAAATCTTAAATTATGTGGTAACTGTTCTAATACATATATTAGCCACTCCCTTTAATCCTAAGATATTTTAAAACTCATAATAATATGATTTAATTAAAGACGTTAAATAATTAGTAAGTAACTGGTTCCGACATTGTGTCCATCTTCAAATTTAATTCTAAACCAGACAAATAAATAAATTGCTAAGCCTTTGGTATAAAGTTCTTCTTGCATTTTTAAAAAGAGCAAGAAAAGCTTTAGACTAAACATATTTTAATATCTTATTAATTAGAGAAGGTATGTAATATTTTATACAATTATGCTTCAATACATCTACGGTGTTGTTGAGAAATTTATGTGATAATTTTCGCATGTTTCAATGGTATTGGTTGCATTATAAGCTTGTAAGTAGATATTAAATTAAGTGTAGGGAAGGGACTGTTTTCACAATACCTAACCTAGATAATTCAGGTAAGGTCAATTTGCATAAAATTTCAAGGCATCTGAAACATTGAACATTTTTTCAAAATAATATTTTTGATTTAATGTTCTGGAGTAATGCATAGCTATTATGGTAGTAGACTTTCAGTTATATTATAAGTATAAAATAATTATACAATAGGGGTTTTATGTTCAATTTGCCAGATAAATGTGTATTTCAGTTTTATAGATAAAATGATGAGTAAGCTTCATGCATAGATATTTAAGTTAAACAATAGTTTTCAATATTATTTTGATGTCTTGTCAAGACAATCGATTTATACAGGGTGTATCAAGACTCGGAACTCACAGAATATGTGGGAAATGGTTCAATAACTTATCTTACACCCTGTGCCTATGTTGTAAATTGATTGCGATCAATAGTACAAAAATAAATAAGCAATGACTAACATTTTGTGTATTAATTTAATCAAATTTTTCATCTTAGATAACAAATAATCGAAGGGCTTTAATCCTAGAAGTTACAGATAAGTGTGCGTTACATTTATCTGTAACTTCTAAGATTAAATAAACAATAAGTTTCTTATACTTTTTTCTGGGTAGCTTTGGATTTGCTATAACTTTTGATATAAAACTTTGCAAACATGTAGAAAAAGAACATGCAGTTGAAAATCACAGCGGCATTCATTATCTTTGGGTAGTTGCAGTTTTGAGTGAAGAGGCCCGATACGTTGAGGTAGATCACGATACAGAATTGTACCTGCAAACAAAACAGAATAATGCTGATCATGTTAAAAAGACTCCGATGACAGTTTGGCCGGGACAGATTCTCAAAAAGACGTACAAATTTGCCCAATTAGTTTTCAAATACGAATCTTTATATTGTTGACACCAACATTACCAAATATCTTGTAATTTCTGAAAAGGTTTGTCGAATGTCTAAATTAGGAATTGGACAAACTGCCTAGAAAGTAGACAAATATATCACTTTAGATTCAGATTTTCTTGTATGTAACTAACAAAGTTCACAAACTTCCCACTAAACAGATTAATGAGACATTGACCTTTAATAAAGGAGCTACGAATATAAAACCTCAAAGATTACCTAGACCTAGAGATGAAATGAGATAATTACTAGATTTTTGATGAAAGGGCTTTAATTGGTACGTAGAGTCTGTTCAAAAAGAGAAGAGTCGTGGCGTTTCGGTGAACTTACACTTGTAGTCGTACTACAATGACAGAGCAGTGTTGTCAACCCAACCAGAGTTGTCAATTGGCACACGCACGCCCTCAATTTCCTCATCTCTTTTTGAACATACTCCAGGAGAGTAGGGATGACGAAGCACTCTTCGGGCCATTTACCATAATAATAAACCAGAAAAAAATTAAACATTGGAACAAGTTGTTGCCACAGAAAAAACAGAACCTTTAGGTAGACTACAATATTAAAAACCAAAAACAAGACTTTATAGGAGGTCTTACTGCAAATTTGGACCAAGCAGCAAAGAGAAGCTTCATACTACTTACAAGTTGCATCAAAGTCATGTATTTCTTCCACCAGAGATACTTCTGGTATTGCGGCCCGAGTCCTGACACGAAGTAGTAGGTATACATGAACACGTGGATCAATGAGTTGAGCCCACCTTCTGGGATGCATTGACCTCCTGGAATGTTAAAAAGAATTTAATGAAAGAGTTTATTTTTTTAATTAAATTTTTATATAATTATACTAGCTGAGCCCCGCCGCTTCGCACGCGTTATTCATACCTCTATGTTTACAGGTGATTTTTATCCCATGGAATAAACATTAGCCTATGTTTTATTCCAGGATTAGAATCACCTGTATGCAAAATGTCAGCCCGATCCGTTCAGTAGTTTTGGCGTGAAGAGGTAACAAACATCCATCCATCCATCCATACAAACTTTCGCATTTATAATATTAGTGTGATGATTTATTCGATTCAGATGTCGCCAAATCTGAATAAAACGAATTTGACAGCAGTGATGTGATAATTTTTAATGATGCCATCCGTTTTATTTCAATCAATATGAAAGGGAAGGCAACATTTTTAGTTCTGTCAAATTATTGTAGTTTAGTTTTTGCGATACCAGAATTGATACCATAGGTTACTTGTAAAAATCACTAGGTTTGTAACCACAACACAAAAACAAACATTGAAATTACAAAAAGTTGAAGAAGACATCATTGTCCATACTTTCTGATAGTCTTGTATTTCCAGAGGCATCTGTACGAGCAACGCCTAAAGAATCATCATCATCATCATCATCATCATCAGCCTATATTAGTCCACTGCTGGACATAGGCCTCCCCTAATGAGCGCCATAGCGCCCTGTCTTCAGCTTGACGCATCCAGCATCTGCCTGCAGTCCTTCGCAGATCGTCATCCCACCTGGCCGGAGGGCGCCCTACACTACGTTTGCCGAGTCGCGGTCTCCACTCAAGAACTCGTTTACCCCATCATTGGTTGTCAGTTCTTCGCGAAATATGGCCGGCCCACTGCCACTTCAGCTTGCTAATTCTCTGAGCTATGTCGATAACTTTGGTTCTCTGTCGGATGTATTCGTTACGAATCCTATCCTTCAGAGAGACTCCGAGCATAGCTCTTTCCATAGCTCGCTGAGCGACCTTGAACTGGTGGACCAACCCTATCGTGAGTGTCCACGTCTCAGCTCCGTAGGTCATAACGGGTAGGACGCACTGATTGAAAACTTTCGTTTTCAAGCATTGCGGTATGGATGACGAGAAGACTCGACGTAGTTTTCCAAACGCT
Source organism: Eupithecia tripunctaria (assembly GCA_955876795.1). Taxonomy (NCBI): domain Eukaryota; kingdom Metazoa; phylum Arthropoda; class Insecta; order Lepidoptera; family Geometridae; genus Eupithecia; species Eupithecia tripunctaria. Next base: position 2,901,029 of record OY041604.1, read on the forward strand.
GCCCAGCCCAACTGGATCCTCCTCTTGGCCTCCTTCTCAAAATAGCTTTTACCCAACTGCAGAATTTGCCCGGAAACAATTTCGAGAGGGTGGCCATGTACGACGACCGGCCCCGGATCAATGAGGCCATTGATCATGACTTTGGTTTTATCCAAATTCATGCCGAGACCGATGCATCGCGAGGCTGTTGCTAGGCCTAAAGAATACCTATTTCCTATTGCTAGTGGCTGCTGCAGCCTTCCTTAATTTCGCTCTGCGCCTAAAATGGAACTTGAAACGACGAACTTATTTCTGTCTTATTTAGTTGCGCTTCTGTTTCTTGTTGGTACTAGTGAAAGCGGTTAGTGGTGGATGATGACAAGGATTTTTTCCTTTCTATAAAATTCCGGAGAATGCTCACAGGAAGTACATGAGCTGATCTCATCATCAGATGATGGGAAAAGAGAACAGAGAATTCTCTTTTCCACTCTAAGGCCCGTATTATGGAACCTTGCTCAGTCATCGGTCTATGATTGAGTGACGCATATGCCATAGAAAAGTGTTACTCAAGTATAAATCTACGACTCAGCAGGCTTTTATAATACGAGCCTAAGACAAGCAGACGATCAGTGCATTATCATCCTTATCTTGTTGATATACTTTCTATTTGCGCTAAGCTTTTTCTCTAACATCATCATTTGCACGGTTAATGTTTAGAACACGCTGCTGTTTTTCAGGCCATTTACAACCAATGTATTTTCAAAATAATTATCAATCTTCTAGACCTTCGTGATACATCGTTATATCGTCGGCCACACCGTTATTTTCCATCAGGTGGGATTGTGGTCAAACGAAGGTCTAATGATATTATAAAAATATTTTTCTTTCTGAAATTCGAAATATCAAGCACTTACCTGCAGCATACTTTATAGCCCACCACGATAACAATGGCATGGTCGTGTGGTGGTATAGATGCAAGAATGACACCTGGTTGTTCTTCTTCCGTAGGACAAAGAAGACGGTGTCAAACAACTCTGATACCTTAGCCATGTAGTACCACCAGACAAGTTCCGCCCACTGAAAAGGATGGTAAGAGGTTAACCAGATAATGGTGTCGATTCTGTTGTTTTAGATTCCTAACCTAAATTTTAAGATTTCTAAATTTTTTATTCTAGGTAGACCTGAAAATTATGGTATTCTCTAGACAGGTCCTAAAAATACGTATTGCAAAACCTCTCTGAGTTGAGTAGTTGGGTATCGCTGTGAGCAAAGTATGTTTTTTTTCTAAAATGTTATTTCAAAATACTTCTTTACATTTTTTTAAACAGTTCATCCATTTGTTTGAGAAATGACCAGTTAGTTCGATACCAGTTTAAAATCGATAAATTTTAATCATGACCTAATTAGATGCCAAAATTAGATGCCAAATTTGATGCTAAAATTGGATAGACGTTTTTAACCATAGCTAAAATGTAATGCAAAGAATAGGGTTAAAGCTACTTATAACTTAGTTAAGTTGTTTTAGATCTATCAATCTAATTTTAGAGCTGTCATCCTTATTTTAAGCCCGTTAGTTTAATTTTTCAAACAACTAAAATGTTACGCAAGGAATATGGTTATAGCCATTTTAACTAAATTGAGTTGTTTTAGGTCTGTCAGCTTAATTTTAGACCTGCCATCCTAATTTTAAACGTGTCAGTCAAATTTTTCAACCATACAATCGTTTTCATCTATTTGAAATTCCGAAATGCTAATTTTAGCTAATCCTAAAATGTAAATATTGAATAACAGCATTTACAGTCAGTTTTCGGCTAACTATACACTGGGTTAAAGGTCAAGTCAGGGTCAAGGGAATAGGTGTCTTTGAGACCTTCGTGATACATTGTCGGCCTCACTGTCTCTTACCATCAGCTGAGATTATGTTCGAACGAAGGTATATTCAAGGTAAAAAGAAACTTTACTTTATCGTCGGCATCCTTTTAGGCCTTTTGGATGTTTTCTATAAATAATAGTATACATACAGATACGAGTTAACTGATATACTTAATACATTACATACAAATAAAAAAAAATGCTTATTTAGCTCTGCTTAACAAGATATATAGCTATATAGATATATGTGTGATTTGTCCAGTATTATTTATTTAAAGGCCTGGGTGTACAATAATTCTCAATTTGAAGTAGTAAATCAAATGGTGACCTTATTTTTACTTGCTGTCCTGTCCGTGGTGAATAGATGTAACCATCCCAGGTTAAAAATTAGATAACACCTAATTCTACTTATTAACCAGGCGCTTTAGTTTTCCAGATGTTGACGTAGTCGCAGAATTTGAAGTCAAGCGATCGGTTTAGCAGAGTCTGCCTCTGCTAAACCTCTGATAAAACTTTGTTTTTGCTCTGGTTTATTGACAAAAACAGTAATTTTATCTAGTAATTTTATCATAGTGTGCGTGCGTCGGTATTTTTTAGTTCACATGTTAGTCACATGGTCTAGGCCAATGAGTAAAGTTTCATTTTTAACAAATTATTGGTAGTATTGGTGTCAAATTCAGATATTACCAAAACTAAAATAATTGAACAAGACTAAAACTGTCGCCGTCCCTGTCATAGAGATCAAAATAATAAGGATAGCATAATTTTTTGTCCTGTCAAATTAGTTTAGTCTAGTTTTCGCGACATCTGAATAGACACCATTATTGATGTAATATATTATGTGTCACAAATTGTAAAGTTCACATGTAATTAAAATTTGTTTGTTTTATGTGGTTCGACCTCGAACAGAAGTGTGATTTCTATAGAACAAAACTAAATAAAACATAAATTGAACAAACGAAGAAGTCGTTATTCCGATATTTATGAACTTAGAATAAAATTTAGTGAATGCGATGGATGAGTGATGACCTAGGCCACATAGTTTTATCTATGTATTTATTATGTCAAACAAATTGACATTAGGTAGGTACCTTATCCGGAAGTTTCCCACGAGACTAAGGAATAAGGAAATAACATCCGAAATCCCCCACGTGAGGAACGGCCTTGTGAGATTTCAGGAATAATCCTGTAAAAGGTAGTAGAAATACTTACTCTGACTCCATTTTCTGAGAAGTCGATGTTGTGGCATTTGAAATTGATGAAGCTGAAGCCAACAGCGAAAATGAACTCAAAATTCTGTAAACGAAAAGAAATGTAATTAGATTAATAAAGAAGTTGGACCCAACTTTTTTGGCGACGAGCATCACCCCGGTCTTATAAAATAAACAATACGTACCTAAAGGATTCAGAAATCAATAGAATAAACCAATAAATCAATAATAACAAGTTGGGAGAAAAAAGTTATTTTAGGTTACATGACTGTTAGGCTGCATTTTCATCCGCATCATCTTTTGACGTCTAGCAACGGCGAGATGGACAGGAAGTCCAGTAACGCTGTCATGACCATCTGTGGTCAACAGCATCTTTGTCCACTCGAAAAAAGACGACATGGGCAGACGACACATCTCTAACATAGCAGGGCGAACCTGGATAGAATTTGCGCAAGATCGTGTGGGAACACTGTTTTAGTTTTGAGGCTTATACCTACCAGCAGCAATTAAATTAGGGTTGCCGATAACGATGATGAAATCAAGCTTGACTGAATAAAGAATAACATTTTACTCTAAACCAACATTTTCCGTCATGGTCTCTCACATGGTAGGTACCATGATAACATAGATACCTACGTAATTTAATATCACCGAACACGGGAATGTAGCGCTCAGGTAAATTGTAGTGAAATATACAAATAAAGTAAGAAGTTTTACCTCTTATTATTAGTTTATCAATACAGACACAAACAATGAATATAGGAACTCAAATTAAGGCTAGACGCAAACGGACCACGGAGCAGAGGGTGGCGAGCAACAAGCTGTTTACATGCTTTTTTTACAAAGATTTAAATAGTACACTTTTCGTCGTGAGACCGCACCGTGTTTGTTGCCAAAGGATGTAAGTGAGCTCACTCATTTGGAATCAGTGAACTGTGTGTTTTTGTCTTGTTCACAAAAGTTCGTGTGATTATACAATAAATGGCAACAATAACAGTTAGGTTTATTGACAAAAACACTATCTACTCATCGTGTGCGAGCGTCGCCATTTCGTTAATGCGCGCATTCAAAGACAATGCCACGGTTTTTTTAGTATTTAAGGATCTTTGCTTTTTCATACATTTTGTACGAACTCGCAGCACACGCGCCGCAGCCGTGGCGCCGGCCACTTGCTACTGTGACAGCAGTGACCACGACTCGCCACTTGACGCCGCCACGCCGCGAAACTTGCGAGTCTCAAGACGCCAACTCTAGCCACTGTCGCGCCGTCTACTACGCAAATTATTAGTAACCCTCACTCAGCTAACTGCAAAGCGCCTAGGCATCGCACACACGCATAAAATTTGGTCGCTTCCGAAAACCGTGGCTCTAGCGCGCTTCCGCGACTGCTACAGCCACCTGTGGCAATGCCCGGTGGTCCGTTTGCACCAAGCATATGACTAGCATTACGTAGCCCACGGGTTAGTTCGTAATAGATTATTCCATTCAATTCGATATTTAAATTCAAAAAAGGAGGTTCTCAATTAAATTTTTTTTTATGTTTGTTACCTCAGAACTTTCGACTAGATTGGGAACCGATTAATAATGATTATTGATTGATTTTTTCATCTGAAAGCTGGTGCTTCTATGTGGTCCCATTTCAATTTCGTCCAGTTCTGACAATGGCATCCATGAGAAAACCATATAATTAAAGGAGGTTTATAGTTTTTTAAAACAAACCGAATTATTATTAACAAATCCTAACATGAAATTACAGAGTTCTCCAATGCGTTATGTTATGCGTTACATCTATGATAATAATATTTCGTTCTGAAAAATACTAAACAGCCGTATAATAGAACTTTCCAGAGAAAATACAGCAGATTATTTCTGTGTTATTTTAACACCTAAAATTTTATCACCAATCTGTCTGCCAAACGTGGTGATTATTGCATCGTTTACGAAAGGCATGTTCAAAATGGCTGACAGCTGTGTGATGCCGGTTTAGAATTTGCACCACCCAAAATCTTCCCACGTGTGTCTTATGGGGCGACTACGGGATATCCACCGAGTTGTCAGCAGTGCCTTTCTGCAGAACAATTCTACCACCGAACTGGGATCCCCAGCCCGCATGCCTAGCGTGGGGATTATGGGCATCACCCCCCATAAGATAAAAGCCGGTAAGGCGTTCTTATGGGATAGGCCTGCCTGCGTCCAGCTGTAGACCAATATAGGCTGCTGAGATTGAGGAAGTTAAGGATGTTCACAATGGATGGTGTGCTGATGTTGTATGAATGAATATGTACGAGCCAATATCGCTCATACAGCAGATTTACTTTTCATTACTAAACAATAATAACAGTCGTAACGAAACCTTTGCCACGCGCCGGTGTGTCTCTATAGCTTAACATTACGTGCGGCTCAGATTACCTCAATAACGTTAATTTGTTAATAAAGCTACAGACATACACTATAAACAGTGGTTTGGTGTTATATATACTACCTACGAACTTAACTATAGCTGGAGTGCCCTCAACGAGGAGAAAACCCCAACAGAATGAATGAATGAATGAACACTTTATTGTACTAATAGTAATAAATATACATTAAAGTCTCATATCTAAATAATAAATAAATGTAGTACAAAAGGCGGCCGTATTGCTGAGAGAGATTTCTCCCAGGCAACCTTGGTATGAGAATAAAAGATATAAGAAGAAAAAAAAGGGTCGATAGTGTACAGTAGTGAAAACAGAACTCATATTATACATACAATACAAAATAACCTAATAATATAATAAACTAATACAGTAGGTCCAAAATAAACATTATTAATATAAAATATTGAGCTACAATCACATCTAAAGTTCCAGAATAAGATGATGAAATGAATGAGCTGAATTAGTTGAAGTGATCTAGGTACCTAATGTATAAATGATATTGCAATTGGTGTTTAAATTGTACTTACAATTACAACAAGGAAGACGCTATACAGAACTTGGAATAAGTTGTAGACAGCTATAATATTTTTAAGCTTGTATGGTTTTCTGTCCTTCATGAAACTCGGGCCCAAATATACACAGAAGAGGAGGTAGCTTGCAAGAATCGTCAGGAGTTTAGCAGGGCTCTCCACAAGCCACCAGTCTTTGGTCCTGGGGTCTGTAAGCAAATTTTTTTTTTTAATGTTAGTTGTCTATCTTATTTTAAAACATATTTTGACGTCAAAGTAAAATCAGCTTGATGGGTACCAAAGAATTCTCTCTTTCCACCTTACTAGAGGATTTCGCATACGCAGTAGCCCCACTCCAGCATCGTCCCCGCAAAACAACTGAACCATGCTATTTTATATTATATCGTCTTCAAAGATACAAATATCGCACAAAAGTTACGTCGATTAAGCTCATAATTCTCATCTTATGCTGTACGGCAGCGATACAGGGTGTGCATGCTTTATATGTTAGAAAGGGTCGATGTTCCTGATGAGCAGGCTTCTAAGACATAGAAAGGGTCGGAGGGACGCCAATGAAATCAGTGACATAATAGGGTATATGCATGTGAATGAAAATATATCAATTTTGTATTTTATGATGTTTTTAGTGTGAAAAGTATGTAGATATTTTAATTCTCAATAGCAAAATGTCTAAACGCAACGCTATTGGCACCTGAAACGTGACATCAAACTTGAACATTTTTGTATGGGCATGAAGTTTTGACTTTGAGTTGACTCGATGATTCGTGACGTCACAAAATACATAGGCCAACATGGCAGCGTTTTATCACCCGAAACTGAGTGTAACTTTACGTTTTGTTTTTTAACTCAATAATTTTAAATTTTTGGCTGTTATATGTTTTTTTGTTTATGTATTAACCTAAATAATCGATTTAAAAAAAACTCATGCATATACCCTATTATGTCACTGATGTTTTTAAGCTATTGCATAGCTTCTATCGCGGGCCTTGAGCGCGGGGACCGAATCCAGAAATTCCGTAACGAAAAAACCTTGACGTTTGTCTCTTTAGTTCAGCAACTCGCCTCTAGATGTCATTGCAATAGCTTTACCGCGGCAGTCCCCGAGTGCCACACGTCTTTTTTTGTCTTCTTGCACAATTAGTGTAATATTATATGCACGTTGCTAAACCTCTTTCTAAGTCTTTGCAAAACTTAGTTTTGAGGAGACAACGACGACAGGATTCGTTTACAACATGACTGTTCGCAGGAAAAAAATCCCCTAGAACATTACGGTCCGCGAAAATATCGAATCCACGTGGCGATGAAATTGCTGCCGATGGCTATGTGCGGTGCGATGGTAGCATCATGTCAAATAGAAAATAAAAAAGAATTATCCTTACCCGCCAAATCATAAATAGCATAATGATATCCTCGCCAAATTTCCTGAAGACTCCCCATTATTAATATTTTAAACTACTACGAAATTTAAGGATAAAAAATAGGGTACCACCTCTCAGCGCTAAAACTAAAGTGACAATTAAGTTAATTAATTATATTAACACATAGTAATTAGTTTGAACTTGCCCCTAAAAAACTAATTCGCTACTCAAGGAAATGATGACGCAGTTTCTTTCAAACTATACCAATTACCCAAAAACAGACACAATAAACACATTATTATTATTAAATTCCTCTACGTTATGGATACACTTAGTTTTGCTGGCGGTTTTACTTGTTTAAATAGTATTGTAATGACGACCTCTGTGGCGCGGTGGGCGAAGGTCCGCCTGCGACGCAGGAGGTTGCAGGTTCGATTCCCGCCTCGGGACAAATATTAGTACGATCTGCAGATATTTGTTCAGGGCGTTCTGGATGTTTTCTAGGTATAATAAAATTATCTATCTATGTAGTGTATTGTATTATGTATATCAGTTATCTAGTAACCATAACACAAGCTCTGCTTAGCTTGGGGCTAGATAATGCTGTGTGAATTGTCCAGCATTATTTATTTATTATTATTTATTTACTTTTATTTCAGACACGCGCACGATACATGTAATATTATATTTATGTACATAAAAATAAACTATAATAATAATGTAGGACAAAACACACAACATTATGTAGCCCTAAGCTAAGCAGAGCTTCTGAATAGTCACACTAACATTATAAATACGAAAGTTTGTATGGATAGATGGATGGATGGATGTTTGTTACCTCTTCACGCCAAAACTACTGAACGGATCGGGCTGAAATTTTGCATACAGATAATTCTAATTCTGCAATCAAACAAAGGTTAATTTTTATCCCATAAATCAGTTCTCGTGGGATAAAAATCATTTTTTCACGTTTCCATAGTAACATGCAAGCACGCATGCGAAGCCGCGGGGCGCAGCTAGTAAAAGTAAGTTAAATAAAATTGATGTGTGTTTGCAATGTCAAAATATATATTTTTTTTATTATAGGCATTATAAAAGTATCCCGTCAAGCGCCAAGTGTATATGGTGCTCATAAGAAAAAAATGCCCCGAGCGGCTTATGTGTATATGGTGCTCATAAGGCGCTCGGCGCCATTGTTTGGCTCTTTACCATAAATGTCGGAATGATGGACTTCCATTGGCTGGACTAATGTCAAGCTTCATTCAATACGAAACGAAATACAGCCAATAAAATCAAATTGAGACCGGAAATTGTTACCATTTGAGCAAAATTGCCAAGCACCCCGCGAACGGCTCAGTTGGCCGCCATCTTTTAAAAATTTGCGCAACAGCAAAAATTTTTAAAAATTTCTTAAGAACGACTCATTGAATATTCCTCGTTGATTATTCTTTGTATTTACTGGGAAGATACTGTAGATTATGTGTAAATTTATAGAATCACCAAAAACGGTAAAATTTTAATGAAAAAACGTGACTAACTTTTGCATCATTTTTGCAAATCCAAGTTCCATGTCCGCTTTGTTTATGAATGATTTTCTTTAGAATTATGGGGTTTTATGGTTCTTCATGTTCATGAATAAGCTAGGTAATTTATCAAGGAATATTTAGATACCAAGAAGTAAGTACCTGCTTATAGCAAAAGCAGGTAGAAATCATTTTGCGTAAAGTTTGTCAACCCACAACGGCGGGACAAACAAAGGGCGCCCGGCCGTTGTATGAAGTTTTGCAAGGTGATTCATCAGTGGCGCGCGCGCGCTGTACGCGGCGCACGCCTAAAATGGCGTCCGTGTTTTGTTTTAGTTTGTGAACAGTATTGTGGTGTAATTATTGTGTTATAAAGTGATGTGAATACATATAATTATGCGTAAATACCTATGCTACCTACTAAAAGTGTTAGTTTTATAGTCCGCGCCAGTTAAATTGAGAATATAGTTCGTTGACCTTTTGTCCGTTCAGTCAGAGGTGACAAACATTTGGAATCGAATTTAATACATTAATTTTTTTCTATATTTGCTAACAATCTAAAAAATAAAATCTAAATTCCGGTTATGAAATTTTTATTTAATTTCATAAAATGTACAGATACATAATACCTTAAATAGAAGATACAAAATTATCCTTATAATTATATTATTTATAATTATTTCTTATTCCCCCAACCTTTAGGTTGGTGGGGTCTTCTTTTCTTTCTCGGAGATGTAAGCGGTTGTGCTTCGCCAGAGGAACCTAAAAATCATTATCACAATATATGTAGTATCATGTATGTACGGAGAGCAATATTGCATTATAGCATTATTTTTTAAGCTATTGCATAGCTTCTATCGCGGGCCTTGAGCGCGGGGACCGAATCCAGAAATTCCGTAACGAAAAAACCTCACGCACCCCACTCCGACCGGAACAGCGGTATTACTTTTTAGTTTTGCCATCTATCGATGAATAGTAGAACTTTTAATGACTTTTTGAAATATGACGTTTGTCTCTTTAGTTCAGCAACTCGCCTCTAGATGGCATTGCAATAGCTTTACCGCGGCAGTCCCCGAGTGCCACACGTCTTTTTAAATAATTCTGGAAATGTTAACCCGGAATAATCTTCTTTTACGAACTGAAATAGATATAATATATTATCAAGTTCTCTATATAAATTAAACGTACTGCATTTTTGTATAAATCTGTGACTAACCTGCCACAGCCGCGGGTAGGGTAGGTAGTATATGACGGCAGCGGCGCGTGCGCCCACGATAACTTGACGACGGACCAGCTTGTTCCGAATCCATAGCGTAACCAATATCTCCCTTTCTCATAAATAACCACAAATCAATAACAAAAAAAAACAGATATACTAATAACAAAAAACGTAACAGATCTAACAACAAAAGTTCGACAAAAATGTTATCAAGTTTTATGGAATACTCGAAGACGTATCTTATCATAGCAAGCGCTATCCGAACACGAATTATTGAACAAGCGACAAAATGGCAATCCAAAGATGGCGAGCCCCTGGCGTGTCAACTAGTGTCAAGTAAGAAAGCTGTGTAAGAATGTAGGTGTAACCCAAGTTTTGTTCGTTTTTACGAACTTAATTTGAAAGTGTGAAATGAATTGCTATGATATGTTTTAAGCACATCTATTTGGAATAGAACTTTGAAAAATCAAAAATCATTCTTATAAAGTCAAAAATTGGCAAGAAAATCATATGAATTGCTCTATAATGTGCATTTGATGCAGTTGTTTCCTTTACAAAAGTTAGAAAATGAAAAAACTAAGCATATTGAATCTCTTTATGAACTAAAATATGGTTAAAATATAGTTAAAAAATACATCTAAATTTATGAATTTTTCCTCAAAATTGATAATTTTTGGGTTAGACCTCTTCTGTTTTAATGCCAAATTGAGGTCAATGAACTTTATTCTCAATTTAAATGGCGCGGACTATAGTGAATATCTATTGTGAAGTGAAATATGATGCAAATTGTTTCACGATTTTGACTCGAAATCACGAACTTGGAAGGAAATTAAATAATTTCTGTATCATGTAAGTATTATTAAATTATTTTAAGGGCATGAGCTATTAGGAAAGTTTACGACGAAAACAATGATGTATGATTTATGATATATAATTATACCATACTCCCGTAAAATTGCTTTTTCTGATGACGTCACGTAAAAATTATCGCCGGTAAAAAAGGGCTGGCGCTTGATATCGTAGGGTGGCAAAAAAGGCCGTCGTTTCCACGGGGTATACAACAGAATAATCCTAAAGTACCGAAGTCTTTAAGGAAATTAAAAAAAATCGATTCCATGATATACTATTGGATTCTACACAAGCTTATCGTGGGTAAAGCTAGTAAGAAAAAACAGTCGAATTGAGAACCTCATCCTTTTTTTGTCCAAGTCGGTTAAAAATGGCCAGGTACATCGATCAAAGTGAGAGACCGCCCCACAAGCCGCGAAATACCTGACCGAAGGTTATTAACGCATTCCCTGCCCAGTCTTTTGGGCTTTCAGGTACCCTAACAGGCCTTACATACATATTTACGAAATGTACTTTATAATCACATGGTTTCAGGGCAGTTTATCATTATAACAACTTAATTTACCCCAACGACGACGTGCCCCTCTGCTGGGCAAATGAATACTAGACCTATTAGGTAGTTCATTTGCAAAAAAAAACATTACCTAATTTTACAAATTGAATATCACCGGTATCGAACGATAAGAAAGAATTGGTAATGATACAATTGGAAAATATTTACATTACAAATATACATACTTGCAAAAATAATGTAGGTAGTATCACCTACATTATTTTTGCAAGTATGTATTAATTAACCGCGCTTGGATAATTTAAATTCAAAGAGTTCAGCTTGTACATCAAGCTGAGTTTCTTTGAATTTAAATTATAATTATTATATATACACGTGTACCTACCATATGACGTAAAGTGGTTTCATTTGTAAGGTATTATATTTGCAAGGGGTAAATTCCAAATTATCTTATTTAAACTCTTCCAATGTATAAAGAATTCGAGACACCCGATAGAGGATAGAGCGTCTAGAATTCTTCTAGAGCGAGGTGAGTGGTGCTGTTGTTTGCTTCACCCCATCTCTTCCCGTGGGTGTCGTAAGAGGCGACTAAGGGATATTCACCGAGGGTGGGCAGCAGCGCCCCCTGCAGAACAATTCTAACACTGAACTGCGATCCCCAACCCGCATGCCCAGCGTGGGAATAGGGTATATGCATCGATTTTTTTTATTGTTTTTATCGATTCTTTAGGTCATTATTTAACCGAAAAATTATAAGACGCTCACTGAATTTCGCAATAATAAGGTAAAAAAATCAAATAAAAACTACTATCATTTTGGAGTGATAAAAACGCTGCCATATTAGCGCCATGTTTATTTGACGTCCACGTTCACACTCGAATATAACCTTTTGTGACGACCTCGGTAGTGATCATCTTACAAAAGAGATTTTCCAAAAAATCTGAAAATAACCTACAATACGAAATGTGAAGTGGGCAGAATAGTGTCAAATCATGGTGCAGCAAGCAGAATAAAAAAAGAAGAAATGTGAACAGCGATGTCACGTCCGCTCTAGTCAATGGCGTAGCGTTTTGAAATTTTGCGATTGAGATTTAAAATATCAATTTTTCAATGGTAAAATTCTACGATAAAAACATCTCAAAATTCTAAAATAAATATGTAGATATGTTTCTATATCAATAGAGAATACGTATATTTTTTTTAGCCATTTTGAAATCACATGCATATACCCTATTAGGGACATTTCCCACCATGAGATACGCCAATAAGGCACTCTGCAGGGAGGCCTGCAGTGGACCAACCACTGCTGGACGCTGCAGGACTACGTATAGGCTGTTGAGGTTAAGGTTGATAGAGCGTCAGCCAAGTTTAAAAAAAAAAAGGGCGACGCAACAGCAGTGTGTCTTTACACGAACCATTGGGCCCGCATTGGTCACTTTTGCTCAATAGCTTCTTCCACAGGCTTCTGCTCTGTATCTCAGACATTAAACCTACAGACTTAAAAATCTTCATGTCTTACAGTGAGCTCCATAAATATAACTTTCTAAGTAAATAAAAAAAAATTAGGTTTCACGACATTATATTATAATAAATAACTAAATTTTTCCCGCGGCTTTGCACGCGTTGTTTCTGTGGAAACTTAAAGGATTATCTTTCCTACATATGTTTAATTTCATTTTAGAACTAAATCATCTAAATTAATGAGTGTGATGTAATTATTTCATCATCATCATTATCAGCATAGGCTGAGACTAATATAGATTGGTCCACATAGGCCTCCCCTATTAAGTGCCATAGCGCCATTTCTTCAGCTTGATGCATCCAGCATCTGCTTGCAGTCTTTTGTAGACTGTCATCCCACCTGGCCAGAGGGCGCCCTACACTACGTTTGCCGAGTCGCGGTCTCCACTCAAGCACTCGTTTACCCCATCGGGGGTCGGTTCTTCGCGAGATATGGCTGGCCCACTGTCACTTTCAGCTTGCTAACTCATTGAGCTATGTCGATAACTTTGGTTCTCTGTCGGGTGTATTCGTAACGAATCCTATACAAACTTTTCCATAGAGGTATGATTTGTCTTGGTAACAGAGAGTTATGATTTGTCTTGGTAACTTAGAGTTATGATTTGTCTTGGTAACGTAGAGTTTTGATTTGTCTTGGTAACACGTGCGCAAAGCCGTGGGAAAAAGCTTGTCAACATTACAAGGCCAATGTCGTGGAAAGTTGGATTGCTAGCAATTACTTAGTTCAATTCAATTTGTTTACCCAAATAAAACAAAACCTTAGATACCTACAAAAGAATATTTCAAGTCATGGGATAGGTATAATGTCAAATAAAAAAAAATATTGTATACTATTAACTTCACGTTTATTGTATTCGATATTTAATAATAACATTAGATAACTTAAATTAATAATTCACAAGTTTTGGCTTTGTCATACAACAGGAATCGTTCTGTCTATATTAATATAATGACTAACTTAGTATTATTTAGTATTTACAGTACCTATTACATATAACGTATTTATAACGTACAAAGTTAAATATTATTTGTACTAATTAGCAAAGATCATCATTATTTAATTAAATAATTTAACCATATTCAAATAATCCTAGTTGTAGGAAAATCTTAAAGTTATTTTCATTTTTTAAAGATATAACTTAACTTTCTTTCTTTTCGGGCAGCTTTTCAATACTTTTATTACTTTTTTTGGTCAGATAACTTTTGATATAGAACTGCCCAAACATATATAAGAATGCCATACAGTTAAAAATAACGATAAAATTCAAGTACTTCGGATAATTGCAGTTTTGAGCGAAGAGTCCAGTTACGTTGAGGTAAAGAACGATGCAGAACTGAATCTGAAATAAAAAGAAACAAATGATAACCTTAATATTATAAAAATCTAAAGTCTTCTTCCTTGAAGGAGTGGGGTCGGCACATAATGTCTCTGACTTCCACTCTAGGACAGTGTATCAGTCGTAATTTCAATAAAAATCAGGACAATGAAATGTAAAACGTAATGCGAAATATTGTTGGCTAACAGGTTGCAATGGCAAATGACCGTGGCCGAAATGACGCGCTTTTGTGATACCCGAAAACAAAGACGATGATCGCCATGACCTGTCCACTCCTGAGACTTAATTAAACATTGAAACAGTCGTGGTAAGCACGCAATAACCTAGCGCCTAGCACTTTTAGGATCTGAGCAAACTTGCTAAGGTTGAGCAAACTGTTGCTCTGTCAAACCCCTTTGTAGAGCAGAACCATTCAAGGTTTCTCTTGACTCAAGAGGAGTGTTGTTGTTGTTACACTTCTATGACCGTTAGCGGTCTAAGAAGTCTATTGCGCTCTATAGATATAATTTCAAAATTTATTCAATAAAATGGTAGAACGCAAATTGTTAAATTTACCTTGTTACGATGTTTTCAAATTGTTACCGTACATCTTATGAGTAGGTTTTTCACTTACAGACTATCTGAATAGTAGGTTTTTTATTTTTGTTTTCATCTCGTTTTTATTATTACTTACATTTTTATATTGTTTTTTTGTAATTTTGCACTTGAAGGCACATTGTTAAACTATAAATGAGAAGCCCAGGGTCCTGAAATACAGCCTAGGCTAGTCTGGGATCCCACGGATTCAATACCTACTGAAACACTGTAATTGTCTAATAAGCAATTTTTTTATGTTATGTTATGTTAATCTACGTCGACATGGGAGATACAATTTTCCTGTTACACTACTAGTTGTATTGTATAACGTAGGATGAGCTTTTTAGCAGCGTTATCTTTACCTACAACGTTTGAGGCTATTATCGCTTATGTTTTAGAGTGTATTTTGGCCACCCTTTACCGGACACTATAATGCAACAAAGATATGAATAATAGGTGGTATTAACAATACATTTTCAGATGGATGACGAGTTTCACTTTGAAATGAAGGTAAATTTATACGTTGGCGTATCATGGCGAGTTTTGAGTTTTGCATCTTTAGAGTTTTATAGAGTATCAAACTAAACAAAAAGACGGCATTTGTGATGACGCGGCCAAGTCGTGGATATAACCATAAAAGTATGATATAAAATATCAGATTTATGACGAGTTTCACTTTGAAATGAAGATAAATTTATACGTTGGCGAATCATGGCGAGTTTTGAGTTTTGAATCTTTAGAGTTTTATAGAGTATCAAACTAAACAACAAGACGGCATTTGTGATGTAAAATATCCACTAAGACAAATGTACCCAAGTCTTAGTATCTTTCCACAAACTCACCAGTTGCAGAGACGTCAAGTATTTCTTCCACCACAGATACTTCTGGTACTGTGGCCCGAGTCCGGACACAAAGTAGTATCCGTACATCAAGATGTGGATGAAAGAGTTGATCGAACCTTCCGGAATGGACTGACCTCCTGAAATATCAAAATGATGGTATTTTAATTACTATACAATTATAAAAATAAATAATGTTAGACAATTCACACAGCATTATATAGCCCCAAGCTAAGCAGAACTTGTGCTATGGGTACTATAATAAAACGATAAGTGTATCGTTTAAAAATTAGTAATTATGTCTCTGATTTCTTATCTCGCGATCATTTCTTCTGTGTAGTGTGACACAGATAGATATTTTTTACTATACATAGAAAACATCCAGAACGCCCTGAACAAATATCTGCAGATCATACACACATTTGTCCCGAGGCGGGAATCGAACCCGCAACTTACTGCGTCGCAGGTGGACCTTCGCCCTCCGCGCCCCTGAGGTCGTCGCATTATGGTCGCATCGTCGTATTAAGGTTAATAAGAAAAGATCACATAACATATATCTTTAAGTTTTTATAGGAATTTCTATGAGGGAATTGATAATTTATTTGTGATAAGAAATCATGACATGTTTAAGAATGCTTCGAGTTTGTTTACCTGGAGTATACTTCGTCCCGAACCATGACAGGAACGGCATCAAAGTGTGGTGATACAGATGGAGGAAAGAGACCTGGTTGTTCTTCTTGCGTAACACGAAGAATACTGTGTCGAGTAGCTCAGTTATCTTGGCGATGTAGTACCACCACACTAGTGCGGCCCACTATAAACAAAAAACCACACTTTATATTATAAATGCGAAGGTTTGGATCGATGTTTGTTACCTCTTCACGCCAAAACTACAAAACCGATCGGGCTGAAATTTTTGTTACAGGTAGGTATAATCGTGGAATCAAACATCTATCTAAACATTAGTCTACTTTTTATCCCATAAATCAGTTCCGGCGGGATAAAAATCACCTTTAAACATTTCCATAGGAAAAACGGGTACGAAGCTAGTAATAAATATTGATGGGCATAGACAATTCACACAATGTCATCCTGAAGATAATCATAGCTTGTTACATTACATCCAACATGATGATCTTATCTTACCTATGTATCGCGATCAATGTTCACAGAGACATTTGACCCAGAGCTGGGTATGGGTTTCATCATAGATTAAAATCGTTAGATACGCCCCGACCACCAAAAACTGTAGCAATATGTGTGAGACATGTCGCATCATGTCTAAAACATGTGCAATCTACACAAACAAAACAAGCGTACTGAGAAAATAGTGTCATCTCTTTTTCTCACACGTTAATTGCAAACACTACTTTCTCTTTCATGCACTCGCCATTTAAATTTGTTATTATAGTCATTTTTGACAATGACAACAATGACAGATGATAAAATAAAAGTTATTTCATAACTCGCAATACCTACGAGTGAAATGTTACACCTCTGGCTTTGTTTGTGTTTCTAGAATTGTTGTTGCGCTTTCGAAAGGCACACGTCATTTTGTGACGCTATAAACTGCTCGCAAACGTCCTTCACAACACGTCCGGCTAACGCTGTGCTTAGATGTACACTGAGTCCAGGTTTATGCATGCATAAGGTTCGACTTGGACACAACACGGCGCGGTCTCACTGCGGTAAGGGCATATCTAACGATTTAAATCTATGGGTTTCATATTAATGAAAAGGAACCTAGCGGCTACAGTTAGTACTTTGGTATGAGAGATGCCTCAACTTTGTATTTATTATTAATTTTTATATATACGTTATTTTTGAATTCTGCCACTTTTAAATTACCAAAGCAATTGTATGTGTGTGTTTTATGTGAGAAATAAATGATTTACTTACTTATTTACTTACTATTCTCAAAGATCAATTGACAAAAGATAAACAACCGTTAATTAGAGCACATACTTCTGCAAGCCACGATTAACCTTGACTAGACTTGTACGTACGTACACTGTACAAGTTGTCAAAACCAACATCTCTTCTGATGACTGAGACAAGAATGTGGACGTTCTATTAGATAAAATAATTGGAGAGCAACATACACGTTCATTTCAACTTAAGCTTGTAGAGTCACTGTTCGGTAACCTTTTAATTGGTTTGATCGGGATCATTATTTTGGACACTAAGTTTTGTCTCTAAAAGGAAAGAGTTTTATTTTTGTATGTGCCAAATAAACATGAAAACTGCTGGATTCATTAAGAAAGTTTTACATTATCCCTGAGTAACATTAGCTTTGTTTTTTACTTACTTGTAATCTGTAACGTTTGTTATAGAAGAGCGAGAGCGAGGGTCTCAACCATAGAATTACTGATTGTAATATTGTTACAGAAATAAATATTATTATTATTATTATTATTATTATTATCATGTCTTGATTGTTTTCTGTTTTGTATGCCAATAAAGAAATCCCTGAGTAACATTATGCTAAATTTGTGTTTAAAAAATAAATGTTAACCCATGCAAAGCTGAGAATAGTAGCCGGGCGCTAGTTTATAATAATATATAAAAAAATATAATTCTACTAATATTATAAACGCGAAAGTTTGTAAACCTGTAGGTATGTAAACATGTATGTATGTTTGTTGCTCTTTCACGCAAAAACTACTTAACGGATCGGGCTGAAATTTTGCATACAGGTAGTTCTAGGGCTGGAATAACACATAGGCTTTTTATCCCATAAATCAGTTAACGTGGGATAAGCGTACGAAGCCGCGGGGCGCAGATAGTAATAGACACAAAAATAAAATAGATGAATATACTTACTCTAGTGCCATTTTCAGAATAATCAATATTGTGACATTTGAAACTATAACCAGTTGAAAAGACGAACTCGAGACCCTGAAAAAAAAAAGATTCTAAATTTTGAATGTATGCTGTTCGATTAAGAGCGTTTTTATATTATCCTATGCGATATTGGTATTGGACGCCAATACGATATCGGGGCAAGTATAAGGTTTGAAATATGTACCTGTCACCTCATTTCTTGTTTGATAGTAATTTCAAAAATTTGACTAAGTGCTTCTTTTGTAAGTCTAAAGAAATAAACGATTTGACTCTGACTCTGTCTTTCACATTGTATTACATATTATGTGAAATATACATAATCTGAAAACTCTCTGTCAGTGTTTTGATTTCTTTATTGACATTTTTATACCAGTCATGATTTTCATGGGTTTACGAAATAACAATAAAATAAGCTTAGTAACCCACAATAAACTTTTATTTGTTCGGTTTTGTGTCCGGTACAAATACTTGCATACAAACAAAAATTTTTTGTCATTCGCTCTTTGAATATAGTCATTTTCTGAAACGACCGTGCGGTCACGTTTAGCTACATACAGATAATGCTTATTATTGATCAAATACGTCATTATTATCAAAAACTCGATCAATACCTACACGTACAGTGATAACGTAGTAAGGAATATGTCGAGGTAAATTATATAAACAGCTCTATATTATATAGGTAGAGTTATTGACTGAACATGAGTAAATAATATGCACAAGTGTTAAAAGTTAAATAGGCTTAACAATATTTTCTCAATTTTTGTTCGGGTTTAATTTTTATATTTCGTTAAGCATACATAATTAAAATTTTAATTTGATATGGGACCTATTTTGCGATCAGTGAATTTGTCACCAGCTTTTCTTGTACCATATTATCTAACAAAACTTATTTAGCTAGGTAAACAGGTCTTCTATTTTATAAGTTACCAACTATTGCCCTTAAAAGATAACACAAAATCATATTACCTTAAAAGTGCATTACGTGCAATTTATTTGAAATTTTAATTTGTAAATGCCATTGTCTAATGATAGCCATTAAAATATTTAACGAAAATTCTAAGCATACAATAACTAGTTTTGCAACTCATTGCGCGAAATCGTCTTTGTATAAACCGAAACAAAGAAATGAAATAAGGTCATTTTAGCTGCATTAGGATTCTCATTAGCCATTTTAACAAACTTCATCGTCATCAGATCATATTCTCGAATTGGAAACCAAAAAACAATATACAGCTGCTCAGATTCACCACGAATTGGTAGAGTCTGACGAGTCAGAGTCAGAGTCAGAGTCAAATCGTTTATTTATTTAGACTTACAAAATAAGCACTTAGACAAGTCAAATTTTTACTATATAAACAGCTTGATAAATAGTTATTACTATCAAACAAGAAATAAGGTACAATTGACTCTAATTCACTTCAATTTTTTGTTCACTAGCGGAAGAAGTGAAAAAGAAACCACTAGCAAGTTTATCGCTTATCAACTAATACAATCGTCTAAGTCTAACGCATATGACAGAATGCAAAATAGTAAAAGCTAATCCGTTATAATTTGGAAATCTAAATTACGGTTTACTTCGAAACCTTACAAACAAAAGGCAGGTGTAGCAACTTAGCTAACGTTTATGGTACTACGTATTTATTTACTTCAAGAATTTTTCCTAGTGTTTAAAAATAACAAATTTTAAGGCTAGACTAGCTTTAAAATATCAGATTATATAGAGGTTAAAAAAGCTTGGGTCGGATTTTGCTCCAACTATAAAAATAACAACTAACAGGCTAAAGGTTTCTTTGTCGTTTCTTCACTTTAGTCCACATACCGAAGCGATCGAAATAAAAAATACCACTTTATTTCCGTGTCAGTGTATTTTTTAATATGATTTGACCTTTTCTAAGTGTACATTTATTGTATTTATGGAAATAAAGCATTTTTGAGTTTGAATTTGGGTTTAAGCTATAGCATTTTGTCATAGGGCCGCTTCAGATGGGAAATCTACATAATTTATTTATGAGATGATTAGTATTATGGGAGCAAACTTACCCTATACACGAGGAAAATGCTGTATAAAACTTGAATAAGGTTGTAAGCTGCTATCGTATGCTTTAGCTTGTATGGTTTTCTATCTCTCATATAGTTAGGTCCTGCGTACGCACAAAAGAAGAGGTAGCTGGCCAGAATTGTAAGTATTGGACCAGGGCTCTCCACCAGCCACCAGTCCTTGGTTCTCGGGTCTGCAAAGAAACAAATATAATTCAATGCTAGGAAATTTCACGTTTGCGTAGGGATTCCGGCATTATTCTATTTAATTATCTTATTATCTGTCTAATGATAAGAGCAAGGAAAGCGCTTATCAGGAAAGGCCTTTGTCCAAGAAGTTTTAGATATATCCCGATGATGACATTTTATTTCACAGAGAAGGAAGCTAGGTATAATCTAACTTAGCTAGAAAACTTATGTAAAAAACTCCAGTCATTGTTTTTTTATTTTATTTTAATGAATATTTATGTATAGGTGTATTCAATTAGATTTAATTTGTTGTTTTGCATAAATAAATTGGTAACATGTTACGTACGTACTGTTTTACGTAAAGAATGTAATCATGTTCGTTCATGTTACTAATTACACAATCAGTACTTGCTTCTGAAAGATTTTTTATTTTTCATATGAGTACTAGTACTTCATAAATAAATAGATGGTATATTATTACTGTACCTACTTATCTTTTATATCAATTGTTTGAATCAATACTAATAATTTATGTACAGATAGAATTTATTCATGGGAACGACTTCAAAAATTTCAAAAAATCTAAATATAGGAATGTATTTTTTTTATAACTGCACCTAAATAATATAAGTCTATTTTAAGCAGTAGGCAGGTAACTTATTGGAATTTGAGAATACAATGGAAATTATTTTTTGAAGCAGTAAAAATAAAGATGCAAATTAATTCAAAACAAACTCACCAGCCAAATCCGAAAGATAATGATGCCAAACATTCTGTGTAGCCGCCATTTTCAAATATTTCACAACAAAAATCACCAGTGTAAAATTATTTAACTTTTAGCACGTCATCTCCTCACTGGATCTCAAAGCTATATGATATTTCGCATCACGAAGAACCGTTTACATTAGCCGCTTTTAAGTAAATTACAACTGGCTAACTTGACGTCAAAGAAACGCATCACGCTGCTTACAGCCTTGTGGCGCGGTAGTATGAAATTCAATGGATCAACCTGTATTTGACTTTTTATGAGTAGTTACAGAATCGGGAATGGGTTCAATTTCTGTCCAGAATAATTTGAATAGTATTTAAAATTACTGTTATGATTTTCAGCAATACTTATGTAATTTATAGATTAATGTTTGTAAGAATAATGTTTCTAAAGAGTATTGAGTATGCGAATATTAATAATAGATTAGAGATTTTATTTATTCAACATTTATAACAATGAGTGTTATACTATTTAAGTCGAAATGAATTTATATTACATTCTTATATGCATTATAATAAAATCTTTTTTTTATAAATTGTTATTACAGATAAACTTCAACGACCTATTCATTATGAATGTAAGCAGGTTAACTACGAACCTTGTTTGTGTTGGAAAAACACCAACGTTTCATCCCTTAACGACGGACATCTTCAGGACATCTTCAATTCATAATGAATTCGTCAAACTACGAAAGTTTCTATAGAAAAATTCAACGACCTATTTAACTATTACAATCAAAAAACAATCGGTGCTTAGACTTCAGGTTTTTAGTATAATAATGTACCTAAAAGAAATCAAGAAAACAAGCCTACGTTGGTGTTCTTCCAACACAAATAAGGTTCGTAGTTAACCCGCTTACATCCGTAATGAATTCGTCAAACTACGATAGTTTTTATGATAAAAAAAAGCCTACGTTACTTTATCCATTTAATTATCCAACCTCAAAAACGGGTCTATTTTACACACGTTGGTCACCAGATCGTTTATTGTGGAAGTCATAAAAAACATAGTGAAAAATACTCGTACCTTTCATACTTTAACTAAAAAGGCATAAGTCGGAGCCGTTTTGAAAATATTTGAGAAACAACGACAAAACTTCTGAAGGAATAAGGTAGTAATTTTTCAATCATAAAGATCTGGGTCTGAAATTATCTCAACCTCAACCTCAACAGCCTATATTGGTCCATTGCTGGACGCAGGCCTCCCCCTGATAAGCGTCGTTTATATCTAATGGGGGGCTGTGCCCATAATCCCCACGCTGGGCATGCGAGTGGGGGATCGCAATTTGGTGGTAGAATTGTTTGGCAAGAGGCGCTGCTGGCCCCCGGTGGATATCCCTTAGTCGCCTCTTACGACACTCGCGGGAAATAACAAAAAGGCTACTTATTATTCGTAGAAGTAGTTTAGTTGAAACTAGTTTAAATGTTCCTAAGTTCTTTTTCTATCTATCGTTGTTACCTTTTCTATACTAATATCGTAAAGACGAAAGATTCGTTTGATTGTTTTTATTGAATAGTCTTAGAAACTACGGGTTTAAATAAATATTTTATCATTAAAAAGCTTACTTCTTCTAGACCTTCGTGATACATCGTCGGCCGCATCTTCGCTTTCCATCATGTGAGATTGCGGTCAAACGAAGGTCTATTTCTGATAAAAAAAAAACATATACAACATTTTATCCCGGAATTCCCACGGGAACGGAACTACAAGGGTGAAACCGCGAAGAGCTGGTAGTACTATATTAAAAGAATCGAGGTTTGATTGTTGGTATTTAAAAGGCTCCGAAAGTAATGGACTGATTTAAAAATATCTTTCATCTGTAAAAAGCTTTCTTTTAAGGGGATGACAAAGGCTATATTTTATCCCGGAATTCCCACATCCACATCCACATCCGCAGCCTGTATCGGTCCACTGCTGGACGCAGGCCTCCCCCTGATAAACGCCTTATTGGCGTTTAACTCATTGGGGGGTAATGCCCATAATCCCCACGCTGGGCATGCGGGTTGGGGATCGCAGTTTGGTGGAAGATTTGTTCTGCAGGGGGCGCTGCTGCCCACCCCTCAGAAGGTATCCCTTAGTCGCCTCTTACGACACCCACGGGAAGAATTGGGCTGGTGCAAATTCTATGCCGCCGGCACCACACGGCCGGAATTCCCACGGGAACGGGAACTACACGGGTGAAACGGTGAAGCACTGCTAGTGATAAATACAATACATTCTAGGAAGGTGATTCAAAAGCTTACAATTAGGTTAGTACGTAGGTACTTAACTTAATTAATTTTAAGGACGTTAAGGTAAGTAAAGAGTAATAATGTTATACGCCAATTAATGGCAAAGTAAATACAAAAATGTACCTTTAGGTAGGTACACACTACAGCAGTCAACAACAGAATTTTCTTGACATAATGCAATCACAATGTAAAAACATTTATTTTAGGATTTTACCTCTATAGCGGGCGAAGACTGTGTAAGGAAGTTACGGCTTTGATGCCTATTTCGAGACAAATATTTGTATGATATGCATGTGAAATGAAATGAAAATAAATGAAATGAAATGAAAATATATTTATTCTGATAGGACCTACTAACTTAGATTACATAGATAGACTAACAAAAATGTCACACTAACCAAATAAATATATATATATATAAGATAAGACAAAAAAAGGAATTCTAGAGATATGTGGTGCTGGCTTAGAAATTGCACCACCCCATCTCTTCCCGTGGGTGTCGCAAGAGGCGACTAAGGGTTATCCACCGCGAGGCGGGCAGCAGTGGCCCCCTGCAGAACAATCCTACCACCGAACTGCGATCCCGACCCGCTTGCCCAGCGTGGGGATTAAGGGCATTGACCCCATTAGATAAATGCCAATAAGGCGCTTATCGGAGGGAGGCCTGCGTCCAGCAGTGGACCAATACAGGCTGTTGAGTTTGAGGTTGATGAATGTATTCTGCGAATTGATCTGTGATGTACTGCAGGCAGGTGCTGGATGCGTCAAGCTAAAGACAGGGCGTTGTGGCGCTCATTAGGGCATGGTTTGGTCCAGTAGTGGACAAATGGCGGTAAAATAAGCTGATTATGCTGATGATGATGATGCATGTATTGGTGCCTGTGTTTTGGGAGTTTTCTATGTGTAATATCTATAAATATAGTGAATTTATTCTGTATTGACCCTGGTCGCGGAATTTTGTCGTTGGCTGTATTTAAAACTGAGTTATGTATTTACGTAAACATTGACGCAGGTGATAGCAAAGTGTTAATTAGATACATTATTATTTAAATTTTAACCTCTTTAGGGTTGAGTTAGGAAGTTATTTACAACAGGTTAATTACCATGATTAGAATTTTGAGATTTCCAATATTTCGGCACAGTGATCATGGCGCATGAAACTGTGCCGAAATATTGGAAAGCTCAAAATTCTAAACATGGTAAATATCCCGTTGTAAATAACTTTAGTATTTAATAAATAAATAAATAATGCTGGACTATTCACACATCATTATCTAGCCCCAAGCTAAGCAGAGCTTGTGTTATGGGTACTAGATAACTGATATACATAATATATAATACATTACATAGATAGCTATTTTTTTATAACCATGATGGATTTAAAAGTTTTATTGAGTTAGGAAGCTAAGGTTTTAGTTACTTGATCACCTAAGGCTCTGTTTACGAAGACGCGGGGCGTGCAGCGGCGCGTTGGGCATCACACGCGTAAAAACTAACAAATCGCTATGTACGTTGATGTTTATGGATAGGCGTGACGAGTTTCGCTTTAATATAGCTGTATGTATTATCATCATCATCATCATCATCAGCCTATATTAGTCCACTGCTGGACATAGGCCTCCCCTAATGAGCGCCATAGCGCCCTGTCTTCAGCTTGACGCATCCAGCATCTGACTGCAGTCTTTCGCAGGTCATCATCCCACCTGGCCGGAGGGCGTCCTACACTACGTTTGCCGAGTCGCGGTCTCCACTCAAGAACTCGTTTACCCGTATGTATATAGGATATTACTGCAATTTGGATTATTCTCTATACAAAATCAAAAGAATCATCAAAATTGGACACCAATTTTGATATCCTACTACGTATGTAAACTATAAAAATGTTTATTGCTCTTTTACGCAAAAACTACTGAACGGATCGGGCTGAAATTTTGCATACAGGTAGTTCTGAAATAACAAATAGGCTTTTTGACGATGTTAATTGCTCTTTTACGCAAAAACTACTGAACGGATCGGGCCGAATTTTTGCATACAGGTAGTTCTAAAATATCAAATAGGCTTTTTCGTTTTTTTTTTGTTTCTTGGAAAACTTTCGCAATTTGTTAACATAGTCCCTATATGATTTATTTATCGCTGTAGAAACATATGGGAAATAATAACTAAAAGGTACACAATTGATATAGATTAATTACATCACTATTTATTCCGAAATTACAACTCAGCTTTTAGTTTTTTTAAAAACATCGTATTATTATGATTGAGTAGGTATAGCTTATGTGCGTACCTAAACGAAACTACGCAAATCCATTTCGCAAATCCCATACAAAAAGAGAACGTCAAAAAGGAATCAGAAATTTCAATTTCGTTTTTATAAAATACATTTTTTTTGTAACAGGCCAGTCATTCACAAACATTGTGTTTGTACCCGCGAGAGGTTATGTTTTTTGAGTGTTTCTATAATATTCTTAGCTAATACTCATGAACCAATTGTAGCGTCTATTTAGGTCACAGTGAACTGGCCGTTCAGAGAACTGCTCGCTAATGGCAAGTGGAAGTGGCTGTTCATGACATGTGGTCGTAGCTGATCAGATCCATCCAAACATAAATTGGTTATCCTCAAAATTATGGGAGAACGAGTACCTATCAAAATACTCGCTCTCCCGTACTTCTTATATTTTCCTCTTATTTTATATATATTTATTTAAGTTTATGTCTGATAACAAATAGATACATTATAAATGCCTATTGTTTGTAATAATATTCGTCCTAAATTCAATTTGGTAGGCCTACCTCTATCTTATCCTCTCGCTTGGCGAAAAATAGTGAAAAGGCCTTGACCAAGACCGTTCTTTTTAATTAGCCTGTTTAGCTCACTTCTGGCGAGAGGTATGCGATTGACGCAACACCATGGGTCCCAGAAGATTTGGGGTAGTTCCTCCCCCAAATCTTTCCATTCGGAAGATCTCCTACCAATCTCCAAGGAAGGTCATCTTTCGTGGCCGATACCTTCTTTCTGGGACCCATGGTGTTACGGCAATCGCGTACCTCTCTCTTTTTGTGGTTTTTTATTAATCACTTGGTTATAATTAGTAGGAAGGAAAAATAAGTATGCTATAAACCTGACCTTGATTATATTAGAAAATGCCATTTGCGTCAGGGCTCAGGGGTTATTAACCAGATATTCTGTCATTCAAGTTAGAATATTCCTATTAATTTCTACTAAACTCGTTTTAGTCAAACATTGACCAGTCACAACAACGTTCGCGGTCAACATTTGTGACTAACAAATATTAGTAAACGATGTCATGTTTTTCTAATAAAAGCTTGCTGCGTAGGTTCTGACTGGCTTCTGTGACTGACTTTACGTACATCACAACCGGATGTAAGGTAGGTAACGTTATAAATAAAATGACAGATAGTGGCATAAATGATAGCTTTTCTCATTAATTTATTTTGTTTAAAAATCCATAGACCGACTTCAATTAAGGCGCATACACGAGTGAAAGTGGCGCCCCACCTATTTTATCTTACGTTAAACACAGGAAGTTTTAAAAATCCATCGTACAATTCGTGGTATCTATTATAAGTTATTTATTAATGTATTATTCTATTATTTTTTATTAATGTTATATTATTTATTGTGTTTTATAATTTATTAATGTAATTAAGCCTCTGTAATAGTTTCATTTTGTAAAGCTTCGGCAGAGATATGAAGTTGCGCTTTTTGGCCTCTAAACTCTGTTTTCGCTTTATATAAACTATATAAGATAAAAATATTAAAGAGGTATTAAAAAATAGCTTATAATAGATACCACAAATTTAACAATAGATTTTTAAATTATATGATAAAATAGGTGGCGCTGTCATAATGGCTAATGTAATAGTTTTTCCATGGATCCCACTGTCAGAACTGGACCGAATAAAAATGGAGCACCAGTTTTGATATAAATAATGAAACATAAAAATCGGACAACCCCGTCACAAGTTCTGAGGTTACAATTATAAAATAATATAGTCGAAATGTGATGACCTCCTCCTTTGTTTTGAAGTCTGTTAAAAACTGTATAGAGGTATTTTTTATGTCCTCAGTAGCAGCTGGAGAAGGTCTGTCTTCGATGCAAGAGGTTGGGGTTCGATTCCTGCTGGACCTAGGCCCTTATTAGTACCTACTATATATTTTTGTAACCTGCAGATATTGACCTATACTGCACTGCCTATACTGCATATTGGTTCCGAATATGCCCGAAACTCATTATAACACTTTCAACGCCGACACGCGGCTTTTCAACAACACCATACAATACATACATAGCACACATGTGTACAAGGTGAGAGACAAACTACGTGTTTTCTAACAGAGACCCTTTGATCTCAATCATATCAAAAGTATAAAATAAATAAAAAGAAAATTACTAAATAATCCTTTAGTCATGATGAACAGGGACTAAACAGTCCGAACACAGAGAAAACTGACCATTTTTATGACGAATTCTATACCTTAACTCATGAAAGAATACCAATATTCCACAAAAAAAAGTTTGTAAGGTTTTTAAACGGCGGATCTGTGAAGCAGCCTTGTGAAGGCTGTCCACACATATCCGCCATGTTTGTTTTATTTATTTTAGGCCTTACCAAGCCCTTCCACAGGCGAAAGGTAAATCAAAGCTTTTATTGGAAATGTTGCACATTGACAATTTCTAACTTAAATTAACATCTTATCATTACTAAGGTTTTATTTTTCGCCAGCCAATATTTTGTCAAAATACGGGACAAATAGGGTACATGTAGTAATACGGTACGGTATGGCCAAATACGGTGACAGTCCCGTATATACGGTACGTATGGCAACCCTACGTTAAAATATAGGTACTAGATGACCGATATAGGCTATATCGGTCATCTAGTACCTATCTTTTAACATGCATAAGAATAGATAAGAACTATCGGCCGAGAACGGGGATTGTTGTTTATGGTAGAATAGAGAAAAATGACATCGCATCGTCATACATTGCGCAAATTATTGTAGTGCGTGAAATTTATCTATGAATTTCATTTAACGCATTGAATGACAATGTGAACTGAATTTTTTTCTATTTTACCCTAGACAACAATCCCCGTGCTAAGCAACTGGGTTTTTAACCGACTTCAAAAAAAGAGGAGGTTCTCGATTCGACTGTATTTTTTAAAAATGTTTTAAACCTCAGAAGAGATCTTTTGACTGGGTGGTCCGATTTTCCTGATTCTTTTTTTATATGAAAGTTGGTGCTTCCCATGTAGTCCTATTTTAATTTTGTTCAGTTCTGAAACGGGATCCATAAAAATTCATGAAAAAACTATAAAAATTGAAATCGGTTTGTAGTTTTTTAAAACAAAATTAATTATATTTATTCAGCTTGGGATTAGGTGATGCTGTGTTGATTGTAAAGCATTAGTTATTCATTTGATTAGTATTTAATAATAAATTTCGGTCTTCTCCGTGTTTTTTAAGCCTACTAAAAATATCTGTTTATAACTACGCTAGTTAGCCGCGCGCATGGATGTAACAAATAAAAATTCTTCATTGCATACTTAAGTTATAAACACTTAAAAAACAAATATGTGTCAATAGGTGGTCTTATCGCTCCGGAGCGATCTCTACCAGACAAACATGGTTGGATAGGATCGTTCGATCCTACGTATATGGAGGTCCTGTGTGCATTAGCTATGAACTTAAATACAATGGCGGTATTATGCATACTCTTTCGAATGAATACTTGCAATGTTATTTAAGAGCTTTGTTTGGTAAGAAAATTTGGACACCCTGGCTGCTCATATAAATATGAAACAATGAGTGGTAAGATATTGAAACACCTTGGGTGCGTAAAACAATAATAATATGATGATTCAAACTGCGTTTATCAAATTGATTTTATGTTTTTCAGATCATTTTGACTACTCTAGGCGCCCATATCAATTTGACGCTGACTGTACTGTGAACGAATACCTAGAAATTTAAATTGTTACTTGTTTGAGTAATATAATTTAATTAAATATAAAAATTTAACACGCATAACATTTGCACTGACAAGCTGAACACATATTATACTCAAATAGTTATAAGATCTGACATCACATTAATTAATATTATAAATGCGAAAGTTTGTATGGATGAATGGATGTTGTTACCTATTCACGCCAAAACTACTGAACGGATCTAGCTGAAATTTTGGACACAGGTAATGCTAATCTCGGAATCAAACATAGGCTACTTTTTATCCCATAAATCAGTTCCCGTGGGACACCTTTTAACGTTATTATATATAGAAACAACGCGTGCGAAGCCACTGGGCGCAGCTAGTTTTTTAATAATTCTGTATTCCTGCAAATAAACGATTAAATTTCATGATGTTGTATTTAATTTTCGCATTTTTGTCTTCAGTGCGAAGCGATAGTCAAATATTGTGTTAGACACAATGCCTTATAATATCACTTCCTATATATCAGGCAATTCAAGAGTCATTGCTCTCAAGACTATTAATATTAGAAAATGGCAAACCCCTTGATTCAGAACTTATGAGATTTACGTAAAGTTTACTCCATCATTATCCCCAAGTCGCCTCTTACGACACCCGCGGGAAGAGTTGGTGTGGTGCAAATTCTAAGCCTGCACGGCATCTTTACAGCTTGAATAGTGTTAATCAAAAACCTTTTCAACACCTCCTCTTTTGTATAACCTTCTAATTTTGATGGACTTATTAGAAACTATATGTCTATCACCTTTTTTTTACAATGTTTACATATAGGTAGCTAGTTATAGATACCTGTTATTTAAATTAAGATGACTAATCAAATAATGGTTTATACCCAAGATTCCGTTTAGCGCCTACCACAGATTATTCATATCGAATTAGGCCTTGCCCTTGTTAACCGTCATGACGTTAGTCGATTTCTACAAACCAACGCGTTAACACCTCAGATGTTACTAAGAATCTTTGTGGTTTCTTCTCAACGGTGGAAATTGGATTAATTTGATTTTGATCAGGGAATACCGAGTTAGTGACGTAGATAAATAGTTAGTGACGCATTTATGGTGACGCAGTTTTTTATACGTTTTGATAGCAGTTCAGATAGTGTTCAGATAGATTTGATGGTTTGATTTTGGTCTACTATACCTAATTGTAGATTGATTTAGATTGCTCATATGTACGGTTACATGCATTGATTTATTAAAAACGAAGATGAGGCACTGGTTGCTCGAAAGTGGCAACCTCAAATTGTGTAAAATTGTGTTCTCCCACATCAGTCACCGTCTGACCGGCGGCACGGGCGGTCGTGATTCGCGTGAAATATTGTTGTCTCAGCCTCACTTCGGTCCTAGATACGTCTTTCCGTCTTTGTTCTTCTTTGTATTGCACAGGACTGGAAATATAACTGTGAGCGTATGTGTTTGCGTGTAGTTGTAACACATGCCAATTTTTGAGTAAGCGCTGGGAGAACGTAACCTATCTTCCCTTTTTAAATCAATGGTTACATGGTATACAGCTTAGGTCTTTATGAAGGCTTTGGTTAATAGTACATGCACCATGTAGGGCACTCTAAAAGAATTAATACATGTTATGGCTAAATTAAAACGGTCCTACGGAGTTGAGACGTGGACACTCACGATAGGGCTTGTCCACCAGTTCAAAGTCGCTCAGCGAGCTATGGAAAGAGCCATGCTCAAAGTCTCCCTGAATAGGATTCGTAACGAATACATCCGACAGAGAACCAAAGTAATCGACATAGCTCAAAGAATTAGCAAACTGAAATGGCAGTGGGCCGGCCATATCTCGCGAAGAACCAATAACCGCTGAGTGAGACCGCGACTCGGCAAACGTAGTGTAGGACACCCTCCGGTCAGGTGGCATGACGATCTGCGAAAGACTGCAGGCAGATGCTGGATGCGTCAAGCTGAAGACAGGGCGCTATGGCGCTCATTAGGGGAGGCCTATGTCCAGCAGTGGACCAGTATAGGCTGATGATGAGGATGAAAATCTATATAGTCCCGCTGTATGGGATGACTATCTGCGAAAGACTGCAGGCAGATGCTGGATTCGTCGGCAGTGGACTAAAATAGGCTGATGATGTATGTCAATGCTGATACGCTTTTCGATCTAGGAGCAGCGCATCAGCATTACAGCATTGAGTAGGTATTTACACATCAAAGCAATAGGTACCTCAAAAAGTAAAGTAACAGGTATAAAACTAAGTAGTAAACATCTAGCTAGTAGATAACAAAATATTCCGGTACCTTATTGCATTTTGCGGTTGTAGGGAAGGCAATTTATCATTGTATTATATTTGCGGTCGTCTTATGTGTTTACATGACTTGGCTTCAAGCTATATGACTAATTTTGGATCCATATCTAGCTTTGTGTGTGTAGTTTAGGCAGAGATACGAAGTTGCCCTTTGTGGCAACCAAAATCTAATATCGCATCTCTGCTTAAACTATACAAAATGTAACTATTATAATGTATCACAAATTGTACGATGGATTTTCATAATTTCCTGTGTTAAACGCATTGATTAGGTAATTAAAAAGGGAGGATGAGGTACTAGTTTCTCGAAAATGGCAACCTCAGTCACCGTCGGACCGGCGCGGCGGCACAGGCGGTCGTGATCCGCGTGAAATATTGTTGTCTCGGTCTCACTTCGGTCTTAGATAAGACACTCTTTCCGTCTTTGTTCTTCTTTGTATTTCACAGGACTGGAAATATAACAGTGAGCGTATGTGTTTGCGTGTAGTTGTAACACATGCCAATTTTTGAGTAAGCGCTGGGAGAACGTAACCTATCTTCCCTTTTTAATTAATCAATGGTTAAACGTTATCGACTGACTGACGATGACTGAGTAAGCTGCCATAATACGGAAAGAAAGTTTTAGCCTTAGAAAGTTTAGATATAACACCGACGTCTCCTGAAGATTCCATGGACTGCGCACCAGACTAATGTTTATATCCTCGAAAAACTTCGCGTCAAGAACTTATCATCGACCAAAGTTAAAGTCAAAGTCAAAGTCAAATCGTTTATTTCTTTAGACTTACAAAATAAGTACTTAGACAAGTCAAATTTTTACTATATAAACAGCTTGATAAATAGTTATTACTATCAACAAGAAATAAGGTGCAATTGACTTTAATTCACTTCAATTTTTTATCCACTAGCGGAAGAAGTGAAAAAGAAACCACTAGCAAGTCCATCGCTTATCAACTAATACAATCTTAGGATAACTAAGTCTAACTGGTCTTACATACTATTGTTTGTATGGAACTGGGCGACATCCGGCCAAGCATTAACATCATTTACGTAGTCATCTACGGAGTAATAGGCTTTCTTGATAAGATTTCGTTTTATGTACAGTTTAAATTTACGAATAGGGAGCTCAGTTGCTTCAGATGGAAGCTTATTATAGAATCTTACGCAATTGCCCACAAATGATTTCCCTACCTTTCGTAATCTATATGATGGGATGTGTAATTTGTTCTTGTTTCTTGTATTTTTATTGTGAACATCACACCTTTTCATAAAGTTATCTCTGTTTTTGTGTGTATACATTAGATTTTCATAGATGTATTGCGATATTACTGTTAAAATATTTATTTCTTTAAATAATTCCCTCAACGAGTCACGTGGATTTAATTTATAGATAGCGCGTACCGCCCTTTTCTGAAGAACAAAGATAGTCTGGATGTCAGCTGCCTGTCCCCAAAGCAAAATACCATAAGACATAACACTATGGAAGTAACTGAAGTAAACTAACCTAGCTGTATCTTCATCGGTAATGTATCTAATTGTTCGAACCGCATACGCTGCTGAACTAAGTCTGTTTGCGAGAGCATCAATTTGCGGTCTCCATTGAAGAGAGGAATCAATATGTAACCCTAGGAAAACAGTTGAGTCTACAAGGTGAACAATCTCATCCTTTAGCATTATCTTGGTTGGGAGCTCTCTTACATTTGGTAACATGAATTTTATGCATTTGGTTTTTGAAGCATTGAGTAAGAGGTTATTGGCGGTGAACCAATCTAGTATTTGTGAAAGAGAATTATTTACATCGTCATAATTATGTTTATTTCTGTCAACTTTAAAAATCAATGAAGTATCATCAGCAAATAAGACTATATCACAGAGATCTTTTGCTAGAAATGGGAGATCATTTACATATACTAAAAATAGAAAAGGACCCAATATTGATCCTTGCGGGACTCCTAAATCGATTTTTGATCCCCTAGATCTTTCTTTACCAATATCTACTTTTTGGACTCTATCAGATAAATATGATTGCATAAGGTCCAGTGCCTTGTTTTGAATTCCATAATGTCTTAGTTTATTTATTAATGTACCATGATCAACGCAATCAAAAGCTTTAGAAAGGTCACAAAATACACCAATAGCGTTTTTCGCTTTATCCCATGCATCCAATATGTGCTTTAATAGAACTGTACCAGCATCAGTTGTCGATCTACCCTTGGTGAAGCTAAATTGACCGTGCACTTTGTGAAGTGAAGCATATTTTTGATATTACAATTGTATTGAGCTATGTCGATAACTTTGGTTTTCTGTCAGATGTAGATATTCATTACGAATCCTATCTTTCAGAGAGACTCCGAGCATAGCTCTTTCCATAGCTCGCTGAGCAACTTTGAACTGGTCGACCAGAGGGCCTAGACAATGTAACAAAGGATGTCGAAAGCGATAGTAGAAAAGTCCAAAAATGTAAGGGTTTGACGTATGCCACGTATGTCACGTGATCTGTTTCGAATCTTTTAATGGTTTTCGATTCGCTTCATAGCGAAAGCCGGTTGACTACAACCGCAGCCCTATCGTGAGTGTCCAGTGTCCTCGTATCAGCTACGGAGTTTTCAAGCTTTGAATAAAGCTATGTGCTTTAAGAATTAGCAAGCTGAAGTTGCAGTAGGCCGGCCATATCTCACGAAGAACCGAGAACCGCTGGGGTAAACGTGTTCTTGAGTGGATACTGCGACTCTGCAAACGTAGTGTAGGACGACCTCCGTTCAGGTAGGATGACGATCTGCGAAAGACTGCAGGCAGATAGTGGATGCGTCAAGCTGAAGACAGGGCGCTATGACGCTCATGAGGGAGGCCTATGCCAGCCGTGGACTAATATAGGTTGATGATGATGATGGTAATGATGATGAGTTGTTTTGCAGTATTATTTTACATTTTTTTTATGTACTTACTAAAGCTCCGACTACGTAGAATTTTTTTTTATTTTTTTTTTTTTTTTTTTATCCGATGCATGGTAATGCCCATAATCCCCACGCTGGGCATGCGGGTTGGGGATCGCAGTTTGGTGGCATAATTGTTCTGCAGGGGGCGCTCCTTCCCGTCGTCCGGTGGTTATCCCTAAGTCGCCTCTTACGACACCCGTGAGAAGAGTTATAACCCTCTCCCTGATAATCGCCAAGTCCACTGCTGAACGCAGGCCTTCCCCTGACACTGATAAACGCCTTATTAATAAGGCGTTTATCAGGGGAAGGGGGTGAGGTTGAGGTAAAGGGTGTTTATTCATCAATGATCAAGTCTCGAGTAGCCCATATTCCCAACAAATCGTTGTTCATTGTGTAGGTACAGTTCGTGGAACTTATCGAACTGTAATCCCGGAGGAACGCGTTGCGACACTGTATTATACTTCTGCAGGTCGCATCGCTGCCTATTTCTGTTATTGTACCTCAATTATGTTCCTAAATAAAGACTTTTTTTATGTTTATGTTATGTTAATCTATATTCTACGAACGGTGATTCTATGATAGGGTGCAAACTTCCATAACACTCCTGCGTTGGTGTCCGGGTAAAAACCAATTAGTCAGCGGTTAGTGTTACTAACAAATTATCTCTGCGGTCCTCTACTTTAACGGTGGAAACTGAATTAATTTAATATTAAACAGGGAATACCAAGTTTATGATAAGTAGATTAAAAGTGACGCACATGAGTATAATTGTTTTTTTATTGATTCAGATTTCTAGCATTATTTGTTTATCTTTCAAAGACCCGTTAAAAGCGGTAAAGCCGTTTCTGAGATTAATCGAACTTATACACAAAAAAATGTTTGATGTTTACTTATCCATCCAGTTTCCATGTTTTCAGTAACAACTGTTATTTTGATCTTACAAAAACTTTAAAACTTTTAAATCTATTATTAAAGTTATTACCAACGGGAAATTTACCATCATTTGAGTTTTGTGCTTTCCAATATTTCGACATAGTTTCATTCGTGATCATGGCGCATGAAATTGTGCCGAAATATTCATCATCATCATCATCATCAGCCTATATTAGTCCACTGCTGGACATAGGCCTCCCCTAATGAGCGCCATAGCGCCCTGTCTTCAGCTTGACGCATCCAGCATCTGCCTGCAGTCTTTCGCAGATCGTCATCCCACCTGGCCGGAGGGCGTCCTACACTACGTTTGCCAAGTCGCGGTCTCCACTCAAGAACTCGTTTACCCCAGCGGTTATCGGTTCTTCGCGAGATATGGCCGGCCCACTGCCACTTCAGTTTGCTAATTCTTTGAGCTATGTCGATAACTTTGGTTCTCTGTCGGATGTATTCGTTACGAATCCTATCCTTCAGAGAGACTCCGAGCATAGCTCTTTCCATAGCTCGCTGAGCGACTTTAAACTGGTGGACCAGCCCTATCGTGAGTGTCCACGTCTCAGCTCCGTAGGTCATGACGGGTAGGACGCACTGATTGAAAACTTTCGTTTTCAAGCATTGCGGTATGGATGACGAGAAGACTCGACGTAGCTTTCCAAACGCTGCCCAGCCTAGCTGAATCCTCCTCTTGGCCTCCTTCTCAAAATTGTTTTTACCCAACTGCAGAATTTGTCCAAGGTAAGTGTACTCGGAAACAATTTCGAGAGGGTGGCCATGTACGACGACCGGTCCCGGATCAATGAGGCCATTGATCATGATTTTGGTTTTATCCAAATTCATGCCGAGACCGATGCATCGTGAGGCTAAAGCTAGGCCGTCCAGCATCCGGTTTAGCTCCTCCAACGACTCCGCCATTACGACTATGTCATCAGCGAATCGAAGGTGTGAGATGTTATGTTGATGCCCTTACCTTTCCAGTCCAGTGTCTTAAACATATCTTCCAAGGCGCTCGTGAACAGTTTCGGGGATATAACATCCCCCTGCCTCACTCCTCTGCGCAGTTGGATGGGTTTGGACTGCTGGTCCTGTACTTGGACACTCATGGTCGCGGCGTCGTAGAGACATCTCAGCACCTCGATACAACGATAGTCTACTTGGCATCGCTGTAAGGATTCCAGAACAGCCCAGGTTTCGACAGAGTCAAAGGCCTTCTCATAGTCCACAAAGGCCAGACACAGGGGCTGATTATACTCTTCGGACTTCTGTATAATCTGCCTCACCGTGTGTATGTGGTCTATGGTGCCATATCCTCCGCGAAACCCGGCCTGTTCCGGTGGCTGGAACTCGTCGAGTCTCCTGGCGAGACGGTTCGTGATCACTCGGGAGAACAGCTTATAGACGTGGCTCAGGAGTGAGATGGGTCTGTAGTTTTTAAGGAGGGTTTTATCTCCCTTCTTAAAAAAGAGCACCACCAAGCTCCCGCTCCACGCCTTTGGAGTTCTCCCACTGTGAAAGACGGCGTTGAAGAGTTTCTGTAGTTCCTGTATAACAGGGGCTCCTCCGGCTTTTAAAAGCTCTGATGTTATGCCGTCCTCACCGGGGGCTTTTCCATTTCTAAGCTGCCTCAGAGCCAGCACAATCTCGTCTTGACTGATGTCTGGCAGTTCGTCGGTATAGTGGCGTGTCAGGGTGGCTCTTGAATCGTGGTCGACTCGTTGGGGACGAGGAGCATGTGCAGCGTATAATCGGCCATAGAAATCCTCTATCTCGGCGGATATCTCCAGCTTCGACAAAACGGTCCTCCTATCGTGCGTTTTAAGCTTCGTCAGGTGGCTCCTGCCAAGCTGCTGAGTGAATACTTTGGACCCTCGGTTTCGCTCTATTACCTCTTTAATGAGGCGTGTGTTGGAGCTCCGAAGGTCGCGCCGTACCATCTTCGCAATTCGCTTGTTCAGGTCTGACCTGTCTGAAGAAGTCGCTTGGGTGGTTTCCCGTCTTTTTGCCATCAGCCCGAGAGTCTCATCCGAGAGTTTGGATTTCTTGCCAGTACGCTGCTTTTGGCAGAATCTGATGCCCTCGTTCCTCAACGTTTCGACCAGATTGTGTAGGGTCTCGTCAGCGTCATCAGTGGGATCCAAGGCAATGAATCTATTCCCGAGAAGCTGCTGGAACTTCTCGGTGCCCGCCATGATCTGGATTGGGTTAGGTCGGAGCGTGGACTTCATCAGACGGTTTCTTTCAAGCTTTAAGTTGATATTCAGAGAGCCTCGGAGCAGTCGGTGATCAGATCCGGTATTGAACCTGTTGATCACTGAGACATCTCTGAATATGTGCTTGCTATCCGTCATGATGAAGTCGATCTCATTTTTAGTCACAGTGTCGGGGCTTCGCCACGTCCACTTCCTCTGGGACAGCCCCTCCTTCTCAAGGAAGTTGACAAGCATTTGCCCCCTGTGATTCCTAACTCCATAACCATGCGAGCCTATTCGGGATTCGTTGCCAGTCCGGATTCCCACCTTGCCGTTAAAGTCCCCCATAACAACGTTGAAGTGAGCCTTGGTGGTGTTATGTAAGGCTTTGGATATGTCTTCGTACATATCCTCCACTTCATCATCCGAGTGTGCCGAGGTCGGTGCGTAAACCTGAATTACCTTCAAGCTGTACCGCTTGGACAGCCGAAGGATCAGGTACGCTACCCTGGTCGACACACTGGAGATTTCCTGAACGTTGTTAGAGAGGGCCTTGTTGACGAGGAAGCCTACGCCACCCTGGGATGTTTTATCACCCTCGCGAAAGTAGAGAAGATGGCCCGAGTCTAAGGTTACGGTGTCCTCCCCCTCTCTACGGACTTCACATAACCCCAGAACATGCCATTTAATGTTCTCTAACTCCACTTCCAACTGCGCTAGATGGTGATCAAGCCTCAGAGTGCGTCCGTTAAACGTAGCCAGGGTCAAGTTTTTAAGTAATGATCGGTAGCCTGCCGTAGCCCGGGGATTCTTAGCACCCCCTGCCCCGCCGTTACCATGGCCGCTACCATGGCCAGGAATAGCGAGGCGGCCGGGAACTAGGGGCCACTTTTTGGCGTGTTCAATCATTGGGGGGGTAGTGCCCATAATCCCCACGCTGGGCATGCGGGTTGGGGATCGCAGTTTGGTGATATTATCGGTCTACGGGAGGCGCTGCTGCCCGCCCTCCGGTTTATGTCCCTTAGTCGCCTCTTACGACACCCACGGGAAGAAATGCCGAAATATTGGAAGGCTCAAAACTGAAATCATGGTAAATATCCCGTTGTAAATAACTTTGTTACAAACACATTTACTTTATATGATTTCAATACCTTCTTCGGTAATTTCCGCACAAGAGCATGTTACAGTTAATGTCAATGCTTTACTAATTGTTATGTTGTTAGGTAGCCACCTATTTCTCTTTATCATTCAGTGTTCATAAATAACGATATTTAGATCTTTGCTTTGCATCTCTAACATTTAATTATTTATATTTTATTATCTAGAAAGTCTGTTTATTGTGAAATCTGCA
The DNA here is from genome assembly GCA_955876795.1 of Eupithecia tripunctaria. NCBI lineage: Eukaryota > Metazoa > Arthropoda > Insecta > Lepidoptera > Geometridae > Eupithecia > Eupithecia tripunctaria. Next base: position 2,940,521 of record OY041604.1, read on the forward strand.
TAGTAAAATTATATCCGCAGTTTATTGTCCCTGTAAGTTCTTTGCGCTGATTATGGACATAATTAACCCACCAATGTATGGTGCGTAAATTATTTCTACTTTGGACATAATAATACGAGTCCTTTAGGAAATCTTATTAGTTACTGAGGATTGCTAAACTATTTCAATAAGGTACGCAACCAAGCAGTTGAAGATATAATTTTTTAAACGATTTCAAAAAAGGAAGAGGTTCTCTACTCGATTGTATTTTTTTTTAATGCCTCAGACCTTTTGACTGGGTGATCCAATTTGAAAGTTGGTGCTTCCCGTGTGGTCCCATTTATCTCCTATTTATCTATTTAGGTCTCATAATTTGGTTCAGTGGTCAACGGCATCCATGAGTATCGGTTTATAGTTTTTTTTAAACACACTTAATTATATTCAATTATTACTTCATTTATTGCCGCAGTACATTTTATATAATAATGGTAGTTTATAACTATAATTTATGCATAGCAGCAGATAAAATACATATATAATTAGCATGGTAATATAACAAATTATAATGAAATAATTTATCAATGGTAATGATAATTATAAATTTTAGTTTATTTTTTGAACACAATCATTATTATAGCTCACACTAAGAAGCATAGAAATTGTATTGCCTCGCCTCGTTTGTATTTTATCTGTCCCTTTATAAGTTGGTACAGTGGTAGGTACAGTAACCTGTCCTTACTAGGTACTAGAGATTCAATATTAAACTATTTACATTTCAATAAAGTTTTTTAATTTTTACCCGATCAAATAGAAACGAAAATTAACAATGGTAACTCATGTTTTAATTCTAACTGGGTCGTTATAGACTGGAAGACAATATATTTTAGAATTTAACAAATACATTCGATTTATTCGAATATTCTTAAAATTGCTATATAATCACAGTTAAGGTAATTATCTGAGACGCACCCAATCAAATGCATTGATAATTACAGTCAAAATCCAAAATCGTATAAAACAATAGGATAGAAATGATTTTTACCAACACTTTTGAAACGTGAGCGCGTAGTTCTTTGTCTACCGATAATGTTTCGTTTTTATCGAGTAGGTAACCAGACTCAGGGCTATAACTATTATCATCAACATATTCGTCAAAACCAAACTCCTTTCCCATTCATGGTATGTTATGAGCGTAATATTTCATTTACTTTGTTAACCAAAACACAAATCCAATTATTAATTTGAATAGTCAAGGTATAATAATAAAATCTCAAAGAACTACCCAATGTACCCAGAAATTTTGGGCAGATTTTGTACAAGACTGCGTTTCTTCTTCGCAACTAAACTTGATTGGGAATGGAAATTGGTAGAAAGCATTTGCAACGATAGTAAACTTTTCAGCTGAAACTAGTTATGCCCGTTGTTAAGAATGATTTTGGAGTTTGTCTGTAACATATTTTAGTAAATTTTACTTTTGAAGTTTATATTCGCAACACTAGATACTCTGAAGGTATGTATTACACTAATTATTAAGTACTTAAATTAATTAACATGTCATCGCAGAGAGTCCCAAGTCTCGTTTTGGAAGTTTTTTTCATTATAATTATTTGCTAGCTATTTTGTATAGTTAAATAAGTACGTAATTAATATTTAAAATTATTTACCAGTCATATAATTCTAGCTAGTTCTCATAATGGTAACCAAAGGTTTATTAATAAACTACCTAATAAGAAAACATGACCCTTATTAAAACAATGTTATCATACAAATAAAATAATTAATTTTCGTAATGATTATCACACAGTGTAACATAATTACACATTAATCTAATGAACATATATTTTAATCCTACATTCGTAACAACCAAATACAGATTATATAGACGAAACAAATAGAATATAACTTATAATAATACGAGTAAAACAGTGTTTCATTGAGCAATTTATGCTTTTTACGTTTTACGAAAAATTTACAAAGATAATCATTAAGAATACCAATATAAAAGGTTGTCAGCAAAAACATTTCATGACAAAAAATTCGGTTCACAAAAGATTAACCCTCTTATGCATAATAGTTTAACATAAAACAGCTGCAACAAGTAGTATTATTTCTTTTATTTATCGGTCTGACTTATGACAATAGAAGAGCGAGATTTTAGCAGTGTGCTAAGTTAGCAGACCATTATGAATAAGGGGGTCATAAGATGGTTCTGTTTAACACAAAATGCAAATTCTATGTTAAAAATGTAATGGCATTCTAATGATTATCATAATTATTCTACCTTTTCGTACAAGACCGCGTTTTAAAATCTAGTTAAAAATAACGAAACCCTATTAAAATCTGGAACGTATCATCTACAAACTATCTGGAGAAGGTACACTTTGATCGATTTTAATCAACACAAACGAATTTACAATAATCACAACTTCTTATTCATTTTTCTTAACAACATTATCAATGTTACCATTATGCGTTATTTTACCATTTTCTTTACCATATTCTTTAGTATCATGTTTTATGTTTCCATTCGCGAGAGCTTTGGCCTTCTTTTGTTCTTCAGGAGTTCCATACGCTTTATAGTAGAAGTCGTAGAAGAGGTAATAGAAGAAGATGGAGTTAGGAAGAGTGAAGACCACTGACCAGCGAGGATACCCGCAGTCATAGAAGAGAAGCTGTGAAGAATGAAGGAAGGCAATGCAGAACTGGAGCTGTGGATAAATAAAGTCAATGTTATTGTACGAAGCGCTAATAATAAAGCTCTTCTCAATAAATTTATAGGTCTGTCCAATTGAGCAAAAGTTATTACCCCCTTGGTCATAACGACTGTTTAATAAAAATGTACTGCAAAATATAAATAGATGTAGTCACAGGATTATTTAGAGGTTATTATCGTTGCGTCATTATCGTTCATAAAATAAATAACTTGGCATGTTAATAAATGTAATATACCTAGCTACAATGGTTAAGCCTAAAACTTATTGTATGTCCATTAAAGATAAGCTGTTGAAACTGTACCCTATATTTAAGATCTTTTTGTACAACAGTTGACAGTAAATATATTTCTGATTCTGATTCTGATTCCGATTCCGATTCTGATTCTGAATCCGATTCTGATTCTGATTCAGGTTTGGGTCAAAATACTTTTATGAATATCAACCATCATGCATATGACGATTTTAAATGAGTTTTTGAATGACTTGAGTACGAAGCACATGCCAGTAAACAATATTTTAATACAATTAATAGATCTAAAGTTTTAAATCATACAATCTCCTCTCATCATCTCGATAATAATAATAATAATCTGATCAACCCATTCCTTTAGGTACACCGGATCTTTGACCATGAAAACAAACTATAATATGTATTTATTAACCCCCTTATTCATAATAGTCTACTAACTTAACATACTGCTAAATCTCGTTGGTCTTTTTCTATTGACATAATTCAGACTGAGAAATAACACTACTTAGCAGCTGTTTTATGTTAGCAGACCATTATAAATAAGGGGGTAAGTATTTAGTAACCAAATACTATTATGTCAACGGACTTCATTGTGATAATTATCTATAATGGTTTGGCCTACGTCTTATGGAAATTAAAGAGCAACATAATAATAAAAATCTACGAGCCTCAAGCTATAGTATCAAGGAAAATAATTAATAAAAGGTAAATCACCATGCTACAAAAGATAAATATTTTTAATTTTGTACTGTAGGTAGCACCTCGTTATGTTTTATATACCTTAATTAGGTACCACGTTAAAAAGTGTAAAATCTTACCATTTGCAAAGTAGTGATATATTTCTTCCAGAACAGATATCTCTGGAACCTCGGCCCGAAAGCGGCCAGCATATAGTACGTATACATAATAATATGCACGAAGGAGTTGATGACCCCTATCAGGGTTCCATGACCCCCAGGGTAGTACTTCGTGGCCCCCCAGGAGATCATGGGCATTACTGTATGGTGGTATAGATGGAGAAAGGTGACTTGTCGTTCTTTCTTCCTGATGACGAAGAATACTGTATCTAGGAGCTCTGATATCTTCGCTAAGAAGTATATGTAGCATCCTCTAGCTACCTGAAATTAAAAAAAACAATAGGTTATGAATACGTAGTTGCAGCGGACGACCAAATAATGCAAACTTCTACGGGTCGCCAGCCCCGAAGACAAGTTTTTATTTGAATGAGTATTTGACAAGCTGAAATCAACTTGCGGAGAGTGGAAGAATATATAGAACATGTTTTCTAGCCCCACGGCCACTCTAGCCGTGGAAACGTTGGTCACAAAATTCCTTAGGATGTATTCATAATAACCACAACTCCTTACTTATCATTATAGCAATTCTAAGAAATAAATCCTTTTATTCTCACCAGACAGATTAACAACTTCCCTATTATGTAGTATGTACCAAGTGATTAATAAAATTATAGTTTATGGCATTCATCAAGGATAATCCTACTATAAAGGCGAACCGTTAGTTACTGTAAAGATGTTTGACCGAAGAGATAGCCAAAATTACTGAATGAATTAAACTAACTTACTTTACTGAATGAATAATTGAATAACATACAGGCTAATTTTATACTAAAGAACTTAGATGCTAAATAGTAGTAGCTAGTAAATATTAAACAGAAAAACCTATTACGATTGTTTTATCTAATATGCCGGCCAAACCAGGAAGTGGTAAGCCCTTGAAGAATAGTTATTTATACAATAATTATATGCAGCACACATGAAGTTCCTATGAATATAATTAAATATTACTCGTATTTACAGCCTAAGATATCTTTCAGATTTCCATTGTGTAGGTACAGTCACAAATGAAGAGATCTGCAGAAGATCAAAAAATTTAACATAAAATTGAAATAGCAATCAATGGGCAGGACTCTATAAGCATTGCTAAGATTATACCAGAAGGATACGCAGAGCCAGAATGGAGCGCTTCAGGTGGATGTACCTACCAATGATAATGGATGATAATAAAAATCTATCAAACGTAAAGAAACAAAACCTTTAACGTGTCAAGAAGGGGACACCTAACAAGCTTAGTCGTCGCTTAGTTCATCTATTATTTATTAATCAACTATTTATAAAATGACTGACATGAAATAGTAAATATCTAAAGGAGGTGAAGTAACTTACTCTCATAGCTCCTTCAGAATTCGATGGATCGACTGGCTGGCATTTCCAACTGTAAGTCCTCAACCATGCTGCTTCGAGGCCCTGGAATAGAGAAAAATATTTTATAGAAGATAAAAATGTATCTTAGGAAGAATCTAGAGGTATACTATAAACTAATACGCCCAAGCAAAACGATTGCATATTTTCTAAAAGTTATGCTTTTTTCAGGCGTTTCGTTACTTTCTGATTCGGTTCTGCCATAGATGGTTCTGCCATAAAATGATTATCCAATTTTTATGGACTATCTAAGACTTTTATGGACTTTCTAAGACTTTTTCACACTGTGGTATGTTTAGTTCTTCAAAAAGAAAGATTATCATCATCATCATTAGTCTATATTAGTCCGGGAGACCGGTCTATAAGTGGAAAGAAAGATACCATACCCACTTTATTCATTTATTTCATAATTTTTTTCTTCTAGAACTTAGGATGTGATATTTCCTTTGATCTACTCTGTGTTGTTATTAAGTTTGTTAAGTATATTATAAGTTCTGTTATTTACTGTCTGTGCAATATCAACCCTATTTTTATTCTTAGATATATTTTCTCTCCAGAAATCGCTTATAGCGATAAGGTCGCCTTATGTACTGTGTTTATCTATTATTTAGATATAAGACTTTTATTTATATTACTTAAAGTAGGCCTTTGCCCAGCAGTGTGATGAAATAAGGCTAATAATAATGCAAAAACTTATTAGTAGATTAAAGTGTTCATGCATTCTTACCTCATTGAACAACCAGACGCTAACCACGACTTGTATGAAGTTGTACACCACCAGTGTCTTCTTCAGCTGGAAGGGTTTCTTGTCTGCCATGTACCGAGGACCCCATTTTAGTGAGAAGTAGAGATACAACACGAGAATTGTTACCCCAGGGATTGGACTTGAGATCAGAAACCAGTGGTTGGTTCTTTGATCTGAAAATAAAAAAAAATATCAGGCTTGATACAATACTCATTATTACATTACATAGTACTTAGTTTTCATGTGTACAGTGGAATCATGAGCAGTATGAGTTCTTCCTTATGAATATGATTTAAAAACTCTAGAGCTTACTCCATATTTTTGTTTTTTTTTATTAAAACGTGTTATAGAAATTGTAAACTAACGCCTTAAATATTATTACGAGCAACACATTTTAAATTGCATGTACGAACATTGACTGAATCATCAATTTGTAATGCTTGCGAACTCTATTTCCATTGCTTAGTTTGGGGCGTTATGTACCTATATAATTTAGTAAAGAATAATAATTTTATTAATTTTCGTTTTAATTTTTGCATTATCCAGTGTTTTGTCAAAAAAAAGTAAATCTATGTATTGACATTTCAAAAAAATAATAAAACACGGATATGAAGAAGAGTCCAGATTTTTCGGCTTAGTAAGTACACCCTTTCCGTGGTACCCTGTATTAATGCAAAAATTAAAACGAAAATTAATAAAATTATTATTCTTTACAAAATAATATTAATAATCTTTTATACCATTATTTTTCATTTATCGTTTAATATTTTTATATCTACTAAAATAAAAGGTAGTAAAACTACAACAAATTTAAAATAAGTTTTAACCGGCAAACAGAGTGCAAAAACTAAAAAAGAATCCGTGGAGAAGCTGGGATTTGAACCCAGGACTTTCCGCATGCGAAGCGGACACTCTACCACTGAGTTACATCCCCGATGACGATACTAACCGAAATACTGAGTAATATTATTATTTTGCTAAGATTTCAGAAATGAGTACTGTAGGCTCATTCTATAAACTCATTTCGAACCTCACTCAGCTGAATCCGCGGTGAGATATTAGTTTTGTATTCTGTAAAACTCGATAATGCTTGTAGCGCCTCAGTGACGAGCGTGGTAATGAAATGAACTAAGTTGAGTGAGATTTTGACATTTGTGGACTTCGACTTTTTATTGACATAATATTACGAAATACATAAATTTACTTTCGTTTTATTGTATATACACAAAAAAGGATAAATCGATTTGTCGATTATAGCTATAACGTGTAGGTTAAATCCCTAACTCATTTCGATACTCATCTTGACTTCACTTGTTCTTCTAAATAAACACAGAATACCATTTCAAGGTGAAGTGATTTTGCGTTCGAGGTGAGTTCGGTCACTTGAGTGAATTCGAGTTCGAAGTCGAGATTTTTACAGAATGAGTCTAATGAGCTGACCTCTACACACAAGAGCTGCCTAGAAGCGGATCCAATACGTGCGTGATTTATTTCGGACAAGGATAGTAACATGAAGTTAAAACTTTTGCGCCCTTACTGAGTAAGTATTATGAATCTTTTATTTATTTACCTGCTAATTCTGTAAATATCCGGTTGTATCCCTTTATTATACTGCTATTTGACACAACCTCCATTTTGTCGATTTCTTCTTTATTCTATTGCTAGTTTAATGCCTCAACATTATGTGACTAGGTATTTTGTATTCTGAAACAAAAAAAAGGAATTATGTACCTACGTAAAATAAATTAATGAATACCTTATTGCACTAAAAACATAACAAAAATCAAATTTAATTGGAATAAGTACAAATTTACCAGTAGGTATCTAACAGTTGAAAAAAAAATCTGACAGATTTTCGAATAATAGAGGTTATTTTTGGTCTTTTTAAAGTTATATTTCAATATCTATCGCTAAAGAGTAATAAACTGGTAGAATTCTGTAAAGACTTGTTCATTTTAAGAATTGTTCATCTGTACCTGTTATACCTAGATACAGACCATTGGAAAGTAAAAAACAGATTAAAATACCATTAACGTTAAGCTACTGTGACTGCTTACGGTATTCCTAGCACAATAAGAACTTAAGGTAAAATTAGTAAGTAGGCACTTTTGTCATGCTCCATTATCTCACAATTTAGTTGGAAGTACCTGCGCCAGTTGTAGGCACATAAGTTCTACATACGCGTTATTTAAACGTTAGTGAATATAAATCAAACGGTAAAAATGCATTTTCAACGTTAGAATTGTTATAAATAATAATCACGCGTTTATACCAAGTAACGTTAAAATGGATTTTGAACCATATTCACGTGGTTGCGTTCTTTATTCTCTTTATCGGTTTTCAGTTCGCGCCTGTGGTCCACCTGTATAGTATAGCTGGTGGTACCACGGGCATTTTTTCTACCTTGGTCCAACTACATCAAGAAAACTGGATGATCCATAGATTTTTTTTTATTTCTGTGGTTCACCTTTGTACATTTTTAATATGCTTCTTTGACTATTTTTATTTTATTTTTCCAGTGGAATTAATTTTGAGCCGCCCCTGAAAATTCGATCTCTACATTCTGTTGGGTAGTACTGTTTTTGTTCCACATTAAAGGTTTTATTATTTTTATTATTATTAAAGGTAATTCTTCTTTGTCAATGGTGTTTACTCAGATTTTGCCAAAACTAGTCTAAACTAGTCTGATATTACTAAAAATGATGCTATCCTTATTATTTTGATTGTCATGACAGGGACAGCGACATTTTTAGTACTGTCAAATTAGTTTAGTTTCGTTTTGGCGACGTCTGAATAGACACCAATAGTCTTTGTTATTAACAATGATGTGTCTGGTTTGCCACTTTTCTTTGTAACTATTGAAGGTATATTAACCTGAGTTACCTTATATTACAAGTTCGAAGTTACCTTTAACCTTTTCAGGTGACCCACATAAATAGGTTTAGTAGGTACAATCCGATAAAATCTCTAGGCTAAAATGTCTGCTCTCTATACCGGTATGACCGAATCACCTGTTCATTTATTTAGGTTAAGGTTGGTTAACTCTTGCATTCTCTCTCTCTGTATCTAAAAAATTGGTTATATATTGTAACCATTTATTAATTTATAGCAACTAGTAAAGTTGTCCAATTCAGTCGAATATGATTTATGACCAAATGATAATATAATATCGTAAATCATAACGTATTTTCTAATTTATTACCTCAACATTATCTAATGTCATGTAACACCATAACTTCACAGGTGGGATAATTACATCCCATGGAAAAATGTCACGACATCAATCACCAATATGCAAATATTAAAAATACCTATAACACACAAAATATACGTAACAAATAAACCATGATCACTGTTATTTAACGCAATAACATTATCACTGTTAAATTTCACTGCTATTTTCAGGGTCCCATGCGACCGATCGTTACCGAATCGGCTGTGCCACTGAGCTTTTCCCCCACCCCTTGCGATATTCAAGAGGGTGAGATGAGGTTTATTGGCAAATAGGGTGTCCCAGAACTACGCGACGTTTGTAACATTTGTAGGGAAGACTGCCAAGACTGGTATGGCAACGAAAGTAATCGGTGCGGATGAATAAGGTCATTCAAGTTCATCATATTTCTCGAGTCGATGTATTACGTAACGACGATTCGAATTAATTTTTCATTGTTTTTCTTATATTTTGTTGTACCCTTGCGAGATTTGTTAACATAATTTATGATTATTTATCGTGTGTATCGGGAAATGAGTTATTGAAATTTATAAACAAACTAAAGTTTATCGTCCTAGTATATATCATACAAGTAGATAGGTATCTATTAAAACTATTAGAAAAAAACGTTGGTTATAAATAATATAGACCAACAAAATTATATTCAAAGAATAAAAACAAAATAATAACGAACGTACTAAATGAAGGACAATAGAAAAAAAATTACGTTATTGGCGTTAAAAAAATTGAAGTGAATAGAATCAAGGAATATATAAAAAAAAACGTTATTGTCGTTAAAAAAATTGAGGTGAATAGAATGAAATAGCAAACTCATTACCTTTCTACTTCCCATTAAGTACAATCATAGTTTAATGATTATTTGGTCTAAGGTATTTATCTAGTTTAAAATTGTATTTTTATGAAAATTAACGACAGTGAATCTGATACATCCAAAATGGCCTTAAAATGAGGCAATAAAAAAATAAAGAACAACTTAAACCTTTTCTTTTTTGCATAAATTACATTAAGTACAGCTAATTTTGACTTATGGTTTAATTTCATCACATTACTTACCTGCATTAGTTACGCTACACACCTTCACTGTTATACAATTAGGCATTTATTTTTTAACCGACTTCAAAAAAAGGAGGAGGTTTTCGATTCGACTGTATTTTTTGTATTTTTTTACTGAACACAACCTTACCAAGTAAATACTATGTAGCTAATAATAGTATAAATAACGAAATAAATGATTATTTTTCGGGTATTTATCGCGTAAATAATCATTTAATTATATTAACAAATCGCGAAAGTTTTAAAAGTTTTATAAATAACTAGTTTCCACTCGCGTTTTATCTGGGTAAAAATATTCTTAAATGTACATAACCAGGTAAAATTATGCACGATTACGCTGCATAGGTAATTTCAGCTGACAAACACACAGCGACCTCTTCACAATTATACATTTTTGTATACTGTTTGTAGGTTATTCTTACGACGTCCAACTTGACTACTGAGCTATTAAGTATTATTTAAATGTATGATATAAATTTAAATAATGTACACCACAGATAATTATAATACTATGATGTACACATTTAAATGTTGAAATAATGTATACATTTAATAATATTAAATGCGTAATATAAATTCGTCTGGGTAACGTCTTCCCCAAACTTTTCCATAACCCGAGCAAGGAATAGTTTGAGTGCGAATTATTTATTTAACTTTTTCCTAGTAGTATTTATAAAATAACTAGCTGCGCCCCGAGGCTTCGCACGCGTTATTTCAATGAGTTTGTTTTATAGTGATTTCTATCCCACCGGAACTGATTTATGGGATAAATAGTAGCTAATGTTTGATTCCAGGAGAACTAACTGTGTCCAAATTTTCATTTCAGTAGTTTTGGCGTGAAGAGGTAACAAACATTCATCCATCCATACAAATTATCGCATTTATAATATTAGTGATAATACCGGGTGTAAAATGTGACCCAGCCTGTATCTATGGAGGGGTTGGAGAGAAGAGGGTGGTGCACTATTGTCCGCAACGGCTGACTGCATTCACTTACATAATGAGCTGAAAACGGTTACCCCTTCTGTGCTCGAGGCCTAAATGAACATTCATGTAAGAGATCCTATATAAAGTAGAAAGAATTGAGAGTGTAGGAGGAAGAGAGAGATTATGAGTTTCTAGCTTCGATCAAATAGTATAATACCCTAGATATTTGATAGAAGGTTTCTAGAAATAATTAAATTGGTTTTGAAAAACTATAAACCGACTTCAATTTTTTTCGTTAAAATTCATGGATCCCACTGTCAGAACTGTACAAAATTAAAATGGGACCACACGGGAAGCACCAGCTATCATATCAGTGCATTTTATTGAGCTCTGTACTGTCTGTGTCTTGTTATTGTGATATGTGATATTTAATGGTGGAAACTTTGCTGGTTTAAGTGTTATTTAAGTATTTTTTTTTGTTTAGTTTATAATAACTGTATGTTTCCCTAATAAATAAAAATAAATAAAAATATCAAAAAAGAATCATGAAAATCGGACCACCCAAACAAATGTTCTGAGGTAACAAACATAAAAAAAAGAAAAAAAACAATCGAATTGAGAACCTACTCATTTTTTTGAAGTCGGTTAAAAAGAAGTGATAGTGAATCAGTGTATAATTTCCCTGAGTTTTCTAAAATTCAATGCAAAGATCCTGTGATCTTTTGGACCTCTACGTCTACTTTAAAATCCTTTATGTAGGATTTTTCGGCAAGTGGAAAGTTATAAAATATTTTGATTTTGATATTATATTGTAAATTAAAATTGTTTATTTATACATAGAAACAGTCAAAATACACAATAAATAAGTCATTATGTAACCCGTCCCTGAGCATTCCTGGTGCAAAGGTGCCCATAATGCTTGCGGCATTACCTCGCTGAATAGCAATGGCACCTTTGCACCAAGAACGACCCGGAGCGGAAGTCTTCTGTCACTTCATTATGTCTACGGCCTAATTCTCCCACTAATTGATCTTGATTGTATTTATACATTGATTTATTAAAAAGGGAAGATAGGTTACGTTCTCCCAGCGCTTACTCAAAAAATGGCATGTGTTACAACTACACGCAAACACATACGCTCACAGTTATATTTCCAGTCCTGTGCAATACAAAGAAGAACAAAGACGGAAAGACGTATCTAAGACCGAAGTGAGATCGAGACGGTGACTGAGGTGGGAGCACACAATTTTACACAATTTGAGGTTGCCACTTTCGAGAAACCGGTACCTCATCTTCCCTTTTTAATAAATCAATGTTATCTACATACTTTTACCAACTGCTCAGTATCGGATATAATGAAGACTTTCATTTTGATATAGTGGAATAAAATAACAGTTCAATTTTTTTTTGTACTTTTACGTCAAACAGTTTTATACGCATTATAAATAAACTTACATAATAATAACACATAACCATTTCTGTGTCTCGCATGCAGATAAGTACCTACTTATTTAATTAAATTGCAGCTGAAGTAATTTCCGCTTTTTTGCCCTACATTCAATGAGTCAGCACACAAAAGGGGCAATATCAGGGAAGTTTCCTTTTTTAGGCTTTCATACAGAGTATCTACATTTTCCCAAGGCAAAATATGGTTAGACTACTATATGAGGCAAAACCTGGCCCTTTGCCAAACCATGGCACAAACATCTATCACTAGTCACACTATAATATTGTAATGCGAAAGTTTGTTTGGATGTATGGATGGATAGAAGGATAGATGTATGGATGTTTGATACCTCTTCACGCCATAACTATACTGAACGCATTGGGCTGAAATTTTCCATACAGATAATTTTAATCCTGGTTTAAAATATAGGTTACTTTTTCCCTGGGATAGAAATCACCTTAAGATATACGTTTCCATAGAAACAACGCGTGCAAAGCCTCAGGTAGCAACTAGTTATAAGATAAAGAACTGAATTACTTGGTTTGTCAGATAAGCATGAGAGAAGAGCCTAGTCACTTAGGCGATCTGCCTCGGAATTGAGAGATAAATCTGAATTTTCGTATTATAGAGGACCTTCTTTAGAATAATGCAGAGTAGTTTATTTTGGCGTTCCAAAAGTTGTCTTAAAAGTCTTAAAAAATCTGGTGTCAAAACATTTAAATATCTCTATTCATTAAAAAATTATAAAGCATGCTGAAGTGACTAGACTAGAACGTATAGAATAGAACCTGATAAATTTTAAGATCACAGTTAAGACAAACAAAGCACAATAATAAGCAAATCACAACCAAATTTATTAGGCCTAGCACGGGGATTGTTTTCTAGAGTAGAATAGAAAAAAATTGCTTCACTTTGGCATCAAATGCGTAAAATGTTTGAAATTCACTTCAATTATTAACGCAATGTATGACGATTGGCTATGCAATGTAATTTTTCTTTATTCAACCCTAGACAACAATCCCCTTGCTAGGCCAGCTGGAGTGGTGCGAAAACGAAGCCGGCGGCACCACATGGCGTGTATGTACCTCATGCCATACCAAAGATTTAAATAGCTAGATACGCCCCCTTAAAAAACTGCCAAATATTGTGGCATTGTTTTTGAATCCATGCGTCAACCACAGTGCGGTGTCACTACGGAAAGGGCTATCTAACGATTTAAATCTTTGATGCATCATCATCATCATCATCAACAGCCCTTTTCAACCCACTGCTGGGCATGGGCCTGGCATCTCTATGCTTATGCCATTCGCCTCAGTCCTGCGCCAGTCTGATCCAGCCCACGGTCTTTCGGATATTGTCAGCCAGCGGACGTTGCTCTTACAGAAAATAAGTAATCCTTAACTACAAAATTGATGCATAGCTATAACAACAATTCTAGAATGCGGTCCTGAAGTGACTTCTATGGTAAAAATACCTATTTATTCATGCTGTTCACATCTTCATCTCAATGACAAAACCGTGCACTGAAATATTGCTAAAACGAAACTAAACATAAGCTAGGTTAGTTAAATTTGCTCGAAAACTCGTAAATGCACGCTTTCAACACAGTAGGTATTTGTACCTTCGCGATGGAGCCATATCCTTTCGTTTGTCTATAATTGCTGACATACAGACACGTTGTGGAAATGCGATGTACTTCTTGCAAATGGGGTTATTGCGTGAGAGAAAGAGAAACTACACAATTTGAATAGAATATCCTTAATCGTGATTTTGAATAGAATAGTATGTTTAACTATATATTTCATATTTGTCAATAGTATATCCTGAACTTTTATATCATGGTAGAGGAATATTATTTGTCCTACGGTCCCTAGTTTCCCTCCATAAAGATTAAGTAGGGACATATCTACATAATATTTATATGAGTATTACATTGATTTATTAAAAACGAAGATGAGGCACTGGTTGCTCGAAAGTGGCAACCTAAAATTGTGTAAAATTGTGTTCTCCCACATCAGTCACCGTCTGACCGGCGGCACGGGCGGTCGTGATTCGCGTGAAATATTGTTGTCTCAGTCTCACTTCGGTCCTAGATACGTCTTTCCGTCTTTGTTCTTCTTTGTATTGCGCAGGAATGGAAATATAACTGTGAGCGTATGTGTTAACGTGTAGTTGTAACACATGCCAATTTTTGAGTAAGCTCTGGGAGAACGTAACCTATCTTCCCTTTTTAAATCAATGGAGTATTATGTAAATTTATTTATTTTTGAATTATTGCTATTTTAGTAGCTGTTTGTTAGTTAGTATTGCTAAATGATTTAAAATTTGTAATTTTGATTAGCTACACAATAAATACATCTACGGTTGGTCTGGTAAAGATCTCTATTGAGCCATAAGACTGCGATTTGTTAGCATAGAAATATTTTCTTCCTATATGCTCTACGTATCTCTGTGTGAATTCTAGCAAAAAGAGTACCCACGAATGTACATACCTTATCTGTTTATGCTTTATGCAAAATAACTTTTGATGTAAGTATATTTGCCTTGTATGGGTCAGTCACTTGACTGGAAGCATTCACAAAATCAATATCGAAATGTCATGACATGACATTAAAATTTCACTATTTTACAAAAATAAACAGATGATCATGTCCACTTACATATGCAAGCGCCATTCATAACTATCGGAAACTCATCGTGGTCAAAATACCAATTTTCTCTGAACCCTGACTCCTGTCGCATTGCGTATTCCTTCGCAAACACGCAGAGATCATACGTACTGGTTTACACTAAACAAGCAATAAAGCTTCACTGAGATATAGACAGTATTTGCAGAGGAGTAAAGCTGGTTATCGAGTGCTAGATTTCAGTCCAGGTCTTGCGAAATGACCACGGTTGGTAGGTGTCCTAAATTCCGCGCCCCAAAGATTGCCTTTTGGAAATTCGTCACTTTCTGTCTGATTGTTCGGCTGATTGATTTTTTATACATGGTATACCTACGCTAGAATGGCCTCAACACCCTCTGAGGTGGTAAATAAAGTTCAGAGGGTGTAATTAGAATATCGGGCAGGGGAGAACATAGACATGAGTAAAAACGGGATTTTTGGCGTTTTTTGCTCGATTCCTTAGCGGCTTGTATATTGCCGCTTGTGTGAAACTGTGAAAGAAGTGAAAGATCAAAATCAACTGGGGCTTATTTTGTTTGTCCCAAGTACCACTCTGTTCCCCAAAAATGTTCCCAACGGGCAAATAAATATAATTACCGTAGGTATAACTTAGTGACGACGACGGTGAGCTGGTGAATATTAACAGCACATCGTTTCCGATTGGTACATATTGTTATGGGTCAGTCAAGCTATCTCTCGATTGTTTGCAACTGTCTATAGTTAGCTCATCTGAATCAGTTAAACAGTATCAGTATGCAAGCGGTTAACCAAAAAAAGAGGGAAACTACTATACTTATCGACGAAAACTGTGTTAAAAATAATGGATTATTTTTATACGATATATCGGTTTCTATTCTTTAATTGCTTCCTTTGTTACAAAATTTCAAATCTGGCGTGGCACTGCGCTGGAACACCGAAGATTAGACCAACTCTTACAAAGATGCAGGAAGTGTCAAGATATCGAGTAGGTATGCGGTAACATGAGTGCAATAATGACCTCGAGTGAAAGGGCAGTTCCGGAGTCGTTAGGTTTTTGCTAACGTGCTGCTTGTGTCTGTCTCTGATGAACGATATTTTGAAAACAAATATGAGACCAGCCGGCCTAGCGCTGGATTATTATTGTCTAGGATAGAAAAGAGAAAAATGACATCGCATCGTCATAAATTGCGTAAATCATTGAAGTTGAAGCGATGAATTTCAAACATTTTACGCATTCTATTACAAGTGACGTAATTTTTTCTATTATTATACCATAGACAACAATCCCCGTGCTACCTACAGGGGGTGGGTCTACTTAAGTTAGGA
Organism: Eupithecia tripunctaria; assembly: GCA_955876795.1. NCBI lineage: Eukaryota > Metazoa > Arthropoda > Insecta > Lepidoptera > Geometridae > Eupithecia > Eupithecia tripunctaria. The sequence continues at coordinate 2,957,058 of OY041604.1, forward strand.
ATGAGATGTAATCGTGACGTATCTTCCAAACAATTGAGTCCATCACACCAACTCTATCGTGGGAAATGGGAACTACGAAAATCCCATAATATAAAGAAACGTTACTATCATGTCTCGTTACTTACGTCAAAAACCCCTCGGAGTTCATATAGAAAGCGAGTAAAAGATGGGCCATACACATGCCATACATAATGAATAGTAGACAAACAAAAGAAAATATCAGGTGAACCAAAGTGAACTAAGTACATCTATTCATGCTAGATTTAAAAAAATCTGAGAGACGAGAAAGATATTTGGTCAGATATTCAATAAATTGCTACACAGATAACTGATTTTTTTGTCCTTCAATCTATCGTCAAAGTTCTTCAAAATGATTTAACACAAATCCTAATATATTCAAATTTATTCATATTTCTTTATAATCTAATGATTAATGTTACATAATTTTAAACGTAACTTGCAATTATTTAATCACTTGTGATTTAAATTTAAGAGGGCTAAGATGATTTATTATGTGTTTTCTAATTGTGACTTAGGGTTATTCTTACAACATCGATATTATGTAGTAGATAAATAATTAGGCTTACCTATGAAATCGATTGCGAGACGATTTTGACAGTTTATAATTTACCATACCAAAAAGTTTGATTCGTCCAGCAACAGATTAACTTATTAGACTAGAAAACAGAAAAATAGTGGTTGATCCGTCGATGTAACGTTGTTTGCATCGACGGATCAACCACTATTTTTCCGTCGACACGGAACAAGATAATCTGATCATTTAAAGTGATTTAAAACGGATAACCTCTAGACTTATTTTGGTTGACAAGCTATGCCTAAATCTTAGTAGGAACTCATAGGATCCCCGTGGTAAAAAACTGAAATTGCATAAAATTGTACGTTATTTCTTTGGTTCCTTTAATGGGCCAAAACGTGAAAGAATAATATATTAAAATACATGAAAGTGCACTTTTTAACACATAATTCAATAAGTTTGGTTTTTAGGTTCGTTTTATTACTGGTGTATAGATTTCATATACTAAACAATAATAATGATTTTTTGTGATTACGCCGCCGTTCCAAAAAAGTATGCTCTGTCCCACTCACATGAACGCAAAATCCTTTAACTACCTATCCCATTCACGGAGCTTAGGTTTTTGTTAGGCCTATAATTCACAAAGCAGTACAGTTGCTCGAAACATACCTAACGGCATAAATCATTGCTTATAATCAAATTACGCAGTAATACACTATTAACCTTACACCCTATACTTATATTAAGTAGGTGTTTGTAGATTATTACTTCTAAATAATAGTTATCTTATCTTATCACAGACACTGAGTGAACTGCAGGTTCTGCCTATCATTACAACCGCAACCGAAACAGCCTGTATTGGTCCACTGCTGAACACAGGCCTCCTCCTGATTAGCGCTTTATTAGCGTTTATCCCATGGGCACATAATCCCCACGCTGGGCATGCTTGGGGATTGCAGTTCGGTGATTGAATAGAATTCTGCAGGGGGCGCTGCTGCCCGCTCCCAGTGGATATCCCTTAGTAGCCTCTTACAACACCCACTTGAAGAGTTGGGATGGTGCAAATTCTAAGCCAGCACCACACAGCTACCAAATTGGGATCATTACAAACTCGTTCTTAAATACGCCAGGTATAACTTGGTACAGGTAGTAGGTTTAACAACCCCCCTTACTCAATAATGGTTAATTAGAGGGTTTTTATTTAAAGGGTTTTTATTAATAAACGCAAATAGTCCTTAGCATGTTCAGAAAGTGCCACGTTGTTGATGATGTTGTCATGACGACTGAAGCACTGAAAATTAAACTTCTCAACTTCAACCACAACAGCCTATATTGCTCCACTGCTGGACGCAGGCCTCTCCTTAGTAAACGCCTTATTGGCGTTTACCTCATGGGGGTAATAACCATAGTCCTTACGCTGGGCATGCGGGTAGGGGATCACAGTTCAGTGGTAAAATAGGGGGGGGGGGGATGGGCATGGAGCGCTGCTGGCAGCCCCCCGGCGGATATCCCATAGTCTACTCTTACGACCCCCACGGGAAGAGTTGTGGTGGTGCAAAGTCTAAGCCAGTAACACACAGTTTCTAAACTAGCATTCGTAAAATAATAATGGTTATACTACGGTAAATCATCATCATCATCATCAATGGCCTTTACATCCACAAATAGACCTACAGAAAACCATAGACACCATTATGTAGGTAACCTAACCACAGTTTGACTAAAACCAGTGTCGGTAACCACTAAACACTTGTGGTTATGGAATCATATGCTTTTAGCGGTTTAAATAATTTTAAATTCATGTTAATGACCTGTCTTTGTAAATAGGGTTTTGTAATTACTTGTCATACATACTTAAGTATGGTTCTGAGATGTTGAAATGAAACTAAGACCTATGTTATAGAATCTCATCATCAACATTCGTAGAGTTATTCCCAACGTATCACGTGAGACGTTTCCTATTCTCATCGTCTCACGAATGTATGGATGGATGGATGGATGTTTGTTACCTCTTCACGCTAAAACTACTGAACGGATCTGGCTAAAATTGAACACAGGTAATACTAATCCCGGAATCAATCAAAGGCTATTTTTTATCCCATAAATCAGTTCCCGTGGAATAAAAATCACCTTTAAACGTTTCCTTATAAAAACGAGTGCGAAGCCGCGGGGCGTAGCTAGTTAACAATAAAGGAGTTGAGCTACGTCAACATTATTTCCAACAGTTTGCAATCAGCTCAACTGTTTAAATCTACTACTTCGAATACTATTGTAAAAAAAAATACTGTTTTTTGGGCGGATGTCGCCTAGTTCCACACCGACAATAGTATGTAAGAACATAAATTAGTTGTGTTAGACTTAGATTTGCAAAGATTGTATTAGTTGATAAGCGATAAACTTGCTAGTGGTTTCTTTTTCACGTCTTCCGCTAGTGGACCAAAAATTGAAGTGAATTAGAGTCAATTGCACCTTATTTCTTATTTGATAGTAATAACTATTTATCAAACTGTTTGTATAGTAAAATTTGACTTGTCTTAGTTCTTATTTGTAAGTCTAAAGAAATAAACGATTTGACTCTGACTCTGACTCTTTTGTTTTAAATGAATCTGTTTAAATGACATTCTATTCCCTCCGTTTTGATCATTTCCATGTACCCGAAAAATAGGACAATGTAAAACAGCGATATTTTTTTTAAAAAATAACCGATACCCGACCCACACCAAAAAAATGCGCTAGGTCAGTCAGAGTTTTAATTTTTGCCTGTAAAATGTATAGAAAGTGTGAGCCTAAAGGAAGCACAGTGTTCTAACTAAGTAGAGGGATGTTTACATGAATACTAGAGTTGCCTCGAATACTCGCTATTATTCGGTATTCGGCATTACTCGATTTTTTTTAAATAATAGCTAGTATTATTCGGCATTTGGCGAATAGTCGTCTAAAATAAACTTTTAACGAACAAAAACGAACTAATGAGTTAAAAATATGTTTTTTTTCCTTGTTTAAACAATACACAGTATCATATTTATGTCGAATAGTAATGTCCAGTTATTCGACTATTCGCCAAAGTGAATGGCGAATGAAATTAATCGGTATTCGACTCTTCGTTATAAACAACTATTCGCGGCAACTTTTTTTTTTATCAGAAATAGACCTTCGTTTGACCGCAATCTCACATGATGGAAAGCAAAGATGCGGCCGACGATGTATCACGAAGGTCTAGAAGATGGCTACTCCGCACCACATTCCGAAACACAACTGAGTTGCTTCACGGACTGGCCCAGTCCGGAGGGTGGTGACAAGCCACGGCCGAAGCCTACCACCAGAGGGTAGCAACTCTAATGCATACACAATGCTTCTGACATTGTGTGACTAAAAGATACACTTGACGCTGAGGGTAAGGTCTGCAGTTTTTCGCAGATCGTCATCCCACCGAGGTCAAACACAACGTTTTGCCAAGTCGCGGTTTCCACTCAAGAACACGTTTACCCCAGCAGTTGTCGGTTCATCGCGAGATCCACTTTAGCTTGCTAATTCTTTGCGGTCTTCTTACAGTCGGATGACTAATAGAATTCTATGCGAGTTACAATAATTGGTCAGAAGGTAAACAATAGTTCAACAACAGAAGTTGACGCTGTTATCCTCCTGGCAATCTTCGCTCCCCGGGTTGTGTTCTACTGCTTGTGCTACTGAACTGGGTTGTGTGCTGATGAACTGTGTGACATGGTGCCAGCGGCTTTCTACTACCATCGCACCGTCCCCCAAACTATCCTAGATCGCGCAAGCGCATGTGTCGCTGCCGCTAACTCATATACGAATACCCGATGTCAACTGTCGGTCGACAGACCACCGGGCTCTGTGGACCAGATGGATCAGAGGAGATCTCCCTCTGTACCTATTTGGGGGAATACCACCTTTATCCCCCAAACTGGTGTTGTACCTCGGACGATTCCTGTGAAACCCGACGGCTGGATTCCTGAACACGATTCCTTCAACAAGCAGCGCAATATCCAGCCAACAGTGAGGATCATCATAATCATCATCAGCAGTCAAGCCATCAATGACGTTAATTATCATCAGCAGCAGCAAAAACCTCAACCTTTGTCTCTTACTCCTTCTGTGCTTGTACTTTCTCTGTAAACTCTGTAAAGCTTATAGCAATACGTCTTGTGGAGTAATAAAGTGTTTCTCTTAACATTTCCGACCCAACTGAGCTTCTAAACATACCTTAGAGCCTTTCCGTTCTTAAACTGTAAAGGTCATCATATTTTTTTTACGTGAACATTCAGGTTATGGAATGATCTCCGAGAGTTCTCCAGGACAGCGGGGTTCTTCGAAAAGGGCATTCTAAGACATTTACTGCAATCCTGCAGGCGTGCATGCATAGGCTACGGTAACCGCTTACCATCAGGCAGACCATAATATGCTTGTTTGCCACTTTGATCGTATAAAAAAAATTACCCAACACTACGTTGGGGCGTTTCACTGGCCGCATACTCGAGCCAATATAACAGCGCCACCTATTTTTATGATATTATTACGTTTAACATGGGAAATTTTAAAAACCCATCGTACAGTTTATGGTATCTATTATAAGTAATATCTATTTGTTATTTTCTTATTCATCTATATTTTTAATAGCTCTGTAATAGTTTTATCTCATATAGTTTAGAAAGAGATACGAAAATAGAGTTTGGTGGCCAAAAAGCGCAGCTTCGTATCTCTGCCTAAGCTTTACAAAATGAAACTATTACAGAGGAATTTATAAATAACTTATATTATAATAGATACCACAAACTGTACGATGGATTTTTAAAACTTTCTGTGCTTAAGATAAAATAGGTGGACGCGCCGTTTTCACTGTCGTATGCGCCTTAACATAATTTATAACACCGTTTATGACAGACGACGCATGTTCGATCTGTATGCATGCAAAGCCGCGGGCAGATTCTTGTATGACCTTCTTAACGCCGCCGTAGGCTGTTAAGACGGAAGCTCTACCATTAAATAAAATCTAACGGTGCTAAGTTACAACAGAATGTGAATATAATTGCATTCTATAAAATTATAAATCAACTCAACAACTTCTTTATATGAACAGGTTTTTTTAAACGTGTGAGATAAATAAAATCGGCACAGTGTGCGAGCCAGACTTGCACACAAGGTTCCGTAGTAAAAATCACGTTTCTTTTTAGAATATAAGTTATATTAAATTACAGGTGTTATAGCAGAAACAGATACCTAGGTATTTTCTGTGAAATGTTTAAATAATTTTTATAATAAATAAATAATATTAATGATATTTTACTATATATACTATATACTAGAAACTTTCGTAGTTTGATGAATTCATTATGAATGTAACCGGGTTAACAACGAAACTATCCAAATTGTTTGCGTTGGAATAACACCAACGTTTCATCCCTTTACGAGGGACATCTTTGGGGCGAGTGCGGTTCTAGACGCGCGCGTACCGCATTTCGTTGAGCAATGTTTGCATTGGTGTTCTTCCAAAACAAACAAGGTTTGTAGTTAACCCGCTTACATTCATAATAAATATTAATGATGTTGGACAATTCAAATAGCATTATCTAGCCCCAGGCTAAGCAGAGCTAGTAAAAATAATCACCTATTAGGGTTCATGCATAAGATAGTTGCTAACAGGCACGAACGGACAGACAGTGGAGGCTTAGTAATAGGGTTCCGTTGTCACCCCTTGAGTACGTAACCCTAAAAACCGCTATGCGCACCTAAGTTCGTGAATGTAGAGTTCCCGATATAATATTGTATGGCGTTTTATTAATTTCGACTTATACTTTCATTGTTTTATTTCAGTTTAGAATATTCTATGATGAGATGAGTTAGACAATACTTCATTATTGAAACTTAAATTTAACCACTTTTGTTTTTATTTAAAAATGTTTATAAAATTGTATTAAAATAACATTCAATTATGTTTTTGACGACAGTAATAAATCATACCTACCTACTCAAACATAAATTATTGACGCAATATTACCATTATGCATAACTACCTACGGATTGTAATATACTCAAACAAATTAAACTCATAAACGTATTGGTAAAAAGGTCAAATTGCATCGTAGCCTGCATGGTCATTGCACTCAGGATTGCATAGGTTGGTAAACAGCAAGTGGCATGCTTGCTTATACCTCTACAGGTATAAGCATTTCTCTGCAACCTAACGCCCTAGATTAGGCAAGGCTTGTTCCAATACACCTTAAAATTATAGTATTAAAATAGCTTTGTTTGTGGACGTGAAATGATGGGACAATAGAATAGCGTCGTAACGTTAGCCCTCAATAGTAATTCTAATGTGTCGTTGTTATTCGATTTGGGTGGATCAAAGCGTTCGGCTTACAGAACTCGTATTATTAAGATACCGAATTACATATGTGGTTCGGGTAGAACGATTTGCATTGGGTGTTCGATTTTTTTCGATTGCAATTATTTCTGTGTTCTACAAGGAATGAAACAAGCGGAAAATTAATTTGCTGCAACTAATCCTAAGTACCCGTGCTAAAACTAACTATGTTTCGATGGTATTTTTGGAAAAACGTGTAAAATTTATCATTGTTTCGAAGAAATCAAATATTATCCCAAAAATTTGCATATTTTTAGATTTTTAGAAATTACTCAAAGTGCGAGGTCTTACGTGCTTTATTTATAAACAAAAAAATTACTTATGGATGTTTTTTTTGTAATTCTTTGAAAATGGTTTACTAGGTATCTGCGAAGAAATTCCAATTCAGCTAGTTTTATGTCATGTAGAACTTAAATAAATTAATCAATAGCACAAAAAAATCGAGCACAATTTATAACAAACACCCTATAAACAAAAACTGTGGTAGGCTATCGCCATCACATCACACTAATACACACAGCCAAAACTACTGAACGGATCTGGCTGAAATTTTGCACCCAGGTAATTCCGGAATCAAACATAGGCTACTTTTATCCCATAAATCAGTTCCCGTGATATAAAAATCACCTTTAAAAGTTTCCATAGGAACAACACGTGCGAAGCCGCGGGGCGTAGCTAGTAGTAAATTATCTATCTGCTCCAAGCCTAAAGCTCAAAACAAGTCTATGCGCATTAGATAAATGTTGAAGTCTGATTTTAATAGATATTATTGATCATCATCAGGCATGTTCCGAAGCTTGACAGGTACATTTGTACAGTTTGATCAAGCCAAACGACTTTCCTTTCTCTGTGTAAGTATAAGAACAAGAATAAGAAATCTTTATTTGTAACATTACAATTTAAACTTATCTAATATTTATAACTTATATAACATATCAATCGGTATGGTACGTAAACGAACACCGAAGACTTTGCTAAATTAAAAGAAATAAATTTGTTATGATAACTCGCCGGGGTGGGCGTACTAGTACCATTTAGTATAAGTGGTTGCCTGAGCTATATGTTGATATACTAAATAATACACTTAAGGCCTATTTAATATACCATTAGTCAGTGTTTTTCTCGTTAGACCCAAAAGTTAAAATGTAAAACAAATCAATTTTCCCCTGTAAAATATTTATTTATTTATTTATTTATTGCATACATGTCCATTATAAGTTGTTAACAATTTTATAGGTAGAATCTACATGAACCCTGTAAGGGCGTTGCAACATTCTGGGTTAGAGTTCTTATGTAGGTATAAAAGTTAGTAATTTTATAGTTGCGATACAAAGGAAAAGAGATACATATTATGTTGTCAGCATTAAGTAGGGCTATAACAATTATTATGTCAGAAATAAAATTAAAATAAATGGAAAATTATAAAAATTAAAGAATGTGAAAATGTCAATAGTAAATATAAAATGTCAAGATTCATGCTACGTGTTTTAATTAAATAAATGTCATAAAATTGCTATATTCCTACTAGGTACTTTTAAAGTTTTTGTCACTAAGGAATTCATTCACTGTGTAATAACATTTGCGTATAAGTAATAATTTTAACCTAGTCTTAAAAATATTGTCCAATTTTTCATCTTTTATGTCAGCAGGCAATTTATTAAAAATAGTTACTAGCCTAGATTCTGGGCTCTTACTTACTATTGTTAGGGTACTAGGTGGTTTAATTATCATTTTTCCGTGGCGTCTATTGTACTTGTCATCTTGTTCCGATTTCGATTTAAACATGTGTCTATTTTTTCTTACAAATAGCGAGGCTTGCAATATGTATATACAGGGGAGGGTCAGGATTCCCTTTTCAATAAAATGTGGCTTACAGCTGTCCCGGGTTGGGATGTTTACCAAAATTCGTATGCATTTTTTCTGTAGAATAAATAGATCGATGACATTAACACTTTCACCCCATACAACGATTCCATAATTAAATGCTGAGAAAGCTTGGGCATAATACGCGGAGAGGGCAGTTTTGTAGTCTGTGTTTGATTTGAGAACACTGAGCGCGTAGACAAATCGTGATAACTTTGATTTTATATTTTCAATATGCGATTTCCAGTTCAAGTTGTTGTCCAATGTGATTCCAAGTAATTTAAAGTTATCTTGTTCTTTTATATTAAGGCTTTTTTCGAGTATACTCAAGTCAAGTGGTTTTTTTTTGGTAGGTTCTAAATTGAACGAGTTTGGTTTTATTATAATTTATTTCAAGGTTGTGGTCCTTAAGCCATTGTTCGCAGTCATATAAAGTCGATTTAATATAATTTATGTCAATATTTGGTGTACTACTAAAAAGCAGGGACACGTCGTCAGCATATAAAACACAGGGTGTATTTATTGATTTAGGCAGGTCGTTTATATATTAAAAATAGGTTACATCCGAGAACACTACCTTGGGGTATTGATGAATTGATAGTAATTATTGATGAATTGATAGTAATAAACGGAAAATTAAAAAAATAAAGTTTCCACCTTTCTTTTTTTCTCCAACTTTGCCGCCAAAAGGCTTTTTTTATGATCTATAAGACAACTGATAATCTTGTATCTTTTTTTGTATTGCAACAGCAAGTTCCGTAAGAGCAAAAACTAAACTGTACCCTAAAAAGTAAAAAACCTGACCTACACAACCTACCGTTATAGCTTATAATTATAACACAATCTATCAATGGTGAGTTTAGAAGTGTTTACAATCGTCATAAACATTCTTCTTTCATTCAAAATGTGTATAATATTATAAAATGTTTAAAGCTTTGTCTGTTTGACGGAATAACCTCGAACTACTCAAAATGCTATCTGAAAACATTAAGAAAGATTTTTGGTTGCCATAGGTTTACACTAATGTAGAAATTTCTAGAAATCAAATAAACCCTAAAAAGACGGCTTCGACGTGACTCGAACCCGCGTCCGCGAGCTAGTCAAAGTCCGAGAGTTTTTCGGCTCTAACCGTTTTTTTTTAAAGCCGATTTTTTTGGCATACTATTTGATTTCATATAATACTAAAGCTTTGAGAAACAGCTAGAGACAGAGAGTATTTCAGTTTTATAATTTTTTAAAAATAATTATAAATTATAAGAGCTTGACGGTTGACCGTACTTCAGTAGATCGCTATACTCCGGGAATGCTTTGCATAAAAAAATGTATTCAATAAAATTCGTTACGAAATGACATGTTACGTATAATGAACAAACTTACATACATGTTTACAAACTTTCGCGTTTGTAATATTAGTAGGATTTACACTTATTTCTATGCCTTATCAGGTTACATATGCCTTAATCCATAAATCCATCCATCCATACATCCATACAAACTTTCGCCTTTATAATATTAGTGTGATCAGTGATGATGTAAAATTGTCACCAGAAAGCAAAGTACCCCAAAATGCTGGCAGCATTACCACATTGAATGCCAATTCTAATTCGTTGACCAAAATAGAAGTTAGCTATTTTTATAAAATGATGATATATCTTTTTAAATCCAGAAGCTGCTTAATATGTTAAACCGGTAATTTATGACTGTAACATAAAATAATTTATGTCAACGAATTAATAAGTCAACTCGAAGATAAAAGTAATTGGTTTTATTAGCATGAATCTGTCAAAATCAAAGCTGTCTGTCAGAAGCAAATTAGACGAGCGTTTTATCAGCAAGTCAGGCTGAATTTTAAATTTTATCCCATAAATCAACATCGACATTCGACCTCCTTACAAAATATTTTCTGCAGTCAAAATCGGTCGCAGTTATCTATTATTGCCGTACCCTTTTGCCGTAGGACTTGAGTCGTGGCACGGACTCTACTACCAACAATACCTCATTCAGCAGTCTTGACATAAAATCATTTTACCCCACAGAAATCCGAACTGCGTGCGTTTGCCCACTTATTGTACAAATAGCAAACGTTATACAAACAAAAATAAACGTCTCCATAAAAATAATGCGTACGAAGCCGTGGGCAGAACCTATTATCTAATAATACAGGAATTATATCTCTGGCATTGCATATAACCTGCCTAACTGACCATTGAACAAGAATTATATCATCTTACTTAGTAATATCATAGTCAAGTTGTTTATTGTTCGTTATGACGTGTAAATAGCTCCTTGAATGCACAACAGAAGTCGTTGAAGTAAAATAATCTTTCATCAAAACGTCTAACAAGTTCCGGTGCCTGGTCAAAAATAAGACTGTTATGTAATTGGTACGAGTACGTTGGCTTCGTTATTTTGACTGGCACGGAATCGGATTTTTACTGTTTACCGGCGCAAAAACTTGACAAATATTTTGACTTTGACATACCTACTTTTTAAGAAGACGTTTGAACGAAATTTTAGTAAATGTGAATTCATGATGAAACCTTTTGAAAAGTAAACAACCCAGAACAATAATCTTATTTTATGTTTTTTTACATTACTTTATTTAGTACCTTTTGTTTGTGTGTGTAAAGGCTGAAGGGATGAATAGAATAGAATTGAAAAACATTTATTTGGACACAGGTACAAAAAGAGTTACAAAAATAAACAAATTAAGAGCAGTGGGGTGGGTTGTATTGTAAGGTTGATAATGCCAGATTTTACACTTTTAATGTATTGAATTTCATTTTCACACATTTTTTACATAGCACGTTGCCGAGAGGCGTAAACCCAGTGAGAGGAAGTTACTACCTTATTCATTATCAATCACACTAATATTTGTTGACGCCGATTCATTTCCGAACGCGTCAACCTTTGTGAGTTTTGAACGAAGATTATTCCACCAATAGAAAGGCCACCAATAGTAAAACACCAATCACCGAGCCACACCTCAGCGGCGTCTGCGGCGGCGGAAGCCTAACATACGGTCGATATATCACGTCACCCTTAGCCAATAGGACGCCGTAGAAATGACGCGACGTCTCGGAAGCAACCAATCGCAGTGGCAAGATATCACGTTATGCTCCGAGTTTAGCCACGCGAGGAATGACAAAGCATTCGACATCAAATCTCCTAACATAAAGGACAGTCCATTCAAAGGTTCCAAACATATTTGTAATTCTATTAAGCCGATTATACCCAATTGTACTCAAAATCTACCTTTTATTAAAGTTTGTTCCCTATACTGAACAAAAAGTGGCGACCGTGACAGGACTCGACTTGCACGTTAATCTATTCATCAAGTCAACAGGTCCACAAAAATAACCAAAACCAAAGGAACTGGATGGAACATCGCTTGGAGACTAAAGGAAGGACTGCTAGACTAAACAAACTCAGCGGTCTAGGGAGAGGCAGAACGGGCCCGGAGGTGAAGGAAACGCTCGCCGCCTACATAACCTATTTGCGCGGCGCAGTGGAAGGAAGTGCCTACCTACATCTTGGAGTCGCCTACAATAGCTGGCGATCCCGGAGACCCACTTCTCTGCATGCCTTTCATCGCAAAGTGAGCCCGTTCCTATCATTTCCCGACTTACTCCCCTTCTCTCTGTGTTTATGCCTAGTATCTTTTTCTCTAAGTGTTTGGTGAATTTCTTCCGTTGCGAGTGCAAAAAATCTCCTTACTAATTGCACATTAGATGCAGGCCCATACTCTCAGCTTACCGCTAGCAGCTGTTTAGTGTTTCAATGTTAATTCCAGCGTAAGCGGGTCAACAACCTCGAGTGTGCCTTTGTTCCTGCTGCCACGTGGGAACCTGCGCTGCTCAGCTGTTCGTGTGCCTTGCTGACGAGACGTCGGGCCTACCTACCTACGTGCTGGCCAATGGAATAAGGGGCGTATCGTATACAAATTAATTATTTTCTTTGTGTTCTGATACTTCTTCGCAATGACTTATGAACCAAATCTTAAAGAGTTAACTGCAAGGCGTAGTTCCATGAAGGGACGCGTCACTAAGTTTAGAACATATCTAGATTCAATAATGACATTTGAGAGCATTTCTAAAGTAGAAATAAACAAGCTTGCGATGAGGTTATCTAGAATAGAAACTTTATTCACTGACTTCGACGAGCTGCAGAAACAAATAGAAGTACTTAACGAGTCAACTCAAGATGTGGAATTAACCACTCGCGATCTAATAGAACAAGAGTTTGATCATTGCATTTCTATTGCCCAAGAGTTTATTCAATCGCATAGTTCACCCCCAAGGCTCGATGAAGGCAATACTTCTAGTTGTGCTGCTTCTAACAGTTGTCATCATCATCAGGATGCAGCTGGTACGCTAGGTTTTAAATTACCTACTATAACTATACCTAAGTTTGATGGCACTTACAACAAATGGCTGGAATTTAAAGAAGTATATTCCACGCTAATTCATGATAATTCTCGAGTTCAAAATATTCATAAGTTTCATTATCTCTGTTCGTATTTGGTTGGTGAAGCTGCTCGAGTACTAAGCAACTTAGAAGTGTCAGACAAGAACTATCATGAAGCTTGGTCGCTTCTCTGCAATCGCTTTGACAACAAAAGGCAACTTATCAACAATCATTTACAATCACTATTCACTTTTGAGTTGGTTCGTGACACTGATAAGTCTCTTAGGTTTATGATTGACCATGTTAGCAAAAACCTACGTGCCCTCAGCACTCTAGGACTACCTACTGACAAGTGGGATGTCCTAATCATTCATATCCTAGTGGCAAAATTGGACAACAGTACTGTCTTTAAGTGGGAAGAACACCGTAACAATTTAACTGAAGTACTTACTCTTGATGATTTCTTTTCCTTTCTGAACAATCGTGCTAATGTTCTTGAAACAGTTAACAGGAATAAAACTGACAAACAGACACACAACAAACCAAGCTTAAACAACTCTCATCAAAACAAAACACAAGTCAAATCTTTGGTTGCTACGTCAAAGGAGGCTACCTCCTCTTCACCTCGTCACCTTGAGTGTGCAGTGTGCTCTGGTAAGCACCGCATTTACGAATGCACAACATTCAAGTCTAAGACTCCTGAAGATAGGAACTCCACTGTGGCTTCGCTTAATTTGTGCACAAACTGCCTAAGATCTGGTCATACTAGTCAGACCTGCAAACTACCAGGTTCATGTCGCACCTGTAAACAAAGGCATAATTCTCTGCTACACTTAACAGATGTCGTGCCTTCGGCTTCTAACCCACCTAAATCTGTTGTCATGTCGACTTTGTCAACTTCCAATATCTTACTGTGTACCGCCAAGGTCCGCCTAACTAACCCCAATACCAATGAAACCGTTTGTGTTCGAGCTTTACTTGACAGCGGGAGCCAATCGTCATTTATCACAGAAGGTGTTAAACTAAGACTTAACTTGACTCCTCAGCCATCTAATGTCAGTATCGTAGCCATAGGAAACAACACTCTAAATCTAAATCCTGAGCGATGCTCGCTCAAACTACAGTCTATGTCAACTTCATTCGAAGTAACCATGTCATGTTTAGTATTGAAAACTATAACGGACGATCTACCAAAACACCCTGTTAATATTAACTCACTAAAGTTAAGTGATTACATACTTGCAGACCCCAGCTTCAATGAACCTTCCCCTATTGATATGCTCATCGGCTCTGACCTGTTTTGGGATTTGATAGGTTCCAAACAGCAGTCTCTAGGATTCAACAATCCTAACCTTCGTAGCTCCAAGCTCGGATGGCTCATTGCAGGTCCTGCGCCTACTCAAATCCAAGTTCCGCCTAAAAGGTCACTTGCTTGTAATTTTCTCATAAAAAATGAAAATCAGGTAGACATTGAAAGGGAACTAACTAAGTTCTGGGAACTTGAAAACATCCCCATAGCTCAACCTCTCTCCGAAGAACAAAGGCTGTGTGAGAAATTCTATCTCTCCACTTCATATCGAGAAAGTGATGGCCGTTTTTGTGTAGGTATTCCACTTAAAGATGGAGTAGATTGTCTAGGCGAATCCTACTTCACTGCTAAAAAAAGGTTCGCCAATCTAAAGTCTCGATTCAAAAAAAATCCGGAGCTAAAAAGAATGTACTCTGACTTTATACATGAGTATGAAGACCTTGGCCACCTGTCAGACTCATCGGAAACGAAACCTACTGATGCTTACTTTCTCCCTCATCATCCAGTCCTCCGAGAAAAAAGCGAGTCCACTAAGCTCCGAGTTGTGTTTAACGCGTCGGAACCCACTACTTCTGGTTTTTCAGTCAATGACCTCCAAATGATAGGCCCTACAATTCAAGATTCGTTATTCAACATTTTACTTCGATTTCGACAATACCGTTACGTCGTTACTGGAGACATAGAGAAGATGTACAGGCAGGTCAATGTAAGGGAATCTGACCGCAACTTACAACTAATTCTATGGCGCAATGATGAGACTGAAACCCTGCGCACTCTAAAACTAAATACAATAACCTACGGCTTCGCGAGTTCTAGTTTTCTCAGTACTAGGTGCATTTGGCAGATCGGTGAGGAGTGCAACGATACCAATATTAAGACTATTATTCAGAACGATTTTTATTGTGACGATCTCCTGACTGGTGCCAACACTGCTGAAGAGCTACGGCACATTCAACTCGCTGTCTCCGAGGAGCTTGCTAAGGGTTGCTTTCCACTAAGAAAATATCGCTCTAACTTACCTGATCTTCTATCCAACTCCGAGTCTTCTGAAGACTCCAATCTAATAATCAGCAATGCCACTAGTACACTCGGCATTGGCTGGGCCCCCCAAGACGACTATATAAACTTTCCTCTAGACTATTCATCAAGCACTAAAACTACTAAAAGAAGTATTTTGTCTTCTACATTTAAAATCTTTGATCCTCTAGGGCTATTGTCTTTGTGCACTATTAGCGCAAAAATCCTACTACAAAAAATTTGGGCCGAAAAAATAGATTGGGATGAACCTGTCCCCCACTCTATCCAAGTTTCTTGGGAAAGGTTCAGTCAACAAATCAGCACTCTATCGTCCCTTAAAATCCAAAGACAGGTCCTAGCCAATAACACAGTTGATATTGAACTTCATTGTTTCTGTGATGCTTCACAGCTGGCATATGGAAGCTGTATCTATCTCAGATCCGTCGACAAGGATGGCTATGTTCACGTTAACCTACTATGCGCAAAGGCCCGTGTATCTCCCATCAAAGCTTGCACTATCCCTCGTTTAGAGCTATGTAGCGCTCTTCTAGGAGCGGAATTAAGCACCGCTGTCAAGGGAGCCTTGAGGATCGAGCTGAAACGCTCTGTGTTTTGGACCGACTCCAGTGTTGTGCTTGGCTGGCTGAAATCCCCCAACAAAACTAAAACATTTGTAGCAAATAGAGTATCCGCTATAGGTGAACTTACCGATTCAAATGCTTGGCGTCATGTTCCTACTTCCGAAAACCCAGCTGATCTTGCCTCGAGAGGCGTAGAACCGAAAGAAGTTAATAACCTAACTTTATGGTGGCACGGGCCATCGTTTCTCAAACAACCCGAGTCATCTTGGCCAGCGTTGTCTATAGAACGGAATATAGAGCTACCTGAATTAAAAGCAATGTCCGCTTTGGTGGCGGAGGATGTACCTGCGGTACCAGACTTTAATTTGCAAAAATTTTCGAAACTTTCTACTCTACAAAGAGTTATAGCCCAAGTATACAGATTTATTCACAACTGTAAAAAACCAAACAATAAATTAACGGGAACCCTACAAGTTCATGAACTAGACAAGTCCATAACTGTTCTCATTAAAATTGCCCAAAATGATGATTTTTCAAAGGAGATCATTTCATTAAAATCTAAAAAATCTCTCAAACCAAATACTCATCTCTGCTCGTTGAACCCTTTTCTTGACGATGCAGGGGTCGCGTTGGAGGTCGCATCGATACCTCTTCCTATCCCTATGAAAAAAGACACCCTGTTGTTTTAAAATCTAATAATTATCTAACTAAACTAATTTTTCAGGCTGAACATTCCAAACTCTTGCATGCTGGCCCTCAGCACATACTTGCCTCAGTCCGAGAGCGCTACTGGCCCATCGGAGGCCGAAGGCTCGCTAGAGAAGTCGTAAGACACTGTCACGTTTGTCGTCGATTTAAGGGCGAAACTATGACTAATATTATGGGGGGCCTACCCGCTCATAGAGTAGAACCTGACTTCCCCTTCAGTACTGTTGCCACCGATTTTGCTGGCCCCTTCTTAATCACAGATCGTAAAGGTCGAGGGTGCAAGATAACAAAATGTTACCTATGTATATTTGTTTGTTTTCGTTATAAGTGCCTTCACTTAGAAGTAGTTAGTGAACTCACCAAAGATGCCTTTATACTTACCTTAAAACGATTTATTTCGCGTAGAGGAATGCCTAAGGTTATTTATTGTGATAATGGTGGCAACTTTGTGGCCGCCGCTAAAGAACTAGGCAATTTTCTACAGTCTAATTGTAATTCTATTTGTGACTTTGCTGCTGGTCGGGGCATTGAATTTCGTTTCTCTCCCGTATACGCTCCTCATTTCAATGGGCTGGCCGAGGCCGGCGTCAAATCAGCAAAGCATCACCTATATCGCACTTTAGGTCAATCTCACCTAACCTTTGAGGAATTGACCTCTGTATTTACACAGATAGAAGCTATCCTAAATAGCCGACCCCTATGTCCTTTGAGCCCATCGCCTAATGATTTCCAGTCCCTTACCCCAGCTCACTTTTTGATCGGCAGACAGATGATGGCGATCCCCTCGTCGAGCTATCTTGACTGCGCTACTCACCGCCTCAACCGGTTCCAGCGCATAGAGCAAATCAAGCAGCACTTCTGGAGCAGATGGTCCTCGGAGTACATCGCTGAGCTTCAGCAAAGAACCAAGTGGCGAGTAAAGTCACGAGATCTCAAGCTTGATGACCTTGTTCTGGTAAAGGAAGCCCAAACGCCGCCCTTATGCTGGCGCCTAGGGAGAGTCAGCCGTCTCTATTCGGGCCCAGATTGCACGCCGAGAGTAGCTGATATAACAACTGCAAAGGGTATTATAAGGAGAGCAATAAATCGGCTGGTCCTACTTCCCACCTCTGAAGAGAATGAAGAAAATAAAGCTTGAAAGCTTTCCTAGAGCTTTCAACGGCCGGGAAGATGTTGACGCCGATTCATTTCCGAACGCGTCAACCTTTGTGAGTTTTGAACGAAGATTATTCCACCAATAGAAAGGCCACCAATAGTAAAACACCAATCACCGAGCCACACCTCAGCGGCGTCTGCGGCGGCGGAAGCCTAACATACGGTCGATATATCACGTCACCCTTAGCCAATAGGACGCCGTAGAAATGACGCGACGTCTCGGAAGCAACCAATCGCAGTGGCAAGATATCACGTTATGCTCCGAGTTTAGCCACGCGAGGAATGACAAAGCATTCGACATCAAATCTCCTAACATAAAGGACAGTCCATTCAAAGGTTCCAAACATATTTGTAATTCTATTAAGCCGATTATACCCAATTGTACTCAAAATCTACCTTTTATTAAAGTTTGTTCCCTATACTGAACAATATTACAAATGCGAAAGTTTGTATGGATGGATGGATGTTTGTTACATCTGCACGCCAAAACTATTAAACGGATCTGGCTGAAATTTTGCATACAGGTGATTCTAATCCTCGAATCAAACCAAGGCCACTTTTTATATCTTAATCGATTTAATGTAGGCATCTATCGTAGTCATTTACTAACTCAATAAAACAATTTTGTACCTGTCAATTGTTTTCATCAAAAGCTACTGCAGGTTGCAGCATTTGTTTCAATTACAAATAATAGTTCTCATACTCGTATATTTTCTATTACTCGTACGAGTATTTGGTTGTTATTTTCTTATTCAATAAAGTACTTTGTACAAGAACGCCAGATTTTTTACAAGGTCTTTAATGCAGTACATATTTTTATGCTCTGCCTGCTTTCGTTAAAATTTTTAGCCGAAAAAAATACGAGAAAGTGAAATTACGCTTAGGCGAGCGCCTCAATCAAGTAAGCGAAGCAGTGAAATTGGTTTACAACTTTATATCCCGGTTATAAGGCTTAATTTTTATTAACATTGTACACATTCATTTGTTAAAGTGTTTACGTTCACGGGCCTGAAAAAGGAGAACCTAAGATAAAGTTTAATTTTATTTGATTGGATGATGATGATGACATGATTTAGATAGATCCGTTAGTTTAAAGCACTGATTTATCAATTCGTTTCGGAAGCAGTTACTTTGTTTTTGTCTTTGGTAAAGAGGCGATTCACCTCTACGAAGATACTAAAGATGGAATGGATAGATAGCTAGTCAGTATAATTATACATTCCTACACAGGTCATCTTAGGTCATTACAAATGCTAGGCGTTTTGAGTTTTTTTTTAACTTAAGCAACATAACCAAACTCTGATTTTCAGATCTACATAACTTTTCGGTTTTAATTAGTAGGATGGGTATTCCGTTAAATAGCTATTTTCTAGTTAACTGTAAGTACTCAAATAAACAATTTCTTGACGCCACAAAAAATATGAAACATAAAAAAGAACATTTGTTTTAAGATAGTCACGAGATAGGAAGGAGCCCCTTGTTAAGTTAACTTGACTATTTATTACCACTATTTAGCTCTTCTATTTTAAGCCTATCTTGAAAGGTGTATTAAGATACCTATATCTAAGCATTTTCATTGCGTAAGATAACAAACAATTTACTTATTTAGGCTTTTAAAGTTCCTCTTGACCTGGTTATGAAACCTTTGAATATAAAACAAGGTATACCGGTTTGTTAGACCTAGTCACATCTTCCAATGTTAGTACAGGATTCGATTTTGCATGAGTTGTGTGCTTACAACTAACCAGCTTTTATTGGGTGGACATCATCGAGTTAGAATAGGATTCTAACTCGATGGTTGACATGCATCCGCTCCGACGTTCGTTCGGAAGCATTATTGACAACATTGCACTGCACATATTACCGACTGGTTCGTCAACTCGCGTTAACCTCAAGGGTGCCCGCGAGTTGGCATCTTCCGATTTTACTATTTTTTGTTGTCTTTTCGCGGGCACATGTTAAACGTGGTTGTATACAGTCAGTTATAAATAAACTGTAACTGCCAAGACCAGCAGCAGAGTTCCAAATCCAAAGTACCAGGTCATCAGAAATATTACAGAGGGTGGCACAAGGGACAAAAATTTAATGTAAATAATGTCCATTGATCTCTTTTTTCGATTAATTTAAATACCTCCGGAATACTAGGAGAGTAGAAGTGTATTGGCGATAAAATAATATAATTATTGAGGAGTGAGTTTAATCACTGAGGTGCCTTTTTCTCTTTAACCTCAACAGACTTTGGGTCCACTGCTTGGGCCCCTAAAGCCATTCCCCCCTATAAGTACCTTATTGATTTCTAACTCATGAGGTCCCATTATCCCCACGTTGAGTATGTGGGTTGGGGATCGCAGGTCGGCAGCTGCTGCCTGTCCTCGATGGATATCCCTTAGTCGCCCCTTACGGTATCGGCGGGAAGGATTAGGGTGGTGCAAATTCTAAGGCGGCACCACACGTCTAAGACTACGACTTTGCCTTCTCGCTACTTGCCCTTTTTAATTATTAGCACCTTTATACATTAATAAAAAAATAATATGTGCTCTTGATAGCTGGTAAACCTTGAAAATATTTGAACTGAGTAAATAGTTTAAGAAGTCAATATTTAAATTTGCAAAATAATTCAATGGCGGAAAAACTCTTGTCTATTGCGATGCAAAATTTTCGCTAAGACTTATATTAAAATTATTTTAAGTTAATAATTTGTACTGGCAATTCCACCGGATAAGTGAATTTCCGTTTTCATAAACACACCAGTTATTTTTATAATAGGTCAATACTAGGAGCCAAATATATCAACAGATTTTTAACTTTTTCTAGGACAAAAACAACAAAAAAATTAACAACGTCATTCACGCTCATGTAATATGTCCCTAAGTAAGCAAAACTTGGGTAGTGGGTACCCAATTGATGGCATACTACTGAACTTTCAATAAAATTACAATAAAAGTAAAGAAACAAATTATAATAAGTACTTTTGATTGAAACCGTTGAGTTAACTGCAAAGAAACCATCTATAAGAAGCTCAACTGATTCAAATCAATAATAATCGGATGCGTTCTCAAGACACTGCAGCCGCTGGCTACATTGCCCACATTTTAATTCGTTCGATTCGTTTCCGAAGCGAAAACGTCAGATTCGAATTTGATTTCTATTACGACGGTACTTTAAAACGCTATTTTGATTTCACAAAAGTTTCCTATATCGAATCCGACGGCCTTTCCAACGAATTAAAATACCCTGTAGGCTGTCGGGTCACAACTAAAGAAGTACCCTTGTATTCATATTTCAACACGTGCTATGCAGAGCCATACCTAATAGCAGCCAAAAGTTCAATCGTTATTACTATATCTCAATTTGTAGATTGCAATTTGGTTATATAACTCAAGGGCATGGAAAAATACTTGGTAGTGAATACGTAACTTCAGATTGCAGGTCAATACGCCTAATATCATTTCGATGAAAGGAACAAGCCAAGAGCGATCGATAAAAATTTGCATAATAAGTAATTTTTTATTTAATAATAATTTTATTGGGGTTCCATTCGTGAAGGAAGGTCGTTTGTAAAAAGAATGAAATTAAAACAATTGATAGGATTAAAAATTCTTCTGTTAAAGTTGGTTAAAAAACGATCACCAATATAAAAAATACTGTACCTAAATGGTGCAACTATTAAACATTTTTGATAGAAAAAGGTATTAATAAGGTATACATAAATACTACAAACCAGTCTCCATTCTGCCTGGCTGCCGTAACCGAAATAAAGCTAGAAAAACATATCATTATCATAAGAAAATTCTACTTATGGCTATATTTTAGTATGCTTATATTAAATTAAAATTGTTTATATAAGTAAATATTTTTATAGGACACAGGCACTTAAAGACGAGTTGCAAGGTCTTGCCGAACAATATAAACTTCAGCCCATAGTAATATTTATATTGGTAAATACTGTTAGAGGATCACTTATAATTTAGCTCGTTCCTGAATTAAAAAATGCTTCAATTCTTCCCTTGCCCTATGGAACCAAGTCACGTAGTCAAAACCCACGCAACATGTGAGAGCACAGATTGAGTATGAAGCAAACGCACTGCGTAACAGATTAGAAAAAGATGTTATGCTAAAAGAACACCATGTTCTCAATGACTTTGCTCTTGTAATCTCAACACTTTTAGATATGATCTAAAGCATGTTAGAAGTGATATAATTTTAGAAATCGTCTCGGCCGTGAAAAGACAAAGTGATTACCTACAAAATATTACATGTTCACGGAATCTTGGACCTTCACGGTAGTAATTTGGTTGATGACCAATTTTGAAAACTTTCACTACTTATAAAATTACTTCTTTGACGTCAGAAAACGAATAGAGGGGGCGGTTCGGTTGTCACACTAGGCCTAGATCTCCCACAAGATCCCTGTGGTAAAACATTCGAATTACATACAATTCAACAATTTTTAATTTGGTTCCTTGAGTGTAGATATACGATTGCGAAAAAAAGGATGATACCTATTAGATCCATTGACTACATCCATGATGGATCTATCGATAACACCGTTTCTCACAAGATTCACTTTGGAAGATGTGTTTGTGTGATCTATCGAGGACTTTATTTTTCTTACACGATACACGATAGATCCATAATATTATGAGCATATTTGCATGTCTGTTTGGTTTTCTGTCAGAAATTACGACACAAAAAATCATAAAAGTGCACTGTTTCTCACATAATTTGTTCGAGATATCAGGAAAAACCCTCAAACCCTGCGGGCTATTGAAATGATCTCTGTTTTTATTCGTAGGTTATTTGGTTCCACTAGTTTCTACATAAGTTGTGTAGTTTTCTTGTAAAAAGCAAAAAACCGCCGCCGCCGTTTCAAAAACTAATGGTCTGTCCTGTTTTTATGACTGTGAAATCCTATGCCTTCCAAATGACGCTTTATGCGCCCTCATAAGTTATCTAAAGAGAAAATGATTCGCCGGTGTCATCAGAGCTGAACGTCTCCAATAGAATTGGCATGCTTCAGCAGTAACACATTTTTGCATATCTGCACTATTCACAATTTTAATAATCAATATTCACTTACTAGTTTTTTGGTGTCTTGTCACACTATTTTAGTCTTGAGACAGCACTGGCACTATAACTTTTCTAGAGTTCAACTGGTCCTAACTGACTTTTACAATAATGACGATACGCAATACGAGTCGGATAAACCTGCACAGGCCCATGGCCCGAAATCGAATGGACTAGACAGATATGAGCAAACTATTCCAAACGAATAGAATACAAGGATGCACGAAAACGGATGTGTAGAAACAAAATGAACAAATGTGGTTATGAAAACTAATTATTGTATTTGAAATTGTTTCAGGATATACCAGTATCCTGAGTTTGAAATCGAAGGACGTGGGTTCAAAGCGTGCAGCATTGAAGATACATGTTTTTGGTGTTTGATTAAACAATAATTTTGTATAATTAACACATTGAGTCATGAAATTATTGATATGTAAATTTCAGCATCAAGGAACTTGGTATAAAATGCTTGATTGAATTTGTAAACCTAATAACATTTGATTATTTAGAAACTATGATAGCAGGGTAGCGTGCTTAAAGAACCTACATATATTTGAATATATGATTATTATTGATTATGTTAAGAATTTAGATTTTTTCTGTAGTTTTGTTCTTGTTTACATAATATATCTTATTGTTATTTGAACTGAATCGAACAACACATTATGCTAGATTAATCTTTATCATTGTCCAGCCTTATAGTGAACAACAATTAATGAATTTCTACAAGGAAATATTTCACTGATGTTCTTCTGCCAGTCAAATCAAACTTCCTAGATACTGCCCTCAATATCTTCTGGCCAAGAAGCAGGTGGTCTGCCTCGGTCATATATTGGGCCATCAATTGGTAACTACTTGTCCATTGGAGATCCTTGCCAAATGCTCAAGTCCATCTCCACTTTAGTCAAAAGAAAATGTACAATTACTTAATTATACAAATGTACATGTACAACAACAGCATAATATTGTATAGGTACATATTTAACAAGGAAACCATCTTGTACGTGTGCATCACAATCTGTACATCCTCGAAAGATGTAGTGTAGTATTCGTTAGACAGCACTCATAAATATGCACTCATTTATTCCAACAGTGAACGGACTAGTCACATGGTAGACAAAACTGAACGGGCTAGTCACATAGGGGACAAAAGGGTTGACAAGTGATTTTCAATTGGCAGTAATTTTTCAGCTCTATCTGCTAAAATAATCTTTTGGCCCAAATACTAGTGAAAGAAGCGCCCCCAACTCTTTTATCTTATTATTACTTTCAACACAGTTTTAAAAATCCATTGTATAGTTTGTGGTATATTATTATCTATAAGTTATTTATTGATTCTTCTGTAATAGTTTCATTAAGTAAAGCTTAGGCAGAGATACGTAGTTGCGCTTTTTGGCCATCTCTTCCTAATCTATGTAAGACAAAACTATTACAGAGAAACTATTACAATAATATGATAAAATAGGTGTCGCTGTCATATTGGCTCGGTATGCGCCTTTGGACAGTGTATAATAAAGTCTGATCCAATGGTAAAGGCAGATTACACTTGGTTGCCTACTCCCCAGTGTAATTTGCGTTTACGTACGCCAAAGACATTTTATTTTACTTTATGTTCTGAGTTCTCATTTACTTCAAGTGGATAATTTGCTGTTTCACGTCAACAACATCATTGCACCCAGGAAAATCCCAATTTTCCCCATAAGAAACGATAGTATTGTAAACCACAATAATTATATTCACGCTCACAGAGCGGGCATGTGTTGATTACGTAGATAACTTCTGATTAGATCTCATTAAGAATGGTACGATGCTATTATGTGGTTTACCTGGTGAAATTTGCAAAGGAACATTATTTGCCCATTATGTCTTATTATGCATTATTCAAAATCATAGATGACATGTCTTTTTCATTATAATGATGATAGTGCTTTGTTAACGCCTTGCTGAATAAAATGGGGCTTCAAGTAATTAAACTATAGTAAAACATGGTAAAAAGTGAATTTGTCTGAATTTTTCATAGATTATCTATGAAAACTTAAGACAAATTCGCTATGTATGTAGTTTTTGCGTCAAGCTGAAGACAGGGCGCTATGGCGCTCATTAGGGGAGGCCTATGTCCAGCAGTGAACTAGTATAGGTGGATGATGATGATGATGTAGTTTTTACATGCGAGAAGTTTTATAGTGTCATTAATTATTACTGAGTGAGACAGACAGATTTGAATATACATATTTCATTTTGTAAGTAATCATTATAATATCGTATATAAAAATTTGGTGAGATTGGTGTCAAAAGAGGGTCTATATTAAAAATAAAAAATTAATTATAATGTATTATTTTTATATGTTTTGTTTACAATGTTTATATAAGCCATTGGCATCACCTTTAAAGTGTCAGAGATAATGTATTTCTACCATGTTTCCCTTGATAATAATAATGGATAAGTACAAATTACTACCTGGGTACAGCATGACATAATCTGCTGACGTCCACACCATCAGTTGATAATTAAACCGGTTGCTCCAAGAACACTTTAGATGTAAAGAACCAATTGTGCCAGGTGTTAGTTATTTGTAGTTGCCTAATGTATATAGATTGCTTATAATAATTGCTTTAGAATATTGAAACAATACCTTCGTTCGGGTCATTCACTTGTTCTACTGATCCAGTTTTAGATGTACGTCTATTTATATTACACACCAAAGATAGTAGATTGTATCATGATTTTTTTACGTTCGGATTACGAGAAAAGGTAGGCCAAAAATAATATGCATGTACTGTCTAATTTGACGCGGCGCGGCGGGCGAAGGTCCGCCGCGGACGCAGTAGTTGCAGGTTCGATTCCCGTCTCGGGACAAATGTGTGTACGATCTGCAGATATTTGTTTAGGGTGTTCTGGATATTTTCTATGTTTGCTAAAAAAATTGTATTATGTACCTTTATTATTGGATAATTTTATTCGAATTTTTATAATTAGATTAATCTTAAGTAACTGATGTAATTGGTTTTACAAAAATCGTGTTAGTTACTGAATAAATAAATTACAAATAAATAAATATCAGTTATTTACTAGGTAGGTACCCATAATACAAGCTCTGCTTAGCGTGGCGCTAGTTAACGATGTGTGAATTGTCTACTATTATTTATTTATTATTTGTAATTACGAAAATAACAATAAATAATAAAAATAATACATCTAATATTTTTACAAGAAACTTGAAAAGTGAAGAGACAGAGGGAATTTACGTAATCTGCGTCAAAATAATAAATCGCTATGCCCAACAGAGGGGCATGAACTAATTTAAACTATGTCTATAAACCTATTTGGAATAAATGACGACCTCTGTGGTGCGGTGGGCGAAGGTCTGCCTGCGACGCAGGAGGTTGCGGGTTCGATTCCCGCCTCGGGACAAATTTGTGTACGATCTGCAGAAATTTGTTCAGGGCGTTCTGGATGTTTTTCTATGTATAATAAAAAATATCTATCTAAGTAGTGTATTGTATTATATATATCAGTTATCTAGTACCCATAACACAAGCTCTGCTTAGCTTGGGGCTAGATAATGCTGTGTGAATTGTCCAGCATTATTTATTTATTTATTATAAATAAATAAATGATTATTATTATGAACTAGCCCCGCGGCCTCCCTTGTGTGGAAAATTATGTTGAAAACTAGATAATGCTGTGTGAATTGTCCAGCATTATTTATTTATTTATTATAAATAAATAAATGATTATTATTATGAACTAGCCCCGCGGCCTCCCTTGTGTGGAAAATTATGTTGAAAACTTTCTTAATTATTTCTTTTATAAGATCCTTTGCCTGACCATAACAAATACAACAAAAAAAGAATTAGCGAAGTTGGTCCAGTCGTTTACGTGTGATACCTTGACCAAGGCAAATGGGGATTCATTTTTATTTATATTTATAGATATATAGATAAACTATGAGTATAATAGTAAATTGATTTTTGTTAAAATAGCGGTTGATGGAAGTGATTGAAATAAAATGGCTGTGTGTTGGGAGTTTATGCAATTATGCCACGACGACAAATGTTCCGTTTGGTTAAGCTTATAGGCTAGAACGTATGTAGACATGGACTCATTACCACGAATTACCTACGGAAAAGGCAAACCATCTTACAAATCAATAGTATATTAAAGAATATTATTTTAAGGATATCTTAGGAAATGAAGAAGGAGAGCATAGAGGATTAACATCATCGTAAAAGGGTAAACACCATAAAGCCAATTATAGTGAGTTGATCAAACTGAAATTTTGAGTCAATGTAGTTACTTTTAGATATGAGAAACTAGGAAAAAAAACGTTGTTGTTACAACTATCTACAGATGTCTCAACTGATCTTATCATAAAACTTTTAAATCCATCATGGTTATTAATATTAAAGTTAAATCAACGGGATGATTATGCATGAAACTGTGCCGAAATATTGGAAAGCTCAAAATTCAAATCATGGTAAATATCCCGTTGAAAATAACTTTTGATCTTATCATAATTTGAATATAATTTGACATTTACTTACTTGCTTTTATATATATATTTCATTCTAATGTTATTTACATCGCGATATTTACCATGATTTTAGCTGTGCCGAAATATTGGAATGCTCAAAACTTAAATCATGGTAAATATCCCGTTGAAAATAACTTTATGCTTTTATTTAATCTAGGTAGTAGTAGTATTAATAATTGTAGTTATAATCTGTGAATTTGATGTAATTTTGGAATGATATATATAAACTATTATGTGACATGTTTATAAGCAATCCGTTTTAATCCTTACAAAGGTAGTATAAAGGTAATTAACCTAAAGGTTAGTAAAAGAGGAGGTTCTCAACTAACCTGTTTTTTTTTATTTTTGTTACTTCAGAACTTTTCACCGGGTGATCCGATTTTGACGATTCTTTTTTTAATTGACCCATTTCAATTTGGTTCAGTTCTGACAGAGGCATCCATGAGAAAACCATATAAATGAAGTTGGTTTGAAGTTTTTCAATACAATCTCAATTATTTTACTACTAACATTTATAGTAAAAGACCGAAATAAATGGATAGAATTGAAAAACAATAATTCACACTCTTCACACTTCGTAGTAATATTAAAGAGAGATTGCTCTACCTTGCAAAAAAGTTGCAGTCTATGTATTTAAACACGTTGAGATCTTTGACCTCATAATATTCGCAAGTCATGAATCTAAGAATGTTGGCCTAGACAATAAAATTGCATGTTTTTAGAGTTTTCAAGGTACATCTTACGTACAGTAAAATTGCTTCATGGTTTACTTATTAACGAGACGATATCTATATAGGTGTGAATCGGCGTAATTTGGGTAAAGTTAAAACCGTTTTTCTTCTTATTCTTTATAGAAAAAGAATTGAAAAAAAATATGATAATCTATGCTATACAAGGCATTTCCCCTTGTTTTTGAAAATTTTAAATTCTAATTTCAAGTGTCTGAAATAATAGTGCAAAGTACCATCCGTTTTCTCAGTTAAAACCGTTTTCTCCTGAACTATCATTCACAAGATTTTTTTAAAGTTATCACCATGTAGAATATAAGGCGTACAGATGCGCCGCCATGCGCCTTTTTATCTTTTTATTATGTATACGAAATTTAAAAAAAATTCAACATCCGTCGTACATCATCATCATCATCATCATCAGCCTATATTAGTCCACTGCTGGACATAGGCCTCCCCTAATGAGCGCCATAGCGCCCTGTCTTCAGCTTGACGCATCCAGCATCTGCCTGCAGTCTTTCGCAGATCGTCATCCCACCTGGCCGGAGGGCGCCCTACACTACGTTTGCCGAGTCGCGGTCTCCACTCAAGATCTCGTTTACCCCATCGGTTGTCAGTTCTTCGCGAAATATGGCCGGCCCACTGCCACTCGCATCTGCGCATCCGTCGTACAATTTGTGATAATTATTTTTAATGCCTTTGTGATAGTTTTATTTTGTAAAGCTTAGGCAGAGATACGAAGTGGCCCCTTGTAGCCCAAACAAATTGTATTTTCGCTCTGCCTAAACCATACAAAATAAAAAATAGCCTATAATAGGTATCACAAACTGTATGATGGTTTTTTTCAAATATCCTGGTAATACAATAAAATAGGTGCCGGTGGCACATTAGCTGCGGTATGTGTTCTAAGCATTGATTTAAAAAGGGAAGATAGGTTACGTTCTCCCAGCGCTTATTCAAAAATTGGCATGTGTTACAACTACACGCAAACACATACGCTCACAGTTATATTTCCAGTCAAGTGCAATACAAAGAAGAACAAAGACGGAAAGACGTATCTAGGACCGAAGTGAGACTAAGACAACAATATTTTACGCGAATCACGACCGCCCGTGCCGCCGGTCAGACGGTGACTGATGTGGGAGAAACAATTTTACACAATTTGAGGTTGCCACTTTCGAGCAACCAGTACCTCATCTTCGTTTTTAATAAATCAATGGTTCTAAGACTTTGACGATTGTTATGTGATCCAATCAAGATGGCGATACTGGCGTTTGCTTTCTTTGAAATTAGGGTGGAAAAACTGATGATGATGTTTTCGTAGCCGAATTTCGACCACGGTGGCCAGTCTCGTCGGAGACTAGCCTGGGGCCTGATTCCACTAACACAATCGCCTCACTATGACAATACTATCGCTTCATTATCGCGTTACAATCACCGCCATTGACACCTTTTGGTATTCTACTAACACGATTTAAAGGGATAAATGAGACTTTTCTTCCCATTTTTCTTCCCGTCGAGCGCCTTAGGAGCACCATATAATAATTTTGAAGGAACTAAAGGGAAGAAAAAGTCTGATTTGTCCCTTTAAAGGAACTGTCAAAGGAACAAATGGGAATAAACGTCTGATTTCCGGCATGGAAGTATAGGTTCCTGACTTCTGGCTGCTACTGTGATTTTTCAAAACCTTAATACTTCTACAAACTATACAGGCTACTATGAATAAACTGAAAGCCATAAGAGCATTCTCATTACAGTTCAAATTTCAACAATACGGAAACAACAGAAAATAGGTACTTAGATATTTGATACATCAAGGTATGCAATTGGAGAAAGTAGATATCGACTGCCCTGACATTGAGGAAGATACAAATAAATTTGAGCCTTCACATTATTGAAATAAAGATCTACTGTCATTTGGTGAGGGTTCGTATTTCGTGCCGTTTCCTAAACTTGGTAACACGTAGCTGGAGGTCTGGTAGAGTCGTTGGTTGACGTCACGCATAAGCAATGGTTCTTAGAATATAAATTACCCAATATTTTTTTATTCAAGAGTACTATTTAAAAGAAATGTGTTTTTGAGTAGAGATCGCGACTCGGCAAACGTAGTGTAAGACGCCCTCCAGTCAGGTGGGGAGACGATCAGCGAAAGACTGCAGGCAGATGCTGGATGCGTCAAGGTGAAGATAGGGTGCTTTGGCGCTTATTGAGGGAAGCCTATGTCCAGCAGTGGGCTAATAGGGGTCGATGGTGATGATGGTTAGGCTAATGATGGTTTTAAAAGACGTAATATAATCAAATAAAAATATTATGTATAAACATTAAGGACCTGGTCGAAGTTTTCTTAAAATCGCATGCATTTTTGAGTGAATAACTGAAAATCTCATTTTTAAATATCTCTGCAATTAGAAGAAGTACCTATATAATTTTCTAGCGCTTATTTTAATGTCAAGCAATTTTGCTATTTTCTTTCTCTCCATACAAAATAATAAACAGAGCCTACGGCTGGGCTACGGCTGGCTACGGCTCTTATATCTTTTTTCACATTTTCTCTACCTTTTACTACACTGTACATAATATGTAATTTTACCACACGCGAAGTAATTTTGTCTTACACCATTTACCAGTGGATAGTTAGTCAACTCCATGAGTAAAAGCCCAGTAAGCCCAGTTTGGTCCATTATCAACTACTTTTACTGATCTTAGTACAATAGGACATTAAATTCTAATTATGATCCTTCATTTTTGTAAAAAAGAAATACGCACCTAGTTCTCCTTTCAAAAAGAAAACCTTCACTAAAATTACACTGACCTTAGGTAACCGATGTTGATGACAAAACACTCGCGATATTTCCGAAAGATATTTAACTTTCACACGTCCGGTTGGCATCGAGGTTCAAACACAACTGAAGAAAATGCACCGGCGCGAACGCAGGCATCTAGTGTAGGGCATTACACAGGTAATAAATTTTATGTTTGCAGGTTTATTGTGTGTCATCTGCTCATCGGAATAGTGGTTTGCAGTGAGAGTAAAGCTTACCAGATTACATGTTATTGCATATGAGAATTACCATGTAACCTAGCTTGGCTTGATAATTTATCAGTGTTTTGATTATCAACTCTTCCTTTCAATTTGATTTGTTAATTTATATTTAATTTCATTGTTTAATTCATCAAACACATATTTATTGTATTCAGTTTAACAGTCATTTACTACCCATAACACAAGCTCTGCTTAGCTTGGAGCTAGATAATGCTGTGTGGATTGTCCAGCATCACTTATTTATTTATTTATCTGGAGTGGAAGTAAACAAAGACTTGTAGTTAGTGTTACCTTATCTTTTAGTATAATTATTATACCATCAAGATCATCACTTCAAGGTTTTGTGAATTTTCCTCATTGCGCTGTATCGTTTGTATAGCCTACTATCTTACTAATATTATAAACGCGAAACCTTTTAAGAATGTCTGAATGTCAGTTGGCAGTGTTGTTCCTCTTTCACGCAAAAACTTCTGAACGGATTGGGCTGAAATCTCACACACTGGTTATTCTAATCCTGTGTAAGCTACTTTTTATCCCATAAATTAGTTCCCGTCGAAATAGATCGCCTTTAAACGTTTTAATTAGGTCAGCGCATGCAAAGCCGCGGGGCGCAGCTATTAATCTATAATTATTGCATACAATAGATAGATACAAAAGCTATGGCGCAAATATTTACCTTCTGGTTTGTTTGCAAATAAGAGCATTTAGTTTTACAAGGCCAAACATAATTTTAATATTAAAATATGTGTGAATCGCAGCACAATTCTACGACAAAATTATGCGTGTTCTGCTAAATTAGTTCACTCATTAGAATTAAAACCATTCTAGGCCTTCTGGTGGAGATAACGATTCATTAAAACAAATTTTCTAAATAAATTATTGAAATTCTTCTCCTTCTGAACCATCTTGGTTTTGAAATTAACCCAAAATAACTTCTTCTTAGTCGGTCACTCTTGGCAGAGTGGTTGTGGTCATGACGGGGTCCTGATGAAAAGCTGCAAAAAAGCTATATAGTCTTTTTCAAATGTAAGTAAATAGAAAAATTAAAAAAATATATCTAACTGCAGACTGTTGCAAAAAATATACAAGTAGCTCAACTGATTCATATCACCAGTCGGAAACTTACCCAAAATTACAATTAATTAATAGAAACAAATTAGAACAAGTACTTTTAAGTTTTATTTACAATTAAAATAGTTGAGCGAACTGCAAACAATCTAGAGTAGTAGCTCAACTGATCTATACCAAAACCAATCTTGGTTTTGGATTTTTATTTTTATGTTGACGTTGACTTTTGGCGTTGACTCAACATAATTACAATAAAGTTAAATACCTAACACTAATTTTTCGCTAATTTTCGCTGATAGATATTAAAGTAGAACTTCAAAAAGAGGACAAAGAAAGAAGAGATCAGAGTGACACAGAAGTAGTAGAATGCCGAGGGGAGCGGGCAGGGGGAGAGTTTCTGTTGGTAATGCAGGTCTACCACCACGAGGATGAACTGGATCTGAAAGAAAACGAAAACGAATCATTATACAAGATATGAATCAATGATAAAACGGATGATTCTCATTAGATCCATTGACTAAATCCATGATCCATCTATCGAGAACTTTATTTCTTATAACATCCTTGTTGGATCTATGGAGAATTTTATATTACCTCATTAGATCCATCATGGATCTATTTTTATATCTTTTACTTTTAATTTAGGTTAGTCGTTAGGTAATTAATTTGTATTCAATACAAAATGTACCGCTCTGCAAGTAAATTAAACCGTTCATTCAAAATATTTAGTACCATTTGGTTGACTTTGCAAAATGTTGATATTTCTTGTTTTGCTATATTTGGAATTCTTAGGCCAAATTCGAGTTGGAATTATGCACTGTGGGTTCCGTACCAACTTGAATTGTATACCATTCACCATCAACATAAAAATATCTATAGTAATAAATTAAGAAATGGATCTATAGATAATTTTAGTCCTTAGATCTATGGTGGATCTATTGATATTTATATTTCTAATTACATCCAGTCGTGAGCAAGTGCTCTCAAATATGAATGTAAAAAAAAAGATTTAGATCAACTTAGATCTATCGATAAATTAGCATGATGACAGAAATCAGAACATTATTTAAAAATTGGCAATAAACTTATTTCGTTATGTCTAGGCTAAAGACAGAATTGAGAGCCTATGATTGAATTACATAAGAAATTATCACTTTTATTGGAAAAATGGCCTTATTAAGCAATCGAAACATCAACAACTTGGTGTGGATAGAATTTCTTGATTTGTAAAAGGGCTTGTGACCCGGAATCATTAATAAGTTAGTACTTGAATGGGAATTACTATTAAGTAGCGAAATCAATTCAGTCATGGTTGCTTTATCATAGTCTATAGTCAAATATAGGAGTAAAATATGAACAGATTATACAAAGGTACTGCTGATAACCTCTGTGGCGCAGTTAGCGACGCAGGAGGTTGCGGGTTCGATTCCCCCGGAACAAATGTTTAACGATCTTCAGAAATTTGTTCAGCGTGTTCTGTTTTTTTTTAATAGAGGTATATATGTATGTAGTGTATTGTATTAAGTATATCAGTTACCTGGTATACTTAATACAATACTGAATCATTATTTTCGTATACGAATTTATAATAACTGGTTTTTTAAAAAAAGGTCGAGAATATTACAGCTTCTCTCAGAAATGTTTGTACGTTACGCTTGTATAATAATATATTATATTATTTAAGGAAAAATAAAGACGAATAACCCAAATGATAACTATGATTTTTATTTAATTGATAAAATTTTGTAGCCCTTGGCGCACAAGTCTTACTCTTACTTGAAGGATTTTGTTGTTTATTTGTTGTTTATTACTGAAAGAGGTGACATATTATAATAATACCATGTGAGCAAAGATGTGAGAAGAAGTTGCAAACAAGTAGGTACCAAAACTTACCGCAACCTCAACAGCTTATTATGCTGTAGATCGATATACTGCTGGACGCAGGCTTCCCCCTGATACGCACCTTATTGACTTTTATCTCATGAGGCCCTTAATCCCCACGCTGGGCATTCGGGCATTAGCATTCGGGTGGGGATCGCAGATCAGTTGTAGAATCAGGGCACTGCTGTTCTCCCCGGAGGATATCTCTAAGTCGCCTCTTACGTCACCGCGGAAAGTAGGATTTGTTCAAATTCTATGCCAGCACCACACGGAAACACAACTTACCAACTGAACTTTAGTCAAATGTTTCTTCCACCATGTATACTTTGCATACTCAGGCCCCAACGCTGCGAGTCCATAGTAAGCATACATCAACACATGCACGAAGCTGTTCAGCATCCCAACCACGACGAAGTTGTCCGTAGGATGGTACATGAGGTGGAACCATGTCCAAGTCAGCATGGCTGCGTGGTGGTAAAGGTGGAGAAAGGTTACTTGGTTGTCCTTCTTTCGGAGAACGAAGAATACTGTGTCTAGCATGTCGAGGTGCTTTGCTATGAAGTATGGGTAGATTTCATTAATGACCTGAAACGTAAAGTTTTTTTTATGAAATAGTTGTTAACAATTTGGGTGATAAGGATAGTGGGCAGCAACTAGACATCGGAGATTCCAAGTAGAAGGAAATTTAAGAGTTTGAACATGGTTCCAACCAGACTTATCATCATCATCATCATCATCAGCCTATATTAGTCTACTGCTGCAAAAAGGCCTCCCCTAAGTGTCATAGCGCCCTGTCTTCAGTATGCCAGCATCGGCATCCAGCATCTGCCTGCAGTCTTTCGCAGATCGTCATCCCACCTGGCCGGACTACGTTTGCCGAGTCGCGGTCTCCATTCAAGAACTTGTTTACCCCAGCGGTTGTCGTTTCTTAGAGGGGTCCTTCTAGACCAGTCTACTGGTCTAGAAGGAATAAGAAAAGAATTTGGATGTAAGGTATTTTAAAGGAGTACAAGACAAAATACAAAAAATGACTTGGTCTAATCCATGGCGACCCTGTGACGCAATAAGCAAAGGTCCACCTGAGAAGCAGAGGGATGTAGATTCGACTCCTTCTTCGAAAGAAGTAAATTTTGTATGATCTTGAATGATTTGGTCCCATTGATTAAAACTTTTCAGTTCGATTATTTGTAGGTATAATAATAAAGGTCAACGGTACAAAGTACTTACCCCTTGCATATCAGATCCTCTGGGACATCTTGTGGATATGACGTTGAAATTGTAGATATATCTTAGATACTGAAAAAATAAATATTTAGGTATATTGAAAAACTAAGCACTGCTCTCTAACAACAGGACAATATTTATCAAAATAAGTGTCTTTTGTGAGCAATGAAAATTGTAGGTACGTCTATTACAATTTTCTTCAGGTCATGTATTGATGAATGTATCACTCAAACAATTTCAACCACTCATTGGTTACCTACATTTCGATTTCTACTAAAAAACAATAGAAAATTAACCATGAGCGGAGTTTCATCTCATTCTTGAATATACCAGCTGGTATGAGTTCTCTAGGGGGACAAAAGATGCAAGGATAAGGATTTTATTAGAGTCAGAGTCAGAATCAAATCGTTTATTTCTTTAGACTTACGAAATAAGCACTTAGACAAGTCATTTTTTTCTATATAAACAGCTTGTTAAATTTCAATAGTATTAATGAACAGCTTCACTAGTGCAGAAGCTGATAGATGGTATGGCTCCTGTTATAATTTTGAAAGCAACCCGCTCAGTATTCCGACAGTGCTCCACGCATTCGTGTCCCCATAGATTATTGGTAAAATTCTGAGATAAGTTACGTTCTCCTAGCGCTAACTCAACAAATGACCTGTGTTGTCTCTCAACTCAACTCTTACGACATACACGGACTGAGTTGGTAGGGTCGATTCTTAGTTCCCGACCAACACGAGCGGCTATCTTCTAGCGCCTGATATAAAACAAGAGCAAACTCACAATAAAAACCAGATAAACAGAGAAGGCAACTTGAAACCCGTTGTAAGCGAGGAGTATGTTGTTCAACTTATACGCTGGTTTCGTCTTCATGAATGCAGGTAGGATCTTCACAGTTACGGCTAGGTAGAGGAATATGACAGATCCTAGTCCCATCAGGGTTTCTGGTCCCGTCCATGTTTGGATGTCGGTTTGTGCTGAAAATGAAAATAGGTTCTTTTAAAGGCAAAATGACAAGAATGTTATAAAAACAAATTGTATTTCGGTTTTTGATGTGTCCTTCTAATGAGAAGTGAGTACCACAAGCTCTGCTTAACATTGGGCTAGACTTGGTCTTTTAGACATACATATTATTATAAATATTCACATGTATTTATCGCGTTACCTATTTTTCTCGACTTTTCAATATGTTTACACTCTATCGTGGTCACGGGATGACTGATAGCTAAATCGATATATACCTATAAATATTTATCATAAATCGTTTCAATCAAATCGCATCAGAAAGAACACATGTTTTGATTCGACTGCGGAGTTTAATAAACTTTATATTAGACCAAGACCTTCGTTTATACACTATCCCCTTATTTCTTACATATATATTTCTTATATACAGGGTGTGGCAAATTTTTGGCCCCTTAAGGGTAGCTACCGTTTCATTTGTAGTTAGAAGGTTTTGTTCTAAGGAACTTTCTGTTTTATTTTAAAGAAAAAAATATTGCCATTTTTAGTTTTTTTTTTAAATGTACGGTTCGCCCAAAAAATGACATTTGTCAAAAAAAACAAGTTGGTCTTAATTGAGTCTATTTCCAACCAGGAACACTTTTCCCAAAGGAACATACCAAATCAAATCGTAAGTTTTAGCAATAATAAAAAAATCAATTCCCATACATTTTCTATGAAAAAACGAGAAGTGAAAACAATAATGTCACTCATTCAATGGTTCTTAATTTAAACTCGTATGTAACTACTTTTTTAGGTTGGTAGGCTAATTTTGAAGGCATAGCAGGAATTAAATTTTTACTTACTTTTTAATTTTTATTAAGAATCAAGTCCACCCTGTATAGTCTGCTATTTTAAAATACTGTTAACTCTCTTTTTATCTTCTTCTAATGACATATATGTCAGAGTGAGTAATAATACTGCGTTGCAGCTGTTTAAATTTGGCAAACCATTATGAATAAGGGGGTTAAAGTTTTCCACATGGACCACGTAGGATTAATTCAAGCTTTAGTGCACAGAATCGACGCTAATGCCTAGGTTCATGGCAAGGAAAAAAATGAATTCCAAATCTCAGCGATCCTAAATAGGATACAAGATTTTATTGATAAATTTTAAATTTACATGTCAAATCAGGTTACATTACATTATTGTCAACTCATTTTCAAATTATATTGTTTTATTGTATTTATATTATTTTACTTCACTATTATAGGTAATCTTATTTTTATCCACTTTAGCCCTCCCTACCTATGTTTTGCATCTGACCTTTTTTGGATCGTTATATTAGGCACGTTATATCAGGTATTCTTTAATTCGGGTAACTCTAGTAGCTCACCGAAGCTGGAGAACACTCGCGAAAAGCAAGCGGCGCCATAAAGAAAAAGAAGTTGAACACTCTCTCCGGTAACCATGACTAAGTCTGTGCTTGAATATGTTAATCAGTTGTAAATTATATATTCCATTCGTAATATGGAGTTCGATTTTAGCCGGGTTTCCACCGGTATCGTAGAGGACCCATTTGAACTCTCAAGAGTAAACTATTTTTACCAATAAATAGTTAAGCAGACATGAATGACCTAGTAGAAAGATCATTTTGCGGCGTAAACTCGGTAACGAATTGCTACGATTGCATAAAATACAATCCCTTGTTATCCACAATACCCGACTATCCCATTGACAATCCTCCCACGAGTTCTCTCCTCCGTAGACCGAGACATGTTTTCGGTGACCCCGTTGACCCACTCACCGCCGCTAACCCGGAGGTGACGTCAACCGATTCGTTACCGCACACTACACAGCCGACCAAAAACCGAGCCCGCCGGAAGCGGGGTCGACGAATTCCCTCCTTCCGCCCGCAGGTGCATTCGTGCACCTAAGGCGTAACCTCCATGCCCTCTCGTAGCATCTGGCGACAGCCCAAGCCGTAAACTAGTAGTAGAGTAAACTATTTTTACCAATAAATAGTTGAGCAGACATTAATGACCTAGTAGAAAGATAGTCGAGCGGACAGAATCTGCCCACTCATCTCTCATTTCCCCTGAATTATCATTTTGCGGCGTAAACTCGGTAACGAATTGCTACGATTGGATAAAATACCATGAAGATAACGCTGGCTGGTCTATTCAGGTGAATTTTTAGGTGAATCAAAAATTAATTCCAGTTTTACACACACGTGTATTTCATTCGGCTGTTGCTTCACTAGCTTTCGGATCACCATTTTAGGATCACCCAGTCAAAAGATCTGAGATAACAATCTTAAAAACCTATCGAATTGATAACTTCTTCCTGGTTTTGAAGTCGGTTAAAAAAGGATAAGTACCTACCTACTTCTTTTTGACAGGGACCATGAGTATAACTCGTTCATTTTATTTTTATTTATTTTCTAAATGTAACCAATGAGCTGATTGTATGTCAAGTTTAATGATTATGTTTGTACGCCTTCATAGTTTAGGGATCTAAAATAAGTCTTATGTATTGACTGTAAACTACCGCCCGCATTCACAAACAATAAATGAATTATGAATTAAAAAAAACGTGAATTATGAATTATGAGTTATACACTCGCGAATAATAACTCTTTATAGACCAACAAGATTATAAGAAAGTAGTTATGCAAATATGTGGCGTTATCACTAACAGCGATCTCGTCCACACAACCGCTGGATCATCTTAAAATTTAGAATGACTTACAGTTATCGAAGTTAAAATTCTCCCCTAAGTTCTGGTATCGTACATCCATTTTCACTGCGTATATATTTCACTAAGGTACTGTTCTGACACTATCATTTCTTCAAATGAATTCTAAGTTCATTTAAAACAATAGATTATTTAATTAACTGGATTATTTGAATACGTGAATGTACTTTTACCTATTGTATTCAAACACTGTACCTGATTTCTGTATATAAATGCGAATACCTATAGAATGAGTGATACGGCATAATCGTATAAATTCCTTTTGGTGATCCAGTTTAGCCGGCTATTCCTGACTACTATGTATTTTATTTATCGAAATAAAGTAATTATGGTCAGTAAGTATGGAGCTATGCTCGGAGTTTTTCTGAAGAATACTTTTCGTAACAAATACATATTACTGAGAACCAAAGTTATTGGCATAGCTCTAGCTAGAATAACCAATCTGAAGTGGCCACTGATACTTTAGCTTGCAAATTTTAGAGCGGCCTATTGGCCGGCCATCAGCCGGTTTCTTGAATGCTTGTCACATTGAATGGATAGTCAACGGCTTGTTATATACGAACTGCGGAATCTCACAGCGTGAATTTTAATCTCGCGGAATATAACCTGCGTGCTTAACCTAACTTACACGTACGACGAATAAAATTCCTTGCTATTTTAGCTACCTACGACTTTATGGTGATCCAAACATTCATATTTTTCCGCTAGTGAACTTCCATTAAGTTACAGAATTCTGAGGTGTGACCAGGCAGACAAATCGAGGTATTTTCACAGGGTGTAAACTGGTAAACAAAG
Organism: Eupithecia tripunctaria; assembly: GCA_955876795.1. NCBI lineage: Eukaryota > Metazoa > Arthropoda > Insecta > Lepidoptera > Geometridae > Eupithecia > Eupithecia tripunctaria. The sequence continues at coordinate 2,997,058 of OY041604.1, forward strand.
AATTATTTTTTAGTTTATGATAGTTGGATAAGTTCGGTAGATCTTTCTAACAAACATTTACTTTGCCGTTTGTTCGGACTGTCTATGTCTTGTCTACCCCCTGTTCGTTATCAAATCCATTATTTTTCTTCTTGTTTCGACGTCGTACTGAGTGGTTGTGTTTTAGAAGATTTAATTGTTGTTTTTTTTTTAATCTATAACTTTAGTTAATTTACACGATTGATACCAAACATTGTTTTTATTGGAAAATAATGCATTTAAACCTCAGCTTTGCAAATATGGCCGTCAATCGCCATCGTGATACAAAATTGGTTTAGAAGTCTTATTGAGTACCCAAGTTGTGTTTATGAAATAAAGTTAGTTTATTGTTATTCTTATACAAAATTCCAACCCGATCGGTTCGGTTATCGTGGCTTGAAGAGTTTACAAACATACAAACTCTCGCATTCATAATATGAGTGAGAAAATAATGATGTTCAAGTATAGTTTCTTCATAATATCAGGTACCTTCTTTGTATAATAGGGACTTATAAGCATTGCTATTGCTACATAAGCCACCTTGGCCGTTGCCTTTTCATCTTACATTATGTACACAATGGTGTTGCCACATCTTGCTAAAAGCACTTTGCCCTTTGATTTCACGCCAAATCAATACCTGCGGGCAGTACAAAGTCACCGAGATGCTAATGCCGGGTACAGACTGAGCGAGTGAGAGAAAGCTAACGAACGTGATAGAACAAGAGTAAAATTAACCGAACGTTCATCGAATTCCACTCGCTTGCATTCGTTCGCTCTCGCTCGTTACTGAACAGATTTTTTCCGGAATGTAGGGTGAACAATTGAGGCGAACATGGAAGAAATCATGTAGGTGAGGCGAACGTGGAAGAAACAGATTTTTTCGAAATGTAGGGTAAACAAGGGAGGCGAACATGGAAGAAATCGTCTATTATTATTAGTATATGTTTGCTCAATGAGAGGCATAATTGTCAGAACAGTTTCACTGCGGATGCCGACCAAGACTGCACGATTGTTATCTCGTTCTTTTGTAGTTCATTTAATTATTTATAAGCATGTACGTACTATCTTTCCTAAAGGGCACGCACGCCCAATGCAATAGAGTAGGTACCTAGCTTAAGTATACCTAGTCTTATCATAATATTATAAGACTATGAATATTAAAATTAGAAAATCGTAAACATAATAGAAAAATAAAAAAACAAGTAACCTAAAAAATTAAATGCCAAAGATATGTATATAATTATAATTAAATAAATTTGGTCATACCTATCTGTATTCAGAGACAATAATAATTATTTTTTTTTGATACTTTGTTGTTCCTAAAAAAATCATACCTGTTTTTGGGTAGGTACAGGGTGGGTACCCAAAAACCTTGCCAAGTTTCACCAAGGAGGAGTAGAGGATTATATAGTTCATAAAAAAATTACGTGATTAATAGACGACCCCCTACGTGCTAAACCGAGGCGAGACGAGCACTCATGTATAAAAAAATAACCTGTGTTTATTTTTTTACTCAACCTACTCGGTACTAATTTAACATTTTTCGAGGGACCTGCCGGTAAGGTTGTGAGCGGGTTATTTATTTGACTTGAAACTTGACTTATAGAATTCGAATCACCCAACGATCATATCCATTCAGGATGTCTGACAGCATAGAGTTTATATAGTACTAGTCTGACAGAGATCGCTCTTGAGCGATAACAGTCACACTCGCGCTCGGCTCAACTCGGAGTCACTCGTGTACTGCGACCTGCATGCATGATAGAGTTCAGGTGATCAGAATCCTAACCTTTATTTCTAGAGGACTAAAGCCTTTGTACGGAGACGCGGCGCGCGCAGTGGCGCAGCCCGTCCGTACTAAATTCTAAGGCCGTATACAGAAAGAAAACTTGAAACTTATAAGCGCTTACCGGCGCTTGACAACGCTGGCCCGTTCTTCACAAAGGAAGCTGGTTGTCGCAGTTGTGTATTAATTTTTGATGGCGATTTGACGCGTCGCACACGGCGTCGCTCGCTGCGTCGCGTCGCACGCGGCGTAACCCTTGGTACAAAAAATTCTATTGAATTACTTACCCAAATAAGAGTAGACACAAAAAACTTTACCTGAGTATTAAACTGTTTTCAATATTTGTTTATATTTGTAATTATTATTTCGAGTACATAAAAATGTACGTGCTCAATTAAAAATTTAAGTGAATTGGAGTCAATTGCACCTTATTTATTATTTTATATTAATTACTACTTATCAAGCTTCAAACAACTTGATAGTAAATAAAATACCTTGTCTAAGTGCTTATTTTGTGGGTCAAAAGAAGTTAACGAATCGACTCTGACTCTGACTCTAAAAAGTATTTATTATTAAATGTAATAATCCATCGTGCGATAATAGAGTTTGGTGGCCAAAAAGTGCAACTTCGTATCTCTGCCTAAGCTTTACAAAATGAAACTATTACAGAGGCAAAACTAAATAGCTTATAATAGATATCACAAACTGTACGATGGATTTTTCGAACTTACTGTAATTCATTTATTAATTAAAAAGGAACGCTAACAGCGTATACATCAAGCATTTTGTTTTAACTTAGTATCTAGGCAGGTTCTGATATTATACGCTTATAATAGCTTGTAATCAACGTAATAATAAGATAAAATAGGTGGGGTACCACATTCACTACTGTATGCGCCTTAATAATTGTATTACGCTTGATCCAACGCAATAATCATCTCTGAAAATATAAAAATCAGCTGAACAGACAGAAAAAAATAACATTTACCCTTGCAATCACTAACTGTTAAGACACAGTAGGGTTGTGCAACATCGTGGCCGGCGCGCGCGCATGCCTCAGTAGTAAGCTAGCTGTGGTGTGATTTGTGCCACTCCTGCGCAGCCTTAGGTGAGTGTCCTTGAACTAGTTATAACTAAAAAGGTAGGTCATCGAGCTTAGTTGGATTTTGGCAGAGGGTGGGATGAGAAGTGTTGATAAATTTCAGAGATATAAAAAAAAATAAAAAACTTTTTTCCTGAAATACTGAAAAAAAATGAAGCGGAGCATAATTATTCAGATTTTCACTGATTATGATTTATTGTAGTTTGATGAAATTTTTTAAGTACAAATTGAATAAAAAAAAGTACATACGTGTTAAGTTTCATGAGAAAGTTTCATATTTCAGAAATGTGATAAATTTGATTTCTGCTGGTATTTTGGGCATATCCTTGATTTTCTAAATCTTTATTTATTTAAAGATTTTTTTTACTGACCGATTATATGAAATATAAAGTTGCTTATAGCCTTGACCTAAGCCAAAATAGACATTTGCATAAATTATTAGCACTCGCCGGCAACATTTTTCACGTCGCCGGTTTTAAATACTTCTGATAAACTTCAATATATATTTTTATTTTTGTATTATTAAATCTGATTCAAAAAGGTGAATTAAATATTCATCACTAGTCACTACGGAGTAATAACAGAGGAAAAAATGGCCATGTATTTGTGTAATGCATGACAACAGGTTTTTGAATAGTTATTGTCTACTGGTGGCAATATATGAAAAAAATAAACAGATTTCCAAAAAATCTATTTTATGGAGTTCATCCCCTCGGTATCCAAAATTCCCCTCTTTCTTCTACACACATATGTTTCGTGACACCCTGTATAAAAGTTAAATGGATAATTGTAATGCATCATTTGACAGAAGTAAGTCTAGATGATTCTTAAGAATGTATGAATCTTAGAACAGCCAACTGCCATAGTTATGCCGCAGGTAACTTTTAAAGACAAGATCATTTTCTTTTCTCTGCCTCATTTTCATCCTCGCCTATATTGGTCCACTTCTGGCCTCAGGCCTCCCCCTGATAAGCGCCTTATTTGCTTTTATTAAGGGAGGACCATAATCCCCTCGCCGGGCATGGGGATCGCAGTCTGGTGGTAGAATGGTTGTTTCCTCTGCGTACCGCCAATAAGATGAAATTCAGGGTCGCGACTCGTGGTCCCACTATCCCTGAAATCATGGGTTCGTGGTTCCACTGCTTAGTGGGACTATCAGTCATAGTTAAAATCGTAGGTTCGTGGCCCCACTGCATCAAGTTTATACGTAGAGTAAATACTTGAATTCACTATAATTCTATTCACTAATAATAGAGCTATAGTAATAGTGCCGACTGTAATTTTACGGTTCAAATACTAATAACTTAAAAACTTAAAATGTTTTTAAGACGGTACCCCCGCTTCAAACTAGCGCCGCCAATTTTTGTATCTTATTATTACGTTGAACAATTGAAAACATCTGTAATAGTTTTTTTATGAGATGCGAATTTGCACTTGGTGGCCACCAAACACTGTTATCGCATCTCCTTCTAAACTATACAAAAAAAACTAAACAAATTACAGAGATATTAAAAGAATGCTTATGGTAGGTATCATAAACTGGCCTATCATTTTTGAAAAATACTTTGCTTAACGTAATAATAAGATAAAATAGGCGGTGGCGCCAGTGTGCCTCGGGGTACCGCCTTAACGCATTCACTGCCCAATTTAGGCGCGACATTGGCTGATGTGCGTCTTGGACCATGAAAGTGTTAAGTATTTCTAAATAACAAATGCAAATATTAATTTAACTTTTATACGTTTCCATAGGAACAACGCGTGCGAGGCGCAGCTAGTTTTCTATACAACTGCAAAATAATCCAAATGAGTCCATAAATGACTGATAAGTGAACGGACATACAATCAGACGATTTTAACTTTTTGAGCTAAAGCCTTAGCTAAATTTCGTTTTTAACTTGCATCCTATGGTGGTGCAAATTCTAAGCCACACGACGAAAATAAAGGTATAATTTTGTCGTGTTCCGGAATATTTTTTTTTTATTATTTATAATTTTATACTAGCTGCGCCCCGCGGCTTTGCACGCGTTGTTCCTATGAAAACGTTTAAATTTGATTTCTATCCCACGGGAATTGATTTAAGGGATAAAAAGTAGCCTATGTTTGATTCCAGAATTAGAATTATCTATATGCAAAATTTCAGCCCGATCCGTTCAGTAGTTTTGGCGTATTAGGGTGATAAATCTGTAATAAAACATTATTACAGACCTAACCTAAGTTTTTAAAAAGGTTAAAAAGGTTTTTTGTAGGTATGATGCAGTAGGTAAAATTTGATACAATTTAACTGTACTGACAAACTGTCACAGCGACAGGGTCAAGGCGTAACTGGGGGTCTATAGTAAAGTTAATTGTTTTAACTGTAGTTATAGCATGTAGGGGAGAACTGGGTATTAGCGCTCTTATGTGACGCACGTCTCAAATATACGGACGACAAGTTGCAGTTGTCAGTCGTCGCCCGCTGTCGACTACTGTCGTCTGCAGTTGAGACTTGCAGTCAGCAACTTCCAGTTCGTTTTTATGAGCACTTACCAGGCGTCTAACCATTTAACACCCTGTTTATGGATTAGCTGTGTGGTTAGTGTGGCTTAGAATTTGCACCACCCAATCTCTTCCCGTGGGTGTCGTAGCGACTAAGGGATATCCACCGAGGGCGGGCAGCATCCTCTGCGAACAATAATACCACCCGAACTCCGATCCCCATCCTGCATGCCTAGGGGGATTATGGGCATTACCCCTCATTACATAAACGCCAACAAGGCGCTTACGTCCAACAGAGGAACAATACAGGCTGTTGAGGTTATTTATGGATTATATAAAAAACTACGTATAGCATCAGATTTCGAAGTGGAGGAAGAGGAATTCCTGATTAGTTACTGGAATACGGACTTGCTTCCATTCAACTACTTTAAACTACTATACTACGATAGCAACTTTATAGACTTAGAATGACGTACCTACATCTATTCTATTATCTATATCTTTATATCTTTTTTCGTTGTTGTTAGAATCTGTTTTGTTTTAATATTTAAACTGAGATAGCTAAACTATACCGCCTAACTTTTGGTTTTATGATAATATTTTATTGGTGTATGATTACACAGTTCAAAAGTTTCACATATAATAAATAAATGTCAAATCAAAAGTTAAAACAATTAAATATGATTTTCTAGCATGATAAGACATTTTCTTTTTGGTGGTTTGATAATATCCGACTCTCCCCTAATGAGTTTTTGTCACGTCGCGTATGACAATGAATTATATTACAGTGATATTGTTCTATGACCTTGTTCTTTATAATTATTTTTATTTAGTAACAGTATCATTATGGACTCTACACACCGAACCCGTCGGACGCAGCCCGGGACGTTGTTACCAAATTGCGGTGAATGAATCTTGTAGTCTTAACTGTTTTGATAACTTGTCGATGTGTAACAACCCCCCGCATGAATCCAACCTATCTTACATTTACGTCGTGATGATGAAACGTGATTGTAGTGGCCAACGGTGATCGTCTAGTTTAGTGGTAGGACTTACATCGTGTCGTAGAAACCCGAGTTCTTTAAAGAAAGCTTTTGACAAATGGAAAACCCTCATCTATTGCTAAGAACATAACTACAAGGAAGTAAGATGTAATAGCACTAGTTATAGAAGAATGATGTATTAAAGATTAAAGGATGTATAATATTGGTTTTATCAGCCCTCGCCTTTCTTTCTGAGTTTAGCTCGGCTACTTTAGGCCGCTTCACACGACTTCTCTCTACTCAGCTTCCACGCTAGCTCAATCACACTGAGACTAAGTTGCGGCATAGGTACGAGCTCCTCCACCGCTCTGTACAATAGTCCTCGGCTCCTAACTGGGCAGACTCCTTCCGCTGATAGAAAGTATGCTGGAAATTCCATACTCAGTCTATCCTAAACTACGGACTCATCACAAAGTCAATGGGGCTTATTCTTTTCCAACCTATGCCAGCTTACGTCCGTCAAATACTCCTAGCATATATAATAAATATAGTATGAATCTACTCACTCTTAGAATTGTGATGTACGTTACTTGTGATGTTCGCAAACAACTCTTTCATGTTATCAAGATTTATCCTATAAAGTCGGTTCACCATTCACTCCTCTTCCACGCGCAAGGTAAGTAGCCTTAGACCTCTAGTCCTGCCGCTTCCAGAGAGGTGAATGGTGACCCCTTTTTATCAGTCGGGGTCTGTCCATACCTAAGTGGAATAGGTGTAAACAGTCTCCTATTCCGCGCATAGCTTCCGTTGATAACTTGAGCCTCATTCTGGATTCAACTTGCTGAAAGGAAACGAAAGATACATATAAATGCCTCAGATTCCATTCCCTAGGATTTCTCTACGAATGAAACCCGCCCAGCGAGGTCCTTGAACCACCGATTACGACCCTACATTGACCAGGGCCCATCGGTGCCGGGTACTTAATAGAAATAATACAATTTAGCAGCAGACTTTAGCAAATTAGATCCAGAGGTTGACTACTAAGATTACCAATTGAAGGTTATTCAATTCATTAACTGGGATTTAAAAGGTTCCAGTAGACCTAGGTAGAGCCGGGCTCTTGTTACAGTAAAAGGGTACCTGTTTGGGGTAAAATTCAGTTAAATCAAGCCAAAGGCTAATAGCTTGATGTTGAACTAACTACTGCGAGAACAACTGTAAAGAAAATAAGATTGATTCGGTAGAGCTTTAGGAGTATGTTGCTGGACTAACCCAAGGAAGAATACTTCCCTTATCCATAGTTATTCACGATTATCCCAGCAGCCAAATAACCCGTATTGGAATTGCTTTATTGCTTCACGAAGCAGCACACAAGAAATCTTTAAGAGAACTTTGTAAAATAACCGAAATTCGACCGTCCTATTCAAACTCCAAATCTCAAGTACCGTAACCTTCCGTCTTCTCCCTGCCCAAAATCTGATAATTTTGAATTCTTTTATTTTACGTACGCCTTCTAATAATTTAGTGTCGACAAATCCCCCATCGATATGTATTCTATCGATAGCCATCTAGAATCTTCCATCAGCTTTTACAGATATTGAAAGATTCTAGTTTTAGTGTAAAATGTTTCTAAACAAGTCATCGAATGATCGATAACTCGCTGCATGAAATGTTATTGTGTTACCTCACTAAGACGTATTCTTCGAATATTATGTCTTTCAAGCGAGGTCCATCATAACGAGGCTTTAAATCGATACATAAAGAGATTTTAAGTCGATAATGTTACTATCTATATTAAAATCCGCCAAATATTTATTTATTTGCAAATGATGAATTCTGACTCGTTACAGATGGATCTGCGACTTCGGTGTTGAGGCTTTTTATAGCAGCAAAAATAAATAAGTTGTACAAGGATGCATAATAGATTCAGGCGTTTCTTTGCGAAAATCCTAAATATAGGTAGAGTCTTCAAAAAGAGAAGAATCGTGGGAGTTGCGCGCTCGTGTGCCAATTGTCAATTTTTGTTGCTTTGATAACACTGTTCTGTCATTGCAAAACTAAAAAGTACTAAAAGTGTAGTAAAAGTCTTTTTGAACAGATGCTATGAAAATATTTTGTAAAAATCCGCAAAAAATAAAAAAAAAACGTGGAATAGTTACTTAATATTTTCATCCCTATATTTGTATAAGGATTCAAAAACCTCGTTGATTTTTCTCTATGTCGGGGATAACGATAATACCATAATTATATTCGTGCGATTGATCTCTGTTTGTATGCCTTGCCAATATGTAGGAAAGCAGGCGTCACGTGTTATTTCAAACTTTTGACTGGTGCAATTAGGTAAACTTTTTACCTAAACTTATACTTTTTCCATTAAAAACGTAAAGAAGCTAATAAGTAATTAACTTAAGAAAGGACTGCTTAGCCGTAGCTGTCCTTTCTTTTGTTGCAAGTCCAGAAAGTAATAATAGTTCTTGGGGAAAAAAGAAAGTGGTCGCTACCAGATAGATCGGTACGGTTCATCTTTAACGACACTTTGTTTCTATAATCCAAGATATGTTATGTCAACAAAGGCGTTTATGAATGGAAACTAACCAAAAACAAAAAAGCATAACAAGCTTAATGAAAAAGGACAAATTATAGTAAAAAAACGAAGGATCGAGAAATGAAATTATAATATACCTTCATTTTGTTATTGCATGCTAGACCAAGCGAGACATGTCGATATAAGCGAGACATCCCGGAATCAAACAAAGGCTACTTGTTTATCGCATAAATCAGTTCCCGTGGGATAAAAATCCCCTTTAAACGTTTATATAGGAACAACGCGTGCGAAGCTGCAGGGCGCAGCTAGTTATAAATAATATTATTTATTATGTTATTCGTTTTATATATTTGTTTTGAACTATTGCGATTTGTTCCGAAGATACCGGTATCATAAAATATTTTAATATATAATTTCTATAATATAATTTTTCTATGTTTACTGAACCGAGTATAAATATTTATTAGCCAAACTTCAAAACAAATGTGAATAAGAGTAGAGTAAATAATGTAGGTATGTTGTGTTATTATGTTATAAATATAATGGTATTAATAATAACTGTTTCAATTTACTCTAACAATAGAATACTTATTCCAATTTGGAAGACAAGACAATTTTACTGACAAGGTTAAGTTTTTCTGTCACTGGCCTCAATTTTGTTGTGTCTCGTCTAAAATTTGTTCAAATTTAGTCATTTATATTTTGATTGTGCCTCTCTATTTTTAGGGTCCATATTATTAGAAATGGGGCGTGTGAATTAAAATATACATCTTCCAGACTAACTCATAACTTCAGTGGAAGTAAACTAGAAAAATGATAGATTTGGCCCTAAAGTGGGACAAAAAAACATACAAGCTAATTAAGGAACCTCCTCCATTTTTAAAAGCAGTTAAAAATTACAAATTATTTCATAGAAAAGCGTCCCATCATGCAACAAAATAAGGTAACAGCTGTCAATTTTAGTGACAATGTGCTAAACTCGACTGGTTTGCACCACGACGAAAATTACGAAAAGTGACCTTTATCTATCTACCTAAGGGACTAGATATTGCCACAAGTGCTTGTGGAAGTCTCATCTTTATGACTCTATGAGCTAGATAGTCTTATCTTTATGACTCTATGAGCTAGATAGTCTTATCTTTATGACTCTATGGGCTGGATAGACTCATCTTTATGACTCTATGGGCTGAATAGACTCATCTTTATGACTCTATGAGCTAGATAGTCTTATCTTTATAACTCTATGGACTGGATAGACTCATCTTTATGACTCTATGGGCTGGATAATCTCATCTTTATGACACTATGGGCTGGATAGTCTCATCTATATGACTCTATGGAAGGGAACTCCTTGTTGAGATGCCTAAAGGTCCTCTTGGTTTAACCACGAGTTAACCAGCACTATTGCGGTCCAATACAAAGGCCTTTTCACTGATACTGCAGGGAACGTCGTAAACTACCATGCAATTTCTTATTGCAACCAAACATTCTGATAGTGATAAACTACGACCCCATTTGCATGTATTTCAAAGGACTGGTAGGATTTTCCAGTAAGGATCGCTGTTTGATTGCTTTTCGTTACTGCTGTCATCACGTTATTTTTCTAGAAATGTTCTTCAGAAGACAGTAGACGCTTGTAGAAGACCTTCCCTCATCTCAACAGTCTATATTGTGCCATTGCTGGATGCATGCCTCACTCATATAAATGCCTTATTGGATTTTATCCCATGGAGGGTAACGCCCATAATCTTTATGGCTTTTTTTCAGTATGCAATCTAAATTTAAAATTAAAAATATTTTACTTCGAATAACATAGATTCATATTGTGTTATTTGACTATTCGTTGAAAGTAATTGATGCAAAAACAAAAGTAATCCATTTTTTCATATATATTGGTTCATACATATTGTTGCACAATTAAAACTATAAGTATTTAGTTTTAATTGTGCAGCAATATGTATGAACCAATATAAATGGAAAAACAAATGAATTTAAATGACTAATTAATGTTAGTCAAAACAAACCAATTTAAGTCGGCTTATAGTTTTTTTAAACAAACCCAATTTTGAGCTCGACCAATACAAGTAGAAGGAACTCTTTGAACATTCTAGCCCGCACATTCTACGGCGACTAGGAAAGGTCCGAGTGGAGTATCCGGTGATCTGTCGCAAGCCGTGTCGCAACCACGCAAGGTTATAATACTATATTTGCTTTTATATTTTGTAATAATGTTTAAGGACATCGTCCAGAAGTTAGAAGCTGTCCTAGTAGCCTTTTGGAGAGGCGTAGGATGGAGTTTGTTGACCCTAGGATTAATAATAAATAAATAAATAAATAATGCTGGACAATTCACACAGCATTATCTAGCCCCAAGGTAAGCAGAGCTTGTGTTATGGGTACCTACTAGATAACTGATAATATATAATACAATACACTACATAGATATAAGTAGATATTTTTATTATACATAGAAAACATTATGATAATAATAATGATTTGTTTATAACTTTATCGCTCGAATACTCAAACGGATCTCAGATTTAAGATGGTCTTTGTCTGCGATTCTTAACAGATTATCATAGAATCCTGTTAACAAATCCTTCAGACGTGCTAAGTCTAAGGCCCGTATTATGAAAGCTTCCCCAAGCCTTACTTATGCAGTCATTACGTGAGTTCTACTCAAGCTTTAAATCTCTGCTCAAGTAAATATTTATTAAAGAACGTAACTCTGACCGAGCCTTCAGACGTGCTCAAGTCTAAGACCCGTATTATGAAAGCTTCCCCAAGCCTTACTTATGCAGTCATTACGTGAGTTCTACTTAAACGTTGAATCTCTGCTCAAGTAAATCTTTATTAAAGAACGTAACTCTGACGCTACTTAGGTAGATGAACTATCAAAATCTCTACTTGATTGAAGAGGTTTTTGTCTATGGTCTACACATATCTAAGCGAAAAACGTTCTTTTACATAAATGACTGTGACAATGTATTTATGTTATTTTGGTGGTTTTTGTGAAACGAAACGCAACCATTTTAAACATGTTTGGCGCTTGAAGAAGTAGAAATCCTTTCCAAGCATTACTCAAGCGGTGTGGTCCTGACCACACTTAGTAAAGATGAGTTCAAAGAATCACTAGGCAGAGATTTTAAAGTTAGAAATCGTTATAACATAGGCAAACGCTCAAGTAATGCTTGGTAACCGTTCCATAATACGAAATAAGTAGTATTAAGGCATCGTTACTTGAGGTGTACATGAGTGAGTGTAGATTTTGACATCAGTTCCCAAGTATTGTTTTAAAATTAGTATTTACTCAAAACTATACATAAGCATCACTCAAGCATAGGTCGATGACTGAGCATGCTTTCATAATACGGGCCTAAGTTGCGTTTGAGGGGGTATATAATATTTAAGTTGTCTGGTTGCAAAACAATTCTACCACCGAATTGCGATCACCAACCCGCATTCTCAGCATATTTCAATTAGGTATGTACTATTCAATTGTAAATACTAGCTTTAATATATTTCCTAGCTAGCTTTAATATGTAATTTTCTTTTTCAATAAAGATACTGTTTAAATATGTATACACGGGCAGCTGAATAAACATTTATTTTGCACGCAACACATTTTTAATATATTCATTTGATTGTATCAAGCGTTGCTTAAAATATTTTATGGGCTAGACTTATATCTGAATTTAAATAAGTCTTTTTATGGTTCCGTGCCACGAAAGGAAAAAACGAAACCCTTATAGGATCACTTTGTTGTCCGTCCGTCCGTTTGTCAAGGCCCTTTACTCAGGAACGCGTAAAAGTTTCAAGATGGAATTTATATCAAATACTTAAGTCTACTGTCCCTTGAAGCTGTGAAAAAATCCATCTTTGAAGCCAACGCAATCAAAAGATACAACAGTTTATGCCGCGAATTTTCGACACTCGCAAGGGAATTAAAACCTACAGGGAACTTTCCGTGAACTCAGAATCTAGACGTTTGGTACCAAGCATCGTCTTATAGAACAGATAAAGGTAAATTTAAAAACCGTAAAAATTTATTTACGTCCTCTAACTAAAATATTTCCAATAATTTTAAACTAACTACCCCCTTCTTTCCTCATGAACGTGTAGTGAGGAACCCTTCGTGCGCTACTCGCTACTCGTACTTGACCGGTTTTTTCATTGAACTTCTATTATTCTTGTGGAAACTTCTAATTAGCCGCTTAGGTACCTTTTATTTTTTCACAAAAATTATGCTACCTACATGTTAACCTAAAGCTGAATGCAATAAAAATAAAACTTCTTAAAGTTCTACTTGCTTTACGACTACAAAATCAAGAACAAGGTAAATTTGAAGGATATACCTTAATCCTAATTCGCAGAATACTAAGTATACCCATATAGAACTCTAGTATACTAAGTTTAACTTCATACTAGAATTACACACGAATTAGTATTTTATAGTAGCTGGCATATTTCCTGACCGCGCCGGCTGCGCCTCGTGCCTCAAATGTCACACTCGATAGGAATTCTTTCTCAACTCGGTGTACAATGTCCTATTATGCTATTTTTCTTTGATGTCCCACCGTTAATTTTTTATTGCGAGTGCGGGGCAGTTCCAACAGCCAGGGCAGTTCCAACAGCCAGGAGGCTGTTGGAACTGCCCCGCACTCGCAGGTCATTCCAGCTCGCTATATCCTGACAGTAATGAAGGCCTTTATTCGGGTACTGATCATGTATCTAGTAGGTAGTATATATAGTAGATCTAGCTTGGTACAGCTTAATCGGGACACGAAATAAGGTCCTCCAACCATCCTTTTTAATTTTCAATTGTGCTGTCCTTGTATTTTAATAAGACGCATACAACATTGAAACCTATTTTATCTTATTATTACGTCAAACACAGGAAGTTTTAAAAATCTATCGTAAAATTTGAGGTATTTATTATAAGTTATTAATTAATGACTCTGTAATAGTGTCATTTTGTAAAGCTTAGGCAGAGATACGAAGTTGCGCTTTTTGGCCACCGAACTCTATTTTCGCATCTCTTCCTAAACTACGAGTATATAAGATAAAACTATTACAGAGGTATGAAAAAAAATCTTATAATAGATACCACAAACTGTACGATGGATTTTAAAAATTTCCTGTGTTAAACGTAATAATATGATAAAATAGGTGGTTCTGTCATATTGGCTCGGGTATGCGCCCTAAGAACGGAACGGATACCTTAGCCCCCATACAAACGTACTTTCCGCTTCATTTGGAAACTACGTTTCCGATCGTATCGAAATTTTACATACATAATTGGATGACAAATAGCTATGTTTGTAGTGTTTTAGTTTTTTACAAAACATTATGATCTTTGAATGAGAGTGAAACTGATTTGCCATATTTTGACCACCAAATCTAGTCATTTTCAAGCTACTTTTTATACATGTTCGACACCATTATTCAAAAATCTGTCACACTATTAGAAATAAACAAAAATATTTCTAAAATCAGTCATTTATTCAAAATGAACAATAACAGAATTCAATTTATGAACAGAAATAAATTACATAGTAAGCTTTGTTGGGTAAATGATTAAAAATATAAATATACTTTTGGACTATGATGAGAGACTATGAAAAGATGTCTTAAAACAGGATCGATTAAAGTTTTCGTGTGAAACGCCCATTTTTTTGAATACTGAACATTATTCAAATCAGTAAATGGGGATAAAAATGTCTCTACAATTTGTGGATAGACTCCTTAGACCATTTTCGTGTAACTACACTGGTTAAGGTATCTCTCCTTACTGCATCGTCCAAAAAATCCAGCCTGTATAGTTATTCTGTGTATTTAGTTTATTTTATGCAAGCTGAGCCCCGCAGCAATGCATTTTAGAACATAGCTTTGTTGTTCCTATAGAAATGTTTATAGGTGATTTCTATCCCACGGGAACTGATTTATGGGAGAAAAAGTAGCCTATGTTTGATTCCAAGATATGTATTACATGTTTGCAACATTTCAGCCCGATCCGTTCAGTAGTTTTTGCGTGAAAACTAACAAACCTACATAGATATATCCATACAATCTTACAAACGTTCGTTTAAAATATTAGCACTTTATGTGTTAAGGCCCTAGAACGCAGTTGAAGGTTAGTTATATATTTTTTCTATTTATTTATTGGAGGGCTTTATCGCTTAGCGATAACATCGCCCACAAA
Organism: Eupithecia tripunctaria; assembly: GCA_955876795.1. NCBI lineage: Eukaryota > Metazoa > Arthropoda > Insecta > Lepidoptera > Geometridae > Eupithecia > Eupithecia tripunctaria. Next base: position 3,012,169 of record OY041604.1, read on the forward strand.
TTATCCTAATATTGAAGATGACAACATTTTAAATCACAAGTAACGCAAGCCTTCATGTAATAAAAAAAAAGTTTTAGACTGTCTAGACTAGACCAAAATTATATAAGTTTACACAATTTATTAATTTGAACACTGTACTTGCTACACTGCAACCGCAATACTTGCTCATTGGTAATTTCATCACAGCTGGTAAGAACAAGATAAAAATATATTTACCAACATTCGTGTCTACTCGTTCTTTTGTTTTTTTTTTTTAACTTTAAGCAGATCAATGTATTGTGGTTTTGCACAATACCAGACGGTCTATCCAACCGGCATTCGCGATTCGAAAATAATAGAAAGATTCGAAGAGAAAGATTCGAAACAGACACGTGACATATCTAAAGCAGAGAAAAGTCCAAAAATGTATGGGTTTGACATATGGGTTTTAACTCATACATTTTTGGACTTTTCTACTATCGCTTTCAATATCACTTGTTACATTGTCTTTTCTTGATAGTTTTTTCAACATACTCGTCAAAAAGTAATTCCTCAACACGTGATAATCATGGAAGGAAAGGTAGATAATATGATACAGTTTTCGTAAGCTATGCACAACCCTGGTAAAGTCCCTGATGAATAGTTGAACAACCTTAGATCTCCGGATTGACTTAACAATCAAGGATGCAATTGAATGAAGCTTTGCTCATTTTGAAATGTTCGTTTAGTAAAATATCGCCACCAGAAATTAATATAACAAGAAACAAGTTCACCTAGACGAAAATGCGTTGTTTTGACGAACAAACAGTTTTTCGACGTTTTTGACTCAGTAACTCGTAGCACAATTAAAATACTAGTTCTATTATTTTATTCTAATCATTTGCATTTTCTTTGTTAGTAAGGGTAGTGATAGTTTTATTATAGAAACTATCGTCATTTGACGAATTTATTACTGATGTAATCGAGCTTATTTGTGTTCCCGCGTTAAGGGATGAAATCGTGTTCATTCAACACAAATAAGGTTTGTGTAGTTAACCCGCTTACGTCTAAATGGATAGGTTAGTGATAGTTATTAAAAGAAACCAGTAGACGTATACGTACGGTATAGGTACAGATCTAAGGGACTATTACTAAGAGACTGATACTAAGGGAATATTACTAAGGGAATATTACTAAGGGACTATTACTAAGGGACTATTACTAAGGGACTATTACTAAGGGACTATTACTAAGGGACTATTACTAAGAGACTATTACTAGGGGAATATTACTAAGGGACTATTACTAAGGGACTATTACTAAGAGACTATTACTAGGGGAATATTACTAAGGGACTATTACTAAGGGACTATTACTAAGAGACTATTACTAGGGGAATATTACTAAGGAACTATTACTAGGGGAATATTACTAAGGGACTATTACTAAGGGACTATTACTAAGAGACTATTACTAGGGGAATATTACTAAGGAACTATTACTAAGGGACTATTACTAAGAGACTATTACTAGGGGAATATTACTAAGGGACTATTACTAGGGGAATATTACTAAGGAACTATTACTAGGGGAATATTACTAAGAGACTATTACTAGGGGAATATTACTAAGGGACTATTACTAGGGGAATATTACTAAGGGACTATTACTAAGGGACTATTACTAAGAGACTATTACTAGGGGAATATTACTAAGAGACTATTACTAGGGGAATATTACTAAGGAACTATTACTAAGGGACTATTACTAAGAGACTATTACTAGGGGAATATTACTAAGAGACTATTACTAGGGGAATATTACTAAGGAACTATTACTAAGGGACTATTACTAAGAGACTATTACTAGGGGAATATTACTAAGAGACTATTACTAGGGGAATATTACTAAGGAACTATTACTAAGGGACTATTACTAAGAGACTATTACTAGGGGAATATTACTAAGGAACTATTACTAAGGGACTATTACTAAGAGACTATTACTAGGGGAATATTACTAAGAGACTATTACTAGGGGAATATTACTAAGGGACTATTACTAGGGGAATATTACTAAGGGACTATTACTAAGGGACTATTACTAAGAGACTATTACTAGGGGAATATTACTAAGAGACTATTACTAGGGGAATATTACTAAGGGACTATTACTAGGGGAATATTACTAAGGGACTATTACTAAGGGACTATTACTAAGAGACTATTACTAGGGGAATATTACTAAGAGACTATTACTAAGAGACTATTACTAAGGAACTACTACTACGCGACGATTACTATTCTTGTTGTGCACTAATTTTGATTACACAAGATAATTATCAAAACTAAAAAACTGTAAGAGATGGTTTTATTTAAAACAACATAATCAGATTCTTAAATAAATGAAAATACTACTATATACATCAAAATTCATCTACCAACCAAAAGGTCTGCCAATGGGCCAAATTGCCGACCTTAACGCATGCCTACCAACTCTACTTTTCAACGCACCTTTCCAAGTTGTGTTTTGTGTTCAAGTATCAAGGTCAAACCATATTGCAGAACACCTAAAGCAATATTTGCTGACAAACTCGCGCGGCCTTGGCAGAAGGGCGCGGTCAATGCTGTGTTGCGTGTGTTTGAACAAGAATTGAACTGAACCAACTCAAACCACTCATCAACGGAGAAGTGCATCTTGGGAGCAAAGCGACTTCTTGTGGAAAATCTTGAAAAAAATCGCGTTAAAGAGTGTTCTTGGCATCGGATGTAGTAACAAAAGTTGATTTTCAGTTTTCAATTAAATTTCGAAGCTATCAAAAATACATAGTACAAAAAAGTTGTAAAATTCTGCTTTACTTTCATAATATCCACAGCCAAAGAGTGGATGGAACTTTCTGCGTCTATTTTCCCATACAGTACAATCATGGAGACTTCAAATCTAGGGTAAATAAGTTCCTTCTGGAAAAACGTGCTCCATCTTAGGCTACATTTTCGGTTTCTTAGAGTGAGTTTACAGCCAAATGCTTGACCATAATCATTAAAAAACTGAAAATAAAAAAGTTGTGAAGGTGCTAATTAATAAATAGATATAAAAAATTACATACCTATCAAAGAAACAATAATTGTAAAAATAAAAAAAATCGTGATAAAAGTGACAATTCTTTAAGCCCAAGAATGACATCTCAAGCAGGCAAACTTAAATGCACTGCAAATAAATAGCTCTAAAACTCAGTACAGAGATAGGTAACCATTACAACTAATATAAGCTTACCAAAATAATATCATAGCTATATATCGTATATCATATTATATCATCAATAATCAAATGCATCACGTTTAATTTCTATATATTCTAAATTTGGTCACTGACCTGCATTTTATTCCTTATCGCTTTTTCTAGTAAGGCGTTAATCATTAATCTCTAACTAGAAAAAGCGTTATAGAAAGTGACAGAATTGTTTGATGACAAAACTGACATAAATAATGGCAGAATTAAATATTTAGAAATATGAGCTACTTTCTCAGCTTCCCAACGTACAATTTTTTTTTATTATTTTATATCTTCTGTTCCAGCTAGAAATTTTTCTATATTTTAGGTCAGGTCTACGAACACACAATTCTTGTTTGTTTTTCTTCAATGTAAATTTTTATGACAGTAATTTATAGCAAAGCTAGCCTATTTTTTAAGAACACTGACATCAAATACGTTAGTCACCAAAAAATTAAGTCATTTCAAGACATTGCACATTGCAAGCTGGTTCTTTCGTAACATCTTGACTAAAATAATCAGAATTCCATTCCTCATCTAGCTTACGCCTGGATATAGAGATATAAATATATAGACTTTATCCATCCCATATCCATCGTCAGTTCCAAGACATGCTTTCACATTGCATTACTTGCTCATTGACCACTCTTCAAGGTTGAAATTGCAATATTGCGAATATCGGATGGAGCAATCCCAACAGCCTTGGAGCTGAATCGTACGATGCATAACATTTACTCTCTGGTATTATAATTAGACTTTTAGCTCTTGAGACAAATTAGAGCCTGAAGGCTTGAGTTGAGTACCCACTCTTAGTAAAATTGGTGGATTACGGATTGAATATTTTGTTTGTATTTTACTTCTCCATCCAAAAAAAGAGCGGGTTTCTAAATGTATATTCTTTTCTTATTACATGGCGCCTTTCATGGCGCCAATAATTTGATAGAAGACAGGGCGCTATGGCGTTCTTCAGGGGAGGCATAGTTCCTGATAGACATAGGTCTATCAGTGAGCTAATATATGTATATGCTAATGATGATACGTATCACTTTGAAGAAATATTCAAGGTCAACTCAAAACTGACACCCATCTTTGCAATATATCTTTGTATCTTTTGCTGACGACGTTCGTATTGTATAGTTGTAACAGGCGTGGTCAGTGACATTTGCCAACGTATGAGCAAACCATTGTGACAATACGCATCATTTCATCATAATACATCATCATTGACTCCATCTCCATCCAGTAAGTAATATGCCTTCTCTTTAACATGCCAAGGAGGCCTAACGTCTTGTACAGCAACTTATTTGACCACACATGTCAGTAAGGTTGTCGTATGAGCGAGCATCCAAGACGCATACAAGCAAATCGTGAAACTAAATAAAAAAATCAATGAAACTGAACTGTGAAAATTCACCAAGACGCATTGACTAGCCAGTTTTATAGCTACAAAGAAATCCTCCTCAAATACCTACCTCTGTATTACAGTTAAACTCACACACAGCGCAATACCATCCATACTTGGTGGATGTACCCTCCACTTGCACTGAGCGGTTTTCTTCCACCTTTATTATTTACACCGCAAAGGAATGGAACTCGCTAACTGCCTCTGTTTTTCCAGCCCATTACAAACTGGGTCTCTTCAAGACAAGGGTGAATAATCTTCTACACCTTCGTAATACACCGTCGGCCGCATCTTTGCTTTCCATCAGGTGAGATTGCGGTCGAATGAAAGTCTAATTACCGTAAAAAACGAAACTGTTTGATTGTATAGGTATTGTAAACAGGCTATTTTTTTGGACGTACCAGTAAGAATAGTTTGTATAGCTACAGCGGTTCTGGGAGGTCGCAAATCGTTGTAGCTACAGGAAAATAGTCTTAGGAGATGGGTGAAATTAAGTATCCATAATTTTTCGATATATTTTCAAACTGATTCACAGATAATCCTATACGAAGTCGCCGGCGGCCTGTTGACAAATTGACAAAACTGTCGGCGGCGATTGTTGGCGACGATTCGTACACTGAAATGTCGCAAAAACCCGCCGCCGCCGGGCTGTGTTAGCTGATTCATCTTGTAGAGTCTAAGAGTCAGAGTCAGAGTCAGAGTCAAATCGTTTATTTCTTTAGACTTACAAAATAACAGCTTGATAAACAGTTATTACTATCAAACAAGAAATAAGGTGCAATTGACTCTAATTCACTTCAATTTTTTGTCCACTAGCGGAAAAAGTGAAAAGATAAGAAGATAAGTCTATTATCGATCATCAGTAAAGATCAACATAACTCTGACAACAAACTATTTTTATGCGACTATCAATGGAGAATTGTTAGAAGGTTGGCACCGTATCATAATAAACTCGAAAGTTTGTAAACATGACGTGTGTTTGTTGCTCTTTCACGCAAAAACTAGTGAACGGATCAGGCTGAAATTTTGCATACAGGTAGTTCTAAGCCTGGAATAACACATAGGCTACTTTTTATCTCATAAATCAGTTCCAGTGGGATAGGAGTACGAAACCGCGGGACGCAGCTGTGTGTTTGTATATAGCCGATTTTATGGTTCCAAGCTATATAGTTCATAGCTTCTAAGCTATTCGTTCGATTTAAGGCGCATACCCGAGCCAATATACAGCGACAGCGATACCTATTTTATCATATTTTTACGTTTATCATAGGAATTTTAAAAAATCCTACGTTCAGTTTGTGTTATCTATTATAAGCAATTTTTTAATACCTTTTTAATAATTTTATCTCATATAGTTTAGGAGGAGATGCGAAAACTGGTGGCCAAAAAGCGCAACTTCGTATCTCTGCCTAAGCTTTACAAAATGAAACTATTACAGAGGCATTAATAAATAACTTATAATAGATACCACAAACTGATCGTAGCATTTTTAAAACTTGCTGCGTTTAACGTTATAATAATATAAAATAGTTGGGGGCGCCACTTTCACTGGTGTATGGGCCTTAAACAAATGAGGTATGGATTGATTCGTCTCAATACCCAAGTGGTTATAGAGTATATGACGCGTTGTTGGGTTTGAGTTTATTTAATCTTGTTCTTAAATCAGTCAAACTCGTTGCAGTCAAAAGATATTAAGCTAAGGTGTGTCACAGATCGTCAGAGTGACACGGTACGACAACTTGTCGTGTTTTGATGTTCGTGTCGCAATGGTCGGTTCTTCGACCAGCCTACTCTTGTCTACTCCACCTTGACCTACTGTGACGTTCTGTGGTATGCCACTTTGCTATGAACTTGAGTTAGGTAAATAAGTTGCCATTTTTAATGACATTGACCTTTTTGGCCCAGTGAGTTACATTTTAATCATCTTGGAGCCTTTGGAGGGTTTGATTATAAATCTAATTTTTAACCGACATCAAAAAAGGAGGAAGTTCTCAATTCGACTGATATTTTTAACTGTTTGTTACCTCATAACTTTTGACTGGACGTGATCCGATTTTGATGATTCTTTTTTTATTTGTAAACTGGTGCTTGCTTTCTGAGTGGTCTTATATCATTAGTCTAGTTCTGACAATAATATGCATGCGAAAACTATATAATTGAAGACTCCTTATAGTTTTTTAAAACAAGCTCAATCATTACTGTAATGATAAATAAATAAATAAGTAAATAAATAATGCTGGACAATTCACACAGCATTATCTAGCCCCAAGCTAAGTAAAGCTTGTGTTATGATACTAGATAACTGATATACATAATACAATACACTACATAGATAGATATTCTTTATTATACATAGAAAACATCCAGAACGTCCTGAACAAATATCTGCAGATCGTACAAGTATTTGTCCCGAGGCGGGAATCGAATCCGGAACCTCCTGCGTCGCAGGCGGACCTTCGCCCACCGCGCTACAGAGGCCGTCAAAATGCTTGACAATCTAGTTAGTTTACCGACCTACTAGCTTCTTGCCACGGCTTCGCACGCACTTTAAAAAAAATTTCGGGATCAAAAGTGGAACTTATCTGTCCCCGAGAACCCGTCTACTTCCTTCCTTAATTCAGATTTGAAGATCCATTCAGCCGTTTAGACCTGAAGCAGGGGTACCTACTCCCGTACAGACATACAGTCAGAGTTAATTTGAATTTATAATATTAGCAGGATTAGATTTAAAAGATCCTTTACTTGAATGTCGGTTTAAATTATCTCTATGGTATAACATAATAGCTATAAATAAGTATTGGTAATATGCAAAATCCAAAGCCACACCTAGCAATAAATTATCGTTGATAAGCCTAAAAAACTTTAAATCGGAGAAAAAGGATGAAAACAGGACTAACAAGTTATTTTCAACTAGTTTATGCCCGCGGCTCTCAAAATATAGTTATTTCTCATGAGAACTGATTTATGGGATCTGTTTATCCATATAGCCATGTTTTATTCGAGGCCTAGAACTACCTATAAGCGTTCAGTAGTTAGCGTGAATAAGTAACAATTTTATTACAAGATTTTTTACAATATTTTAATCGTTCGACACTCCCAAAAACTATTATTACTATTATAGGTATTTTCGTTGAATGCGTGCGGTAACAAAATGCCGACGCACTCACACTATAAGAAGATAATTTTGTCAATAAACCTAACTGTTATAATCGCTTCCTATTATGCAATTACATAGCACGAACTTTTGTGAACCAGCACACCACAAAAACACAATTCACTGAGTGAGCTCACAAACTTTGTTTGGCAACAAATACGGCGCAGTCTCACTTCTGAAAGGGCCTATCTAACGATTTAAATCTATGCATCGCATCTATCCGTCTCATCATTCAAACATTCACATTTATAATATTAGTGTGATGTCTTTTTATGTCTATCAGGACAACATAATTTTGAACTTGATCTTAAAATAAAATCATTTATTGTTTTATCTATTAAGGCGCATACCCGAGCCAATCTGACAGCGATACCTATTTTATCATATTTTTACGTTTATCATAGGAATTTTTAAAAATCCTACGTTCAGTTTGTGGTATTTATTATAAGCTATTTTTTAATACCTCTTTCATAATTTTATCTCATATAGTTTAGGAGGAGATGCGAAAATAGAGTTTGGTGGCCAAAAAGCGCAACTTCGTATCTCTTCCTAAGCTTTACAAAATGAAACTATTACAGAGACATTAATAAATAGCTTATAATAGATACCACAAACTGAACGTAGGATTTTTAAAAATACCTGCGTTTAACGTAATAATAAGATAAAATAGTTGAGGGCGCCACTTTCGCTGCTGTATGGGCCTTAAGTGTAAAAGTGGCTGGCTGAATCAATTTTCCATTCGCGGTAAGTAGGTAAATTGTTTAATTTTCCAATATTAATACCTACCAAGAATTATTTGTGTATCTTGCTAAACGCCAGACATCTTGTATGCAAATTATTTGGATAATAAGTGACATTGGTTAGCTAACTGGACTGTTCTAGACTTTTACTAAAGCGGAGCAGAGCTGTTGTAACTCTAGCATAACTATACTATACTATAGTATAGTGATCTTATAGTATACTATAACTATACTATATACTATACTATAACTATACTATATACTATACTATAACACTACATAACTCTAGCATGGTTTTACGTAATTTTAATTTTATTTTTTTATTATGTTATACATAAATAATACGTTTTGTTATAAAAAACTATAAGCTGACTTTAATTATATATAGTTTTATTAGGATTCCATTGTCAGAACTGAACTAAATTAGAATGGGATCACACGAAAAGTACCAGCTTTCAAAAAAAAAGAATTATGAAGATCGAACCATCCAGTCAAAAGTTTTGAGGTAAGAAACATTAAAATAAAAAAAATACAGTCGGATTGGGAACCTCCACCTTTTTTTGAAGGCGGTTAATAAAAGGACTTTGTTGTAGCCTATGTTTGATTCCAGGATTAGAATTACCTGTATGAAAAAATTCATCCCGATCCGTTCAGTAGTTTTGGCATGAAGAGGTAACAAACATCCATCCATCCATACATCCATACATCCATACATCCATACATCCATACATCCATACATCCATACATCCATACATCCATACATCCATACATCCATACATCCATACGTCCATACATCCATACAAACTTTCGCATTTATAATATTAGTATGAAGTATGTTACCGGGGCCAGATTATTTATACTGTAAGTGGTAGAACGTTAGTTTCAGTCTAAGTTTTTTTTTGTTAGTATATGAATAAACTATTTATTTTTAAGTAGTACCATAATTATTACATGCACACAGACCCCATGTATATCCGATGTTTCTGTCCATACCAGGTCGTCTGGCAGAGATCGCTCTTGAGCGATAAGACAGCCAATTGTCACTTAGTTTGAAGCATTTCATTTGTAAATTGTTTTTAGTTTAAATTGTGCAAGTGTGCGGGAGCTCTGTCATCGCACGCGTAAACACAAACATATCGCAATGTACGGTGATGTTTATGGGCGTGAAGAGTGCGGTGCACGCCGAGTGCGACGCCACGTGCAACGCGTCAAATCAAACAAACGCATATAAAAACGCTTTTCCGTAAACACACACTACCAACGCCATATGTTTGAATTTAGTTCAGACCGCGCTGCGTCTCCGTAAACAATACCTGACGGAGCACGTTTTCCCAAAAGGAACTTATTACAGATATATCGGAATCTGAAGAATCGGAAATTTTATTCTAATTTGTAGTTGACGACCTCTGTGGTGCAGCGGGCGAAGATCCGCCTATGACGCAAGAGGATGCTAGTTCGATTCCCGTCTGTCCAATGTTTGTACAATCTGCAGATAATTGTTCAGGGTGTTTTGGATGTTTTCTATGTATAATAAAAAATATATATCTATGTAGTATATTAGATTAATTATATCGGTTATGTAGTACTCATAACACAAGCTCTGCTTAGCGTGGGGCTAGATAATGTTTTGTGAATTGTCTAGTTTTTTTTTATTATTTGTGATTCTATCAGGATAACGCACCATTTCAACTGTGATAAAACTTTTAAATCCATCATGGTTATTAATACAAAAGTCTGCCATAGCCGAGCATCTTCTGGAGTCTTGTTCAAACCACTGGATCGAATTACACAATCCACAAGCAATCTCAACAAAGCGACATTACATACCAAGATTGGTACAGGAGGCCATTGAGATTACCAAACACAGGAACTTCAACCGAGAAGAAGGTTTCCAACTATCCGGAACCTGGAACCCTGTAGTCTCAGACGAAGTAAAAAACCAGACAGAGTTTCGCCGGCCGACTCACTGATGGAGGCAAAACTAAGCCTAGCCGTGTACGTACACGCACAGACATATAACGAAACTAAGCCATACCTTGTCAGTCGAGCTATGCCGGCGCGCGGAGTGTCACGATATAATATTTCGTATTTTTTACAGAAAAATGACAAATTGTGTTGTAAAATGGCGTAAAAACCAGTCTTCAATACACAAGAAGTAGGATGGAATCACATTTCATACATAAGTAAACTTAAAAACATATATTTTTAGTAAATCAACTTTATAAATTATCATGACAACTTGGAACACAAAACTGCCACAAGTGCTGCCAACACTAAGCGTCACAATAGTCCCCGTTTGTTGGGGAAGTTATTAATGTGACGTGAAACCTAATGTTATGTATTCATATACTTAGGTACCTATTTTTTTTTACCCGACGGAGCATGGATATATTATAAGGTTGGCTTCGTTTGTTTGTTTGTAAGTACCCGATTTTATTTTGTCACGTAGCGCTGAAAGTACAAGTCCGATTTCAGTAAATGAGGTGTCTAATGATTCGTCTTGATGCCCCGGTAGCTAAATGTTAGTAAATATGCTCGATTAAGGGATATCATTAAGGACATACAAAGACAAGTACATTTTTAGGAAAATGTATATCTCGGGTCTCGGACTTAAGGAAAATGCTGACTTTTTGAGATTTGGCCCCCCGGAACAAATCTTGCACACAGACTAATTTGGATAACAACATTTATGGCGTTGCGTTCATATAGAAAGGGATATTTTTTATTGCAAAAAAGGTATTACCTTATTACATTGCCCCCAGCCCTCCTTCCCCTTTTGTAAGTGCTACTGAGGGTTTTCGATTGCAGGGATATAGAGGCTTATTTTGCATCGAAATAAAAAAACCACTCCCTTCTCACCCCCTTTTCTTAGCCTCCGTTGAGATCTCCCGAAAGCAGTGACTTGAAAGATTTTTTTTTTCACAGTCATGTAGAGGAAAAATAATATTAAATTCAAAAAAAAGTTTGCCTCTCTTACCGTCGTATACTCCTTTTATGTAAAAATACATAAAGGCCATTAAAATCAATGTTTGATATTACTATTGTTTTGTTTTCCCCCTTTCTAGTCGGAATAAACATACTTATATACCTCCAAGTGAGGTAAATATACAGTTTGAAAAAATGTTTTCTTATCTATTTACTTATCCATTAATTCTGCTAATACAATAAAATATTAGGGGTAATTAGTTTTTACTACACGGCACACTCACGGAACACTCATCAAACGCGCACATGTTTACGAAACCGCCATCATTTTGTCGGCAGGTGCCACTCTGTCTTGATTTTTTACTGGTCTGAGCCTGTAGTGAGAATGTACAAAAAACGAAGAAGTGATGTACTAACTGAACCGCGTTGTGATACCGTCAGTGTCGTGTGTCGTGATCGAGTAGCGTTCGATAGTGAAACCGGTGGTAGTGGTAACGTAAGTAGCAAAAGACTAAAAATGAGGGTAGATCGATATATCTGCCAATAATAACTCACTCGCAAGACATTCAGTTATTCCGTGATCATGGCGCATAAAACTGTGCCGAAATATTGGAAAGCTCAAAATTCAAATCATGGTAAATATCCCGTTGAAAATAACTTTAGTATTTCAAATGTGCCTCATGACTTTAGCTCGTAATATGAAATCGAGCTCAGTCAACGATCTGGGCTTGAGTAACACTTTTTCTAAGACATAAACGTCACTTAAGCATAGATCTACGATTGAGCAAGCTTTCATATTACAGGCTAAGCCCACCAACGAATGTTCTAGGTTCTACGATGCATGCCATAGACATAAAACGCCTAGAATGCCGTCATGTGGAAACTGTCCGGTTGGTGTCATAATGTTCTTCACTTTTCTCGAACAAGCCCAAAACTAGTTTAACAAGTTTAGAACTACCCTTATTTCTTACTTACTTGCTTGCCTAGTTCTGAGAACCTGTATATTTAAGTATTTATTTAGGTATTTATTATACACTAACTGCACCCCACGGCTTCGCACACCTATCCCACGGGAACTGATTTATGGGATAAAAAGTAGCATGTGTAGTCCAAGCCTAGAACTAACTGTATGCAAAATTTCAGCCCAATCCGTTTAGTAACTTTTGCGTGAACAAGCAATAAACAAACATACCTACATACATGTTTACAAACTTTCGCGTTTATAATATAAGTAGGATATGACATGTATGAAACACCCCCCCATGAATTAAACGACAATAAGGCTTTTATCAGGGGGAGGCCTGCGTCCAGCAGTGGACCGATACAGGCTGTGGATGGATGGATGGATGACATGTATAATTATTGTATTTGTATATTAGGAACGTATTATATTTTATATAGAAATAGGTATCTTAGTTAAAGTGTAATAATATGTAGTAGTCTATTGCTCAAGGTGTGTGTGTGGTGCTGGCTTAAAATTTGCACCACCACAACTCTTCCCGTGCGTGTCGCAAGAGTCGACTAAGGAAAATTCGCCGGGGGCGGGCAGAAGCGTCCCCTGCAGAACAATTCTACCACCAAACTGCGATCCCAAACCCGCATGCCTAGCGTGGGAATTATGTGCATTACCACCATAAGTTAAACGGCAATAAGGCGTTTATCAGGGGGAGGCCTGCGTCCAGCAGTGGACCGATACAGGCTGTTGAGGTTGAGGTATTGATTAAGTAGTTTTAGGCATTAATAAATAGCTTATAATAGATACCACAAACTGAACGTAGGATACAGGCTGTTGAGGTTGAGGTATTGATTAAGTAGTTTTAGGCATTAATAAATAGCTTATAATAGATACCACAAACTGAACGTAGGATTTTTAAAAATTCCTGCGTTCAACGTAATAATAAGATATAATAGTTGGGGGCGCCACTTTCACTGGTGTATGGGCCTTAAGAAAAACTTATTACAAGACCAAATCCTAAGACTCATGTTAATGCGAAGGTTGTGCTTGTTTTTGATTGATCAATTTCTCCCATCGTGGATCTGTATTTGCAACACATAGAATTAAATCGTTTTCCAAATTTAGGCGATTTCTTTATCCGGATATCCGGATATTCTATTTTTCTCCTTAACCAAAAAGTATCCAAATTAACAGACTTGAATTCCAGGTATAACATCTCTTCGGCAGATAATTCCAGCAGATTCTCTTTGAGCTTAGTTGGCAAATTGACCTCATTTATAGCTGCTATTAAAAACGGATTTAAGATCCACCTCCGAACAGTGTCTTCCGAAGTATCTTGCACTGAGAAGTACTGACACAATTCTTCTTTCAAATTATCTAACAGCGTTTTCATACCCGGTATAAATGCCTTGATGTTTGTTTATCTCACTTCCGACTTCTTAAGTAAAAGCTTGTGTCGACCAAAATGAATCAAAGTTATTTTGATTTATTGACGACGATCATAAGTAAATTTTTTTGCAAAGCCATGTATTTTGTCTTTTGCAGTGATGATATTTTCATCTCGCCCTTGAAGACTTTTATTCAAGATATTTAAATGCTCAAATAAGTCAGAAAGAAAAGCTAATTTAAAAACCCCAATTTCAAATAATTATCGTCTTGAAGACGTTTTTTCTTTGTTTTACTTCCACTACCTCACCAGAAGTCGACGGTTCTGTTGATCTTTTCAAGAATTTATCCATTTTAATATAAATCACTTAACATGCGTAATAATATCGCCGTAATTATGAATAAAAGGTAAAAACAATACCGCGTTCGTCAAAAATTAAGCCGTTGACACGAACTGAGTGAGTATTGCTACGTCCCCCGACACCCCCTCCGCTCTCGCTCGTTCACTCTCACTCAACAACTCGCAAGTTAGCCACTGCACTTGCCGGACGGCCGGCGGCATCGGCTACGTAAATTGCGTTAATTATCAATTGGTGACGTATTTGATGTATGTAATTGTAAAATAATGTGTTTTACGTACTAAATTACGTATTTATATCCGAATCCTAATTATGGAGACGCATAACATCGTCGTATGGAATGAATATTTGTAACTTGTAACACTAACAACATACACATACATAAATGATAAAAAAGCGAAGGGTCTGGGGGGTCGCGATATATTTTTTCATGCCAGGGGGTCGCATCATGAAAAAGGTTGAAAAACACTGCTCTAAGAAATTATGCACATGTACCCACTCACGTTGTTTCTCCCTCCCAAAAAGGTTTGCTGGAAGAGAACTATTCTTTTAGGGTTAAGCTCGGCTTTGCCATTACTTCTCTACTGTATGTTTTAGTGTGTATGTTTTAGAGTAGGTAGAATAAAGAATTAATATTATTTTAAGTAACATTTTTTATTAACATTATTATTTACTAACATTATTTATTTATTTTTTATTATGTCTCAATGACGCTAGCAGATCTCGGCGGTTTTATCTATAAAGGTCTAAAATAATTATCAATGGATCTTTGGAATGGATTTTAGTAGAACTGGGGTTCACTAAAATTCGTTGATCCATCTTTGTACTTATAAACTCTTGCGTGCTAACAGAAATAAATACATTTGTACATTTTGACACTGATACCATGTCATCCTTTTATATCTTGACCTCGAAACATATACATTTTACTCCACGCTATACTGCTTACCTAGTACTTGAAACAAAAACAAGTGTTTTTAAAAGGGCTAAGCAATGCCAATAAAATAACAGTTCCAACCTTACCCACCCATTTAAATTTATTTATTAAGCAACTAACACGATTTGAAATAAACCAATTCCATTTAGTTATTTAGGAATAAAAACTATACAAAATTAAATAAATATTATTGTACATACACGTAAGTATAAAAAGCAGCCAAGAGCGAGTCAGACTCGAGTAGGAAGGGTTCCGTACCATATCTTTAATAAATAAAAAATATCAAACAAAGTTAATTGAATGAATATAGTAAGGCAATTTTAATTCTCTTTCTTCTCTTTCGACTCATCTTTGCTCCATCAAACGAAGTCTAAATAATTATAAAATAATAAACGTTTATTGTGGAACAAAAACAGTGGTACATGGTTTTTAATGGAAACGATGCCATCTCCAGTAGTTTAAAACTGTGTCGAAAATGGCAACGCCCTCCTCCGAAATTATAGTGGATAAAGTTCGAAAGAAGGTAAAAAATTGCAAAGATATAGGCAGGTAAGCTACTGATTTTACAAACATACTTATTTTATACAGGATATAAAGATAACAAGGTTTTTTTTTAATAATTTCCTCAACAGCCTGTTTTGGTCCACTGCTGGATGCAGGCCTCCCCCTGATAATCGCCTTATTGGCGTTCGCCTAATAGGGGTAATGCCCATAAACCATTACCCCTATTAGGCGAACGCCAATAAGGCGATAATGGGCATTACCCCGCATGCACACATGCGGGTTGGGGATCGCAGTTTGGTGGTAGAATAAAATTGTTCTGCAGAGGGTGCTGCTGCCGATAGATATCCCTTAGTCGCCTCTTACGAAACCCGCGGGAAGAGTTGGGGTGGCGCAAATTCTACGCCAGCACCACACAGTTAAACTAAATCATTTGATGACTCTCAAACCTCAAGTCTGGAGTCGACGGCAAGTGTACCAACCTTGTAAAGGACTTGTTACGATTTAACTTAGATAGCGTCAACACGAACACAATATGGTTATTATATTGTTTCCACTAAGTTAGATTTGCACGTGTGATACCTACGTTTGCACGCAACTGGAATTCACAAATAGTAGGAAAACAAAGCTTCTATAGGAATCATTTATTCATTTGTTAAAGTGTTCTTAGGTAATATAATAATTTTGTTTTCAAAACTATAAACCGACTTGAATTTTTATAGCTTTTTCATGGATTTTCATGGATCCCATTGTGAGAACTGCACCAAATTAAAATGGAACCACACGGGAAGCATCCAGCTTGGTCCGATTTTCAAGATTCTTTTTTTATATGAAATGAAAAAATAATCATGAAAAGCGGACAAACCCCAAAAAAAAAATTCAGTCGAATTGAGGGCCTCATTGGTTTGGATCCCATTAGCCCTCAATTTTTTTTCTTCATGCTATAAATAATTAGTAAAGTTGGCCAAAAGGAAATAAAGTTATCCGAGTAAATTATTATAATCATGATTTATTGCAATAAAGCTTCCTTGTTAGATTCACGTAGAGATTAGAAAAGCTTTTGCGTTTTTAAAAAATTCCGTGATCCGTAATTTATCATCAAATATGCTTTGCCCTTGTAAGTATGACAAGTAAGCCAAAAAAATGGCCAAAAATAACTTTCAATAGTCGTAAACACCTAAAAATACTTGAAAGGTTGACCCGGTTCAGACAATTTTGACGTTGACGTAAAAGTATGAAATATAGAAAAACAAATCAATTACCTTAACTTGACAAAGACGTAGTTTGTGGTCAAAATGACACTTCGAAATAACAATATAATTATGCTTCAATACAACACCGTAGAAATAATGAAGAAAATATCATTTTCTATGGGTGAGAAGGACTGGAGTAACATTATCACACTTTTAGTTAGGTACCGACTGCGCCTTATTTTCGTATCTCATGGGGTTATTTATTACCCACAATCGCTTTTCGCGTTCGGTGGTATAATTTTTCTGCAGAAGGCGCTGCTGCCCGCCTCCCAGTGCATATCTCATAATCGCCTCTTACGACACCCACAGGAAGAGATGGGGTGGTGCAAATTCTAAGCCAGCATCACTCAGTAAATTCTTAGTCCACTTGTTTCATCCTCCAACACGAGGAAAATCTGAAAAAATGACGTCAAACGTCTGGCCTGACGTATTACGATGACAGAAATGAAACACAGCAAAAAGTCTTCATTGTTTGAGAGTCACTCTGACTATATTTTCGTGTTTTTTGTAAAACGAAATATTTTTAAAGGAGTTTGAAGATTTTGTATGGCCTTAACCTTTGTTTTTTTTTAATTAGATTAGGTGATATACAGGGTGTGGCAAATTTTTGGCCCCTTAAGGGTAGCTACCGTTTCTTTTGTAGTTAGAAGGTTTTGTTCTGAGGAATTTTGTGTTTTATTTTGAAGAAAAAAATATTTAGTTTTTTGCCATTTTTAGTTTTTTGAAAAAAATTACGTTTCGCCCAAAAAATGACATTTGTCAAAAAAAACAAGTTGGTCTTAATCGACTCTATTTCCAACCAGGAACACTTTTCCCAAAGGAACATACCAAATCAAATCGTAAGTTTTGGCAATAATTAAAAAAAACAATTCCCATACATTTTCTATGAAAAAACGAGTAAGTGAAAACAACAATGTCACTCATTCAATGGTTCTTGATTTAAACTCGTATGTAACTACTTTTGATGAGTACTAAGTAATGTACTGAGTACTGTACTGAGTGTTAACAGTATGGCACTACACACTCAGCATACATTATGCAGGGGCCAAAGTATGGGGCTGATAACCATTCGCTTAACTATGACAATGGTATCGCTGTCGCTGAACCGTCCATAGTAAAAAGAAGCTGTAGATTGTGCGTGCAGTACACTGTTCTGCCATTCTGTTTTCAGTACACTGTACTGCCATTCTGTTTTCAGTACACTGTACTGCCATTCTGTTTTCAGTACACTGTACTGCCATACTGTTTACAGTACAGTGTACTGCCAAGTTATATAGCAGTACACACTCAGCATACAACATAGAAAATAGCGTAACTCTTTTTTCTATGGAAATGCGATAGCGCTCCAATTGGAAAGCTTACATAACTTTGACATTTCCTTAGAAAATAATGTCAGCGCAACTTTTAAGTAAACGGTACTTATGTTTCACACGCAGCACAATAACGTATGTAGGGTTAAATAATACATAGTTTGTTGTGTAGTAAAGTTAATGATAGCTTTAGAACCTAACGATAATGAAGATATCTCGGAATCCCCTTGACGTCGGTTCTGATGTGAATCACATTCACATAATCTGAAGCATCATCAAATTTTTTTTGCTGCTTGTTTACGCCATAGAACAAAAACACAGGATACACCACGTGTGGACTTCCTGACGTATCATTACACTGTGTAATGTTGCATTCTAATACGATTAGGCAGGCACAGTGTAGATGCGTAGGCAGAAGATCAACTTAAATTACCCAGTCAGGCAGTCAGCTAGGTAGAAATCGGTGGTGTTAAGTACAATTGTACCTAGCAAAATAGTATTTACATGTCATCTGAAATAAATAAAAAAATCTTGTGGATATGGAGTTACTTAGTCTACACGTCAAAGTTTGTCCGTAGGACGAAGCGGAATTACAATTCCCTGTAATCCGATTAATCGAACCGACCGGGAAAAAAGCTCACGTGGTCCGATCGGTAGGACGAAGCGGAATTACAAATCCTTATAATCAGATTAATCTAACTAATAGAAAAAAAAGTTCATGCGGTCCGATCGGTACCTGTGTAAATAGTTCACTAAGTTGAAAGAAGATGTTGCTAGATCCGGGAGCAACACAGAACCCACAGCGTCAGTTGAGATTACATAGTAGAGAAGTGTCACCGCGGGCTAACAGATGGCGCCGTTCAAAGTCTTTAATAACGCAAAGAATGACGATGATGATGGTGCTACACATCGGAAGAGCGTGTAGTTTTTACTTCTGCTGGCAATCCCGGAGTACAACTCGTTGGTTTTTATTTTTAAAAACTGTGATTCCACAGATAGGTACATTATGTTATATATATATTATCTATGTAGTGTATTTGTATTATGTATTCAGATATCTAGTACCCATAACACAAGCTCTGCTTAGCTTGGGGCTAGATAAAGCTGTGTGAATTGTCCAGCATTATTTATTTATTATTTATTTATGTAGTTAATAGTTTAAACGGCTTGATGCTTTTACACTACGTTCCAAAAGCCAATGAAATAAGAATTAATAATTCTTATAGGAAGCTGTTTTGCTTCCGATTAATTGCCAGACAGTCCATCTCATTCTGATAGACTACTACGTAACAAGATTTTGAAATGTGTTGTTTTACTAAAATAGTTTTTACTGTGGTCACAATTTTCATTGATCATCATCACAGTTTTCTGTACAATTATTTACATACCTTCCTTGGTATTTTCCAGACATAAAGTGATTCAAGTAACATTTTTCATGCGTTACCAATGTTTTGCCATTCGTATTCGATTAGGTTTGACGAGATTGACCATTAAAGTGCTCCTAGAATTCTTGATATTAATTAGTCTTCAGACGTATTATTGAAAATACGGCTACATAAACTTAGTCCTCTAAAGTAAGGAATAACAGACTCCTTAATGATACAGATTGAACTTTCTTTAAAAAAGTCTAACAAAAACCGTATTGAGACACGTTTGTTTTGGTAATTAAAATATAATTAAAATGGTTCCTGACTTATACATTCCGAAAACTTAGAATAAAAATATTGCCTCTAATAAAACATTGCTCAATTTAAATTACCATCTCAGACGTAAGCAGCTCATTCCAACAACAGCAAGTAAACTGAAGAGCCATGGAAGACCCAATGTTTTCCTCAACCTCTACCTCAACAGAATATATTGGTCCACTACAAGACACAAGCCTCCCCCTGATAAACACCTTATTGGCTTTTATCACATGTGGGGTATGACCATAATCACCACACTGGGCATGCGGAATATCCCTGAGCCTCATGCGACACCCGCGGAAAGAGCTGGGGTGGTGCGAATTCTAAGCCAGACAGTAATGGTTTAAAATCGCGCTATCTCTTAACCTCCCTAAAGCGACATAAAATCCTAATTTTCTTTACCTTTGTTACAGATACACCGCAATGTGGTTTAGTATCCTAGTGTACCTGTTCTACTACAGCGCGTATACCATCCTGCTGGCCATCGCTGGTCTCTGGTGCTTCGAGGAGTGTACCCTTACTGAAGAGGAGGAGTATGAGTTTTACCAGCAGCAGTCTGTTTTGTACTGATCCATACTCAATTTGGTAAGTCAGTAAACCGTTGTTTAAAAATAGAACATAAAAATATCGTAGTCTGAAGATTGCATAAAGCAACAGCGAACCTTATTTGAGTTGGATTTCGCGGTGCATCGCGGTCGCCACTCGAGAACCTTTAATCCTTAGTGGTTATAAGTTTGATTCCGAACGATGACCGAAATTTCATACAAACATGGACCGTTTTAGTTAGGTAATTTGAATTTTTTGAAATAGACAAATAGAAATAATCAGGGATCTGATTAAAAAAAACTTTATTCTTGCATTAACTATTTACGTCATTGTAAGCTAGAACCACTATTTTTTGACTCTACAGTACAGGGTATCCTAGTGTAGAGATCAACGTGAGATCACAATGAATCTTCACACTAATATTATAAATGTGAAAGTTTGTATGGATGTATTGATGGATGGATGGATGGATGTTTGTTACCTCTTCACGCCAAAACTACTGAACGGATCTGGCTGAAATTTGCATACAGGTAATTCTGATACTGGAATAAAACACTACTACACGGCTAGCTTTTTATCCCGTAAATCTGTTCCCGTGGGATAAAAATCACCTTTTAACGTTTCCAAAGGAACAACGCGTGCGAAGCAGCGGGGCGCAGCTAGTATTAAATATTTAGTAAATAAGAATAGAATAGTTCTAAGTGTGATTGTTATAATATGTATGCATGTTTTGTGATGAATAATCTTTTATTATTTTATTATTTTGGGGGGTTATTCCAGGGAAAATTTGACTAAATATAGAAAGGCAAATGAAAAGAACAAAATGGATTTTCTTACAGCCAACAATGTGATTATATAGATGCAACGTATTGTAGAGTTACGAAGGTTAATTACAGTCTTATAGATAAAAAACTGCACAAAGAGTGGTTGTCATGATTTTAATTATTTAAATACATCATTCTTCCTTCAGATTTAATATATGATATGTACAAAATTTACCATTAATTTATGTTAGTTATGTATTAATACAATATATATATTGTATATAAGTTAGGTATCTACTACCCAAAACACAAGCTCTGCGTACAGTGGGGCTAGATGACTTGCAAACTCCAGCATTATCTATTTGCAGGTCATTCACTAAATAAGGATTTTAAATATTTTCATACAAAAGACATAAACGCGTGGGAACGCATTTTTGGAGGCACAACTTTTAAACGAGATTAATCGTAATTGTTTTGTTTTAAAGCTTGTGATAAACTCGTTAAATTAATGATAAAGTTAACTAATCAAAGACTTAGGTTAAACCACTAATAATTGTTATTGTGCAACAACGGATATTACTGTACTATTCATTGTAATGCGTATCCGCCAATTTAGTACAAGATGTACGATTAAAATGCTCTAACCTTTATTTGTATGGTTAAAGAGTTCAAATTGTCAATATGCAAAATGTAGAATCACACGCACTTACTTTTTCTTGTCTAGATTACCAATTCTTATGAGTATGAAAATAAAGGCTACATTTACACATCGATAGTTTAGTTAAATTTAGTAGAATGCATGCCAAGGTAAGAAATCGGGTGATACAATTAAGTCGATGAATGATCACGACCTCAACAGCAGCGGGCGTAGATCCACATGCAGCATAGGAGGTTGCGGGTTCGATTCTCGCCTCGGATCAAATGTTTACACGATCAACAGTTGTTAGGAAAAATGAAACAAAAATAGAATTTGCCCAATTTTCTTAAGTATTTCATCAATTCTCTAGTTTTGCATTATGCATGGTGGCATATTAACTATAACATTTGTCGCTGTCTTAAAAGAAAAAAACTTTTTACGAATCCAATAACTCAAACCAAGGATCCAATAAAAAAAAGAAGAATTAACGTAAGACAAAAGTAACTCAGGAGAAAGGGTAACATTAAATTCTTTTAAAATAATGCATGTACCTGAACTACCTGTCTTTCAGACAAAATGCAAAGCATCATCCTGAAGTAGTCATAAAGTTAAACTATGATTTGAAGAAGTCATGAGTACAAGGTTATAAGACCTATTAGTACATCCCCCCTTATTTTCAATTACCCACTTGCCGTATCTAGCTCTTCAGTGCTCTATGATTAGTCGTATAGAGTAGAGACTGAATAATTCTAAATTTAAATAATTTAGATTTCGTATGTCTACTCGCATCTTTTAATAAACAAAAGAATTGTGTTGTTTCGAATAAAAAGTTAAATTTAAATTATTAATTTAAATTTTAAAATACTCGTATTTATTTAAATATGACTTAGAATTGGTGAATATTCTGATTTGTGATAAATTTAGTGAGAGCTTTTGTTCACTAGTGGAATATCTTTATTCATTTGAATTGGTAAGTCTTATCAATATAATAAACTATAATAAGCATTAAATTTTACCCGTTAGTATATTTTACCCATACCTAGAGAAGATTCGGGATAATTTTCTACAGAACTATAACCTTTTTGCAAAAACTATTTCATCTAAAATTCAAATAGGTATCGATCTCAGTAAAAATAACACAACAACTTGTAGGTAGTAATAAACACCCCTTTACTTATTACATTATCTTAAAATCATATAGAGCTTACTTGTAATGGAAAATCAACGAAACAACGGGTTCATTATTTTGTCCACCGACATCATGAGAAACCAGAGCCAGTTTATTTAGATTCCCTAATTTCACGAAGCAATAAACTGTAATAAACAAAAAAAAATGACTACCCGGAAAATCCATGTTGAAATCTTAATCTAGGTTAGGACCTATTCGTATGAAATGGAAAATAATAACATAATGACCGATACTAAACCAATAATTTACCCTTTTTAACTTGACAGGGTTCACAATAATACAGTTATGTGTAAGACAATAGTTGCTTTTGTCGCGTATAGAAGTATATTTTTTTCGCAGAAAATTACATCACAGCAAAACTCAAAACTGAAGATCTCTCTTATGAGAATCTTGTAATTTTTTATGTTTGCTGAGTGATATTTAGGCAAAAAATTAAGGTGTGCGATGTCAGTTTAAGTAGCAAGTGAATGTGCAAAAGTACATGTTTAAATACGCTACTCGTATAATAGTTATAATGTTTTTTTATAATGAACGAACGGCGCAAGATCGTGATGCCTGGAGGGAATAGAAGAAGGCCTATGCCCAGAAGAGGGATGACCAGACTGTTATTAAATAAAAAAAACATAAAAATAAAAATAATTCGTTCTACCACACTCTCACGTGAGTAAGTAACGATGTAGCCGACATTTACGTCCAAACACGTTCATAAATATTCACTGATTACCTGTGAAACAATACAGCTAAATAATAGGAAAAACTGAACTAAGAAAATTAATTTGAAACCCTCAAGGTTGACTTATAATGACATTGCAACCTGCACTTCCTAGATCCATCGCACTGTTATTATGAACTGGTGTTGATCATAACACGTGTCATCAGCATCGCCGGGTCTTCACCTCAGACAATCTAGATGTTTATAGTAGTATAGTATAGAATAGAATAGAAAAAAACATACATTTGGACACAGGCACAAAAAGAGTAACAAAAGTAAACAAATGAAAAACAAAAGCAGTATAATATGAAGGTAAGTGACAGGAAAGGGTAGGTCGTAGTTTACACTAAAGATGTAGGTCTGCCTCTACGCCCCTGTGCCGAAATAGGGGTTGGCTCAGCGTGTGTTGAACATATGCTCAGGGCAGTTTTTCAGCCAAATACTTTATTATTGACGTTATGAACGACAACTTGGCGACAGAAATAAATAAATATCTTTCATCAACAGATAAGCGCTGCCTGAATTTTGTTTGCAACATAATAAATACATTTTAAACACCCAGTTTTTTTAGAAATTTTATAAAAGTTTTTAAAAGTAACTGGTGATGTGCAGTGCATATTGGACTCGAACACAAATAATTCGGTATAAACATGTCGGCATTTTATTGATTAGCTCCTTTTACGTAGGAAATAGAAGTTTACTCCGAAGTTGCTATGCCTAGAAAGGCATTTGTTTGTGTGATAATGATAAGTACCTACCTTTCGGATTATTCTGTTTTTTTTTTATAACAAGTTCTTTAAAATATTATTTCTTACAAAATTTCAATTTGTTCGCTTATGGCCAACTTAGCAAACCGTCCACTAAAATTTTCTGTAGGAGATGAGCAATCGGTCCCTTTCGTATACTCGTATAGTCGACTTCGCAATCGGGCCGCTTCTTAAACCATCCACTTCTCAATAGGTCCACTTCTCAAAAGGTCCGCGTATCAATCGGTCCACTTCTCAGACGTTTCAATTCGTGAATCTAGATTCTAGATCAACGAGGAGTAAACTAAAGGTCTTATTCCCTTTTAATGGTCTAAATATGCGGCAAATATTTTATCTTTTCCTTGTATTGTCTTAGAATGTGAATTCCTTCCAAGCTCTAAGGAATTGCAGACCTCAAGTCTGCAATTTTTTTCACTATTCGATATTAATTTCAAACGATACCTCTACACGTTTCTGAAAAAAAAATCATGACGGACAAGAAAAACTAATAAACTGAGACTCCTTTTTTCTTGCGAGGATCGAAACGGAAACACAAAAAAACAAGAAATAATCGAAAATACAAACTACTACTAAATAAAATAAACTAATAACGTACAATATACATATTATTATGGACACCAAATAATCAAGATTGACATATAATGTAGACAAAAACGCAAAACAACAACCATTCTAGACATTTTTGTTGACTTCAAAAAGGTCTAAGACACTTAATTATTCATTTTCAATATTTATCCTTATATTCTTGTACTTTAAGGAAACAATTTATTTGCAATATACTTACTACCACAAAAACCCAGGTCACGCTTAAACGTAATTTTGACCTGCAGTTTTCCGTTTTCCATAAATTAATTTTGACATTCGCAAACAATTCTATTATGTATTCCAAAGTCAAGTTCACAGTTACATAAAATAATATACATAACAATTACATAAGTTTCCTGACATTGATGTGTTCATTAAAATAATTTATTACCGTTTTGAATATATTATTTTATTGCAATAGGTACGGGTACATATAGCAAAGTTCAGCGGCCTATTACATAAATACAAGAAGCTTTGTATTATATTTATCTATCTGATACTCGTTTGTATAACTATCATATTATTATTTGTTTCTATTTTTTTATGTATATATTTAAAAGGAACATTTATTACTCCATTAATTTTATCCACCTAAACAATGTTAGCTTCTTTCTATTCACCTATTTATAATCAATGTAATAGGTTAGTCCTTAGAGTTTTTGTACTAGATTTTCATTTGTTTCTTTAATAAATCTTCGAGTTGGTTGGTGGCCCTTGTCCAAGTTTTAGTAGACTATAAGTTGTACTCTTTCTCTTTAGTTCTTTCCCAGACTTAAGAGTCAATTGTACCTTATTTCTTATTTGATGGTAATACTATTTATCAAACTGTTTATATAGTAAAAAATCAACTTGTGTAGGTGCTTATTTTGTATGTCAACAAACGATTTGACCCTGACTCTGACTCTGACTTCCTCTTAATTTTATATGAAGTTTGTTGGTTTAAATAGACAAGACAAACTAAAACAATGATGCTACCCCATTTTTTCCACGTACCCCTCTTCTCGCCACCCGTAAACCACAAGAGATTAAATCCCGAGGGAAACATTTAATGTATTACTCATCAACATCATATTTTTTTTTGTTATTTAAGTTTACGGTATGGGTAATTTATTAATATGATTTCATACATGCATATACGCACTACTAAACACGACTCCCCCAACAAAGATTTTTTACAGAGTCACATTACGCTTAGGTACAAAGATTCGTGATCGCAGTAAAGTACTGAAATACACAGAAAGAAGGTCCTGCCCTCTTGGTTCCTTCAGTCGTTTTATAGAATAGACATTTATTCAGCATACACATAGGGAAACACAACACACAGGGAAAGTAAATTACAGATCAAATAAAGTAACATTGAGCACATCAATAAAAGCTGAATAAAACTATTACTATATTACTATATAGTATATAGTTCAGTTCATCAGACAGTTCTTCGAGATCCATCGAGTAGGCTTCCGTAGCGCGGAACATTTTCGCCCGGCCTTCGCGCAACATCCTGCGGCAGACACGCAACTGTGTGTTGCAAGTAGGCAATGCCCAGTGCCCACGCGATAGGAAGAAATGCTACCTCTGAACCTTGGAGCACGGAAGGGACTTGAGCCTAGAGTTTCATTTGTTTTCTTAATGTATCCTTTGTTCTACTATCTTACCTTTGTTCCTTTTTATCCGATTACCAACGGAGATGGTTGTGTTTGTATATATGTATGTAGCCGATTTTTATGTTCCAATGAAATTACCCGTTCGATTTCGACAAGGTATCAATAGATTCGTCTCGATACCCTGTTGGTTATAGGTAGGGTAGACTTCTGATGATATTGGAGGTCTAACGAGATACCGGGGTCTTAGTTAAGGTCGATTTCTTTGTTAAAATAATAAGGGCAATCGATAAACGCCGTAGTCTGGTTTTAGTTTATTTAATTCAATCATGTATACAGCTGATCTTCATCTGATAGCTGTTCAGTCCATTGGACCTGATTGGAGGAAAAGACAAAACAGGAAGATGGTGCCTCTTGAGTATTTATTTATCTTTCCTTTGGGATGGTGGGGTCAGCTTTTCTTATATTTTCTCTCCACTTCGCACTAGGAACTTGAATTTTTAAACAGTCATCTGTATCTAAGCCGGAAAAACTTATTGCACATATACACAATATCACATAGAAAGAAACCAAAAAATAATATAATCTATTATCGCTACAGAAGCATATCTTCCAATGAAATACTAAAAAACTTAACTTATAAATTGCGTCTCATACAAATGACCACTAAAGCAGTCGGCGAACCATGCACTATTAAGGTGTCGTCGCAAAGTGCTTATTAATTCTTTTAGCTTCCAAATTCTTTGAGCTATGAAGTATTAGCAGTACACGCTAGTACAACTCAACCTAGAAATTACTATGTTTATTAAAAAGTATAATAATCACTCAATTCTTCAGGAAAAAAATACACAAAAAGGAACTAAATTTATAGACACATTTGCACACACTTGAATGATAAAGTAATAACTTAGAATAAAGCTAAGTTTAAGTTGCTTTAGCTCGTAAATAGTTTGAGCTATGAAGTATACGCAACGCAGTACAAGCTAGTACAAGTCAACCTAGCAATTGCTATGCTTATTAAAAAGTATAATAACTCAATTCTTCAGGCTCAATGACAATGACCGTACGATATGCAAGGCCGGCTTGCATCACACCGTAACGGTGTATGATTCTTGCAATGTGGTTGATGGGTAAATATGTTTAGTTAGTGATTTGATGGCATTTTGAAGGTTGAGTTCAGCACGGTCGTTAGTGAATTTTAGTTGAGATTGACGTGGGTAATGATGTCGTGATCAGTGTGTATGTAACCTGCTGAAATGTCGGGAAAATCACAGTTGCTCAACCCGACTTTTGACGGGTTTGGCAATCAGGTGTCACTAATAATAATAAATCGTTACGAAAAGTATTTATTAACGAAGCTAATTACAAATTCTACTAATATTATATACACGAATGTTTGTAAAAATGTCTGTATATATGTTTGTTACTCTTTTACGCAAAAACTACTGAACGGATCGGGCCGAAAATTGTATACGAGTAGTTCTAGGTCTGAAATAACGCAAAAGCTTTTTATCCTATAAATCAGTTCCCGTGGAATAGGCCTGCGAAGCCTGCAGCTAGTAAAGAATAAAAATAAAATAGAACGAATATTTACCGATCAATTGAAGACTGTTGCAAAAATCTACTGGCACCTGGCTAGTCTTCGTTGAGCCTGATGTCAATTCAGATACTACAAAAACTAAAATAAACTAGTTTGACAGGACTAAAAATTTGGCAGTCCCTGTCAAAACAATCAAAATAATATGGATGGCATTATTTTATCTGAATAGGCACCATTGGCCACCGTAACCGTAATAGGTATGCATAGGTGGATCAAAATGAGAAAAAATAATTTTTTTTGTGTTTTCAACTTTTTCTTTACCTAAGTTACGCTTATCCGAACACAGTATTTTTTCTCAACAATATCCTTAACAGCCTAAAATGATCCACTGCTGATCTTCAGCCAAGATAAGCGCCGTATTGGCTTTTATGTTATTTTTTAATATCCATAATCCCCACGCTGGGCATGCGAGTTGGGTATCGCAGTCTTATGGTAAAATAGTTCTGCAGGGGGCACTGCTGCCCGCCCCTTATGGATATCCCTTAGTCGCCTCTTACGACACCCGCGGGTGGAGTTGGGGTGGTGCAAATTCTAAACCAAAAAACAATGTAAAAGAGCTTTAATTACCTATTGTTTATGATCTTTCGTCTCTATCTCACAGACATGAGTGAAAGGGACAGCGCATAGTGCAAGCCTGACCCCAATGCTTAACAGGGTGTCAAATTGCAATAGTGTTGTCTTAATATCAATTAGCCATGTCTGGGAACTTTGTGCCCTAGGTCAATTAGGTAATTAGTAAATCTTTTATATACAACACACGTATTGCTATAATGGCTTTTTCTATTCAATAGTTATCCTTGTTCGTAAACTTTGTAAAGTTTGTACCTATGTATGGACGGGACGTATCAATGTTTGGAAGAGTAACAAAACGCATCAGGCTGAAATTTTGTATAGGTACAGGTAATTCGTATTCTAGAATCAACCTTAGGCTACTTTTTAACCCATAAATCAGTTCCTTTAGGGCAGAAATCACGATTTAACATTTGAAACTTGTAAATAATTACACCACATACACCAATGAAAGTGGCGCCCCCGCCTAAGTTACCTTATTATTACGTTAAGCACCGCAAGTTTAAAAATTCCATCGTACAGTTTGTGGTATACGTTATTTGTTAATGCCTCTGTAATAGTTTCATTTTGTAAAGCTTAGGCAGAGATACGAAGTTGCGCCTTTTGGACACTAAACTCTATTTTCGCATCTTTTCTTAAACTATATGAGATAAAACTATTACAGAGGTATTAAAAAAGACGTGTGGCACCGCGGTAAAGCTATTGCAATGCCATCTAGAGGCGAGTTGCTGAACTAAAGAGACAAACGTCAAGGTTTTTTCGTTACGGAATTTCTGGATTCGGTCCCCGCGCTCAAGGCCCGCGATAGAAGCTATGCAATAGCTTAAAAATTGCTTATAATAGAAACCACAAATTGTACGAAGGATTTTCAAAATTTCCTATATTGAACGTAATAAACTTATAAAATAGATGATATTGTCATATTGGCTCGGGTATGCGCCTGAATAGATTGATGAAGAATAATATTTGGCCGGAAAACTAAAGCCGGCACGTTCCAAACCTTCGCGGATTTGTTTATTACCGAGTTAATTTCATATTCTTTGGTTTTTGTTAAAAGAATTAATAAAATAAACAAATCATTTATTATTCTTCATAATAGTTCACATACAAAATATAGCCGTCGAATTTAACAACTCGCACTCTGGGTAATTTCTCAAATAATAAATAATTATTTCCTTTCTTCTAATATTCTTTGAAAACAAATGCTTGATATTTTCACTCCGCATCATCTAGCTCCAAAGATAATAGAGTAATGGGTGCCGAATGATTCTATTTTTAATCTACTTTAAAAAAAGGAGGAGGTTCTCAATTCGACAGTTTATTTTTTATATTTGTTACTTAACTTTTGACTGGGTGGTCCAATTTTCATGATACTTTTTTTTAAGCTGGCGCAGGACCGAGGTGAATGGCATAAGCATAGAGGCCTATGCCCAGCAGTGGGTTGTGAGGGGCTGATGATGATGATGAGGAATCCCGTGTGGTCCCAGTAATAATTTTTTCAAAACAGTATGAATAATTGAAAAAAAACTGTATAATTGAAGTCGGTTTAAAGTTTTTTAAAACAAAATCAATTATTTGTAAATTTTAATATAGTGTCAAGATCGAGTGGTGTGGTGTCCTGATGATGTCTCGTGGAGAGACGAAACTAGTTGACGACTTGCTTTGATAAATGTTCTTTCATTTTGTATAAATGTACAATTTGTTAGATTTTATCGCAGAAGGTTTTTCCGCGGAATTGTTACTAAATATTTTTCATTCTTATATTTACAATGGATTTCCGCAAAGTAACGCCTGAATCTATTATTTATTTTTAATTTTAATATAGTTATTTATAATGCTGACACAATAATTATTGCACACAACCATTTTCGATACAAAAATTTTGGTGTATTAAATAATAAGAACAAATGTACGTACGTACAATATAATTAGGTACCTCGTAAATGAATGCATGCAATGCATTTGTAATCTTTTAATCGTTTTCTTCGGCAACAATCCTCAATCCAGATGAAAATTGCATCATTCTTTGCAATTGTATTTCGCTTATTTCGGCTGCAATCAAATTACTAATATAATGGTGGACGAAGGTCTGCCTGCGACGCAGGAGGTTGCGGGTTTAAATCCCAAACATAGAATATATTCCAGGAATAACAATAGATTCCAGGATTAGAATTACCTGTATTTAGCCCGATCCGTTCAGTAGTTTTGGCGTGAAGAGGTACCTAACAAACATACATCCATAAATCCATACAAACTTTCGCATTTATAATATTAGTGTGATTACGTTCTGGATGTTTTCTATGTATAATAAATTTCTATCTATGTGGTGTATTGTATATAAGCGATAAAATTGTTAGTGGTTTCTTTTTCACTTCTTCCGCTAGTGGACAAAAAATTAAAGTGAATTAGAGGTAATTGCATTGCACCTTATTTCTTATTTTATAGTAATTACTATTAATCAAGTTGCTTATATGGTAAAAAAATAACTTGTCTAAGTGCTTATTTTGTAAGTCTAAAGAAATAAACGATTTAATTCGGACTCTGACACTATTAAGTATATATTAGTTATCAATTATCCATAACACAAGCTCTGCTTGAAGCTAGATAATGCTGAGTGATTTGTCCCAAATAATTTTATATTGTACCTACCTATTACAGTACTTTTTGTCATCAATCATAAATGATTTACAAATCTCTGCATGCAATTATTTGAGTCAGACTTAGACTAATTGTCTTGCATGTAACACAGGTCGTCTAGTTCCTAGACTAGACTTTGATATTCGTTTCGAAATGAGATGGATTCACACAAAATGGAGACAATCACATTTAACTGTGTTGTAATGCTCGACTATAGTCGTGGATTTCGCCAATAACATTTGGATTAATCGTGAGAGTACCCATAATGGCTTGAGTACTACACTTATTTTACTTTAAGAAATAATTGACATTATCAAATGTTGTGCATCTCATTAAAGAAGTATGAATTTGTAACTTCTGTGAATATTAGATTTTGTAACTTCTGTAAATACACGTAAACATAACCTTTGTTGACTAGAAGAAGAAAATAACAATCAAATTATAGAAATACATTTGAACTAGTATTTACATTTTTGAACTAATTGAGCTTACTGCAGACTGTCGCACACAATCTATAGGTAGCTCAACTTATCCATATCAATAACAGTCGGAAGTGTCCCCAGACGCTGGCTGCTTTAGCCAGTATTGTCCCATTGCTAGGAAAAGGCCATTATGTTAAATCCATATTTTTCTTCAATTTCTTCGTCGTGGTAATTTTTTCGTACTTTTGTTTATTATTATTTTTTATAATTTTGAGTATTTTACATACGCTATATTTAGAATTTGATAAAATAATCTCATCATAGAAATCCCGAACCTAAGCTCAAGTTATAAAACAATAGTCCCTGTTATTTTTATGTGTTTTAACCAGACTCCTTAACCTCAACCTTAACAACCTGTAATAATCCACTGCTGGACGCAGGCTCCCCCTGATAAGCGCCGAGTTGGCGTTTATATGTGTGAGTAATGCCGTGAATCACCACGCTGGGCATTCGGGTTGGAGATCGCAGTTCGGTGGTAAAATTGTTCTGCGGGGTAAATGCTGGCCGCCCCCGGTGGATATTCCTTATTCACCCTTAGTCACCTCTCACGACACCCACGGGAAGGGGTGGTGCAAATTCTAAGCCAGCAGCACATAGCTGCAACCAGACTCGCTTTCATTAAATGTCGAAACCCTGTTAGCCAGTTTAGATTTCAGAGACAGGGATCATTGCTACATAAATGCATACTTATTCGTGCAATTTGAATTTGCATATTAGCAAATTAATATGTTAGTAAATTCATTTGGTTGCAAAGGCTTTGGTATGAGCAAGGAACACCCCTTTGGAGATCTATGTTCAAAAGGAAAAAGAAAGTTTATTACTTATGATATAGTTAGCATTTATATTTAAGTAACGATAAATTTCCCATTTTTAAACGTAAGAATCATTATTGAGTTCGTCCAGAGAATCCCTTTTTGGCAAGTCGAATCGCTGATAGCTCGACTACAGACTCATCTCAATTATATTATACTCCTTTGTGGTCGAGCTTTGTATTAAATATAAATAAAATTATATAAAAATAATAACCACAAATGCATAAAAATATATCTAAAATACCCATACGAGTCGAGCTTAGAATACAGTGATTATTGAACTAGACTACTATAGGCTTTGTTGAAGAAAGGATCTTAAATCGACTAGTTCTTTAAATATCAACGACAAGAAAGTATTTTTTGTCTATTTATTCTATTTATCTATTGTAATTTGTACTCAATTCTGCCATTTTATATAAATTATTGTGATGCGTGCATGTACCTTAGCTATAATTATATATAACGAAGCAGTTGCATACATGTACATGTTAGAAAAAAGAAATCATAAACATTCACTAAATAGAGGAACTGCGGTAATGCTTATCTTTTTTGAAGAAAAATTAAAAATCAAGTATAAAATCAATTATGGCGAGGAGATAGACAAGATGGCGGAGCTTTTAAAATGAGTTTGTAATACTTGTTACAAAGCATGACATGACCTATTACTTTCAACATCTGCAATACAGCTTATTATGCTGCAGTTTCAATATCCAGACGTGATTTAGTAATCGAGGCACCTAACATTTGACTATACCTAATTAAAGTGAAGTTTAGACAGATTAGGTTACTTGACCGTGATCATTAGATAGAGAGATAGATAACTATGTATTGTACAACACATAGACAAATTACAATACAGAAAGAAATGCTGAGAAATAAGGAAATACACAATGCGGCCCCATCGTTATGAACGATATTTTGGAAGCAACCTTTATCATTCACTAGTTACTGCCCACGGCTTTGCACGAGTTGTTTCTATGGAAACGGGTCAACGCATTCACTGCCCAGTCTCGGCCGTGCGACCGGCGGCAGGAGCGCGCTGACATAACACGGAGGCGGAGTTGGACACTTGCGTCTTGGGCCATGGATGTGTTAAGGTTATTGCTATCCCAAAGAACTGATTTATGGAATAAAAAGTTACCTTCGTTTTGTTCCAGGCCTAAAACTGTAAGTTGTGTTTAGTTATATGTATATCTTGAATTTCAGCTCAATCCGCTCCGATTTTTAGCGTGAAGAATTAACAAACATCCATCCATCCATCCAAACATTCGCATTTATAATATTAGTGTGATTGTGATACACGCAAAACGAAACGCCTATTCGTACCGAAAGATGATTTACTTTCAGTAAAAATATTTTGTCTGAGTAAGGTTGAAAATGGGCCAGCATCTTCCTTTAGAGTCGTGATTATAGCAAAATCCCTTGTTTGATGGAGTCATGTCCAGAAGTGTACGTAATTATGTTGATGTGGAGTCTGAAAATTTACTTAAGGCCCATACAGCAGCGAAAGTGGCGCCCCCAACTATTTTATCTTATTATTACGTTAAACGCAGGTATTTTTAAAAATCCTACGTTCAGTTTGTGGTATCTATTATAAGCTATTAATTAATGTCTCTGTAATAGTTTCATTTTGTATAGCTTAGGAAGAGATACGAAGTTGCGCTTGTTGGCCACCAAACTCTAATTTCGCATCTCCTCCTAAACTATATGAGATAAAATTATGAAAGAGGTATTAAAAAATAGCTTTTAATAGATACCACAAACTGAACGTAGGATTTTTAAAAATTCCTATGATAAACGTAAAAATATGATAAAATAAGTATCGCTGTCATATTGGCTCGGGTATGCGCCTTAAATAAACTTACAATTTTGAGTGTCTATCATTGTCAAAAAAAAAGTGTCAAACAACGGATATCAAAAACTATCTGAGAAAAGTTATCCAATCTTTATTTTAGTGGTGCTCCACATAGGGTACCTAATTCTGTGCACAAGTACCCTACCTCAATATACATAAACAGACTTCATCTTAAGGCCCATACACCAGCGAAAGTGGCGCCCCCAACTATTATATCTTATTATTACGTTGAACGCAGGAATTTTTAAAAATCCTACGTTCAGTTTGTGGTATCTATTATAAGCTATTCATTAATGCCTCTGTAATAGTTTCATTTTATAAAGCTTAGGAAGAGATACGAAGTTGCGCTTTTTGGCCACCAAACTCTATTTTTGCATCTCCTCCTAAACTATATGAGATAAAATTATAAAAGAGGTATTAAAAAATAGCTTATAATAGATACCACAAACTGAACGTAGGATTTTTAAAAAATCCTATGATAAACGTAAAAATATGATAAAATAGGAATTGCTTTAAAACACTTTTTTTAGAATAAACTGTTTTTAGGGTGCCGTACCCAAAGGGTAAGACGGGACCCTATTACTAAGGCCCGTATTATAAAAGCTTGCTCAGTCACAGAGCTATGCTTGAGTGTCGTTTATGCCATAGAAAATCGTTGCTCAAACATAGATCGATAACTGAGCAACCTTTTATAATACGGTCCTTAGACTCCGCTGTCCGTCTAACTATCCGTCTGTCAACAATCTGTATCTCATGAACCGTGATAGTAAGACAACAGAAATTTTCACAGATAATGTACCTACTTCTGTTGCCGCTATAACCAAAATAACAAACAACAATACTAAATAACAGAATGAACTAACTATTTAAGGGAACTCCCATGCAGAGATGTTTTTGAACTTGAGTCCGACTCGCGTAGTTCCTATTCCTGTGGGAACTCCGGGATAAAATATAGCCTATGTCGCTCTCTGAAAAGTAGGTAAACTTAATGATGAAATAATTTTCCAATTCTGTCATGTTCTTTCTTCTTTAAATATTAGTATAGACAAACAAACTGTTTAAGAACAAACTTCCTCCTAAAGCGCTTTTGTACAAATATCATGTACTAGAAGACATCATACGAGTCATAAAGAATCTTCATACATTAAGGTCATTCTTAGGAAATGGTCAACATGCCAGTACAGTGCAGTAGGTCATTGTCACAAATATGACGAGTTTTCATACATTTGACGTGTTATAAAGAGTGTACAGTGAGCAGCGATAAAATGATATACGAGTAAACCTTTAAGAAATACAACAAAGACTATATTACAATTAAGCCGAAGATCAAAGAATATATGAGAAGATCAAAGCCTTTTCTGGCTTACCTATTACCTAACATTTAATTCTGGAATTTAGATCTATATAAATTTAGTACTTAATGTTGTGTTCTCGTGTACTTTATACTTAATAAATGTTGATTTTGAACACGGAATATATTATTTTTATGGTTTATAATAAATTTTATATAAATTAGTCGTTACTATTATTTAGTACAATTCCAAAATATACTAAATATACACGATATAAATCCGAAAACGCGTACCTATATTACGAAAAAAAGTTTGAGAACCATTAGCTCTTTGTTTACGTTATTTCTATTGCTCGAAATAGACTGAGGTTAATATTTTTATGATCTCAATATGATATATAGGTTATATGAAATATACTTGTGCCAGGAAATTTTATAATATACACATAAGTTATTGTTTATACATTTATAACATTCATGTCCATTAAAAGTTGTTAACACTTTTTTGGTAAAATCTACATGAACCCTGTAAGGGCGTTGCAACATTCTGGCTTAGAGTTCTTATGTGTAAAACTTTACAATTTTAATTGTTAAAACATGATGTCTCTGAATTTTTGTATGCGAATCCCTAGGTTTTATTTATATCCGTTGAACCTGATAAATGATCCTACTAAATTGCATTGATTTCATGAAAAAATAATAAAAAGATAAACTTCTGTTGATAAATCAAACTTTTTGCTACGAAACCAATCGACGACTGCAAAGCTGAAGTTCAAATGCATTATTTTCCACATTGAACCACGATGAATAGTATCAAGTGTGTAAATTATTGAAAAACATACATTTGGATATTAATTTGGTCCTGTAATTTTTCTAGGAAGTAGATAACAGCTGACATCAGTTAATCGTTCTGCTGACTGTACTTGTATAAGATGTGCTGTGTCGTAATATTTGTTTTATATAGTGGCAATGACATAAATAATGTGGATAGTAAAAATTTGAAGTGGAGGTCTAAAACTTCATTGAAGGTTCTTTCATCAACATATGTATACGCACTTTTATTTTACCACTCTGCTTAAAGCGGTCGAAAACGGTTCAATTGGTTGCGGTGCGTACGGTTAAATAAATAAAATAATAATATTGGACGATTCACACAGCATTATCTAGCACCAAGCTTGTGTTATGGGCATTTGTCCTGAGGTAGGAATCGAACCCGCAACCTCCTGCGCCGCAGGCCGTCGCCCGCTACACCTCAGGAGGTTATAGATTAATAACAAAATGGTAATTGATTGCAAATTAATTAGTTTAAAAATTCAATACGATTGAGTAAAACTTATTCTTATAGGTACGACAGGTTCTGAACACTTCTTCATTTTCTGACAGAAATCAGAAATCAACAAATAATCCTACTAATATTATAAACGCGAAAGTATATGAATATGTATGTACTAGCTGCGCCCCGCGGCTTCGCACGCGTTGTTTCTATGGAAACGTTTAAAGGTGATTTTTAACCCATGGGCACAGATTTACGGGATAAAAAAAGCCTATGTCTTATTCCAGTATTAGAATTACCTGTAACCAAAATTTCAGCCCGATCTGTTCAGTAGTTTTAGCGTGAAGAGGTAACACACATCCATACATCCATACATAGATACATCCATCCAGACTTTCGTATTTATAATATTAGTGTGATAGTGTGATGTTTGTTGCTCTTTCACGCAAATATTACAGAACGAATCGGACTGAAGTTCCATACAGGTAGTTCTAGGCCTGGAATAACACAATAGGCTACTTTTTATCCCATAAATCAGTTTCACTGGGACAAGCGTGCGAAGCTACGGGGCGCAGCTAATGTCGGATAATTCACACAGAATTATCTAGTCCCAAGCTAAACTTTATTAAGTTTATCAAAGCTCACAAAATTACCTCACAGCCAAAATTTAGGTACTAATACATACTCGTAAACATATCTAGAAAATCTGTAGTTAGGTTACCTTACTACTATCAAGTCTGGATTTTATTACCTAATTTAGGTATAGGTACATAAAAATCAAACCCATAGATTTCTTGCACTCACCTAGCCAATTATTTTTCCATAACCTTAAAC
Organism: Eupithecia tripunctaria; assembly: GCA_955876795.1. Lineage (NCBI taxonomy): Eukaryota > Metazoa > Arthropoda > Insecta > Lepidoptera > Geometridae > Eupithecia > Eupithecia tripunctaria. The sequence continues at coordinate 3,050,156 of OY041604.1, forward strand.
TTGTCGATTATTTAATCAAATACTTACACGATTTATATCTCCGTCGTACAGAAGAAGACATTGACTGTGAAAAAGTAGCCCAAGTTCATAACATGAAGTGAAAGTAAGACTAGCGCCACCTGTGGGAGCTTTGAGGAACTAACATTGAATCGTGTACGTGGTCTGAGTATGTAGAGATATGTCTTGAAATAGCATTCTACGGATTCTAAAACAAAACCACGAATAGAGAGAAAAATGTAATTAAATAACATAGGCACGTTTAAAGTGGCTTCTATCACACTTAAATTATAAATGCAAATGTTTGGATGTTTAGATGTATGGATGTATAGATGGATGTTTGATACTTCTTCACGCTAAAACGAATAAACAATTTGGGATGAAATTGCTTAGATCGCCTAGGCCTAACCCTGGAATCAAACAATGGCTACTTTTTATCCCATATAGAATGGGATAGTAATAAACTTTTAAACGTTTGCATACAAACAACGCATGAGAAGCCACGGACTGAAACTAGTTACGACATAATTACCTAATACATGTGCTAGTCTAAACTACAGTTTTGACGGGGATTCGTACTATATGAAGAACCGGTTTCTTGTATTGGGACCTCCCTGTACTATTTATTAAAGTGGCCATAGAAAAAACTATGAAAAATTCAACAGTCTCCCTTCACGGTGCAATATGAACAGTTTCGTGACAAACATAAAGACAGACTTTAAAGCAATAGAAATAGGTACGGATTAGGCTTCGCACCATTTAGATACGGAATCATTTAAAGGCACAAATACCAAAAATGCGCGTTGAATTCTTTTGTATGCTACGCCAGTGTGACGTAGAACATCTACAAAAAAATCGTAGAAATGCTACGACACTTCGCTTGATTGTAGATGGCCTTTTTATTCCTAATACATAAATTATTCTATATTGGTAATAATATTTTTTTATTAACTTTTTTGTTTTGATAAAATTAAATGATATATAATACATATATCGATCTACGACTCGGATTTCTGTGATTGAAATGTTATCAATCTTTAGCTCTAAACTACTCTAAAATCCGCAGACATGTTTCGGAATAGCATTCTCGTGTGTAGCCTACCTGTTTAACGGAGAATGAGGTGCGTCATGCGTTATTATTATAATAATTAAAGTTTGATTATTATCTTGAAATTCATAAACAAGTAGATAGTTAACACTTTAAGATATTTTAAACGCGATAAATTGCACCGAGTAGAAAGATTTGTGGTAGGCATTTGGCCAGATGTGAGACGATCAGGCTAGTTAAAAAAATTATATTCCATAGGTGAAAATTCCATAGATATTGGATGATATTTAACTAAAGACATATATTATAATAGCTTAGCTTAGCTTAGCTTAGCATGGCTTTGTGCAGCATAATACATTTTTTCCTTTTTAATAATAGATTGTACAAGCACTAATAATTATTCGTATTTCCATTACCTAGTAATGAAAAACTTAATAGAAACCTTAATGCCACCCTAATTACCATGGGGAAGACCCACAATAATTACATTACATTCAATCAAACAAACCAAGCAGTTTTAGATTTGCTGCGTTTCCTCCATCAAACCAACTGCAACCTTAAGCCAAACGATTAAAGTCCAAACTCCGTCCGCAATAGTTGACTTACGCCCTTGTTCGAATAAAACAAAACTACAGCTGAAAATTCGCTGCGTTTCCTCCATCAAAGCAAATCCACTCATAAAATCTTAGTATCAAAGTCCAAAGTCCGTCGGTCTACTTACGTCCTTGTGCCGTCGTGGGAGAAGCAAGGTCTCTGATTGGCGGAGGCAGCGCGGGCTATTCAATTGCGGCTGTGGAACTGCGCGGGCGCACTTTCGAAGCTCAGTTCTCAGTCAGGCTCTCGCTTTCATCTGCGGAGATGAAATGCGTCGGTGATTAGTTAGTGGTATTTTATTGTTTAAATTAAATTTATGGGAAAATGCGGAGGCAGTGTGGCTATTTGCTGGTATGGATATTATTGTTAAGAATATTTAAATTATTTTAAATATTTTATTATATATTATTTTAAATATTTAATTAAAAAGTCTCTGATAATATAAAAAATAACAGCTTTTTGAAAGCAATTTACTTTTAAAGTTAAACACAAAAAATACTTTGTATTATAATAATAACAGTAAGGTACTTTAATTAGAGCTTATAAAAATGTCTGCCAATTGTAGAAAGGTTAAATACGTACGACTGTGTGTGTGTGTGTGAAATCACTTTATTTTCAATACTAGTCTAGGAATCTTTGCGGATATACAATCCTTAATAAAAATTATCTAAATTCCTAATCGTCTTGTGCAGGTATACAAGAATTTTAGCTGTCAGAATAGTTTAATCTATTTTTGGAACACCATTATCCCAATAAGTTTATTACTACAATTAAGGTACATTTTTATAATAAAGTGATTTCACACACACACAGTGTGTGAAATCACTTTATTTTCAATACTAGTCTAGGAATCTTTGCGGATATACAATCCTTAATAAAAATTATCTAAATTCCTAATCGTCTTGTGCAGGTATACAAGAATTTTAGCTGTCAGAATAGTTTAATCTATTTTTGGAACACCATTATCCCAATAAGTTTATTACTACAATTAAGGTACATTTTTAAAAGCTGGCGCTATCCTCTTTTGTTTATTCGTATATAATGGAAGCCTGGATTCAGCGCCGATAAATGTATGAAAAAACAAAAGAAAATCGCACTAACTTTTAAAAATTTACCCTTACGTAGAACTACAGGGAATCCTCCCAAAAATACAATACCAATAAAGGATAAAGGCTCCTTTTTGTGTAAAATTTGTTTCATTTGTTTATCCGATTTTCATTTGTTTCAGGTGACAATACGGTAACGAAACGTTATCGAATGCAACTTCAGACTTTGTGAAGTGTTCACGTGTTAAGTGATAGTGTACTCGGTGCCCTGTGTGATAGAAACTCAAGATGTCGGGCTTTGTGAAAATAGCAATCGACGATTACTACTCCGATAGTAACTGGACGACGATTATTAATAAGTATTGGATGCTGGCTGAGCGAGTATCAGGTGAGAAGGAGAATGTAAAAGTTGTATAATCAGTAAAAGTTGTAAATTGGTCATTCAAGTAAGTAAAAAAGGAAAAATGTTGGGACACATCTTATTTGTTGTCTTTCTCTAAGGTAGGGGTACGCTACTGTAGGGTTTATCTAATTCATATTTTAGTATTTGAGGTAATTTATTTGTAAAGAATTAGATGGTAAAAGTATCTATTAGAATTTGATGATGCCCACAGTAGTTTTTAGCAGAACTATGTTGCAGATACCATTGCCCTCCTCATAGACAAGGGAAATATTTTATTACAAAAACTGTCGTAGTTTGACACATTCATTACGGATGTAAGCAGGTTAACTACAAACCTTATAAAAAACGTTGGTGATCTTCCAACACAAATAAGGTTTGTAAACCGCTTACACATTATTGTTGTCATTTTTTTGAAGTAGCGCACTTTTCATCAGAATATTTCTTTTATTGTACTCAAATATTTTAACTTTGGAGGATTATAATTATTTTTGACGCCTTTGAAAAGTAATTTATGTTGAAAATCCAAGAAATTGAAGGAAAATTCCATATTTAGGTACTCCTCCGATACGATGAAAGTGAAATCAAAATACAACATAACCTTAAAAATATTTATGAGTCCATAATTTTAGAATAAAAAAAACAATAGGATCTGGCCGATTTTTTATATAACTATAGTATTATACAAAAATATAAAATACACAATGGATTTGAATACATTTGATGATACAAAAGCTTAGAAAGCATTGAATTCCATTTCAATGACAATGTAACTCTAAAACGTAAGTTAGAAAGTTGTTATTTTCATATAAAAACTGAGTTTATAATACCTACCGTTAAATTATAATTTTAGGCTCGGTAAGCATTATATTTACATACTTCCGAGTATTATACGGCAGGTAACTAGATAATTATATTCATGATTGAACTAAAGCTTGTAATGAAAAAACAAGGGCAAATTAAAATTCGAATTATAATACAACCGGAAATGTGAGCTCAACTCTATCGCTAAAAAAATATGCCGAGAAAAGCTGAGGTTATAAATATAAACCACTGACAGTGAAAAGAAATGATTGACGTATCAGTTATTATTATTAATATGTTAGTATTTCGTCAGTTTAAGCAACTTTTGTTTTATTTCATTTAAGATCTTTTTCTATCTTCACATCGTTATGATATGGTTACGGTTGGATCTATTTTTATTTTCGAAACAATACAGGTATATCAAATCATAAGTAATTGTATTCCTTTACTAAAAGTTACACTTGAAAAGGCCGCCACCAATTGGCTCCTCAGGAATAGTCATTGGGTTAGAAAATGGCAGATTGAATTTCCGAATGTTTAGTTTTACAAAGTTGGTACCTTCTAAAGTCATAGACAAACGACAGCCAAAACGACAATAAAGAAAACATGTAATACCTATTAGGCATTCCGAAAACCTCAAGTCGCTCAATGTTAAAGCCACATGCAATGCTGAAAATAAGGTCTAGGACAAGTTGTCGGAGTCGCGGTTTCTCGTAAAACGCTTGTCGAAAAGTGCAAGGCTCTTAGGCGATAAATTTATGCATTCCGTTAGCTGTATCTTGAATTTTCTTGCATTGTTTCCTAATCGGCACATATGATTTTCTTTATCTTAGGTTTCTTACGTTCGACATACTGTTTTACTTGATTAAGCCGAGGTACTCTTGTAGTTTATACAAACCCAGTACTTAGTGAAGTGAAGTACTCGTAAATCTATTAAACAGATTAATAAAATTTCGACGAGTTCTTGAGAGGAGGCCGTGACTCGGCAAACGTAGTGTAGGACGCCTGCCAGCCAGGTGGGTTGACGATCTGTTGCTGATGATCTGAGGTGATGGTGACGGTTGATGATGATTAACATTTCACTAACTCGTTACCAATCAAAGAATAATGTTTGCAATCGTAACCATAGATATCCGGATTGTACATTCCGGATTAATTACTGCAGTCAAGTTTGATAAGCGCCATATCGAATCGTTAAATCGATATCTCGTCATGCGACCACGCGCACTCTCGATCGTTAGTCGAAAGTTAAGATGACGTTTCATCGATCGATGTAATTAAGACGTTCGCTATGACATAGACATAACATTATCTATACTAAACTGAGGGTAGGTACAAATAAAAAAATATTTAGAAAAAAATATGTGATGCAAATTATTTTATCTAGAAAATTGAATTTGAATTTAGTAAATCTGCGTTCATAAAACGATTCTAATTATTTTTTAAGTTAATATCATTATCTCTACTGATACTGGTGGAGTCGTAGCTAAGCATGGGGTGCCAATAAGAAAGAAGTTGGATTTGAATACCTACTTGAATTTACGCGCTGAATTTTATAACTATTCAATCTTGCCTCGAAAATTGTATAAAATTGAAGTATTGCGGTATTCATAAATGCCAACCATTATCAAGTGCTGTAAGTCAAGTATGAATAAATAAATATTATTTACGAGTATCTAGAGAATCCTGTTCTCGAGAAAGTTCTTTGTTAAAGCTTGTCTTTACTAATATAAACATCAAACATCCTTTACAGCTAAGTAACAAGACAACTTTCCTTAGTTTGTTATAGTAAAGTAACACATTGAGTAATGGCTACCGTAATGGCACTGTTTTGTATAGTGCTTCAGTACCTACTGATCTAAAACATTAATTAATGCGATACAACGTGTACATGTTGTATCGAATTATTTTTTATTACACTGTAATTTATATTTATAACACTAAAAATAAATAAATAATTTTAGAAAATCGTCACAGCTTCATCTACCACCAAGTGAAGTAGACTTATGAGTAATCTGTCTCCAATAAAATTTTGATTTCTGTATATTGATTTCTAGATTTCTCTAATTATTGAATGAATTGAAGTTTATTACTTCAGTTTCATGGACAACATAGCAATAATGTTGTCCAATAAAAGCTTATTCTAGTAATTATTAATGAAGTTATACCATATAAATAATTGTATGAATCAATCGAGGAATTTATTTGATGCAAGTTAGTTTTTATACGTTAATGTTTAGGTATATTACATGCAAAGTTTAAAAAATGCTCGACATAGTTTTTTAGGAAACACAAGTAACAATTATAATCAAAGTGAAAAATTATAGAAAGGCATAGACCATCAACTGTGTTGCCGTCAAAGGCACAATGATATACATACCACTTTCTCTTGGTTCAAGTGTACGCACGTACTCGAGATAATTTTATTTAATTACATATTTTTTTTATAATTTTTAGACATAGCACTGTATTCTAGAATGCAGTCATAAACAGATATAATATATTTAATTATAGTTTGTTAAATTTTACGTCACATTATTCAGAATTTATAAATTCATCGTAGGTATACAGTACCTATAGAGTAATGTTCGTCTTCGCTACGAGTAATTTTTTAAGTTTGTAGTTAAAATTTTCGGGTCTCGGTGCGTCCTTAATCGGGGAGCTATTAAGCTAATACGAAATGAAATAAAAAAAATAAAATAATATCAATTGTCAAGCCTTTGACAATTGACCGTCAGTTGAATAACAACTTTGGGTCAATAAAACGTAAAAACAACATTTTGTCAACGAACATTATATCTACTCGATTTGTAGCTTTCAAAGTGCTGCAAATTCAACTTTTTGCAATAGCTAGGTAGTTTTTGCAGATTCAAGATTCTAAGAAATTATATATTTTGGGATTTTAACATTTTGCTGAGATAACCGTATGGTCCTAAAGGCGGGTAATTCCCGTTCGTCTCTGGACGCAAACACTAAAGAAACACCAATTTCAAATACATTGGATCTGGAGCACATACTTGCTTGCATTAAATTACTAAGATACACAAGAAAGTTCCTATCTACAAAACACACTTGAAACAGTTTACCGTAACAAACTAGATGTATCTCTAAACTATTTAAATTCTTCAAAACGAATTTGCGTGTTTTATTTCGGCCAATAGTACTTTATTAAACCAGATCAGAGTACCAACTCACACAATAAAAAGTGCTAAGAAACACGCAAATGCGTATTTTGAAGAATGAAAATGGGTCACTAGATCTACTGATCCAAATCAATAGCAACCGAAGTGTCCCTTCGTTTGTATTATTGCCCCAGTATTATCTGTAAGGTTTATGCGCAGACAATATTATATAGTCTAATTCTTGGTATGGCCATGGTCATATCTCGCGAAGAACTGACAACCGCTGGGGTAAACGTGCTCTTATGCGGAGACCGCGGCTTGGCAAACGTACTGTCCTACACAAGGTCTACTGCCCTCCGAACAGATGGGATGATGATCTGCGACCGAATGGAGGGCAGGAAGATGCTGGATGCGGCAAGCTAATGCGCTCATTAGGGAAGGGTAGGAAGTCCTGTGTCCAGCTGTGGACTAATATAGGATGATAATGGGGTTGCCAACAACATTCACGATATTAATATTTCAATTTATCCGTCTTTCATTACCAGAAAAGCTTTCTACAACCTTTACACGAAACTCAAAGAGCTGAGATTGAGCTTACTTGTAACCAATTTTGGTTACAGCGAAGTTATCGGCAAAAGTGACAGTATTTTCCTCGATCCGGTCTTGAAATTAACTTGAGGCCACACTGACAATGTTTTAGGTTACACAACTGTCTGTAATGGTACTTTTTCGGAAACTGTCTTATGAGAAACCTACAATTGAACTTAATTTTTTTGTTTCTCTGCTCATCTGCATTACACTATACATATAATTTCAATAAGTAAGTTTGGATGTTGGCTGGGTGGACTAGACGAACTGGATAGTATCAAATCTTAATTTTCAAAGTAAATTGCATTAAAATGATAAAAACAAATATGAATTCGTATTTATAGCAGAATTAATATTGTGGATAGTTGTTACTCCTGTCGCGTAATACCTACATTCGTCAAATCACAAATATTATATTTTCTTACATTATTTAATTTTATGATTTTGCACAAAATAGAAACTGAACGCTAAAGCTGCCTTCACTTAGCAAAGACGGTAGCTCCAGTGACCACCACAGTGTTATTATTGTATGATGTAAATTGTATTGTTCTGTGGTATAAATTTGTTCAAACATCGGGAAAAAATAGATAGATAGATTATAGGATTAGATATATTATATAATTATATCTTTATTGCATTATCAATACATAAAAGAAACAAATAAATTACTGCTAACTATATCTAGAGTGGCACAATCGGTGGCCTTATCTCTTCCAGGCAACTTTTGGATAGAAAGGATCGGTGCGGTATAAAAGCTGACGGTGACGTAATTGAGGTCACGTTAATATATAGAGAAACACAAAAGAACAAACAGAATATCATGAAGACTTATTAAGAGTGGACAGATAGTGTTGGTGAACCATGCTTTTGAAGATAAGAAGGGATGCTTGTCGGATAGAAACGGAGAGGGCGAAAATAGGTAAATACGTTATAGATAAATACCAGTGAAAAGATGATAATAATGAAATTGAAAGTTTACTAGACAAACACATCCTTTGTGAGTTAATTAGTGTTGCTATAAAAGGCGATTGTGAAAGCTAAATTTACGATACTGGAACCTCCCTGAATGTAAAGGTAAGTGTCATATATGAAACTATTTGTTCTGTTCATGAGAAAATGTTCAGTCCACGTACGATTTTCTCACCACAAATAGTTTTCTCCTGTTAAAATACCTGCTTTCATGAAATGATGTAGCATTGCTCAAGTGATGCTCAATGTTTACAAAGTTAACTTTCAAATAAAAAAGACAAATTAGCACTAGTATTGAAATAATTAAGCTTACTGCAGACTGTTAAAAACAATTTATAGGAAGCTCAAATACATTTTGTATTTTGTATTTGTTTATTTATAAAAAACTTAATCTAATTTAAATTTTAACATTCTCTAAACCCGTCAGGATTTGTGCAGAATGTTACATTCCTCGGGTTAAATACAATTAGTGGTAAGAAGTGTACGAACATAATAGGCACCTACGTGCGGCCCATCTTCATAACCATTAGATAGGTACACTTATTTTATAAAACTAGAAACAGGCATGTAATTATACATTAAACAATTTATTTAAGGTAAGTAGATATTACCTACTTTAGATTAAACATAGCAATATCAGTCGGAAGTTTTCTCAAGAAGTTGGCTGCATTGCTCGCTGAATGGCAATAGTGATGCGCTGCGTCAGATACTCACCTACTTTCGGGTCCAAGCTTCCCTTTGACCAGACGCTCAAATAAGTTTTTCGAGCCCAGAGAGCCCCGGTACCTTCTTGGGTCTCGACTCCAATGGAGCAAATATGCACTTAAGCAAGTAGGCTCTGATGATACCTGCAAATTTTCGTTTTTACTTCATATTTCTTGTTCAAACAGCAAGTTTCAACTATTTGAACAACAATATAAGTGACTTCTTAGCAAATCCCTGGTATTTCTAATTTTGAATAATTATTTTACTACTTAAGTATCCGATAGAAAAGCCTAGATATTCCACAAACACGTTGATCCTTATAAGACTTCATTGTTTTTTTTTGGCGGAGTAACCTGGACATTATTATGATTCCCGGGTATATAATGCTGGACATGCTATGTTTAGCATTAGCATAGCATGTCCAGCATTATATTATATTATATGTTAAATGCTAGGTGGCAACAACAAGCTGGTTGTTCAAAAAGCTTTGCAGATATCCGAAAACAAAAGTGGAAACCGATGGCGATAACCAACAAATCGAAAACAGGCAAAAATCTTGCATGTCAAAGCACTCAGTTCTCATAAATAATGTACCTGATTGTCGTGAGAACTGAGGTTATTAACAAGTCTTACAATCTTTACAAATATCTATAATTTACGAGTGTGACTTCGGACTGCCATTCATAAATTCATATTGCACGGTTTTATGAATTCTATTTCTTTGAGCTTACGCACTGCATCCGTTCCGTGAAAACGAGTCCACACTGTTATTATTATATTACGAGTACTTGCACTTTTAGCATACAATTTAAAATATAAATATTTATTTGTGTTATAAAACTTCATTTATTTGGTGGATTCGTTTTTTCGGGTTCAGATTGGATTACAGCGCCTATTTAAATCATGTTTGGGGAAGCTTTCATAATACGGGCCTTAGCGCTCGAAAAGTTTCTTAAATTGTGAGGTTCTAGATTATTATGAAAGCTTTCCCAAGCATTACTTATGCAGTCATTACGTGAGTTCTACTCAAGCTTAGAATCACTGCTCAAGTAAATCTTTATTAAAAAACGTAACTACTTAGCTAGTTGCACTAGCAAAATCTCTACTTGAGTGAATAGGGTTTTGTCTATGGTCTACACATTTATCTAGGCGAAAAACGTTCCATTACCTTATCGACGTGACTAATATAATTAATTTTTAGAGCTTTTTTGTTGTTTCGATGGTTTTAGTGAAACGAAACGCTAAGATATCCAACATTTTTGGCTCTTTATTTAAAAAAAAGCTTTAGCGCGTAGGAATCCTTTCCAAGCCGATGAGTTCAAAGAATCACTAGGCAGAGATATGAAAGTTTGAAATCGTTCTAAAATAGGCAATTACTCATGTAATGCTTGGTAACCGTTCAATAATACGTAATATCGTGGTAAAAAGAAGAACAACGCATGGTTACTTTACTCGAGAGTTACATGAGTGAGTATATTTTTTGACAAGTATTTCCCAAGTATTGTTTTAAAATTAGTCTTTACTCAAAACTATACATTAACATCACTCAAGCATAGATCGAAGACTGAGCATGCTATTATAATACGGACTTTAATCTCTTTACAGCTTTTGGGCCATAGACAATGTGCTTCGCGCAATGAGGTTTGCGAAGATTGAAAATAACCTCTTTGCAAGAAAATAAGTTTAAGCCGACAGAGGTTTATTATATTTTATCGTGCGCGTAATAATTATCGCTGTTGCAATTAATGAATTCGGTCAAAAAATATTCCATACAATAAAATTAAAAAAAATTACTAAGTGCGAGAGACTAAAATTTTACTACGGAGTCCATACTAATATTCCATATGTTATTCTCCTTACGTATCATTAACACATGCATAAAGCATCTACGCGTGTGTTACGTGAATGTCCTTGTGTATCCTCACACATGAAAGACATCACTGATTATCATTATTAGATAGAAGGAGAAAAAGAAAATTAATTTATTAATTCACCATTAATGAATTATTCCCGTTACGTAGCGCGACGTTACGTCTCGAATTTATTTGCCGGCCTCGAGCTCAACAGTACAGTCAGCGCGCTAAATGAGTAACGTTACTTACAGCTTGCAACTAGTACAAATGAAAATAAAACAAATAAAAATTATCTAGTTACAATACAACACAATACAGAATACTTTTCTTTATTGCACTCCTAAGTAACTATTAAACAGGTAAAGACGGTGGCATATACAGACAGAATACATAATACAGAAAAAAGTGCATACATAAATGAAATCGTTTTAATTAAAAATAGCAGCAAGTGTCTCGTCTCTAACCAAAACACATGCGTTTTGGTTTACCCGTCTCAGCATACTCGTGATGTTACTCCACAAAAAATAGAGTAACGCTGGTTTTCTAACAGATACGCATACCACCAACAATGTCTAATAGCCTCTCCGTCCTTCCAGATCCTCGAGTCCAAGGATGGTTCCTCTTCGACACGCCCCTCCCCACACTAGCCATGGTGCTGGTGTACCTAGCCATCGTGATGGTCGCCGGACCAGTCTGGATGGCCAGTAGAAAACCGTACAAGTTGCAGAGTACGCTAGTCGGATACAACGCGTTCCAGGTCGCGCTGTCTTCTTATATGTTTTATGAGGTAAGTATTTTTTTCATTTATAACTACTGGGCAAACTAAATATTCAATGATTGTAAACATTGCTTCCATAATTAATCTAAAAAACACTTTCTTAGTTTGGATTTGAATTCTGAATTTGCACTACCAATCAATTTAACCTCTTACCTACAATGCATAACGTTGACACTAAGGCCCGTATTATAAAAGCTTGCTCAGTCTTCGATCTATGCTTGAGCAACAATTTTCTATGGTATAAACATCACTCAAGCATAGCTCTGTGACTGAGCAAGCTTTCATAATACGGGCCTATGTTTTGTAACACGCAAAAAAGTTAATTTTATATTTTTTTAAGTAAGTAATTGTAGGTGTGATTAACATTGTTTCTTAAATTTACTTTAGAGTAATATTCAATTTGTAAATAGTGCCAGCCCACACCGTAAGCTAACCTCTTTCATGCAAGAACTCAAAAAGGTGAATCTGAAATTCGATAAAACCTTGATGTCTTGGCGCCGTGTATCGGCTCAGGATTTGAATCTTCACAAGTTTCCCAGCAGTTGTCATAAAATGGCACTCTCAAATTAATACACATGCTTGAGAATAATAGCTTGTGTTAGCATTTCCACCTGTCTGTTGAGATTTATTCTTGAATGTATCATCTTATACTATTTTCGCTCGTCGTTCAGTTTTCTTTTGTTTTTAAAGATAAAGATAGAGATAATTTATTTGCTTGAACATGTGTAGATATAAGATTTGATAAACAGGTATGCAGGTATCACCATGTTTTACCGATTACGGTGTACAAAATGCAGAAAAATGTCATGCAACAGAGACAGAAGCTAAAATAATTTATTTGTTATCATCGATTCTGCTTGTTTGCATCAACAAATAAAGCTGTGAAAGAGCGGAGCGATAACTTCACTACGAACGCCTGATCTCAAAATGTAGGCACCATGAATCCCTTTAGCCTCAAATGAAGACCTCAAAAATCTGCAATCAATCAGACATAGCACTTTAAATATTCAACCATCAGAAAACGCTAAACTACTGTCGTCGTACTAGGATCTCACAAGAAACCGTAAAAACTACCAGTTCCACCTCCTTATATCCACGTGATAGAGTTCAATTTGGGCCCGTCACGGGTGGATACCTCATACAATCGGCTGCACCTTGACATCATCTCCATGTAACGGAACTGATAGTGCGACGCTGATATAATTGGTCTTAAAATAGACGTTTTTCTCAATTCAATTTTCTCGTTTAAAGTTTGTATTGGAATATTTGATGTGCAATATATTATAGTCTGTCAATATTAAGCTCCAATGAGAGAAACCTATGATGAAAGTTTTCCCCAGATAAACTTTAAGAGGGAAATCTGTTTTTTTTTTGTGCAGTTTTCTCTTTTCCTGATTTCAGGGAGGAACACTGTAATAACCCAAAGAAACAATTAAGAAATCAAAGTAAACAAAAAGCATCCAGAGATCGAGAGTATAAAAAGTGTTACAAGAAAATTAAATTGCCATCGTCTTATTATTAATGAAATCAGAGAATTACTAATTATGTCATCATCTTTGTTAACAATAAGAACCAAAAAAGAGGCAAAGAATGCATAAGGAATATGTCAATATTATTTTTTATTGATAATGCTAATCCTAATGTAAAGTTCTTTTGCAATAAAATGAACTCAAATACCTCAACCCTCAACCTCAACAACCTCTATTGGTCCACTGCTGGACGCTGGCCTCCCCCTGATAAGCGCCTTTATTGAGAGTAAATAGATTAATGAAAACTTTTTGGTAAACAATGGCATTTTACATTCAGGATACAGTTTTTCAATTATTTTGATTCCAGTTTTTCGTTTGATGAAATTATTTTTTATAATCATAAATGTTGTTCTTGTTAATAATTACTTTCTACAAGGTTATTACTCATCCAGTTGTCCGCAAGAAAGCCACCTTGACCCACAAGCAAGATTCAGTTCGTGGTTTAATAAATAAAACAATGTTACATTGTCAGCTATATCGTCACGATCAGCTGTGGTTATTAACCTCTTTAGAAAATTATCTGAGTAGTCTTAGAGACATGGTTTTGGAAAGAAAAGGACAAAAAAAGAAACCGATTGGTTTTCTTAGAACTAAGGCTTCATAAATTCATAATATACTAGCAGTGCCTCGCGGTTTCACCTTCGTAGTTCCCGTTCCCGTGGGAATTGCGGGATAAAATATAGCCTATGTCAATATCACTACCTGAAAAGTAAGCTTTTAATGATGAAAGATTTTCTTTAATTGGTTCAGTAGTATCGGAGCCTATTCCATACAAACAAAGAAAAAAAGAAACAATAAAATCTTTTCTCATTATAATATTAAGTATAGATTATATTATTATATATGTATGATAAAATATTTGCCGTATTGGCCGTCTTGCATTTGCGCTACTGAGGTCAAAAAAAGCGAAAGTAACGCTGTCAGTCTGCTACCATTTCACGTAACGGCCAAAAGAATGTTACTGCATGAATCAACTGGCCGACCGGTTAATGAAATTGGATCAGAAATTAAATTTGTATCCTGGGGAGATCGTGATACTTTATTTACGGGTGCTGATATTGTGGATAGAAGCTAGATACGATATTAAAGAAATTATTTTTAATGGAAACTATAATATTAAAGATTTTAATGATAAAATAATTGATGGATCCATCCTCGTAAACGTACTGTATAGGTGCCTCATGTAACCCTAACCTTAGCTTTTGGTTATGTTAAGAGGGCTAACCACTAAATTAAAGCCATATTAACCGAATATAATGAAGGTAAAGACCTTCATTATATTCGGTTAATATGGCTATAATTCAGTGGTTAAAATCCATGTGATAGAGAGATATATATGTATATATCGATTTGTTGAAATTAGGAAAGCCAAATTTAAACGAATCGAATCTCTTTGTGTGAGTCTTCTTGGTTATTTCCATAAGAAGATACATAATTATAATATAGGTACCAAATTAAAAACTCATTATTAATCTCCTCGAGCATAAAACTTTCTTCGTCTTGGGCGTGACTAAATCCCCCTGCACTCCGGATTCTCGTAACTCTCGCTTCGCTCGTGAATTGCTCTAGAATCCTACGCTAGGGATTTAATGACACTTGTCAAGTAAGCTTTACGCCCTCGATCCCAGCCTTGTTGACCAAAATGTTTATTTCTTTCGCAGCATCTTGCGTCTGGATGGTGGAGCGACTACAGCCTCTCGTGCCAACCAGTCGACTACAGCAACAGTGAATCGGCGAGAAGAGTAAGTACATCACTGTTTTGTTTAACGCATTCACTGCCTGTCTCTGTGCAACCCGCCACAGACACGCGCTGCGCTCCTGTGAACGCCAAATATCTTTTTTATACGCATGATTGGGATCGGATTGGATTGGAATTTTATGTAACCCTCTATCCATAAAGACCTTAGTTTTGCGAATCGCTTATATACAAAAAGTAAGTTTTGGTGATTGATTTGCTTCGTTGGTTTGGTAGTTAGAAAACGGATCCCTTAGGTACCTATTCATTTAAATTCTTAGGGTCAATAACTTAAGAAGAAGACAATGTTGACAATTGTGGAGTTATAGAAACTAAGTAACACTTGGCATTGTCTCTATCAGCTAGTTTTAGTTTAGTGATCAATAGAATAATAAATAAATAAGAAAAAAAGAATGGAACCGGCATACTCGTATGTTTTCTGATTTTTTTAATTGAAATATTAACTGGAACTATTTTCGTAGTAAAGTACAATGCCATCGGATCAATGGATCGGATTGGATTGGAATTTTATGTAACCCTCTATCCATAAAGACCTTAGTTTTGCGAATCGCTTATATACAAAAAGTAAGTTTTGGTGATTGATTTGCTTCGTTGGTTTGGTAGTTAGAAAACGGATCCCTTAGGTACCTATTCATTTAAATTCTTAGGGTCAATAACTTAAGAAGAAGACAATCTTGACAATTGTGGAGTTATAGAAACTAAGTAACACTTGGCATTGTCTCTATCAGCTAGTTTTAGTTTAGTGATCAATAGAATAATAAATAAATAAGAAAAAAAGAATGGAACCGGCATACTCGTATGTTTTCTGATTTTTTTAATTGAAATATTAACTGGAACTATTTTCGTAGTAAAGTACAATGCCATTGGTACTTCGAAAAAGGTTAAGCCATCAAATTCTCACATCGCTGCGCTAATAGTGCTAGCTGTATGGTGCTGGCTTAGAATTTGCACTACCCCAACTCTTCCCATGGGTGTGGTAAGAGGCGACTGAGGGACATCCACTGGGTACAGGCAGCAGCACCTCCTGCTGAACAATTCTACCACCGAACTGCGAGTGTGGAGATTATTGGCATTACCTTCCATGAGAGAAACGTTTTTAAGGTGCTCATTTGGGGGAGGCCTGTGTCCAGCAGTGGACTAATACAGGCTGTTCAGGTTGAAATAATGTCCTATTGTACATACAGAAGGATTAAAAAAACTAAACCTATATTACCATTAATACAATAAACACCTACGTTTTTGCGATTCTCTCACAAAGTAACTTTTAATGACTGGTTAGGTTCATAGGTCGTATAGCTAACTACTGTTTACAGTTGATGTCTTGGAAAATCCAAGCTGAAACTAGATTGCTGTAAGTACAGTACATCTATAAAGCAGTGTGACGTTCTAAAGTTACGAAGATAATAACTTGGTAGTTAATGATACAGTATGCGTGCGTGTCTAGATTTATAAAAGTTACAAGACGAGTCTTCTGTTTGATAACTTCACTGTGTTACACTATTGTCATTTTTTCTGTTGGTTCGGCCATCTATATATTTCAGTATCATAAAAGTAACAATGTTACAGTAAAACTTAAACAGTTTAGTTTTTTCTAAACATTCAAATTAGTTGTACCTAAGGTCAAGATTAACACAGCAACTATTATAGTGTCTCTCCCGAAGAGGCAACTTTGAAATAGAATGAGTTATGACATTCGTTTTCTACACCGCGCGGACAAGTGGACGAAGTTTTATGAGAGTTCATTATAAACATAAATATGTTCGGTCGACATAACACAGTGTCGAACCGATAAATTCTGCTTTACTTTCATTACATGTAGGCACGGCCAAAGAGTGGAATGAGCTTCCTGTGTCTGTTTTCCCGTTAGAATACAATCTTAGAGTCTTTCAATCCAGGGTTAAGTTCTTTTTAGGAAAGCGTGCTCCATCTTTGGCTACATCCGCACTTACTTAAAGCGAGTTGGTAGCCAAATGTTTAAACTGGCTTCAATTTTATGGTTTTCTCATGGGTACCAGTATCAGAATCAGACCAAATTGTTATAAATGGGACCACACGGGAAGCACCAGCTTTCAAATAAATAAAGAATCATCGAAATTGGATCTCCCAGTCAAAAGATCTGAGGTAACAAATAAAAAAAACGAAAAGCTAAAAAAAACAGTCGATTTAAGAACCTCCTCTTTTTTCGAAGTCGGTTAAAAACGATTGCTTTGGCTTTGCTCGGAAAGATGTCCAGCTTAATACTTTCATGGCTTACGACGCACATGTCCGGTCAACACCAGCGGCGTAGGAGCAATAATTATGTCGTAGAAAACTACTCCACGTATAAAAAAAACCCAACCGAGGAAACAAAGAATGAGTAATGACCTACGAATCAAAACAAAAATCTTTTCTATAGACCGAGGGGTTCCTGACATCTAGAGCAAATTAGGTGCACAACAGTGCACTTTAAGATTTTTTTTATCGTATTTTTTTTTCCTGAATCGTGTTTTCACAACCAAGGCACCGAAGAAAAATGTTAAATATTATGTAATGCATGTTTTTTACCACGGAGACTCCGTGATGACTGAGATAAGGCCTAGTTCTTTTTAAAAAAATCGACTAGGTTCGAGCCTTATGTTCTTTGCGTTTAGAATTTAAATAATGAATACCTTGAAACAATTTGCCAGAGTTAACCAGCCAGCACCAAATGTACTAAATAAATACCTGCTGTCAGCATATGGCCTATTCACAGTCCATAACACTCCCTCAAGGCCTAACGAACGGTTAAAAACTCTATACAACTTCTTAAGCAACATTAAAAACTTCATAAAGCACTATAAACTCTATTTGCGTGTCGATAGAAGTTACTTTTCAATGCCAAAGTGCGAATTCTTCGACGATAGAAAGTAAGAAGAGAGGTACTTTTATCAAGATAACGATTACAGCAACATATAATATAAAACTTGTCATAGATCAGGTGAGACAGAACCTCCATATATACACGGCTACATCTGTGAGGTAGCAACCGAAGGTTGGGATAAATGTTTGTACTATCTGCAGATATTTGATTCGGGCATTTTCTATGCGTAGAAGAAAATTATCCATCTATATAATGTAATTATTAAGTGTAATCAATCAGTCATTTGGTACACATATTATTTCGAAAAGAATATAATGTATTTTCAATTTCTGCTTACTTTTGGGCTTGTTTTTATTACTGATATTTCGATTCTTTTTTCGATTTTGTATTGAAATAATTCCGAGGTGTACGAGATAATTATTTTTCAAAAATCCCGTGTTCAAATTATGGATATTAAAGTCGGTGTTTAGGTTTTTCAA
Organism: Eupithecia tripunctaria; assembly: GCA_955876795.1. Classification (NCBI taxonomy): domain Eukaryota; kingdom Metazoa; phylum Arthropoda; class Insecta; order Lepidoptera; family Geometridae; genus Eupithecia; species Eupithecia tripunctaria. The sequence goes on from OY041604.1 coordinate 3,068,663, forward strand.
AACAATCAAATAATGTTTTCATTTAATGTGATTGGTTTGAATAACCATTTCAATTAAAAAAAAACATCTTCATAGTTACGACAGGAGGCAGAGTATACCATCTTCCAAGGGAACGGTTTTCCCAATGAATTTAGTTAAATCGACTTTTTCTGCAAAAGTAGGTAAGGCTTGATTCGATTCAGTTTCAAGCCCTGTCTCATCTTTATACTACTACTCTATGTCCGCGGTCAAGACCACAACGGCACTGACTTAACTTTCGAACGTTTGCTTAACTTCGGAGAGTGAAATGACAATTATTGTTGATTTGATACATAAGAACTTGTGTAAAAGGTGTCCCACAGAATGTGCAAGATACTGTTAGAAATTTAGACTTGAAGCTTTTGTATAGGTATTTATATTTAAAGAGAGAGAAGAAAATTTAAAACAATTGAGCTAACCTTAGACTGTTAAAAACGATCTTTAGGTAGCTCAAAATTCTTAAAAGAATTAAAAGTTCTAAGGTCACTGTAAAAACAAATAATAGTCAAAGAAAGGTTACCATGCAATCAAGAAACTCATACATGCCCCCTGAAAAAACTCTCGTTTACTCATTTTTGGACATGTGACAATAAAATATTTTTAAATAACGCGATCTCTACACATTATTACTAGTATTATTGAACGGATTAATTGAAAAATAGGTAATTACCCGTTCAATAATACTAATAATACTGTGACACTGGCGATTTGCGAGCCGAGCAATTTTAAGCAAGCTCGCGGTATCGTCGCGACTTGCTCGCTGCGCACTCGTCCCTTGTTTAAAACGCTCGCAAATCGCCCGTGTGATATGTAAGGCTCTAAACTGAGAAGTATCTCCTGTTACACCTTATGAAAAAGGTGTGGTGCAATGCGGACACAACTTTTTATGTATTATCATAAGTCGTATAAAAATGAGGGGCATCTTGAGTGTTTGAATGGTTAGGCTATCCAAACAGTCAAGTTACCCCCCCCTAGAGGGTGGATCCAGTCCATGAATAAATTCCATCGACAAATGGCAAAAAGTTTATCGATGCGCTTCAGTTGATATTTTATGTAGTAGTGATTAGAATCAACACCTTATTTTTTTTTATATTTAATGATTACGTACCTTCAACTACTCACCCTCATTACATCTTCAACTAACTTTTTTTAGGTGATGTTTTATTTACGAATATCGTAAATGTACGCTGATTATGTCAAATTTTGCCCGATAACCCTATATGCTGAAATGCCAAGAGATACTTCGTTAGGAAAGGAGCACATGAATTCAGTATATACGTACAACGAAACGGGAACCGATTTTTGTTATTTTAGCCACTTCTGAAACTTACTGAATACACTAACAATTCGGCTTCCTTTCGCTCTCATTCTGCTTTTACACTCTTTTACACAACACAGTTCAAGTAAGCAAACAGCTATCCTCTGAGCAAAACCAGCTTTTTTATTTATTTATTTTAAGAAAAATCAGCAGCACATCATCATCATCATCATCATCATCAGCCTATATTAGTCTACTGCTGGACATAGGCCTCCCCTAATGAGCGCCATAGCGCCCTGTCTTCAGCTTGACGCATCCAGCATCTGCCTGCAGTCTTTCGCAGATCGTCATCCCACCTGGCCGGAGGGCATCCTACACTGCGTTTGCCGAGTCGCGGTCTCCACTCAAGAACTCGTTTACCCCAGCTCGGTTCTTCGCGAAATATGGCCGGCCCACTGCCACTTCAGCTTGCTAATTCTTTGAGCTATATCGATAACTTTGGTTTTCTGTCGGATGTATTCGTTACGAATTCTATCCTTCAGAGAGACTCCGAGCATAGCTCTTTCCATAGCTCGCTGAGCGACTTTAAACTGGTGGACCAGCCCAATGGTGAGTGTCCACGTCTCAGCTCCGTAGGTCATGACGGGTAGGACGCACTGATTGAAAACTTTCGTTTTCAAGCATTGCGCAGCAGCACATACATACAAATTAAACATAAATAATCGAAACAGGAGGCTATTAAGAGGTTTTCACGGTTAAAAATAATAATAGTTACATAAAAAGTGTGAACAAGCTGAGTAAACTGAAAGCTACAAACAATGGAATAAATTGTACATGTTATTATTCTATAAATAATTATATAACTGACAAAGATTTTTCTGCTTCATGAATGATATTCGTTATTTTTAAGTTGTTTTCATTCAACACAGGCTAGCTCAGTTTTGTTTAATTTTATTGTAACCCAAATATAACTTCAGTTTTGATTATTATTATATTACTTGTAAACAGACATTGCACACCGTAAAACCGGTAGGAATACATTGAATCATATATTATAGACCTAAAAACACCTGTTCTGTGTATGTATTTCATGCAATAAATGATACTTTACTTTACTTTACTTTACTTTACATTAAACAAAGCAGAAAAGTAAAATAGACAAACAATCAAACTTCATCATCATCACCTTTATGATGATGAATGAGTAACATAACACATTTATGTGGGTTGAAACGCACACAGTTTTTGGTAAGAAACGGCAAAAATGAATTTGGCATGAAAACCTGTGCTACGAAACAGTGCTACACCGATTAGACAAATAAACACCACAGTCATAAAAAAAGATACTATAAAACCATTGATTTATTAAAAAGGGAAATGAGGTACTGGTTTCTCGAAAGTGGCAACCTCAAATTGTGTAAAATTGTGTGCTCCCACCTCAGTCACCGTCTGACCGGCGGCACGGGCGGTCGTGATTCGCGTGAAATATTGTTGTCTTGGTCTCACTTCGGGCTCAGATACGTCTTTCCGTCCTTGTTCTTCTTTGTATTGCACAGGACTGGAAATATAACTGTGAGCGTATGTGTTTGCGTGTAGTTGTAACACATGCCAATTTTTAAGTAAGAACGTAACATATCTTCCCTTTTTAATAAATCAATGGATAAAACGGGTTCATTCATTGTTTATTTTCCTAGAAATGATTGCGGTGGCCTTTCTGATTGTTCGACCTCTTGTGATGGGGTCAGTGTCACTTAGCAGCACTTCATCAATCCTCATTATAACTATTGAGGAAGGTGAGATGATAACATCACCAGCTTCTATATACCCGCCATATTTGACGATCTCTGTGGCGCGGCTGGCGCAGGTTACGAGTTCGATTCACGCCTCGGGACAAAAGTTTATACGATCTGCAGACATTTTGTTAGGGCGTTTTAGATGTTTTCTATGTTTATAATAAAAATATCTGTATATAGTGAATTGTATTAAGTATATCTGTTATCTAGTATCCATAACTCAAGCTAAGCATAGCTTGGGGCTAGATGATATTGTGTGTGAATAGTTTACATTATTTATTTATATGGCGAAGCTGATGGGTAAGATAGTAAAAATAGCTTGATTCGAAATCAATTTTGGGAGCTGCGATCCGCATGCCCAGCGTGGGGATTATATAAGCATGGGCATTTACCCCATTTGATAAACTTTAATAAGGCGCTTATCGGGGAGAGGCCTATGTCCAGCAGTGCACTAATACAGGCTGTTGAGGTTGAGGTATAAAGCAAATAATAAATCTAGTTAGCCGTCCTAGACTTAAAATTTACGTCTATCTTAATTGTATCTAACTAGTTTAGATATTAGTAACTTAATCTAAGTAAGCTGAAAGCGTAGCCAGGCCGAAAGTAGAAACTAGTTTCTAATTTTCCCACACTTATTCAAATAAACGTGATGGCAATAACCTCGTGACCTTAAAACTACATAATGAATGCTAAATATGATATAATAATGCAAATTCGAACTTGATTTTGGATAAACTAGTTTTTGCGGTGAAGAGATTTGCATAATAGTCATTCATAAAAAATTGTACGAAATATTTGCCCGTTAGGTATTCATAATATGAAATTACCGTTTTGTATAGAGAATCACAAGAAAACTGCTTTTCAATACTTTTAGGAATGACAAATCCTACTCCTGTAAAATTTTATTTGTTTTATTTTATCAGGACATTTTTTACAATGTTGTCCACATTGTAAAAAATAGCCGAAGCGTTAATTTCTAAATAACTAACGAATAAAAAAATTCATCGTATTTAAATCGTGAAATCGACAGACAACACATGGAATTAGGTGTTAGGTTAAATAAGTCACTCATTTTTCATACAAACTTGAAAGGGTAACTACGCTGTTTGATTATGACCATCTAAAGTTAAGGATAACATTAATTTATCTCGTAATTACCCATATTTGTGCGGCGAATACCTTTAATGTATACCTACATTTGAAAAGTACAATCTTCTAAACTTTCGTATTTCAACACTGATTTAAGCACACAACTGATTTAAAAACAACATACAGAGAAAGAAAACTCTTAAATAAATCCCGTAGGCAACTACAAGTTTACTTATTCAAAAGTTAAAATATTTTTTACTCAAAAGATATACTCTCGTTTTTCTTTAATAACCCTTGCGCTTCTTATCTTAGCACAAGGGTGAAACAGCAAAAAAAGGAACAGACTCTTGTCTGTTCCTTTTTATAACTAAGGGCCCCCCCTTTTATATTACCAAACCAACCCAATAAATCATTGTGCATTTCTTTCTAGCGTGCGGGTATGTCAGGTGATTTGCATACATTTAGTCCGCGCCCTCCGAAAAGTTTGGCCAGACGACTAGTGTACCCTTAAAAACAGCTAATTTCATCAATAATTTACCGTTCAAAATTTAAAAAAAATTAACAATAAATATGAAATTATGTGAAAAAACGGCAATTATAAATCCTGTTACATTCAACAGATAACACTGGCTTTGGCCGCAACTTTGCACGCAAAGTTCCGAAATAAAAAAATCCCTGTATATTCATGTAGTTTCATAACTTTTGTCAATTGCACAACTCAATATAAAGTTGCCAAGATTACGACCAAGATATCAAAAAGTTTTACAGAAAAAATCGTTTATTTCAGGCAAAATTTTTTACTAAATCTATTCTCAACATTTGCCAACACTCATTATTGAGCTTCAACAACTCTCTACCTATTTATCAAAATTCATACTTTCTCGTTTTTATCAGGTGTTTATAAGGCTGGCCTTGTTCTTTCAACAAAGTAACATAAACTAGTAGCATCCTTTAGGAAGCGACATTGCTACTGAAATTAAATACTTCCCGTGTTTTCTGAATGCGATGCATTACCCTTGAAGAATTTTCATCGATTAATGATGATTGATTATTCCAAACCTGCTGTATTTAAAGGATATCCACCGATTATCGACGATTCGTTCTTACGTCAGCTATTGCGTTTGTTTCCTATGTTGAAAATATTACGAGTTAGTGCATAATAACTTCATGGTCGCATGTTTTAAAAGAACATATATTTAAAAGAAAATAACAATCACATTATATAAATTAATCAAATTACAATTTAAACTGTCTACAGGTAGCTCAACAAAAAAAACTGTGGGAAGAGTTATAGTTTTGGATCTAACCACTTGTTTTATGTATGCAAGTCCCGCAAAATATGTTTTTTTTTAATAAATTACCATTTTGTTTAACTTTAATGCCATTTATTTGTAAGTAATAGTACAATAAAACACATTTAAATAAAAATCAAAATCAAAAATATAAAACTAGAGTAAAAAATGCACCTAGCCGAGTGTTATTATTTTTTGTTCTCAATTTATTTCCATGATCTCGGGACATAGTAGTCTTTTGGTAGGCATACAAACATGGTGCCTAAGCCAGGACAGAGAAGAGAATTAATCTAAAGTCAAGAGCTGTCTATACATACCAGGTATCATCCTCGGGTGAAGTATAAGATACACGTGAAGATAATATCCGCCAGGTGTAGATATTTATTATTATTTTCAATAATAATAGTGTTATTGACGATAAACCTTGGTGGACCATACTATTATTTTTTTATTAACCTTATGTGGCTTTAGTGTCACTGCGGCCATGGTAGGCCTATTGTGATTGCCACTTAGTGTGTTCAGCCTCGAAGCAGTGTTCATAGTTCGCCACCAACTAGACCTGTGCCACCAACCGTTGCAGCTGCTAGGAACTGTAGGATTTTCTTCGGAGTGATGACTGTTAGCTCATCTGGGCTGTGCAGGTGCTTGCCCAGATAGATGCTACATTTTTGCATCAGTGCTCCGCACTCTCCTAGAAGATGGAGAAGCGTATCTGCCTTCTCACAGAATCTGCAGGTTGGTGTGTCGCTTACCCTCAGTTTGAACATGAGCCTGTTGAGGTGACAGAGTCCCGAAAGAAAATCCGTCAGGTGTAGAGACCATAGCATTATTATTTTCATTTTAAATAATAATCTATCTGGGTTGATACCAATGCTGTACGCAACTGGATAGTAAGAAACCACAGGAGGCCAAACCATACAATTTAAAATACCAATGATTCAATTACAATTACAATGTATGAAGTTTAATTGACTTTCTTGAAATGAAACCGACCCAAATTGGAACTCTTAATGTCCGAAGGCGCTTCTGCATAACTACTTAGGAGTTATTATATTAATTAAGAGCTTGTGCCTGGACACTTGGGCTCGTAATTCAGAGAATGGTTTGGGTAAGGTGTGGGTGGGCGTTGCAGATGATTTCTGTGTATGGCTTACAGGATGAGACCGTACCGTCCACTAAAGAATTAAGATAGATATTAGGAAGCCTGTTTCAAAACGCGCTGATTGGTTGACGGATGATTTGATAAGCGCTTGGGCATACAAAAGTACATACATATACAGAGTACTGACCGGTGTATTGTTACGGGGTGTAATGTAATGTGATGAACAACGAGCGTGTGTGTAGCCTGTGCAGGGAAAGAAGGCGCTCGCAATAAGCAAGGAGAGTTTTAGCAAACAGTGTAACGAATGTATGTTACGCCTTGTAAAACCAGACAGTACCCGGCTTAATTAGCGCTCCTATAGGCCATGCAATATTGTCTAGGGTAGAATTAATCGTCATTGAATGCGTAAAATATTTCAATTAATTTCTTCATATTCAATAACTTCCACAAGCAAAATAATGTCCGGAACCCAATGAATTACCAAAGACCACTCTGCCACTTCCTGCTTGGTGCTGGTTTAGAATTTGCACCCCCCAACTCCTCACGCGGGTGTCGTAAGAAGCGACTATGGGATATCCACTGGAGGCCCAACCCTCATACCGTGGGAATTATGGACGCTAACCACAAGACAAAAGCCAAAGGCAAAGACACTTACCAGGGGATGCCTGCGTCTAGCAGTAGACAAGTAAAGACTGTTTGGTGAAGGTGAAGATCTTCCACTCCCATTTAATTAAACACACAATACCAATAACCTACTTTGCATCTACAAAAGATGATTTAAATGGCATCAGCTGGGAGCCAGCTGAGCCACACCCAGTTCATGGCGTGTCAGTGAATTACCAAAAACCCTGTATAATTTATCCATCCTACTAAAATACAAAATTTACAGTCTGATAATAATGAGCCATCGCAATATCTTGCGAATATAATTATTCATACATTGGGTTAAAGTAAAAGGCAGCTACATGATATAACATCAGAAACTTTCTCGTATTTCTCGTTGTTAACAAGATGTACTTGAAATAGGGAAGCGTGCCCCATTATGTTGTCAATGTCAACTGCAAATGTGATATTAATTTTCATAATGAGTTACCTACCCAATTATTACATTTATAGCGGTTTATGGTTATTGCAAAATTTAATTTTCCTAAGCAAAACTGCATATAAAACACACGTGTTTTTTGTTTATGTTCAAAACATGTAAAACACGTGTCGTAATTAGGCAACTGTTGAAAAGTTAATTGGAAAAAGCTATGACATGTGTAGATATTTTTTTTTTTGGATAGAAACAATAATTTTGTAATCACAACCTTAGAAAAATATCATTTATATCCAACAGATCCTGTTGCTTTTTGATGACGCCTATAGATAATCATTAAAGTCATCAATATCGTTCAAAAGTTATTAAATTAAACACATAATAACGAAAAACCTACCCCAGCCATTCACGCATCTTCATTATGATCGTTTCTGAAGATGAAAGTCATTATACCAATTACCAATCATCTTTTGTCGCCGCTGTACATTTATCAATCCATACTTTCGCACTTGACCATCATCGCTTACGTCACTGTAGTGAAAGTTTCATCTGAATGGAGTCGTTCTAGGTCATACTTACGTCAGAGTAACTTGTTGTAGACTCAAGTACAAGAAAGCAAGGTTCCGACGCTTTCTTTGAAGGTTGTGAAGAGGATTTCTGTTAAAAATTGTTGAGGAAGTGTTGTGACTGTTTTTATTGATAGCAAATACTCTCACACTTGCATCACTCGGATGTAGCGAGTGTGAGAATATTTGGTATATATGTACTGCTCATTTTTTCTTGGGATCAAAGTATACTGAGACAAATTGAGCATTAGCAATAAGTTCTCTTGATAAATTTTACCTAAATGGTTTAATTCTCAGGTTTTTGTTATTATAGTGCGTAAGCCCAATGCGTAAGCTCTCACTTAGGGTAATTTCTAAGAAATGAAATAAAATCCCATAAAAAACATAACCGCTAGATTTTGTGGTCGGACATCCGTGCTGAGGAGAGGACGCGTTTTTGAATCCCGTCAAAACCGAACATTTTTGGAATTTTATTTTATTTTTTAAATGGTTTAAATTTTATTAAGAGTCATTTTTAAACACTTAGTTTTTTGTTGTTCTCTGTTTCTACTCTTATTACAAATTATTTTGCATTGTCATCATCAAACTATATTAGTCCGTTGGACATAGGCCTCACCTATTGAGTGCCATAGCACGCTGTCTTCAGCTTGCCTTGATTTAATCCAGGTGGCAAAATCCAGCATCTGACTGCAATCTTTCACAGATCGTCATCCCACCTTGATGAAAGGTGAATGTACCCAACGTTTTCCGAGTGGCGGTTTCCACTCAATTTTGCTTTGTACCTATTACACATTATAAATTACGTTGCCAGCGTATTTGTTGCGGCGACCAACAAAGTTATCTACCTCATATTCTTATAGCAAATACAAAAAACGAACTCAAAGAACGAATTTTCAACCATTTCTCGTTATTCTTCGACCAAAACAGAAATCTCAGAAAATCTTCGAAACTTGGCAAACCATTATTTCCTTCTGATAACGCAAGTCCATATTGATACTTCCTTCCTTTGTTTTTTTTACATTTAACGTTGACGCAGAAACGTTCTGCATACAAGGTGTCCCACGCACATGGGACATGGATTTCAAGAATTATGATTGAGTCTACGGATTTCTGCCATAGGGTGATCTTTTTTAAAGATTTTCGTGAGTTTGATTAGGCAGCATACACCAGTAAAATTAACGCCCCTACTTTATCTTATTATTACATTAAACACAGGAAGTTTCAAAAATCCATCGTACAGTTTCTGTATCTATTATACAAACTGTACGATAGATTTTTAAAATTTCCTAATATCATAAAATAGGTGGCGCATATCATATTGGGTCGGGTATGCGCCCTAATATTAAAAATTCTGTGAATACAGTTTTTCTTTCTTGTTTATCTACATAAAGTAATGATTTATTTTTATTCTATCTCCGACATTTCTGGAACTTGCCCGCCATGTCCCATGGCTGTGGGACACCCTGTTATTTCAGTTTATTGCGTCCTGTGCTCACATTTCGAGCAGGAGTTTATTGAGTAAAAGTAAAAGTAAAGTAAAAGTATATTTACGTCATGTTTAAGAGATGGTAAAGTCAATAATGTGGAGCAATGTTATTTGACCTTTACGGGCGTGCAATTGTGTAAAAAACCACATATATTTATAAAAACAGGTGGTTATTAGGCACAAAGTCAATAAAACAGAAATAAAGTTGGCTAATCAATAAATAATATTATTAATTTGGTTATTTCACTCCGATCCGTTCAGTATTTTTGGCATGAAAAGGTAACAAACGTTAATGAAATCAGCGTGATTTCATTTGTAAAATATTCATCATCATCATCAGCCTATATTAGTCCACTGCTGGACATAGGCCTCCCCTAATGAGCGCCATAGCGCCCTGTCTTCAGCTTGACGCATCCAGCATCTGCCTGCAGTCTTTCGCAGATCGTCATCCCACCTGGCCGGAGGGCGTCCTACACTACGTTTGCCGAGTCGCGGTCTCCACTCAAGAACTCTTTTATCCCAGCGGTTATCGGTTCTTCGCGAGATATGGCCGGCCCACTGCCACTTCAGTTTGCTAATTCTTTGAGCTATGTCGATAACTTTGGTTCTCTGTCGGATGTATTCGTTACGAATCCTATCCTTCAGAGAGACTCCGAGCATAGCTCTTTCCATAGCTCGCTGAGCGACTTTAAACTGGTGGACCAGCCCTATCGTGAGTGTCCACGTCTCAGCTCCGTAGGTCATGACGGGTAGGACGCACTGAGTGAAAACTTTCGTTTTCAAGCATTGCGGTATGGATGACGAGAAGACTCGACGTAGCTTTCCAAACGCTGCCCAGCCTAGCTGAATCCTCCTCTTGGCCTCCTTCTCAAAATTGTTTTTACCCAACTGCAGAATTTGTCCAAGGTAAGTGTACTCGGAAACAATTTCGAGAGGGTGGCCATGTACGACGACCGGTCCCGGATCAATGAGGCCATTGATCATGATTTTGGTTTTATCCAAATTCATGCCGAGACCGATGCATCGTGAGGCTAAAGCTAGGCCGTCCAGCATCTGGTTTAGCTCCTCCAACGACTCCGCCATTACGACTATGTCATCAGCGAATCGAAGGTGTGAGATGTAATCGCCGTTTATGTTGATGCCCTTACCTTTCCAGTCCAGTGTCTTAAACATATCTTCCAAGGCACTCGTGAACAGTTTCGGGGATATAACATCCCCCTGCCTCACTCCTCTGCGCAGTTGGATGGGTTTGGACTGCTGGTCCTGTACTTGGACACTCATGGTCGCGGCGTCGTAGAGACATCTCAGCACCTCGATATAACGATAGTCTACTTGGCATCGCTGTAAGGATTCCAGAACAGCCCAGGTTTCGACAGAGTCAAAGGCCTTCTCATAGTCCACAAAGGCCAGACACAGGGGCTGATTATACTCTTCGGACTTCTGTATAATCTGCCTCACTGTGTGTATGTGGTCTATGGTGCCATATCCTCCGCGAAACCCGGCCTGTTCCGGTGGCTGGAACTCGTCGAGTCTCCTGGCGAGACGGTTCGTGATCACTCGTGAGAACAGCTTATAGACGTGGCTCAGGAGTGAGATGGGTCTGTAGTTTTTAAGGAGGGTTTTATCTCCCTTCTTAAAAAAGAGCACCACCAAACTCCCGCTCCACGCCTTTGGAGTTCTCCCACTGTGAAAGACGGCGTTGAAGAGTTTCTGTAGTTCCTGTATAACAGGGGCTCCTCCGGCTTTTAAAAGCTCTGATGTTATGCCGTCCTCACCGGGGGCTTTTCCATTTCTAAGCTGCCTCAGAGCTAGCACAATCTCGTCTTGACTGATGTCTGGCAGTTCGTCGGTATAGTGGCGTGTCAGGGTGGCTCTTGAATCGTGGTCGACTCGTTGGGGACGAGGGGCATGTGCAGCGTATAATCGGCCATAGAAATCCTCTATCTCGGCGGATATCTCCAGCTTCGACAAAACGGTCCTCCCATCGTGCGTTTTAAGCTTCGTCAGGTGGCTCCTGCCAAGCTGCTGAGTGAATACTTTGGACCCTCGGTTTCGCTCTATTGCCTCTTCAATGAGGCGTGTGTTGGAGCTCCGAAGGTCGCGCCGTACCATCTTCGCAATTCGCTTGTTCAGGTCTGACCTGTCTGAAGAAGTCGCTTGGGTGGTTTCCCGTCTTTTTGCCATCAGCCCGAGAGTCTCATCCGAGAGTTTGGATTTCTTGCCAGTACGCTGCTTTTGGCAGAATCTGATGCCCTCGTTCCTCAACGTTTCGACCAGATTGTGTAGGGTCTCGTCAGCGTCATCAGTGGGATCCAAGGCAATGAATCTATTCCCGAGAAGCTGCTGGAACTTCTCGGTGCCCGCCATGATCTGGATTGGATTAGGTCGGAGCGTGGACTTCATCAGACGGTTTCTTTCAAGCTTTAAGTTGATATTCAGAGAGCCTCGGAGCAGTCGGTGATCAGATCCGGTATTAAACCTGTTGATCACTGAGACATCTCTGAATATGTGCTTGCTATCCGTCATGATGAAGTCGATCTCATTTTTAGTCACAGTGTCGGGGCTTCGCCACGTCCACTTCCTCTGGGGCGGTTTCTTAAAGAAAGAGTTCATTAAGAACAGCCCCTCCTTCTCAAGGAAGTTGACAAGCATTTGCCCCCTGTGATTCCTAACTCCATAACCATGCGAGCCTATTCGGGATTCGTTGCCAGTCCGGATTCCCACCTTGCCGTTAAAGTCCCCCATAACAACGTTGAAGTGAGCCTTGGTGGTGTTATGTAAGGCTTTGGATATGTCTTCGTACATATCCTCCACTTCATCATCCGAGTGTGCCGAGGTCGGTGCGTAAACCTGAATTACCTTCAAGCTGTACCGCTTGGACAGCCGAAGGATCAGGTACGCTACCCTGGTCGACACACTGGAGATTTCCTGAACGTTGTTAGAGAGGGCCTTGTTGACGAGGAAGCCTACGCCACCCTGGGATGTTTTATCACCCTCGTGAAAGTAGAGAAGATGGCCCGAGTCTAAGGTTACGGTGTCCTCCCCCTCTACGGACTTCACATAAGCCCAGAACATGCCATTTAATGTTCTCTAACTCCACTTCCAACTGCGCTAGATGGTGATCAAGCCTCAGAGTGCGTCCGTTAAACGTAGCCAGGTTCAAGTTTTTAAGTAATGATCGGTAGCCTGCCGTAGCCCGGGGATTCTTAGCACCCCCTGCCCCGCCGTTACCATGGCCGCTACCATGGCCAGGAATAGCGAGGCGGCCGGGAACTAGGGGCCACTTTTTGGCGTGTGCAATCATTGGGGGGGTAGTGCCCATAATCCCCACGCTGGGCATGCGGGTTGGGGATCGCAGTTCGGTGATATTATCGGTCTACGGGAGGCGCTGCTGCCCGCCCTCCAGTTTATGTCCCTTAGTCGCCTCTTACGACACCCACGGGAAGAAATGGGGTGGTGCTATTCTAGGCCGGCACCACACAGCCAGTTGTAAAATATTAAATAATAATAATAATGTTTACTAAATATACCTCAAAATAAAGTCCAAATGGTTATACTCGTAGTAGGATTTTAACTTTTTATCATCATACGCAGGATTTTAATATCATATTTCAATAAAAATATCGTAACTTGACCAATTCATTACGTTACATTAACTCTCACCTCGTTATAGTTTCAAACGTTGGTGTTCTTCAAACACAAATAAGGTTTGGAGTTAAACCAACATTATCTATGTATATGAATTGCTGTGTTTTCCCCATTAAGGGGAATCAGTCCAGAAAACTGGAATAAACCAAATTATTCAGCATCATTGTTCTTAATTTATATTTTCTTGCTTCAGATGCTCCACCTCTGCTGGGTATACTACTTCTCCAAACTATCAGAGTTCGCAGACACGATATTCTTCGTGCTGCGGAAGAAGAAGAGTCAGATTACCTGGCTCCATCTCTACCACCACTCGCTGACGCCGTTCGAGGCGTGGCTGCTTGTCAAGTTCATTGCTGGTAAGGATGCCTGTCACTTGACAGAAAGGTTGACAGTTTTAGACAGTGCTGTGTGGTGCTGGCTTAAAATTTGCGCCACACCAACTCTTCCCGCGGGCGTCGTAGGAGGTGATGGGATATCTACCATAAGCGGGCAGCAGCACCCCGTGTAGAAAGATTCTAATTTTTTTTGCGGAACTTCGATCCCAAACCCGCATGATAAAAACCCATAAGGTGCTTATTATGGGGAGATCTGCGTCCAGTTGTGGACCAATACAGGCTGCGTAGGCGAGGTGAGGCAGCAGTAAAAAGGTCTTGGTCTTAAAACCACCTCAAATATGTAGCGCGTTCTGTAAAAATTAGTGTGACAATACCATCACATTATGTCATTGGCTGGCTGCAAGACCATAGAAGCTCATAGAAAACAAACACCGGATATTAAAATTTGGTCGACATATTGGTGTTTGCAAAAATTAATCGCGTATTACACTACTAGCTTGCCAGATAATAGAATCTGGCTAGCTAGGCTAGGATGTGAAAACCTTAAATAAAAATAAAAAGGTGGTTTCAAAGGCTGAGCAAATTCTGATCAAATCAAATCAAACAATACAAACTTTTTTAAATCCCTGATGGTGAGACTTCATAACATGGTTATAAAGGATCTTCTTTTATCTTCTAGGTGGTCACGGAACATTCTCGAACATCGTCAACAATCTAGTCCATGTGATTATGTACGCTTACTACATGGTGGCAGCCATGGGACCTCGATACCAGAAGTACTTGTGGTGGAAGAAGCACCTTACCACACTACAGCTGGTGAGTACAATAGCTTAAACATTTTAGGCCGAATGCATAGTTTAGTACAGAGTTGCATGCCCTCCTCTATCACAAAAACGCATGAAAAAATGTATTGCAATTTTTATGCTCTACAATTTTATACTAGATACTAGATTGGAGTAATAGAAACGGTGATAATCGAGAAAAAAAGTTTTATTACATTTAACCTTGAATAACTTACGATAGACACCAAATTTTTTGAGATTATTGAGACAACTTTTAGAAAGCCAAAATGAAAGCATTTACGAAAATAATTTAACAAAAAATTACTGGACTGTACTTTATTTATTTATTAATTGAGTAATAACTAGCGACTGCATTAAATTTATCAAACATTTTGTGTTACTACTTTATTAGTTCTCTATAAGTATGAGACAAATTCGCAATGTAGCCCACCGCGCTATCCACATATGCGGTATTATAAGGTACATACAAAATAAATGAAAACATACAACAAGTCTTACAAAAACCAAGCTAGGCGAGAGATGGGCTTCAGGTTTTTATACAAACAAACCAAAACAAGCAGCAGGAATCAAATTAAAACACAAATATTTTGAGGTTTTCTCCACGACTTACACGTATCGTGTCAGTGTGTTAGCATATGCAATTTCATTTGAATTTTATTCTGAAATTTGGTATCTTGGATTCAATTTAAATCAACGCGTTCAAATCAAGCCATGTTTTAAAACATTGTGTTAGTAAATATTCGGTTTGCATTCTATGCAACCCGAATTCTTCTTCGGATGTATATTTAATAGTCTGTTATCCTAAATGTACATACTGACCAGTACAGCTACAAAGAAAAGCTGTCAGAGTTTATCTACCAAATCAAACAAGAGTTGGCAAAATAAATTTCAATCGCTGCACTGTATTAAGCAACCACTCGTAAGATTTGTATACTCTTTAAGTTATTCGAGCTATTTTGCCAAGATAAAAACAGATAAAATCTTTTTGGCCTTTTTAAAAGAATAGGCAATAGCAGGTATTGCAATTAGGTATAGTGCAAGTAAAGTGCAAGTTCTAAGTTAACACGGTCTACTTATTTCTTACCAAACAATTACACAGTCTTCGCGACTTTTCAATGACAAATTGTAGCAATAAATGCAAGATTCAAGGTCTTTTCTTAGAGTACTTTGATTGGTTGTAGTGTTATTTGTTTAAGAGTAATTTGATTTATTTTTTATATTTTACTGGGCCGTAAAGTAATAAATTTTTAGTTTAATTAATTATTCTAACTTTTTATTCTAAAATATTATACGTATTATTAGGCATTCTAGAGAGACCAGAAATTTTAGCTCCTTCTTTCAGCTTCGGGGTCTTCGCATACTTATATGACATCTTCATTTTTTTTACATGTTTGTGCGTTAGATAGAGGAAAGTAACTAATAGAGCCTATAAACTAAAGTCAGTATGTCGCTGCCTACTAGTCAATATAACACTGTTAGCTGTTAAATTCGGGTAGTTTCACCCGGCTCCAAGAATTCATTCCACCGGGCTCCAAATGAAAATAAGTACCGTCAGAATAAAAAGCAAACCTTAATTCAATGTGCTACCTGGCGCCTTGGTAGAGTAGCAGTAGATCCGCGAGTGCTGTGCTGTTAAGCACTGAAATGTCACACCAACCTGCCGTGGTCTTGCTGTGAATACTCCATTTAACGCACGGTACCTAACCAGTATCACAAAAAAGACAATGATTCTAAGAAAATACTGTAATAACAAGAAATAAAAAAGTGCGTTACTTTCGTGCTAAAGTGAAATTCTAAAGCTAAGCACTCAAAGCGGCCCGTCACGATGACTTACGCGTCGTTGAGGAAAACATATACCTACATAGCTGAATCACTTTCAGAATGTCAATTTGTATTCCTATCATGACATAATGAAGAATTTTCAACCATTCGCCTTTGATCTCCTCAACCTCAACCTCAACAGCCTGTATTGGTCCACTACTGGACGCAGGCCTGATAAGCGGCTTATTGGCATTTGTGTCATGGAGGTGATGCCCACGCTGGACATGCGGGTTGGGGATCGCAGTTCGGTGGTAGAATTGTTCTGCAGGGGCGCTGCTGCCCGCCCTCCGATATTTGTTGAAAAAGGTGGAAGAGTTGGGGTGATGCAAATTCTAAGCCAGTACCACAGAGCCTGTGACCTAACATGATAAATCAATGGACAATTCAGAGATTATTCGTCTGATAACGTTGGATTTTCCCCTTTCCTCGTCTCCTGAGATGTCCCCCTGCGGGGCAAAGGCTTCCCTCAACAAGGCTCTGATCTGATACGTATGTTACTTACAGGTAAACACGACATTTGTAAATAAAAATACTTTTGTAACGCAAAGGTGTGTGAATAAAATCATTCATAGAATGTATATTTCAAAATACTTCCTAACCGGCAAACTATTTCTCGGAACATTTAAGGACATACCGCGCCTTGAATTCCATCAGACGGGAACTCTTGCGCAAGTCAGTAGGATACTATTCAATTACACTGCGAGCCGGATAAATTGCCGATCATTTGCAGTTTACAAGTCTTGCTTGTGAAATATTAATGATTTGCTCACATAAAATCTTTATATTCTTCCAACGGACAAGCTGTTATGCTCAACGATTTTTGATCTGGAGCTAAAAGCGTACCTCCAAATTTTTGACAAGGTTACATAAGATCCTGTGAAATTGAAATAAAAGTCATCGACAAATGTTATGAACCTTACCTACACACCAAAGTCAGTGGACCTGGCGATTGACAAGTTGAAAAAAACTGTCGGCTAGAATATTCTCGCGTATAATATTCATACACGGAAATGTCGCAACAACCCGAGTTGGCCAGGCGACTTTGATGTGTAAGCATATATTACATTATAGTGTAATTACCACTAGACTGATTAAGTGATAACACTAACCCCCGGTTTCTCGAACGCTTGTCACATTGAATGGATAGTCAACGGCTTGTTATATACGCACTGCGGAATCTGACAGCGTGAATTTTAATCTCGCGGAATATAACCTGCGTACTTAACGTAACTTACACGTACGACGAATAAAATTCCTTGCTATTTTAGCTACCTACAACTTTATAGTGCTCCAAACATTCATATTTTTCCGCTAGTGAACTTCCATTAAGTTACAGAATTCTGCAAAAAAAACCACGCGAGTAATAAAAGCAGTGGGTAGTACAGCCTGACAAATTGTCAACAATTTGTCAAAATAATAAGCGTTCGAGAAACCGGGGGTAAGACAACTTCTTTTATACCATTATTTGAAGGTTCGACGTCACATTTCGACGTCAAATGTCCCTTATTTTGCAGGCTGTCATTGGCTGCGCCTGTTTGCCAAATCGGTGGTATACAGGTAGACGGGATAAGTAGGCTGAGTCACGGGTGACATAAAAATATGCACCATACCATCAATTAGCCCTTCCTCTACGGTACTAACTTAACTACTTCTTCTTAATCTCTACACTCTTGACAGAGTGGTCGTGGTCGTCATATCAGGGCGGGTGGCACGCCTCAAAATACGGCGCCATTCTTCTCGCACCACTGCTGTCCTGGTACATTCATGTAGGGGACCGTTTAATGCAGATTTTATTTAGTCTAACTTAACCAGGGTGACATAAAGTGAACAAAGAATTTACATTTCACAGCTAGAATATGGCCTCCCTACACCTGCAACAAATTCGATTCAAGTACACTCACGTGCATATCAACTATAACGCGTTTACAAATAAGTCAGCAATGCACTTGTCGGGGCAGCATTCGGATTTCGACAGTCTACGGAACGCCGTATCCTTTCTCCTAATGCAACATGTATCTATTCCATGCTAGGACTGGCTGGTCTGTACACCTTGATCTTTGTACCTGCATTTCGCAAGGACCTGTTAATCAGCGATAGATTCTCTGGTCTAAAGGTTTTATTAAAAGAACTGATGATGTTACTGTACGGATGTTAACCTGGACTATAGTGATTTGAATAATTCTATTATCCTATCTTATAATTTTGCTTTTTTCGCTAGAAACTGTGTAGAGCTCTTCGATCAGTATCCGCGTGCGGAGCGGATACCTCGACCCATGGTAGAGAGGTTAATAAATTGCTTACCACTTTTTTATTATTAATTTCAGGCCCAGTTCTTCATGGTCCTGTTCCATTCCATCAGCGCAGTGGTCTACGACTGTGGATATCCAAAGTAAGTCCTTCACAATGGCCAAGCTTCACACGACATATTTTCGTTCCTAGCTAACTAGAATTTGATGACAGATATTTTAGTCAATTAGTCAGATTGAGAGAATCATGGTATAACTCCAAACTTAATAAGTATATCAGTTATTTAGTACCCATAACGCAAGTTCTACTTGGCTTAGGGCTAGACGATGTTGTGTGATTTGTTCAGTGTTATTTATTATTAAATAATAAATAGGCGCGACTGTCAAAAGTAGCTTATATATTTTTCTTTTAAGTCGAGAACTACATGATTCATTAATGTACTGCCTTAAAATAAGAAAATAAATGAGTACTAATATTTACCTAATTAAATGCAAACTGTTGCAAGCAATCGACATCGACAGAGACCACTGACTCGCTTTCATTCCATTCAAGAGTTATAACCTTTAAATTAGTTTAATTTCAATTTATGTGGCTCGAGAAGCAAAAGACGTGATGATACTGAAAAAACCCCGTGTGGAAAACAGCGCTAAAATAAGAAGCAGCACTAGCGTATGAGCAACGCTCGAATATGAAACAACACTAATATATGAAGTGTACGATGAAATATACGTTCATTTTATCGTACACTTCATATTTTAGTGTTTTCCCCAAATCTTAAACAATATCACCTCAGAACCAAATCATCGATTTTTGCTTTGTTGAATTCATGTTAAATTGATAAAGAGCCGTATGTAAAGTTTGCAAATAATTTCAGTCCTAACATTTGATAGCTCTCAACTCTAGCAACGAAACTTTCATGTCCATAAAATTATAATTAAAACATCTTTGTTAATGTACTTACACAATGGAACATAACTCATGTACATTTTTTACTAACATTAGCAATCACTGAGATGGTAACTGTAAAATACGTTCGTCGTTGTCAAGAGCCTAGACTTTCTTTTTACTTGCCTACTTTCAGTACAATGTTTGCGTTAATAATATTTGATAAATTGCTTCACATTTAAAATGTGTAACAAGTTTTTAGTAGACCGCGAAATACGGGTGGAATTTTGTTTGATTTTTATTTGATCTACAACATCAAATAAAAAGCAAGCTTTCTTGTATTAAACGACAACGCTTTTGCTTTTAAGTTGGGTATTTTTTAAATTTTAAAATAAAAGCCAAACTTACAACAACATAAAGTATTTTTTGCCAATTTCAGCTTATAAAATATTAGTGAATGCCGATTTTGTAGGTTGATAAACATTTGTTTATCGACCTACACCTACAACTGCCATTCATTTGAATGGCTATAAAAAATAGCAATGGACTAACAATAGGCTGAAGATGATCATGAAACAATTGAAAAGATGAAAAAACAAATGAAAAATGTAAATAACAAAAGTACATAGTTGAAATATATTTTTCTCGGTCGATAAACAATATTGCAAATAACAAAAAACCATTGCAAAAGCTTTGTCGAAACGCATTCAAATATGCGTTAGCGGTGCAATGACAGATCCAGTGCAATAGAGACACTTTCATTAGGGCCACTTTCCGATTTGCTCATTTTATTGCCTGCAAGGCTGAGTGCAGACGAGGCAGTTACGGATATCGTTCGACAAATCAAATCACACACCTAAAATATATACGCTATATTTTTCGTACGCTATGTTTGTTTCTTTTTCAAATTAACTCACGACTCAACGACTTCACGACTCAACGGATTTTACTGAAATTTCAGAATATGTTTTGTAGATCAAAACATACTCTGAAATTCAATATAAAATTAGGAAAATGGAGATCTTTTGTATGGGAATCTTTTTATTCTGGAAAAAGAAGTAGAAACCAGTAGGTATGTGCAAATGGGAAGGTTTTTACAATATAGGTCAGATTGACAATATATGGGTTGTTTGTTGTTCTTTCTCGCGCTCGCTTTGCATAAAACAGTGTTGTTATAGACTTGCCAGAATTAAAAAAAAAAACTTTTTACTTTATAGTATGCAAAATCTTGTAAAAAAGAGGTAATTTCCCAGCTAACAACAATGGCTTAGTATTTGTTTTTGTTTTTCAGGATTATCGCATCCGGCCTCATCCTCCATTCCACAATCTTCATAGTACTCTTCATGAATTTCTACAATCAAGCTTACAAGAACAGGAGAACAGCATTAAAAGAAACCAACAATAACGAAATTACTACAACAAACGGACACATCAAACAAAACGGACATATAACTGAAAACGGAAATGTTGTCAACAGAAGCGGAACTTTGTTGAACGGTAGTGTAGTTAATAAAAACAGTCATGTTGTTAATGGTAATGGACATATTGTATCTGAAAAAGTTTTCTTAAATGGATATACCAAAATGGATTTAAATAATGGTTTAATACAAGAAAATGGCTGTTTGAATAATGGTTATACGAATGGTCATGCAGTTCATGATAGTACAGAGAAAGAAAAGATGCAATAGTCTAGAATTGTACTTAAAATTTGAGATTACTGGAATAATATATCCTCACTTTGTTCCATAAACCATTGCCTTAAAGAATAGGCACGATAGCTACATAAATAGCAATATTAAAATATGTGACGCTTTGTGTTAGAGTTAGCCATTTCATCAGCTATATTTAAACTATAGCTGATGTAATGGCGTAACTCTTCTACATTAAAGTCAAAAGAATTAATACAGGCAATAGATACTTAAACATGTCAGAATTTAGTTAATTTTGCATGAGTAAATAATTCATTTTAAACGAAATAATTCCAAAAATAGAACATAAAAACATTAGCGTCAAATTAAGCCTAAACTCGTGTAGTAATAAAGATACACCATCGAAAAAGCTAGACCTAAATGGACCAAGTATTATTGGAAATATTATAGAAATTTTATAAAATTGTGTGTTACCAACAAATTGGTGTAAAGTTATCATATAAGGAGGCTGTTAGATTTATGAAGCAAAAGATGGTTTTGGATTGTTATCATTATAAATAATGAATAAAAAGAAATATTATAAAATTGGGTGATGAAAATCTTCTGATTGCTGAGTTGCCAATTTATGATATCTAGTTGTATTTTAATCAGTTCAAAGCTCAAAGAAAGGCTCAAATTATTATGAAAAGTGGTAGAAACCACCGAACTTGTAAGTAGATATTTTCTTTGTCGAGCGTTGGACGTTGGACTACACTAGTTTTTATATTACTTATATTTAAAGAAAAAATCTCAAACTTTTTAATTTGTACGGCAAGTAAAACTATGCTGACGTCCACTATGAGCTATGCGTAGCTTTTAAATAGTAGATATAAATACGAGTATTGTTCTTTACGTTTCAGTACTGTTAATATAACTTTTTATGTTAATCTACCTCACTTGGTGTACCTGTCTTCTTCACAACCACATTACATTATTTATTTATCACAAACTTTAACCACAAAAAAATAGGAATGCATGACAATGCTAACAAAAAAACTGCTACTAACAAATTATGGATCAAGTCAGAAATAAAAGTATTTATTTGTTTATTGCAACTAAGCAGAGCTTCTGTTATCTATGGAAGCCAGTTGGTCTGCCTGATGATAACTGAGTACTTAATTACAAAAAAGTATTTAATCCATAAGAAAAATCTAAAGTAGTACGAAATCTAAACCAGAAAATGTGAAAACTTTGACATTTAACGTGGTTTTCCAGCTTTACTTAGATACTAAGTAGACTAGAATTTTTTATATAAATAATTTAAGCAAACTCTTCCGTCCAATTGCATTATTGATAGTAAAAACATTATTTCAAGAATTATACAAATTTTACATTGTTTTATCTGTTGAGCTTAATATCTAACATTCCATTTTATATAGCTCACGGTGGATTTTTTTGTGATTCGCTTTTTCTACCAGTCAGCTGTATTAGGTATTATATAATATAAATAAGTTGTAACTATTCTGTATTTTAAGGTTATACAGTAGGATGTAAGTGTATAAAATGTATTACAACTAATATAAGATAAATCAATTTGTTAAATAATATAAAATTGGCGCAATTGTGTAATATATAAAAAGGGTAAATAAATTCATGTGTTTAATTCTCTATTTGAATATTTATGTAGGTAAGTAGAAAGAGTTCATTTGTTTCGGTATATCAAAGAAGGGTTTTTGTATTAAACTCATCTTACTCATATAAAATGAAAATAAATAAAAAATTGTATAAACACTAGCGGTCCGTCACATCTTTATTTCAATATACATAATAATAGGGTATATGCATCGAATTTTTTTATTGTTTTAATCGATTCTTTAGGTCCTTATTTAACCGAAAAATGATAAGACGCTCACTGAATTTTGCAATAACAAGGTAAAAAACACAAATCAAAACCACAATCATTTTCGGGTGATAAAAACGCTGCCATATTGGCGCCATGTTTATTTGACGTCAACGTTCACACTCGATTAAAACCTTTTGTGACGACCTCAGTAGTGATCATCTCAGGAAAGAGGTTTTCGGAAAAATCTTCAATTAACCGAAAACAGCTATTCATTGAATTTTGATGATTAAACCCCATGAACATAAATGTATTTAATTCTTTATGTTATTTCCCTACCTTATTTAGTTAGTTACCGAGGTACCTTGATACGAAATAATGTTATATACACGTAAACAACATGAGTGGTTTTCCACCTATCAATTTCAAAAAACTTAATATTATCTTCGAATTGTAAAATAATTTACCTAATAAGCCGCCAACTGCGAATCGCATCACATACGAATGGTTCCGTACCGTAAGAATCAGGCAGTTTATTCAACGGACATCAAATTTTCACTTGTTCGGAGACCCCTTTATATTTTCAACTTACTGATATATGTTCAGTAATTGTTGTTATTACATTTAAAATGTTACATAATTATAGAAAGTTTGTTGTGTCTACCTATTGTGGTTTAAGAGATTCTGCCTTGATAGAGCCAAAAAATCACGTTTTTTGTATGAAATCGCCCTTAAATTTGGATATTTATTAAATTTTATTGCCATAGCGTAAAACGGAATCCTATTACTAAGACTCCGCTGTCCGTCTGTACGTCTGTCACCAGACTGTATCTCATGAACCATGATAGACAGTTGTTACAGATAATGTATTTCTGTTGCCGCTATACCTAACAAGAAATACTAAAAAACAAATTTAAATAAATGATTAAGGGGGCTCCCATACAACAGACACGATTGTTTTGCCGTTGCTAAAGATAATGGTACGGAACCCTTCGTGCGTGAGTCCGACTCGCACTTGGCCGGTTATAGTATTATTTGCTGCTATAGCGGCATAAGAAATACAGATTACAATGACATGAAAATTTCAACTGTGTATGGTTCATGAGATAGGCTCTCTATCTCATAAACATAAACCATACACAGTTGAAATTTTCTCTCTGACAGACGGACAGCCAGCCAATTCTGGGTTTGATTTTATCCTTTACGTACGTAACCCTAAGAATTCTCAGACTCTCATCAGACACGTGATTCAGACATTTCAGCTTGTGATTTCAGCCTTTGTGATTTATTTACACGATATTTTAACTTTTCATCCGACATCTAACTGCATTGAGTTGAGATTTAAGCATATTTTTTATTTATTTATTTAGTTAGTAAACGAACGCACCACACGTGTAAACCCTAAAAACTGCCTGGTTCGCCCGACCGTCATGCGTCAACCACGCTCTCAGCACAGCAAGCAGCGCGCCTATATAAAGGAAGGTGAAGTTACGACTGACTGAACCTCAAGAAAGCCAATAATATGAAATAAGTTTGTTGTGTTGACTACTGTAGACTACACTATTTTCATCAAAAGAAATAAATGTACGAATATCTGTCGGTAAATAATACCACAAAGCCAGAAACAAACCAATATAACAAGTTTTATACCAACGCGTACAATGGAAAAAGGTTATTTAAATATTGCCTAGTTCCCTTGTGCAAATATTCGATTACCTATCTGACTGCGCTTTTATAAAACCTCTTTCAGTCATTGTTGTTAGTAAGTAGGTTGAATAGTGTCAAACCATGATGCAGCGCCTAACATAAAAACAGAAGAAATGTGAACATTGATGTCACGTCCGCTCTAGCGAATGGCGTAGCGTTTTGAAATGTTGTGATTGAGATTTAAAATATCAGTTTTTCAATGGTTAAATTCTACAATAAAAACCTCTCAAAATGCAAAAATAAATATGTAGATATGTTTCTATATCAAAAGAGAGTACGTATATATTTTTTAGCCATTTTGAAGTCACATGCACATACCCTATTGTTTTTGTTTAAAAAAAACTATAAACAGACTTCAATTATATGGATCCCACTGTCAGAACTGGACCAAATAAAAATGCGACCAGCTTTAAAATAAAAAAAGAATCTTGAAAATCGGACCAACCAGTAAAAAGTTCTGAGGTAACCTACATAAAAATTAAAAATACAGTCGAATTGAG
This sequence comes from Eupithecia tripunctaria, assembly GCA_955876795.1. Taxonomy (NCBI): domain Eukaryota; kingdom Metazoa; phylum Arthropoda; class Insecta; order Lepidoptera; family Geometridae; genus Eupithecia; species Eupithecia tripunctaria. The sequence continues at coordinate 3,093,720 of OY041604.1, forward strand.
AACCTCCTCCTTTTTTTGAAGTCGGTTTAAAATATAGCCAAGCCTATGTTAATAAGGGATATGACATTGTAATAGTGGAAGATTTTTTTAAATCAGTTTTTGAGTTTATGAGTTTATTCGTTACAATGCAAAAAAAAATCTTTCCTCTTTTGATTATTAGTGAATATTGCTCACATTGGCGACATCTAGCGATTGTGTTTGGAACTTCGCGAGTAGTGTAAGCCGTGTAAGGTATACTTGCTCTACCATTCCATTCTAACTTAGCGGCAACTATAAGTTAGTCCGATCTGTTTCAAAAAGATGGCGTGCTTTTAATTTTTTTGTAAAATATAAAATATTATGACAAAATACATACTATTTTAATTATTATTTGTAGATTTATCTTAAAATTACATGAGATTGAATTGCCGATCGCTAGAAACCTTTTATTTCTTTTTAACAGTTTTAAATATTTTTATATACTTAGCTCTTTACAAATTTTTAATAAACAAATAAAATAAACTATACTAGTATAGATTACTAGATCTGCTCGTAGATTGGTTGTCATTCTAAGGTGTATATCTCAATATCTCTCAGTGAATTGATTATGTTTTTAAATTATAATACTTACCAAACAAGTTACGCTATTAAGATCGATAAATAGTTACCAGATACTTCGTAAGTTACCGTATCTCCTAAAATTATAGGAAATACTAAACATAGGTAGGTACTTAGTTAAACTTGATATTAAAAAGGCAATTTATTTGATAAGTTGATACTTAATAAGAAAATATGAAAACAATGAACATTAAAACTAAATTAAAAAGCGATCAAACTCCTCGAATAGCCAACACTTTCCTAAAACGGTTTCCTAATGATAGCCCTTCTGTAACAAAAAATACCTAAAATTTTACGGTGTGTCGATAACTTTAATGGGCCGATAATCCTTAATTATGGCCCAGCAAAATGTCAATAAACCTGACGTTCGAACGTTTTTTCTCCCCTTTCTAATTTGTTAGCCCTAAAATCGTAGGCATACAATATCCCATGTACAGAGACCCCAGCTTTATGCCAGTTTCCTAACATTTTTGAAGCTTTGGAAGGGTCAAGGGGTTTTGGACGATAGAATTCTGCAATGAGAAGGGTGAATTCGGGGTAGGAACAACCGCGACGATGTAACTGTGCGAGTGAGAGGGGGATAATGTCGCTAATGTCTGGTTACGTTTCGTTTGACGCAGAGCGTGGATTTTGTGTTCTGCTTCATGCGATGTCTGGATGGTAAGGTTGAATATTTTTGGATGTAAGGTTGAATATTTTTGGATATAATAAAAAAAGAATTGTAAAGATTTTTATTCTACCCATTCTAATCGATATTTTACTCATCTTTTGTTATCACATTTACGCAATTTTTTAAACATTAGTCGTTTTTATTTTTTCTGATTATGTAGCTATAAGTACCTTTTCTTCTTGAGCCTAAACTCACGATTATCTTAATAATCGTTAAGTTGAGGCTCAAAAGAGTTTATTTTTATATTGTAAAGCATTGCAAGCACCTACAAAACAGAGTGCAAATAATTAACAAGAATCCTACTCTAAGGACTAACTCGTCTAAATATAATTATGCAGATAAATATGTAGATATATAACCCAAATTCTCAAAATATATTTCCCTGAAAAGTGTCTCAAGCCCATTTGTTAAGCTTTTTTTTAGTTTTTTTTTATAATGGAATAACTAACGACGTCATTAAATTTATTATATTTTTTATTTATATACGCATAAAACAAAATTCTCTTTGTTACAATTTTCTTCTAGGTTAAAACAAGGTTCCGTGTAACGGAACGCTATCTAGCCGGCGGCCGGGAGCACTCAGGAACCGTCGCCCTGGGTCGGCTCGGCAGTCAGTACACACCGCGAGCCCGAGTCGACGGCACGTCGCTCCCCGCTAGCACGCCCACACAATACAACAAAATACCCCCTCAAAAACAACCCACAATCCAACCACACCAGTACATCTACGTACCACCATCCCAAACAACACAAAAAACAATGTGATCATGAACCAAAAGTGGCCGCAAAGGCACAACGACATGTATCTCTAATGATATGAAACAACATTTCATTGATAAATCGGGTGTAACAGTGTTTTAATCGCAAATGTGTTGCTGGAGGTATCTTCGAATGTGTGATTTGTTGTATTTGTCCTCTTTGCCGCAAAGGGGGTGAGAATCCTATGGAATATGCTAATAAGTTGGTTTCTTTTAACCCGCACACAAAAAGCTCTGCACTAGTCTCTGCAGTGCGATTTGTATTGCAAATTTGCACGATTTATATCTTTCTGTGCCTTAGAGGAACTCTTTATTTTGATACAATACGCTTCTGTTTATTTATTCTTTTGATTAATGCTTTTTTTAGCAACGTCTTCATTTATTATTGTCCATTAGGCGCTAGAATGTACAGTTATAATTGAGTCTTTTTTTAATCCTTTACCGATATCTACAACATTTTTTCTTTATCGAACATTGTCGATCTAGTGGAGCATTTATCCTGATAGACCTAGGTGTTACTTCCTTTGTGCCAATGTTCTATTTGCGCTAATTTCCTGCCTTTCCAGTGTACCTGTCTCGCTCAGATCTAGGTTTAGACCAGCTTTTCACTTCAATGCAGAGCTCAATTCAATTTGTTTCCGTAACAGACTGAATGGTTTGACCGAATGTTTTGTTTTATATAATACAAAGAGCTGGGTTTTGACTGGTTTATGTTGTTCTTTATTTCTTTAATTGATGCCATTAAAATTGTAGCGAGAAATGAATTTTATAGGGAGTTTAGAAACACCAATCTATCAAAGATAGTCCTAAAGTAATCGGTTTTTGATACATAAATGAAATTTCGTAATATACATGCCAACAACATCAATCATCAATCATTGTCATGTCATCTATTAACTAGAGTACTTCTAAAATCACAAAGGAGAGGGATTTGGCCATCATAATAAAAGCTTTTATAAAACCTTTAAAACAAAAGAAACTCGATCTAAACATTCTGCAACAAAACAAATAACATCGAGCGAAACATCAACACGAATCCAATATCTGTAAAAGAGCAAACCGCATCGAAAAAACGCAAAGCTTAAAAGGAACAATAAGCTTGCACTAATAAAAATAATCCCCAAAGAAAAACCAATACGTCTGCTTCTCGAGCCAAAGGAAGGAAGCATGTGAACAAGAAAATAAGAAATAGAAACTATGTACGTCTCGTCTACGACTTATTTCTCTCTCAAAGTTATCAGCCTTTCAACCGGTTTGTATACAACAATAGTCCGGTTCTGGCGTTGTTATACATTGATCTAGTAACTCGATCCAGTTTAAATTTGATGAACATAATTGTTAATAAAATCTATAAAAACTTTATGAAATTCAAAATGATCAAAATTTGATATCGACTGGATTAGATGAGATTAGATTCATTTATTAGTATAAGATAATATACATGTCAAAAACGGTGTGTGTACATAAACTATATACTAATAATGATACACAAGTAAACAAGTTAAATTAAATACACAGCCAAAAAAAAAAAAGTCAAATAACAAATTAATAATATGTATAAAAAAATCATGCATACAGTAAAAATAAACACAAACAATTAGGAATTAAATCGAGGTAGGAAAAACTGGTAAATCAATTAGAAAAGAGTCGTAATTATATCGATTGATAATTCTGTTCCTATTTGCGTTACCCAACTAATACTTCAACTTAGAGAATTGACAGTGAAAAAATAAAGAATATTACGTATTCAAAACATTATTCACAACGTTGACTCACGCTCTGATTCAACGAAAGCCAACTGTATTCTTTCAATGCTCGTTTTAGCCACTAGACAAGCAAGAACTTGCCACCGTTCATTTGGATTCATAATGTAGGGCTATCGATCAAATGGATGGGTAGTAAAGTCATTTCGAAAGATGCTATCTGTGGTTCTGTTGGGTAATTACACTCGTGTGTTCTAAGCCGTGGTTCAAATCATGTAGTTCAAGTTGCTAATGGTAGAATTTTAAACAACTTTCGTGGCGTTGATTTATTTGATGAATAAGTTATCCTAAGTTGCCTGCTTGAATCATTTTCATGGTTAAAATTGAACCACCTAAGAACCTTACAATTTTGGTGTATTAAAAAGAAGAAACATCGCAATTATTAAGCTAAAAGAACCAAAAAATAGAGTTTGCAAAATATTAACAGTTGCTCTGATTTAGATTAAAGATATTACAAAAGATAGACCCCTGCTGGGTCTTCACGTAGCAAAAAACAGGGGATTGAAATCTCAGTGTGAGACTGATGATTGTGAACGCAGCTATTCCTATTGTAGATTTAAGATTGTTTGCTTTTGTGAGGACCGTGGCAACCGTAGTTGTGTAATAATTGAGAAAATGGCAATCGATATTATAGCTCACAATTGAAAGTAAAGGGCCTGGCTAAGATAATCAACAATCATAGATATGACAGATGAACGTAATTGTAACGATACCGTTCATCGATAAATCAATTACCTACCTAAATCCGAATATGTAACATCCATTTCAAACTGTCAAAGACTGACATCTGCGAACCCATGTTAAGCACAAATAAAGTAGGTTGCTAAACATTACCACTGAATTTCAATCTCGCATCAAATCTATTTAACCCTAAACATGTGTGCGATCACGCGAAAAAGTGGATTCACGTCTAGTTGACAATCTCGTGACTAACACACATTAGCTTTACAAAAAGCACCCTTACGGAGACGGTAATAAAAGTGACAATGCGTGTAATTAAAATTATGGGGCTGAACGGCACGTGACGCTTCCCCGAGAGAAACTTGGAAGTACAAAAACTACGGATGACATGCGAGGCATGAAACACTATTACTTGCACGATTTACTGATCTGTTCAGTTGTGATTTATTTGATTTTGTTTTAAAAAAACTATAAACCTACTTCAATTATATGGATACCATTTTCAAAACTGGACCAAAATAAAATCCGAAAAATATATGTAATATATGATGACATGAACACGATTTAAAACTTTCTTTGTTAATGGAATTTTCTTGCATACTACCTACCAAGTTTTTTTCAAACCTGATTCTCAAGACAATGAAGATAGCAACGTAGAACAAAATGAAAAGAATGAATATGATATGCAGACTTCAAAACGCAAATAATGCAAAAGAGATTCTGAAATAAGAAAATATTGAACATGAAAGTATAAAACTCTGAAATAGAATACCAATCAGGCCATATCGCGACAAGCAAAGCTTTGTTTCTAGCAAAAGTTTGAACCCAAGATGAATACGAAATGAACCATTATTGCCACAAAAATACAACAATGTGTTCTTCAGATTCCTCTCATAAAATATTATTCCCATCTCCCCCAACAAAAGGGGTAGTCTGCATGTTTTCGAGCAATAAACTCCTTTTTATGCTCATGATTATTATGCGATAAAAATCTCTCAGAATCACAATGAAATTCGGAGGCATCTTGGCGTTCTTGACTCGTTTCTTTTCATTAAGACGGGGGATCAGATTGTCTTATATGCCTTTTCAAATCTTATTAAAGTACTCGTTACTAATTTACCTACTTTATTCACAAATTTACCAGCTGTTAGAAATACTTGTTACCATATATTTCCAAGTCTATTAATAAGTTTAATATAATTGTTATTATTGTAGCCTTAGGCCAGAGAGTCCTTCTACAGAGCAAGCCCAACCCCCCCTCCTTTTATTAATTCAAGTTTAATATGGTCAGTATTTTATTAGATCTTGATACTGTCTTTAGGTGACCAGTAATTTAAACTTCTTTTTGAACGATTCTCGCAGTCAAAGTCTCGTATACGCAGGGTGAGATACGATCAAAACGGCCATAAATTTTCTTAATTTATGTATGCACCGTGAATGATTTAAAATATTGAACCTATTCGTTTTTTAGTAGTAACAACATATCTAATTTAAAGCAGTCTACAATCAATTACAGAGCCAGGAGTTCGTTCCATACTAAAAAACTTTTAAACGTTTTTATTACTAATTTAAAATCTGATTCACCTTTCGTAAGCCATTATTATCTTAGAATTTGGTTAATATCAGTACCTAGTAATCTCATTGATGTTTATTATTAACCGCTACCCAATCGGTTCTGTTGATTTATGAATTTGTCAACTTCAAAGAAGATGAGAATATATAATATTTCCATCTACTCTAGTCACGAAAACCATAAGATAAGTGTATACTGGTCTTCCAATGATTAACAACAACCATGATAACAACTTCATGATAAGGCTCTAAAAGACTCAGTCGTATAGTTGTCTGATGACCCATCCGACCGAACCCCAAGATATAGGCAGGTGAGGAATGACGCCTCTAATGTTTTATTGCCCAATCATGCGATTCGTTACGACCAGCGGGTTCTCACGATAATTAAACAGTATCAGTTACATATTAGATGCATTTATTTTCTTCTTTGTTGATCTCAAATTTCAATCTGGCAAGCCTTAATTATTTAGCGTTATCCTACTTTTGGATACTAGGACGTAGAAAGGTGGATTTGACAACGATATTCAGAGTTTTCAGATAAAAGATATAATTTCAATTATTTAATGCCGCAAAAAGTGTACTGGAAGAGTAGTGTCTTTAAGCAACATTCCAAACGGAGTAAAGACCCGACATAGTCTAGAAAAAGTATGAAAAGAAATGTATTGAACAAAATAAAATGAAAAGCGCACGCAATAGGTACCAAGTAATAATTACAGTATTTTAAGTAGCTGAAGAAACAAACAAGTCTTGTAATAATACAGCTCTCACAAGAGAGCTAATAAAATAAAACGAGCGGCCATTAGCCGATAGACAAATAAGTAAACACAAACTAAACATAGAACCCGATATATTGCGGCCGCAACAATGGATATATTTAACAATAGTATTAAAAGGGACTAGGGATAGCGCTCAGCGGAGGATTACGAGTGTTACTCGTGGTCGTGGTTTAGAGTAGGAGAAATCAGATAACAGAATGATAATTTAAAGAAAGTTGTAGATGGATGGGATAATCTCACACTAGTTCAGAGTAATGAAAGGATAACCGTGATGGTTTCTGACCAAATTGAAATACTTACAATTATTTTTATATGTACATATTGAATATATATGTACATATATATATTGAAATTCGAAAAAAAAACATAAGATCCTGATTTTGCCGTGCTTGTATATTTTATAAATGTGTAAGTTTGTTTTCACATCAGGGACTATGTATTTAAAACATTTGAAAAGCTATATATATTTAGCTTTAGGCATAAAGAACGATTAGCAATACCTGCAAAAAAACGCAATTGTTATAGTCATAACTGTTACAACAAGGCTAACAAAATCTTAAACAAATTTCCAAACAGTATAAAAAACGCTATTAAAGGGCTATTTATTCCACAGAAAGTTATTAGTTATTGATTTATTAAACATTGTTTTTTTTATCTAGTGGAAGGTTACATTAATATTTTCGTTTATATAACTCAATTGTTTCGATGACATATTATAATGTAATTATGTACTTTAAACTCCCAAAATATTCACGTGCCTGTACTATGGCTAGATATGCAGCTCTACTGTAATATTATTATTTCACCAATGTTACTGTACCATGTCTTGTGTGAATAAATATTACTGAATAAATAAAAATAATCGATTTGCAATGACCATTTATAGAATCAGTCGTAGCATAATGGCAACACCAATCTCTAATCTTCTCGAAATAAACAGTCGTCACAGGGAAAAAAAATCATTTGAATTTGATTTAGCTTTTGAATCTACATTCTACACTAACTACAACCGATGAAAAAGCAACTCGAAGCTATTTTTCGGATCAAACAAAAGAATTTCCTTCGAACAAATGAACGATTTATACTTAATCTAAAACAGTCCGTGACTCAAGTCAAGACTAATATTAGTCCCTGCTGTTTCCACCGTAGCTCTCCATCGGCCAAGTTGATTGACGCGCGCGGACCGTAGCACCCGCGCCACCGTCACAACTGTCATTGTCACGTGACAGCTGTCACTTTCGTGACCCCTTGCATAACTGGTAACAAATGTGCGCGATTCTGCCAAGGGTTTTTGGGCCGGGAGTCAAGGGAGTTTTGGAGATTGGCTAGTGAAAATTTTATAATGATAATACCTAGTGGGTAACATTATTTAGGATTCTTTTTTTGATGCTAAATTGTATTTCAGATATGATGTGTTATATAATATGGTTAATCTTTTACTGCAACAACACGTTGATATTAATCTATGTAGATTAACTAAGACGGAGGACGTGTGCCTTGTTTACTTTAGACCCTCGAAATCTTATTTATTTTGACAGGACCGCTTTACTTTGCTTAAAATCACTGTTGTGTTGTGGCAAAACTTCTACGCTAATAGGGAAAGGAAGAACTTTATGGAAACATGACTTTACACTTTTAAAACCTAGGTGATTTTGCATCATACAAATTTAGGACTAAGGTTTCGTTATCAACAATGTGCCTAGAATGCAGCCTATATTGCCAAGTTCGCGTTTAATATGACAATTTTCAGACAGCAATCGCAATTATTAATATAACTGAGGCAAATGTTTTGAACATAATTTTCAAAATATTTATGTTAAAATAAATACAGGATGGTGAAAGTTTTTTTTCGTTTTCTGACTTTTCTAGTAGGTACTCAAACCTTCAAGTTGGTTTCATAGAACTATTTGATCCATTTTCATGAAGCTTATTTAGGCTTACTGTCCCGTTCAAAATTACCATCCTGTATATCAATAACCGCTTGCACCCTGGAAACACAGAACCACTGCATGCACGAGCTAAAACACGTAGAAACAAATAAATAACAGATTATTTAAAATTTCTAACTATGACGCAAACTCCGCATGATAAAGTTTGAAAAATGATTCGATCTATCAAATAAAACAAACAGCTATCAAAGTCAGACATCACTATAAAAATGACAAATATATTTCAAAAGCTCAGGCGTTTCTATTTCAAACAAAAGGGCAACATCCGTGTGCCATCGCTTTCTCTCGATTATTTCGACCGGACAGCCGCTAGCCCACGCAGACAGATACGTTCAGTATTTATCATGACATTATAAGACTATTCTCATAAAAGGTATTATTAGAACCCTATTATATCTTATCATATAAACTAAAAGGTATAGGTAGGTCTCTAATGTATGTCCAATATTCTAATCTTATCCATAGTTATCATTATAAACCTGAAGCTTTTAATAGTTGATATGTATAAAGGATATCTGTGAAATAAACATTACTTTAATAATAAGAAGTATAGACTTAGACTTTGGAACTCAGTGTAACTTTCACATAGTTATAAAGATGAAGTTAAAACTACATGGCGCATACTAACATTAATTTCTAACTGTAGTTTTATATATTTCAATCATGCAGGACTCATGAATATAAGTCAATAAGTCATGTCCCGTTTCTGTAGCGCGTCCGGGATGTTTGCAGAATCCCGCGTTGATGATTTTAATGCAATCATCCGCAATAGAAACGCATCCCTGATGCACCGGGTACGGGGCGGTACCCCTAACCCGAAAGGCTGGACACGGACTGCGCTTTCATGGAGCACTGGACGCGCACACATAGTGCCATGCGCTTATGATAATATGTTCCATTAATTTAAGATCTTCTTTTGTTTTCTTGTTTTGGTTTCATTGTGTTTTCTTTATCTTATAAATATGGCTGAAATATGTACTCATGTATCGAAGCTGAAATACACGTATTGAATTGAATATAGTATTTATCTAGAAAAAATGCTGAGAAGAATCTTCCCAGGTGCCAATAATGATGTTTCAAAAAGTTTGTTTGAATAGAGGTTATTCAATGATCCTAAATAAGACGTTTAAAACGAATCCCAAACCACAAAAACCACACCTGCTCATGGAAACAATAAATCGATCCGGAGGCTCAAGGTGCAGAGGTTTTGTTAGGCGGTGCTTAGATAACCTTTTTAAAAGAGCAACACATTTCTTAATATTTTTAAACAAAGGAGTTATTTTACGGTGCGTTCTGAATAAGCTTAGGGTTTCAACAGTTACAAGACTTAGTGACCACTTGCACAACGATTTTTAAAGGCAGTAGCCGGACTTTTTTATGACAAATGGCACAAGTCAGTTAATTATCGTTTTGCAAGTGGGGCTTATATTTTACGATATTATGTATATGGTAAAATATGTAACCATTTTTTTTCCTCGGCCCTTTTCATCCCACTACTGCTAGGCAAAAGCCTCCCCAAATCTTTCTATAACATATTCAGTTTAGTGTTATAGTGACATAATGAAAATATATGTTACAAAATCTGGGCTTATAGATGCGTAGCGTAGTTGTGTAGAAAACACATTCAACGCGACAATTCAAATTCGGAGGATGTGGTTCTCAGAGCAAAATTTCCTCCTGATAATTAAATAAAATGAACAAAATTTTACGGTGCAATAACCTTTATTACCATGAACAACAAAAATTCAACTACAACCAACACTTCATTCAACAAAAGATCTCAACAAAACGAACTACCGTCAAACTTGAGGCCAATGCGTCCACTCAGATCCTTTGACAGGCATCAATGGGAATTTTAGAGCTAACCTAAAAAGCTTTTACCTGGCTATTCGGGGCTCAGGGAAAGATTTTCAACCTTTGGGTTTTTGCGATTTGATCTGAGGTTTTTACTTTTACCTTATTGAGAGATTTGAAAATCGATTAAGCTTTACATGATTTTGTATCTTTAATGACTAGAGTAGGCTTGTGTTTGGTTTTTCTCAGCTATGCTATGTAGGTATATTTTGTCGACATTTGGCGTGTGAAGGGATTATTTTATATTTGCATTATGTATTATTTTGTATATGTACATACTGATAAATGATTACATAACTTGATATTTCAATGCACTCAAGGTTACACTTTATGTCACAAGTGGTATGTTGCAAGATAAGACTTGCAAATGGCTTGGTTATGAATAAACTACTAGTTTTAATGCTTTTTAAACTTACTGTAAGTTGATTCAAAAGAAAAAAGTTATGTAGCTCACACATGTGAGCTACATTTTGTAGAGAACATTCTCTACAAAAATGTAGTTTACCGAAAAAGCTCCATACAAAAACGTTACACTTTATAAAATAAAAGTTATTCTATTATTTTTAAATTGTGTAGCTTTTTTCATATCTTTGCTTGTTAAATTTTGTTCTGAGCTATGGAGTTTATTATTTTCCTTTACGTAGAATGTTCTTGAGGCTATTGTCTAAAATACATCCCAATGAACCCTTTCTAAAGAATAGCAAACATGTGCTCGAGCGAAAACGAAAGGAAGAAAACCCATCTTTCTTTCCACGCCGCCTAACATTACAGCTGTTCAACTTAGGCCATTCGATCCAACTCGAGGCAATACCATCAACTCGAGCCGCCAAAGTGCCAGTAACGATAAAACACTCGATCAATGCGACATTACGAGACAATGACTACACGATAATTCTCCATACCACCAGAAAACTTTCCCCTGATAAAAACACAGAAAGAAAGAACTCTATGCCTTTGTAATACAGGTGTTGGTGAGTTTCGGGTCCTTACACGCGATCACCTTATTGGGCCAACTAAAATAACATTATTAGACATGGAACCGCGTTTGAAATTACTCGCACGATGTGTTCAATCATATTACTATTATGACGATAAATTTTCTTGTTCGTGATCTTTTTTGGGTCATGTTTAACTGTTATAGGGGTTATTTAGTGGACTGTCTTTGACGCTTTGAGACGCCCTTGCATGTTCCGTTTATTTTCCCTCGTTACCACGCTTTTTTGTCAGTTTTACTGCTTTGTTGTTGCCATACCTTTCATTTTTTTTCTGTAACGAATTTTCTCGTCTGTTTTTAATAAGATCTTTTTGAAATTTGATCTGAATGCCATTCAAATAATACAGTTCTACAATCTTTCCAAGCTATCTAGAGCTAAATTTTATTCATCGTCTTTTGTTCGAGCGAGCTCAATAGTCTCCTTTGCAAATTCAACCCTCTACTACTGAACAATTTACGGTTCTTCAGTGCAAGACCTCTGCAAGGCATTTATTATGAGCCACCGGCGAGGTCAGCTCTCCCGAGGTCTGTTTTATAAACCTGAAACGTGCAGAGTCACTCCAAGGTGACGTCAGACTTCCCGGCCAATATTTTGTGTAACGGAATATTGCTGGTAGAGCGCTGTACGATTTTTCTTTTTATCCATCACTCTATTATTATAAATGCGAAAGTTTGGATGGATGTATGGATGAATGGAGGTTTGTAACCTCTTCACGCTAAAACTACTGAACATAACGAGATAAAATATTGCACACAGTCAATTCTAATCCTGGAATCAAATATAGGCTACTTCTTATCCCATAAATCAGTTCCCGTCGGATAGAAATCACTTTTAAACGTTGCCATAGGAACGCGTGCGAAGCCGCGGGGCGCAGCTAGTATGAAATATATCTTTTGCAAGATTTTGATAATTTTTATGAACGAACGGCAAAGAAAATTTCTGATTGTATGATTAGATTCTTCTTGATTTCAACAACTTTATCTTTTAGGCTTACAAAATAGAGTTCAATCCATCCAGTTCTACTAGTTGTTCGATAGTAGGTATAACTGTTTGGACAGAAATATTCAAAATTGTTAGACTGACTTAACTTTACTTACTATAAATTACTTTTATCTGGTAGCATCTTCTTTCAGCATCTTTTTAGGGCTCCGTACCTCGACAAAAACGGAACCCTTATAGGATACTTTGTTGACCGTCCCTCCATTCGTCTGTCTGTCTGTGAAGACCCTTTTTCTCGGGAACGCGTAATTGTTTAAAACAGGAATTCATATCAAATACTCGGGTCTACTGTCCCTTAGAGCTATGAAAAAATCAAACTTCTCAGCCAACGTAATCAGAAGATATAACCGTTTATGCCGCACATTTGCAAAAAAAATCAACACTCGCGAGAGAATCAAAAGGGTTCTTCCCGTGAACTCAGAATCTTGAAATTTGGTGCAAAGAACGTCTTATAGCACCGATAAAGGAAACATTGCGAAAACCGTAAACTTTTAGCTACATCATATTATAAAAATATATTTATAAAAATTTTAAACTTACTACCCCTATCCTCCTAGAGGTATTAATGATACGGAACCCTTCGTGCAAGAGTCCGACTCGCACTTGGCCGGTTTTTTTGGACATAGTTTCGAAAGCTCTACCTCTTTTCACCAAATTAACTATAAGAAATAATCACATCCAGGACCTGTGGCATGCACGGCACAAGATCGGGTCAAGGTAGCGCGATAATCGCAAAAGTCGATAATTAAGTTCCGCGCTGTCCGTGGATTTCGCAAATTAAATTCCGGATTAAGGAATAATGATGAAGCATTATTAGTTTGGGGGAGCTTCCCTGGTGTTTAGCGATAGTGAACGAGTTTTGGTTTCAAACTTCATAAGTTTCCTTTCTTGTAGTTCTGCCGAAGTAGCTATATTGGTAAATTGCTATTTGATCGCTAGAGATGTAAAGTGGCGTAACATTAATATCAAAGCAAAAATCAAGATTAAAAATAACACAATGTTTAATTTAATTCAAATCACAAATGAGCACTACCAAACCCAATTCGCTTTATATTAGATAAAGTAGGCCTTATCACAAAGGGCTTAAAAGGCTTTTCTAGGTCAGGTAAAGATTCTCGAAATTATTCCCAAAAAATAAAGGTTTAACCGAGAAAAGTAATAACGAACCTTTGAATTTGATTTTCAAGCGTTTCAACTATATCTAGCAGACCAACTGAAAGCTAGAAATCAAAGCTACATTACGGGGATGGTAGGCTTATCGCAAATCTCTTTGATTTATTGAGGTCAGCCCGTGGCAAGGTGTGCGCCGTCTGACCTATTGTCCTTACGTTATTTGTTTTATGTCTGGTATTTACCTTATATTATAATTGCTTTTCAAAATATTTCTGTTTTATTTGACCCATTAGGTATTATAAAATCGTTAGAACTTGGGACTAACGAGCTTACCACTTTGGAATTTATTTATGTTTGATGTTCAGTTGGCATAGCTTTACAAAGTCATACGAAGTCTACAGAGTTTCTTGTTTCTGATACCAATCTAACTTATTTTGGATTAAAGTGTTTTTTGAAGAATTGAATATCAAAATGAAACTAAAAGATTGAAGAGTTCGTTACAAGCTTTATAGTTATTATATATTACATACAAATTTAAATGCAGTATGTAAATATTCTTTTAACATTTGAATTTCGTTTTTTACAGGCAAGCAAAGGGCCGCGCTGAAATGAGCTTTAAAACTATATGAACAGTAATCTCAAATATTAAACTTACTCAAATAATATGAACGGGTCCCAGTGAATAGTTTTTTGACTTTGGTATGGGATCCTTTATAATTTCAATAATTGCATTTTGCAAGACGAATGGTATACTTTTGAACTAAAGACTCCAAGTGAACTACCAATGACAGTGAGTGCTGAAAGATGGAGCGACCATGCACGGCCAGGTATACGCCGACTGTCAGACACTTCCACAATCAGCCAGAGCTTCGGAGAGGTGGATCATTCGGCCTCATGCTGCGGTGGGTGCTGCTAGTGTGGCTGGCTAGCTGCGGGCCCAGGGGAGACACCAGCAAACAAGATGGTGAGTTTATAATATATTCTTACATGATGATGCTTATGTCTTCCTAGGTGAATTTGTCAGTCTCAGCGCAGACTAGCATAGTGTGCAAACAGAGGTTTTCTATTCTGTCCCCACACCCTTAAATTTAATGTGAAGATAGTTAATATAGTAACAAAATAACAACATAAAAATATGGACGTTTAACGGTTGCTCAAAAGGGTTGACCCAGCATGTGCTGAGCGACAGCCGCTCATAGATATTATTCAGAACGAAAAACTCAGTTCTTTTGCCATAACGTACGACAAGTTGATTATGGAACGGGTACGGAAAAGATGTACCATTATAGTAAACGATAAATAAGTTATAAACGTTAAAGATATAGTCACAACAATGCAAATCCACAAGCCTCGTTAACACTAAAATAACCATTATTATATTGTAACTAGGTAAGGCAAACTGCCTAACCACAGTGCATAACCCAACACCATTAGTTGTGGTCAGCTCAGAATATACTGTGACCCGACCTGACCAATTTAAGGCCGGCTGGTCACAGGCCCCTCAAAATTGGATCTATGTTATGCCACTTTGCTGCTAGTTGCTACGTTACAGGTTCAGATTACCTACGTATACAATATAACAATGCATACATTAAATGAATGTAGCAAACAAAATATATAAGAATAGGTAAATAAATAAATAATTCTGGACAATTCGAACAGCATTATCTAGCCCCAAGCTAAGCAGAGCTTGTGTTATGGGTGCTGGATAACTGATATACATAATACAATATACTACATAGATAGATATTTTTTTATTATGCATAGAAAAACATCCAGAACGCCCTGAACAAATTTCTGCAGATCGTACACAAATTTGTCCCGAGGCGGGAATCGAACCCGCAACCTCCTGCGTCGCAGGCAGACCTTCGCCCACCGCGCCACAGAGGTCGCCGTAGGTAGTTTAATAAGCAAAAGCTAGAATGTCTAAAATGAAAAGACTCGTAAACATAGTTCTTGGTTCTTAAACACAAATTCTTACGATAGCTATTACAGATATCATTTTATTTCTGATTAAAAATTCTGATAAACTTAAAATTGAACTAATTAAAACGACATAAATAGTTATCACCATCTAAGATCATCATGGATTCTCGAAATAAAATGTTTATAACCAATTTGTAAAGTAAATAGATTCAACGATTATACCGAAAATCTGTAATCTTTTTATAACCTAAGAATATTCAAGTAGACCGTAATCAGATGTTACTGCTATAGAAGCATAATAAAAACAACATAAAAGAACTCAACAACTTCAAGAGTGCCATTCATTGACACCCTAAATATAATCTTACTATACACGTAATCGTCAACGTCCTTTGTGGCGTAGTAGGTGGGGGTTGGTCTGACGCAGAAGGTGGACAAAACCCTACCTACATAATAGATTCCGGCTTTACTTTGCGGAAATTCATTGTAAATAGGTATATCGATGAAAATATTTAGTAACAATTTCGCGAAAAAAACCTTCTGCGATAAAATCTACAAATAATATAAAATATGTATACTAAATGAAAGAACTGGTGCAGAGCTTGTCACGCGGAGCTCGGAGTGGCAAGATCCCTGGTGGGACTCTGCCGTTGTTGTTTGGCGCTCTCAGTGTCAAAATCGAGTGGTGTGGTGTCGATATGTCCCTTGCTCTCGAAACTTTTTAAACTTTCGCGATTTGTTAACATTATTTAATTATTATTTATCCGGTATTTATCGCGTACCTTGGTTTTTTTTCCTACGTTTCTATCGCATTACAGCGATCGTGGTCACGGGGCGACTCGAAACTTGTTGACGACTTACTTTGATGCTCTTATATTTTGTATAAATGTATATTTTTTTTTAATTTTATCGCAGAAGGTTGTTTTTCGCGGAATTGTTACTAAATATTTTCATCCTTATATTTAAAACTCTACCTACTAAGTTCATTTTAAGATCTAGTTTAGTAGTTAGTTACGGGAATCAAAATTCCGCCGTGGGACATTAATATTTAGTAGAGTATTTGTTCGATCTGCAAATAATTTCTTTGGGGTCTGGTTATCCATTATGTATACATGGATAGCGTATACTCTACATGGATAGCATATTTATACTCTGTTAATTATATAATCTTGTTCATAATTTATAGTATAGTTTGACGATGTCCAAAAACAGCAGGATACTTTGACATGTACCTAAATTAATTAAATATTTTCTTATTTTTTGTCTTTCTGTTTACTACCTTTGCACCCTATGGTGTTTTCTGTAACGAAGTTTGTGTGTTAATGTTATAATATAAATAAAGTGTAAAACGACATCAAGTGTAAAATTAAGTGTACCTACGATAGAATAAATATTACAGAAAATACTCCGACCCAGGTTAAAACCACATTTAATAAATAGACAAAGTATTTCTGTAATCTGGCTAATTTCAAAAAGCTTTGCATACTTTGCAGCTATTGTGTACAATGGGACAATTTTATATCTAGTCATGTAGGCCAACAGGGCTACACGTGTAAAGTATTTACTTCATTACTTATTTACTGACCACATAAATTTATCTATCTGCCTTCTCTTTCTACAAAAAGTTCCAATTCTCAAATTTAAAGCACGATGCGGACAATCACCCGCCATGCTGTTCGTGACATAATCGGCACATAAAATAACGTTTAGTTTTACGCTGCGCCGTAAAATGCTGAGCAGTGCTTGACATTTACTAAGAGGTGATCATCTCCTTTTAGATTTCCTGAAACCAAACAGATAAATATAGATTAAGGCGCAAACCCGAACCGAGCCGATATGACAGCGCCAGCTATTTTATCATATTATTTAAACGTAACAAATAAAAATAAAATAAAATCCATCGTACCGTTTGCGGTATCTATTACTAGCTATTTTTAATACCTTTGCCTTTTTTTTTAGGCCAGCTATTTTATCATATTATTTAAACGTAACAAATAAAAATAAAATAAAATCCATCGTACCGTTTGCGGTATTTATTATTAGCTATTTTTTAATACCTTTGTAATAGTTTTATCTTATATAGTTTAGGAAGAGATGCGAAAATAGAGTTTGATGGCCAAAAAACGCAACTTCGTATCTCTGCTTAAGCTTTACAAAATGAACCTATTACAGGGGCATAAATAAACAACTTATAAAATAGATACCACAAACTACGATGAATTTTAAAAATTTCCTGTGTATAAGATAAAATAGCGCCACTTTCACTAGTGTATGCGCCTTAGCATTCTTATAAAATTTATAAATATCAGCTTTTATAAAGACGTATTCGCTGATGACTTGAAATAGCTTTAGTAGAATCCGAAAGTATGGCCCATGGCTCCATGGCTTTTAGTACTGCTGTGGTCACGAAATCCGCTGAGTAGGTGGTCGTTTCATCCATGCAAATTTCATCCACTTCGGATGAGTTGACTCCTTGAATAATTAATTAGGATTTTCCTGCGTCATCAGCTCATCATTCCTATTTTATTTCAAAGCAGGTACTAATTCGGTACAGTCGCTTGTAGAAGTATTATAATTCTTTTGAACAAATTAAATACAATGTTGATTATGTAGAATATTTATTAAAATCATCACTTATTTTGGAATTAAAAGTAGAAGTAGAAGGTTATTGTTATGCAATACTAGCCGTGGTTTTACAAGCGCTTTTCAAGTAGGTATGCGTATTTTTATTATTAGTAGGTATGGATTTTTATGCCCAATCTGTTCAGTACTTTTGACGTTGTTTACGTAAACAACAAAAACGAGTTATTCCCAACGTCTTACAAAAGTGTGAGCGTTACGATTTATTGTTATGTCGGATATATTGTATGTTATTTATGATTGATATATGATAATGCCCTCCTAGCAGACTTTCTTACATGGCGGCCACTCTCAACGAAGACTAGCCAGGTACGGGAGAGGTAAGGCGCAGGACCAACAGCTTAACGTGCTTTCCGAGGCACGGGGCTATAACACCGCCAACTTCCTGGCTCTAGGCTGCTACTGTAAATTTTTCTTGCTAGAAAAACCGCAATAACAACTATTAGCTCGACCCGGGATTTGAACCCAGGATGTCATAATCAGCGGTTGAACATGCTAACCGCTAGACCAACGAGGCAGTCAAACCGCGACCATTTTGCCCACACGATTTATATACGAATATTATAAAAGCGAACGTTACTCTGTCTATCTACATATTACCTTTTGGCGCTAAACGGCTAAACGTAACTTAATGGAATTTGGCAGGAAGGTAATCAATATCACGGGACAGACATAGACTATATGTCAAGCCGCGGGTAGGAGTAACTAATATCCTTTTATATGTATACAGACATACATTTTACATATTTCCATATTGCCGCGAAAATATCGATCCACTTTTTGGACTTTTAAAACAAGGCCATTCCCGGAGCGTGACGAAGGGTTCCGTACACAATAGTAACGAAAAAACCCAGCCTTTTGTCTTCCCCTAGCCGCCGTCCTGACAGCAATTAATGTTTTATTCCACCTTTATACACTGTCAGCCAAGAAATCGTACACAAACATCAAGAGATTCAAGGGATTAAAAGTTCATTGTGGTGATTTATATGTGCATGGATATATACCTCTATAATTCAAATGTACATTTATATAATTAACTTTATTTGATAATTGTTTAGAATCCTACTGAAGAAGTCCCTTGATAAGGGATGAAAAGTTAATGTTCTTCGAACACAAACTAGGTTCATAGTTAACCCGCTCACATTCTTATTGATTTCACTTTGTGATAAAAATATAAGATAATTGGCAGACATGAAAAATAAAAAAATTATATATGCTTGTATTTGATGTAACAACTTGCGTCCTGTCTCTTTATTTGTGTATATATGATCGGTAGTAACTACTCTATTATAAGAATGGGCACACCTGCTATGCAACGTACATAATACACCTCACGACTAAAAAATTCTAATAAGTACGTCAGAAGATATTGTAATATCTTCTGACGTACTTATTAGAATTTACATACATACAAGTATTTTTTTTGTCGATTAATCAAAAACTAATGAAGATGCAAACTTTGACTTGCTTTATTTTGTAATTTTTTGACAATAGACAAATACGTCTCAAATATCTTCTTAGGACTAATTATATTTTTTGAGTCGTCAGCCTTATTGTGGTTTCAAGTAGCCAAAGTATCAAACAATACTTGATAAAGTATTGGTAGCTGCAATGCGGGTATATACCACACCTGATGGAGAGTGACGATGTGGCCTAGGATTTATGACCGTAAGAGTACCGACCGATTGACGACCGCTTTTTCTAGTGTCGTACGTATAGCGGAGGCCTGTGTCCAACAGTGGACGTGTGTGGATATGATGATGATGAAAGAACTACAACTCCATTTCAAAAGGGTCTTTGTTAAAATATCTATGTTAAAAGGCAATTCCGTTGTTTTACTTTACACATGAACCCAACTAGTTTAGATAACAAAACTAAAGTAGAATTGTTATTATCCGAAATTCTATACAATATACTACAGGAGCGGTGCACTTTTGTTGCACGCGAGTACACACTAATAGAGCCATAACGAGTCTCGCCACCTGCGGAACCCTATGGATTGGACTCCACATGTTATCACCTTAGCACCTATTAGCAAGAACGTATTGTAAATACTCCTTGCATTTGCTGAGGCACTTTTAGGATTTGTTTCTGTTCGTTATCTATATTATGTATTAGTTTTGAATAAACTAAAGCCGACAAATATTTAATAATAATTGTTTTTTTACAATTAATTCCCTTGAGGAATATTTTTTTTATGAAACCATTGGCATTATTTTCTATACACATAATCGATTCCCCAATTGAAGGAGTAATCGACGAACATACATTCAAAACCTTTTTTACCGAAAGTCACAAAAAACGCCTAAGGCATCTTGCGACCCCTCCGAAGCGTTAAAAATTTGCGATACTTACTCTATACCTGCATCAGTAGTTGACCTGCCGCAAGTAAACCCGAATTGCTTACCCTGAAGCAGGTCATTGCCATTAAAATAACTGAGCAATTGCTGTAAAATAAGTTTTTCAAAAAGTTTGCTGAATGTTGGCAGTACTGGTTTGGTCTAAAGTTAGTAGGGTCAGACCTACTACCTGATTTAAACAGTGGGATTATTTTACTATATTTCATTAGATCAGGAAATACACCACAATCAATTGACTCATTAAATATAACAGCTAGATCTGGCAATGGTATCAATCAAAGGTTTAATCATTCTAACGGAAATGCCCCAGAGATCTACAGTTTTCTTTATATTTAAAAGTTTAAAGGCTTTTATAATATCTTTTTCATCAACGTAGTTGATCATCCTTATGGACATATGATACAGTCGTAAAACATTGAAATGCATCCTACCTCCGAATAACATTAAGATTAAAGCAACTCAGATTTAAGCGCGTCTCGAAAAGCGATTTTTTGACAGCCTTCTATGAAAAAAAAAATTACTTAAGACGTGTTTAAATCCGAGTTGCATTTGAGTATTCGGGCGTTAGATAGCTATTAAGTAGAGTCCAACACAAAACAGATAGTTCGGATATTGTAGTGAAAACAGGAAATATATTTTTAATTGTGTGCCACGCTCTGTTTTACGGGGCCCCTTCTGCTAACTGACATTCATTAATTTGTTAATTAGTTTATGCTGTGCCATGCCAACGGCCCTATACATATCTACAGTTATATGTACTGGCGAGGGACTGCCTTGGTGTAGGTACTTGTACGTATCTATATAAAGGTGATCAATCTTTTGTCGTTTGGGGTCGGAAGGTCGGACTAAGTTGTTTGGGACAGTCTATTTGGTTCCAACTTTTCCTGGGAGCGATTTGTGTGTCCTCATCTATTGCGCTAAGTTATTTTCTAGGAAAGTAGTATTTTATAAATAAAAGTTTCTCTTATCGGTGCAATGATGAAATTTCCTCCATTTTTATCTTGTCAATACGTTCTCTTTTACTTCTATCTACGACATGAGTGCGGTATTCTCCTTAATCTGACTTAGTTAATTCTTGGTCTACCTCCCCTCGTCTTCCTTCTATTTTTAACCGACTTCAAAAAAAGGAGGAGGTTATCGATTCGACTGCATTTTTTTTATATGTAAGCTGGTGCTTCCCGTGTGGTCCCATTGTAATTTTGTTCAGTTCTGACAATGGGATCCATGAATATTCATGAAAAAACTATAAGAATTGAAGTCGGTTTATAGTTTTTTAAAACAAAATTAATTAATTCTTCTATGATGTCTCTCGTACATAAGAAGCTGTCATGTCGTATAATATGTCCAATTATTCTCCTTCTTCTTCTGTTTTGAATGGTGTACATCAAAAACCTTTTCTCATATGTAATATTTTCCGTCCAGCTAATCCTTTCCATGATCCCCAGCACCACATTTCAACAGCAAATTAGTAATGCTGCAATAATCTAAATAAATAATAAATAATGCTGGACAATTCACACAGCATTATCTAGCCTCAAGCTAAGCAGAGCTTGTGTTATGGGTACTAGATAACTGATATACATAATACAATACACTACATAGATAGATATTTTTTATTATACATAGAAAACATCCAGAACGCCCTGAACAAATGTCTGCAGATCGTACACACATTTGTCCCGAGGCGGGAATCGAACCCGCAACCTCCTGCGTAGCAGGCGGACCTTCGCCCACCGCGCCACAGAGGTCGTCAATCTGTATGGTAACAAATTAACTAAGAGATAACTATTCTAGGCTAGAACTGTACTCTCGCGTTTACTGGGTTGTTGTAGGGTACCTCAATGCTTTTTCATCGGTTGTTTCATTTTCCAGTTTTTTGGTGGTGGTTAAAAAAACAAAATTGATTAAACTGATGTTGATGTGTATTTAAGTACTGGGTTTTTATTGCTTCTATTTGGTTTGATTCTCCCGAAGGGGAAAACTGGATCGCTAATAATCGGTGTGGGGGAAAACTGGAATTAAAAATTGAATCCAGTTTTACCCCTTGAAGTTTCTCAAGGGGGAGATCTGGACTTAAAAAAAACAGTTTTCCCTTCCGGTTATTCCGGTCAATGGAGGAAAGTGGAACCATAATGATGACTAATTATAAATAAACTTTACTATTACTTTTAATAAAATTTTGTAAGCTCTAAAAATCTAAGATTTAAGTTTGTTTCATGGAAAATAAAATAATTATATTGTTTAGTAATTTTATCAAACACTGCTCCAGAACTGCATACTTATCACAGTTATCATTTTACTCTGAAAATATCAAACGTCTCTGCCTATCTCTAATTTAATCTATAATCGAACCCTTCTGCGTCTATATTTGGGATGTCAATCGACAATACGGTCAGAGCTATATCACCTAAACAGGAGTTTGGCTCTAAAACTACCAAAACGGAGTAATCTGTATCAAGTGACTATTTTCGTTCGTCACTCTTTAATCAGTACTAGCTTTTGCCCGCGGCTTCGCATGCTCTATTCAAGTAGCCTATGCCCGTTCCCGGGATACCGTTTACCTCCCTGCCAAATTTCATCAAGATTCGTTCAGCCGAGAACGAAATAAAACTATCCTATGTCCGTCTCCTGGTTCTAAGCTACCTCCCCGCTGATTTTCAGCCAAATCGGTTCTGCCGTTCTTGAGTTATAAATAGTGTAACTAACACGACTTTCTTTTATAAATATAGAAGAAGATCATTTAGGTACCTACAGTGATGTTATCAGTATGTCTGATACTGATAAAATCACTCATCACAGATTAAGTAATGATATTATTAAAAGCCTCTCATCGAGGGCATTCGTCCGTAATGTAACATTTCAAGATGCGTTTGTGAGCTTTTCGTTACATACTACTAACATAACAGGCAGTATTGGATTTTTTTTTTGAATTACCTGAATAACGAAAATGTAATGTAACAATTCAATGAGGTTCAATTTTGAGCTGACTTATGTAGTAATGGGCCTACTCGGAAAAGGAAAATCGTAGATTCGTTTACGTTGTCGTGCAAAACCAACTCTTATGTCGCTTGCATTGCATAAGATTAGCGTTTGCACGAAAACGAATCAGAAACTTCTATTTCGTTTTCAAGAGTACAGGCGCAGTTGTTTTTACAATGTTGGATAAAGCTGTTATCATTACTGCAATGCGCTCACTCACCAATAATAATCACTCTAATCTATATGTATGTAACATTACAAGCGAATGCTATCGGTGGGTTATTTCAGTTTTCCTCTATGACCAATTACCAAACTGGTCATAGAGGAAAACTGGAATTCATTATTTTAATTCCATTTTTCCTCATTGAAAAAAAACTTTAAATGGCAAAGGTGAGAAGTCGCCTTTTAACGCACTCATTTCACTTTTTACTATAAACATGAAAGGCGATTTTCTTTTATATTCTGACATTCTGCAACGCCTAAGCCCTCGTATTCACCGACTGCACGTCTTAAAAAACTGCACGGCAACTGCAGTCGACTACTGTAGTTGATTCGACGGCAGTTTAAGGCTGCCGTCGCCTGCAGTCGAGCCTTGCAGTCAGCCACTTGCCACCCACCAGTGAAAGTGGCACCCCCAACTATTTTATCTTAATATTACGTTAAACACAGGAAGATTTAAAAATCCATCATACAGTTTGTGGTATCTATTATAAGTTATTTATTAATGCCTCTGTAATAGTTTCATTTTGTAAACCTTAGGCAGAGATACGAAGTTGCGCTTTTTGGCCACCAAACTCTATTTTCGCATCTCTTCCTTTATATAAGATAAAACTATTACAAAGGCATTAAAAAATAGCTAATAATAGAAAAGAGAAACTGTACGATGGATTTTTGAACTTTCCGATGTTAAACATAATAACATGATAAAAACAATGGCATTAAAAATAGCTAATAAAAGATACCACAAACTGTACGATGGATTTTTAAAGTTTCAGATGTTAAACATAATAACATGATAAAATAGGTGGCACTGTCATATTGGCTCCTGTATGCGCTTTAAAGATCATGTCAGAGCTTAAGACCCGTATTATGAAAACTTGCTCAGTCATAGAGCTATGCTTGAGTGACGTAAAGCGTTGCTCAAGCATAGATCGATGACTGAGCAAGCTTTCATAATACGGGCCTAAATCAGCCAGACCAACGAGAATAAACCACTTACCATTACCTAGAAGTTGGGTCTGCGCACCTAAAACTAAACCGTCTGGTGTCTGACTCCGTCCCGAAGTTCACCTTCAGATTAATCAAATCAATCCGTCCTTAATCCAGTTACGTCGCCCGATACAATGAGCAGACCTATGTTCAGACAAAGGGTCCACTGTAATGTCTGTTTCAGTCAGGCAGACAATAATTGAATTCGTTACATGTTAGCGTTGGCTAAAATACTACCGGTGTCCATGTACAGCTGAGATTTTGCTGTGAATATGCTTTCGGATTTCCATGTTTAGCTTCAGCTTAGAATTTGCATTACCCCAACTCTTCCCTCGGGTGTCGTAAGAGGCGACTAAGGGATATCCACCGATGGGCGGGCAGCACACAGCCCGGCGGGTAAGTGTAAAATTCAGTTGATGAATATTGTAGGCAGCTGGCAGTGTCGATTGGCGGCGACCCGCCGACTTTTTGAGTGGACTTCATATTTATTTGATTGAGAATGGAGCGTTTGACCACAATTTCATTTTGAGGATTTTAACATTCGAGGTTGACAAAATAGCTCAAGTTATAATATACCAATACCAATAGGTACCAATCGGAAGCTTCCCCAAGACGCTCTGGCTTAGTTTCCAGCGTAAGTTTCAATAGTAAATCTAGTCTTTATTTTTGAATTTGTTTCTATTATTTAATTGTTACTTCTTTAAGGATAAAGAAAAAGATACATAATATATTTATTTGCTAAAACATGTGTACGAAAAGGTGACAGGTAGTAAAGAGAAACAACATGTTTGACCGTTTGCGGTATGCGAAAAATTATTATGAGATCACATGCAGCGTTAAAAACTATCTACAATTTATCTTCAATGAATTCGTCTAGGCTATAAGTAACATTTTGAAGTGAAAATTACTTTTATTTGCCTTTTGTATGTTTGTTCATTCTTTATTAGGAAATATTCAAGATGGAATCGAAATTCATTAGCAAACCCACAGTCGAATCAACATAAACCTCTATAATCCTTAGTGAACCAAGCTGCCGGTGTATCATCCGTGAAATCTTCCAAATGAATCCTTCTCATGAGAATACCCACCTACTGGAGAATAATAACCCGGTCCCAATGCAACCCTGGTATAGCTCGGGGCCAAAACGGCCGAATCGATACGAGTTGCGACTGAATTGTTCGCGGCTCAAAATCTTGGAGAAATTATGGCTTCGGGTAAGTGGGGACTGTTGTTTCCGTTCTGTCAAATGTAAATGAATAAATCACGAGTGCTTTATATTTCACATAGGATTCGGTGGCTTATATAATGTATGTTCGATTTTAAAAGTGGCTTTCTACACGCATAACGAAACACCTTTGGCTAAGTCAGCAAAAATGCGCCTTACGATTGGGGTGATTTTTCTGTTTAGTTGCCACCCCCGTCTTGCTCGATATCTTTTGTTTTTAACGCAAAGCAAAATAGTTTCAAACTGGATAGGCATTAACTTTGGCGATGGTACATGTATTATCTCTTTGGCTAAAATCTATCGAGAATCTATAAGGATAACAGATATTTTCTCGAGTTCCCCTTTGCGCAACTGAGATTGCTCAACTGTGAATAGTTGAGCAACGGGCTTTTACTGCGTAACTCATTTTGTTTCCCACTATGTAAATAACTGGTTACACGACCAAAATTGTGTCAATTATGACATAAAGTGGACATAGAGATCCAAAAAATCAGTCAATGGATCTTTGCAATGGATTTTAGTGGATCTACGGTATAATACGACGTCAAAGGAAACAATTTGCAGAAGTTAGAAACTATTTTTAGATTAGAAGCTTTAATTCATGAATTCATTCGTGGCGCCTTGCCTGTTTATCAACTATAATTTAAACCATTTTCACTGTTGAGTTGTTTAGTAACTGGTACTTATCATAAAAAAGAAGATATTTTCTTCTACCGCAGCTGGTTACGAACCACCGGCCGAAGGCAATTAAGCATTATTGAAGTTTATATCGTGATCACCTTGGTATAGTATTGCATTTTTCTATTAGTGTTTTCTTTATCTTATTTTCTTTGTTGACATACTTATCTTCGTTGATTTATAATATCAATATTTCGGACCATAAAAGAACCTCTACAATCAATCGGGTTTCTTGAGGATTTTCGAGTTAATTTCTTACCTATGGAATGTATTCAATTTAGTGCCCAGTATATAGTTTTTATTCATGGGTTTCTCGTGAATATTTATTATTATTTTCACATTGATTACCTTTAAATATTTAAGCTGTAAAATTGATTTGATTTTATTTAAATAATTTAATAAAAATATTGATAAAGTGGACATAGAATAAAATAATGCGATTCTGAGACATTTGTGGAAGGTACTTCTCCAAATAAGCATCCATAGTTACAAATGTCTAGGATAAAGCTGCTTGTTCTTCTAGCCTATTCATAAAACTTTTCCTTCTTCGAAAGTAAATATCAAAACACTCAGACCGAGGGGTAACGATAAAGCATTAAGTTTATACGGCAAAATACAAAGTGATTAATGGGGCAGTATATCAATTACCAATGTCAGGTGCACCACGGTTTTTGCGAACTCTAATGGTACTCCAGATGGGGAAATAGAAAATCTATTGCATGTTTTATCTTTGGGAAGATTGATGGGTTCTTTGGATTTTCATTGACTGCAGGTTCTTTGGTTGATATTCTTTGAAATAATGAAGATGTATTTTCAAATATAAATTACGAGTCTTGTGTTGTTTGTTTACTTTATTTATTTCTATTAGATGAGTTGGGACTGAGTTTCAGATTTATTATTATTGTAGTACGTCTGATATTAGGGCTTATTGCTTATTGCTTTTGTGGTATTATAATTTACTTATTGAGTTTGGTCAAGATCATTTCTTATTTGACTTTGATAATATATTTGTTTTACTTTATTTGTTTTTTTTACCGTAAATATACATAGATATTTTTAACCGACTTCAAAAAAGGAGGAGGTTTTCAATCCGACTTTATTTTTATTATGTTTGTTACCTCAGAACTTTTGACTGGGTGATCCGATTTTGATGATTCTTTTTTATTTGAAAGCTGGTGCTTCCCGCGACCACACGGGACCACACGGGAAGCACCAGAAAAAAAATGGTCCAGTTCTGAAAGTGGCATCCATGAGAAAACCATAAAATTGAAGTCAGTTTATAGTTTTTCAAAGTAACCCAATTATTTAGTACCTATCTTATATACCACATAATCATAAAATTAGCATTTCCTACCAATATCACCAAATCCACACAAAACTCTATATACGTATACCTTTCCTTACGAACATTTAAGCCGATATAGCTAAACGCTAAGTTCACATAAAAGTTAACCGAGTTAAGCCAAGTGTAAAACCGCTTACTGCTTCGATGAGAATTAAGTTACAACAGCGTTTGAAATATATCAAAGTCTAACGAGGAGCTTAAAAACTTTCTACACGACATGCCGATCAAACGGTGCAGCGGTGGAACTCAAAAAATGGTACAGCGGTGGACGTTTGAGTACCTGATAGTCATTTACCCCCTTCCCCTTATTCATAATGGTCAGCTAACATAAAATAGCTAACTAGTGTTATTTCTCAGTCTGACTTATGTCAATAGAAGAAGACAGAGCGAGATTTAGCAGTGCTAAGTTAGCAGACTATTATAAATAAGGCGGATAATGTTTACAAATCAAAAAACTAATATTGCATAGGTATGTACCAACAAATAAAATACAATTTTTAATACCAAAAGAATTATAAATTGTCGTGTACTCAAATATGGAAAGTTAAATTTAGTAAAATATACAAGAAATAATAAGCAATACAATAAGAAATTAATTAATTAACAATCATTTTTGCCATGATAAATGGGACATCACAATTTTCTTTCGAGAAAATCCTCGAACTTGTAGTACTGCCAAATATGACTAAAAGTAGTGTATTTAGTACTACAAAAATCATATTGGTTGCCCCCCAAAATGGTTTTTGTCATAAGCACCACGTTTGGCGGATGAGTGGTCGCAGGAGTGGGTCATAAAAATAAATACACAGACGAAAGCTACTACCCTGCTTCAGGTAGGTAAATAAATTATAATAACAATAAATAATGTTGGACAATTCACACAGCATCTAGCCCCAAGCTAAGTAGAGCTTGTGTTATGGGTACTAGATAAATGATATACTTAATACAATACAAAAACAAAAAATTGAAGTGAATTAAAGTCAATTGCACCTTATTTCTTGTTGATAGTAATAACTATTTAACAAGCTGTTTATATAGTAAAAAATTTACTTGTCTAAGTACTTATTTTGTAAGTCTAAAGAAATAAACGATTTGACTTTGACTTTCAAGAAATTGTAATAAATAAATAAAAAGTTACATGATTAGTCATAGTCGCCTATAACGACACCAGGGTGGTAAGAGTTGATCTAACTATCTACATAACGAGTATGATCATCATCATCATCAGAGTATGATCATAGAACTACCAAAATAAATTGCGAATAATTGGGTTTGTTTTACAAAAACTATAAACTGACTTCAATTTTATGGTTTTCTCATCAACCCATATGATGCCGGATGCCATAGTCAGAACTGGACCAAATTTAAATGGGACCACACGGGAAGCACTAGCATTCAAATAATAAAAGAATAACCAAAATCAGATTAGCCTGTCAAAAGTTCTGAGTTAACAAACATACAGTCGAATTGAGAACCTCTACCTTTTTCGAAGTTAGTCAAAAATGCAAAGCTTCGAAAGAAGACATTACAGAAGCACATTTTCATTTAGAAAATCAAGGTCTCACTTAATTACCTGCCACCTATAATTTAGGACCCGCCCTTAATTAAACTGTCAAATAAGCAAATATATCATCAGCGGTACTGGGAGATAAAATACGTCATGCCAAGATTTCGAAGCCAAAATACATCATGCCAAGATTTCAACGGTAATGCCTAAAACACCCAAGTTACCGCCTCTCACCAAAACGATGACAAGTAGGGTAGATCTAAAGAATCCATTAAAAATACATCTCATCCCCGAAAAAGAGACAACAATAGTCGTTTAAGAAAGAGACAACAACAACGTGATCTGTCTGATATTCGGTAATGAAGCTATGAGTTATGAAGTTGCGAGGCACATGGCATTTAATCGTGGTTAAGGGCTTCTTCCTTACAATTTATGAGTATATTGCACTCATGAACATCTTCTGGATCTTATAGCTTTGGTATTTTACTAGAATTAGTTGTTTTGGTCTTCGTCCTTGTTTTGGTAGGTGAATTGGTCACTATTGAGCGACCAAAACGAGGATTTTTCAACAAATGTTAACGAATGGCCAAATAAGTTAGATTACGTTAAACTATTAAGATACTTCATAAGATAATCTATTTATTTTTAAGATTTTAGCTTTAATGCATGCACTGCTCAGTTTTAGAAGCGTAACTGCCAAGACCCCAACCCGATGAATTCTAGAATAATTAAAGGTTAAATAAACTTACCCTTAGTGAAGTTCGATCTTAATTCGGATACAGTGACACGAGACACTGCATCGGAAGAGGAATGTAGTCAAAAAATATTTAAGTTCATTATGAATGTCAGAAGAGATAAAACGTTGGTGTTCTTCCAACACAAACAAGGTTTGTAGCTAACCCACTTACATTCATAATGAATTTGTCAAACTATGAAAGTGTCTATAGTAAAATTATTTAAGTCTTTAATGCGAATGGTTCAGAACCACAGCATCTTACCATCTAAGTCAGTACTTATCTAGTTTTGGATGATGAACGGCGACACAGCAAAGCACTCCGCCGTCGTCTAACGTCAAACTATCGCTCTTAGCGGTGTTTAGTTACGCGTTTAGATAATTTAGCGAATTTTAGTCATATTTAGCGTATTTTAGTTATATTTAGCATTGAATTGTTAGAAACTAGCGTGAATTGTTGTCGGGCATCGTTACCTCTTGAAGGTTGAATTTAGACAAATGTTATGTTTGAGAAAGGAATGCGTAAAGGCGCTTTAATATTAATATTTATTTATAAGAACGTAAATATGATTCACATTGTATAACTGTTTACTTACTTTAAAATTTCATAGAAGTTGAAAACAAATCATACTTTTACTCCGACATTAAAGTTTCAATGACTTCCGAACCCTTTTAATTCCAAGAAGAAAATATCAAGGTATATTTTCTCTTCGGTCGAATAGAGCTACGAATGATTTGAGTCAGAAATGACAATAAAACGTCAGAAGTACCATTAGAATAATCCAATTAGAATAGATCTGATTACCGAGCTACTTGAGATCTAAATTCAGGAACCTCCCTGAAGCCAAAGAACTCAAAATGGAACACAAATCAAGAACCACACATAGCTTCAAACCAAGTCAAGCTAAATTCGACCTTGTCACCTCAACTTACAGACAAACTTTTCCGCCACCCGCTAACATATTGTGTTTGTGAAATTTTTGTAACGAACTGTCACTGGATTCTGTGTCGTATTGTGGGGCTGAAGAGTTTGTTTTCGAAACGCACGTTTGTCTGTATTGGAGTAAACACTTGTATCTAGAGACCCCTAGAGGACACGTCAAAAAAGCGCCGTACATTTTGCTAACGAGAAGAGAGAGGGAACGTTCTGTTTGGTTCCCAGTAAACTTGCCCACATACAAGCTATAAACAAATCAACATTTTGGATTTCTTTATGTTTGTCTGTAATGTCTTAAAATGCTAAACCCACTTATATCTTCGGAGAACCGGATATTAAAGCATTTACTGCCCAGCCAAGTCCATACCACTCTGGTGCGACCCGAAGAAGCGCGCTGCAGAGACTTACTGGTCCATCTGCTGGACACATGTGCCATGGGCAGTGGAAGTATTAAGTCCAAAGAATAAAAATCAATATACATGCACAGTAAACACATCTTGCGAGCGGAGCCATGGGGTGACGGCCTAAAGCTCTCAAAGTTTCGAACATCGAAAAGCTTTGGGGTTAATAGAAATTGATGCACGAATGTGTAATTATTTACGGTTAAAAAGTTTAACGGAGTTTTAATTAATATTGACGAATGGATTCGGCTGTTCGAAAGGATTAAAGGATGCGGGAAATTTTACCGAAATATTTCTGTTAATCTCTTTGCTGTTGCGAGTAATTTAAAATTTTGTAGAACGTTTACGAAGAGCTCGATAGGAATTTTCTACTTTTCTGTTTAGATGAATTTCTGCAACTTTTCGCTAAGTGAAATTAATAATCTAGTATGTAGTCTGCAATTTTAAGAGCATCAGTTTAAGTATTTATGAAATGTCTTGCATACATTTTGTAAGTTTTATGGTGGTGAGGTTTATTTATTAATGAACTATATTCCTAATGCAAAAACAAAAAAACGGCTTAAATAGCAGTACCTACAATTTGATTGGTTTTATTAACCAACATAAATTATATTACAAAAGCCTACTAATGGCCACCGTGTCACCACAGCCACAAACAGCAAAAAGCTAAGTATTTTTATTTAGTTTGGTTTGAGAGATTCACAGGGGTAAATAACTCGGCCCCTACAGGAACAGTCTCAAAGATAACAATCTCACATTTGACTAGCGAACGGTAAGCACGCTCTCGATACCCTCCTCAAGATTCGTTTGTTTAGCGAATACTCGATTATTAAGCAGATATTCGAGTATTTAGAGACCATCACGACGAGCGGGTTCCTTGCATAGAGTAGAAATATTCGTTGAAGACGTAGTGTGAAGATACTCTCAAAGCTTGGTACAATTACAGTTTTGTGTTTGATTGTACATTCAGTAGGCAACACAAGTAAACAATATATAGATATTAACGATAGAAACGAAAGTAGGCATTATGCGACCATTATGGTCTATTTAGAATAATGTTTGACGAACCGCAATTTTCGGCATAGTGCGATCACTTGTATGGAAATTTCAAAATGTTGTCCTTGCGCTACATACTGCAAGTAAAAATTAAAAATAAAACGAAATGCCCATCCGTGGTTCCGTGCCAGTCAGGCGTTAATATCGAAAAACCCATGCCAGGCTCCGTGCCAGCAGAGAGGGGCCTACCCTCTCTGCTGGCATCTCGCTACTAAATCCTCTTACTTGCGTCCAGAGGGGTGAATCTATTTGACGTTAGTAACGAGACGTTATCGTTATTTCTCTTTTTAACCGACTTCAAAAAAAGAAGGATGTTCTCAATTCTACTGTATGTTTTTTTTACTTTAGATTGGGTGGTCCGATTTTCATGATTCTTTTTTTATATGAAAGCTTGTGCTTCCCGTGCGGTCCCATTTTAATTTTGTTCAGTTCTGACAATGGGATCCACGAAAATTTATAAAAAAAACTATAAAAATTTAAGTCGGTTTAGTTCTTTAAAACAAAATTAATTATTTAGGGTGTATTGATGTATGGATGTTTGGATGTTTGTTACTTCTTCACGCCAAAACTACTAAACGGATCTAGCTCAAATTTTGCATACAGGTAATTCTGACCCTGGAATCAAACATACACTACTTTTTAACCCATAAATCTGTTCCCGTGGGATGAAGATCACCTTTAAACGTTTCCATAGGAACAATACGTGCAAAGCCACGGGGCGCAGCTAGTTTCTTCATAAAGCTCTCCTCTTCTGCCCACTTTCTTCGAATCGAGTCTAGAGTCTCTACTCTAGATTCGAATTTCGACTGTAGAAACGGATCTCTGTGCTTGGCAGCACAAGGATTGTGGTCACTATCACACTTAGAAGAAAAATTACGTCACATCGTCACCGAACGCGAGTATTTGAAATACATTCTTTCAACTTCAATAATAGGGTAATGCATGTGACTTCAAAAAGCAAATATTTTTTTTTAGAAAAAGAGCTACTACGCTCTTCTAGCAAATAGATATTTTAGGTCTCAACAGCAAAATGTCTAAACGCAACGCTATTGGCACTTGAAGCGTGACGTCATTAAGACTGCGTCACCGTAAAGTTGTGCCTCGCCCTACTGCCGTACTCCTAATCAAACCCCTCTCTCCTCATGACCAAGATAAGAAATAGCAGAAACGTTAAACAGCGGAAGCACGTCCTCTCACTTCAAGTGCACCTCATTAACATCCGAGGATTGCACTCTAATATTGTTGCAGTCCACCACCACCTCGAAACTGCTAAACCACATCTGCTATTCCTCACGGAGACTCAAATCAGATGTCCTGCTGACGCGACGTACCTTACTTACCCCGGTTATGTGCTTGAACATAAGTTTAAGCAAAAAGCGGGCGTGTGCTTGTTTGCTCGCGAAGACATCTGTTTTCGACGTCTAAGATATCTTGAGGACTCCAAATATTCCACTCTCTGGATTTTGGTTGACACTGGCACTGAGAAGATTGTTTACGCTATTGTATATCGATCTCACACCAAAGACTCGGAGACAACATCCTTTTTTCAACACCTTAGCGCTGGCACTGATAAGGCCCTGCAAAAGGTCCCTGGAGCCCAACTGGTGTTCTTGGGAGACTTCAATGCCCACCACCAAGATTGGCTACACCCGTCTAAGGGCATTGCCCATGCTGGGAGAGAAGCTCGGAGTTTTGCGCTGACTTTTAACCTCTCTCAGCTGGTTAATGATGCAACTAGGGTACCTGACGTTAGTGGCCAAGCAGCAAATTGCCTAGACCTCCTTTTGACTACGGACCCTGACAGATACAATGTGTCGGTATCATCACCCCTTGGTAGTTCCGACCATTGCCTTGTTAAGTCCGTCTCATCCCACTCTCCGCCCGATTCTAGCCCCATAGGCAGCCGGCGAGTGTGGAGATATAGGTCCGCTAATTGGGATGAAATGCGCCACTTTTTTGCATCTTTTCCCTGGCAGCCTCTTTGTTTTTCTTCAGGTGACTCTTCATCTTGTGCGAATGCCATTGTTGATGTGGTGCGTCAGGGTATGGAGTTCTACATACCGTTCTCCGACAAACCACTATCTACTAGAGTAGACTCCTGGTTCGATGTTGACTGCCGACGTGCTGACGCGCTAAAGCATGAAGCCTATCTTGCC
This sequence comes from Eupithecia tripunctaria, assembly GCA_955876795.1. NCBI lineage: Eukaryota > Metazoa > Arthropoda > Insecta > Lepidoptera > Geometridae > Eupithecia > Eupithecia tripunctaria. The sequence goes on from OY041604.1 coordinate 3,128,599, forward strand.
TGGGTGTCTGCTCGTAAGAACAAGACTGCAGATTTAGAGTCTAAGAAGAAGGCCTACAACAGTGCTGCCAGGTCATGCAAAAAGGTATTGATGAGGGCAAGGTTCAACCATATCAGCAAGATTGGAACTAAGCTAGCTGCGCACCCACCTGGCAGTAAAGCGTTTTGGTCCCTAGCTAAAGCAGTTGAATCCAACTTCTGTCGACCTTCTCTACCTCCGATGCAGAAACCCGACGGATCGCTGGCCCACACCGCTGAAGAGAAACTTGTTTGCTACTCTCTTTGCCGAGTCTTCGCGTCTAGATACTACAAATGAGATACCTCCAACCATACCCAGATGTGGTTCATTGATGCCTGAAGTTCGCATCAGGCAGAAGGAGGTACTTAAAGTATTGCTCTCACTAGACGTGAATAAAGCCAGTGGTCCTGACGGGATCCCGGCGATTGTGCTGAAGAGGTGCGCACCCGAACTGTCTCCGATTCTCACACGCCTGTTCCGCCTTTCTCTTGATACTGGTACGGTGCCAACATCATGGAAGCTTGCTAATGTTCAACCTGTTCCCAAAAAAGGTAGTAGGTCTGACCCCACCAACTACCGGCCAATCTCTATCACCTCCATCCTCTGTAAGACCATGGAGCGTGTTCTCAACTCCTAGCATACCTAGAGAATAATGATCTCCTAAGTGATAGTCAATACGGCTTTCGCCGTAAACGATCCACGGGTGATCTTCTAGCGTATGCTACTCACATCTGGAGTGAAGCCATGGAAAAACACGGCGAGGCTCTTGCGGTTTCTCTGGACATTTCCAAGGCTTTCGATAGAGTTTGGCATAAAGGTCTTATAAGCAAGCTTTCCTCTTATGGTCTACCGTCCAATCTAATCAAGTGGATTTCTGACTTCTTGAGGGAACGATCGCTTCGGGTCGTCGTAAATGGCTGCTCCTCCGATCTAATGGCTATAAATGCTGGGGTACCTCAAGGGTCAGTTCTATCGGCAACCCTATTCTTGCTGCACATCAACGACCTGCTGAAACCCGGTATTTTTGGGTATGCAGATGATAGCACAGTTGCTGATAGATATTTTGCCAGTCCACGTGATAGTGCGGACAAAATTCAAAAACTCCGTAGCGAGATGGTGGAGCATTTGAACAGCAAACTGAAGTTGGTGTCTGAATGGGGTGACGCCAACCTTGTGCGGTTCAACGCATCCAAAACCCAGGCGTGTGTGTTCACAGCTAAGAAGACTCAATTCATTCCTGTGCCTAGTTTCTGTGATGCTGCGCTTCAGCTCACCGACAGTCTGAACCTTTTGGGCGTTGAGCTTAGCTCGAATTTAAAGTTTGGCCACCATATCGAGTCGAAGGCCAAATTTGCTGCGATGAAGCTGGGCATCCTGGCTAAGGTTCGGCGGTACTTCACACCGGGACAGCTCCTCTGTTTATATAAGGCGCAGGTCCGAACCTGCATGGAGTATTGCTGCCACCTTTGGGACGGCTCGGCTAAATACCAACTTGAAGCTCTCGACTCGATTGAAAAACGCGCTGTTAGACTTGTTGATGATGTCTCGCTTACAGAGTCTGGCTTACAAAGCCTTGATCACTGGCGGCGCGTTGCCAGACTGTCAGTGTTCTACAAGTACCACTTTGGTGATTGTGCGCAAGCATTGCACGACCTTATCCCGTCTTCTCCCTTCTATCATAGGACCAGCAGACGCACAAATTCATACCACCCATTCCTGGTCGACATACCACAGTGTCGAACCAAAAAATTCTGCTCTACTTTCATAATATCCACAGCCAAAGAGTGGAATGACCTTCCTGCATCTGTCTTCCCATTAGAGTACAATCTTGGAGTCTTCAAATCTAGGGTAAATAAGTTCCTTCTGGAAAAGCGTGTTCCATCTTAGGCTACATCTTCGCTTTCTTAAAGTGAGTTGGTAGCCAAACGCTAATCCATCAGCAATAAAAAAAAAAAAGTCATACTTGAACATTTTTGTATGGGCATGAAATTTTGACTTTGAGTTTATATAGGGGACTCGATGATCCGTGACGTCATAAAATGCAATGGCTAACATGGCAGCGTTTTTATCACACGAAACTCAGTGTAGTTTTACTTTTAGTTTTTTAACTCAATAATTTAATTTTTTCTGGGTGTTATATTTTTTTTCGTTCATGTATTAACCTAAATAATCGATTAAAAAAATAAAGAAAATCCATGCATATACCCTATTCACGCGATTTGTGACGATGCGGTGTCATATGGAGCACGCATGACACGGCCACTAGTGGTACGTTTTCTTCGCCGCACCAAGCGTAATCAGTTTGTTAAAGCCTCTAAGGCTCGGAAAAACATCAGCAGCGCTGATCTGGACGTAACGGGCAGCATCCCCCGAAAGGTGTTCTTCAATGAGAGACTCACAAAAGAAAATAGGGTTTTGTTTCGGGATACTCGCCTTAGAGCCAAGGAACGCGGATACGCGTACTGCTGGTGCAGCCAGGGCATCATCTACGTTCGCCAGCGTGATGGGAATGCGGCTATACCTGTACCGTCGCGCACAGAACTGGATCGGATGCTGCCCCCACTCTCTAAGGATAGCTCATAAGTTTACTGGTAGGACGCTCGTCTGTGTCATATCAAATAGCTGTAGGATAAATCAAACTTCATATAAGAGGATTGATGTGTTTTCAAGACTTAGAATAATAGCTGTAAAACATTACTACTACGCGATTTTTCCGAAATTAAGTATGCCTGTTATTTATTGCAATTCAATCACGCTGTATACTGTCAAAAACGAACTCAAATTCCTTATCATACACAACCCTATTTCGTCCCCCCAAAACCCTAACTCCAAACTGCAGTTTATGAGTTTCAAATGCACTTTTTTACATTCACAAACATATATAAATACATACTATAGTTACCCCGAAAGTCAAGTCTTAACGTCAAAGAGGGACTTTTTCGTAATCAATAACGCACCCGAAGTATGCACCCAGAATAGCACTCTCTATGGAATGTTTCAAACCAACGATTTAACTGGTAGAGTAGTTTTCTACTCCTTAACTCGGCTTATAGATAAAATTACAATGTTATAATGTTGTTCAATAATGTGTTATGTTCAGATTTAGACTCAATTAAAATTAATTGTGAAGTTGTTAGTGACTCACAAAGATGTAAATACGTTTTCACACCAAAACATAACTTCAAACTACTGTCCTTAAACATTAGAAGTATAATGAAAAACTCTGACTCGCTCTTAGTAGCCTTAAAACGTCTAGATATATCGATTGATATAATAGTGCTTACGGAATGCTGGCTGTCTGATAGTATAATAATCCCACAACTACCTGGCTACACTTCATTTAAGACAAGTAAGCAAATCAACCAGAATAGCGGAGTTGTTATTTACGTTAAAGATAAATGGAATGCTACAATGTCTGAACCTGTTATAAAAGATGCCGACAGCTTGAGCATCAATATTCCTAGGGTTATTACTATTCTTGGCATTTACCGCTCGCCATCCGTGAGAAATACTGAAAAATTTCTAGCGTCACTAGAAACATTTTTAAATAGAGGAAACAGATTGCCTCTTATTATTGCTGGTGATATCAACATCAATATAATAGACACGACAGGAAACTCGCAAAGCCTCGATTATCAGTGCTTCATGGCAGAGCATGGTCTACTACCGGCTATCACAGAACCAACTAGAGAGTCTGCATGCCTTGACCATATTTTTATCAAAAATTTAAAAAGTAGGGACGCGGCTATTGGTATTGTATGTCAGATAGCTAGTACCGATCATTACCCAGTTCTACTAGGATTGAATCTGTGTAAAAAAGCAGCCATACGTCCAAATCGCACTATCATAAAAAGAGATTTTAATGCTATCTATGACGCTCTAAAAATTGTAGACTGGTCTGTGGTGACGGACATCAACGAAGTTAATGAAGCGAACAGAGCTTTCACTGTTATTCTAACTGATATTGTAGATGCCCACTCTAACGAGGCCAGGTTAAGTAGGTCTCGATACCATATAAAGCCATGGATCACTACAGGGTTGATAAGATGCATGAAGAACCGAGACAGGCTGCACTTACGAGCTAAAAAAGAACCGAATAATCTTATCCACAAAACAACTTACACACGGTACCAAAACTTCTTTGTTAGCCTTCTGCGAAAACTGAAAAATGAATACGAAAATAATGAACTAATTTCTAACAAAAATAACCCAAAAAAACTATGGCGATCAATTAAGAATATTTGTAATGTGACCAATCATAGCAACATCCCTACCGAATTACTAACACTACCAGGTTGTAAGGACCAACAGCAATCTGTTGACAAGGCAAACGATCACTTTTCTTCGGTTGGTCAAAGCCTTGCTGGTCACATCCTTTCTAGTATACACAAGAGTGAGGAGGATCTAGCCAAGACTGCACGAGTGAAAAACTCTCCTGCGAATTCAATTTTTATGAACCCGACAGATTTTGAAGAAATTAACAATATGATAAGTAGCCTAGAAACAAATAAAGCCCCGGGCAAGGATGGACTTGGCAACGGTCTTATCAAACACATAAAGGACGTTATCATCGTCCCGCTCACTCACATACTAAACCTTAGCATATCTAATGGCACGTTCCCGGATGACTGGAAAACTGCATTAGTCACTCCAATCCATAAAAGCGGAGCCAAGAGCTCCGTAGATAACTATAGACCGATATCTCTATTAGGTACCTTTTCGAAACTGCTTGAAAAGCTTGTAAATAAACGCCTTGTCGACTACCTAGAATCCAACAACATCCTCTCTCCAAAACAATATGGATTTCGAAGAGGAAAGAGCACAGATGATGCAGTCTCCCACCTAATTTCAACGGTGTCATCGCATTTAGACAACGGAAGACGCTGTGTTGGAGTATTTCTTGACCTGGCCAAGGCTTTTGACACTGTCTCCATTCCGATACTTCTTCGTAAGCTGGAAGGCCTTGGAATTCGAGGCATCGCGCTCGATTGGTTCAAGAGCTATTTAACGAATCGGAGACAGTACCTAAGTGTTGGACAGGTTACAAGTGCTCCACAATCAGTTAATTTTGGAGTGCCGCAAGGCAGCATCCTTGGACCTACTCTCTTCCTTCTTTATATTAATGACATCCACGACGTTTCTATCGCAAATGCTGATATCTTGTGTTACGCTGACGACACTGCAATAATCTTTGACGGTCCTTCTTGGCCCGAGGTGTATTTACTTGTGGAACGTGGTGTTGAACGCATAGGTCAATGGCTTCAACAAAACCTCCTTACACTTAACACCAAAAAAACCTCATTCTTGAGCTTCCACAAAACAGCGGCTTCAGCTCCAGATACCAATGCAACTATTCAAGTTCATGAAAGTTCCTGCCATCGCCTAAGCCGCTGTAACTGTGAAACGCTAACCCGTACACAAGATGTGAAGTATTTGGGGGTACATATTGACCAAAACCTAACATTCAAAACTCACATTGGTTTTCTTACAACCCGTATTAGAAAGGTTATAGGTATTATGAAAAACCTCCGGTATGTGGCATGCTTTGATACCCTTAAGCTAGTCTATTTCGCTCTCTGTCAATCGCTTATAACCTACTGTATTTCTTGCTGGGGCAGTGCAGCGAAATCTTTTATCATCCAAGCAGAAAGAGCGCAGCGCTCTGTTTTAAAAGTAATGCTCCGTAAGCCATACAGATATCCTACATCGGTCCTCTATAAAGAAGCTAGAGTACTTACTGTTCGCCAACTCTACATACTAAAAACTGCCCTAGCAGTACACAAATCCTTCAGTTCCTCCCCTGATTTTGAGTTCGTGTCAAATCGTAGAGTTTTTCGATTGATTACTCCCTCTACTAAATCAAAATTTTCTCAACGTACAGGTAGTTTTATGAAAATTCGCGTATATAATAATGTAGCTAAAAACTGTCATATCAGGAATGTATGTATTACTGAAGCTAAACACACAATACAAAAGTGGCTAGCTACTTTGTCATACGACAAAACAGAAGAAATCCTACAAGCTATCTCCTAGATGTACTCAATAGTTTTACCTAGTCTTATTATACATACATACCTAGGAAAATTATTTTATTTTATTTTATTTTATTTTTAGTTAATTGTGTTTGTATTTTTAGCCTTATTCAGGCATTAACATTATTTTTTTTTTTCATCTATAAGCTATTTATGTACCTACCTTAGGTGCACAGATATCTAACTCCAGTCTAATACTAGAATTTATACCTAATTTTACTTATATTAATTTTATTAACTGGTTAAATCAGTAAATTTCCGCACTTTCACTCTTGGAACTATCGTACATAGGTTTCCTCGATACAGGCCTAGCCTAGTGAGGGAACCATCAGAAATCACCAATCACTGTAGAAGCGCCTCGGCAACAACTAAATGTATAAAGTAGGTACTTAATCTTGATTAGAAATAAGAATATAATAGTTTAAGTAGTATGTACCTTTTGTTATTGCTGTTAATAAATGTTTTTATCTTATCTTTATCTATATTCGTCTATTCTACGCTAGACACAACAATTCCTAAGCGATATAATCAACTTCAACCTCAATCTCAACAGCCTGTATTGGTCCACTGCTGGACGCAGGCCTCCCCGTGATAAGCACCTTACTGGCGTTTATCTCATGGGGGGGTAGTGCCCATAATCCCCACGCTGGGCATGCGGGTTGGGTATCGCAGTTCAGTGATAAAATAGTTCTACAGAGGGCGCTGGATATCCCATAATCGCCTCTTACGACACCCAAGGCAAGAGTTCGGGTGGTGCAAATTCTAAGCCAGCACCACACTCCATAATAATCAACATACCTATTCAATTACCTATTTGGAGTACCTATAAATTTGCTGACTTTCGAAAATTTCCTTACATCATGACTCTACAATATAAACTGTTTAGTTTTGCTAAAATGCTCTTATAATCATGCTTCTGAGTGAAAATGCGATCTAATTTGGACGCACAGATTTCGATAATTGAGGGCGGAGGAATTACGTAGGTGTTGGCAAATTAATGAAGAACTTTTTGGCTTCTAGTAACGTAAGTAGATTGCCATACAGCGGAGCAAAGTAAAAAGGACCTTCCGACAGGTATTGATATGGATCAGTTGAGCTACCTGTAGATTGTTTGCAACAGTCTGCAGTTAGCTCAAATGTTCCAATTATAAATACTAGCTCTAGTTTGTTTCTTTTATTTTATTGTAATTATCTTTGTATATAAAGCTTACACTTGAGATTCTGTACTTATTTCTTGACAATATTTACTTGGTTATTCTTATTTCTTATTTGATAACGTGTTGGTTTAGATAGATCACTTATTTTGTTTTGTCATTTGTGCTTTCTCTTGATTAAAGTTTTTTAAACTTACGCGATCAGAACACATTATTATAAATATTCACGGGTAATTATCGCGTATATTACCTATTTTCCCGACCGTTTCAACAGGTTTACACTCTGTCGTAGTCACGGGATGACTTGATTGACTTGACTTGACTTTATCTTGATTGTTTTGTTTGCAACAGTCTGCATTTAAGTTAAGTTCTCAAGTGTTTTATTGTAAATACCAGTTTTAATTTGATTTTTTCTAGTACATTGAAATTAAACTAGTTATTTTATGAGTACCATTTTTTATCAAATTGCCACTATCCAAATAAGGGATGACCATCATCAGAAGTCAGAAGAGGCCGATGATCCCACAGATCATGTTGAAATAACTTCCATTATCGAGTTTCACCAAGATACATTCCCATTTTCTCTTCAATAAAAGAAAAAACTCTCCAAATCGGATTGTTTCCTTTTCCGCTGACTCATATTCCCTCCCCTTTACCTCCTCCATGAAAATGAAAACAAACTACAAATAGGGTAGCCATGACAGATCGAAAACCCTATAATCGAATGTATCAGGTAATACGCACCACCCTATACAGAAAACCAATCTTACCTTGATCAAAAAAGCCATGTCATTATAATATTTCAGGACAATGCTTTCCCTGGGGCACCCTATGGGCTTAAAAGTGAGGGTAGGTAGCACCTGCTTGTGCAAGGTGGACAAGAATATGTCGGTATTTCTAAATTGGGTCACTCTAATGTATTGGGTCTTATCTAGCACATGTTCCAACTGAAAAAGTGTCCGGGTCTCGGAGATTTACCTTTTTAAAGACTTAAAGACCAATGTAGGCTGTCCACTACAACGTAACCTTTAGGATCAATACTCAATCATTTATTGTATTCCATAGGTGTACAGAGGTATTTACATCTATATATACATGAAAATGAAACCCGTTTTCCGTTGTCACGACATAACATAAAAACGGCTTGATCGATTTGGCTGTTTTTTTTTTTAAATGTTCGTTGAAGTTCAAGGATGGTTTTTACGGCGATAATAATTCGAATAACTGCCGGGAAAACACCTTTAAACGTTTCCATAGGAACAACGCGTGCGAAGTCGCGGGGCACAGCTAGTTTTATATAATTAAGTTTCACTATACCCAGCAGGGTCTATATATAAATATAGACCCTGCTGGGCACACAATATGTATGGAGAGAGAGGAGGACGTTGTTAACTGGTTAGGAATTTTTTACTCGTATAAATAGTTTTATTTTTCGTTCAAATATTCGTCAATCGTGCTTTTGTGGTCACCAAAATCTTTTGTTGTCTTATAAAAATATTGTCGTTATTTTCGTTTATCAACGTGTTAGACAGTTTATTATATATTTTAATAGTCATTACATAGGGGCTCGATGAGTGTAGTTTAAGTTTAGTGTAGTTTAATATGTACATCATCTGCAAGGGCGTGTGTATCGCTGCGTTAGTGTCGTTCAAATCCATGAGCGTCTCTACCGGGTAGTGCAGTACTATGGATACTAGACAATTTAAAAAAAACGGCCAATTAGCGTAAGCGTTTTTATTTTACTTACAAAATACAGTTCGCCCACAATCTCAACTAATGTAAAGTCGTTGTGGCCGACGACGTATTATGAAGATCTAGAAAACATCTATTCACTCTTATCACAACCGTTTCATAATATTTATAGGGATTTCCCAAGGTTGTAAACTGTTATTAAGTCGGAAAAACAGCAGTAGGCAGTGTCCCAAACCACAGCGGTGCGCTGTGTCCATTTGAAGGAAGTGTTATCTAAGTTGTCTGAGAAAAAGTAACGCAAACAGCTACCCTCAAAACATCGAAAATTCTGTCAAGACAAACCCTTATTGCATTCTAGTTTTCCCCATTTTTTTTACTCCAGTTTTCCCATTTAGAAAAATACATGAAAAGGGAAAAACTGGTATTTATTTTTTTTGAATTCCAGTTTTCTCCCTCACCGATTTTCGGCGTTCCATCTTTCCCCTTTGGGAGAATGAAACTAAATTGTAGGGGTTCCGAAGACCGATAAATATATGCAATTAGGGATACACCAGCATGCCCGTGCCAAGGTATTCTCCAAGCTTCACCTCACACCAGCAGGCATCCGTTCAACTGTCAACTCCGGATTCCCCGAGGTGACAGTGACAGCTTAATTAGCAACCACACCTTGACATAGGAGATGACGTATGTAGGCCATGGTTTATACTAAACCAGAGTAAGAGTCAGAGTCAAATCATTTATTTCTCTAGACTTACAAAATAAGCACTTAAACAAGTTAAATTTTTACTGTTTATCAGCTTAATAAATAGTAATTACTATCAAATAACAAAGAAGGTAAAATTGACTTTAATTCACTTAAATTTTTTGGAAGAAGTGAGAAAGAAACCACTGGTAAGTTTGTCGCTTATTAACTAATACAATCTTTGCATAACTAAGTCTAACTATTCTTACATACTATTGTCGGTGTGGAACTGGGCGACATCCGGCCAAGCATTAACATCATTATTGAAATCATCTATGGAGTAATAGGCTTTCTTGATATGATTTCGGTTTATGTGCAGTTTAAATTTACGAATAGACCCGCGGCTTTTCCCGCGTTGACTATTTTATTTTTTCGGTGAAGCCTAATTGTTTGATATATTCTGCTATTCCGGGCAGAGACAAGTCCAACAAATCAAAGATCCTTAAAATCAGCCTCGCCTTTCTTACTATAAGGTGTAACTAAACGGACACTGTTTTATTTATAGAGATTACCAGGACATACACTACACCTATTATTTCCCACTTTGCCACTACGTCACGAAAGCCATCAAGGAGGAATAAAGCGAACCATGTCCTTGCGTAAATCCGTACAATATTTAATTCAGCCGAAAGCCGAGGGGCTGCTCTGAACTCATGTGTGAAGTTAAACGACTCGCAGCCTATAACGCTATGCCGGAGTACCACAGTATACCGCTATGCCGAAGTATCGCAGTATTACCTGATTATACAACTGACAAGAATGGAGTAATAATGTTCTTGAGGGCTAATTTTAGGCGCAGTTCTGACTCTATTACCTATTAAAGGCAGATTCCGAAGTTGGAATAGGTAGGGGATGGGGCTGCGAGTTCACAGTATTGTTATTCTTGGTTTATATGCTTCGTTGGTATTTTTAACCATATTTATTACCATATTATTTTCCTAACTGAAAACCAGCGCAGTATAGGGCAAAGGCTTTATACTGCAAAATGCTGAGCTAGGGTCCCTTTTTACCTATTGTTAGATTTAATTATTCGTTTTATATGACCTGTTAATTTATGTATTGTACCACTCTTTTTGTCATGTAACTATTGGGTAAAATAAACATTTTTTTTTGTTTTTTATCTTTTTGGTTGTATTAAAGACTAATATCATACATTGGTTACTAAGCCATTTAAAACAAAATTATTTTATCTTACGATAACTTCATGCAAGCTTTAGTTAGGCATAAAATGTTATAGGTAAGTAAAATAAAGCGATTTTTAGCAAAAAATCTGGGGAATATTTTGGACAGTTTTCAGTGCAAGTTTCGCACGCACCGCAATAAAGTTACAAAGGATTTTTTCCAAAATGTGTTCAGGCTTCTATCAAAAAATTCGTCAAAAGTCAAAGTCAAAAATTCTTTATTTTTATAAATCCAATAAATGAAAACTTAATTAAATAAGTTGAAATTTTAAAATTAAACACTAACACGAAATCGTGGTTTACCAAAAATGTATCAGGCAAGTAAAAGGTACTTAATATAGAGGTAATGGATGATGGAAACTAACACAAAGTCCCACACCAAAGTCAAAAGCAAACACAGACAGTGTTTGCTTCTATAACATAATAAGGCTGTAATAGACGAATAAACCATGACTTAGGTACGTTAAAAACACAAAACAATCAGAAAAACTACTACCACTGTAGATTATTGTAACAATAGAATTAAATTCCTATCAAACACGCATATAAACAATCTGGCTGTTGATTTAACAAAATCAACAACCCTTATGTCTAAACAGTTTTAATACACCAATAAGAGAATTATTTTTTTATAAAGAAACTTACAAAATACCGACAGTCTAACCAACAAAATCAAACAAACTTACAAAAAATATTCAGGTATATTATTACTTTATTACAGTTATAGATAAAATAAAATTCCAATTTAACCTAATGCAATAAATGTATATAATATTTAGGTGTATATAATGTACTGGCCTTGTGTAAGTTGATATTAAATAATATTAAATTTGACTTAATTATACAACTATATAATATTCTTATATAACATTTAGTAAAAAACATTTTTTTTTTTATAAACTCACAACGAATATAATAGTAGGTAATTGAAAAAGGAATAAAATTTTTTTGCAAAACCCCCTACTAAAGAATTGAAAAAGACAATTCATTTAGTGGGAGAATTAGGCCGTAGACTTAATGAAGTGACAGGAGACTCCCGCTCCGGGTCGTTCTTGGTGCAAAGGATTGCCATTGCTATTCAGCGAGGTAATGCTGCAAGCATTATGGGCACCTTCGCGCCGGGAATGCTCAGGGGCGGGTTATTCAATGACTAATTCTTTGTGTATTTATTGTGTATTTTGACTATGTTTCTACATTTAATAAACTAAATACTTGTCGAAAAAAAAAAATTCATTTATAATTATAATTAAACAAAAAAAAATCGGTGCTGCTTACGCTAGACATAAAACAATTTATTGACAATTCCTACAGTACTTACACAAAAATAAAAGAAACCGCGCCAACTTTAAAAAAAATACCTATAATATCTTTTTAGTTTTTTAGAGTAACAGTACTAAACACAATATAAATTACTAGTAAAGTAATATCTGTGCTATAAGGAAATATAAAAGAATAAAAGATGGTAGCGTATGTTTGCTATAATCATTACATCACATCACACTAATAATGTAAATGCGAAAGTTTTGCTGTTTAAGTGTATGGATGGATATTTGTTACCTCTTCACGACAAAACTACTGAACGGATCGGGTTGAAATTTTGCATTTAAGTAGACCTAAGGCTCGAACAAAACAAAGGCCAGAGAGCAACTTCGTTTTTATAGGGAGGTACTTCTTATCCCATAAATAACAGTACCTGGGTGACCAAGCTTTGCTCGGTTTTTTGCGGTAAATTGTGCTTTTTAGAAATTATAGTAGTACTTCAATAGATGGCAGGAAGAGTCAAATTTTTAGTTTAATTCCTATGTCGATAAGCATAAAGTTGAGTATTGAAAACACGAATAAAATAGTAATACTATTCGACAATAGATGTCATTGATAACGATAAAGTGAATTATTGAAAACATAATTAAACTAATAAAACGACATTCTCTGAAAATGAATCCTAGCTAGATCGATATTTCGCTCCCGAAACCCCCTACTAAATTTCATGAAAATCGTTGGAGCCGTTTCCGAGATCCAGATTATAATATATATATATACAAGAATTGCTCGTTTAAAGGTATAAAGATAATTATATGGAATAAATATAGTAATATATGGAAATGTTTTGTATATAAGATAAGAAACAAAACGTTTCCATAAAAACAACGCGTGCACGAGGCTTTGTGTCGTGCAGAAACCAGTATACAACAAAGCAACATAGCAAGAGTGAATAAGCTGCAAACAGTACCAAAACCCTCTCGTTCGAGTAATAAGCCCGACGCCCATCACAATAATCTGGTGAAACCTCGCTGTGAATAAGGCTGCGAACTGCCTTGACAAATTGATTGGGGTAATCGCGAGTGAGTAACGAGGGTGATAATTAAACTGGAGGATTGTACAGTTGGTACAGCTCGTGAGATTTTACTTTACCTAACGGTTATGTACATGTACAATTGTACATAAATTGTAGATTTGTACGGTAGGTGGTTTTCTAGGAAGGTTTGTTTAAGAAACAAAGACTGCTAGTGCTACACGTAGGCCAAAAAGTATAAATAAAGTAATTAATTTTAAACCGACATTAATTTTTATAGTTTTTTATGAATTTTCATGGATCCCATTGTCAGAACTGAACAAAATTAAAATGGGACTACACGGGAAGCACCAGCTTTCATATAAAAAAAGAATCATTAAAATCGGACCACTCAGTCAAAAGTTCTGAGGTAACAAACATTAAAAAAAAACAGTCGAATTGATAACCTCCTCCTTTTTTTGAAGTCATTAAAAAAAACAGAGGATGCCAACTGGATATGGAGGAGGGCTCCGTTGGTAGTCGGGTAAACTAAAAAGAGGAAGACTTTTTCTTACTTGACAACCGGGTGACGAATGTGTACGTACAATTTAGTGGTAAAAAAGTGACGGTTTAAAAATTAAATATTCGTAGCAGGTTATAAAACTTGATTACATATAGGTACTATACAACATTATTACATAAAAAGCCCTATAAATCAGATATAAACTCGGATGTATGGAGTCACGGAGATTTATTCCATATCAAAGTTTGATTACGAATAATTAAACCTTCTGTGCTAAGTGCATATCGGCTATGGCCTTATGTCAGAGACCTAGACGACATTCCTTAGTTTTTCTTACATCTTGACTGTTTACTATTTTAACACTAAAATCTACTATAGTCTTTTCATAAATAAATTACATGTAATTATAAATAAATAAAAATAAAAAAATAAAAAAGCCTTTTATTCCATAACCATAAAAAACAGTATCGATCATGCTTTTGAAAATAATATCGTAATTTAAAAAAAACATATGTATGTATAATGTAATTGTATGTCAGATTTCGTTGAATGTCAATATAATAATTTAATAATGAATTGAATTTTTTATCGATTGATTAGTATTTGTATATGTCAGTAGTTAGGACCCCTCTCGGGTAAAGGCCTCCTCCAGTTCTGTCCAGTTTTTGCGGTCTTCTGCGACACTTGTCCAATTTTGTGTTTTCAGATATCTTCTGATTTCGTCTGACCATCTTGCTAGGGGTCTACCAATTCTTCTTTTTCCCTTAGGTCCTACATGTAATTACAGTGTCGCTGCGCTCGTTAGTTTGGCTAGACAAACCGATCCAATACAGATGGCGGAAACATTTGCTTACATGCCATCTCAACCCTCCGAGGGATAATGTCGTCACTTTTCACTTGCAGTAAATATGGAAACTGTAAGCGATCCCAACAAGGAACCATCTAGACTAGAGTACCTATGGATTTATAGTGGAGCGGATATTTGAACGCTTTCAAAGAAAATTTAATATCACGCAGTTCATAGTTTACTAGGAATCTGTCATTCCCAATGCCTTCTGGCCTTTGCCCCTATACGCACCCAATATACTGATGTCCTCCATTTTGGAGTATTATATGATAATCCACCATTTTGTTTTTTAATCACCGCACACAATAAAATATAGGACATAATGGTGTCTATTCAGATCTCGCCAGAACTAGACTAAACTAATTTGGCAGGGCTAAAAATGATGCCATCCTTATTATTTCGATCGTTATGAGAGGGACAGCAACATTTTTAGTAGGTACTGTCAAATTCGTTTAGTTTAGTTTTGGCGACATCTGAATTGACACCTTAACATTTTAAAAAAAATCTTAATATCCTAAAGCTGAGATATTCACATGTTAGAAAAAACATAGTTATTGTCATCTGTGAATATTTCAGAGGGCGGGCAGCAGCGCCCCCTGCTACCACTGAACAGCGATCTCACACCCGTATGCCCAGCGTGGGATTATGGGCATTACCCTCCATAATAAACGCCAACAAGGCGCTTATAAGGGGGAGACCTGTGTCCAGCAGTGGGCCAATACAGGCTATTGAGGTTGAGGTTTCAATCTTGACACTTTTGACGTATGAGTCTCTTTAACTGTCGTTCCTTGCATCTAAGGTAGAATAACAAAATGTGTACTTGTAATTCTGTAACGATACCATTTCAAAGTAAAGCGACTAGTTTAACAAAATAGGGTTGCTGACAAATTGATTGTGGTCATCATGTAGACCAACGGACAAAACGGGTGTTAATTGAATAAAAGCCGGATGGGGCTCCGCTACAGTTGGGATTATATGCACGATATGCACATCTGCATACTGACAAGTTAGATTAGATTCTAACAAAGCGTCTCGAAGATCACGCACGCTAGAAACGTGTTCTATGAATTCCCATGATGGAACATACAACTCCCATAAAGTAAAGATAAAGTTATCTTACATATTTATATATACATTTATTCGGCCAAAATAGGTGACCACATAGGAACAGTAAAGACTCTACTACTGAATAAATACATTTATAGTGTTAGCGAATTTCTAAATAAGGATTAAAGCCATTTCATTGATAAATAGGTAATAATTTCATGACTATGCTTGCAGCTTGTCGTTTAAACTTAAACTTTTAGACATTAACTATTGGACTAACTATTATTTATTGTGACATTAACTATTAGAAATATCTTTGACATTTAATTGTGTTTATTAATTTATGATATATTATTTAAGAAATCGATTGCATTTTACCGACTGGGTAATGTTTGTATAAATACTGCTCTTTTTTAATTAAGCCTTTCATTTCATTTCATAGTAGCGTGCCATTCTCTGCCTAAAGTATACTTACAAAATTAAAAAATTACAGAGGCATAAAACAGCTATTTTATGTACCTATCACAAACTGACCAGTGGACTTTTAATAATAGGTACCATTGTTTAACGTTATAATAGTATAATATAGGTGACGGTGCTATTGTGAGTCCGAGTGGTGCCTTAATTAAGGCTGTCGCGTAAGAAGCGTACCAAAATGTGTGTATTTGATATTGACAGCATCAGATGAAAAAAATTATATAGCAAACTTGCAGGCGACTCACACGCTTGAAGCTTGTTTCTAGTATATTTGATTGCACATTTTTGTGTGCTTTAGAGGCGTTAGAACAATGCGCTCAGAGCTGAGAAGGTAAGTAAAAGCATTAAAATTGGAAAGAAACACACAATCTGCCTTTACAAACGTATTACGCAGCAGCTTTTTTGACCATGTTTATTCTCATATAGGTAAATAATTAAAAGGAACCTAGCGGCTACAGTTAGTACTTTAGTATGAGAGGTGCTATAGCTTTTTTTTTCATTATAATTTTTTATATTTACGTTATTATTAACACCTGCCACTTTTTAATCACCAAACCAATTGTGTGTGTGTGTTTTATGTGACAAATAAATGATTTACTTACTTACATCACTATGTGAGTGCGTCCAGTGCTTCGTGAAAAGGGTAAGCTCTGATTAACTTAAGTTTTAATTGTCTTGATATAACCTAACTGCTCTCCATGTAACCAAAAGAGCAATGATTTGTGGCGGCAGAACCATAATTTCCTCGAACATCTGTTCAACGTGGACTAAGTTCGTCTGAAAACCTAGACAATGCGTAATTGGCGCCTTTCACTTTTCAGTAACTAACACCCCGTATCAAAGTATCAAAGACTTTTACGGTCCGCACAAGTCTAAACCCAAATAATCCAATTGTCCGTTGCAAGATAGGTTACCTACTCCGTGTGGGACGGGACACATGAGATAAAAAGCCCAGGATTACGTTATCAGGTCCGAGCCAGCTTCGTCCTCGATACGTTGACGGCTCTGACTCGAGTCAACCTTTTATAGCCGTCGTAAAGTGTGGTCAAATATAAAAAAGTTTTATTGATGATAAATTGACCATAGGAAGTGATAGTGATAAAATGTATATAAAGTATGGGGTCCATGTAATCGGGTGATGGAATGTATATAGATCTCATAACACAAACTTTCCATGGAATGTATATAGATCTTAAATACGTATATAGATCTTATAGACGTATAGAGATCTATATACATTCCATCACCCGATAGTAGGGTAGATAACTACCCTACTTCTATTTTCGGAAGGCCCAACTACTCATGAAAATCATCATCATTATCAACCGAATTTAGTCCACTGCTGGATATAGGCCTCGTTAGGAATGATATAGCGCCCTGTCTTCAGCTTGCCGCATCCAGCATCTCCATGCAGCTTTTCGCCGGTCGTCATCCCACCTGGTCGGAGGGCCTACACTACGTTTACCGACACTACGTGTCGCGGTCTCCCCTCAAGAACAATCAATCAATTTATTTCTTTATTCACAGGGCATATTTTTATTTTGCACTTAGTCAAATAACAATATTAAAATAAAATAAAATCTTCTAGATTTAATTAAATAAAAAATTCCAAGCCTGTATCTAAAAGAAAGTCTTTTACCGAATAGTATGTTTTTTTAGTGTCTTTTTAACTATCTCGTATCATATTTTGGAGTGCTTACAGTAACATAAAATATGCTTTCTTAAATTAATAAATGAAGTCGTAAAATATTTAAATAAAATAAAATCTTCTAGATTTAATTAAATAAAAAATTCCAAGCCTGTATCTGAAAGGAAGTCTTTTACCGAATAGTATGTTTTTTTAGTGTCTTTTTAACTATCTCGTATCATATTTTGGACTGCTTACAGTAACGTAAAATATGCTTTCTTGTATGCATAATGTTTAAATATATATACTTAGAGATAGCATTTTTATTATTAACACGCTAGTTCGAGAGATACGGCCGGCCCACGCCACTTCAGCTAACGAATTATTTGAACTATATCGATAAAATAATATTTGAAAATAATAAACCCTATTCATGTCGATATATCACAAACGATTATAGACTCCAAGCATTTGCTGCAATACTTTGAAGACATAATAGCCACCGGTATCAGTTAAAAAAGCCAATTCCAAAGATTTAAATCGTCAAATTCCATAATCCAAAAGAATCTCAAAAACCTTACAAAAGTTTCCCGAGTTTCCAACTCAGAAACTGTCCCAATAATTCAAGCAGCAATTTTCGCAAACAGCTTCTAACTGGCCCCTGCCATCGGACAGTATTGGTGCTGGCAACTTCAGATGGCATTATCCTATCGACGATGTGACGCATCCATGGAATGGGTGCGCAGCTGTACTGCCTTAAAACTGGGTATGGCCGGGTAGAGAAATAAGGGCCTCTTCACACGGTTACATCTACTTCTTGTAAAAGCTAATGAGAACTTTTTAATGACACGCAACGGCTGCTACAGTAGAGCATGTTCTGCACATAGTGCTTTAAGTCTTTTAAAACTTTATAAGGTACTAGCTGTGCACCGCGGCTTCGCACGCGTTGTTCCTATGGAAACGTTTATAGGTTTTTCTCGCCGTAAAAACCATCCTGGAACTGCAACATAACAAACATTTAAAAAAAAGAATTGGCCAAATTGGTCCAGGCATTATTGAGTTATGCGCTTACCAACACTTTTAGCGATTCATTTTTATAGTATAAAAGATGTAATATAAGCTATGTGCCAATAAGCCAGCCTCCTTACAATCATCATCATCAGCATTTGTTAGTCCACTGCTTGACATAGGCTTCCTCAAATGTGCGTCATAGCACCCCGTTTTCAGGTTGCCGCATTGGCAATCTACCTGCATTTTTTTACTGCTCTTTATCCCACCCGTTCGAAGGCGCCCAACTCAACGCTTTCCCAGTCGCAGCCACTCAAGAATACGTTTACTCCAGGTTCTTTACAAAGCAAGCGCTCAAAATTTAACAAATAAAATATATGTTATTTTAATCGAAATTGGCCATTCGTTTTCAATCACAAAGCCATATCCAAACAACATCTACTTACACAAGTTAATGTTGCCACGTTTTTTGTCTCGGTGCTAAAAATGCTAGCTAAATCACCAGTAACCCCTTCCTCCCTACTCACAACCGGGTACGGCAATTTGGTGTCCGGCCATTGGCGTTTCGGATTCAGATCTGCATAACAAAATGTATCTGTAACGGTCGAGATTATGTAGGACTAAACAATGGAGGCGATGGTCGAATGGCCATCTTTGAGGATCTATTCCGATTTAGGACTGGAAATATGGAAACAGAGTTGGTAAACCTTATGGATACGCTCATTTGGATAACGTGATGTCTGAATAATAAATGTGGGTAAATTGGGAATGAAATCGCTAAAAATATCGATTGAAATAGGCTGGGAAGGAGAAGAAACTCCAGCAATAAAAAGAAGGAGACCTATCATTCACTGCATTGAGAAGGGGAATCTGATTAATGAGGTGATTATATTCTTTTTACTTAGTATTTAATTATATTTATTTATATACTTTTTTTCTGTGTAATAGTCTGTTATACGCCACCGTCTATACCTGTACAATAATCACGTGTCCATCCAAAGGTTGCCTGGAAGAAATCGCTCTTAGCGATAAGGCCGCCCATTGTGCAACTGTTTTTGTGTTTATGTGTTTCTCTTTTCTGTATTTCTGTATCTTGGTGTGCAATAAAGAGTATTTGTATTGTATTGTATTGTGACCTACATGCCTACTTATCGTCCTCACAAAAAAGCTTCATTAAATAAAAACATACTTACTAGAGTAATTCATAAAAATAAACCCTCACAGCTAAAAAACTTAAAATAAAAACGCAACCTAAAAGAAAAAAGGAGATCCTACGTGCATGAAAGATTAATTAAAGTCCAGTTCTTCAGTTCAACAGAAATCTAACAAAAAGTTCGAGAAGAAAGACAGATAAGGGTTAAAAGTGAACCAACGGACGTTTATTTAACTCTCGCGAGATGAAAAAGTAGCCTACAAAGAAGTGAGAAGCCAGCGCTGGATCGATCCAGAAATGTGACGGATTCCACCCAGGGGATGGCATGGAAAGATGAGGACACGGCTGGTGGAAAATTATATCAAGTTGGATCGCAGAATTATGGTTTTTATAATCATTTTTAAATATACAAATGACGCCTTTGAAAACCATGATTATAATATTACTGTAAAAAACTATCATAGTTTGACGAATACATTGCGGATGTCATTCTTAAAACACAAATAAGGTTCGAGAACCCACTTATATGCGTAATGAATTATAATAACCTTTATTGAAAAAGAAAATTACAATCAAATAATAGAAATCGGAATTTTCTTTTTCAATCAATTGTACGTACCTACCTAAGTGGATTAAGTAATTGTAAATACTAGTTTGAATTTATCAAATAATAGAAATAAATTCAAACTAGTATTTAGAATTCAAAAATTCAGCTCACTGCAGACTGTTGCAAACAATCTACAGGTAGCTGCATAACAGCAACTGATCCATATCAATACCAGTCGGATTCGTACCCAATAATGACTTATTTGTTTTACCCCCCATAAGTGTAACGCCAATAAAGCGTTTATCAGGGGGAGGCCTGCGTCCAGCAGTGGACAAATACAGGCTGTTGAGGCCGAGGTTGAAAAAATGACTTTCGTGTTTTTTACCTCACAACTCTGGATGGTCCGATTTTCATTTTTGTTCAGTTCTGACAATGGATCCACGAAAGTCTATGAAAAAACTATAAAAATTTAAGTCGGTTTATGGTTTCTTTAACAAAATCAATTATTTATATCGACTTTAGTCCATCTTGAAAATCCAATCGAAAATTCAGAACAAAATTTAAAGCCATAATCCAAAACCCTGGTAACTTTTGCGACCAACATCTCAAGACGACTAAAATACTTGATCAGAATATAATTCAATTTGAAAATAGTTTACCCTTACCAAGTTGGTTACTATTAGGACTGATTGAATCAGGGTTTCACTGATAGATTTAACTTGTCGTCAAACCAAATATCCAAACAGTTTCAATTAAAGTTATAAACCAGAAGGTAGATAATGTTTTATGTTCGTATATATGGAATATGATATATCGGAATATACAGGGTGGGGCAAATTCAAAAAAATTAAGAACCATTGAATGAGTGACATTGATTGGTATGATTTGATTGGTATGTTACTTTGGGAAAAGTGTTCCTGGTTGTAAATAGAGTCGATTAAGACCAACTTGTTTTTTTTGACAATAAATATTTTTTTATTCAAAATAAAACAGAAAGTTTCTAAGAACTAAACCTTCTAACTACAAAAGAAACGGTAGCTACCCTTAAGGGGCCAAGAATTTGCACCACCCTGTATATCGTTATTCTATGCGTCGATTGATCAAGTCGTGGTCAAGCTGTTGTGTTTGTTTTGATGTCCATTTAAACTTAGCCCAGAAAATCTGTAACGCAGTTTATAGGAAATTGTCTCGCATGGCTTTAAGATCAATTATTTTATATATTTATATTATTTATTTTAAAGCTTACAAGATAATAGTTTCCTGTTGAAATTTCCTCAGATTTACATCATAGACAATAACAAAAAAAGAAATGCACCGACATTGACAGTTTTTAAACGCGTTTATAGACAATTACACAAATACAGTGTAATAATAAGATAAAATAGGTGGGGGCGCCACTTTCACTGGTGTATGCGCCTTTAGAAAAGAACATTACACTACCCAACCCACTGTGACCTAGGTATTAAGTGCGAAATGTTCGTCAAACCTAGTTTCACTAAATGGACTTAGTTAGCGAGTTAGCTAACTTAAATAGCTATACATATAACTTGATCATTCACTGAATCCATCTGGTGCAACTTTAGAGGTCTAACTTGGAAGTGCTTAGAAATGTGAAACATTACCTAGATACATGTTATAGTAAATTCAAATAAAAGTATTATACTATATGGTGCCGGCTTAGAATTTACACCACCCCAACCTCCTCCCGAAGGTGTCGTAAGTGGCGACTAAGGGATATCGACCAGGGGCGGAAAGCAGCGCTTCCTGCAGCAACAATTCTACCACCTAGGTTCAAATCCCGTCAAGTCGAAATTTTTTGGGATTTTATTTCATGGTAATTTTCGTATTTGAATAAATTTTCAAAAAATAATCCTAGACAATATCTTCTAGCCTCAATCATAGATCTCGTATCCATGACTGGTACATACGACTGGACTGGTACTGCACATAATATACATAATAAAACACCCCTAGTAAACATTTGCAGATCGCACAAACATTTATCCCAAGGCGGGAATCGAAGCCGCAACCTCCTGCATCGCTGGCGGATCTTCGCCCGCCGCGCCACATCGGTCGTCATTTCATAAAATTAGTGTGAGCATGACTCCATCCCTTTCAATACAGGGTCGCCACCCTGTATTGAAAAGGATGGATAAATCCCTGCACAAAGTAAATAGAAACGCCAGTAAAGAACAAACTTATCAGGAAGTCTCAAACCTATCAATATTCAACGAGATGAGGGCACCCGACACACAGACCTAGTTCAAACCATCGTTAAAACTTCCCAACTCGAAATAAGTTCCCGAGATTCAAAACAAACCATTATTCAAACAACATCTGACCCGGAGGGAGGATAGACTTATCCAGCGTTCATCACTATCTGTCGTTGTCGTCACTCGCCGTTCACTAACATACAGGGTGTTTGGCATTGTATTGACCGACATAATTTTTTTAAAGGATATGAGCTACATTTCTCCGGTAAAATCAATGTCGAAGTGTCACGGATACCGAAACATCATTCATTCCGTCATTTCTTTTTTGTTTGAAGATGTTATGCAACAAAGGCACTACTTACTACAAATTATTCTAAATTAATAATTTGATTACTGCTGAATACAATCCGCTTTAAAAAAAAGTTTAGACAAAAAACACTCAGGACATTGATTCTACCGGTGAAATGTAGTTCATGACAGCCTAAATTTAAAAAAAATTATCAGTTCTCAAGGATCGTCGAGACAATTCGTTTAAATTGGTCTTACCCAGAATTCTTCGATCAAAATACGAGTACAATGGCATATTTTATGGAGGTAGATTAAAAATCTGTTGTGGTAGAGTCATAACTGAATTAGTTCATACTTACCAAGAATTGAAGGTCAGAGCTGTCAAAGAGTCATAACTGAATTAGTCCTTACTTTTCAATGAAACTACAATAACAACAATAAAGACTCAAGAAGATTAATTAATTGATAATTTTATAAACTTAAATACGCCAAAGATGCTGTTTGTATTGCACTGAAATCTTAGGTTACATACTACTTAGCAACCGTTATGTAGATGGTATGTCATATTAGAAAAGATAAAGAACGATTTCGATAGATCTAGTTTGTCTCTGGCAAAAAAGCGAGCAAAGCCACTAACAGAAGCTAGTTGTACAACAGTTTACACTTCCCCTCCCAGACCATGAACAAGAAATAATAAAGTAATATACAACTTAATAAACTTGAAGTTGTCGCGGAAACTTCGAGTCGAAGACAATTAAAAAGCAGCGAGGTACAAACGTTCTTGGAATACAAAATGAACAGTTCAGGGAGTTTGTTAAATTAATAGCAATTTCTGAGTATACTCTGATTTACTGGATTCGATTTACTTTCGGTTTGTGGCTGTTGCTAATGAAAAATCTAATTTTACAGTCTACTGACCTACATTCTCTCTGCAGAGGGTGCCTCAGTTACGTCGTTGAATTGGTGCCCTAAATGTGGCGTTCTTAAATAAATTAATAAATAAATAAATAATAGTCCTTAAATGCGAGGAACTAAAAGCACAACGATCAGAAATATTCAACTTGCCGAGGTCACACCGCGAAGCCTTTGAAGACCCCAGGAAGGTTCTGCGCCTCTGGACTGAGTTAAGCTGGCTATACTAGCTAACGAAACAATGCAGAAACAAAAGCACTCTTACCCAGGGTTTGGATAAATATACCGGTATTTAAATTGAACTGTTCATACCAGTACTGTTTTTCGTGCATTATACCAGGATTTTACGCGCAAAATACCCGTAAATATACCGGTTCTCTTAGAAAATACCGGTAGTTGAAAGTACCGGTACTCAAAGTATTACATTTATACAGGTACTAACGAAGTACCGGGACTACTTCAAGGTCATTGGTACCGGTATTTGAATATACCGGTATTCCAAGCCCTGTCTTACTATACGTGACAAAGTTAAATGCTATAGTTTGGGGTAGCCGGGTATATTATTCTCAATCTCTATGTGTTGGGTCGTTCCCCCGGGCCGTATCCGTCAGCCGCAACCCCTAGTGTGGACTGCAATCGATATCTATTACACATATTGTCACATTCTCATTTTATAGTAGGTACTTTACTCATACACCGAGCATGAAGCATCGATCATTAAGTTATCGATCGATGTATATCAGAGTCAATACAAAAACTCTTTATTTTATAAAAGTCTTAAAAATTTGAGGGTTTCACTATCAAATATTTAAAACTTCATGGATTTTTCAGTATAAACAAGAGGGTACAAATAAAATAATAAGTAAAACCGACCCGCTTAAAACCGTGATGAAAAGGTACCTTACCTTTTCATCACGGTTGTAAGCGGGTCGACAACGAACCTTATTTGTGTTGGAAGGACACCAACATTTACTTACGAGTACAATAGTTCAAAAGAAGTCACCTTTTACTTATTATTTTATTTGTACCCTCTTGTTTATACTGAAAAATCCAAATAGCAACTAACAATTAAAACTGGGCGTCTTCACACACGTGTATGTACGTGATAATGGACAAAACCTGTGCACTGCAGGTAGTGTCAGTGAATAACCAATAACCCTGTATAACCCACTTTGTTAACTAAAGTTCAACGAGTTGAACTAATTTCTTTTTTACAATTAGATCAAATTTGTAAAGACTTTTTGTAGCTGTGCACCGTAAATGTTAGAAAAACTCATAATATATAGTTTGCAAAATGATGAGCAGATTTTATTAGACTCAAGTTTAATTTTACTGACCTAAACTATCTAACTTTAGTTGACAGAAATATAAACAGCTGAAAAAACTAAAAATTCTAATGACCAGCGGCCCTTCAAATAGGCGCTCGTCATCTTCACCTAGACTTCTATCCCATGCAATAACTCAACACCACTAAATTGATAAACTTTGCCATATTTATTCGCTAAGTGCACATAGGTACATATTGTCTTTTTTAACAATTTCTTGAAATACATTTATAGATTACTATCATAATTAAAACAAGCACTTTGTTACATATACTATAGGTAACTACACTACAGCATAAAGATGCAAATTGCAGTCAGCAAAAACCTTCACCGCAAAGTAAAGGTCCTTATTACAATTTAGCAGCACCCCGACATTAACTCAAAGAGCCCAATTGGGAATGTCTAATCAGTCAGTCCTGAAATTACCACAGGTAGTTCCAACGTTTCAACTCACATCCATCAATTAGAAGAGAAATTACAACGTAAGGTGAGGGAGTGCCTAATGTTTTGTAGACGAGGTTGGGCTATACTTATCAGGTTGTAGAATCAGCGATTTATAAAAGTATCGTTTTAATCAAAGTTTTAAAGGGTATCCTTATTCAGTTATCTATCATGCAGTCTTTCAACAAGATCCTAACTCTACACGCAGGAAAAAATCGGCTGACAAAGTCACAATAAATGATTTCTTGAACATTTTCTGTCGGAACTAAATACTTTGTTACCATAACAGAAAGAGCTAAGTTGAGATTAGCAACTTTTTTATTGTGCGCTGTTTGCCCGGCGTTTAATGTGCAAGGAACAATTTAGCTTCGTCCTAACATCAAAATCAATAAAAAAATGTATAATATAACAATAAAACTAAGAAGTCTATAGACTTCTTAGGTTGCGATTCTTTTGAATGGTTGCATAACTCTTGTGACTGTAGGTATAGTTTTATTTTCATTTATCTTTGTGTTCAGTCTTAATTTATATGTAATGTTTTAATATGTATGCTGTGGAACTAATGGACATTGTCTGAATAAATAAACTTTATATTTATTTATTTTATTATTGCATAGTTAACGAAAGTTAAAAGTTTGTTCCTTAAAATGGGTTTCCTCCCAAGTATCACATGCAAACCACAAACACCCTAGTTTGGAGGTTGCACGTTGATCAGTAGAATCATTTAGAATCATTTATTAACTTGTTTACATGTTGTTAGGTTACATAGGTCTTAGCAGTTAAGTAATAGTCTCAAACATGTACCCCGTTGAGGCGCTACAAAATAACTTAATACTAGTTAAAAACCTAATATAAAATTAAATTAATTAGCTTCAGTGGAGGTTTAGCGACCCCTAATCACCACGATTGGCAGGCAAATGGGTATCAGAGTTAAAATGTTAAGAATACACTGAAAGAAGCTTCTGTCCTTTATCGTCTCTTACGATATCCACGGACTGAGTTGGAGGGGTTGTTTCTTATACCATGAAAAGGTATCACGGTACCAATGAGAAAACGTAATACTGCCGTGCAGGCCCTAAAACGCAGTATGAGAAAAAATGCGTTTTCGAGAAAACCGCAAAAAACATTTTGACGCTGTATTTTTTATATTTCTAGATTTGTATGATAGAATTTTTATTACCACAAGGACTTAGTGACAAGAAATCTAACATTTTCAATTTAAAAATATATATTTACTCTATTAAATTCAAAATAAAAAGGATTTTTTCAAAATCATAGCAGTTACTGCAAGGAAAATGGTACACATATACAGATTAAAATGAAGTAAAAATACTTGATACTGCAAAACCTTTTGATTTATTTGCTTCTTTGCAGACTAATTTGCAGCATAAGTCTTTCTTTACTGCATTTTAATATGCCTCTTGAACTAAATGTACATGTAGTATGAAACAATTTTCGACAATACAATTATAAAAAAAAATTCTAACTTACGAAAATGCCAGGTAGGAATTTATAAAACAAACAAATATTTTTGTACGTACAAGAATAACATTTATTTTTCAATGATATAAGCTAATTCAAACTTAACTTTGGTGTTCTGAACACAGGACGTTTTGCCATGACCTTATAAGTAATACTTATATAACAAATAGAAACATGAGATCTTACACTTGAATGGCACATTTATTACCCAACTAAAAATAAATATAATGCAGTAAGAGAGACTCATGCTTCTATTTAATTAGCTTTAAGTTATTTTTCAGCTCACACACCACCGACTAATACTGCAGTAAACAATGAACATACTGCAATTTAAATGGTAATATTTAAGTTCAAAAGTGATATTACGAAGAGTAAAAGAAAGATTTTTTGATTTTGCTGCACTTTAGTTGGTTTTCACTACATGAACCTTCTTGACTAACACTAATAAAAATATCACATTCAGCACTTTGCTGCGTTTTAATCTGTAGTTCATACAAAATAAATGAGTGATCCATTATGCAGTATTAAAAATTTTGGTACAAAAACTATTTACTGCGTTTTAGTATAAATGCTAATATTATTTTTAGGTGAAGTTTACAGATTTTTTATGGTAATAAAGATATTTACTGCGTTTAACTTGGTAAATTGATGGGTTGTTATTGACGTAACTGCTATTACTGTATTTTAGTTAGTATTTAAATACATTTAGGCATCCAATCTTGAGATACTGCATTCAAAAATTTGGTTTTTCTATGGTGGTGATCATCGAATCAAAAAATCGGTTAGTTCATTGTGTTCCTTAAAGCACGCCCGTTAAAACTCAATATTTAACTAAAAAACGTTAAAAAACCTGTTACTGCGTTTTAGGGCCTGCACGGCAGAATAGCACAGCCAAAATGTTGGTCGATACTCGCTTAAGTTTGTACAAACCGTCAGACAAAACAAACGATAATTATGATGACTCGCCAACATGTGTACTGACCCATTAGATCATTACAAATTTACAATACAGGGTTATTAAAAAACACTGACAACCAACCCTAAGGGTACGTTCACACAGCACGGTTTTACAGAACCGTTTTATCGTATCCGTTTTTAGCGAGTTCACACACATTACTGGATTCCAGACCCAGTTATGTGGGTAAACTCACTCATGCAACTACATCCACCATAGCCGAATAAAAATCTACAGATCTTACACTACACGCAACTATCAAAGGCATTGAATATGTAATTTTGAAATAAATGTCGCATAGGCTCCATATAGATATATATTATATAGTTCATAGGATTCGTTCTTTATCGTACTGACGATAATGTGAGTGAACTGAGTGCGGACAGCCGCGGGTGGTAGGTCCTGTAAAACCGACTACTGTGAGTACACTTACAGGGTGAGTACACAATGGCAGTGTAAAATTGTAGGCTGGGCGTAAAAACACTCATCAAAAAACACTTCCCTGTAATTCACCCTTAAAATTCTAGAGAAAAACACATAATTACACATCGAAATGTATTTACAGATTTGATAGCTGTTGTAACGACACAAGAAGTGGATGTTTTAACACGCTCGTACCATTAGGAGCTACTCTACTGTAATAGTAGGTACACAAATTACGACATAAATTTATTGTTATTATGAATCTAAGCACACCTTTTGCGTGTCCGTTTTTAGGGTTCCATAGCCTGAGGGTACAGACGGGTGTCTGGTAAGTTGCAGCTGTTGGTCTGGACAGAAAACGTCTGAACAAAAAGAAAAAAAAAACACTTTTATTTTGTATTGTGATAAATAGTTAAGAAAATTTCTTGCTACAATTTCTAATAAAATAAAATGAATAAAAAATAAATAATGCTGGACAATTCACACATCATACACCAATATCTGCAGTTTGTACAAACTTTAGTCCCGAGGCGGGAATCGAACCCGCTCCTGCGTCGCAGGCACCTTCGCCCGCTAAGTTATGAAATCAAAAAGATTTTAAAAAATCCATAATTAGGATAATAGAAAACATATATATATTATATAAAGTAGTTGTTTTTCCCTGTTACCTACCTACAAAGTCAATACAAAATATAATCAGTAGGAATGAATTTATTACTATTACACCCTTCACCAAAAAACGTTTTCTTCCCTTAAACACTCATAACTGCAATAAACTCCTAATTAAATTTCATTCGCATTCGAAAATCAACGAAACAGGAGGGTCGAAGGGCACTTTATTGTGGACATAAAAGATTCCCCTTAATTAGTAGCCTCGTTAGCTGAATAAACTGGCTTTTAGTGAGACGCCAGTTTTTAGTCAAATTCCAGAGCTGTTTTATGGAATACTTTCGCCAACGTATTAACCTGGATTAAAAGTAAAATGTTGTCTAGGATTATTGGAAAAAAAATACTAAATACTAAAAAGTAGCGTTGAGTTTCGTGGGTGACAGACTCATTTGATGATTGCCACGCGTCGCGTCTCGTGTAATTTCTGAATTCCATAAAGAAGAAAGAAAGTGACGCTATTATAACATCATAAAAAGATGCCAGTAAGGTGTAGGTATGTAGTAATTTGTATTACTTTACTTTACTTAAGTTCATGCTGCTAACTTATGTTTTCTTGTTGTGTCTAGTGTGTAGCTATTTGTGGGAACCTATTAATGGTCACCATAGTGCTAAACACTGTATTTAATTAGTAAGTACTGAACCGATTTTTCCCCTAAAATAAATAAATAAAATAAAATATACGTGTTTCTGATTCAAGATGTAATCACGCGTTGACGAAACTTATATTCTGACAGAATTTGACCAACATAAGTACATTTAAAAAAACTGACTTCAAATTCCTGAATAAAAGCGACAGATAAAGAGTCCAGCTGTGGACCAATTTTGGGCTGGTTGTGGTTGTAGTTGTGACTTACATATCTGGCAGAATTTGACCAACATAATTTGGCACATTTAAAAAAACCGCCTTCAAATTCCTGAATAAAAGCGACAGATAAAGATAAGTTTGATTCCTTGAGAATCAAACGTATAAGAGTCCAGCTGTGGACCAATTTTGGGCTGGTTGTTGTTACATAAAAAGTCATACAGCCGAATTGAGAACCTACTTTATGAAGTCAGTTAAAAATAAACACTGTCGCAACAATATAACCGGGCGTTTTATGGAGATTATCTAATCGTCTAAGCCTAGGCCTTCCGGGTCATTGTCCATAGCTCTGCAAAGGTACAGCTCAGTGCATTCGTGTGTCCATCCAACCCGAGGCTTCATTAACGAGCTCAATCAACAGCAAATCATCGTACATTTTTTATTAGAGTTAATCTTCCATCGAACATGGAAAATTAACTCCACAATTAGATTCGGGTTTTGGTAGTACTTATATAAATTGAAATTTATATATAACCGAATCTAATTGCTCTTAGTCTGCCGATAATTTGAAGAGGTCCCTCGATTCCTCCAACCCGTAGATCATCGAATCTCAACGCTGACAAATAAATATACGAAAATAAATAAGAGCACAATTAAAAATAAAAGAAATACTATTGTGAAATCGGTCAATAACTTAATATATAAATAAGTTGAAGTAAAAGTATTTAAAAAAGTTCTCTAATATTTCATGGCCATCATTATGTTCGAGAAATAATGAGTTATGTCGATGTACTTAGATTCTAGGTACCTCACGTGCCATTTTCCGGTTTCGAGCAACGTCTGTATAGCCAGAGGGTTTTTTGGTTCATTATTTATGGGCTCTTTTGATGACATACACCAACGCGACTCTTCTCTGAGCTTAGTTCAAACCCAGTTTCAACTAAAGTTAGGCATTTCTGTACCTTAAGGTAACCACAGAACGAATAAGTGAGAGTTTTGTAAAGGTACCTACTGAATTTTGACAGTTTTCAATATAAAGTTTTTCCGTTTTCTTATAAATCCACTACCGTCTCCTGCCCGCATTACAAGTCACCGTACTTTAAAGCAACAGTATAGAAATTATCAATATACATACATACATAGATTAGTACGGAACCTTTATTAAACTGTCCGACTCGCACTTAGCATTCATTAAGAATTCCACAGTCTAGACTCGACTTATAAAGCTTATAGCATACTCAACAAGGAAATTCGTTGTACAAAGGTTCTTTCACATCCACAACTGTCTCTTTTTCTTACCTAAACAATTAATATTCCCAGCTGATAGTGGAGTCAGCTGTTTTCGTCTTTTCTTTATACTTACTCTAGCTGTTATCGTGCCCGATTAAATGTCGATGGGTTTTTGGTGTATAACAGTTTCAGATAAAGACTATGGTCAATGATACAGCCTGCTTGTTCCTGCTAATTCCAGCAAAATACCGCTGCTGCTCTTCTCTTCTTTCTATCCTTTGTCAACCAGTAGATTGTTGTTGCCTTCCTTCAAATTCTTCAATTTCCTTATACTTTGGGCAGATATTGTCCAGTTGCTGTCCGCTATCATTTTGATCATCCTTCCATCTCATTTGTGGCACTGGTCTTTGTTTCCCCCATGGTCTCCATTCTAAGAGTAAGTACTTCTTCATAGTCATACTTCACTTTAGCTGTTATCGTGTCCGATTAAATGTTGATGGGTTTTTGGTGTATTGTTATACACCAAAAACCCATCAACATTTAATCGGACACGAACAGTTTCAGATATGAAACTAAAAGACTATGGTCAATGATACGGCCTGCTTATTCACGCTAATGCCTGAAAAAAGTATTGTATCATCATTCATTCTGGACATCCTATAGACCGGATTATAGTCGCGTAGATTAGCTGGTCAATTCAGATGTATTCGATAGTGTATCACTTTAATATTCTCACTGTGCATTGGCTGTAGGTATTCTGATTACCAACCAATCAAAATAAAAGAAAATTATCCAATAAGCTGAATTGATGATGATTCAGCACTTTTTTCAGAACATCGGACGAAACTTAAAAGCTTATTTACTTACAGTCTGCAGGGCAAAGACCTTCTCTTCCTTTTTTAACCGACTTTAAAAAAAGGAGGAAGTTCTAAATTCGAATGTATATTTCTTTTTTGTTTGTTACCTCAGAACTTTTGACTGGGTGGTCCGATTTTCATGATTCTTACTCTTTTTTATATGAAAGCTGGTGCTTCCCGTGTGGTCCCATTTTTATTTGGTTTAGTTCTGACAATGGTAACCATGAAAATACATGAAAATTTAAGTCGGTTTATAGTTATAAACTAAATTAATTATTCGTCTCTCTATTATTAACTAGCTCTACAACAAGATTCAATGGTAGGTACAACCTACAGGAATAACCTACACTAGCCTAGCCTACAAGGGCTTATATTCACTGAACTCGGTATTAAGTTACTGTATCTGACAGTACCTCCAAATTTCACTGTTGCCAGGGGATTCACTACCCTCTCGAGCCATCAATCGTGAAGCCAAACAATACCTGATAAAAGCTGTCATACCAACGTGAGACGTGATTTGGCCCACGTAAGCAGAGGAGGCGGAAAACTGCCAAGTTACTTTTTCCATTGCCTTATTTCTTGATGATTCGAGATTTTATAAGGCCTCAGATGTTTTGAGATCCAACTTCAAAAGAATTCTTTAGGAATGAGTAGAAGTACTCTACAAGGGTTTTTTTACTTAATTAGTGTGACATTTTTGTTAGTCTATCTATGTAATCTAAGTTTGTAGGTACCTATCAGAATAAATATATTTTCATTTCATTTCTCTACTAATTCCTCCAGGCTGTGAGAGATCACAGCCTGGAGGATCAATGTAGCATGTCAGTCCAAGTTTGAAGTTACTTTGTCCACAGCCTCTTCAGTCCACTGATACGAGTCTTACTGCCATCACACTATACAAAGATGCGAAAGTTTGTATGGATGTATGGATGGGTGGATGTTTGTTACCTTTACGCCAAAACTACTGAACGGATCTGGCTGAAATCACAATACGGTGGTATAATTGTTCTCCGGAAGGCGCTGCCCCCGCCCGGTGGATATCCCTTAGTTGCATCTTACGACACCCGCGCAAAGAGTTGGGGTGGTGCATGTCCCAACCCGGCACCACACGACGACTTTGCGGGTTTGTTCTGCGAGGAAACTTGCTCTCGTATATTACCTAACTAGCTGCGCATCGCGGCTTCGCACGCGTTGTTCCTATGGAAACGTATAAAGGTGATTTTTATCCCACGGGAAATGCTTCACGGGAAAAAAAGGATTCTATGTTTGATTCCAGGATTAGAATTGCCTGTATGCAAAATTTCGCCAGATCCGTCCAGTAGTTTTGGCGTGTAGAAGTAACAAACATACATCCATACATCCATACATCCATACATCCATACATCCATACATCCATACATCCATACATCCATACATCCATACATCCATACATCCATACATCCATACATCCATACATCCATACATCCATACATCCATACATCCATACATCCATACATCCATACATCCATACATCCATACATCCATACATCCATACATCCATACATCCATACATCCATACATCCATACATCCATACATCCATACATCCATACATCCATACATCCATACATCCATACATCCATACATCCATACATCCATACATCCATACATCCATACATCCATACATCCATACATCCATACATCCATACATCCATACATCCATACATCCATACATCCATACATCCATACATCCATACATCCATACATCCATACATCCATACATCCATACATCCATACATCCATACATCCATACATCCATACATCCATACATCCATACATCCATACATCCATACATCCATACATCCATACATCCATACATCCATACATCCATACATCCATACATCCATACATCCATACATCCATACATCCATACATCCATACATCCATACATCCATACATCCATACATCCATACATCCATACATCCATACATCCATACATCCATACATCCATACATCCATACATCCATACATCCATACATCCATACATCCATACATCCATACAAACTTTCGCCTTTATAATATTAGTGTAATTAGTGTGATCTCTCAAAACTTGCACCACCACCCTTCTTGTATAAGCACAGCCAAGTAAAACTCGATTGACATGAACATGACTGGTCGTTTCCACGTCATTTTATATTTTCTGCGAGTTCCTATCTCGTTACTTGGATTTTGAAGCTTCTGCTTGCGACTTCGCTCGTGTCCGTAGCAGGATACAAATATCCTGCATATATCATAAAATATATCACCTGACATATTTTATCATCGAGATTTTCTAGTATCTACTATACATATAATCTCTATGTATTTTATAGATAAATTTAAATCCTGTATAGTTTTTTGTTACAACTACAACTTGGAGTTCTTGCAGAATAATAAGAAATAAAACTAATCAGTAATTTTCCCTAACATAGAATAAATCATAATTTTAAGAAAATAAACCTATCAAAAAATATTTTTTGTATTTTTGCAATAAAAAAAGGCTTTTTTATTTATATTTTATTCGTTTTATCATCATCATCATCGTCATCATCAGCCTATATTAGTCCACTGCTGGACATAGGCCTCTTCTAATGAACGCCATAGCGCCCTGATTTATTTTATAGTTTATAGTAAGTAATTCATTATCACAAAAAACAAAGGGTCTGACTTCAGAAAAACTATAGATGCTTTAACTTTAAATGATATGGATCAGTTGAGCTACCTGGAGATTGTATACAACAGTCTGTAGTTAGTTGAATTGTTTCAATTATAAATACTAGATCTAATTTATTTCTATTATCTAATTGTAATTTTATTATTCAATAAATTAAAAAAAAAACAGTTTGATGAATACTTAAGTACAACTATGCAATTAAAAAAACTATCACGGGAAACTTGTTTTACCAATCAACCAGAAAAACCAGCATTTTAAAATAATTTTATGGAATAATACGTATCTACTACCCTAAGCAAAAAAAAATGACACAAAATACTCGTTAAAATTCTTCTCTGCCTAGAGATACAAATACCTAGATACAACGCTGATATTCTCATCATAAAAAACTCCATTTTCCCTCTTTACTTTATCTCATATTCTTACTTTGCGATTTGCTGAGGTAAGATACGTCTGTTTGTGTCGACGGTAAAATATCTCAAAAACGATTTCGAAACTTTGTTTGTGGTTTTGTTTCAGCTAAATTATCTTTGAATTGCATTTGGGGGAGATAGAAGTCCAAATTGATCGAGAAATGATGGCAGTTTAAAGAATTTAGGGTGGGTTTTGCCGTGTGATGTGGAATGTCGAAATAGATTTTTTGTCAGCATATTTTCAGAGCCCTGTATAAGAAAAACTCGTGCAGATTTGGTAAACGGGTCATTGAGGTGGTACCTTCTTTTTTTTATTAGAAATAGACCTTCGTTTGACCGCAATCTCACATGATGGAAAGCGAAGATGCGGCCGACGATGTATCACGAAGATCTAGAAGATGGCTACTCCGGACGACATTCCGAAACACAATTGAGTTGCTTCACGGACTGGCCCAGTCCGGAGGGTGGTGCCAAGCCACGGCCGAAGCCTACCACCAGAGGGTACCGCTCTTAGCACCACACAGAACGTATCAGAGGGTCAACACCTACGGACGTGAGCGATACTGTCCCCCAGATCTTCTTTAACAAAATTGGAAGTTTAAGATGATGCCGCTGAGGTTGTGTTCATCAATTAATTCTTACCATCATCGTAATAAATAACTAACAATTTTTTCTTTATTTTTCAGGTAAGTCAACATAGAGCCATTAGTGCGGGTAAGAGTACCAACATTACGACTTGACTATTCGAGGGGAATTTAGGTCGCATACCCGAGCCGATATGACAACGCCACCTATTTCATCATATTACGTTTAAATGAAATTTTAAAAATCCATCGTACTGTTCGTGGTATCTATTAGAAGCATTTTTTAATACCTCAGTAATAGTTTTATCTTATATAGTTTAGGAAGAGATGCGAAAATAGAGTTTGATGGCCAAAAAGCGCAATTTCGTATATCTGCCTAAGCTTTACAAAATGAAACTATTACAGAGGCATTCATAAATAACTTGTATTAGATACTTAACTACCCCAAACGATAGGATGGATTTTTAAAAAATCCTGTGTTTAACGTAATAATAAGATAAAATTGTTGGGGGCGCCACTTTCACTGGTGTATAGGCCTTAATTGATTTTCTCTGATAAATAAATATATAGCGCGATAAATACCCAAGAAAACTCTGCTAATAGATCTATAACCTAAAAATGAATCATTTTACCCCAAAGTTTCTACTGCAAAAATCACTTTACCCCAAAACCGAAATAAATGTAAAGCAACGTCATAATTGTAATGATGATTGAGAACGGTGAAAACATTCCGGCGGCCGTTAAGGCGATTCAGTTTCCAAATTAAAATTAAAACCGTCTGGGCTTGTTGAATCGTTAGTCTTAATTTGAGTTTCCAAATGTGCTTGTGTGCGGTGTTAGCGGAGCGACGGCGATGCTATAATATGAAACGTTAGGGTTGCATTGCAGAAAGAAGTCTTCTAAAATGAATCAAATCGATGTGTAAGCAATAGAATACCTGCATAATAATACCTAAGAAATTTATTTCTGCTGTCATTCTCGCGATTATTAGATCTCTACGAATATTATTATAAGGAGTTAAGATTTGATTGTATGTTTTTTTGCATTGAATTGGGTCCGAACTTGCTGGACCGAGCCGAGGTAGCTGAGCACACCTAAGGCCTCATACAATCGTACTTTCCGATTCACTTGGAAACGATGGTGAGACGCACTTTTTCATTCAAAACGCGGTCCATTTCAGTCGTCGTGAAACAGCAACAAAACTTGCCGCTGAAATTTGAGAGATATTTAAGAACATTTATGAAATCGTATAAAACTTGCAGACTATGGAGTCATAGCAAGGTTTGACTCCGCTATAGCAGGTTGACCAAACACAAACAGAGGTAGCTTTTAGGGCTGTCAGTTAAAATGGCTAAGATCCTGTATAGCTCGTGCTTATTTTGACATGACATCCCATTGAAAATATCTCCTCTCCTTGAAAGATCTCACTCCATCTAAGGTATAAAAGTTTTTTTTAATTCTTATTCGATTCTTCCGGCTCCCTCAACACAGTTCAGCCTAGCATGAAGTGTAACACATGGTTTAAATTGAAATGCACAGTCAGCGCGGGTGATTGACGAGCGGCCGCGGTGAGCAAATACGATACCCAATAGGATTTACAACACGACGACGTCACGACCGGGATGTGGTACCGAGTTTAGTGAGCTTTTTAGATAAAGCTGACTGATAAGTGGATAACTGCGAGAATAAATTAGGTATATGATAAAGGGCACTGAGATCCGCCAACGCACAATCAAACAACACCAAGACCACTGGGCAAGTATTCCAGATTGCAGACAGTCGAAGGAGGCCTTCCCGGTTTTAAACCCGAGATACTCCCGAAAGCTACTCAATCTGAAGCGTGACAAACTCCGACTAATTGTCGGCATTGTCACTGGACATTGCATGCTAAACAAACACCTATTTAATCTGGGTATCACGGACAGCCCCCTATGCAGAGGGTGCATGAACGCAGAGGAGACGGCCGCGCATGTGCTTGTAGAGTGGGAATGGTATAGGCCCTTTGTAAAAGACTTAAAATCAAGTTCTCAATTCGTTTTTTTGTTACCTTAGAACTTTTGACTGAATGTCGAAAGGTATGGAAGAAATTTCTGATAGGTAAGTGATGAATTTAGAAATTACCGTCTGTCAGTTTTTATTTTTACTTTATTTATTCTTCTCCTGCGTATGCACCATCCCTTATGGTGTTTGCTTTCCTAAATTATTTTATTTGTTTTGTCTAAAAATAATTAAATTTAATAAAAGATAAAAACGACATCAAGAATGTACCTACAGTGTAATAAATAAATAAAATAGGAATTCAATTTGGATTTAAGCGGGTTAACTACGAACCATATCTGTGTGTAGTTAACCCGCTTACATCCGTAATGAATTCGTCAAACTACGAAAGTTTTTATATAAATAGGAATGATATAAGTAGATAAGCATTCCTTCGTTAAAACATAATACTTTTTTTTCAAACACTAAGAAGGCAGACAAAACAGATCCAAAAGACACCGTTACTCAGTCCTGAACTGCAGACTTCCAAAGCGTCCACTCCAAGTCGGAGATAGGAAGCGAGGGCCAACTTACATCGATACGTTTATTCGCTCCACTATTTGATTTAGAGGCTAACTTTGTTTCTCAGTCTTTACTTGCGTGGTAGGGTTGCCTCTAATAAGAAGGAGAGATATAGTACATATATCGTCTTTTGTCTGAAGAACTGATGAATCTGCATCAACAGAATATCTGTGCAGCGTAAAATCATTGCTATACAGGCAATGCAGAGCGTCTTAGGAACGCTTCCGATTGGTATTGATATGGATAATTTAAGCTATCTCTAGATTGTTTAAAACTGTCTGCGGATATTAATAATAACAATAAAAATCATTTATTTTTCTTCTTAAAGGTTCTCATACAAAATATAGCCGTCTAATTTAGTAGTTATAGTGGTGTATTGTGAAGACTGGTGTCTGATGCAGGTTTAATAAAACCTGTACTACAGGTCACCAGGGCTTCACTCCACGGAGCCGTATACCCGGATAGCTCAACTGTTTCAACTGTGTAATGTATACCAGTAGTATATTCTTAAATTCCCATTTTAATTGCAAAACCTTTTTAAATAAAGTACCAAGTAGGTAAGTATTTAAAATAATTTGCAGAGGTAGAAAATTCTTTGAAATGTTGTACATATTAGTCCAGTAGCGAATTATGCAATTTATACAACTACTAGGTACCTGCATAAGTTATTTAATGCCTTGAGCACTTCTTTCGGACCAAGTTTTTCATTAAAACTTTTAATCCAAGCACTTTTACAACTAAAATGGCTGAATAAAAAGTCTAGGCACAATGAGTTTTGTTTTTGAATTACCAAACTTTTTTGTAGAGTGAAAACCTAATGTAATTTTGAAATGGTGACAGCCCTGGGCTTAGGATTTTACTTGGAGCGTCTAACCACAATCTTAGTTTAATCAGGGGAGGTAAGTAATGTGCCGAATAAAAACTTGTAGCTTAGTCACATTATCACACTTCACACTAATATTTTAAATACGAAAGTTTGGATGGATGGATGTTTGTTACTTCTTCACACCAAAACTACAGGAAAAGGATTGGGCTGATGAAATTTTTCGTTAGTAGTTTGGGGCCTCGAATAAAACATTAGGCATACTTTTTATGTAATGGGATTGAAATTACTATTAAACGTTTCCTTTCTATGGAAACGTTTAAAAGTAATGCGGGCGAAGCCGCGGGCAGAAAAAGTTATCTATAATTTGGCCGAGTGTTGACGAGTCGAGGACGACCACCGTGGCGGATGAAGATCCGCCTTCAACGCAGGAGGTTGCGGGTTATTTGTTCCGAGTGTTCTGTCATAGGAACACTTAAAATTCTATAATATCCTATAATAAAAAAACGGGGGGGAGGGCAAAAGGAGTAAAAGAGTCTACCAACATGTTTGCATTTAAGCCAATTAGCCAATTGGCTAACAAATCTAAAAAAATCTTCCTTTCACGACTCTACTTTTTGTTTTAATGTACAGGGTTCCCAACCTCGCTGTTTGTTGACAGTGCTAGAAGCAAACTTCATTATTTGTCGTATTTATCGTATCGTGTCGTACGATG
Source organism: Eupithecia tripunctaria (assembly GCA_955876795.1). NCBI lineage: Eukaryota > Metazoa > Arthropoda > Insecta > Lepidoptera > Geometridae > Eupithecia > Eupithecia tripunctaria. The sequence goes on from OY041604.1 coordinate 3,168,300, forward strand.
TAAAACCGTAAGCTAAGCCCGACGAGTTATTAAATTCGCACATGGCACGCACCACTAATTATCGGCGAACACGCGCTACTCTGAAACAGTTTCAGTATACTAGCATAGATATTTCTCTCTGACAATCTGACTACTTGAGTGCTAGTGACTTTTGAGACTGCAACTCGGTAAGCGTAGTGCAGGATGCCCTTTGCCCTGCTCTGGTTACGATCTACCTCAAGCGATTCCATCATCTCCATCTAACTCAGAGTCTGTTACATTTTTGATATTCTATTCTGAGAAGAGCTTTTCCGGTTTACTGGAATATTGACAGACTGCAGAGAAAGTTCCGAAGTGCACTTACTTGCAGCAAGAAGTTTCAGGTGTTTTGATTGCGACAACTTAAAGTTTTCATAACCGGAGTGGATTTGATGAAAAGTTTTCGTTATCGAACACGTGTGGTGCATGAATGGACGTAGAAGTATATTTATTTTTAACCGACTTCAAAAAAGGTGGAGGTTCTCAATAAATGGTAAGCTCGCGTCAGAGTCACCTTGTTAAGGCGCATATCCGAGCCAATATGATAGCGCCACCTATTTTATCATATTATTACGTTTAGGAAATTTTAAAAATCCATCGTACAGTTATTTGTATCTATTATCAGCAATTTTTTAATACCTCTGTGATAGTTTTTTCTTATATAGTTTAGGTGATGCAAAAATAGAGTTTGGTGGCCAAAAAGCGCAACTTTGTATCGCTGCCTAAGCTTTACAAAATGAAACTATTTCAGAGGCATGAATTAATAACTTAAAATGAATACCACAAACTGTAGGATGGATTTTTAAAACTAAAACCTGTATTTAACGTAATAATAAGATAAAATAGGTGGGGGTGCCACTTTCACTGGTGTATGAGCTTAAAAGTTTATTTCTAAGGGAAGGTCCGAATGAAACGAGTCTCGTAGTAGCCATCATTGATTCTGTATTCTTCAAAAATTAATATGGTCCACTTGTGCTGATCAGTTAGTTTAACAGTAGACCTCTCCCAATAACGGGATGCAAATCGCAGGTTGGTTAATCATTGCGTAATGAAAGCTCTGACTTTGTAAAGTTGGTAGCTCATTGTTCTACATCCTTCCGTGAGTTCCGAACACACTGTATATTTACATATTTTACACCCTGTATGTTAAGGGTTATTTATGGCGTTACTCATTTTAAAAGCTTTTGTTGTGTGTTTACGCTTTCATAAGAAATTAAGTTAACTATATACTTATGTTGAGCTTTGTTTTTACTGTTGTATAATATCTGTACTTGCCTAGTGCGGGGATTATAGGAAATGGTCTCACATTAAATCATGATAATTGAGTTTGCCTTTTTTTTCTATTAGCTGACTTCAATTCTATGGTTTTCTCATGAATGCCATTGTTTAAACTGGACCAAATTGCAATGGCACCGGCATTCAAATAAAAAAATAATCATCAAAATCGGATCATTCAGTCAAAAGTTCTCAGGTAACAAACATAACCAAAACGAGTTGTAACCCTCCTCCTTTTTTAGTCGGTTTAACATGTAACGCTTGCGTAAAAAGTAAAAAGGAAACAAACAACATACAACGCGTGTAAACCCGCGGCCAAAAATTAGTAAAATCATAATCCCTTCGAGCACCGTAAACAACTTCGTACAACCAAACTCCATTTCAAATTCAATCAAAGGATGCGGCAATCCTCTTTAACACTGAAAAACCACTATGGTGGTCGGTACACTATGACCTAAGTCCCATTTCCATATGCATGAGTGGCAGAGGCAGATACACGGTCGTATTATTTATATATAGCTGTGCTAATCTATTCTGCACCCTATACGATGGGTAGAGAACGGTTTATTCAATGGATGAACTCTCGAGAGTCCATTTGACTAGCACACATTAGTAAAAGTTCCCCAGCTCCCGGCGTAGGTTGTCTGTTATTGTGGGAAAGTGAGGATATGACGTCGATTTTTCTATTTTTGGTGACAATGTTAACGGGCCCGGAAGAAAGGGCGGATTTTTCCGTTTTTGAAATAGACATACCGTGCGGCAAACATTCCTACCCTGTAGGCCAGAATGACCCAGGATGACTAACCTGTCAGCCAGGATAATTCGTACTTGAAGAGAAGTTATTAGAAAAATAATCCACCCCACTGCTGTTTATCGAAAAAAAAACAACAAACTTAAAAAAAACGAAATTAAGTTATCGTTTGCCTTCTCTATGGCAGTCCATTGCCATATTAAAATAAAAGTAAAGGAATTTTTTCACCTAATTTATGTATATCTACTCATATCTCCCTAAAGCTTGCCGCTCACCTCGAAAGTATCACTGCAGCACAGCACAAAAACGTAAAAAAACTATCAGACATGGGCTTGTAACATTTTGGTGAATTTTTTGACGATCTCTGTGTCGCGGTGGGCGAAGATCCGCCTGTGATCCAGGAAGACGCGGGTTCGTCTCGCCATGTTTGTACGATCTGCAGATATTTGTTCAGGGTGTTCTTTATATTTTCTATGTATAATAAAAAAATATCTATTTATGTATTGTATCATGTATATTAGTTATCTAGTACCCGTAACACAAGCTCTGCTTAGCTTGAGGCTAGATAATGCTGTGGAATTATTTATTTTATTGGCGGTGTCAGACAGCATGCATGTGAGAAGACTTACCATTTCATCAGTGTATCTAAAAATAACGAGTCTAAACCCATATTTGAATGCACGTTTTGGTGCTGTGTTTTAGCGGATTGGATTTACTAGCACAGATCGATAAACTAGATAAAATAAAATGACCTAGGAATAAAAAACCTAGCCAGATCTCATTTTATTGACGCAATTGAATAAAGAATTATGAAGAAACACTGAGTTAGTCGTATCTAAGAGGATTCGACCACGTCAAATTTTCTACTACAAGGTAAATAAATAAAACAATTTGACATTTGACAGCTGCGGTTAACCTGCAAACGCGTTCACAAACTATGCTCTATTTCACGAACGACAAAAATCCGCTATTCCTCCAAACCCACAGTCACACTACCTCTCACTATCCGAAATAAAATATTTATAGAACGGAGAGCACTTTTTCTCTTTGATTCAGTGGTTTTATTGGCGGTCCGTTTCGCGGTTATAAATGTGAGGGGTGGGGGCAGGGGTGATAAATAAAATTAGTCACGAAACATGATTCCTTTTACTCGATTTGACGATCGTAATCGGTGGAATTTCGCTTGAAGTAGACGATTGAATCTGGCTAGACTTTTTTTAGATCTCGCACTTTAATTACATATTTTTAATTTCTATCTCAACAGTAAACAAGTCCACGTTCAATACAAAGGTTGAAGAAAATATATTTGACGACCTCTGTGGCGCAGCGGGCGAAGGTCCGCCTTTAAGGCAGGAAGTTGCGGGTTCGATTCCTGCCTTGGGACAAATGTTTGTACGATCTGTAGTTTAGGATGTTCTGGATTACTTGGTGTTTTATGTATACTAAAAATATCTATGTAATGCATTGCATTAAGTATATCAGTTATCTAGTACCCATAACACAAGCTCTGCTTAGCTTAGCGCTAGATAATGCTGTGTGAGTTGTCCAGGATTATTTATCTTTATTTATTTATTATATTAATGCTGCAGAACATGCCTCCTTTAAATAAGGAGGATTTTGTCATAATTACCATGCTTGGTAGGCGAACTGGTACCCGCAGTGGAAGTATTAGATATACACAGAAGGAAGATTTCTTTCCTATGGTAGGTTCCCTAAGTATATCCACTCTTAACTCTCTCGGAACTCTTACGATATCCACGGACTGAGTTGAAGAAGTCGATTCTTACGACTGCCAATGCTATGAAACTTAGAGATACCATTCTAATAATTGAGATTGAAAACAATAAACTGACTTCAATTCATCGAGTTAGAATCCTAATCTCGATGCATCAAATAGATTATTTATGATTCTAATCCTTACAATCTTAATGTTTTTTTCTCCAGGCTAACTAGGCCTGGAAAGCAAAAGTTAGTCCAAAAATTCTAATGTACTTTTAACGGCTCTGAGGTAAAGGGTGCCCCACGTACCTTAGTTTCCCCGATATAAATAATCCCCAATCCTAATCCACTTTGCGCAATTTATTCCCCACATTCTTTGGAGCGCCGCAAGTTTAGGAAACTTTTCTAAAGTTTCCAACGATAACTTTTGCAGATTAGAGAAGCTTCACATGGGGCGATACGACAAACGAACATTTTATTCTTGAAATAATAGGTACCTATGTCATTTGATTGTCTTGAGAAAACTTAAATCTTCAAATTCCTTACGTTCTGTTTTCACTGTCTTTTTATAATTTACTTACTTCTTTCCATTCAAAAGTTGCCTGGAAAAGATTTTGCTTCTTAGCAATAAGGTCGTCCATTTTTTATCTTACGTGTATGTAATTTCTTTTGTATTGCATTTTTGTATTGTATTGTATTTTTTTTAAGGATTCGAGATCGATTTCGAAACCATGGTCTCACTTTGTGTCTTTTTTCCCTCTTTATATATCTCAGCAACCACCGCAGCCATTATCTTTGTAATTATAATAATAATACATTTCGTGCTGGCTGTACGGATTTAAAGAAATAAAAATGAAAACACAATAATTTTCAGTATAAACTATGAAAATAACGAATGATTGACTGTAAAAGGGCCTAAGGAATTAAGGAAAACAATAGAGATACACGTACACACATTTTACACAACAAATGTAAAAAGCGGATTTAAGGATTAAATCGACTAAATCTAAATAAACACGAGATACCTTTGAATTTTTTTAAAAGGTAAATTTATGCTATAGCTATCCGCAGATTCTTCTCCAACCTTACTCATATTTTACAAAATAACCTTAAAAATACCTTCTAAAGTTTTTCCTACAACAAACTTAATAAACTACATAGATACCTAACTCCACGGGTCGGGGTGAACGCACAAGCAATAATCAAAGCTAAGTAACCGTAAGAAGGTTCATTTCGTGTTTCCTCCAGGATTAAGTTCTGGAACTTATTGCATGACCTAGAAAGTAATTCGATGGTTAGCACGCGATCGCACAGATTAACTGCTAGTTGGTAGAGCACGCAAGGGCACAGGGAAAGATCGGAGAAGCTGGCACAGAATTAGGATCCTCAATTCCTCATCTACCGCTACACTACGAGATTTTGGATGGTTGTGATGTCAGTCGTCTTATAATTGATTTTCTTTTAAAAACTATAAACCCACTTCAATCATAATAATATAGTTTTTTCATGGATCCCATTGTCAAAACTGGACCAAATTAAAATGGAATCACACGGGAAGCACCAGCTTTCAAATAAAAAAAGAATCATGAAAATCGAATCACCCAGTCAAAAGTCCTGCGTTACAAACAAAAAAAACCAGTCGAATTGAGAAATTCCTTTTTTTTAAATCGGTTAAAAAACACTAAATTGGCCCGTTTAATAATCACATTTATAACACTAATTTATAAATGCGAAAGTTTGGATATTTTGATTTATGGATGGATGTTTGTTACCTCTTCATGCTAAAATTACTGAACGGATCGGACTGAAATTTTGCATACAGGTAATGCTATATGGATGTATAGATGCAGGTAATACATCCATACATCCACGCAAACATAATACAACATTATAAATATTATAGTGTGATTGTGATTTCTATTGTTTAAATTCAAATAAATGACACAGTGAAACACCGAAGTAGTAGGGTCGGCACTCAGCAGACAAAAAAAATTTAGAATGGTACCTACTTAGTCTAAAAAAAGTTCATCTGAGTTGCGTTTGAGTATTCGAGCGTTACCCAGCCATTTCACTTGCACTGTGGCATAATCCGATGATTAGTGGTTTGTGGCTATTTTAATTTATAGCAAACTAAATTCCTTTATTGTTTTTCTTCGTTCAACAATAAAGCACGAATTAAGTAAACGCTAGCAAATACAAGCAGCACAATAAACACATTGTATTGCCTGATAAGAAAAGCTAAACATAAAGTAAGGCTATTTTTGTATATTCATCTAAAAAAATTAAATTAATTTTTCTACTATTTTCATAACAGTAGAGCGATTTTTCATAATTTTAATAGTTTTTTTACAATAGTAGGTACTAATAGCAATAGGTACCTATGCATAGTTAAACAGTGTTTTTTTTCATAGATGGTCTGGTGCTGACTTAGAATTCGCCCCACCCCATCTCTTCCCGTGGGTGTCGTAAGAGGCGACTAAGATATCCACCGGTGGGGCGGGTAGCAGCGCCCCCTGCAGAACAATTCTACCACCTAACTGCGATCCCCAACCCGCATACCCAGCTTTGGGATTATGGGCTATACCCTCCATTTAATCATTTATCATGGACGCCTGCGTCCAGCAGTGGACCAATATAGGCTGTTGAGGTTGAGATTGAAAAAGCGATTTTTCCAAAATTTTAATAGTTTATACCAAGCGCGTGTAATAGGTACCTATGCAGAGGTAAACAGTGTTTTTTTCCATAGGGACATTAATTGCAAAAAAAAACAAATCCTTGCAGGTAGAATAGATGATAGAGAATAAAAGACTCACACTTAAATCTAAAAGAAACTATTAACAACAAGACAAATAATAGATTCAGGCGTTACTTTGCGGAAATCCATTGTAAATATAAGAATGAAAAATATTTAGTAACAATTCCGCGAAAAAAACCTTCTGCGATAAAATCTAACAAATTATACAAAATTACACATTTATACAAAATGAAAGAACATTTATCAAAGTAAGTCGTCAAATAGTTTCGCCACGAGACATCACCAGGTCGCCACACCACTCGATCTTGACACTGAGAGCGCCAAACAACAACGGCAGAGTCCCACCAGAGATGTTGCCACTCCGAGCTCCGCGCGCCAAGTCTTGGCGTCATCTCTGGTCTGGTAATTGTTACTAAATATTTTTCATTCTTATATTTACAGCAAGACAACTTAAAATTAAGCAACAATTACCGGTATTATCGGTCAAGAGCGATCTCTACCAGACAACCATGGCACCTGTTCTCATCCGCACACATACCATACGTCCACTGCAAACCTTCCCCAAACGACAAGCGGTTGGTTACCAAAGGTGAACACAATTTAAGACTATCTGATTATGCTTCAATCCTTGAAGAAACTCGTTCAAGTCGATCTAGGTACGCTGAGTACTTAAATCAGAACCTCCAAGTAGGAAAACGACCGTTTAGTACAATTTACTAATATGTGAAAATGACCTGAGCGTACGACGGTCGTAGCAAAACTTCTGGAAATAAACGCTTACGTTCTGAAACCGTCACAAATAAAAAAAAATACTTTTTCAATGAATTCTTCTTACAAAACAGCTTTTCAATATTTAAAAACACGAAATTGGCTCTTTTATACGAACGTCAGCTTAAGAATAAAATCCTAAGATTAATTTAGTGTTTGAAACAGCACTTAGAGTGACTTATTAAGTGCACTCTAACCGCTATAGATTAATAACTCGCGATAACTGTCTCAGTTTCAGATAGGGACGGATTAAGGACAGAATGATAGGGGCTTGCTAACCCCCATAGGCTCTGGGCTCTCTCTGTGAAATCGCAGGACTCGATCGCACTATCACTGCCAAAGATGACTACATTGCGTTCTACAGTATTGGCACGCTGGTGTTGTTCGTTAACACACCACGCTTAGAAACAGAAAAGTTTTGTAGTCCGCTTTACAAGTTAGATACAATGAGGTATCTACTAAAGACTTTTTGATAAAAGATAAGATAAAATTTCCCCAATTCATAATAAAAGGAGTGGTGCCTATATTAACAGGACATATAAAACTAATAATTAGGTACTTAAATCTAACAATACATTGGGTAAAAATCTCTTTAAACCCAATGTATTGTTAGATTTAAGTAGCTCTAGTAGCCCTAGCTCAGCATTTTGCAGTATAAAGCATTTACCCAATACTGCGCTGGTTTTCAGTTATGAGTGACGACAATACAATAGACAGCTGGATACCTAATCATAGACAAAATATTATAAAATGTAATTAATACAAACAAAAAAAACATCACAAGGAAAAATTACAATACGAAATTGGGGGCCTGACCTGCTCAATAATTACACAGCACGTTAGCATACCATAATGTAATAGTATTTTCAGTTAATTTTCCTTTTTTTCAGCTCTGTCGAAATAAAAAATCCTGAAATAAAAAAATTAAAATTTCGTCTATATTTTTTATTTTGTCTGAGTATGTCAGGTGCAATTTCAAAAACGTGTTTTTGCCCTAATTAAAGCCTGGATTACACGTATATAGATAAGTTTAAATGAAGATGCAATTGTTCTCATTGTGTAGGGCCATCCCTGCGTACTAAGAATAATGGCGTAGCATCTTCATTTATGCTTGACTGGGATTAAAATGAAAGGTAGTCTTTTACTCCAGGGATGATAATAATCGCTAATTGATAATATTGTCGCTGGTGATTTGCATTAACACACCTATAAAAACAGGAAATTTATACAGTCCTCTTTACTTTATAAATACCAATACCTATGAGTACTGATGTACTTACTAAGGATACCTCAATTTGGGGCATAACCTGCTTAATAGTATTGCATAAAATAAGTTTGATAGTATATTTCTATATTTTTTTTTAAATTATCTATAACAATTTTTCTTTTTGGCAGCTGTAATTCCAAAATCCTGTTTTAAGCCCCCCTTAAACCTGGATGACACTAAGTCCATCCCTGTATCCTGAGAACAATGGCGTCGCATCTTCATTTATGCTTAGCTAAGATAAAAAATGATAGTTTTTTACTCCAGGGACAATAATAATTGCTGTCGCGACTTCGCGTTAACGTTCATAAATGTCATGAAAGACCTTTAAGAAGACGAATATTTCCTTTGAGCCGAGTACTGATTAGTGTTACAGGTCGTTATGTACCATTCGCAGAGAGCATAAATGGCTTCACCTCAACCTCAACCTCCACCTGCTGGACGTAGACCTCCCCCTGATAAGCGCCTTACTGGCGTTTATATCAAGGAGGGTAGGCCCATAATCCCCACGCTGGGCATGCGGGTTGGGGATCGTAGTTTGGTGGTATATTGTTCTGCAGGGTGCGCTGCTGCCAGCCCCCCGGTGGATATCCCTTAGTCGGCTCTTACGACACCCGCGGGAAGCGTTGGGCTGGTGCAAATTCTAAGCCGGCACCACACAGCTTTATACACTTAAAGGGCTTCACACACGTCAGCAATGTAAAGATGTATTTATTATAGCACGATACCTACATCTCATTACATCTTTCAATTGAAATCGTCAAGAGACCACACACGGCAGCTACAATGTATATTTTTACATGTACAGAGGGGGTTTCGGGGGCAATAAATCGATATAGGATTGACAAAAATGTTGTTTTATTCGTGTTCTAAATAAACTTTCATCAACTTTATCGTAATCTATTGACTCTTCCTGACATCTATGGGAGAATACTTAGTAATACTATTTTAGTCGTATTTTCAATAATCAACTTTATCCTAATCAACTTAAGAACTAAACTGAAAAATATACCTCTTCCTGACATCTATTAGCGAATAATAATACTAAAAATTATAAAAAACAAAAATTTACCAAAAAAACATCGGTCATTTAGGTAATGTAAATTAATCAACATTATAGCTGCCGTGTGTAAAAACCTTGATACGTTACGCCGTGAGCTAAAATCCGCCTTGTTGCTCGCTGAGTGACTCATCGTCCTGACGGTAACTTGTTCCCCGTACAGATTGTACGAACGCATCTGTGTAACATGTTACATCTTACGTTACGCCCCGTAACGCCGGTCAATACCCACATTTTATGCATAAGCTATCTACAAAAACAAAATAATTCGGTTTAATTTACAAATATTCAAAACAGACTTCAAATTCCTTATTATTTACACAGTTTTTTTTTAAGTTTTGAGGGATATATATTAATCTCCCTCGTGAATAATAGTTTATGGGACCAGTTTTGAACCATTCTCCTTTTTGTGATTTTTTAAAGTTCGTTATAAAAACTAATAAAACATAATGCACAAGGACTGTTCTTTCCCCAACAGTTATATTACGAGCCTTAAAACAATAAATTCAAGGTAAGTCTGAAAAAACAACATCGGTGTTTTAAACATTAAAAGGATTATTGTTAATGGTCCCATTTAAGGATCCGTTTACATGTGTTTGTTTTTAAGAAGTCTTTTTTTAACTCAAAAAAATACAGCGGAAACGGGGCTTAAACTATTCGTCTTATTTATAAACTGAGAACAGCTTTATACGGTAGAGATATCAATTGTAAAAAGCTTCCGCAACTTTTCCTTGTGGCGTCTGCACCATAATAAAGCAAAGTTGCAGCAGTAGACAAAGAAACTACGGTTATAATATATATAACTTATTATTGTTTTACTTAATAAACATAAACGTTCTGAAATCATTTTTAAACATAGAAAGTAACAATTAAATAAGAGAAACAAATAAAAATAGTATTTACAACTGAGCAAACTGCAAAAAATCTACAGATGTAAACGTTCAGTTGACCTGAATTCACGAAATTATTAAAATCTGTATGTTGATATGGTCGTTTAATTATTTATCGAGAATAATCGATAAAAATAACAAACGAATTGAGGAAGCTCATCCTTTATTTAAAATCGGTTAAAAAGATCGATAACCGCAGTTAGCTCACCCACGTTTATAAATAAGTTCGATAGTTAATTTTGTCTACGTGTGATTTGTTACGGCATTTTGAGTGCATTCTAGTGTCAGTCGTGCGTTTTGGCAGCTCTTTCTGGATGGCATTTTACTACGAAAGTGGAATACTTGAATTAAATGAATTTCGTTGCCAAAATTCATATTTTATTAGTAGATAGATAGATCAAGCGTTAAACTTGCGTACAGGCTTTTGTAAATACATGTTTTTTCAACATTAAATTCACACACGTTTTTATTAATTAATCAAAATGAACAGAGGCCCTCGTCTACACGGTCTGCACTGCACGTCTCAAATATACGGACGGCACCGACTGCAAGACTCAACCGTATGCGATTGCAGTCGACAGCAGTCGACGACTGCCTAAATCCCATCAATGTAACGAAAGCAAATCCAAAATGATTACGTGTGTGATACGAATACGAATACGAATACGAATACGAATACGAATACGAATACGAATACGAATACGAATACGAATAGATCCGTGCGAGCTCGCTTTTCTGATTGGTGAGTAGATGCGACTTACGCTGTCGAAGAGTTACTTCAGCTTGCTGTATCCGGTATCTGACGTCACTTGATCAAAAATAAAAAAATATTCCGATAACTATAATATATTCGGCAATGCATCACAGTTGCAATAAAAGCCTCAAAAGTCCGGTTCAAGCGAACTATTGATTTATACAGCGACTACACCGGTATTTCCTTTGGATAACAGCTGATCATAAAAAGCTCGGTGCCTGTCTACTGCCTTATGTAACTATCACCTCGGTCTGTCACCTTAGGCCTTGTTTGTTATGGAGACGTGGGCGTGCAGCGTGCAGTGGCACGGCCCGCACTAAATTCAAACATATGGCGTTGGTAGAGTGTGTTTACGGAGAAGCGTTTTTACATGCGTTTGCTGATTTGACGCGTTGCACGCGGCGTCGCACGCTGCGTCGCACTCGAAGTGCACTGCTACTCTTTACCGCCTATCCATAAACATCAACGTTCTTTGTGTCATGTTTGTGTTCGCTGCACGCCTCGCGTCTCCGTAAACAATGCCATAGGGGAGGCAACCGTCGCGTCGGTCGGTCTAAATGCGACTGGGTGTTTGTTGAAATAAAGCTATAGCTAATTAACCTACAAAATTGAAAATACATAGGGAACCTCTAATACCCATTGGTTATGCAAATAGCCCCCGATAATATAACAAATCCGGCAGCAGATAATCAAATTCAAATAGCAATAATGAGTGAAATCGCTCAAATATCAAATAACAGGCCCAATTCGAAATCATTTCACTGACCGCAGACCAAAAACCGTAGTTTAGTCACAGATTTAATGGAACTCTGTTTTAACAGAGATTCACTGCGGAATCGGAAATTAAACAAAATGTCTGAAAGATGATTTTGGACGATTTAACAAATAATATGACAAAAAATCTGAAGTAAAAAGAAAAAATACAATGTAGAGGTAGGTTTCAATGAAATCATTCCTGCCATGTATACGGTAACCGCTGCATAATCTGATCACAAAACACTCATGCTTATAGAAAAAAAACACACACACTTAAATACATAGATTGTAAAATAAAAAAATATATAATGAAGTAAAATATATACGATCCACGCAATTATATCTAGCCCTGAAGTATAAAAGTAAGTAAAGCTTCATTACAGATGTTACCTACGAACCTAATTGTGTTGGAAAAACACCAACACGGACAAGATCGGTCAGCTGCTACAACGAAAATATAGCATTGAGACATCGATCAAAAATTTCGAGGCGAAATTTTTGATCGATGCATGGAGACTATCTTTCGAGCTCAAACACAACTGTGGCACTTACTGCGTTTTCTGAAGAATAGAGTACCACTGGACCTCCAGTGATATTAAGCCCCGGAGTATACTTAATCCCAAGTCATCATCATCAGCCTATATTAGTCCACAGCTGGACATAGACCTCCCCTTATTAGCGCCACAGCGCCCTGTCAGCTTGACGCATCCAGCATCTGCCTGCAGTCTTTCGCAGATCGTCATCCCACCTGGCCGGAGGGTGCCTTACACTACGTTTGCCGAGTCGCGGTCTCCACTCAAGAACTCGTTTACCCCATCAGTTGTCGGTTCTTCGCGAGATATGGCCGGCCCACAGCTGCCACTTCAGCTTGCTAATTCTTTGAGCTATGTCGATAATTGTGGTTCTCTGTCGGATGTATTCGTTACGGATCCTATCCTTCAGAGAGACTACGATCTACCAGGCTCTCGGAACATATACGCGCCGTAAAGAATGTTGACACCTATAACTCGGCGGTGGTAGAACAGTGTATTGATGAAGGAACATCGCGTTACGTAAGTTTTGACAAAGCTAGTGTCTTGTCTAGGGAAAAATTCTTCGTTCCCCGCAAGATACCTACGCGAGGCGATAGAGATAGAACGATGGCCCAACTTCAACAGAGATAGAGGTTGGAACCCGCCACCCGCCGTTACTCCATGGGAAGTCGAATGGTAAGGGTGCGTGCGGTTACCTATACAGGTAACCGCACGCACCCTGAAGATGTCCACCCTCGTTATGGGATAAACGTTAGTGCCGCTTACAACCGTAATGAATTCGTCAAGCTACGATAGTTTTTTTTATAGTAAGTCAAGCTTGTAAATAACAGTAAGGTATTTAAAAAATCCTAAATTCGATATTTATTTTGACAAATGTTACCTACCATCAATTTGCCTAAGTGAAACAGCTTGTAGCTTATTGCAAAATTGCGTGCTATTTATAGGGTTGTCAGTTTTAATAATAACGTTCGGTTAGTACTCAAATCGTGCTGGTACAAGCCACAACTTATTATATTACATTTGTTTACCAGGTTTAGTGGTTTTATTCCAGTTTTCCCTCCTAAAAAATTATCCAGGAGGGGAACATTGAATTAAAAAAAAGAAAGCAATCCAAAAAAATTACAATCCGTAGGCGGAGTTTTACCAGCTAGGTTTAGGCATAAGAATAGACAAAACGTTTTATTTTTAAACGACTTCAAAAAAGGAGGAAGTTCTTAATTCGACTTTTTTTTCTTTATTTATATATTTTTTTTATGTTTGTTACCTTAGAAATTTTGACTAGGTAGTCCGATTTTCATGTTTCTTTTTTTATATGAAAGGTGGTGCTTCCCGTGTGGTTCCATTTCAATTTGGTTCAGTTCTGACAGTGGGATCCATATAAGTTAAGTCTGTTTATAGTTTTTTTTAAATAGAATCAATTATTATCCTATTTTTTTTCCTTTTACCACCCCGACTTTAGATACTTAAGCAAAACAAAAAAATATTCAAATAGTTTTTAAGTTAAAGCGATACTAACGATAACGAACAGCAATAGATTTTTTTGTAATATATAAAATAAATATAAGTAATCATGAAATACGGTGGCGAACAAGGTATAAATTATGGTTATATATAATCGACCAGCTGAAGTTTGTATCATCTAAGGACTTTAAAATAATGTAAGAATCAGGTTTTTATTTTATTAAAATAGCCGTTCCATAATTATCTTTTCGCAAACGAAGAGCGTTTGACACTTTCTAAATTGGGAGGGTTTATTCCTGGGAACAATGGCAACCTTCCATCAATTTAGGTAGGCGGTTGCCGGCAACCGCGACTCTTGAAGTGTTAAAATGTTTTCCGTGTCCACCTGTCCTGATTTGTCACTTTGATCCTTGGTAAGTTTTTAAAGGGCAATTTTAGCTTGTGAATTCAACCTTTTGCTGCAATTCAAGTTCTTCATAGAATCGAATAGAATATGAATATAATCATTTGTTCAACAAGTGAGCAAAAAGGTTTTTTGTTGCTCGTGCCGATTTTAAATCCCGAGTTAGCGAAGCAGTCTAGAGTAGAGTCACGAGCGTAGCGAGCGGCTCTAAAGTAGACTGCTGATCTAGTGAGATGAAGCCAATAAGGCACTTATCAGGTGGAGGCCTAAGGCCAACAGTGGACTAATATAGGCTGTTAAGGATGAGGAGGATTTATTTATTTATTTTTAGGGAAACCATCAGCACATTTTACATAATATATGGATGATACAATAGAAGTTGGTGGGCTATTGACAGGAATCCACTGATAGAGGATAATGTTACGATTACGACTAAACCCAAAGACACGATATTTTGCAATATACCTAATGAAAAACATAGATGGAAAGACGCACCTAGACCCGAGTGCGACGAGACAACAACAATTTTGCCCGCGAAACACGAACGTCCGGCTATGACTGAGGTGGGTGGACATAATTGGACATTAATTAAGCCTTCAACTTTCGAGAAGCTAGTACCTACCCAACATTCCAAATTTTACTTACATGGATGAAGAAGTAGCAAAAAACTAAAGGAAAATTCAAGGTTATGGCGTCCATCTTTAACCCGGGTATATAGTATCGTAGAGCCCAGTGCGTATTAATATTATATGAACAGGGGTGGCCCAACGCTCGCGGGATCGCAAAATGCATATTGATACGTACAGCCATAAAACTATTTGGAGGGTACGATTTAGATGTTTTGAAACTATAGGGATATTTGGGAATGGTTTTTGGGTAAATATTTAAATGAGTAAATGATGGTTATGTTTCCAGGGATAAATGTAGGCAAGTTAACTTAAATTGGGTAGTAATTTAAATACTTATATATCATAATATATATAAGTATGCATTGGTTATCATTTTATGTTTTGATTGTAGACATTGCAGTTAACCTAGACGTAGTATGCAGGTAAAAAATCATAGGATTATTACTAGTACCACTGTTAATACCTACTAGAGATAGAAAGGTGTGTCATTTGTACTTCCAGTTGTGCTTCTTAGTAGAACTACTGACACGGAGACAATCAATCAATAAATCTGTCTTACTACCACGAAAAGTAACTGGGAGAGGTGCTTGATTTATTTATTATTTAAATAGTACACAAATTATCCTAGTCTAAAACATTTTTGAAAAATTACACACTACAAATAATTAAGCTAGTGTTACCATTATATGTGCAAGAGATATCTATGAGAAGAGGATTCCGAAGAGATCTTGTCATGGTAACACTGTGTTACCATGATAAGATCTCTTCGGAATCCTAAACAAGAGGCAGCCCTGGAGTTTTTAGACCCCCTGAAGGGTATTTATTGACCACTATTAAAGCATAAGTGCCGGTTCCATGTTATTTTCCACGTAGGTGGCATGATGTATACCCGATACTCGATAATTGAAATCTATTCTAATAATTTGATGTTGTTATTATATTACTCCTTGAAATTTATGGGTTATGGCTTTAGGACATTTGTAAATAATATTTTGAAGAGCAGGTGGTCCGTAGAATTTGTATTTTTCATGTTTATTATAAGTGGAGGCTTACATGATTCATTATCACATACCTAAATAAAATGCCTACTTATTACTTTATGTTTAGCAAGAAAGCAAATTGTAGATACACCTACGTTAAAATAAAACGATAGATAATACAGGATTAGGGAATTCTGCTGTACCGGCGGGGTCTCCCAGCACAAGCAAATTTTGCTTAAAGGGTGACTCCAGAACCTGTATGTATAGTTTTTAAGTAATTGCAATAAACATTTTATTATTATTATTTATTATTATTACTGGGCTATCAATTCCAGCTAGAGGGATGCTTGCAGTTATCTCTTTTTTGGTTTATCTAATTTTATTTGAACTTCGCATCGGTTTTATTATGTCATACATAATGTGTGACCTACGGAGCTGAGACGTGGACACTCATGATAGGACTGGTCCACCAGTTCAAAGTCGCTCAGCGAGCTATGGAAAGAGGTATGCTCGGAGTCTCTCTGAAAGATAGGATTCGTAACGAATACATCCGACAGATAACCAAAGTTATCGACATAGCTCAAAGAATTAGCAAGCTGAAGTGGCAGTGGGCCGGCCAACCGATGAGGTAAACGAGTTCTTGAGTGGAGACCGCGACTCGGCAAATGTAGGGCGCCCTCCAGCCAGGTGGGATGACGATCGCAAAGACTGCAGGCAGATGCTGGATGCGTCAAGCTGAAGACAGGACGCTATGGTGCTTATTAGGGGAGGCCTATGTCCAGCTGTGGACTAATATAGGCTGATGATGATGATGATGTAGATACATTATGAAGTTAGTGATTTCCAGTTTGTTTTCGAACTACAACTGTGCAATTCTGATCTCGATAGTACTAAAAGCGGGCAACTTGTGATCAATTTATTTATTTTATAGACAATATAACAGGTTTTTAACCATAAGGCTAAGTAAGTAAATTATAGATATGATAAGTAGGTCTAATTTAAACATTTATTGTTAATGACTACAATATATGACTACAATATGCAATTTGTAGGAGTTTCGTCAGTTTATTAAAAAAAATATTTGCGCTGTTCCCAGACAATACATTGAGTAATAAAACAGCCCATTTTGAATTCCAGTTTATCCCCTGAAAAAATTAGAGGGGAAAACTGGAATTTATTAATTTGAATTCCAGTTCTGCCCTTACGGAAAATCTTCTAGGAGGAAAACTGTTCAGTTTACCCCCTTAGTGGGATTTCAGGGGGGGAAACTGAAACCCAATTATTTATGGTTCATATCAATTTTAAAATCGCTTAAGTAATACAGTTATTTCTAGTTTATTTTTAAACTATAGCTGGATAATTTCCCCTTATAGTAGGAGGTACTAGATGAGGCCATCGTGTGGAATGCACGCTATTTTTTACGTAGAGTGCCTGATCTGTCACTTCTCTTCCACAAGGGAGGTGCAACTAGATGTAACCCATTTAAGAGGAAAAATTGTATAGAACAAAATCTTATTCAAGTTTTATCACGACGACCTCTGTGGTGCGGTGGGCGAAGGTCCGCCTCCGACGCAGGAGGTTCGATTCACGCCTCGGGACGTACGACGTATGATCTGCAGATATTTATTCAGGTGTTCTGGTCGTTTTCTACGTATTATAACAAAATATCTATGTATGTAATGTATTGTATTGTAAACCTTTAAACGTTTCCATAGGAACAGAGCGCGCGAGGCCGCGGGACGCAGCTAATACTGATTATCATAAGTTTCGATCTTTAGTCTAGTCTCTGGACAAAGGGAAAGCTTCCGTTTGATAAGATCTCCGAGATAAATCAGTGTTTGTAGAGGCCGGATATTGCCATGGCACTGTTTGCCGAAATCCGATAAGTTGGGATGAATCTGCAAAACGTATCTGTAACTGCTTTTTGCGATGACACTGTCTAGAACCGTCATTAAAATACATTTATATACGTTTATGTTTTTTCGGTAAATAAGCTAGCACGGAACAGCTCGCTAACGTTGTGTTTTTCGATTATTTCTATGTGATATCTGTCCCATCTCTTCCCGTGGGTCTCGTAAGAGGCGACTAAGGGATATCCACCGGGGGGCAGCAGCACACCCTGTAGAACAATTCTACCACTGACCTGAGATCCCAACCCACATGCCCAGCGTGGGGTTTATGGGCATAACCCCCCATAAGATAAACGCCAATGAGGTGCTTATCATGGGAAAGCCTGCGTCCAGCTGTTGAGGTATCTGATACTCTTTATTGGTACCTAATACTTAGGAGCATCCCAACGACTAAAGTGATTTTGATAAAACAAACAGTGTTTGATCACGTTCATTTACGTCTGGTTACTGACGTCAAATAGACCGACCCCTCTGCTAGCTTGAAAATAAAACCCACGACTTGAGGATAAAAAAACCCACGACTTAAAAACGCCACGATAAAAAAAGTTCTGCTTACTTCAAGCGAGATAGGCATGACGAAACCTAGAAATTGTTCACATAAAACGTCAGTCCTGATTAGCTGTAACCATTGATTTATTAAAAACGATGATGAGGCACTGGTTGCTCGAAAGTGGCAACTTCAAATTGTGTAAAATTGTGTTCTCCCACATCAGTCACTGTCTGACCGGCGGCACGGGCGGTCGTGATTCGCGTGAAATATTGTTGTCTCAGTCTCACTTCGGTCCTAGATACGTCTTTCCGTCTTTGTTCTTCTTTGTATTGCACAGGACTGGAAACTGTGAGCGTATGTGTTTGCGTGTAGTTGTAACACATGCCAATTTTTGAGTAAGCGCTGGGAGAACGTAACCTATCTTCCCTTCTGTAACTCATCATGACCAACCTGTCTTATTTCTAGCAATACCTACTAAATTGTTGTTCACACTACCTAAAGGTTATCAGGTAGAGAATGCTATCTAGCATTATGTTCGACTATTGTCCAATAAAGTATATTCTATTTTCTATCTTCTTCTGGAACTTTAGATGTGATTGTAGCTTAATCTTTTATATTAATAGGTATTTTTATTTTGGACCTACTGTATTAGTTTATGATGGTTTTAAGTTATTTATAGGTAATTAAGTATGTATAATAATAAGTTCTTTTTTACTACTGCACACTATCGACCCTTTTTCTTCTTATATCTTTTATTTTCATACTAAGGTTGCCTGGGAGAAATCACTCTCAGCGATAAGGCCACCTTTTGTACTACATTTATTTATTATTTAGATAAAAGACTTTTATGTATATTTATTACTATTAGTACAATAAAGTGTTCATTCATTCATTCATTCTATCTGTTCTGTCTTTGCATTTATTAGGACCTATGGATTTTTAGCGCCAGAAGAACATCCGAAATTCATACCAAAGATAACTAAGTCGATTGGTTGGAATAGGAAGTAGGTAGGTAGTCTTGTATTGATTTATCGCTAACTTAGCTCGGCTTTTCTTTTGTATCTTTACTTTATTTTGTCTCTCTCTCTCTCGAATGGTGTTTTAGCCTTTTACAGGTTTTTTTAAATAACACATCGCTCGTAAATAACAAATTTTGTGTTTATTTTTAATATATTAATTTTGAGTATTTTGGTAAAATATAGTTCGTAACAACATCGTATCATAACGGTCTTACTCCGTTTTGGAAACTAATAAATTAATAAAATATATTAAAATTGTTATTAAGTCACAAATCGTCATTTTTGTAAAGTGCGTTGTCTGTACCAAATAGTAAGTTTATTATAAACAGAAAGATACTGCACGATACTGCCAGTTTTCCATTGCAACACCTACTATGGGTACATTTATTATGATCTTAACCTAAAACCTGATTGTATGAATGCAATGCATAAAACATAACATTTTAAATCAAGATAAATTCTCTAGCACCAACATTAGCGACATAGTCCGACTGGTTGTTGTCATATTTCACTAAAATATGCTTCATGGTGTGCATTTTACATATAAATAAATTTCAATTGACAAAAAAGAACAACAATTACAAATTTCATTAAGTAAAGTTTACACACGCCCTGAAATTAAATTAAATTAATTAATTAACCTTAAATTATTTATTGCGTTTAGCTATCTTATTTTATTCTGGACCACATTGGACGCCAACTATTGTAATGGTTACCAAAGAAAATAACAATAGAATAATATAAATAAATTAGAACTAGTACCTATTATTTACGATTGAAACTGGCGACTGTTGCAAACAATCTACAGGTAGCTTAACTTATCCATATCAATACCAATGATGCGTCCCCAAGGCTGTATTGCCCCACTGTACCTGCCTATTAGTTTTCATTCTTATCTTTCATTTATCAAACTGGTCAGAAGAGTGCTAGCTGCTACTAAGTCTCAAACTCAGCTTTTTGGGTCACGATCGAGTGCCAAAAATACGAGCACTTCGGGCCAGGGCCGCAGTTAGGAACCGACTAAGATTATACCCCTAAGTACATTCCCTCGTACCATAACGATTCCTGCACGATATATTCGAGCCATTCGACACTGAATGGAAATTAATGATGGCTGGCGGCACCCAACCACCTGACTTCGCGAAAGTGGGCCGCCATTTTCTTTTTTTCTGTAGAGGCCTTTTGAGTGGTTTACGAGTTTCGGTATAATGCCATCCTGTGTTTTGTTGTCTTCATTGTTCTGAAATTTGAAATGGCTTTTTTCATTGGTAAAGATCGGTTGTGTTGAAATTGTAGTAAAACGTTATTTAGTAATTGCCTACATTACTACCACTTACTTCCCGCTTTATTTACTAATGTTTAATAATTTAATAATTTATATTTAATATTGTAATTGTAGGAAGATACCTTGTTTCAATTTATTCTTTATTCTATGAGGGCTCATACCATACGAGATATCCCGCACAATAAAAAAAACATCTACATATACTAATAATTTATAAACAAGAAAGATTTGATTGTTTTTATTGAATAGGCTCCGAAACTACTGAACCGATAAAAAAAATTCTTTCACCGTGAAAAAGCTTACTTTTCAGGGAGCGGGATAAGCTATATTTTATCCCGGTATTCCCACGGGAACGTGAACTACGCGGTTAAAACCGCGAGGTGCTGCTAGTTGTAAATAAAAAGCAGTTTTTAATTTTTATACAACCATATTCGTCAAACCACGATAGTTTTTATATTAAAACCATAAAATTATTCACAATCAAAAACTAAATCCATCATCCTTGCGACCTACATAAAACTTCCGGTGAAAATTTTCCACAGTGACTGGAACCGCTGTCACCAGCGAGTGAAGGCATTAACACTGCATTTGGATCCAAACTTCCCGAAACAAATCCTTGGAATATCCCGAAACTTCTCAAGTCTGAAGTTACCAAGATTACAATCATTTTAAGCTCGATTAAAATTACCTATACTAAATTGGTAGTTTCAGGTCAATTCTATTCTTAAACTTCTTCTAAACTTGCCGAAACAAATCCTTGGAATATTCCGAAACTTCTCAAGTCAGAAGCTACCAAGATTCCAATTATTTTAAGCTCAATTAAAATTGTACTAAATTGGTAGTTTCAGGTCAATTCTATTCTTACACTTCTTACAAAACCATTAATTCGTTCTAAGAATATCATAAACATTTCATAAACTTTTTTAGCAACTTTCCAAATATAAATCTTTTAGGCATGACCTTATAAAAAGCTCGAAACTTTTTAGGCCCTTCAGAGCTCTTAAAAAAGAAAGGGAAAGAGGGACGGGAGGGGATATATTTCGGAACATAAATCATTTGGCGGAAGACAAGGCCTTCTTTTGATTAAAAAAATGTGCAAACGACATGTAATATCTTCATGATAAGCTGTAACCGCATTTAAATCAACCAGATATCATGCCATACGAGTATATACATATATTATGCAACTTATGAATAAGTAGGTACCACTCC
Organism: Eupithecia tripunctaria; assembly: GCA_955876795.1. Taxonomy (NCBI): domain Eukaryota; kingdom Metazoa; phylum Arthropoda; class Insecta; order Lepidoptera; family Geometridae; genus Eupithecia; species Eupithecia tripunctaria. Next base: position 3,190,232 of record OY041604.1, read on the forward strand.
ATAATAAGTTTGGAGTAATACCTATCTATTTTACATAGGTATATGAATTATTTATTTTAATACGTATTACCGTATTACTTACTTAGTATTCATCCGACTTTTTTACGTGGTAAGGATTCATAATTAAAATCTTAAAATATATTTCAACAGTTTTTTAAAAACCTTTAAATTTTTAAAAGATACAACAATAAATAAATGCGAATGAAATGGAGGAATAAATACTATCGATACGCATAAATAAAAATGAAATATTTATAAAAGATTATATAAGAGATTATATAAGAAACACTAGTGCAAGTATAAGAACAAAAGACAAACACGAGACCAACTTGTGATTTTTCCCTTATACACCATAACTTATAATGTAGTTATGAAAAGTATTGAAAAGTTGATATTTCCAGGTTATCAAAACTCGTCTACGAAAGTATATAAAATATTATTAACTATTAACCAGTTATGAACACAGTTAAAAAAAAAACATTTTTGTAGCTGGTTATGAAACATGGCTACGAAAACGGCAAGTACATTCCGTTATCGTAACTGGTTATTAAGCAAGAAAAAAACATATTTGTTTCTGGTTATCAAAGATCAGTTACGAACGTTGATTACAAAAAAATACTTAAATAAACTAATAGTCTAGCTGAAAAAAGTCTACCATCGAAGTACATATGATAATTATGCTGATACACTGTCACCCTGTTGTTCCTTGTCGCTTTAAGCTTGACTGACTCGAGGACGACATTCCACCCGTCATAAGTGCTCACTAGTATGACAAGGTCCTAAAGTTAGCATCATAATGCAGCATAATAGAGTTAACCTTAACACTGTGATAAACCGAAAATATAAGCTAAGTTAGCGGATTGTCGGCAGTTGTGTATATTCCCGTATTTTCTGCGAGAATTCCATTTCATGATTGGACGCGTTAGATTGGCGACAAAAGATTATTTTTTGTCTATGATTGTGGTAACACCACATTTTTTGGAGCTTGAATTATTATTTATTTATTGTTTATTGGTAAATCACAGTGTAGGTGATTAATATATCATATAATTAATATATGAATAATATATCAATAAAACACACGGAGACTACCTAGTGTCCTGGGTTTTATGCCGAAGTTGGATTATACGCTTAGGTATAATTACCTAGCCTAAGCGTCCAATCTGTAGCTCTGTGGTCCAATCCAACTTCGGTACAGGGTAGGCCGGTACCTAACCTAACCCTGTGTTAGGTAAGGTACCTGCCCTGTGTTCGATTAAAATTTTTAATCGAATGCAGGGCACCTCAACGTCAACTTCAACAGCATTATATTGGTCCACAGCTGGACGCAGGCCTCCCCATGATACGCGCCTTATTGACGTTTATCAAAGGAGGGGTAATGCCCATAATCCCCACGCTGGGCATGCGGGTTGGAGAACGCAGTTCGGTTGTAGAATTATTCTGCAGGAGCGCTGCTGCCCACCCCCGGTGGATATCCCTTAGTCGCCTCTTACAACACCCACGGGAAGAGTTGGGGTGGTGCAAATTCTAATCCAGTACCACACAGCTGGCCAGCACCATACAGGGCAGAAGAATATACAAAACTGACTTTTATTTATTCTTATGCACAGGGCTTCTTTCTTTGCTCCATGTTGGGCGCCGTATACATAATTATTATCTCTTATACCAAAGCTATGTTGTGATACATTGCCTTAATATCAAGGAGTCCATTTCTTGATTAGTTCGCCTCAGATCGAGGACGAATGATTATTTCTCGTTATCTAACTGGCGTCAAGTTGAAGGCAGGGCGCTATGGCGCTTTCATAGGGGAGTCCTATGTCCAGCCGTGGACTATTATAGGTTGATGAGGAAGATATGGTAGATACTAGCTTTAGCTTGAGTACCGGATAAAAATAGACTATATTACTAGTATTATATTATATTTATCAGTGCCTATATTATGTTATTCCAGATATAGTTCATATTCAGCACATAAATGCATAGGCAGATCACACAAATATTATAAATACGAAAGTTTGTATGGATGTATGGATAGATGTTTGTTACCTCTTCACACCAAAACTACTAAACGGAGCGGCCTGAAATTTTGCATACAGGTAATTCTAATCCTGGAATCAAAAATAGGCTACTTTTATCCCATAAATCAGTTCCCGTGGGTTAATAATCACCTTTAAAAAAGCGTGCGAAGCCGCAGGGTGCAGCTAGTAGTTCATATTTAGCACATAATTGCATAGGCAACATTCATCCAAATTTTCGCATTTATTATTATTGTGATAATGTGACTTGCGTCTACATTTACAGGCATTTTATTAATATAAAAAGCCACTAGTGTTAGCTGTAAAAAAGTGAAATAGTTGTAAATATTTTATTAATTACAAAATAGCAGACGAAAGCAACACCCAGTCTGTCATTGGCACCTATAAACAAAAGAGTTGATTTATTGATAAAATGTTTTACGTTGCAAAAAGGAATAAAGCCTTTGTAAACGTGATATCCTGTTTTAATTCAGTACCCAACACAGTTGAATGTCTCCTAGCTTTAATAAGGTATAAAAGCACATTCGTTCGTTAGAAAAAACATTGAATAAAAGTGTTCGTCTGGCGTCTGAAGCTGAAAACCCGCATTGTTGTCCACATGAAAGACGCCCCACACTACCTATTGATCCAGGGAAAGCAATCAATCGTCCTTCGATGACAAATGATCAGTAAATATTGTAGCGCTAGACAAACTACTATATTATACTAAGTTGAGTGCCTTAGGTACGAGTACCTGCCTAGATTAATAGATCCAACCAACTTGTAAAGGAGAGGTGGCATCTGTAAAAGTGCACCCTATAAATGCTAGTAGAGGGTAGAGAAAGTCATCCTATCCAATTTAAGGGAAGAAATGTATTTCGTTCGTTGGTATTGGAATCTTGTTGTAACAAAAACCGTAAAAACATTAGCAAACCAGTGAAAACTATAAAAAGCCCGACTCCTCGCTTTTTACTTTTTTCGGCAAATGAAAAGGTCAAGTCATAGTATTGTATTCTCTTTGAGGTGTAGACCTACAAAATCTACCTTGCAAAGGAAGATAGGAAATAATGAGTTTTTGGTATAGATCTCATTTGTCAAAATAGCTTTAGCGTTTTGATATAACAATAGCGTACGCGACCATTGTTAGTCTCACAAAAACTCGAGAACGTCTGGACCATTGACTAATCTTGATTTTGAAATATCAATAGAAATCCAAGGATGGATTATAAAAGTAGTTGAGCGATACCAAGCCGAAGCTAAACGCGTAGCTAAACGTAATTGAATACACAAAGGCAGGATGTCATATTTGGTATACATGCGAAATTACAATGAGCCGATTTACATTTTTAAAGAGACTTTTGAGAGTAGTTTGCATAAATGGCACACCGCACTCAGCCACTCGTTTCGACATTTTAAAATCATTTTATTTTGACTGCTGATTATAATTTCATGATGATGTTTTACGGTCCATGATGGTATATGGTCCATGTAATGCGCATGATTCCATACCAATTGCACACTTTAACACACACCATACATTCGATTATCGCTAAGTCGTTAGACTGTCACAAAGTCTAGTCGCAGCTCTGAAATCGATGTCCGAAATCGACCTTCTTGTCAACTTACTGCCACGACTTCTGACGCAATTATTTTTGTTAGAGTCTGCAATTGGCATGGAACCATGCGTATTCCATAGAGCGTCCTTTCAAGCATGTATGTCAAAGTACCAATTTGAGAGGTATTGCATCAATCAATCCTAAACAGATTGTCTTCAAAAAAGTGTGCAAAAATTATGGTATGTCTAAAGGGTGAGTCTATTTGACGATAATAAAGACGACGTTATCGTGACTATTTTTTTCCATACAATTTGGTACAGCAGCGCCTCTATTCGGACAGGGAACTACGCAAATTCTCATATTAAAGGAGACGCCACAATCACTCTCGTTACTAATATCAAATAAACTCGTCCCTTTGTTCACTGCAAGCTGCAACGTTATAAAAACATAAGTAAACATAAAGCTTAACATAGAACTTCCCCTTTTATCTAAGTCGGCTAAATACTATCACTTTAGTCCACTTTCTTCTCACACTCAGAGTTCATTCGCTTACAAAAGAGTAATTTTTATTCATCAAATCGTTGATTTCGTTGGCATTGTTAAGTGATTGAAGAATATTGCTCTTATGACTGGTAAGGGGGCTACAATGCCCATATGAGTCTGGCAATGACTCATTTAGTTACAAGTTGAATGTTATTACAAGTTGGTACATTGTAAACGCGTTCTTAACCGAAGGGGGTTGTTTTGTTTGTCCCAGGAGAGAACAACCTAAGGAATAAGTTAATGTTCTTGCTCTAACTTCTAATTTTTTAATATGTTTTAGAGACTGAGTAAATGCACGCCTGTGGGAGTGTCTCTAGACAATAACATTTCGAGTATCATTAGTTTTGTACGCCGCGGATTTAATCTCTGTTTGTTCGTTGAATTTAACACTATGGATTATGGTCCATCTCCAAAGCACTAAGTATGTACAATTTTAAAGCAAAAACTTACCGCTTTGCTGATTATTAATATGCAATCGAAATACGCAGCAGATATACCATTGAGAGAACAAATCACGAACCATAAAACATGTCTAGACTGACCATGCAGAGCTTTGTTCCTTCATAAGAATAAAGCATGTAAGTAGTTGTACCATGTTTGTTTCTTTTCTCATTGATGCAAGTACCTATACGTTTCATTGTAATCGGAGAATCAAGCCATAGAGTCAATCGCACGTGTATTGCCGGGCTAATCCTCTACCGATCTCACCTCCGCTACTCACTGAATGCTCGGCAGTATAGTGTACGGAAATATTTTTAGAAATTCTTAGATTTCATGCCGGGTTACAATAAACATACAATACTACAGCAGACTTGATTGGCAACGCCACGCATGTAATGTCGCGCCGCCATAATCAGTGAATTACTCTAATAAATCACCAGTAAAATGGCTCATAACAGAAATTAAGTAATTATCTTAACCCGCCGGAATGTAACACACTCGGGTTGTTGGAGCCACCCAGTCCTCGAGAACCCTTTTAAAACTAGCCGGGTTGCGTTTAAGGGGGTATTTGCAGAAAAATGGTGGAAATACTGTGATAAGTGGATTTTAACTGATAGTATTGTATGGAAAATCATGGAATAGGTACTAGAAAACAACGGAGACTGGGTTTGAAAAGATGGACTTTGCAAAGAAATATGTAGTTATGATGCCAATATGGTGGATTTTATTTCTTACCATTTTTCAGCTAAATTCAATGTGATATATTTGTCAACAAACCATAACAGCAAATTTTAAACTCACTTGCATCCAGATTCGGATATAATTCGTAGCAATTTTTTTTAAACAAAACAATAGAAAATAGCAATAATAATCTAAAATCGGCTAGCAAAGCAATGTCGTTTAAAAATAAAAAGGTGTAGAAAAATACAACAACAGAATGTATTTTTTTAAGAATTTGTCTGAGGTTTTGAGAACTAATTTTGCGTCAGCTCCTTAAACGACTAGCCGGCAAAGTGTAATATAACCGCAGTATTTGAGCTGCCGACTAACAAGGGCCCTTCTGAAACTGGCCGGGTTCAAGCACAGAGCATGCTTGCGTTGGTAAACAATGTTAGGCCACATATTGCTGCCTCCATGGGGGTTTTTAATAACGTAATTTTTTTGGAAGCGAGTTAGATTTAATGAATATTGCTTTGGCAAAGAATTTTTTAGCGTGCTAGATTGTGGAAAATTGGCATTGAGTTTTTTTATGACTTTAACCCATTGATTTATTAAAAAGGAAAGATGAAGTACTGGTTTCTCGAAAGTGGTAACCTTAAATTACCACTTTCGTGCTAGCGAGAAATATTGTTGTCTCGGTCTCATTTCGGTCTAAGGTACGTCTTTCCGTCTTTGTTGTTCTTTGTATTGCACAGGACTGGAAATATAACTGTGAGCGTATGTGTTTGCGTGTAATTGTAACACATGCCAGTTTTTGAGTAAGCGCTGGGAGAACGTAACCTATCTTCCCTTTTTAATAAATCAATGCTTTAATCAGAATTATTGTATTGTAAAAAAATCTGGAAAACCACCAATCAAAACTAATCAGAGATTATGTTATGGGTAGGTCAGTGAATTAAATTCTTACGTGCACAGCACATTAAGAATAAGAATAAGAATAAAATATATTTATTTTATAGACAGAACATAAGTAGGTATACATTTTAGAGCAAGGAAAAAGAAAAAAGTGTACTTAGGTCCGTCTACAAAATTGGCTCTGACTCAGCATGAGTTGAATGGCTGGCAAGCTAGCATCCAACGCTGGTCTTCCGGCAGAGCCACTTGAATCCATCCATTACATCCATATCAATACCCTGTTCTGTGATATTTTTTCTTGTGTCTCTTCTTTGTCACTAAAATATGACTCTGTGTTTAATGAAGCTAACCTCTATTTTTCTCGTTGCTCTCAGGTTGCGCGTTCCCCTCGCGATGGCAAGGCCGCTGGTTTCAGTCGGGAGTCATCCAGCCCATCGTGATCGACGGGGACCGCCTCTCCAACAAGGGGAAGTGCCTGTCTTCAGAGGGAGACAAGTTTCTCATTGTTGATGAGTAAGTATGATTTTTGTTATTACCTATACTGCGTAAGCTTACACTCGGGCACACGAGTAAGATGCGCACCACGAAAGACGTCGCGAGCGTCGACAAAGTCGACAAATCGAGATGCCGCCATTTTTGTCGAGCTATCGAGAGGGAAACGATTTTCATGGCGCGCATCCTATCGCCACTGGGGCCCTGCCATCGCGAGGGAAGGGCCGCTGGTTTCAGTCGGAGGTCATACAGCCCTTCGATCGACGGGGACCGCCTCTCCAACGCCTCACAACAGGAAAAGTGCCTGTCTTCTGAGATAGACACGTTTCTCAATGTTGATGAGTAAGTATGACGACAGCCGTGTGGTAACCGGGGCGGCCGTGTGGTAGGTAAGTTTGGAATAGGGTAGTGTCATGGGTAATCAATTTATCATTCTAATAGTCGGTCAGTGAGATTATCTGGCAACATTGGACCCCATATTTCATCTTTTTTTTCAAACAAAAATTAAAAAAAATGGTCAAAGTTTGGCACTGGGCTAATAACACCTTACTAAAAAAGTGTCGCAAGGTGTAATGTTACGCGGAACTGGCTATAATCTTCATAATTTTAAGTTTAATCCACAAAAGAAAATATAATGTCCAATATCTTCTGATAAATCTAACTGCGGACTAATTAGAATTTTTAGCACATTAGCCAATAAACTACGAGTATGTTCATAATTTCAAGTCTTTAATTTTCTACAAAATATAAAATTGGCGTCCAACGTGGTGCCCGTCTACTAAAATAAAGTTGAACCACATAGTATAGGTACTAATGCGGTGTGATGATTTGTCCAACATTATTATTATTAATACGAAGCGGCTTTATCGGTAAAGTTACTATGTTTTTCAACGGAATTTGTATTATTCGTTGCAGGAAAGGCTGTTACCGATGCGTGGTTATGCACGAGAAACACAAAAACGTGCTGCAGTATAAAGAAAGTGAGTACGCTACGTGAGTTTAATAAAATGGTTTATAATCATGAATGCGCAATGCGCTTTCAGCATAGAGATTTTGTAAAGTCTCTGCATTTTATTTTTCTCGCGTTTCAACATTTTAATCCTCTGTAAAAAGTAGGTAGTTCGGTCCTAGGTTTTTATAATTCTAATCCGACCGAATGGACGGTGGTTTGAGATAAAAACCCAAAATGGCGCCCAAAGATCTTTGGGTGCCATTTTGATTTTTTGGCGTACTTACAACATAGGTAAATAAAATAGTAAGTAGATTGTTTTACTAGGAACTAAGTAAACCAAATTAGTTGTACCTACCTAGTCTAGTAAAAAAATATTTTGCTAGATGTCGGTCAAATCGTCAGAGTTAATCCATCCAATCCAAACTATTAATAAACTTATTTTATCTGACTAGTTTCTGACTGCGGCTTCGCACGCCTACCTAGATACTTAGTTTATATGGCAACTTTCTGTTCATATCCCGTAGGAACTGATTGATTATATTTATCCAAATTGCTGCTCAATCAGTTCAATAATTTTAACGTGAAGTGGTAACAAACATCTATTTAACCATCCATCCCACCAAACTTTCGCATACCTAATAATATCAGTGTGAACTCTGATGCCCATTTTTGTGATACATATTAAATAAGCCTAGTCTACCTATACAGGGTGTGGCAAATTTTTGGCCCCTTAAGGGTAGCTACCGTTTCTTTTGTAGTTAGAAGGTTTTGTTCTTAGAAACTTTCTGTTTTATTTTGAAGAAGAAAATATTGCCATTTTTAGTTTTTTTTTAATATGTACGGTTCGCCATAAAATGACATTTGTCAAAAAAAACAAGTTGGTCTTAATCGACTCTATTTCCAACCAAAAACACTTTTCCCAAAGGAACTTACCAAATCAAATCGTAAGTTTTAGCAATAATTAAAAAAAACAATTCCCAAACATTTTCTATGAAAAAACGAGTAAGTGAAAACAACAATGTCACTCATTCAATGGTTCTTAATTTAAACTCGTATGTAACTACTTTTTTAAGTTGGTAGGCTAATTTTGAAGGCATCTCAGGAATAAAATTTTTTACTTATTTTTTATTTTTATTACCCTTATGGGGCCAAAAATTTGCCCCACCCTGTATAACAACGGCGATTCTTCCGCAACCCTTTCAATAAATATTGCAAGTTCATTTGTTATGTTGTCAGCATTAGGCAAGGTACAGCCTAATTTGGTCCCAACCGGCTCGTTTCGGCCTAGGGACCATTAGTTTTACTTGAATACTTACCAGATAAAAAATTGCTTTAGTTGCTCGAACTATTGTTACGGATATTGTTTGTAGAGAACTGCCGAATAATTGTTACAATACCTAATCCGGCAATGATAAGTAATAAAATGAAAAATACTGGACTATTCACACAGCATCATCTAACCCCAATCTGAGCAGAGCTGGTGTTATGTATGACTATTGACTACTAGATAACTGATATACTTAATACCATAAACTACATAAACATATTTTATTCATATAAAGGTGTATAGAAAATACCCAGAACCCCTTGAACAAATATCTGCATATCGTATAAACTTTTGTCCTGAGGTGGGAATCGAACCCCACCTTCCTGCAGGTGGACCTTCGCCCGCTGCTACAGAAGTCGTTAAATATTCATTTTTAAATACCATTTTATTATTATGAACACTGAAGAATTTAATTCGAAAATGTCGCGAGTAATTTATATTGGATTTAATGATAGGCCAGCTATTTCTATCATTTTTGTAGACAATCATTCTTGAGTGCCATCGCCGTAATAATGAATCCATTACTAGAGTAACCACTTAAATATTTACATTCCGATGGTGGCAACCTGTCGACCTGATGACACAGCGATTAATAATGCAATGCACGTGTCCAGAGGTCGTTTGATAAGCCACCAAATGCCGAGGGTCAAAAATTACTTTCAATTCTTCCATAAATATTAACTTTAAAGTCATTTACAATGGGATTATTAACCATGATTTGAGTTTTGAGCTTTCCAATATTTCGGCACAGTTTGATGCGCCATCATCAGAACAATCTAGAATATCAGAACGCTCAAAACTCAAATCATGGTAAATATCACGTTGTAAATGACTTGAACGTTACCTAATACCATGATGGATTAAAAAAAATACTTGTTACTGAGTCAGTCATAAGTAGAGTCTAGTTGTTAGAGGTAGTTATTCTTGCACCAGTTCAATGTTCCCTGAATGTAATCCAAATGGCGCTGAATTGGAGTTTGGCGCCCAACGTGGTGCCAAAAATTCCTAATCCCTCAGGTTTTTTAATAATAGTCATGCCTAGTATGCAGTTGTAGCATAGTTACCTAACTATGCCCAATGCCGGCAAAATGCATCTCGTTCCAAATCTGACGAATGTTACTACTGCAGTCAATTTTGATGAAAAACCAGACGAGAAAGCTTTGTAAATAAACTAATCTGCATTTGAAAACTTTTCTCTTATTCAGAGCTGTCTGTGGCTTTACGTTTCAAACAATGTTGGAACGGAAATGTTTTTCAGCTCTTCGTTAGTGGTAGGTACTCCGTGGTTAGAATCTTTTTAGATGAATAGAAAATATAGCCCGTGATTTCTACTTCATCACCGCTTCGTAAAGAAAATCAAAACAAACATTTTGATTTGTCGCTATTGGACTGCCAACAACAGAAACGAACAGGCATGCTATATTTCCACTACGACTTTTTTGATGCAGTCGTGATACAGTGAGTGGTAATCGCATTTACGAAACATGTAACTATCTACCCTGATCGTAAATGTCTACTACCTGTCCGTGACTATTTAGATACATTAGATGCCTCCATAAGTGAAGTTGTGAACAATAAGTATCTATGGTTTATCCATCCAGCATGGAGCATGTTAGTAAATAAACCACGATACAAATAACAAAAACTCACTTGCTTGGCGTCGAATTTCAGATATAATTGTAAGCAATTTTTATTGAAGGGAGGATCTAAAATCGACAAGTAATGTAAATTACGTATCAAAGGACGCGCCAACAAAGTGAATTTTAGGTTAAATATCGTCGGTTTGTATACGTTTATGCCTCATTCAAAATGGACACGGTATAGCTATAATTTTAACATTCTTTTTCCAGCTTTCTGCCACCGCCGGGACGCCCTACCGCATCTCTGTTCCCTAATCACGGGAGATGCCTTGCTCTACTCCATGTTCAGAGAAAACGCTGAAGCTGTCGACTGCCCTCTAAAGGGACCCTTCTCTTTTACATATAACAGGTAAGACTTTTTGATATCCTCGCAAATCTAAAACGAACAATTGGGTAGCGTCCTTTCGATTATACATAATACAATACATTATATAATTTTACTATAGAAACTTTCGTAGTTTGACGAATTCATTATGAATGTAAGCGGGTTAACTACGAACCTTGTTTGTGTTGGAAGAACACCAACGTTTCATCCCTTAACGAGGGACATCTTCAGGGCGAATGCGGTTCTAGACGCGCGCGTTCCGCATCCCTTCGAGCACTGCGGGTGAGCGCGCGTTGAGCGCGTGACGTGCCCGCCGGGGGCGGGGGTGGTGGGGGGTGCGCTGCTTGTAGATGCTGCAGGGCGTGAGAGGCATTCGCCCTGAAGATGTCCCTCGTTAAGGGATGAAACGTTGGTGTTCTTCCAACACAAACAAGGTTCGTAGTTAACCCGCTTACATTCATAATGGACATTATATAATGTCGATAGATTATGTCAAGAATACTTTTATTCTTAAAGGTATTTCTCTTTAAATGATTTAACAGTCCAATCAAATGACTGCCTATCAATCGATCGATGATCCGTAAATCTCTAAGGTATTTTCATCAAGCGGATTCGTAGCGGAAAGCCGCTCAAACAGGGGTAGGTCTGTTTGAGCCAGACGAGTTATTCTTGGGGTTAGGAGGCTAGCTAGGTCATCCTGAACTCTGCTTATACGTATTCTAGAACGGTGTTGGAGTATCTTCTTATGCAACGTCGGATTAGGCCATGTTATTTTATGATGTATTTTGTCTGGATCTCCGTTTAATGTCTAAATGCGACCGTAATTTGATAATGTTGTAATTAGATCTCAATAGACAACATTTTTTCCTTGTTCTTATCAGTTACTTTTCGGGAAAACCCAAAAAGCTGCTTAAAGATAAGTAGGTACCATTGATTTAGGTATTAAAAAGGGAAGATATGTAACGTTCCCCCAGCGCTTACTCAAAAATTGGCATGTGTTACAACTACACGCAAACACATACGCTCACAGTTATATTTCTAGTCCTGTGCAATACTAAGAACAACGAAGAAGTAAAGACGTACCTAAGACCGAAGTGTGACCGAGATAACAATATTTCTAGCTAGTACGACCGCCCATGCCGCCGGTCAGACGGTGACTGAGGTGGGAGCACACAATTTTACACAATTTGAGGTTGCCACTTTCGAGAAACCAGTTCCTCATCTTCCCTTTTTAATAAATCAATGGTAGGTACTATGTAGATAATTGTAAAAGTTACTTCTTTTCCGGGGTATTCATGCAGGGGGATCCAGACTGACTACCAACAGGGAGATATGGCGATATACCGTGACCGATATCAGAACAAACAACAAAAGACTCATCATGACGACCACGTCCGTTCTGCCAAGATAATAGACAAATGATAATAATTAATAAATAATGCTGGACCATTCACACAGCATTTTCTCCCCCTAAGCTAAGCATAAGCAGAGCTTGTGTTATGTGTACTACATAACTGATATACACTACATAGATATATTTTTTATTATACATAGAAAACATCCAGAACACCCTGAACAAATATCTGCAGATCGTACAAACATTTGTCTCGAGCTGCGCCATGGCCCAGCGCGAAGAAAGCATTCGGGAAGAAAGACTTATATTTCCCTTATTCTGGAAATCCCTGAGTGAAAACCATTAATTTTACGACGAATTCACAAATTGGCAGGCTCATTTTATCCGCTCGATACGCCAAGCTTAATTTCTGTGTAATCACCAATTCATTTCGAACCAACTGCCATGCGCGTTGACGCATGTCAGCCGTCTTAATTACCCGACTGCGGAGAACATCTGTCGGGTTATGCTGTCCCGAATCCACTGACGATGCTAACAGAACTGTAGAAATGAGCTTGATGTTTTGGTGCTGATTATTTGATGATTTAGTGCGTCGTTTGCGTGATTAGAGAAACAGATAAAGATTATTCAGATTAGTACGAGTATATTATTATGTCAGATATGTTTTGGGTACGCTTCCAACTGGTATTAATATGGTTTAGTTGAGCTACATGTAGATTGTTTTAAACAGTCTGTAGTTAGTTCAATTGTTTCACTTGTAAATTTATACTGGGTTTAATTTATCAGATATAGTTGATCTATTAAAATTCGATATAAACATTCAGCATATCTTGATAAAACTGCTATAACACCCTGGCAGCCAGAAGATGGGAGACGACAATGGGTGCAAATGCACCAAACACACTACATATTTAGAGTTTAAATCGTCAATCGAATTCTACGTGATGATTATATTATATGCGTATTAATGTCATGGTAAAGCGATTGGTTAGTATAATTGGGCCCCTGGTTTAAATCCCACAAATTTCATTACACTTGTGGAAGCTCAAACTTACCTATTTTTTGAAGAAAAAAAAACTGCTAGACTAGACAATGAACTTTTATAAGTTTTTTTTTCGTTTTATTGCCGTTGTATTGGTCGAACTGACTGGACCACGAAAGTTTGGTCCTTACTTTTTAAGCTATTGCATAGCTTCTATCGCGGGCCTTGAGCGCGGGGACCGAATCCAGAAATTCCGTAACGAAAAAACCTTGACGTTTGTCTCTTTAGTTCAGCAACTCGCCTCTAGATGGCATTGCAATAGCTTTACCGCGGCAGTCCCCGAGTGCCACACGTCTTTTTTTTATTACACCCTATTTGTGGTGGTGTCTCTTCAAATATTGCCAAAACTAGACTAAACTAATCTGATACGACTAAAAATTATACCATCCTTATTAATTTGATCGTTATGACAGGGACAGCGACATTTTTAGTACTGTCAAATTAGTTTAGTTTAGTTTTGGCGACATCTGAATAGACACCAATGTCTTGTTCACAATTTTTGGAATTAACAATAAATCTTTTATTTCTCTCTTTTCAGAGGTCATGGCGAATGCAAGAGCCCGGTATCTTCGATCGAGAGCTGTACTGAGGACTCGAGGCTACTCCTCAACTACCAGGCCTGCCCTGACGTCCACGCTTCGGAGAGCACTGGTAAGATGGGATTTTTTTTCTTATGATGTACCAAGATGATGATTTCCTCATTGTATCCAAAAAAAAAAAATTGTTGTTCACTCTAACCAAAATCACTTGTTGTTCACTCACACTACCCAAAGTAAATTGTTGTTCACACTATCCAAAGTAAATTGTTGTTCACACGACCCAAAGTAAATTGTTGCTCACACCACCCAAAGGTTAGCAGAGGGTAGAGAATGCTATCTAACATTATGTTAGTCTCTGTACAACTTTTGTGCAATAAAGTACATTGTAGGTATGTATATTCTATCTTCTATCTATCCTAATTTCGACCAGTTTCAACAGAGGCTATAGCTTGATTCGATGGGACGGTAACAGACATACTCGACCGGAGAGAGTGCACCTGCAGGGGTATTTCAATTCGTCGGAAAGGCCGTCGGATTCTATATCGGAAACTTTTGACAAATCAAAATAGCGTTCTAAAGTTCCGACGGAATAGGATTCAAATCGATTCTGACGTTTTCATTCGATTCGTTTCCGAATCGAATGAATTATAATAAATTTTAATTTATAAGACCATAAACCGCCTAAAGCTCTGAGGTAACAAACATAAAAAACAGTCGAATTGAGAACCTCCTCCTTTTTTGAAGTCTATAGTTTCTTCTAGTTTCGTCTTTCCGACGAATTATAATTAAACAAAATTAATTATAATTCGTCGGAAAGACCGTCGGATTCTATATCGAACAACTTTTGACAAATCAAAATAGCGTTCTAAAGTTCCGACGGAATAGGTTTCAAATTCGAATCTGACGTTTTCGATTCGGAATCGAATCGAATGAATTAAAATACCTCTGCTGACCTCCTCACCGGTCGTGTCTGACCGCCGCGCCGGACCAACGACGAGGCATGTGGTAATAGTTCCCTATAGAATTCTAGACAAGAAGCTGGATTTTAGCTGAGTTGTGTAGGTTTCTTGAGATGTTTCTTTGAGTTTATTTTCTTTTAGAATCCGATGCTACTTTTACTTTGGTGAGCGACACAAAGAGAATTCGTAACTTTAGGTTTCAAAATTAACACAGGGAAAGTTGTACCCTGTGGATGTACCCAAGTCTAATAAAAAAAGTTTCCGAAAATTTAGTAAATTTACAATTAGAGAAGGTCGAATCAAACACTGACATGAAAAATATAAATTTTTATTTATGTCGCTTCGGTCGTAGATTAAGGTAAAAAATCTATGAAGAAACCTTTAGCCTCTTGTTATTTTTCGAGGTTGGCGCAGAACTCACCCTATATATTGTAACTCACTGTTATTCTATTTTCTGTACGTACCACTATATCAAAACGGGGCCTAAAGCCAACACTTTAATCTGTTTATCCATGCTCTCCAATAAACAAACCTTTATGGTCTAAAATTGAATGGAAGTACGAGGCCGTTATAAAATCGGTCACAAATGAGTTGGGCAACCAGCCAAAGTATCGTATCGAGGACGGTGTAAGCTTAGAACTTTTCTAGGGTATTTTAGTTTCGCTGTAGGCGCCTACCTATAATGCGCCAGCATGACAAGTTGTCAACATCCATTGTCCGTGGTCCAACTGCATTGTAGCCTGCCTTCGAAAATAATCTAGATGTTTTGGTAAAATATTCATTCATTCATATCATTGAAGTATTTGATTGTTTGTTTGTTTGTTTGTATTGAAAAGGCTCCAAAACTACTACTGTCCTGTTGAAAAAAATTATATCATCATTAAGAAGCATACTTTTCAGGGAGTGACATAGGCTATATTATATCCCGAAATTCCCACGGGAGCGGGAACTATGCGGGTGAAACCGCGAGTCGCTGCTAGTAGGTAAATAAAAAGAGCTTTATTTTCCTTACCAGCGGAATATGGAGCGGATTTTTGTTACACTTAGCTTTTTAATTTAGTTTTAGGAGCAAAATTACGTAAATAATATATATTTTGAAAGGCCTGTAAGGGCTGTTAATATGTAATAAACTATTTGTAAACGTCTTCGATGTTATAATATATTGTTATAACATCGAATATAATATATTATTATACTTCCCTTTTGGTGTGACGACATCAGGAAAGTAGCTAGACTAGGAGTAAGGGATAGGATAGAATAGAAAAACTTGAAGGAGGCTTTCACTAACAAATGCGGTCTTTTACCGGACAATAACTGTAAAAAGACTATAGCTAAGTGGTGCTGACATAGAATTTGCACCACCCCATCTCTTCTCGTGGCTGTCGTAAAAGGCGACTAAGGGATAATCACCGGGGGGCGGGTAGCCGCGCACCCTGCAACTGCGATCCCCAACCCGCATGCCCAGCGTGGGGATTATGAACAATACCCATGAGATACGTCAATAAGGCGCTCTTCAGGGGGAGGCCTGCGACCAGCAGTAGACCGTAGTAAAAAGTGTGACACTTTTTACTTAGGATTGACGTCACGCGAAACTTTAACTAGCCTACATCTTCAAATTTTTTGTTATATCTACAAAAAAAAAAAATACGTGTCCTGTCCTGTCATGATAGTTTTGAATTTAATCCATGCTGGCTGGGTTAAACGCTACGTTAAACGACATAAATTAGGATGGCTTGATTGGTTTGATGACCAGTAGACAAATTAAGTATCGATAACCAAACCGCCTGACACGCGTGGATATTGTGGACAAACACACTTTGTTTGGGGGAGGCATAGATTGGGGGAGACATGTTCTGTTCAGCAGTGAACTCATATGTGATGATGAAAAACAGATAAATTATGTCATTTAAGTAGAATACGTAGTTTTACAACAAAAACTATCGTAGTTTGTAGAATAAATCACGGATGTAAGCGGGTTAGCTACGAACCTTTTTTGTGTTGGAAGAACACCAACGTTTCGTCCGTTTCCATTCCATCCATTGATGAAGGGGACCCTCGTTACTCAACGTTGGGGTTCTTCCAACACAAATAAGATTCGTAGTGAACCCGCTTACATCCGTTAAGGAAACGTAGAAAATAGAATACAAACAAGCAAAATGGTAACCTGGCTGCAAATGTCTATTCCAGTTGAGGAGCTGGAATGCCTAGCCACGTGGAAGGAAGGCAGTTTGCGGTTCCTCGTCGGCAAACTACACCACAACCATGCGACGAGCAATGAGGACCGCTACCGCTGTTTTGTTTACGAGAAGACAAATGGTATTGGTAAGACTTTGATTTTAGTTTTCTTTATTTCGTTCTTCTGAAGTTTTCAATATGTTGGCTCGATTGCCTAAACACAAAACAAGTTCGAAACTCAAACTTTCGTTAGTTAGATGTTTAGCGACCTCATTGCTAATTTTATAGTTTTCTGTTTTGTTTTTCGTAACAATCTTATATCAACTAAGTACCTCAAATTGTAAATAGAGGTACCAATAATTCAACCTATAATATTCTTAGTTATTAAACTTCATCCAGTCCATAGCTCTTGTAGAAGTATTAGTTATCTACACCTCTTACATTTCATCCTGTTTCGTCCAGTTCATAAAATGTAGGTATGTACCGAACATTACATCAATAGTAGGTGCCGAAAAATTAGACTTACCTCGTATGGTTCAGTTTATCAGTCAGTATCGATAAGGGATAAGGTTAAGGCATTTATAAATTTCCACTTGTCATTTGTTTTACTTCTATGTTCGTTTGTTTTTCGAACTTTTTTATGTTCGTCGATTTCTCCGTCAGATATGGACCGATTTTGAAATTTCTCCGTCAGTTATTGTTCGATTTTGAAAATTCTCTACGCTATTGTATAGAAAATGAATGATCCTAAAGTGGTCCCTATCTCAGGGTCAGACTTTTTTCCTCGAAGCATTAGTATTTGTCTCGAAAAACTTGACAGCCGTGTAAAATGAGGCATTCGAATTAGGTTTCAACTTTTTAAAAACAATGATGGAAATTATTAGTCAGCCTTTTTACCGATAATAGTTTCGACATGCATGTGAACTAAGTTTATCATCTTGGTCTTTATTTTCCAGCATCCGGAAGCAATATGAAGGAAGGTCCTGCGACGGCCGCTGGCGTGGAGTACCGAGTGGCACAGTCTGGAGACGCCACCTGCAATGGGCTGTTCAGTGCTACCGAGGGTTCCAGGACCATGTCTTTGAAGCGAGGTGGGTCTTCACCAAGCCCTTATATCCTGCTTCTTTATGACTTCGGTGTTTCGGTCTGAAGTATTATGGTACAGGCTGCTGATTAAGCACTGGCCTTTCTCGTAATTTCCAACCTTTATTTTTATAGGATAGGATTCGTAATGAATCTTAATGAGGTAGGTAAAGTACCTCCTCCATCCGACAGAGAACCAAAGTTATCGACATCGCCCAAAGAATTAGCTAGATGAAGTAACAGTGGGGCATGTCTCCGGCCGACAAACGCTATACCTTATCCATCGAGCATGCAGAATGTTGGTAAACAAACCACGACACAAATACTTAACTAAAACTCACTTGCTTAACTTTAGGTTTCAGATGTAATTGTAAGCAATATTTATTGATGGAAGGATCTCAAATCGACAAGTAATCTAAATTGCGTATAAAAAAAAGGACGCGCCAACAAAGTGAATTTTAAGTTAAGTATGGGCAGTTTGTTTACTAACATTCTACAAGCTCGATGGATAAGGTATAGGTTAACCGTGTTTGAGCGGAGACCGCGACTCGGCCAACGTAGTCTAGGACGTCATCTAGTCATGTGATAGGTATAACCTTTGAAAGACTGCAGTCAGATGCTGGCAAGCAGAAGACAGGGCACCGTGGCGCTCATTATGCGAGGCCTTTCTAATGTATGAGGAATAGAATAGGTAGGTTGATTATGTTTATTTGCTAGCGATTGCTCTAAAAGTACCTAACAGTGTTCCAAAGCTTTACCTACTAAGCTACAGAGCAAGGCTTTTACTTCAGTAGGTACAGTGTGCTAATGTCTGTAAATGCTGCTGGATGCAGGCAGCTTAGGATCGGTTCTCTATGGTGCCCGTAACCAGCGTTTACCTTCCTCCCCCTCACCCAATAACAGTAACGCCCCTTCTGGATGTTATGATGTCATGATGCATTCATCATGACATCAAATCAATCAGCCGCTCGAAAACAGCACCAGTTGCCGATTGCCTATTGGCATTTAATAGGATGCCATTTTGTGAAAAGGATACCTACCTGGTGAATAAAAAAAAATATTTTCTATAGACCGTAGGGTTCCTGAGATCTAGACCAAATTAGGTGCAAAACACTGCACTTTCATGTTTTTTTTTTCGTAGCTTTTTTTAATGAATCATGTTTCCAAAACCAAGGAACCTAAGAAAAAATTTAGAATTTTATGTAATTCTTGTTTGTACCACGGGGATCCCGTGATTACCGAGATCTAGGGATAGTTTTTTTAACAGATTAAAAAAAACGAGGAGGTTCTCAATTCGACTGTAATTTATTTTTTTGTTTCCTCAGGACTTTTGACTAAGTAGTCCGATTTTTATGATTCTTTTTATATATGAAAGCTGGTGCTTCCTTTGTGGTCCCATTATAATTTGGTTCATTTCTGACAATGGGGTTCATGAAAATCCATAAAAAAACTATAAAAATTGAAGTCGGCCTACCTATGGTTTTTTAAAACAAAATTAATTATTAACAAATCCACTAGGTCCGATCCCTAAATCCCAACGATGTTCTTCCAGTGTCAGTCCGCTTCAACTGCAAATTCCCGTCATGGATGACGTTCACGCACACCTGGCATACCCTCGACTTCAGCAGCAACTACACATTCTACCAGAAGAATGCAACCCTGCGTATTGCGAATAACACAGGCGCGGATATAAAGGTCTACTGTGTCAATGTCAAAGCTAGCTCGCCGAGCGGGAACTCTGTGGCGCTGGTTGCTCATTGGCAGCATCATTGGTAAGTTTTGTGGGATATTTGGTTGATGAACATTTCATTCTAACTTTTAGGTACAACATAATTATATGAAGATCTCGGAAGAAAAACGAAATTTTCTGAGATGTAGGTAAGGTACCTAACCTACCTAGATAAGAAAGCGATGACCACAAAAGTTAAAGGCGCAGTTATTTTACACCAGCTTATTTTATAAAACCATGGGTTAAATAAGTAATTAGCTCAACAATGTCCGTGTCTGAGCTACCAACGACTGGGTACCTACCTACCCATATTCCTATTCCTTTCACCACTGTACTTATGGGTTCCAGCGCCTCTCGCTACGTGTGCGTCGTGCTGTACCGCCGAGACGCGTTCATTGCTGAGCTGCAGCGCGGGACGCCGACCGCGCGCCCTGATGAGGCATGCTCGCCGAGGCACTTCAACGCGGTTACTGCGCCCTATGTTACGCTAGTTGGTAAGTTGCTTTGTTTGACTAGTATTTATAGGTACGCATCGTGGATTGAGTTGGTTGTTAAAAATGTATCATTGTAATAAACGCAGTGGACAGTTTTTTCTCGGGTTAATAAAAAAAACCGCAATAAGTTATTATTAGGCAATAAGCGCATCAGCGCTGAGGGTAAAAAAGGATCTGCGACTTAGTTTAGAGCGCGCGCTAATACGGAACGCAGAGCGATGGAATGGAATGTAATCAAAACAAAATGTCAATGCTCAAGTTTGCTTCATAGTAAAACGTCAAAAGTGTAATGACATCGCCCGTCAAATTTTAAAAATGCGTTCACAACATTTTTGAGTTCGCTGTACCTAATGAAACTGTAACGTTAAAATAACAATACGAAAACTGCTATTTAAGTAACGTTATTATTTTTCCCACCAATGGTTACAAAATCATTGTCTATTTAATTAAATAACACGAGTTAATTGTAATTGTTTTCTTTTGCAGCGAGTAATCCAGAATCAAAAGATTGCCCCTATTCCGGGAAATACACAATAGAAAACAACCAGCACGGCAGAAGAAGAAGATCATTAGAATCTGATCAAGAAAGTGTTAGAAAGAAAGATAAATCAATGGAACATAATCGTAGAGTAAATAGCACTAGGTTGTTAAATTTTAGTGTAAGGAACATGTCAGATGCTCCAATGCTGAGGAGTAAAAGGCAGTCAGAAGGAAGCGAAGTCAACTGTATTGGAAATAACTACAATAAGCTTGAAGTGGGCTGTAACTCTGTAAAGAACATGGAGTTCCATTCTACGTGTCAGAACAAGGATTACGTTACAGGTAAACTAGAATTTTTCGGTTTCAACCAAGACACACAGCATGAATTTTTTTTATCTTTACCTTATAATCATAATGAAAAATACTTTATTTATTTATCGCGTGAACCTTTTTGTTTTATTTATAGGCGTTAACAAATAGGTAGTCAAAGTTTAAACAAATTTTAGTAGAAACCTAACATTAGGTACATAAGTAGTTTGAAATAATTTGAATGTTTATTCTTCATTACAGCATATACCTGTCACGGCGGTTGGTACGAGAACGGCGTCTCCTTCGTAGTGACTACGCCAGTAACACGTGACAGCACCGCAGCTCGTCGGTATTGCTTCATGTCGAAGGAAGCCCGTGGTGGTGCTCTGACTGTGACACGGTCCGCTACCAACTGCGAGCGGAGTAGCGAGCAGCCTGACCTCGTGTTTGATGCTGTTGCTACAGGTAATAATCTGTTAACATTGATATTTCTGGGACCGGAAAAAAAATAAAGATTCTAACTGCAACGAAAAAGGTTCTCTTCAGCCTGTACTCTCAGCTAAACCGTCCGTGTATTTTCAAAGGATATGTGGTATTCCATGCGCTATTATTTTGGAGTAATCGCCCAAATAAGTCGCGGTAAACATTTAACGCGTTATTTTTGTTTCAGGCGAGTGTCAAGACATTACAAACAGTCAACCAGTGCTGCGAATACCGTTGCATCTGGTCGTACATCTACTAATAATCCACTATATCATACCAAGATGATTCCTAGTTCAGTAAAAAAACAACAATAAATCAATTAAATTGTTTACCCCTTATCCTTGTATAGCTATTTCATAAAAAGCTTAGAACAAAATATAGGACCCTAGATTTTAAGGCACTTTTGTAATCGTGCTTTATTTTTGTAACTACACACTTGTAACATTTTAAGAATTTGTTATAAATTTAGATTTAATGTCAGATTGAGTTGAACTTGCATCTTATTTTTGTAGGCTCAATATTTGTGACTAGAGCAGAATCGGATGCAAGTATGACTCCATCCTAGGAAGGAAAATAGTTAAATCAATTACAAAATTCATAGATAGATACATTTGCGTAAAAATAATTAAGGCCACAGACACAGAACCTTTGAGATCCCTAATTGTCTGTAAAAAAATTGCAAAAAGCGATACAAACTTATCTGAATTAAATGAACTTTTTTTAATTAAATTTATATATCTTGCACGTTTTAGGTACTGAATCACTGTTTAAGTTTTGTGTAGACATTTAATTTCATAAATTATTTGTATTGAGCTGATGTATGCATAGTAATTTGTAAATTATAGTAAAATACCCTAACAAAATCTTCTAACTAAATACACAAATGATCACTGTTTATAAATTTATATAGGTACCTACTTTATAAACTTTTCATTACATCGAAACATATTCATGCCTTAAAACTTTTAAAATAAATTATTAATCTGTTATTTAGTCATGATACTATTACTGTGACTGTTTAGTTCTAAAGCTGATGAAAGTTCCTGATCACAATTCTGAGTGGAACGGCACTTTCTTCTTTCTATTTGGAGAATGTACTCTCTTGTGTAGTTTGTTTAGAGTTTATCGTAGAAATGGAGTGTTTTAGGATAATGGAAATACTACTTAGATCAAGAAGGTTGATAGAGTTGAGAATGGTTGTGAATCAATGGTTCTTGTTGCAGAAGTTGTATAATTAGTAAGTATCAATAATCTATATCGTTTTCCAGACTTCAAGCACTACTTATATATCTATCTATCTTATTAATTTAAATAGTTACTGCTATATCTAGGTGTGCAATTTAAATTTCTGTCCTCCTTTTTAAAATTAATTTCACAATTAAAACTCGTACTGGAAATCAACAAAGGAATAAACTTCCAAAAGAACCTGAAGCATCAATTTACCCTTACAATGTTTATCCTAAAATGCACAATATTCAAGATAGGTGTTCAACACATCTATCATTTAGGAAATTTGTGATTTACAAAATAAGTAGACACTTAAGAACTAAGTTAAGCTAGTTACGTTTTATAGACTGCACTGTCTTTATAACATTAAATTAATAATAACATACTTTCACTCTTATTCTCATGTTGAACTTTTCGCGCAAAAATATTACGGATGAGATTTTCGGTTTATTTACTTACCATAAATATATTATATTATGTACAAAATTTATATTTAAGCTTTTACTTTGTAGCTAGAGTAATTGTTTTAATAATTTACTTATCATAATAATTTTCCTTAAGGCATAGGTATAGGTATGATTTTATGGAGGCTAAGAAAAACTAAATGCGTTATTAACCAAAATGTAATTCATTTGCATTGAGCTATAACTCAAGGCTCATTTGGCAGGGATTGAGGATTTTATTTTGAAAGAACATGAAGATGAAAAACGTGTTCTGTTATTAATATTTGATTTTGAGTTACACAGTGTAACCCCATCATTACCTACAATATTCATTGTAGTTACATTGTTTTACTATTCCCTATATAATTATTTTCTCATCGTTAAAATTGATATTTTCTGTGTGTATATTTTGCATTGTTTACTGATTTTCATACATTTATTCACTTATCTCAGTTTTTCATAACATAAACATATTTTTTCAACAGCTTAGCAATATTAGGCACACGTGTAGATTTAACCACTATAAATTAAAATGCATTTTAGTAGTTGATTCAATTGCACCATTTAATGGTTGCTTTAAAAATATAAGTAGCAGTGTACGTACGTAAGTATTTTACGACATTTTTACGAGAAAGCTATGTTTTCTCAAATCAAGCAATACTATCATTAAGATTATAAATAGATAATAATGAATTTAGATAAGAAAAATAAAGAAAACTCATTTAGAGATCAATGTTAAATTGACGGAGTTAAGGTAAGCTAGGATAAAAACTGCAACAGCAATAACTTAATTTGTATATTTATAGCTATTGAGCGTTAAATTTTGATTAGTGAGTAGTCAGTTGTGAATAATGGAGGCTAGGATTGTTGTTTTCAGAGAGAATGTTCATTTTGGAAACCTACCTGAACTAATCATGTATAAAAACGCTTAACACTTTTATAGCGTTGTTGTTAGTATCAGGTCTTCATCGTTAAGTTTCCATTGTGTGATATAGCTATACATTGAGATTAAGTACCTACATAGTCGTCAGCATAAAATAAATTTAAATTGAAAGTATAATCTGGATTTAATTTTGACCTTATTGAATAAGAACAAATACCTAATACCTACTGGACAATTCGCACAGCATCATCTAGCTCCAAGCTAAGCAGAGGTTCTTGTGTGTTATTATTGAGCACGGAGCCATCAAATCGGCTTATTCGCTCGGGACCTACGTTATACTCATTATATGATACACTTGAAATATCCGAAACATGCACTCGATAATAGATTTCACGGTAAAATCGCATTTTATTTTATCATTTCGGTTGCCTGTATAATACCAGAAACAAGTATCACAACTCGGCTACACAAAATAAATATAATAATATCTTTTATAGGGCAATTGTACGCTTTTACAACAATACTCTTATTGAGTTGCAAATATTTTCAATCAATCAATTGAAACAAATTATCAAAACCTTGCTATGAAAAATGACGTACCTACTATGAAAATATTAGATCAAAAATGTGGTGAAGGGTATTAGAAAACCGAAGAAGAGGAAGAAATGGTGGACTGCGGAATGCGTAAGGTCCTGCGTGAAAAGCGCAAATTTCGAATATTGGCAGAGCAGAGCACTGCACTGCAGAACACCCTTTTTTGCTCATGTCCCACAAATCTTTGTGGGACATGAGCAAAAAAGGGTAATCAAGTAAAACACAGCATTTTGAAAATCTTGTACTGAAAATTGAATCCCTAGCATAGCCTAACAACTCAAGACTTTTATGAAGAAATAAGATCGCTTAAGAAGGGCTACCAACCTACAACGCAGATGCTTGAAGATGACGATGGTAATCATGTGACTGAACCAGAAAACATCAAAAGCAAGTGGCGAAGCTATTTCTAACAGCTACTGAATTTATAAACTAACGCCCGAAGTGAATGAAGCAGAAGTAGAGCCTCGCACTTTCCAAGAGTTTCATAAGGCCATAACGAAGCTCAAGAATGACAAGGCACCTGGAATCGATGGGATACTGGCGGAATTGTGGAAACATTCCGGTAAAGCCGCGCTCTCGGTGTTCTATAAATCTGATCAGTAAAAGCAGTTTTATGTCCTGTGTACAAAAAAGGCTGTACCTACGGTATAGCACTTTTGCCCTCAACAAATAAAGTCCTCTCTTACATCCTTCTGGATACACTCGAACTGTACGCGAAAAGACTCATAGGTGACTACCAAAGCGGATTTAGATGCAATCTTAGTTCAATGGACCAGGTCTTTCTGTTGAGACAAAACAACTCATGGAAAAGAGATGGGAATACGCTCAGAGCATTTATACCCTGTTTATTGACTTCACCAAAGCCTATGATAGCGTGGACAGAAACTCCGCCTATAATAATCTGCTCAACTCTGGGATACCAAGCAAACTAGTTAGAATAATACGAGCAGCTACAAACCGAAGCAAAATGCGTGTCAAAGTTGGAATCGAATTATCCGAAGACTTTGAAGTAGATACCGGCATTAAGCAGGGTGATGCATAGTCTACCATGCTATTCAATCTAGTCCTAGAATACACGATCAGAAAATCATGACAGTAGACGCCAGTATACAACTCAACGGACATCATAAGGTGATTCGCTACGCGGATGATCTAGCATTTCTAGGCCAAAGCAAGGAGCAGGTAGCAGCAATTGCTCGAACCTTGGAAGAAGATGCTAAGAAAGTAGGTCTCAAAATTAGCCACGAGAAGTCAAAATACATGAAGCACTATAAGAACGTCAGACGACCACGTGAAGACCTTCATATTGGAGATATAGCATAAAAAGGAGTGTCTCAGTTTATGAGGCAGGAAAAAATCGACATTCGCCTACAAAATGCCCTTCGATGCAGTGCAGCTCTTCATAAAGTGTTAGTGTCCAAGATTCTAAGTAGAAAGACTAAGATTTGGATCTACAAAACTGGCATTAGACCGATATTGATGTACCTACGGCTGTGAAACTTGGACACTAACATTGAAGGAGGAGAATAAAATCCTTTGCAAGATCCTGGGGCCTACCCGTGGAGATAACGGACGGAAGCTGGAGAGTCCGTAAAACCTGGAGATCGAAGAGCTCGTGAATGAAACAAACATCATAATAATTATTATTTAATAAATAAATAAATACATAAAATCATCGGCGAAACGAATGCACATCGACTCCACTGGCTCGGACACATAAGAGAGCTACAAGCGGAGGACTGGCGGGAAACTGCGTAGAACAGGGAAAAATGGCGACTTCTCTTATTGGAGGCCAAGACACACTTTGGGTCGCTGAGCCATAGGAGTAAGTACCTAAGTAAGTATAAAATATTAGATTATCTAGAGGAAAAAGCTTGGGTCGGGTTTTGCAACTACTCGAAAAATAACAACTAACAGGTAAAAGGTTTCTTTGTCGCTTCTTTACTTTAGTCTACTGAAGCGACAAAAATATCACATTATTTCCTTGTCAGAGTTTCTTAGTGCTTAGTTTGTAACTTGACCTTTTCTAAGTGCACATTTATTGTATGTATTTATGGAAATAAAGAATATTTGATTTGATTACGGCCGGAAATGGCACATTATTTGGGCATAGCGATAATAGTTAATGTTGTTGGTTGTGACGACACTAAATAACATTTTTTTCCGGTTATTACGTTTTCTGCGTACCTATTTTTCATGCTCAGAAAACGTAACTGTGAATGTTTTCTGCGCCTGAAAAAATACGTATTTAGAATCTAAAAATACATCATTCTAAATACAACGCTTATAGTTAATTTTAAATTATTTGTACTCCTCCGTCGTCAGAGCACTAAATGGCTAAAATCACTCTTTTTGCGCTAAAATAAAGGACATCTCTTTCTAAACTATGCAAACTGAGTGAGAATTCAGAAGTAAAGTTATCACACTGCAGGTATAAACCACTTTTATTTTGGAATATTTTAATTTAAGGGTGGTAAAGTGGCCGTCGTTTCCACGGGTTAAGTTAAGTTTAGCGGGCATTCTCTATTTGTGAACGCATCTATAAAATCAGTCATGACAACCTGCGAACAAACCTCGAATAAGTTTAGCCAACATTGAGAAAACGAACGAACTGTCATGTGGGTGTTGCTTGGCTTGCTGCTTGCTTGCTTCTCGCTTTCTTTACTTTGCCCGATCGTGAACGCGCGTCGTCATACTCAATAGGATTGTTTATCAGAAAAAAAAACAATAGTCTCATCACATAGAAATTGGATAAACTCATATATTTATCATCGCAACCGGACGAACGTAACAAAAGATTGTTGTGAAAGTGACAGTCGCAAAATCGACTCAAAGTTTTGTGTGAATAAAATGGTTATTTCTTCTATCAAGTACCGTCGAATAAATTGGTGATGGTAAACGCGAAGGGTCCGTGTATTGTGGAGGACACTTGAACGATGTTCGACACAGGATAGTCCACAACAGTGAGAATGCAAGACGATTCTTCCGCGGGGAGTAGATACGAGCGGCGAAAGCCCAGCAAGGTTTTGAAGATCGCAGAGAGTTTCACGAACTTGGATGAGACCGCTAAGAGTGGTAGATTTGTGAGAGGTCCTCACTCGAGGATCGGGCGGAGGTTCCGCGATGGGGAGAGGACAAAGCGCGTGTGTTGTGATGATGAGTGTGACAAGGAGTCAGGTGTTAGTGAGGATTGTGAGAGGATGGGAGACCGGAGGGTGACAGGCTCCTCATGCACGGCGCTGCGGACCGCCGTCGCAGCCCTCTACCCCTTCGATGACTTTGTGCCTATCAAGATTGGAGCAGGATTCTTCTCTGAAGTGTTTAAGGTAAGCTTTGTTTATAATCTTTGTTTACTACAGTATCTTTTTTTCAATGTCAATAAGTCAGATGTGTTGCTGCTCTACATAAGATGCCAATAAACTATTATTCTTATAAATAAGTAGGCAAGCACCTACCTATTACTCGTATCTACATTGTCATTTAGAAATTACCAATCTGCTTATCTCGGAAACATTCTAAACAACTAAAGTTATAACTTAAAACATTTTTATGCATTACCTTATAGGTGCAAACAAACATTGCTTACCAAACACCATATCTATGATAAAATCAGAATAATCTATTTAATGAAAGTTGAATCTAGAAATGAGAATTGATTTGGCAGCTATTACAATTCTTTCTTGTGACTCGCCAGCTTTATCATTGTGTTTGTAAACAATGTTGGTACTGAAGTATGCTATATAAATTGTTTCGCATAATAAATTGTTGTTTGGCTTATTACCACCTTTTTGCTTGACCACTGTCTGCATTTCTCTATTTGGCACAACGCCTAGGTAGGATTATTTTAAGAATTCATATACCTACTGTCACCTGCATACTTTCCCTACAGTACAACTACATAGTTACTGAGAGACATATTATAAACAAGTCAGAAGGAGAAAACCAAACATGAATAATTATTTGAGTCAGTTTATTATGTAATATTAAAAAATCTAATGTAACAGTTTTGGAAATAAAAGGCTATATTATTATTATTTATTATTATTATTACAACTACATAGTTATAATTTTGAAATAGTACTTCAACAAACACTATATTATGAGAGCTTAACTGCACTTGTATTGGCTGAAAGAGAATGGGTTTTATTTCAACTAAATAAATTAAAATGTTACCGCTCAGCTGTAACTCGTAAATGTACATATGTATTAACTAATAGAAATCTATTAACATTAAATTAAATATTCTAGGAAGTATAAGTTGCATCATATATTTGATCTATTGAATATATCACATGATTTCCTTCACATTTTGAAATCATTCTAATTAATTGTAAATGTTATAATTTGAATGTTGCATTTGTATTTAAAATGTAAATTTTGAACTTTGGTAAAGATGTTGCAATGACACATTCTTTCTCATAATTAGAATGTTCAAATTAGCCTGCATTTTTACCTCTTTAAAACAGTTTAATTGAATTTCTATTCATGATAAAACTCTTTGTAGAAGATCTAAATTCTTTATTAATTACACCTTGTTTCCTCATCCTCAACAGACATAATGGTTGATAATACACCACTTACAACACCATGGGGAAGAGTTTGTGCAAATTCTAAGCCACCACACCACCTTATTTAGTTAAAAATTACTCATTAAAGCACCATGTGTTCCTAACACAATAAAATATCTAACTTTCCGCTTTTCAACATATCTAATTAATTACTGATAAATTAAAAGCATCCCTTGAATGCTGATCAGCTGTTATCTGGCAGCTGTAATCAGTGAATCAGAGACTGGTAAACACCTGCCTGACTATTTACCATATTTACCTTTAAAAACAGGTAAACTTTACCACACCTACTTAATACCTCTACCTCACGTACCTTCAGCACACGTCATTCCGTGAATAGGGTTGTGATCGGCGTGAGATTAAAATTACGCCGGATAATTAAGAGTGTGCCATACGCAATTTTGTCAATTTTGCACTTCGAAATCGTAGTTATTCCCCTAAATACCTTCATATTTAGGGAAATGTACTTCGATCGTTTATGTTGAATTACGTGTTTTAAAAACATGGTTGGTGGAAGTTTTCTCAAAAGTTTTTTTTTTTTTTTTTAATAGATATTTTGCACACATTTTGTTTGGTTCTTCGGTTTTTTTTGCTAGAAAACCTAGAAGTATTTCTTTAATTCTCTTTAATTTTTCGATTGGTTGTTTCATTGACTTGTAATTAGGTAAAAGCAGTTTTAGCGCTTAGAAAAATTAGAGCACGACTCTGCTCTGTACTTCTCACTTGCGAGAAAACCATATCTTGTCATCCCGCTCGAAATCGATATTGTAGCGGCGCACACGCTTAACACCCCCCTTTTGCCGGTACGTAAAAATTGACCGATTGCAAACTACATACATGCATTGATTTTGACGGCGATGATTTTGAAATGACGGTCTCTGTGGCGCAGCGGGCGAAGGTCCGCCTGCGACGCAGGAGGTTGGGTTCGATCCCATTCTCGGGACAAATGTTTGTACGATCTGCAAATTTTTGTTCAGGGTGTTCTGGTCGTTTTCTGTGTATAATATAATATAAAAAATATCTATATAATATGTATATCTCATGTACACATAACACAAGCTTAGCTTGGGGTTAGATGATGCAGTGTGGAATTTCCAGCATTAAAAAAAGGATTTGACATCAATTTGTAAAAAATCTTTAGCCGCTATCACAGATTTTCAGTCATTCAAAAACCAAAACACAGGCACTGTCAACAGTCTCCAGTCCTGTATTTTTATACTTGGAAGTCACAGCTGAATTCAAGCGTTTCTATTTTGGGTTGAACCTTAAAAACCCGAATGCCGGAAACAATGACATCCCTACTAACTTTTACGTGTTTACAATTCGTGTGCTGAATAAATCTAGGCGTTAAGGCTTTGACAATAAGATTTATTAAAATTCTATTGCGTGTTTTCGCCTTGGCATTGACCTTCGAGGTGTTTACATTGTTACTTAGGAAATGCTCGTAAAGTTTTACTCACTTGTATCGGGAACGAATTCGAGTTGCATTGTTTTGTTTTGTCTACCAACTTGTCTGTAAAGCAAATACTGACTTAAAAATACCCCCTTCATCATCATTCAGACCACTGCTGACATAGGACTCCCCTATGAGCGCCATAGCGCCCTGTCTCCAGCTTGACGCATCCAGCATCTGCAGTGTTACGCAGATCGTCATCCCACTTGGACGGAGAGCGTCCTACACGTTTGCCGATCGCGGTCTCCACTCAAGAACTCGTTTACCCCAGCGGTTGTCAGTTCTTCGCGAGATCTGGCCGGCCCACTGCCACTTCATATGGCTAATTATTTGAGCCCTTACCACCTTACCTACATATAAGCTTGTCATCATCATCAGCATCGGCATGGGAATTGATTATCGCAGCGCAGCGGAGGGGTTAATACACAAGTCAGAAATTACTGCAGCCTTCCCTCTGGTAGGTTTCCTAAGTCTGCTCTTGGATGTCGTTCCATGGGCTGAGTTGAAGGGGTCTAATCTCACGCGGTTACCGGTTGGCCTACTTGTTTGTTTCATAGTTTTTAGACATTGCATCTGTCTTTTCTGGCTTACTACACCAGAGGAATCAATCAACAATCGGAAGTTTTCTGTAAGAGGAATATCTGTATCAGATTAGAGATATCTCACTATTTAAGTATTATAAATGCGAAAGTTTGGATGGATGAATGTTTGTTACCTCTTCACGCCAAAACTTCCCATTGGACCGGGTAGTTCTTGACCTGGTATAAAACATAGGCTACTTTTATCCCAAAAATCTGTTCCCATGGGATATAAATAACCTGAGAATGTTAATTTTTCCGTGAAACTGCGGGCAGAAACTAGTCAATTAAATAACAAAGATCATTACGATGAATTCGACTGTCATCTTACGAAGTTATAGCTCAACTCATTAATTCACTTTAACAATCCATTGTCAGTTAATATAACGTTCTTTTTGTCACACCTACCTATACCGACCGTGGCTAAACCAATTCGCTGCAGACATCCAAGCCTCATTGTTAACACAACTGCGCATACCACGAACCTGACATCATGCCTGGCTACTGGCAAGTAGACATACTTCATACTATCACACTAATAGCGATGTGTCGTTCGATCATTCACAAAGATCGATATCAATCATGACCCGTTATGAAAATGACCCGGATCATATGACCCGATCATTTGAATGATTTTTTTTGCCGGCGGCCTATCATCGCCTTACTTCGATTTTTCGTTTCATTTCGATCATGCATTTTGTGATTGATTGATCCGTGCGAGATCGGTTCATTGCGTCGCGTCGTCGTCATCGTCGTTTCGTTACTGACTGATATGGTTGTCGCAAAAACTTTTCCAAAACTCTGTTTATATCATTCGAGATGTTATTGATGATTTATGGTAGAAATTTGACCAGAATTGAGATAGGTAGTTAGGTACCTACCTACCTACTTTTACGTTTCAAGTGATAAGTATGTTTATGTACCTTACAGTAGATAGATAGTCAGATACGAAGTACTACCTATTTAACTTTTTTTATTGATTTAATATGCTTGATATTTTAATGAACCTGTGCTAAGCTGCCGACCAGGCGGCTTTCCTTGTTGTTAAATACTTTACATAATAGGTAGTACGTACAGTAGGTACCGACCTACATACTTAGATATATCCAAGTACTTACATATAGGTAAGTATCTACTAAAAAGACAAGGGCTTTAATACCTAAAGGACCGTAATACGACAATAGACTTTATTACTTATTATTTTATATATCAATTAGGCTGTGAGAAAATGAGACAGTCCACAGAATGTGTCCTACTCGCACGCACCACTCACTGCCTCGCATGAGCAAGACGCAGCGGCAGTCGATCTTTGCATCAAGTCGCACGCGCCTCGGTCATTTCACCAATGATCCGAACATTGAAATGATCGGGTCATTTCGTTGAGACTGTTCGGATCAATCACGCGCGGTTTGTGATTGCAATCATATGAGCCGTTCGTTCATGATCGACACATTCCTACACACTAATATTATAAATGCGAAAGTTTGTATGGATAGATGAATGTTTGTTACCTCGTCACGCCAAAACTACTGAACGGATCGGACTGAAATTTTGCATACAAGTAATTCTAATCCTGGAACTTTTTATCCCATAAATCAGTTCCCGTGGGATATAAATCACCTTTAAACATTTCCATAGGAACAACGGGTGCGAAGCCGCGGGGTGCAGCTAGTTTATTATACTTGAAAGACAAACGGTTTTCAGGTTCTACGTACTAAACATTAGTGTCTTTTCAAAGATGTCGCCAAAACTAGTCTTAAACAATCTGACAGGGCTAAAAATTATGCCATCCTTATTATCTTGATCGTTATGACAGGGACAGCGACTTTTTTACTGTCAAATTAGTTTAGTTTTATTTTTTAACGACATCTGAATAGACACCAATAACTGATACCAGTTTTTTAAAAATGCTTTTGCAAAGAACGTTTATTGAATACCCAGCGTGAGGATTATGGGTGATTTTCTAAGTGTACATTTATTGTATTTATGGAAATAAAGCATTTTTTTGAGTTTGATAAAAGCGGATGAGGTGCTTATCAGGGGTAGGCTTGTGTCCAGCAGTGGACAATAAAGGTTGTTGAGGTAAGTTGAGATTGACCAACTTCTGGTTTCTTCATACAAAATTACATATCTTAAGAATGACGCGGCGTAGGCATTCAATTTAAAACTCAAGTCTTTTTAACTGACATTAAAAAAGAACGAAGGGTACTTAATTCGACTGAATTTTTTTTTATATCTCAACTTTAGACTGGGTCATCCGATTTTGATGATTCTTTTATATTTTAAAGATGATGAAAAGAAAATGTTAACCAAAACTATAAAAAAAAACTATAAACCGACTTCAATTTTATGATTTTCTAATGGATGCCATTGCCAGAACTGGACCACACAAGCTCCCGGTGTGGTCCAGTTCTGGCAAATGGTTATTGCAAACATTTTCTTCAAAATTTGAACGTGCGCGTATGAACCTTCGATTGGTGGTTAATCGATTTCTGGTTCCTATTTTTATTACGCTGCACATGGAATTAAATTAACATTGATTGCGAATAGCTTAAACATAATATCTAACCTTTAAGATTGGCAGAAGAACTCGAAACGCATTTACGTTTTTTCATAACAAACACGATATCGCGTGACGATGAAACCTAAAGCATTTGCAGGCGGAATGTGGAAAGTAAATAATTAAATGAGGTTTACCTTGCTGTAATGCTATCTAGCTATCTCAGTTATCAACTGTTTGAAGTATTCTACACGCTTGAATACTGTTTGAACGGCTCTGCTGTTTATTTGTTCAACATTGCAAAATTCAAATAAAAGTCAGCTGTATCTCAACATACAGAAAATATCTCGATTTAGGTACTTAATTTTCTCTGGGTGATGTTGATACTTTTGCCCCGGTATTAAGTTAAGTAAATAAGTATGTACTAATTTATTTTATTATAACTATAACACATCCAGTGCGACAGAGTGATGTAAAATGTTACAGATTAGATAAACATCCGAAAGGTTGGCTCGTAGAACTTCAGCCCAACTTTAAAATGACAGCCAACCGTAACGAAACCCAGTGACTCGCAATTTATGAGAAAAAGTCAAAAAATATTTCCTGATTGTAGAAAACCCTCAAACTTATACAATAAGTAGTGGTCTAATGTGGTACATTCTTCGCATTATATGGTTCGATAATATTCCGGCATCAAACCTGTTAGGTATAAACTTGATTCGCCACCTCTGTATCAATCATTTGCTTCTTCACTTAAAACCTCTGTTTAATTTTTTTGACGATGCTATGATACCTTCTGTTATTTGCTAGATTCTAGAGGAAAATGTTTTTCAGAAATATTGTCTTCGTCTCATCCGTGTTTCTCTCAAGTACGTATACATACGTAACAAGTTAGGAAACATCCAACGTAATAAATTCATTCAATTCATCATCTTGTCAATTATGTTCTAAAATTTGTTAAAATAACGTAACATAAAATTCCAAGCGCCATAAAGTTGTTCTACAAACTAAACCTTATGTCAAAGTGCTAAAGTTTATATAACATGGTACAATTTGAAGCAGAGGTCAGGTCCATACACCGTTAAACTCATATCAATATCATAAGTATGAATCATGTTATTTCCTACGCTAACATAACATAACAGTTGTCTGGTTGTTTTGTTATACATATAATATAGCCGGATAAATCTGCAAGTTAAGGCTTCAGGCGGACTAGATTTATCTTATTTAGATAGCTCAGTAAAATTAAAAGGAATCTTATTCTACTGGTCTTCAGTTAATATTTTTTTTTTATAAAAAAGTTTTAATCTGGCAAATTCTATCGTTTCATTGGTATGAGACATTTATGGCGCATGGCCGAAGGTCTTATAATTCGCCAGCAGTGCAAGTTTTCTGTTAACTCTAAGGGTGGATATGCAACTTTTTGAAAAGTCTAGCATTAGTAGCTGTGTGAAATGTCAGGCACAATAGCCTAACACCTATGCCTCCTCGCGGGGAAATGCATCTTACAACACATTCCTAGGGTGTGCGAGGTATTGCTATATCTAAGGCAATAGTTAACCACTCATTCTCGAGAAAGCCAAAGCATTACCGTCAGTTACTTATAAGTTATAATAACTTAAGTATACAAAAATAACTAGCCGGAAAAACTTAAAAAACCTACCAGAGCCCAGCTCTACGCTAGACTAGCATCGTTTGGCAAAGGAAATGCCAACAGGAAACGAGTTCGCATCTTGCAAGACAGTCCATTGTGCGCCGAAGGTTGTCACGATGGACTGTTTGATGGATGGCATGACGTGACGGCATCGAACTAGTTTCAGTAGCACAATGGGTCTTCGCTGATATTGTCAAATTGTGTAGACATGTTAATGGCAACATTACGTGACACCGAAGCAGTTGTAAGTCCTACGTTCAACCTAAATCTTCGGCTGGCTTTTCTTTTGCTGAGTTGATAGCTTTTGAAGTAGAGATCTGAATGACGGTTTCCATAAAAACGGCGAGTATCGAGATGACGCTTTTATGCATGCTGTGTTTTCTAATTTTGTCTTTTGTCTGTCCGTATTTCTGTTCTTTTTGGTTTTGCTTTACATAATTGTAACTTAGTTTCTTCTTGATACTGGTAAAATGTCAAAATGATTATAAAATTAAATAAAAACACTCGCGCGAGGATCATGTCCATTGTATTAAAACAACAGCGCATTTCATTCCAACTCTTCAAGATGTTGGTACCATTGTGTTGCACAGTTTCTTATCAACCAGCTTGTATCTGCTAACGCTTCTCGAGATGAAAGATTACTTCTGAGTCACATTCGCTTACAGCTAGAGATAAAGTTGTTTTTGTAAAAAGGACACCTTGACAACACATAAAAAGTCCTTTGATCGTTGACGTAGGTAGTTTTTGTTGATAAGCCGGTTTGTAAAAAATATGGAATTTACAGAATTTCGGCAAACTTTTAGATAAGTAGTGGGTTCTCAAAAATGAATTCGAATGATCATGACTGAAGTGGAGATGAGCTTAACGTGGTAAAGGCAGGTAGAGCTTTAACGTAATGGACTCCAAGAAAATAAACTTAAAAGGTAGGTTTTTCGCGGAATGGTTACTACATATTTATCCAAATATTTTGCAATAAACTTCACAAAGTACCGCCTGAATCTATTATTTTACCTACAGGGTAAGTTACCGAGACAGATCACATTTACATATTCCAAAAATTTTACTGTAAAAAATATTAGAGTTAAGTGTTTATGTGGTCTGAATTTCCTTAGCTCGACCGTCGTCTGTTTGCAATATAGTTTCCCTATTCACCGAGGAAGTTATGATTCATAGACAGGATGTAACCTTCGCGTAGCAAGGTTCACAGTCGCAGTAAATCATTTATATCTTAGCACGTGCTTTGATTTTGTCGTATTATATCGCAAGTGCCACCATTTAATGTTCTACAGCTAATAACATTCAATGTGCATTAGGGAATATAAGGCGACATGGTCGATAAACTGCCCAGCAGGACAATTTAGATGGACTTAGTCGTGAGTGACAATCATACTTCTGTTTGCGGCTACTAACCCCCGAATACTTAAACGTGAAGTCGAAGTCTCTCGTCATTTGAGACGTGTTTAAATCTGAGTTGATTTAAACACGTCTCCAATGACGAGAAACGGTTTTTCGACGGTTTTCAATCAAAATTTCTCAAACACTCGTCACTGTTGCGTTTGGGTATTCGGAGGTAAATTTGGGTTAGGTACGTATAAAAAACAAAACAAATTGAACCAATGAGCGTCGAAAACTTCAACATAATTGGCCTGTTTATTCCTGAGAATTTTCTCCCGACTGGCTAAGTCCAGACTGTTCTTAAAATTATAATGGAAGAAAGTATAGATGTTAAACAGTATAACGAAATATGTCTGTCTGCAATCTGCAATATTTAAATCCGATCCGATCAGCAGATTTGGCGTTTACTCGTCGGGAATCTTGATGTCTGTGAATTCATCCATATTTTGTGTAGTTGCCGGCGGCGTTTACTCTTGAAATAGGTTTTAATCTCCATCCCCATTCCAATTACCAAATGAAATTGCAAACGCTCTTCTGATGCTGTTAAACTTCAGTACGTTAATGACACAATTTCTTTGGGCAAAAATCACACAAATCACATCTCAATCGTTCCTTTCTTAAAAAGTCGAGAAAATGTCGAGTTTTTTTTAGAATCTCACCGAATTTTGCATCATATGCTGCAGGTGCGATGTTCCTGTGTTTAGGTGACCTCAGATTATTGAAAAATTACATCTAATAGATACTCACTTCGTATTACAACTACTTCGTATTTTCCAATTGAAACAGTTGAGGTAAGTGCAGACTGTTGCAAACAGTTTAGAAGTAGCCCTGATACAAATAAATAACAATCGGAAGCGTCCTCATGACGCACTCAGGTACGCTGTCCAGTCACACGTCTATCAGACGCTCTGATAAAATTTAAAAAACCAGAGGTCTCGGTGCCCCAACGGTTTCGACTCCAAGGGGAGCGAATTCGTAAAAGTGATATTTAACGGTTTCCAAGAGTAAGCACGCTGATCCCCGTCTAGTGTACAAAGCTTTGACTGTTACTATCTGTGGTACCTCACTAATGAGGGTGCGTCTGGATCACGCGAATCTCTAATTCGGTGAAGAGGCTTTGCAAATGTCAGCAGTTCGGCTTTCTTTACTCGTGTAATTGCGGTGGAACTAGATTGTTCTTCTAGCTTTGTTTTACGTAGGTAGTTCAATTTGTTTAATTCTCATGTCTGGCCGTAAGTCTGAGAGTTAACAAATGTTTCCTGGGTTTTCTGACTCTTTAGCAGGTTGCAAGTAATTAAGCTGTGAGTATAAACATGTAGATGCAACTTAAGTATTAAGGTTCGTAGTTAACCCGCTTACATCCGTAATTAACTGGTTAAACTACGATAGTTTTTAAATTAAAATGTTACAAGTGATTCATTTAAGTTAGAAAGATAAAGGCGGCTAACACGATTTCTATCTAACACGTCAACTCGTAGCGTCGTGAAGTCAGACGGATAGATTACTCTCTAATATGGCAATGGATATTAAATCGTTACAAAATCGTATTAAAATTGGTTCCTACAATGTTTCTATAAACTGGTTTAACGATTTTCATACTAATCGGAGCAATCGGACTTGGTTCACCGATTCTTTAGCAAAACATTAAAAAACAATTCTGCTGTCAGCACGCAAGCATTCGATTTCCGATCAGCTAGACCACTGTCATAGAATAAAATTTAAGAATTACTTCAGATACTAACTTTAAACTTACTATACCAATCTTAACGGAATATTTTTAAATTAAAACATATCTAATTAAAATAAATCATGTCCTTCTGGCTTGGATAATCGTAAAACATTCTCTTAATTCACTGTCAACTAGGGCTTGGACTCCGGTACTCCGGTTTTGGTGTAACTCCGGAGCTTCGAAAGATTTCAGCATCGTTTGTAAAACCGAAGTTATCGGAACCAAAACCGGCGTTTCGATTTTCAGAACAAAATCCGCGCCACGCATTGTTTTTGGAATGAATATTCAAATGTAATCCGCCTGAAGCGCGGCGCATTCGCAGATCCTTTAGAATATTAGACATCGAAAGCTTCATCATCATCATCATCAACCTATATTAGTCCACTGCTGGATAAAGACCTCCCCTAATGAGCGCTATAGCGCGGTTCTTCTTTCGGGAGATATGGCCCACTGCCACTTCAGTTTGCTAATTCTTTAAGCTATGTTGGTAACTTTGGTTCTCTGTCGGGTGTGTTCGTTACGAATCCTATCCTTCAGAGAGACTCCAAGCATAGCTCTTTCCATAGCTCGCTGAGCGACTTTGAACTGATGA
Source organism: Eupithecia tripunctaria (assembly GCA_955876795.1). Lineage (NCBI taxonomy): Eukaryota > Metazoa > Arthropoda > Insecta > Lepidoptera > Geometridae > Eupithecia > Eupithecia tripunctaria. The sequence goes on from OY041604.1 coordinate 3,229,361, forward strand.
ACCAACCCTATCGTGAGTGTCCATGTCTCAGTTCCGTATCGGTCATGACGGGTAGGACGCATTGATTGAAAACGTTGGTTTTCAAGCATTGCGGTATAGATGACGAGAAGACTCGACGTAGTTTTCCAAACGCTGCCTAGCCTAGTTGGATCCTCCTCTTGGCCTCCTTCTCAAAATAGTTTTTACCTAACTGCAGACTTTGCCCAAGGTAAGTGTACTCGGAAACAATTTCGAGATTTAACGTGTCTAAGTGCTTCTTATTTAGTTAAGTCTAAAGAAATAAACGATTTCACTCTGACTCAGAGGGTGTCCATGTACGTCGACCGGCCCCGGATCAATGAGGCCATTGATCATGCATGACTTTGGTTTTATCCAAATTCATGCCAAGACCGATGCGTCGCGAGGCTGAAGCTAGGTCGTCCAGCATCCGGTTCAGCTCCTCCAGCGACAACGCCATTAAGACCTGATCAGCGAATCGCAGGTGTGAGATGTAATCGCCGTTTATGCTAATGCCTTTTCAGTCCAGCGTCTTCAACATTATCTTCCAACGCGTTCTTGTACAGTTTCGGCGATATAACATCCCCCTGTCTCACTCCTCTGCGCAGTTCGGACTGCTGGTCCTGTACTTGGACACTCATGGTGGCGGCGTCGTAAAGACATCTCAGCACCACGATACAACGACAGTCTACTTGGCATCGCTGTAAGGATTCCATAACAGCCCAGGTTTTGAAAAAGTTAAAGGCCTTCTCATAGTCCACAAAGGCCAGACACAGGGCCTGATTATATACTCTTTGGACTTTTGTATAATCTGCCTCACTGTGTGTATGTGGATATGGTGCCATATCCTCCGCGAAACCCGGCCTGTTCTGGTGGCTGAAACTCGTCAAGTCTACTGGCGAGACGGTTCGTGACCACTCGTGAGAACAGCTTATAGACGTGGCTCAGGAGTGAGGTCTGTAGTTTTTAAGGAGGGTTTTATCTCCTTCCTTAAAAAATATCACCAACAAACTCCCACTCCGCGCCTTCGGAGTTCTCCCACTGTGAAAGACGGCGTTGAAGAGGTTCTGTAGTTCCTGTATAACAGGAGCTCCTCCGGCTTTCAAAGCTCTGGTGTTATTCCGTCCTCCCCGGGGGCTTTTCCATTTTTAGGCTGCCTCAGAGCTAACACGATCTCGTCTTGACTGACGATGACTGGCAGTTCGTTCGGGGGTGGTGCAATTCTAGGCCGGCTCCACACGGCTCAAAGCTTGAAAGCTTTGTGAGGGTAGAAATGGCTGTTTTTGAAAGTGGAGATGACAGAGGTCAAAACTTAACAAAATGCTTCCAATATTTGATGAGGATTACACTGACAAGTGTTGAAGCAGAGCGAGCGTTTTCAGCCCTCACATATTATATGCAATCGCGTAAGAAGCTCGCTATGTGACGACAGGCTTGAAAGCTTAGTGAGGGTAGAAATGGCTGTTTTTGAAAGTGGAGATGACAGAGGTCAAAACTTAACAAAATGCTTCCAATATTTGATGAGGATTACACTGACAAGTGTTGAAGCAGAGCGAGCGTTTTCAGCCCTCACATATTATATGCAATCGCGTAAGAAGCTCGCTATGTGACGACAGCTTTGATGCGTTAACTTTTCTCAGGTCCTTTTACCAAAAAAAATTATTAACCTTTTTTTTTTATTTGGTTAGTTTTATTTACTACTAGAACATTAATTTCGATACAAATAATCAAATTAAATTCAGTATCTATACCAAAGCACTCTTTTTACAATGAATTCATAAATTTTTCACTTTTCAGCATTTCAACTCCGGAGTTCCGGAATTCCGGAGTTGAAATGATGAACATCGAAACTCAACTCCGGAGCTGAAAATTAGTCCGAGTTCCAAGCCCTACTGTCAACGCTCAGGCGGATGATTAGTTCGACTTGATTAGATTATGGGTATATGAAAATAGCATTTTTTATCCAATAATTACATAAGCTCTGACATAAGTCCACCAAGAAACATACTGATCTACCGCCAGCAATCTGCAAGTTAATTCGATATTTGTGAAGATGGCGTGGAAAAAAAAAACAGAAACTACAAACCTTTGTAGGCCAAATTACGTTGAACAAGCGCGAAAAATCTCATCCCACCAAGCTAATTCGAGGTGACACGGGCCCGGCAAGTCTTGCCAGCTTGCCAATCTGAAAAATCCTCGGCGCATAAGTGGAATTCCTCATAGAACACCTTCGCCGGAACGGAACGGGTTATTTACGGCCGGCAAGCGACATAATTGTTATGAGGACGTTATTAATTGCACTGACATTTCATTGCAGGGCTATAACATGCTCTCTTGCACAGTTTCGACTTATTGGGGGTTAGTAAAAGCTAAATAAACCAGTCTGACTTTGCCTCCGTCTGGACGGGTAGCCATAGGCCATAAGACATTCACAAGTCCATTAAGCCACCAACAAAATAAATAAGCGATGCAAAAAAATTAAGATTACACGTCTTGTTCTAATGCGCCGAATTCAATTCTACCTAGAGTCTATTCAAAATGAGAAGAGTCGTGGCAATTGACAACTTTTGTTGGGTTGACAGCTCTGTCATTAAAGTGCGACTAAAAGTGTTATTTAGTGTTATTTATAAACGCCACGACTCTTCTCTTTATAAACAGCTATCGAAATCTTTGCTTTTGCAACTTGTTGTAAGGCTTACGAAACATAGACCCACAACGAAGTGCAAAGTTTATAAATAGTCGCGAACTTTGCGGAAGCCAAGACTAACTTCAACAATGTGGCCTTTAATTTCGACTTTGTTGAGACTGTGATTAGTTGCTTTGGCCTTTTGCTTATCAGTGCTGAACAGCGGTAATTTATCTGCATTGTTGATTAATTTCATTGATTCCATTGTAACAGTATTACCGACCCTACCATTATTAGGTCTGGGACCTGTCTCCAGCTGTGATGATTATCCTGCTGGGTTTCTTATTTTACGCCCTGAACCAATACCTTTTCGGTACCTGTTTAATTTGGCTTGATATTTACGGCACTGCCGACTCTTTGGGACATTAATTGTTTTGACCGGTTTTTTTGTAGGTTAATGTTGTGCCGGTGATATCGGCACAGCCTTGCCTGAAGGCTGTCTCTTATCTGCGCGCTCGAACAACTTAATGCTGTTTGTTTTAATGAGCTCTTTTTCTTGCACTGTACTTTTTACTGTAAGGAGAAAAATACCTGTAATTTGGGACGGCAAAACTTATAAACTGTCATCATGCAATTGCAACTCTTGCGCGTAAACCTAGACATTCCAAAAGGACTGATTGGTTTATTGCAATTTATTACCCGAGGATAAATCTGTAATGGTTTTCAAACTGTTTTGATGCAACTTATTGCACACATGAAATGCACGCTTAATGTAATGCCACCGTGAAATCAAATGTTCCAGTTTAGGATGACCGCAGCTTTATTCCTGCTTGATTCAAGCGTCCTCTGAAACCCCTAGTTTGTCATCTATCTCGTAAATAGTTAATGATTAATCTCCGCCTCGGAATAAACCTGGGGATAAATAGAGTCTAGACAGTTGTAAAGCTTCTGAATGTTAGAGGGAATGCGAAAATAAACCGAACAGAGTGTTGTGCGAAGTATGGATCAGACGATCAGACACAGTAGGGAAGGGCTGCCGACTGCTGATAGGATTTCCTTTAGCCTTGGGCGATTTCTCCTTACAAAGCGCGTAGCATCTCATTACGATTTACGACGTAGAATTCTTGTATTTGCCTAGAAAGCATTTGCCTGTAACTTATTCTATAGAAACTGCTTCAATAATGCAGCAGTTTTTAGGCAAATCTTCGCTGGCGTTGTTCCATCTGGCTTGTAGACGGACAATCGTAAAACATTCTCTTAATTCACTGTCAACGCTCAGGTGGATGATTAGTTCGACTTGATTAGATTATGGGATGGCTACGGGCAAAGGTCTCGCTCTCATGCCGTTCGTCTTGTTGTCACATTCTTGGTGACGTTCTATATTCCAACTACGGATCTTGCCTGAGTAGTTTCATTGTCAACTACCTACCACCTTGTTACTGGTCGTGGGTTTTATGGACAAGCAGTAAGGGCAGCTGCCCGGTGATGTAGGTACAAGAAAATGGTTATATCTTTATTTTAGGTTTGAAATTAGAATTTCTTCTATCAATTTTATTTGTATCAGTCAACCTGGATAGGTTGGTAGTTAAACAAAAAAAAAGTTTTTTCAGGATGTGTTTTTATTACTATTATTGTTATAAAATGTATGGGAAAAGTTTTTTTTATTTTTCTGACTATACTTCTGATAGAAGTTTTTAATCAGTATAATAAAAAACAGATCGTTTGGCATTTATTTTATTTTATTACTGCCTCGTCTATAAAATCTATCCTGTATAGCTCCAAAGTTTACCTTTAGAACTCCCAAGTATTTTCTTGCTCTGTATTTGCCGGCATTGTTTTCTTTGAAGATTTATGTTAGTTTTCATGTGTCTACAATGTGTTCATTCAAGCAGCTCTACAGATGCAATCCCATAATCGCCTATAACCACAGGATGATAATGCCCCGAAGAGAAACACGTTATCGATTACGAAACTGATCGAACCGTGCTCTTTTCTTCCTCCATTGTTGGTTGAAATCGAAAGTGGCGTACAAACAAATTCCTATTACGCTTACACTTGTTTACGGTACACGTTTGATGTAACAACTTACTTAGATAACCCATCTCAGTTCTTGAGAGCAATGACCGCCAGTTTTACGAGAACTGTACCAAGCAATCATCAGCGATCATCACATTATGGCATAACCTCTGAATTACTCTCATAAGCAGACTTGATTTGGTAAACAGATTACTTTAACCATTTCACTTTTTATATTATCATTGTAAGTACATATATTTCGGGTGCAACTAATGGTCCTGTACATGTACGGTCTCTTTATTTATTCTATTATGCGCCTATTAGACCAATTCTACGAGATGACAGAAGAGAAGAAAATGGAGTATCAGATAAGTGGAGTTCTTGTTCAATCACCGTAGCAGAAAGTACTAAAACATCATAGAAACCATATAGAAACGGTCTCGCGATTCGTGTAGTCCGAGGCCCTACCCTGTGTCTGTGTTCCAGAGTCCTATTTTCAACTGACAGACATTACCCAATTATGCCCATAAATGAGACAGATAAAATACCTTCTGCGTTATATACATATACCTAGTCATTGCTATAGAGACCAGGTGAGATCAGTGAGATTGTCCCGGAAATATGTGGAATTGGCCACAAGGGGTGGGTCGGTGTTGAATTGGCATAGTTAGCCCTTGACTAAACAAGAAAGGTCTTGGTGTGACACACGATCGAGACGAGACCGCTACAATGCCCGAAGCAAATTAACAAATCATAAAAACTTTCCCGATAAAACAGCGTGATGGTGCGACTTATGCATGACAACGCTCGATGTTCACTTGCTCAGTATGGTCATCACCCTCCGCACATCTGTATTGGAAAGTTGTCAGTGCGATGATGGAAATCTCACCAGTGAAAGTAATACATATCGCGGTTAACACTGGGTGCTTTAAAAAGGGGGTTTCGCATAGTTTCCTTATTGGGGTTTCGTTCCAAAAGGCCTGTTGTCTGTCTGGTTATGACACGCACTAAGATATTTATCTGAAACAGTTCGTTCAACGCGGCTGATTCTTAATTTTCACCTCTTGTGTTTTTACTCGACTCCTTGGGTATATTTTATTATGGACTCCTGACATTCTCTTTCTAAAATTATAATCAAACATCTTAAGAGCTTTCAGCATGGAATATCCAATTCTTATATTAACTCGCACTGGACAGGATTTCCTACGTAGGTTACATTTGAAATGCGGAATGCAGAGGGAAACCTATGAGATTTTATGCGCACATTTTGCTTAGCAATTGAATAATTTAAATACACTTACGCATTTGAATTTGCAAGTCTGTTACGTGTAGGTCCAGTTAGTTTTGTTTATTGCGATCCGAAACGGTTTCATTGGCAAGAGTTTGCTAAGCTTCTGCTTTGTAATGAGCTTATGTAATGCTGTTTTGAATACGCCCAACCATTGAGCGTTTCATTGTTACGCTGACTCATAAATTCAATTGCGCTTTTAATTGACCTAAACACTTCCTATTCCTACAAATTTGTATGCCTATGCAAACGTTGTTCTCCCTGATATAATATTTTTAAATTCCTCACTTGTTTCGAAATAAGTCTAATATAACCGAAAAAGGGAAAAAAAAATTCAAGCGATCAAAAGCATCTCAACGAGGAGTCTGAGTACCAATTACCCAAATTGATGTGTGCACTGCACATAGATCCTGTCAAACGAACCAGAGGGGCCTGAGCTTTAATTCAATCAATTCCGCCGCGTTGCATACGTGAGCTCTGAACGTCACTTTATTTTATTAGCAAGGAAGGACTGATTAAATTTTGTTCTCATGGCATGAAATTATAAACTCCTCTGTCTTTTAATAGTTTTAATATTCATTTGCTTCAGCATTCATTTTTTAATTATTTTTCATTCCTTTTATGGAATGATACACATACAATAGGATATCCATCTTTTAGTTTGTGGCGGGGATTGCTGACCATAACTAATAAAACTACACTGAAGTAAGATTATTTTTCCAGTATATCAGTTAAGAACCCCACTGACCTGCTGAAGGTTGTCCTTAAAATAGCATCACCAGAACCGGTCCCCAGAAGTTGATTCCCTATCTAAGCACCCGTCTAATTGCGTCTACGTTGCTCTGTAATTGCGTAATTATTTTGTTATCTCAAACAAGACAATAAGTCAGACGACATGTAATTGGGCGTATTTTTCTTGTAGCTCATCTGGTCACATCACAGACTACAGAGGATAACTAGTTCATGTATAACACCGCAAATCTGTGTTCACTGTGTTTTTATAAGGCTCAGAAACCTAAAGCTACTTTAGACCTTCGACACCAGGCTTCTTCAAGCACCTCGGTTCTGAGCTGTCACTCAAATTTTCTGTCTCTGTTTACTAGTTTAATTTTTTTTTGAGTACCATTTTAGTGTATGGTATCTTTATAAAAAAACCACCTTTACAAAATACTTGCCTTTAGTAGGTGAAGCTAACTGTGCTATACTCCGTAAGAAGTCCCAGAGTTTTTTGGATCGATGGCTATCCGGCATCGTAGTCTAGCGGTTATGACATTCCCGTACTGAGGGGAGGAGGCGGGAGCGAATCCCGTCGATGCCGAAAAATGTTTGGGACTTTTTTTGATTTCTTAAGAAATTACCCATAGTGTAAGGAACGAACTTAGAATCCATATATTCCTTTATGTCAACTGAATTGGATATCTTCCTGTATGTCAAATGAACTACAAAAAAGCCTGGTGTTAAACTTAATTGCTCATCAATTGTCTACGCACTTCTAACATCAATTTCCTAGTTACAGTGTAGATGCTACCATGAATACAAGAAACTCGTGAGAAGTAACCAACAATGTCATTCATCATTACTCAGTTACTGCCTAATTGCTTTGCAAGATGAGCTGAAATTTACTATCCGTAATTGCTTCGTGCGTTTCCTTAGTTTTACGATGGTCGGAAAGTAATATGTGAGCATATTTACAGCATAGCTAATGTAGGTACTCGGACTATATGTAATAATAAGGCCTGGGTATAATAGTAAAATATTATGTTTAAAGAAATATACTTGCTGGACATTTTCTGAATGTTATTTAGTTTCTTTGACCAAGAGCGATGACTAAATGACAGCAATCTTCTGACAGAGAAGGGGACTTTCAATGAAACGACAAAAAAGATGAAAAATCGCAAGCAATTTGAGAGATGACATTAAATTAAACAAATTGTGGCGTCCAAACCGCAAGGCGGTCTCGTCAACTACCAACCAACTTTCAATGAGCTTCGAATGGGCGGGCGTCTCAAGTTATAATCATGTTAGGTTTATTATATCTGGCGGTTTTCTGCTCCCGTTTGAACGGTATTTGATTTCAAGATATGCAATACGATTATAACTATAATTTTCTGTCTGGCCATAATGTTTGTAATTTGCTTATCGCAATCAAAATGCAGATAATCATATCTACTTATCAATGCTTATTATCTTCTCAAATAAGGTCGCTAATGCCGAAGTTAAAAGGAATTAAATAAGGAACTTGAATTTAATACTTCCGACGGTCAGTGTTGAGGTAGTGGAAGAGAAGACGAAGTGACCGCAAAATAAAATATGTGCACAAGCGTCAGAGCAGAAATAACAATGCGTATCAGTGACCTAATTTCTTCCTACCCGCTGACCGTGCTAACATTTCTCCGTCAAGCCGTAAGCGGTTAGTATGAACAAATAGGTTTGCAAAACTCTTTTATCTATCTAGAGCTCCGTACTAAATCCACTCACTCGAACCTGAGTCAGTGAAGAATTGAATAACGCCTTGCATAATTTTACAACGCATCTCGAACAACAAATTACAGCACAAAACAGTTGCCAACAAAAAAAGCGTAATGACAATACACGTGGGACCCGTGTGCATCAAACTTTCACGCCACTCTCGTTAGACTTTCGCCGGTAATTAAACAGGCAATAGAACAATAGAAGCAAGAAGCTAAAGATCTTGAATGTACACTGTGTTGCCAATAATTGCCGATCGGCTCGCCCCACGCTTTCTAACGTACCATGTACGTAAACTCACTCGATTTTCGCTCTAGAAACCGCACCAATACAACAATGTTGGAATTTATAATGAGACCGATGTAGTCGAGATCACGGACGGTGGACTGTTGCAGGCCTGTACCACTGTACACCTGATTAACAATAGCCAGGCATTTGTAAATTGAACTGTACTACTCAAGACTTAAATTCGAGACTGCAAAATGTATAGTGTTCTGCCTCAGTATGCCCATGGGACCACAGATTGGAAACAGTATGTTCTGGAACGTAAACGCAGTAGTACATATTCTATGTCCAAGACTGCTGACTGCAGCAGCGCAGGTGACTCGAAAAAATCAAGAGAACGAGCTGACTACGTGCTCGCATGTAACAATGGGAATGCTTTTTACCCAAGGTCCGTAGAAAGTGTTTGCACGCTTAAGATTAAGGTTTATGGTATGTAGTCCGATACAATGGCCAATTTAACTCGTGAATCGAAGTTTTTTATTGAACGGTGGCAGCTTGTTCTGAAGTGAAACTTTAATCCCAAGGTATCGCGTATTTGTGTGTACAGGAATGCTCGTTTGGATGGCTTTGTCGGCTTTTGTTGTATGCGCAGAATAAAGGTACAATGTTGCATTGTAATTCAATATAATCTTGGAGGCTTATGTATCAACGTTTCATATTGTATGATTAACTTCTATATGGGCATTTCCTAACATAAAATACATAGTAATCAAAATCATTGCCCGTAAGTAATGAGCAATTTTGCTGATAGCCTTCCTGAAGAGACTAGACGTAACATAATTATAATGATTAAACATAAAATGTAATAGACCTAGTTTAGATAAGATAAATTAATGATATCACGACGATGAAACAACGTAATGCAGTGTCGAGAGCAACAGTTATTTGTAATGATCCTTACTAAATTACTGTACTTCATCATATAAACATATCAGAAGAACTAGATGCAAACGGTGACTGTGTCATTATCATTACATATAAAACAGTTGCATTGATTGACAAAACATGACACCATAGGATGATAGACATTTCACACAGAATCATTTGGCCTGGAAACTTGCTTTATGGGTACCAGAAATATGAATTAAACAGAATGCTGTGTATGACCCCAGCATAAATAACTCAAATTTTTAATAGTTTTATGCGAAGAATGTTTTTCTAACTGCTATCTTGAAGGTAATGAATACAGAACAACTAACGCCTTTGCAATCCTAGGGGATTCATAATGTCATAATAGAAGAGGTCACTAGTGCAGAGAACGAATGAAAAGTAAACATGGCGATCAAATTACTTACTCTATAATTTACAACTGGAATAATGTCAACAGCAATTGACTTGCGGTCGATTATATCACTTTCTGAGCTTGTTCAGATGTAAACTCATCATCATTTCTGATTACGGAATCTCTTGTAATCTCGGCTGGGTGCAATATTTTATCTCATTTCTGACATCCGTCTTCGTTTGCTTTTATTATTGACAAATGAATCGTCATTGTTATTGATGGGTTTACACTATTACAGCGCAGTTGGTATTTATTTTGATTCATTATATCTTTTTTGCTAGGTATTTTTCTCTTTAATGATTCCGCACTGTATGTGTGTGTATGTATCATTTAGAGATAAGAAAATCTAGCCCTTAAGGTATGAACAGCTTGTGCTATGGGAAAGTTCTAACTATACCGTATCCATGAAGCAAGTAGAATGTTAGTAAACAAACCACAACACAAATAACAAAAACTCGCTTGGCGTCGAGTTTCAGATATAAGTAATTGTAAGCAATATTTATTGAAGAAAGGATGTGAAATCGACCAGTAATGTAAATTGCGTATAAAAGGACGCACCATCAAAGCGAATTTTAGGTTAAATATGGGTGGTTTTTTTTACTAACATTCTACATGCTCGATGGATACGGTAAATATCACAGAGGGTATAGATAGATATACAATTTTATTATAAAACGTGAGAACATAAATGTACCGCAGCATCTTCCTTTATTGGTGTGTTCAGTTGCATCATTTGATATATCAAATTACTTGTCTTCTATTAACAAACACGTAATTGGTAATGGATCTTCCATTAGATTACGATATATTTTTTTGATCCTTGTTCACATGATGAAACCTAATATTCTCACGAGCTTCTTGGGAACTTTTATAGCGATTATCGTTCGAGAATATATTAACTTCAATTAGATTGTTTGGTTTTATTAGGACAGCTATCAGCAGAATTTGAATCGGCACCGTATCTAATGTTTGGTGTTCCAAGATCGAACCATGAAGCAAAACCAGACGTGAGTGAGGCCAGTAGAAGAGCGTTGCCAATGAATTCTTCGCTGACAGCAATGATCTCCAGACTTACGGCAAACAAGCGGTTTCTATTGATTATGTTGTAAATCTGCTATAAAAAAGCATTTCTGCCATACCTATTGATAACATTTCATTTGGGAAGGAATTTAGTAACGTGATATGCTAAGGCGTTTGTTTGAACCTAGCTGTATAAATATTAAACAAATGTTACTTGCTCATTAAAGCAAAATAATGGTTCGTTATCCTAGCTGGCCTTGAAACAAAACATCGGCTTAAAGCTAGTCTAAACTATTCTTTATACAACAATAAGGCCTGCGCCGGCGCTTAGCCGGTACAGGTCGTTGACCCTGCACCACGGGTTAAGAAACCTCGTGCTTTAAACCGATCCGCTTATTAGGTATTCTATGTACTGTGTGCGCACTTTTGTGTACTGCTGAGAAGCTGGATCTATTTAAGGAATGGGATGTTTTTCGTGCGGTGCCTGCATCTTAGAAATTGTATATGTCCGATGATTTCTCGTTCTGTGTACGTTATTTCCTTTTCATTTGACCTAAGACAGAAACCATCATCAACTTGAATGAGTTCTTCCTGGCTCAAGCTACCTTTATCGTCTGACGCCCCGTGGTGTGTTACTGTATTTCATAAACTATACATCTACCCCACTCATCATTGCATAGTACGTCAACTTCGCTAGCCTTGCCGCCTGCAACGAGACTCACTCAATCTATCTCTATTAATTAGTCTTTGGTTATTTCAATGACTTGAGACTATTGTTATTTCCACCCGAATTGTTTTACCTAAACAAATAAAAAAAAGTCCAAAATAAAAGAGTTAACCGGAACTCTCGTTAAACAAACCGTCTCCAAATCAGTGACATTCGATCACTACGGCCGGGCCCTGCAATGACACAATCGGACTTCGGAGTAAGGTTAGGATTAGGGTTAGGGGTGTACGGAAGATAAGAATCCAATAAGATTATTTTACGAAATATTTAGAATACAGACTAGTTGTTGGTTTTAGTTGTTTATTTACAATTTGAGGTTTTCATTTCTTCCATCAACAAATAAACTGGCATAACATACTCCTTTTTCAACTAAGGGACACAGGGGGTTGGTAACAGCGCCCCCTGCAGAACATCCAAACTACGATTCCCAACCCGCATGCCCAGTAGGATTATGGGCATTTCCCATGAGATAAAAAAAGCCAAAGGCGCATCAGGGGGAGGCCTGAATCCAGCAGTGGACCAAAATATGCTGTGGAGGTGATTATTTAGCCCCAATATCGCTAATATGCGGTCCCAGTTACCGGATCGATTTAATTCTCTTATTTTTCTTCCGGCGATAAAAATGAATGAATAAAGCTTTTGGTCTAGTCTAGTCAAATACAGTACGGTCAAAGAAAAAAAATATTGAAAGTAATATTGAAGAACAAAACTCTTGCATCCTTACTCCTCAGACCCCTGCGACTGCGTCTGAGTCCTCCAAGTCCCTCGCAGGTCGCAGGTCAACGAACCCCGAACATAGACGCGCTGATGCTAACACCTAGTTGATGATTATTTATTGCCTACGAGTGTTTGGCACTGGCGACAATGGTGCTGTGCTGGTTGCGTCATCGTTTACATTTGGATGTTTCTTAGATCTTAACATTGTGTTTGAAACTTACCTGATCTGCAGGGAAAAGCCGATAATTCGTCGGAAAAGCCGTCGGATTCGATATCTGAAACTTTTGACAAATCCTAAATAGCGGTCTAGAGTCCGTTGGAATATAATTCAAATTCGAATCTGACGTTTTCGCTTCGGAAACGAATCGAATGAATCAAAACTGGTGTAGCTACTGCACCTCGCGTAGAGCGGCGGTGGCGTCACCGCACCGCAGAAGCTGGACAGCGAATGTATGAAAGTAACTCACAGAATATAATTTTTATCAATAACCAAAATGCCATAAACTAAAACTGCAGTAAACAAACTAAGAAAGGATGCGAAGTACCTAAACAAATAAAAAGAGGCAAAGAAAACAAACTAATAAGTAAAAAATCTAAAAAAATCATTGAAGAAATCAAGCTACCACGACTTATACAATGATTACAAGTAAACTTCATGTCTACTGCAGTAACGCAAAATTATATTACAATCGCGAAACAAAGAACAGAATAGATAAGCAATCGAAGCCTATTCTAGTTATTTTATGTAGGTACCTCTCTATTGTCTTCGTATCAATATTATGCACATTTTTATCTTGTCCTCAACAATAACAGAGCCTTGCCCTGCAATTTTACCATGGTGATTGCATGATACCAACATAAGAACGCATAAATGTTATTAATGATAAGATCGGAAACTGAAGCATTACATTTCACTGCCTGTCTTTCTGAACATCTTAAACGTATGTCTAGAAATTCTAATTGAGACTGTTTGTCTATCTTTTATGTCAATTAGTTAGTCCTTATAACATTGCTTGCTAGCGATTTCTCTATTCATTTAAAAAAAACTCTTTTATTCGAAAACTCCACAAAATACTTATCCAATTTAGGTAATTTACAAAATCTTTATCGAATAAAGACTTTACCTCACTACTTTTCTCTTTGCTACTCTTGACTTTATTACCCTTCCAGATTTGACGCGTCTTAAGCCTTATTCGTACGCTAGACCGATATGCTCTCAGCAAATTTATTTATTGAATGAAAATACAAGCATTTCTACTGGAGACACAAGCGCATACTCGGGAACTGGTTGCGACGCCTCAGCAGGCCCAACGATCAGACAACCCACGCGCAATAAATTGAGACATCGCATACCTATCAAATGGTGGCTTAAAGGCAGTAAACTATTTATCATCAGCTGTAATCAAAACCTCGTATATCGGTCCGCATCACGATCATTCGGTTGGAGCTTAAAATGCCTTTTGCAACTCCGTTATGCAATTACAATATATTGGCGTCGACGTTATTGAACCTTTTATTTTCGTTTTACGACAAGGTTAATCCATTATTATGTCGTAACTTGAAAATCTTTCCGTACTGATATTTTTATACATTTAAATATTAGTTTTTAAACTTTCAAAAGACGTACGTGTCCTAACCAAAGTATTGCCGTCACAGGATATTTTTAAAAGGCATAAACTAAATTATCCTCGCCGGTGTTGTCGGTAACTTTTTGATCCAAAATTAACTGCACCATAAAAAGAAAAACCAGTTTCGCAATTTCACAATGAAGCAAGGAATTCTTTTTTCGCGGTTATGTGATGGTATCCGCAGCCTGTTATGCTCGCGTCTTGCGATCCAATGGAAGCTGATGACATTCGCCAGATAAGGAAAATAGTGGAAGCGACAGCACAAGTTACATACACGATATGCGAAAAATAAAGGTATTTTTTCCACAGAGCGATAAATAAAATACTTGAGTCAAGCAATGAGCAAAATGTATGTAAAGGAATCAACGCAAGAATGTAAACAACTCTGATCTAAATTTCCCGTCAAATTCACAACGGTGTGGGTGGTTGAATTCGCCAGACCCCAAAACCCCCAATATCCGTTGACAGAAAAAGGTGAACTCATTGTAATTGATTATGCATAACCCAAAGCGGTGATTCTTGTCCACATGTCACTTCCACATTTTTGTAACCGCTGGATGCGGGTCGAGTCTGGTGACATTCCGCGTAACGAAACTGAGAGTCAATCGACTTAACGACTTGGTTGCCGGAATCGGCCCCGGAGACTTTTTGCTAGCATAATTCCACTTCTTTGAGGAGTGCTTTATAGGGGCTACTTCAATTCATTGCTGTTGTCTGCTTGGTACAATTGGATGAAAGGGTTGATTAAAAGCAAAAGCGTTTGTATTTCAGTTTCGATAGGGATATCATAAAGCTGTCATTATATTGATTAGGTTTACACGCATGCTTACGTTCAACATTCCGTGAATGTAATTGTGCGTGCATGAAAATGGCAATGGCTGCAAAATAGCACTTTCTTTATCGATTGTCCGGTTTTACTAAATTGATTATTTGTGATGGCTTTTTAGTTGGTATTTGCATCCTCCTAATACACTTCTAAAGAAGAAACATTTTAATATGTTTCTTTTTATGTATAAGTATCTGCTAAAAATGATATTTTCACGCAATAACTCGCAATGTGCAGATTTTAAATAGAGATTCCTTAATTCGTTGCGATTGTATAATATGTTATTATATACCAAGTGCATTCTCTGTTTATTCAATAAGCACAATAGCCGTTAAGTTGTGTAGGTACATCTTACGTAAAGGATTACAAATGTACTGAATGATGTGTTTAATTTCGTAACTCATAATATTGTTGAAACGCGGTTTACTTCACATACCTATGTATTGAATCTAAATAATGTAATCTTTGCGTTGGTCAGTAACTAACTTAACAACCGATAAATATACTCATACCGTGGTAGAAATTAATATTTTACGTAAATACGGAGTCATTAGAACAGGATGTTTGATCTCCATAGAAGATTCCCTATATGTGACATGCTATAGATTGAGTAAGAATAACAAGTTCAGATAAAGTCATGGACATTCCACAAATGTTGATATCAATACTATTTCCGCGTTATTAGGTTCGTTAAGGTGCGATGTAACGCGGTTAATGAATGGAAAGCATTTTGGATTCTTGCTTGTATTAACTTAAACGTCATACGTAGGAATGTGGGAATATAAATTTATATAAACCTCTTGCTTTTCGTTTGATAAGTGTTTTGATTTCCCACGCTTGTACTGCACCGTTCACTGATTTCGTTGTTTCTTTATCGTCGTTTTGATCAACTTTCGGGTCATTCATTGCTCTTTTAATGGAATTGTTTATCGCCTAGTCTTCTCACGTTTTGTGATTTCGTTCTATTGCCTTAAGATTTTTACATTTTATTTTGCTACCTTAAATTTTTTAGATTTTTAATATTTTCTAGTAGGTACCTACTAGCAGTACCTACCTACTAGCAAATCTTGAAAATCTTATACTTACCTAAGTTATACATATCACATACATTCTTACAGGTGTCGGTATGTTATTTATACTTCTCCATTACCTACTGCGTTATGCCACGAGAAATAGCCATTAACTTAAGAACGCATTCTAAGTTTACCTACAAGTTTCAAAGTTACTTCCTCAACAAATGAGTTCCGGCTAGTTGTTCACGGTGATGCATAATTCCGTGATAAAATCTCCGAAACTGTTCCACCATTGCTAGCTGAAGCCGGGCCTCTTACATGCCACGGTAACACCTAATATTAGTGTAGGGTTGTCTGTCTTTTGAATCTTTTATTTATATTCCCTTCACCACATAGTCGGTCCCTGCCAATCCCCCAATGCTCATCTTTTGAGCATGAGGGGACCGACTGCGACCGAAAACCTGCGATATAGCATGATTATGATACCATAAGTACATGCTGAGTGATATGATCTCAATTACGGTTTATAGTTTTATATTGCCTTCCATTACCCCTTCATTTGTATTATCTTCAGCTTCTTCGCTTCGCTTTCAAGAATTTCTCCGTCTTTGTCTTCTACTGGTGGATCTCTTTCTTTTAATGTTTTACTTTCATGTGCAAGAGACTCGGTTTTATGGGTGTTATCTACGCGCTTGCGTGTGCGAATTTATGTAAGACTAGGCTGTTTAGTTATGGTTTTACTAATAGTTTGGGTTGAAACGGAACTATGTTTCGTGCTCAGAATGCTTACTTTAGAGATCTAGATAGTCTAGTATTACTTGTTACTATAAACAAAAAAGTCAAGTCAAGTCTGGTATGGCTTTCAGTTTACTGCATCAATTTATAGATGCACATCACTCTTCTAGATTTATGGGATAGTTTGTGTATTGTTTTGTTATCGTATAAGTACTTTATAAATATCACACATAGACATTCTTCCCGCCACCCACTTACTTGGTCTATATAGTAACTATATCCTCTACCAATTTATTATGCTGTTTTTTTGTTCCTGAATTTTCAGTACCTCAGACGAAAAGCCCAGAAAAGTCATTTATAACGGGATATTTACCATAATTTGAGAGAATCGTTTTACCTCAGAAACTCTATCAAGCATACTAAACAGTGTTGAAAAACAGTTTCTAATCCAATTTAAATGTGGCTAATTGATCACCCCTACCGTACACTAATCTTTAATCTTATTATCCACGTGATTAACGTGTACTGGATATCTGTTTACCCGGTGTAAGTCCAATATCTGAACACAAATCCCAAGTTAAAGAACGATATCCTGGAAACCCCAATTTTAAAGATTATCCTGAAACCTTAATATTTCTTTGAGTAGCTATGCTTCTATTTTGAGGTAATATAGTTAGCGAAATTACAGTATATACATTAACAACATTCCGCCAACCATTCACAAACACAACACACTCTTCAATAAAAACAAAGGGTTGACAAAATTAACGAAATGCTATTTTAGTTACCACTAAGAATTATTCAACATAAATAATGAAATGTTATTATTGCTGCGGAAAAGGAATATTAAAAACAACACCATTTAATCTGAGTACTCTCACGATAAATCCCGTAAATAGAGGTTTCCTCTTGCAATAAAAGTGTTCATATCCCGGCAGCTAGACATGAAAAATATGTTTCGATTTATAATCCAAATAGGTTATTCCAGTCAGGCAGGGCGCAAAGGTGGACAATTCTGTCTTGTGTCAGATACAAGTTACCGATGAATATTTGATATCTATAGAACCAGTATAAAATCATTCACTCCCTGCTCATACGATTGTTCAATTGCTCCCACTCAATACATCATCATCAGCCTATATTAGTTCTTTGCTGCAGTATGTGTTACTCGGCAAATGTAGTGTAGGACACCCTCCGGCCAGGTGGGATTACGATCTGCGAAAGACTGCAACACATCTCATTGACGATCAAAAGAGTTCGGTGTGCCGTAGCAACAAAAAGTCACTACGTTTGCGCAGCGCCTTAGCATATATAAAATCGCACTCTCAGTACAACAAAAATAAAAACACATTTATCTGTACACTTCAGTGCAACAATAAAAGGGAACGAATGAATCATAGCCAGAATCGATGGCTGCGATGATATATTGGGTTTCCCTGAGCTTCGTGCCTTTGCAGATTAGAGACCGGAGCTCTGATTGATTGACTACCGACGCCTAGGGCTTTCGGAGCTGTACACATGGTGGAAATCAAAGTCTCAAGTCAATCAAGAGCTTACTGCCTGTCGAAGTTGTTCGTAGTTTTGATAAATCACTTGAGGAGCTAAAATATTTGGTAAACATTCTAGGTTTTCGTAACTAATTAATATATAAATCGACTGTTTATATGTGCGCAGGAAATAAACTGCGGATAGTGACGATATTGTTATTGATTAAATGACAAATATCTTTGTCGATATAGTTAGTTTATATGTATAAGTTATAACTTATAAGTAGTTATAAGGCCACCGTCAAAGCTAATTTCTCAGTTTTGCTATCTTAGTTTTTCATTAAATAATGATAAGCATGTAATTCAATACAAAAACCATCCTCAAGGAAAACCTGACAAATTCAATTGACCAATAAATCAATCGCTTATCATAATCACCCACGGAGTATTTCCTTCATCCAATAGTATTTTACTATTCTTTATTCTGTAGTAGGTATATGTGTAAACAAACTAATGTATTGGAGGAAATGAATCATCAAGCTGAAGCTCAATGGGCATGAATCACCATACCTACAATTTATGTATATGTATTGGGTAGGGTCAGGTCAGGTCAGGATATAGTCACTTATTTGTGCGCAAGGTCAACATAAACGCATATTTTTTATGTAACTAAAATTTTGTCCTGTGTACCTGATGAGCACGCAACGCAACCAATACTAGGTTCAACAACCTGTCTGCTAAGTGTGGTGTGGTGATCATTGATTTAAAAAGGGAAGATAGGTTACGTTCTCCCAGCGCTTACTCAAAAATTGGCATGTGTTACAACTACACGCAAACACATACGCTCACAGTTATATTTCCAGTCCTGTGCAATACAAAGAAGAACAAAGACGGAAAGACGTATCTAGGACCGAAGTGAGACTGAGACAACAATATTTCACGCGAATCACGACCGCCCGTGCCCGCCGGTTAGACGGTGACTGATGTGGGAGAACACAATTTTACACAATTTGAGGTTGCCACTTTCGAGCAACCAGTACCTCATCTTCGTTTTTAATAAATCAAAGGTGGTGATCGTTCCCTCTATAACCAATAAGTACCTACTACGATTAGCAACCCGCCTGCCAAGTGTGGTGTTGTGATCAATCTCTCCTTATAGCATTCTTTCTTGGAGGTTTTCGAAGAAGTACTTACTTCTTCGTAGTTGGAGGCCCATATCCAGCTTTAGACTTTTTGGAGCTGATCTATGTATGCATTAATAAATGCAAGGAAGTCGCGTGCTCGAAATGTAGAAAGTGCAAGTCGGCATAGCGACTGCCATAGCGGAGTATGTTAATTAAAATCGACCAATTATGAGCGCTTTCTTTCTACGCACAGCATAGACAAGACAGTATGGAATGGGTAGACCTCGAAGAACAATAATATGGAGTCGTTTTTAGCCTGTACTTTACACAATTCTAACTTGAGGTTTTAGCAATTTGAAACCTATTTGTACAGAAAAGAATCAGAGTTTCCCGCGTTTAGATAATATAAAATTTACGACATTGTAAATAACTTGGCATTGTAAATAACTTGGCATTGTAAATAACTTACTTCTTCCAGAATTTGGTGAAATAAGTTCTCGATAGTGTTGTTTTATTTCTTGTAGGTATGGTGTTATTGCACGAGGTCAAATTGTGATGCATACTACGGCAACAACACTCGAATCTTACTCTCCTAACTTACCTTCAAAAACTCAAAGCACCTAAATTTTCATAAACACTTCATTAGCAAAAAAATACATGTATGTATAAAAGCAGATTCTATGAGATCTACCAATTTCACTCTTAGAATTTTCGTGAGTTGACCTACGCATTTTGCGCGAAGGCTGAGCTTGCATACCGTACACCGAATCTTCAGAAGAACATATTATCACACAGCATCATTAAGCCTGAAAGACGGAAAATCTAACGAAAACTTCTCTTTTCTACCTTCAACATTTATTGCATAATTGAATGCAATGTCACCTAATCGAGATAATTCCGGCTTATCGTAAGACCCCGGACACATGAGTTTTAAACGATTCCAGCCATCCCGTAGTTAATTGGATTATCGATAGGTGATTAGTTTCTCTGATACGTTTGTCCTCAATGAGAACGATCATTAATTTGATTGCGTTAACTGTTAAAACTGTACTTGAGAGTTAGGGCGGCCGTACACGGACTGCTTCAAGCAGTTGAGACCGACTGCTTAAAGCCGCGACCGCGCGGTGAACTATAGTCATGCATACATTGCCGTACACACGACTGCTCGAGCAGTCGCGACCGCTTCAAGCTGTCAACTGCATGATGAAATTCCATCGTGCCGTCGACCGCTCTCGACTGCTCGCGAGGCATACACCGACTGCTTGAGCCGTTGACTGCGCTAGAGCAGTCGACAGCTCTCCGACCTTCCCCCCCTCCCCCGTGGCCTCGCGGCGTCTGTCGACTGATTTTTGAACATGCAGGGCGTGTGCGATACTGATGATTATTAGTGCAATTAAAACGCAAGTCCATGTTGTTCTCTTAATTCCAAATTGGATGAACCCAACAATTTTCTCTTTTGAGGTCGCCGCCGCCCGCCGCCGTCGTCTCCGCTTGAACAGAAGCAGCAAAAGCAGTGCTTCCTCGTCAGAATCCATGACTCGACTGTGGTAGAAAATCAACTACTCGAGCGGTTGGTAGCGTAGCTTCAGCAGTTAACAACCGACCGCTCGAGCAGTCGACGCCGACCGCTCGAGCGGTTCGTGTACTTCGCTCAGCCGCTAACTGCTCGAGCAGTCCGTGTACGGCCGCTCGATTCTTGAAGATACGCTTTTGATCTATTGCTCTTTATTGCTCAAAGTTTGCGCTAACTTGGTCAGTCCTTCTTTCTAGTTCAACTTCCAAATTGAACATCCGAGATATAATTATAAATAACCGTTGAATATGAATCTCACCCAAACATAAGTCGTAAAGGTATATTTATACAATTTGATAAAAATGCCACCATTAGCAGTCATCGTGTAAAACAAAGATGCAAATCGTGTAAAGTTAATGCTGGATATAATCCCGAAGGCGGTATAAAAACAAACCAAATAATAATCAGGCAGGTGGAAAGATACTGCATAACTTAAAGCTGTTTTGTTAATTGAAATTCCTTGCTGCAGCCAACGGCTTTAATTTCATTGAAATTTCTTTTGCCTCTTTTTACAACTACGATACAGGTTGATTATTGAAAATAAGCAACTTTAATTAAAGTTGCAGTGAAGTGTTCCAAAAGCAGTCGGCAATATTACCGGTGCCTTAACTGGTTTTTGCAAAAGTTATTACAAACCCATAACTTAATCGTTGAGTAACTAGTACTCTATATGACAGAGAGAGTTATGTCAATAATTTGGCGGGCCTTGCTATGCAATTGCGAAGCTACCGAATGCCTTATCGCAAGGGTTAAAATACAAATTTAACTCCTACTTTAACAGAAATAGATTTTATTCTTATTATGAAAGTCAGATTGGGATGGGTACAAGAATAATATTTCTGGTTGAAGCTAAACAACTCACAAACGCCGACTGTTGCAACGTGTCAGGTGTGGTAACGTTGTAAAAACGTAACGCGTTACAGTCGAAAGCCCTCAACGGCCCACTTGTGTTAGGGACGCATGATAACAGCCGTGAAGATACACATTTTTCCTTATTAAAATACAAAACTACGGTAATACGAGGGGAGCTTTCGGGGAAAAAGAAACATCGGAATGACAACGGCGGCATGCCCGAGAATAAATCTAAAAACCGTTAGTAGGGCGTGCCACATTATCGAGACTAAATTATGCGTTCTAATAAAAAATAGTTTTCGACCTAGAAAGTAAGATAAAGCGTACTCGACATCTCTTCGTGGACACTTTTTGCTTCTTGAAACTATCAGACATGTGTAACAAAAATATCGTTGAACTACAAACAAATTAGTAGATCCGTCTATAGTCATAAAAAGTATGTCGTTGATCGATAAGTGCACTATATGCAATAATAAACTATGACAGTTCTTCATTAATGGCATTTCAACTACCTCCCAGACCGTGGTAGCCCATGTCAATGTTAACAGGTAATTTTTAGATGCACATAATATGAAAGTACAGATAATGATGATGATGGTCCATTAAGACTGCGAACATTCGTTATCTTTAGGTAGTCATTAGTCTTATATTTAATCAATCTACCAAGAAATACCATATTACAAAACTTTAATTTTAAAATCGTCAGCTATCATTTTATCTAACTTTTCTTTGTACCTCTCACATTCCTTAACTTTATCTATTCCAATATGTCTATTGATGATAAATATGTAAACTTGTGAATATGAATGGGATACAATAAAAATACCATTAAAATTAAATTTATTTAAATTCTATCAGTTTCTAAGAATCTAAAACAAGATCCAAAATATACAGTTGAGTTTCCGGTTCGCCTGCAGTCGCGTGCTCAGATGGCACACGCTTGCGCAACTTTGCTCGGAAACGGCAATACGGGAACTGGCTAGGGCTGCCACTTGACATCCTGCATCATCGGCGGACTACTTCACTAAGAATTTTCACCTTATCTTCTGAATCCATCTGTTTGGACATCAATGGTTTAAAACATTTTAAAATCAGAACGTCTCTCCTCACCCTTTGTCATCTTCCATGGTATAACAGACTTTCAGATTGTTGATTGCCAACAGTGGCAGCCCTATCTTAGTACTCGCCTGGACGCAGTCACTGTCCCTACCATCTATGCAGCAACTCTGATCGGTCTTAGCATGCAACGCGTGCTTCCGCCAATTATATTGTTGTTCGGTGCTTTCTGATCGTTGCTATTATTCTACACGGTTCACTTAGAAATTGATTTCAATGACGCTAACTTTAATTATTACATTCTAGTCAATTGGTTACGGAATATTATTTTTGGCTCAGGTAGTTATGGTTTTCTTTGTTGTAAGGTTGTAACATCCGTCCGTAGCTAGATTTCAGAACTCTAGCTACGGACGGATGTCTCTCTAAATGTCAGTAAGAGTTCTAAAATGTGTGAAACATTTTTCCGTGGAACAATTTAGACATCCCTAAATGGACTTGTATCATCTCACTAGTTTGTGCGAGTTCTTCGGTTCCTCTTCGTTATAATCTAGCTACTAGCAGGCGTTTAAGGAGTTGGAGTTTAAAGGTGGCGTTTAAAGGTGATTTTTATCCCACGGGAACTAATAAATGGGATAAAAAGTAGCCTATTGTTTGATTCCAGGATTAGAGTTAACTGTATGCAAAATTTCAGCGCGATACGTTCAGTAGTTTTGGCGTGTAACAAACATCCATCCATCCATACATCCACACAAACTTTCCCATTTATATTATGGGATTAATATTAGTGTTATAAGAACCAGTTTTATGCTGCCAATTTGATAACAATTCATACGTCGACGGCCTGAATTCCAACATTGTTGTAGGTGAAAATGTTTAAAATTTTCAACGAGCAATCACCGGTCGCGTAAACTCAGTTAATTTGTAATACTGGGTGTGCGCAAAAGTGGGTTAACATCTACCTAAAATAGATCGTCGTGGGTCGTCCGGCGGCTCCTATGAGCCCGGAAAATGTGTTGATACGGCATCGTTGAATTTTCCATGAGATTTAGGGGACTCTTCTCATCTCCCGACTTCATTTTTTATCACTTCCTTTTCGAATGTCCTGTTTCTTCTAAAATTCATAAATGACAGATGTTTTGGCCTATAAACGATTTACGTGAGATTATTTCAGTAAGTCTAAACATTGAGTCGCATATTTACAAGACCATATTTACAAACATTGGAATCTGAGCTGAAATGACGCTCACCATATAGTTTTTATAGCTCCATGCTCTTATGCCGGCATCCAGGGTGATGAACTCGCTTCCGCTGTCATTACACGTCATATTGGCTACTACGCTATTACAATATTATGATACCTACTGTTGAAGATATATATTAACAAGTCCTGTGCTCCACTCCCCTATTTATTACGTAACAGTATTTATATTTACTTCTTTAATTTCCCTGACTTGCTTATTTTGCATTAACACACTTTCAACGTATTTATACTTAAATATTAAATCCTTTACATAACCATTAAATTATTTTACTGTTATATTACCGAATCCGGAACGCAATCTAAATATGTATATCTTCTTGGATCGAAAGTGAAATGACGAAATTATGGTCCTCAGACATTCATTATGATTGCGATCAATTTTGAACTAATATAAACATCGTTTGTATTCATAATAATGCTACTGGCTACTGGTATTTTACTTCCATTTAATAACACTAGAAAGCGTTAGCAATAATTTCTTTAGATCGTTGAATGCAGTCATTTGCTCATTAAATTACAAGTTTTCAAACTCGACATGGTCGTGATAGCACATATTAATAACAATCATAGCTTTCATAGCGCCATTCAAAACATTGAAGATTTATGGTTTCGCTAGACCTGCATCATCTATTTATAAAACGTGTTTTTTGCTTTCAAGGTTGAATTTTCTTGCGTTCTTGTTTTATTACACGGAGCCCCTCAGTCAGCGGAGCGTGTACAAACATCGTCTGTTAGAGCAGGTGGTCTTCAAGGAAGGGGGGTGCGGGCCACCCATCGCGTGGCCACCGATCATACTCCTGTAATGGCCGTTGGAAGCCTTTACATTTCGCTTGTCTAATTTGATATGTCACTATTGCTTAATAACTGGGCTGGTATTATGAGGATCGTTTAATTTAGCTAAGTAGGCGGGAGGAGTGCACATGTTGCGTGATGGTTTAACATCAAAGGATACTTTGAATTTCCAGGAATGTTATGGTCCGAATTGAGAATAAATTATTAGCGGAAGTGGGTTCGATTGAAGCAGTTTCGGCAAGGTTTTTGTGTTTGTTGCATCATTGTCGTATTAATCTCACGTAACCAGGACATTGATTGTATTATATGGGTAGATCGTCATTGTGTAAGGTTTTGTATATCAGCGCAGTGACCGCATTCCCTCAATGTCACATCATTCACGAAGCTACCTTGCCCTTCCGTTATTCAGCCATCTTGCACGCACTGGCTAGACGTGGACGATATAAGTACAAGGTTAATGGAGCTTCGCCATTCAGTTTTACTATTCTCTGGAACGGTATGGCTCTATATATGCTACTCAGCATGAGTCTATCCTGCCTTCATTAAATTTCTTGTATTCTACCGTAAATAATAATAAATATCTATCATTGAAATATTGCAAGCATGACTGGCACATCGTGAGAGAAATTATCATGATGGGAAAATCTATTGGAAGCGGGTGAAACAGCTCTTAAGAGCTGCTCGACTAATTACGTTTTCTAAATATCTTTTATGGTAATTGTTTGCAACAACCTCTCTCATAAACTGAATTTCATTAGATGTTCGTTCCTATTTTGACTCTTTGTTGACTGACACTAAATAGTGTTATGTTAATCATGGATATATTATTTTGGAACCCACCACATTCTTCGCCTACAGTGACCTACCTACTTAACTATAAAAACAATCTCTATGTTTGAACAACCTCTTTTCTCGGTCCCCAGATTTTCTGGTTCTATCTACCGGTTTGACTTCATTATTATTATAATTTTATGTTCTCTTCCATAGAGAAGTTTTACAACATTATCTATCACCCAGTTGTGTAAAGTTTGATATAGCCTATAGCGACAGATGGCGCGGACTAGCCACCCACCCGGCGCCAACTACACACCTTTACATCGCCTTTAATTCAACGGCATCATGTGGAGTGTCAGTGTCAGCGAGTTTATTATTATGGTTATTCCACTTGTACATTCAATTTAAACGATTAACGTAAGCGGAGGTTTTTGCTCGTTAAGATTCTTTTTCTTTGTCTGTTATACTCTTAGGCACAGATAAAATTGGCGCCTGTGACAAATAATTCCTTGTGAACCTGTGATATGTTAATAAAACGTAAATCATTATCACATGATTTGTTGGTATACGATAATAAAAAATATTTGCACTTCCTGTGCACGATAACGGCCGCTATTTTGGTTTCAAGGTTCTCTTTATTTATCTTGCTGCTGATTTATATTATTGCGCGTATTCGACATGTTTATATATCGTTTCTTTCTTTTTCAGGTAATTCATGCGAAGGATCATTTTCGTAAGTTAATTTATGCTTTACGGTTCTTCTTAGTCCTTATTAGGAATGTGTCGATCATGAACGAACGGCTCATATGATTGCAATCACGAACCGCGCGTGATTGATCCGAACAGTCTCAACGAAATGACCCGATCATTTCAATGTTCGGATCATTGGTTAAATGACCGAGACGCGTGCGACTTGACGCAAAGATCGACTGACTCTGCGTCTTGCTCTTGCGAGGCTGTGAGTGGTGCGTGCGAGTAGGACACATTTTGTGGACTGTCTCATTTTTTCACTGCCTAATTGATAAATAAAATAATAAGTAATAAAGTCTATTGTCGCATTACGGTCCTTTAGGTATTAAAGCCCTTTTCTTTTGAGTAGTAGGTACTTACCTATATGTAAGTACTTGGATATATCTAAGTATGTAGGTAGGTACCTACTGTACGTACCTACTACCTATTATGTAAAGTATTTAACAACAAGGAAAGCCCCGCTCGGCGGCTTAGCACAGGTTCATTAAAATATGATAAAAAAAAGTTAAGTAGGTAGGTACTTCCTACCTGACTATCTACTGTAAGGTACATAAACATACTTAACACTTCAAACGTAAAAGTAGGTAGGTTTTTGCAAGAACCATATCAGTCAGTAACGAAACGACGATGACGACGCGACGCGCGCGACGCAAAGATCCGATCTCGCACGGGTCAATCAATCACAAAATGCATGATCGAAATGAAACGAAAAATCGAAGTGAGGCGATGATAGGCCGCCGGCAAAAACAATCATTCAAAAGATCGGGTCATATGATCCGGGTCATTTTCATTAGGAATGTGTCGATCATGAACGAACGGCTCATATGATTGCAATCACGAACCGCGCGTGATTGATCCGAACAGTCTCAACGAAATGACCCGATCATTTCAATGTTCGGATCATTGGTTAAAATGACCGAGACGCGTGCGACTTGACGCAAAAATCCACTGACGCTGCGTCTTGCTCTTGCGAGGCTGTGAGTGGTGCGTGCAAGTAGGACACATTCTGCGGACTGTCTCATTTTCTCACAGCCTAATTGATAAATAAAATAATAAGTCATATAGTCTATTGTCGCATTACGGTCCTTTAGGTATTAAAGCCCTTGTCTTTTGAGTAATACGTAAATATATCTAAGTATGTAGGTAGGTACCTACATCTATGTAAAGTATTTAACAACCAGGGTAGGCAGGTACCTACCTATCTCAATTCTCGTCAAATATCTACCATAAATGATCAATAAGATCGTCTGTAGGTAGGTACCTACTGTACGTACTACCTATTATGTAAAGTATTTAACAACAAGGAAAGCCGCCCGCTCGGCGGCCTATCACAGGTTCATTAAAATATCAAGCATATTAAATCAATAAAAAAAGTTAAGTAGGTACTTCGTATCTGACTATCTACTGTAAGATACATAACCATACTTATCACTTGAAACGTAAAAGTAGGTAGGTAGGTAGGTACCTATACCTACCTACCTATCTCAATTCTGGTCAAATATCTACTATAAATGATCAATAAGATCTCGAATGATATAGACAGAGTATTGGAAAAGTTTTTGCGAGAACCATATCAGTCAGTACAGTAACGAAACGACGATGACGACGACGCGACGCAAAGATCCGATCTCACACGGCACGGGTCAATCAATCACAAAATGCATGATCGAAATGAAACGAAAAATCGAAATGAGGCGATGATAGGCCGCCGGCAAAAACAATCATTCAAATGAACGGGTCATATGATCCGGGTCATTTTCATAACGGGTCATGATTGATATCGATCTTTGTGAATGATCGAACGACACATCGCTAGTCCTTATTGCATTAGGATGCGCTCTACCCAGCCAAAATTATACATACATATATGTATTTGATGCATGTATTACGTATAATCTTTCTCAATGGTTTGGTTATATACGACATGATAATTTATTTTTCATTCTATTTATTTAATTAACCTTTACTACCACGTTGAATTATATAAATAAGGCCGTTGTTATCCAAAGGCTCCAATAATCGTTTTTCGCAAATGGGGATTGCAGTTATTGTATACTGTATGACGAATTTATTACGAGATATCAGAATGGTATTTATTTAACTTTGCACTTAAAAGGGTAAACTGCACTAAATAAACTAGAGCATTTGTACTTGGCATTTGTACTTGTGAGTAATTACGTCGAGCATTCGCTAGAACGTTACATTACATGGAAATGTTCTAGAAAACTGATCGTTTGTCTGTATTGTTATTGTCCGATTCGTAAGACCGTTCGTTACATTACACTGTAATGATCTAGCAAATGCTCTAGTCTCTATTGGCTCTGCATTATATCTTACTGAAAAACGCATCTACATGATGCTACAGCCTATTAAAAGAATCTCCATAATATAATAACTTTTTCAGAGATCAAGAAAGACATTCCAACAAAGAATATATAAATAGAAGCTATATTAAATGTACAATCTACTTTACAGTCCATTTAACTGTGGTAGATACGCACGGCTGATTTTATTACTGGTATTAATTTAAAATCTGGTTTCTTATAGTTCAATTGTTATAGAAATTTTAAGACAAAAATATGCAAAGTAACCCAGAATAATTGCTAACTTTCGATCACTAACTTACTATTTCAAGGTTACTGGTGCAATGCGAAACTCTTCTTTCTTGCATTGTAAACTTTTGTGGTGTTTGACTTTATCTAAAAAAAATATTCAATTCCTTAAAGAAGAGGTAAAGTACTAGAGGTTACTATTCATATTTCATTCATTATCATTATTGTTCTTTCCCATTAAACCTACTACATTCTTAGCGGACAATTGGAATACCATTGCCCTAAAAAAGCAAATAGGTAGGTACAGTTACTCTATTCAACTCTGCTATCAATCTCAACCTCAACAGCCTATATTGGTCCATGGTGGGGGGTCATGCAAATAATCCCCACGCTGGGCATGCGGGCTGAGATAGAAGTTTGGTGGTAGAATTGTTCTGCAGGAGGCGCTACTGCCAGATGGCAGATATCCCTTAGTCGCCTCTTACGACACCCGCGGGAAAAGTTGGGGTGGCCAAGCCGGCACCACACCACATTGTATCTCAAAATTTTATGTTTCTTTGACATTTAATGGAATACAAGTAGCAGTGTCTTCCAATATCGGAAACCGTCAATGCCTCATCGACTTTTAATAATAGCCGGCGCTCCTAATATAATTTGAGTTGGCCCGATTCTAATTTTACTATTGTCTTGAATTCTTGTCAATTGAAGTCGTCTGTTCCATCCAACGCTTTTAAACTTTCTCGGGAACTTTTCAAATGACCCTTATGCAAAACGTAGTTTGGCTAGTCCTTATCCAATTTCAAACTTTAATAGTCTGCTTATACTGTATTTCGTCTGAAAAGTTGACAAAGTGATCTCTTTTAGGATACATTTCTTGGCGGGTTCCGTACCCAAAGGGTACAACGGGACACTATTACTAAGACTCCGCTGTCCATCTCTCAGCAGGTTGTAAGTATCTCATGAACTGTGACAGTAAGACAGTAGAAATTTCCACAGAAGATGTATTTCTGCTGCCGCTATAACAAGAAATACTAAAAAACAGAATTAAATAAATATTCAAGGGGGCTCGTATACAACAGATATAACTTTTTTGCCGTTTTTATATATAACTAGCTGCGCCCCGCGGCTTCGCACGCGTTGTTCCTATGAAAACATTAAAAGGTGATTTTCATCCCACGGGAACAGATTTATGGGATAAAAGTAGCATATCTTTTATTCCAGTATTAGAATTACCTGTATGCAAAATTTCAGCCACATCCGTTCAGTAGTTTTGGCGTGAAGAGGTAACAAACATCCATCCATACATCCATCCAAACTTTCGCCTTTATAATATTAGTGTGAATAGTAGTGTGATTAGTGTGATGTGATTGTACGCTATTCCGACTCGCACTTGGCCGGGTTTTTTTTTGCGACTTGCTGACTGTCCCGGCTGATGAGCCTAAGATAAGGTGGATGGAAGCTAGTCAAATGATAACAAATGATTCATCGGATCGCGTTGCAGTCAAGTTGTCAATGGCATTGACTGCGACAGTGGAGGTGAAATATTGGCCTGCGTTCTCATCGCCCTTGTAAACAACAAGGGAGCAGCCATGGTCATTTGTGGTGGTATAGGCAAGGCAGCAAAAATTGCGCCTTACCACCACTAGGGTGATTTTTCTGTGACTAAGTATTTAATAATAGTTGCCAACCCCGGCTTGCTCGATATCTTTTGTTTTTAACGCAAAGCAAAATAGTTTCAAACTGGATAGGCATTACGTTTGCGATGGTACTTACTTGGTTAATATCTTAATGAAACATGACAAGAGTCAGAGTCAAATCTTTTATTTCTTGAGACTTACAAAATAAGAACTTAGACAAGTTTTTTTTTTACTATATAAACAGCTTGATAAATACTAATTACTATCAAATAAGAAATAAGGGGGCCGTCCATAAATTACGTGAGGTGTTTTTTTTAATTTTCTGTATGGTGAGATGTCGTGAGATTTTATTCAACCCCCTCCCCCATGCCCCAATCTCACGTGAGATTTTTCAAAATGTGGGTTTCTAACGTAAACGCGTTCGATTGTTATTGAAAAAAGAAAAAAAATATGGTGGTTTGACAGGTATAACGTCGAAGTATGAATGTTTTTTTTTTCTTTCGAACGAATTAGTGAATGATCTTAATCGTATTACGATTGCGCTTAAGATTAAATCTTAAGCATGTACAATCTGGATTAAATGGACCAAAATAGTAAAAAAATAATTTTTGTATCAATCAGAAAAAAAATTGCGCGATAGGTATTTGCCTAGACCCCCCCTCTCTCCAACGTAAGATTTGATGAGATTTGACTCGACCCCATCCCCCCTTAAACACCTCACCTAATTTATGGACGCCCCCAAGGTGCAATTAACTTTAATTCACCTAATTTTTTGTCCACTAGCGGAAGAAGGTAAAGCACTTCTTTATCAGTGGTAACGTCCGGTGCTGGCTGAGCCATTTTTCAAAGTCGCGTAACTATTTTTGGGCTTTCCCTACAACCAACTAAAAAGTAAAATCGGGTGCCAAGTTTACAAAGCTCACTTTTTGTGGTCTTGTATATCCCATAGCTAACACTAGGTGGCGTCGGCATGACAATGACTCTTCCATCAGCCAGTAGCCATGTTCAATCAATTTATTAATAAGTATGTCAAGATTTATGAAAAGTAAAACTGCGAGACAAAATTTGTTCATAACCCGAAACTGGCTTCCTCGATGGCCGCCTCGAAGGCCTAGCCTACTGCGGAAGCCCACGAAAATCTCAGTTGAAATTCGCTTAGTATGTACAAAATAAAATCACCCTATTCATGAGCTTTACATTTGTTATTTTTTGTATTAGCTCCAATAAAGTTGTTTTACTTGACTAGTTTAGTAACTAAAGGCAATGTTCCTTGCAGTAATCGAATTGAACCTTAGAAAGTAGGTCACGCAACGCACCCGTGTGACTCAGATTACAGACCTCTCTAAACACAATAAAAAGCCTACGCCCTCAGCAACAGAAATCGATGATCTTCAAAAGCCTTGAACATGGATCTCATAAATCCTGAAACCAACCAACCGCAGACAGGGGCAAAAACAAACGACGATCCTCTAGCTAATGATTATGACTAAACCCACAAATAACCATTAGATGTTCCAATCAGCGATTTCAAGGTGAAGCCAACTCCTTAACGACAAGGACGAATCAATGGATCTTACGTTCTAGAACACTCCTTTCTATCAATGGATCCAGAACACACCTATGTATGACTGTGTGACTTATACATCTGCTGAGAGACGCTTTCAATGTAAAAGAGAACGAAACTGTAGTTATTTGGAACTGGGTATTTTTTATCAGAGGAGAGAGAATGAATAGCTAGACAAAAGTCGCCCTTGTATAAAAAAAATTAATCATTTTCGCCGTCATGATAAATTTAATAAAAACTCGGTCGTCTGACCAAGGAGCTTTATAGGCAAACGTAGGTCGAAAGATTATTGATCCTGAACAAAGTTTACATGGAATTAAAATTTGAATCAGATGTTACAAGACTAACCAGTGTTAAAATATTCACGAAACCCAAAATCTTCGGAGAACTTGGAAATTGTAACGGTTTGTATAGAGGGCTGTTTTAATTGTATTCAGGTAGTATAACAATGAATTTGGTAGCGAATGCCCAATTATAATTTGAAACATTTCAAGCAAAAATTACCAGAAATATAAAATATTGGTTTTATAAGGCTTCTGAGACATAGTAGTATGTACTAAATGTCTCAGAATTCATTTCTATCTATGCTCTAGGTACTTTACCAACCACGTTACTAGCGAGTATGATAAGCGCGCGAGAAAATAAAATAAGAGCTTACCTTAAGAAACACGATTCTGAACACTTATAATCACTATCCAATCTATCCGTGTTTAAAAACGTGCCAGAACCAAACCAAATGTGTGTCCATAAAGTATTATTATTAATCTACTGGCTTTGACCCAGTCGCATGCCTGCTAAGGCTTCGCAGTATCGAGTACTTGGTAATCCGATTGAAAGGGATTTTGTTGAGTTTCATTAGATTCTCTTTTATACGGGACACGTTGCCGACACGAACGTTTGTATAATCGTATGATGAGAGAGAGATGAGAGTCGCGTGTTTATAAAATCTAGGAATAACAGCATTGTGAAATGAGAATTGTATTAGATAGGTTTAGACATTTGCTTTCCTAGAAAATGTGGATGCTGTGTTCATTAGGTATTATATTCTTGGACCAGCTATTAAAGTCTTCATAAAGTAAAGGGGTAGTCAGGCTTTTTCTGTCCTGATGATTCACTCGCCGCAGTAGAAGGTCCATAACAAAGGTTTATAGCTCATCATATTTTCGTCACACCTTTCCGCAAGCGATGCCCATTCGTCTTTTTGCGCTCGGCGCACGCTTCCGAGGGCAAACTTTGCACCGTCACGGCCACGATTGAATGCAAAATTATTTTGATTGAGGAAAATCACCCTTTATTACCCCGTATCAATGTCAAGTACCATTTGTAAGCATGACCATTCTAGAATCTAGATAAGACTGCGGACCCTATAATTGTAGTGGTTTAAATTGTAATGGACGCGAAGTATGCTATCTCCCCTTTCTACAAAGAAGAGCAGAGACGTGTACGTACACTTTCGTAGTTGGATCAAGATAACAACCGAAAGGTATGACGGATGGGCGAGCCAAGAGGCGCGTGATTGGCTACTTCCCATTTGGTAAGCTTCCCATTTGGTAAACCTCAAACTTTACCTACTAAAAAGTTGCGTTTGGTAAACAATTTGTTACTTCATACATTTATTCCCATTTGGTAAACCATGATTGTATTATTATTTTAGTGCGGTACAGTCAGAGTCAAATGCTTATTGAAATGAGATATTGGTTTTGAAATGCTTCAAAGTCTTGAGTTAGAATCTCGATCGTCAAAAAGAACGGCTAATCAAGAAGCATGTAAAAAAAACGTTATAAAGTCTGTCAAAATACCAAGTGCCGCAAAAGAAGCACCGAGCGGGTTCATGGTGGTATGACTTGAGAACTCTTTGGGATAAGATCATAGTGCATTTCTACCATAGATTAGGTAGTTAGTTGCCTAGGTAACCTTGTCAACGATTATGTCAAAACTTATTTATCTACTGCATTTCTTTGTCGAATAAAGCCTAGATAAATGGTGTTCACGTAATTTCATTACAATTTGTAAACAGGATTCTCCTTATCAGTTTACTCGTGTTATGCATAGTGCAAGGTCGTTGCAATGTCTGATGCGGGATCTTCTAGTGGTACAGTGAAATTAAAAATTGTTAATAGTGCACGAGGCGGTGAAATTTTATTACGTGGTGGATATCAATATTATAAACAGAAAAATAATAAGGACTCAAGTTGGTGGCGCTGTGTAAATAGAAAAGCTGAGTGTTCGGCAAGTGTAACTTTAAATTCGAATAGGAACCATGTTTTAAGAGAAACTGCTCATTGCAATTCTTGCATTCCGAATTTTGAAAAAAATGAAGTGAAAGTAGCTATCGAAAAATGTAAAAAAATCATGTGTGACGATCTGAAGCCAATTCCAGCTACATACAGGAGTTGTACTAAAAAGCTGAAAGATGATGGTTACGAAATTATACAAGCATTACCAAATTTTGACAAAGTTAAAAGCAGCTTTTATAGATACAGAAATAGACAACTGGGCATCAAGAAATCTCAACACACTAACTCTACAGAAATTGTCGTACCTGACCGTTTTAAAGACAATTTATTGTTTGATGAGATCGACGGTGAAAACAGAATTATTGTGTTTGCTTCAAAGAGCGCAATTGGACATTTAAATGAAGTCCGTCACTACTTTGCAGACGGAACGTTCAAATGTTGTGCAAAGCCGTTTCTTCAACTTTACGTTATACACGGAGACATAGGAAGTACAGAAACTGGAACAAATATTGTACCATTTTTTTACGCAGTGTTAACAAATAAAGAAGAAACTACATATGAAAGGCTGTTTTCCAAACTAAAATCTCATTTACCAGAGTGGACAGCAGAAATTATGACCTTGGATTTCGAAAAAGGTCCAATAAATGCAATAAAAAAGACGTTTCCAAACATTATTGTCAAAGGGTGTTTTGTTCATTTTGGCAGAGCACTATTAAGAAAGGCAAAATCTCTTGGCTTATTGCAACATGAAGAATCTCACAATCACGTCAAACTATGTATGGCTCTTGCACATTTACCACGGGAGGACATAAACGATGGCTGGCTATACGTTATGAGTCAAAGGTAAATTAATTTTGCAGTAAATATCTAAATGAACGCGTTTAGATCTGGATTTTTCTTCTACCACCGCTTTGGAAAGGCGCTACATACTTTATTTTATGCGTCAGAAATCATAATGTAGGTATTATTTTAAGTATTTTTACTAATCTTCAACGAATTCATTTTGTTACAGTTTTGAAGAAAAAGCTTTAACGGAATTCAATGATTACTTTGTGAATCAGTGGTTGGAAAATGAAGATATGGTGAATATTTGGTGCTGCTACGCACAAAGACACCGTACGACAAACCTTATGGAATCTTGGAATCGGAGTTTCAATTGCAAAATTGGAAAAAAGCCATCAACTCTTTTATTTTTCGAAACAATAGCAGGAAATAAATAATTAATAAAATGCCCATTCGTCTTTTTGCGCTCGGCGCACGCTTCCGAGGGCAAACTTTGCACCGTCACGGCCACGATTGAATGCAAAATTATTTTGATTGAGGAAAATCACCCTTTATTACCCCGTATCAATGTCAAGTACCATTTGTAAGCATGACCATTCTAGAATCTAGATAAGACTGCGGACCCTATAATTGTAGTGGTTTAAATTGTAATGGACGCGAAGTATGCTATCTCCCCTTTCTACAAAGAAGAGCAGAGACGTGTACGTACACTTTCGTAGTTGGATCAAGATAACAACCGAAAGGTATGACGGATGGGCGAGCCAAGAGGCGCGTGATTGCATAAAACGTGAAAGTACTATGTCGTCCAATCGGAAAGATCGGGTTTTAAATACTCGTTACTGATAGAAGAGCTGATTCATTCTGAGTATTTTCTCTTTTATCTAAGAAAACGCTTTGTTGGGTGACTTGACTTAAATAACGCTTAAAATGCTTAGCTCGTCATGTCGGTAAACCGAGAGTTGCGCTTCGACGTAATTCGCACCTAATTACTTCATTCCTAACTCTGAATTTTATTTATAAATCTCAAGCATTATATCCGTGTACGTAATCAACAAAATTATGAAATTTACCGTTATATCATATGGCCCTTTACTTTCTGCGTTATTAATTTGACGATTATCGGCTTTTGCGCCAGATTGTTATAGTCTATTCAAAATACTAAAATTGAGATATACTAGTAATACCAGGCTGCGATCATAACATAATGAAATACCCCGTCAAATCACTGTCTTTGACCAAAAGCTACTTGAACGAAAATGTCTTGACCATTCATAACTTTGACAAAACGAACCTTTGACGAAAAGCAGTTTTGACGATACGCATAAAACCTCTAGGATCACGTGAGTGTGCGTTTCGTAATCCAACAAAACACTTGTAATACTTTCTGATCTGATCGTATCGTAGTTAAGTGTTTGTAAATAGTGTTTATGTTTTCCAATATGTACAATTAATTGTACATCGTGTAGTCACATGTCGTAGTGATGATCGGCCTCGAGTCCAGTGGCCGTAACTAATAGTTGACTCAATATGTAACGAACTTCACAACCATATTTATAAAGGTACTTCAATAGCAGAGAACAACCATACTCGTATGTATTGCGCACACACGACTGACGTAGAAACGTATGTACACAACAACACAACACAGCACAATGGACACGAAATGTTTCGGAAGACAAGTGCGGCTACAACAACAAGCAATTAACGCGATAATGCAGATGCACCTCGAGATCGAAACAAAGTGTTACTACTGAATAAAGAGATTGCCAAACTAAACGGTGCAGTATTTGGCAACCAGCCGGCTCTTTATCGAGACACGAAAATTGTTATTGCTATCGAAAGTCAGGAAGCGACACTAATTACTATTGGGAATCTAAAACTATTCAAAACATCAATTGTTCGCGTTTTATAGGCCGAAAAGATTCGGATATTGTTGAAAAAATATAAACAAACACTATATTACCTCATAATGGCATAACGCCTATTTATCAAACTGCCAATGACCTTGCCACAGTTTGGCCCGGCATCAAGTGCCGATGACTCCTCTGGCACTTTCTACAAGTTTTTTATTACCACCAAACCCGTCGACGGCTTTATAACGTCGACGCGCATACATTGAAGATCTGGTTCTTTTGTTTTTGTAAACTTTTTCTGAAACTTCCAATGTATATTATTACTAGCTGCGCCCCGCGGCTTTGCACGCGTTGTTCCTATGAAAACATTATAAGGTGATTTTCATCTCACGGGAACAGATTTATGGGATAAAAAGTAGCCTATGTTTTATTCCAGTATTAGAATTACCTGTATGCAAAATTTCAGCCAGATCCGTTCAGTAGTTTTGGCGTGAAGAGGTAACAAACATCCATACATCCATACATCCATCCAAACTTTCGCCTTTATAATATTAGTGTCATAGTGTGATTAGTGTAATGTTATTTTATTAGATTCGCAGTTCGCAGCTACTTCGAGTTTACAGAGTTATATAGTGAACTAGTAAGTAATGATGACTGCTATCCCCGATATTACTCAGTTCCTTTAGGACCATACGGTTAACGATCTTGTTTTCATAATTTTACACTATCTTAATTTATGATTTTTATTTGTAGTGTCGCCTATTTATGATCACTTAAAATGGTTGTAAAAGTTATTATATCTGATGTGTCCATTATATCATACTGGTTGCTTGATTGATTTATTAACCACCTTCTGTTTTAAACATCACGTTAATTTTATGATACATTGTGTAATTAGTAACTTTTACAACTGTTATACAAATTACTATATTATAAACCGGTGAATTCGATTCCTGTTCGTATGCTACATAAAGCTTTATTTATACATCCATGCAAACATATTTCCCAACAATTAACCTTATCTTTCTCTTTGACAAGCGGTGTCCGAGGAATCCGTATGGATCTCAGACAGACTAATTACATTCAGTTCCAGCCACAGGTGTCAACGAAAATAAACCAGTGCACCTGCTGGCACCCATTTGCAATATTATTAGTGTTTTAAGTGCCACCGACGTATCTATTCAGGTGGTCGAAATTGGATCTAAAGCTGTTAAGTACTTCAAAATTGCTCGCTGATTCTACTTCTTAAAAATATAGCAGCTGGCTATCAATTGAACGCGTAAGTTAGGAACGCTGTGGTATTCAAGCTTTTGTCACGTTAAATAATAAATAAATTAATAAATAGTGCTAGACAATTCAAACAGCATTATCTAGCCCCAAGCTAAGCAGACCTTTTGTTATGGGTACTAGATAACTGATATACATAATACAATACGCTACATGGATAGATATTTTTTATCATACATAGAAAACATTCAGAACGCCCTGAACGAATATCTGCAGATTTTACACACATTTGTCCCGAGGCGGGAATTGCACCCGCAACCTCCTGCGGACCAGGCGGACCTTCGCCCACCGCGCCACAGTGGTCGTCAATTTGCTCCCAATCCCAATACGCCGCGTTTCGTCCTAAATTAGATGTTACTATAGGGCAAAACTGCTAACCATGTTTCCCTGATTATGTAATTATCGTCTATGGCGAAATTGCCAATTTTTTCCTCTTCGATGATTTTTGTATCTTTTTCTTGGACACCATTTTACGTAAGTATTGTCTTTGATTTTTGTCATGATATAAGGTTTACCAATCAGATCAAAGTATAATTCTCTTTTTCTCAGTTGTAGAAATTAAATCAATGCAATGCATGCAGGTGATGATGATTTATTCTTAGCAAAAATCCTATCCTACCTCTCGGTATTTGGTTAGTGAAATTCCGTTCCAGCCTATATATCTCTGGACAGAATCTCTTCCTCAATTATACATACCGAATGGGTCATTAATCTCAGTTCCTTCTTTACGAATACGAAATAAAATAATCAGTCAAGATTTAGTTCTGAGTTCTGACTGAAGCAAAGTCCAGTCGAAACATTGGACTGTTTGTTTTTGTAAAGTAAAATATACTGCTGGTTATAAATTACGTAATAATTGCCTGGTGTTTTATTCAGAAAATCTCACCTAAGTTTATATTTTGGTAAGTATTGGGATATTACTTGTTAGTTTAGTTTATATTTATATGATGAAAAGCCAAAGGCTTAAATTTTACAGACTCACAAATTGATAAATACCGATAATAAGCTTATTGAAGGTGTTCACTGATAGATAGTGCAGTTACCTTAAGGCCCATACAGCAGCGAAAGTGGCGCCCCCAATTAGTTTATCTTATTATTACGTTAAACGCAGGTATTTTTAAAAATCCTACGTTCAGTTTGTGGTATCTATTATAGATACCACATCTATAATAGATACCTACATAAACTAAGCTTAGATAGACTAAACTAAGCTTAGTTTAGTCTAGCTTTAGCAACATCTGAATAGGCACCAATGACTTATTATCACACATTCAATTTATTTTATACCACAAAGTTTTCCCTTGATTCAGAGTTGTCGTTTGATTTCCTTCCTTCCGTATATACCATGTTACCTTCACATTTCTTGCTTATTTTGTTGTCGATTGTAATTCTTTGTTTGTAATCAATATATACCTATAAATCGGCCAAGTGTGAGTTGGACTCGCGCACGAAGGGCTCCGTACCATTATCTATATAAATAAAAAATAAAACAAATCTTTCCTTGTAAAAAAACAAAAAGTCAATGTGACGCGGTCCAACTCGGACCGCATCACACCGCGGTCCAACTTGGACCGTCCAAGTACTAATCGCGCCCGACGTTGCTTAACCTCGGTGATTAGTTCTCAAAGTGATAAGGACGTTGCCCCCCTTAATTAATAAAATTATTTAATATTTATTCTTAAAAATACATCATCTGTAAAAATTTCAACTGTCTAGCTATCACGATTTATGAGATACAGCCTGGTGACAGACGGACAGTGGAGGCTCAGTAATAGGGTCCCGTTTTACCCTTTGAGTACGGAACCCTAAAAACGTGTAGTCAAGAAACAAAGTCACAAACCGTCTAGTTTGGTAAACCAAGACCATAAGTTTACCATATTGTCTTTGTAATTGCCGATGCAGGATTCACGTAGGTGTGAAGGCGCCGCCGCCGTCGACGCCTTCGCTTTTACCACGAACGAGTACGTTGCATCAGGGTACGATTACTGGTATCTTACAAATCATTCCTTACAAATTCATGTTTTTGAGCGACTACTCAGTTTGTTTCTTTGACTTGCGCAATGTCGAATTCTTCTATTGATGGAGTACACTATAAAAAGTCACTTACAAAATGAATTTTGAAATTGTTTACTGAGTTTCTCTACGTTTTACCATTGTGAGTATCTTGCTTTGTATTTTCATGGTAACTCTACTTAAAAATGGATTTATTTTTAATCTTTAACTTAAATCTTTACATTTTATACACATCTGTTTCCTCAAATGATTCATCTTTCAAGTAAGCAAACGTTTCATTGTAACATTTGTAACTATTTCATTGCTAGTGCGTGGAAATGTATGTCAGTAAGGAAGGATGTGATCTAATTCTGTTATCGTCCTTTATTACTGCGTACTAGCAGGTCAGTCCTTGTTCCTGTATCATGTAATATCAACCTATTCTAGTGATGATTCATTTATCCACATTGTATGCGAGCTATAAACTTTAGTAAAAATAAATTACAAGAGCAGAAGAAAATTATTGTATGGATATTGGTAACGATTCTGTTGTATTAGAATTCGATAAAATAGCTAAAATTAGGATTTATGAATGTCAAATAGACGATAGCTTTTCAAATTAAATAGTTAACTTATATTTGACATATAAACTAGCTATTAAGGATTTAGGAATCTACATATTAAGGAATCGACATGAGTCGTTTGACATTCCCAAATCCTACTTTTTAAACTTTCGCGATTTGTTAACATAATTAAATGATTATTTATCGGATTATCTCTGTAATGCGGTAGAAACGTAGGGGAAATAAAAACAAAGGTACGCGATAAATACCCGATAAATAATCATTTAGGTAATTCCCAAATCCTTTTTTTGGCCAATTCTAAAACAACAGAATTACCATTGTTGTATTCAGTTTTAACATTTCAGGTCAAAATTACACGACACCTGCAAAAGAAACCTTTAGAAATATTCCATGGTATATTTTTTGTGATTAGAGTTTTTATAAAAAATATTGCGGTGAACATTATGTTAACAGAGAAAGTCTTATTTTATACAACCTTTTTACTTCGCAACAAAGCAACCGACGCGTCTAATTTATGCTGCCACGTGATATAAAAAGTTCAGACGCAAAGTACCACTTGGGAATTAAAATTTTCCACGAATTTACGTTATTACCTAAACATGACGTAAAACCTCAAGTAATTATCTCAAAAAGGTTAGAATTAATGTCTGCAGTTACATATATCTACGGCCCTGTCTGATGAAACACGCAGCTTCTCACATTTCATACTTTTGGGTATAGAAAATAGATTAAGAAATAGCTGCGCCCCGCGGCTTCGCCTCCATGGAATTTTTTTATGTCACGTCCTAAGGGAACGAGTCCTATGTCCGTCTCCTGGTTCTAAGCTACCTCCCCACCAATTTTCAGCCAAAGCGGTTCAGCCGTTCTTGAGTTATAAATCAAACTCAAACTCAACTCAAAAATGCTTTATTTCCATAAATACAATAAATGTACACTTAGAAAAGGTCAAATCATATTAAAAAATACACTGACACGGAAATAAAGTGGTATTTTTGATTTCGATCGCTTCGGTATGTAGACTAAAGTAAAGAAACGACGAAGAAACCTTTAGCCTGTTAGTTGTTATTTTTCGAGTTGGAGCAAAATCCGTCCCAAGCTTTTTTATCCTCTAGATAATCTGATATTTTATAGTAAGCCTTTTTGCATAGTAAAGTTTTGACAGTTTGTTTGAATTTATTTACTGATAATTTTTGCAGCTCAGTAGGGGTTTTGTTGTAGAAGCGTATACATTGCCCTTTAAAAGATACATTAATTTTATGCAGCCTAGTTGTGGGTACAGCGAGTTTATGTTTATTTCTAGTATTTACATTATGTATATCGCAATTTTTTGGGAAACTATTGATATTTTTATGGGTATACAACAAGTTTTCATAAATATATTGACTTGGTACTGTCATTATATTTATTTATTTGAATTTATCACGTAGGGATTCTCTGGGACCCATTTTATAGATGGCACGAACAGCCCGCTTCTGCAGCACAAATATGGTGTTAATATCTGCAGCGTTCCCCCAAAGCAGTATACCATAAGACATAATACTATGGAAGTAGCTGAAATAAACTAGTCCAGATGTGTCCACGTCTGTGAGATCACGGATTTTTTTGACTGCATATGCTGCAGAACTAAGTCTCTTCGATAGCTTATCTATGTGTGGGCCCCATTGAAGTTTATTATCTAAGGTGATTCCTAAGAATACGGGACTTTCTATAATTTCTAACGTTTCTCCATTTACGTTTACATCAGCCTTAACTTGTTTAACATTAGGTAGAGTAAATCTAATACATTTCGTTTTGGTTCCGTTAAGCAAAAGATTGTTGACACTATACCAATGAACTACCTTTGAGATTGCATTGTTTACATCGTCGAAATTAGTGTTTTGTCGTTTCATTTTAAAAATTAATGAAGTATCATCAGCAAACAATACAATCTCGTGATTATTCTTGACAAGATGAGGCAGGTCGTTAATATAAACTAAAAATAGGAAAGGACCGAGGATAGATCCCTGCGGTACACCCATTGTAACTACAGACCCCGAAGACCGTTTCCCATTTATGTCAACTCTTTGTATCCTATCACTCAAATAAGATGTGAGAAGATCCAAGGAGGTGTTCCTTATTCCATAGTGATGTAGTTTCCTGATTAATGTTTCATGGTGTACGCAATCGAATGCTTTAGACAAGTCGCAAAAAATGCCTAAGGCATCTTGCGACTTCTCCCAAGCATCAAAAATATGCGATACTAACTCTATACCGGCATCAGTAGTTGACCTGCCGCGAGTAAACCCGAATTGCTTACTATGAAGCGAAAAATAGTGTAACTTACACTACTTTCTTTTATATTTAAAGAAGATAAGTCAATATGATGAAGTAAGATACAATAATACATCAAATAAATAGTAAGTGTGAGAGCTTATGAGAGCCCTTTAAAGACGAAACGAGAGGAACTCTACCTACTGCTCCCATTACGGAGAGTTCCTCAACGTCTCATGCATCTTCGCATTGCATGAACTATTTTCTTCAGTGCACTAGGTAATGGGTGTCGAAAGATTTGCTGATGATGATGATGACAAAGGTCCAAGCCCCGCTTCTTAATTCACTGTCTGCGGCAAAACACAGCTTGCGGTAATAGCCAGTGTTGCCAGCAATTTTCACGTTAAAGTGATAATAATACAGCTTGGCGCGGTTAAGTGGTCGTGGTTAATTTATTGAAGCCTCTCGGAGCATGGAAATTGGACTTAGCTATGCTTTAGAAAGGAAATAAATGTCTTTTCAACAGTCATTGGTCTTACTTTATTATAGTTTGTAGATACTGTATAGTAAAATTTCGAACAAGTAGACATTTTACGATTGATACTTAAAAGTCCAGTTATAGAAATACGCATTGTCGATCGAACTGCATCCCCAATTGAAAATAACTGTTTCTAATAATAGCTCTCCAATTTATAAGTTGTAGGTCGTTTATATTTAATTAAATTTAATTGCAGAGTTGTTGTTGTTGCATGACATGAAATATTTGAAGTAACGACCATTTCTATGCCTGGGAAAAGAATTACGTCCCATCTTTCAAAAATAACCCATCTGCGAAATTCTCACGCTCCGAAACGTTTCCCAAAAACTACATCCATTCAATAGGTAGTGAATTCTTTGTACTAAGTAGTAACGCATTGTGGGGGCA
Source organism: Eupithecia tripunctaria (assembly GCA_955876795.1). Lineage (NCBI taxonomy): Eukaryota > Metazoa > Arthropoda > Insecta > Lepidoptera > Geometridae > Eupithecia > Eupithecia tripunctaria. Next base: position 3,273,323 of record OY041604.1, read on the forward strand.
GAGGAAGTTGCATCAGAAGCACCTTGCCGATGCAAGCCCACGTTCGCTCCGTGGGCGATTGGCCCTTTGTTAGGCCCTGTTCGCGGTAGGCCTATGGAATCCGTAAAAAGTTGATTTAATCTCGTCCAAAGAAGTGACCATTAGTGTTGGCGAACTTCGATCTCGGCATACTAAAAACCTGATTGTGCGAATGAATACGCATGGCATTTGGTCATTTATCTTGACTAACTGCTTATTATTGTTAATGTCAACTATGTTTTGTGATTCCCGTAGTATCTTTAGTTTATTCATGATCTTTCACAATAATCTCACAAGATGTATTGAAACGAAAGGTCAACTTCAATTCAATTTGCCTCCTAGGCAAATAGTATGCATAATGCCAGGCCACCCAAGTGTTGATCACTGGTGCTCATATTTTCTGCTTAGCTTCTAGCTTCGTATTAGGTATTCTGTGCTCTAAATATCCATCCAGTCGTTTATGAAAGCTTGATTTATTGCGGATGCTGCAATATATCCGGGCATAATTCCTTGGCTATTAGACCAATAAAAAGTGAACAAAGGAACCCTAAACCCCACAGCAAAACACTGAAAATAGAACAAACGGCTTGGAAGACTTTTTGCTCACGTTTGCAAGATATATTAGGTCCGTTCAGGTGGCTATTGTTCGCATCGTTATTGTTCCACACAAAACAGGCCAATTTAACTGAGTTTGGATTGTGTTGTCATAACAAAGACTTGATAAGTTAATTGAAAGTTTTTGAATTGTTTTTGTGTAACTTCTTACGATCATGAACTAACCTTACTGTTTTGGTTTCAGGTATGCGATTTGTCTCTGAACCAGCACCCGTAAGTCCATACACGATGATATCATCGACAATATTAGAGTGTTCGAAATTCCTGTAGCCATGACAAATTGTTTGGGTTAATTATAAACTAACGAGTGGTGAAGGACAGGGTGTTGCAGGATGAGCCATTGACGCACATGCCTGCTCCATTCGGTCCACTTCACACGGCTCGATGCATCGAGGATTATCAAGCATCGTATTTATAATTTAAGCCGTGAGGCATTCCAACTATGCAAGATGCTTGTCGAGAAATACATCACGATCCAGAAATGGTGATACAGTTTTATTCAGAGGTGCTTGGACTCATTCATTATGTTGGCTTTCGTTATTATCATCAGATTTGTTGATACATTCCCTGTTTTATACTCACGTTTTATTGCCTAAACGAGAAGTTACACATCCAAAAAGTATCTGGTTCAGTTTTATTAAACCCTTCCCCGGTGACAAATAGAACCCGATGCCCGGATAAGGAATAATCCACTTAGTCCACAGAAAATTAACTTTTGGCTCTCGGATTTTGTGACTAAAACGGATTTTACTTTATCATGACTCGACACTTTTTGATTTCGACTGCTACGAGACTTTAAATCTTCAAAATCCGTTTAACTTCTAACATGTAAAATTACTTTGTCTCTGAGTATTTCTAAATCTCATAATCAACATTAATTGAGATCATTTACCTACCCAAAGTCAGACATTGTTTACACCGATTGTTTACAATAGCAGCAGATTCAATAAACAAACTTGAATGTGTTATCAACAGGAACAGTTCAGTTCTTACAACCGACTTACCTATTGTTTAACCAGATCGATGGCAATTTACAAAACTCGATGTCATCCATAATCATAAACCCCATTTCAAATCATGACTTGTCTGTTTGCTAATGAATGAATACCGGGAAAGTGGACAAGCTTTCTCGACTCAAATGCCAGGTATTGTCTTGTTTGACTTTTATTGAAATATAGAGTTGCGGCGTTTGCGCTGTTTACTCTAATGAATCTTCACGGCCACAGCAATTAAAAGCCATATTTACGGTTGTTGTTGAAACTATAAAAGCATTCCGATCGTCAATCATTATCTATCACCCACCAGAAAGCTCTGTTAAATACTGTTCGGAGGTTTAAAGATAAATCTATATCATCATCATAATTATTTTAAAACATCAGAGCAATCTCCCGTAGTCTATTTGTCATTGTTAACCCACTTACGATGTTCTCCTCGGCATGTTTAATTATCTACAATTCTGACAGGCACTTTTCGTGACTATATTGTTGCCAAAATTCAGTTTACATAATTAACATGAGACTGGTACTTATTCGTCTCCCACGATAATGATTCTGCCTACGGTTTAGATCTGTCTGAACAATGGAGCATGATTTTGATGACAATTCCGTGACTTCGTATAATGATATTAACATACGGAAGTTTCAACTAAAATAGACGAGTATCTGGGAACCTTTATTCTAACCCACCCAGGCAGAACTTAATGTCATCTATATAAAGCTCATTTTGGAGTTTGCGTCAATTTAGAGTGGATCAGATCCGACGCGGTATAATCATTATGCATAGTCTGGCATGCGGCAATTCGTGTTGCGCCCACGCATCTCATCCATTAAGACAACAATGGTCAACAAAGCTTAAGACATCTCAATGCACGCTCACATCTTGGTGGAATCGTATCGTTATTCAAGACACGACCTTTCCATTTACCACCGAAATGTGTACAAAGCGCACTTTTAAGCGACTTTACGCTGAGGTGATCGACCTACATACTGAGTTGCGAACGTCCTTCGTTACTTCGGGTGTGTGACGCCCACGCAATCGGTTATTTATTCCGTTGTGACAGTTAAGTATGTAACGCAAGCATGTGCGATTGATCGTCATTAGTCCAAACGTTGGTTGAGCAGGAATTATCATCGTTGATGATTCAGGTGGCAATTTTATTCAGTATCAGACGATCGTGTGCAGCTGAAAAGACATGTTTACTATGTATTTGAAAGCTGCAATCGCAGAGAACCAAAAATATCAGAATCACGTCAATAATATTTACAGGTGCAATAATGTTTCAACAGCTACTACTTATACGTCAATATTTTTACTGTAAATTATGCTGGATGGAGCTATTTCAACAGCCGGTAAAATATAGTAAAACCCATCAAAGTCAAAGTCAAAGTCAAAGTCAAATCGTTTATTTCTTTAGACTTACAAAATAAGTACTTAGACAAGTCAAATTTTTACTATCTAAACAGCTTGATAAATAGTTATTACTATCAACAAGAAATAAGGTGCAATTGACTTTAATTCACTTCAATTTTTTGTCCACTAGCGGAAGAAAAGAAAAAGAAACCACTAGCAAGTCCATCGCTTATCAACTAATACAATCTTAGGATAACTAAGTCTAACTGGTCTTACATACTATTGTCTGTATGGAACTGGGCGACATCCGGCCAAGCGTTAACATCATTTACGTAGTCATCTACGGAGTAATAGGCTTTCTTGATAAGATTTCGTTTTATGTACAGTTTAAATTTACGAATAGGGAGCTCAGTTGCTTCAGATGGAAGCTTATTATAGAATCTTACGCAATTGCCCACAAATGATTTCCCTACCTTTCGTAATCTATATGATGGGAAGTGTAATTTGTTCTTGTTTCTTGTATTTTTATTGTGAACATCACACCTTTTCATAAAGTTATCTCTGTTTTTGTGTGTATACATTAGATTTTCATAGATGTATTGCGATATTACTGTTAAAATATTTATTTCTTTAAATAATTCCCTTAACGAGTCTCGTGGATTTAATTTATAAATAGCGCGTACCGCCCTTTTCTGAATAACAAAGATAGTCTGGATGTCAGCTGCCTGTCCCCAAAGCAAAATACCATAAGACATAACACTATGGAAGTAACTGAAGTAAACTAACCTAGCTGTATCTTCATCGGTAATGTATCTAATTGTTCGAACCGCATACGCTGCTGAACTAAGTCTGTTTGCCAGAGCATCAATTTGCGGTCTCCATTGAAGAGAGGAATCAATATGTAACCCTAGGAAAACAGTTGAGTCTACAAGGTGAACAATCTCATCCTTTAGCATTATCTTAGTTGGGAGCTCTCTTACATTTGGTAACATGAATTTTATGCATTTGGTTTTTGAAGCATTGAGTAAGAGGTTATTGGCGGTGAACCAATCTAGTATTTGTGAAAGAGAATTATTTACATCGTCATAATTATGTTTATTTCTGTCAACTTTAAAAATCAATGAAGTATCATCAGCAAATAAGACTATATCACAGAGATCTTTTGCTAGAAATGGGAGATCATTTACATATACTAAAAATAGAAAAGGACCCAATATTGATCCTTGCGGGACTCCTAAATCGATTTTTGATCCCCTAGATCTTTCTTTACCAATATCTACTTTTTGGACTCTATCAGATAAATATGATTGCATAAGGTCCAGTGCCTTGTTTTGAATTCCATAATGTCTTAGTTTATTTATTAATGTACCATGATCAACGCAATCAAAAGCTTTAGAAAGGTCACAAAATACACCATCAAGTGGTCTCAGCTTTAGTGTACCGCTGTCTTTACCGTTCGGCTGAAATTAGCCCCCGCGGATATCGGCGTCCTAACGGAAAATGTATCTGTGTCTTTCCTTCATCATCATGCTTGATAACGTCTAGTTTACACGTGAGAGCTGGTGAATTTCTGGTAGTGGCAGTAAACTCTAACTTTTTTTCCAAAAGTTTTACTACTAAAATTCTCATCTAGTTCTTTATTTTCTGCAGGTACCGTACCTTTAGCAGGTTGTCGAATTTAAATGGTGTCGACCATTATGTCGCGATCAGAGAAAATAATCTGTCGTTTTCTCAGGTTAATTATTTTAAGTGTGTTTTCTTAAAAGGTGCATCCTTAAATCTTCATTTAATGACATGTTTATTTAATGGTGATCAAATAATTATCACTGTTTTTTTACTCTGACATGTATTTCTTTAAAAACTAATGAGTGGGAGATAAGAGTAGCGCGTCGGATAACCAACAGATTTACTATTATTTCTAACCTCCGTTTGAAAACCATCGCGCAAATGTTAAGAAAATACCCAGAGGCAAACAGTTCTGCGTTTATTCATTTCCTCTGACGTTGAGTTGAGTGCTTCATATCATTCTGTTTTATTGCACTAACTCTATTACTGAAGAGTCCATCAGGTCCCGTTGCACATTCCGAATGCTGGCACGCGACCTCAGCCAATAGACACGCATTCTTCACTTCTTGTACTAATGCATTTGCTTTGCCGACTGTTCGTGGCGGCCACACCTCGAAAACATCTTTGGAATTCTTGGATTCTCTCTGCCAAGGTGTATTATATTGACCATCTTTATTTATAGCCGTTATATTTACGGCAGTCACGGGAAGTCGAGAAATCGCTCCCTTAGTTCACATTATCTAGTAGTTCATATTATTTAGCCTGCATCTTTGCTAAGTTTGAATGTTCTTGTTCTTCTAATCTCAAATGTTTGCTGTTCGTACACTTCAGAATTCGCATGTACACTCGAAGATTTTTTATAATGCTTTATAAACTACAATGTTTGCCTATTTGTAAATTACTCCACCTATATGTTTGTATATACCGTATTAGCCAGCAACGCCACCGAAGTTTCTTCATGTCACTATACGATAATACAGGAATAGGCTGACACGTCTGTGTGATTATGCAGCCCCCTGCGTGACTCTTTGAAATTCAAGGAGTTCATCTGTCGATGCGGCTTAGCTTGCGACAGGTATGTGCGAGATAATGATTTGGTATATGAAGATTCTTGACTCTTTGTTAATGGCAACATGTCATGTGATGTGTATGATTTGCCAATTTTCTGCCGGTGTCCGGTTCTTGCAAATTTCAGTCATGGAATGAAGACTGGCATGTTTACAATAGTAATATGAGTGGTCAATTTTGAAAAACACCAACGAGATATATTCTCACAGATTCTTGGCTATTTAGGTAAATGCTTTGTTCAAGGTTGACTTTACTGAAAAATCAGACGAAAAGGCAACAAATAAATTTGAAAGGGCCTCGTATTTCAATATTGTAGCCAATTTCTCCCCTAATAGAATGTCACGGTTGCCAAATGTTGCCTTACGGAACACAACATTGCACCGATTAGACAGTTCAATATCTTCTCAACTTATTCTCTTAGATGTATTGAAGCCAGTGAAATAGCATCTAGTGCAACTGGTAAATCTCTTTACGCAACACCTGCACGGACCGCCTTGCATAATGAAAACAGCCCGGCGTATACAAATGGAAACATTGCCCATTCCGTCCGTGCGAACGCAGATTCCGATCAAATTAATTAAACTCTACGACTACGAATACCAAAGGAGAAATATCTAAGGTTTCACTTGATAGTAAGTGCAAACAGTCGCAAGTATTAGCATGGCAAGTGGTTGGGTACTTACAGAGCTTAGCACAGGTGTATAATGGCTTAAATTGATTGAAAAATGCAACATGAGCTGAATTTTGTAGATGTTCTCAAATTTCAACCCATGTCGCATTTTTACCCGTCTACCAACGGAGGAGGGTTATGTGGTTGGCACCCTATATGTTTGTATGTATGTAGCCGATTTTTATGTTCCCACGTAGCGCTGAAACTACTCGTTCGATTTCAACAAATGAGGTATCGATTGATCCGTCTCAATACCCCAGTATATGTCGCGTAGTTCAGTTTTAGTTTATTTTGTCTTGTTACCTACGTATAATATACATTCTAATGATTGTTTTTCTTATATATTGTTATAATTTATCTCTTGATAATTTAAGTCAATACAATACAAATGCTCATTTAAATCAGCATGTTAAAAGTAACGCAGCCCAACCCAAATTCCACGATGCGATGTGGCTTGTCGAATGTAAAATTTCTGGGCCACGCTTAAATACGTTGCAAATTTTTAAATACTTTAACTGGATAGAGAAAGAATGCGCGTTATGTGTGTCGCAGTCTGTTTTCGTTCGGCCTTGCAGTGCCCAGATTACGAAATACGTAAACAACTATTAAAAAAAATTATGTACGCATGTATGTGACACGCACGATAAGTTATGGTAGGTACTACGAGACAATTAAAATGTAAAAAAACTTGTTTGATGAATGGCCATGTTTGCCATTTGTGTGCGTCATTAATCAACATTTCATTGGAGGACTGGAGTATTCGAACTTGATACTAATATAAACTCTGTGCTTAATGTCTTGACAAGTGAGAAGAGAAAAACTCATTATCATACTAAATTCATGGAATTCTCTCACGATTCATGCATAAAAAAGATATTATAATCTGAAGCACATCATTTGGTCATCAAATGATTGAGCGCGGTGCATAAAAAGTGCATTTTCCGCGGCGCCAGCGCGGCCCCTTATTTTTAGTTGGTCAGAAATAGCTAATGTGTGTCGTTCCCAATGCACTCATCGTTATAACCGGACGGAAGGGTATTCTGTAAAATAAGACCAAGTTGAAATATCTATTGAGAGCTCGGATCTCCCAAGTTGTTCTGTAAAGTAGTTCTTTTTTATGCTTCAGACATGATATTGGAACACTAACCATATTGGTGAAAAATGTAAAGTGTAAGATTCGGTTTTTGTTTTCTACACTAGTATCTAATCGCCTTAAGAAAATGATGTATTATCATAATTCCAGCCCAGGATCTCCCACTGGGTATACAATACAGACCTTTTATAGGCAAAAACTAGAGGTATCTTGTTCTTATCTCATCCAAGTATTCCAGGCGACATCTTTCGAGAGGACTTGGATATAACTGTGTGTATTTGTGTCTAGTCTCGATGGTTTTAAGAGGTCAGGTAACCCAAGCCTAGTTACCTATCACAGCAATGTCAAATATGTCAATACGATCTTTCGCGTCCTGAAAGGTGACACAAATGGCCTTTGCAGAATATTCTCGAAGCTTTAAAATAACTGCTGTACTATTGCTATTGTTATACACACGCTCGTAAAAATAAATAGCTGTGTTATTTCTATAACCTGCCACCATATTTTCACAAAAAACTTAAAAGGGTCGTTTCCTAGCGTCCTGCAATATTAATAAATGCCTCAACTTCATTTAAATTTCCAAAGAAAGTGCATGTTCAATTTTGCTTCGAGTAGATGAGCAGCGCTCAAAAATGAAATTTCAATTTCGACGCTACGAAAAGCACAAGAGAATATTCTATACTCGTATAAGTCTAACAATTTTCTAGCATGACCGTATATTTCTTGAATATTTCAAAGATATATCAGAGATAGACTTTTGCACTTTGTATTTGTATAGAAAATGCATCTTTTAGCTTCAACTTGCTAGCGCTGATTAGCAGAAATACCTTTACAGACCTTGTTTTACGGCTTCTTAAACTTAAAAGAGCACTAGATTTAACTAACTTATCTTTCAGGTATTTTAAAGAAGTGCAATTATATTGCTTGTTGGTTAATAAATCATCAATATTAGTGCAGAATCCCTGGCACCTAGGAGCATATGAAAAATGCGTGGCACGACCACAGTCGTGTACTGGCGGGGCGCTTTGCTGTATATTTTACTGTCGACTACCCGTTACTCCGAGCCTTCTGAATGTATTAGCTTAGCTATGAGCTTCCAGTCTGGATCATCTATTGAGTGAGTGTCTCGAGCTTATTTTATCTTGTATTTTATTTTTGAGTTTTTGTTAGCTTCTCGAGCTAAAGCTGCTGGGTCCATTCAGACGTATTAGCGAGTGACACTTATGTGACACACTACTACTATTACTATTTAACTATTTTTGCTGCTCATTAGTATTAGTTTTTGTATTTTTAGTATCATTAAGCAATCATGAGCGCCGAAAAACATAAAATGTGACTAGACTGACTCGACCTAAAAGGCTTAAAATAAAGACGACCGTGATAGGTATTAATTCCCAGTTTTTAAGATATGCGGAACTGTATGGAATCCTAAACTAAGTGGAATAGACTTAGCACGCACCTAGATCTTAATTCACGGTTGTCTAGTAGAGATCGCTCTTTTTAGCTGTTTTTTGTATTGTTTCTTTCAATAAGTGTGCAATAAAGAATTTTCGATCTATCTATTAAATCATTATAATTTTTTCATCGGTAAACTCTCTATTATCAACGTCTTTCCACTCCAAATACTTCAAACTAAAGTTCCTGCAAGTGGTTCAAGTATTTAGAGCAAGCCAAGCCAACACTATCTCAGTAACATAAACACTATTATTCGTTCTAGGAATACTCACGCCGGTTACTGGTGTATAACTGACATTTCGAAAAGGTATTAAAATAACAGTCAAATGAAATAAAACAAAAACAACATTTATTTTCAACGTGATCATATAAATATATCTTAAATAATAATCTTCAAAGTAATCGTCTCAAAAAAGATGAGTAAAATTAACAAATACGTATTGGTCATCTATTCTGTTACTATTAGCATATTATCTTTCTAAAGCATAGCATACGTGGATGCAGGAAGCACGGGATAGAATAGGCTGACAAAAGCGAAAAGAGATATAGGCCCCTGCTGCGTGATATACCCAGCAGTGGGTGATACCAGGCTAAAATGATGATGATGATGTTCATCATCATCAGCATAGATATTTTTATAACACCAAGTGACAAACAAGCATTCATCTGATCATGCAACAGAAATACAAAATACAAATACAAAAAAGACGTGTGGCACTCGGGGACTGCCGCGGTAAAGCTATTGCATAGCATAAGTCATTAAAAGTTCTGCTATTCATCGATAGATGGCAAAACTAAAAAGTATCACCGCTGTGCCGGTCGGAGTGGGGGGTGTTAGGTTATTTTCGTTACGGAATTTCTGGATTCGGTCTCCACGCTCAAGGCCCGCGATAGAAGCTATGGAATAGCTTAATAAGATATTTAAAACCATGTACATGTTCCATAAGTTACAAATGACCGATGAGACGGCAAAAGTTTAAAATTGTGTTTTTGTATTAATTAATCTTCTATAAAGAAAAATGGACGGGTAAAAGTTGACTATAAATCGTATTATTATACAATACAGATTATGTAAAGCAATTCCTAGAACATCAAACTAGAATTCCAAGGCAGCATGAAAGTGCAGTCACGAGAATCGGCTAGTTTAGAATAAAAGCCAAGTCTAGGTCCCGGTTCAACGGTTCTTGGATCGCATCAATTCGGTATATGGTAACGATCCAGGCGTGCGAAATCTGAGGTTCATCTTACGCCGTATAAGGACGGTTAGCTAGCGGAAAAACTTGCAAGGCTTTGCATTTTGAATATTTGCAGGTGGATAAAGTGAAATGTACTCTATATAAAAAAAGTTATGGCGTTGTTCGTGCATGCGCCATCCCCCATGAAGTAAATTTTACATAATATGTAGGTAGGTGTAACACCTTTGTCAAATTAAAACGTCATGGGGCTCGGGGAGACTACATGCATGTCGCCCAATTTCATTATCTTTTTCAAAAACTGGTATCAAGATTCTTACTAACTGTAGGTATATTTTGTACCAAAAACAGTAATGGATTGCAATGACAATATTCTAATCGTTTATATGGGATCCAGAACACGTGAATACCCTCGCCTCGTAACGATATAATACTCGTACATTCCCAGCCGCAGTCATAAACGTAAAACTTTGTAATTGCGGTTTCGTGACAAGTGATATTTTACGAGCATCTCAACTAATCCTTTTAGGGCTCCAGAGAACTGTCGTAATCACTGTGTGAATCACGCCGGACTCTAGCTCCAAATACTTCATCTAAATTAATCGTTTATATTCACAGAATACAATTTTACAGTGTCCTGATCTTTAGGAACAAGGGTTCTATAGTATGCTTCAGCCTTGTTATTATTTCATTGAAATCAGCTCTATGATAATCTGCCAGATATTCCAGCAGAGACCTTTAAATCTTTAAAAATATTTATTCATAACCTCTATGAGCGTTTTGCTCTCTTTGCTATCTTGATGCTTAAATTCACTGTACCAGCCAGTAAACCTCATTTCCAAGTTAGTTGACACTTGGCATAGACTGTTAACCTCCCGACCCTTGGTTAAATCGTTCCGCCACGGTCTCTGGCTCATAATAAGGGTCCCTCTGACCCTATGTCTTGTGCGCGCAAATATGGACAATAGAGATTCTATCTTGAGTTTCGCACGCTTTGGCATCAACTAGGATTTATGGCTGCAATTTGAGAGACAAGAGACTCTCGGATTGGAGGTTCCGCTTCAATTATTATTACTAAATATAATTAATTTAATATACGTGTACGTACGTACCTAACATGTTAATTTAATTTATATTCGTTTTAAAGTATCTTGTGGTGTGGCGCCCTATCGGGGTGCATGTTTGATATGATCTTTATAGCTAGTACACATGTACCCTTAACATAAAACAACTCCATAAAATTGTAAGCCCCATTTCACGTAACAAATTCAGTAGACAAAACCTCTTCCCTGTAACCTTTGTTCCGTCCAGACACTGATCATAATTTAACTGTGTTCCTCAAATTTATGATTACCTAGTCCTGTTGACGATGCTTTTGTCCGGAATACGAAGCACAGTCAGCACCGCTCGTGATGAGCATACGAAGCACAAATTTCAGTGAAACCAAAGATGATTTCCGCTAGGCAGTTCGAAACAATAGGTCCTAATTCAGACGGTGACCACGTTTCGGTTGTTTGTACAATGCAGTCGTGACAGGCGGGGGCATTATGACAAGTACACTCTGCGTCAGAAAACGGTTAACAACTCGTGCGTTCAATATTAGCTAAGAGATTCTCAGTCACTTTTTCAGACGCTGGTCAAACTAATCAATGGACAAACCTCTTGTCAAGTGCATAGGTAATGGGTGGATTTCGAACAATGGTTTGACCAGTCAATCGCAAAATATGCGTTTTTCGAACGCTAAATATAAATTTTCCATATGTATTCAGGTTGAAAATAGGATAAGATACTTCCTAGTTTTTCGTACGCCCAAACGTTGGTCTCAAGCTGAAAGGTACGATATTGCGCTATTAAAGTGTCTATGTCTGTAGCATAGTAGCATGACATGTTTGGGTAGTATTTATTAAGCTACTTCAAGTCCAATTTTTACCAACGATGTTAGACACCTGACCCAAAGTAATGTTAACGTTAATGTATTTAATTCTTATTCCGCGAGAAAAGAACACATAAGTTGCCAAGCTCCTTACACTGATTGTAACGGCGGCGTGCTAAGCCTCTTTTGATGGTGTCCATTGTTTTAGGTTGTTAACGCTATTATCGTTACTTTTTATTGCTGTTTATGGATGTGTTGCTAACGACCCCGGCACGATACGCTATCTGTGACACTTTGTCGTATTGTATTTCTCTATGTAGATAAACAGCTGTTTTTGCTATCGGCTTTCGGTTTACTTTATGGAAATCTAATGCGATACTACTGTTTATGTTGCTATTTCTGTGTAAGACCAAATTTGTACTGAGTTTGGCTAGTTTCTCACAAGGTAGAGTTTCAACGATGTGTTTTTAACTTTTGACAAATTGTAATCTTATTCCCGACCTAGCCTAGACTCACTCCTCATTTATGTATTTATTTGTGCCGTCGTCGCCTTTGTCCCAAAGTGGCCATTTATGGTGATGATGAATTTCATCGTTTCTGAATAATTTGATTTCATCAGATGGAATCATTTTAGGTTTAGGAAATCAGGATGATTTCGTGAGTTTGTAGAGGTTTCTAGAACCTTGACTATGCAAGTTTCGACACGCCTTATAAAACCTATCAGTGAGTTTATTAAAACATCTTATCTAGTATTGATAAATACTATGTCCATGTCAGTAATTAATGTACCGACTTAAACATTTCCTTCAGATTGAATTTCAATAGGTACATTAACATTTATTGCTTACGTTACGTATAGAGTCTATGATGCCTCTCATAAATTCTAGTTATCTGTTACTAACTTCTGCGTGTGGATTCACTCGTGTGGTGCCCTAATAAATAATAACATTTACCAGATCATGAAACCATTATAGCAAGAGCTGTTTAATATAAAAGAGCGTAAAGGAATTAGATTTCAAGTTGTTAATTTATCGAACCGGAACCATAGCTTCATACCGCAAATTACGATAAAAACAAAAAGATTTAGTACGGTGATTCGCATTTGGTTCGTTAGCTTTTGTATGATGCCAGACAGAACACAGTAAACAGAATAGAAACCCAGCCAGTGCACAAAGAAATTAAAAAAATATATATGAATATCTTTCAATTTCAATTTCAAAAACCCGATTCGCTGACCATGGTACAGTAGGCACATCTATATTTAAATTTATAAGTACAGTATTTATAAGCATAAAAATATAAAACTTGACTTTTTAACAACCAGTTTGCTTATCAGGTTGTCCTTCGATCGACATAGGCCTCCCCTTGTTTCTTCCACTCATCTCTGCCACGAGCTAACCTCCTCCAACCTTTTGGAAGATCGTCTTCCCATCTCTTTATTTGACGTCCCTTTCGTCTTTTTCCATTCGTAAGATGCCATTCCATAACATCTTATCTTTCGTCCACTTTTCTTTTTAAACGACTTCAGAAAAGGAGGTTCTCAATTCGATTGTATTGTTTTGTTTTTCGTACTTTTTATCATATTACCTTTGACTGGGTGATCCGATTATAATGATTTCTTTTTATATTCGAAAGCTGGTGCTTCCCGTGTGGTCCAATTTTAATTTGGTCCAGTTGTGACAATGGCATCCATGAAAAAACCATAAAATTGAAGTCGGTTTATAGATTTTTTAAACCTGACGTTGTGACATTGCATTTTTTTTCTCATAATATGGTCAGTCCAGTCCCATTTGTTTTTTATTTTATTTTTAATGAGTAATTATATTTTAATAAATAGACACAATAATAATAACTCGCCCTAAAGATGTCCCTCGTTAAGGGATGAAACGTTGGCGTTCTTCCAACACAAATAAGCTTCGTAGTTAACCCGCTTACATCCGTAACGAATTCGTCAAACTACGATAGTTTTTTTTTTAATAAAACAATAATAATACTGTCCTATGTGACATTTGACCACAGCTGGCCAGACGTTGTGTTAGCCGGTTGACAGAAGTTATGATCGCGTGGTGGCCAAGATCATGGAAGTCATGGTCGTCCAAAAGCACGCTGTGTTAACTACGTAAAGGTAGCTGGACAGTGGACACACCAGCCGGCCTAGCACAGGGATTGTTGTCTAGGGTAGAATAGAGAAAAATGACATCGCATCGTCATGCATTGCGTAAATTATTGAAGTTGAAGGAATGAATTTCAAACATTTTACGCATTCGATGTCAAAGTGACGTAATATTTTGTCATAGACAACAATCCCCGTGCTAGGCCTACTGGATCCAAAAGCGCAGGCCGGCAATCACAAAAAGATGTCGGAGCAGCAGTAGTTTTTACTAACTTTGTTTTTAATTATTTGATTGCTTTGAAAAAACTCAAACCCTTAAATTGAATTTTGGGATGAATGATAATTTTCCATGCAATAGCAAAATATTCGGACCATAATTGACGGAAAAATCTACGAAAATACAACAAAAAGTAAAAAAAACATATATACAGCCGAAATCTATGTTCGGCTATACGTATGTTTTATATACCACCTCCTTTTTCAAGTCTGTAAAAAATAGACAGACACACTTTCATATAGTTTTACAGCAGTCATCCGTTTAGCAGTAACGCGAAGCGCTCCTTGTATAAGAAGATTTATTTGCTCCCATTCACAATGCGTAATTTACATTGAGTAAAATACAGTAGCTTTGAAATCATTGGAACCTATCCAAACCAGATTGTTATTCAGGTTATAAAACGTATCACCTTTCGCAATATTTGAAAGTGGATGCAATTTGAATTTTTTTTTTGATACAAACATCTTTTATCATCTGCAATGCAACTTCATCAGATTTTCTTTGCCATAGGTTCTTATTTGCCAAAGATTTTATTCGTTACATACTCCCTGACGCCCAAAAACAGTGGCATTGTCTTTGAATGCGTGCGTTAATAAAATGCTGACGCACACACACTATGGATTGATAAAATTCGTGTTTCTGTCAATAGACGTAACTGTTATTATTGCCATTTATTTTGCAATCACTGTTGTGCACAAGCACATCACAAAAACAATTCACTGATTCCAAATGAGTAAATGGTCTCACTACGGAAAGGCTCTATGGCCTATCTAACGATTAAAATCTGTTATTTGCCACAAAGCAGGGCAAAGGTATCTCAAACATAGCAATCCTCAATACGAGCCAGGTTTTGCCTCTTTTTTTTACAGGCGTAGAGTTCTTCCTTCCATCTCCGATTCTGACCTTCTGATCTCAGTTAGTTCTAAGTTTATTGAAACTCAATTCATCTCTTGTTTTATTTAGAGTGAGCAACAAGGCAAGGTTGACGCTTCCATGCCTTACCACTACAACAACAGAGTTGCATAAGCCAAGTTCGCTGCACACTTCCGATAAGAGTATTTTTAGCATCATGTAAATCACATCGACGTGTGCATTGCGGATTTTTATCTTATCATTCTGCCAACGCACGCTGCTTCTTGGCCTGTTTGATGCAGAAACCAGGTTTTCATATAGCAGGTATATTGCCTTTGAATCGCGTCTATGATACTCAGGTTTGCTTGTTCCCGGTACACTATTACTAAGACTTCGCTGTACGTCGTCTGGATGGTTCACGATACGCCGTATCGCGACCGGTCCGGGCCTCGGCCGGGACACGTCTTTTGTGCGCCGCCGGCCGAGCCAGTCATTTATGTTAGACCCTGCTGTTTGGGTGTATTATTTGCACGACTATATCTCTTATATGGTTTTTGTCAGCTAGTAGGGGTCGGACCGTGCCGGATCCGGGAAACAATACCCACCGACATTTCATCGCCGTGCCCCGGCCGAGCCACGGTCAGGCATGAATCACTTCATACAAAAAGTATACCATAATGTCTGAGCGGGCCCCGGACGGGGCACGGCCCGGTCGTGACACGGTGTAGCGTGAATCATCCTTTACAAGGCTGTATCTCATAAACCGTGATAGTTTGACAGTCAAAATTTTCACAGATGTTATATTAACAAATACTTAAGAATTAATAATTAGGGCTCCCAAACAGCAAACATGATTTTTACCGTTTTTATAGATAGTGGTACGGAACCCTTCGCGAGTTCAACTCGCTCTTTGGCGGTTTTTTTTTAATTTAGTAGTCTGCTACTAGTAGGACCCGTCTGCTGATTCCTCTGGTGATATTATCACACTAATATTATAAATGCGAAAGTTTGTATGGATGGATGGATGTTTGTTACTTTTTCACACCAAAACTACTGGACGGATCTGGCTGAAATTTTGCATACAGGTAATTCTAATCCTGGAATCAAACATAGACTTTTTATCCCATAAATGAGTTCCCGTAGGATGAAAATCACCTTTTAACGTTTACATAGGAACAATGCGTGCAAAGCCGCAGGGCGCAGCTAGTTTATCTATATATCTTTGCATGATCTAATTCTTCATTATCTAGAAAATGTGAATACAGTTACTTACCTAGTTTCGTTGTGAACGCATCCTGTCGTCTATCGATAGGGTTGCTATAATAACTTTATTATTATAACCGGCTCTGCCAACGTAGTCCAATCTTTCTTTTTGTAAAATTCTTCTTTATTTACACGTTGAAACAAAACTTGAATTGGATTCTTAGTACTCAATTCGCTTGATCGAAAAAGGTCCAACAGCTACCTGAATTGCTAATTCGAACCGTGGTGTTTTGTAGAAACTTTGTTTTTCTTTTTGTCTCATTATGCGTTCCTTAAAAAAACAACTCTGCGTAAGGACTTCTAAAAGCTCTCCAGTTATCCCCTTATGATTCTGCTAAAGCTTCATCATCAGTTCGTTAGCGAGGCCGTGTCAAGTGGTCGATTCCAGTGACAGACCATCGCTAAGATGGGTCTTCACACCGTCTTCACGCCAGACAATTTCCAACTTAGCATCTTTCGTATACCATCTATTTTCGCTTGCAAGTGCGAAGCTGAATAGTGAGAATTCCCGTAGGCGTTGAGTACTGTTACTGGACGCCACTTAAAAAAACACTGTTTGTGCTTGGAATTAGACAGGTATTTGCTTTTGCATGTTTATGACCCTGTGGGAGTGTTAAGGCTCTATAACTTGTGAAAAGGCAACATAACGATTTGTATCGCGTTGTAAAACTGTTCCATGTCAATGTTAGTTTATTTTCCTTTTTATTACTGACACCACATTGTTAGTGTTAGTCATATTGTTAAAAACTTTATGAACTGAATGTTCATTCAATGACTCATACGCATGTGGTGTGTAAAATCTATTCATATCCAAATTTCTTGATCCTTTTGAAATATTTTTACCATATTCTGATCTTTATGCTTCACTTATTTCTCTTACTTTGGTTACTTCTCCATTTCCACAACTAAGCTATATTGCTTTGCTACTCCTTTATACTTTGACTATGTATCAACATAAAGCATGAATGTGTATAAAAGATAAACCCTGACCCCACTAGCGCCCCTGTCGAAACTTACTGTTTTGATACCTAAGCCTGCTTGCATCAGGTATTGGCACAATCAGTTCTACTTAGCCTTTGATGTGTTTGCCAATGGTCAATGCATGATCATAAATCATACAAATGTTATTATAGTCAAGAGATTTAGTGCCACCTTCGTCCTTATATGTATTAATCTTGGTTTAGCCTTTAAAACGATTAATGTCTTGTAATCTCTAAGGATGATCGTTTAGATCACGTGATTCATCCATTGGAATTTCTTTTCACTTGTGTTTATTCTAAAGATCTTTTCTTCACTCACAATGAAGTTTCAAATCATCTGTTCTAGTGTTATACACACGTTTCTGTCTCTTATAGTAAGAATACAATTAAAATTCCACGATTCCATTGTCTTATTAACGTAGGTTAGTAGGAACTTGTGTTTTATGTAGAAATCCAATTTTGCTTTTACATAGATATTATATATACTAATAGCTGTACTTTACATCGCGAGTCATCTTTGACAAACACAAACATTTACTTCTGACGTGTAATATCTTCTCTATCACAGACGTTAGTTATACACACCCCAAATCTTTAAGGTCATTTCTTCCTTGTTCATAATTGCTCCCTCGCACCCCCGTATATAACGAACATGGCGTTGGCAGCACAATATTAACTACCTAATACATTTCCCAACTTTCCTGACATCAGTGGACCCCTGGAGGACCCCTTCAGAACCCCTGCTTGATAGAATTAAATCGCACGCGTTGTTTCTTGGGGGGGACCAAATATTTGACGGAAATTGGAAAGAAACTGGTTGTCTGGTTGACTACGTAACTTTACTGAAGTTTGTTTCCAGTTGACAAGACAAACTTTCGGTAGCTTTAGAATGTCCCAGAATGTCGGGTAGGTACCTACATTACGTCTAGTCTGATTGTTATTTAATTTCAAATACCGTTATCTTTATCTTAGAATTCCATTCCATATTAATGATATGAAATATATTTTATTGCCTGTAGGTATAGTTAGACGCAGACCTATCTTGTACTTTACGAGTGCAATGCGGGTAAATAAAGATAGTAAAGCGTATTGCCTTGTGATAAGATTTCGTTTATAGTCTCTGATTAATTTATCATTAGTAATTGTTAGTAAAAATTCTTGATAAAATAAAGGCTGTTAAAAGTGGAACAGCCTTAAGATGCGATCAATGCATCGTTCGGGCACCCGATGATGACGGTTTAATAACATCACAGATGTGTAGAGCTGGACAAGCGACTAAAATGACTATAAATAAATAATGCGGGATAATTCACAATGCATCCACAAACTAGCCCTAGAGATATGGGTTCCACCTAACCGAGATTGGAAAGAAAATAGCACTTATTAAGGGTCTTGCAGACTGACTCGGTCTGCGGTGGCTGTCATGTCAGTGCAATTAGACAACGTCTTTTTGTCAAATTGCTCTGACTCTTTAGAAGTGTGCGATAACGCAGAGATGTGCACTGAATTTCCTATGCGCCAAAACAGTTTTTACCTAAGTACAAGTTAATGACACAACCAATCGAAACATTAAAAGACAGAACTTCTAAGTTTCCTAGCAAAACAAAAGCCGAAGAAAAAAAAGTGTGCTGTTCCTGAGATAAAAAGCAAAATGTGTGCAAAGAATCTATTTAAAAAAAACCATAGAGAAAACTTTTACCTATCGTGTTTTTAAAACTAAAACATAGAAGTAACATCTTCCTAAATTGGTATAGGTGGTAGCATTCGCAGATTCTGAGATACAAAGTAGTCGAGGTACAAAATTGCCTAAAATTGCTTATGGCATACTCTTAAAGAGGAATCCCGACAGCAGGTGCAAACGGGCTGAAGTGACGTTGACGAAAGGGGTCCTAAAATGTTGATGATGTAATTCAAGCTCAAAATCTGAATCTGTGTTGCATTAAATTCGCACAAAGTCCAGGAAAGTAGAGTTATGCGTCTGGAACACGTCTCGGCCTACATACAGTGTCCGTAAACACTCGCATTGTATACAATCTGCAATAGACGTAAGAGCTGAAATTTGTGAGTTTTCTGGCGAATAAATCTTGCTGCTGGTATTACGTTTTGTAGTGATAAAATCGACTTTATTGTCAACAATAAAAACATTTTCAACATGTTTACGTGATTTTCCTTGTTGATTTTTGTGCCTATAAAAATTTGTAAGTATGAAAAGTTTTGAAGTGTCTGGTATCCAGTGAAATAGCATAAATTTAAGCCCCAATGTGACAGACCTATACATATCATACATCCAGAGCACGTTCCTGTATCTCTAGAATCCCTACCAATAAGAAGGGTATCAGCGCTGAACATACTACTTCCAACGTGTTTTTAAATAACTCACAAAGCCCTAAATAAAGCAAAGCGTGTGTTGTGTAGAGTTGGAGTCGGTTGTTCTGACAATAGAAACCTTCTGTAGGGCCTCAGACGTATATCCGTCCTGCTAACCATGTACCTAGGTATTGTAAATGATTGTCCGTTGTTTCTCACTGAACTTTAAGTGGTTCATTTACACGCTCAATCTCCAACTTGAAAATCCTTATTAATTCTTACATTGCCAACCCGCATTTAGCGCAACAAATGTGGTTGAAACATCCGCCGGCATACCCTTTCATTTAATGAATGAATAATCGCCTTTTGATATTCGCCAGTTATGAACTTGGGGGTCGAAGGAAGCTCGGAATCAAGGATGATTGAAATGTATCTTGGCATTACGTATCATGGCATTGGATAAACAATTTTAGCCGGCTACAAGATGTTCTCGCTGAAAACGCTGCTCTCATCAGTATTTTCTTTGTTCGCAAAAAGTTGTAACCTCAAAAGCGGTTTCAAAAGCTCGCGAGAACAAACTGCACAACAGTACACAATTTCCTTTTCAAAGAAAGACCTTGGCTTTCCCTCAATGTGTTCATATTCAAAACAGCAAACGCGGCACTATGGGTAACTTACAATATTGCGTTTTAGAATAGCACCGCTTTGAAATAGCACCTCAGCGTGAGATTGAGTCTCATAAAGCCAAAGTTATGGTTCCTCTCATAATTACACCATTTTAATATCGCGTAGCCTGTACTTTATCGCAGCCCTTTGTAAACTTAACAGCTTAAAAGCTATTGTGGAAGCTTCCGAAGCAAACATTGTTGATCTACGGTTACTTTGTTGTTTTAAGGAGTTTGAAGACTTCCGGCTGTTTCAGGGATGGACAAGGTTGCATTTACGTAAAATCGATGTCAAGTTAATAATAATTAAGAATCCATACGCAGTTCGTCCAAAAAAGCGATTCGTCCAAATCGCATTTTGTCCAATAAGCCTTTGGTCGAATATGCGTTTCATCAATAATTAATACGCAGTTGGTCCAATTCTCACTGAGTAGGTAAGGTACTCTATAATTATCCAAAATAACATTTCATTAGTAGAAATTACTAAAAATGCTTTATTTCAGACAGCAAATGGGTCCATAGATTTACGAAGGGCATGTAACAGTAAATGACAAACATGTCAAATAGCTTTATTTCAGACAGCAAATGGGTCCATAGATTTACGAAGAGCATGTAACAGTAAATGACAAACATGTCAAATAGTAATTTTCTCAAATTTCTTGGCTTCATCTTATCAGTCTTTGATTAATCGCGCGTTATATGCTTGTGGCGAATTTGATGTCGTTCAACTCTTGCCTTGTAAACAAAAATGTTTTATGAATTCCACGTATTATTCAAACGATGAATACAACAACCCAAAGGTTTCTCAAAAAGCCAATCTATTTCGACTCCGATATTCAATTTCACAGTTCTCCGACCTTTATCCATAATCCTCATCGTAAAACATTGAACTTATTCTGGCTATTTCGAAACCCAGCAAAGGCAGCTAAACCCAAAATAAACAATAGAGATGAGGCCGCAATATACAAGCCATAAACAAAACATGCGGGTCACACCCACCCTTGCGTTCGTGCGCATAGTAATGACAACGATTTTGACAGGTGACTCATATGCCCAGCACAAACCCCATGATGGTGCATAAGATAAAATGACTAACCCTGAAAATTACTTTACTGATGATGATGTCCCTCATGCCAATTTCCCTATTTTGCAATAAGTAAAATCATGTCATTTTATATTATGTCCCTGCCAAAATTTAGGGATTTTCAGATGAAAATTTATGGATAGGACGCATAGTAAAATTTGTTAATTTTATAGCCATAGTATTAAGTTATAGTAAGTAGATTTTTGTTGGAATTTTATAATTTTTAAATTTTTATTAATAAGTGTATTTTGTATATTTAATCTCTTTCAATGTCGCATTAGTGCTGCTGTACTGTTATGGCAATGTAAATATGTTATTAGGGTTCCGTACCTTAATGGTAAAACGGGACCCTATTACTAAGGCTCGGCTGTCCGTTCGTCTGTCTGTCCTTCTGTCACCAGGCTGTATCTCATAAAAGTGATATTTAGACAGTTGACATTTTAACAGATGATGTGTCTGTTGCCGCTTATAAATAACAACAAATACTAAAAAAACAGAATAAAATAAATATTTAAGAGGGCTCCCATACAACAGACATGGTTTTTGCGGTTTTTATAGATAACTTGCTGCGCCCGGCGGCTTAGCACGCGTTGTTCCTATGGAAACGTTTAAAGATGATTTCTATCCCACGGAAACTGATTTATGGGATAAAAAGTAGCCTATGTTTGATCCTAGCATTAGGATTACCTGTATGCAAAATTTCAGTCCGATCCGTTCAGTGGTTTTGCCGTGAAGAGGTAACAAACATCCATCCATTCATACATCCATACAAAACAAACTTTCGCATTTATAATATTAGTGTGATTAGCTTTTGCCCGCGGCTTTCTTCAAGTTACGCTCTATTCAAGTGGCCTATGTCGGTCCTGGGATACCATTTCCCTCCTTGCCAAATTTCATCAAGATTCGTTCAGCCGGGAACCGGATAAAAGGTATCCTATGTCCGTCTCCTGGTTTCAAGCTACCTCCCGACCAATGTTCAGCCAAGTCGCTTCAGCCGTTCTTGAGTTATAAATAGTGTAACGAACACGACTTTCTTTTATATTTATACATATAGATGGTACGGAACCCTTCGAGCACGAGTCCCACTCGCACTTTGCCGGTTTTTTGTAATAGTAATTCATGTAAACACGTTTTGTTTTGTTGCAGGGTTTTTTGTAATAGTAATTCATGTAAACACGTTTTGTTTTGTTGCAGGTGACACACAAAACGTCAAGCAAAGTGATGGTGCTCAAGATGAACCAGCAGCGGGCTAACCGACCGAACATGCTTCGGGAGGTCCAGCTCATGAACAAACTCAAACATCCAAACATACTGGGGTAAGTGATTGTATTCATTCATTACATACATATGAAGATCTGAAATGATTATTAATTTTGTTTAAAAAAACTGTAAACCGACTACCACCACTTCCTTTTTAAAAAAATTTCATGGATTTTCATGGTTTCCATTGTCAGAACTTTAACCAAATTAAAATAGGACCACACGGGAAGCACCAGCTTTAATATAAAAAAAAGAATCATGAAAATCGGACTACCCAGTCAAAAGTTCTGAAAGTACAGTCGAATTGAGTCCCTCCTTCTTTGTCTGAAGTCGGTTAAAAATGAAATGAAATTTATTTATTTCTCGGCCACAACAACACATTAGGCTAAAGCATGAAACAAAGTCGAAATTACAATAACTAAAATATGAGTAAGAGTATAAAATATACATGACTAATTCTGACTATAATAGAAGCTACTGAGGTAGTCAACATTTGAGTCAGTATATTAAAAACAAATACAGGACGTCCCACGGCCATATTATATGGAAGGAAAGTACCTTCAAAATTGTTAATAGAAAATTTAACTGAAAGAAGACTTCATTTGATTTTAAAAACAAAACGTGTTTTTTTACAATTTACCAAGTACCTTAACAATTGTTGCCGTGGTACGCCCTGTATAGTTGTTATGTAAATACGTTGATACTTCCAAAACCTGGAATTGGATATTACTACGCAGAAGCCACTATACGAAAATAAGTATGTAATTAAGGGCCTATACTAGATTAACATTTAAACAATTTTGTATTTCCCACGAGCCTACTTATCAACAATAAGCTATCTTGAAATTAAGATTCAAGATATCCCTTGTCCAAATATTAAAATTAGACGGTCCCAATTTTAGCTTCGCAAAACGTAGTATAACCTGGCTTATTTAAATAGAGATTTGATTCGGATAATTAGGTTCATTTAATTCTCCAATTACAGAAAGTCGAGTAGATTCAACCTCCTTTTGACGATAAACGTAATTTTCTCAAATGGAGAATGATTCGTATAAAATACAATGTTGTTTAGACTGGTAACGATTGAATTGACGGTAATGATAATAATGTAATAAACTAATTAGCCGTCGTAAATCTTGCAAACAGCTATATTATTCAAGAACCAGGAAATATCTTATAGGTACGAATTGGATTCTCGCATACTAATTTAGAAAAGTGATTAAAATGATAATACGCAAAAACTGAAATGTCAAAATGGTAAACGAAATTGCCGGGATTTAAAATATTTTATGAGAACGAGGTTTTTATAATGTCAATAATTAAATTAAGATTGCATCGTTTAAACTCTATACAACCAAAAAAATGTATACGACTGATAAACAAAAGCGCTAACTCTTTTATTTAAAAGTGTATTTGAACATGCAAAATGAGTTGCTAACGTCATTTTTACTTTAAGACAATAATGCTCTTTGTAACTAATTGTGATGACGTCAATGACCCAAGACTCGACACTTATGGTCTCGCAAGATATTAATTTGTTTAATCACAGTGCTTGGAAAGGCACAACATAATACCTACACAGCTACAAACAGTAAATTTGACATGTGTAACCGAGTACCAGAGTACAAGAGAGCCCAGTATCAGTTAGCTGGAAAGGGAAGCAAACACGTGCTATCAACAGACTGAATTTGATGTTGGAATTGACCAAAGGAAGAATCGCTGATGGTGCAGTTTTTATGCCGCCATTCTGATAATAGTAGCGCTTTAAGATAACTGTTAGAAATCACCCTCTTGAAATGTGGAACATCGATTAGGGGCGGTTAGCGGAGACGGCAGATATAGAAAATCACTCTGGCCAATTATCCAGATGCACTTGCATGACGCTAACTGGGTCTTGGGCGAGAAATTGATAAATGCTTCCAATGATAAAATCGAAATTTAAGCCTTTTTATTTGCTTGTATGTATTCAAGCAAAGTTTTTTAAACACATTTATAGATTTATACCTATGTACATACACTACTTTATTATTTGACAACAGCACAAAAAAATCTGTCTTGGACATCTCTGAGGATGCCCCAATGAATCATCTTGCTCAAAAACAAATGTCAACAAATCGTAAACCATCGCAAATATGGCTTGCTATTTGTATATCGTGCAAGAACCTCAGTGGGTCACCTCACCGGTCAACAGACGCCTTCTCCCTTTGTTTCAACTTCGACCATACCTACCTTATTAATGCTGGCTCGATTCGACTGTTTGTGCTGGCCAAACACCAGGAGCCGGTTACTGAGCTACATTGTTTGATCTTGCGTCATTCACATCCAAGATCTAAAGTACCGTAAAATATAAATGAATGTGAAATGGATTCTAAATGTCGAATGTCAAACATTTATATTTTGGAGTGCCATTTATGTGTTAAAAACCTTTAAGGCTTTTAGCATATAAAAAACTTAATAGCACATAATAAAGTTTTGCAATTTTATAAAATAATAGCCAGTTTGGAAATCAATGTGTAGTTGTTTTGACGTTAAAAACGTATTTGATTTTGTTTAGAGGAAGATAAAGATCATTGCAAATGTTTTGGTATGAAAATATAATAGTGGCTTAGAAATTCTATTATATAAATAATAGACAGATGTATGTAGAAATTTTACATACAGGTACTGTTATCCGGCCAATTACAATCTGGGTCTGTTCTAGACAAGAGTGAATATCTTAACCTTCGCGATACAACTTCGGCCACATTCGCATTGTCGCTTTCTATCAGTAGGCCAAGCCAAAAGACAAGAAAGACTTTCAAATGATTTACGCACAAAGCGCCGTAATTTTTATCTATTCTGCCCTAGACAATAATCCCCATACTTGCCCTACTGGTGAGATTGTGATTGTGGCCAAACGAAGATCAATCGAAAATTAAAAAGAAAGGTGAAGGTGTTACACAGAAATAACTTCTGTATAGGGAAGTAGGGTTCTCTAGTGGCGACCACGATGCAATGCAAAACGAAGTGTGGGAAGACCTCCCACTCGATAGACCAACAACATTGAAGCGGCACAGAGAGTCGATGGATGGAAGCGGCCCAGGAAAGTTATCCATGACATCGTCTGGTCTGGGGAAGGCTTATTTTCAGCAGTGGACGTATACGGGTTGATGATAATAATAATAAACTTCTCTAATGTGGCGTTGGAAATAATATCGTTTATAAATCGCTTCCATTACATTTAAAAGCCGGCAACTTTATCAGAAGATTAATTTAGAAAGCCACGATTAATGATTCAACTGACGCTAATATAGATATCACACCTGCTTCTCAAAATGGGAACCGACTGTATGTCAGGCTCAGGCATCATGAGAACGAAAACCAGACATAAGAGGATAACCACTTATCAGCGATTTTGGATGCGTGCGACACCTTCAAAATCTGTGCACGGTATCTCTATTATCTAAACAAGTAAACATATTACACGAACAAAAGGCAATCTTATACAGTCTCACGCGTAATCTCACATCATAAAACATCCAAATCTGGCCCACATTCCGTAACTATTACAATACACTTACTTCCTCTTTCAAGTGACCCCGGAATTTCGTGAACTCTAGCTTTTGTAGTTCTCATAACGAAGTTATTTATTACTTGCTTCCTGTCGCGAACTGCAATTTGCGTAATAAGTTACGAAATATTATAAATGAGAAGAGATGAACCAAACAATAGACTGTCCTCCATTTTGCTCTCTTGCCATTTCGCTCATTTCCGTCTTGCTTATCTCCGAATATAAAAACAATGCCTGCGTTGTTTCGATTGTTCTTTCGGACCAGTTTTATTTTACATTCATCTTGAGCAGCTGCATTTTGTTTTACATCTCCGACTTTGCATTTCATTTAGCATTAATGTTCAGTTCTGCATTAAATTAATGCAAATCGATGATTAGATTGTATTATATTTTCTTGACGTACGAACGAAATTAGAATAACAATTTATGGCAGAGCATTCATTAAATAATTAATTTTCCTAATGCATAAGATGGTTGATGTGATTATGCCACGAGTTTATCTTACAAAAGTCAATAAAATCTAAATTATATCTTGGTTATATCTAGAGGTTTCTTAGTTATTCACCAGTTCAGTCGGCAATAGTTCTCACAAGCTTTAGCTGACAGAAGGCCTCTGTAGGATTTATCTCTCCATCAATTAGAGTTTCATTATAATTGAGTTCTCGACGAACTGCACGCAAAGTATTTAATTGGCTATTTGCATTGATTACCGATGCCTTGACATCAGACTCGTCGCATGTCTCAACCACGTCATTATTCTTATACGTTTTCTCATAGATTTTATCGTAAATACAGGGATCATCAATTATATTTTTTGTATCATCTTGCTTACCAAATTTTTATTATGATTCACACAGTCATTGTTATTCAACGCTTTCACTATTTACTTCACGCTTCTGACAAAACATTACAACTTTATAAGAGCATCTTATATATCTTATCGTGAAAACAAATTATATTCGGCTGATCATTTGTTTTCACTTGTTGCCATTATTGACGAGTTCATCAGAAGATTGCATGGCTTCATCTTCTATTGTGTTTTCAGCACTGGGAATCTATATATCTATATCTGCAATCTTTTTAAATTAAATTTCTGTGTTTGCTCAGTCTCACGCAGTCCAATTTTGTTATCGGATTTCTAATAACATAATTAATTTATCTCGACTCTAGTGCATCGGCCTTGATATTTGCGTGAGAATCGTTGATATTCTTTGAAGATGATATTAAAATTGTACATTAGCAAAAAAGCCTTGTACGAGGCAATTCAAATTTACGATGCTATCTTATCTATGTTTATTATACATGTCGCAATTACCAAGTGAATGCCCTATAGTACACGTTCATAACATTCCGTACTTTTTCATTTACACTTTTACAGTTTCCTTCTGTATTAGAATGATGAACTGTTTCACTTTCACTTATAACTTGCATTCTCTCCATATTACGTCGGCAAACCGCTTCCTCGAAGATACAAGGAATTCTTGCTATTTATCGTCTATAATATGCAATGCGAGAAAGTCCCATTGTGACTTTTCTTTCTGTGGAAAATTAAGATTGTCGATTTGTTTTCTTGTCGTGTATGTAAGTTATCCGGACCTGTAATTAAAATGACTAGGGTACTTGTGTGTATTTAATAAATCTATGCCTTCTTTCTTTTTATCGGCAAGATGAGACAATCATTTCACACTAATTGGTCTTAGTTTAGTAGTTGTGATTGATAAAATGCTCCATTTCCACCGGAGATGAAAGCAAATGTGTTAAAATTAAAACAACCAATAGAATATCGCAAACATGTCGTCGTGATGGTCATATTATTCGCTGTTTTTACGCATGTCTTCACCGCTTTGGAGAACATTTTGGGCCCTAGTAATTTCTAATCTATGTTTATCATCATTTCCCAAATTAATATTTTGATGTAGACCTTCTCGTCGTGCGTTTTATGATATGGGATGGTGTAACCCCGCCTCTGTTTTTCCGGCCAATTATAACCTGGGTCTCGACAAGGGTGAATAGGTATCTTCAAGTCTAGACCTTCGTGATACACCGTCAGCCGCATCTTCGCTTTCCATCAGAGGTCTCAGGTGAGATTGCGGTCAAACAAAGGTCAATTTCATGTAACAAAAAAAAATATCGCATTGACGTCACAGGAGGGGTAGTAGTAGTTACATAAATACCGCGCGGCCAAAAACCCAACATCGGATAATCGTGATCAACGATGAAAATCTTTTAATATTTGATCGGCATTTCCAGGAGTTATGTTTTTTGCAACAGAACACGTATCGCGACTGAGGCGACTAATCCCAATTCCCCACATTCATCATCATCATCATCATCCGCAGCCTGACTGCACCCACTGCTGGGTACAGGCCTCGAAACTTTTAACTTATCTATTCCTTACTTAACCTTAGTTTAATTCTGTAACTGATTATATCTCCAGGTTCATGGGTGCGTGCGTGCACGAGGGCCAGCTCCACGCTCTCACGGAGTACATGGAGGGCGGTTCCCTGGAGCAGCTGATCCTCGGCCGGCCGCTGGCGGCGATGCCTCAGACGTTGCGGATATCACTGGCCGCTGATATCGCAGACGGCATGAAGTATCTCCACTCGCTTGGGGTCTTCCATAGAGACCTCACAGCTAAGGTATGTCTGATTTCTGATTGGTTGAAAGGCCAACAATTTAGATTCTATTGGTAATTTGGTGGAATTCGCGCTTTATCATGCATTTCGCATTAGATATGGATGCGGGCAGCGCAGGACCGGCCATTGTTGCGACCATTGGTGGAAGTCTATGTCCGGCAGTGGACTACCCCAACTATATCATGAATATATTCGACAGGGTCATCAGTAGTTTTTTTTACTATACTGTGGATGTGTATTTAACCTGCATTTTGACCAAAAAATTTTCGTGTACTTCAAGAATACAATATTTGTATATCAAACATTCCGCTTTCAATTCTATATCTGACAACATTTTCATTGAAATGAAGACGTTGTTTTTCCAGGCAATGTCCGGCACTTATAACATAACAATCAGAACAAAACAGAATAACAAATGAGGTTTTAAAATAACATACATTAACCTGATTGTGTTCAGATAAACTCGATAAACAAACGGAATTATCGCTGTAAATTAAATTTACTTGTCGAAAGTTATATGAGCGCAGTCCGTTAGCCATTTCCCGCCGCAAGTACCGATAGGATTGGGTGCGAAATGAGCAAATAGTGCTAAAGTTACACGTGAATAGAGTAATTTGTGGTTGGCAACTATGTTACACCCAGTAAAGATATCTTTCGAGAATACGTGACAGGCTAAGAAAGCTTTGAAAGCGGCTAAAGTTACCCTTTGTGTCGACAGTCTACAATTCAGCGCACATGTTTCTAGAACGACGTAATAAATAGAATTTTTTAATTTCAGAATGTATTGTTAAGAAAATATTCGGACGGTGACTACATGGCCGTCGTGGCCGACTTCGGTTTAGCTGCTAGAATACCACATCCAAAGTGAGTATTAATAACCAGACTACATAAACCCCCTTTATTTACCTGTAAATAATTTACAAGCACGGGACCAGCAGTAGAATTACGAAAAGCCACCCTTGACATTTAAAAGCCCGTTAAATGGCCTTCGTAATTTGCAATTGTGTGGCGGAAGCCATTGAAATGGCTTTCAAGGCCATCAAAAGGGCTGTCAAATATTGGATGGAAGATTTTACCGTAATCAGTCTGCAGTGGTCTGTTATAAAATACTGTTATGATAGTCCTACGATGCGACCCACCGAGAGTCAGATTATGGGACGAATTAAGCCGCAATATATGGGTACAGAACCGGACGTTCAGCGACATGATGGGCGGACATATTACTAAAATCGCGATGCGAACCTGGATGAGACTGGCGCTCCTGTGCCTCTCCGAAATTCCACACGGTCCTTGTGGATTGGCACAAAAGTTTGGAGGCCTATAACCAGCAGTGGGTAAAGTCGGGATGCAGATGCTGGTGATTTGGAAGGACGGAAGACCCGTATCCAGCGGGCGTAGACAAACTATAGAGAGAGAGAGAGATATATATATAATTTATTTACCCAAAAACACTTAAATTAGTAGGTACAATACAGATATGGATTAAATAGCTTAAAACAATTTTACTGACTAAGTGGCTGGAATAAATGCTAATTGGCTGTGTGGTGCCGGCCTAGAATAGCACCACCCCATTTCTTCCCGTGGGTGTCGTAAGAGGCGACTAAGGGACATAAACCGGAGGGCGGGCAGCAGCGCCTCCCGTAGACCGATAATATCACCAAACTGCGATCCCCAACCCGCATGCCCAGCGTGGGGATTATGGGCACTACCCCCCCAATGATTGCACACGCCAAAAAGTGGCCCCTAGTTCCCGGCCGCCTCGCTATTCCTGGCCATGGTAGCGGCCATGGTAACGGCGGGGCAGGGGGTGCTAAGAATCCCCGGGCTACGGCAGGCTACCGATCATTACTTAAAAACTTGACCCTGGCTACGTTTAACGGACGCACTCTGAGGCTTGATCACCATCTAGCGCAGTTGGAAGTGGAGTTAGAGAACATTAAATGGCATGTTCTGGGGTTATGTGAAGTCCGTAGAGAGGGGGAGGACACCGTAACCTTAGACTCGGGCCATCTTCTCTACTTTCGCGAGGGTGATAAAACATCCCAGGGTGGCGTAGGCTTCCTCGTCAACAAGGCCCTCTCTAACAACGTTCAGGAAATCTCCAGTGTGTCGACCAGGGTAGCGTACCTGATCCTTCGGCTGTCCAAGCGGTACAGATTGAAGGTAATTCAGGTTTACGCACCGACCTCGGCACACTCGGATGATGAAGTGGAGGATATGTACGAAGACATATCCAAAGCCTTACATAACACCACCAAGGCTCACTTCAACGTTGTTATGGATGACTTTAACGGCAAGGTGGGAATCCGGACTGGCAACGAATCCCGAATAGGCTCGCATGGTTATGGAGTTAGGAATCACAGGGGGCAAATGCTTGTCAACTTCCTTGAGAAGGAGGGGCTGTTCTTAATGAACTCTTTCTTTAAGAAACCGCCCCAGAGGAAGTGGACGTGGCGAAGCCCCGACACTGTGACTAAAAATGAGATCGACTTCATCATGACGGATAGCAAGCACATATTCAGAGATGTCTCAGTGATCAACAGGTTTAATACCGGATCTGATCACCGACTGCTCCGAGGCTCTCTGAATATCAACTTAAAGCTTGAAAGAAACCGTCTGATGAAGTCCACGCTCCGACCTAACCCAATCCAGATCATGGCGGGCACCGAGAAGTTCCAGCAGCTTCTCGGGAATAGATTCATTGCCTTGGATCCCACTGATGACGCTGACGAGACCCTACACAATCTGGTCGAAACGTTGAGGAACGAGGGCATCAGATTCTGCCAAAAGCAGCGTACTGGCAAGAAATCCAAACTCTCGGATGAGACTCTCGGGCTGATGGCAAAAAGACGGGAAACCACCCAAGCGACTTCTTCAGACAGGTCAGACCTGAACAAGCGAATTGCGAAGATGGTACGGCGCGACCTTCGGAGCTCCAACACACGCCTCATTAAAGAGGCAATAGAGCGAAACCGAGGGTCCAAAGTATTCACTCAGCAGCTTGGCAGGAGCCACCTGACGAAGCTTAAAACGCACGATGGGAGGACCGTTTTGTCGAAGCTGGAGATATCCGCCGAGATAGAGGATTTCTATGGCCGATTATACGCTGCACATGCCCCTCGTCCCCAACGAGTCGACCACGATTCAAGAGCCACCCTGACACGCCACTATACCGACGAACTGCCAGACATCAGTCAAGACGAGATTGTGCTGGCTCTGAGGCAGCTTAGAAATGGAAAAGCCCCCGGTGAGGACGGCATAACATCAGAGCTTTTAAAAGCCGGAGGAGCCCCTGTTATACAGGAACTACAGAAACTCTTCAACGCCGTCTTTCACAGTGGGAGAACTCCAAAGGCGTGGAGCGGGAGCTTGGTGGTGCTCTTTTTTAAGAAGGGAGATAAAACCCTCCTTAAAAACTACAGACCCATCTCACTCCTGAGCCACGTCTATAAGCTGTTCTCACGAGTGATCACGAACCGTCTCGCCAGGAGACTCGACGAGTTCCAGCCACCGGAACAGGCCGGGTTTCGCGGAGGATATGGCACCATAGACCACATACACACAGTGAGGCAGATTATACAGAAGTCCGAAGAGTATAATCAGCCCCTGTGTCTGGCCTTTGTGGACTATGAGAAGGCCTTTGACTCTGTCGAAACCTGGGCTGTTCTGGAATCCTTACAGCGATGCCAAGTAGACTATCGTTATATCGAGGTGCTGAGATGTCTCTACGACGCCGCGACCATGAGTGTCCAAGTACAGGACCAGCAGTCCAAACCCATCCAACTGCGCAGAGGAGTGAGGCAGGGGGATGTTATATCCCCGAAACTGTTCACGAGCGCCTTGGAAGATATGTTTAAGACACTGGACTGGAAAGGTAAGGGCATCAACATAAACGGCGATTACATCTCACACCTTCGATTCGCTGATGACATAGTCGTAATGGCGGAGTCGTTGGAGGAGCTAAACCGGATGCTGGACGGCCTAGCTTTAGCCTCACGATGCATCGGTCTCGGCATGAATTTGGATAAAACCAAAATCATGATCAATGGCCTCATTGATCCGGGACCGGTCGTCGTACATGGCCACCCTCTCGAAATTGTTTCCGAGTACACTTACCTTGGACAAATTCTGCAGTTGGGTAAAAACAATTTTGAGAAGGAGGCCAAGAGGAGGATTCAGCTAGGCTGGGCAGCGTTTGGAAAGCTACGTCGAGTCTTCTCGTCATCCATACCGCAATGCTTGAAAACGAAAGTTTTCAATCAGTGCGTCCTACCCGTCATGACCTACGGAGCTGAGACGTGGACACTCACGATAGGGCTGGTCCACCAGTTTAAAGTCGCTCAGCGAGCTATGGAAAGAGCTATGCTCGGAGTCTCTCTGAAGGATAGGATTCGTAACGAATACATCCGACAGAGAACCAAAGTTATCGACATAGCTCAAAGAATTAGCAAACTGAAGTGGCAGTGGGCCGGCCATATCTCGCGAAGAACCGATAACCGCTGGGGTAAACGAGTTCTTGAGTGGAGACCGCGACTTGGCAAACGTAGTGTAGGACGCCCTCCGGCCAGGTGGGATGACGATCTGCGAAAGACTGCAGGCAGATGCTGGATGCGTCAAGCTGAAGACAGGGCGCTATGGCGCTCATTAGGGGAGGCCTATGTCCAGCAGTGGACTAATATAGGCTGATGATGATGATGATGATGATGACTAAGTACTTACACTAAATACAAGGTGGTAAAGGGTAAATAGGTCCCTGCCTCAGCATGTTGCAGTATCAGGCAATTGCCCAACACTGCGCTGGTTTTCAGGCAGGGCCCTTTAGGAGTGACATACATTTTATTTTAATCTTATAAACTAGACTTAAAATAAAATAAAAATTTACACTTTAATAATAGGTAATAATAATCTAAACACTAATTTTAAAACAGTCAATCAATTTCCTACTATACAATAACATACATAATATATAGGTACCGTTCTTCGACGAGCATGAGCAAGGATTTGTAACGCTGCTGGTTAGGCTTGCCCGCTTGTGAGATCCAGCTGGTTGATAAGATTATTCACATTTCTCCAGGAAACATAAGCTAGAATTTTATTTTCTGATTGTTAACTTTTGACATGTCGTTTCCAGCAACGGCTACCGATTGCCGTCGGTCGGCTCGCCGTGGTGGATGTCCCCGGAGTGTCTGCGTGGCCGCTGGTACGACCACCGCTCAGATATCTTCTCCTACGGGATCATACTGTGCCAACTTATCGCCAGGGTGAGTCCAATCCATCCGTCAATCTACATGACAACGTCAGATCATAAACCTTAACCCTGGTGTTAAACCACCCTAATCCTAAGCTAAGCATTTTAGCAGCGTTTCAGAATTTCAACTATCAAATCACTGCCCCAAGACTCCTACAGTATATGTACAACAATCAACATAAAGCGTGAAGTAGGTACCTACTCAGGTAGTGACTGCTGCCTATTCGTCATAAGGGATAACACTGGGTCACTACCATCCCCTGTTGTAATCCCTTATGACGAGTACCTACAGACCAAGCGAGCGCAAAAAACTCGAATGAACCAGTGTAGACTTCATTGCGAGCCCTATCGAAAACCTTCGCTCGCCTTCGGCCGAGGTCCAGCGGCTGTAGCTACACCTAGACTACGTTACCCCCTAGAGAAAAATAGAACAAACGTACCAATCGTCGAATTCTACTCGCTCATAGTCTGTGTCGGTGCCGACCATTAGATGCTCTCTCATTATGTAAAGTCAAGCATTAAAAAAGTTATTTGTTTATATCAGTAATCTATTAAGACGACCTCTGTAGCACCGCGGGCGAAGGGTCGCCTGCGACGCAGGAGGTGGCGGTTTCGATTCCCGCCTCGGAACAAATGTGTGTATGATCTGCAGATTATTTGTTCATGGCGTTCTGGATCTTTTCTATGCATAATAAAAATATCTATCAATGTAATGTATTGTATGAAGTATATACAGGGTGGGGCAAATTTTTGCCCCCTTAAGGGTAGCTACCGTTTCTTTGGTAGTTATAAGGTTTTGTTCCGAGGAACTTTCTGTTTTATTTTGAAGAAAATAATATTGCCATTTTAAGTTTTTTGAAAAAAATGTATGGTTCGCCCAAAAAATTACATTTGTCAAAAAAAAACAAGTTGGTCTTATTCGACTCTATTTCCAACCAGGAACACTTCCCCCTTAAGGGTAGCTTCCCAAAGTAACATAAAAAATCTAATCGTAAGTTTTGGCAATAATTAAATAAAACAATTCCCATACATTTTCTATGAAAAAACGAGTAAGTGAAAACAACAATGCCACATGTCATAGCCATGTCCAGCATTATTTATTTATCTATTTCTCCTAATCAGGTGGACGCCGACCCAGACGTGTTGCCTCGGACAGACAACTTCGGCCTCAACTACATGGCGTTTGTGGAGCTCTGTGACGAACACACCGTGCCTGAGTTTCTGAGGCTTGCCTTCAATTGTTGCATCGTGAGTACCACCAAACCTTTTCACTTCATACTTCATGTTTAGGTAAACCAGTTTCCGAACGCAGAATAACCATCGTTCATGCCTTCACTCATTCAAAAAGAGAACATTCATTCGTCTCAATTCATTCAATCAATTCATTACCTACGCCTGCACCAAAATTTATGGACAAGAACATCATACATTACAAGAAAATATCAAAAATAACCACACTAAGGAAAGTAACAAGAAGATCTTAATTATCACAAAATTGTGAGTAAGTATACTGAACACTTCATATCACCTGTGATGACTCAATACGACGACCTCTGTGGCGCAGCGGGTGAAAGTCCGCCTGCGACGCAGGAGGTTGCGGGTTCGATTCCCGCCTCGGGACGAATACTTGTACGATCTGCAGATATTTGTTCAGGGCGTTCTGGATGTTTTCTATGCGTAATAAAAATATCTAATGTAATTTATTGTAATATGTATATCAGTTATCTATCTTGTACCCATAACACAAGCTCTGCTTAGCTTGGAGAATGTCCAGCATTATTTGTTGAATAACATCACTCCAAATAAAATCCTGCAGTTCCTAGCAGCTGCAAGGGTTTGTGTTGAATTGTGAACGTCGTTGCTTCGAAAATGAACACAAAATCAATTTTTCAAAGATCTGTAAGTAAATGCCCTATCTAATCAGTGTTATTGAATCACACGTGATATATTTTTCTCTACACTATAGGATCCGTTATACGGAAATCCGTAGAAGAACCAAAGTTACCGACGTATCTCTCAGAATTAGCAGACTGAAGTGGCGATGGGCAGGCCATATAGCTCGTAGAACCGATAACCGTTGGGGAGCAAAGGTTCTCGAGTGGCGACCGCGACGCAATGCAAAACGGAGTGTGGGAAGACCTCCCACTCGATCCCTGCGACCGACGACATAGTAGCGGTCGCAGGGAGTCGATGGATGGAGGCGGCTCAGGACCGCTATTCGTGGCGTTTTATGGGGGAGGCCTATGTTCAGCAGTGGACGTATACAGGCTGATGATGATGATGAGTCATTTATTGAGTAAGCGCTGGGAGAACGTACCATATCTACAGAATTTTACTTAGATCTATGCTTGCATGTATGTATAGTTTTGCAACACCGATGTATTTATCTGTTCCAGTATGAGCCGAAAGCTCGGCCGCTATTCCCAGAAATAGTGTACAAGCTCGCGGAGGCCAAAGAAGGCCTCGAGGACGCCACCTGGGGTTCCCTCACACCCAACAACTCGTACGATAGGTGAGTTATAAACTAGCTGCGCCCCGCGGCTTCGCACGCGTTGTTCCTATGGAAACGTTTAAAGGTGATTTTTATCCAAAAGATTTATGGGATAAAAAGTAGCGTATGTTTGATTCCGGGATTAGAATTAGCTGTGTGCAAAATTTCAGCCAGATCCGTTCAGTAGTTTTGACGTGAAGAGGTAACAAACATACATCCATACAAACTTACGCATTTCTAATATTAGTGTGAAAATTGTTTATTTGTATAAAATACATGCTAAACAGTGTTTAGAACATTTTAAGTATGAAATATACTTGTGCCAGGATGTCCTGCTCTTCCATTTAATTACAATCCATGTAATTAAATGGAATCACACTAATATTATAAATGCAAAAGTTTGTATGGATGGATGGATGGATGTTTGTTACCTCTTCACGCCAAAACTACTGAAGGGATCTGGCTAAAATTTTGCATACAGATAATTCTAATACTAGAATAAAACATAGGCAACTTTTTATCCCATAAATCTGTTCCCGTGGGATGAAAATCACCTTTTAATGTTTCCATAGGAAGAAGGCGTGCGAAGCCGCGGGGCGCAGCTAGTATATTATATTATATGGCGCTGCGCCCCGCGGCTTCGCACGCGTTGTTCCTATGGAAACGTTGGAAGGTGATTTTTATCCCACGATAAAAAGTAACCTATGTTTTTTCCAGGGTTAGAATTACCTGTATGCAAAATTTCAGCCAGATTTGTTCAGTAGTTTTGGCGTGAATAAGTAACAAACATCCATCCATACATCCATACAAACTTTCGCTTTTATAATATTAGTGTGATGTGATGTGATGTGATATGTAAGGATGTTTGTTACTCGTTCACGCAAAAACTTCTGAACGAATCTGGCTGAAATATGCATACAGGTAGTTCTAGGCCTGTAATAACACATATGCTATTTTTTATCCCCTAAATCAGTTCCCTTGGGATAAGAATAATCTTTAAACGTTTCCATAGAAACAACGCGTACGAAGCCGCAAGCTACAACTAGTAAGACGGGCTGAGCTACTACGTTTACCTGATGTCATGGGGGGTAATGCCCATATCCCCACGCTGGGCATGCAGGTTGGGGATCGCAGTTAGGTGGAAGATTTGTTCTAGAGGGGGCGCTGCTGCCCGCCCCCTAGTGGATATACCTTAGTCGCCTCTTCCGACACCCGTGGGAAGAATTCAAGCGGACGTAAGAAGCAAATTCCTAAGAATTAAGGCGCATACCCGAGCCAATCTGACAGCAATTTCTATTTTATCATATTTTTACGTTTATCATAGGAATTTTTAAAAATCCTACGTTCAGTTTGTGGTATCTATTATAAGCTATTTTGTAATACCTCTTTTATAATTTTATCTCATATAGTTTAGGAGGAGAAGCAAAAATAGAGTTTGGTGGCCAAAAAGCGCAACTTTGTATCTCTTCCTAAGCTTTACAAAATGAAACTATTACAGAGGCATTAATAAATAGCTTATAATAGATACCACAAACTGAACGTAGGATTTTTAAAAATTCCTGCGTTCAACGTAATAATAAGATAATAGTTGGGGGCGCCACTTTCGCTGGTGTATGGGCCTTAATATAATTGGTTGTTATAATTTCTCAGTGAGGACGGCGAATCATCTGGCCCCCGCTCGTGTCCGGGGCTGTACGCAGCGCGCCCGCAGCGGTACCGCAGCGAGGGCAGTCCGCGTCGGCTGGACCACGACACATGTAACTATTTTATAACTTCATTATCTATGTACGCGGGTTAACTACGAACCTATACAGTGTCCATTTAAATGTAGCATGTTAGTAAATAAACCGCCCATACTTAACCTACAATTCACTTTGTTGGCGCGTCCTTTTATACCTAATTTACATTACTTGTCGATTATAGATCCTCCCTTCAATAAAAATTGCTTACAATTATATCTGAAACCAGACGCCAAGCAAGTGAGATTTTGTTATTTGTGTCGTATTTTGTTTACTAACATGCTCCATTCAACGTGGACAAACCATAGTTTGTGTTAACCCGTTTACATTCATATCTTTTAAGCTTTTATAGATATTTTTTATAACTAAATAACATAATCAAATGATATCCCAAAAGTTTTCGACTTCGATGGGTCTTGGACCCTCGTCCTTTGCTCAGTACGGGAATGCGATAACCACTACACCACGATGTCAAGTAACTCTAAAATCTCTGGGACTAGTGGAGCATACGGACTTGAGCGCTGTTAGCTCCACCTACAGGGGAAACATTCAAGTTTATCCATTGATTTATTAAAAACGAAGATGAGGTACTGGTTGCTCGAAAGTGGCTACCTCAAATTGTGTAAAATTGTGTTCTCCCACATCAGTCACCGTCTGACCGGCGGCACGGGCGGTCGTGATTCGCGTGAAATATTGTAGTCTCAGTCTCAGTTCGGTCCTAGATACGTCTTTCCGTCTTTGTTCTTCTTTGTATTGCACAGGACTGGAAATATAACTGTGAGCGTATGTGTTTGCGTGTAGTTGTAACACATGCCCATTTTTGAGGAAGCGCTGGGAGGACGTAACCTATCTTCCCTTTTTAAATCAATGAGTTTATCCAATCTTAGATTAAATTAAATAGGCTTGTTTTTTTAGATAACTGACATAATAATATTCTGATTTTTATCGATAAATAAATATATATATCGCGTATCCGCATATCTCGTTTGATCAAGGTTCGATACCATACATAATGACATTAGTACTTACATTT
This sequence comes from Eupithecia tripunctaria, assembly GCA_955876795.1. Classification (NCBI taxonomy): domain Eukaryota; kingdom Metazoa; phylum Arthropoda; class Insecta; order Lepidoptera; family Geometridae; genus Eupithecia; species Eupithecia tripunctaria. The sequence continues at coordinate 3,312,721 of OY041604.1, forward strand.
TGCATTAGTACATTTTTTAGCAAGCGAAACGAACCCTACTGTGTAAGAAGTGGCACATTTCGGTGAGTAAGGTATTTAACTACTTATTAAAGCTGAACGTGCACATGTCCGCGCCGCACGCGCCGAAGTCATCGCATTTTCAAATCTTTGTATAAAGTATGCACTTGCAGTGCAACCCGCGCAACTATCCGCGCCACATTTTACCAAAATCCTCTAGGCTCACGGATTCCGGCGGATGCGGCGCGGACGGGTGCGCGGTCACCTTTAGTACGCAACCAACATTATCAGCATTCAAATTCAAATTCAAACATGCTTTATTTCCATAAAAACAATTAATTTACACTTAGAAAAGGTCAAATTATATTAAAAAAATACACTGACGAGGAAATAAAGTGGTATTTTTGATATCGGCCGTTTCGGTAGGTATGTAGACTAAAGTAAAGTAACGACGATGAAACCTTTAGCCTGTTAGTTGTTATTTTTCGAGTTGAAGCAAAATCCGTCCCAAGCTTTTTTATCCTCTAGATAATCTGATTATTATATAGTCTAGGTAATCTATATATTTTATTGTCATGTTATATTGCATACAATTCCATCTTGTGTTTTGTCTAATGATAATAATATAATATTAATTGAATACGTAGTTAAATTAAGCAATGTAATTAAAATGTTACAAATAAAGATTTCTTACACCGTAAAACCGGTAGGAATACATTGAATCATATAATATAGACCTAAAAACACCTGTACCTACATGTATTTCATGCAATAAATGATACTTTACTTTACTTATTGTCATGTATTGTTTCAGTGCAACACCGGCGTTCTCTCTCCGAGTTGGAGTGGTGCGCCGTGGCGCGGGGGGGCGGCGCGCCGCACCGCTCCGCCAGCGCGCTGCCAGCACGCCCCGCGCCGCCGCCGCGCCTCGCCTATCTACACAGGTACACTGCTGGACATAGCTCCCCACTAATCAGCGCAATAGCGCCTGTCTTCCCACATCCAGCCTAAGGAATATTGTTGGAAAATATTGAACGACATTGGTTTCATCGAACCTAAACACAGAAGCTCGAAACAATTTTTGGATTTGAAAGTTTTCATTCATCATTTAATTGACATCATTTAATTGACCTCTCTTGGTTTTCGAAGTCAAATTTAAACATTTTTCGCTGCACACGTAAAATGATGCGTTGTTGAAGTAAATGTTTTAGTTTTTTTTGATAACCTTGCTATTAGTTACCTTGTGGTTTTATGTTATTGTTATATGATTTTGTTTAGTTTTCACTGAATTGGAGTCTAATCAGCGCAATGCCTGTTTTCCCACATCCAGCATCTGCCAGCCGGCCTAGCACGGGGATTGTTGTTTAGGGTTAGGGTTAACTACTTTTGATTTCGATACATTTTACATACACTTATGTCGTCAAATCTAATTTCATATTGCTTAATTTAACTACGTTGTAAACACTATATCGTATCGATTTTAAATGGAGCATAAACGTAAACAAACCGCCCATCATCATCATTAAACAACCTAAAATTCACTTTGTTGGCGCGTCCTTTTATACCTAATTTACATTACTTGTCGATTTTAGATCCGAGATTAGATGAAACTCGACGCCAATCAAGTGAGATTTTGTTATTTGTGTCGTACTTTGTTTACTAACATGCTTCATTCAAAATGGATAAACCATAGATGGAATTGTATGCAATATACCTTACTTACAAATAAAACAACTATAGACAGCGTGTTTTTCCACATCCAAAGTTGATTTATTCCGGTGCGTTCCCAGCAACGAAGCGGAGCGAAATCAACCGGTACACATGTTGTACAACTTCAACTTCAACAGCCTTAATTGGTCCACTGCTGGACAAAAGCCTCCTGATAACCGCCTTATTGGCTTTTATTTCATCGAGAGTAATACCTATAACCCACATGAATACAGGGTTGCACCGAGACACGTTCTCGGTGACGCCGCCGTTGACTGCCGCTCACCCGGAGGTGACGTCAATCGATTCGTTACCGCACACTACACAGCCGACTAAAACCATAGAGCCAATGAGCATACCTGTATCAGCTCTTAATGTGTCTACACGGTAAAAACAGATTTCTTGAAAAAAGATAAATTACTTTGCATCAAAGCAACCTTATTAGATCCAAGAAAATGATCCTCTCCCTATAGACGTTAGAGAATATTCACTTCTAATTAGTAAAAAATCGTCTTAAATATATTTCTTTGTTCCAAGAAAAAAACATTCAATCCAAGAAAAAAATTAATTAACATAAGAGACTAGCTGTTCGTGTAGTCAAGAGAGTCCGGTCTTCAAGTGATTTTTTTTTTTCATACATAGATAAAATATTATTGAAGTAATAATATAATTATCTTTAATCAATAAATTAATTTGTTAGGAATAGTAATTTCTGGTGTTAGTGAGGGGGGCTCGACAAAATGGCGTTGCCGACTACGTTGCCAAACCAACTAAATTCGGTGCCCGCTTCCTGTGGTCCCGATGGACTCCCCTAACCAGGTGGGATCAGCTTGGACTTCCAAAATTAAAACAATGGTAAAATCACTGGAGAGGATATAATCCGACTGTTTAAGGTTTACGGTTCACAAAATAAAAACCAGGCTCCGGAGGTCGTTCCAAACCCTGCGTTTTCGTCAGCGCGATCTAGAGCTCGGTCACAATTGCTAGTGACATCTAGTTATAATTTCGGTAAACTTTGCACCTACCAGATTCACAATTACAAATAATTTATTCTTCAGATTTAATATATTCGTTATTAATTTAAGGGAATCTTTTCTTACGATACATACATCTTCATCCAAGAAATTTGTGATTTATTTAAGAAAAAAATAATTTAGTGTAAGAAAATAACATTTCTTATTCTAAGTAAAGTCTAATTATAGGATTATAAACAAAAAAGTCTTGAAATGAAGATATTTCTCTAAATATTAGAACAAAGTTGAGAATAACATAGTATCAGAACAAGAAAAGTAGTATTTTTAAAGTAAAAATACTTTATTAATCTTAGTCAATATGGTTTTGAATCTACCAAATATTTTGAGAATCTGCTCTTTCTTATTTTAAGAAATCCTTTTTACCAGTGTATTTCCCTCCAGACTGGCCCACATAATGCTGCTCCGTGACTCGCACGCGGCGCCGCACCCCGCGCGCCGCGCGCTCCACACCTTCCGCGGAGTCAAGAAGATAGTCGAAGGAGGGGGGTACTGCTCCGCGTCCTGGGCGCCCGCCTCCCCCCCCGACCGCGCCGCCTCCCTGCCCTCCTCGCCGCAGCCCTCCCGCCGACCCAGCATCGACGCACCCAGGTACCGACCGATACAACTGTGCTACCATCTCCTCAGATATTTACCGGGGGCGGGTAGCAGCGCCTCCTGCCAAACAATTCTGTCACCATACTGCGATCCCCAACCCGCATGCCCAGCGTGGGGATTATGGGCATTACCCCCAATGAGATAACAGCCATTAAAGGCGCTTATCGGGGGAGGCCTGCGTCCAGCAGTGGAGCAATATAAGCTGTTGAGACAGGAAAACAACGCGATGTTCAACATGAGCCGCGATGACCTAAGAACAATGGTGGACATCATCACAGGTCACTGCGAACTGAACTATCACCTTTTTATGACGAGCCACAGACAGTCTGTGCCGTGGCTGTTTCCAGAAGGAAGAGACCGTGGTACACGTTGTGGTACACTTCACGGCTACAGAGGAGGCCAGACTGAAGACGGGACTGAGGAGCCTTATAGAGGAGTCAAAACCCAAAACACATACAGCAAAGCTGAAACGAAGCTGTCAATCGCCCCGCTCCGGTACTTCAAGGAGCTGGGCTGGTTAGGTTAGCCTGTTCAGGATGGGGGACAATGCACAAAACACTCCCATGCGAGATGCCAGTGCAAATCCCAGTTCCCCCACTTAGAATTAGAATTACCTTTGATGTACAAAGTTTAAAGTCTTGTTTTTTTAAACTTTTAGAATATTTATTCCACCATTATTCCAGCCCAGAATAGCACCAACTGCGTAAAGGCCTCCTTAACTATTTCAATCTTGCACTTGTATATTCAAGCATGTCCCTAATAAACCACTAAAAGACAGTTCACATTCCAGGCTCGTGCGCCGCGCGTCCTGCGAAAGCGGTATATTCTCAGTGGCCAACGAGGAGGAATGCGTGTCCCGCGCCGCAGCCGCCTGTCCTTGCTCGCTGGCCGGCTGCCATCGCTGCTGGTGGTGGCGGCGCGAAGAAGCGGCCTCCTGCGAAGCACGCCTCCGCCTCTGCCACCCGTGCCTGACCGCCTACGACAGGGCGCTAGAAGCAGCCGCCACTGGCACCCTAGAAGAACGACCGACATCACCCTTCCTCTGCGGCATGGAAGACAACTCCGAAGACTGTCACATCTTAGCCCTCTGCTGCTGCGCGGCCAGAGCCGGCTCCGTCTACACTGACAGTTCAGACGACGTCGCCTCCCTAGCCGGAAGCGATTCCCTATACGACGAACGTGGACCACGACGCGCGAGGTCCGCGCAGATATCCAAGATAGTAGAGTATTTTGAACGGAAAGGCGCGGATTTTACCTGCGAACGCTGGGCTCGGGGACCCTCGAGGTACCGTTTGAGCGGCGCCAGTCGGGCGGACTGCGTCGTCGACGTAAGACATAGGTTGGAGGACCGCCGCGCGCCGCCGCACCCGCGACTTACGATTTGCGAGGGCGCAGTCAAGTCGAAACTCCCGCTGTTTGATAAGAAAACGTAGCGCCAGTGTCGCACGCCCGCTGATTCACGCTAGTTTCACGCTTTTGAGGGTAGTTGACTTGAAGCTTACAGGTGTAGTTTTAGGTGATTTAATCGTCCATTTTAAAGAGTTGTTTACACTTAGCCAGATATATAAGACGACAAATCAAAAAGTTTTTTTTTGTAGAATCAAGACTCGGTAATATTGTAGATACAAATCATTATAATTCTACCCTCGACAAGCGACTTCTAGTATTGAGGAAAACTCTAAGCGGGCGTGCGATGAAACAAACTGTGATCGAGTTAATACCTCGGGACGATTTACCCCAATTTTGGGACAGTTATAACCCAAAATACGAGCCTAATTGTTAAAGTGGTAAATCGCCCCAGGTGGTTCTAAACTCGTGAATTTTCAGATCGGTTAGTGAATTTAGCAAGATATAGCACGGTGATCAGAGATTGCCGGTGGTTTAGCTACTTTAGACGAAATATACTACCTAATTATTGGTCGTTCGAATCGGCCTAGTTGTCGAGATTTACGACAGACTGCATTTACACAGAAAGCTGGCTGGTGTATCAACCCGCTTTCTGTGTGACTTGGCTGCTATTTTTACGGTTGAGTAAGGACTGGCTATTCTACTAATTATAACTAAACGTTTTAAGATAAATCTGTTTTATAACTTTCTAAGGCAGTGTAAATTACTTTAGTTAATTTTCCATAATTATAAATTCATATTTTTATCTCAGTATTAAATTAGTACTTGCCAGTTATAAATTATGTTGTAAATAATTATTTGAAATAAGTTTACTTACTGTCAGAACACTTTTATACTTTGATAGAGTTTTGTACGGAACATAAATTAGAGAAAACATTTATTTAATTTTATATTCAACATTCTACGATATGTTTAACTTTATTTCAAATCGACAAAGTCATATTTTTACTTATTTACGTGGTCCATACAAATTTTTATTTTGAAATCACACAATGTATACTTACGGACTTAATTCGTCCCATTTAAATTATTTTTTAAATTTAAGATTAGACATGTCATGTTGCTAGTCCTAAAACATGTCACATTTGGATATTTTGAATTCCGTCAGAATAAGTAAATAACGTTTAGATCTACTTATAAAACATTTATCTATTCTATTTTGAATTACGGACAAAATTACCTATTTTTCATCACATTAATACGACCTTACTTTTAAGTACCTTCAACTTATTGTCCGATGGTTCTGTGTCTAGTTTGACACCATATAATATTTTAAGTACCTACGGACTAGCTGCTATAATTATAACCTATTACTGTTTTCTTAAATGGCCAAAAATATTACTTCCATACTTTTATTTATTTAAGGCTGAAGTAGAAAATCTCTGTAAAACAAATCACAAATAATTGTGAATGCGCCACAAAATGAATTGCGGACTAAGACAGATCAGCTTCCAATTAATGCGTCGTTCAAAGCAGTATTAAAACGACGAAGAAAAGTACTGTAGCATGGATTTGCAAGTAGCATTTTAAGGTGACTGACCGGTGTTACATGGCGTAACGACATATTCGCAGCGAGCATGAAATGTTACGCCGTGTGCTGAAATTTGTCTCGTTGCTCGTTACACGCGCCTTTCTGGTACTGCATGGTCGCTCGCCGTGTAACACGTTACGCCCCGTAACGCCTGTCGGTCAGCTTGGAAGTAAGGCCGGTATGTATTTTATACCACTTAGTTGAATATTTACAACTCTCTCCAGAAAATCATAATGTACAAATGCCTATGTGTCAAATATTATAGTCCGACCTACGCACGTAAATGTTAGCACTATGTTTGAATATTGTATGGTGATAAATTGATATCCAAGATTTGAAATCTTAAGTACCGTGTCGGGTATCCTTCATATAAGGCGTCTCCAAAATAATACTTGGAACTCAGTATGGCTGGAATTTCCCCTCGAGAACGTCTTGTCAAAATAAAGGTCTATGTATGGCACAGAGCTCCATTTGTAAAGCTCTGCATATCGTATATTAATCCAACGCAAGTAAAAGGCCGTTTTTTCTAGCTGAACTTGAAAGAAATTGCCTCGATAGACAGAGTATTTCTATTGATAAGACAATAGCAAAGCAGTTATAAAACTTACATGTATAACAATTTATCACCATTGCAATAAAAATAACAAGTTATACAATCAATATTATTGTTAAACTTAAATAGTAAAATATTTTTGTAAATACAGTGTTAAAATATTTATTCTCATCATTTTTAATTTTTCTACTTAAATCGTTATTGTTATTGCATTCAATGGGTTTCTTTTGATATGATCAAGAGGTTAAATAAATGATAGAAAGGAAGAATAAAATATATTTGATATCGTGTTCTAAATCTTTACCGTTATCGTTTTTGTATCACAATAAAAACTTCTTGATCTGTTCACAACAAATCCAAATTTTATCAGTAATTCTATACTATTATAGTTTTCAAACCAGAAAGTTTGATTTGTGAATCATAATATCGTTGAACGCAAGTTCATGTTTAGAACAGTGCCAAAAAACATTGATTTGTATTTAAAATCCCTTTGCCACCACTTCTTAGAATTACCTAATGAATTTAGACACATTCAATCGATTATGACGAGTCGCGGATAGGTAAGCCAGATGGTCAAAAGTGCTTTAGTAGTAAGTACCTACTCTCTTATTTCGTAGACCTAAACTAGAATTTGAACCTTGTACTTTTATTCGTTTGATTGTTAGTGACGACAAACTTATCAGAGGGCGTAACCAACCGGCATTCGATAAGAAGCGAATCGAAAACAATTGAAAGATTCGTAGGGAAAAATTCGAAACAGATGTAAGGCAAACCCATACATTTTTGGACTTTTCTACTATCGATTTCGACATCGATTGTTACATTGTCTAGGCCCTTGAACTAGGCAAATGTCTCACCAGCTGTTTTAAGTATAAAAATCGTTTACAACATTATGACAAGATAAAATAAAAACCAACTAGGCACGTGTTATACTCTAGAACCACCGGGTATTGAGACGAATCAATCGATACCTCATTTGTTGAAGTCGAATGACTAGTTTCTGCTCTACGTGGGAACATAATCGGCTACATACATACAAACAGAGTGCCAAACTCATAACCCTCCTCTGATGGGTAGTCGGGTAAAAATAACAATCATCGGCAGGTTTTGACGCTGTAGGTAGCGATCGAGTAGTTTCAGTCTTACTGACTTTTCTTATGGTCAAAATATTGGTGATATTAAGATATTCTGACTTTAGTTTAGACAATAAAGTTCTAGGCACAATCAGTGCTGTATAATATAATGCCAAGACTATACGCGACTCGTAATAGAAAATGCTCGGAGATGCTAGTGAAACAAACGTATGAGCAATTATCTGTCCGTCCAACGGCGACCGCGGCGATGTAATTTGCTTTTGTTTGCAAATAGTGGCAGATTCTCACTAGTTCCATTATGGAGCTACTGAGATCTCTGGATACAGTACTCGCTACGATTAGTCAACTAAATCACTTGATAGAAAAGCCTCAAACAATATTGCGTCTTGTTGCATCAGAAACATTCGGTTTCATACATTTGCTGCGACAGCACAGGGGACCTATCCAAGCTGTACCAATCGCTTCACAACGACAATGGTGTCCCACTTATGACACGTTCTCCTATTCAAACGATTGGTTTAGCAGAACGGACCCCTGTAGGTTATATCTACCTATAAACTAGCCAAACACGATGAAGAATGTTTGTAAACAAACCGCCCATACTTAACCTTACCTATTTTCTTATAAATTCACTCTGTTGTCTGTCTGTGTGTGTCTTCATACACGCAATGTACATTACTTGTTGATTTGAGATCCTTTCAATAAATATTGCTACAATATCTGAAACTGGACAAGCAAGTGATTTGTTTTTTTTTTTTGTCAAATAAATTACCAACATTCTTTATGGAGTTTGGCTAGTGTATAGGCCGACATGCTCTTTGTGCGAATTAATGTAAGCGAGTACTGTTACTGCTAATTTGTTAACTGGACACGAAGACTGATACGATAGCGCAGCTTTTTGTGACTAAACATAAATAATATTATTATAGTTAATGTTTAGTTTCCGCTTACGTTATACTTATACCTAATTATATTCGAGATAAACTAAGATACTATTTAGAATAATGGTAGTTGAAAATAAAGTTGTTTATTACAAATTGTGTTTGTTTACCTATATTTTATCATTCCCCAGTATCAGACAATTTTAAAACAATTGTTAAACCAGTTTTCACATTTATAATTTTAACCAATATCTTAGTAATCGATCGAGATGCGGCGAGTACAAGTTTAACCGAGTACCGTTGTATTTGGTTTAAACCGAGTTACTCGTCCGATTACGAGAGGAGAACTGAGTAATCGGCCCATCTCAAGTAATACTGCTTTTGGTGTTTTCCGACCTACGAAGAAGTTATAGTATACAGATGGGCTGAGGATACCGGATACCTTTAAATTTTAAGTCCTATTTATATTACAGCGTGTACATAATCTTGAATATGATAAGGGACTGTTTTGAGCTAAAAAAAACTCTGTTCAGTGTTGTGTAAAACATTTAATATTTCAAATTAGTCATTATACTTATAACATTAAGCTTTTTTTGCTTTCCCTGGTTTCTTTTTCTTGAACTGTTGCTTTCTCTTTTTAATTTGGTCAGAGATTTTCTTACTCTGTGCCTTCAGCTGCTTGCGTCGAATCGCCATATCAGGTTTACTCTTGGACTTCTTCGTAACAAATGCAGGTTTACCCTCTTCGGTGTCACTTCCATCAGAACCATCTTGCATTGGTTCCTCTACATTAGAAAAGAGAACAAAGGAGTATTAGCTTGATGGGCTACTAAAGCTTCTACAAAATAAGAACAGATTGATGAAATATCCACAACATAAGGCTTAGGTTATACACTTATAACTGCACATCTCTAATACATTGACGGCAAGTCGCCCGTTGACCGCCGCCGTCGTCGCTCGCCTGCAGTCGACAGGTGTAGTTGCTCTGTATATAGGAGCCTAATCCGTCGTTTAGTTTCCGCTTACGTTATACTTATACCTAATTATATTCGAGATAAACTAAGATACTATTTAGAATAATGGTAGTTGAAAATAAAGTTGTTTATTACAAATTGTGTTTGTGTATGTTTTACCATTCCCCAGTATCAGACAATTTTAAAACACGCCGCCGTCGTCGCCGTCGTCGCTCGCCTGCAGTCGACAGGTGTAGTTGCTCTGTATATAGGAGCCTAATCCATAGATAAGATGTAAATTTAACACTTTAATAGCCAAAAATGCACATGGATATTTCGTACCTGGTGCACCTGCAGTGGCATGGCAGTGAAAGGGTTAAGCACATGTTTTTGGTTTGCCAAACAGCAATCTTTCATTACAGCAAGAAGGCAGATACGTGAAAAATGTTTGTTTCTATCAGCTTAACAATCAAATATAATATTGAACTGTTCCATAAAACCCTTACATATCCATACCAGGTTATCTGATAGAGACTGCTCCTGAGAGATACTACTGCCAATTGTCACTTAGGTTGTAATTACTTCATTTGTAAATTGTTTCTTAGTTTTAAGTGTGCAATAAAATTATTTTCTATCTGTTTATGTACATAGGAACCCTAAATGCTGCGTAACAGGACTTACTAGTGTTGTAAAATAATTAAAAATTACCTTTTATAATAGCTTCTTCTGCCTTTGCTATTGGATCACCTTTAAAGAAATCGGCACCCTCTATATCTGGGTAGCCTGTTTCAGGTTTCGTGGCTTCATACATTGCTTTCTTTTCAATCCTCCTCTCGTATTTGTTGCCAGCTTTCTTTGAGAATGCCTGTCGTAATTTTGCAGGGCTGACATATTTTGGGTTCTCCCAAATAGTTGTTCCACCAAATGAGCTTGAGAAAATTTTTACCTGAAGAAAAACAATGAGAATAGTTACAAAACCAGTTATTCAAATCTTCTAGGTGATCCCTTAGTTCATTAATCATGTAAGGCTTGAAAGGGTTAGGAATAAATGACGAAATATCACTAAGGGGGTGTAGTGAGATATCACATGTATTAATTTTTTTATTGTTTGTGCGAGTTCTAAACCAGACACAGACATTTTAACCACAATGCTTAAAATTAAATAACTATTTAGGGACAATATTCTGAAATGTAGTGGTAGACATTAACACTAGTAAAAAAGGCTAAGAAACATCACATCATGATTAATGTACAACCCCTTAAAAAGAAAATAATATACTCACGGGATTAAGCACAAATCTAGGTCCAATTTCTGCCAAAGCACCATCTTCAGACAGAATCTGATAGTTTCTGAACCAAATCCTGTTGTCAAGTATCATAAATGTGTAGACATGGTCGAAGAATGGTTGACTTTTTGGGTGATGGTTTGGCACTCCAAATGTCTGTGTGAGCAGCTCTTTTATAAGGGTGTAATGAGAGTCCTTGGCAAACTGAGGGTCAAAGGAAAGGAGAGGTCTTGAGCCTCTTAAGCAGTTGCCTGTCATTTTAAGCTCTCCCATTGTGTAAACTGAAAAGGAGAATAGAAGGTAATGAGGATTTAAAAAAATATAAAGCTATGGCTGATAGATAATAATCAATCAGTATTTTAAACAATTTACTTATTTCATCTTTTACTAGCATTTGTGAAGATGTTTTCACACTCAAAAGTCTTTAGGGCACACGGGTTTGTAAGAAACTCTGAGTTTCATGAATACCTGGAAATATGAACCATAAGAGATGAAGTAAATTACTACAGCAACTCGCTAGCAAAGAACCAACTCCAACAAACGACAGAGACCACAGTTGTACTTCTTAGTAGTACTACTGATACGGAGGCTAAAAGATGGCATAAATTCAAACTTGACCAAGGGAACCAAAATGTTCAAACTGATAAATGTTTCTATTTCCTAAAATGCAGCTGAATAATACACATAAGACCATATCAAATTATGGCTCAACTACCAATTGCAGATAAAAAAGATTTTTAATAAAAATTAAAAAGTAAGTAAAAATTTAATTCCTGAGATGCCTTCAAAATTAGCCTACCTTTTTAAAAAAGTATTTACATACGAATGAGTGACATTGTTGTTTTCACTTACTCGTTTTTTCATAGAAAATGTATGGGAATTGTTTTTTTTAATTATTGCCAAAACTTACGATTTCATTTGGTATGTTCCTTTGGGAAAAGTGTTCCTGGTTGGAAATAGAGTCGATTAAGACCATCTTGTTTTTTTTTACAAATGTAATTTTTTGGGCGAACCGTACATTTTTTCAAAAAACTAAAAATGGCAATATTCTTTTCTTCAAAATAAAACAGAAAGTTCCTTAGAACAAAACCTTCTAACTACAAAAGAAACGGTAGCTACCCTTAAGGGGCCAAAAATTTGCCACACCCTGAATATGTATTTACCATCAATTTTAAAAATAAGTTGCTAAACGTACATTGTAATATTGATCAAAGCGGAAACTCTCGACAAAAATAGAATATTAATTTGTGAAATCAACTGATAAATTATCTTTAGTAAAAGCTCATATTTTTAAAGTGATTATTCAATAATTTTTATTTTGTAGCTCAAATGACAACTGACATTCCATTTAAAAATTAGTCAGAGTTTTGTAACAGAGACTGTATCGCATGCTTTGATAAACGGGCAGTCTACGATGAGCTATGAAATAAGAAGGTTGTCTTGAAAGTCTTGAAACCTAAGTCTCTGATATCTGTGCTTGAAACCGAAAATGTAACTGAGCAAAAGTTGTAATAAAAGTGAAGTGAAACCTTGGACGTTTTTATTCTCCTGGAAAGTTTGATTTATCACACAGATGTTGTCAAAATTAGCATTTTAACAACATCAATGGCTTAGCAGGGGAAGGTACACCTGTAATGCATAAAATGACTGTCTGATTCTCACCTTTATACAAATGTTTGTACAGGTATTTATTCCATGTGTTTTCGACATTTTTATGCATAGTAAATAATATCTAACTACATATTTAATTTAATGAAGTATATCAGTTATCTTATCATCTAATCCCCATCAGTTATCTTGGAGCCATATCATATTTGGTTTAATTGAGCCTGAAAGGCCACCCATGTTGCCATCAACCAACTCATAGAACCTTATGAAAACTACAAAGTTTGAGAATGGTTAAGGTTATTATGAACTAACAAAATACCACTCACTGTTTTCAATCAGAAACTTCGCACTAGGCCCGTTGGGAACATTAGACATCCACAAATACAAGTCTCTCATTTTCCTGCCTTCAAATAGGAAACATTTGTTGCAATTCTTCATTTCACTGATTTCATTAACAACATACAGATTTTTGCTACGTTCCATTTTAGACTCTGTTTTATGATGTGGCATTAGTTTTTTTATGTCTTCCATCAGATGTCGGTGACGGTGATTTATGCCTCTCGCAGCAAATACAAGCACTCTTTGCCTGTTGATCCATTTAACCTAAAATAGAAATTAGATTTTTATAATATAATAACTTCAACAGACACACAAGGTTATTACGTTTAAACCAGGGACCGTACAACCCCGATTTTGGGTAAGCCCCTTAAAATAGGTAACCCTGTGCATTGGGTTTTAGCAGCGATAGGGTTTCGATTAACTCGGCTTACCCGTGCAAAACCCTAGCGAAGGGTAACCCTCTGCATTGGGTTTTAGCAACGATAGGGTTACCCTTTCGTGGCGCTAAGCGATTGAAAGTGTTACAATTTTGTATGGGTTTATGGGTGTAACCCTAGGGTTACACTTTGAACTGCAATTGAACGTTGGGGTACTCTGCATTTTCAAAATAAATGCTTATTAATAAGTTGAGAAATAAATTTCTATCGCGCGACCGCTCAGTCTGGTTAGCAGTGTTGGAACTGGGAGAGGCGAATGTTTCGGCTGACTGACGTGGTTGGATGAATAAAACTACTTACAATGAACTCATATTTAGTCATCACATGTAATAGTTGTACTATTTAATGTGATGGATGAGTAAGCGTGAAGTTGAGGGTTCGATTCCCGCCTAGGGACAAGTGTATGTCGTGTACGATCTGTAGATATTTGTTCAGGGTGTTCTGGATATTTTCTATGTATAGTAAAAATATCTATAATATGTAGTGTATTTTATTACGTATATATCAGTAACATAATATCTAGTACCAGTTTGCTTAGCTTGGGGCTTAGGTAATTCTGTGGGAATTGTCCAACATTATATATTTTGTAGATAATTTTTTACCTACCTAACCTACGTAACGTATCTACGTACATATTATGTACGTAGATAATTAAACAATCATCATCATCAGCCTATACTAGTCCACTGCTGGACATAGGCCTCCCCTAATGAGCGCCATAGCACCCTGTCTTCAGCTTGACGCATCCAGCATCTGCCTGCAGTCTTTCGCAGATCGTCATCCCACCTGGCCGGAGGGCGTCCTACACTACGTTTGCCGAGTCGCGGTCTCCACTCAAAAACTCGTTTACCCCAGCGGTTATCGGTTCTTCGCGAAATATGGCCGGCCCACTGCCACTTCAGCTTTCTTATTCTTTGAGCTATGTCGATAACTTTGGTTCTCTGTCGGATGTATTCGTTACGAATTCTATCCTTCAGAGAGGCTCCGAGCATAGCTCTTTCCATAGCTCGCTGAGCGACTTTAAACTGGGGAATTAAAAAATGATTGCTGACAAATTTTACAAGCTTTCAATAAAGTCAAAAATGGAGGAGGTTCTCAACTAGTCTGTGCTATTTTAGTAGGTACTACCTACCTACAGTACCTACGTAGGTGTGTTACTTGATACCTATCTCCGTCCATGGTTAACAGAATGATCCCGAGGTGGTATGTACCATTAGATTTTTTTTTGACGACGGATTAGTAGTCCGAAAGTAACATAATATTTTTGAAAAATCACGACTAGCTACAACAATTTTGAGTTGGTCCCCTCAGACGAATTTTTCATTTCGTCTGAGGGGACCAATTCAAAATTGTTGTGGTTCCCTATAAGTTTGATTCTCGAAGAATTGCTATGTGCGCCTTAAAACATAGGTATGTTTGTAAAATTTCAAACTAATTAGGTACCTAGATGTCGCCAGAGTAGGTACCTAAACTCATTTTTTTGTACAGAGGTATGATTTCGTTTGTTCGAGCCCACGAGACATAGATGAATACATAATGAAGTCGGTTCAAAGTTCAAAACATGCTAAATTATTTTGCAGAATGTTTTAGGGGTCGTCCATTTATTACTAGTCTTACTTTAGGGAAGGGAGGCTTTCTGAAAACCTCACCCAATCTAACGTAGGTGAGAGGTCTCGGCAAATCAAATCATACGTAGGTAGGTACCAATTTTTTTTTTAAAATTGTTAGCACGATATACCTACTCGTAGGTAGGTAGGGTTTACCTACCTACGAGTAGTAGTAGTATATCGTGCTACTTGAGGTTGATCGTTTCGTGTTGGCGCGAGATTCAAAGTAGGTACCTATACCGTGTCCATTTTGAATGAGGCATAAACGTATACAAACCGCCCATACTTAACCTAAAATTCACTTTGTTGGCGCGTCCTTTTATACGTAATTTACATTACTTGTCGATTTTAGATCCTCCCTTCAATAAAAATTGCTTACAATTATATTTGAAACTCGACGCCAAGCAAGTGAGTTTTTGTTATTTGTATCGTGGTTTATTTACTAACATGCTCCATGCTTGATGGATAAACCATAGGTTATTTACATCAAATTATTTTTCTATTAGGTAGTTTTATTATTACAATCGAAAGCAGAAAATATTTAAAACCACAAATATACCTAAGCACCTACCTAACCTACCTACTTAAATTTGAATCTCGCGTCGACCAATAACGCGCTTATCAAGGCCTGAGTTCAGCAGTGGGCCAATATAGGTGGGTTGGGGTTTAGGAGGTACCTAAATTTTCTTAGATTTTTTTAACAAACTCTTGCACTTCCCTAAATGTAAGGACATATCTACCTATGTAGGCATGAAACGCAAAGAGGTAAGTATTTAATTACACATGCTTAAAGAAATAGGTAGCTAAGCTACCGCCTTCAAATTGTTATCAATGGCAGCTGTATAGATACCTAGCTACCTACACCTACTCACACGCACAAGATGGCACTATGGTTGTCTTCGTTCCCTTCACTTCACATATCGTAGTAACGCGTCCCGCAACCCGCGCGCGTGCATCAGTTTAACTGAGATATCGATATTCAGAGCGGATTTTGTACGCACCTCGAATTGAAGTTGCTAGCGATCGTCACGGGGCCTTATCCGTAAATGCACATTTCCTTATTTCGAATTAGTATACCCAGCAGCTTGTAGCTAGGTACCTAGGTACCTAACGAAACGGCGTAACATGCAATGAATACAATGATTCATTGCAATTCAAACTGATTTTATTATTTTCAACCTTACGCAAATGGAAAAGAGATCATATTATAATACTCTACAATACATGGTTACCGTGTGTTACAAAACCCCAAACGGAGGGGTTATCAAAACGATCAAAACCCTTATTGAAAGGGGTTACCCATCAATAGGGTAAGCCAGTCGAATGGGTTTTGATAGGGTAACCCTTACGAGCGGGTAACACATGAAAAGGGTAACCCCAACGGGTAGGGTTTTTAAGCAATCTCATCGAAAAACCCAATCGAAAACCCCTTCAAAGGGTAACCAAATCAGTCCCTGGTTTAAACTTTAAAGAGTAACCCCTCAGTCTGCTAGCTAACATAATACAGCTGCTAAGTAGTGTTATTTCTCAGTTTGACCTATGTCAATAGAAGACAGAGCGAGATTTAGCAGTGTGCTCATTTACCAGACTTTTAAAGGGGCCTATTACCTATATCAAAATTTTATCAATTTCTCGTTTTGGATTCAATTAACAGACAGACCACCAAGATGTTGGTAAACAATTCAGAAGAGCAAGGATGGGTACTGTATTCTATCTACGTAGGTAACCATGAGACAAGCTTGGATTACTTTGGGGCTAGATGATGCTGTGTGTATTGTCCGCGTCCAGCTTTATTAATTTATAGAGAATAGCTAGAGATTAGCTAGTTATGCGTAGCACAGATAGAATGGATAAATATTTGAAATTTTGTAAAACCTTACCTGTCGCGGTGCAGGATCGTCCGACATACGTACTGGGGGTAAAACAACCACATTTTCATCTTTTGTTTTCTGATCTGCTATTTCTTTCTTCTTTTTAATATTCTTTACCTTGATCTTAGCCATTTCAGTGGTGAAAAATTCAACACCAAACAACGTTTTTTACCACGTGCTTTGCAAAACACAAAATATAACTTTGGTTGGTCGGTCGGACCGAACGGATATTTCTACGGGAATTTCTCAGTCCTGTCCTTCTTCTTTTATTGTGGGTTAACCTCAACTTCTTATTTTATGGCTAGGCACGCGGCGATGGCGGCGGCGGCGGCGGCGCGGGGCGGCGGGACGGCCGCCGCCGTCTAGAAATCGCACTTACAAAAGGCAGGTCTGTTCGTAAGTAAGGTATCAAATCAAATCAAATCAAAATCAAATCAAATCATTTATTTGCTGAATACATTATTACAGGTATATGTCAGATCTTATAACTAGAGTAATGTCAAATGTATTCAACCCGCAAGCAGGTGTGCAAATATTAAAGTAAAAATGTAATCAGATATTCAATAATAATCAATAATAATAAATAACGGTAATTAATACATTCTAAAATAAAATAAATAGTCAACAATCTGGTAATTAAAGTTTACAATAATAGTCAAAATATAATAAATTATTCTACTTAAAATTAATAAATTCATTTATACTATAAAAACATTTGTCAAGCAGCCACTGATTTAACTTTTGTTTGAATAAGTTACCATTGAGGTCTTTAATGTGTTCTGGTAACTTATTGTAGATGACAATGCACATATTAAAAACATTTTTTTCATAGATCCGCTTGTAACATTGTGGGTTGTATAGCAGATTACTAAATTTTGCTCTTTTTTGTCGAGTGATAATATCCCTGCGCCTGGTAAAGTGTTGTGGGTAAGATTTTACAAACATGCATATGTCTCTAATGTACATGCAAGGTAGAGGCATAATATTGCAAATCTTAAACAGAGGCTTGCAAGAGTCACGGAACCAGGCCTTATTAATAGCTCTGAGGCATCTCTTCTGTACTCTGAAAACTCTTTCAGCATCGACAGAGTTTCCCCAGAGCAACAAACCATAGCTCAGGGTCGATGACACATGCCCGTGGTATGCTGCTAGAGCTGCATCAAATGATATTGTCTGGCGGATTTCCTTTAAAGCAAAGATAAAGCGACTAATTTTTTTGCAAACGTTACTAATATGAACTTTCCAATTTAAATGTCTATCTAATGTGATACCTAAGAATTTAAATGTCATTACTTCGTCTACTTTTTCATTATTATAAGAAATGTCAAGTGTTAGTGGGTTAGTATTGTAAGAGTTAAATTGCATAATTTTAGTTTTGGTAATATTTATAGCCAAGTTATTATTATTGGTCCAAGTAACAATATCAGAAAGTACAGTATTTAATGTCCTTTGAGCGTGTTGTCTGTCAGTTTTAATTAAAATTGTGGTATCATCTGCAAAGAGTATACATTTATGTGTCACAAATTCCGGAAGATCGTTGATATAAATCAAAAATAGAATGGGGCCTAAAATGCTACCCTGCGGGACGCCTCGGTTTTTCAGGATATTACGTGATCTAAATTTTTGTTTAGTTATATTTTTAGTGTCGCTGTTGTCTTTAAACTTGGAATTGGTCATAACCTTAGTTATTTCGGTACATTGTTCCCTATCGTGCAAGTAGCTAGCCAGCCAGTCCAGAGCTTTACCACGAATTCCGTAATGATCCAATTTGTTTAGCAGTCTGTCAAGATGAACAAAGTCAAATGCCTTGCTTAAGTCCATGAATAGAGTCAAAATAGGGCCTCTACCACTGTTTAAGTTTTCCGTGATAAACCTCACTAAGTTAAAGCAAGCAAGGGATGTAGAACTTCCTTTACGAAAACCAAATTGATCACTATGAAGGATCGTATGCTTGTCCAAGAATCTGCTAAGCCTCTTCAACATGGCTTTTTCAAATATTTTTGACATGATTGGGACTAATGTTATAGGTCTGTAATTGTTGGGGTCTGATCTGTCACCCTTCTTAAAAAGGGGCTTAACAATTGACTTTTTTAACTGTTTTGGAAAAACACCCTCCTGAAAGGACAAGTTAATAATGTGCGACAGTGGGAAACAGATCCACTTTGCACAGGCCTTCAGGCTACTGGTGGTGATGTCATCCCAGCCACTGGTCTTACTATTATTAAGGGACATAATTATTTTAAAAACTTCTTCCGGGTCAGATGGAAGTAAAAAGATTGAATTTAACTGTTTATTATTATTGCTCAGTGTATTAATATTAATATTACATGAAGAATTGTTTAAAGATAAATGTGTAAAATTGTTATTAAATATATTGCAGATGTCAAATGGATTGTTGTATGTCATATTATTGAACTTAATTGAATCGATGTCATTTTTATATAAATTATTTGTCAAGGATGAAGAAATGGCGTTCCAAGTAGCTTTACACTTGTTTTTACTATTTTGAATTCTTCTAAGGTTACTATATGTCTGTGATTTATTAATGCATTTTTTAAGAATAAGTTTATAGATTTTGTATTTCGATTTATTTTTCTGTTTATCATTTTTATTGTAAATGTATTTCATATAGTATGAACGCTTAGTTTTTAAAGATTTTTTAATACCCGTTGTAATCCAATTTCCCTTTCTCGGTTTATTTGATACTTTAACTTTTATTAAGGGAAAGCATAGATTGTAAAATAATGTAATTAAATCATAGAAAGCAGTAAAAGAATCTACCATTGTATGCGAGTTATATACCTCCGAGAATGATAATGATGATACACAGTTGCAAAATTTTATCGCAACAAATCGGAGACACAAGACGCGATTCAAAAATCTGGCTTGGGGTGGAGGTGTCTGTCTGATAAGATTATGTAATAGTGGGTATGATAGCCTCCTAAATTGTTACGTGTAGGGCCAGTACGAAAATTGCCAAAAATATAACAATTACTTAGGTACATTTTATGCAAGGGGGTCAAAAGTAACGAAAAACTGTCACCTTCTGGCAGCACTGATCTTCATGCAAAAGTCACCTCTGCATGAATGAATCTTGTTTTAGACTGTGTAGAATGAGTTTTACTGTTGGTCACAAATTGTATCGGTTGGCCAAAAAATAAGAGCAAGGTCAAACGGTCAAAGTGAGTAGGTACATACTTACTTATCTAGTGTAGGTACGTCGTAAACTAATAAAACACAACACAAAACAGTCGCCAGTCGTTCGTGTCGTGACTCGGTTGGGTCGTATTGTACCTATACCTACTCAAAATCAGTAGATCGTAGTAAAAGATAATCCGCGTCGTAGTAGATCACTGAAATAGATGGATGAAGATTTCTCCTTTCATCTACGGACCCAACACCTAGTCATTGGCGACTAGTGCTTGTTTGTGCTGTCTCTTTTATGGATGCCCCCAAGACTTAATTTCATCATCGTATCTTCAATACCTACCGGCTGTATTTTTAGGAATTTAATCTGTGATTCCAACTTATGTAGGTACCTAAATGTCGTATGTGTAGATCGTAACTAGGTCTTCTACTTAGCTGACTTACCTACTTAGTGCTTGTTTATATCGCTTCAAAGTTTATCATACCTACACGGTATCCGGTACATAACATAATTATTAGCGAAGATAAGAACTTCTAACATAGGTACGATTCTGCAAAGATGTTAAAACGTATTGCTCGTGTTCTACAAAATAGCCAGCCGAGTGTTGTGTGGGAACAAGTAAGATTTACGTCTCAAGCACTGCCCCAACTATCTTCGGTAAGAATTTATTGTAATTTTATCGTAGCATATGTATTTATTTTTATTGACTTTGGTAGGTAGTAAAAAGTATAAGATAAAGTCAGCTTAAAAAATGATCTGTTTCTTAAATTTTGACACTTTTATGGCACAAGAAGACGCACATTCTGGCATTTCGCGCCAGAATGTGTCGAAGCTAGTAGATTTGTGAAGGTAATAAATAATATTGGACAATCCACAACATTATCTAGCCCCAAGCTAAGCAGAGCTTGTGTTATGGGTACAAGATAACTGATATACATAATACAATACACTACATAGATAGTTTTTTTTACTATACTACATAGAAAACCAGAACGCCCTGAACAAATATCTGCAGATCGTACACACATTTGTCCCGAGGCGGGAATCGAACCCGCAACCTCCTGCGTTGCAGGCGGACCTTCGCCCACCGCGCCACAGAGGTCGTCAATAATAATTCCTACAAACGTCGTGTTTACCTGTAAGTAACATGCATATCAGAACACAACCTAGTTTTAAGTTGGTTGTAAATGAAAGTTATTGATATGTAGGTATTTGGCTGGTAAACCTTTTTTAAAAATATAAACAAATCTTGTACCTAAGTAGGTAAGTACCTACCTACCTTTTTAGGTCATGAATCAAATCTAGAATATATTATATAGGTAAGGTTGGTACCTATCTTTTTAACATTTCTTGTTCTTACTACCTACTCCACATCATGTCAACATGCCGAAATGCCGATATATAGGGTCTATATAGAGCTCTCGTTTCCTCGGTATCTAAGAGTACCAACCAACCTTACCTATCTCGCGTTGTTTGCGTACTATCTAAAGTAAGTACGTGGTTAATGCATACTAATTATTTATATACCATTTCAGGAAAAATACAACGTCAAGAGAAAAAAGTTTAGTACAGTACAACCTACAGATGTAAACTATTTTAGATCACTACTCAGCGAAGATAGAGTGCTGACCGAAGATAGCGATGTGTTGCCCTTTAACATTGACTGGATAAAAAATTGTAGAGGTGAATAATTACGCTTACTTTTAAACCATGTATTCGTACACAGAATCATGGCTATAAATACAAAAGTACTTTCATAGATGATAATGTCTATATTAATCATTGATTAATTAAAAAGGGAGATAGGTTACGTTCTCATAGCGCTTACTCAAAAATTGGCATGTGTTACAATTACACGCAAACACATACGCTCACAGTTATATTTCCAGTCCTGTGCAATACAAAGAAGAACAAAGACGGAAAGACGTATCTAGGACCGAAGTGAGACTGAGACAACAATATTTCACGCGAATCACGACCGCCCGTGCCGCCGGTCAGACGGTGACTGAAGTGGGAGAACACAATTTTACACAATTTGAGGTTGCCACTTTCGAGCAACCAGTACCTCATCTTCGTTTTTAATAAATCAATGATATTAATCTGTTTTCAATTTCAATATAACTTTTCAGGTCAGTCCAAAGTTGTGCTGAAGCCCAAAAACACAGGTGAAGTCTCCTCAATCCTCAAGTACTGCAATGGCAGACGCCTGGCGGTGTGCCCTCAGGGCGGGAACACAGGCCTGGTCGGCGGGTCGGTACCGGTCTTCGACGAGATCGTACTGAACTTCGGGCTGATGAATAAAATTATAAGTCTGGATGAGATATCAGGTTAGTGATAATTAAGAACCAGTAGGTAACTAGAACTATATGGAGTGCCGTGTGGTGCCGGCCTAGAATTTCCACCACCCCAACTCTTCCCGCGGGGGTCGTGGCGACTAAGGCATATCGGTGGGCGGGTAGCAGCGATCCCTGCAAAAGAATTCTATTATCAATCACCGAACCATGGATGTGTAAATCTACGTCCATCACACGTCCATAAACCGAATCTGCGATCCAACCGCATGCCCAGCGTGGGGAGTAGCGCCCGTGACATAAAAGCCGGCGCTCATCAGCAGTGAAACAATATAGGCTGACGTTAAGGTATGTTTAGTAAGTAGTCTACACACCGTAGACGGAGCCTCCGACCAGTTGACAAAACACTGTACCTACCTATCTCCATTTGTATCTACACCTTCAAAAACTTTATTTGATTCAGGAGCATTAGTTTGCGAAGCGGGCTGCATTCTCGAAACCTTAGACAACTACGTGCGAGAACGGAACCTCATCATGCCTTTGGACCTCGGCGCTAAAGGCAGCTGCCACATCGGCGGCAACGCGAGCACCAACGCAGGGGGGCTGCGACTCCTGCGGTATGGGAACCTCCATGGATCGCTGCTCGGTATAGAGGCGGTAAGAATAACTTACTTACTCTCTTTATCAGCGCTTATAAGTCCACTACTGAACTGCCACAATTTTTCTGTAGGGGGCGCTGCTGCCCGACTCCGGTGGATATCTCTTAGTCGCCTCTTACGACACCCGCCCGCGGCTTAAAAATAAATAAAAACAGAGTCAATTTTGTGTATTTGGTTGGGGTGGTATAAGTAGCCACACAGCAAAGCTGACAAGCATAGTATAGGAATAGGTTTTGATTAATACTTATATGTATACAGGGTGGGGCAAATTTTTGGCCCCTTCAGGGTAGCTACCGTTTCTTTTGTAGTTAGGTTTTGTTCTTAGGAACCTTCTGTTTTATTATGAAGAAAAAAAATATTGTTATTTTTAGTTTTTTGACAAAAAAGTACGGTTCGCCCAAAAATACATTTGTTAAAAAAAAACAAGTTGGTCTTAATCGACTCTATTTCCAACCAGGAACACTTTTCCCAAAGTAACATACCAAATCAAATCGTAAGTTTTGGCAATAATAAAAAAAAACGATTCCCATACATTTTTTATGAAAAAACGAGTAAGTAAGTGAAAACAATAATGTCACTCATTTAATGGTTCTTAATTTAAATTCGTATGTAACTACTTTTTTAAGGCTATGTCTCGACCTATGTTCGCTCTAACGACGATGGTAGGTACACTTTGAACATCTCAGGAATTTAAATTTTTATTTTTATTAAAAAGCAAATTATTTACTTATCAAACAAGTATTTTTTTATTAAAACTCAATAAAATGGGCGTGTTTTTCTACTTAGAAGTAACTAGGTCGGTATGTTTTATATTTTGGTCTGGAGACATTTTTACGTATAAATAAACCATCGTCGTTAGAGCGAACATGGGTCCTTTCTTACCCAAGTAAAATAACACTTCAAAATTTGCCTACCAACTTAAAAAAAGTAGTTATGTACACATACGAATTTAAATTAAGAACCATTGAATGATTGAAAAGCGGTATTACGTATAAATGGTCTGGTCTGGCTAGAGCTACTCTCTCCGGCCATTAAACATACCTAAGTTATTTCAGGAAGAAGCTAAGTAAATAGACAGATAGCAATTTGAATAATAAAAATAATGATAATAAATAGTTTATTTCAGAAATAGGTTACAAAGTACTTACTTATGTTTAAATTTAAAATTTTAACACACAATTTCACAAAAGGGTAGTTTGCAAGGTGGTAGGGTACAGTATCTCGGTGTATTGTGTACGTGAATCGTAAAATTTATTGTTTACCTACTTTACATTAAAACTTAGACGACGACCTCTGTGGTGCGGTGGGCGAAGGTCCGCCTGCTACGCAGGAGGTTGCGGGTTCGATTCCCGCATCGGGACAAATGTGTGTACGATCTGCAGATATTTGTTCAGGGCGTTCTGGATGTTTTCTATGTGTAATAAAAAATATCTATCGATGTGTAGTGTATTGTATTATGTTTATCAGTTATCTAGTATCCATAACACAAGCTCTGCTTAGCTTGGGGCTAGATAATGCTGTGTGAATTGTCCAGCATTATTTATTTATTATTTATTTATTTAGAAAACCTTTACCAGACAAATTACTAGTTACATAAGATTAGTGAAATTCAAACGGCGACATATTCGCTAAAAGCGCTAACTTTCAAGCAAAGTATTGTATTTTGTCTTTATTTGTAGGTGAAAGCAGACGGAACAGTGGTCGACTGTCTGAAAACTATAAAGAAGGACAACACCGGCTACCACCTGAAGCATCTCTTCATAGGCTCTGAAGGCACTCTCGGCGTGGTGACCAAAGTGGCCATACATTGCCCGGTGTTACCAAAAGCGGTCACTTTGGGTTTCTTTGGTAAGACGCCATAACCACTGAACCGGTTCGGTTGAGCTGAAATATTGCACAGATGTAGCTGGTGGTAGCATAGATGTAGCCTGGAATCAAACAGCTATCTTTTTACCCCATAAACGTTACGAAAGAACATACCTAAGTAGTAAAATTCAAAATTTCATAGAAACAAAATAACGCGTGCGAATCCGCGGGGAAAAACTAGGTTATTTTATAATTAGGTATGTTGTGGATGCATTTGAAATGGGACTTATTAGTTACCTACCTACAATTGCTAAAACAAACGTTGTTAACTCAGTATATAAATGATTAAAACAGTAATGTATACTGACTCTTGTAAAATATTTCAGGAGTGAAAAGCTTCGAGAACATTCTAGAGCTGTACAAAAGTGCAAAGTCATCATTGGGCGAGATATTGTCAGCGTTCGAAATGGCCGATTTTGATTCCATCAACTCCACAGTTAAAAACCTAAAATTGCCGTAAGTACATACGTTTATTATATGGACCTATCATATCTAATTGTAATCTGCCATTTTACATGTAGGTATGTATAAGTAAATTCTTTTGCAGTGCCCTACAGAGTACATGTACTATGGATATAAAGCATACATTGTGACTTAAGCTGTATTCCATGTACATGTAAGCAAAATAAATAAATAAATACATAAATAATATAGGTAGGTATACTAGGGTTTGCACGCGGTTTTGCACTCGATTTCCCAAAGCCATAAGAACCTAGCCTTTAGGTAGGTATTTTATTCTCATGGTCTCGTGGGATAAAGGCAACTTTGGTTGTGGAGGGACTATATCTCTAATTCTAGACGAACACCTTGCCCAGCTGTGAGATTCACAAAGGTTATTGCTAAAGAAATTTCGATGTAAAACTGTATAACCAGCTTTCGTTACCGCAGCGAATAACCGCATAGGACGGCTTAATATCTCTACACAAGTTGCACATTTTGTAACTACTTAGTTTAAGCCCTTATTTAAATATTTGAATAAGGGATTAAATTCGTTATTCGTAAATAATTTTTACAGTGAGGTAATTGCGTCCCACAATCTTCAAACGAGTAGCCGGCGAGCTTTTTCTAAATTCACTTTTAATGCTGTGCTATAGCGGTGTGCTTTTGATCTGCGACAAGACAACCAGCCTTAAAACTAATTTTGGAATGTATTTCTTTTTTTTCTTTTCAGAAACCCTATATCAGAATTTCCATTCTACGTGTTAGTGGAAACCCACGGCAGCGACGAGGAACATGATGCAGAGAAGCTGAACAGGTTCCTCACCAAGGAAATGGACAGCGGGCTTATTCTGGACGGAACTGTTACTTCTGAACCGACTAAAATGCAGGTTGGTGGAAGATGATATTATTAACAGACTTCAAAAATAGATACCACATAGACAAACTGTACGATGGATTTTTAAAACTTCCTGTGTTTAACGTAAATAAAGGTATAATTAATTTTCTTTTAAAAAACTATAAACCGACTTCAATTTTACAGTTTCTTCATGAATTTTCATGGATCCCATTGTCAGAACTGAACATAATTAAAATGGGACCACACAGGGAGCACCAGCTTTCATATAAAAAAGACGTGTGGCACTCGGGGACTGCCGCGGTAAAGCTATTGCAATGCCATCTAGAGGCGAGTTGCTGAACTAAAGAGACAAACGTCATATTTCAAAAAGTCGTTAAAAGTTCTACTATTCATCGATAGATGGCAAAACTAAAAAGTATCACCGCTGTTCCGGTCGGAGTGGGGAGCGTGAGGTTTTTTCGTTACGGAATTTCTGGATTCGGTCCCCGCGCTCAAGGCCCGCGATAGAAGCTATGCAATAGCTTAAAAAGAATCATGCAAATCGGACCACCCAGTCAAAAGTTCTGAGGTAACAAACATAAAAAAACAGACGAATTGAGAACCTCCTACTTTTTTGAAGTTGGTTAAAAATAGGTGGAGGCGCCACTTTCACTGATGTATTACATTAATTTCAGACAATCTGGAACCTGCGCGAGAGCATAGCGGGCGCAGGCCTGGTGCAAGGCTACGTATTCAAATACGACGTGTCTCTGCCGATTGAGAACTATTACGAACTCGTTCCGAAGCTTAGAGAGAAGCTGGGAGATCAAGCTCTTATCGTGGCTGGCTATGGACATGTTGGTAAGTACCTTGTTTTTTTTGTATTAGTTATTTTTAGAACGGTCATATAAAACCACTTACACTAACTTATTAAAATTAAATACTTAAATAGTACACATATCTATAAGTACAAATTTACATAAAATACAATCAAAATAACAAATCTTAATTTTGTCCTGAATAGATTACTCGTTTAGTTTAAATAAACACAGAAAAGCTGTGCGCTGTGCTGTACTATACTTACTTTATATTTGGTACAACATTGTATAGTTACCTAGTTATTTACTTGCTAATGCTCTTGTTCAAACAACTGATAACATTATTGTTTTATTTGCACAAGTAAATCAACAATAGATAGCAATTCTTCCATCCTATGTTAAGATTATCACTCTTTCATTTAGTTGACATAGATCAACCTCAACCTCAATAGCCTGTATTGGTCCACTGCTGGACGCAAGCCTCCCCCTGCTACGTACCTTGTTGGCGTTTATCTAGTGGTCATATAATATATGATAATCCCCACGCTGGGTATGCGGGTTGGGGGATCGCAGTTCGGTCGTAGAATTGTTCTGCAGGGGCGCTGCTGCCCGCCCCCTGTGGATATCCCTTAGTAACCTCTTACGACTTAGATCATGTGCCTTTAAGTGAAGGTTTTGAAACTTTAACCCTGTTTTTAAACATTATTATGCTTTAAGATCCTAACTCGATGGCTTTAACTTAAAGACTAGCTGCGCCCCGCGGTTACTTCGCCTGCGTGGAAATTTATGATTCCAACTTTCTTTGTTTTGTTTCGTAAGAACCTTCTCCTGTCCTGTCCTGACAATAACAAACATAACAAAAACAGAATTATCGAAATTGGTCCACCCGTTCTCAAGTGACACGATGACGTGACTAGAAGAAATTAGGGAGTTTTTAAAACGGTTTTATTTCGCTTAGTTTGTTTATTTGGGTCAAATCTAGTAATTCAAATTTTACCCTCTTCTCTTCCTGATGGATTTGAAATTTGTTTCGCACCTTTAGTTCTATGACAATATATAAATAAAAAGCCGTTCAAATTAAAAAAAACTGTTACTTACCAATACTTGTTATTTAAATAGATTACCAATACCAATTAATCTCTTACAGGCGACGGCAACATCCACATAAACGTCACAGTACCAGAATACACCAAAGAAATATCCTCCCAACTAGAACCTTACATATTCGAGGAGGTGAACAAACTGAAGGGTTCCATCAGTGCGGAACATGGAGTAGGGTTCAGGAAACCAAAGTACATCCACTACAGCAAGGATGAGACCGCTCTGCAGCTGATGCATGATCTCAAACAGCTTATGGACCCTAACGGTATACTGAACCCTTATAAAGTTCTGCCTGAAGTGTAAGAGTTAATAAGGCGGGACAATTCTCACAGATTCATTGAATACACTTATGTCACCGAAATACACTAGTACATAGTAAATAGAAGAAAAATATATACTACAATTGTAATAAGTCATCATTACACAAGCTCTGCTTTGCTTGGGGCTAGATAATGCTGTGTGGATTGTCTAGCATTATTAAGCTATGGGTACTTTATAACTGATTTACGACCTCTGTGGCGCGGTTGGCGAAGGTCCGCCTGCAACGCAGGATTCGATTCCCGTCTCGGGACAAGTGTTTGTAAGATCTACAGATATTTGTTCAAGGCGTTCTGGATGTTTTCTATGTATAATAAAAAAATATCTATGTAGTGTAATTGTAGTCATTACACAAGCTCTGCTTTGCTTGGGGCTAGATAATGCTGTGTGGATTGTCTAGCATTATTAAGCTATGGGTACTATACATATAACTAATTTACGATAAGTACCGAAGATATTTTACTATAATAGAAAACACACGAAACATCTGCAGATCGTACAAACATTTGTAATGAGGCGGGAGTCAAACCCGTAACCTCTTGCATCGCAGGCGAGCTACACAGAGACTCAAATCCGCATCTTTAAAAATATCTTTAATACCTACAATTACAGATCTGAATGTTGTTTTAGACTTTGTACCTACCTGACCTTGGAACAATCTGTTTTGTAATTTGTAAATATACCTATGATGTGATAAAACTGATAATGTAAGACGTACAAAATACGGTGTATGTAAATAAAACACGAATTTCATTTAAATGACTTTTATTAAAATATCCATTTATTCTTATAACATTCATAATATCACTGCAACAAAAATACAATGGAATATTACAAACATTCTCCTAATTGAATCAAATAAATAAATCGGTACATATTGTGTTATATATTCATAAATATATTCGAAAAAATATTTTATTATCGAGTGTATTTCAATGGTAGACAGCGGAAATTTATTGTGATATATATGTAGTTCTTTTAAAAGGAAGTTTTGTCTACCGAGTAGGCTAAAAACTTACTCTTATACCAAGGCATCCGTTATATCAAATAGTGAAACTATCCCATAAGATTCGTATTGACAATTTGGCAAATAATATTTCACTATTAATTCTCTATAAAATTATTTATGAACAGAAAATAATACATTCTCTAAGTATTCGTGCAAATAAAACACTGGCACACAACTAAAATTTGCAACTAAATCTTGTACTTAACACTGAAAGGCCTCTTAGAAAACAAGTAAAACAAAGTCATGATAATAATAAAAACAACACGTCAAATTCATTAATAAATAATAACTGTCAGCCTTCAAAAAGAAAATTATTATGTCTCAAACTCGAATGGAATGAAGAAAGCCTTGTTACAGTGAATAAGGTCGCCATTCATTCTGGGTGGATTTCATCGAATTCTGCAAAGTTACGCAGAGCAGGAAACACCCAAATTTATTTTTGTATATTCAACACCACGGAGATGAATAAATGGAGAAATTATGAGATCACTTAACATAACATTTAGACGAAATGTAAACAAGAAAATGGCTCAGTACGGCCTACGCACGACACAAGGTGGGAAGTTAACAATTGAAATACAACAAATTTCTCAATAAAATCATTTTACTAACTGGAAGCTTGTTTACACTTAGTCTATGACTTAATCATAACACTGGTGTTTACGTATCGATACAATGACAGCCAATAATGTAAGTGTCTTATTATTTTCATTTCAAACAATATTTTTGTACCACCGGGATATCTTTTCAAAGGCCGAAAATGTAATTGCAGTCGACTCTCAGTTGTTATTGATTGCCGATATGGGTGACATGTCAGCCTCTACAGGGAAGAAAGGCCTGTCCAAGCCTACACGCGGTATTCGCTACCCAAAGCGACAGCAATAGCAGAGTGGATATACCGTACATACAAAATGCCCGGCGGCGGC
Source organism: Eupithecia tripunctaria (assembly GCA_955876795.1). NCBI lineage: Eukaryota > Metazoa > Arthropoda > Insecta > Lepidoptera > Geometridae > Eupithecia > Eupithecia tripunctaria. The sequence goes on from OY041604.1 coordinate 3,343,032, forward strand.
GGGATGACGCGCGAAGCCGTCGCCGTCGCCCTGGGTAGCGAATACCACATTCAGGCTACATAGGCCCTTAACATCATTGGAGCATTCAGATACGACGCGCTAATTCACAGATATCTCAATGGAACAATAATTGCTAACATTTTATTGCTAATACGTAAACACGTATCCTCCCGGAAAAACAGACCAATACATTAATATAAAAGTAAACAATAAAATAAGTATTAATTATGCTACTTGGCTCTTTACAAAAAGCATTAAATTGTAAATTAAAAAGCTTTCGCATTGATATTTAAATGCTTATTTACCTAGAGCACCTAAATAAGAGCTGCGTGACTGGTTTGTAACTAGTGGCGTGTCTGTTCATATGCGACATTGCTCCATGAAAGCATGCACCCTTATTGGTTAGAATGCTAGCCAATTAGGCTGCATAATTTGGCATGCGCTATCAGCGCTATTACACTGGCGATTTATTTATTTATTTATTGATAATGGACGAGCAGCCTGTGGCTGATGTGTCCATATCACACAGCAGATTTGCAAGCGAGTCCAAAGCGAGACGAGTGTGCAGCGATATTAGGAAGGAAGTATGGGAAGAGGTTTGTCGGGCTTGTCGCTGCCTTTCTTTGCGAACTCCGAACTCGCTGCGCAAACACCACGTTTTGTACTCGCTCGCAAAACGTCAGTGTGATAAGTGTTACAGTCCAGCCTTATTCACTATGTGTTGACAAAATAGTCACGCTAGCTGGAGATGTACTCCCTTACTTATAAACGTTGCTTGACCAAAGCTTGCTAGGTGTGGTACCGTTCTGTTTTATAAGATAGGTCTCAAAATTGTTCACCTTTAAAAAATATCGGTGCACGAAATTTTCGAGACAAAGCGTACAATTTGGAGACCTATTTCCAGCGAAATTTTTGCATAGGACGGATAATTGCGGTGTTGTCTAATTCATTAACAGAAAACGAGGCATTACTTATTCAAACCCAAATCAGATTCGACAAGTCTCAATGTCGATTTGTTTGGTAATTTAATTTGAAACTGCCAAAAAACAGTGACCAGAGATGAAATCTGATTAACCTTAGATTATTCGGCTGCCAGCAATCGCTAAAGCGAAGCAACGTTTATAACCAAGGGGGAAAGTTTGTTCATTCCTCCTGTTAATATTTTTTAGTTTTCTTGTTTTATATATTTTTTTCTATTATTTAGTAAGTAGAGTGCGGTCTGTCTCCGCGAGGCTGCGCGCGCGGCTTGCGGTTATCGCTTGATCTGGTTCGACATTTTGAGGAACTCGAGATAGCCGGCTTGCATCTCGGCGTCCATGCCTGTGTCCCAGGCGTCGTTCTCCAGTTCTTCACTGTAACAACAATAAAATCACACTAATATTACAAACGCAAAGGTTTGGATGTATGGATAGAAGTTTGTTACCTCTTCACGCCGAAACTACTAAACGGATCGGGCTGAAATTTTGCATACAGGTAATTCTAATCCTGGAAACAAACATAGGCTACTTTAGATCCTATAAATCAGTTCCCGTGGGATAAAAATAACTATAAAAGTTTCCATAAGAACAACGCATACGAAGCCGCCGAAATAAACTAAATTATGACTGGCATTTCACTCACAGAGCATGATCTAATAGCCCTAAAGTTTGTGTTGTAAGTCTATGAGCCCCAGGAGCAGGAACAGGATAGTTTATTTGCCAATCCAGGAACATTTGTCCATCGTTATTCTGTGAAATCACTTAAACGACCAGAACATTCTGAACAAATATTTGCAGATCGTGCAAACATTTGTCCCGAGGCGCGAATCGAACCCGCATCCTCCTACGTCGCAAGCAGACCTCCGCCCACCGTGCCACAGAGGTCGTCCTAAATCAGTTATTTCAGTTAGTTTAATAATAATCTCATTTAATTTAACAGTTTTGGAAATAAAAGCCTATGATTATTATAGCTTACAGAGAACCAAAGTTATCGACATAGCTCAAAGAATAAGCAAACTGAAGTGGCAGTGGGCCGGCCATATCTCGCGAAGAAAGAACAACAGTTGGGGTAAACGAGTTCTTGATTGGAGACCGCGACTCGACAAACGTAGTGTTGGACGCCCTCCGGCCAGGTGGGATAACAATCTGCGAAAGACTGCAGGCAGATGCTGGATGCGTCGAGCTGAAGACAGGGCGCTATGGCGCTCACTAGGGGGCCTATGACCAGCAGTGGATTAATATAGGCTGATGATGATGATAATTATAGTATGGGTACTCACAGGATGTCCTCTTCCAGCGCAATGTTCTTAGGGCCGGTGAGGTTGCTCTGCAGGAAGGCATGCTCCTCCGCCGTCAGCGCGTGTCCGTCAGCCAGGTAGCCTTGGCTGTCAGCCTCACCGTTCACTGCAAACATTCCTTTCTTTAACTACAATCAAATTGCCAGTGTCATTTTAAAGGGTGCCAGCCTCACCGTTCATTGCAAACATTGGTTTCTAGCTCAACCCTTAACCCAACTAACCATGAAGGATGTAGCCTGGTTGTATTCGATTTGCATGGGGAGAACAGCAAAATACAACTTTCCGGCAGCTCAAAGAACTGCTTATTACTACACTTAACTATGATAAAATTGTCAGTGTCATTTTAAAGGCTGTCATCCTCGCTGGTCACTGCAAACATAGTTTCTTTAACTACGATCAAACTGTCAATGTCATGAGCTTCACACACAATAGCTATATTGTAAAGATGTTCATTATAAAATGATACAACTCATTACATCTATCCATAGATATCGTCAGGAGACCACACACGACAGCTATAATGTATATTTTTACATGTATGAATGTTATGTACCATCGCCAAACGGAATGCCTATCCAGTTTAAAACTATTTTGCTTTGCAAATAGCAAGCCGGGGTTGGCAACTAGTCACTTCACAGAAAAATCACCCTAGTGGTGGTAAGGCGCATGTTCTGATGACTAAACATTAATATACATTAGCTGCTGAAACATTTTCAGCAGTCCTCATTAGATGAGAACTAACATTGTTAACCAGGAGCACTCGGAGAAAATGTATTTGTTGTTATCACCGAGATATCTCTCTTAGTCCTTAATTTTTTAATTCGTTTTTATTTGTTTTAAGTCAGTCTTAAACTCCTTTTCAAGAAACCTGTTTAACTTCTATTTTAAGCATAAAATTGATCTCAACAATTTATTATTGTAATTATCTTTGAGTTAATTTCTTAAGAATGTTGTGTCCACCTATTATAGGTATATGTATAAGAACTATAAGTACCATTACACTAAGTTATATTAAGCTAATAAATGTATAATAATTTTTTTATTTCCAAAACTGTTACATTAGATTTTTAAATATTATATAATAAACTGACTCAAATAACTAGTTCATGTTTGCTTTTCTCGTTTCTGACTTGTTTATAATATGTCTCTCAGTTTGGTGAGCCTTTCGGCATAGGCCTCCTCCAACTGCCTCCATTGAGTTAATAAATGTATACTGTTGGTGAACCTTTATTGAATAAATAAATAAATAAATACATTATAGCTGCCGCATACAGCAGTAGACCAATATAGGCTGCTAAGGTTGAGGTGTGAGTATAGGTATCAGGTTTACTGACTGTATCTACGACGAGGGTCCTGACTGGGCGGCGGCTGCTCGGCCTCGGCGAGACCCCAGCGCGTGGCCCGCAGGTTCACCACGGCGTGCACGCAGGGCAGGTGGGCGCGACGCTTCAGCCGCTCGAACACGGCGTGCATGCCGTGGGGGCAGTCGGCATCCAGGGCTATACCGGACAGCTGAAGCATAAATTACATACGTGAATATGGTTTCATTCAATCGTGATCAAACAGGGGTCAGCAACCTGCGTTACTATCCTACCTCATGAATTTAGTTTTAACATTAGGGTATATGCATGGTATGGATTATATAACATATTATTATATAACCGAAAAAATATAACATCCACAAAATTTTGAATTATTGAGGTAAAAAACTGCACTCAGAATTGATAAAAATGCTGCCATGTTAGCCCTTGCATTTTATGACGTCACGTTTCATCGAATCAACTTGTCAACTTAAAAGTCAGCTTCATGACCATACAAGTGTGACATCACGGTTCGGCTGCCAATAGCGTTGCATTTAGAAAGTTTGCGGTTGAGATTAAAATATCTACTTTTCAATGATTAAATTTCACGCTGTTTTCGATTTGCAAAATTTAATATTATAATCATATTTTCATATAATTTGCCTACCAATAAATCAAAACACGTGATCAGTTGACACGTGTTCGCACACGACATCACTATTGAATGATAAAATATCAAATTTCAAGATGTATTATATAATATTATATTACATCTCATAGTCAAAAGCCTGCTTTAGACGTTGTATGTTTAAGTTATAAATGTTATCCTACAACTTCGTGCCATAATGTGTGGCAACACGCTAGAAAAACCTCATACGGTTTAAAGTGTCGTAATAATATAGATTAGGATAAGTTTTGATTAATAAAGAAAAACAAACACAAATTAATTTGATCCTATGTGTATTGTACGATTTATTTTCATTTAGAAGGTATATCTGATTTGTCCGTAACTTCTCAAGTCAAATCGATGCAGGTTGTTGACCCCTACTTTCTACGACCTACTTTGATTGATTACGTAGGTATGCATTGAAACACAGATTATTATCATTATTTACTGCGAGGACCTCAACCTCAGACTTTGCGACATACCGAGGGCACAAGGACCAATATTCTGTCCACCCATTTATTTTACTTTTGACAGCTCAAGTGACTGATGCTTTACTGATTCGATTTTTATGACAAGACAATTTATTTTTGAAGGAGTTGTAATCGATTTTGTAATTGTTGTTGAACATTTTGTATCAAAAGTAAAATAAACCAGTGGATTGACTCTGCTTGTCATTGTAGTACGACTAAAAGTGTTAGTTTACCGAAACGCCACGATTCTTCTCTTTTTGAACAGACTCTATAGACATACTGACATCAAAAATGTAATATTTATTTCAAGAAGCATATTTGATAAAGATTAAATTAGAAAATAAAGGAATCGAAAAGTAAGATTAATATTTAATAAAATAGAACTAGACAAGTTAAGAACAGAACATTGTATGTAGTATTTCCACAAGATATTTTGTTAGACATTAATGATTGGAAATTTAAATTTGTAGTATGGAACCAACATTACCTTCAGAAGCTGGCAGACAGCCTTGGTGTTAATTTCCTTGTCCGTGTCCAAAAGATGCAACAATACCTTGCACAGACTCTCTCCTAGAGATCGGATCCTTCCACCCTAAAACAAATAGTTATCACTTTATTTATTACCATTACATAAAAATTGTATAGAATAAAATTTGCTACAAAATGAGACTATGTATAGGGACTCATGTAAGATAATTTGGTAACAAACTAAAAAATATTAATCTTCACTCTCATAATTATTGTAAATGCGAAAGTTTGGATGTTTGTATGAATGTTTGTTGTCTCTTCTCGCCAAAACTACTGAACGGATCGGTCTGAAATTTGGCATATAGGTACCTAATTCTAGGCCTCAAATAAAACAACAAAGGTTTTTATTGCCATGTTTTTTCCTTAGAAACAATAGTTGCGAGCATAAACTAGTGATAGATAATGAGCAATGTGAATTTTTAAACCAACCTACTTATCATTTTAAAAATCCTTTGAAACAATCAATCATGGTCATTCAAATTAAAAGCAAATGGAATATTGCAGTAATTGAGGTGTTTTTTTTAATTTTCCTGTTAATTCAATTGGCTAAAATTATTCTGTGATCAATCATAAATTCATCATGCATGCAATTGTGCCAATATAGGAAAAGTCCATACACAAATCATGAGAAATGTCCTGCTATACATGTTTTTCTTTTTATTCATTTTGTTTTGGGTTTATAATCTCTGGTTTGATGAGACCACAAACAAACCATTGGACCCTCAAACATTGGAAGAATCTGTGATGCCACCTGATTGGTCGAGGCATATTTTGCTTACCTTTTTCTGAGAACACCATCAAATGCGCAAGTGTGAAAAGAAAATTTTCAGAATCTGTTAAAATACTGTACATGAAATACTGAAGAGTTAACTTATAAATCAAGTGTATAAACAATCAAACCAAGCCCTGATATAATAACCAGTACTTTTCATATTTTCCTTAATAGAAGGAAACACAGCTCAGACAACGAAGTGCTTTATTTACCGCACTTATTTCAATAAAAGGACAAGTTAAGAGATTTAATGAATTCACATGTGTTCCACATGTGCCATAATGATAATCGTGTGTGGCTGTGGATGCGTCAAAATAGTAAATCATAAAGTTCCTATGTAAGCAAGTGAAAATGAAACACTGGTAGCTTACAAACAATGCTTAGATGGTGTAGGTAAATTTTTTAAAAGCTGTCGCGACGCTCTTTTGTTTTTTCATACAATTATCCTTGCTGACCATCGATCAAAAATTTCGAGGCCTCCCCCGTAGTTACCTAGAACCATCGATCAATAATTTCGCCGCCCCCCCATAGATGCACAATGCGCGCTCTGAAACCGTCTGTATCAAAAGATTTCCTTTTTGGCATGTAAGGAAAGCATTTGAATTAGTGTCATTTGAGCGCTTGGACAGAAAGCATGCCTAGCTAAATTACAAAAATCACACGTCTAAGGCACAAAATTACGGGGTTTCCTATTTTCAGTGAAGTTTTAATGCCTTTTTTAACACTATAATGTACAATTATTATATGTAAAATTATTTGTTGGATAAGTTACGATGTTTACTTTGTTCTACATTCATGAATACGAGTAGAGGCTATTTTTCTTACATAGGTATGTACATTTTTATTTTGTTTTCTTGCGTTTATTTTTTTTTATCTAAAAAGTCTAGTTTTCATATAGGTAATACTGAATGAACATTTATAAAAAATGTTAGATTATTATTCTGATTTGGGTTATTTTTATATTTTTGTTCCACTAACTCAGAAACAGTTCTGTGACTTCTCTTAACCATCTACTTACATAACTATTTGCTGTCCGATATAAAAGATTTTTATATTATTTTATTAGTAGGTAATTGGAAAGAATCTAATAAATTTTAAAATGCTACTACAAGGTAAAAGTATGATTAACAGATAGTTCCTGTAAAAACGCAAGTTTTATTATTTTCATTTACCTACCTACTTACAAAATAAATTAAATACGACTCCACTAATCTCTTGTTCCGTATGCAAAAAACTTGTCAGGCTCTGCGCAAACTGTCTGCGTCAAAACAAGTCGTAGACAATTTTGAGTGTCATTTTCGTAAGGTTCTAGGTATCTACGGGGGAGGCAGCGATGCGATGTTGCTGACATAACAAATCTAGACCTCCAGTAAATGAAAACCATAAGGGGATCGCGCCAGTATTTAAAAGGTTTTACACAAGCAAATGGTAAATAATTTCTTATTAAATTTATATCATAATAAATATTTATTCATCAAAATTGAGTAGTGCTTGAGCAAATGGTCAATTGTTCTTAGTTAAATTCAAACGAAAATTTATTCTACAAAATATGAGCAGTAATTTTGAAATTCTCGAGCTACTAGCTACTTAATAGAAAAAGTTGCACTTACAGTCAGACCAACCTGGTTGTCCTCAAGCTGGGTGTAGAGCTCAGCTAGGAACATCGCGAAGCCACGTATGTTCTCATCAGACGACTCCACCCCGCTGATAATCTTGTTCTCCTCTACAGTGCATCGCTCAAGCAGGCAAGCTCGGAAGGTAGACTCCTCGGGGGGTGCCACGGAGTCATACATTGAGCACAGACGAGCTCCATTGTAGCGGAAATTCGCCTCGCCGATTGACTGTAAATATATGTTTAGATTTATTAATTCAAATAACTTTACAAGATCTTTGTATGACAAATAGATAGATTCAAACTGGTAATGATATGGAACAGTTTAACTACCTGTAGACTGTAATTATCTTTGCTCTAATCAAATATCATATTATTATATTAAATTCTTACCTACAAGTACCTATTTACAATTGTGAAAAGAAATATAGAACTAGTATTTACAAATACGATATTTATTATAATATAATAAATATCGTATTTGTAAATATATATTATATATATATAATGTCAAACAATTTTTTTAACCTGTAGCATAATTAATAAAGACTTTTTATTTTAAGCCGCTGCCTCACCACGGCACTGGCTCATTTTAGCTGCGTGGTTTCGTTTATTTGACAACGTGGGTCTATGTCACACGAAACATGAAAATTAATCCATGAGTATGTACAACTGTATATAGCGCAGCACACTTTTTGTAGTCTTACTTCGTCCTACTTGAAAGTTACGCTGCGTGTACCGCGAGAATAGCGTTGATCTGCGTGGGTCCCATCCCATTATATCCAGCAAGCAACGCGTGTAGCAATGACGTCACTAATATTTACATAAATAAATATAACTTAATCTTATATCCATTGATGCTACACACACGTGCGTAGCCTCTCCGTGCGCAGAGGTGGGGCGCGGCTTTACATTCTACACACGATTCACATTTAATTTTTATTTGGTTGATGTTACTTTGATTATCTATTATTTTTTCTACAAACAAAATTAATGTGTATTGGAGTTGTGGAATTTAGTCAAAAGTCAAATTTCGTGTAGGTGACGAGGCCCTCCACTATTAGGGGTTAGCCGCTAAATAGCTAAATGAATTATTTGCAATCTTATGCCAAGTGCAAATAGGTCATATATTATGTTGTATAGTTTTTAATGTTATTTATGTGTAAAGACATGAATACAGGGCGTCACACATTCCCTCTTTAATGTATATTTTTACACATATGAAATATGAAGGAATGAAATGTACATTAATATATATTATAGATGCCATGTGTGAAGCTTATGACATGAGTTAGTAAGTGTGAATGAAATCAAACCTTAATGTACATTGTTGCCCATAATTTTGTAATTTTCTTATATCTTTACGATTAACATTTTACCGAAGAATTCACTTCCTTTATCTATCTTTATTACCAAACAACATTGTTTTTATTGTTTTATTTTACTCTAATATTACGGACATTGGCAAAATTATGTCGATCCAGATGTAGACCCAATTATAAGAAAACATACCTGGTTGACAATAGCTTCAATCAAGGGCCTGGTGTAAGAAGCATCGTGCAAAGTAGCTGCAAACGAGTCTACCAGGGGGCCACAGAGGTTGTCGAACTTGCCAGGGTCAAATGTTATCTCACACATGACAGTTATTAAGTTGCCAATATTTTCCTGCAGATGATAAAATACACTTATTATTTAATAGAAAGAAGATTATGATAATCAAAATCATTTTTCAATTCCTTTAGTTATCTAAGATTGATAAGAATTTAGGAGTGTTTGTTTAGCAAGCAACAAGTTATCAATTACAATAAGATTAAGTTTTTATTATGTAGATTCCATCCATCTACATCCATCCAGCCTGTATCGACTCCACTGCTGGACGCAGGCCTCCCCCTGATAAATGCCTTATTGGCGTTTAACTCATGGGGGGGGTAATGCCCATAATCCCCACGCTGGGCATGCGGGTTGGGGATCGCAGTTTGGTGGAAGATTTGTTTTGCAGGGGGCGCTGCTGCCCGCCCCCAGAAGATATCCCTTAGTCGCCTCTTACGACACCCAGGGGAAGAATTAGGGTATTATGTAGATGAAGAGTTGTAAAATAATTACCCTCATATCCATATTCTCAGCTTCCTCGAGAGAGTAAGACAAATCATCTAACTGGTATGGGTTTGGATCTTGAACTTGACGCAGTCTGTCCTGCACAGAGAATCGATGAGGCCTATATGCAGTCTCTTGGTTGAAGTTCTGCACTGGTTGTGCAGCATAGTTGGGAGGGTACCATTCCTTTGCTTCAGCCGAAAGGTTCGATTTGGGCAGCTCGGGCACTACAACAAATGATTCAAAAACCGGTTCTAGAACAATTTCACCACATACACTAAATCAACTGACCCAAAAAAGTTCACATGGCAGTGAGTACATGCCACCGTGCCACAGACGGCGAGTTTACCAAACTTCAGCGACGTCATTATTAGAAATGAAAAGCACAACTTTCACCTGCACCATCGTAATTGATGAACAACGCAACTACTGAAGAACTATCTACGTCACACGCAGCGCGTCAACATTTATGTGGAAGAGACTATGCAGACTGAACCTATGCTCATGATTATTACCAACCTTTCGATTCCTCTCCGAGATTCCTCGGTCGGCGTAGCTCTCGTGGCTGGGCGTCGGACTGCTGCCAGCCACGGCCTCTACCTCGAGAGCCCCCGATTTCACCGTTATTCATTTCGGCAGATTCACAGCCAAATCAAGATATTTTGTAATCTTCTCGCCATACAATTCCATAAACAATGATAAATACAAACTTGCTGTACGTTTAGTTATCCTTCCACGGATTCGACACGTAAACAAAGAAAAATAATCTTCCTTCGCAACTAAATTTCACAGCAAAACCTCCATGTTACCGACCGAACGAAAGAGAGAGACGAACGAAAACCAGAAAAAAGATAGAACACTTATAGTAGCTGTGATTACCAGTTCAAAAAAGTAAATTAATACTCGTTCCTAGCTACAGACTACACCACCGCGGCGCGGTTCGATGGAATCAATGTGTTATTGACCGCCTCTTGTTTGTTGGCCACATTGCGTTATGTTATTAGATATGAATGAGTGAGCATAGAGTTTAATATAGTACAATCAAAGCCCTACTCATATCAACGCTAGTTTTTAAGCGCGTCCTGTGTCACGCTATTTTGCGATATTTGCTTGCAGAACATTTTGTACTAAAACTCATTTTTTTTTTATTTTTTTTTATCAGAAATAGTCCTTCGTTTGGCCGCAATCTCACAATTCTCACATGATGGAAAGCGAAGATGCGGCCGACGATGTATCACGAAGGTCTAGAAGATGGCTACTCCGGACCACCTTCCGAAACACAACAGAGTTGCTTCACGGACTGGCCCAGTCCGGAGGGTGGTGACAAGCCACGGCCGAAGCCTACCACCAGAGGGTATCACTCTTAGCACCACCCAGAGGACACGTGTAGGGTATCAGAGGGTCAACACCTACGGACGTGAGCGATACTGTCCCCCAACGTTTCAACTCATACGTTGACGCACACTGCCGCGATTCAGCTTGTCCGAGGCGTTTCCGCGTCCTGCGATTTTGCGGGGCGGTGCGACCCGGGGGTGGCGGGACGGCCTTCGTCGTTCGCGCTGCCGCTGCCCCGGTAAGGCGGGAGGGGGCGCGGCGGCCGCGCCGCGCCGCCGAAATCGCGCTTAAGGGCGCCTTATACCGCAAATGCTGTTTTTAAAATCAATATGAATCAGTCAAAAATTGACGTAAATTTCTGAAAAAAATATATGTTTCAGTTGAGGATCTTACAGAGTACAATTCGCTTACATTTACACAATCAGATGAACTTCGCTCGATAGAAAAAAATACCAAAGTTGCCTCTTTTTAAAAATCATTTTCAATACTGTGCCTAAAATAATAAACTTATTGACCTTATTTTTACACCAATCTTTAGATAAATCATTTTTCTAGTACAAATCGCTGAGGTGGATGTTGTAGTGTTATTTTCCTATTAATGATGCCTAAAAACCTACAAAACCGCGAGCGGCGCGACGTCCGCGGGCTTCGTCAGTCGCGCGGTGGCGCTTACCGACGTCGGACCTGTGCCAGTACTCTTCCTGCCCGACGCGCGACGTGCGACGTGCAGTGATTTACGAAAATAAAATAAAATTGATCTGAACCAGTACATATCGAAAAAGATGATGAATTTTGGAAATCAAAGTTATCACACTTTTACCACAAATGTCAAATTCAAATTCAAAATGTTTATTGACACCATGTTGTGGGTTAGATAAGAAGTAAATAGGTACCTACAAATACTTTCAAACATGGACCCGGTTAGGGCACTACAATACATATTAATATTAGTAACATAGTAGTAGTAACATAGTAGGTACATAGGTACCTATTAGAATTAAAGAGTTGTAAACTTAAATTTAACATGACAGCAACAAAATTAAATGCTACTATATTTTTTTATAAATCAAATTACAAAAATAATAAATTAAATTAGTAAAAAATGGAATAATAAACAAATAAACACATTAAATACAAATTTATAGATCTAAGAACTCTTGCAAGGAATAAAAACAGTTTTTAATTAAATATTTTTTTAAAGTAGCTTAAATTTATGTAAATTATTTTCTTTCTTTTTTATTAGCTTAAATTTATGTAAATTATTTTCTGTCTGCTGCCAGAAATCGTCAACCCCAGACATATCGTGGTATGCCTATACGGAATCTGGCATTTGAATGCGAATCCACCAAATCCGAAAATAAAGAAAATGAGAATTTTTTATCGCAAATCATTATTAATTTGCAATCTGGTCCTATTCCGTCACCCGCGGGCAGGGCCGGATTTATCATAGAATCTGAAGCTTAGGGCGGCAAAATTAGAGGGGGCGGCATATTTGGCCCAAAAAAAATTAGTGCGCCAATTTTTTTTGCGCACCAATTTTTTTACCAATTTTTTGTTGCGGTGGCGTGGGAGCGGGGCGGCCGGCGGCCGGTGGCAGCAGCCGCTTCCCCACTCTTGCCGCCTAGGGAGGGCCTGTTACTGCCGCCTCGACTGACTACGTGTCCTTTTCGTTAGGTACTTGAGGAGTAGTTTTTTATACTTTGCAGTATAAAAAACTACTCAACATTATACTTAGAAAATATTATTAATCATAAAAAAAGACGTGTCGCACTCGGGGACTGCCGCGGTAAAGCTATTGCAATGCCATCTAGAGGCGAGTTGCTGAACTAAAGAGACAAACGTCATATTACAAAAAGTCATTAAAAGTTCTACTATTCATCGATAGATGGCAAAACTAAAAAGTATCACCGCTGTTCCGGTCGGAGTGGGGAGCGTGAGGTTTTTTCGTTACGGAATTTCTGGATTCGGTCCCCGCGCTCAAGGCCCGCGATAGAAGCTATGCAATACCTTAAAAAAATGATATTGTGTTTGCCAATGAGACGTTTCGATTTGAGAATCTAAATAATTAATTTAGGTATGTATTAGACATGTGCGCCGATGCTCATTTCATCGGTGCGATGGCGGCGCCCAGCGTCGAATTGGTTGGCGGGGTCGGCGTGATCGGCGTAATCGGCGTGGATGTGAAAATAAGTAAAAGACGCCTTAATCCTCACTGAACTTTTAATTATTTACTTATATCAACAGTTGCGGATTATCCACGTAGCACGAGAAGCAAAAGCTACGGGCCCCGCGCCTAGGGGGGCCAGGCGCTAGGCTCTTGCGGTCAAAATGATATAAATGTCAAACATTATATATGTTGTAAAATTATTGCAGATACATTGCTATTTAAGAAGGCAAAATCGTTGAAAAACATCTTCACATCGTTACATAGCACCTTTAGCTTCATCCAGCGCAAGTTGATTTGTGTTTCATTTCACGCACCATTATTAATTGTTGGATGCATACCTACCTGGAACGTGGTACCTCTGCCAAATAGTTATTGTTTACAATAAAGCTTACAAAACTTTCCTTTTTTCGTTTATTTCTAGAGCTGCTAGCGTTTTTGTCTTAGCAGCGAGTAAAAAGTTTTTGACTACAAAAGAATTAGTCTCATAGATATGTGCAGTTCACTCTGCTCACCATTGTCTTAGCTATTTTATTTGCTGAGTACCCAAACTTCTCACATTTTCTTCATATTTTTACCGATCGCCCTGCACGCCGTTTTTTATTTTTATTTGTGTCTTACTTTATTTTAGCCGCAACAGGCTAGAAAAGTGTGTCTACAAGTCGTTTATCGATAGACTTTCACTAAAATCGTAACCAAAAAAATTCGTAGCTCGCTCCGCTCGCCGTTTTGTTGCTTCCTTTGTTTTTGGCAGCAGCTGTAATAGTCTGAAACATGCCTGCAATTTTGCTTACCTTAGTCTTAGATACGAGTTCAGCTTGCTCCGCTCGGTATTGTGTTAGTTTTACAAGCGTTTTAGTTCTTTCTTACTACTACAGATAAAATGTACCTAATAAGACCAAAAATGTATTGCTCCGCCTGTCAGTATTAGAACTTAACCCTGGTTTAAAGTAACTTTGCTCACCACAGCAGAAATCTTTAGTATTTAATTTACGTTCATCCTAAATTTGAAACAATATGCAATTCAAGGGCCTCTAGATCACATTTGCTACGGGCCCCGTGCTGGCTTAATCCAGCACTGCATATCAACAATATGTGGTACGCTTACATCAGAGCATGTTGATTGCCGTACCCAAACTTCTCATTTTTTAACCGATCGCCCCGCTCGCCGTTTTTTTTGTGTGTTTATTTCATACATTATTTTTGCGGCAGCAGGCTAGAAAAGTGTGTCTACAAGTCGTTTATCGATAGAAGATCACTAAAATCTTAAACAAAAAGCGGCTCGCTCCGCTCGCCGTTATGTTGCTTCCTTTATTTTTGACAGCGGCTGTAAAAGTCTGTAACATGTGAACAATTTTGCTTACCTTTTTCTTAGATACGAGTTCATCTCGCTTCGCTCGTTATTGTATTGGTTTTACAAGCTTTTTGTCACTATCAAAATACCCAGGCGCACAAAATGTTTACTGTAAAAACACGTAAAGTTTACGCGGCTCCCTGCACTCGCTGACAACATTTACTTCAGCCGTTTGCCTCGAATTTGATCCCGTTTCAGTTCTTTCTTACTACTACAGATAAAATGTACCTACCCAAAAAGACACATTTGTAAAATCAAAATTTCAAAAACTAACAACCTCTACGGCGCGGCGTGGCGACAAACCATATAGTACAATGAAATGTCAAGTGCGACATTCTATTGTATATTTGTAAGATCTTGTTTCTTGTCAAATATCAAAATTCTAGGTCAACGGGAAGTGGGTATAGGTACCCTATAGTGTTTGGTCTATGGCGTGAATAAAACTTTTTTTTTGTGAATAAGCTACAAATTAACATTATTTTAGTCCTAGCTTATTGCCAAATTAAATGATTCTAGTTCTACGGCAAGTACATGATTCGCTTGTACAAAACGCAAATACAAAATATTCAACCGCCCACTTTTGGATATTTCGACGTTGACAGGTGCATGGTTAGCAGTATTGGGCCTTACCTACCTATCGTCCTTAGCCTACCTTTGAAGTTATAAGTAGTGCAGTAAAAACAAAGCTATGCTTTTCTTAGCTTAAAAATAAACAAATAAAGTTGTAAAAATTATCTAGAAACAAGATTATTCCCTAAAATAATTGATTTACCTAGTTGAAAACTACAAACTGAATTATATAGTTTTCAAGATTTTTCATGGATCCAAATTGAAATAGGACCACACGGGAAGCACCAGCTTTCAAATAAAAAGTGAAACAAGAAAATCGGACCACCCTTTCAAAAGTTCTAAGGCAACAAATATTAAAAAAGAAACAGTCGAATTAAGGACCTCCTCTTTTTTTGAAGTTGGTTAAAAAAGGAATTTACTTTATTTAGAACAGTGTATCTAGTTATAGAGAGATTTAGAAGTTAGTAGAAGCGGCAAAAATTGTAAAGCTTTGGGGCGGCAAATGTGTAAATCCAGCACTGCCCGCGGAGCAGTTCAGTGAGGACCTAGACTTCTTAATAAAGATCCAAATGAAACTTGGGTCATAACATAATATGACCATATGGATAAATGAAAATGAGCCTGGACCCAGCACTAGAACTCTAAATTATCATGAATTTTAATTAAAAATAAGCATTTTATTCCTCATATTAAATCCACCTGTATGTATAATAAATGAGAATAAATATTGTACATAACAATTATGTTTGTTTTCATTTGTTGTTTGTATTCTTTAGGTATGTACCACAAACTCTCCTACAATCATCATTATCACCTCTTATTCAAAAAGTTTAGTAAGAGTAATTATGTTTACAGTCAATACCTACATAAATCCAATAAACTTTCATTTCAATCAAATAAAAGAATATACTAAGGGAATATAGTCAATAAAATAATCAATATACTAAAGGAATACAGTCAATAAAATTAAACTCACCGTACCTACTGCATTATGTTATACTGTGGCGTTCTCGCCCGCCGATAAAGATCACCGGAGTTCATATGAAGTCGGCTCCCGCGTAACGCGGATGCAAGTCGACTGGGCGAGTAAAATGCCTAAATCATCGAAACAAGGTGGCCTTAATAATAAGCCGCTGTGTAGTGTCGTGCTGGAAAATCACCGAAATCGCGCTCTACAAGACGTGTTAACTAATTAGCGGCTGTCTGCGGAGGGCTTAATGCTATCCATTCTGTCACGGTTGTCATTGAAATGTCAAAGATAAAGATAAAAACATTTATTTTCAGAAAACATGTGTATAAAAGATGACAAAAATATTTATTTATTTTATTTATTTATTGATAATGGACGAGCAGCCTGTAGCTGATGTGTCCATATCACACAGTGCTGAATTTAGTTATTGCGTCACTTTTTTTAGTTTGTTTTTGTTGTCTCGTAACCAGTTGTCAAGTTTATTCTTGAAGTTGTTTATTGATGTGGCTGATATAATGTCTTCTGGTAATAGGTTCCAGTTATGAACCACTCTATTGCTATAGGTGAAACAACATGCTTGACCGGTTACGGTATGCAAATTAGGTAGAGAAATGGCATGCATTTAATTTAACTCGTCATTTGAAATAAGCAAAAGAATCCTCAACGGACACGGTACTGAAGAAATCTAATTTAATTTTTTGTTCTGCCTGTCGAAAGTACGAAGTTATTGTATTCTCTTTGGTCCATGAAGCCCTCCGCAAACAGCCGCTATTTAGTTAGCGCGTCTTGTAAAGCGCGATTTCGGCGATTTTCCAGCGTGAATCCTTACACACAGCGGCTTATTATTAAGGGCGATTTCGCCACCCCCTCCCCGCCCCTTACCGGCAGCGCGAACGACGAAGGCCGTCCCGCCACCCCCCGCCACCCCGCAAAATCGCAGGACGCGGAAACGCCTCGGACAGTTTTAGTACAAAATGTTCCCCAAGCAAATATCGCAAAATCGCGTGACACAGGACGCGCTTAAAAATCAGCGTTGATGTGAGTAGGGCTTAAAAAACTGTTCTTCTTCTTTTTATTTGGTCGGACACACATCCATCATCCCTAGTAAATCTGTGACACATCCACGGACTACCAAGTTTTCGCACGTGTTTTAGATAGGATACTTAATTTATTGAAAAAAGGTTTATCAACCACATACATACTTATCGATCACTTACAAAAATCTTAAAATTAGGTTCTGTTCTGATACGTATGTCACATAGAGGTAAACACGACATTTGTAGGAATTACCCTCACAAATCTATATACAAATAAAAACTTTAAATTTTATATAATTAAAATGCAAATAACCTATCTAAGAAATAAGAACAGTATTATGTGAGAATAAAATTAAAAAAAAAACAAACATAACAATTTTAGAATAATATATAATATTAATCTAGACTCTAGATTAATATTATATATTATTCTAAAATTGTTATGTTTGTTTTCATCCCTCTAGATTCTAGAGGGATGCCGGAAATGGT
Source organism: Eupithecia tripunctaria (assembly GCA_955876795.1). NCBI lineage: Eukaryota > Metazoa > Arthropoda > Insecta > Lepidoptera > Geometridae > Eupithecia > Eupithecia tripunctaria. The sequence goes on from OY041604.1 coordinate 3,360,670, forward strand.
CCAGCAGCTTACTTTTAAATTTTGGAGCAGTATCATAGAAGATGTCTACATCTTTTTTTGTGTTCATGAAGTATTAATGGTTACACAATCTCACAATCGGAGCCTGCATTATTTATTATTTATTTATTATTTTTAATAATTCTAGTACGGCTAACCCAATGTTCATGATTAATGAGGAACTGTCTATTGTGTTGTTACTTCTATTCTTCTTTCATTTTCGAAGGAACGCTGACGACGACGACGACGACGACGACCGACGCGACGACGACGTTTACTATATATATATATATAGTGTAATTCTTCTTCTTCTTTTTATTTTTGGATCTTTGCTCCGACCGCGCGCGAACCAAATTTCTGTTTTTTTTTGTGCCGTGGTTTGTTAACTAACATTCTACATGCTCGATGGATACGGTATAGTATCCCTCGTAGTATCCTTTCCTTCTATTGATTATTTATATTCTATATGAGGTTAGTCCGGACTGACAAATAGACAACAATTTAACCAACCAAGGAACGTATTCTCTTTGAAAGGAACATAACATATTTTATTTAGATTAAGTACCTACTCCTACTCCAAGAAAAAATGATTTACAAAGTGAAATGAAATATTTATTTGAATATTTTGAATATATTCTCCTATAAAGTGGGGGAACCTGTTTTACCTAGGCCACTTTTTGCTATTTTGTTTTTTTTTTAAATAACGGTGGGATCCAGATTAGTTTACTAAGTATGTAAGCAAAGATACACTATCCAGGTACAAAATGTATTACTATAATATGATTTTTTTTATAGATTTTAGAATATATAGCGTTTTTTTAAAAAAGTGAAAAAGTGTCCATGGTACAACATCCCTGATTTACCTTGGACACCCCTCTGTTGTACCTTGGCCATACTAGTTTAGAGTTAAGAAAAAAACTGTTTTATCTGTTATTAAATGGTTTATTATGTATTATGCAACTATTTATTAATATAAAGAGATCAAAAATCTTAAAGCTAACATAAATCTTTTCATTATTTATAACAATCAGAAAATGTTTATTAAATCAATCAACTACATTATATATAACAATCAACTTACAACAAAATTTCAGTCTCTATAATCAGACTTGATGATTTATATCTACCGACTATTCATATTATTAATAAGTAGGAAAACCTTAACAAAAGTCCCAATATTTTGCAAACTGAAAAGCCAGTTTTTTGACATCTTTCAATGTTAATCCAAACTGTAGATAGGCTGCCTCTTTGATATAGTCCACAAGCATTTTATCTTCTTCATCTGTGAATACTTTTTTAACTGCAAGATGATTAGATTACGCAAGTCTTTTACCGAGGTACCTTCCTTTATGCAGTGACGATAGTAACGTCTTAAGGTAGTTCTTGGTATTTGATAATGTTTTGAGGCACCAAGAAGTGAAAACTTTTTCTCCTTTAAATGTTTTATTGCATTTTCCATATTTTTCTCGTCCAATGCAGCTCTTTTCTTCTTCAGCTTACTCCGCGGCATATTTCCTAAAAAAAATTACAAATTTATTGTGAGGAAACTTAAAAAATACGTTCAAATATTGTAATTGTCCAAGTTAGAACACCATGTTGTACCATGGCCAGTGTCCAAAGTACAAAGCTTTTTTGGGGGCCAAGGTACAACATTGAGTAATTTTTCATTGGCGACCTATTTTGACTCACTTTGATTAAAGGTTAGTTCGAAACACTTAGCACATTTTGATACCTATCTATGCTTTTATACTTTGCATTTATTAGTTTTGTGATATGTACACAACATTCTAAATAAATAGACATGAAACAAAGCTCGAAAAACTTATTTTTTGCGGTGTAATTGAATAATTGTTTATTTTCGTCGCACTCACACGGCACTGACGTTTTGCAACTAACTTGACGTTGGAGTTGACAAATGACGTTTCAAATGCCATAGACAATTTATAACAAACACGCGGTATTTTTGAAATAAACCCGTTTGACCAAGGTACAAATGGGTCCAAGGTACAACACCTTCCCCTGCTCTTCCATAGATATGTAAGAATAGTATGTGCTCTTCTGTACACAAACTAAAATAGGGATGTTATGTTCTGTTTATCTTTAGCCCACTAACAGTTATTGTATTTTGAATGTATTCTCTTTGGCACCAACAATCAAAATATTTTTCAGATAATCATACTGTATATTTTGTTGTTTTGAGTCTAATTTGCCGAAACAAAATAAAATGAAGAAACTATGGAGCCGATGTTTTCCCGATAAATCTGTGCGTAGCAAAAAATCTAATTGTTCAGATGTTGAAAGTGAATCTGCAAATGTTGAAAGTGTTGAAATCAATGCAAAAGAGGATCACCGTGACGATCGAAAGAATCAAATGAACATAAACGACTTCCCATCGGAAATATTGTATTTAATAATTGAAAAACTGGATAAAGAAGATCTTTTTTACTGTTTTTTCGTATGTAGATTATGGAGAAGCATTTTCTTCAGAATAACACGCACGGGAAAGGTAAATACGACATTTAACATTTTGTTTTCGTTGTTCACTTCAACGCCAGACCAGCACACAATCAATGATACAAAAGATTGTCTGAGCAACCTCTTGTGGAGATGCTTCCCTGGCTTATCATCCCCCTACTGCTTTAGTTAGAGATGGAGTTAGTTGTAGTCTTAGTTGGAGACAGTTCCCCAATACTCCACCCTGCATGTTCATTAAAAAACTTTTTCATAATAATTGAGCTAGTCAGAGGTGTTCACAACTTCTTCCATGATGGTGCTATGATTAGGTTAATTCATAATTCATTTATTGTTTGTGAATCCGGTAGTTTACAGTCAGTACATAATACTTATTTTAAATCTCTGATTTCTGCCATAGGTGTATAAAAATATCACTAAACATTTTAAAAGTATCGTGACAATCAGTATAATTTTGAGTAAAAGCATGCAATTGATAGAATAACTGATCAAATAGTGTAGCACTGTTATACTTTGCTACTGGTGTTACTTAATCTTATGAAATCATAAAAACCATGTTTACTCCAATATTATATATTTTACACTGAATCACTTTGACATCATTCTTGACAACCATCGAAAATTGAACTTTCAGAAGTTCAATTTTCGATGGTTGTCAAGAAGTTGGAAGTTCAAACAAATCCAAGGAGATAAGTTAGTTATTCACAAAGGTTTTCTAACAGCAATTATAATATTATGATTTATATTTACAACTTTATCATTATCAATCAATTGCAAATTATGAAACTTATGTGAAGGCAAGTTGTACACACAGTACATAGTGAGTGCAGAGTTCCTACTAACAACAGCATCTTGAAGTCATATTTTCTGACATTTATGATTATCCTATACTGGCATACCCAGTGGGAGTATGGTACTTGTGCACTTTGCATGAAATTTGGCAGGGAGGTAAAGGGTATTTATTTACCTGCCTGCTAAGGAGCCTATCCTGCCTAGCCTGTCAATTTAAGTGTGAAAAGGTAACAGACAAACCAACAGAATGACTTGTAAATTGATAACATTAATATTATATATTTTTTTCCTTGTATATGCTGCTTCTAGGCTATAAGCCTGGAAAATTTGATACTGCCAGGACCTTGGAGGATGGCGGCAAGTAGGTTTCTGTCCACCCAGTCATAGTTGGTATTTTTTGCTGAAGTTTCCAACCTCTTTTTTGACTGTAGGCATTTTGATGTCCATATACATGTGCTTGTTGCTCACATGTGGAAGTATGTTGAGCATATTTCAGATGGTCTTCCTTTGGAATCTCTCAAGAATCTCAATATTGCTATTACTAGCTGAACCCCAAAGTTGAATCCCATAGGTCCAGTCCAGATGGGCTTTATGATGCTTTTGTCAACTGTCGGAAATTTAATAATAATAAATAATTCAAATAAAAAAAAAAATATTTTGTGATCCAACTGCTTGCATTTGGTCCAGATATGCTTTTGCCATGTTAGTTGACAGTCCCGGTGTATTCCTCGGTAATTAGAAGGTTAGATTGTGGAACTGGGTTATTGTAGAGAGTAACAGGTGGGCATGTTGCTCCTCTCAGCGTGTAGGTGACTTGCACAGATATCTGTGTTGGCCTTAATGCGCCACTTGTTCAGCTATTCCTCGACTTTTGTAAGGTGCTTCTGTAGATGGTCTGATGCAACTTTCAGATCATTGTAGACTGAGAGCAAGACGCTATCATCTACGTAAGTCGCTGTTGTGGTTGTGTTGTCTAAGGTTGGCAGGTCCGCTGTAAATATGATGTATAGGATTGGCTCTAAGATGCTACCATGTGGCACTCCAGATTTTATTCTGGGCATGTTTGATTGTTCATTTATATTTCGCTTCAAATCATCTATTTTCTAAGTAGGACTCGGACACTTGGAGATTTTCTAAGGAGGAAGTATGAGTGTTGTAGCATTTTATTTATTTTGTACAGGAGCCCATTGTGCCATACCTTTTCAAAAGCCTGGCTTATATTGAAATGAAATGAAATGAAATTTATTGTAGAAACTGTGTACAAACAAGATCTATAAACAACAGTTTATCCATTAATTATGGACATACAATATTTAACTTGTATAACTAGGTAATTTATTGATTATATAATTCTTGAATGGCATAAAAATGTTTTTCAAAGAGCCACCTGCAGAGTTTTGTCTTGAATTTACTAGTAGGCAGTTCTCTTATTTCTCTAGGATTTTTATTATAAACTTTTATTGTCATGGTAGAGCGAGTTTTCCACTCAGTGCAGTTTTGTGTGCGGGCAAGATAAGCCCAGTAGGATCTCTATTTTTTATAATGGAGTTATTTTTGTCTTTGTACATCTTGAAGAATGAAGCATGCTCTTTTACAAAACAGCCAATTTGGAAGATGTATAAGCTAGGTAATGTTAGGAGTTGATGTTTCTTAAAGAGAGGCTTGCATGACTCTAATGGGCCTACTCCATAGACGGCTCTTACACACTTTTTTGAATAATATGAGCTCTTTTGATGTACATAGAGTTACAAAAAGCAAAAGACCATAACCTAGTACTGAGGTGAGGTGTATTGAGGAAGATAGCTGCTTTGCCAGCAATGGGAGAGGGCTGGTACATTTGTGTGACGCGACCTCCGTTGCAGGTTTTTCTGGTTTCAGAATCATTAGTATCTGTGCTATTTTCTATTGCCCAGGGAATATTAGTCGTCTCAGGCAGGCTTTAAATTAATGGACAATGAAAAGTAATCCTTTAGATGGTATTTCTTTAGGAAAATAGCATCAATTTAATCGTATCCCGGTAATTTCGTATTACTTTTGCGAGTTCCTTTGGTGAGACGCTTTTTAAGGGTGAACACATTAGTGCAGCTGATTCTAGGTCTTCAATGTCATTATCAAAGTTTCTGAGTTGTGAATGAGGGTTCTGTGCAGTGCTGATCTGCTCAGGTCATTAACCCTTAGCCACCTAACGTGTTATTGGGTTACACTACCATCTAACGGCGGTCATGCTGACCGCTTATTATTTTAAATTTTTATATGAAAAAAATATTTTTTATGACAAAAATGAAAGACAGATCGTAGCCTTTATTATTTTTTTATTAATTACGTTATTAAACTTTGAAAAAGAAAGTTATACATATTAATGATCAATGCCTCTAATTAACTTAAACATTTGAGACAAAATCCTAGGCATTATAAAAAATCTGAGATGGGTAAAGTAGATGGACTCACAGACGTATAGCTCGCATAATAACGGAAATATTCAAATAACAAAAACCGCTGGAGTCACTGTGACTGCCGCGACGTAAGGTGGTTAAGGGTAAATGTACGACAACCTTTAGTGAATAAAATAAAATACTTAGATAAATAAATATTGTTGAGCAGTTCACACAGCATTATTTTAAGCCCCAATTTAAGCAGAGCTTGTGTTATGGGTACTAGATACCTGATATTAGAAAACATTACATTATTAAACATATAGATAGAAAACATCCAGAGCGCCCTGAACAAATGATCTGCAGATCGTACAACCATTTTTCCTAAGGCGGGAAACAAACCAACCACCTCCTGTGTCGCAGTCCTCCTTTACCCCGATTCAAACTTTATTTGTATTTAGTTTTGTTTTATGCAAGTTGCAAAGTTGCCCTTTCATTTTTCAGGGTAGCATGCTGTGGTGCTTTCTGTACAAACAATATCTCATGGACAGTTATTATCAAGAGAATTCAAATACCAACAATTTGCCCTATATAGAGTTAATAGAGAGTTCCCTGAAGTGGAACTACAAATGCTCGGTATCTCTGTCTAAAAGTGATTATGTTACTGATGTTGCACATATGACTGTTTACAGAGGTAGGTAACTAATCAATCACATTCTTGATTTCCCATTGTATTTCCAACTATACCGTGTCCATTTTAAATGAAGCATAAACGTCAACAAACCGCCCGTACTTAACCTAAAATTCACTTTGTTGGCGCGTCCTTTTATACGTAATTTACATTACTTGTCGATTTTAGATCCTCCCTTCAATAAAAATTGCTTACAATTATATCTGTAACTCGACGCCAAGCAAGTGAGATTTTGTTATTTGTGTTGTATTTTGTTAACTAACATGCTTCATTCAAAATGGATAGGTAAACCATAGTTTCTTCTAGCTTCGGATGCAATGTTTAAAAGTGGTTTTTATCCCATGGGATCTTTAGATATTTAATTATAATTCTAATTAGGAGAACTAAGAGCTGCATGGCCACCTTGCATAGGGGTGTATTGTGCATTTTGCCCCTACCTAAACAAGCCCTAACCAGCCCAGCTCCTTGAAGTACCGGAGCAGGACTTTTGGTGACTGACAGCTTCGTTTCCGCTTTTCTGAGGGCGTGGATGGGGTTGATGCCTATTATTTGATTCCAGGATGAAAAATAAATGTCTTACAAAAATTCAGCCTGTTCAGTTCAGTTAGTTTCGGAAAGAGGTAACAAACATTCATAGATCAAAACTTTCGTACCTACTTGTGAATATTCTGTTACACCACTCTACAGGCCAATTCATATTGCGTGGTAGGTATTTGCTACCCCGCTGGTAATCCTAGTGGGTTTTCGGTAATCTTACTACTAAAATACTCGATGGAATACCGCGCGAAATAAATAAATAATGTTGGACAATTCAGACAGCATTATCTAGCCCCAATCTAAGCAGAGTTTGTGTTAGGGGTACAAATAACTGACTTATTACCTACATACTTATATAGATTGTTTTTATTTTACATACAAAGAAAACATCCAGATCATCCTGAACTGAACAGATATCTGCAGATTGCACGCATAAAGGCACACAACAAACCCCGTGTTAGGCCTACTCGACAATAATATAAATATTATCATCATTTACTTATTGTTTTTCTTTTCAGAATATATAATTGTCTTAACAAAGCATGATGTGAAATACTATGACAAGAAAACATTTAAAATTAAGAAAACAATTCGTCTCGATAAATGTAAGCTATGGTTTTCTTGTTAACTCTTTTTAACCAACTCTAAATAAATAATTTCGTTTTAAAAAACTATAAACCGACTTAAATTTTTATAGTTTCTCATGGATTTTCATGGATTCCACTGTCAGAACTAGACCAAGTTAAAATGGGACCACACGAGAAGCAATTCCCGTGTCCCATTTTATTGTTGTTTTCTGTTTGTTACCTCAGAACTTTTGACTGGGTGGTCCGAATTGCATGATTCTTTTTTTATATGAAAGCTGTGCTTCCCGCGTAGTCCCTTTTTTTAGTCCAATTCGGACAGTGGGATCCTTGAAAAAACTATGTAATTGAAGTCGGTTTATAGTTTTTTAAAACAAAATTATTATCAATTATTCATAATAAAAGTCGTTGGAGATAGGTTGATAAGTGAGATGATTATGGCGATTTTTCGACTTTCGAATTCATCGATTTAGTAAATATTGAAAATCTAAAAACCGTAAATTTAATAAATAAATAAATAAATAATGCTGGACAATTCACACAGCATTATCTAGCCCCTAGCTAAGCAGAGCTTGTGTTATGGGTACTAGATAACTGATATACATAATACAATACACTACATAGATAGATATTTTTTATTATACATAGAAAACATCCAGAACGCCCTGAACAAATATCTGCAGATCGTACACACATTTGTCCCGAGGCGGGAATCGAACCAGCAACCTCCTGCGTAGCAGGCGGACCTTCGCCCACCGTGCCACAGAGGTCGTCAATCTACCGCGCATTGGAGATCGAACGCCCATAAACAAAAACTATAGTTTAAAACTAAATAAATATATATATTTGAGCTTTTGAACAAATAAACTACCCATATCTTATCTACTTAATATTATTAATCAGGGAATGGTGTCGATTCTGTTGTTTTAGAATTTGCTAAAATTAGGATTAAGGGAGGTCAAACATATATTATGATACATTTCAATTCCTTAATCGATTCCTCAATCCTTATTTTAGCTAGTTTTGATGTCAAATATAAAAGATTCATATTCAATTTGATAAGCTATCGTCTACTTGACATTAAATCTTTTTTTTAATTACTTACTTTTAAATGTATCTACTTCTACAACAACAGAATCGACACCATTATTGGAATAAGTAGGTCATTCCTAAAACTTACCGATTTTTAAAACTTTTTAGGTTGTGAATTTATTGAAAATGATTTTATGGTTGCCCGATCAAAAAAATGTAACGGTGGTTACAAATTGCAATTGTTTGGAAAACGTACTATAGATGACAATGAATGGGAATCCCAAATCACACGAGATATAAGTGAAATCGTCACAGCCAAGGAACTTTATGTTCGATTATTCAAGTAAGTGTTTACTCTAACTACGTCTACACTACACAAACTATTAAAATATTAAGTTCTAAATGGGTTCGTGTCCCATCCATCACATATTCCATCAGGAGTCCCACAAGGTTCGATTCTTGGACCGCTGCTGTTTAATATCTTTATTAATGACATCGGCACTGGTTTTAAAAACTCTGACTTTCTCTTATACGCGGATGACATGAAGATATTGATGAATATAAAATCACCCGTAGACCTCTCGCTAAGACTAAAGACCTAGACAACTTACACGCCTACTGTACTGTTAACGTACAAAAATGTGACTGCATATTCTTTCATAGAACAAGTCCCCCGTATCCCGTCAATTATAGTATTGAAGGTGAGTTCCTTAATCGAACTAATACAGTTACTTACTTAGGTATTACTCTAGTTGACCAGCATATTGAAAAGATTACCGCAAAAGCCATGGAGACCCTAGGATTTCTCCTAAGGGTAACTAGAGACTTCAAGTCTCTCAAAACGTTAAAAATATTGTACTACGCATAATATGTTCGGAACAATCTGGAGGTCCCTATTGGTCCCTCTCAGTGTGGATCGGATCACGTGGCGAAAAGAGCAAACATTATGTAGGTAACATAATGTTTGCTCTTTTCGCCACGTGATCCGATTTCGGCTTTCGTTTTCTCGGCCGCTTGTCGGCATTTTTAGCTCTAGTCAAATGGCAACCTTCGTGAGGCAAACGAAATAACGTTTAGAGAACGTTTAGAGAACAATATTTAATTTACAGAATACAAGAGAACCATTGCTTCGTAATACTAAAGCATAACACATTACACATAACACATAAGTAATAACACATTGTGTAGTCATCATTGGAAACACGCAGAAAACCCAGTTGAATGGTATTCACGTTTTCGATGCCGTTATTACGGAAGCAGCGGCGAAATTTTAGCAATGCACCTTGGACTCGATCAAGTTTACTTATTGACAAGCAGAGGCGCCCTATTTTGTCACCAACGTCAAAGAGGTGGAGTTAATATCAAAAGAGTATATAAATTTACCGAGATTATGCAACCTGGCTATGTTCAGTTGGTGCACAAATACAATGTTATTCTCAGCGGTAAGTAATTTGTTCACATCATGATTATCTACCATTGATTTATTAAAAAGGGAAGATAGGTTACGTTCTCCCAGCGCTTACTCAAAAATTGGCATGTGTTACAACTACACGCAAACACATACGCTCACAGTTATATTTCCAGTCCTGTGCAATAGGTACAAAGAACAAAAAAGACGGAAAGACGTACCTAAGACCGAAATGAGACCGAGACAACAATGTTTTTCGCTGGTACGACCGCCCATGCCGCCGGTCAAACGGCGGTTTTTAATAAATCAATGTTATCTACATACTTTTACCAACTGCTCAGTATCGGCTCCCGCACTTTATACAAATACAAAAACAAAAAAAAAGTCTTTATTAAAGTTAGTCTTTATTTGTAACCAAACATTTAGTATAGAGTAAAATTGTGGGCTGACTACTAGTATGGTACAATAAAGAGTTATCTATCTATCTATATCTCTAAAAATTGTGTAACAGAGTCAGCGCCCTCTTCCGCGAATAAAATAATTATGTTCCATCATAAGACAATAAAGAAAATAACAACTAATATATACATAACAAGGTTACCTATACGTGGGTGTTTGCGGTGTGTATGAGTGTGTATGTGTGTGAGAGAGAGTGTGATGTGTGAGTGTGTGTGAGTGGTGTGTGTGTGTGTGTGTATGTAGTAGTGTGGTGCTCCTGAGGACACCGGACTCGTAAGAGTCGGGCAACAGGAGTTACCGCTGTACGTGAGCGAGTGTGTATGAGTGAATAGAGTGTGTAGGTGATGAGACTGTGGTGTTCCTGAGTACACCGGTCTCTTCAGACTCCGGACAACAGACGTTACCACAGTATGCGTGTAGTATGTTTGTATGTATATTAACTCAGCTCTTTTATCGGTGAACCCAATATCTGACCAGAACTTTGCTAATTTGATGTATTAGTTTTTGATTATATTTTGTTTTCTGTAACAGTGCCCGATGGTAGCCCTGGCCGTATCATGCGAATACACGCAGGAGAAGAAAAATTGGGTTATCCGACGTTATACAGATTTGAAATTAGCAGGCTGACATGCGTGGCAGAACACGGCATTGTTCTTTTTCTTGGATTTTCGGATGGAAAGGTATGAATTTCACAGCAATACCACATGAATAGGTACACATCACAGTTTTTAATCACTATAATAATAATATAATAATATTTATTTCTGTAACAATATTACAATCAGTAATTCTATGGTTGAGACCCTCATTTAAGTATAAAAACTTGTGTTAGAGGGTCTCGCTCTTCCATAACAAACGTTACAGATTACAAGTAAGTAAAAAACAAAGCAAAAGTTATTTTTAAATCTAAATGTTCTATTTTAATTGTTAAAATCTAAAATCTAATCTAATTATGGTCTAGTTTATTTATTATAAGGAAGGTAAAATGTGCGATTTGTGAAATATGGGTGTGGTGTGAGTAATGTTAATATGAGTGAGCGATTTGTGAAATATGTGTGTAAATATCTTGGGTGTTGTTAGGAGAGGCCTATGAAATATGATGATGATGAATGTCTAGGGTCCCCCGACGACACCAGTCTCATAAGAGTCTGGGCAACGTGGGACCCAGACATAGTATTATGCATTATACTATTATTATGTTATATAATTATATTATTAATATGTAATTTAGCTTTGTAAATATGTGCACTTATCATTTGTGTATAAAGTAAATAAATACTTAAACTATTTTGCATATTAAAATGTACCATTATGTATGTGAATCATAGGATTTGGGTGGCAAGTATTTTAGGGTGACTAATATTTTGGGCCCCCTGAGGAAACCAGTATTTTATGAGTCTGGGCGGCGGGGGGCCCAGACCAATTATGATATGATTCTCATCAGCGCTTCCGTCTCTTCATAACTTTTTGTTTTTAACCATTTTATGATAACTTTATAGATATACAGAAGCGCACCCTCCGCTTCTGAACTCCGAGAGGATTACCTTGTGTTCTATGTTTTTTTTTAAATATCATACTAATATTTTATATGCGAAAGTTTGTATGAACGGATGGACGTTTGTTACCTCTTTACGCCGAAATCACTGATCGGATCGGGCTGAAATTTTGCATATAGGTGATTCTAATCCTGGAATCAAACATACAACTATTTTTTATCCCATAAATCAGTTCTCGGGGGATAGAAATCACATTTAAACGTTTCTATAGGAAAAACGCGTGCAGCTAGTTTATATTACTTTTTAGATGTTTCGATTAGATCATATTCGTGTTCTTTTTCGTGTATTCTTTGTTTTGAAATTTCAAAGGATGTGCATCAGGGTTCCGTACTCGAAGGTTAAAACGGGACCCTATTACAAAGACTCTGCTGTCCGTATGTCTGTCTGTCTGTCTGTCTAACAAAACAAATAAAAAACATTCGTTAAATATTTTGTAATGTATTATAATAACTCTGGCAATGTGAATAAAGCAAGAGTGCGTGTAAAGAACATGAATAGGTGGAAAAAAATGCTTTTCACCTTACTTGATCAGGGCACTGAATCACCCCCTTTCTGCGGCACCCTGTATAAAGTACGTTCCTTCATAAACTAACGTTAATGGATGTTACTTCTTTACCCCTGAACTACATATTTACGGCATACATGTAAGCTTAGATCTGGATTAGATTGTATCAAGTCGTCTGGATTAGATTGTATCAATCAAAAAGTGATTTTAGGAGTTGTTATCACCCCATTCTCTTAAATCGTCTGCCCGCGACTTCGCGCACGACGTTTCTATGGAACGTTCAAAGGTTATTTATATCCCACGGAATTTATTTATGGCATACAACTTGATACAATCTAATCCAGATCTAAGCTTACATGTATGCCGTAAATATGTAGTTCAGGGGTAAAGATTAATCGGTTATTTCATAATGTTATATTCTCATCGATTCTACGATGAGAATCGTTTAACATTATGAAATAACCGTAAAAATATATATTTGTTTCAGGTCAAAGTAATAAGGCCTATGGATTCGTCAAGAGAATATATAAACAAACATTTAATAGACTTATCTGTCTTCGGAAAGGGACCACCGGCCCCCGTTGTGTCTATAGCTGTTCACGTAGACCAGGGAGAGCAACGTCTTTTTATAGCCACGACTTCGTGTGTTTACCGATTAATTCCTACTTTCTCAAACGAGAAAAATATATGGGATAAGGAAAACATGGCTGGCATATCTTGTGCTCCTAATGTTGAGCTAGTCAACATTTAATCAAACTGAAAATGAAAATAGAGAAGTAGTATCTTAATGGTTACTTCTATGATCTCTGAGTGAATAAGTTCCTGAATAAGCCTACAATAGCCATAGTTATTATTGATCTCCATCCAAATCTTCTTAATCAAGTAAAATGGTGGCGAACAACTAAATTAAATAAGCGTTGATGTCCAACGGACCAAACCGTTATCTCTCTTGACTCATGTACCGGTGTACAGGTATAGTAGAAAAAGTTGTAATTTGGTAGACTTTTTCTTGACAGTTTTAGTCCTCAGCTCAAATGTATTGGTATCAATTCAGTGGCTGCCAAAACTAAACTAAACTAATTTGACAGGACTAAAAATGTTGCCGTCCCTGTCATATCGATCCAAATAATAAAGGATGAAATCATTTTTAACCGACTTCAAAAAAAGGAGGAGGTTCTCAAGTTGTCTGTTTTTTTTTTATGTTTGTTACCTAAGAACTTTTGAATGGGTTATCCGATTTGCATGATTCTTTTTTAATATGAAAGCTGGTGCTTCCCGTGTGGTCCCATTTTTTTCAGTTCTGACAGTGGGATCCATGAAAATTCGTGAAAAAACTGTAAAAATTGAAGTCGGTTTATAGTTTTTTAAACAAAATTAATAAGTCCTGTATGAAATTAGTTTAGTTCAGTTTTGGCTACATCTAAATAGACACCATTTTATCATCTTATGTAAGTTAGTATTTAAAATGATATTGATAGTCAGTTTTAGACTGTAGTTTTAAGATTATGTCGATATAATATGTGTATACTCAACTCGTATATTTATAAAATTGTTATTGATTGAGCAGGTATTATACAGGCTAAAATTTGTATAAAAATATACATCAGTATTTATATAATTAAGTGTTAAAATATTTAATCTTTGGCTATTCCAAGTTTTTAGGGTTCTTAAGTTCCGCCTGAAAGTGTGTAGTGTATGTAGATGCTTAGCATGGGTTTGTATCGGAAAGGAAAAGACTTCATATTTATTTATTTAACAAACAACTTCTTACCTTGTTGTACCTCAGCTGTAAGTAAAAATGTGTTAAAAATGGTCTTGATTTAGATGTCGCCAAAACTTCTGGTTACTTTTATCTATGGTGAGATTTTCTTTGCACGTACTCCGTAACATTGCGGCGGTGTTTCTTAACTGCCTTAAGGTTCCGGGTTAGTCCACCTTGTTATATTATTAGACACGGATGGCACCATACTAAATACACGGACCACACGTTGCCGACGACGGCAATGTATATGCAGTCGTCGACGGTGATGCAACTGCAGTCGTCGACGGCGCGTCGACGACAGTCGAAAACTAATTCCACAGCAGAACTGGGTACTACTAATACCTAATAGTAGTCATTGGTCATTTTTAAATGAAAGGTGCAAAACCTGGCAGTTTTCCATTGCAACACTCTAAATGGATTCATACTGTGATCTCAACTTAAACTCACCTACATTTCTCTAAGACCTGATTAAATGAATGCTATGAATAGTGAATACTAAAATTATGACATCCATTTTGTTTCGATTGATAAGGGACCCCAATATTTTTAGAATTGTGTAATTAGTTTAGTTGTGTCGACATCTGAATTAGCACCATTATTATTTATAATATTCAATAAAATAAAATAAAAGAGTACTTTTCTTAAAAAATATTGTTGATACTTTTTTATAAAAATATATTGACTACTTGATCCTAAAAGGATTCATAAATTGCATAACTTTTTAAGCCTGCCTAGTTTTGCTACTATCTGCTCCATTATATTTAATATGTAACGAAACGTGTGCTGGTTTATTTGCTGGTCTATACATACAACTGCTGAAAAAGATCATGTACTCGCTACTGCGTAGGTCTCAAGTGTGTAAAAATAAAACGTTTAATTGTGTCTTAAACTAAGATATTTGTTCAGGGCGTGCTGGCTGTTTTCTATGCACGTAATAATAAAAAATATCTTTTTATAGGTATTGTACTCGTATTATGTATACCAGTTATCTAGTTCCCATAACACAAGCTCTGCTTAGCTTAGCACATGAATTATTTATTTATAAAGCTGTATTATGATTCACGGCCCTTTATAATACAATCTATGTACTTAGGTATATGAACCATAAAGTAGTGGGTATTTATAATCTTATAGTCTACTATAGAATTTGTATGTTTTATTAAATTGCCATTCGATAAATGTGGGTATTACACATAAGGGTCTAAAATTTATATTAAAATAAACATTATATCTTATGCTATAGCATGGCACTTCGATGTTTTTAGAGGTTTTTTATTCCGTCTAAAATAGTATGTAATAATTATGTATAATGATTATTACTTATCATGGGTTTAATTCGGAAAGAAAAAGACTAGTTAAGTTTTCTTATTTATTCAACAAACAATGTACCTACTTAGGTACTGTAGTACTTACCTACCTAATTAGTTGTAAGTAAAAATTTGTTAAGCAATTGGTCTCAATTTAGATGTTGCCAAAAGTAAACTGTATTACAGTTATAAAAATTATGGTTTCTGTTTTGTTTCGATCGATAAGTTAGGAACGGGACGGCAATAATTTAAGCCCTGTGAAATTAGTTTAGTTTTGTCGACATATGAATTGACACCATTATTATTTATTAGGTATATTCTATATAATATAACCAAAAAAGGATTTGTACCTTGCTTGAAAATTGTAACCGATAGTTTTTAATATTATTGAGTCATAACTTTTTAAACATAACTTTCCTAGGTTCGCCACTTTGTGCGCAAATAAGTACTATTAATGGGTACAATATTTAATGCAATCTACTATATCAAACATAATTAGATATTATATAATCAACTATTTATGAAATATTGTAACAATAACCATAAAAAAATCGTCAAGTTGATCTCTAGCTTTTCTCAGAATAAATGTTTAACAAGAGATCGCTTTGATATTTATTTTTGGCCTCATCATGAGAACAATCTCCCGTAAGGTTGAATTTTTGATTAATTTTCATAAAACGTAATATTTAATAATAATCATTGGGTGATTTCTAATATCATTTCCACAATTTAACATTTCCTACAACACTATTTGTGTACCAGACACATAACTTTTGATATGATAAGAGTTTAATATTCTATGATTATTTTATAAACGCTCCTAACTCTCGTTTACTTCTTCTCTCGTCAAAATATCATCAAAATTTAACTATCCTCTAATGCCGGCAGTACACACTCTGCGAGTCTCTCGTTAATGAGTGCTCGAGACATTCACAATGTACACACTCCACTCAACAAAAGACACATTTTTGGTCTCATCCGTGGCTAGACAAGTGCACTGTCATTGTGTAGGTAGTAACTTACACACGCGTGCTCAGCCTATCTCGGTATATCTCACCAAGCACGTACTGCCGCTATCACTACCAAAAACGAGTCGGTAGTTTTGGCGATTCTAATTCGCCTTTGAGCCCCCTTGGGCACTCTAGCCCGTCTCGTGGCGCGCAAGAGAATTTCGATCACAACCTCGTGGGTTTAAGGTTTATATTATCGGTCTGTGGCGTTGGGGTTCGTGTAAGAGAAGCCTCTGAAAGGTTCCTGGTCCATTGAGCGGATGACGTGCGGCTCGACGGCAGTGAGACGTGGTCGCTCGCCCGTGAACTCTCGATCGAAGTATTGGGTGTCGAGTGGGTGTCTCTGCGGGGCAAATGTCGTTTATTACAAGCAACTAAGATATCTTATTGGTAAGTTTGATACCCGTAGGTAGCTTACCGCTAAATACTCAAATGCAACTCAGATTTAAGCACGTCTGAAGTCGCGATTATTTACAGTTTACAATAAATATCTGTCAAAAATTTGTCGTTCGTTGAGACGTGCTAAATCTAATTTGCATTTGAGTATGTAAGGAAGCAGATTAGCTTATCATAAGGTTATCAATCATACCACACGTGGCTTGAACGGTGTTTCCAGCTCGCGCCTCTCCAGCTTGTCCCAATGCACGGGGTGGAAGAAGTCCTGCTCCCTGACGTCTCCGTGCATGCAGTCCGTGCCGCCGAGCCGCGTTTTCGCGTCTTTGTCCAAAAGCTGGAAACATTAGGTACGTCATTTTAGTCTTCCTCCCTTCGAATCTTGTTCCAATTTGTATATTTTTGTTTTGGAAAATAATTAAGCTTGGGGGGTAAGTTGATTAAAAGGGTGAAGACAAAGCCGTGATTCGAAAATTGTTGACATGTTTAATGATACAAAGTTTGCGTTAACTTTATTTTCTATGGAAATATCAAAGTTATGTAAACTTCCCGCTTGGAGCGCTGTCACGTTTCCATTGAAAATAAAGTACCGCAAACTTTGTAGTAAATAGTATGGTAATACATACTCAGCATACTAACATGTATTATTCTAGTCTATTTACAACCTCAACCTCAACAGTCTGTATTGGTCTACTGCTGGACGCACGTCTCCTCCTGATAAGCGCCTTATTGGCGTCTATCTCATGGGGGGTAGTGCCCATAATCTCCACGCTGGGCATGCTGGTTGGGCTCGCATTTCGGTGGTAGAATAGTTCTGCAATAGTCTCTGAATAGCCCTGCCCGCCCAGCGGTGGATATGCCTTAGTCGCCTCTTACGACACCTACGGGAAGAGTTGGGGTGGTGCAATTTCTAAGCCAGCACCACACAGCTATTTTGCATCATTTATCATGTACCTACCTACCTCCTTAATATGTACGGTTATTAACAGTAAGCATATTCCGCCCCAATTCTTCCCGTGGGTGTCGTAAGAGGCGACTAAGGGATATCTTCTGGGGGGCGGGCAGCAGCGCCCCCTGCAGAACAAATCTTCCACCAAACTGCGATCCAACCCGCATGCCCAGCGTGGGGATTATGGGCAACCCCCCCCCCCCATGAGTTAAACGCCAATAAGGCGTTTATCAAGGGGAGGCCTGCGTCCAGCAGCAGACTGATACAGGCTGTGGATGGATGGATATTCCGTTATGACTTCAATTTGGTAACTTACTCTAGTCAGTATTGTAAGTGCTTCCCTCGAGAGGAATCGCGGATAGGACGGCATCTCGTTGCAAATCGACCAGAACAGCTCGTCTTCATCACAACCGCTGAACGGACTCTGGCCTATCAGCATCTCGTACAGTAGGACTCCGAATGACCACCAGTCCACCGTCTGATTGTATTTCAGTCCTTTGATGATCTGTACAGCAAAAAAAAATTTTATGTCATTTTTATACATTATAAACAGTAGAAGACTTAATGAGGGTCCTTGAGCGACTCCCTACTATTTATTATCAAATATCCAGAAAAGCTTAATGATTTCTTTAATTAAGGGAAACTATATCGTATATCTTGTATACCTGTGGATGGTAATACGAGTATATATGTACTTACAATAGAAATGAAAAGGCTATAAACAGGAATCTACTGATATTATAATCGGGTTTGTTTTAAATTAAACTATCAACGACTTCATTTTATGGTTTTCTCATAGATTCCATTGTCAGAACTGAACCAAATTTTAATTGGACCACACGGGAATCACCAGCTTTCAAATAAAAAAAAATCATCAAAATCGGATTATCCAGTCAAAAGTTCTGAGGTAACAAACATTGAGAACCTCCTTCTATTTTTTAAGTCTGTTATAAATGATGAAAATGTCCCATCATCAGGGATGAGACGTTGTTGGTGATACTCCAACACAAACAATGTTCGTAGTTAACCCGCTCAAAATACATAAAAGGGGTTCCTGCCATACCAACGTCTTCACGAATGCGTTTGTCACAATAGGCAAGACCTGCAGATAACGCAGTGTCAGTGTTACCACTAACCCTGTATAATGTATTCGAACTTTATTTATGATATTCGTATTAAGTCGTTTACAGGAGCAACGTGTCAGTGTGCTGCCTCATCGGATTATGAGAAAAGCGAGTGCACCTGTGTTTGCGACACTTGAACACTTTAATATGTCCTGCACAAAAGACGATTACTTTCGAAGGGGCCCAGTTCTATAACAGGCTACCCGAAGACGTTAAAAGTGCTGGAACGTTTGGTGTGTTTAGAAACAAATTACAAAAATATATATCTGAGGATGCAACGCTACTGGAATAAGGACCGACGAAAACTAACATATTAATTACCCACTTAGCTTAAGTTTCTCATGTAAGTAACAAATTTGTCGTTAATGAGAAATAAAGATCTTTGAACTGAATATGTCCTGCACACCTGGCCAAGATTCAGCTAGGAGGATGTCTTCATCATCATGAGCCTAGTTCTTACCTCTGGTGCCATATAATCTGGAGTGCCGCAGAAAGTGTCCGCAGTCTTGTCTAAATATATTTGCAGTTTGCACATGCCGAAGTCAGCGATCCGGACATGACCTTCGTAATCCAATAATATGTTGTCCAATTTCAAGTCTCTGTAACACGAAACAAGGTTGGTTTTCTTTACGACTAATTTGTAGCATTGTTTGTTTATTAAATTAAAGATGTCTATTGTAATATAACTTATGTTACATAATGTTGAAAAAATTAAAGTCATTTAAACAAATACTAAATTTTAAGACTAGTTTCTGACAACGAAGGTCAAACTAAGGTTTTCCACGCATTTTACACAAGCTATTAGTAAATTTGCCAGCTTTATTTCTATTTATTGCGTATTTCACAAGAGTTGCACATCTCTTGTGACTTTTCAGCCGTCATTGTTTTTAAACATGCATTCTTCACAAGTAAGTATGTTTGGGATATTATTTGCAATACCTGTAAACAATTCCTCTTTTGTGCAAGAACTTCAATCCTGAGACGATTTCAGCTCCGTAGAACCTCGCTCGCGTCTCCGGGAACCTGCCGCTTTGCTGAATGTGGAACATCAGGTCTCCGCCGTTCAAGTACTCCATCACAAAGAACAGATGAGACTAGAACAAATAAGTATAATACTATCAATAGCTTTGACCCACTCGTTTTTGAAATATTGGCACACGGGTGGGGCAACTTCACACTAATCACGTAATCCTCAACTCAACCTCAACAGCCTTTATTGGTCCACTGCTGGATGCAGGCCTCCTCCTAATAAGCGCCTTATTGGCGTTTATCTCATTGAAGGTATTGCCCATAATCCCCACACTGGGCATGCGGGTTGGGGATCGCAGTTTGGTTATATAATTGTTCTGCAGGGGGCGGTGCTGCCCGCCCCCGGTGGGATATCCCTTAGTCGCCTCTTACGATACCCACGGGAAAACGTGTGATGTGATTACGGGAATCACGTAACCACATCACACTAATATTGTAAATGCGAAATTTTGGATGGATGTATGTTTGTTACCTCTTCAAGCCAAAACTACTGAACGGATCCGGCTGAAATTTTGCATACAGGTTTTTCTAATCATGGAATCAAATATATACTATTTAACTCAGTTCCCATGGGATAAAAATCACCTTTAAACGTTTCCATAGGAACAACGCGTGCAAAGCCGCGAGGCGCCACTAGGAGTACATAATCTACAGATAAGTGTCAGAAATAATCAATTTGTATTTGTATAATACACAATACAATTTTGTATATTGTACACAAATTTTTATATTGTATTAAAAAAAAAATATAGTACTACTCTACCATTAGGTATTGTTAACCTAAACATAACCTAACATAAACCATTAAATAAATAATATTCCATTTCATTAACGCTATCTGCCAAAGGCACGTTGACCCAATCTTCATAATCGGTGATCATTCCTACTTTTGTGGGGGCATTCGTAGGCAAACTCTCAGCTTATATAAAATAACGAAGGTTGGCGGACGCAGACTAGGCGGTCCAGTTCTGTACTCACATCTGTTTGAAAAGTGGCGAAAAGATGGCATAAGTACGGATGATTGGTACCAAGTGCTAGGACTTTCCTCTCGATGAGCGTGCATTCTACGTCGTCATCCTCCAAGACGACGTCTTTCTTCAAACATTTCACGGCGTAGTAGTATTCAGTGTCTCTCAACTCTGCTAGCAATACCTGAAATAAAATAAACACAAAACTAAAATTTCAATACATTATAAATGCTGTGTGCTCTTCTTGATGGGGAAGACTGGGGGGCGGGTAGCAGCACCCCTGCAGAACAATTTTACCACCGAACTGCGATCATCCCGAATCCGCATGTCTAGCGTGAGAATTATGGACTCTAACCCCCATGATATAAAAGTCAAGCCTTAACAGGGGGCTGCGACCAGCAGTGGACTAATAGGCTGATGAGGTGAAGTGCGGATGCCGTGTAAAAGTGCCCAGCATTATTATTTATCTTCACTAATTCAGAGCATGTTGCAATCAAAAAGTTAAACGAAAAAAAAGCGTTACTTAAACAAAATTAACATTTGACAAATGTAGCAGGAAGCGCTTACTGACAGCCCTGCGACGGGGAGTTTTCATTTTATAACTCAAAATATAATGCTTTCTCCGTATTCTTGGCCCGGCCTCAAAGGTAAGTGGGCCAGGCAGCGCTAAACCAGGAAGACGTCCATTCCAACCTCCCTCACGTAATTCGCGATATTCATCCCAATAAACACGTTTACCCAGAGTACCATAAATCAATTTTACTGCGCCGACATCGGTATCTTTAATTGCTGCATGCCAAATTTTGCTAACGGTCTATAAAACCTTCAATATATATAGTGGAACGTTATTTACTAACTCTGCCGTTTCCTGATAATGAAGTAAGCTTGATTCATTAATTTGCTAGGTGAACGACCGGTGGAAGAAACAGAAGCTTAAATTACTGTGACGCACGCGGTTAGAAAGATGCGTTTAGTGATGGTTATTGCGATCAAATTGGCGATGGTAGAGGGGCCGATGACACGTGGCTGCTGACGATAAAGGTGGCCAGTGATGTAGGAGCTAGAAATAGACATTGTCTATAATCTAGTGCCACAATTTGCCACAACAGAATCGCGCAGCAGGCAGGTGAACCGCTTTGATTGCGCGACACGATGCAGGTGGCAAGATGCCATGCCGTGTCGTCGGTGAGATGAGGTTACGGTCAAAAGCAATAGCAATCACTTTATAATTATTTTGAAAAATGCTTTCTAATCTATCCCAATAATTAGTTGATTCATTGACCGTTAAATCACCGTTCAAAGCTGACGCTTCAGAAAGATATAATGAATTCGATTACAACGACATTTGTGTGTGCGTTCATCAAAACGGGCCATTCTGTTGTTTTAGATTTGTCGTTATTTCTTTATGTGTTAGTGGTGATTGAATAATTAACACACGTGATAGCTAGTAAATCACGACGCTCTGACTTTCGTGAGATGTCGGGAATGAGCACGTCTCACGTGAGACGTTGGGAACAACTCCTAAATTGGTTGTTTGTTACGTTGTTGAGGATGGTTTCCTAGATTTGTTAAGATATGTAAAAACAATCAATATTCACGAGACTTTACATGTACGTAGTTATTCGGAATTCTGTTGGTTGTTTTGTTTTATTATCTTCTTTCCTTTTACAGCGTCAGTCGCATAGAGTTGAAGGTGCTTGATACTTTCAGTTCAACTCATCACATGTTTGTTTTGATGCTCTATTTTATCGAGCGATTGTTCAATGTCATCGTCAATCATCTCTGTATCCAACGATACCTTCAAATGATCTTAAGTTCATCGTACTCCAAATGAGATTTGACATTTTGCGGCCTTTGAAGTTGTCTGCGTCATAATCATTCTTAGCTGATCATTCCTTGCCGTTTTTCCCTTTGATTATTTACGACGTTCTCCCGCCGGACTGAGCTGGATCGAATAGATTTGTTTTTTTTTCGCATGTCAAAACAAAAGCAGTATAATTTTTTTATATCTCTACAGTATTTATGAAACACAGTTTTGTAGGAAAATTTGAGTCTTCTGACGTTTTTGCCAGAAACCTCGACGCCAAACGTTTGAACTAGTTTAAAGGTTCGTTTTACGACCTTCCCTTTCTTATTTTTGACGGTATAGAGTGAAAATTACCTAATGTTGTTGATAGCAGAGTGGTTTTTCAGTGACCTGGATTCTATTTTAAAGAGCACAGGTAGTTGTCTATTTCCATTTAATTTCCTCACGGTTTGACACAGTTCTCTTATGCAACGCTACATTAACAGCCTGTAACTCTACACATTATTATTTATGTGCCTGGTGTTATTTTTGGCGAAATAAATTACTTAAATGTTGTTTACACGGAGCTAGCAGTGATTTAATTAATTTAATCAACGTTATGACCGTAATAATCATTCATAAATATCCGCATTAGAAGATCATCCAAGTGGTAATAAATAACTGTGAGTACTGTAACTTCTTATACGGCATTCAGCTGAACACGGACATATTAAACTACTGGTAGAGGTTAGGCTTTCTCGTGCAACTATAAATCTCATAATTATTAAGCGAACATCGTTAATTTTGATAATGATAATGCCTAAAATCTTGATGGCAATGTGTATTTCCGGCAATTTAAATCATGATGGGATGTCATAAAAAGACAGTCTGTACCACTCAGATACTTATTTTTCTGCCACACATTGCCAATCATCGAGTCTCAATGTGAGCGAGATTTTTCTTGGCAAAATCACTTGTTTCAGTTTTCTGTTTATTTCGGGACGACTCCGTTTCCACGTATGCTCTACAAATTGTCTGAGGTGTATTTTCTTGGTAATTATTCGCGATTTTTCGCCTGCTGCTAAGTGGCAGGTATGTGCTAGTTTTGATTATAAATTACTTGTAAATTTATGCCAGTCTTGCCATTTATTTTCTTCGCTTATGTAATGTCTATCACAAGAAACATATACTCGTATGTGCTCTAGAAGACTTTTTCTTGCGCCTACTATAAAATAGAAGCACTCATCGTAAAAATCATACACAATAATAATTTATGAGGAGTAGGTACAGGTATATTAAATTATTTTTATGAAAACAAACCGGAAAGCACTAAGGGCTATGAAAAATATATTGTGTGTTATGTAACAGTCGTTGTTACACATTACGTACGATTTGCGCTCATTGCCATTGGTTGCCCGAATGCAATCACGTTGAAAGTCTGGCACTCGATCGAACTGCACTCAATTGGGTCACCGATAAAAAACAAAGAAGTCAAACTTTTGCGAATACAAATCGGAGCCTGTTTAGTTATCTAAGCCAAATTCCCAGGAGTTCGACTTATATATTGGATAAAAAAAAATAAAAAATTAAATGTGCTTGACTTCGTTTAGCAATTTTATTGTTTCGAGTAGTTGCCATTGTTCTAATTTTGTTATTCTGTTATCGATCTCTAGTATTAGTCATCATGCAACTTGCCCTTGATGTTTTAAATATGTTAGGTATTATATATATGTATGTTAGGTTTTAATGTATCGATCACGCCGATCTCAAAAAATATGGCCTATGTACAATACCTCTATATCTTATTAAGTAAGTTCATGCTTTGTATTAATTGTGTACAATAAAGATTTACAGAATTTCCTATTAGTAGGTACGTTTTAACATAATATAAGTTAGTGTTCAAAAAAGAAGAGTTGTGGCGTTACGGTGAACTAACACTTAGTCGTCCTGCAATGACAACGACAAATTTCAACGCAACAAAAGTTATCAATTGGCATACGAACGCCCTCAATTCCCACGACTCTTCTCATAATGAACAGACCACAGTACATTATATAATTTGTTCAAAGATAATCTTACCTTTCCAAAGCTGCCTTTTCCCAGCACTTTAATGAACTGGAAGTCTTCAATATTGTATTTTCTAAAGCGAGGAATGGACTTTGCTGGTGGTGTGAATCTTCCCGTCTTTCGGAAAATGCTGTAGGCTGTTGATTGCTCTGGAAAGAAAAAAAAAACCTTGATATCTTCGATCTAAGGATCACAATCTATTGTTTTGTGATGGTATCATGATTGAAGTGAAGGTGAGCTGGTGTGAACGACCATTTAGCAGCCAACAAAGAACAAGATGGTACAGACAGACTGATTATTTTGATTTAAAATTTGTTTTCGACCCAATTTTTTATAGATAATCTTTATGGTTTACTCGCGTTATTCTGGTTCTTTGCTTTACCTCTTTATCATGTTCAATCTGCTGGAAAAGTCTCAAATAATTTCAATATTTTTGTAAACACCCTACTTTATATTTTACGAGACGTTTAAAGCTTTCAATGCTGCTGACTCCAGCGAGGCGGTCACTTTACCTATTAAAATCCTGATAATATTTGAAATTATGATGTTTATTATTTATTGAAATACTTTATTTACTTTGGCGTGTTTTCATTTAAAGAGTTAATCACACTTAAAACTAGTTTAAGTGTATATACAGAAATTTTGTTATTTCACATATCAATATAGCGTGGTATATCAAATGTCGGGAGTTTAAAGGGATATATCTTAAAGTCAAGCAGAACTACGTATCCATATTTTGGTTAACAACACAATTTGTGTTTATACAAATTCTGTTTAAAATCTGTCTTTCAATGTTGATATATTTCCTATATCCTATTCCTATATGTCAACACATGTAGCCACGTTGTCTGCTCGTGTTTGTTTTGAAGAGTGTAATGGCTTGCTTGATCCAAGTTCATGTTTACATTTCATTCCGCTGTCGTAGTTATGACATAATTCTCTTTAGCATCTGCTATAAATTAATTCTCTTTCACCTCGTAAGAGATCGCAAGCGTCGCTAAAAATATTAGCTCAGACAGAGCAATATCAAGGTCTTCACTTTTAATTTCGTGATAATCACGGGGTTCCTTGCTGACATTCCATAATAAGCGTAACGAAAGGTAGGAATTTAATTTTTCGTCGCGGTAATTTATTTTGTTGACTTGTTGTTCTCCACAAGCTGATGAAAGCATAACAAAGAACTCGTGACCTGACAAAAGAATCACTTATTCGATTTAGGAGATGACACGAGATGTTGTCTTCGACTAAATAAGGAAGAAAAGTCGGGAAAAATAGGTAAATAAACGCGATAAATACCCGTGAATATCACACTTCACACTTATATTATAAATGCGAAAGTTTGTATGGATGTATGGATGGATGTTTGTTACTTCTTCACACCAAAACTACTGGACGGATCTGGCTAAAATTTTGCGTACAGGTAAATATAGTCCTGGAATCAAACATAGGCTACTTTTTACCCCATAAATCAGTTCCCGTGGGATGAAAATCACATTTTAACGTTTCCATAGGAACAACGCGTGCGAAGCCGCGGGGCGCAGCTAGTTTATAATAATGTGTTCTGATCGCGTAAGTTTAAAAAACTTTAAGGAAGAAAAGATTTCAAAAGTAGGGTCTGGAGAGTAGAATATTAAACCTAGATAAATCTGAAGCAATACTGATATAAGCATAATCTACCAACTAACTATCGCCAATGAGAATAAATAATGACTTTAATTGGTGTATTTGGCATTGAAGTTAATAAGTGTCGGATCCATCCTAAAGTAGCACAGCGAACGTTTAGAATAGAACATTATCATTACGAGTGAAATATAGAAGTTCGTAATAATGACGTAGTGTTTACGCACATCAGATTATAGAGCAGGCCAATAGTCTGATAACTGGGTATTACGCGATATCTATTCTATTAGTTGGATATCTTAGAAGAACTTCTTCCCTTCACTTTTACTACATATTTCAGACAAAAATCCTTGTCAATAATTACTACTTTAGAGTTTTTAAGTAGTTCTATATGTTTATAAGCCTTTATTCGCTTTGGTGTTAGTGTGGTATGCACATTTTCTTTCGTCGTCAAGATTGTTAATGTCTTGACGTTATCCAACGGCTGCTTTCGTCAAATTATCTTCAGTGTTGAAGGTATTATTACGCGAAGGCACCTCGTTCGTCCGTTCGTACTTAGTACTAAATCTTCATTTTCCTGTTAGCCTCATTACACAGAATTTGATATATTTCTTCACTGTGGTATGTTAGCTTCTTTATATTTCTTTTTAACAGACTTCAAAAAGGAGGAGGTCCTCAATTAGAGGTAGACTGTTTGTTACCTCAGAACTTTTGACTGGGTGCTCCAATTTCCATGATTCATTTTTATTTAAAAGCTGGTGCTTCCCGTGTGGTCCCATTTTAGTTTGGTGCAGTTCTGACAATGGGAACCATATACTAATTGAAGTAGGTTTATAGTTTTGTAAAACAAAATCAATTATCTTATTACCGAAGTCCTATTTCTTAACGCGTATGAAAATAATAATGTGAGGAGTCGATTGTCTTAGCAGATAACTTTTAGTTCCTTTTTTTAATGTTCAGTTTAATATAGATTTCTCTTATTCTGGTTAACTTCACTTCTATCTTCAGATTTGTTACATTACAGAGTACATATTTACCATGAGTTTCAGTAGGTACTGGAGAAATACAGTTGTTAAACTAATCCAGATTTCCAGCGTCAGCATTCAGGTATTTAGATCTTGTATTTATGAATAATAGCTGACACTGTGCAGACTCTCCGCAGCCAGTTGCTGGTTCATTAAATATCACTGGCAAAGGAACGCGGAACCGCAAATCGGGACGACGACGTGAGAGCTTTCGTGAAAGTCATCATCATCGCGGAAGGATTCCGTTTCGATTTCGCATTTATTTTGAAGAAGATTGAACAAAGCGCTATATTTTTATCGCAAAATGTTTCTCGAAAGATTTCCGCGTGATTGATTCTTTTGTTTTTGTCTGTTTTTCGCTTCTGCGTCATTAGACAAGGATGTTTTATAAACTACGGAGGTACAAAAGGGATCTAAACTTGTCGGTCAAAAATGTTCACATAAGTAATGAATGCAATGTGTTTCACTGAGTGGTTTACAGAATTATCTAATTAATATTTTTACAAGCACTAAAATTTTACAGCTCATGAAAAATATGTTATTGCCGCAAGCACGAACGTTAGATAAGAAAAAGATCGAAACACACAAAGCTTTCGATACGAACACACTGGATCGAGGGTGATCCTACACACAACTTGCTTTAGCGACAGAAAAGCGACAGTACATGCTTATGATGATCCAGCGATCATCTACGCCCTACCACAAACCGACTATCGTGGAGCTTGCAATACGAAGAAGATTATGTAGCACGACAGCTAAGATTTCGATAACTTTAGTCCATTTAGATTAGATAATAAGCATTTAGACTTACAAGATCGAAGCATAAACTCTTTCTTTGCTTGAACTTGAGCTACAGCTTTGCGATTCAATGATGATCAATACTTTTTTGCACTCTAGGTCTTAGGTTATTAATGAGCTCACGACATTCTGCCTTAAAGTGCGTGCAAAAGACTTAGGTACCTAAGTGAGTTGAATCTCGACAGTTGGGTTCAATAAAATGTAACACTCGAACTTAATTCAAATAGCCATTGATGAAACAGTGTTACTGATTCCATATTTACTTTTACACCTCGATAAAAAACTTGTCGAGTTTGCTATACTTTTCAGGCCAATCCAGCTTAATCTATCAGTCTATTTGCTGTCAACGTATCGCAAGCGTTACGATAGCATTTTCCTGACAAGATTACTTCTCACCAAGCTCCAGTTCCGAATCGCCGACCTGTCCGTCCGGAGCGGAAGCATTGCTCGACGACGGTCCAGGACTCTCGCCACCTGAACATGGATAAAGTCATTTGCTCTAACAGTAAGGACTGTTAGAGCATAAACTACTTCATAAACTGATTTGCAAAGCTTTCGTATAACTGCTTGAAATTTGAAATGGACATAACGTTTCGGAGTCAAATCTGCCGACAGAAATTAGTAATTTGTAATTTATTTTTATTCAGTAACTAACACGATTTTTGTAAAATAATTAATAAATTAAGAAGTTGTGTTGTGTCTTACAGACGGGTTTCTTCTTTATTTTCATCAACTATCCAAAATTGCTAGATTGTAAGAGGGCTGAGGCCTTGCGATTTCAAATCAGTTTATGAATTTGCTTTAAAATAAGAAACAAACAGATAATGGAAAATGTTGAAGAAATTCGTGTCAATGTTTTCGGAAGCATAATAGAAGACAGGTTATGTAGAGACAAACGAAAAAAAATGCCCAAAAATTGTTGTCTTGTTTATTTTATGAGAATACTTACTATAACAATACATACGAAAAATTAACAACTTAAAAGGTTTAAATCAAATCCTAAGAAAATGTAATTTAAAATATACTTTCCTGTATGAACTTTCTAAGAAACGTGCCTTCACAACAATTAGATTTTTCCAAGATAGCTCGATGTTCGGTAAAACAAATCCTAGACGAAACAATTAGCGAATGTACTTTGTAAACACGAGCTAGTTGAAAATAAAAATAGCACCTATTTGTGACGTTTGAAATTCAGCCAATTGAATCTGTAGGTACTTATTGATCGACTTGTCACGAGACTCAAGCGCATACCTGCCTCGCATCTCTTCGGGAAATACATTGATCAAACTTTGATCTATCGAACCCCAAAGATTCAACTTTCCAAGCTTTATTGATTTTGGTAGACGTAAATAGATGAACCCCAAAATAAACAAGGTTGACAAAAGATTTATTTCTGAAAGGTTAACTTAAAGATGCAATTGATTTTATACAGGTGAGTGGTGAAAGATTGGCCTTTATCCAAGTGATCCTTTACACCTACGTCGTTGCACGTTCACAAACATAAATACGCAGTTTATGACCACTTTAATGTTTGTTACAACAGAAGTGACAGGCGACAATATTAAAGTGGCTACCGCCCTAAAACTCGGATGTAATACAGAACCCCAATCTCGCGATGTCAATGGTGACTACAGTTTTACTACCAATACTAAAACTATCGAGAAAAGTAATGTTAATTCTTTAATTTGCACAAAGGCTTGTAAAAATCAAGATAAATTACCCAATAACGTTTATAAATAAATTTAACAGACGTAGGTTCGGTACCTGACTAGCCAATAAAACATAGCTTATTTTAAGCGAGACATCTGACGTTGGCATGACGCTACTATTCCTTGTTCCATCGATTCTACTATAGCATCCATGATATCATCCACTGGAAAATACAAACCCCTTTTAGATGCAGTCCTCGCTGCCAAAGCTTCCACCAGAAGACGCTGATTAACGCCGCACAGGTTCGCTGTTAACTTCTCACATTTCCGATGACAGTTTACATCGCAGTCTAAAACAAATAACAGCTTTTCGTCGCTCCTGCGTCCGCAAGGAGGTCTATTTACATATCTACATAGTCAGTCGCTCAAAGCCATGCGACAGCATCATGCGATAATGATTATGAGTGTTACGGGCGGGTCCCATGATGCTATGTGTGAATGATATTACCTTTTTTGATTTGCAAGAAACTGGCAGGAGATGTCGGCGCTGAGGAGTCGAAGCCAGAGTCGTTTGAGCCCGTCGACGTCCGCCCGTCAGGGTTGTTCTCGCACTCATAGAATTCACAACATTCTTCACTAGAGTCTGATTCCTCTTCTTCAGAAGATTCCTCTTCCGAAGTTGAGTCTGAATCAGAATTGATAACTTGAGGAGCTCTCTTTTTGAGGGGTCTAGGCGTTGCTATCAATGGTTTAGTTGCTTTTTCTTCCTTAACTGGTTTTGAATGGCTAAGCTTAACTTGCTTTATGGATGGTACCTTGAGCTCATGAGAATCTTTGTTTTCGTTAATACCTTTTCCAGCCTTATTTTCCTCTCCTGTCTGTTCTTGTGTTGTGACTTGTTCGTCACTTGCCACTATTTCATTTGGAATGTCTGTGGTTTTAATAATTTCTGAAGATGAGCCATTTTCATTGGAATTACTTGAATCCGCTACTGAACTATCTAAAACGAGTTTAACTTCTAACTCTGTTGGTATTTCAACCGTAACACTAGATTCCACTTCTTGCACATTTTTGGTGACGTTTTCTATCATAACACTTTTTTCAGTAGTCTTATTTATTATGGATTTCGATGTTGATGTACTGTCGCTCAAGACAGGTTTCTTACAGGTTTCACACATTTTTTCTTTCAAAACACTGCTCGTTTTTTCCCTTTTTATTTCTACGTTACGCCCTATGCTGTTCTTTTGACCTTTGGTTTCTGCTTTATTTGTTTTTTTCTTTGAGTTCTGAGTCTTTTCAGTTTTTTCATCTTTTTGCAAAATGATTTTTGTGTTGTCAGGTTTAACAATATTAGTTTTAGCATCTTTCAACGGTTCTACGGGTTCTCCTATTGATGATTCTGGTTGTTTTTCTTCTATTTTACTCGTAGCTTGTGTTCTTAAAGTCAACACCTCATTTGGTTTTTCTCTTGACGTTTCCGTAGTTAAATCAGTATTCGATTTAGTACTTTCCAACGTTTTACCTTTTGTTGACGTAGAAACTTTGTCAGCCTCTTGCTTTTTGCTTACGTCTAGTGTGGCTGTTGGTGGAATTTCTTCATTTATTTCTGATGAAGTTTTTGACCTTCTTAAGGCGTCTATTAACTTTGTCGATGATTCATTAGTAAGTCTTTCGTCTTTACTTCCTTCGAGTAGATTTTGTATCGGTTCCGTTGTTACATGATTCGTTACCTTTTCTACCGATTTTTCTGTTGTTAATCTTTTGACGCCGGTTTCGGTTTTATCACTTGGATTTGTTGTTATTTTCGCTAATATGGATTTAGAATCTTTCTCCATCCCTTTACTTTTGTTTCTAATCATAGTTTCTAATCCTGGTGTATATTCATGTGCCATTACTAATCTCGCAGAACTATTTAAAGATAAATCTATACCCATATTAGGTTTAGGTTCTTTTTTGAGACTTTTGCCTTCACTTTTTGCTCGTAATGTTAATACTTGTGGTGGTAATTCATTTTTCGCTTTAATTTGGGTGGCACTTAAAGGTAAATTGATTTCAGTTGCTAACTCTGTTATAATTTTTGAATTTTGATTTAGATTACTGCCTTCGCTTTTGGTCCGTTTTAGTGTTAATGTAACATCAGTAACAGTTTTTGCACCAGGAATGTCGGCTTCAACAGATTTTTTGAGATCAACTTTGGATTTTAAGGCCTTATCTGTATGTTTTTTCGTTTCTGATTGTGTTACTGTTTGAATACTTTTAACAAAATTAGCCTTAGTTTCTTCCACACTGTTATTTATTTTTATATTCTCACTATCAAATTTCGGCAAGTTATCTTCAAATGATATTTTAGAATTACTGCTATCTTTAGAAGTTTGAGCAGTTTCCTCCATAATTTCAGCATCTTGACGTATCAGTTTTCTCTTACTACTATCAAATACAAGATTATCTTTCTTTGCCTCTGTAGATATCCCTGTTGAAATAGATTTGCTTGATTTATCGGAACTTATTATAGCCGTTCTGTTTTCCAATTCGTTAACAACGTCTTCAGTATTTGGCTTGGAAATTAAAGCTAAATTGGAACCCATTTCTTGATTAATTACATTATTTTCATCACTCACTAATTCGCTTGAAGCATCGGTTTCGTCATCTTCAGGGAACCATAAAAACGCTCTTTTATTTTTCTCTTTTGCTTCTTCTAGATTCTGTTTTCTTTTTACTAAGTATACAGTTTCTCTTTTCCCAATTTTTGCCCAAAAATTACCATCATCCGGCTCAGGAGAAATAGGCTCATTGCCTTTCATCTTTAAAGATTTTTGCTTTATACTATTGCGTTCTTTTGCTCTCCTTAAATTATTTTTTGGACCTTGCAATGTAATATCTTGAACAGGCATTTCGTCCGTTTCATATGTAAACGATACCTCTTTTTTAGGCATATGGTGTTTTTCTTCTACGGTAATATTTTCGATCCTAAATTTTAATGGACTAGATGGAGGTGAAATCTCCACAGAAGCTGTGATCTTTGCCTTCACTTTTGTTTGTTTTTCTGACTTCTCTTCTTTAGGTGAAAACCTCTCTTGTATAGAGGGTAAATCCATAGGTTCTTTGACCTCCTTAGGCAATTCCGTAATCGAGTCTAATCTACAAATACTCCCACCAGAGTGAGATTTTTTCAAACTTCGTCCTTTTGTCAGGTTTCTAGAGTCTTTGTTAAGTTGAGAATCTTTCTTTATAGATTTTATAAGTGTATCGTGCAAAGAATGATCTGATTTTGTTGTCTTTAAAGGATTTCCCTTATCATCTATTTTCCTTCTTTTTATAGAATTCGACGAGAATAATTTATTTTGAGTTTCGTCTGTAATGCCAATTTTGCTTATATCTAATGAAACGGTACTTAAATTTTCACTTCTGATTAATGAATCTAACAAACTTGCCTGCTCCGCCAGCAACTCCATAGAACATCTTCTATCTAGTGATTTACTTGTTGATGGCTCATCACTGTCTAGCAACGGCATACTAGGCACAGAGTTTGAAGATTCTTCCGTGTTACTTGTCTCTACTATATTGTCCTTTTCATTCGAATCTTTCACTATAAATTTCTCAACTAATTTAGTTCCAAGAGATTTTTTCTCTTTTTTGTCTACGTAAATCAAATCGTCCGAAAGTTTGTCGCGCCAACTCAAAATTTCGGGCTCTGCAGGTGTAGCCAAACTCTCAGATCTCTCCGCTCCTTTGTTTTCCCCATTATCTTGCGATTGTGGACTTGAAGTAGGTTTGCGAGGGGAATCCTTTTCCTTTCTTTTTATTGTGTGCAATCTTACCACAGTCCTTCCTCGTTTGATCGTGCTTCGTGTCTTACCGGGCGACGAATCGATTCCTGTGACAGGCTTTCCATCTACTCTGGGCATAAAAGGGCTGTTCCCTTTGTCCTTGACGAAGTCATCCTTTTCTTTGACGGGTGCCGGAGCAGGCGCCGGTGGCGGCGAGGGAGCCCGCGTAGAGGTCTCGGTCGGCTTCGGACGGTAACGGTCTCTAGATACATCGATACTCTCAGTGTTTATATTTATAGGACGTTGAATATAATTCGGAGTCCCATACGTTCTGCTCGAAATCGGAATCCTACGGGGGCTGTTTATCCTTATTGGACTGCTGGCACCTCTCTCGGAGATGGGAGTGAGTAGTGGAGAGTAACTCCTGCTTACACCGGGTATCCATCGCGGCGTGAGCGGTGCGCGGGAGTAACTGCTGAGCGAGGAGTGTTTGCTGTAGCTCCCTCCAGGATTTAAGTACGAGGCACTGTACGAGGTCCCTAGCGGGCTGAACGAGCTTTTGTATCCGTAAGATGGGGCCTTATATGTCGTGTGGTAGGACGGTGAACCACCGTAATACATGTTCGAAATGTGTTCGGAAAATAGCGGCATTCTGTCGCGGCATCGACGCGCGAGATTACACCGCGGAGCGCGCGCGCAGACTGGTCGGTGGCCGCCCGCCCACCGCCGCCGCCCAGCGCTAGCCGCGCGACCGAACCAGGTGATTGATTGATGGAATGTAGACAATAATAGACTCTGTGACACTTCGGATGTTTTCGGAAGGAACTTTTCTACACGCTAGTCATTTGTTTATCGTTTACCGATAGAGGAGAGCTTCCCATTGCAGCGGGTCAGCGGGATCCCTAGCGATTAACGCCCGTGCAGCAAACCGCTAAATATAACGCGAAACGCGTGACAAATACGCTAATAGATTCTCGTTTGTAGGTGGATAGAATTGTGTAGCATCTGCTTATTGTATTGTAATGATTCGCTTCTGATAAGATATTTAGCTATTATTATTATCTACTAAATTCACTAAATCTGCAGTCTATAGTGGCTAATTGTATAATCTAAGCTTACTTAATTATGTTAAAATCTAGTGTACTTAAGCTTGAGAAATCGGGGACAAAACTAGTTATTTAGTAGAATAATTTTCATTAATTATCGACCGTGTAATACAATTTATTTGTTTGACTCGTCTTGAACTTCTAGATTAGGAGTATAATCAATATAGATCTTATGTTCAACTATTTGGAATTGATTTATTTTGATGAGTTTCTTGGCAATCAGACAGGTGTTACAGGTGTTCCGAGAATACCTTATAGGTGTTGATTTAATGTTATTACTAGCTTCAGCCCATAGTTTTGCATACATGGTGTAACTATGTAAGTAGTATATTAAGTAATCAAATGTAGCGATAATTTGGCAAGATAATAGTTAATTAAAAAGAAGACTTACAAAGTTGCGGAGATCAGAGCAAAACCTAAACGTTATATTATGATATTCAATAAGCTTTGGTCATAAGTATCTAATAGTATGTAGTATAATGTATTAAGTGTATCAGTTATTTAGTACCCACAGCCCTGCATACCTTGGGGCTAGATTGTGTAACTTAGTTCTTTAATCTTTATTATATTAGTGATATGGTTTAGATACCATAACACCCTAGGAACAAGTACTTAACTTGTAATTTGGTAAAAGCAGTTTTGGCGCATAACAAATTCGGTGCATGTCTCTGCACTGTACTTCTCATTCGCGAGAAAACCATATCTTGTCATCCCGCTCGAAATCGATCTTGTATCGGCGTTTTTGCACACAATAGGGACGTTGCCAGTGACGATAGCAGTGAATTAAATACCCTATATTTATAAAATCTGGTCTTCGTTTTAATTTCGTCTTGCGGGTCAGTAAATTGGCTCTTTGTAAGAATTATGTTTGTTGCTTGCTCGCTATTTTAAATACCAGGAGCACATGCTTACAGCGGAGTTATGAATTTATGAAACTACTGTACTGTTAGCTAAATATAGAAGCTATTTAATTGCATATAAACCTTAAGTGGTCGTTGAAATGTTAATATTACGAATAGCCATTGCTTATTAGTATTTGATAGCCGAAAGCGTATTGCAATTGAGGTCAGTTTGTATTTTTAGCAGAATTCTAAGCACTCCTTACAACGCTTTGAATATTGTCTAAAAATGCAAACATCAATCGTATCAAACATGTACATATGTCATAGAAATGAATTAAAGTCCCAAAAAACGGGTTCGGCGGGATTCGAATCCGCGTTTGTATTTCATATTAAACCAACTTTTTAATCTAGGTAGTGTAAGGGCCGAGAGGAGGGAAGATACCTGCCATCCAATAGCATAGTGTCAAAATAACGTCACATGAACATCACGACATCTGGACGAGTTTTTATTGGCTGTTGATTACACGTCTTTCATCTCCGCTTTTGTAGGAATCGGGTGTAAAATTTGACAAAGTAATGATAACACAAAGCTACGAGATATTATTATGCTTTAGTTAAGGAACCTTTATGGGGTCTACAAGCAAAAATCGGGGAGACAGTCTGGCGGGTTGGTGTGAGAAATATTGTAGGTATCCGCTAGTGATTTTGTGAACTTGTCGGTGGCTCGACCACTGGTGTGTAGGCTTCATTAGATTGAGCAGAGCACTTGAGGCGATGTTAAATATTAGGCACATGCACACTTGTGCGGGAGACAATTGCGCGGAGGACATTTGCGAATACCTCTGGAATTAAAATTCGTACAGTTGCAAATTGCTTTAACCCTCTTTTTAACCGACTTCAAAGAGGGAGGATGTTCTCAATTCGACTGTTTTTTATGTTTGTTACCTCAGTACTTTTGACTGGGTGATCCGATTTTGATGACTCTGTTTTTATTTGAAAGCTGGTGCTTTCCGTGTGGTCCCATTTCAATTTGGTCCAGTATTGACAACGGCTTTCATGAGAAAACCATAAAATTGAAGTCGGTTTATAGTTTTTTTTAAACAAACCCAATTATTCTACAATTACCTTTCGTATGTTTTTCTGTCCCTTACCCTTTGCTATTCCCCTTGTATACAAGACCGACTCTATCCCCCTTATTCATCTGCTGACTGAGACGTCTGCTAACTTAGCACACTGCTAAATCTCACTCTGTCTTCTTCTATTGACACAAGTCAAATTAAACTACTTAAATAACTTTGCCACACATTTTCACAGCTGTTTTTTGTAAGCAGACCAATATAAATAAGGGGGTAAGACTCTACGCGATTTGCACAGAGTCGTAGTAAGTGCTACGAAAACTTCGTAGAGCGTGCTACGACGCTACGCCGGACCCACGTAGCAAACGAAAGATTTCAACGGGCTCTCACTTCTGTAGACCTACATTAAACTAATACTCATGCTTCTAAAACTCGAAGCTTATAAAAGTTGTGGTTTTAGATATTTTTTCTTCCATTCGCGCAAATGTCATCTCGCGCAAATAGTGAACCAAAAGTGACAGCAATAACAAAAACAGCAGCAATCGACATTAAATCAGGGCCCTAATTCCACTTAATTAATTGCGTCATCATAACAATGGTGTCTATCGTCTCAGTTACACATTTCGGCATATTAGGTAACTATGATGAAGAAAAACTACACGGGTCATGTAATGTGGAGTTTTTTTCATCTATCGACGATTCTGGGACGATACCATCGTCATTATACAGCGATTGGCCAGCATAATGCGGCCCTGGGGGAGGCGTCAGATATTTCTTGCCTCAGTATTGTAAAGGTACCTTCACACTTGAGCTCCGGCTTGAAGAAGCCGTACAGAAGACCGCCGCAGTGGTCGCAAAACGTCGGAGACACGAACTGGTGTGGTCTGAACCGGTGCGGCACGTCTACTTTGAACCTCTCTCGGAGGTACTGGAACAAAAAACAAAAAGGTGTAAAAATGATCGTGGGAATTAAACATCAGTTCTTTCTTTGGATAATACTCTGATGACGCTTCAATGTATAGTACCTGGATGACCGATCTTCGCTCGGTTTTTTTGTTGGTATTTTTTTATAGTATTAAGAAATTATAGTATTATTATTCGCCAATAGATGTCAAGAAGAGTCATATTTTTCAGTTTAGTGCTTAAGTTGATTAGGATAAAGTTGATTATTAAAACACGAATAAAATACTATTACTTACAATAAAATACTATTGCATTGGCGAATAAGGGGAGACTCTTCCGCGACTATTCCTGACATCTATTGAGATGTCAGGAAGAGTCAATAGACTACGATAAAGTTGATGAGAATATATTGAATTTCTCGCCCCCGAAACCCTCTGTATACAAAATTTCATGAAAATCGTTGGAGCCGTTTCCGAGATTCAGGTGTTCAGATTATACAGGGTGTCCCAGAAATAGTGGATAATCCTGCACGTGCGTGTGCGGGGGAAGGGATGGGACCCCACAACCCCACAAAAAAGTATCTATCTCCACGTCCACGGTCTACGACATTTTTTGTAAAATTTTAATATATCCCCGGTTTCTTCACATTTGTGGACATCACGTCCGCTCAAATAGGCTATAAGGAATAAGGTGTTGATTTTATCTTCACTTAAATTTTTTGTTTACTTGTGGAAGAAGGTAATGCCTATTTTCCGCATTGATACCTATTATTTGTGCAAAAACCTGTATTTTAATTTTAACTTTATGTTTTCCTTGTAGCGCAATACTACACACTAGCAACGCCCCGCGGTTTCAACCGCGTAGTTCCCGTTCTCGTGGGAATTCCGGGATAAAATATAGCCTATGTCACTCCTTCAGCTTTTAATGAGAATTATTTTTTTAATTCGGTCCAGTAGTTTCGGAGCCTATTCAATACAAACAAACAATCAAATCTTTCCTCTATAGAATATTATATAGCAAGCCGGGGCTAGCAACTATTCACTTCACAGAAAAATCACCCTAGTGGTGGTAAGGCGCAATCATCGCCAAACGTAATGCCTATCCAGTTTGAAGCTATTTTGCTTTGCGTTAAAAACAAAAGATATCGAGCAAGCCGGGGTTAGCAACTATTCACTTCACAGAAAAATCACCCTAGTGGTGGTAAGGCGCAATCATCGCCAAACGTAATGCCTATCCAGTTTGAAGCTATTTTGCTTTGCGTTAAAAACAAAAGATATCGAGCAAGCCGGGGTTAGCAACTATTCACTTCACAGAAAAATCACCCTAGTGGTGGTAAGGCGCAATCATCGCCAAACGTAATGCCTATCCAGTTTGAAGCTATTTTGCTTTGCGTTAAAAACAAAAGATATCGAGCAAGCCGGGGTTAGCAACTATTCACTTCACAGAAAAATCACCCTAGTGGTGGTAAGGCGCAATCATCGCCAAACGTAATGCCTATCCAGTTTGAAGCTATTTTGCTTTGCGTTAAAAACAAAAGATATCGAGCAAGCCGGGGTTAGCAACTATTCACTTCACAGAAAAATCACCCTAGTGGTGGTAAGGCGCAATCATCGCCAAACGTAATGCCTATTCAGTTTGAAGCTATTTTGCTTTGCGTTAAAAACAAAAGATATCGAGCAAGCCGGGGCTAGCAACTATTCACTTCACAGAAAAATCACCCTAGTGGTGGTAAGGCGCAATCATCGCCAAACGTAATGCCTATCCAGTTTGAAGCTATTTTGCTTTGCGTTAAAAACAAAAGATATCGAGCAAGCCGGGGTTAGCAACTATTCACTTCACAGAAAAATCACCCTAG
Source organism: Eupithecia tripunctaria (assembly GCA_955876795.1). Lineage (NCBI taxonomy): Eukaryota > Metazoa > Arthropoda > Insecta > Lepidoptera > Geometridae > Eupithecia > Eupithecia tripunctaria. The sequence goes on from OY041604.1 coordinate 3,400,111, forward strand.
TGGTGGTAAGGCGCAATCATCGCCAAACGTAATGCCTATCCAGTTTGAAGCTATTTTGCTTTGCGTTAAAAACAAAAGATATCGAGCAAGCCGGGGTTAGCAACTATTCACTTCACAGAAAAATCACCCTAGTGGTGGTAAGGCGCAATCATCGCCAAACGTAATGCCTATCCAGTTTGAAGCTATTTTGCTTTGCGTTAAAAACAAAAGATATCGAGCAAGCCGGGGTTAGCAACTATTCACTTCACAGAAAAATCACCCTAGTGGTGGTAAGGCGCAATCATCGCCAAACGTAATGCCTATCCAGTTTGAAGCTATTTTGCTTTGCGTTAAAAACAAAAGATATCGAGCAAGCCGGGGTTAGCAACTATTCACTTCACAGAAAAATCACCCTAGTGGTGGTAAGGCGCAATCATCGCCAAACGTAATGCCTATCCAGTTTGAAGCTATTTTGCTTTGCGTTAAAAACAAAAGATATCGAGCAAGCCGGGGTTAGCAACTATTCACTTCACAGAAAAATCACCCTAGTGGTAGTAAGGCGCAATCATCGCCAAACGTAATGCTTATCCAGTTTGAAGCTATTTTGCTTTGCGTTAAAAACAAAAGATATCGAGCAAGCCGGGGTTAGCAACTATTCACTTCACAGAAAAATCACCCTAGTGGTGGTAAGGCGCAATCATCGCCAAACGTAATGCTTATCCAGTTTGAAGCTATTTTGCTTTGCGTTAAAAACAAAAGATATCGAGCAAGCCGGGGTTAGCAACTATTCACTTCACAGAAAAATCACCCTAGTGGTGGTAAGGCGCAATTATCGCCAAACGTAATGCCTATCCAGTTTGAAGCTATTTTGCTTTGCGTTAAAAACAAAAGATATCGAGCAAGCCGGGGCTAGCAACTATTCACTTCACAGAAAAATCACCCTAGTGGTGGTAAGGCGCAATTATCGCCAAACGTAATGCCTATCCAGTTTGAAGCTATTTTGCTTTGCGTTAAAAACAAAAGATATCGAGCAAGCCGGGGCTAGCAACTATTCACTTCACAGAAAAATCACCCTAGTGGTGGTAAGGCGCAATCATCGCCAAACGTAATGCCTATACAGTTTTAAGCTATTTGCTTTGCGTTAAAAACAAAAGATATAGAGCAAATTATTATAAATATTCACGGGTATTTATCGCGTTTATCTACCTATTTTTCCCGACGTCTCAACAGGCTTACACTCTGTCGTGGTCACGGGATGACCAGTACTGGAGCTACCGCCTTTGCGAAGCGGGGGCAATAGGTAAATAAAATAGGTAAACAAACGCGATAGATACCCGTGAAAATTTAAAATAATGTGTTCTGATCGCGTAAGATATAGAGCAAGCCGGGGTTGACAACTATTTACTTCACAGAAAAATCACCCTAGTGGTAGTAGCAATTTTTGCTGACTATACATAACTGCTAGACACCTACCACTGTAGCGTCCGAATGGGCCGAGGAGCCGGGACACTTGCCCAGCAGCTTGCTGTGACATCGCTTGTGCACCGCGGTCTGGCAGGCGGCGCACCGGTAGCCTTGCTTCCCGAACCCCCATAAGAACTCCTTGCAGAAAGCGCAGAACGTCGGTTGACGGAAGAACTTTGCCACGAAACGGTGTCCGTTTACTTCGTGGATCCTGAAAGCAAAATTGAATCCGTTTAGCGTATCTGTCGTCTGTTTGGGCAAGCCAGCACAAAAACATCGTTGCCTACGGCTTCTCACTCGTTTTAAAGTACCCGTCCCCGGTTACCGTTTACCTCTCTGCCAAATTATTTTAAGGTCTGTTCAGCTGTTGAGGCGTGAAAATAAAAGGTAATAAATACACAGACAGACAAAAAAATACTGAGTTGACAAGACTGAACGGTATTTTCACTATTTCTATTATTTCTAAAAGAGTCATCATTATCATCATCATCATCATCAGCCTATATTAGTCCACTGCTGGACATAGGCCTCCCCTAATGAGCGCCATAGCGCCCTGTCTTCAGCTTGACGCATCCAGCATCTGCCTGCAGTCTTTCGCAGATCGTCATCCCACCTGGCCGGAGGGCGCCCTACACTACGTTTGCCGAGTCGCGGTCTCCACTCAAGAACTCGTTTACCCCATCGGTTGTCAGTTCTTCGCGAAATATGGCCGGCCCACTGCCACTTCAGCTTGCTAATTCTCTGAGCTATGTCAATGACTTTGGTTCTCTGTCGGATGTATTCGTTACGAATCCTATCCTTTAGAGAGACTCCGAGCATAGCTTTTTCCATAGCTCGCTGAGCGACCTTGAATTGGTGGACCAACCCTATCGTGAGTGTCCACGTCTCCGCTCCGTAGGTCATAACGGGTAGGACGCACTGATTGAAAACTTTCGTTTTCAAGCATTGCGGTATGGATGACGAGAAGACTCGACGTAGTTTTCCAAACGCTGCCCAGCCCAACTGAATCCTCCTCTTGGCCTCCTTCTCAAAATTGCTTTTATCCAACTGCAGAATTTGCCCAAGGTAAGTATACTCGGAAACAATTTCGAGAGGGTGGCCATGTACGACGATCGGCCCCGGATCAATGAGGCCATTGATCATGACTTTGGTTTTATCCAAATTCATGCCGAGACCGATGCGTCGCGTTTCTAAAAGAGTAGGTACTTATAGATAGGCAGGTAGGCGGTAGTGATTAATGGCACCAATAATTGCACGCGCCAAATATTTTAAACTCGAAGACGCGTATATCAGACAAGGAAGCAAATGGAGCGTCAGCATCATAAGTATCATAGGAAATAAGAATCGAATCTTATGAAATAAAAATCGGATCGAGATAGCTAATTATGAACAACGAAATGTGAAGTTCTAAAAATCTTAAGCCTCTAATACATGTTGGCCCAACGTTACCGATTGACGTAACCAACGTGTAGACGGCACGTTTGCATTGCTTTGCCATCGCTCGGTATCGCTCGCCTAGCTGGCCGAGTGAATACAAGCGCCAACGTGTATGTGTCTTTGCAGTGACTTGTCACTGCTCACGGTCGCTCGCGGCCACTACTCGTCTCACTTCGGAGCCGTGTCGGTTTTTCTGCACAAATCAAAGGCGCTCGGCGAATCGTGTCCACATGTTTGTATAGTTTGTTATGAAATAGTTTGCGTAGACTTGCCAAACGTCTAGCTAGACGGTGGCACTTGCCTTGTATCGATTTGCCTACGCCCGCGTCGGCCAACATGTATTGGGGGCATTAGGCAGACCGACAGAACTCTACGCTACGCGCTACGGATTGCTACGAGTCGTAGCAAAATTCGTAGCCGTAGCCTCTACGACCACAGCTACGACTTCGTAGCAGAACTTTTTTGAATCGGTGCAGGAACGTTACACTGCTACGTCTATTAACGGACTTGCTACAGATTGCTACGAGTCGTAGCAAATTCGTAACTGTTGTCTACGACCTTAGCTACGAAGAGGGTCATTTATTCTCGTTTTAATGTCACGAGTAAAATAGGTGGTTTAAAAAGTGGAAATTTTGGGAAATGATAATTATAAGCGGTAGTGATTGTAGATAATGGGCAACATATAAACAGGTATTTTGGTAAGTGGGAATTTTGGGAATTGTGAATAAAAGTAATTAGGACTCATGTACCGAAAGGATCGTAGCTGATCTTTTTCAGTACCTACGCGTTCCTGCTACTCCTAGTACATAATTGACTTTACGAGTAATAGCGAAATTCGTATACCACAGTTGCGATATCGTCGCAGACAGAATTTATTTGCTGCTTTACGCCTAGCTACGGACTTGCTACAGATGGCTACACATCGTTGCGCGAAATTTGTAGTTGTAGCCCGGCTAGCTAGTTCTGTATACCTCTTTATACTTCATATCGTAACATGAAGTTTGAAGAGGTACCCAGAACCTGGGGATGTTACATACGTAGGGGAGGATTATCTTATCACCGTTATTATGTTCAATTTTGTAGCAGTAGTCAACGTATGTAACATCCCCAGGTTCTGGGTACCTCTTCAAACTTCATGTTACGATATGACTACTGCTACAAAATTGAACATAATAACGGTGATAAGATAATCCTTTATGACACGCCAGTTAGGTAGATAAGGGCTATACTCCAATTCAGAATCCAAGATATTTTATGTCAACAAAAACATTCATCAGTGAAAACTTAACAAAATCATATAACAATAACATAAAACCACAAGGTAATAGCAAGGTTATCAAAAAAAACTAAAACATTTACTTCAACAACGCATCATTTTACGTGTGCAGCGAAAAATGTTTTAATTTGACTTCGAAAATGAAAGAGAGGTCAATAAAATGATGAATGAAAACTTTCAAATACAAAAATTGTTTCGAGCTTCTGTGTTTAGGTTCGATGAAACCAATGTCGTTCAATATTTTCCAACAATATTCCTTAGGTTTTCTAACGACTTTGTATACAAAAAATATCCAGGTTTTTGAATCGGAGTATAGTTGGCTCAAATGCTTACTTGTGATGCTTGATGGCCCCGCGGCGTTGTGTGATCCGCTTGCCCCGGGAGCGGCGCACGGCGGCGCCTTCGCCCTCGCCGCAGCCCGCGCCCGGGAACCACTGCAATCATATACAATACGTAAGTAAGTAATTCAATAAAGTTTCATTGAGACATCCAATCACCTTAGACGAAAAGTTATAGGTACCTACTACATATTTAATTTTCATGTTTAAATTATAAAACATCTATCTTTCTAGTGTGTTCTAGTTATCTAGTACCCATAAAACAAGCTCTGCTTAGTTTACGGCATAAGAATAGAGACTGGCAGGCAGTCTCTATTCTTATGCTTAGGGCTAGATAATGCTGTGTGAATTGTCCAGAATTATGTATTTATTAATATTATTCATTTAATCTTAAGCCCATTGCATCAGGTTTTGTGTCGCTTCTAAAAAACACCTTGAAGACTTTCATAATGGTTTGTTCTTTTCTACCGACGTAGATAGTATTTAGAGGTTGGTACCTATTTATAGGTATCATCTACGTTTTCCAATATATTTATTGTACAAATAACAAACCACTCGCATCAGAAATCAGATACTATAGACTGTATCTATATCGGTATAGTAAGGTACAAATTCCATAGCTCGTCTTTCGTCAAACGTCTGCAATGGTGCCAACATGATTCACAAATCATGAGCTACAGCTTCTTTTCCACTAAACCACTAATCTCTTTATCCTTTTTATCTCTATTTTATGTTAGTTTTTAGGCAATTAATTGTTACCTTGTTCTTAAGCAGGCAATTTAATTACCTACTCTACATCCTGTCTGACAGCATTATATAGGTACCTACGGTTTGGTTGTTTGATTGATTGCCAATATTTATGTTTAGCGGTGAGCTGGCAACCCCATACTAACGTACCTACAGACAGTCCCAGATGGATATTTAAATTGTTAGATAATAAGACAAAGCGTCGACAAAAGAAGCAAAAATTACAGTTGATTTATTTACAACTAGTTGAATAAAATTGATAGCATTCGTGATTGATCTGAGTCTAAAATGTATCTTTCCGTTTCGACTTGGCATGAATGCATTCAGCTGAATTCAAAACACATATCAGCCGTTGGTCCGGCACTATTTACTTTGCAGCTGCACTGCATGCTACGTAAACGAGCAAACAAAGGCGGTGCAATACTATACATACGTACGTTCATGCCATGTTCATGCTAACACGATTGGACGAGACATACCCTGAACCACGATGACATAGCACGTAGGACGCGCGTCGCATCGCCAGCTCACGCTTCTTTGACACTAGCAGAGGCGGATCAACCCATGCACAAATATAGATTTTTATACAAATGTAGCTCCCTTTCCGATGAAGGGACGCAACTACAGATATTTGCATAGAAAGCGTCGCGCTCAAGGCCTGCTAATTCCCTGGCATGAATCCGATTGCATCTTTTAAAGTAGGTAGGTACTGTCGAATAGCCAAATTGAGAGGCAGTTTGTCAGAGATGAATAAAGATGCACATGTGGGGAGACAATGAGTCATACCCTGCTGCATCATCCCTCAATCATCGACAGATGCAGTGGAGCTGAGAACATGGATGTTGGCACGTAAATTTTCCGATATTTGAGGTATTGCGGGTTTCTTTGCCAATTCGTTTCATACAAACGAAGTTTACAAATACAAATAGTTTATTGATACCACGGACAGAATTTAAAAACTAAAAACATAATGCAACGATACTGACGCTAAAGTTTACAACTGTGTCGCGTTGAGTATCGCTGTATCCTGTGGACAGGAAGAACATACCAAATGTACTTATTTAGTCTCCGTTATACCTATTGATTGTATAAAGTTAATATTTTAATAAGTTCATACACCGAAGGTACCATCGAGTACACCTGTCTCATGAGAGTCAGGGCAATGATTAGGTACCTACCTGTCGATGGGGAACCAAAGTTGGGGAAAGTGGACATACCTAATTCATAAATTTAATAAAATAAAATAACGTAAAGTGTGCGCAACTGTAAAGGGTTAAAAGCCAGGCAGATAATTGAAATTTACACTTATTTACCGTTTACAATGAAATTCTAGCTACTAACCCTAACCTAACACAGCTGCTCCCATAAAATCAAAGTCCTTATCAGAGGACTACGAAGGCGTTGAAAAGTTAACTAATGAAAAATTTTAACCAACAATATTATCACGTAAAACCTATCTCTACATATAAATAAACTCTCATAATTTCTTCATAATAGCTTTAAGCGATTAAGTTTAAGACGTTTGTCGAACTCTGTTGTTGAACAATGTTCTATTAACTTATTATTTAAATTTACTCATTATTTTAATTTACTTATATTTTTGTATAAATTTGGCTACTTACTTACATATTTTTTTTTTCATTTTTAGGTTTAGTTTCTTTTGTTTGAACATAACTGTTATTTTGTATAAATAGATCTAGTCTAGATTAGTTTATGTTTCCGTTTCCTTCTGAAACTACAAACATTGTACCTTGCATTGGGAAGACGCTACGCTGCCTTCTGTAACACAGTTTTTAGAAACTAAAACGGAAGACAGAGCTAGAGCCCATAACTTTGTTGTTTGTTATTGATCACAATTAACCACCCTGATGTAAGGGATATATTGAGTTTCTTATTAATATTTTTGTAGGTAGAGCATCGAGCATAAATAAGGTGCAATGACTCTAATTCACTTAAATTTTGTCCACTAGCGGAAGAAGTGTAAAAGAAACCACTAGCAAGTTCATAGCTTATCAACTTAAACATATTTAATAGACTTCAAAAAATGGAGGACGTTTTAAATTCGAATGTGTTTTTTTATGTTTGTTACCAGAACTTTTGATTGGGTGATCCAATGTTCGTGGTTCTTTTTTTATATAAAAGCTGGTTTTGTCTGAATTTGGTTCAGTTCTGACAATGGGATCCATGGAAAAACTATAAAAAATGGAGTCGGTTTAAAGTTTTTTAAATCAAAATTAATTAATATCTGACAATAAAAATACTGAATTGGTAGGTACCGATAAAGTTTAGAGAGGCTACTGTTCCAATCCAATACAAGTTTGATTTATCTCAAATTATCCTTTTAACAGTTCTGTGTCACTCACATGTTACCTGAACAAAACAACAGTACCACCACGCTGCGTCCACGGTGTTCTATTTAAAGCCATGCATTCGCTATAGCACCCAGCCTTGGTGCTCCTCAGATTCTCCCAGTCTGGTTTACGTTGCGATCGTACTGAGTGATTCGATAATACCTACCTACCTACATTGTATCAATTGATTCATGATTTGATTAACTGCAGGAATCTTAGTAAAATTTTCATTTCCAAATTGTATTTCGTTTTTACCTATTTTATTTACTGATCAGGACTCCTGTGTTCGAAAATGTAACTTATTCAAAATTGTATTTTCCAAAATACAATTTTGACTGACGGAAACTGATTTATGGGATAAAAAGTCGCCTTTGTGTTATTCCAGGCTAGGCCTGCATCTACCTGTATCCAAAATTTCAGCCGAATCCGTTCAGTAGTTTTTGCTTGAAAGAGCAACAAATAAACATACAGACATGTTTACAAACTTTCGCGTTTATAATATAAGTAGGATTGGCATTATTAGGTACCTACCTAATGGTGGTGGTTTAGGGTAGCGGTCTTTAAAATCGGACCGCAAAACCTATAATTTAGATTAAAACGTTTGAATCTTTCAATTAACACCATCATTAGAATAAGCATAACCTACAGGAAATAAATTTAATTTCCCAAACAAGTCTGAATCTAGGACTCGCAACACCAATTGAAAACATAAAACTCACTTATCCACACTTTTGTATGTCGTAAAACGAAGAAAACAAGGTTAATAAGCGCTAACACATTCCCAGATTATCAACACAGAAAACTGTCCGACGGGCGCCAGACCGGCTGATTTATTTCAATGAAATTGCTGTCTCAAAACGTTACTCGATCGAAATTGTAAGATATTTCAATCAAGTTTAAATTAAATACCGAGCAACTATATCTCTGTAATCTGTAAACAAACGAAAAGCTCCGAGCAAATAATAGCTTTAGCAATTAATAAATAAGGCAGTAGTATGATGGATGATAGTTTAGTTAGTTTTTAACTAATTAAAATGATGAGTGCACCTGTGAGCGGGTTAACTACAAACCTAGTTTGTGTTGGAAGAAGACCAACGTTTCCCCCTTAACGAGGGACTCATCAGGGTGAGTAGGTTTGTAGTTAACCCGCTTACATTCATAACATAATGAATAGTTTAGTTTGTTTACACACAGTGATATCGTTAAAGAGGAAAGGAAGTGGATCGTAGACTCACGGCGGGTTGAAGGCGGGCGGGCGGGCGCGCGGGGCGAGGCGCGGCCGAGGTCCGGCGGCGCGCCCCCCCGCCCGTGAATATCATCGGCCTCCGCTGACACGCATGGCGAAGCCCTACAAGTAACGCACTAGCAAGTCGGGCGCGCGCGCCGCCGCCGCACTCGCGTATTTATAAACGGAATTCCAAGCGCTATTCGCAGCCGGATACAACTTTTTACACGACTTTCGGCACTTACGTCGTCCGGAGCACTGAAGAGATGGCCTCGGGCTCCTGGAGCGTCTGCGGAGTCCGAGTGACTCACGCCGCCCGCGCCTCCGCAACCACAAACCTAGCACTTAAAATTTAGATACAAATCTTACAAAACGGCCGAAGTATTTAGAGAGATGGTGGCAAATAAATTTATATTTAGACGACCCGGAATGTTTATTTCTCGTTTTAGACTATTGTTGGATTTATTGAATAAGTGCCTGCCTACGTTAGGTAGGTACGAGACTTGCAAGTTAGAAATACCTACCTACCTACAGTAAGTACCTACGTTACATACCTACATGCTACCTACATACATAGCCGTCTAAGCTCCACTTGCACAACGAATGTCTAATTTTGATAAACTTTGACGTATTTTAATGGACATTAAATTATCGTTGTGCAAGTGAGGCTCAATCTAACCGTACTTTAACTAAGCAATTTATTTATTAACTGATTTACCGTAGTTTAATTATCTCTAGGTTTATCTGCGAAAAAGAATCTATTATTTACATTACATGCACCCAAACCTGCAAAACGACCTCAGGGTGTCGTCATCCCACCATAAAATACCAATAAATAGACGAAACGATTGAAACAGTGGTCAGTTTTACGATCGACCTCTACCTGATAGTGTTCCGCGCTATACACAAACAATCCAAGCTTTTTAAACCGAACCCCGAGTTAAAATTAAACAAAAGGAATGCGGTGGGAGCGTTTATTCAAACTCTAGTTGGCGTGAATTCTACATCTATAACAGATTAGCGTATGCTGGAACACTTCTAGATCTAGGCCTAAACTAGAACAGCCACTTCGATTTGGATACTAAGTGCAACGGTCCTACGATCCTCCAGAGCTAACGATTCAAAAATGTAAACAGCGTGTATGATGACTTCAATACCTGAAACGATATCACAAATTAGTAACTAATAAGCAGTTTACCTTATTAACAACTGAGGTACCTAGTTAATGTTTACGTAAATAGTAAGCAGGTCTTATTGTACTATCATGGCCATTGGTTTTTCCAGTTTTGTTTAATAAGTATTAAGATTTTTTTATTTGATTGCTGAGTTAGTAGTTAATTGTGTATTCCTTTCGAAGTTTGAGCTAGCCACGATTGGCGGCATGTTGTAGGTATATTTCTTTCCATTTTTCTTGTACAAAACACAACACAGACCGTACCTGTCAATTTAGCCCTACCTAAGTAATTATTGGCAATGGCACATAGCCCTTGCCGAGTTAAAGTAAAGCCGCTGAAAGTGGTGCTGGTGACCTGTGCAAAAAGTCTTACTATAAAATATTAGATTATCTAGAGCAGGGTTTCTTAAACTTTCGGCTCCACGTACCCCTAACGTCGTCGTCGGGAAAAATAGGTAAATAAACGCGATAAATACCCGTGAATATTTATAATAATACCCCTGTTAACGTTTCCAGGTTACAGTGAATACTAACTAACTAATTAACTCCTCATAATTAAATCCATTGGAGACCACGACTCGGCAAACGTAGTATAGGACGCACTCCGGCCAGGTGGCATGACGATCTGGGCAGATGCTGGATGCGTCAAGCCGAAGACAGGGCGCTATGGCGCTCATTAGGGGAGGCCTATGTCCAGCAGTGGACTAGTAGATAATTAGATAGATAGATAGATAATTCTTTATTCATCACCTTAATAAAACATAAATTTACTTAATTAGATAAAGGGACAAGAACAGCAATAGAACTGGCGGCCTTATCGCTTAAAGCGATTTCTTTCAGGCAACCAAAACGATTGTGACAAAAATAAAGGATGGCGGTGGTTGTTTACATAATTCTTAAATATAAATACTAATACACATAATACCTACTAAACTATTACACTAATATATACAACAAAATAAAATTATACTTATCAATAATTATAATGGACATGCTAAATAACTAACCTAGTGTAACAAGACATTTAAGTAATGATGGAAAACTTTCCTCTTAAAAGCGTGATGTGATGTGGACTTCTTAATATCCACTGGCAAATCGTTCCATAGTCTGACAGCTTGAGCAGTGAAAGAGTTGCTATAAAAAGATGTTCTCTGTACTGGAGATGCGAGGAGCAGGGTATCCGAAGACCTTAGAGAGAGACCGTGAGAAGAATGGAGAAACTGAAATCTCTCCTTAAGATAGGAAGGGGAAAGGGGATTGAAAAGAATGGAGAAAAGCAAAGACAGAATATGCAGGTTACGGCGTTGGCGAATAGGAAGCCATTTGAGCTGGGCTCGGTAGGCAGACACATGATCATACTTACGGAGGCCAAAGATAAACCGGAAACCGGACTAGTATAGACTGATGATGAATTAAATCCATAAGCATATAGCAAAGGGTAAAAGGAAATTCAAATTTAAAAAGAGATAGTTCGGGATAGTCTTTTTGTCTAGCTGCGCAAAAATCTATCAAAGAGATCCTTTTTAAATCATCTTGAAGAATTTCGTCTGCGGACATTTCTGATAATGACTCCTGTTGCATAATACTCAAACTAGAATTTATGCTCTCGGTCGTGACCGCAAATGGGTTATGAATCCAGCCATCTTTAGCATTATCAATATCCGGAAAATACCTTTTCAATTCGTCGGAGAGCTCAGAAAGATGAAGAACAATTTCAGTCTTTATTTCGGAATTCACGGATAAGTCGTTCGTCGCGTCGTGATAAATTCATACAAAAGAGGAAACATTCAAAGATATTTGAATGCCTTCAGGACCATTAAGTTGAATTCCCATTAAGTTGGATTCCCTGAAAGTTGAATTCCCATTAAGTTGGATTCTCCGAAAGTTGAATTCCCCGAAAGTTGAATTACCATTTTGTTGGATTCCCCGTAGGTTGAATTCCCATTTGCGTGTGTAAATGTGAGACTCACACCTGGTAGTATGGGGGGAGAAATGCTCATTTGGGCACAGCAGTCGACATAAGCAATCAACTGTGTATGTCCTGTTGTGTCCCAATAAAGGGTAGGAAAGATGACGGAAGAATGGAGTCGGCGAGTGTGTGGAATGGTGGGCTCGCCGGCTAAGTATGGGAGGAAAAGGGGACGCCAGTCGGATCGCGGATGTTATATGTTCCCGTGGTTCGGCGAAAACGGCGAAAGAAGGACACCGGAGAGGTTTTTAGTGGGTATTATGCCCTTCTCAGGGCGTCGAGTCCCACATAATTCTGGTCTTCCCCAGACCAGTCTATTCGTAAACGAATTTTCCTCGCCGAAGAAAAAAAAAAAAAAAAAGGTTGAATTCCCATTAAGTTGGATTCCCGTGGTAAGGTGGATTACCGTCCCAACTACAAAGAAAAAAATGTGCACCAATATTACGGCACATTGAGTATGCACAAATTTCTTCAGTATTTTGAAGAACAGTGGTTTGACATGGACCATGATTTTATAAGTTGTGCAAGTGATGTACATAGAACGAACAATGTGTGTGAGGGCTATCACCATAGAATCAATACGCGAATTCCTAAATCACCTAACATATTACTGGTGCTCAAAAAATTTATCACTGAGGCCAGTCGCACCGAGACGGCAACATAGTTAGATCCTTTTTTTTTGTTTTGAAAAGAATTGAAGAAAAAATGATATAATATTTGATGAAAAGTACTCCAAACTCCTTACAAAGTTAAATAGCCAAGATATACCGCCGATTAATTTCCTTAGAGAAATAATATACTTAAGATTAAAACTTGGTTTCTAGAGTTCCTTGCGTTCCGTTATTGGCCGGTTTTTAATATGAGTCTAAGAACATTGATAATTTTTTGTTGAATTCTAGAACTAGATGAAATTACTTTTTATTTGTATTATATTTCTAACTCTGCCCCGGCTTCGCACGGCTGTTATATATGATTATGTACTCGATTATCGGGATACTATGAAAAATTATATATAATAGATATAGGTTATATATTATTTAAGAGAAGTTGTGTTTTTAAATATTTTGTTAATGGAAGATAATAAATATATCGGTCTTATCAATAAACACTTAATATAAATGTACACAGCATCATATCTTTGTCGTACCTTACGTACCTATTTTGTACAATAATTTACATCTACCTAGCGAGTCCAGTTTTTAGGTAGGTATACAAGCTGAATTATGATACTAGAAAGCACGCTCCCTAATAGTGTACCAAGACCTTCTAGTTATGTATGAAAACTTGAAGAAGGTACCTATTTTTACAAGCACAATTTAGAACCTAGAACTTAAAAAAAAAACATGTATAAAAAACTATTGACCGTGGTACTGCTAGGGAGCATCACACCTCACTAGGGAAGGCCTATGTACTGTATTAGCAGTGGACTAAAATAGGATGATGATGATAAATAATGTACATTTTGCGTGTTGTGTGCATTTTGAGTGTTGTGCATTATCAGTCGGGGCCAGATAACGAAATCTCGCTATAAGGTTACCTTTTTTACCTTTTAGTAAGGAACCCTAAAAAGCCGGCCAAGTACTAGACAGACATAAATATTTAAGATTTTTGGATTCTTTTCCTTGGTTGTGCTTGAGCTACCTTCATAGTGGGAACTCAACATAATGGAAATTCAACGAAATGGGCCTCAACATAATAGGAATTCAACATAATAGGAATTCAACATAATGGGTATTCAACATAATGGGTCTCAACTTAATGGGACTCAACTTAATGGGAATTCAACTTTCAGGGAATCCAACTTAATGGGAATCCAACTTAATGATCCTGAAGGATTTGAATGTATTGACACATTCGCAAGTATTTTTTGAAGTTCGTTTATTTTGTCCTGCACAGTGATTACAATGCACGTGGAACCTTGCATCGAAGCATTCGTTTCATTGAGACACGAAAAAATAACAGCTAAATAGGTTACATTTTTTCATCTTCAAATCGGAATTTAAGGAATTGAAGGCACTGTCATTCAAAAATATATAGATTTCGTGACGAAGTTCAACAAATCCTGCCCGCTTTTCAAGCGACAACCAGCGTACCTACTTCACAGTGTAGCAGTATTGAAACATGTTCACTACTCTACCCATATTACCCATGTCTTCTCTCTGTCTGGCATAATAATGTGAAAAGTCTTGAATTTAGCGGACGCGCTTTTATGTAATTTATTATTTTTACAACCTCTTAAAGTTCTGTTTTTAAATCTTCAGGTAATTTCTTGCTCGCCAATGCTTCTCTATGCAATGCACAATGCAATGCAATAACCTCAGGGGCCTCAGAGTCATCTCGCTACCATTACGTAAATCTTTTTTTTTTTTTTACGGTAAATAGACCTTTGTTTGACCGCAATCTCACCTGATGTTTTCAGTTCAGTTCAGTTCAGATGGAAAACGAAGATGCGGCCGACGACGGTGTATCACAAAGGTCTAGGAGATACCTATCTTGTCGCACCCCTAGAGGGGTTCGCGTTCGCGTACCCCACTTTGCGAGATTGATCTAGAGGATAAAAAAGCTTGGGACTAACAGGCTAGAGGTTTCTTACTTTAGTCTACATTCCAAAGCGGACGAAATCGAAAATACTACTTTATTACCGTGTTAGTGTAATATTTTAATATGATTTAAACTTTTTTAAGTGCTACCTACTATTTATACTCGTAGAAATGAAGCATTTTTGACTTGAGCTTTCGAGTTTCATAAACTAATCGATTCTTACCTTGATATAAGTGTTCAGAGACATGGGAACAATGTAAGCAGTTCGCAAAGTGATAGGGTTGGAGCAGTACTGCATCATCACAAGGACCTGACGACGGAAGCGAGGAGAGAGAGATAACCAGTCCATGCTGTATAGGGACAGGTTCAGGTACTCGCTCTAGAACAAAATCAACCAGTAGGAATAAAGTCTCGGGTGCATTTCATTCACAGATGTGCTACTTAGCTATGCCGCGAAATGTGTAACCAAACTATACGAAATATATCGAGGGTTTACTGCGAAAACCAGTTAGATGCAATGACATGAGTTTTGAGATATTTGATTTCTAAAGTTTGAGTCCATGTCACTTGCTAATTCATCAATAGATTTGGTATTGTATTATATAAAAGAAACAATACATCTAATATGATCATGTTTTGTATAGTTTCAGGAAAAACTATTAGCCGGATTTCCTTAAATTAGGAAAATTATGAGCAAGGTCGTGCAGTTACCATGTTTTACCTGTTAACTTGTAAAATGCCGTTTTAGTGAAAACTATTAGTTTTTGATACGATTTATTAAATAAACCATATAGTTTATGACAAATAACTACATTTTACATTATATTGAGATCCTAAATGATTAAATTAATTGATTTATTCATCGACAAAAAAAATCTAGCAGGTTTTGCCTGTTACTGTTTTAAATTTTATGAAGCGGTGGTACCAAAAATGAAAAACATTTAAATGCAAAATTATGTTTAATTGTCACTTTTAATCACATTTTAATCAGAGGTCTACTCGGAAACCGATTAACGAAGTACCTGATTCGTTTTCATTCAAAACTTACTTTGATGTCTACGACATAAAATAGCATTTGCACGGAAACGAATCAGATAGGACCTACTCGTACTTCAATTTTCGTTTCTAACGTACGTAGTAGTGCGTACTTTGATGGTTATTCGTTATCCCCAATTGTAGTATCATCACGAATTGCTGGCTCTGGTAACGCATCTTTTGGAAGTTCCTAAACCAGCCGTGAAGCTCTTCTGGTAATATGCCTTTGGTATATAAACTTACGAGGTCTTGTTTCTTAGCTTCACTTCCAGGTTATCTGGGTAAAAGTGGTGTAGTTGGCTCGGAAACTGATGGTTAACTGGAGGCCAAGAGGAGGATCCAGTTAGGCTGGGCAGCGTTTGTAAAACTACGTCGGAGTCTTTTCGTCATCTATACTATACCGCAATGCTTAACTAAAGCTTTGAATCAGTGCGTCCTACCCGTCATGACCTACGGAGCTGAGACGTGGACACTCACGATAGGGCTGGTCCGCCAGTTTCAAGTCGCTCAGCGAGCTATGGAAAGAGCTGTGCTCGGAGTCTCTCTGAAGGATAGGATTCGTAACAAATACATCCGACAGAGAACCAAAGTTATCGACATAGCTCAAAGAATTAGCAAGCTGAAGAGGCAATGAGCCGGCAATATCACGCAAAGAACCGACAACCGCTGGGGTAAACGTGTTCTTGAGTGGAGACGCTGCGTATGTAGTGTAGGACGCCTTCTGGTCTGCCAAAAACTGCAGGCGCGTCAAACAGATGCTGGATGCGTCAAGCTGAAGACAGGGCGCTATAGCGCCCGGGGAGGCCTTTGTCCAGCAGTGAAATTATATAGGCAGATTATGATGATGATCTTTTGAATAGCCCAGAGGAGCAAGGCAGCAACAAGCTGATTGTAGTTTTGACTGTGGTCAAGCTAAGTAAGCTTCTTCGTTTTCATTTTTATTTTCTGTGTAAATTTGTGCACACTTAGTACACAGTAGTCAGTAAGCATTGATCTTTCCTTGGTACTAAAAAGCTCAGATTATATTCGCGCACAAATGTTCCCCGGTAGGTTTTCTCAGACGCTGGTTTAGAACAATTTTTCCAACATTTACCTTTGTACAATGAATTCATTTTTCGAACCTTATGACGATGATCTACTTTCGCTGTGTATCTTTTCTACAGCTCATCGTACAGTCTTTTGTGCAATGAGATTCCAAAGAAGAAAACAATTCGATGTGTTTTCTTTCTCTTTGAATAATTTCTGATTTAGTTTTATTCACAGGTTCGTGTCCTCTTCTGTGGTCAGTTCCGTCAAATAAGTTCACTTCATTACGTTTTTTAATTGCATCAGTACGTAAGACGAAACACAACGTTTTGTGCGTGTCGTTTACAAAAAAAAACTGACATAAGCAAAGGTACTCGCTTTTTTCATCTTGTTTAGAAAAAAAAACGTTTATTTGAAAATTGATTTTGGGCTGGTCGGTTACGTACAACCAGGACTCGTTTTGGTGTTTGAATAGTGGCCGAAATAAAAAATCTTAATGTGAAATCTCAATTCCAAAAAAATCTGCAAAATCGATGTGTCAATTTAAGTCCTCAGACACATTTTCTGCCTATTGAATAAAACTAAAAATCTAATCTAAACTAAAAGTCTAAGCTCTTAAATTGACACGTGGAGCAATCTATAGCTTTAGTAAACTTATCTGATCTGACTTTCGCTCTTGTTTTATAAGGCAAACCATCTGCTGGTCTTTTTTATCCATATTACAAGTAAAATTCTTTGGAACAAGATTTTACCACCTTTTTAATGGTTAAATTAGCAACCAACTCCTTTTAATAAGCTCTTTCAAAATGTTTATTCACTATTTCAGTCATATTATCTATTGTTTTGTTCAACATTTTGAATTAATTTCCTTTACTTGCATTACATAAATTGAGGGTAAAATTGAACAAATTATGTTGCGTAAACTAACAAGAGTCGTTTAGTCGGTTTTGCATGTTAACAATTAGTAAAAAATATAATATTATGTTCAAGTATATACGATTATTGCAACAAATACTGTTTTCACAGTACTTTTCCTATGGCGTTATTGTTAAAGTACAGTCCAGTAATTCCGTATAAATGCTTTTGATTCATTTTTCACGAATAATCTTTTGAGCATTGATATAATAAAAGTGTTTATCCATTTTTAGCAATAGAGTATTAGTCCATTTGCTTCATTTAGTCGGTTTTGCCATTAAATAACTTCTGTTTGGCTTGTCGTATCATTAAATGGGTTTTACCAGTCGAAAGAGCGCGAAAAATTATGTACCACTGTGTCATTAACTCATTTTTCGAAAAATTGTCACTTAGTCGGTTTTCGCAGTAAACCCTCGATATGTTAGCTAGATCGATCATAATATATATTTATATCTCGATATCTATATATCTATATCGATCATATATAGGTTTGGAAAGTTGGGGGAAGAAGGGTTCAGAACAAACGACAAATAAATGTCGATGTTAGTTCGATTCTAAGGAAGATGGGTTTAGAACAAAGAAATATCGGTGTATGTTCGATCTATATGGATAGGTATATGGATTTGGAACAAACGACAAAAAAATATCGATGTTAGTTCGATCTCTAAGGATTATATGGGTTTAAAACCAACGACAAGAACTAACAACGGTAGCTATTATTGTTATTTGTAAATTTACTACTAAAAAATTAGTTTGGTTTAAATCTAAATTCTAGTAGGTAGCACTAATGGCATGGCAAAAAGGCGAGTTGTGGTGTTAACGGTTAAATCCTCTTCAAAAACGGATCTTTGGATACCTCAACGGTGAGTTGCGACCCGAAGTAACAGTAAATGAAAAGCTGCGCCATTATACAAATCAGGTAAACCGCCATTGACACGAACTCTGCTGATAGAATGTTCAGCTGAAATTAAAACATTTTCAAAGAATGAATCCCTGACTGAAAAAGGTTCGTTCCTGTCCCTTCTACGAAAGTAAAACCTACATTAGCAATCTTGTAGACTGTCATACAAATAACCCAAGCCATGACTAAGAACTGAAGAACCATGGCTTCGCTAAATATGGATTGAATCTCTTTCACAAACCTGCAAAACAAAAAGTTCTTTGAAGTCAAGTAATAACACAGAAGTTGTAGATTAAAAATAGACAAAATAAGGTGCTTATTTTGTTACCAAAGAATACTTTTATGATGCTCAACACATCGCACAAATCGTTGCTGAATAATTCCTTGATCCTCATCTACGTAAAGGTGATTTCTCTTAATATTTTTGTTAAATCCCTCCAGATTCGTAAGATGCTCCATATTGTGTCTGAGAATTTGTATCTGAGTGCTGGCTTGAGCGTAGAAAGCTACAATTGTGCAATCCATCGTCACGTTGCCGTACGCTTGGACTGTTATGAATATACTCATGTAAGCGACCGCTATTCCGAACCTAGAAACAAGATGTAATAATTAATATGTGTACCTATAATGGTAGTCCACAGCTTAACATAGGCCTTCCTTCCTGATGTGCCTAATGTCAGTCTGCCGCGTTTAGTACATGCTGAATCTTTCGCAGATCGTCATCCCACCAAAAAACCCCCAATGGAAAAGAGACATACCCCCGAATTCTCAACGCAACTAAGATTTAAACGTCTCAAAAATTCGTCATTGCAACTTAGACATAAAACAAATTAAGTTGGTTAGATAAACCACATCTGATCGACTTACGCCACATCATTACTAGCATCAAAAGGTATGTATCCAGTAAAGTTATTATCTTCTCCAAGCAGCCTGTTCACTATAGGAAATACAGTCCAAAGAATGCCACAGAAAAACACAGCAGAGTGGTAAAACTTCAGCAGAAAGGACATGACGAAACCATTGGTTCTCATCACCGTCTCGTGAAAAGGCGTTGATAATGCAAAGCCTGGACCTGCAGAAGAGAAATGTAGAACACCAACAAGTAGCGAAAACATAAGACCCACTGATAATCAGTGATATATAGAACGAATGAGTCATTTATAAATACAAACAAAAAAGGTACTGCGACGCTACCTTGCACAAGTCCCAAGTTTTAATGAAAACTGCGACGCTACCTTGCACAAGTCCCAAGTTTTAATGAAATTTGAATGACTAGCTAGTCAATCTGATGCGCTAAGTTCTATTATTCTAAAATATGAAATACATTTTTAAGTGATAATGACATAGGTAAGGTAGTAACTAACCATTGATGAGTCTAAGGATATCATCAACACGGGAGTTTCTTAGATTGAAGGTTATCTGCTTCGCCAGTGTGTTAATGATGGTCAGTAGTATAAACAGGGTGTCTACCACTTCATCTGTGTTTTTAGACTGCAACATATATTAATTTAATGATTATATTTGCATAGAAAACGCAATAATTTTCCTGATAGTTTTGATGAACCTTGGTAATTTTATACATGATTCAATACCATAAATTAATAAAAGAGAAACAATTACCATTATAACTTTTATAATATGTTGCAAATTGTATGTCACAACTACAATCCATATGAAAAGCCTGAAGGCATAATGCATTACAAGTTTCATAGGGCTCGGTGTTTTTAACATCTTGTAGTACCCCACTCTGGCTAAAGCATCGAAATGTGGCCACAAAGTGTCAAATGGCGTATAGTCAACGATACCCATTTTATAATACGACGCAAGTGTACTTCACCAGATTTGAAAATGAATAAAGTTAAATGATCAACAGTCCATAAAACGTGCCTATTTAAAATACAGGATGTTGTTAATTTTTCAAAAAAATTGGTCACTTGCCATCTAAATTAGCTAGAACAAATTTCCACGAAAGTTTCCGTTTGACATTACAGCGGAGAAAAAAGTTTTTGGTAAACTATTAAATAACAACAAAACAGTATTTTCCAAATACCAACAGAATCTCGCTGTATAAAATTGTTGTCGCCACAAAGCGTCGTAGGTGTTAATTTCGCTAAGCGGCTATTAGTTTCGTATCAAGTCGTTATTCCTCAATTAAGTAGTTATTCTAATAAGCTAGCAAGACAAATATGTAGAGAAGCGACAAACAATTAAGTGTAGTTAGTAACTGAATAAATAATTTAAGGACAGGCATTATCTAGTTACAAAATAGATTTTTTCAAAATATTTATTTTTACTTTTACAACATTATTATACTATGTAAACCACATCATTTTTACAAATAAGATACACCACATCATTATTTGGTATTGAGCTCGGGCCGAACCTGATAAATTTGCAATGATTGGAATGTTCTAACAATCTCCCTAATCCATCCAAAAATGTATATAATACTGCAGATGCTCTTGTACTCAAATTAATATAAAAGCCAACATTGCAATGTTATATTAATTTAATGATATCTCTACAAATTACCTATAATAGTTACATTCATTGAAACGGACCTCTAACTGAACAGTTATATAATCAAATCAGGCAATATGACGTTTTAAAAATCATTCGACAATATGATGTCTTACATGATTGAATAACCCAGGTTCCTTACTCATAAAAGCTAACATTCTGATTTGTTTCGTGAGAACGCCTTAAAAAGTCTTTACTCAAGCATAAATCGACGACTAAGCAAGGTGTTATAATACCGGCCTTAGCTTTTGGTTTCTGAGTAGGCCCCCAGTTGACCCAGAGCTTTCAGATGGCGCATCAAAGTCCGCTTACGCACTGCGCAATCATTCCGTAACTATTTTAGGACACTGTCTCTTAGGTGAGGTTTCATCTTCGAGCGGTTCTTTCCTTTTAAGCTGTTTGCTGTCTTTGTCTTCCACCATGCCGTCGACGTTGGATTCGTATTCTTCAGTCTTTTGTTTGGGAGGTTCTAGTCTGTTGTTTTGTTCGTCAGTGAGTTTGTTTGGTTCGCCGGTCTCGTCCGTTTTGTCGGCGTAGTCTGCCTCGAGCCGCTCGGCGGCTTTCTGCGAGGTGGCGTTCAGAGCGCATTGGTTTATGGCAGACGTCCGCTTGCTGACTGCGACGCGGGATGTCAGAGCTTTGTGCAGCTGTGTTATATCTACTGGTGCGCCCTGTAACAAAGATCGTTTTTTTCATGAAATTGTGTAGGTACTCGAAAATGATAATTAATTAACTCAGAATCAGGTGGTTTGGGTATACTGAGGTGTGAATTTTAATACCAAGATACCTAATAGAAGTAATAAAACAACTTCGTCTCATTTGAACTACTAATCTGGCTACATGTTGTGTTTTGGTGTTGAGCACCAGTCAGAGATGCTATCAACTCTAGACTCACCATAATAAGGAACAGTTTGACTTGCTGCTGCGCGTCAGACGCTGTGATCCTGAGCGACTTGGTCCCCGCTAGCTCGACCACCATGTCGGGCCACAGCTTGGTGTTGAGCACCACTCGCAGTGAGCCAACCACTCGCACGACCAGTCGCGCGCCGCCGCCGTCCGCCGCGTCGTTGAGCCGCAGTACGCCGCGCCCGCGCTCGCGCCAGCTGCCGCTCTCCCATGCGAATAGGCGGCATGTGGTCTGGAATTATGGAATTTGATAGTCTTTAGAATTATTCGCACAGGTTCCAAAAGCCAGGCTGGTTGGCTCTGCTACGTCAATACTACATGCATAATGAAATGACCATAATGACGTAAATAAAACTCGAACTTGGCTGAGGGTGCCTCCAAAATATATACAGGTTGAGTGTATGCTTAAAAACTTGAACTTGGCTGAGGATGCATCAATAATTTTGTTAAGTTTTTGGCAAACTGGCCAGAAGCCAGAGTTTTTCGGATCGATAAGTATCCGCAATAGTGATCTAGAGGTTATGACATCCCCGTACTCAGGGGAGGACGCGGGTTTGATTCCCGTCAATGGCATTTTTTTTTTGGGAATTTATTTGATTTCTGTTTAGAATACGGTTGCGAGCGGGCGACCCCTACCGTCTGGCATTATTTTATTACCGGTTTCTATCGCCATAACTTACTAATCTTAACTAAATTATAGTTAAGATATATTGGTAAATTACGACGATAGAAACCATTATTTGGTGGTGAAAGCATAAATGGCACTGTAATCGCGTGCTGCAAGACGCATTTGGAACTAAATTAAACATGGCGCGCTGTGATTATTTGAGGTGAGTGATTACTCAGAAATAAATTGATCGATTTGAGGTAACAGTCGCGTTTGTTTGCTGTGCGATTGTGAAAAGGAGGTATAGTGTACTATTAGCTTAAGAGTACACTGTTTGACATCAGTGTACGCTGCCTAAATCTGAGCTATCTCACCTGTCATAATAGACATACCCGCGCGTTAGAATGAAATGCACAATGATTTATGCCGCCGAAAAGACTTTAGCACAAGGGTTATCATAGAAAAAATATTGAATGTATCTCTTCAAAATAAATTTATTTTAATTTATTAATAGCTAAACTATGTCGGTAAAACCTTCATTTTAGAGTTTTCTTTTCCCGTGTGTTATTTATTTTCGCCCAAAGTTAAGCTAAAATTGGTGTTGAAATACGAGAGTTTAGAAGCTTGTATTTTTCAAACGTATCCTTTTTTACTGTTGTAGTTGTATACAAACATAGTTTATGGCGGTATAAGTTGATTTGATCCTTAGTTTTGGACGGTCAACGGCAAACAGCCTTGTAGTTACCCTTCCACGTTTGTATGAAAAAATGAGCGACTAGTTCTACCTTAAGCATTATTTTTTGAGTACTTTTGCTGAACATTTTTTTGTGTTATCAAATCATTTGATACTCCGCTATCTGTGTCACAGTGTACAATACCTGTAGCACGTTAGTCTCGTCCTCCTCGCCGGTGTGTGAGGCGGTGGCGGCAGGCGGCGGCGGGCGCGCATGGATCCGCTCGTACTCCGCTGCAGCGGCCGCCAGGCTCGTCTCTCCAGGACCCTGCTCGCTCGAACTCGCCTCTGCTTCCTGGTTCATAGAATATCAATCATCAGACAACCCTGCTCATATTAGAGGCATAAAGGCAAAAGCTTATGCCGTTGTTGTGAGATGTTTTGGCGAAAACGACGCCAAACTATTAGTAGTAGTTTGGCGTCGTCTTCGCTAAAACTTCGTCAAAACTGATTGGCCTGAAATTTTACAAGCATAAAGTTTTGGATATAGAATATCGTTTAAGCTAATTATCATTGATAAAAACTGTGTGGCTTAGAATTTGCACCACCCCAACACTTCCCGTGGGTGTCGTAAGAGGCGACTAAGGGGGCGAGCAGCAGCGCCCCTGCAGAACAATTCTATCACCGAACTGCGATCCCCAACCTGCATGCCCAGCGTGTGGATTATAGGCATTACCCCCTCCCATAGGCTATGGCCTAGCGGCGCGGCGATAGCAGACTGCCAGCGCAGAAACGCGACACGGAGGCGGGCGGAAAGGGGGCTTTACGTCACAATAGTGTTTGGGAACGTCTATGCAATTACATATAGATTTAAACTCGCAATGTCCAACCACATACAATACACAGAAACACACCCCATCATCTTGCTCTAGCCCCAAATTAAGCAAGCTGTGTTTAGGAAAACGAATGGAAACCAGACTTTTATGAGATACCCACCTTGTATAGTTGTTGGGTACGGCGTAGAAATAGATTATGTAACCTAACCAACATGTTGATAATAAAAATATTATTTGGGTGTAAATAAAACACAGGCTTATCTACTTAAAAGTATACCTGTATACATACACCAACTTGACACTGTCATCGTAAAGGCTGATAAGACAGTAATGTTTTTGAGGGTTTTCGTTTTTAATTATAGATGAATTATGGACGAAATCTGTGGTGCGGTGGGCGAAGGTTCGCCTGCGATGTCAAAGTCAAAGTCAAAGTCAAATCGTTTATTTCTTTAGACTTACAAAATAAGTACTTAGACAAGTCAAATTTTTACTATATAAACAGCTTGATAAATAGTTATTACTATCAACAAGAAATAAGGTGCAATTGACTTTAATTCACTTCAATTTTTTGTCCACTAGCGGAAGAAGTGAAAAAGAAACCACTAGCAAGTCCATCGCTTATCAACTAATACAATCTTAGGATAACTAAGTCTAACTGGTCTTACATACTATTGTCTGTATGGAACTGGGCGACATCCGGCCAAGCGTTAACATCATTTACGTAGTCATCTACGGAGTAATAGGCTTTCTTGATAAGATTTCGTTTTATGTACAGTTTAAATTTACGAATAGGGAGCTCAGTTGCTTCAGATGGAAGCTTATTATAGAATCTTACGCAATTGCCCACAAATGATTTCCCTACCTTTCGTAATCTATATGATGGGATGTGTAATTTGTTCTTGTTTCTTGTATTTTTATTGTGAACATCACACCTTTTCATAAAGTTATCTCTGTTTTTGTGTGTATACATTAGATTTTCATAGATATATTGCGATATTACTGTTAAAATATTTATTTCTTTAAATAATTCCCTTAACGAGTCTCGTGGATTTAATTTATAAATAGCGCGTACCGCCCTTTTCTGAATAACAAAGATAGTCTGGATGTCAGCTGCCTGTCCCCAAAGCAAAATACCATAAGACATAACACTATGGAAGTAACTGAAGTAAACTAACCTAGCTGTATCTTCATCGGTAATGTATCTAATTGTTCGAACCGCATACGCTGCTGAACTAAGTCTGTTTGCGAGAGCATCAATTTGCGGTCTCCATTGAAGAGAGGAATCAATATGTAACCCTAGGAAAACAGTTGAGTCTACAAGGTGAACAATCTCATCCTTTAGCATTATCTTAGTTGGGAGCTCTCTTACATTTGGTAACATGAATTTTATGCATTTGGTTTTTGAAGCATTGAGTAAGAGGTTATTGGCGGTGAACCAATCTAGTATTTGTGAAAGAGAATTATTTACATCGTCATAATTATGTTTATTTCTGTCAACTTTAAAAATCAATGAAGTATCATCAGCAAATAAGACTATATCACAGAGATCTTTTGCTAGAAATGGGAGATCATTTACATATACTAAAAATAGAAAAGGACCCAATATTGATCCTTGCGGGACTCCTAAATCGATTTTTGATCCCCTAGATCTTTCTTTACCAATATCTACTTTTTGGACTCTATCAGATAAATATGATTGCATAAGGTCCAGTGCCTTGTTTTGAATTCCATAATGTCTTAGTTTATTTATTAATGTACCATGATCAACGCAATCAAAAGCTTTAGAAAGGTCACAAAATACACCAATAGCGTTTTTCGCTTTATCCCATGCATCCAATATGTGCTTTAATAGAACTGTACCAGCATCAGTTGTCGATCTACCCTTGGTGAAGCCAAATTGATTTTTATGTAACAACCTATTGAGGTTGAAGTGAGAGGACAACTGTGTGAGAATAATTTTTTCAAAAACTTTACTCATTGCAGGAAGTATTGAAATTGGCCTGTAATTGGCCGGATCAGTGTGGCTTCCAGATTTATAAAGAGGAACCAGTTTACTATATTTCATGAGATCAGGGAAGACTCCTGCATCAACACAACTATTGAAAATGTAAGCCAAGTATGGAGCAACTTCCTTAATAATAGAACTCAGTACTTTGGTTGAAATACCCCAAAGATCCTCAGTATTTTTGATGTTAATAGACTTAAATGTTTTCACAATATAATTAGCGTTTACATGACTAAATATAAAAACCTCGGTACATTTATCTACAGATGATTCTAATAATTTAACCGCGATTGAAGGTGAGGAGTTTAGAGACCGGGTAACAACTTTAGGAATATCAGAAAAGAATGAATCAAAAGCATCGGCAATATCTTTAGCGTGTATAAGTATTGAATTATTAATTTTTAACCTTATTTCTCTTTTTCGTGACTTAGATTTACCAGTTTCGTTATTTATAAGTCTCCATGTTGCTTTGATTTTATCAGATGAGTTTACAATTTTTTTCCTCAAAAACAGGCATTTCGCTGATGCAGGAGGTTACACGTTCGATTCCCGCCTCGGGACAAATGTATGTACGATCTCCAGATTATTTATTCAGGGAGTTTTGGATGTGCATAAAAAAAATTCTTTTTGTAGTGTATCTTAGTATAGTACCCATCACACAAGCTCAGCTAAGCTAGATAATGCTGTGTGAATTGTCCAAAATTATTACAAGTGTGAGTTAACACATAAGAATCCTGGAATAGTTGGAATCAATAAACCGTCATGTTTACACTGACACTATTGCACATTCTCAGGAGTGTACAAGATTGGAGGAATGCAATCATGTGAAGTTGTTTAAGTAGTGCGTTCTTTCGCGCGCGATTACTCGTCAGACAAAACTGTGACTTGTCAATTTGGCGCGTAAGACTGACGAACACATTCTTTTCCTTCTCTTCCAAAATCTTTACTCTTTCGCACATGATTTACTGTTTCGCGTTAGATAGACCACTCTGTCCATCTGTGAATGGCAAGGAAAATGATCAAATCATCAGCTTACAAAAAGAGAGAAAGACTAGAATGCTTCACTTACTTACTCATCCTCAACAGCCTGTATTCATCTGCTGCTGGATGCATAAGGTGTTTATCTAATAGAGGGTTATGACCATAATCCTCATGCTGGGCATGCTGGGTGGGGATTGCAGTTTGGTGGTAGAATTGTTTTGCAGGCTTGCTGCTGCCCACTCCCGGTGGATATCCCTTATATGGATCGCCTCTTACACCCAAGACACCCACAGGCAGAAATGGGGTGTTGCAAATTGTAAGCCAGCACCACACAGCAGACTTCTATTAAAACAGCTTACTTACTAGAATAACGTAAAACCTTGGTACCACAAACCTGATTATTTTCTTTAACTGATGCAGCAGCATTTGTAAATAGTAGGTCTGTAGTGCCATTACTTGAACTGTGCTCTCCATTATTCACATTTTGCTGCATAACAACTCGCTCACTAAGATTCTGACCGAACACAAAACCGGAGGCATTGCTAGTGCTGGTGGCTGGTTGTGTAACTGAACTTGACCGAGAGCTCGCATTAGCTGATCCTAGAGGAACAAATTTAGGTGCTTCTGACTCTTCCTTGGATTTCTCTTCATTTAGTCTATTCTCATTGGAGACTTCTGTTTCATCTTTAGAACTCTTTGTTTCTTCTGGTGTGGTCACTTTGACAAATGGATTTAGTGAGGGTTTCAACTGTGGTGGACGTAAAACTGAGCCTGAAATGGTAGAAAATATAATTGAGGCCAAGACAGATTCAATCCATAAAAAATTATGCTACCACATTCACTACTGTAAAATTCAAATTGCATGAATATCTTATTCGTATTGTGAATTAATCATGTTGGTGAACTCACCAAAAGGATTGCTACTTTTACTGGAACCTGATGGCAGGCTGGAGCCAAACCCCCCTAGCCGTGGTTTGGCCAGCACCACACGAGTTTGACTTGAACCATTGTAGTAGTCTTCAGTTTTACCTGAAAATGTGGCACCAAGCTATACCGTATCCATCGAGCATGGGGTTTATTATTTATTTACAAAGGGAATACGTTATTATACACTCAATAAAAAACAACTTGTAGGTACGACTTGTAAGGACGAAAAACAACCTTGTTTGAAATGGCAAGGGTACAGCGAGCCATGGGAAGCAGCCAATGACTACCAAGAGCATTATGACTATTTCAAACGACACAGGTGATCTATTAATCAAAAAGACTCAAAAGAAAAGTATTCTAATGAATTAGAATGTTGATGATGCATGCATGAGGATGTTGATATGCTTCGTCCAATAGTCTTGCAACGTACTTTGACGGTGGAAATAACTACCGTGAAAGGGAAACTAATGAAATAAAGCGCATTTATTGGGCGTTTTAGATTGATTTCGACAAAATCTTACCTTGCTTTGCGTCTGCCATTGTCGAGATTTTTTACTAAATTTTTATTTTCAAGAAACTGGCAGTGGAAAGAACCATAGATTATTTTTGTCTTGTTTGTTTGTTTGTTTTGCTCCGTTTTGAGTGAAGTTAGGTCGGTAATTTTCTCGTCTATGGTTAATTGAAAATATATCTGTCAATGTAAACGTCAGGCAATAATGAACTGTCACTATCAAATTCAATGTCAGCAAACCAAGCAAATCCAAGGGATGCAAATTTATGAAAATAAATATTTTGAAAAATATTATAAAAATCAAAATATTTTATGTAGTTGATAGCAATTTGATAAAGTTTATGATGTTACTATAGTTTCAAGAGTCTACGTAAGTAAACCACATAATAAAATGTGACAAGGTATCAAATAGAAAGCGATTCTTCCTAACGTGCTAAGCTATTTTGTTTCAGAACACGTCAAGCGCTCCAAAAACGAAAA
This sequence comes from Eupithecia tripunctaria, assembly GCA_955876795.1. NCBI lineage: Eukaryota > Metazoa > Arthropoda > Insecta > Lepidoptera > Geometridae > Eupithecia > Eupithecia tripunctaria. The sequence continues at coordinate 3,428,935 of OY041604.1, forward strand.
CCAAGTGCATCCAAATAATTTAAGGTATGTGCTTGGCCTTCCATTTAATAAGCACAGAACATAGTCTCCATACCAGCACCCGGCTATAAGACGTGTATGCTAACATTAATAAAGTAGGTAGGTGCCTACTACAAAATTAGAAACAACACTATTTTATGTATATCAATTAAAAGCTAAAAGAAATATAAATAATACTGGTCAATTCACACAGCATTATCTAGCCCCAAGCTAAGCAGAGCTTGTGTTATGGGTACTAGATAACTGATATATAATGGAATACATTACATAGATATCTTACACCTCTAAACAAGCAATTCCTGTATATAATCTGAATCTCGGAAACGGCTCCAACAATTTTCATGAAATTTAGTATACAGGGTCTTTCGGGGGTGATAGAGTGACCAGATATTTTTTATTATACATAGAAAATGACCAGAACCTCCAGAACAAATATTTGCAGATCATACAAACATTTGTTTCCAGTAGTAATAAGTAAACTGTTGAGTTTGAGTATTTGGGTGTACTTAAGTAACACAGAACCAATATCGGCAAATGAATTCACAAAATAATAGGTAAGATATTTAAAACACTGGTTTGACACACTATTTTGCACAATAAGAAACAACACTGTTTGGAGCAATAATGTGTTACCCCAGAGATTTAATGCAAACTTTATAACAACAGCAACCCTATTTCTGCATTTGGGTTTTCTTAACCTCAACCTCAACAGCCTGTATTGGTCCACTGCTGGACGCAGGCCTCCCCGTGATAAGCACCTTATTGGCGTTTATCATATGGAGGGTAATTAGGGTTGTCAGATGTCCGGTATTTAAGCATACAGTCCGGTATTTTCGAGGCCTGTCCGGTAAAACATTAATTGTCATACCGGACAGAACAATGTCCGGTATTTTGAGGAAATTCGGTACTACTGGTCAGAAGCGCCTACAAAAGTAGGCATATGATATCCCTCAAACGCAAAACTCGCGAGCGTATCGAACACCGATCGATGGGGACGCAGTGTGATGAGGAATATATGGACCAATGAACCAAACCGCCTTGGGTTGGGATAGAGACTGAAAAGTGAACTGTGTGTTTTTTTTCAACATAAACTAGAGCTGCGCTAATTTTAAAGAACGTGTTGTATCAAATAAAACACTATGCAGTTGCGTCAAATGCAATATATGAAAAAAGAAAGTAGCTACTACCTAAAAGTTCCAAACTTAGTTGATTTATCCGTATTTTGTTCGACTTTACACCCCCCCCCCTCTCTCCTCCCCTGTGGGGTCGTCCGGTATTTTTTCGCGACTCTCCTGGCAACCCTAAGGGTAATGCCCATAATCCCCATGCTGGGCATGTGGGTTGGGGATTGCAGATTGTTGGTACAATTGTTCTGCAGGGGGCGCTGCTGCCAGCCCCCGGTGGATATCCCTTAGTCGCCTCTTACGACACCCGGGGGAAAAGTTGGGGTAGTGCAAATTCTAAGCCAGCACCACACAGCTCTGGGTGTTCTGGATATTTGGTTTTAATTTAACGCACCATTGCTAATTTCTGGATGCATACCTAACTGTAATGTGGTAGCTCTGCCAAGGGCAGATTTTTATGAGTAGTTATTTTAACAGACCTCCAAAATGAAGCTTACCAACCCTTCCTCTCTTCTTTTATTGCTACAGTTCTTGTCTTGGCTGGGAGTAAACAGTTTTTCTACTGCAACAGAATTAGTCTCAAAGATAATGTGCTGTGCTCACCATTGTCTTAGCAATTTTATTTGCTGATCGCCTCACCCAAACATCTCAATAAATATTACCGTTCGCCCCACTCTCCATCCTTTTTTATTTGTTTCCTACATTAATTTAACAGGCTCGAAAAGTCTGCCTACAAGTCGTTTATCGATTGCCCTATACTAAAATGTTCAATGAATTCGCTCCAAATCGCTCCGGTCGCTGTTATGTTGCTTCTTTTTTTTCAAAAACTGTAAAAGTCTGAAATATGTGTGCAATTTTGCTAAGCTTTGTCTTAGAAACGAGTTCAGCTCGCTCTGCTCGCTATTGTGTTGGTTTTACAAGATTTTTGTCAATTCGATCCCATTACAGTTATTTCTTACTGGGTACCATAAAACAATGTAACAAAAATGGAGCAATACATTTTTGTTACATTGTTCACTACATACGCTTGCCGGTACCAGAACTTAACCCTGGTTTAAAGTAACTCCGCACAAATGTTCATTCAAGGGCCCCCAGTTCACATTTGATACGGGCCCTGCGCTGCTGGCTTAATCCGGCAGTGTCTATGTAATTTTTTTTAAACTTACTTGATCAGAACACATTATTATAAGTATTCACGGGTATTAATAAACCTGTTGAAACGTCGGGAAAAATAGGTAAATAAACGCGATAAATACCCGTGAGTATTTATTATGGTGTCTAAGTATACTAAAAAATATCTATCTGTATTGTATTAAGAATGTCATTACCGTCTTGTACCCATAACACAAGTTCTACTTAGCTTGGGGCTAGAAAATGCTGTGTGAATTGTCTAGTATATTTTTTTAAATCAACCTCAACAGTCTATTGGTCTACTGCTAGAGACAGGCCTTTCGCTGATAAGCGCTTTACTGGCTGTTATCTCGTGGTGGTATTGCCCATAATCCCCACGCTGGGCATGCAGGTTGGCATTTGCAGTTCGGTGGTAGAATTGTTCTGCACAGGGCGCTGCTGCCGATCCCCGGAAAAATAAACCTTTTGAACACTTGTCTTACTCAATGGACAAATTTTAATAACTGTTTTCATCAAGTTTGTTGTCATTATCACACTAACATTTAACTCAATCTATTTATTTATTTATTGACTTAGTACAGAAATACTAAATACTATTCTAATAATAATAACACTAGTCATACACGAATGATAAATTATACAGTTCAATGATATAATATAAATTAAATGTAATAGAATAATAATCAATGGTAACAAAAAATATAAAACAATAAGAAAAAATTAGAAAGCATAAATTATTCATTTTGGTTATACAAACTAAAACCTGTATTATGAAACCTTCGGTCATTAATCTAAGCTTAAGTGACATTTGTGCCACAGAAAAGCATTACTCAAGCAAAGATCAATGAATGACTGAGCTAGCTTACATAATGAGCATCGGAGTGACATTGCCACACTGTGGACTTAGAATTTACACCACCTCAATTCTGCCTGCGGGTGTCCTAAAATGCGACTGAGGGATATCTACCGGGGGCGGGCAGCAACCCCCTCTGCAGAACAATTCTACCACCAAACTGCGATACCTACGATCTCCAACCCGCATGTCCAGCGTGTAGATTATGGGATACTGAAGTAAAAGCCAGTAAGGCGCTTATCAGGGGAGGCCTGCGTCCAGCAGTGGACCAATATAGGCTTTTCAGGTGACGTCTGGTGAGGTAAGCAACTGAGGCAGTTTGTTGATTTTTACATACTACATACTACTACTTACCTACTTAAGTACTTACATGTTTACAGAAGTTGTCAGTTGAGTTTTGTGTTGTTTTTTAAATAGTAATCTTTATCCAAATGTATTATAAGAAAAATATAAGTAAGTGTCCCTCGTTAAGGGATGAAACGTTGGTGTTCTTCCAACACAAACAAGGTTCGTAGTTAACCCGCTTACATTCATAATAAATTCTTCAAACTACGAAAGTTTCTATATTATTAATATTATTGTAGATATTGATCTTATCTTAATTTAATACGGAGTTTAAACCTTGTACTTTGTACCCATTCGTAATATAGGCTTTTCCCTATAGCGGTCGCTTTAAAAGGCTTATCTTTAGCAGTCACCATACGTAATACATGTTTTTTTTATTAATTTATATTTATTTAATTATAACAGTATACATAATTAAGTAAGTTTTGCACCATTAAACCAGTGTTGGTTTGTATTGGTGCTCAAACTCGTTTTTAACCGACTTCAAAAAAAGGAGGAGGTTATCAATTCGACTTTTTTTTTTTTAATAGGTTTGTTACCTCAGAACTTTTGACTGGGTGGTCCGATTTTCATGATTCTTATTTTATATGACAGTTGGTGCTTCCCGTGTGGGTCCATTTTAATTTGGTTCAGTTTTAACAATTGTATCAAAAAAATAATCAGCTCCCGTGGGATATAAATCACTTTAAACGTTTCCACAGGTTCAACACGTGCGAAGCCGCGGGGCGCAGCTAGTATTCACATAAAGGTATGTATTTCTATCCAGATCAGATACTCACAGCATAATAACAGCTATTTTAAATTCATATGATAACATAAATGCTTAGTCACCGTGATACGACTGTCATGACGCTAGGCCGGAGGTTTGTTTTTGCTAGTTGCTGGCAGTATCACCGAAAGCAGCTTCGCGCGCACACTATTCGATTTAATAAAAAGAATTGTAAAACGCGCGAAAAAGATACCGGGGTTTCCCGCAGCCTTGAAGTGGTTAAAAAAAATCGGCTTTTAGTCGAGATAAAAGAGTGATTAAAAAGTAGGAAATTGGTTTGAATACGCAAAAGTGAATAGTGTTTGATTATGTTTATTGTGATATAGTGCGAAAAAACTTGGTGTGTGCATATTTCCGGTGTTCGATAGGATATGAAGTTAGATTCAATGATTGCCATTGATAATCAATATGGACATTCATCATCTGGTACGTTTGTTTGTCACACTAATAATAATAATAATAATAATGATAATCATTTATTTCAGACAACATAAGATAAGTACATACAAAGTTACTTAACTAGGGCCCATATGATAAATACCTTAGAGACTAACATACATACTTATAAAAATAAAAACTTAATAAAGAATCGTGTCATTGGCACTGGGTCAATGACGAGCGCGCGGTGTCGCGTATCAGCCTTCCACGGAACTTCCTGAACACGACACCCTTCGGCCAAAATCCGCTATCCAAGAACATTGAAAGACGATCCGTCGGCACTCGCACCATATATGAAGCGAAGTTCACATTACGGCGCGACTCCAACTTTTCGACTCTCAAACTGAAGCCGGATTTTTGTCGCAGGTACTTTTCCACATCCTCGATTGTTACGGCGTAGTGGACGCGTGACACGTAGAGTTGCGTGGTGGGTACTTCGGCACGTAGAGGGCATGGGTGCCCCGATGCGGTCGGTGCGGCAGTTCCGCACTGATTGCGACAAGCAGGTTTCCTCTTCTTCCGCTGAACAAGTATAAAACCTTCCTTGTCGCATCGGTCCTTCGGCGGACCCGAAGGTACAGCGGCACGGCTAGGTTCGCGGCCTCTCTGCTTCCTCCCCTTATGTGGCTGTTGTCGCGCGGGTTGAGTCGCGTTTGCGACGACAGAGGTGGCGTAGTCACGCTGTGGGATGTATGTAACACGTGACGGCTCGGTGACGCGATGAGCGGGACGAGCGGCAGGGGCGGCAAGCACGTGCACCGGCGCGGGAGCGGGGACGCGCGTACCTACCGCCGGTGGATCGGCTGCCACGGGCGATGCTGACGTCGACACAAAGGTGCATGCCGACGAATTCAGCTGTGCACCGCGACGGACATTGACATTGGATGCCTCGGGTGACCCAAATACCGACTGTGCATTACGTAATGTTGCAACTTCACTGCGCAGGTCGGCGATGGTGTTCTGCGCGGCATCCATTTTCAGCTGCATCTCTGCCACAGTCAACTTCAACGCCTTGACGTCTTTGAGCAAGCTCGTACAGTCAATGTGGTCGAAGTCTAGCGGCGGCACACGATGCAGGTTACGGGCGACGAAGGCACGTCTTCGGGGTCAGTCACCTTGAGGACGGTGATGACGTCCTGCAGACTGCGCTCTCCTCGGTCATCCCTCCTGTAGGGCTTCATCTTCTCGGCGATGTTCAGCGACTCGTATAGTAGCGTCCTGGCCTTGCGGATCTCATCTTCGGTAAAACTCGACTTACAGATCTGTATAGCCGAGACCTCGTCCATGACATCCAAGCGATCTTGCAGAAAGGCCAGTAGCTCGTTTGCCACAAGTTTTTCGGAACTCATGGCGACTAAAACGTGCCTCGGCCGAAGCCGCGCGGTCCGCGAATATTAAAATTCTAGCGATGCAGTGTGACACGTCTACTCGATAGCGCACACCGCACGTTTTTTTTTTCTAATGGTTGAATGTTAAGATAAAAATAATTAATGCTGGATATAATCCACACAGCATTATCTAGCCTCAAGCTATGCAAAGCTTGCGTTATGTACCTGATGGATAATACATAGGTATTTGGATGGATGGTTGTTACCCACTTCTTCTCCACGCCAAAACTTTACTGAACGAATCGGGCTGAAATTTTGCATAGATGTAGTTCTAGGCCTGAATTAAAACTATTGTGGTAGATACCGGTGATCGTTTCCATAGAAATAACGCGTGCTAAACCGCGGGCGGAAAGTAGTCGCACTAATATTATAAATGCGAAAGATGGTATGGATGGATGGATGTTTGTTACTTCTTCACGCCTAAACTACTGGACGGATCTGGCCGAAATTTTGCATACAGGTAATTCTAATCCTGGAATCAAACATAGGCTACTTTTGATCCCATAAATCAGTCCCCGTGGGATGAAAATCACCTTTTCACGTTTCCATAGGCCGCAGCTAGTAATTCATAAAAGTAACTGACCAGACCAACGCAGTATTTTGCTACTTGTTAGTTTAGGGGTACTATGAGTAATAAGTCCTCCAACAGTTAGTTCGCAACTAATTTATTAGATAAAAGTTAACTCGTAAGTAAAATACGGAAGATATGAGTCAGGTTTGATACGTGACGTGATACATTCCTCGCGTAGATATTGGTAAGCTGTAAGAAAGAAAGAAAGAAAGAAAGAAAGAAAGAAAATGATTTATTAAACACTACACAACACTACAAATAAAATAAGGTAAAAAATTAAGACTACTTAGTAACAGTAACACTAACAAACACAGTTAACAATTATTCGAAACCTAAAACTAACACAAGTAGGTAGGTACCTACCTAAGTACCTATTGGGTTGGTACTAAGTAGCCCCCTCAGCAGGCAAATGTAATAATACTGTAATACTAACAACATAGGAAGTTGATATGACATGGATAGCTTAAATAAAATAACACATTGCTCCTTGTAGGTACAATACTAGAAGAACTTTTAACTATACTTATTAAAGACGTTCCTAGGGTTTTAGAAAGGTACACTAATCTGGGCCCGTATTCTCAAAAAAACCGGCTAAGTGCGAGTCGGACTGGCGCACGAAGGATTCCGTTCCGTATCTACTATCACACTAATATGATAAATGCGAAAGTTTGTATGGATGGATGGATGTTTGTTACCGGCAAAACTACTGAACGGATCGGGCTGACAATTTGGATACAGGTAGTTCTAATCCTGGAATCAAACATAGGCTACTTTTTTACCCATAAATCTGTTCCCGTGGGATAGAAATCACCTTTAAACGTTTCCATACAAATAACGCGTGCGAAGCCGCGGGCGCAGCTAGTTATTTATAAAAACGGCAAAAAAATCATGTCTGTTGTATGGGAGCCCCCTAAAATATTTATTTTATTCTGTTCAAAAAATATATCTATCTATGTAGTATCTCTGTACTGTATTGTAGGAATTAAGATTATCAGTTAACTAACTGTATCCAGAACAGAAATGTATATAAGGTCCTTACCTTAGCTTGGGGCTAGATAAGGCTGTGTATTCATAACGAGTTAGTTACTGTTCGACTGATGATGTTAAATTTAGCAATAAGCTAAAACTTTAGTCATGAGCTCACTACATAAATATGTAAATTCCAATCGCTAATTCCATCTAGCGCAAAACACGCATCGATTATAATCGTTACCTAGTCATGAAGTAAATTATCATCATAAAACCGCTATTTCATACTAACACACTAATATAATAAATGCGAAAGTTTGTATGGATGTATGGATGTGTGGAAGGATGGATGTTTGTTACCTCTTCACGCCAAAACTACTGAACGCATCGGGCTGAAATTATAAATTTTGCATACAGGTATTTCTAATCCTCGAATCAAACATAGGCTACTTTTTATCCCACAAATCAGTTCCCGTGGGATAAAAATCACCTTTAAACGTTTCTATAGGAACAACGCGTGCGCAGCTAGTACTGTATAAGTTTGTTCTAATCGAATGTATGATTACGATATTAACGACCTCTGTGGCACTGGCACAGCGGGCGAGGGTCCTACGACGCAGGAGGTTGCGGGTTCGATTCCCGCCTTGGAGCAATTGTGTATCGCTCGGCAGATATTTGTTCTGGGTTTCTATGCATTGTATAAATACAGGGTGGGGCAAATTTTTGGCCCCTTAAGGGTAGCTATCGTTTCTTTTGTAGTTAGAAGGTTTTGTTCTTAAGAACCTTCTGTTTTATTTTAAAGAAAAAAATATCGCCATTTTTAGTTTTTTTGAAAAAAAGTACTTTGGGAAAAGTGTTCCTGGTTGGAAATAGAGTCGATCAAGACCACAATCAAGACACACTTTTACTATTTTTGACAAATGTCTTTTTTTGGCGAACTGTACTCTTTTTCAAAAAACTAAAAATGGCAATATTTTTTTCTTCAAAATAAAACAGAATGTTCCTAAGAACAAAACCTTCTAACTACATAAGAAACGGTAGCTACCCTTAAGGGGCCTAAAATTTGCCCCACCCTGTATATGTCTATGTAATGTATTAAGTATATCAGTCATCTAGTACCCTAGTAGCTTAGGGCTAGGTAATGCTGTGTGGATTGTCCAGGTTTATCACTAACAAGTTTATCGCTTATCAACTAATAAATACGTTTGCATATCTAACTCTAAATATAATGCGACATATGAGTAGATAATTCTTACATTTGTAAATATAAGTAAATCTAACACAGTCGAATTGAAACCCTCCTGGTTTTTAAAGTCTTTTAACGTGGTAGAGCTCAGTCATCGACCTTATAGCTCAGTAGAGCTCCCTAACATACTATCATGTGATCTGTGGCTAAACAAATTCTAACCATTTATAACTAGATGTCGCCACTAGAAAAATTAAAAGGCGCTTACGAAGCGTTTCAGCTTTTTGACCAAACTCGAACCCTATGTTGACACTTGTTAACATCAATATATTTAATACATGAAATAAACGCAAGTACATATGGGATAAAGAAAGCCGCGGGTACCAAACTCTAGGCTACTTTATCCAGTTTTTGGTAATCATCAGTGGGTACAACCATGCGGTGATTTGTAATATTATGATATAAATAAATAAAATAAGTACACACATTTGTCCCGAGGCGGGAATCGAACCCGCAACCTCCTGCGTCGCAGGCAGACCTTCGACCACCACGCCACCGAGGTCGTCGTCGTATGATACCTGTAATTTTATACATAAAATAAAACCGGCCAAATGCTAGTCGGATTCGTGCACGTAGGGTTACCTTTTATCTATAAAAATAAAAAAATACTTTCCTCGTAAAAAACAAAAGTCAACGTGACGCGGTCACCCATCCAAGTACTGACCGCGCCCGACTTTATTTATTTATTTATTTATTAAAAACGGAACGCCAACAACATAAAGCATTTTGTTTTAACTTACTATCTAGTAGGCAGGTTCTAAATATACGCTTATAATAGGCGGACACAACATTGTTACACAATACTTTCTTAAAAATATTTAAATTAATAAATGAGATCGAAGTTAAACATTATAAATATAGGTAATAGAAGATATGGTTAAACTTAAGAAACATTTCTAAACTACTACATAACAAAAATATATATATATTTATTTATTAATTAAGTAAAATTGAGATCTAAGAAGCATTATGTTCATATTGTTACTGACTTTGCTTAACCACGGTGATCGATTCTCAAGGTGATAAGGATATTGCCCACTTAATTACTAAAATCATGAATACCTCTGTAATTGTTTAATTTGTAAAGCTTAGGCAGAGATATGAAGTTGCGCTGCCCCGTAATAATAAGAGGACCTACCTGGATGGCCGAGGTTCGCTCGGTTTTAGAAATTATAGTATTAGTATTCGCCAATACATGTCAGAAAGAGTCATATTTTTCAGTTTAGTGTTTAAGTTGATTACGATAAGGTTGATTATTGAAAACACGAATAAAATAGTATTACTATTCGCTAATAGATGTCAGGAAGAGTATTTGCCAATAGATGTCAATGGATTACGATAAAGTTGATGAAAGTTTTTGGAAAACACGAATAAAATGACATTTTCTAAAAATGAATTCTAGCTAGATCGATTTATAGCGCATGAATCCCCCTGTCTGTATACTAAATTTTATGTAAATCGTTAGAGCTGTTTCCGAAATTCAGATTATATATATATACTAGCTGCGCCCCGCGGCTTCGCACGCGTTGTTGGAAACGTTTAAAGGTAATTTTTATCCCACGGGTAATGATTTATGGGATAAAAAGTATGTTTGATTCCAGGATTAGAATTACCTGTATGCAAAATTTCAGCCCAATCCGTTCAGTAGTTTAGGCGTGAAGAGGTAACAAACATACATCCATACAAACTTTCGCATTTATAATATTAATGTGATACAAGAATTATACAATAAGGTAGGTCGCGGCACCATTGACTCGGGTATGCGCCTTAACCCAATGCCCAATATGAACGTCTTTAAACAGTTTAACAGTTTTTTACAACTCTTTTTCTAGGCAGCAGAATGGAGACTGATGAGGATGTGTACCGAGGCAACCTTCTCGACGACATGCCCCCATTCAACTGCGGGGCCAGCCTCGAGGGGGCCATGGGGACAGGCTCCAACGACATCGGGGATATGACCTTCTGCATGGGCAATTATGTCAGCGACTTTATGCGGGTGAGTGTCGGGTAAAAAGAAGCCCACAGAAGAAGAACACTTATGAAATAAAAACGCCCAAGTGCGAGTCGGACTGGCGCATAAAGGGTTCCGTACCCATCTAATATATAAAAATAAGTCGGGTTTTCCTTCCTGACGCTATAACTCCAGAACGCACGAACCGATTTCCACGGTTTTGCATTCGTTGGAAAGGTATCGGGCTCCGTGAGGTTTATAGCAAAGAAAATTCACCTTTTAACGTTTTCATAGAAATAACGCGTGCGAAGCCGCGGGGCGCAGCTAGTTATCTATAAAAACGGCAAAAAAATTATGTCTGTTGTATAGGAGCTGCTTTATTAAGCAAGTTTTATTATGTTTTTTAGTATTTGTTGTTATAGCGGCAACAGAAATTCATCTGTGAAAATTTCAACTGTCTAACTTACGGTTCATGACATAGATACAGCCTGGTGACAGACAGAAAAACGGACGGAGTCTTAGTCCCGTTATTTACCATTTGGGTACGGAACCCTAAATAATTAATTTTGTTACCTAGTTAAAATTTTATAATTTTATAGATTTTAATTTTAATTATCTATCATGGATCCCATTGTCAGAACTGAACCAAATTAAAATGGGACCACACGGGAACCACCGAATCACCCATTCAAAAGTTCTGATGTAACAAATATTAAAAAAAAAACAGTCAATTTGAGAACCTCCTCCTTTTTTTGAAGTCGGTTAAAAAGCGTCGATTTTTGCTCCAACTCACGCATAGAATGTTTGCAAACAAACCGCTTATACGCAATTTACAATACTTGTCCATAGAGCTTTGAGCTCCTTCCTTCAATCACTTCCTTAAAATTATATCTGAAACTCGACGCAAGTAAGTTTTAGTTATTTATGTCGTGGTTTTTTTACACACATTTTACATCGATTTTGACTAGTGTATAGATCTACCTATTACTTATTACGTCCTTCTCAAGGCGTCCCACATGACCCAAGACCAGTCGATTCGTAAATAATCACACTAACTAATATTATAAAGGCGAAAGTTCGTATGGATGTATGGATGGATGTTTGTTACTTCTTCACGCCAAAACTACTGGACGGATCTGGCTGAAATTTTGCATACAGGTAATTCTAATCCTGGAATCAAACATGGGCTACTTTTTATCCTATAAATCAGTTCCCGTGGGTTGAAAATCACCTTTTAATGTTTCCATAGGAACAACGCGTGCGAAGCCGCAGGGCGCAGCTAGTATACTATAATATCCTCGCCGAATAAAAAAAAAGATACACATAAAACAAACAGCTGCTTGATTAAAAAGTTATCCATTGACATAGAGCTGACCTTCTGCATCATGATACTGCATAATAGTTAATAATTTGCGCGTACCTAACGCACGCAATGCTTTATCGCGTGATGTTGCCTGAAAGTTCAACGACCAGCTTCTAGTCTAGGTCGTTAACAACGTACAAATCGGATATTTTGTGCTGAATCTGGGTCAGGGATGCTGACGTTTAGATGCTTTAAAGACAGGTGTTACTAGCTGATGTTATGGGGCGTAATGTATCATTAGCAGCGAGTTCCCCCCACTTAGAATTAGAGTATAAGTGATACTCTAATTCTAAGTGGGGGGAACTGGGATCTGCACTGACATGTCACATGGTAGTGATTTGTGCATTGTCCCCCAGCCTAAACAGGCTAACCTAACCAGGCCAGCTCCTCGAAGTACCGGAGCAGGACTTTTGGCGATTGACAGCTTCGTTTTAGCTTTGCTGTAGGTGTGGACGGGTTTGAAGCCTCGAGGCTTCTCTGTCCCGTCTTCAGTTCGGTCTCCTCTGTGGCTGTGCAGTGTACCACAACGTGTTCCACAGTTTCTTCCTCATATTTACAGCTACGGCAGAGACTGCTGTCTGTGGCTTTTATACCCTACACTGAGAGAAAAAACTTTCATGATTACGAATAATTATAAAGGAATTCCTGAAATTTTATCCGTATTCCCATCAAAAAGGAACCAAGAGTTCTTACTAACATTTTATGCGTAAATCGTAACCATTTATCATGAAACTCATCACAATTGAATATCATTACAACATGTGTGTACGATCTGCAGATATTTGTTCAGGGCGTTCTGGGTGTTTTCTATGTATAATAAAAAATATCTATCTATGTAGTGTATTGTATTATGTAGGTATATCAGTTATCTAGTACCCATAACACAAGCTCTGCTTAGCTTGGGGCTAGATAATGCTGTGTGAATTGTCCAGAATTATTATTATTATTATTACAACAGCACGATAATACAATGTGCAGTAAACTCGCGTCTTATTTAATACACGTCATAACAAAATGTCTAATCAAAATACGCTGCCGTACAATATGTTAAAATCCGTCTCATTGGTCGTTGCAAGAGCCTTCTTGTAGTGGGCCCGTAATCGAAGTTTCTGATTGGTTCTTTTCCGAGTGATAAAATGTTCTGTCTGCCACTAGAGCAGCCCATTATTTATTGCGTCAGACACCCGATCAGTGGGAACGCGCTGTAAGTTACCCCGGGGCGGCGGCGGCGTTACAGGCCACTGTCACGTGTTACACGGTGTAATGTCTCGTGTTACACGGTGTAGTCTACAGTGGCGGATGTAGCCAGCGCGGGGCCCGTAGCAAATGTGAACTGGGGGCCCTTCAATCGCATTACTATTTTTTAGGATGATGGTAAATCCAATAATGAAGATTTGTGCAGTAGTGGGCTAAGTTAGTGGCTTAGAATTTGCATAGGTACACAGATACCTTCATGAGATAAACGCTTATAAGGCGTTTATCAGGGGGAGGCCTGCGTCCAGCAGTGGACCAATACAGGCTGTTGAGGTTGAGAGGGCAAAGTTACCTCAATTTCTAGTACCGACAAGCGAAGCGATACATTTTCGTTCTAGTTAGTTATTCACCTACTAGTTATTTGTAGTAGTAAGAAAGAACTGAAACTGAAAGACAAAAGCCGGAAGCAATAAATGTTATTAGCAAGCGAAGCCTTGCAAATTTTTCTTTTAACTGTAAAATTTTGTAAGTGACAAAACAATATTTTGTGGTGGACACATACATACATATATAATATTGATTTTGTTTCTATAAACCGACTCAATTATATAGTTTTTCCATGGATCCCATTGACAGAACTTACCCAAATTAAAATGGGACCACACGGGAAGCACCAGCTTTCAAATAAAAAAAGAATCATAAAAAAAAACAGTCGAATTGAGAACGTTTTTGGAACGAATGAATAAAACTAGATTTAACTTGTACTAAGGAATCTTGTAGCGCCCTAACGGGGTACATCTTTAACACTTATGTAGATACTAACATAATGTAACAAATGAATAACATCACACTAACTTCTCGGTGACCAGCTATCCGAGAAGAGTAAATTGAAAACCAGCGCTGCTTGCAACTGCAACCAGAAAAATGCTGAATTTACTCCTTTTGCCTTAATTTATTTGTTTTATTCTAATAGGTACACAAGTCTTAGTTTATTTTGTGTATTTTTGGCATTAAACTTTTTTTCTATTCTATTCTACTTATAAACTATTCTAAATGAATGATTCCAAACAAGTGCACAAGGCACTGATGCAAATTACAGAACATCCTTATCTTAGGTTATCCTAGGTCGGTTAAACTGCACCCCTTCAAGATTATTTCAATTTATAATCGTGTGTAATAAATGGGAGGTGCTGGCTTAGAATTTGCACCATTGCGCGAACTTTAGTAAACAAGCACACCCCAAAAACACATATTTCACTGATTCAAAGCGAGTGAGCTCGCTCACTTTGTTTGGCGACAAACTAGGCGGATACTTACTATGGAAAGGACCTGTCTAACGATTTAAATCTTTGGTTCAACCCACATGTGACTAACCAACCAACAGTTAAAAACGTTATTAAACGTTATTTTCCACTGATAACGTGGTAACTGTGATAAGCTCTTGGCAATGCCAGTGACTCGCATATTCACCGGCTCTTACCTACGTAAGCCTATTTACTATGCTACTGTTATCATATCAACCATGAAGCCATTGCTTCAAAACAATAAACAATGGGTGGTTTAGAATTGTAGAATGACTATGCAAAATTTATTGTACACGGGCAGGAAAACTCGTTTCTCGCGTTAAACTCGTTTTTAAATTCAGCATTTTAGGTATTGCCTAAACCGCAATGTTATTATTACAGTAATTTATGAACGAACAAAACTAGACAATGGTGCCTATTCTGATGTCGCCAAAACTATTTTCACAGAACTCAAAATTAACTAACTTTATTTGTGTGGGAAGAACACCAACCTTTCATCCCATAACGAGGGACATCTTCAATGAAACGTTGGTGTTCTTCAAACAAAAATAAGGTTCGTAGTTAACCCGCTTACATCCGCATCGCGCATATATAAAAATACTAGTCTAGCTATAAGTACATATTATGTCCGAAGTAAGTCTGTGTCGGTGATCTATCTGTCTGTAACTATTTCCCGCCTAATCCAAACGGATCAAAATCGATATGGAGGTACTTCGTTAAATTTAACAAGTTATACATAATAATAAAGCCTTTTATTTCCTTAATAGAATAGAATTTACAAAATTAATTATGAATAGATATTATTGATATTATATATGACACTTAATTTATACAAAAAAAAAATTAGATTTAAATTAAAATGAATAAATATTAAGTACCTCTCATCGAGTGAAGGCCTCCTCCATTTTATAGTCCATGCGTTTCTGTCTTGAGCTTTGATTAGCCAGTCTATGCCAGCTGATTTGTTTATTTCGTCTATCCACCTCTCTTTCGGTCTGCCTCTGGTTCTTTTGTTCTGTGGACCTGGCCATGTAGTTATTTTTTTGATCCATTTGTTATCTTCCATGCGTGCGATATGGCCAGCCCATTTCCATTTTAACTTTTTGCAGTGTTTCAAAGCATCAATGATATATATAAGTTATACATATATCTTGGAAAAGACGAACAAGTGCGAAGGGTGGGAAGAATCTAATGTTGTTATGTTTTATCCAGAATCTCAAGTAAAGCCAACGGCGCCGGCGACGGAAGTTGTCCATCTAGTATTCCTTTGTTTCCAAAACTATTGGGTGGGAAATACGAAACGCAGAATGCGCGTCATTCACACGAAACTAGAGTAATCTAGTTGCGCACTCCAAAATCTCAGGACATGAAATATAGGTGTACCTCCATTATGTAGGCAGCGTAAGGTAGTAGGTAAACACCTACTGGGCAAGCCTCATCCATGATTATCATAATGATGTTATTCTTTTTTACCAAATCACTCAGGTTGGCACAGCTGTTGGGACTATTGCCCTGATATATGTAGATTTGAGATAAGTTAAGATAGCCTATCATTGACATAATATTAATTATTCATTTTTCTTTTATGTAAGTACAAAAATATTTTATTGGAAAATCGATTAGTTTACTTTATTCTGTAACTTTAAAAATAAATCAAACACTACGTAATAAATCACTCTTGGATGGAAACGTGTAATACGTGTCGGGGTACATCAATGGAGGCGGTTATCACAGGATATAATAATAATAAAAATAACGTTTATTGAAAAATATTAGATTAAAAAGGACCGTGGTGGATGGCACAAACTTCGGGAGTCCTATACCCAGCAGTGGGTAAAATCAGGCTGTGGATGATGATGATGATGGATGTAAACGCCATTGAGGATAATGTAACTGTATTTTTAAGAGCCTCCTCCATGTGGCCACTTTATTAGATCCAGTGTTGGTCTGATACGTCTATGGCTTAGCGCCATGTCAGAGGAGACAGGCCATTTAAAGAGAATAGTAGAGTATCTAAATTATTTTACAAAGAATCTTAGTGGTTGCGTCGACCCGATTGACACCTACAACCGTTAGAAAGTATTTATAAATTGCATACCCAAGCTTTTTGGTGAAGCTACGAGCTCTTGTAAGGCATAACACAATGCGACCGACGTAGTTGTAATGAAAGAGCCTTTTTTACCACAAAGTTGGCAAACAAGCGGGCAGGAAAGAACCGGTCACTGCAGCCGACCCCATAGGCCCATAAAACTACCAGAAAAGCCTACCAAACAAAGGGAAGACAACCGGTTGCCTACGCGGAACACGTTTTTGATTTGTTTTTAAGCTAAAACCTACTCTTATATGTCACTGGTATAAGAAAGCGTTACACGAAAAGTAATCAGAAACGTCTATTTTCGTTCTCTAGGACTGAGATGAGACCACACGTCTTTAAAAGGGGGAAAAAATAAAATCGACGTTCCGTTTTTAGTTGTCTTGCATAACCAACTTTTATATCGCTTGTAGTCTAGCATTTGCACTCAAACGAATCAATACCATTACTTCGTTTTTAAGAGTAGGTACGGGCCCTGAGCAGTCGCTGATGCCGAAATCGGACACTCTAATTATTTATTTTAGTAAAACTTACGGCTAAACACGACCATAAAATTTAACTTAGGTTATGTTTTACAATGTCCG
Source organism: Eupithecia tripunctaria (assembly GCA_955876795.1). Lineage (NCBI taxonomy): Eukaryota > Metazoa > Arthropoda > Insecta > Lepidoptera > Geometridae > Eupithecia > Eupithecia tripunctaria. The sequence goes on from OY041604.1 coordinate 3,446,275, forward strand.
GTTAAAGTGTTGCATAACTTGCAAACACACTAATTATTTGCAGGAGAAACGTTCCGAATAAGATATGTTGCGTTTCATATCATAGAGGCAACAGTCAGCGATAGTTGGTAGTCGTGAAACGTAACAACGGACGTAGACGAGTAACAAATTGTCGATTTCCGATCCTCCCTTCAATAAAAATTGCTTACAATTATATCTGAAACTCGACGCCAAGCAAGTGAGATTTTGTTGTTTATATCAGAATCTGTGAATGCTACCACCTTCATATTTAAAGAAATGTTACTTCGATCTTCAATTACGTGTGAAAAATTTTATGGTGATCGATTGGTGAAAGTTTTCACGATTTTTTTTAATAGATGTTTTGCAAACATTTTGCTATTTATCTCAGAAATAGCACACTTTTTTTCTTCGGTTTTTCTTTTGCTACTAAACCTAGAAGTATTTCTTTAGTTCTGTCTTTTAATTTTTCGATTGCTTGCTTCATTAACTTGTAATTATACCGTGTCCATTTTGATTGAAGCATGTTAGTAAACAAACCGCCCATACTTAACCTAAAATTCAGTTTGTTGACGCGTCATACGTAATTTACTTTACTCGTCGATTTTAGATCCTCCCTTAAATAAAAATTGCTTACAATTATATCTGAAACTCGACGCCAAGCAAGTGAGATTTTGTTATTGTCTATATATAGTGTCGTAGTTTGTTTACTAACATGCTTCATTCAAAATGGAAAAACCATAGGTAAAAACAGTTTTGGCGCTATGTCTCTGCTCTGTACTTCACTCGCAAGAAAACCATATCTTGTCATCCCGCTGGAAATCCATCTCGTAGCGACGTTATTGCATACTCTCAATATAAGGACGGCCAATTAAATTAACTATCATCCATCACTTACTATTGTTTCTCGTTCCACAGATGATGTTCACGATGCGGTCCCACCACATGCTCACCGACGTCGTTTTAGAAGTCGGCAATGAGCTCTTCCATGTTCACAAAGTCGTGCTAGCAGCTGGTAGTCCATATTTTAAGGTGAGTTCACATTCTATAGAAATACACGGGAATGGTAGTAAAGTAAAACGCACTGCTAAGTCGAGGCGAGGCGTAATCTCTATGTAGAGTCGAGGCGCGGGCGGCTATGCTTTTATCATGTCATTATCAATTCCTTCAACGTTGCGTCGAAGTCGCGAAGCTGGCTGGAAAAACTGCTACAGTCTGTACTGGCGGTGCTGTCTGTTTTAATTGAACTGTGTGAGCAAATAAATGCATGTCTATGTTTAAAACCCTCGCCCTCGCCTCGATTACACTTTGACACCACCGCGCCTTCTCGCCTCAACACCGCCGCGTCTTCGCCTCGCCTTGTGACGCGACTCTAGTATATGAGCGCATTATCATTTATTTCTAAAGATAACGTAGATGCCTCAACGCGCCGCTCGCCGCCGCCTCGATGCCTCGACGCGCCATCTCGCCTCGACTCTTGGTCTAATAAACGATGGTTCTAAAGTAATGAAAAAAATTAAACATGTTGGTCCTAAAGTAAATAAAATAAAAACCTATTGTTAAAGTATCTTACGTCAAGTACTTTACGTCAAGTTAATTTATATCTTGCCTAGATATAAATTAATTATCTATTAATGTTTGAAATTGGCATTAACCATTGTTGTCGATCACCGTTCCCAGTTCTCACAGTAGATTCTCGGCCCTGACATAAAATTAAATTCAGTTGTATGTTAATTACTTAAAATGCGTATCGGACATCTTTACAAAATATAATTTTAGTCTAATTTTAGTCAATGCTGAGTGTCATTCAGAAAATTTATGAATACCTGGGTTGTAAGCCGTGGAAGAAAAAGTATTTCCCAATTGACTTCAATTTCAATAATTACAACACATTGTTTTGACTTTTGAATAAATAAATAAAATAATAAATTTTGATAGCCACAAATCGATGTTTTTTATCGTCCATCGTTTTTTATCAACGAGATAAAGTTTATGTGTCCTTAAACATTAATTGAATCAGGAAACGTCATCATAAGATCTTAGAATAGGTAATTAAATCTTTAAATACCAAAACAACAAATCATAACTGAATAATAATGCTGCTGGACAATCCACACAGCATCATCTAGCCCCAAAAGTAAGCAGAGCTTGTGTTATAAGTACTTGATAACTGATATATGTACCGAATACTATTCATTAAATAACATAGATTTCTATGTCTTAACTTTAAAATCACCCAGAACACAACCTTAACATTGAAATCACCGAAACAAATATCTGTAGATTATACAAATATTTGTCCCGAGGCGGGAATCGTACCCGCAACCTCGACGACCCGATGTGTTGCGTTGCGGCGGGCGAAGGTCCGGCTGCTACGCAGGTGTTCATTTTCCACTTGTTTTTTGGGTATTGTATATTAGCATCATAAGTCTGAATATGTCCACTGTTGAAAATAGGCCTTCTACACGGTAAAAACAGATTTCTTAAAAAAAGATAAATTACTTTTCATCAAAGCAACCTTATCAGATCCAAGAAAATGATCCTCTCCCTATAGACGTTAGAGAATATTCACTTCTAATTAGTAAAAAATTGTCTTAAATATATTTCTTTGTTTCAAGAAAAAAACATGGAATCCAAGAAACAAATTTATTAACATAAGAGACTAGCTGTTCGTGTAGTCAAGAGAGTCCGGTCTTCAAGTGAATGTTTTTTTTTTCATACATAGATACTATATTATTGAAGTATCATATAATTATCTTTTATCATCAAATTAATTTGTTAGGAATAGTAATTTCTGATATTAGTTGAAAAATATCAAATGTTCGATTGAGACATTTCGTTTTTATGTTTAGATTTCTGCACACTATAAGTGCCTTCTTTATTTTCTGTGGTCCCGATGGATTCCCCTTTCCCCTAACCAGGTGGGATCAGCTGCTTGTACTTCCAAAAATGAAACAACGTTAATTCACTGGATAGGATATATTCCGGCTGTTTATGGTTCACGATTCAACAAAATATAAACCAGGCTCCGGAGGTCGTTCCGAACCCTGCGTTTTCGTCAGCGCGATCTAGAGCTCGGTCACAATTACAGAATCTTTTCGGGAATCTTTTCTTACGATACATAAATCTTTATCCAAGAAATTTGTGATTTATTTAAGAAAAAAATAATTTAATGTAAGAAAATAACATTTCTTATTCTAAGTAAAGTCTAATTAAAGGATTAAAAACAAAAAAGTCTTGAAATGAAGATATTTCTCAAAATATTAGAACAAAGTTGAGAATAAAATTGTATCAGAGCAAGAAAAGTAGTATTTTTAAAGTAAAAATATTTTATTAATCTTAGTCAATATGTTTTTGAATCTACCAAATATTTTGAGAATCTGCTCTTTCTTATTTCTATAGAGGCAGCTCAGGATTGCTATTCGGGCGTCTCGGTTAGTCTACGAAGAAGTAATAGTCAGGAAGGCTAATTAAGAACAAATTCAAAAGTGGCCTGACTTCAAACCAAAATGACGTAATATGATTCAAAAAACTAATCAAATCCAAAATTGTAAATAGAAATGCTTGGTCATTTGATTAGTTAAAATTCGGAACTATTACTTCTTCGTAACGTTTAGGGGTATTTCCTATTCTATGTTATATAGTAAAAAATATCTATGTATGTATCATATCTTATTATGCATATCTGTCATCTAGTAAGTACCTACATACCCATTACACAAGCTCTGCTTAGCATGGGGCTAGATGATGCCGTGTGGATGGTCCACCATATTTTTATTAGATGGCTAAATCACAACGAGCATCTGTTAGTTAGCATCAACTTATTTAATTGCTCTCAAAATGACACGCAGTTATGTAAATCGCAATAAATCCAAGTTTAGGCTAAAGACTGATAATTTCTGACTCATTCATTCATCCAATTCAAATTATTACCAAGTTGAAACAAAAAGGCAAACACGTAGACTTGTGTTGTGACCAATATTGTGACTTACTCGTATGACGACGGCTTGTTCTACAGAAGCAACAATACTTTAAATTCAGCTTAGTTAAATTCAGAGCAGCGACCACAGATATCAGAATATGTCTCTGTGGTAGCGACGCAAAGTTTAACACCTTTATGCTTTTTTCAGCCCTAACCGGAGGAATAAGTTAGGTATACCAACTCCAGCTATTTATTATTCCAGTTTAAATCATACTATTTATAAAACTACAAACTTAGTAGGAGATTAACTAAGTTGTGATTATATAAGGAATAGCGATTTTTTATTAATATGGGCCTCTGTGTTTAACTTTCCGTCGTCGGTTCCTACTCTTAAAAATAATGCACACATAAAAGATGCCCCATATTAAGAGCGTACATATTTTTTACAATTTTGCAAGATGCTGGGCGACCATGCCTATTAATAAGCTGGGTAAAATTTTGCTATCCGAAAACGAACCTAGACAAAATTCATTCGAGGCATTTGCAGAACAATTTTTATTGAATAAATTAATAGTGAATCTAATTTATTTTGTGAATTGTTGGTCTGGATGGTTTTCTTGCTTTCTTTCAATGCGTCTTCGGTTAAACACCGTTCTCCTTTACCTATTGTTAACCTTCGTCATCACATTACTAGTCAATGACCTCGTCCTTTCGCCTAGTCACTTCGATTAAAAGCTAGTAATATAAAACAAACCTAAAGTATAAAGTATAGCTAAGCAATAAAAAAACAAATTAATTTTATTTGGCTTCACGTAATAAATTCGTTAGATAACTGCTGTGGCATGAGTGTGCAATTTCGTGAACTTTTTTTTGAATGAAAAATAAACGCTGTGTAGCGTAGTTTAAAAGTAAATTTTTCGTTATTAGAGAATAAGCCTTGTACAGGCGTGACATTTAAATTTTGTTCTCGTGCTGACTTTGCGTAAAAGAATGCAAAATTGTAGACATCATTCTTCGGGTTATGCTTTGCCTAAATTAAGTCGGCATCAATTTCACCATTCCAGTAGAAGATTTACTAGAATAAGTAAAAATTAAAAGATAGATTTTCCTTCATAATTAACAGTCGCACTTTATTAGATCCCGTAACTTTCGTATCGCGACATGTCTTGTAATTTTCTTTTTCAATAAAGTTACTTAGATAGCATGGTAGTCCTGACATTTAGACACCATTCTATTGGTTGTTTGGTCGTGGTCGCGGTTTAAGAACCGAACTCTCTAACTCAACCCGTGGATGTCGTAACTGCGAACCATCTACCTAGAGGTAGAAGCTTCCTGCTGTGTATTTTTGACACCATCACTGTGAACCTCTGCCTGCCAGGCTTGGTGATTATGGCAGAACCACACTTTGTTTGTTAAGCAGTCGTACTGATGAGGTTGGTTTTGCTCACACCTCTTTTCCAATTTGGTGAGAACTGACCTTTCGAAGAAATGCTCAGCAAATGCTATAATGTTTCCTTATCATTTGTGTGACACTTTACCAAGGAACATAAATACTGCAAGAAGCACTTTATACTGTCATCGTTGTTTTTATGCATTGAAATAATTAAGTTGAATGTTAATTTCTTGATAGCTGTATCAATCGTGCTCACATTAACAGTTCACTGTAACTTTTGCGCTCATACTTCAACGTATAACAAATTGAACGTATGTGCTTGATTCAAATTATTGTATTAACTCATCGATCAAAAATTTCGCCGACCCCCCTTAGATGCACAATGCGCGATCTGAAACAGTCTGTATCAAAAGCTTGCATTTTTGGCATGTATGGAAAGCATTTGAATTAGTGTCATTTGAGCGCTCACAAGTTCAAGACACAAAAAAGACGGGTTTCCTATTTTCAGTAAAGTTTTAATGCATTTATTACCACTTTAATGTACAATTATTGGCCTTACCTCAAGAAATCGGCGTTGAAAATTATGGTTCGCATTGTGATTATAACTTTTTTCTAATTACACGAATAGAGAGGCTTTTTTTAATATTAGGTCCTTACATATGAAATTGGCGTTTTTCGTACTGGCCACTTTAATCACAAATTTCTCCTCTTTGGTAAGGAATTCCAAATTCAAATTTGTACAGCTATAGACTCATGTATTTGTGCTTCGATGATCGTCATTCATTTGTTTTTTTTCTTCTGTTTTTTTCTGTTTGCGTCACTCATTTTACAAAATGGAAAACTTAAAATATCGCATTATTTACGAGTACGAGTTCCGCCGTGGCACTAGTGCTGCGGAAACAACTCGAAGGGTGAATGATGTGTATGGCGGTCGTGTTGCAAAAGAAAACACAGTTTGTTTTTGGTTCCAACGTTTTCGTTCTGGAAATTTCGACCTGCAGAACAAGCCCCGTGGACGGCCTGAGACTCAAGTTGATAATGAAGAGTTGAAGGCTATTGTGGAAGCGGATCCATCGCAAACCACGTCCGAGTTAGCTGCAGGCTGCGATGTTAGTGATAAAACTGTTTTAATTCACTTGAAGCAAATTGGGAAGATTAAAAAGCTTGAAAGGTGGGTACCTCACGAATTGACTGAAGCAAACCGGCAAACGCGCGTCGACTGCTGCGTTACATTACTAAACCGGCACAATAATGAAGGTATTTTAAACCGAATCATTACCTGTGATGAACAATGGGTTCTTTACGATAATCGGAAGCGCTCAGCGCAATGGTTGGATCCTGGCCAGCCAGCCAAATCCTGCCCCAAGCGAAAATTAACCCCAAAAAAGTTACTTGTAAGCGTTTGGTGGACTAGTGCCGGTATTGTTCATTACAGTTTTCTCAAATCTGGCCAGACTATTACGGCTGATGTCTATTGTCAGCAATTGCAAACCATGATGGAAGAGCTAGCGGCTAAACAACCTAGGCTGGTCAATCGCTCCACGCCACTGCTGCTTCACGACAACGCTAGACCACACACTGCGCAACAGACGGCTACTAAATTAGAAGAGCTTCAATTGGAAAGTCTAAGACATCCTCCGTACTCCCCGGACCTTGCTCCATTTTTTTCGAAATTTGGATAACTTCTTGCAAGGGAAAAAATTCAACTCCGATGGGGCAGTCCAAATCGCCTTCAAAGATTTTATTGATTCCCGTCCGACTGGTTTTTTTAGTAAAGGGATCAATGAACTACCTATAAGATGGCAAAAGTGCATAGAAAATAATGGTTCATACTTTGATTAATTAAATATATTATATTAAAAAATATTCGACTTTTTGTTCCTCCCAAACAAAACGCCAATTTCATATGTAACATAAGGACCTAATATTTATATATTTTAATTTTTTGTGATCTTGGGATCTATTTTTAATCTAAAAAGACTAGATTAATTTAATAATGATTCAAACATTTATAAAAAAATATTAGATTATTATTTTGATTTTTTTTTCGTTTTTGTTGCACTATTATTTTTTATGTATTGACTACACAGAAACAGTTCTCAGACTTCTCTTAACCATCTATGTACCGAACTATTTACTGTCCGTGATAAAAGATTTTTATTTATTTTATTAGCATTAGAAGGAACCGAATGAAATTAAATATGAAAGGTACAAGGAAACGGTATGATTTACAGATTGTTCAAAAACGCAGTTTTATTATTTTCACTTACTTACAAAATAAAATAAATTCAACTCCACTAATCTCTTGTTCCATAAGCAGAAACCTTGTCAGGCTCTGCGCAAACTGTCTGCGTCAAAACAAGTCATAGATAATTTTGAGTGTCATTTTCGTAAGGTTCTACTCGTAGGTAGACGGGGGAGGCCGCGAAATTTTTGATCGATGTCTTAACCTTACTAAGGCTGGTTTTCACCTAATATCGGAATAATCGGAAAAAATTGAATGCTTCATCGGTTAACTTTGAGGACAAACAAATAAGATATGAAGACAAACGAATACTATTTACAATTGAAAAATTAGGCTAACTACAGAATTTTGCCAACAATATATGTATATAAATTCCGTTTATTTCAGGCACAAGTAAAGACCCATATACAAATCTTAAAGTTAACACAATATACACAAAAATAAAAAGGAAAATACACAATGTAGATAATTAAATAGTTAGTAATCCAGAGCAAAATGCTGTTGATACGTTATTTTCTATTACCGTCCATGTGGACGGATATCCAATGTATCCATTGATCCATAAATATCAATCGGAAGCGTCCCAAAGACGCTGACTGCATTGCCTCACTGTATGGTAATGCTGATGCGCTGCGCCAGATACTCACAAGCTTTCTTCGTAGTTTATTGTATTAAGTTAATCAGTTATCTAGTACCCATAGCACAAGTTTTGCTTAGCTGGGGCTAGATGCTAGCTGTGTGAATTGTCCAGCATTATTTATTTATTTATTTTCTTGAAGAACACATGCCTCAACATTTCCTTTCCCCAGGCAATGTTCACAAGTGGTCTCAAAGAGTGTGAGATGTCCCGCGTGCGTCTGCAAGGCGTGTGTCCATCCGCGATGGCGTGGCTGGTGTACTTCATGTACACCGGCAAGATCCGCATCACGGAGGTCACCGTGTGCCAGCTGTTGCCCGCCGCTACCATGTTCCAGGTGCGTGTTCATACAATACATCATCTCATCATCATATTTTTCATTTAATTGTTTTTTTTTTATATTATGTAACATTAATTATATTCCTGTACTGGTAAATTTATTTAGGTATAGTACTACTCCAGACGGTCGTGAAGTAACAAGCCTATGGCCTTCACTGAAAACCAGCGCTGGGTGGACTGGACATACCTACTAGTGTTCATCCAGCACAACGCTGAGTGGAGGCCATATCTGCCTTAGAAAGTTTATAGATTTAGCATAAGTTTTTTCTTTTTGTGTGTATTTTTTCTTTATAAGGTGAATAAAAATATTTTTCTTTCTTTCTTTCATCTTTTTTGTATTGATAAACTAGCTGCGCCCCGCGGCTTCGCACGCGTTCTTCCTATGGAAACGTTAAAAGGTTATTTTCATCCAATGGGAACTGATTTATGGGATAAAAAGTAGCCTATGTTTGATTCCAGAATTAGAATTCCCTGTTTGCAAAAGTTGATTATTTTATTAGTTTTTATCTCCTGGAGGGTAATGCCAATGATCCCCACGCTAGGCATGCGGGTTGGGGTTCGCAGTTTGGTGGTATAATTGTTCTGCTGGGGTGCTGCTGCCTGCCCCCCGGTGGATATCCCTTAGTCGTCTCATACGACACCCGCGGAAAGTGTTGGAGTGGTGAAATTTCTAAGCCAGCACCACACAGCTTGACTTTATTGTACCAACCTACTACGTATAGTTGAATTTAAAGAAAAGAATCAGTTTTTAAGTATAAACTGACTTCAATTTTTATAGTTAGTTTAAATTTTCATGGATCAGAACTGAACCAAATTAAAATGGGACCCAACAGAAAGCACCAGCTTTAATTTTAAAAAAGAATCATAAAAATAGGACTACCTAGTCAATTAAATTGAGAACCTCCTCCTTTTTTTGAAGTCGGTTAAAAAACCTACCTCCGCACCTAACAACAAGTACCCCCACAAGCCAACTACAATTATTTTAGCTGTCACCCGACAGATCTCGAACGTCATCGACGCGTGCTGCGCCTTCCTAGAACGACAGCTGGACCCCTCCAACGCCATCGGCATCGCCAACTTCGCCGAGCAACACGGCTGCGCGCAGCTCAAGAAGAAAGCCAACCAGTTCATCGAAAGGCACTTTACACAAGTAAGTTTTATTTTCTGCCATTGTTATTTTTCTTTTGTTTTTATACTAAGTAAGTAGATGTACGAGTATGTTAATTAGTTAGCACACACGAGCTAAAATATAAATGTGAGCAAGTAGATACTTAAAAAGTACAAGTGAACTGTATTTATGTTCTTTGAGAAAATAAAGAATCTTTAAACCGAAGTTTATTCCTATAAATAAGGAAAACCAGCAGCTTATAAACATTTACAATTAATTATAAATTAAGAAAATCGAAACAGAAGGTTATTCAGAAGTTTTAACGACTAAGATGAATATAAAATACATAAATAATTGATTTTAAACGATAAACCGACTTCAATTATAAGGATCACATTGTTAGAACTGGGCTAAATTAAAATGGGACCACACGGGAAGCACCCGCTTTCATATAAAAAAAGAATCGTGTAAATCGGACCACGCAGTCAAAAGATATGATGTAACTAAAAAAAACAGTCGAATTGAGAACCACCTCTTTTTTTGAAGTCGGTTAAAAAGCAAAGTAAGCAGATATTTTACAAAATTACAATTAACTTAGTATTGATATGGATCAGTTGAGTTACCTGCTACAGTCTGCAGTTCGCTCAACAACGGGGCAATGCAGCCAGCGTCATGGGAACGCGACAACTATCCATTTTGAATGAGGCATAAATGTAAATAAACCGCCCATACTTAACCTAAAATTCACTTTGTTGGCGCGTCCTTTTATACGTAATTTACATTACTTGTCGATTTTAGATCCTCCCTTCAATAAAAATTGCTTACAATTATATCTGAAACTCGACGCCAAGCAAGTGAGATTTTGTTATTTGTGTCGTGTTTTGTTTACTAACATGCTCCATTCAACGTGGACAAACCATAGTTTGGACATGGATTAGTTGACCTACCTGTAGATTATTTGCAACAGTCTGCTTTGTAATCTATTTCTATCATTTGTTTTTTTCTTTGTCAAGTAAATTCATTGATTGGCATGGTCAATTCAGATGTTGACAATACTTAACAGAATTTATTTTTGATTTGATCGGCTCTCGGTTTTAGTATAATTGAAATTGAAATTGAAATTGAAAATTGAAATTGAATTTGAAAATTCATTTATTCAGACTTTTACATCCATTTTGTTAGTAATAATAAAATTTAAGAATGGTTAGTAAGTTACAAAAAAGACAAGAAAATATAATCATAATTAATAAACAATCAATCAAATACAATAATGGTGGCTTACCTTCATTAAGAAATTTCGTTTCGTTCGATCGGTAGGTACTCTAATCGAACGGAAACTGAAATTTCATAGCTGCCTTTAATTTTGGGAATGTTGAAAGTATATTTTCATTCCATTTGACACTAAAAATTCAGTCCTTTGAATGAAAATGTAAAAAAAAATCGATATCGGACATTTTGTAAGTAAGCGAGATTAGCTACGTTGAGTTTTGCGGTCGTACCTCGCAACAAACAAAAAGAACTATAGTAAGCCTCCAGTCTCGACCGATAAGTGACGTCAGCCTATACTATTCGAGAGATGAACCTATAAAAAACATAAAACATAAAGAGTCTTTTTACACTTACGACAATTTGTCTCTGATGCTGTAGGCGTTTTTCTCTTTTAAGAATTATAACTGGAAATGTCCCTCCTCGTCTGTGACCATACTGAGGTCACGACAGCCAAAACAGCTGACTTTAGGGTTGTCACTTCGTACAAAATCAGCTATCCATATTGAAACTTTGTTGCAGTTTTTCAGAGATTTCAATCGAAATTCGAAAAGTCGTTAAACAAAAGTTGTTTCCCGGGGGGTGGACAATCGCCCCCTTTTCGGATAGTACACATATTTTGTTACACGTTGTATAGGAACATAATAATTGAGGTAAAGTAACAGAATTAGGCAGCGATACTATAATGCGTCTGTTTTGCAGGTATGTCAGGAGGAAGAATTTCTACAGTTAACGGTACAAGAGCTAATATGTTTGATACGGAAGGACGAACTAAACGTCAGAGAGGAAAGAGAAGTCTACAATGCTGTTTTAAGTTGGGTAAGTTGACTATTTACTTACATAACATACATAGGGGGTGAGTATTTTTGACCTTTGTAACGAGACATGATGTCGTCTTCTCTTAGTATGGGATTGGCGTATGAGTACGCCAATCCCATACTACTCATACTCATTTATTAATAAAAAATATAACACAAAGTAGAGCTATTTTGGTCTATCTCAAATTAGGTTTAAGATCTTTATTTATTTCTCAAAAGATTAGTAATCACTGGTGAGAAACAAAATAGGCTTATTATTATCTATTGTTAGTAAGTTCGGTACGAGCAAATATTCAATACAATGTGGGTAGAAAACAAAAATACTATACAGAGCAAAATAAATACAAAGTAGAGTTATTTTGGTCTATCTCAAATTAGGTTTAAGATCTTTATTTATTTCTCAAAATATTAGTAATCACTGGTGAGAAACAAAATAGGCTTATTATCTATTGTTAGTAAGTTCGGTACGAGCAAATATTCAAAACAATGTGGGTAGAAAACAAAAATACTATACAGAGCAAAATAAAGACAAAGTAGAGTTATTTTGGTCTATCTCAAATTAGGTTTAAGATCTTTATTTATTTCTCAAAATATTAGTAATCACTGGTGAGAAACAAAATAGGCTTATTATCTATTGTTAGTAAGTTCGGTACGAGCAAATATTCAATACAATGTGGGTAGAAAACAAAAATACTATACAGAGCAAAATAAAGACAAAGTAGAGTTATTTTGGTCTATCTCAAATAAGGTTTGAGATCTTTATTTATTTCTCAAAAGATTAGTAATCACTGGTGAGAAACAAAATAGGCTTATTATCTATTGTTAGTAAGTTCGGTACGAGCAAATATTCAATACAATGTGGGTAGAAAACAAAAATACTATACAGAGCAAAATAAAGACGAAGTAGAGTTATTTTGGTCTATCTCAAATTAGGTTTAAGATCTTTATTTATTTCTCAAAAGATTAGTAATCACTGGTGAGAAACAAAATAGGCTTATTATCTATTGTTAGTAAGTTCGGTACGAGCAAATATTCAAAACAATGTGGGTAGAAAACAAAAATACTATACAGAGCAAAATAAAGACAAAGTAGAGTTATTTTGGTCTATCTCAAATTAGGTTTAAGATCTTTATTTATTTCTCAAAAGATTAGTAATCACTGGTGAGAAACAAAATAGGCTTATTATCTATTGTTAGTAAGTTCGGTACGAGCAAATATTCAAAACAATGTGGGTAGAAAACAAAAATACTATACAGAGCAAAATAAAGACAAAGTAGAGTTATTTTGGTCTATCTCAAATTAGGTTTAAGATCTTTATTTATTTCTCAAAAGATTAGTAATCACTGGTGAGAAACAAAATAGGCTTATTATCTATTGTTAGTAAGTTCGGTACGAGCAAATATTCAAAACAATGTGGGTAGAAAACAAAAATACTATACAGAGCAAAATAAAGACAAAGTAGAGTTATTTTGGTCTATCTCAAATTAGGTTTAAGATCTTTATTTATTTCTCAAAATATTAGTAATCACTGGTGAGAAACAAAATAGGCTTATTATCTATTGTTAGTAAGTTCGGTACGAGCAAATATTCAATACAATGTGGGTAGAAAACAAAAATACTATACAGAGCAAAATAAAGACAAAGTAGAGTTATTTTGGTCTATCTCAAATAAGGTTTGAGATCTTTATTTATTTCTCAAAAGATTAGTAATCACTGGTGAGAAACAAAATAGGCTTATTATCTATTGTTAGTAAGTTCGGTACGAGCAAATATTCAATACAATGTGGGTAGAAAACAAAAATACTATACAGAGCAAAATAAAGACGAAGTAGAGTTATTTTGGTCTATCTCAAATTAGGTTTAAGATCTTTATTTATTTCTCAAAAGATTAGTAATCACTGGTGAGAAACAAAATAGGCTTATTATCTATTGTTAGTAAGTTCGGTACGAGCAAATATTCAATACAATGTGGGTAGAAAACAAAAATACTATACAGAGCAAAATAAAGACAAAGTAGAGTTATTTTGGTCTATCTCAAATTAGGTTTAAGATCTTTATTTATTTCTCAAAAGATTAGTAATCACTGGTGAGAAACAAAATAGGCTTATTATCTATTGTTAGTAAGTTCGGTACGAGCAAATATTCAAAACAATGTGGGTAGAAAACAAAAATACTATACAGAGCAAAATAAAGACAAAGTAGAGTTATTTTGGTCTATCTCAAATTAGGTTTAAGATCTTTATTTATATCTCAAAAGATTAGTAATCACTGGTGAGAAACAAAATAGGCTTATTATCTATTGTTAGTAAGTTCGGTACGAGCAAATATTCAAAACAATGTGAGTAGAAAACAAAAATACTATACAGAGCAAAATAAAGACAAAGTAGAGTTATTTTGGTCTATCTCAAATTAGGTTTAAGATCTTTATTTATTTCTCAAAAGATTAGTAATCACTGGTGAGAAACAAAATAGGCTTATTATCTATTGTTAGTAAGTTCGGTACGAGCAAATATTCAAAACAATGTGGGTAGAAAACAAAAATACTATACAGAGCAAAATAAAGACAAAGTAGAGTTATTTTGGTCTATCTCAAATTAGGTTTAAGATCTTTATTTATTTCTCAAAAGATTAGTAATCACTGGTGAGAAACAAAATAGGCTTATTATCTATTGTTAGTAAGTTCGGTACGAGCAAATATTCAAAACAATGTGGGTAGAAAACAAAAATACTATACAGAGCAAAATAAAGACAAAGTAGAGGCGCGCGCACACTGATACATTGTTATACATCAATCATCCATCCTATCCTACTAATATTCTAATAATACATTTATGGATTATTATTAGCTGCGCCCCGCGGCTTCGCACGCCTATCCCACGGGAACTGATTTATGGGATAAAAAGTAAAAGTAGCCTATGTGTTATTCCTAGAACTACCTGTATGCAAAATTTCATCCGTTCAGTAGTTTTTGCTTGAAAGAGCAACAAACATACATACAGACATGTTTACAAACTTTATATTGTAAGTAGGATTTGAATAGCAATATCAAATTGCTCAGAAACAAGCTCATAAGTCTAGTTCAACTGAAACGGTTTATCAAATGATTCGCAGAAAATTATCTTTAGTACACAACGATAAGTTTCTGCAAATCATATTACTTTGAATAATAATACTATGGTTTATCCATTTTGAATGGAGCATGTCAGTAAACAAAGTACTACACAAATAACAAAATATCACTTGCTTGGCGTCGAGTTTCAGATATAATTGTAAGCAATTTTTATTGAAGGGAGGATCTAAAATCGACAAGTAATGTAAATTACGTATAAAAGGACGCGCCAACAAAGTGAATTATAGGTTAAGTATGGGCGGTTCGTTTACGTTTATGCTCCATTCAAAATGGATACGATATAGGTACCGCGCGCTATCAAACGATGTGGGGAGAGCTTTATTTATTTCCCTCTATTGACTACCATATCACCTGTGTGTCTACCTTGAGTTTTCACAATCTATATTCGCTAGTGACTGTAGTTAAAAAAAACTTCTAAAGCGCCTCTAGCGGATAGTTGGGTACTAAAATGCGCGGTATGAGTCGTAGATAAAAGATCTGCCGATAAACGTAACTACTGTAGTAACGTCAGGCGATTTAACTGTGGCAACTCATAGTAGACACACTGAAGTCAAGAAGGTTTGCATAAATTACGCGAGGCGATTTTTGCGATATTTCGAGAAGTAACAAATATTTATACTAAACCTATAGCAAGCTCCAGCCTCTCACAATACAGGTTTAATACCTACTTATAGTTCTACACGCTTATTATTAACTAAATTTAAGCAAACCTATTGTGAAGAGGAAATAAATCTATTATTATTATTATTATTATTATTATTATTATTATTTATCCATTCAAACATTCGCATCACACTATCACATAAGTTGGATGGATGTTTGTTACCTCTTCACGCCAAAACTACCGAACCGATCGGGCTGAAATTTTGTATACAGGTAATTCTAATCCTGGAATCATAAGCTACTTTTTATCCCATAAATCGGTTCCCGTGGGATGGAAACCTTCGATAGGAACAGCGCGTGCGAAGCTGAGGGCGCAGCTAGTATGTCTCACCTCAATCTCAACAGCCTGTATAGGTCCACTGCTGGACGCAAGCCTCCCCCTGATAAGCGCCTTTTTGGCGTTTATCTAATGAGGGGGTAATGCCAATAATCCCCACGCAGTTGGGAATCGCAGTTCAGTGGAAGAATTGTTCTGCAGGGGGCGCTGCTGCCCGCCCCCCGGTGGCTTTCCCTTAGTCGCCTTTTACGATACCCACGGGAAGAGGGGTTGTGCAAATTCTAAGCCAGCACCACACAGCTAGTATGAATGTAGGTAATTTATACTTATCTACTCAGTAACATGCTGAGTTGATACCTTTTTGATTCGACACTTGATGGTTTTCCAAGCAGGTTGCGGAAGTTATTAGGTAAATACTATTTTAGTATTAAGTTTCACATCAATTCGGTGATATTTGCTTGCATCAAGTAGCTAACCGTTTTTACACCTCACCTATCTTAGTGTTAATTCTTAGTTTAAATTATTATCTAGTTAAGTTTTTTCTTCCATAAATGTTTAGTTGTCGTGTCAAATAAACCATTTCATTTCATTTATGAATATAAATAATTGACTTTTAAGGTAAAATTCGACGAAGACAGACGACATCCGCGAATGGAGCACATACTGCAAGCGGTGCGTTGTCAGTACCTCACGCCGAACTTCCTCAAGGAACAGATGAGCACCTGCACCGTGCTGCAGAAAGTACCGGCCTGCAGGGAGTACCTCGCCAAAATATTTAAGGTAACAATATTATTCACACTAATATTATAAATGCGAAAGTTTGGATGGATGTATGGATGTATGGATGGATGTTTGTTACCTCTTCACGCCAAAACTACTGAACGGATCGGGTTGAAATTTTGCATACAGGTAATTCTAATCCTGGAATAAAACATAGGCTACTTTTTATCCCATAATTTTATCCCGTGGGATGAAAATGACCTTTTAATGTTTCCATAGGAACAACGCGTGCGAAGCCGCGGGGCGCAGCTAGTTAAGAAATCAATTAAAGTCCCAAAAAATTTCGGCATCGACGGGATTCGAACCCACGTCCTCCCAGTACGGGGATGTCATAAAACATAATTACCCGTAGGGTAAAACTACAATATCCAAATTTTTTTTGAATAATAATACTCTTGATACACAACAACACAATATTTTATTATAAAGAGGAAAGATTTCATTGTTTGTTTGTATTGAATAGACTCCGAAACTACTGAACCGAATAAAGAATTCTTACATAATAGGGTATATGCATCGATTTTTTTTATTGTTTTAATCGATTCTTTAGGTCATTATTTAACCAAGAAACGATAAGACGCTCACTGAATTTCGCATTAACAAGGTAAAAAAAACAAATCAAAACTACAATCATTTTCGGGTGGTAAAAACGCTGCCATATTGGCGCCATGTTTATTTGACGTCGACGTTCACACTTGATTAAAACCTTTTGTGACGACCTCGGTAGTGATCATCTCAGGAAAGAGGTTTTCCGAAAAATCTGAAAATAATCGACAATACGAAATGTCAAGTGGGCAGAATAGTGTCAAATCATGGTGCAGCAAGCAGAATAAAAAAAGAAGAAATGTGTACAGTGATGTCACGTCCGCTCTAGTCAATGGCGTAGCGTTTTGAAATTTTGCGATTGAGATTTAAAATATCAATTTTTCAATGGTTAAATTCTACAATAAAAACATCTCAAAATGCTAAAATAAATATGTAGATATGATTCTACTATATCAATAGAGAATACGTATATATTTTTTTAGCCATTTTGAAATCACATGCATATACCCTATTAAAAAGCTTACTTTTCAGGGAGTGACATAAGCTATATTTTTCCCCGAAATTCCCACGGGAACGGGAACTACGCGGGTAAAATCGCAAGGCGCAGCTAGTAGTATATATTTTAGCTTTAAAAAGAGTTCTTTACATGCTCTGTACACCGGGAAAACCTGCGGGTCATAGCCTTGGCTCGGCTTGGCTCCGGAATCCTAAAAAGAGCTTGAATAATCACGCCCCGACCTCAGACAAAGGAATATATTCCTTTGTCTGAGGCCCCGACATGTCCAGTATTTATTTTCTACTACAATGAATATATATAAAAAAACTAGTCGATCGTGAGTCATCAGTTTCCTTTTGACCTTGATCGACGTTCACATTCAAATGTAGATCAACACTCAACACGCCATAAAAAGATAAAATAAAATACCTATACTCATGACTTGCAAAACTTTGTTGTAACTTGACTTTGCAAATATCAAACATCACGTTCGCATCTACTTTGGTAGAGTTATAATATAATATACCTAGTTATTCTTATCGGCTAAATCGTTCAACGATAAAAATTGAATGTTAAGTTCAAGGTTTACTTTGTTGAAAGAACATCGAATTAATCTTTTTCGATGTTATGATAACCCGAAGACTGCGTTTACCTACTGCTTAACACAGTATTGGGCAAATGCCTTATACTGCAAAATGCTGAGATAGGGTCCCTTTTTACCCAATGTATTGTTAGATCTAAGTACTTGATTCTTATTAGTTTTAATTATCCTATTTTCGATGCACCATTTCTTTTGTTATTGGGGAAAATAAACGAGTTTTATATGTATTTATTATAAGTACATTTTTCAACATCGTAGCCAAATGAAATTTTCAGGGTTTATTCTTCATGAAAACCAGTAGTTTTAAAGATAGTTTGCAGAAAAAAATATTGTGTGATTTTTTAAATTTCAGAACCACTGAAAGTAATTGTATAAATTTGATTTAAAAAATGGCTTTAATATTCTTTTTTGTTTTTTTTTATAAATCTTAGACTCTGATAGGTAAAGGGGTACCAAAGGCCCATGTATCGACCATGTTTAAAATAAAAAAACAGGGTCGCATACGTAATATTTTGGCTGCAATTGCAAAATTAAGTCTGAAATCTGATTTTGACCACAATCTTACAAAAATCAAAATAACTTTTGAACCAGTGAATATCGCAGAACATACATGGGGGTTAAATCGATACTCGATAGGTACTGAGGTCCCCTACCCCCTAGCCCCCGATGATCCACCCCATGTTACACCCTGTATATATAGAGGTACATATAATCTGAATCTCGGAAACGGCTTCAAAGATTTTCATCAAATTCAGTATACAGGGGGTTTCGGGGGCAATAAATCGAACTAGCTAGGATTCATTTTTAGAAAATGTCGTTTTCTATAAACTTTCATCAACGTTATCGTAATCTATCAACTCTTCCTGACATCTATTAGAATAGAATATATGTAGAATAGACAATTATTTAGCACACACATAGGGACACACAACACAGCTCAAGCAACAGCTTTATCTTAACTCCTTCATGGCCCAAGACGCAGGTGCTCCTCTAGCCTCGTGTAGCTGCGGAGAGGTGGGCAGTGAATGAGTTAATCAACTAATCACTAAACTGAAAAATTTGACTCTTGCTGACATCTATTGGCGAATAGTAATACTATTTTGAAAATAATGAATCTTTAAATAATGTAATTCTAGCCTTAGACTTGACCAAACTACATAAATTATATAAAATTATCAAAACCGTTTATTTTGACCTTAGAATAAAATGCAAAAAATTATATTAAAATCTTGTAACAATTATTTAATTAACATTTATTACGTGGTCCCGAACGGCACGCAGTAGAGAACGCTGGAAAAAGCTGGAAGAGGCTTATGTGTCACAGGACACGATAAAATTCTAAGAATTAGAATAAGTAGAAATGTAAGAAACAGTTCATAAAAATTCAAGTTTAGATTATTATAAATAAAGCTTAAAAAACATTTATTTCCAGGATCTCACATTACATAAAAAGCCAGTGGTCAAAGAGCGCAGGCCAAACACTCCGCGGATCATCTACGTGGCCGGGGGGTACTTCCGGCATTCCATAGACATGTTCGAGGCGTTCAATCTAGACGACAACTGTTGGGTGACGCTGCCGCGGCTCACGGTGCCACGGTCGGGGCTAGGGGCTGCGTTTTTAAAGGTAAATTACCTGAAGGATATTCGCCCTCTTTTGGATAAAGAGGCATTCCATAGTTCATAGACAATAGACACGTGTGAAGCGTTCAATCTAGACGACAACTGGGTGACGCTGCCGCGGCTCACGGTGCCTTTTCTATTTCGAGCTGAAATTATTGCACAGTAGAAAAAGTAATTAATTTTAAGTTGTGCACAAATTATAATCACATTAATAAGATATAAATGGTTCGGATAAAAGCTAAATGCAGGAAAAACCAAAATCGTGCAGGTAAATCCCGGATCAAATATATGTGCACAATAATCATGACTGATTCAGATCATATATAGTTTGCTGTTTTAAACTAAGCTTTATTTACATTAGGTAAAGTTTGACTTTGATTGTCATTATAAATACATAAACAGAGGTGAATGTTAAGCCTATCATAGTCATTGAATGAGCAGGTGTTTACTTTATGAATGCTCATATTATTATCATACTATAAAGTAGGTAAATTTACCTAAACTATTAGTTTTGTTTGTTCATTCTGTTTCATAGAAACGTTATGTTTTGCGTTTGTTATTGATAAGGTTTTATTTATTTTGCTATGTCATTTCGCTTTCATCTATAAAACGTGGACTTGAAGTTAAGAATGTATAGTGAAGTTATATAGTACCTAGGTATGTGTTCAATTTTAAACTATAGATACTATATAATGTACTCGTAAAAATATAGGAAGTGATACTTCGCTTTCCATTTCAATAGTAGACGTGCGACGAATATGTTTAGTCATAGACATTTGAAATCTTGTAGGAATTTCATAATCGTCCCCTCAACAGCCTATATTGGTCCACCGCTGGACGCAGACCTCCCCCTGATAAGCGCCTTATAATCCCCTGGCATGCGTTTGGGGATCACAGTTTGGTGGTAGAATTTTTCTGCAGGGGGGCTGCTGCACGCCGCTGGAGGATATCTTTTAGTCGTCTCTTACGACACTGGGGAAGAGTTGGGGTGGTAGAAATTCTAAGGGCTTGTATACACGGACTGCACGTTTCAAATACACGGAAGGCTATTTGTCCGTCGTCGTCTGCAATCGCCTTACAGTCTGCTACTTGCCTTCCGTGTATTTGAGACGAGCAGGCCGTGTATACGAGACGAAGGCTACGAAGCTCTCCCAAATGTCAGCGATAGGCCCGTGCGGATTTGTTGTTGTTTCACGTAGAATCGCATCGTGTTGGCCATTCGGCGGCGTTCGCCTTATTTTGCCCCCTGTGTCGCATCCGCAACCGGATCCGCATCTGCAACCGCTCGCTCACATGCGGAAGGCCGCGTGTGAGAGAGTTCTTGCAGAAAATATAAGGAATTTCACCATTTTTGATATTTTTTCGTACTTTCCCATTCTTTTTGAATAAACGACTGATTTCAGAAATATTTTTGTTTATTTCTAATGGTGAATATATTTAGGATGTTCCGATATTGATGACAGATTTTCGAATAAAGGTGTCTATCATGCATAAAAAAATAGCTTGAAAATGACTCGATTTGGTGGTCAAAATATGGCAAATTAGTTTCGCTCTCATTTAAAGATCATAATGTTTTTTACAAAACTAAAACACTACAAACATAGCTATTTTTCATCCGATTATGTATGGAAAATTTCAATACAATCGGGGACGTAATTTCCAAATGAAGCTGAAAGTACTTTTGTATGGGGGCTAAGGTATCCGCACCGTTCTTACCACACAGCAGAAATACAGAAATACAATTAATTGGTGAAATCAATTTACATGTCAGTTTTGCTGAAAACAATTGAAATACACATTGTAAATACCTACATAATGATAAGATACCTACACTTTGTATTCTTAGTTAGGGGGGTACAGAAAAACGTTACGGAGCGTTACAATGGGGGTAGGGGGGGTTTAAAATCTTCAAAAATTGCGTTACGTAATACTTGAACAGGGAGCGTTCAAGTATTACGTAACGCAATTTTTGAAGATTTTAAACCCCCCCTACCCCCATTGTAACGCTCCGTAACGTTTTTCTGTACCCCCCTCCCTCCCTTTCTAAACGTTACGTAACACTCAAGTGATCATTTTTACTCTGAAGTCGCAAAAAGTTATGTTATAGTTTTTTATTCCAATTTTCCATCATCATTTTAAAATTCTAATTTGGGAGTTTTAATTCCCTAATTTTATATATAAAAAGATGTGTGGCACTCGGGGACTGCCGCGGTAAAGCTATTGCAATGCCATCTAGAGGCGAGTTGCTGAACTAAAGAGACAAAACGTCAAGGTTTTTTCGTTACGGAATTTCTGGATTCGGTCCCCGCGCTCAAGGCCCGCGATAGAAGCTATGCAATAGCTTAAAAAGAAATAATGTTACGTAACGTGTTGTAAGAAAGACCCCCTCCCGCCCCTGTAACGCATCGTAACGTTTTACGAGACCCCCCGCCCCCCCGAATTGCGTTACGTAATACTTGAACGCTCCCTTACACAAATCATATAAAGTGGACAAAATTAACAATGGATAATGATGGAATATCCATATGAATAACATTCATATGGAATATCCATGCATGTTATTCATATGAATGTTATTATTCATCATTGCTCAGTGGTCTCCCGCGAAACAGGCCTAGCCTAGTGCGGGGATCATAGGAAATACTCCAGCATTATACCATAAAAATGTAACAACTACTCATAGGTAACACCTTATAATCTTAATGTCAAATAAATTATTTTGTATTTTTTGTATTTGTATGCATTCATAGCAATATCAATATGAATGTTATTAGTTAGAACTCGTACATTTCCAGGGGTTATTCTACGCAGTGGGCGGCCGAAACACCTCGCCTGGCTCCTCCTACGACAGCGATTGGGTGGACGTGTACAACCCCGCCACGGAGCACTGGAGGCCTTGCAGCCCTATGTCCACGCCTAGGCATAGGGTGAGTGATCTAAACATAATATTATATTATATCTACACTAATCCTACATGTTTATTTATTCGCCTAGTCGTTGGCAGAGGCTGGGACGTTCCAATTAAAGAGAGGCAGGATTGGAGACCATCATTTATTGTGACGTAAGACCAACAAGTACAAGGACGCACGCACGATGCGCGGCAAGCATGTGTCAGGTGTCATCTATATTTGACACTGACAGCTAAAGACTATAGATTAGAACACTACTTTATTATAAACGCAAAAGTTTGTAAACATCTTGTTGTTATTGTTGTTTCATGTAGAATAGCATCGTGTTGGCCATTCGGCGGCGTTCGCCTTATTTTGCCCCCTGTGTCGCATCCGCAATTTTTTATATTTGTTGCTCTTTGACGCAAAAACTTTCGAACGTATCAGGCTGAAATTATATTGCATACAAGTAGTTCTGGGCCTGGAATAACACATAGGCTACTTTTTGTTCCCATAAATCAGTTCCCGTGGGATAAAAATCGCCTTTAAACGTTTCCATAGGAACAACGCGTGCGAAGCCGCAAGGCGCAGCTATAAAAAAAATGACGATAACCACATGACGATTTTCTTCCTTCGTTTGACCGCAATCTAACCTGACGGAAAGTGATGAGAGTTGTTGTGTACAATTCTGAACAACCACGGGACTATCGCTCTATCTACGTGGTTCCGTACATAAATAAAGACGTAATAATTCTTAGAATGTTGTTTCATAATGATAGTCATATTTTGTACGGTAAAACCAAGTCATGACCTAATGCTTAATGGAAAAGTACGTGTTTTTAGGTAGGTGTACAAACACCTACGTAGAACATGCCACAAGGCAGGCGCACGAAATATCGCTGAGTCTAGATGATTCGTCTTATACGACTCCATCCACTGCTACGCGCCTTTATTTGGCGCGATTTTGCCTGCAGATTTGCATGCGTTAATTCATTCGCATCGTTTATTTCATACAACAATAAATTCTTCTACATCCGGCCTTTATCAAACGCTAGGTGGGGTCGGCACAACATGTCTGTTTCCTCCACTCTGCTCTATCAGCCGTCATCTCTGTACTCACACGTTTCTTAGACATGTCTTTCACACAATCCATCCATCTATTCCTCGGCCTTCCTCTCCCTTTGTATGCCTCCACATTCAAACCTAACACTCTTCTCGTCACATGACATTCTTCCCCCCGCATAACATGTCCATACCACGCTAAACTGTTACCCCCATTGATTTAAAAAGGGAAGATAGGTTACGTTCTCCCAGCGATTACTCAAAAATTGGCATGTGTTACAACTACACGCAAACACATACGCTCACAGTTATATTTCCAGTCCTGTGCAATACAAAGAAGAACAAAGACGGAAAGACGTATCTAGGACCGAAGTGGGACTGAGACAACAATATTTCACGCGAATCACGACCGCCCGTGCCGCCATTCAGACGGTGACTGATGTGGGAGAACACAATTTTACACAATTTGAGGTTGCCACTTTCGAGCAACCAGTACCTCATCTTCGTTTTTAATAAATCTATGGTTACCCCCCATATTTTCCGTCACAGGCGCCACTTTCAAACTTCCTCACACTCGTTTCTTATGTTATCCATCCTTGTCACTCCACACATCCATCTCAACATTCGCATTTCCGCTGCATGTACAGTTCGTTCATCCTTTCCTTTTGTTGCCCAACATTCAGATCCATACAGTACGACAGGTCTTATCACGGTCTTGTAGATTTTCCCCTTCAGCTTAACTTCTGCATAGGCCACTCTTACTTACCAGTAGAGCTCATGAAGACCATTGTTGTACCTGTCATCAAGAACAAAACCGGCGATGCCTCAGATTTGTCCAACTACTATCAAGCTAATAAGATAGGCTGGTTGCTAAAAATAATTCGTTTTCTATTTTTATTTTTATAAACAGCACTTACCGTATCACAACACTAATAAGTATTATAAATGCGAAAGTTTGTATAGATGTATGGATGGATGTATGTTACCTCTTCACGCCAAAACTACTCAACGGATCTGAAATTTAGCACACAGGCAATTCTAATCCTGGAATCAAACATAGGCTACTTTTTATCCCATAAATCAGTTCCCGTGGCATAGAAACCACCTTGAAACGTTTCCATAGGAACCAACGCGTGTGAAGCTGCGGGGCGCAGCTAGTTGATATTATAAATCGAGCCCTAAAAGTCAGTCTGTTAGTTTAAATACCATAGAAAGTACAAGAATTAAAGCAAGGTATTCGTCCACAGGTGGGAGTAGCGGTGATGGATGGGCTGCTATACGCGGTGGGGGGCTCGTCCGGCTCAGAGTATCATAAGTCTGTGGAATGGTGAGTACGTACCCCCTTTATAAATTAACTAGCTTTATGTTCTCGGCTTTCAACAGTTTCTCTTGTATATAGACTAACCTGTTTTTAGCAGACTTCAAAAAGGAAGAGGTTCTCAATTCAACTGTATTTCTTTTTTAATGTTTTTACCTCAGAAGTTTTGACTGGGGGTGGTTCGATTTTGATGATTGTTTTTTGTTTGAAAGCTGGTGCTCTCCGTGTGGCCCCATTAAATCTGGTCCAGTTCTGACAATGGCATCCATGAGAAAACCATAAATTGAGTCGGTTTATAGTTTTTTTTTTAATAAACTCAATTATATTCTTCACTAACTTGTCTAACCAACCACTGACTCAACTCTGTTGAAAAAGTGTTATAACAATGTAGCTGGCCTCGTGTTGTTGGACAATTCACAGCGTTATCTAGCCCCAAGCTAAGCAGAGTTTGTTTTATGATGGGAACTACGAGTGGATAACTGATATACTTAATACAATACACTACATAGATAGATATTTTTATTATACTGTGAAAACATCCTGAACACCCTGAACAAATATCTCCAGATCGTACACACATTTGTCCCGAGGCGGGAATCGAATCCGCAGCCTTGATCTCGATTGAGATCCTTCCTTCAATAAATATTGCTTACAATTAACATCTGAAACTCGACGCCAAGCAAATATGATGTTTAAATTTGTGTCGTGGTTTGTTTACTAACATGCTACATGCTCGATGGACAGTGCCGGATTAACCCTATCACGGCCCATAGGTAATGCGATTCTCGGGGCCCCTCTCCTTACCCTTTTCTGACTATTTAAAATATTTTTTTTCTATTAGTGCAAAAGTTAAGTCGATCACATCGAGTCCGTTGATCCTCCTTTGCTCCTGTTACTTCAATATCTGATGTGATATTGCAACAAAATGGTTACCTTGACTTGATACACGATGGATACTGTTAGCGACGACTACTTTATGTGGATTAGATAAGGCTTAAAATAGGTAGACATTTCATAAACTTGTTGGTTTTAGATAGAGTTCAAAATCGAATGTTATTTTAGGTAAACAGAATATGTAATAGAAGTTATATTCAAGACGTCGTCATAGAATAAGTAATAGTAGTTCGCCCGAGCGATTCGCTATACATACCTACCTATTTATGCTACTATTTATGTATAGATAAGTTTCTGGAACGAATAGAAAGGAAAGACAAAGACAATAAAATATTCTAGAATAAAGAAAGGGATAGCTATAGCTTCGGGAAATGTGTGGAATTTTCTAGGCGGGACCGACTTAGGTATAAAAGCTAGGCTTTTTGGCCGTTTGATTATTCAGTTCTAAGTGATCGCAGAGTGAATAAGTGTTATGGAAAATTATTAAAGTGAAATATTAAAGTGCAGTTGCAGAGACCTTTTGTATTAAGTGCGTAGTTGAGTGTATGGTTGAATAAACCAACTTAAAGTGTTCTGAAGGCTTTTTACTTGGACATAATTCCCGACTAGCCCTAGTTGAAGTCTTACACCTTCGACAAGCCCCTACAGATACGGTATAGTCAGGTTATAGTTTTTAAATTGATATTATTCAAACACGTCGCTAACATTAGAATACTTTCCCCAGTTACGATCCAGAACGCGACGCGTGGACGTCAGTAGCTTCCATGTCGAGCGCGCGGCTCGGCGTCGGCGTAGCGGTGGTCAACCGGCTGCTGTACGCCGTGGGCGGGTTCGACGGCGCGAGGCGCATCGCCTCCGCAGAGTGCTACCATCCGGAGAACAATCGGTGGACGGAGGTCGTGCCTATGCATACTGCTAGGAGTGGGGCCGGTCAGTATTTATTATTTAAGGAGGAGGTTTTTATTATAAAAAACTATCGTAGTTTGACGAATTCATTACGGATGTAAGCGGGTTAACTACGAACCTTATTTGTGTTGGAAGAACACCAACGTTACATCCCTTAACGAGGGACATCTTTTTGGTCCAGTTCTGACAATAATTCCATTTAAATCCATGAAAAACCTACAAAAATTTAAGTCGGTTTATAGTTTTTTAAAACAAAATTAATTATTATTAAGAAAGAAAGAAATCTTTATTCATAGCTTAAAATACACTATTACATACATATACTGAAGTGAGTTGCTTAGTAGAGTTATCCTACACCGTAAAAAAGCAAATAAATCAAAAAACAGTAAACAATTATGAGACTTAATGCTATGAAATGTCGTAATGGCGTCCGCGTCCGACTCAGCATTATGTTGAAATAGCTACTTCGCATAGCTATCCCAACCCTGATCTTTCGTTTATTTCTTGCCATAAAGGATGACTCACTCGGCTCGACTGAGCAATAGGGTTATGCTATGTTATAAATAAAAAAAATTATGTTTTATATAAAAAAATATTAGTGTTTTTGTTTAATTTTTTTACGTATTGTCTATTGATATAGAAACAGAATTGTATATTTATTTTAAAATCTCAACCGTAAAATTTCTAAACGCTTGAGGCACCCGAACCGTGACGTCATACTTGAACATTTTTGTATTGTCATGAAGTTTTGACTTTGAGCTGGCATAGGTGATTCGATGAAACGTGACGTCATAAAATGCAAGGGCTAACATGGCAGCGTTTTTATCGCCCGAAACTGATAATTTTGGTCATCTCAAAGTAGTAATAGGGTATATGCATGTCACTTCAAAAAAGCTTTTTATGTATTCTCTATTGATATAGAAATATAATTGTATATTTATTTTTGTATTTTATGATGTTTTTATTGTAAAATTTAATCATTGAAATTGGACCACCCAATCAAAAGTTCTGAGGTAGATACAGTCGAATTCAGAACCTCCTTATTTTTGGAGTGGGTTAAAAATAAAAAGTTTGTTTAGTACTTTTAGTTTGGTTATTACTGCTAAAGTAAATATTAATTTCCAGGCGTAGCGGCATGGAACCAGTATATATTCGTAGTAGGTGGCTACGACGGTTCCCAACAGCTGGCATCCGTGGAGCGATACGACACGGAGCACGACACCTGGGACCCCGTCGCCTCCGTGCAGGTGGCACGGTCCGCGCTTTCACTCACAGTCTTAGACAACAAGCTGTATGCGTTAGGTGAGTCAGTAAATGATAGAAAAATTTAGACAAAATTACAAGTTAATAGAACACAAATTTCCATATCAGCTGTGGAATTGCGCTAACCACCCATCATAAATTGAGATTTGAAAGCTCTTTGAATGGCCTTCGTAATTTATTGTATGGTGATAGCTACAACCCACACACCACTAAGGCAATTTCAAATGTCAATAAGGTGAGTGGTTTATGTGTAATGTCCTTTACTACGTAAAGCCCCACACCAAAAAGCCGAGCTAGTTTTCGCCGCGCCGGTCCGGCGTTTTTGAAGTGTTTCTGTCGCTACAGTCTGCCGTCACAATAAAAACTAAGCAGTCAGACACCATTCGTTCTCGTTAGCTATTTATGACCTCCAAGTTCCAGCCAAACGCGTTCTGATAAAGATAAAAACATGCGAAACATTCCTATTCCAATAATAAATCAAGTAACTTTCACTAATAACCCATAATGGGTACAAACTGTGTGGTTCTGGCTTAGAATTTGCACCACCCCAACTCTCCCCGTGGGTGTCGTAAGATGCGACTAAGGGTTTATGGGGCGGGCAGCTGCGCCCCCTGCAGAAAAATTCTACCACCGAACTGCAATCCCCAATCCGCATGCCCAAGCGTGGGGATTATGGGATAAACGCCAAAAAGCGCTTATCAGGGGGAGGCCTGCGTCCAGCAGTGGACCAATACAGGCTGTTGAGGGTACATACTGGGAGCATAGACTCACCTTATTACTAAGACCTGATTGTATGAATGCAATAAATACTAACTACCGACGCAGGAGGTTGCTGTTGGGTGTACGACCTGCAGATATTCAGGGCGTTCTGGATGTTTTATATGTATAATAAAAAAAAACCTATCTACATAGGTATATCAGTTACCTAGTACTAGTACTCATAACACAAGCTCTGCTTAGCTTGGGGCTAGATAATGCTTTGTGTATTCTCTAACATTATTAATTTATTTAATACCGCTTCTTTCCAGGCGGCTACGACGGCACATCATTCCTAGACATCGTAGAAGTATACGATCCAACAACCAACCAATGGACCGCAGGCTCTGCACTAACCTCCGTGCGATCCGGCCACGCCTCAGCGGTTTGCTACCAACACGTCACAACCAACGCAGAGAACGAGCAAATACCTACAGTTATCAAGAAACTAGGCAAGCGCTCTTCGAATAGTAACCCCTCCACGTCCAGTACATCACCTACCTTAACGCGGAACGATGATATACCTATGGCTAACAGCATTATAGGCACGCTATCTAATCCGAGAAATCCGGGTGATTGTACGTTATAACTGTTATACAAGGTGCTGCTAGATGGCTGCGTTTCTTTATTAGTTTACAGGACTATAAGCGCTAAAAGCACTCAAAGTCGTTCTGTATTGTTTGAACGCGATAACGACGGATGGCTTACGAGTATATATCAATTTGACAGAACATTCATAGCGTTCATAGTGACTATACTCGGTAGCATGGGCGTTGTGAGTAAGTGGACATGACGTCATCTATGACGTTTCACTATCATCTGTAGGTGCGCTAATGAATACTGGACCGGTGTCGTGAGTACAACGGAACGCAGGGAATGAATGTACTAAGCTAAAAGGGATGAATCCGGATATCTAAGCCGATGTGAAATTAGCTGTAGGCTTGGCTTGATACCAATAGTACCACTACTATCGTGCTTAATACCGGTATTAAGCAGCTATTTAGTATCAATACTACAAAGTATACTTTGAAGTACCGGTACTACTTCAAGGTCATTGGTACCGGTGTTCCAAGCGCTGGAAACTGGGATTGGAGGTATATTCTTTATTTCCGGTACTCGAAAATACCGGTATTACCAAAATGGTACCGGTACCAAGCCCTGCCTGGTAGCCATCGCTCAAATATTGGTCGTATTTGCAGTCTGTTATAGCAGCTGCGCACTGTATCCGATCCGAATCCGTGGAAATCACACTAATATGTATTATAAACTAGCTGCGCCCCGCCGCTGCTTCGCACGCGTTGTTCCTATGGTAACGTTTAAAGGGGATTTTTATCCCACGGGAACAGATTTATGGGATCAAAAGTATGCCTATGTTTGATTCCAGGATTAGAATTATATGTATGCAAAATTTCAGCCCGATCCGTTCAGTAGTTTTGGCGTGAAGTGGTAACAAACATCCATACATTGATCCAAACTTTCGCATTTATAATATTAGTGTGATGAAGGAATGTTATGTACAATAAATTATAACTGCCATGTGTGCCCTTTACAAAACTTCACCAGCGATCTTAACATAGGTGTAAATGAAGTATGAAATGTTATTAGAAAAAGATAGTGAAGTGAATATTTCCAATTCGATGTTTCCAATATTTTTAAGTCTCGCTCGTCAAAGTAACTGTAATAATTGATGTTCTTCCAAAGAGAAGCATTCTCTATTTAATGTATTTAAAGCCGGAAAGTCCTAAACTGTTGTGAAAAGTAGATATAGGTACCTACCTATTGTATCGCGATATGACGTTTGTAAATTATTTTATCCGCTCGCTTGCCCAAGGGGAGTCTGCGCGCAACGCGCCTTTGCCCGGGCCCTCAGCGCGTGCCTACCTCAAATGTCCCACGAAAAAAACTTGACGACCCTACTTTGCCCCGCCATTTATAGCGCCGTCAGCGCGCGGGTCGGGTTTCACAAAATCGTTTCTTGTGACTCAATTTGTTTTAAAAAGCGTCAAGTGTTATATATTTATGTTAATTATGAAACTAGCTAACCACTGTTATCTTTTGTTTATCAAATTACGAATTTGGTGCAGAGTTATGCTGTGCTGAACTTAGAAGTAGGGCGTTTTGAAGCTTGTCTTGTATTCAAAAAGTCATATCTCAAAAATAAAAGCGATGACATATAGTTTTTATTCTTTGATTACGTTCTATATATAATAAATAAAATAATAAGAAAAAAAATATCACTTGTTCGTGGATATTTATTATTTAAAAGGCCTTTGTTTCCATAGCGGGCGGAGTCATTTTTGCGCGCGCGTTCAAGGTTATTTACAAATCGAAATTATTGCGATGTAGACATCGATATTATTGCCTTTGTATTTGTAATTTGTTCACGAAGAAACAGGACAAATAATACAAATTAGGCCCTGGAGTGATAGAGACGGGTAGAATCAGCTTTTTCGACGGCGGGAGCGATGTTAACCACAGGTTGACATGGTCATAGCTGAGTGAAATGCAATGTCAACTACCAGTTAACACGGGCAAAGCTGACTTCAAGGTTATGTTAACTACTACTTAACATGGTCAATTCTAAATTCTCGATTTGTTAACTAATAGTTAACACGGGCAAGCAAGCGGGTATCAAGAAAGATAAAGGTACAAAATATTTTTTAATATAAATGAAAATGTTAACAACAATTTATGCTCGAATTGTATAAACGCGATTTTTACCCTCGTATACTCAAACGCTCAGATATCACGACGCACGACTCAAAGTCATGACTTTTTTTACATTTTTCAATAAATATATGTCAAAAATTCGTCATTTATAGAGGGCTTATATTGCGCTTTGCGTTTAAGTATTCGGCGGTTAGTTTATTAATTAATTTGTTACAATCAAAGGTGTGATTTTGTTGGCACCAAAACCTAACTATCTTTTATGTTGCCATTTTTTTCTTTTATTTTGTGCGAACAGAATCTGCTTGTTATTATTATTTGACAATATTTTGACTGCAGGCAGTTTATTCCTAGCGTTGTATAATTATTATAAATCATTATGTATAGGTATGTTAAATCGCAAGCGCCATTCCCAAACTCTTGACGATGTCTTTTTAAGTAAATAATTTAAGATTATCAAAAAATATTATACGTGTATCAGAACTGGGAAATATTGTGAACAGTAGACAGGTATGTAATTTATACCAACCTTCATTTTGTAAATAATTTAGGTACAACTATGTAAATATAGGGTTGTTGTAATAAGAAAAATAAAGACTGTTATGGGCATATTATAAAGTATTTTATTTACAAAGACGGGTTATTTACATAGTGGGAGAAAGATATACGTCTTCTAAAATAAGTACTTAGGTTTAAGTATAATATTTTTAACCACATTTGCTTTCACTATAATCTACCTACTTACAAAAGTAGCGGTTAAGGTAAACCGCGTCATAATAATCTTGCATTACTACTAATAATTTACTTATATAGAAATCAAAAATCCTTTCTTACAAGGTTCTATAAAAAGTATAAGATAACTGGTGTCCTGGTAAAACCACAGTA
This sequence comes from Eupithecia tripunctaria, assembly GCA_955876795.1. Lineage (NCBI taxonomy): Eukaryota > Metazoa > Arthropoda > Insecta > Lepidoptera > Geometridae > Eupithecia > Eupithecia tripunctaria. The sequence continues at coordinate 3,478,752 of OY041604.1, forward strand.
CCTACGTAAAATATAGGTAAAGGTCTTATATAATTACTCACTTCTTTTTCAAAACTTTTCTCCGCCGTTTTATGAATATTTTCATGTCAGGCTCATCATTAACTTGTGAACTATTAGTGTTGTCTGAATTATTGATTGCAGGAGTTTTATCAACACTAGTATCTTTGATTTCATGTGAGACGTATTTAGAAATACTAGGCACAGGGTCCATGTCTAATTGAACATTTTGCTCCCACGGTTTGTGTGGGGTTGATGTAGCTAGTGCTTGCATCCCTAAACCTTGAAGAACTGTGGGTTTCACACATTGCATTACATGCAAATCTTCAGATCTGTTGATTGGTACAGAATTCGTTTCTGTGACCGCTGTTATAAATTGTGGTTGGACACCAGATGAAATAATAACTGTTTTCACATTGTGATTATCATTATCCATAATCTCCGGCTGGAGATTCTGATACATTGAGCTTTGAGTCTGGGCGGCGGACTGTGCTAATTCTTTAGACATAGTTTCTTGATTGGGAGTTATAGACCCTTGAGATATAACGGGGGTATCACCGGAATTTATGTCCAACCTAAAATTGGTATGCGTATCAGCTTTGTCTTTTTGCGTGGATTCGGTCGAAATAGACGAAACCGCAGCGGCTATATCTGTGGCATCTTGGGCGTCTTCAAACATAGCCCCGTAATTCTCTTGGGCAATAATAGTTGGCACTAAACCCAAATCTTCAGGAGAAACTAAACTACTAGAATCTCCAAAGAGTTCAGTGAATTTTGTTGCTTTTGTTTTGTCTTTAATGGAATTAGTATTTAACGGAGCAGAAGCAACTTCTTGCTTCTTTTTTCGTTGTTTGTTAGTATTTTTGTGATCAAGCGTCACCTTTTTGATTCCTATGTCTTTTAAGGGTTCATCTGCTACGGGTTTGTCTTTATTAGCAGATGTGGCTTTAGTTCTGTATTTAGTTTCTTTGGTTTTGGTTTCTTTCTTTTTAACGGATTTATCAGTGGGTGAAATCAGTTCTTTCTTTTCAGGTGCTGTTTTTGTTTTAGCCTCTTTCTTTTTTACTGATTTTTCATTAGACACTGGCGTCTCCTTATCTTTGAGCCCTCTATTATGGTTTTCTTTCTTAATAGTTGATTTATCAACTGGTTGTTCTGGTTGTTTGTTTTCGGGTGATATTTTAGTTTCATTCTTTTTGATTATTTTCTCATTAGACTCTTGGCTCATCTTATTTTCAAGTCCTTTTCTTAGGTTATCTCTAAGTGTAACAAGTTCATCAATTGAACTATCATCAAAGTGTTCTTTAGTAGAAGTTTCTATAGATTTAACGGGCTTATGTGGCGGTAGTACTGAATCCTTAATTTCGGGTAGTTTCGGTGTGTCTTTATTTTTATGTGATTTCTTTTTAGTCTTTGTTTTTTCGCCTTGTGGTGATACATTACTTTTTCCTTCAGAATTTGGAAGTGATTTGATAAAATTAAGTTCTTTTGAAGTAGCTTTAATATCGTTTGTAGGAACAATATCTGATTCCTGCTCCGTAACTGTATTTGTTTGTTTCTGTATATCATTGTTGTCACTAGTTCCCTCGTCACTCAGATCAAAATCCCCTATAATTTCTTTACTGTTTGCGTAGATTTGTAACTCCTTCTGCACATCATTTGTGCATAGCTGTGTGGTCGTGCTTTGAGAAGGGTTCATAACTTCTTTCTTAGATGCATCAGTGCTTGTTTCGTTAGTCAGCTTTTTGGATGAGCTTTTCCGCTTGACACTTGGGCTCGATTTATTTTCTTTATGTTTGTCAGACAAAACAGTGTCTTTACAGTGCTCAACCGCTTGCGAGTCTTTCATGCATTTTGTATGTCCTTTCACAGTATTTTCTGATGGTTCATATGGTAGCGCATCTAAATCATCATATATTTGTCCTGACTCAGACATGTTAGATACAGGATTATCAATGTCCATGTAGATCTCATTCACTATATCATCAGTTGACACTGATTTTTGAGCAGTATCAGGTGTGTCATTGAAATTACTTGAATGTTCTTGCAAGATGTCTGGCATATCAGAAGTTACTGCTTTTTGAACAGGTTCATTTTCTATTTTAGGTGAACTTCTATGGTGTTTGAAAGTTGGTGTTATTGCTTTCTCTGATAAAGAACCTAAGTTGTATGCTTGGGCCTCAGGCAAAGAATTATCAGGATGTGAATTGGTTTCAAGTGCTTTATCTGTAGAAACATCACCATAGGATTTCCCCAACTGAAGAGTTACTGGTTTTTGTAGCACATTACTAGCCAAAACTGATGAATCTGGTCTTTGCAGTAAAGCATCTGGCATTTTCACTTCAATGATATCCCACCCAGATTTATCAATGACTTTCAAATCGATATTTTCATTTTTAACAGAAGTAAGCATTGGTTTTCCAGTATGAAGATTTAAAGCATACCTGTTACTCAATCTTCTCGGGTCCTCTAGCTCGGTTGTAGCATAGAGCTTAATTTCTGAAAAAAGAAATACCTAAAACATTTGATGGATCTTATAAAACCAAACATCAGATTTTGTCTTGTATACAGGGTGTCCGGTAATTAATGGATAACCCCGCAGGTACTTGCGGGGGGGAAGGGGGGCAACTAAAAAAAATATAAAAAAATCTATCTGCAACAGTCTAGCATTTTTTAAATTTTTCTTTTAAGTTCGAAATTTGATACCTTTGTTCAAATTTTTAAACACTAGCTGCAAATTTGATAATAACGAATTTATTTTCTCTGGAAATTTCTGAGTTGCCCTCCTGCCCCCTCACAAGTACCTGGGGTTATCCATTAATTACCGGGCACCCTGTATACATTACACAGGGCGCTATGGCGCTCATTAAGGGAGGCCTATGTCCAGCGGACTAGTATAGGCTGATGATAATACATTATGATGTGTACTTACTATGTGTCTAATATGAGAACTTACCTCTTATTTGATGCGATGGGTGGGCTTCCAAGTTATTGAATTCAGGTGATTGGCAAGACATGTCATGGTGGAGATAGGAGAAGTCAGGTTCCGCTATGCTCATCTCTTCAATCTGGTGGTGCGAGTCTAATTTCACTCTTTTGATTGGTTCTTCATAATCATTTGATATCCTATGTTTCATTGCATATCTATCTTGACTATTGGATTTACACTTGTCAAAGTCTTGAGGATGATGAACTTCTTGAGGTCTTTGGACTTCTCTACTTTGGCGTATCTGATCAAAATATCTATCTCTTGGTGGGCTGACTAACTTCCTGTGCCTATCATACTCTTGTTTATGACGCAATTCTTCACTGTGGTCTCTGAATCCCTTCATCTGCCTATCAGCACTGCTTTTCCTCCTATTGGGACTCTGTCTTCTTCTATCTGGGCTCACTCTTCTTTTTTCTGGACTTGATCTTCTTTTAGTAGGACTAGTTCTTCTCTTGTTTGGGCTGACCCTCCTTCTGTCAGGGCTCAGTTTTCTTCTCTCAGGACTATCTCTTCTTTTGTGTGGACTGACTCTCCTCCTGTCTGGCATAAGCATTCTCCGTTCAGGACTACCTCTTCTTCTTTCAGTGCTTATATTTCTATTTTCTGGGCTCAATCTTCTTCTATCAGGACTGCCCCTTCTTTCTGGATGATGCCTCCTGTCCGGGCTATGATATCTTTTATATTTATGAGTATCATATCTATCTTGACTTTTTGGCTTATCACTATCATATTTATTAAGTTTAGTTCTGAGATCCCTTGATGGTTCATAGTCAGACCTCCTTTCAATATTTGGTTTGCTTGGGAAGCGACTTGAGTGTGTTGTTTCTGGCTCTCTTGGTATTATTTCTCTACCACTTCCAGTATTGGCCATTTCATATTCTTCAGGGCTGAATCTAGGACTGTCTATCCTAAAACAACAACATCAATATAAGCATAAACACAACATGTCAGAAATATAAACAATACATCATTCCATCTTACTTGAATGCAGGCATAGATTTCCTCCGACTACCGATTTTTGCACAAGATTTTGCTGCATCATTGTGCTGAATGTTTTCCTTGGCCTCCGCTTTATTAGAACTCACTCTTATATCACCAACACTCTTATTGACCATGTCCAGGAGTCTGGTTTGAAGATTTGTATGAGGAGGACAAGGGACTTCAGTGGTCACTGCTGTACTGAAATTATCTTTAGAGGAACTGTCATTTGTCCTAAAACTGTAAAAATGTTTGAATATAATTGCATTTTCTTTTTGTACATCATAGCAGAACACTAAGTAATAAATAGCTTAAGTCATAAAGTGTTAAGTAATTTTTACCTTTCTTTGGAAGCCTGGTTTTCAATACAAATTTTCTTGTTTTTATTGCTATTTACAGGTTCTTTTGTAGTCTTCATGTCCTGATTCTTAATATGATAGTTCCTTCCTCTGCGACCATTTCCATTTTGAATAGAATTGAGCACCAGTTGATCTTTTCTAGATAAAAATAAATATTACAATGAGAGCTTGTTTTATGTCAAAGTAGGGTGTTTATAGAGGATCTTGTTCATAGGTAAACCATCAAACTGTGTCGAAAGAAAATGCAAAAATTTTTAGTACAATACTCACTCTATATTCAATTTGGTTATCAACTGAGTCTTTCTCTCAATTTCAGCTTTAGCAGTCTTCAGAAGGGAGGAAAAATTTATTTCCAACTGCCTGTGTTCCTTAGACAGTGTGTCCAGATCCTGCAAAATATACTACAATTTTATTGAGAATCTGTTCTTAACACTTCTTAAACTGTTTGTTCTCCAAATAAAGCAAAATAAAATAAAATACACAGATTCACAAGTGGATAGAATTGCTTAGATTATATGGAAATAGCTTCTGACTGTGCCTTCGCTCACATTTTTTCAGAATAAGCCTCTGTTAATCATCACATCAGGTCTCTGGTTCTAAGCATACATCCAAATGAGAGAAATCATGACTCTCCTAAACAGATAGCAGGAAATGTGCAGGATGAACAGCATGAAAGTACTGGATCACATTACTTATATATTTTCATTATGAGCATTATCATCGCTTCTTCAATAATAAGGTATAAAGAGAAAGATAAAGCTAAGAACTCGTACAGTGGTGACTTTTCCCTATGCTTGTTAGAGCAAATTCTTACATATTTTCGAATGTGTTCTTACTTTTTGTAACTTTTCGCAAGCCGTAGCATATTCCTCCAGTTTTAACTTAAGCTCCGTGTTCTCATCACGTAACTAAAACAGGCAAATAGCAGTATCAGTAGAATTCAACAAAGCTTAGAGATTATTAGCAAATTTTGACGATGTCCACCTCTGCGATTGTTGTCTCTTCATTGTAGTTTTCCAGGTTGTCGTACAATTCATCCATTATTTTATCACTATATTATAATCGACTCCAAAATTACGTTTTGTATGGCAGCAGTGAATAATCTAGAAAACAAAACCATTGAAATTGAAATAAAACAACAGTGAAAATAGTTGACTTTTTTGCTGATTGATGCTGTTTACGCGAGGTTTTCGCTCCACAATTTGACAGTTGACTTGACAGTTGACAGAGTAGGATTATCTGACACTGTCCAACTACCGAGGCCACATACAACCTACCTACCTCGAGTAATAAATTCAAATCGTCTTCTTCTTCCATTCGACTTCCATACAGTGTTGCAGGTTGGAGCAACTTCGCGCCTATAGAAACATTATTATTAAGTAGGATTTAATACAGAACACAGATTGAGCATAGGTGTGGTTAATATAGCTATTACAAACAAATCGATTTTAGATTCCTCTGAGAGTATGATTAGGGGCATACTCGAAAAAAAAAAAAAAGTAAATTTATAAGAAAGGAAAGTTTTCGTAGCCAACGAAATTAAAATTAGCATTTATGTAACTTCGATTTTGATATATGAGGCTGTGAGAGTTACAAGACAAGCTTACATAGAGAGAACTATGAGAACGGCTGCGATGAACTAACACTTTTAATCGTACCTACTACAATGACAATGACAGTGTTGTCAAGTTGTCTAATTGGCACACGACCGCCCTCACTTCCCACGACTCTTCTCTTTGTACTTAGGATAACACTAGTGACCCGCCCCGGCTTCGCACGGGTGCAATGCTGATGTATTATACAGTATAAATCTTCCTCTTGATTCACTATTTCTATATTCAAAAACGCATCAAAATCCGTTGCGTAGTTTTAAAGGTCTAAGCATACATAGGGCCAGATAGCGGGAAGCGACTATACCATATAATACAAAGCGCGGCCATCGACGCGCTATTTATAGGCACGCGCCGCCCGACCCCCGGCCGGCCGCGGGTCGGCAAACAACTACGACCCTGCATTTTAAATTTGTAATATCTTCGGAAATATTCACTTAAATTACATGCTGTGAAAAGCATATTGATCTATAATAAATGCACAATTTATTTAAGGTACTTAATTGGATAAGGATTAATGCTGTATTGTTTAAAATCACTTCGTAAATAACCATTTTTTAGTAAAGGATAAAAATGGTTATGGTGGGTTATCCCTAAGAGATAGACATATACCATCGCGGACTTTTTTGTTGAACTTTTTAAGGTGAACAATACTGTAGTACATTATTTTGGTCTATCTCGTAGGGTTCAGCCAGCGTTTGCAATATAGGCGCAAAAAAACGTGCTTATTTACGACATCACATTAGAAACCTCTAAATTTATCAGTGTTTCTCTACTATATTATGCATGTATTATACATACAAACCTTCTTTAAAAATCACTCTATCTATTTAAAAAATTCGCATCAAAATCCGTTGCGTAGTTTTAAAGATCTAAGCATACATACGGACAGACATACAGCGAAAGCGACTTTGTTTTATACTATGTATTGATAGAGCGATCAGAATACCAACGCAGCTGGCAGCACTGACCGTTGAAATTGTTTTTGTCATTCATTCATTTTCATTCGTTCCGTTCGTATTGCTTGCTTTTCGTTTGGTGTTGGTTTCAGTTTGGTTGGTGGTTTGCGTTTTGCTCCGCTGCCTAGCGCTTGGCTCGCTCGTTTCATTTCGCTTGTGTGTGGGGCAGAAAAACTAGTTTTTGTTTAAATGGCTTGTAGTAATTTTAGTGAATATTTGTAAAGATACTAGACAATTATCTTGTGATACCGACTATGTCAGTGTTTGTGAGATCATTTTGCACGATTTTTAAGCGATAGTGCAACAGGCGAGACTGACGAAGGATCGCAGTAGTGTAAACACTGGAATACGGAGATCAAGATGCCTACGGACTCCGAATGCGAGTGCGACCTGGTGACGAAGGAATGGCTGCTGGCGAAGCTCCGTTCGGACGAGCGGGACACGATACTGATAGACTGTCGAGGGTCAAACGAGTACTCGGTATCTCATATCCGTTCCGCTGTGAATTTTTCTATCCCGAGTATAATGCTGCGGAGGCTCGCTGCGGGGAAGATCGAGCTGGCGTCGACGGTGCAGTGCAAGGAGCTGAAGGCCCGGATAGCGCACTGCCGCACGCGCGGCATGTTCGTGCTGTACGGCGACGGCGCGAGGGACCCTGACTGCGTGCACGGCATCCTCCTGAAGAGGCTCAAACAGGACGCTGTGCAAGTTGTTTGTCTTGAGGGTAAGTTTCTGTACTCGATTGATTTCCTATCCAATAAAGACCAGAAAGTTGGTGTATCATCCAAGTATACATATATATCAAGTAATAATAAATCAAGGTTTTGATTCTCACTTCTTCAAATCGTTCAACAACAAACCTTCTTTTAAACTCATTATCATATCAAAATTTTAACAAATGCCTTAGGTAGAGTTGATAAACATAGTCACCGGAAACATGATTTGTTTTTTTATAGAAAACTTTTGATTTAATGTTCATAACAATTTAAAAGGTCTCTTAAGTTTCCCTGATGAAAGCTCATGTTGTCATACAATTAAATGAATATTGCTGGACAATCCACAAATTATCATTTTGTACCTTAGCACCAAGGTAATCAGAGCTTGTGTAAAGGGTACCAAATAAGAAATCACATCACACTAATAATTTGTCACAAAACTACTGAACCAATTGGGCTGGAATCAAACGTAGGCTACAGTTTTTTTATATCCCATAAATCAGTTCCCCTAGGATATAACTCACTTCTAAATGTCTCCATAGGATTAAGGGTGTGAAGCCGTGGGGCATAGCTAGTAACTGATATATGTAGGTACATATTAATGACTCATGAATGAAGAATGGAAATTACAATCAAAGAATTAGAACAAATTAGAACTATAAATTACAATTGAACCAACTGTCAACTGTTGCAAACAATCTAGAGGTAGCTCAATTGATCTATTTATTTATTTATTGATCTAGTACAGAAATTCTTATTCTAATAACACGTCACATATATTACATGATAAAATTCAAAAAGATAAGTAATAATCAATAAAAAAACTAGATGTCAAGATCAGATTGATCAGTCGCATTTAACAATGTCAGTTTGATAATGACAATTATCACCATTATGAAGTATTAGTTATTTAATTCGATTACAAATATAAAAGAATATTAATAGTATCATTAGTTAACTCAGTCAGAGTCAGGCATTCCCTCATAAGGCTTATCCATACATTACATCTTAGTAGGTACCTACCTTAATTTACAATAGAACAACAAATAATTTGGTATATTAATTGTTTAAAGTCTTGAAAAACAATATAAAGTCTATCTACTTAAAGCAGCAGGAAACTCAGTATGCACTGAGTCTCTGTTTCTTATTTTTTGTTAACAAAAAATATCTCAAATAATTGTAACAATGGTTTTGTTCTCACAATTTAAATAATTGTTAGTTATCTAATCGGAAAATCCTAATAACAGTGGTTGATTTGAATGGTAATTACGTTATAGGTAGGTAAGTACCTTTATTTATGAATGATGATATTTTTTTGTTCCTGTATGATGATTGAATTAAACTATGTAAATGGTTTATAGCTATGTGGTGCTGGCTTAGAATTTGCACCACAACAACTCTTCCCGTGGGTGTTGTAAGAGTCTATTACGGGATTTCTACCTGGGGGCAGGCAGCAGCATCCTTTAGAACTATTCTACCACTGAACTGCGATCCCCAACCCGCATACCCAGCGTGGGGATTATGGGGTTTACCTCCAATGAGATAACCACTAACACGCTTACCAAGGCGAGGCCTGCATTCCGCAGTGGACCAATACAGGCTGTTGAGGTTGAGAAAATGGTTTATTTCTTCTTGACCTTTTCCGAGTAAAAGTGAATAAGATTCATGTCTAGAACTTCTTAAATGACGAAATTTAAGACCTTTACCGTGTCCATTTTGAATGAGGCATAAACGTATACAAACCGCCCATACTTAACCTAAAATTCATCTTGTTGGCGCGTCCTTTTATACGTAATTTACATTACTTGTCGATTTTAGATCCTCCCTTCAATAAAAATTGCTTACAATTATATCTGAAACTCGACGCCAAGCAAGTGAGATTTTGTTATTTGTGTCGTATTTTGTTTACTAACATGCTCCATTCAACGTGGACAAACCATAGGTATCCCTTCAGTGTTTTTAATGTGAAGATGTAACAAACATCTGAACATACAAACTTTTGCATTCATATTAGATAAATGCGCGTGATAAAAGAATGACTGAAAAGTCTAAAATAAATGGGATAAACAATACCCATGAATAGTCATATCATCATCATCATCAAATTATATTAGTTTGGAAATGGACACAAGCTATTTCATCACCCATTCAACAAATATCCTACTGAAAGACTCTAAATATAATTACAGTGATCTCACATATAGGTATCAAGTAAGCCATTCCTACCAGGAAATTAAAAACAAACACAGAGCTCAAAAACACAATTATTATTCTCTTTGAATGTATCCAAAAGCCAAGGATAAAATTACGCCGTTAAGATATGAATGACGTTATAAAAGGCCGGCGCAAATCGCTTAGTTAATGCAGGAGGGGTCCAAGAGCCGAGACGGAGGTCGCGACAGAGCATCCGTTGCTCAAACGTGGGAGAGGAAGTCGACTACTTATTGTGCTCCTCAATGCGAGACGATAGATTAAATCGCCACGAGCGACTGTTTATTCGAATCTACTTAAAGAGTTGTGCCCTTGCTTGAAGAAGATTTTGAAACAAATACATCATTGCCTGCTAAAGAAATGTGCGATTTTTCACATCAATTCGTTTATTGATTACGCCTGAAATATGTAGGTAGATGTTGAACGCTGAATCTAATAAGATTTTAATGAATCAATAAGCCTACTCGGAAAACTAAAATGGAACTTTCTTACATTGTTTAATTAAAAAGGGAAGATAGGTTACGTTCTCCCAGCGCTTACTCAAAAATTGGCATGTGTTACAACTACATGCAAACACATAGGTACGATCACAGTTATATTTCCAGTCCTGTGCAATACAAAGAAGAACAAAGACGGAAAGACGTATCTAAGACGAGGTTGCCACTTTCGAGAAACCAGTACCTCATCTTCCCTTTTTAATAAATCAATGCTTTCTTTTTCGTTTTCGTTATCTAGACTAGACGATAAAAACGAACAAGGCACTTCGTTTTTACTAGTACGGTACGGGCCCAGGAGCTCCCCTGTCACAAATCGTGCAAGTTTTTACCCCGTTTGTACCCCGCAGCCGTTTCTTAGAGCCGCATTCTACGTATCCTATTACAAGAAAAGAAACTCGAGAGGGCCATAATAAATCGCAGCGCTGCACAAACTGGATGATCTGGCATGCCGCATGCCGGATGCGCCGCTGCTTCGGCCGTCCGACGGAAGAGCGCCGCAATTTTATTAATAAGTTCCCGCTTCACTCACCACGTCCTGCCAATTCGAACCGTGTACAAAACTATAATGTGACGGACGCATTCATCATCGGCTCCTATTCCAATAACAGTCGTTAGGTGCTAGTAGAAATAATTTCACCTAACTAATAGCAGGAAGGAAGTTTGTAATAGAAACACTCGCTTGGGAAACTAATGCCAATGACGGAAGCCTTCTGAAGACTCGTATCTTATAAAATCAACAACCGATTTGGAGCAAACGTATAAATATCTACTGTAACAGAATAAGTTCATAAGCTCATCGGACGAGTGGCAAACAGGAGCTCATTTAGTCATGGAATGCAACACAAAAAAACGAAGACGGACGGCACATCAAATAGAAATCCTCATCAAAAACGAATATGTAGAAATTCCAGCCTCTGCGCTCCGCTCCCTGGGCGTTGATCAAGCATACCTACATAATAAATGGCACGTGTCTTGCTTCTGAACAACAGGATGTTGCGATCCGCGAATGTAAACCTTTTGGATCTTATAATTTTATGATGACGGAGGAAATAGTCTGCATCTGGGGCAGCTTGCGCGAACATGCGCCTGCGAGAGGAAAACCAAATGTGAAAGGGAAGCATTAAACTGGAGAGCACCGGAATTATCTTCCAAGAAAACAATTACAGGTCGCTGTTTTAGTTCAACTCAACAGTTTAATGTGTGCGTTTCCTTTATGATTATGACCGGTGAGTCATCTACCACTCTTTACAACTATCGTAAAGATTACTATCGATTGATAAAACGAAACTCTGAATGGAATAAACATCGTGTACAAGTACCTATTCCGTAGGTATATTCGAAGGCGTAGCATTGGCATTGGCTGTTTTTATGTGGTGATGTAATTGTCCAAATTGTGGATTACATTTTGCTCTACGCATTGTATTCCGATTTTATTTATGCCTCGTTTCACAACGTCGAGCTCACATAAAAGCATAACTTGTGATACCGAAATAGTATAAGGTCGACGAGGTTTCTGTTTATGGTATGACAAACAACAGGATTTGGTTTCCTCTGTTTCCTCTATTTTGTTTTGGTTTGAAAAGCCGAGAATTGGAGGCGTGGGAGATATATAGTTTTGTGTGGTCCATACGGCTATAGTGTCGAATAGCGCAAACAAAGGTACACTCTGTTCCATCACTCTCATAATCCGTTGGGCCGGCGGACCAACACAACCGAGGAGAGGTCAGGCGTAGGACGAACGGCTTAACGTGCTTTCCGAGGAACGGTGTAACACCTCTCACTTCTTAACCCCAGGCTGTTACTGTCAATTTTTCTTAGAAAAATCTGAATAACAACTTTGACCCGACCCACGATTTGAACCTCCAGCTAGACCTATAAACGATTGAACATGCGACTGCTAGAGCAACGAGTCATACAGTCGATACGGTACTGTTTATCAGGAATTATCTGCCGCCGCCGCGCCGCCCGCCGCCGACGCCGGCGCCACTCATATTATCAGCTCGAAATCGAGCTGGGCCTCAATTAGTCCAACTTGCGCTGACCGCCTCTCTTTATTTATAAACCATTCGACTCAATGAACTGACCCTGTTATTCACAATAATTTAACAGGATCACTCGTCAAAACCAGAATACATTAGAAAAGCTTTTGATACGATTACTACTCTGATTTTAATACTACTCTGAATTTGTTTGATCTTTAAGCAATTCCACAAAGCACAAGCACACAAACCTGAATAGTTTAGCGCCATGGAAAGCTATTTTAGTATTACGCTCGTCTTGAACCGCCAAACTTCTGTGTTCTTAGAATCTGTTTGCAAAATGACGTCAATCCGCTTCGTGTTCAGTTCCCGGAACTTGTGTTAACAAAACCGGGAAACCTTTCAGCTACCCCGAAATAGCCAATTTACAATAAATATTCTGTTTAACTCTGAGCAGTATCAAAAGAACCACTTGCTCTTCAAAACAATCTCAGCCACAGGAAACGATTAAAATCAGCAGAATCTGCTAAATGCGAATATGGACGATTTATATTCGACTTTAATAGCTTAGAAATAAGACGCAAGGAAACCAGAAATCTTAACAGCTTGATGTTATCCAGATAAGATTCTGAGAATCGTTCAGAAATGGTTGTTTAGTAAGCAATGGTTTTGAAGAAAAACCTTTATTAATGGCGTATCTCGTGGAATCCTGAATAATCCGAATCGATCTTTGATATCCTGTTTATATATATCGCATGTTGCAAGTTCGCAATACTACTGGTTCGCTGTTCATCTCTAAATTGTTTAATAGATGTAATTGACCCAGCCAGCGCTTAGTAAGAACATAGAGCCAATAGAGGCACATGTGCAGTCATATTTTACGACTCAGTCGCTGAATTAGTTCAATTTATCCCAACTGGCTCCATCCACTGAGGAACTCCTTGGCACAATTCACATTAACATCCATACTTAATATTCTAAATTAGAAAGTATCTCTGTAACTCTGTCTTTATGTCTGTTACTTACCCTTTCACACCTAAACGGTTGAACAGAACATAATGTTATTGGGCAGGTTGGTAGATGGTGTTCCGGGGACGGACATAAGCTACTTGAAAAGCGCGTGGGGGCAGCAGCTGATAAAAGTATTTTGATCAGAATTGCACCCTGCAAGCAGCTAACAGATCAAATGATTGAGCAGTTTATTATATGATTGATGAAGTTTATTATATCATTGATGAAGTTTATTATATGATTGACTCAATAAGTGATATGAATGGACGAGGCGGGGAGGTGCTGCGCTCGAGCTGTAGGTAAGTTTAATGATGAGATGGGCTCGCAAGGTTGCTGGTAAACGTGCAGGAAGGACGCGGGCGGGCCAAGGCTGGCACCTGCCTCCTACGCCACCCCAGCCCCCGTCGCCCTCTGTGCTCAACCTTTACCATGAGTTTTCATTTACGAAAAATTTGCTTGTGATTTTCATAAAAACCTTTGTGGGTAAAATTGTGGCGTCTAGCGTAAATTTCGATGCAGTTTTTCTAAGATAACTAGGTACTCGATAAGTCGACATAGTTTCGCCTTTGAATAATAAGTACTTTCAAGTACTCCTGAATATGATATGTGTTTTTAAGCCCAAAAATCGTTTAGTTTTTACTGAAAATTGGTTTATTCGGACGTATAATCTGAATTATTCATAGGTCACAGATTTTCACAACTTTACTACGAGATGAAATAATGGTAGACGTCTTCAAAGGTGGGCCTCTCGCCGCATACTTGTGGTGGGTATGCATGCTACCTGGCTAAAAGGTATAAAAAACTTTTTTTAAAGCGTATTACGTAAATTGGAAGAGCATTGTGGGCGAGGAGTGGGAGCCGAGCGGATCGAGCGAGTGCAAAACGAACACGTATATCATGTGGGAGTAAAACTCTGAAGGATTGGGTTCAGGCGGCGAGGGCGGATTTTATGGAGTCCTTGCCACCGAGGACGCGGGTGGCACGCCGGCTGGCGGGGTGCGGGGGGCACGAGTTCATTGAGTGCGGCGGATGAATGGGCCGCGGTGAGTCATCGGATCGATGCGTCCCGCGCCTGCGTGGTAGCTGCCACAGCCTGCGAAACGGACCAATTTTAATGAAAATGCCGAATAGACAGACTCGGCTGACGATTACAGCGATACCGTGGATGACGCCATTACACTTACTTTCACGCCTATGACCTCAACTTGCGTAATTCGTTGCTCTCTCTCTCTCTTATCGTTCAGCTGAGCTTGGTTGATGAAACTATTGAAAATACCTAGTTTATTAATTGATATTCTTTCTATTCCATTATATTATGGGATAATTGATGGATTTGTATTGCTCAATAGAAATCGCTTTTATAGTTTTCTGGAAATTTTCTATGTTAAAAAATCTATGTATATCTATTTATTTATTTATATTAATTATCCAAATTTATGACGTAAATATATCAACAAAAACAAGAACAGTAATGATTTTAAGTATCTTTCAAAATAATTTTAATTATATTTCTCTAAAACCACTTAAAAAAAAAAACAATCTGAAAACGAGAAAACCAACACAGCAACCTATCAAACTAAAGCATATCATCGACAGATCTAAACGATCAAGGTTCATTACTACGATTACCGACACCGTCATTGAACTGATGAATAGAAGCTGAATGGGTAGTTACGACTCGTCGCCGGCTATTGGCTGGTGATGGACATAATGGGAGCGTAGTTAGCATCACAATTGCCGCAGAACCGGACGGCAGGAAACGTGGGCCGGACGACGGAAACGCTTCCACGTATTACAGTCCACCTGCTTTGTGTCGGACGCTTTTCATTTACTGAATGGGTACTGGAATGATGTGAAGCGAGGATTTGCTTAAAGTCAAATGCTGGATAGGATAAAGCAAAGCATACACAGACAGGGACCGAATTCTGATAACCAATCGCTTTATTATGTGATATCGACGCAGAATCGTGACATGAAGGAATTGATATTGTGAACTCAAGCTGTCAATGTGCAGCACCATTTTCACGCAGAGATTGATATATTGGTTGACCTTGACACTTTTGTTTGACACGCGTCGCCCCATCTGTAGTTACTTTCATCAAAGGTAAAATTCCAAAATGAGTCATTGTGAGATGATACCAAAAAATTGAAGTGAATTAAGGTCAATTGCACCTTATTTCTTGTTGATAGTAATAACTATTTATCAAGCTGTTTATATAGTAAAAAATTGACTTGTCTAAGTACTTATTTTGTAAGTCTAAAGAAATAAACGATTTGACTTTGACTTTGACTTTGACCATTGTTACAGCCCGTTACCACATGTCGGGTGTCGGGCCTGACAGAAAATCGGACAACCTCAACTCAACAGCCTATACATATAGGTCCACTGCTGGACGCAGGCCTCCCCCTGATAAGCCCCTTATTGGCTGTTATCTCATGAGGGTAGTGCCCATAATCCCCACGCTGGGTATGCGGGTTGGGGATCGCAGTTTGGTGGTAGGATTGTTCTACAGGAGGTGCTGCTGCCCGCCACCGGTAGATATCTCTCAGTCGCCTCTTACTACACCCGCGGGTAGGGTTTGGGTGGTGCAAATTTTAAGCCTAACGTAACATTTTATATGAAAATCGGTTTCTGATAAGAATATTAATAGTGATAGCTTTATAACTCAGACCAAGGAATATCTTTATAAATAATTAATTTTGTTATAAAAACTATAAACCTACCGACTTCAAAAAAAGGAGGTGCAATTTTTTTTTATGTTTGTTAGAATTTTTGACTGGGTGGTCCAATTTTCGTGATTCTTTTCTATATGATAGATGGTGTTTCCCTTGTGGTCCCATTTTAATATGGTTCAGTTCTGACAGTGGGATCCATGAAAAATCATGAAGAAACTATAAAAATTTAAGTAGGTTTATAGTTTTAAAACTATAAACCTACTTATATTTTTATAAAACTATAAACATTTAAATAGGTTTATAGTTTTAAAACTATAAACCTACTTAAATTTTTATATAGTAAAAAAAGATAAAATTCTTACAAACATAAAAAAAAATTGCACCTCCTCCTTTTTTTGAAGTCGGTTAAAAATACTCTGCCGCGGGACCATCCGATTACGAACCGGGCCCGACAAGTGGGAACTATGGTGAACCGATTAATTTATCGGTTCCAGATATACATTACCTGAAACATCGCTTCACCTTTAGAAAGGGCGATACAGTTCCACGAATTCCAGAACCCACCAGCTTTGCGTAGGAGGCCTTTCATTTGGCTGAATGCTAGAGTATCTAGTGTACGTCGATTGACGTGAGCTAGGATTTGCTAAAGGTCAAAGCACACATACACAGACAGGTGGCTACTACTAATATACAGGTGATACGTATTGCTGTAGCTGCTATGTGTGGGAGGCTGTTAATATTTACTGAATGCTAGATATTGATAGGTTCTCTAGCATTCAGTAAGTATTGAATTGAGGTGACGAGACGATTTGCGAAAGGTCAACTGGTGGGAGAGAGTAGCTGACAAACCAAACACAGACAACTACATGGCTATGCGAATATACAGGATGATATGGCAACATTGGGGAAGGCCTCTGACCTGACGCCAATCAGTTCAGTTTTATTTGGGATATTACTTGAATGATTAAAATGAGGTAGAAGCTGATGGTCCACTAACGACCGAATACCCAAACGCATTTTAAATATAAGCACGTCTAAAGTGACGAATTTTTGACAGATTTTCATCGAAAACTGTCAGAAAATCACGACCTGAGACCTCGCTTGTGACGTACATAAGTTTGAGATGCGTTTGAGTATTTAGGGGTTAATGTCAGTAATAGAACAAACATCTAACTATACCGTGTCCATTTTGAATGAGGCATTAACGTAAATAAACCGACCATACTTAACCTATAATTCACTTTGTTGGCGCGTCCTTTTATACGTAATTTACATTACTTGTCGATTTTAGATCGTCCCTTCAATAAAAATTGCTTACAATTATATCTGAAACTCGACGCCAAGCAAGTGAGATTTTGTTATTTGTGTCGTATTTTGTTTACTAACATGCTCCATTCAACGTGGACAAACCATAGGCTGTAATATGACATGAAATAGTATATAGGGTACAGGTGCTCTCACGCCAGGAAAGCGATGCATTTTTGGTTGAAAGGTTTGGCACAATGGTCGATGAAATTGGCACTTAAATGAGGATTTAATAAAATTAAAAATTCAATCAAAAAATTGAAATAAAATTCTTAATGATGGACGAAGGGTAACACATCGTAGGGTAGGTATATTTATTTTCCCTCTCTCTGTGTGACATGTGAATTTGAGGTATATCCTTGTCAAAGATGTAAGAATCCGACACCTTGGCACAACTTAACATCCAAATTTAAATATTAAAAGTAGATTTCCTTTAACATCGTCTGTATCTACGTAGCTGCGCCCCGCGGCTTCGCAAGCGTTGTTCCTTTGGAAACGTTAAAAGGTGATTTTTATCCCACGGGAACTGATATGGGATAAAAAATAGCCTATGTTTAATTCCGGGATTAGAATTACCTGTGTGCAAAATTTCAGCCCGATCCGTTCAGTGGTTTTGGCGTGAAGAGGTAACAAACATCTATCCATCCATCCATACAAACTTTCGCATTTATAATATTAGTGTGATTAATTAGACTACACATAAAATATTTAATATGTTTATCTCCTCCAGGTGATTTCGCGGAGTTCCGGCGAGCTTACCCCGAATGGTGCAGTGAGGCTGGACCGCTGCACGTTCCACATCTGCCGCTCATGGGACTACGGTCAGTATTACTCACGACGTAGAGACGCTTTTCCGGTGCTCCACTACCCAATCAATACTCGTTAACAAGGGATATTTATGATGCTCTCAGTGTACCTTGTTTCGTATGCCCTTGAAATGCACTCGGTTTTGTTAAAATATTTTATGATATTAAGTTGATTTTGCTAGTGGCTAGGTAGCCTGACGGTATACTGTATTATATTACGTTATCCATACTTATATTATACAATTAGTTTTGTTATAAAAAACTATAAACCGACTTAAAGTTTTATAGTTTTTCATGTATTTTCATGGATATCATGTCATAACTGGACTTGTAGATCGTAACATCTTAATATCTACCTCAATTAAACAGACATATTGTAAGATTAGCAGAGTTGCCAGCATTATGTAACCACCACACCGAGGTAGGTGATCATTGCTATGTATGGCATTACAATTCCAAGTAGCAGGGGAATAGCTCACAATATCATTAGGTATAGACACGTAACATGATTGCTAGATCTAGGAAACAGCTCGTGGGAATTCGTTTAACGTGAGAGGTTTCCATAATCACCAGACATCGATGGTGTGCTGGCGGAACACGCCAATGTCACCGGTTCCGGTAAAACTGGATACGCGATACTAAACTTTCTTGATTCAAATCACTTTGTTAATAGACACTGGCGTGGGAAACGCGAAATTGTCTTTTAATCGATCGTTTTACTGTCGTAAGATATCTTTTGTTATATGGCTTCTAAATTCTGAGGCGCAGAAAGCTAAGGTCCACATGAGACGGAAGATTATGGGATCTATTCCAGTCGCAGGCAAATAAATAAATATATACCTATTGCTGGACAATCCACACGGCATCATCGCCTCAAATTAAGCAGAGCTTGTGTTATGGTTACTAGATACCTAGATTTTAAAACTAACCGAAGCGCGGGAAGAAAACTCTATGGAATTTTATTTCTCACGCGTTTAGGGGGAGAATGGTGGTCCCAACGCGGGATCGAACCAGCAACCCGCTTTGACTCACAGAGTTACTATTAAAGTCATTCTAGAGATAATTTTGTTCTATGAGAAATTCTTATAAGCGCAAAAAGTGATTAATGCCAGCCTGTTTCAATTTTTGTGATTTCCAACTTATGTAAAAGTATATTTTGTAGTAAAGAAGCCATCTGGTTCTCTTATCACAAGCTAATTTTGTTTCTATATGAATGATGCTGTGTAAAATATCCAGCATTATTTGTGTGCAATTTAAAACGTTATTATACGACAGTGTCCCTTGATCAAGATATTACACCGATGACTAACTACAACTACAGCTGCACGGAAAATTACAGCACACAGCTCAGACATTGCACTGCCACGTCATCGCAATGAAAACGATTGATCTCTCGTAGTTTAAATCTTACGAGACAATGATTCGTGTGATGTACGGTACACACATCTTGTTTATGTCATTATTCATTATACAAGCAGCATCTGGCATTGTCCTTCAAGCGACCCGGTTCAATGCCAAGGATACGAGAGCCAAAGATCAAACAGTACTTAATGATAATAATGGCGCAGACAGTTATCGTATCAATAATTGAAATAATTTTAACAGATACATCGTTTATTTATCGAGAAATACACTGTTATATCGGAATAAAGCGTGGGTTGCTTTAAACAACGATTTCTCAGTATTGGACTCGATGACAGAGGATGTTAGTCACCCGTATAGGAACAGGTTGCTTCCTACCTTGTTCTTTGTTCCGTCGTCCAATGCTGGTCTACTCGAGAAAACGGCAATCGAAGTTTCTTATTCGTTTTCGTGTAGACGCTATATCTTATGCGAGTTATTTCTTGAAAACTGACCAGAAACTTCAGTTTTCGTTTTCTAAGTAGACTCGACGATTGAGTCGACGTTAGTAGACCGGTATCGAGTATCGATCGAGACGTGATCGTGACGACGACGTCTCATTTTTGTAAGGATTTGGTACAGCAGCACTTCTATCGTGCGAACAGGGAACTAGAGTTCGCTCCACCACTCAAGTCCTTTAGATGCGGCGCTGCTATCGCAAAACTATAGTAAATAAAACATATATTTCCTATTTATGTACAACAAATTATGCTCTTCTGGTCTGAGAGGTCTTATTCCTTCCGAACATTTCGTAGTCAAAATCGGTCGCAGATATCTATTATTTCACTAACGTGATCGGGAATTATGTAGTTGCACCCCTTTTGCCGTGAGACTTGAGTCGTGGCGCGGACTCTACGCAAATTCCATACCGAGTTTTTATTTTACTTATTTTGTTTTAGTTAAGTTTACTGTTTTTGTTTGAAGATTTTATTCTATGTACCAATTATTTAAAATACTTGACCTACTCTTTGGGCCTGTCGGGGTAGAGTTAGCCCTCGCGTCTTAGTCTTTTACTTAGCAAGAGCGAGGAGATGATACATTGTCAGCACTAGGTTTTCGGTTAGAGTATTATGTACTTACTGGTAATATTAAACATTGTAGAACCTAATTAGATATAAATTCCTATTCTGTATACCATCAACCTTTTTTGGAAATAAATAATTTTATTATTATTATTATACAAAAATGAAACGTCACAATTCACAATCACATCTCAACCGATTTCACGTCCCTGATTGCTGGTACTGTTTTGAAACAAGTAGGTACATTTTTGTTACGGCCATGACTAATCTGCTCAGCATTTGTGAATAGGCCGAGCCTCGTAAAATACAATGTCCAATGATCCATTCATGAGCAGTCGTTTATACAGCTGCTGGTATGAAGCTGTCGTTTAGTACAATAGCGTTATTCGCATTTCGCATTAGCATGCTCCAGCTAAGAGCAACATGCAACGCTTGTGCTTACATAAACAGACCTAAGTCAGGCAGGTCCTGGTTGAAGTTTCTAGCTATAGAATATTCTAGAACTGTGCACAATACCTCCTAGTTTATAGTATCAAATGATTACTATGAAGACGGTTCTATAAACAAGTTCTTCGTTCTCCATTGATGTATAAACTGGTATCATAGCGTCCCAAACAGTAATGAACGGAAAGAAGGATTAGAGGCCATTCAGCCTGTATCCCAGCTGTGGGATCCAGGCTGAATATGAATAGGTTATGCATTAAAGTGGGTTTGACCCATAAATTACGTCACCATAACGCATTGCAGGCACACGTTAGAACATAACCATCCATCTTGCGCAGTCGGTTAAAGATAATGCTGAATTCATTCATCAAACCGCGATACAAGCTCGCATGTAACTCGCAAGCCGCCGTCACAGTTACCTAAGTCATAATTGGTGTTGGTGTTGGTTGCATTAGAATGGTGAAACTCGGCATTGCGCTGAATGGAGCCGCACTCCATTCATGCAACTTACACGCATGCGCCGCGCCGCTCACTACATTCTGTTTCATAGTTTTTTGATGAGCAAAACCATTGTGTGACTTTAATGAATAGGCAAGGAATGCGTTCACAGGGTTACAGTACATGAAGTACTTACAACTGAATTCTCGCTGTATTGTTGTTAGCTAGGAACGATCTCGGTTCTCGTTGACGAGACGACTAAGATCGTTATCGAGCGCAGTTCGACGACGAGTCATCCCTCGAACTGCGCTTGAATAGCAAACATAGCAATGACGATGAATGAATTTGCTCGATTAAACAAAGGTCAATGTAAAACAGACTGGTCGTGATGACGTAACAGCCAATAGAGTCATATCAGATGTTGCCAAAACCAAAGTAAATGGATAGATGGATGTTTGTTACCTCTTCACACCAAAACAACTTCCGGCTGAAATTTTGCACACAGGTTATGTTAATCCTGGAATTAAACATCTACTTTAATAGATACTTTTTATCCCATAAGTCAGTTCTCTTGGCATAGAAATCACCTTTAAACTTTTCCAACAGCGCCTGCAAAGCCGCGGGCAGAAACTAGTACTACCTTTATAAACAAGCAATCAAGATGGTCAAACCATATTTTTGTTGCTTAGAGATTGTCATCCAAATAGCAAACTATTCTACGGGATTTGTAAATACATAATTGATATGGGTAAACTAGATACTTACTGATAAAAAATACCTTGTAGGTACTTATATTTTGTGACCGTACAAATCAGTAGCAATAGATTCGTATCATAACATTTGCAAACGGTTTCGCATCGGCTTTGATCTATAATCCGCTTCCAAAGAGTGGCTTTGTGAGAGCTCCCTTTTACGATAGTCTACCGAGCTATTTATAGAGACATTCTTTATGGTGTAAATGTAATCACGCCTACAAGGCACAGCGGTGCCTCGGGCGAGTGGGCCGACCACGCCAAAGCTCAAAAACAACCTGCCTAACAGTTCTATTTTGGTTTTCCGAATTAATACAGTTGCTAGCTAAGATTTACAGGAAAATAATACAGCCTTTTGCTTCAGAAGTCTATAGGGATAAACCCGTGGGCCCAGTTTTGCGCAATTTGTAAGATAATATAGTTGTAGTATCAAGTTGTTTACGCTGGTCTCTCTCAGCCTCGCAGGATGTTGAATGAATTAATAACCGGTCTTAGAAGTTATTTTCTTAACATTATCGAGGCAATTAAAGTTGATTAATGAAGCTTTTAATGTGAACGGCATGTAACATAACTACCAGCCAAGTTATTTCATCGTGTAACCTTTTTGCTGGCACAAGCATGGCCCTGTCACGCAACGCAGGCACAAAGCCCCGATCTGTAGACCCTGACGTCAGCACTCTGGACGTCATTCGCAGAACTGATACCATCTCAACTGGTTTCCCACAGAGAACTAGTTAAGCAAGACAGCCTAAATAATTGCTAATCAATGAAATAAATAGGCAATTATTTATCGTACTTCGAGCAAGTAACTAAAACATACGTATCTTCCCACGCTAGAGCTCCTCGAAATAACTTTGCAGAGGCTGCCTCGTTCCCTTCTCGTCATGTTTTTACTAGAAGGGATGACGTCAAACGAGGCCTTTGCTTTTAGTAATAAAATGAATTCTGTCGAGATTCTCTTTGGTTCGTCGGCTGTCAGGTGGGCGGCACAGGCCGGAAGAGCGAGGGACTGTTATCTTGACATTTATCGGGTGTATCTCTGATGTCATTAGCGTGCCGATGAAAGTCTTCGATCCTGGCTGACGCCGACAGGCTCGGAGCCGTTACGTCAAACCCCTGACGTCAATGCTGCTCGCTACGCGTGAGTTCATTCACGAATTTATCCGACCACGGTCACGGTCGACGGTATATATATACCTCTGTGTATTCTTATTATATGAATTCAGCCTTGAGTTTACTATTAACAACAGCTTTTAATGCAAACCAACTAGGACTATTGGCACGCCATGCGCCACTACAACCGGTACCTATTATCTGTTCATCGTCACAGATAACTTGGGAATTTTTGCATTTTCCTGTACAGACAATATTGCGTAGTTTCCTGTTGAGGAAAACGGAAAACGCGAAACATTTTCCGGATAAGATATTTGAAAGTAATTCCTGATCAAATAATCTTCCAAGTTTATTCCCTTGAGGCTGTTTTTATAGGATGATTGAAAGGCAGAGTTCTTGTTACAGAGTACATAAAAATGTTGGCATCATTCCGCTTTTCTCAGAATCCCCCATCGATCACGGCCTCGTAATGTCAATAATGATTTCTATGTATCTGTGAAATAAAATCCTCACAAATAATATGATATGAAGTTTATTGAAAGTGTGTTCTTTGGCATGAGATACTTTAGCATGAGAGGCCTAGGTCTAGAAAACGACTTGATTCTCGGCCCGACATCTACTCGTAATCCTAAAATAGATTATAAGTACCCATCTAGTTTCCCTCCAATCAGCGTCGGCCGTGTAGGTGTGAGAGCCCACGACCTCGGCACACTTGCTAAAATACATACTAACAAAGCCAGGCTAACATTTGTCCATTCCGGACTTCAATACTCATAAGTTTATAACACCCAATCGCGGTATAGTATACATAAATAAACGATGCGTCTCTTTGTCCGGTCGTCTCGTTAAAAGTCCTGACAGGACGCGGACCGGTGGTGCGCTGCGTTAAAAAACCGTCCCTCGCAGGCGGTCATTGGCAGCGCGCGGGTGGGTCGAGCCGCATTCCTGTGCGGCGGTATGCGCGCGCACCCGGGCCCTCGCCGCGGAGCCCTGCGCACACGCTCATTATTACATGCCCGGCCCTGTCACGGCTTCCGGCCGCCACCGCCGCATTCAAATAACAATTGTATTCGCACGAAGCCGATGCAGTCCTGCCACTTATACAACACATTACTACAACTACTATGCGCGCATTTAAATGAGTTCTCGTTCATTGTTTTAACTCGGCATTCTCTGTGTTCGCTCTCGCACCTGCTTGTTAATATCGCTCTTTCGTAATATAGTAGGTGCGCGGATCACCCACACTAGGTAAAATGGAATTGAATAGTGTCGTTGCCATTATCAGATCGGTCGGAATGGCGCATGGCGTGGGCGGCTCCCTGAATGGACATGTCGGCGGCGCCCACGCGCGCCCACGCTCCACGCGCCTACTCACTTCGCACTGTGTACTCTGCCTACGTATAAGCACTGGCCACATGTGTATGGCCGCTGGCTGGCCCTGCCTGACCGCTTCCTACATAATTAAGTTTATTGATGATACACTCACTCATGGGGCTGATTGAATTTGTTCCGAGCGGCTGGTCTGCTAGGCAAATTCCATTCATAAAGGGGTCGAGTTTCTGTTACAGACAGGCTGTTTTATTTTTGTTATAATTTCAATATTGTTGTGTGGGATGAGAGCCAGACAGTAATTCCAAGTAAGGTTTTCGGGGATTTTTGCTTAGATATTCGCCGGACGGTTGTATAGCCCATCATCGAACATTGTCCCATGTCAATGGTAATTGTAATTACCAGGATAAAACAAAAATGGTAACGGTTTACAGAAAAAACGCATAAGTCCCTAATAATTAAGCAATAGGTATTGTATTTTAGTTGTCAAAGAGAACAGACAAATTGATCCCTGCAGCCCGATTCTGAACGTAGGCAGAGACCTAGTAGTGCAGTGGAATAGCCATAAAATAAATGCTTTTTATTACTTATTAGCAGCGCCACGCGGTTTCACCCACGTAGTTCCCGTTCCCGTGGGAATTCCGGGATAAAATATAGCCTATGTCACTACCTGAAAAGTAAGCTTTTTAACGATGAAATATATTTTTTAATCGGTCTAGTAGTTTCGGAGCATATTCAATATAAACAAACAATCAAATGTTTTCTCTATAATATTACTGGGAGAAAAGATTGGTATAGATTTAACTGACCCATCCCCGGTCGTTGCGGGCAATACCGCACGCCGCCGCGCGCCGCCGAGCGAGCTAGGCCATTACATTATAACTGCAAGCCTACAAGCCACATTAAAATCGATCTAATTTCCAATTCACAGTATCCCAGTATCACAGTAATCGTATTTCGAACCAGACTGGTGTTTCAGTCAGGTTACATTTCATTGACATTTGAAAGGTAAAGGAATGAACTTATTAAAGTTGAAATCCAGTCAGAAACCCGAGACTCGTGGGCGTTATGATCCGCAGTCAGACGGGCAAAGCTGGATAATGTGATTACTTTCATAACTGCAAACTGAATGACGGGTAGGACGATTGAAAAACAGAGGAGTTTGGGAAAAGTGTCGCGTGGGATGATTGCTGCGAGCAGGGGGGGTGCGGGGGGCTGCTGTAAGGACGCTGCGTGGGTGGCCATTGAGCCGTGGGCAGGTGGAGGTGAATGGCGCACCCCAAACCCCACCCCACCCCATTCAGCCTGGGCATCGATCGACGCCTACGCCCGGGCGAGCTGAGCCGCTGAGCTCATGCCTCTACCTATTTTTATATGTTCATCTTGTTTTGATATATTTGTAGACTACCGATGTATTCCAATTCCTGCGTGAGACTGCATTATGTCGATAAATTATTGTTTAATTGGTAGCTTTATTCATTGGAGTTTTTTATGACACATCATGCTTACTTACATACTTACAAGCCTATATGAGTGCGCACTTATCTATGCTATGCGTTGGAGCTATTATAAAGTGGTGTCAAATAATGACTCAAAGCTATTGAAAAATGATACTAATGTCTGAGAGACATCCTGTTAGGCACACCAACCCTGCCTACTTGGAAATAATAAATATTTGCAATACATATAAATATGTGTATTGCGATTTGCGAGTCTTGGTGAGGACTTTGGTCGATTTGTGACGAATTTCTCAGAATGCAATATCAGTGGTTCTAAAAAACATATTGTTTATGGTACGTTTCGAGGTTCATAGTGCAATTTGATTTAGCTGATTCATTAAATGACAGTATTTACAATGACATAGTTAGTTTCTAGTAAATTATTATTTATTAGTATTACGAAACATGTAGTGTTCAAAAGTATCCTTTTTTACCGATTACTTACCAAACTACCTATAACATAACCAATTTCGCACGGTTTTATGGAGATAAAAGGATTTTGAGTGCTATGAGTTTGACTGCTGCACCTTCCTCCCTATATTGCCATACATGCTGCCTCTATGTATCTATTGCGACTCGAACATCAGCATTAAAAATCAGCATCGATCAATGCAGATCCTATGACATGTCTAATAATGCTGGTCATCAGCAAACAACCCTGGCTTCTACCATTCTCCTAGGTCCTCAACTAGCCTGAACCAAGCATCCTATTAAACCTATCACTAATTAAACCGTATCTGTTTATTCCAGGTCGCTCCGCATCTCAGGGTCTGGCTGCGACGACCCTCTCTCCTCCGGCTCCTCTTCAGAATGCGAGGACACGCACACGCAGCTCCAACAAGAGTTCCCCATAGAGATCCTGCCCAATCTCTACCTCGGGAACTCTACCAATAGCGAGGACTGTGACGCACTTGCCAGGCACAATATCAAGGTAATATTTATTTATTTATTAAAGACCAACAGTATACAATATATTTAAGGTTTACATTATAATGTATTACATTTTATCAGCCCTTACAGGTCTTTCAAAATATAGTATTTACGTGATTATGTTCCTAAACAATTAATACATTACTCAAAGAAATTTAAGTGCGACAAAAATCCTTTACATGTACATTTGACTTTTAACAAAATTGCTTATTATTAAATAATACAATACAAAGTTATTATTAATTTTTTTAAACTAAATAGTTTAGTTTGATGTCGAATGGATTGTCTGGAAATTTGCATACATTAAACATTTTCTTGATGTATGATGCGTAAAAAAACTATGTTGAGATGCCTACATTTTACACAAATGAGGATTGAATAACCGAGATCATATTGGTTCACAGCAAGGTACGAGTAGATATCTGATGTGAAGTTAATGGATTGTTTGAAAACATGTATAACCTATAACCTTTTCTTGAAGTATGATGCTTACAAAGCTATGTTAAGAAACCTATATTTTATACAATTAGGACTGAATAACTACGTATTTACGCACATGGTATGAAGGATGGTATACATTGTACCTAAATCTCTGACATTGCCCCTAGCTACTTCAGTAACCAAGCAAGCTCTAATGAGCAAAATAAACACCACAGGAGAAAATCTGTTTTAACATCAGGCTTTTATGTAAAAATACAAAATACAGCTCTGCTAAGCTTGGGGCTATTTGATGCTGTGTGAATTGTATAGCATTATCATTTATTAATTTTAAGAATATGTACTTATTTTCTTCTATGTACAATTTTAGCTTCCTTCCGCCCGGGAGACGCGATTTTCTGGAATAAAAAGTAGCCAAGACAAATATCCAAACTTTCGCATTTATAGAATTAGTGTGATGCTTTAAAACTTTAAAAACCATCATGGCTATTAACAGTAAAGTATTTACAACGGGATATTTACCATGATTTGAGTTTTGACCTTCAATTATTTCGTGATCATCGAGCATAAAAATGGCGCATAAACCGACATATTGGAAAGCACAAATCTCAAATCGTAAACATTTCGTTGTAAATGACTTTAGTGATGCTATATTCGTTTAGAGCTTTACTTTACCTGCCATTTATAATTCCAGTACGTCCTCAACGTGACCCCAGACCTTCCCAACACGTTCGAGGCGCAAGGTTGTGGCATCAACTACCTGAAAATCCCCATCGCGGACCACTGGAGCCAGAATCTGGCTGTGCACTTCCCACAAGCCATACGGTTCATAGGTCAGTATATACCTTCGTCATAGGCCGTACAG
The DNA here is from genome assembly GCA_955876795.1 of Eupithecia tripunctaria. NCBI lineage: Eukaryota > Metazoa > Arthropoda > Insecta > Lepidoptera > Geometridae > Eupithecia > Eupithecia tripunctaria. The sequence goes on from OY041604.1 coordinate 3,507,076, forward strand.
TTCATAGTCAGTATTTTACACCTTCTTCAAAGGCTGCTAGCTTCTGCCCGCACGTGCTTTCAATGTCCTTTCTAGGGATATTGTTTGCATCCCTGCCGTTCGTACTCGTGCGCTGCGTGGCACACATTTTTTTTTTTTATTGTTGATGGATTAGCGTTTGACTACCAACTCACTTTAAGAAAGCGAAGATGTAGCCTAAGATGGAGCTCGCTTTTCCAGAAGGAACTTATTTACCCTAGATTTGAAGACTCCAAGATTGTACTCTAGTGGGAAGACTGACGCAGGAAGATCATTCCACTCTTTGGCTGTGCACAAACACAAACTATCAAACACTCTTTTAAATACTAATGTAGTTCCTACGCTCTTCCAGAGGAGGCGATGTCAGCCCGCTGCGGCGTACTGGTCCACTGCGTGGCCGGCGTGTCCCGCTCCGTGACCGTGACGCTGGCCTACCTGATGCAGCGCCACCGCCTGAGCCTGCGAGACGCCTTCGAGCTGGTGCGCAGCCGCAAGACAGACATCTCTCCCAACTTCCACTTCATGCGCCAGCTGCACACCTTCGAACAGGACCTGGGTCTGCACAACCACAGCGCCAGCTTGAGTAAGGTCTGACTCTTGTACCACGCTTTAACACACATGCTTTGCAGGTTAACATTGAACAATATTAGCATTGGTTGCTTGTCTCGATCTTTTTTGTTATACTGGATAATGCTCACAGCAACTACATGACTTGATTACACCATCCCCCTTCCACTCCAGGACAAGCAGACGCACAGCGCAACACCATCAAATTTTTCAATTACTCCTAAACTTTCCAATATTCCAAGTGTGCTACTCCATCTCCATCTCAGGCCAGATTTTTACTTTCTGAAAGTGATTTGGAGGCTACACGCTTGTCTATCATCAATTAAAAAAAACTTTTCAACTTCTAACTGAATATTTAAAACTCATTGTGTGTAATAATTTATTAGAACATACAAACATATCTGAATAAATATCTCAAGAATTTGACAAACAACTAGGTAGCAACAAGGTACGATAGTTGAGACCTTAGCGATCACAGCGGGTGGCAAAACATTTCCTATTCACATACTCATTAAGTTCTCATCGGCTCCTTTCCCATGATTCATGAATTTTCATCGGGATTCTTTGCCTCAAGGAGTGCTTATGAATATAGATGCACTGCACCGGCTTGTAATTAATGTAGTTTCAATGTCAGGACTCATCGCCTACTCGTGTAAGCAGGCGTATCGATGGGGAAGTGAACATTACTTTGTGATGGTTCAAACAGCAAATGGAGGCTCAAGTGGAGTTATCCTCAGACACATTCCGTTACTGTCTAAAAAAACAAATCATCTTACTTCTGTCCAAAAAAACATGAGTAGGATAGTAGGCACCCTAGATGTTAGGGCGTTTTTTGAACTTCACATTCATTGTCACATCATCACAATCTCAGCCTGAAGATACTGTATATGGGCCTCCCCCAAAGACGGATAAATCGGTTCTGCGTTGCTCTCATCTATCAACCAGCTCCCATCACCAGGTCATCGACAAATTCGCATTGCTTCAGTAAAATTGCTATTTGATGTTGTTTTTATCAATGGAAGTTGCTATGCTAAACACAGTGATTGTGCACAGGTGTTGGAGGAGCTGGGTGTGCGTGAGCTGTGCGCGCCGGAGTCGGGCGCCGGGGGGGCAGGGGGGCTCGCGGGGCCCCCCGCGGCGCCGTGCGGCTGCCCCCCCACGCCCGCGCACGGTGTCTCCCCCGACTCAGGCATCGAGTTCGACCGCTGGAGCGCCACGCGTGACACGCCACAATGACAGTTCTTCACGCCGCCGCCCGAGTAGAGCCAAGGCTCTCGGAGCGACAACTCACCCTAGAGTAGAGTAGAAACACTCTGACCCGCTTGCTATAGATTCCTTCACGGACCGACTGAGCGGAACTCACGTCGGAAAGTACAAATCGCGTTTGTATCGTTTTACTTTTATACGTAGGTGAGAAGTAAAGATATCCGTGGGTTCCGTCGAGTCGCCGTTTACTTATTGTACTATACTAGGGTACGTAGATGAAGGAATAAGGTTTAGAATTGTTGGGGTGAAGTGGGCGATGGACCTTGCGTGAATGGTGAACTACTGTAGACTTACTAATGTAGTGTAGTTGTTTAACTAGCACGTTTTGTAAAACAGTCGTTCGGCACGCTGGAAAGTGACACATAAAACTAGCGTAAAAACAATCTTAGTGATGCACTTTAGTTTTAATTTTTTAGTGCCACAAAACATTATTTTAATAAACTAAGATCATACAAATTAATTTGTCAGATGTTATAAAATAAACTTCTACTATTTTTTATAAGTTTCATATCTATCTCATAAGAATAATTGATTCAATACTGGAATGCATTCCTGAAACTTCCAAGATGCTGTGCATTTCTTGTGTCCAATCAATGTAAGGTTTTTTTTAAGTCACTGTAGTTGTTGGTAGAACAATAATCACAATGTAATATGTAGATGTTGTGTTGTCGAGTTGGATGAAGGAATAAAAGATCTCTCAATGAGAGAAAAGATTTTAGTCAGCATATAATTATACTGACTATTTTTGTGCCACATTTTGTACCCAAATTATAAGTTATGATAAGTATTATTTAGAGATTGGACATTGATTGTTATGTAAAAAAATATATTGTAACCCAAAATCTCTATTTTCAGTAAAGTTTACTAGTAACATGGGCTTCTAATAATTCTTCCATTGTTGTTAATGTGTGAGTGATATCGGATGCGTGATTCATCACTTAGTTATAATTATATTTACAATTTTACTAAATAAATTACGCAGCATGCTGACCACCAGTGCTAAGCTACCTAGTGCAAATTATTCTGAACAATGCGGCCATAGTTAGTTGAAGTTGGTTTATTTTTCTATTATTGTTAAGCAATCTCTGATACTCGAATACAATGCAGCGTGGAACGTGGTCAGTGTGTTTTAGAATATTCTAGTTATCGAATAAAGATGTCTAAGCGACTATTTTTGTATGACTTATAGTACATTACATCCTATAATAATACTATAAAATTATTATCATGTTCTTATGCAAAATCGCCGAAGTTAGATGGTGAATCATTTATTACATTTTATTTCTTATTCTTCAGTGTTTATTCCTGCGTAACACGCTTTCGTGACTTAGATATTTTTATACACAGTATCATTTAAATAGATGATGTCAACAAGTGGCAAGCTTTAATTTTAAGTGTGTTAACTATCGTAATTAGTAAATTGTTATTGTAAATTTGTTACTAGGTTAGGAATAATTAATATTCCAATCGCAAATTCCGCACTTACAGATGCCAACTGAAATAATCTTATTTATATAACTAAAAAATACTCGTATCGATGTCCAATCATTTTCGAAATACTATTATTTTTTGTTGGGCTCTGCAAAATAATTCTGCACAGAATCGTCAATTTTTATTAAGTTATATTGTTATAAGTTTTATAACACCAAAGCACACTTGATCATATTATTTTTAATGTATAAATTGTTGTCCCTTACGTATTTGTGACAGGTCGATACAAACCGCCTTTAGCCTTGTAATTTTGAATACGAACCTTGTTTGCACTTACCTATGTTACTGGACGTAGAATAATAAGATGTTTATAAATTGAAGTGCACAAAGGTATGTACTGGTATGAGTACATGGTCCATTACCTTAAGCGGAAATGGACTCGAGTAATGTAAATAATGAATGTAACAGTTTTGTTGTATCATAAAATCATGTTAAGTATCTGAAAATGTTGACAATGTTTTAGAAATATTTTAGTGCTTTTTCTTAAAAGTAACTAATGCCATACGGCACACGTAATATTAACCACAAACAAAAAATATAAACACTGTTAATTGATCATTGAGTTTCATTTGAAGATTACCCCCCCTTCTTCATAAAATAGTCTGCTAACTTAGCACACTGTTAAATCTCGCTCTCTCTTCTTTATTGACATAAGTCAGACTGAGAAATAACACTACTTAGCAGCTGTTTTATGTTAGCAGACCATTATGAATAAGTGTTAAGACTAGGTTTTAGATATGCACTTAATTTTTAGGGAAAACATAGAAACACATCACTCAAAATATAAATATAAAACTGATAACTGTAACGTCAAGCACTTATTATCGCGGTTACTACTTATCTTTTAGGTCCTGCCATCTCGAACGCCGAACACAAAGTGCCCGAAGCTTTTTTCCGAATAGACTATAATGCTGTTGACCGCAGATGGCCATGACAGCGTTACCGGACTTTTGGCGGGCGCAGATGGCGCCTCGCCGGTAAGTGCCCGAAGCAACGAACCATTTCTGCTTTTTTACGGTCGGCTAGCGTAAACAAAGGAAAATTACCGGAAGCTATTAAGAATATGGTAGTTGCTGACTAAAAGAGAAGTCGAATAATAAGTTGAAAACTACTTCCTAATGAAAATAATAATAGTTCATGCAGTTTTGTAACTATTTTCTGGTTTTCCACCGTCGTCGACTGCTTATCGGGGGTTAGCTATTACTGCCTTTCTAAACTATGTAGGTATATTTTAGATATTTCCAGAATAGGTTATGCACAAAATTCTAGGGAAATAATTTCTGAATTCTCCTGGTCGCACAAAGCGAAGCGCACCGATAATAAAATACTATACTTGCTACGCAATGACGATTTTTGTGAACATAATATCCAGAAAAGGTATGCAATTATTTACACCGTACACCAGACTGCATTATCATCGATGATCTGAAATGTCGAGCGTACTTATTTAACTTAACGCATCCAATGCCAGCAGGCGCAGGGGCGCGCTGCGCTGCTGCCGCGATAAGGGTATGAAGTGGCACAGTTGCGTCTTGGGACATGATACACGTCAGTGCCTTGAAGGCATTTGTAAGTCATCCATCATCATAAGCCTACCAGCCCACTGCTGGACATCGATGCTGGACGCAATGAAGGTGTAAATAAATGGATATTAAAAGAGAGTTTCTGGTTTTCCCCCTTTGCCTTCTCGTAGTAAGCCAGCGCGGGAGATCTCTACAAAAAGTCCAGTAATCCCATTCGCAGGGCATTTGTGAAATAAGCAATCACACTTTTTCTTTGGTAAGGAATGTAGGTAGGCGATCATTAAAACAATATTCATGAATTTATTTGATTTATTTTTCGAGATGTAGATGAAAATACAATAAAATCATTAACAATACATGTACATAATCAGTGACATTAGATACTACATTATCCAAATCGACTCTTCAACAATCGTATGTGTTGTGAAAATGTCATCTATAAAATAATCGAAGGCCGAGCTACAAAATAAATCTCATTCATTTCTAATTGACTATCGTTGGGTGAATACTGAGATTAGTCTCAGGAACTAACTACTATAATATTTCAGAATAGGCCGTTCATTTAATCCATTACGTAAACAATCTATATAGTTCTTAAATAAACTTTGTCATATACAAACAGGTGTACAAAACCTTAAAATAATACTATAAGGGATTTTACTACCTACTTTATGTACAATGAGTTAGTGCCGATAGGTATGAAACCAAATGTACTTGACGCATCTAATTGTGACCAGTGTTTGTGGAGCTGCCTAGTTTACTATTTCCGAGGGAAACTAGCTTTGACGAAGATAAGTCACCGAGAGTTTTTAGTTCTAGAGAGTAAAGGAAAACTCCTAAAGAGCTGCCAAAAGATGCCGCAACTGTACCTCTTTATAAGGAACCTGATGCGGTCTTATAGATACATTTGAGTTATAATTCAAAGTACCTTTTATTCAATAAATAAAATTTTGGCACTTTAGTGTGCTTAAATTTCATTTCCATTAAAATTATTTACATTAAGGCTTCACGTCAATTATTGCTTTAATTTTTAATAATATTAATATATTTATAATGATAATAAAACCATGATCTGAATACATATAAATTTCAAACAGAACAGTTTGTGTTACACACCATAAATAGGAAGGCATACAAGGGAATGCATTTTAAAAGATAAGATAAAGAAATGTTTATTTCTCTGGAATGTAACGAAGTAAGCAGAAACTCAAAAATATTATTGCAATGAAATGAATACGAAAAGAAAGGGATATAGATACATAATCTAGGTTCTTATTTACGCAAAAAGGCACCCGCCGATTTCGTTTTATTATTGGTCCTTCAAAATTACATGTCTATAAAATATAACAATATTATGTAACGTGTATAATAATTGTATAATGTTACTAATAATGGCACACGCATTTTCAAAAATTTAGTTCAGGGTTTAGAATGTGCCTACAAAATTATTCCAAAATATGTAATACCTAACAGGTACCTAATGACATATTAGAATATAATTATCCGATAATAAAATGTATATTTCTAATATAGTATTTAGTAGTGACTACAACTAACTGCCATATAATAATGTGATACAGGCAACACGTTCACTGCCGCCGGTTGGTCGGCATAGTTGCACTAGCTGCAGGGCGCTATATAAAATAACTCCACAAAACTAAAATATAATTATAACTTATGATACGTAAGATTGACATGTGTATTGGTGCTTTATACATTCAAATACTGAGCTCGTAATAATAGACTCACGCGAGAGTCTTGATATCTTTAAGTAGATAAAGGAAAAGTAAAAGCTCTTATTATTTTCCTTGCGTTAAAAGATGCCTTTTGTCATCAATGGACCGCGTCAATGTCCCGCTGGGCGCGTGATATTTTTACCTGCAAATAACGCTAAAGTGAATAAATATAAATACCAAAATAATCTCAAACAACTAAAAGTGCATGAACATTCAACGAAAAACTGGGCATTATCTAAAGTGCAAAACATGCTTTTATTGCAATAACCTTTATGCAATTTAATTATTCACTTTAGCTGTGACGAGCTAAAGTTGTGGATATAACAACATTCCATCTACTTTAGCCGCATGCATTATAAATAAACTTGAACAATAAAATAACTACCAGCGTAGTTAATACCACTGGGGATGAAAAACTTTTCCTACAAGTGCTTATTATTTTATTATATGGACAGAACACCAAGCAGATATGACAATGTGCAAAACAATAACATAACAAGTTTTTATATTGGTATATTGGGTATATTTAACGGATCCAGCACAAAAATACTGAATTCTTTATATACATTTGTAGAGATGGGCTCAACGTAACTTAATAATAAATCAGCAGGTAAATAAATGATGAATTGAACCCACCTTCACAGGTATATTTATCGTCGTGATTTTTAATTGAATTACAACTTTAATCATTGACACAGCAATGGTTCCTTAGCAAAATTCAATATAACATTAAAGGATCTGCACTGTTAAGTTGTCGGTCCGCCGACAAGTTGGCAAAAAGCTGTCCGGCAGGTTGGTGTCACGTTTAAGTGTACGAATACGAATATTGAAAGCAGTGTTTGTCAACTTTTCGGCAAGCTGGCGACTTTGGTCTTTAGAATATTTTATATTATCACATAGCGACACACGTGAAAGAGAGGGCATCACTTCTACCCACTACGGCTTATTGCGGCGAAATAAATGTCAAAATTAAATTAAATTATGAAAGTGTATGTACCTTTATCTGTGATTTCGTTAAATTTCTGAGATAGGTACAGTCACCGTAACAAGTCATGGTAAGCGATGACAAATAAATGACACTACAAAACCGTTGCACATTTTACCCGATCCAAACAAACTTAATACATGTTGAAAATGACAAGACTAGTGCGAACATTATAATTCATTGTAAGTTCTAAGTAAGTAGCCATCGTGCGTTCTCGTGTAACGCTGTCAAAATAGCAAACATCATCCGAGAACTCATAAAGATTTGCGCTCAACCTTGCTATGTTTTCCTGAACCGAGCAAATAAAAACACAGTGATATTCGATACTAGAATCCAAGATCTTTTCATAAACAAATAGATTACTTAACCATATTTTAATAATTAAGACATTTTTAATTCATTAATAGATTTTCATTTGTCTCTTAACCGTTTTTGAACACGAATTTGTACCTCTTCGTTGCGTGTGTGCAATTATGCGTTGTACAAATACGCATAATTTCACACGCGATTTTGTTATAAGTTAGTTACAATGTGACAAAACTATCTTGGATTCTAACATCGAGTATAGTACATTCCATTTCTTCATGCGTTCTCAAGTAAACACACACTGATGAGTGCAACATAACGCACTGTAAGGTACTCTTCATGCGTTTTCGAGCAGTCTAATAACACCCTATAAAAACTTTAGCGGTTTGACGAATCCATTATGAATGTAAGCGGGTTACCCTGAAGTTCCTCATTAAGAGATGTAACATTGGTGTTCTTCCAACACAAACTAGGTTCGTAGTTAACCTGCTTACATTCATAATGACGTCTAACACACAATGATGAGTGCAACATAATACATAGTAAAATACTCTTCATGCCATTTCGAGTCTAACACACATTGATGAGTGCAACATATTACATAGTTGTGTAGTCTTCATGCGTTCTCGTGTAGTGCAGTCAGCTTAGTGAACTGTACCTTGTCTTTGGGCGTGGCGGGGTCTCCGGACTCGAGGGCGAACATCTTCATCTTCTCCTTGAACGACAGCTGCTCGGGGATGGGCGCGGCCGGCGCGCGCGCCTGCGCCTCGGCCAGCCGCCGCGTGCGCGGGTCCCTGGGAATAACGATACTTTTATAGGCACGGTCTGGATACATTGTTGATTATTATAATAAAGTACACAGAAAAGTTAATAAACTGGTCAAGTGCGTTTCCTCTCATTGTTCAAACCTATTTCTCCAACGAAACTCTAAAAACACCCTTACTGTTTATGAGTAAGAGCCCTCTGACAGACAGGCTTAGTAATAGGGATTCATTTGCACACTTCGGGTTCGACAACCTAACAAATGCAGAAATGAAATACATCAATAGGTATTATAAATTCTAAGGTAACTCTGTCTGTTATCTTTTCACGAATATCCAGCAGAAAGGATCTCAGTAAAATTTGGCAGCGAGGCAGATAGTATCCCAGGGATGGACATATACTATTTTCTAACAGTAACAACTCATCATAACAGACGAAAACGACACCTTTCCGCCTGTTTCCTAAAGCTACCGAGAAAGCATCGAGACAACTTAGCTAAGGGCGTTCGATTTACCTTGGACAGAAGATTTAAATAAAAAAGGTTCGTAGTTAAAACATTTTTTCGGCTTTTCAAGGATTAAAGGTGCGTTTGACGGAGATCAAGCACGTACCTATGCGACGAGCAAAGCGAACGCCGTTCTGCGATGTTTTCCCCGCCAAGTGATATTTATAACATGGATAGATAGATGCATCGTTGATTCAGAAACCTATATCTAACAAAGGACTTGAATGATATTACACTCACTTGTAAACCTCTTGAGCGCCAATAACCCCCGGAGTGTGCGTCACGATCCCGGGTCCAGTGGGCGTGGTGGGCGTAGTGGGCGCGGCCATGAGCGCCTCCGCCTCCTCTATGAACCGGTCGGGGTCCTCGCGCTCCAGCGGCGGGGGCGACGTGGAGGGGGGCGCGGGGGGCGCGTTGGCGGCGCGCTCGTGGAACGACACACGCTTATCGCGAGAAGATGACACTGGGGATCTGGTACAAGTTTTTTTTTTAATTTATATATTTGCAAGGTATTTGCGTTTAGGTTTTGTAGGATTATATAACGCAAGGTATTTGATATGCAAGTATTGTATTTAGATTTGATAGGGTACCGGAGCAAAATGATCAAACTAGAACAATAAAAGTATATGTCCTTTTCTTAATCAAAACGATTATTTTTGAACAAATGGCCACACGTCTGGCTGACGCAGTCGTCTCATCCACTTTCTACTGAACTGGGGCTCGTTTACTAGTTCATAGTTGATTAGGTTGTAAACGCTTTTTATCTTTACTAGCCCACAGATAATATAATATAAAGTATACTAGTCCAACACTCGGGAGTGAAGACAAATCGCTTGGGTTATTCTTATTTCGAATTTTGATTATTTTACTAATAAACGATGTCATATAACCACCTCCTTGTACAACCAATTTTTTTTCATGCAAAATTTGAAACAATTTTACCACCAAATTACGATCCCAACCCGCACGGCAGGTGTGTCTTGTTCCTCTAACTTAGTCGGAGACTTTTCATACACACTTATTTTATCTAAACGTATTATAGATAATACAAATAAAGCCCTCAAGTTACAAAGGCCAATATGGGAGAGCTCGAAGTCCAGCTGTGGCCCGTTATAGGCTGTGATGTAGATGATTATATGATGCTTTTGAGTGAAAATTTCTGGATAATTTCGGAGTGTGTATAATACTCACTGTGGTTGCGGCACTTCGCTGTGGTTATCGGAGAGATGTCTCGCGCGCGTCGCCATAACCGTGAAGGAAGAGCCCCGCGCGGGCGGCGGGGGCGCGGCTATCTCGCTCGCACTCGTAGCGCCGCCGCCCCACGTGTAGCCAGAGACGCTTGTTGTCTCTGTCGTCCATTGCTGGGGCTCTTGGGCTGGTGGCACTGTCGTATGCCCGTTTATCTGGAGAAGAAATTTTATTTTTATGTATGTCTCATGCATACTCACTCACACATCATACGTAATCTGTACATTATTTTGACAACATTCTTCGAGCAAAGTCGGACTGTCCGGCCTACTCGAGAGCGGTCGGCAAAGTTTCATTACTGTTGTGTTATGCGGCCCGTAATGTATTTCGAATTCTATTTTGTTTTGCAAATAAGCTGCAACAAAGGTGTCGTGTTTCGTTTCGGCCAATTGGTGTACCTTAATACACCGAATTAAAGTACCAATTAGCACGAAAAAACGAAACGTAACAATCGGTTGCGAATTTTTCAGAATTATAATTGGCCTCCTGTGGCTACGGTAAGCTATGCTTTCGACCATCACCATCGCGGCTCGCAACCCATCCATTACTGACCTCGGACATAATATAGTGGTTGTTTTATACACTTGCTCAAAACGTAGTTTTAGATCTAAAATATAATAGAAAATTGATAATAAATTAAATAGCGCGCGACTCCACGAGCATGAGCTAGTTGCAAAACTTACAAATAAGTAGCTGCGTCGCGCGTCAAGAAAAAAAATCTAAAATTATTATTTTAGATTTAAAACTACGTTTATGCAAAGTCTCAGCATCTCAACCATTGAATTAATATTGGTACATATTTTGTAGTTTTGGCGTGGAGAAGTAACAAACATGTATTCAGTACCTATGTTAAACAGTTGATATGATTGTCAATCATCCATGTTCATTTCATTACACAGTCATACGAAAACTTACCAGCATCGCTCTAAATAAGTCAAATAAGTCACTTACAAAATGTATTCAAAATTATAAAATATTTTACCTACTTAAATCAAGCTGTTAATTTTTAGACTTTTTTTTTATTTATTTTTTAAGCGGCATTTTCATCTATCTCCTATTTTACTCGTATTCCAGCTTTAGCTTCAAGATTTATTTACAACTAAAGTCATTATTTCTATATTATTTTCAATAACAACACGACAAGTGACACCTATTATAAAACTAAGTACATAGAAATTAAGGCATTACATTAACTGACATTAACTCTTGGAGATGGTGAAATTGCTGCATCATTTACATTATAAATGATACTTTAATTTTTTCCTCTGATAAACTACTACTTAGCATGCAGTGTCCACCTATAATTGATTGTGCAATTAGATATCTCAACATTATGTGTGAATTTTATATATAAGAATTATTGTAACACCCACTGGTAGACCAAATAAAAAAAAAAAGTACCTTTAAAAGTACGGGCTAGGGTGTCAGCGATGTTACAAAGTACAAGTAGCTCACCGTATCCTGTGAGTATCCGTTAGTTAGCTCCAGCCGGTTCGTCTTGAGGATGGACTTGGGGGGCAGCGGGGAGGGCAGCGCGGGGGCGGTGGCCGGGGGAGCGGGGGGCTCGGGGGTTATATGTTCCTCGTCTTCCACGTCGCCGTCAGCTGCGCCGCGCTCCTCCTAATAATAAAAGAAGAAGAATACACCCTCAATGTATATTTATGCCAGTCTCGTTAGTCATCGCAGTAGCTCAATGGAATTTGACATTACGATGCCGAGCGCAGACCAAGCGAGCTAGAGTAAGTTAAGGCTGATGAACGAACACGAAAGAACCAATGTAATAATTCATAGCACAATTTCTTGAAGTAGCGGAGATACCTTTGTTGTAACACCTAATAGATAAAAATATTTATATTTGTATATTTATTATTTATTTAATCCTAATCCTGGAATCAAACATAGGCTTTTTATCCCATAAATCAGTTCCCGTGGGATAGAAATAAACGTTTTCATAGAAAAAACGCGCGCGAAGCCGCGGGGCGCAGCTAGTATTATATACGCGAAAGTTTGTATGGATGTTTGTTACTCTTTCACGCAAAAACTACTGAGCGGATCATGCTGAAATGTTGCATACAGGTAGTTCTAGGCCTAGAATAACACATAGAGTACTTTTTATCCCATAAATCAGTTCCCTTGGGATAGAAATAAACGGTGAAACAAAGCGTGCGAAGCCGCGGGAATGCAACTAGTCTTTCATATAAGTTCGAATGATACAATCCGCACCCCTTCGCCCCCGAACCGTTTTCTGTGTGTGGCTAGTTGAAATTACGAATTGATTGAATGCCCTCAAATTACCTGATCATGCAGCGAGGCCCTCAGTTCGAAGTCTCGCTCCAGTTGGAGCGCTCGCAACTGTTGGCTCTGAGCGGGCGAGCGCGCGCCGCCCAGCGACACTAGTTGGGCTATCATCGCATCTCTGAAAATAATAAAATAAATAACATTGGACAATTCACATAGCATTATCTTGTCCCAAGCTAAGCAGAGCTTGTGTTATGTATGTAAGATATGCCGAGCGTGCATCATGTGTATTTTTAACCGACTTCAAAAAAAGGAGGAGGTTCTCAATTCGTCTGTATTTTTTTTTTATGTTTGTTACCTCAGAACTTTTGACTGGGTGGTCCGATTTGCACGATTCTTTTTTTATATGAAAGCTGGTGCTTCCCATATGGTCCCATTTTAATTTTGTTCAGTTCTGACACTGGGATGCATGAAAATTCATGAAATAACCGTAAAAATTGAAGTCGGTTTATAGTTTTTTAAAACAAAATTAATTATATTATTCATGGATGACGTATTGCATACTATAAGAAGCGGGACGAGCTCATGGCCCGGCCACTAGCAGCAATAACGTCGCTCCGAAATTCGCTTGCGCTGCGTCCAGCCATGGACATGACATGACATGACAGTGGAATAGGAATAGGCTGTTGAGGTCGAGGTACCTGCGTGCGCGCGCAGCGATGCGACGTGCCTCGGCCTGCCGCTCGTGCTCCTCGCGCTGCCACGGGTTGCCGGAGGGCGGCGCGCGCGCCACGTCCTCGCTGAACAACCCGGCGCCGCGGGGCATGTCGAGAGCACTCGCTACGTAGCGTTCTGGAACACAATCACACGATATTTTATCTTTTGGAAAACAAACAGCTAACTTTACAACAGTTGCTTTTATATACAGTTACAAATTGATATATAACCTTATCGAAGATTTTCACGGGTAGTTATCAGGATAGTGCAATATATGATGGATATTATTATGTAATTGTAATGAAGTAAGAAGGAAGAAGAAAGAAGATTATGACAGTTTTATTTGACGTGTAAAATATATATCAATAAAATTTTGAATCTTTACACTGAGTTTATTACTTTCCTCTCTCTGTGTTGTGTGTGTGTCAAATAATCGTTTTGGAACTATTATTTCATACCTTCGTCAGGCTCTACCGTAGTCTGCGGTTGCGGCTGCTGCGTCTGCGTTTGATAGAACTCGTCTGATTCTTCCGGTCTTCTCGTCATCTGCTATAGAAATATTCTTAAGTTAAGAACTTTGTATTTATAGCCAAAGACAGCAGCTTATGTCGTGGATGATTTCAAGAAGAAGATACTGTGGAACATGGTGTACATGTTACTCTGTTACATCCACACCCACAGAAAAGCTGAAACGAAGCTGTCAGTCACCTAAAGTCCTGCTCCGATACTTCAAGGAGCTGGGCTGGTTAGGGCCTGCTTAGGCAGGGGGATAATGCACAATACACTCCTATGCGAGACGTCCGTGCAGATCTTAGTTCCCCCACTTAGAATTAGAATTAGGTGTTACAGCACTGCACGGCCACAGAGGAGGCCAGACACAAAACAAGGCTGAAGACTCTCATTGGAGCATCAACCCCAATTTGCCCACCGCGCCACAGAAACTTTCGTAGTTTGACGAATTCATTATTAAGTATTCAGTTCAGTATTAAGTTTCTTTTAGAAGTTAACCCGCTTACATTCATAATGAATTAACTGAAGACGTTCTATTAGTTCCATTGTAAATTAGTTCTAAGTTGTATAAAATAATTTGAAAAAGAATTACAACCACAGATAGAATGGATCGCTCTCAGCGATGAAGTCCCCCTTTATACTTCCTTTTTTCTAAGCATTTTCTATGTATTGTTTCCTATCTTTGTGTGGTATAATAAAGTGTTTTCTATCTATCTACGACTTTACATTTTTAATAGTATTTCATTTATATGTTTGGCTTATCTTACCTGTGGTTTTGGAGCAACAGGGGGCTGAGACCTTTGTGGCGATAACGGTTGATGCCATTCATATCTGTGAATAAACTAAGTCATTATTATGAGTCATTTCTAAATTATTAGTAGGTTTTTATAAGTTGAAACCCGTGAATTCATATCTACGTGATAGTAGTACATTGTACACAAAGTTGAGAAAGTGGCTAATTATTATCGAGTGTGTCATTTGAGCCACAAGGCGGCGCAACCGAGGGCCTTAAAACACACGAGGTAGGAATCGGACTTTCTGCCCAGTGATCCATACTGCTTTATACTAAACCTTCGAGGAAAACCATCGTTTAAAAACTTCAAAACCACCCGAGTGAATTCAAATTGTAAACTCAAATTAAGCAATAATACGCGCATTTACGATTTGCAGATGGTTCTTTTCTTGAATGAATTGTTGTCCCGAATACGGAAGAGGCCGATATAATATGGCGGGTTTTAAGTAACAACTTTTTGAAGTATGACCTATTATGAAAAAAACCATAGCTACCGCCTGATTATGGAAACTTAATAACAAACACGTTAGAAATGAATTTCTATAAACATTTCCCTCCCGATAAACGCATGAGAAATTAAATTCCATTGAGTTTTTCCTCTTGCATTTCGGTAGGCCGTGCAAAGATATTGACCTGATATTTGAAAAGGAATAAGCAACTTTCTGAGCGCGTGTAGTAATAAAAATGATTTAAATGGCATCGTTAGGAGCTACTTCTTCAACCTCGACAGCCTGTATCGGTCCATAGCTGGACGCAGGCCTTCCCCTGATACGCGGCTTATTGGTTGATATACAGGGGAATAATGAGGATTATGGGCATGAATGTGGGTTAAGGAACGCAGTTCGGCGGTAGAAATTTTCTGCAGGAGGCGCTTCCCGCCTCCCGGTGGATATCCCTTAGTCCCCTCATGCGACACCCGCGGAAATAGTTGTGATGGTGCAAATTCTAAGCCGGCTCAGTAGGAACTAGCTATGTATAAACATGTCAGACAAAGTGTTACTAACCTTTGAGGGGCGGAATGTTGAAGAGCTGGAGACGGCATTTGTTGTTGGTTTTGTTGTTGTTGTAGCTGCTGCTGCTGTAATTGCTGTTGTTGTAATTGTTGTTGCTGCAATTGCTGCTGTTGTATTTGTTGTTGTTGTAATTGATGTTGTTGTAACTGATGTTGCTGCAATTGCTGCTGTTGCAATTGTTGCTGCTGTTGCATTTGTTGTTGTTGTTGTAACAACAATTGTTGTTGTGGTGATTGGACTGGGTGCATTGCTTGAATTTGACCTGTCAAAAATATTAAACTTTAGGATATTATATAAAATAAGGTTTCATGGATTGTGTTTTTATTCATCATTTTAACATTTATTTCTTTGAGGTACAAACCTCAACAGCCTGTATTAGTCCACAGCTGGACGCAGGCTTCCCTCTGATAAACGCCTTACTGGCGTTTATCTAATGGGGGGTCCTGCCTATAATCCCCATGCTGGGCAAGCGGGTTGGGGATCGCGGCCCCGGTGGTTATCCCTTAGTCGCCTCTTACGACACCCACGGGATGAGATGGGGTGGTGCAAATTCTAAGCCACACAGCTAAGCCAGAGTCAGCTAAGCTGCGGTACAAAGGAAGAGCTCAATACTGAGGCATTTGCCAGGCCAACCAAATACCCACATTTTTACAAGGAGATGACTCTCTTGTTCAGACCAAGACTCTGTAAACGTAGTGTAGGAAGTCTGTAGATAGGATCTATCAGAAGACTGCCGGCTGAATGCGGCAAGCAGAGGCGCTATGGCGGTCATTAGTGACCTATGCCCAGCAGTGGACTGACATAGAGTGATGATATTACCTTGTGAGTGGTTGTGGAGCGAGTGAGGCGGCGGGCCGCGCTGCGAGTGGTAGGCGGCTTGCTCTCTTCTAGAAACTTCCTCAGACATCTCTGCTAGCTTCGCTGCGCGGGCGTTCATCGCGTTCGCCTGGTTTGACTGTACAAATAGAATGATTTAATGTTTACGCGAGCTAGATTAATTCTTTGGGATAAAATACACTTTTCAATTAGACGTTCGCTAAAATTTGGTGTTACGTTGGCGCATACTTGAACAAGATAAAATAAACTAAAACCCGACACTACGGCGTTCACCGATTGCGCGTATTATTTTAACAATTAAATTTTCAACCCTTACATAAATAAATACATAATGCTGGACAATTCACACAGCATTACCTAGCCCTAAGCTAAGCAGAGCTTGTGTTATGGATACTAGATAACTGATATACATAATACAATACACTACATAGATAGATATTTTTTATTTTACATAGAAAACACCCAGAACGCTCTGAACAAAATGTCTGCAGATCGTACACACATTTGTCCCGGGAGGCGGAAATCGAACCCACAACCTCTTGCATCGCAGGCAAACCTTCGCCTACAGCGCCACAGAGGTCGTTAACTTAGACCCTGGTAACTCGTTAGATCTCCAATATCGTCTGACGTCATATACTCTATATCCATCAAATTGAACGAGTAGTTTTAGCGCTACACGCGGTATACAAAAATCGGCTACATACACACATACAAACAAAGGGTGCCGACCTAAAACCCTAAAAGGCTGAAAGGCAATCCTAAGCTCAGCTTTGCATTGCGATTCTTTTTTAAGTTTTTATAAGTATGTATGTTAGTCTCTAAGGTATTTATCATATGGGCCGATGGGCCCTGGTTAAGTTACTTTGTACTTGTCTTGTGATGCCTTGAAATAAATGATTTATTATATTATATTATTGCAGTTTTTTGACCAATCACATGGGAATTCTGGTATAAAATATAAGAAAATAGTTCTAATAACAAAAAAAAAGACTTAAATTATACGGCATTTCTCATTGATGCCATTGACTAGATCAAATTAAAATGGGACCATACGGTAAGCACCAGCTTTTCAATTTAAAAAAAGAAAACGGGACCACCCAGTCAAAAGTTCGGAGGTAACAAACATAAAAAACAGACGAATTGCTACTTCCTCCTTTAATAAGTCAGTTAAAAATACACGGAAGTATATTTTTTTTTCAATTCAATTCATTTATTCATTGGTGATACATAGGTATTAACATGGATGTTCAGACATAAATTAGAGCACTGTGATCTGCCATTTGGCGTACAAATTTTCTTATTAGGTACATATTACAAAATCTAACAATGGAGAAAAAGTAATAATAGTAAAGCTTACAACGGAAAACTATAAGAATTGAAAATAAAGCGTTAGTAATCTGCTGCCTTTCGTCTGGGAGGTTCATTAGTTGACTATTCCACAAGCTGCGCAGGAGCTTTACCCTGCGACCACAACGAAAATGTTTGGGGGAGGGACATTACGGATGTGACAGATACACGAGGTTACTATGTGAACACGGACTCACTGTGATCTGCATGTTGGACTCCGAGGTGTTGTCTGGATGCTGCGCGCGCGCAGAGAAGTGCGCCGAGTGCGGTCGGCTGCTGCCCGTCGAGCTGCGGAGCGACGACCATCTAAACAAAACAAACACACTTATTTATTTACAGAATAGGGACGCCTTGAAAAAACTTTTTTTTTTATTTATTTATTTAATTACACATACTTATACTTAAAATTATGTATAAAATACTTTACATATTTTTAGATGCGACCTATCTAAAAATTTAAGTATCTCTGAATTTTGCCAAGGAAATATAAGTCAACATCCTCCTCTGCACACAGACTATTAATAACGCGAAGGGCCCGTGTGAACGGGGACTTGCTCAGGAGGTTAGTTCTTGCCCTCGAAATCGCAAGTAGCCTAGGTCTTCGGCGCGCGTAAACATACTTGTTAGGTACGTAGAGTCCTACGTTCATTAAGACCAGAGGGTTGTGTGTCATGCCTCTAATCAGACTAAAAATGTAGGTTGTTAACATCATTTCCCTTCTGATTTCAAGTTTATAGTACCTAGAATGAATATCGAATATCGAATACATTTATACTGTACGAAGACGTACGAGGTAGATACTTGTGCAAGTGTCTAATTGGGCTGAATCGGCATATTTGCTTACTAACCAGTGCGACACTGACCGCGACGCGATACAAAGCTACGAAAGATCGTTTACTTATAGTTAGTTACCTGTCCGGCTGCATATACATGGGGTGTGCGTGCACTGCGCTCAGGTTCTGGTAGAAGGCGTCGTGCTGCGCCGGCGCAGACAGGTTGTGGCTGCTGCGGGACTTCTGCGCCCACAGCGACGCGCTCACAGGGCTCTCCGACACGTTTGTTGTGCTGGCCGCACTGGAATATGTCACACTAGTATTATTAATGCGAAACTTTGGATGTATGGATGGCTGTTTGTTACCTCTTCACACCAAAACTACTGAACGGATCGGGCTGAAATATTTGAATACGCTTTGTTCCACGCCAGGAATAAAACATAAAGTATTTCCTATAGGATAGAAAACGTTCTCCTTAGAAACAACACATGCGAAGCCGCGGGCAGAAACTAGTTGTTAATAAGAACGAGAATAGACTCTCGTTGTTTATTGAGTGAAGCGACCCGCGCTATGTAGTGTAGTGACGTACAGTGGCAGTACCACATACCTTCAGAGTTAGGGCCTGTTTAGGCAGGGGAACAATGCACAATACACCTGAAAAGGGTTGTGTCTGGGGGTTGTGGTAGATGGTGCTGGTTGTTCTCCAAACAGCCCTTGGTGATTGGTAAGTATTTGGTTGGTGGTCAAGGAAAGTCACTGGTTATGGTATGTATGGACTATATTCACAAGACACACGTTATACTAGTTATTTATGGTAATTAAACTACTGCCGCCAACTTATGGTATAAATGTGGTAAATGGTATAAAATGGTTGGAATGGTTTGAACCCGCGACGATGGCGGTCGATCGCGAACTGAGCTAATTTAGGTAAACGCGAGCGGATACGTATTCAACTGCAAGCGCAGCTAAATGCATATCTGCTGCGTGGTCGGTTTACCCGAACAACACCCCCAGGCGAGATCTTAGAATTAGGCGTTTAAACGAACACCTCCATGGCTCAAGACACAGGTGCCAGTCTCCGTCCCCGTGTAGCGGTGGCGCGCCCCTGCGGGTCGCACCGCCGAGACTGAGAAGTGAATGCGTTAAGTACTCCTCTGCAGCTGTGTCTCTTACACAGCATTCCCTATTATTAATTGTTCTTTTTTCAGATTTGGTGTACCTGGGCGGCGCGGGGTGCGGGTGTGGCGGGGGCGGCGAGGTGAGCGCGGCGTGGTGCAGCGCCGGTGTACTCTTGCTTGGCTTTACAGGCTCTGCCGCCAGTCTTGAAGGTAGGTCGCGTTCGGAGGCGCGACGGGCTGCGTTACCGCCTGGACCTGGTTTAAACGATTATATATTAAATTTGTAGTTTGAGGGAAAGGTGGAAGGTTGATTAAACTATTCCTTTTATCTAAAGGCCTAATCGCCCGACACAGTTTTTGCGGCGATGTAGTAGTATGGTAGTTGCGAATAGGCTGCGCGATACTGTAATATTTTATATGCGCAATATTTCAATTTAATAACTTAGAAAACAGACAAATCGAGCGATTTGAGTCTGCACTGCACAATTTTATTTCTCATATAGGCCTTCTGTTCTGAATTCTGTTGAACTATACGATACACCATTATGGTGCTACGTTACTGCATCACCGCAAAAGTTTACATAATACATAATTCTAACATACAGTAACATAGATAGACATTTACGATTACATGCAGCTACTGAAATAAAACAATTATCATCAAATCTATTAAATCTAGGTAAGAAAGTAAACAGAAAAGGATATCTGAAAATGAAAATCAGAATATTGCCTATAGCAAAATAATAATCAAAAAAACCTGAAACAATTAAAAGTATAATGAAACATGCAAAACTGTGCGACGTAGGAAACTTCTAAGAAATAAAACAGTGCCAACTAACATTGATGGGTTTGTAATTGGCTTACGCGAAGATTCGCTTCGTCTGCAAAGTGCTGGGCAGTGGTTCAGCTCTGGCATACTTCGCATTACGTCCGATCCCCGCGCCGCTTCCATAGGGAGCTCTAATGATGAAGATCTGTGTGGAAACATCGCGACCACACGCGGTATTCTCTCCTTCTCTGAGCTCTCGCTCACCGCAACTGATTCTCGACTCTTTGTACAGCTGGATTGGTTTGATTTTAGCTTGATGTTTTCGAGCGTTATCCGTCTTGGTTTTTTATTGACTATTTCGTTGAATACGTATCCGCTCGCTTGTTCAGAGCAATCTTCTGAAGGGAGGTTATCTAGCTCAAATTCTATTCCTTGCGCTAATGTATCCTCGCTTCCTCTCGATCCGTATTTGGACCAGTCTTCGAGTTGGATGATGATGCTTTTAACCTCGTCTTCTGATAGCTTTATTTCTCCTGTATTGCTTGTGTCGGTTTTGGTGATTTCATACTGAATATCAGCTAGGCTCGCGCTCGTTGGTAGTATTTCTGGGCGGTCTATGGTTCTATCGAGGCGAGCTAGGTTGGGACTCGACTGACAGTTTCGTTTGTAACTTCTGACGCAGTAGGTTAGGTTGATATCGTTAAAATGTTTCGCTAAGGCTTTTACTTTGCCGAAAGCTGGTCGGAACTCGTCAGGGGATTTCCAGGACTTTCTATCTACGCTGTCGAGTATTTGGGTAGCTCCGCATTCTACGGGAGATCTTCGCGCGGCGCTGGTGTAACCCTCGCTTGAGTCTTTCGGCTCTTCGTTGGAATCAGACGGGGAATAAGTTGCAGAAGACGGAAGGTCCGTGTCTTCCGATTTGATGGAAAGAGACCGTGACATATCAAAGAGAGTTCTCTTCAGGCGACTGTGAACGCTCTCGATTTTTTCCGCCTCTTTCCGAACATCAAGGGTTAGTTCTAGCTTTCTACTGATTGGAGCTATTTGAGCTGGTTTTGGTTCGATTTGCTCGACCGGTAATGGTGATAAGGGTGTTTGACAGACCGCGTCCGCCATTTCCGGCCGATCGAGGGAGAGTTGGGGGAGGATTCGTCTTATTTTGGGGGTGCAAGGTCGGTCGGACGAGGGAGTCTCGTATATGAGCGGTTCTTCATCGGGCGCGTCTATGTACGGGATAGGTTGGGGCTCAGGCTGTGGCGTGCGGCAGCATTCGCAAGCTGAGACGCATTCGTCGCTAGCGGTGCAACGACGGGAGTTAAACAGATCTAGGGTCAGCCGGGTATCTATCGGCCTCATCTGAGGAGGGCAGGGCGTTGGATCGCTGTCGCTTGAACGGTCGTAGTAAGTAGGCGCGACTGGAACCGGCGGCGGCTCTTCGGGGCTCGGGGAGCGCGTGACGTCACTGCACGGCGACGGCGGTGATTGAGGGGAATGATGCTCATCGAAGTCTTCGCACGTGAAGGTAAAGACGGGGATAGGTCGCGGGGGCGGGGGGACGCGGAGTTCGAGCGGACAGCCAGGCGTGTCTGGTGATAAGTCGTCGCTGTACTGTTCGTTTTCCCGGTCGAGAGTGATGATGAGCCGCGGGATGGACCCGTGGTGGTAGTGCGGGCGACAGCTCTCTTCACTTGAGCAGCTGGATTCCGTCGACTCCTGGTGGGGAAGTTCCCGTTGGCAGGAACTTCTCCTATCCTGGGACCTGTTCCCTGCAACGCCACATTTCATCAACGCGATACGTCACGCTCTACGAGTTACAGTAACACAGCTGTCACAGAAGCGATGGACGGAATACTACTCCCGGATGGCGAAAACAGCAGAAATAAATAAAAAAACATGTACACAAATAATAAACAACGACGGATAGAATTGCCAAAAATAAGGAATGGAAACGAAATAGTGGGAGTCGTGACAAAGAATGTTCCGAGACATCGAAGCGAGCGAAGGTCTTTAGCTTGCAATTTGAAACAAACGAAGGTGAGAATACAATTCTGTGATGCGAATCTGGTGAAGTCAGTTTCAGGATAAAACTTCAAAATGATCGCCTCAAGCTGTAATATTTGACGTTGTGATCATGAAACTGAGCTAAACCGGTTCGGGCATAAACAAAACAAAAAAATAATGATCATATTTTCAGAAAGCTACATAACATAAGCGGCTCGCTTCGAGCGGTGCGCGAGGCAGATTATAAAAAGGTGATGGAGTTTCCGGGCCCTCTTGAACCCGCGACCCGGTTAACCTTCGGGCTGGTAAACATGCAGGCATATTGTATTCCCGGTGCCCGCCACTGGTAGATCTAAGGCTTGGCACAAACGGACCACCGACCATAGCCACCGGTGGCTGTAGCGCGCTACCGCCACATTTTCCGTAGTGGCGGAAGAGCGCAACAGCCACCAGTGTTTGGAAACGACCACATTACATTGACACGTGCAATGCCTAGGACGCCTATGGGGTAACTGATGGTGAGCGAGGGACGGTGTGGCACGACAGTGGCGACGGTCAGCGTCTTACGTGGCCAGTTGGGACACTGTTGTAGCGAGTGGCCGCCACCGAAGACGGCAATTTCGTACAAAATGAATGAAAAAGCGTGTAAACAGCTTGTCGCTCGCTACTGATGGCTGTGTTTGGTGGTCCGTTTGCGCCAAGCCTAAGTGCTAGATAGTGGTCAACGGGAATAATCAGGTTTAAACTGCAGGTTGGTTTAACCCTTGGGCCGGTGTAGCCCTCGGGCTGGTTTAACCCTTGGGCCGGTATAACCTGCAGTGGCGAGCTCGGTCCGAGGCGAGGTGGGCCGCAGTAGCGCGGGATGCGGGTTGATGAACGTTCCCGAGTTGCGCCGGAGTCGATCCTCGTACTGCACTTCCTCCAACTCTGCTTATAACATACTACTGTACTAAAGTATACTCTAGCGCTCTCATTTTAGGCGGGTTTTGCTTTGACGACTATGGTCAAAAATGGCACTAAAGTGTACTGTGTACAAAACGATACTCAATGCTTGAACATTATCTCTATGGCACTCTTGTGTATGTAGGTGGGTTATGCTTTTCTACCAGAGCTAAGCGGAAAAGTGTGCCAAAACCCGGTAAAATGATCGCTACACTATAACCACCTCATCCACGCTACACTACCGAATTATGTGAAACGGGTGTGTTTGGAACTAGTTACGAATATCTAATCTGTGCCTCGTTTGCTTATGTCACTATTGTACTGACATTTCGTAGAAATAATTAATGTCACCAGAGCGATTACTGTTAGTATAAGTGGCGACGCTTCACAAATACCTCGGTGAAAATATTATTGTGCATTTGATTATCTAGTCCCTATTAACCCATTACTCAAAATAGCGGAATAATGTTATTATCACTTAAGTTTACTACACAATCATAAAACTCCAACTAAAGTGTACGAAAGCAGTTGGCAACACCTACCAGGACGTTGGTTGTTGTAAGCGGGCTGGTGCAGTAGTGTTGCCAGGCCGTGCAGCATTGCGCCTTGTTTCGCGACTTCTAGTGTCACTGTGGGACCTGTCCGGACTAGGTATTCTGCCGCCTAAGAAAGAATAAAAACATGTTTTTTTAACAACAACCATTCAAAAGATACCGATCAAGATGTAACTGATAATAATATGACTTTTCCAAAAGTCTCTGATATAATTTTGATAAGTTTCGATAGAACTTTTTATTATCTAACCGGTATAGAGTTAGTATCGCATATTTTTGATGCTTGGGAGAAGTCGCAAGATGCCTTGGGCATTTTTTGCGACTTGTCTAAAGCATTCGATTGCGTACACCATGAAACATTAATCAGGAAACTACATCATTATGGAATAAGGAACACCTCCTTGGATCTTCTCACATCTTATTTGAGTGATAGGATACAAAGAGTTGACATAAATGGGAAACGGTCTTCGGGGTCTGTAGTTACAATGGGTGTACCGCAGGGATCTATCCTCGGTCCTTTCCTATTTTTAGTTTATATTAACGACCTGCCTCATCTTGTCAAGAATAATCACGAGATTGTATTGTTTGCTGATGATACTTCATTAATTTTTAAAATGAAACGACAAAACACTAATTTCGACGATGTAAACAATGCAATCTCAAAGGTAGTTCATTGGTTTAGTGTCAACAATCTTTTGCTTAACGGAACCAAAACGAAATGTATTAGATTTACTCTACCTAATGTTAAACAAGTTAAGGCTGATGTAAACGTAAATGGAGAAACCTTAGAAATTATAGAAAGTACCGTATTCTTAGGAATCACCTTAGATAATAAACTTCAATGGGGCCCACAAATAGATAAGCTATCGAAGAGACTTAGTTCTGCAGCATATGCAGTCAAAAAAATCCGTGATCTCACAGACGTGGACACATCTAGACTAGTTTATTTCAGCTACTTCCATAGTATTATGTCTTATGGTATACTGCTTTGGGGGAACGCTGCAGATATTAACACCATATTTGTGCTGCAGAAGCGGGCTGTTCGTGCCATCTATAAAATGGGTCCCAGAGAATCACTACGTGATAAATTCAAAGAAATAAATATAATGACAGTACCAAGTCAATATATATATGAAAACTTGTTGGATACTCATATAAATATCAAAAGTTTCCCAAAAAATAGCGATATACATAATGTAAATACTAGAAATAAACATAAACTCGCTGTACCCACAACTAGGCTGCATAAAATTAATATATCTTTTAAAGGGCAATGTATACGCTTCTACAACAAAACCCCTACTGGGATGCAAAAATTATCAGTAAATAAATTCAAACAAACTGTCAAAACTTTACTATGCAAAAAGGCTTACTAAAAAATATCAGATTATCTAGAGGATAAAAAAGCTTGGGACGGATTTTGCTCCAACTCGAAAAATAACAACTAACAGGCTAAAGGTTTCTTCGTCATTTCTTTACTTTAGTCTACATACCGAAGCGATCGAAATCAAAAATACCACTTTATTTCCGTGTCAGTGTATTTTTAAATATGATTTGACCTTTTCTAAGTGTAGATATATTGCATTTATGGAAATAAAGCATTTTTGAGTTTTGGGTTTGAGTTTGAGTTGTCCCACTGCAGTGCAAAGGTATCCCCAAACTAAAGTCTTCCAGGAATCGCGTTCGTTGGCCAGGTCCCACCAATCTACCCAAATAACTAATAAAAAAAATTAAACGACCATCATGACATAGGCTGTATATTTGACTATATGTATTTAGTTCTTACCTTTTCCTGTGTGATACCAACGAGCGACTGCCCGTCCACGGACAGCAACTGATCGCCGGCCGCCAGTCGCCCGTCTGCGGCTGCCGCGCCGCCCGGCACTACGGACTTTATGTAAATACCGAGCTTGCTTTGACCGGAACCCTGTAAAAGGCACATCGTTGACAATATCTACGATACTCAAAGATATATTCAAAATTTATTATTCTACAGCTACCATAGAACAAGAGTTAGCAGGCTGACGTGGGCAGGCCATGTAGCTTGCAGAACTTGCGTTGCTTGTTTTGGCTCTCGCCCTGAAGATGTCCCTCGTTAAGGGATGAAACGTTGGTGTTCTTTCAACACAAACAAGGTTCGTATAAAACCCGCTTACATTCATAGTGGTTTCTTTGAAGATTATTTTTTATCCTAAAGCGTCTCGACGCTCAGGCAGTGAGGGTCATTATCTATATTATTCCTCCCGGAGGTTTCTTGTGTCGCACTCACCCTGATCATATCAGGGTGAGTGCGATTCTAGACGCGACACAAGAAATCTTAGCCCTAGTAAATGCTGAGGCCACACTATTAACTGAATGTCCCGGTAGAGTGGGCTCAGCATAAGAGATGAAATGTTGGTATTCTTCCAACGTAAACTATGTTCGTAGTCAACCCGCTTACATGAATAATGAGAGAACATACCTTTGCAGCCACAATGCTGAGTCCCATTCCATTGGAGTTCTTATGCAGCTGCAGTATGATGGGCCGAGGGTCGGGGCGGGTGGGCGGCGCGCGGCACAGGTACACGGCCCAGTCCCCGCGCGCGTGGGGCTGGTGGGCCAGCCGGCACAGCTGGGCTCGCTGCAAGGGCGCCACGAACTCCGCCAGCCCGGGAGGGACGCCGCGGACCACTTCTGCGCTGAAGCCTCCGCAAGGGATCATCAGTTCCACGCATAGCCATGTGCTTTCTTCTAGTCGGACCTGGGTAGAAAATACGGGTGTTGGATACGTTGTTCAGGTGGTTCTTAATAAAAGATAAAGACAATACAAAACTTGTAATGTGAATGTCTACTTCTGTCGTTTAGAGCCGTGTTTTGGGCTCCTAAAGGTCCACCTACAATTCAAACGGAATAGTTGCTGTTTAATTTCGCAATTTAGGGCTGCACGACGTATTTGGATCTAAATTGACCATCGTTTGTTGTCGTTCGATTCTAGTGGGAGTGGTCGTGTTCGACAGAGCTTGTTTTAACAGAGATTATTTAACTACTCCACACAGTGTAGCGAACGACGCTGTCTGTGTCGTGTCACTACGGCCATTATAGGCCTATAGTTATCGCCACTTTGTGTGTTCAGTCTCGAAGCAGCGGCGTTCATAGTTCACCACAAACCCTTGCAGCTAATAGGAACTGTAGGATTTTGTTCGGAGTGATATCTCATACCTCATCTGGGTAGTGCAGATGCTTGCCTACGTAGCATCCATCTATACTACGTTTTTGCATCAGTGCTCCGCACTCTCCTAGAAGATGGAGCGGCGTTTCCTTAGCCTCAGCTTGGATATGTGCTTGTTGAGGCGACAGTGTCCAGTTAGGGCTCTTGTCATGATGCGAGGTTGCTTCAGCTTAGCGTTAGGATTCGGTTGGTGTTCAGTTTATTGAAAGCTTTTATCAGTAATTTAAAGTGGCTCATGCCCGAGGAGTTCTTCCAGAGTTTGGAGGATTCCTCGTATCAGGAACCCAGGAGGGTCTGCGAGCCAGGCCAGTATGTAACAGAACGGCTTGGGGCCGAGTTTCTTTGGACCCGAAACGCACGAGGTCGTTGGCACACTGTGTGTCTATGACCCTTACACAACGTGGCGATCGCTGTGTGTGCTGAGACGTTGGTCGCCTCTCGTACTCGTTGTCAGTAAAGGTTGTCTCACCTCCCGTCCGTCGGCGCGACACAGCTCGTCGGCCAGGCTCCGAGCGTGCGCTACGGCGGCCTCCACCAGCTCAGGGGGCGCTAGCGGCGCGAGCAGTGCGCGCACTTGCACCGAGTTCAGCTTGGAGCACGACGTCAGGGCGGCGACCACCTCGCCCGGGGTGCGGTACGTTCTCTGTATTAGTTGAGCTGAAACGAAGAGACGTATGAGATTTATTGTCCAGATCTTTTATTGACAGGGTGGTTTTCAGTTCTCTTTTGATGTAATGAGCCAGATGCAAGGACCTGTAGACGCACCCGACGATGACAAGATTCATAAAATGCCTCCACGCACAAAATAAATTATACAAAATTAATTTATTTTGTGCGTGGAGGCATTTTATGTCTTGAGGAAAATTGTATAGTATTTTAAGGTAAATAAAAATAAAGCATTTAATTACGTCGCAAATGAATCCCTGGTCAATTTGATTTAGAAGTTATCCGGCAAAGAAAGAAACGATGCGATAAATAGAGAGTAAGGTACCTGCTTGATAAATCTTGGCAAGATGGCAGTCGGCAGCGATCTCGCTGCCCTGTCGTAGCGCCCACGCCGACAGCAGTGCGAGTCGAGCCGTCAGCGCCGCGCCCCATATGGGGTTGATCATACCGGGCTCTGTCACTAGCTGGAAGGTAACAATATACCTAATTAGTTTACTATAGGGGTACTCGTAAGGTACCGAGCGTCTTCGGGTTTCAAAAAATATTCGAGCGTCTGGTCGAAGCGTGATCCGAGAGCGGGTAAGTATTTAGCGCAGCGCATCAGCATTGCCATACAGCGGAGCAATGCGGCCAGCGTCTTGGGGAAGCGACAACTGATATTGATATTGATACAGGTAGCTCAGTAGTTTCAATTGTTAATACTAGTTCTAATTTATTTCTATAATTTGATTGTAATTTTCTTTATCAAATGTGTACTTTATTTAAATAAAATTTGCTATTGAAAAATGGTTGGACCGAGATGAAATTGGGAATAATTACGTTTTTCTTAGGTATAACGTGAGATGCAAATAAATAACTTTTTCAAGTTATACGAATAGTGTTCGGGCTAGTCGAAGTTTGTAGTTTGCGTATGGGTGGCAGAAGTCCGGCATGTAATGTAGCTGCGGTCGCTTCGCTCGCCTACCTTTCCTAAGGTTTATTTAGACTATGAAGGCTCTTATAACTTACCTTGTTGAAACAGTAGGAGTTGATATAATAGAACAGTGAAGAGAACAACTGCAGCGTGAGCGCAGCGTTGACTCGACACAGGCGCAGTAGCACGACGGCGGCCGCCAACGCTTGCAATGTTGCGGCGGTCGCTTCGCTCGCCTCACCGCGAGCGGTCATTGCTATTTCTAAAGCTGGGGTCAGTTCCGCTTGGAAGCAGGATACAAGGTTGCTGGAAACAAATAAGGAAAGATATAGGATATTGATATTTCATACAGTATTATCTGGAAACAAGAATTATACAGACATTTATGACGTGTCCAAGGTCTAAAGAAAGTAAAGCTCTTTCGAGTTTTATAAAGTAGAGGTTCAGGGAAGACAAGATCTCAAATTCTTTGCGGTGTCCATCTGTCTCTCACTGATTCAGAAGCCCTTTTTCAGATTTAGGCACTCAGGGCTTTGGCCCTTCAAGTCTTTCAAATGACCGGTCCTTCTTATGATCAAGATGATGGAATTAAGAAACACAATCATAATTTATTTCGATTACATAAACACATTTCACCCTTAATCAAGTAGACATTCGTCGGCCCCTTTTGTTACGGCCCGTGTTTATTTCGACAAAATGTTCTACAACTGAAAGTAATATTATTTACTAAGCGCTTTTCTAGGATAAAAAATAGCTTATCTACCTCCCTGCCAAATTTTAATGCGATCCGTCGCTAGATCTTATAGGATATGGTTATAATAAAGTTGTTATAAAAAGGACCTAACTCATCACAAATGCTGGCTAAGCTCCCGGAAGAGGTCTAGCCAGCGCTGGTCTTCCGTTTGTGCCCGTAAAAGTGACGTCACGAACAGATCTGCGCTGTACAAAGTATTAAAATAAAACTAATAAGACAAAGAATGAAGTGGTACCTGAAAGCAGCCTCGACAGTCTGCGACAGTAGCTCCTGCGCCTGCGTGGAGAAGGAAGAGATATGGCGGTCGTATTTCAGGAAGTGAAGCAGTTCGCTCGCATTCGCCATCCAGAACGCTTGCGCGGCTGAGTGTTTACTTCGCTCCTAAGTCAAAGAAAATATAACATTTATTTGCTATAACAGTCAAAACTAAAAGGAAGCTAAAAGGGGTCAGATTGAAGCGGCCTGCGGTGGTGGAGAGTATAATTTGACAACAAATTTACGTCAAATTGTACTGTCTGTTACCGCAGCCCGAGTTGGTTTGAGAAGGAAGACTTTAATAGTTGACGCTTTTCAACTGTTTCAGTGTGTGTTATTGAAACAGCTGAAAAGCGTCAACTATTACTGTCAGCTTAGATCATCATATTGCTTGTAAAGGATTTTCTCATTTCATTTATTTTATTAATTCTCAAACAATAAATGAACATGTCGACAAATTAAATAACATTTAAGATAAAACGAAAACACAAATAAAAAAAATCGTTATGTCAGCGTTACCTAGCCCCAAAATAAATAAATTCCCGATATGGAAGCCGATTTATCATTGCACTATATGTCACAGTTAAACCTGTATATTTTTACGATTTTGTGCTTTTAGGGTTCCGTACCCAAAGGTAAAACTGGACCCTATTACTAAGACTCGCTGTCCATCTGTCTGTCTGTCACCAGGCTGTATCTCATGAACCGGGATAGACGGTTGAGAATTCTGTTGACAGGTGATGTATTTCTGTTGCCTCATAACAACAAATACTAAAAAACAGAATCAAATAAATATTTAAGGGGGCTTCCATAAAACAGGCATGATTTTATTGCCGCCGTTTTAATAGATAATGGTACGGAACCCTTCGCGCGAGTCCGCACTTGGCCGGTTTTATTATTTTTCAGCACTAAGCTGTATGAAAAAGGTATACTTTTAATTTATTACACTTAGCACTAATCACAGCAACTTACAACATTATCTATGCCCGTATTTAGATGCTAAGAGTGGTATTTCAGTTAAACAACTCGCAGAATACTTTCTTTTATTGTTTCAACAAAATCTAGAACTGTCCGATCTATTTCAGCCGACTGTTATAAATAAACTTTAATTGATATCCATGGCCTTGTTCAGTTATTGATTGATCGCCACATTGCATTTCGTAGAAAACGAACGATCGATATCTATTAATTTCTTACCTAAACAGTGGCAGCGTTCAGGTACGAAATTTAGTTGTTTGTTTATGTTGAGCGTTCCGATTCGTATACGATCCAAAAGAAAGATCTAAAAACTGGCTAATCTGTGAGTTCAATAATTTAACTCTTTGGTTTCTTGAGAAGGCAAACAAAACTAACAAACATGGATAGAAAACTTGGCAAGATACAAAGGAAATATGAAAGAATATCACTTATTAAACGTATTACTTACCATAATCACAATGAATAAATGGTTTCAATGGTTTCAAAATTATGAATTATGATAAGAATACTACCGCAGCTCTTAAATCGGCGAAGCTACTAACAAACCGAGTTTTCTGTTATTATAATTCCTTACTTTACTTACTGAAGTAAAGGTCTCCCCTATTCTTATAGATCGCCGTTTAGTGGCCAGTGCCTCTTTATAGGAATAGGGGATACCTTCGCCCAGTAGCGGGTCAGTGTTAATAATAGAAACGATCGTATTTTGATTTGACGATTCATTACGGATGAAAGCGAAACTTACAAATCTTACAACCTTACCTTACCAACACAAATAAGGTTTGTAATGAACCCGCTTACATCCGTAATGAAGTGTTGATAATAGTTTCTCACCTGAACGGTTGCATGTATGAGATACGCGACATGATGCAAGAAGGCGGTGAGTTTGTGGGCGCGTTCCGTCGGAGTCAGCTCTGACCGGTAATGGGTGGACGCGCGGTACCTGAAAGCCAAGGCATTATTTAGTAGGCTAAAATACCTGGAAAACTAAAATCAATAAACACAACAGCTGTATTGTTCTTTGTATTAATCCATCGAAAATTTTAAGGTCAGGATGTCTAGAATGTGAACTATAAATTACCCTAAACCTTGAACCAACTGGCGCGTTAGGTAGGTGCTTACTTTACCATAGGAAGAAACAAACATTTGTCTTCATTACGGATGTATGCGGGTAAACTACTTAACGAGGGACATCTTCAACCAATTTAAAAGTGAACTTACCCAACTCCTGCTGAAAGGGTGTTTCTACACGGTCAACGAGTTCCTCAACCGTAGCAATATATATTGACTTTATATAACATAAGTAAGGTGTAATTTTTGACAAGTGTAATTTTTTAAAACTATAAGAATTCGACATTATTCTCCTCACACTGCATATTTTTGTGTACCTACTGTTCAAATACAATTATATGGTTGTTTCTGAATAAATGATTTATGATTTATTGATGAACCCGCTTACATTAGTCACTAATTACTGTAATAACGTAACAACTGACTAACTAAGCCGTAATTATAATTTCTGTAGAACAACAATCACGTGAAAAGTATACCAAATGTTTTGTTACCTTAATATGCAGTCCGACTCGCCCTAATACAACATAGCAAACAACTAAGCAACACGTTCAGTTTGTTTTGTAATTTGAGTGCTCACGTAGCGCCATACTTCTCGGTAGGAGCATAAATATGGTTTATGTAATTTAAAGTACGAAGTTCTTAGCAGTTGCTTTACATCGAATAAATAAACGAATTAGTTGGATCTCCATTTGGCTAGGAGGTATCGCATTTATATGGGAAAATCTACGGGAAAATAGATGCTTGTTTTGTTGTTACGTTGTAAAGTTTTGTAACTTTATAGTTCGAATGCATTTGTGTCAAACTTAAGAGATGTTGTTTTAAGAGATACCTGTCTGCTATTTTACTATAATAACTTTTGTAGTAAGACGAATATATTACCTATGAATGTAAGTGGGTTAACTACGAACCTGGTATGTGTTGAAAGAAGGAATAAGGGCATCACCTCCCATGATATAAAAGCCAAAGGCGCTTATCAAGGGTGAGGCCTGAGTCCAGCCGTGGACCAATATAGGTTGTTGAGGTTAAGGTATGTACTCACCTAGCGCATAGATAGAGTGTGTAAACGGGTGCTAGTTTGAAGGCAGGCGCGTGGGGATCCAGCCTCGAGATGACGGCGGCTAGGAACTGCGCCTGGCCTCCTTCAGGGAACTCCAACACTGCTGGTAAGATGGCTTCCTGTCCCGCACCGCTTCTGACGCTCATCCTGTTACAAAGTAAACATTTTAATGCCCGGAATTAGTTTTGTTGAATAGGACATGCATTTGTTCAGGCGATATAACGCCGATGGTGCGTTTTGTTTAGACAATTTTGAGAGTCTAATTTATTTGGAATATGATCATGCTTTATTTGAAGTAAAACCGAAATATTGGGTACAGTTATGTTTTAAACATAGACAAGCTTTGTTCCGTATATTCTGTTCAAAATACCTGTTATCATGGCCAGAACCACCGCTCTTAGCGCTGCAAATGCTTTTCGTCTCCACATTGCCGTCCAAATCAAATGTAGTTTCATAATTGTCTTTGTAGTTAGAATTGGCGGTTCTGTTCGTGCTCTGATCTTGTTCATAGTTGGATGTGGAATGATCTTCTCTCGTGTTGTCGTCTTTCGAGTCCATATGAGACATCATGAGCGATTCGTTGTCGAGTTTTAACGTGTTGTTGTTGTAAGGCATGTCTTGTTCTCTGTAGTAGGTGTCCTGGGACACAGGGCTGATCGTTCGGAGGTAGTCAGCATCGGCAGAGTTGGCGTTGGCGTCGAGATCGGCTTGCTGCGACGCCAGCGACGTCGGCGACATAGCGCCGCTAGTCTCGCCCGGCGACGTCGCAGATCTAACGTGTACGTAACGTAAACAAGCGGATGTTCGTGAGCCAGTGACAGAAAACATGCAAAAGAAACAATGAGTAGGTAACAAACATAAAAATTACGAGTGATTAGATAAGCCGTGTACCGACGTCAGATAGAATTAGTTGAACAAAAATAAGAAAGTATACGAACAACAAAACATTGCAGTGGTATGAGTGATCTACCTGACTCTAGGGTACCTACGACTATAGCACGACATGTAGGGAGGAGTGCTGGTAGCGGGCAGTGATGAGGTTACCTGTCGTAAATGGAGCCGGAACCGTAGTTCTGGGACTGCGCCAGGTTGCGGTTGATGAGGGTCTCCTGCGCAGGATCCATGAAACGGAACGTGGACACGCGACCGAACTTGAGCAGGCAGCCATGCTGGAGAGAAAATGTTACTAACTTAAGAAAAAAAAACAGAGATAAACCCTCCTTATGTCTGAGAGTAGCGACTCCCTCGTGAAACTTTGTCTGGGACAATATCGCGCCAGTGATATCAGAGATAAATAATGCTGGAATCGTCTCGTTAGCTTGGAGCTAAATGATGCTGTGTGAATCGTTACACGCATCGTTTAGCCCAAAGCAGAGCTTGTGCTATGATTGCTAGATAACTGATATACGTAATAGAAAGATATATGTATATGTTTTATTATACATAGAATAGAAACACCCAGAACAACCTAAACATTTTTTAAACTACAACAACTTTCGTAGTTTGACGAATTCATTATGAATGTAAGCGTTAAGGGAAAGGGACGTTAAGTTGGTGTTCTTCCAACACAAACAAGGTTCGTAGTTAACCCGCTTACATTTCATAATGAACCCTGAATATCTGCAGATCGTACAAACACGTGCCGATGCAGAAATCGAACCCGCAACCTCCTGCGTCGCAGCCGGACCTGCGCAACGGTTGTCATATAAAAAAAATATTCATAATGCTAATTTACAATATTAAGAACTCCAACCAGTAGAGATAAGTCCAACAACATGTTGTTGGACTTATATAGGGTAATCTAATTAACGGACTAATTAAATTTTTTAGGACGTTTTCTTAAACGCACCACGCTAAGAGATAAATATAGCTAAAAGAAAATTGCAGCCAGAAGCACTTGGCACTCGTGGTAGGTAATAAAACCGTAAAAACAATAAAACCACCGTTTATGGACTAGCTCTACCAGAGCTAGTCCATAAACGGTGGTTTTATTATTAAGTTAATAAATAAAAGCTTTTCGCTGAAAGTGGTGAAAATTTTGTTTAACATTCTTCGCAACCTATTTGGCGAAAATACGTAACATTGAGGCCAAGTGATCTGACCTTGCTCCAATAAGAATGCGCTCCTGTAGAGCGTGTCTAAGAATTTTGATCCACGTGCATGAACACCTTGGGTAAATAAAGTTACTCGTAATACAAATACTAGGTACGTGAGCGATGAACAGTTTGTGGCCAATATTATAAATATAGAAGAGACAAAGATCAAACAGTCTGATTGTGCAGAAACATCCGTGACAGTCAAAAGATAACGTGAAAAGACCGATGGGCACTTCAGATTGACTTGTTCATTTTCTATTGTGTTACCCTCAATGGTTTCTGACAACGAAAAATCGGATTCAATAAAACCCGACCTTCCCGCTTCACGGTATCGCAAGCCCGCATTCTACATAAAACGTCTATGGACTATTGTAAAGCAATTGTAAACCTAGAAACGTGGATTCATTCAATTTTACAGCAGTTTTACACGGACTATTCAGAATTACTGTAACATACATACTGTCATACATATAAACAGTAAATCAAATTGTGGCTGAGTTGCGAAACTACGAGTGCGAAAGTAGTGGTGAGTGGGTTCTAGATTTACAGCGGCATCTATAAATATTCATTCGTCAGTTATTGCCCCTGGGAATTACATCGCAGTCACGTAGCAAATTGGTTCAAACACCAAACAAAGAAAACCTCTCGATATAGATTATTTCTAATTGCTTATTCATTAGTTCGTGGACCAAACGTAGTAAGGTATTTTAAGATGTTTTCTCAACTAAAACTTGGCAGGTTGTCCAGAATGGATCGACTTCGATACTCTGTTTGATACACCTTAAGTAGACAAAGTTTAAAAAATTATAGGTAGAGTATCCAGTACCCAAAACGCTGTGTAATAGCCGTAGACAAAGATTTAATCGAGAACGATCAAAAAACACATGAAATGCGTAAAATGTTCGAAATTCATTATGTTCTTTGACTCCTTACCTAACATAAGTTACACATTGTATGAAGTGCTCTTACCGAGACAAAATTTATCTGTACACTAGCCAAACTCGACGTAGAATTTTTGTAAACAAACCACGATAATAACAAGAAGTTTCAAATATAATTGTTAGCAATATTTATTGAACGATGGCTCCCAAATCGGCGAGTAATGCTAATTCCGTATAAAAAGACGCGGCAATAGAGATAATTTTAGATATGTTTTTTTTTAAGTACCGCGGTTTGTTTACAGTAACTCCATGTCGAGTTTGTCTAGTGTGCTATCTCTACAAATTCAATACTTAAAAGTTTGTTTTGAAAGCGATGAAATGGGTTAAATTTAGCAATAAAGGCACGTCGCGCGATCGTTACAGCAGCAAGTACGAGTACAGCGCCGGAAACGACACACTTTATGTTCGAAGCGGTAAAGAATGGCGTTACGATTCTTTTATGCCGAAGTCGCGCCATACGACTGATTAGATTCGATGATTCTCTTTAACCGATATTCCGGATTCGTTCTATGTTCGCCTGAACATTGAATCAAAAAGTAATGACCAAACTTATTGCTTTAGACTTGTTTATAAAACTGAGGAAAAATATTTTCTAAAATTCCTGACTTAAAGTTTCTAAAAATTAATAAATCTAAATTATTACTAGAGAAGGCAATTTAGTTAAATTTTTTTTTCATGTACGTTCAGTCCCGAACTGAAAATTTTATTCCCGAGGGAGATTAGTTTACGTTCCTCAAAACCTAAAACAACTTTGTGAATATTAGGAAATGAGTCGGTTTTTAGTTTGTTCAAAACAATCAAATTATTAGTATGTAGGTACCTACTGCGAAACAGTAACAACGGTAAGATTTTACGCCGGAGATATAAGAGGAAAGGTTGCGTGATCTACCGAAATATATATATAGCCTTCATACATAGATACGAGAGAATTGTAACATGAACATAATATTATTTATATATACGATACAAATTATCGTCATAATATGATGGCTACCCAAAGGATATTATATTATTCATTGCTCGCGCCTTAACCATCCCTAGTAAAGAAATGGAAGAGAAAACGTAAGAAAACGTACAAGGTTTAATTTATCATCATCATAATTGAACACCCAAGATCAAGTGAACGATGATATCGCTCCCCAGACAAAAGTATGCCCACATAAGAATGCATTTGAACAACCCTGTACTGGCAACGGAAAAAATATAAAATATACATTTAGAAATAACTATGAGGATGAAAATAATTAGTACCATTTCCGGGCAAAACCATCTCCGATAAGATCTATGTGAATTGTCCAGAATTATTATTATTATTATCTATTAAAATGTAGTCCACGTTGTAGAAGAAAGGAATGGAAAGAATTTGCAATGAATTTCCGCAAAGTAACGCCTGAACATTCAGAAGCGGAAGAGTTTTCAGATCGGTCCATAATATAATTGACAGAGCAATCGACGAAACTACTTTTTTTGAAGTTGGTTAAAAATACCGGCATCGTCCGCACCAGACAAAGCCTGTATCGCAGGCCAAACATGTACTGTGCTGTGTTTATTATCATATCTTGTTTACTAACATGTTTTAGTCTACATTCGCCATTCCAGACCAACCACGGGTATTGTTCTCTAGGGTAGAATCTTCGGGTAGAAAAGACAATAATAACATCGCATCCTTATATATTGCGTACTGGGTTTGGTGGTCAAATTAGGCCTAGATCTCAGTACGGAATCCTCGTGGTAAAAACTCAAATTACATAAAAATCATTTTTCTCATTATTTGGTTTCTAAAAATTGGCAACACGATGGCTAAAAAAATACTATGAAAATATTATGAAACTGTTTCGCATATATCTTGGTCGAGATCTGCGGTCTATAGAAAAAAATGGGTTGATTCGTAGATTACTCTATAGAACTGAAGTGGTTTACAAACTAGCTTCCCCGCCGAAAACTACACACATGCACATTCAAAGTTACTCGATTTAATCCTTATTATATTAGTGTGCGTGTTTTTTGTTTGTGTTACTACATTGGCTTAGTGTGGGTTCGTAGGAACACAAATTATTTTTGCGAATGTGGGCATAATACCACCTCTGTGAGCTGTACGTGTTTACCTCCCTTCCCGCAACAAATTCGGAGAGGGGTGTTTGGTGCAAAATTAAGCCGGTTCCGTAATTTTCCCGAGGTAGATTATTACTAATTCTTTGCTTCTACGAGTATAATACAGTTTCTTCATAAGTATTTTCATTTTTGCGCTTACGCTGCCGTTCCAAAAACGTATACGCTCTGTCCCGCTCCTATGCACGCGAGATCATATTCTTTTCACTAAAAGGCGCCCCTCTTAGGTGTAAGCGGGTTAACAACAAACCTTGGTATGGTTTGGTATGGTGAATGTACTCTTTTCCGCACTAAGACTCGGGATCATTCATTTCATGCACATTCATTCACGTGGGGCGCCTCACAATGGCACTTAAAGTTGAAGGAATGCATAAGTGACGTAATTTTTCTCTATTCTACTCTAGACAACCATCCCCGTGCTTGCCCTAGGTAGTTTCTTGTCTAGTCTACGATAACACGTTTCCGTCTGCACTCTGAACGAGCAGTAAACAAAGTGAGCTCTTGGGGCTTTTCGCGCGGATTAGGGATTAGGGCTACGGGAATTACGTTGTATGTATACGAGCGCGTAAAAATGTCAATTATGGTGACGTGAGGCGTGCCACACGCATTCCAGGGATTTCAAGCTACGCCTACGGTGTGGGGTTTTACTGTGATGGATGACTGATGAGTTATAGGAGAAATATAGGTTTATTTTTATGGAGCTAGACTAAGATTATTTTTATTTATTTCTTCTTTTTTAGGGTTCCCAAAGTGTAAACGGGAACCCTATTACTAAGACTACTAAATAAATATTTAAGAGGGCTCCCAACAACAACCGTGATTTTTTCGCCGTTTTTATATGTAATGGTACTGAACCCTTCGTGCGCGAGTCCGACTCGCACTTAGCCGGTTTTTATTCTTTAAGTACAGCCGAAATAAAACCACCTTCTTTTTTAAAAGTCAGTTAACAATAGAAACGGTTTCAGGAATATCTAATTAAAGTCTTATTTCTAGACGTTTTCTTTAATCAGTGCCAGAAAAATGCTAGCCTTTCCCAGAGGCAGAATGAAACTATTTCATGTTATTTGCTTTTCTTTGTTGTTCCGACCCAAATTAAGTAGGCTAAGGTTTATTTGAGCTTTACCTGTTCGCAAGCGGATTGCGCTAGTTTCGGAAAGACGAGGATTTTCCCTTCTCATTACAGTCCCGTATCACAGTTAGCCGTAGCTAATACCAGATTACCTATCAGATTTCAGAGGCTAGGGGTCAACGCAGGCCAAACGGAAATAGCTGGCACGTATACGAATAGATTAGCTTTAAGAATCGATGTACAACATAAAGCATGGCAACAAATGATTGTAATTAATTCTAGACAAAGACTAGTGAGCGCGATCAAACTCAGGATCCAATGAAGACGTTTAACGTCGAGTTGGGAAGGCAATGTAAACTTTATACTAAACTTAGGCGTCTAGATCGACGGCTCGATCTCGAGAGCCAATCGAGGTGCTTGGCGTAGAGTATAGAGGAAAGCGAATTAAAGACATCTGATGCAAAAAGGCCTATTTAGACACAATATTTGCTAAACAAAGCGGTAGCTACAAGGTGGATACATGTCACGAGAAACCAAGCGCAATCCGAGCTAAATTTACCGCTCTAGGTAACAAATCCCACGATGGTCTGACACGCCTTTAGCTTTAAGGCGTCTAGATCGAGAGTGACCAAGTGAGAAACCCAGGAGCCAATTCAATGCGCTTGTCACATTGAGCCCAGTCAATAGCAATGATCCTTACCTAGTCTCTACGAGTGGGCCGTTGTCCGTTGACGTAAACTAAGGCGTCGGGGTATAGCGGAATGACCATGTAGTAGCCAAGGCGACCAGTGCTAGATTCAGGAGCCAATCAAGGCGCTCATCGTAGGGATCAGCCGATACCTGCTTACCTGTAGTCTCTGTGAGTGCGAGATCCGTTGTCCGTTGACGTAGACTAACGCGTCGGGGTGTAGCGGAGTGACCGTGTAGCCGCCGCCCTCTGCCGGCGCGACCACGCAGTGTCTGGATTGGATTGACGGACCGTATAGCTGGAGGGCTGTTCCGTTTCCGGATCCGACCTGAGTAAAAAAGAGTTTTTTTTAGATAAATTCCATTGTGATGATGACGTAAATACATTATGTTATGACGCTCAAGACAAGCCAGTAAAATGATGCTAGGCTGGTAGAATCGGCCCTGTCGAACTAGCATACAAATCTTGGTTCTATTCGGCGGCGCGGCGGGTGAAGAGCGTCCTGCGACGCAGGACGTTGTGGGTTCGATTCCGGCCTCGGGACAAATGTTTGTACGATCTGCAGATATTTGTTCAGGGTGGTCGAGATGTTTTCTATGTATAATAAAAAGTTATCTATCTATGTAGTGTATTGTCACAGATATTATAATACTATGTAATTATATAAAGTATATCAGTTATCTAGTACCTATAACACGCTCTGCTTAGCTTAGGGCTAAATAATGCTGTGTGAATTGTCCAAGATTATTTATTTTTAAAAGCTTTTATTTAATTTGCAATGTATGTAGTTTGTTCGGAAACTTGAAACTCAATTTTGAAGCAGATATCTTCAACCGGTTGAGCTGAAATTTTGTATACTTATGTAAGTTCGGTGACAATGCAATGACATAACTTGTCACCGAACGAACATTGAG
Source organism: Eupithecia tripunctaria (assembly GCA_955876795.1). Taxonomy (NCBI): domain Eukaryota; kingdom Metazoa; phylum Arthropoda; class Insecta; order Lepidoptera; family Geometridae; genus Eupithecia; species Eupithecia tripunctaria. Next base: position 3,547,817 of record OY041604.1, read on the forward strand.
ATGATCTGATGATGAAGACAGAAGGTGGCCATATAGGAACTCCTAAACGAAAAGACTTTGACGTTGGATTTGTCTCCCAAGGACTTTAATACTTAACATTAAAAGCTTTTCTTGTTTTAAAAAAAAAAGATTTGAAAAATATTGAAAATTATTTATTTATTCTCTCGCTTATTTATTTACTCTCTGCTCGAGCGAGAACTCTTCAAAGTGTTAATAGGTAACGAACCCTGGCTTAACCCACTGTGTTCATTTCACTTGTTAATTGTAATTAAAGCATTAGCAAAATAAATGCTTCGGTTGACCACACAATATGTTGGGCAAATATTTTGTGTTTGTTTATTATACCAAAACTTATTGTTATTTATTACTACGACACTTTAAACCATATTAGGTAAATCGGTTATAAGTATAACTTATAACCTTTAGAAATGAACGTCAGCTGATCAAACGTCTCTGTCCAATAACGTAATAGAAAATAACTTAACCGTATATAATTTCCGTCAAAATTCACCGGTTAGCCAGCGGGCTGTAATTTACGTGAATTTGCGCATCGGCAGGCCCAAGCTTTCTAGGTAATCGTACCTTTTAGCTACGCTAATAAGATAATGGCTCTCAGCCCGCCAAGATTTTTCACTGGACGGACGATTTAAGCCGGCAATGTATCATCATTAAGGCAAAGCTGAAGTAAGCTTGATAAGTGAAGCTTTCAGGCAAGTTTGCTTCAATCAGAAAGCGTGGAGTTTCCTTTTGTATCTATAAGTCCACGTTGATCTAGGTTAGGTCAGATATCTATCATTATTTGGCTTTTGGCACTGAGCAACGAGATTGATATGACGTGTATTCTAAAAGTACACCGGTTTTGAATTGCGTGGCATATGGAGTAACATAATTTGAATTAAAAAAAAAATGGCTATTCGTTGGACAGCTAGAGGTTAAATAAAATGGAACAAAATATTAAATACTAGACTTTCGGACTTATGCCACAAATGTATAATGTTTAATTTATAGATTGTTATAAAAAAAAATAACTTCAATTACTAATATAGTTTTCTCATGGATGCCATGGTCAGAACTGGACTGAAATTGGTCCACAAGAGAAGCTTTCACAAAAAAAAAATACCGAAATCGGTTCACCCAGTCGAAAGTTGTAAGGTAACAAAAAAAAGACGAATCGAGAACCTCCTCCTTTTTTGCAGTCGGTTAATAACTCAAAATCTGCTGTCTCATGTGAACATCCCTTATAAAGGACAATGGGATGAATGCGAGCACTATGCATGGCATGTGTAAGTAAAAGCTAGCGATTTCATGTTAGAGTCTGTTCAAAAAGAGAAGCGTCGTCGTGGAGTTACGGTGAACTAACACTTTTAGTCGTACTGCAATGATGACACAGCCAGCAGTGATGTCAACGCAACATCATCATCATCATCAGCCTATATTAGTCCACTGCTGGACATAGGCTCCTAATGAGCGCCATAGCGCCCTGTCTTTAGCTTGACGCATCCAGCATGTGCCCGCAGTATTTCGCAGATCGTCATCCCATCTGGCCGGAGAGCTCCCTACACTACGTTTGCCGAGTCGCGGTCTCCACTCAAGAACTCGTTTACCCCATCGGTTGTCAGTTCTTCGCGAGATATGTCCGGCCCACTGCCACTTCAGCTTGCTAATTCTTTGAGCTATGTCGATAACTTTGGTTCTCTATCGGATATATTCGTTACGAATCCTATCCTTCGGAGAGACTCCGAGCAACTTTTTCCATAGCTCGCTGAGCGACCTTGAACTGGTGAACCAGCCCCCTATCGTGAGTGTCCACGTCTCAGCTCCGTAGGTCATGACGGGTAGGACGCGCTGATTGAAAACTTTCGTTTTCAAGCATTGCGGTATGGATGAGGGGAAGAATCGACGTAGTTTTCCAAACGCTGCTCAGCCTAACTGGATCCTCCTTTTGGCTTCCTTCTCAAAATTGCTTTTACCTAACTGCAGAATTTGCCCAAGGTAAGTGTACTCGGAAACAATTTCGAGAGGGTGGCCATGTACGACGGCCGGCCACGGATCAATGAGGCCATTGATAATGACTTTAGTTTTATCCAACAAAAGTTGTCAATTGACACACGCGCGCCCTCAATTCCCACGACGCTTCTCTTTTTGAACAGACTATATGAAAGAAGAAATTTTAAATTGCGATTCTTATCGTGCTACTAATGGTGGTGCATTAACGATGAAAACAATTAAAAAGTACTACTGAAGTTGAGTTTATCGGTCGGTCTAATAGCCCTTGATTACACTTTGACTTGTAAAGAATCAACCGCATCGCTAGATTAATAAACAACCCTGACGACTAGGTCATTGTCCTGATAAAGGTGAAAGTTTGACAACACGTGTGTTCGTGCGTACTATACAAAACTTACAACTGACTGGAAAGGACTGAAATTTTACCAAAAAGTTGTAGTTCTCGATAGAGTCTGTTCAAAAAAAGTAGAGTCGTGGGAATTGAAGGCGCTCGTGTGCCAATTGACTTTTGTTGCGTTAACAACACTGCGGTGTCATTGCAGTACGACTAAAAGTGTTAGTTCACCGTAAAGCCACGACTCTTCTCTTTATGAACAGACTCTATACAATACAATACACACACAATACAACTCACAATACAATTAACACAGCATTATCTAGCCGCAATCTAAGCAGAGCTCGTGTTATGGGTTCTGGAGAACTTATAAACTTAAAAAATATATAGATATTCTTTATTATAGTACATAGACTCGCCCATGATTATGTTTTGGTTGGTGTTCAATAAATAAATAAATAGAAAACACCCAGGGAACAAATATCTGCGTCGTACAAACATTTTTCCCGAGCCAGGATCGAACTCGCAACCTCGCGTCGCAGGCGGACCTTCGCCCGCTGCGCCACAGAGGTCGATATAGAACAACAATAATATTTTTATCGAGAAAGATGAATGCAAAACCGTGAGCAGAAGTTTGTGATAAAACAAATTTTGAAATTGTCGGGACCAATGTTTGTACGATCTGCAGATTTTGTTCAGGGTGTTCAGCCGGCCTGGCACGGGGATTGTTGTCAAGGGTCATCGCAAAGTCATGCATTGCGTAAATTATTGAAGTTGGAGGAATGAATTTCAAACATTTTACGCATTCGATGACAAATAACGTAATTATTTTATATTCTACCCCATACAATAATCCCCGTGCTAGGTCTACTGGTCGTTTTCTATGTATAATAAAAAATATCTATCTATGTAATGTATTGTATTATGTGTATCAGTCATCTAGTACTTATAACACAAGCTCTGCTTATCATGGAGCTAGGTGATGTTGTGTGCATTGTCCAGTATTAATATATTATCATTTTAAAAGAGCCATGGCAACCACGCCACTGGAGTGCTCAGATTAGCTTAAAATTTTAACAAACTGGGTCGAATCATTAATTCAACGACTTAAAATGCACGTACGTACGCTTTGATCAAACCGCGTACGCAAATGCTCGTTATTTTGCTTAAAATCGTCGAGAGCGAATGAGAGATCAACCACATTAGTGGTGTAATTGGATTGCCAGATCGCTCGTGAGCCCACTGTAAAGCACTCTCGAATCATAGCTACGTAGTACTACTGTCTCCGTGGTAATAAAGGCGCTTGTGTCTGGGGAGCTGACGGAGCACGCATTATAATATTCTACGCTCCTGAATTTCTAAGCGGTGGCTTTAGAGAGAATAAAACAAAACGTAAAATTGGTGACCTTGAACTCCTGACTAAAATGAGGGGTGTTCTAAGGTCCAATTTCACCGTTCGCTGCCAAAACTTACTTCAACGGAAGTAAGTTACCTGAAGATTGTTTGAAACTGTCTGCAGTTAGCTCAATTGTTTCAATTGTAAATAATTCTAATTAATTTCCAATTATGTAACACAATTACAGCATAGAAATTAATTACAATTATTTGTATTAATAATATTTTCTTTGTGAATACAGAGTTTAGCTTAATCGAGTTCAAATGTTTAGTAGATCAAAATTAACCAACCAACCAACCAAATTAATCGAACTCGATCCAGAAATAGGTACCCATTGTGTGACCTGAAAGCTCTTGAACTCGGTTTAACTATGCTAAACAACGAAAATCGAGCGTTCATAACTTAAACTAAGTTTAGCATGATCCAACATCCAACTTTATATTGGTATATATATTGTGTGCTAAATCGGGTTATCTTATATTGATGGCGTTCAACTGCAACGGTGAAATTGAACCTAATTCTGAAGTATTTGTGTCTGTGGCTGCGTAACTAATGCACCTATTTCAATTCCGTTGAAGAGATCTTTTATTTTTTTGAGGTGTTCTTAGCTATGTCTGGCGAAAATTGGTAGAGCATTTCGCGTTATAATGATGGTCCTTATCATCTGTGGTCGAGATTCAAAGCAAGATCGAATTTGCTTATATTATAGATTTCGTCTGTTATGAAATAAAAGTATTAAAGCAATTTTAAATTTTAATACTTTGCCGCTGGAACCGTGTAAAACCCCAAGAGTAACCTACGCTTTGTCTGCGCGTAATTATAATTACCACGCATTGTACTGGGACTAACTTACCTACCTACTACCTAGTAGACCAGATAGATGTTACAGCGAACTTGATAAACAAATTTTCGAAAGAGGGCTTTTATACATTATCTCATAATTGCTCCGAGGAAATGTCAAACATTTCAAAAGATTGCTAAGAGCCTTATCACACTGGCAATTTGCACGCGATTTCGTACCGAGGCGAGTGACCAGCGAGCACGCCGCCGTACACGTGCCGTCTGCAGGCGACGGCAGTCGCCGCCTGCAGCCAATGAAATAGAATAATTATGTATTTTTGTTTTAAAAACTATAAGCCCACTTCAATTTTAATAGTTTTTTTCATGTATTTTCATGGATCCTATTATCAGAACTGGACCTAATTAAAATGGGAGCTCAAGGGAAGAACCAGCTTTTATATAAAAAAAGAATCATGAAAATCGGACCACCCAGGAAAAAGTTCTGAGGTAACTAACATAAAACAGTCGAATTAAGAATCTACTTCTTTTTTTGAAGTCGGTTAAAAAAACGTTTACTGTACGGTCAAGAAATATTAGTAAATAAAGAACAAGACGACACTTTCTTACACTCTTCCCACGTTTACGAGGGAATAAGAAAAACTTTAAATTATTTTCGTCAAAACGTCGCCTGCAGTCGGCGACTGTCGTCGTCTGCAGTTGTCTGCATTCAATTGCAGTCACGGCTGCCGTCACCTGCAGTCGATGTCCGTGTCTATGTGACGAGCAGTCCGTGTTTAGCAAGATAGCTCAGCTCTCTGTGCGCTTTGAAATCGCTCTCAAATCGCCAGTATGATAAGGCTTGAGTGTCGTAAACAGGCGCGTTGTCGTAACGGAATGTTTTTAACAGCCGAATAAATGTTGACATTTCATTTGAACTGGCCCAAAGTTATTGCTCTTTTGTTATTATCCTGATAGCGCTCGAGCTTTTACGATAATTCAGATAATTACGCTCATTGTATTTTGAATCAATTCAGCTCTCATGTTTCAGTGAAAAACCTACATTGTTCTTTTATAACCAGATTAATTCGTTGATCGATGCGGCGCGGCGGGCAAAGGTCCGCCTGCGACGCAGGAGGTTGTTTCGGGTTCGATTCCCGCCTTGGGACACATGCTTGTACGATCTACAAATATTTTTTCCGGGTGTTCTGGGTATTTTCTACGTATAATAAAAAATATCTATCTATTTAGTATACTGTATTCAGTATATCCGTCATCTAGTACCTAAGCAGAGCTTGTGTTATATCTATACTAATATTAGGTCCTTACATATGAAATTGGCGTTTTTCGTACTGGCCACTTTAATCACAAATTTCTCCTCTTTGGTAAGGAATTCCAAATTCAAATTTGTACAGCTATAGACTCATGTATTTGTGCTTCGATGATCGTCATTCATTTGTTTTTTTTCTTCTGTTTTTTTCTGTTTGCGTCACTCATTTTACAAAATAGAAAACTTAAAATATCGCATTATTTACGAGTACGAGTTCCGCCGTGGCACTAGTGCTGCGGAAACAACTCGAAGGGTGAATGATGTGTATGGCGGTCGTGTTGCAAAAGAAAACACAGTTCGTTTTTGGTTCCAACGTTTTCGTTCTGGAAATTTCGACCTGCAGAACAAGCCCCGTGGACGGCCTGAGACTCAAGTTGATAATGAAGAGTTGAAGGCTATTGTGGAAGCGGATCCATCGCAAACCACGTCCGAGTTAGCTGCAGGCTGCGATGTTAGTGATAAAACTGTTTTAATTCACTTGAAGCAAATTGGGAAGATTAAAAAGCTTGAAAGGTGGGTACCTCACGAATTGACTGAAGCAAACCGGCAAACGCGCGTCGACTGCTGCGTTACATTACTAAACCGGCACAATAATGAAGGTATTTTAAACCGAATCATTACCTGTGATGAAAAATGGGTTCTTTACGATAATCGGAAGCGCTCAGCGCAATGGTTGGATCCTGGCCAGCCAGCCAAATCCTGCCCCAAGCGAAAATTAACCCCAAAAAAGTTACTTGTAAGCGTTTGGTGGACTAGTGCCGGTATTGTTCATTACAGTTTTCTCAAATCTGGCCAGACTATTACGGCTGATGTCTATTGTCAGCAATTGCAAACCATGATGGAAAAGCTAGCGGCTAAACAACCTAGGCTGGTCAATCGCTCCACGCCACTGCTGCTTCACGACAACGCTAGACCACACACTGCGCAACAGACGGCTACTAAATTAGAAGAGCTTCAATTGGAAAGTCTAAGACATCCTCCGTACTCCCCGGACCTTGCTCCAACAGATTACCATTTTTTTCGAAATTTGGATAACTTCTTGCAAGGGAAAAAATTCAACTCCGATGGGGCAGTCCAAATCGCCTTCAAAGATTTTATTGATTCCCGTCCGACTGGTTTTTTTAGTAAACGGATCAATGAACTACCTATAAGATGGCAAAAGTGCATAGAAAATAATGGTTCATACTTTGATTAATTAAATATATTATATTAAAAAATATTCGACTTTTTGTTCCTCCCATACAAAACGCCAATTTCATATGTAAGGACCTAATATAATAACAATATTATAGAGGAAAGATTTGATTGTTTGTTTGTTTGTATTGAATAGGCTCCGAAACGACTAAACCGATTTAAAAAAATCTTTCGTCATTAACAAGCTTACTTTTCAGGTAGTGACCTGGGCTATATTTTATCCCGGAGTTTCCACGGGAACGGGAACCGCGAGGCGCTGTTAGTTATAGTATATAACACAAGCTCTGCTTAGCTTGGGCTAGATGATGTTGTGTGGATTGTTCAGCATTATTTATTTATACTCAATACTGAATGTATTTTCGTTTGTTTCTCGTTCTCGTACTACGTATTGGTTTTATTTATCCGATTTAGTATTCCTCGGGGACTGAATACCCTTCTAAGAAGAAAATTCGTTGTCGTTTGTCTGGTTCAGTTATTTCGCTATAAATTATTCAAGTGAGTGAATTATTCAATGATCGTATCCAATCTGCTTGCAATGGATGGCTCGAATACAATACACTATGCTCTAAAATCGATTTCCGGGCAAGGCGACCTCTGCGGAATCATGTCACATTCAGTTGGATCTCGGATACGACAACTAGAACAAGTTATGTCATGCTTATACATATATAGTTATGCTAGCGTCTGCCCGCGACTTTTCTAATAAAATTCGCACTAATATTATTAATGCGAAAGTTTGGATGCATGGATGGATGTTTGTTGCCTCTTCGCGCCAAAACTAAACTTGAACGTCCAGATTTTGTATAAATATTATTAAATAAATAAATAAATAAATAAATAATGCTGGACAATTCACACAGCATTATCTAGCCCCAAGCTAAGCAGAGCTTGTGTTATGGGTACTAGATAACTGATATACATAATACAATACACTACATAGATAGATATTTTTTTATTATACATAGAAAAACATCCAGAACGCCCTGAACAAATTTCTGCAGATCGTACACAAATTTGTCCCGAGGCGGGAATCGAACCCGCAACCTCCTGCGTCGCAGGCAGACCTTCGCCCACGCGCCACAGAGGTCGTCGTATTATTATTATTATTCTTGTTCATTCCGTCTCGTATCGAAATGACATTGATGCAGAACGCCCTATTAACAGAACGTCCTAAAAGCAAAACGGCATAGTATCATAACGTCCTATTAGCAACATAACCTAGTAGCAAATGGGACTAATATCAAAACGACATCTACCTAGTCTTGTACGAGAAAATTAGAATGAAAAAAGATTTCGTAACAATATAACTCAACTAAAACGATAAAAGATACCACTGCTGGGCAAACATAGGCCTCCCCCACTCTCCCCAGATCTTTATATAATAAAATTTCAGCCTGTTTCATTAAATAGTTTTGGCAGTGTCTTCCCTTCGGGCAAAATAGTTTTTGTAACGATAACGATACAAACTTTCTTTGCCTTTATGATAGGTATCAGCAAGATTATTAGTCCCTTAGACCCGTATTATGAAAGCTTGCTCAGTCATAGATCTATGCTGAGTGACGTTTATGCCATAGAAAAGCGTTACTCAAGCATGGATCGATAACTAAGATATCTTTCATAATACGGGCCTTAGAGTTATTCCCAACGTCTCACGTGAGACGTTTCCTATTCTTATCGTCTCACTGAAAGTCAGAGAGCTTCATATTACAATCTACAACATCTGTTCGTAAGGTCATGCGACACCTCCATCGATCATAGTTTCAGTTCCTGATTAATTAAGACATGTAAGTTGTCTGTATCTATAGAGCTAGAGCATTATGCATCTTAAGGTGGCATTCGGCAGTACGGTACCTATTACTTAGCAGTGTTACTTTTGTAAGAGACCTATTTCGATACTCGACTGAAGTCGCGACCTGTCGCGTTTTCGCTGCCATACCGTCTGTAGCGTTAGTCGCGTACCGCGAAATCGCACCTTTACGTTTGTATTGGTAGAGTCTAATAATCCACAACTCAAATCTCGTTCGAGGCCAAACATTAGTTCTCAAGACTTGGTGAATACGGATTACGTTATTCAACGGGTTGGAAACTCGATGTGTGTCGTTATTGTCAGGTTGTTTGGTATTGGAAAACCCGAGGATCTTTTCAAAAGAGTTTCAGTCTTAGTCAAGTTTTAATGTTGAATTCATTTTTCGTACAATGGTCTCAAAAGGTGTTCGAAAAGGTGGCCCAGAGGCAGGCCAATCGCCCGATGATCAGAAGACATCGTCAGACAATATATAATAATAATAATACTAACGTATAGACATTCCTCGCCCCCCACCTGATGGAGCTTCCTCACGCACGACTTTAACTTACGGCACACTCACGGGGCGCAGATGACAGACGATATGCCGATGGTGTCCGATATATTGTTAGTTTGGTCATGGATATACCCGGATATACCATCCCCGGACCGGCCGTTGGTTCCCGCGCCTACCTTCTTCTAGGACTCAACACATCAGCTAGCTAGACTCACCTCTATAGCCTCAGTGACCCGCAACCGGCGTCCGTTCTCGAGCGGCGTAGTGTCGGGCGTCACCTCGATGAGCACGGGTTCGTTCCCGGGCCGACCGTTGGTTCCCGCGCCAGCCTTCTTCTTGCGGCGCCGCGGCTGCGCGTCCGCCGGCCGGCGACGCACGTGGAACATGATGGAGCCTGCAAACATACATTGTGTAAACGCAAACAACGAAAGTGTAAACAAAAGTCTTCCAATCAATGGGTATAACAAACGACTGTTCGAAATTTCTTCATAACAATGAATGCGCAGAATAAACGAAAGTATTGGAAGTTGGCGGTGCCCTGATTTCGATGTCCGTACGAATATGTATTTTGTGTAGTAAATTTTGTAATTCGCGAAATTTTAATTAAAATCCGGCCAAGTGTGAGAACTTGCACACGGGGCGTTCCGTAGGTACCATTAATACCTCTACATGTTCATGAGGAAATGGGGTTGTAAGTTTAAAATCATTAAAAATATTTTTATTGTTATATTTAAGTAGACCTGAGTATTCCAGATTGATGACCTCTACGCGTTCCTGAGAAAAAGGGTCTTGACAAACAGACAGACGGACAGACAACAAAGTGATCCTATAAGGGTTCCGTTTTTTCCTTTAGAGGTACGGAAGGCAAATGCAACGCAGTAAGCAAATGTTTTTCTTTCCAGAACCTGAGACAACATAACGACAAAATTAAAAAAAAAAATATAGTACTATGACAAACAGAAAAGGCCACAAATCACACGCCGTTCCTCGGCTTTCAACAGAAAGCATACAGTGGAACCATCTTCAGTGTAACACAGATATACATTTCAGCTGGTTCAATTTTTATTTAACGAAAGGGTGAGAGTGTCACTAAAGGCCTCGCTTTTAGACACTGTGGGTGAGTGACGTGACGTCAGATGCCGATGTACGCTCAACTCTCCCGACTATGCGGGATGAAGCAACAACGTATAAAAATAATATACAACGCTGAAATTTTAATATTAAACCGTATCATAAAACTTTCGAAACTGTGAAGGTTTTGAGCTGACGTATAACACCATCCCCCTTACCTATACCTTCCCAGCTGAAAGTAACTTTATGTAACTGCTACGCTGTATTTTATTTTTTTCAAACTTCATTATGAATGTAAGCGGGTTAAATACGAACTTTTTTTGTGTTGCGAGAATATCAACGTCAACCCTTAATGAGGGACTTATTTAGGGTGAGTGCGGTTTGAATTCAGCTTCAGATTTGTGTCAGTCAAAACAAAATATAAACCACAAATGACTCTTGAGAGACGTTTATAAAAAAAGAGCGAGTAATATAGCTGAACTTGTAATCAAGCTGTCCTGTGTAAAATTCATTTGAACATCAACATCCAGACACAAAGACCTTCTGAATATAAAATGAATTGACAATTTCAACCATCTATCTAGAGTGGTGTCAATAATTATTGACACTCCAACAAATTATTGAATTAGTCCCCATCTCACGATATACGATGCAGGAAATTAATAACTGTCTGTCGATACGACGGGCACTGGAGTGGATATACCCCCTTGGGTTTAACGAGGATAATTACGTATTAATATTCGACGTTTGAAATGGATATAGTAATGAAATATAATAATTCAAATATAATAAAGAGATATAATAAGATATAATAAGAAATATAACAAATCTAAATAGGTAGCCTGGAAGTTAGGTTTCTTATTTACTTCAAAACCTGATTGTGACTTTTCAGTTTTTTACAAATTCTGTCATTTTATATTCATGTTCACGTTTTTTTTATTTAGATTAAATCTTTTTTCAATTGTATTGTGTCAACATACAGTACACTGCGTACTTGTACAAAATACACGTACATTACATAGGTACAGACTGTGTAGTGTGTCTTGAAAATATTTATATAAATATTTAATATTTTTCAACTTTTTACAATGCGGCAAATGACAACACTGCGCCGACTAACCCTACTATACCCAGATAGAGTTTACGTTAAACTCGCTGAAATTATTTTTTTAGTCCTAACCAAATTGGTATGGCAGCTTATGCAGGGATCGAAACATAACATCGGGTGGTTATAACCTAGATATCCAGAACGGCAAACGTCATCCGCCATAGATGATATCGGTGCGGTCCAAGCAACAATAACTTGGATAGAACCATTGCAGATAGAAATGAATAGCGCTGTCTGAATACAAAGAAACCCGAGAGATTGTGTAAATACTTGTGTTTGTAAGAAATAATGTTTCAGAAGCTTCATGCATAATTATGGTGGTAGTCTACAACAGGGAAATTAACATAACCAAGCATTGCATAGCTTTATTACACGCAACGACAAAGATAGTTCTTACCGGCCACAAAAATGATTCTACAGCAAAAATACAACAAAACAAACCTGATTTCATTGAGTTCTTATTTCTTGTAGAGGTTATTAAATTACCCCTTAATATAACGCCTTTCATATATTCGAAAAACCAATTTGCCGTCTTGTGTTAGACGCGAAAATGGCTTTTTACATTGAGAAAAGTGGGTTAGGCTGACTGACACATCTGACTGAGCAAGCAAGAAGATAATCAAGCTGAAGGAAAATAAACAAAATAACTCTGTTTAGACTTGAACCTTCATTTTCAAAGTAGCATTATGTTAATTACGACTGGGCTCTGTAATCCAACCAGATACCTACTGACGCAGTCGAGGGGCTAATTGCCTTGCCCAATTTCGTAATAAATTGATCCGAAAGAAATTAAACATTAAATGATAAATAGGTAAATTTCCCAGCGAGAACCTAATTTAGAATTCATTAAGTTATAGAGCTAACATAGCGAGTCGGTGGCAGACCTAACTAGTGAACCGTCAAAATCCATAACGTAATTTGGATCAGTGGCCGATCTAACTTGTGAACATTCAAAATCAAAAACGTAACTTGGATCAGCGGTACACCTAACTTGTGCACCGCCAAAATCAAACTCTATAAAAACACAGACAGAACCCCGGAATAGGCTTCGAAAGTTAAAGCACTTACGGCAGAAGAGGGCAAATAGCTTAATATAATTTGGGGGTTTTCTCAAAGTAGCACATTTGAGCGCGCGCGGGTGTTAGGGAGTGCACTCGAAGCGCGGGGCGAGGCGAGGCGAGGCCCGAGGCGTCTGTAGTGTCAACATCATTAGCGACTCTACACTGTTGTACCGGGTACCGCTCTAGTGAAGCTACGAGAGCCGCTACGACATTCCGTAGACGCCTAACGTTTGCGTGCTACGAAAGCGAAAAATTTTAAACTTTCAGTGAAGTTTAAATTACAGTCAACTGTTTACTGCGCTATGAATTAAAACGGTTCCTAGCAAATGCTTTTAAAAATTTAAAAGGCTTTACGGTAAAATTGCTACTTCACGTTTACACATAAAATATTTATACGACAAGCGTTGTCATGTCCTACTCAATTGGATATTTGCTTTCAATGACACATGTACCCTTATCAAAATAATGTGCTTTTTCAGCATGATCGATATTATATAAAGTTCGGTCGTTATTGCTTTTTTCCGTGAATTCTTGTAAAGCTTTCGGAATACTACCATGAAGTAATCAAAAGGACAATTAAAACCACCTGTGTTAAATTGAAACTATTGATGCCACACAAAATGATAATTCTAAACGAGTATCACACAGTAAACGTTGCAGGGTTGGGCACGTCAAAAAATAACAACACTTCTCCATGGGGAAAACGAATAATGACATACGAAGTTCAATCTCATACCAAGCACGATTTCCTTGTTATTGTTTCTTAAGCGCGAGCCAAAGCTTCTGCCGAGAAGCATGTTGGGAAGGTATGGAATCGTGAACCATCGCCCCTTGTCGCGTGAACGTGATACGAGTTCAAACCGAACGGCGGTCTAATTGTTACTGGCTGGTACTGGACTAGGCAAACCATCACCACGTCATAATGTAATGAGCCTCGTAAGTGCCGGACTTTTCGATTGCAATATACACGATACGTGTACACGGCTTGCTCGTTTAGTGACTATTGAAAAGTGCTGGTAGGCTCCATTAGGTGGTCGATCGCTGTATAATTTGCCTTTGAACTATTTATTTGTTGTTTGCCCAGGCAAAAGGGTTATATCGGACGAGGAATTGAGTAAAATAAAGTTATGTTTTTTGTGTAAGTAATAAGCATAAAAGTATGACAAAATCATCGGGCTGTTTACCTAGAGGTATAAATAATGTACTACTATAAAAAGTTATTATAGGCATAATTATATTAATGACAGATGATTAAAAATAATTGATTGAATAGAAAAAGTATGTAGTAGATAAAGCGCTTTGATAACTTGATAATGCTGCGTTCATACGACTTTATCCATTATTTTCGTGGACGGCAGGTCGGCTACAAATGGTACCTACAATATACAATTTACTTACGTTTCGGGTGACGATATGGTGGTTTAACCTGGCCACGCCCAACTTGCCCGAATACAAACGTGACCTTCACTTTACACTGAAAAAACGTGTGGGTTAAAAATAAACAAAATACTGTTGAAAATAACCCAGCATGTTTGTCAATATAGCACCTGCAAAGTTTGTAGCTAAAAACAAATAAGTCAACTTTGCTATCATTTCTTGTTAAATATTAACCGTTACAATTGGTTAAAATATTTTAGTATTAATAACACAGTTGCCTACATTAGTAACAACACAGTAAAGTTGGCTGCGTTTAGCTAATTTTACTGGGTAACCTGAGAAATGTCACCACCAAGCTTAGTCGTCACAGTCAACCAACTTACTAAATTACAGCAGGCTCACTCGGCATATAACATCAGTGTTACATTGTTAATAATAATCGGTTAACTCGGTAACTACTGCAATGTTACTCGGTTGTCTCAGCCAATTTATTGGGCTACTACAACCGGTTCACTCGGTAGCTGCTGCAATGGTACTCGGTTTTCTCAGCCAATTTATTGGGTAACTACAACCGTTTAACTCGGTAGCTGCTGCAATGTTACTTGGTTTTCTCAGCCAATTTATTGGGTAACTACAACCGTTTAACTCGGTAGCTGCTGCAATGTTACTCGGTTTTCTCAGCCAATTTATTGTGTTACTACAACCGGTTAACTCGGTAGCTGCTGTAATGTTACTCGGTAAATACAGCTAGGTTATTGGGTAAAATAAAGCAATGTTATTCAGTACACGACGAAACCAATTCAATCGGTACAGCATGGTGCAGACGTCATTATGAACAGAAAATCTTAATTTAAATATCAATAAAATATTGAAAGTACCTACAAGATAAGTACTTTCAAATATCTTATTAATAATTAATTAAAACATTTTTATTCATAATACGGTAAGGTCCATGTAACAATTGAATTGGTTACGTAGTACTGAATAACATTGCTGTAACTGACTAGCTGCAGATACCTGTAGATAATGAACAAGTTTTATTAATAATATTTACTTACTAAATTAGTTAAGAATACTAAGTTGCTGAGAGCATTACTATAAAGAGGCTTTAGTGACCGAGTAGCATTACTGTAAAATAACGTAGGGTTATTTGGAAACTGAAAACAATCATAAATAAAATAATACTGATTTATTTTTGACTTACAAAATGATACATAGAGGAGTTTCATATAGTATTACAATGTATTCAAAATTAATAAAGTCTAGGTCAACTATAATTTATCTTAAACAAATCTTAAGTGTCATCATCATCACCAATGATGAAAATTTTGCGTTTTTCTAATAGATAAATCCAATTATTGATTTATAATGTTGAATTTGATAGCAAAATGTCAAAGCCAAATCAATATACACACAGTATTAATACCATAGCTTGGCAATGATATAATGTTCGTACTTGAATTTGAGCCTTGATTGATATATTTTAAAACCTTTTAAATTATTAAAATATTAAATCTCACTATTCACATAATTATGAGTTAAGTTGTAAGTAGTAATAGTATTTTTTCTATAACAGTTATTTTTTACATGTGTGATAAATCCTTCCCTGACTTCAGCTTTCGATATCAGACAGACACAGCCAAAAGTGTAGGGATCAACAACAGGCAGGCAATGTTGGAGCTCTCTTCTGTTGCTGAAACAAAAATATTTTCTTAGCACTGCAGTGTAGTAACAAACAGACAGAGGGACAGGCAACGAAGAGATCCTATGAAGGTTACTTTATTTCTCTGTACGGGACCCTAAAAAAAGCCAAAATAACAGGTATTTTGTATGGCAGCCCTCTTTAATTTCAGCTTTTATTTTATTTTTATTATTTGTTGTTAGAGGCAAGAGAAATACCTTTTACGGTGCATGAGATACAGTCCACTGACAGACAGACAGCGGAGGCTTAGTAATAGGGTCCCGTTTTCACCCTTCAGGTACGGAACCCTAAAAAGTACCTATGCTATTTAGCATTTAGTACACTTTGAAATCTTTATATTTATGATAATTTTATCATAAATATAAAGATTTCAAAGTGTACTTACAATCTTCTAATCTGAGAAGTTCATTTAGTTATGTCGTTGTTGAGAGCACTATTTCTGTTCTTGGCCAGTTTTTTTTTCTATTAAGTGAGGAAAACTCTCAATAATATCTGTATACATGCCAGCATATAACTCTTCACTTCAAAGTCCGTTTTGAGCTGAAAACAAAATCATAATTTTAGTCTAAAAATAATATAACTGTGAGGTACTTTTCCATAAACTAGTATTTACAATTAAAGATTGCAAAGCGAAGCGTGGGGATCATACAGAGAACACAAAGAAGAACACAGAAAGGAAGTGAAATTTATTGAATCCACATCGTATCATTCAGGCTAACCTATGATAAGAACACAATGAAAGTAAAGTAGGTACCGACCTTTAAACATCTCGATGTTAAGACTCGAGATTCCAAGCAAATTTCGGACCTCTTCATCCATAATTTTCCGTATTTGATACTGCACTGCACTTGAATATTTCCTAAAATAACACAGTAATATTTCTTTTTCGGCTTTCGGCGGAGCACATAACACCACAAAGAACTTTTGTATAAGAAGGGCGCGAGTCGACGGAGAAATGACGGAGAAAGAGAAAATGAACGGACAATGAACGGAGCCGAGCGGAGCGGTTCTTTTTAAATACGTTTCTCGGCTGTTTTCTACCGAGTAACGTACCCGATTATATTTAAATGACACTAGCCGGTTGCTATTAACTATGGTCATTTGCTAGAACCAACCGATTAAATTTACTTATTTAAAAGGAAATAAGTAACTTGACTCAAATTAAATAAGTTTATCTTATGTATTGATAAATGAGAAGGTGTGTAAAAATCAACCGAAAATTATTCGATTAAAATCAATAAACACTCCGCTTAAAATCAAATGAGTTCAACTTATCTAACTTTAAATAAAAATGTTTCTAAAAATTAACCGAGTGAATTACTTGTTCAAAAACAACAGCTTGCTTATTTAATATTAAATATTTCTCTTTAGTAGTTTCGAATCAAGATCGAAAGTGTTAAAATTAACAAATTATGTTATTTGAAAATTATTATTGATTTATTTGTTTTTAGCCAAGAACAAATAACAATGTTCACAAGTCTACTTTATGCCAAGTTCACTTATAGATTTTTAAATAAGTCTTAGTTAAAAATTACAGATATGATTGTAACCGAGCCAAAAAGGTACTTTGTTAAAATAATATTTTTTCAGTGTATATTGTATTACTTGTTGCTCATTCTCAATTAATAGCTAAGCAATTTAGGTACCTACAATAGAAGTTTATTCATATTTCAAGAGACGTGTGAATAACCCCATATGTCACGTAAGATCTGTAATCATTGCGACAAAGATATCTCGAAATTTCATAAAGGTTACTGCTTCAATTTCGAGGTACACTATTAATCAAATAGCATACCCTATGAGACATTGCGTGGCGTTAGTTTAATGAATATTATAACTAAATGGCATATTTGATTAAAACAGGGCAACTATTTAGCTACACGCAGTGTTATTTTCTTCGCGCATAGATAGTGTTATTACATCCATCATCAAGGTGCGTGTATGCAAATACAAGTTATAAAAAGATGTTTTAATCATTTTACGGTTGACATGACATAAGGCCTTTCAGATATCAATCGGTTGAAATGCCACTTCACATTACACGACAGAGTGGGTGATCCAGGCCCTCTGGGGTTCGCAGAAAAGTCATTTTCACAAATGTAAAAAGGTTCTCAATCGTACAATCTCTCGCACGCTTTGACATTTTCAGCACTGAAAATAGGCTTGAAAGTGTTCGAGCTTTCAGAAGGGTAAAAACCAATTCGGCGCTAATGTACCTAACGTATTTATTTCATGCTCTTGCCAACTACATTCGACCTACATTTCGGAAAATCGCTAGAGAAGGTGAGTTAATCAATGATTTGCTGAACCTTGCTAGCTAATTCGAGATTTAACTAAATTCAACTTCACCCGGTGCCTTTGTGAACTATACTGAAACTATAAGTTGTTCTGAACATTTACGTAAGCCTCGCTGAATGTATACGGAACTGAAGAGTCTCCCAACGATTCTCACTGCGGGCTTCGCGGCGGCGCCGGCGGCGCATACTAAAACGAAGCACCACTCAAGTTCCCCGACATGACGCCAGAATAACTGAAACGCAGCGAGATGCACTTAAACCCAACCCCGTATATTTTAACTCTGCTATCCGTTCTATCCGTTTCTCTTGATTTTAACTTTAACACTGCAATGCAGTCAAAATGCTGAACTTTAAAATTTGATTTGTACGTCATTCGTTCATCTGTGAATAATTCGTTATGTCAGCGAACGAGATTATAAAAACGGACTGGATGTCTACTAGGTATGGAAATAGATTCAAACGATATGATATCGCTGAGCGTCTCTAGAGATGTATGGACATTATAAAGGTTGATAAGATCGGAAGGCGCGGTGGGTGCAGCGATATATGGCATGGCTCCGCATAGGCACGCAACGTAGCCGCCCTGCGTTCAACGACAGACCTTGCGTAAACAATGCCCGGCATGGGTTGGGCGGCCCCGCGGACACACTCAACTCACAATAGTACCATTACACTCGATCTTGAACTCGAATACTGAATGACAAACGCTAGCATAACTATGTCGAACAATATATCCATGCAAATATTATAAATTCCAAAGTAACTCAGTCTATGTCTGCCTGTGCGTTACCTTTTCGCCTAAGCGGAGGAACAGATCTAAATGCAATTTGGCAGGGAGATAAATTATATCCCGGGAACAGACATAGGCTACTTGAAAAGCGCTTGCAAACCCTCGGGCAGCAGCTAGTGCACAATAAATGGAAAAACGTCGTTTTCCTTTTTACAGACAAGAACGTGTCATCGCTCTGTGACCTTTTGTAAGAGGATAGACATATGCCGATTTTAAACGTACTTTGTTTCAACCCTTGATATCTGATATTTTTTGAGGAAACAGTAAATATTTTAGTACAGAGAACATGAGAAGTGCTGTAGTACGTGTAGAAGGATCATAAATCTGAATTTATGAGTACCAGTAAAATATTCTTTTGACACAGTTTTATGAAACGCCCGTGTAAAAACGATATGATGTTGAGTAGGTAAGTCTCACATTCACATTTCTTTTGTTAGGATTTATTTTCAAAACATTTGAAAGCGAATCGTCGAATGTAACTTACCCAAGTTCAGGGAAAAAGGCAGCGTTTCTTCAGCTAACTTTTCACGGAGCACCGAAGGAATCTAACTTTAAGTCAACAACGGGAGTTTCCATCAAGATAATTGGGTTGATGGTCAAACTCAATTCAATATTGAGAGTAGGTCTTTCTTCAGGTCTAATGAACATTGAAGTCAGGCAACTGCTAGTATTTGAGTAGCGGATATTAGCTAAGTGTAGCTGGAAAAGTCGCAAACCCATACACAAACCGATGTTTCTGACTCGTTTTCGTGCAAACACTAATCTTACGCCAGCGACATAAGAGTTGGTTTTGCACGACAACGAAGACCAAACTTCTATTTTCCTTTTCCGAGTAGACACCCTGATATTCAATATTAGAAAAGCCACCCGAAATATTGATTTATCACAGCTTATTTAGATTATATAATTTGCTGCAGTATTTACCTTAATTTCGAATCAGATTTTAATATAAACAAAAACCACAAGCGTTTACCAATTAAGACTTTACGATGAATCGTTTACGAGAATCGTAAAACCATTCAATTACCTATTGGATGAAAGTAATGAAGTAATTTTATGAGGTCCATCGCAAATAGCCTAAATTAATGTTTTAATTTAAACAAGTGGCGTGGCTTGTTTATCCATATCATATTAATTTATAAAATCAGGTCGCTTCTCTGACAAGCGTTTTCACTTTCAAACGGATCCCCAAATTTTAATTCCATACACCTTTTCGTAACTTGTTCGTTAAACTATGCATGATAAAAACACGTACATACAACGTAGAATGTCTAACACACGAGAGATTTCATAAAATATTTTTGCAACAAACCTGAACTTTGACGAACTTCTATTTCACGGAGGTCAAATAAAATAACCGCTCCGTTCAGTAGTCGTGTAAAAAAATATTGTGGTGTGCAATATATAATGTATGTCGATGGTGGGATGTCCAATAACCTGTCCTTTATAAGGTGACGTCTATCCTTTATTGAAGTAAATGTAGGGCAGGTGGTCGATTGATCTTTTACGATGCCCCATTAAAAGGTAAAGCGCCCCTTTATATAAACCGGCTAAGTGCGAGTCGACTCGCACAGGACGGGTTCCGTTCCATACTTGATATACTTTCACACAAGAGGGTTCATCTTTTTTTGAGGAGTCGGAAATAAGCAAAAAGCAAACATGACGTCACGGTCATCCATACAAGTGCTGAACGCGCCCAACGTTGCTTAATATCGGTGAACGATGCTCAACTTGGTATGGATGTTGCCTCCTCAATTATTAAATTTATTTGACAAGTGTAGAGCAAAAATATCCAAAAAATCTATTTTTTTGTGTCCCTAGCTCCTTTTAATTTTAATATTTATATTATTTTTTCTATTTGTTGTTATACATAGCGACAAGAGAATTAAACACTCTTATGAAAATTTTACCGGTTCATGAGATACTAGTAAAGACCGCTGATACGGACAGCTGGACAGACAGCGGAGACTCGGTAATAGGGTCCCGTTTTGACCCTTTGTTTACGGAATCCTAAAAACGAGTTTAACTATAAATGTCTTGATATCATTGCTGACAGGGGCATCTGATATGAAAATTGATATTTTAATACAATTAGAAGAGAGATAATATTTTCCTCTGCTCACAAACAAAAGCAATGAAACTGTTCTGAACAAAAGTGTGATCATGAAATTCTGCAAAAATTACGTACCGTTCAGGTGAGTTCCTTGAACATTTCATATTCTACGACTATGTAAATCAAACCGATCTCAGTTGCAAACTTTAAGATGAAATGTAAGAATTGAGCCACGGGTAATATTACTACACTGAGTTAACTCGTTAAAAACTTTGAACTTGGTATGTTCTAAAATGAATCCAAAATCCTCCAAGGTACAATAAACTGGTGGAAGTTAGCGGAGTTCACAACCGACGACTAAGTAAATCTTTACGAAGCGCCGACATTTCAGCAAAGTTAAAGTCGCTTGGTAACTGAATTAATCATACATGGCATGACGACGAGAAAATGTGAATTCATTTTGTATTCAACGGCTGGCGTTAGTTAATATAATTGCAAAAGATGTACATAATTTGTTAAAAGGATTTCTTGTAGATCTTCAATAAGCTTACTGGTAATTATAAATTTTAAGCCATTGGATTTCCGTCAAATATAAAGTTAATATAACTGCAAAGACGTACATAATTTGGTGATATGTATTTCTTGTAGATACTCTGAGGTACCTTCTTGAAGCTGTTCTAGTATTTATCAATTTGTATCTTCATTAATTTTAAGCCTTTGGTTTTCTTTTAAATATTCTTTTATATAAATACCCCGCGAACTTGGTGAGCCAGCGAGAACTACATAGTTATGTCGTCCAAACTTCAATAATGCTGTTGCAGAAAATAGAGTAATATCGCTCACAACTTTGCAATAAAATTACTATAAGTTCAAGAAAATTAATAAAATCAGGGGAAATAATTCGTTTAGTTTTGTAATTTGTTGCAGTTATACTATACGGTCTCCAAATGAACATACTAAAGTCCTCAAGGGGGGCGTGTGCCGAGGGTGTAAAAGGGGCTTAAAGGATTTTTTTCTTCAAATTTTTGCTCCTATCTCGAATATATGTACGGATAGCATATGATTAGTTCTGAAAAAAGTTTTCAATTAAAATTTCTTACAAAATTGGTCATATTTATTTTTGTGTTATATATAATACTTTAGGAGCTACATGAAGTTAACGAGGAGATAAAATATAGACGATTTAAGAATTTATTATTATTTTTTTACTTCGTCATATTCGTTTATACTATAGATAGTAGGTATGGATAACAATTGAGACATCATTACCCCAATAGGAAACCCCTATACGAAACGTTTAAATTCAACGGCTCCCCTAGCTCAACTATGTTAGCGGATAGTTCCTGGATATATTCATGATCCTTAAAGTTCGCATTAAGGCCCGGGTACACGTACACACGTAAGACATCCTACATTTATCGTAAATGTTATTAGGAGCAGGTGAGTTAAATTTGTCGCACAACTGGAAAACACCGCTGCAGCATAGAACAAAAATGTGTATTTAAATACATAGATGTTTTTTTTTTATATTGACGGCATGAAATGAAAGACAGCTCGCGACCACTCTTTTGAAGAATTTTCATTTCATTTCATTTATTTATTCTCAAACAATATTTCACTCTTTTGAAGAATTTTCATTTCATTTCATTTATTTATTCTCAAACAATATTTCAAATTGTGTCGGATATTTCACTTTGCACATCTTATTGACTAGAGCGTACTTAATTATAACATTGTTTGTTACTTACCAAACTAAATAAAATACAATACGGAGAATTGGAGTACAATAATTAGTACCTAAGTCTAGAAGACCTAAGTCTTCATTATAGACGAGAGATAGACGAGAAGACTAGAGCCTAACCTAACCTACAAGCTTGTGGGAAGCCAATCTGTCACTGACATTTTTACGTTTCTAAAGATTACGAATATAAGCATATATAATATTTGAATGCCGGTTTTTGTGATGTGTGGTAGCGATATTGGATTAAATAAGCGCAGAGCTAAATCCTGCTAAAGCGTCAACCTTGTGGCATTTACGATCCCGTAAGTAGCTCTTTTCATTTGTCGTTTACTACTTCAGCTGCTTAGTTTGGATTTGTAATATCGTAAATTTAAGACTTTCAGACATTAAAACTTACATAGCTATTGCCTAGTTACAAGGTATAGACATTGCTAAGACGTACACAAGGATAATCACACCACTTTCCAGTCCATTTTGTAGTAGCAATTAGTATGTAACTACAACCAGTCTTTTCATTGGCTTAATTATTCAATGCGCGGGCCTTCATGCCTCGGGCATATTTGAAAGACAAAGTGCGGTAATAAAGGGCACGCCACACCAACTTTCATTTTACAGTGGCGACAGCCATATTGAAAATCACAGCTGACGAGCTACCTTTACCTGCTGAAATGCTGACCTACTTCAACAAAAGCTTTAAAAAGGTATAATAATGGGCTTTGTATTCTAAATCAGTGAACAGAAAACTGATCTCGTTCCATCCGTACGAGTGGGACGTTATATGTAAGATCTGTATAATAATATGTATATGCAAATTCAGTGCGATGGATACAGCATGCATGCATATATGACAAATACTGAGGTGAGATCCTGAAATATGGCTTAGACTAGTTTAGTAACTTACGGATACAAAACAAACACGCTGTAATATTGTAACTGTATGGTTCAATAAATATCGCGAAAAAGGGAGAAGGCTGGAAGGATGATTCTGAAGGATGATTCATTTGCAGTTGTTTAGAGGCTAATTCCAGGGCGATCCCATACAAATTATATTCCCGAAATTTTATTCTTTCAAAAATACTTCTCGAATTTCTGTCTTGCAAGGCGGTTTTAAGTTTTTAAAAACAATAAAATTATATGATAAGTTTTTTGTAGAGAATCGTAGAAATTAAGACGGACAAATTTTCAAGAGTTTTTTTACTTCAGATTCAGTCTCTTTTATCCAATGAATCTCAACCTGAGACGGGTCGCGGGCTTTTCCCGAGAGTCTCAAATGGGTATCCATCGTACTTAATTCGATTATTGTACTCGAATTCTAGGTTAAGTGCCTAGTTATAACACCAAGCTGGCAAGGCAAGCCGGCAACATAATATATATATTCAAATATATGTGACATGTGATATTCAAGTTCATTTCACCTTGCGAATATTGCAAGCCGTCTGTTTTATTTACTTCAGCTGCTAATGATAATCTTAGGCGTTCAATAGGCTGAGAGCGATGAACCTAGCGTGCCCTCATAGAATAGTCCGACGCAAGTAGAAGGAGCTTGTGCACAATGCTGTAATTTAAATTAATATCAAGTGATTGAATTACTTTTTCAAGAAAGCTTTCAACTTTTAATTACTTTTTCTTGATGACGCTTGCTTAATAAAAGAAACTTGCTAATGTGGGTTCAGTGATCTTCGGATGAGCTTCGTGAATTTAATCTTAAATGAGCTCAGGTCTGCTAAGCAAGGCTATAAATTGCCCGTTCTCCACACGTCTAGAAAGGACAACCATTTGTCTTACCAACAAGTCACGAGGGATTACTCTCGATACGAGATAGTGCTAAAGGTCAAATTGCCCCTACAGACCTTTCGCTTTATGAGCAGACAATAAAACAAGCTCTTTATCACAACACTCCCGCGAAATAAAACCGGTTTACATCAGAGTGACAAGCTCTTTATCACAACGTTCCCGCGAAATAAAACCAGTTTACATCAGAGTGACATAAAGATAAAAGAATACAGGATCCATTTACCCGCGACAAAATAAAACCAAAAAGTTTCAAAAGTTCGAATAGTCTTGGGGTTTATATTATGAATGAGAACACTTCCCGGAACAAGTTTTAAAACTTACAATAGCACACTCGGGGCGCAAGTTAGACATGGACCGCCAAACTCGCAACGAAATAAGTCAAGATAAAACTTTTGCTAAACTTGCGTCTTTCAAGGACGGTTTTATGCATATCGATTCCATGAACGAACGGACATCGAACCGCGGAACGAGTTAAAAATACCAGCACAAGCCGGGGCCAGTCGACCGGCATCTGCGGGCACACCGGTCGGACTAGTTGGCGGGCCACATGCGTTTGTTTACTATCGGCGGATCGCGGCCGAAAGAACCGGCTCGGACGCAGTCCGCGCGGCCGAACTGTCTGCACCACACTCAGAGAAATTCAAGAAAACTTGCATTCGGGAAAACTTACGCCGTATCCCCCAGTCCATGTTTGTGAGCTGGCGGGTCGGGACTCTCGCGCGGCGTCTTCCAAGCGACTGCCGCGCTTCCTCCCGCCTCCCGTCGTCAGTTCCCATTGGACGCGAACATATTGTCCGAACTCAGCGAAGTCATTTCGCGGAAACTGCGGTCTTGGAGAAGCATCACAATAAAACTTGAAGATTAAACCGAGTGTTAGAGGAGTGTTCACCGTTTAATGAGGCAATTAACCTAGACTTAGATTCTAGGTCAAGAGCTTTTATAGGTGCGATGTACGCTATTTATTGAGACAATGTTTTAAAGCCAACGTAAAAGAAATCATTAGCTTTCGTAAAAACAACTTTGGGAAAGGAGAATTGATTACTTTTCTAGCATAATGATTTAGTAGTATTTAGTTTTCTTTGTTAGAGCTATAGTATAGTAGAGTTTACCTACTGTACAGTCAAATTACCCTTTGCAGGTTCCACACACAACGCTTCCATGTCCCATGCTATCATAAATCAAACTCGCCAGACCAGAAACTTCATATTTAAGAATGATCTAAAGTACTTTAGTAGCGCACAGTTAATAATGATGTAGTTGCTCAACTTGGTTCATTTGTAACCGTCAAGAAAAGAAATATAGTAGGCCAACTTTTGCGCGCGAAACCACTTGCCTAACGTACCTCTACATTCTGCACCCGGTAAAAAGTATAGGGATACTTTTGTTGCGAACAGTTTGTAACAGAAAGTGTAGGTAGTAAGTAGGTTAATTTGATATACTTCACAAAAAAGGCTTTTTTTAAATAACGTATATAACTGCATAATCGTAAATAAAAACGACTTGGTCGTCTATTCGCAGACGTGAAACTCGCGGACGTCCGCGAGTTGGCACCTTCTGATTTTAACTATTTTTCTTGTCGTCAACTCGCGGGATTGTGATTGTGACATGATGTATACGTTTTAAGAGAATTAATAAAGGGTCCAAGTTTAAATGAGCAAAAAGTTCAAAAACCATATTGTCTGAGAGACAATATGGTTTTTGATATACATACATTATTATAAAACAACATGACAATGTATACAAAACTGCTTCTTCCTAATAATATCAC
Source organism: Eupithecia tripunctaria (assembly GCA_955876795.1). Lineage (NCBI taxonomy): Eukaryota > Metazoa > Arthropoda > Insecta > Lepidoptera > Geometridae > Eupithecia > Eupithecia tripunctaria. The sequence goes on from OY041604.1 coordinate 3,573,917, forward strand.
GAATCAACAAAACAGCAATAAGTCAAGAATGCTTTATTACCTCTAGAAGATGAGGATATCTGTGAATAGGCAAAGTTAAAGCAACACATGTCATGGTAGATACCATTGTAATAAATAATTTTAGTGTTAATATACTTATACCACAAGGTAAGAACATTTTAAGCAGACAGACAGATTCCAATTTTATATGTCGGACATCTGACTCAGTTCGCCATCCGTCTATCTCCGTATCCTCGAATCCCATGTCCGGTGTAATGATGAAGGAGTGTTACCGCGCAATTTGTTACGTCCTATTTCCCGATGGAAATTGAACCGTCCGAATTCTTTTGAGGGAAAATGAGGCGTTCGTGTAAAGGAGTAATTCGCAAACGGCGGGTAATAGGCGATCCATTCATTATAGGAACTTCTTGCGTTTCGACATTTCTAATGGTTGGTATTCTGAGATAATACCAACCTATTCATGGTTTGACCTTTACTCGTAACCAAAATAGTGTTCAAACCATACTTATGAATCAAATGGAGCGTAGGTATACCTACGCCACGGAGAATACAAAAAAGACGGCCATCACAAATCGTAAAAAATACGATATCATCCTACTAATAATATAAACGCGAAAGTTTGTAAACATGTATGTATGTTTGTTGCTCTTTCTCGCAAAAACGACTGAACGGATCGGGCTGAAATTTTGCATAGAGGTTTTGCATACTAGGCACCTATAACACCACTTTTTAACCCAGATTCGGAAAATGTAAAAAGTCTAGTGAAATTGTACATTAAGTTCAGCTCCGATCAGACCGATCGGAGCTGATTTTAATGTTCTCATTTATTTAAATAGGTAATTAGTTTAGTTTGGTAAATAAGTTAAATCTGTTTAGTTTTTTATAATTTTTATAAGTGTATTTTTTTCTGGAGTTCTTCTAGTTGGAGCGACATAATCGCAATGTGAGCTCTTTAAATAAAGATTAAAAAAAAAAACAATTATCAGTTCCCGTGGGATAGGTGTGCGAAGCCGCGGGGCGCAGCTAGTTTCCTAGAAAGGTTACCTACCTACTGAGTTGTTGACTGACCCACGTCTAAGAGTGGCCGAAAAATGCATCGAGACGAAACGCAAAAGATTTTTGCTATAATGATTATGTTCCAGATACCATTCGCCAGGACCGCTCTGGCGCAAATTGAATTATAATGTCAAATTCAAAACGAATATTTGAGAGACCGGATTTATTTTGTACAGTCTTCGGCAGTTTACCGCAACCTCAACCGCCTGTATTGGTCCACTGCTGGACGCAGGCCTCCTCCTGATAAGCGCCTAGTGGCGTTTATCTCATAGAGGGTAATGCCCATAATCCCCACGCTGGGCATGCTGGTTGGGGATCGCAGTTTGTTGGTATAATTGTTCTGCGGGGGGCGCTGCTGCCGCCCCCCGGGGTAGGTGGAATATCCCTTAGTCGCCAGATGTTAAAGATATTAAGTACAGTGAAATACCATTTTGCTCCAAAATTACACAAATCGACCACCGCGTTCAGTCTTCCGATAGACATAAAAGGCACAAAACAGTAAAAAAGTGCAATTTGGTGCAACTGTCCTACTCAGTAGTTAGGTATGCAGTGAATTCACTTCATATCCGGCCATGTGTAATCGCTTGCTATTTCTGGATGGACATGTCTATCCGGGGATCTATACAACTCTCCTTGGTTTATTTGACTTGGGTTTTGGCTTGACTTGGATGGATGTCGCTGTCAATTATTCTGAGACATCGTAAACAAATTGATGGGACGGCAGCGGCATGTCTAGAAGTTTGTGATCGATGATAAAAGTGGTGAGTGATTGCTAGTTTTATTGAAAATTATTTTAAATACGGATTCAAGTTTTTAAAAAGATTAGATAGAAACTTTTATTTAAAATCATAAAGTGAACCTATAGATAGATAGGAATGTGGTTTTTTTTATTTTCTCTTGATTGTATTTATCAAACTTTGTTTCGTAAATCATAAAATATTTCGTAACGTCGTAGCGCGCAAAAAAGGTAGAGCTTCAGAGAATTTGGGTCAAACTACCGTTTGATGAAGTTTTAACAATAATTTTAGTACTTTCCTGATACGCTAGAAGTTTCAAGTGAGTTTGAGTTCGCTTCATGCTAAACGAAAACAGGATGTTGCTCAAAAATTTGCTAGAAATTTTACAAGAACCAATACTTTGGTAGATTCGATAACTTTTACAAAGTACACCCACGTATCGGTTTTAAGGCGAGTTTATCCCGTTCCGATGGCGCACAATACAAAATTTACATGAACGCGGCATTATCATACAAATTAACCTTGTACCAGCAAATACCAGAGCTCGCCGATACAAAACCGCGCCAACGTAATCTCGTCTAATCGAAACGTGAGCTGCAAAACTCATTTATTCGTAGGTTTAAACAAGCTGCGACCGAATCCATCACAATTTAACGTCTCCTTCCTAAAGTTCACAACACAGCGGATAAATTTAAGGTTTGTTATGATTGTTTAATTGTTTCTGTTCGTTATTCGACTCAATTATAATAGAAACTTTGTAAAGTCAATATGATATGGTAACGATTGATCTTGCTATGAATTATTGAAAAGGTCGAGTTCAAGTCAAAACTATAAGCATTATGATAATGAATAATTTTCAAGAAGGGAGGCTACTGGTATCAAATCAAAGGTTTTGTTCATCTTAAATCAGTTTCAGAAGTCCCTATGGCAGCCGTCTACTCAACTTGGCAAAGCCACTGCCACTGCTACCGTAGCCCCTGATTTATTTACTTTTACTTTTTTATCAAGCTTTGCCAGCTTTTTACTGAAGAAAGGTTTGAAGGTACCTCAAATCTAAATGTCTAGCTAGATAATGTCCATTCTTGAAAAAATAAACCGTTAAATTCGCGTTAGATAAAAATAGCAAAACAAGTCTAATCTGGTTTCCAGCTATTCATGTAAACAACTTAAATAGACATTCTTCAGGCAGGGACTTAAAGAGCTGAAATGCAATAACAGCCACTCGATAACCCCTCGAGACAGCGGCGGGGGGCGGGTTGTTGTGTTGAAGAGACGATGTTGTACAACTCTATTTGACGTCGAAGCGATGTGGCGGGAAATCGAAGATGTTGTGGATAGAAGGTTCTATTTTCTGGAGAAGCATATAGCATAGAGATAGATCTGTGTACTTTTTCTCCAGCTCGGTTTAGAGAGCAGCTTTTTGTAAAGGAATTGAAATGGTTTAGTCGATATACGTTTAAGAGAACCGTAAAACGCGGAGCCAGTAATTCGATAAATATAAAATTCGTTATGTGAATTGAACCAAATATACAACAGAGCTCTAAATTCTGAAGCAATACAGTATCGATAACCGAGTGCAATTCTCAGAGAATAAAAGTTGAGAGATCTGTAATAAGATCAGAGGGAGAATCAATACCCTTGAGAATTTGAGAAGAGCAGGCCCCGACTATAGTACGAACTATGAAAACAATGCTACAAAAACTCAACGTGGTAGAATAAATAAATAATGCTGCACAATCCACACAGCATCATTTAGAAGCCAGGTAAGCAGAGCTTGTTTATGGGTACTATCTTACTGGTATATTTAATACAATAAAGATGAACGAACTACTTGAACTAATATCGGCAGACCGTACAGACATTTGTCCAGTTTTGGGGATCGAACCAGCCAACTACTGCGTCGCAGGCGGACTTTCGCCCACTGCGCCCCTAAGGTCGTCAGTAGACAAATCATTCGTATGTTAAAATATTCGGAGTAAATCAAAATCGAAGCGTAGAAATAATTTTGTTATAGCATTAATAATAAGACGTCAATATTGTACGCATTATGTATAATTTTTAATGTACATTATGTAAATTACAAACAATAAATTAAAAGTAAAATCTAACAAACATTTGTTTACTTTTTTAAAGTCATAGGGAATCCTATTTTGCAGACCGTACCAAAGCGTCAGTGAGAGAGAGTTATTCGAAGCGAGGTGCAATCTCAGCTTGGTTGAGTTGTAGTATCGTAGATACGGAGATTACCATCATATGAGTTTACTTCTGTAAAACATAAGCTTCTTAATCTACCTAGTATCTGCATATGTATGCAGTATCTGCAGATGTTTGTTGCCGGTGTTTTTTATCTATCTATCTATATATATTTATAAATGAATTGCTGTTCGTTAGTCTCGCTAAAACTCGAAAACGGCTGAACGGATTTATCTTATCTTGGTCTTGAAATGTTCTTGGAGGTCTAGGGAAGGTTTAAAAGGTCATAAAATAAACGCGTGCGAAGCCGCGGGGCGCAGCTAGTGTATGATAATTTTTTTTATCTATCTAGTATATTGTGATAAGTATATCATTTATCTATTAGCCATAACACAAGCTCTGCTTTGCTTGGGGCTAGGTGATGCTGTGTGAGTTGTCCAACATTCTTTCTTTATTTCTTACGCTGCTAATAAGATTGAACTTTTATTTGGTAACCGCACTCAACCTGAAGAAGTCCCTTGTAAATGTATGAAACCTTAGTGTTCTTCTAACATAAATAAGGTTCGTAGTTAACCCACTTAATTTGTGTTGGACCCGAACTCATCCTGAACCAGTCCCTCGTAAAGGGATGACGTTGGTGTTCTACCAACACAAAAAATGTTCGCAGTTAACCCCCATACATCCGTAATCAATTCGACAAATTATAATAGTTTTTAACCGACATCAAAAAAGGAGGATGTTCTCAATTCGACTGTATTTTTTTATGTTTCTTACCTCAGAACTTTTGACTAGGTGGTCCGACTTTCATGATTCTTTTTTTATTTGATAGCTGGTGCTTCCTGTGTGGTTTTAATTTGGTCCAATTCTGACCATTCATGAAAAAACTATATAAATGAAGTCGGTTTATAGTTTTTTTAAACAAAAACAATTATTAATGAAAAATACATCAGCAAGAATAAAACACATGGGACACCAAAAAGGCAGTAACATTATTCCTGCGTGATTTTAACCATCGTTTAATCGAGGAACTGCAGTGAGCTAAGACTTAGGCAGAAGTAACTTTTCAATAACTCAGTTCAATTTCGGCTGCAACTTGAAAGCGGGCGCCACCAACTCCATTAGAGACGACCTAATTTTCTTAGCGCTAAAGGTAGCAGCACACGTATCAACACGGAAAAGGATCATTGCTGAATCAACTGTAGCTGTTTAACGTTTTTATTATTAAAGTGCTGGAGCCCTCACACTCCCCAGTGTAATTTTGCTCGTTTTTTCTTTAGTTTTTCTAGCTGGTTACCTATTGAACTCCATGCCGAATTTAGGCTAAGGCGCAACGGATACCTGCCTCAAGACAGTGCACAAGTGTGTGCGCAAACACAGGTGCACTTTCTATTCCCTCACTTTTAAAATCCAATAGAACGGGAGCCCGACACGACCGGGGAAAGGATAGCCGCAGGACCAACGACTTAGCGTACTTTCCTGCCTTCAAAATTAGCTTACCAACTTAAAAAAGTAGTTAGCAGAATCACTTAAAATCAGTAAAGTTTCACCGCTTTTTAAAGGAAAAGGAAATGCACAAGATTTGGACGCCTATCGCCCAGTAGCCATCATACCAGCAGTGGCAAAAATACTGGAAAATGGTCTGTGCTCGAGAATAGTTGAATACCTTAATTCTTTTCAAGCACTATCCGATCACCAGTATGCGTATAGAGCAGGTCGATCAACTACCTCACTCACTCGTGAAGTGGTCCGCCAAGTCCTGGACGCTCGAGAAAGGAAGCAGCACGTCGCTATGCTGTGCTGCGACCTTTCCAAAGCTTTCGACGTGGCGGACCATGGAATCTTACTGATGAAGCTCCGCGTGAACGGGCCACTCATGTTACTGCAAAGTATGATGGTGGGCCGATCACAGGTTGTGGCTGGAGCCGGTGGCTCCGTCAAATCAGATCCACTCACACTGACAATGGGCGTCGCGCAGGGATCAGCTATTTCCAACGTTCTATTCTCACTGCTGCTGAACGACCTGCCAGATGCCATAGATAACGCTGAGATTAGGATGTACGCGGATGATGTAGCGGCGATAGTCACAGCGCCATCTGTTGACTTACTAGAACAAAAGTTGAACGATGTCGCCACACGAGTGGCACGCTGGTTTAGCGACAATGGGTTAGTCCTAAACTCATCCAAAACGCATTTCATGTGAAGTACCTAACCTACTGTAATGTAAGCTATGTATGAATAGTTAGTAAGTAGCATCTAATCTATGTCATTGTGCGAGCATAGCACTTTTAGTTTACTTTATTACATTCAATATACGACCATGGACAAATAAGGTTGTTTCCTTAACACCCTTCAAAACCACCCTCTAAGTTACAACACTTCATGGCGACCCTGCCGAAAATTTAATACCATCTTAGTGACCAAAAATTATATCAAAATGTGCCGATCAACTATTGGAAAAGAAGAAGTGTATATTTCTGAAAACGCCGGAGGAAATATGAAGGCAACTCTATCAGACATCGGAGGACATATGGACCGTATGACCATTGTGATGTCCGTCATGTTGGCGATTTTGGTGACTCTGTTCCTATACTTCGCGGTGCGTATGTATAAAAAATGCCATGGCCGCTGGATGCAGCAGGAGATGGCTATGAGCAGAATGGACCGCTTCCGAGCATCATTCCGCAGGCGGAACCCAGAAGAAACTAATTAAAATAAGATGTGAATTTAGGTATGTGAGTGCAGTGAGTGTTTAAAATAGTGCGTACAGCTACCCTAACCTATACCCACCTAACGTACCAGTGTATTTTTCGAAAACTTTTTCGGCACCTACCTACGTCATTTGCTAGTAAGTGGAACAAACATTTTTTTTTTTATTGGACCTTCGATAATTTTTGGTGATCGACCTTGAAGACCCGATGAACAGTTTTATGAAGCGATAATATAACTTTACGTAAAATGGTGCAAAAGACTCAGTGAACTTGATACCGCGCGTTCAAAATCGCAAGCGCAGCACATTCCGTGGACATTGGCGTAAATGGTTAACTTTAATGAATGATTTTGCTAGAATATTTTATATTAGGTATGAACGTAAGCTAAGTCTTGTTTATGAAAATAGGTATGTATAACGTTTTAGATAAGTACTGTTACTAAAGGCCGCTCTACACTTAGCCATTGAAGAAAATGTTTGTTGGAAAAAGTTATGATTGATAAATTGATAGAATTTTGTTTTGATTTAGTAAGTATAAGAAAATATTTGATTAAAAAAGGCCAGAGTAGGTATACATGTAAAAGTACTGCGACAAAGTTATCCGAAGCTAGCGTGATTTTTGATAAGTGTAAGGAAATAATTTTGAATTTACAGACGAGCAAAAATGAAGAGTTAGTTTCGTCAGCGACAGAAACTTTTGAAAAAATTAAACAGACATACGAGGAAATTTGTAGTTTGTGTGGAAGGCAGAAATCAGACAAAATGGAGTTTGATTTAAAGGTAGCATGTAGTTTGATTCCAGTCATGGATGGCGCAGAGTCGACTACCAAACGGATGATTGACTCTATCGAGATGTACGCGAACATGATTGACGACGCAGGTAAGATTTTGTTGATTACTTTTGTTACAAAAAGTAGGCTCAGTGAAAACGCAAAATTGCGCTTGTCTAGAAACTATGTGTCTATTGACTTATTGATAAGGGACCTAAAATCAAATCTTTTGCCGAAAAAATCATTTATGGCTTCACAAACTAAATTACAGGTAATCAAACAAGGTTCTATGTCTATTGATGATTATGGGACAGAGATAGAAAAATTGTTTACTGAAATGACTATTTCACAGGCTGGTAATGACCCTAATGCGTATACTGTACTAAGGCCGATTAATGAAACAACTGCAATAAAACGTTTTTCAGACGGTTTGCGAAATTCCAAGCTCTCTACTATCATAGCAGCCCGGAACTACAGCAGTCTGGCGGATGCTATTCAGGCAGCCAAGGACGAAGAGACGCCGTCATCGCCAGGTACACAGCCGATACCAGGTAATAATGTCATGTATGCATCTAGGCAAGGACGAAATTTTGTTAATAGAAGACAAGGACGTGGTTATCAATACCAAAGAGGTAATAATAATAACAACAACTATGGTCAAAATAGCAACAACAATAGGTATGGTCAATACGGCAGTAACTATAATCGTGGACAACCATCACGTGGATCAAATTGGACTCGCTTTGGCCAAGGCCAAAATAACAATTATAGAGGCAACCATCCTCGTAGGCCATCATCAACATATTATGGCAATGGTATGCAGCGAGGAAGAGATAGATTTGGCTATGGAAACAACAACTATCGCGGAGGTAATCGTAATGTGTATGTAGCGGAAGAACAAGCTGGTAGACCAGGTGACAAACAGAAGGTTGAAGGAGAAGCTTCTGCTAGTGAGTTTTTTCGATCTTAAACATTTCATACTAACATGTAACAGCAATGCAAAATTTATAGTATGTTATGTTAATAATATTAAACACTATTGGCTTATTGATACTGGCGCTACGTTATCAGTAGTTAAGAGAGGAGTACTACCAAATAATGTACAAATATATCAAGACAATACTATAATAAATGGTATAGGAGGACAGAAACGTTCCTTAGGTTCTGTTAATTTAAATCTAAAAATTAAAAAAGAAGTAACGTTTACACATAACTTTGTGGTTTTTGATACATTACCAATGAAAGCTGACGGTATTTTAGGTTTAGATTTTCTCAAAAAATATGGTGCAAACATTAATTTAAATAAAAATACTGTAATATTAAATAACAACGGATATGACTACGAACTAGAATTCATTGAAAGTAAAGAAATAATGAATTATAACTTAACGATTCCAGCAAGATCAGAATCTATACATTATATTTACCTTAATAACACCAGTATGAAGGATGAGATGATTGTATGTGGAAGAGAGTTAGCGAAAGATGTATTTTTAGCGAGTACGATAGCAAAGGTGAAGAATGACAGAATACCAGTCAAAATATTAAATGTCTCGAACAATGTAGTACACTTAAAGTCTTTTGAGCCCTGCATACAACCTTTGAGTGACTATGATATTTGTAATTTCTCCAAATGCGATAAAAACGTAGACAGAGTGAATAAAATTTTAAAAGAAATAAATATAAGTCATTTACCTACAGAAGATAAAAAATCTATACAATCTATTTGTGCTAAATATTCAGATGTTTTCTATGTAAATGGAGATAAACTAACAACCACGAATATATACGAACAATCTATTACAATAAAATCCAATTCTACACCTGTTTATACTAAGCCTTATAGATTGCCACAAACATTAAAACCAGATATAGCTAGAGAAATTAATAAAATGATGGAAAATGATATAATTGAAGAGTGTAACAGCGAATGGTCAAGTCCAGTTTTACTAGTTCCCAAAAAGGATTTAGACGGAAAGGAAAAGAGATGGAGATTAGTAATCGATTATAGAAAATTAAATGAAACAGTGTGTGACGATAAATTCCCATTACCGAACATAAACGAAATTTTAGATTCATTGTCTGGTGCGATATATTTTAGTCATTTGGATCTTCATCAAGGCTACTACCAAGTACCTTTGGACAAAGATAGTCGTAAATACACAGCTTTTACTACCAGCACTGGTCAATTTCAAATGAAACGTTTACCAATGGGATTGAAGACAAGCCCGAGCTCATTTAGTCGCATGATGTCAGTTGCAATGTCAGGTTTATCGTTTGAAAAATGCTTTGTTTATTGTGACGATCTCATTGTTTTTGGAAGAAATTTAGATACACATAATCAAAATCTAATTTGTGTTTTGGAAAGATTAAGGAAAGTTAATTTAAAATTAAACCCAGAAAAATGTGAATTCTTAAAAAGAGAAATTTTATATCTTGGTCATTTAGTCTCTGAAAAAGGAGTATTACCAGATCCTGACAAAACAAAAGTTCTAAAGAATTATGAAACACCTAAAAATTCAGACGAAGTCAAACGCTTTGTAGCATTTTGTAACTATTACCGAAAATTTGTTAATCATTTTGCCGAGATAACAATGCCTTTGAACAAATTGTGTAGAAAAAATGAACCTTTTGTTTGGACAGATGAATGTCAAAGAGCATTTTTAACTTTAAAGAAAAAATTAATTTCCTCACCTATTTTACAATATCCAGATTTTTCAGAAGAGAACGAATTTATTATACAGACAGATGCATCAGGAAACGCTATTGGTGCTGTACTATGTAACAAAGATCTTAGACCCGTAGCTTATGCTAGTAGACCTTTAAATAAAGCAGAAAGAAATTACCCTACAATTCAAAAAGAGCTTCTTGCTATTGTTTGGGGTGTTAAATATTTTAGACCGTATGTTTATGGTAGAACTTTTACTATATTAACAGACCATAAACCACTAATATATCTTTTTGGAATGAAAGATCCTTCGACAAGACTTTTGAAATTCAGATTAACTTTAGAAGAATATGATTTTAAAGTAATTTATATAAAAGGAAAAGACAATGCAGTTGCAGATTTCTTATCAAGAATAAACATAACATCTGATGAACTTAAAAGTATGCAAGAGAAAGTAGTGAATTTAATGACAAGAGCGCAGAAGAAAAGAATGAATGAATTAAATGACAAAGTTAACGATAGTGAATCTACGGATCTTAGTAAATCCACTGATAATTGGCCTGATCAACCAAGAATTGTAGATTTATTAAGAAAACCGAGTGAATCTGTTGAAATGACATTTGTGGAAGGAAGTAAGATAAATAAACTAAGAAAAGACAATGTTATAAATCATGAGCGTGAATGTTTTTCATACGCAGCGAAAAATAAAATGTTGTACATAAATCTTGATTTTAAGGCGCATTATACGCGAGTCGAATTTGTGCAAAAATTGAGTTTATTTTGTAAAAAGATGAATATAAATGAAGTATGCGTTATTAAAGATGAATTTAATATTAATATAATAAAGAATATTTGTGATGAAATAAAGTTACAGAAGGACTGGTCCGGACCACGAGTATGTATATTAAGAGGAATAAAAAGAATAACAGAACAAAACGAAAAAACAATTATAATGAACGATTTTCACTTATTACCATCAAGTGGGCATGCAGGCATTAGAAGAATGGTTAATACAATAAAAAGACGTTACTATTGGCCAGGTATCGAAAAAGATGTCACTGACTATGTCAAAAAATGTCCTAAATGTCAAAAAATGAAATATGGACGTTACATTAAGGAGCCTATGGAAATAACCACAACGGCTTCCTCAGCATTTCAAAAAATATACTTAGATGTAGTAGGACCTTTAGATAAGGATGTAAACGGAAACTGTTATATTTTGACTATACAATGTGAATTAACAAAATTTATCCAAGCTATTCCTATGAAAAATAAAGAAACCGTTACTATTGCCGATGCATTTGTGACACATTTTATTTTAAGGTTTGGAGTTCCTGAAACTATTGGCACAGATCGAGGCACAGAGTTTATTTCTTCAACTATGGAACAGGTATGTAAAATTTTAAATATTGAAAAACTATCTTCAACAGCTTACCATCACCAATCCATAGGAGCCCTAGAGAACACGCATAAAAACCTAGGAGCATTTTTGAGAATTCAGTGTGAAAATTACACTGACACATGGAGTTATTGGCTTCCATTTTGGAGTTTTAGTTTTAATAACACAGTACATAGTGGAACTAATTACACGCCATATGAATTAGTTTTTGGAAAACTCTGTCGCATACCTTCTAACATAAGTGAATCAGTAGAACCATTGTATAATATTGATGATTATCCTTTACTACTAAAATATAGATTACAGATAGCAAATGCTGAAGCAAAGAAAAATGTATTAGCTAGTAAATATAAGAGAAAAGAAACGTATGATAAATCAGTTAACTCTGTTAGATATAAGAAAGATGATTTAATTTTGTTAAAAAATGAAACTGGCCGTAAATTGGACACAATATATAAGGGTCCTTATTTAGTATTAGAAGATTTAGGTTGTAATGTTAAAATAAGTTATAATAATAAGATTGAATTAGTACATAAGAATAGAACTAGACCTTTTTACCAATAATTATTTGTTTGTACTTTTGTCTTTATCTAAAAATATGATAATTAAGTTTGAATGTAAGAAATTTTATCATAGCCTAACAAAAAAAATTGTTGATTAATTTTTTTTTTCTTTGCCCTCGGAGGTGAAGTACCTAACCTACTGTAATGTAAGCTATGTATGAATAGTTAGTAAGTAGCATCTAATCTATGTCATTGTGCGAGCATAGCACTTTTAGTTTACTTTATTACATTCAATATACGACCATGGACAAATAAGGTTGTTTCCTTAACACCCTTCAAAACCACCCTCTAAGTTACAACACTTCTGCCTGTCTGGCCATATGACCCGAAGAATTGTTGTTTCTGTCAATGGAACGACTTTGAACCAAGTAGGTGTCATAAACTTTCTTGGATTCGAAATAGACAGGGGCCTTACGTGGGAATCGCACATAGATAAGCTCTGCGGAAGACTGGGTGGTGCTTGTTTTGCTCTTAGCCGCCTATCTAGGTTCCTACCAAGGAACGTAGTAAGGTCGTGCTATTTTGCTACAGTGCATGCCATAGTCTTGTACGGAGCGGAGCTATGGGGCCGTGCTGCCGACTGGGAGCGCGCTTTCCGAATGCAAAAGCGCGCGATTCGGGCCATAGTCAAAGTATCGCGACGAACTTCAGTACAGCCATTCTTTAAAGAGCTAGGAATTATGACTCTTCCTTGGGTAGTCATTTATCAAATTGCCATTTATGTAAGGACTAACCTAAGTTCATTCACTAGGCTTGGGGATCACCACCGGTACGAGACGCGCCGGGCTAAACAACTCGCACGGACGGAATGCGCACAAGCTCACTAAATCCAAAAAGCTCACTTACATCATTGGGCCGGACATCTACAACCGGCTACCAACTTCCATTACTGCGGCTCCCAACTTGCCCATATTCAAATCAAGGTTAAAAAAGTGGCTTGTCGAGCAGGCCTTCTACACAGTGGAAGAGTTTCTGTGCCTAAAGGTTTACCCTACCTCGATATAATATAATTAGTTCTTAATGTAAGCATGTATTTTTTTTATATTATTCATTTGTTATTTGACTGTAGGTAATGTTTACTTTGACTGTGTAATGTAATTTGTTTATCTCTATACTATTAATTTACTAGTTGACTATAATGTTTAAAGTGACTGTGCAGGTTATTTAATTTAATTGTTGTGTACCCAATTATGTACCAATACCATTTTTGACGTGTATATCATCTTATACCAATAAATGAATCTGAATCTGAATCTGAATCTAGTTACATGTGAGTTTAAATAAGGAACCATTGAATGAGTGACATTGTTGTTTTCACTTACACGTTTTTTCATAGGAAATGTATGGGAATTGTTTTTTTTAATTATTTCCCAAACTTACGATTTGATTTGGTATGTTACTTTGGGAAAAGTGTTCCTGGTTGGAAATAGAGTCGATTAAGACCAACTTGTTTTTTTTTGATAAATGTCATTTTTTGGGCGACCCGTACATTTTTTCAAAAAACTAAAAATGGCAATATTTTTTTCTTCAAAATAAAACAGAAGGTTCCTAAGAACAAAACCTTCTAACTACAAAAGAAGCGGTAGCTACCCTTAAAAGGCCAACAATTTGCCCCATCCTGTATATTGTATATAAGAGAAGTCTGTATGTGTCAAATCTTACCCAACTTATTTTACTGAACGTGGGGATGTTATGATTCGACAAAAAAGGGCCAAGTTTCAGAACTTGCTTTAAAATCCTTAGAATTGATAGGATATTTTACAAGATAAATAATTTTAACATGTGTATACTTATTTATAAGAAGCTACCAGAAGAATTAACGGATTTGAATGGAAACTTATCTTAGAAAAAGTTAGATATTTGGTTGCTTTCATATTGTTTTATAGTGTTAGTAAACGAATACTTAAATTTAACATATTAAAAAAATTATTCATGATAATTGTATTGTATATCTACCTAATAATGACATTAATATTTGCACACCTGCTTGTGGGTCGACACGAAATTGACATTACATAGTTTTAGATCTTGACATGTACCTAATCATTGTATTCTACAAATAAACAATTGATTCTGATTCTTTCTGATGTACAGGGGTGCAGCATCGCCAACTTCCTAACTCCGGGCTGCTACTGTGAATTTTCCTATTGAATTTGTCATTTATTCATATTATTTCACACACCGATCCGTCTCCGTGTTGATATGTGTGCTACAACCTTTAACTGTATAACTGAATTCACTTACTTCTCGTCATATTCATCAGGGCGAGCGGGCACTCGTCGTCTTCTAGGATGTATTCTGTGTTGTCGGACTTGTCTTCCTGATAACAAATAAATATAACTTAATACATTAGGAAATGCTATAAAATACCCCGCGAAGGAATATAATTACTTCAAGGACAAATACTTATTTTTAAGAGACTTTAAAAAGGAGTTGGGTCTCAATTCAACTGTTTTTTTTTTTATGTTAGTTACCTCAAAACTTTTAACTGGGTGGTCCGATTTTCATGATTCTTTTTTTATATGAAAGCTAGTGCTTTCCTTGTGGTCCCATTTAATATGATTCAGTTCTGACAATAGGATCCATGAAAATTCATGAAATAACTATAAAAACTTAAGTAAAACAAAATTAATTACAACAAAACTGGCAGCGAAACTTACGTTGCCACCAAAAATATAAGAAGGTTGAAAATATTTAGTAACAATTCCGCGGAAAAAATTACTAAATATTTTCATCCATAAATTTGCAACGGACTTCCGCAAATGAACGTCTGGATCTATTATGTATCTTACGTAGCCACAGCGGCCAGAGCGGTGTTAACTTGTAATCTAGTACTAAGTATTCTCTTATTTTAGATTTTTTATTTATTGAGAAATAACTAACGTCAATAAATAACTTATTATACATTTGTGTTACTACTTTACTCTGTAAAGATGATACATATTCATGTCAATTTACATATAATATTATGTTAATTTACATAATTTTGTTTTGTGTTGTAATGTTTAAAAATATTTTTTTCATCTTCTACGTACTAAGGTGGATGGGTCGATTTGCTTGCATTAAAAAACAGGATTTAGGATTTTAACTACTAGATGGTAAGAAACTTTGTTAGTCTACTTACGAGTCAAAGTAACCTCCCCAAGAAACAAGTACAAACAGTTTAAATTTTTTATGCTAATAATTGACTAAACAAGTAAATGGCCCACCTGATGTTAATCGATTTACGGTGCCTATAATAGAGCAAGCAAGTATCTCGCAGGGTATATAATTCGCTTACCGAGACTATGGCTCGCGCCTCCCGATTTGTGGGATATCAGGAGGAACGGAACTCAATAAAAATAATTCAAATGTATTCTCGGTGACCTGTTAATGGGGACATCATCATCATCATCGTCGTCAGCCTATACTAGTCCACTGCTGGACATAGGCCTCCCCTAATGAGCGCCATAGCGCCCTGTCTTCAGATTGACGCATCCAGCATCTGCCTGCAGTCTTTCGCAGATCGTCATCCCACCCGATCGTCGTCCTACACTAAGTTTGCCGAGTCGCGTCGTCATTAATGGGGACAGCGAAACTTTAAAAAAATGAATTACCACTGTCCCCATTGATGGTGTCCCTGTTGACGGGGATAGCGTAACTCAACCTCAACCGCAATACTCGGTTACATTTTTGTATGGGATTCCCTTATTGCATGTCCGCATAGGGCTCTGTACTAAATCCCATACAAAAGGAAACGGAGCGGATAACGCTATTGTAATTATTGTATTGAATAAAGGAACTCGGGGCTCAGAACACAGCAATGTTGTTGACGATAACAAAGGCATAATGATAGTCGTCAGCAGATGAGGTTTCATAAATAAAGGATGTCGTGAGAAACATCTATTTCCGAGTTCAGCACTTACCAAAATGGCTAATAAGGTCTATGTAGACGAAATGTTTACCATCTAAACGTGGCTAATAAGGTCTATGCGCTACAGACAAAAACGGTGTCAGACGAAATGTACCATACCATCTAAACGAAACTTTTTTTAAACTTCCGTTATCAGAACGTTTTTATACCTGTGCATATTTATAATAATAAAAATCGAAGTTTCTGAATATTTATTAACAGACAAAAACGGTGTCAGACGAAATATACCATACTATCTAAACGAAACTTTTTTTAAACTTACGTTATCAGAACGTTTATATACCTGTGCATATTTATAATAATAAAAATCGAAGTTTCTGAATATTTATTAATATAAAAACTCTTAAAAAATCGTAGTTTGAGGAATTTATTTCGTCATTCCCTCAGTACGGGAACGCTATTCAATTGCAACTTTGCCTGGCTTGAACCTGTAATCTTGCGCGCCACAAGATCAGGTGACGTCGAAAAACTTTGGGACTTACTTCTAAAAAACTTTGAGTAAGTATCGTTTTAATCGACTTCAAAAAAGAAGGACATTCTCTGAGGTAAACATAAAAAACTACAGTCTAATACTGTAGTTTTTTATGTTTACCTCAGAACTTTTGACTGGCTGATCTGATTTTGACGATTATTTTTTTTACGTGAAAGCTGGTGCTTCTCGTGTTGTCCCATTTAATTTTAGTCCAGTCCTGTTCAGAAAACCGTAAAATTGAAGTCGGTTTATAGTTTTTTAAAACAAACCGAATTATTACGAGTACGGGTACTCTGGTACTTCTTCGATAGCCGATAGAAAGATGGCTACGTTGTCAGAGTAATGTACGAGACGTCTGGATGGAGGATTTACAAGGTCTCCTTCACCTCAAAGCCTGCGTCCAGCAGTGGACGCAGGCTTTGAGGTTATAGTTTTTTTACTTTGTACCATTGCCAAACGTAATGCTATCCAGTATGAAACTATTTTGCTTTGTGTTAAAAACAAAAGATATCGCAAGCCGGAGTCGGCAACTAGTCTCTCCACAGAAAAATCACCCTAGTGGAGGTACGGCGCAAATTTTGCTGACTGTACAAGGTATAGAAGTAAATACCTGAACAATACAGTACTGCAGCGGATCGTGGTGTCCCATTCCATACTTGTCCAGCGTTTCGCGCAGCACGCTGGCTGCGTTGTCGTTGATGGACAGCAAGAGAGTGATGTACGAGACGTCTGGACGGAGGATGCCGCCGTATATCCTCAACGTACCACCTGCAATATAACACAAAAACAAATTACAATAATTGATTTTGTTTAAAAAAACTATAAGCCGACTTCAATTATATGGATCCCATTGTCAGAACTGGGCCAAATTAAAATGAGAGCACACGAGAAGCACCAGTATCAAATAATAATTGATTTTGTTATAAAAAAACTATAAACCGACTTAAATAGTATGGATCCCATTGTCAGAACCATACCGTATTAAAATGGCACCACACGGGAAGCACTAGCTTTCAAATAAAAAAAGAATCATCAAAATCGGAGCACCCAGTCAAAAGATCCGAGGAAAAACACATAAATAAAAAATAGACGTAGACATCGATTTAGAAAAAATATCTAATAAATAACCTTTACAAGAATAGAATAGAATATCATTACGATCCAATGCAATGAGCAACAGGAAAATTGTCGACGCCAATACAACTAATAGAATCGAGCTCAAATATTTCACATAAATATTCTGAGGTTTTTGTTATTATAGTGCGTAAGCCGGATAATTTCTCACACTCCGGATAATTTCTAAGAAATTAAATTAATTATTAGGGAGTACCAACACCATCCTGAATGCATTCTCCAATAAATGGGATAGCCCGTTCCTCAAGCACTGTAATCGCATAATGATGAAGTAGTTTCATCATTAGGCGATTGCAGTGTTTGAAATTACACCGAAATACTCTGTAACACCCGTGAATACTAACATAGACTAAGAACATTTTTGACTAACATAATATGGACCTAAACTGATTTTTCGTGTTGTCTGAAATAAAAAAAAATCATTTTATTTATTTATTTTATTAAGCTATTGCATAGCTTCTATCGCGGGCCTTCAGCGCGGGGACCGAATCCAGAAATTCCGTAACGAAAAAACCTTGACGTTTGTCTCTTTAGTTCAGCAACTCGCCTCTAGATGGCATTGCAATAGCTTTACCGCGGCAGTCCCCGAGTGCCACACGTCTTTTTTATTAACTAAAATCCCAAAATTTTACGACACAAATCGAATTTTTGTCTGGATTTGAACCCTTAGGGGAGAACGCGGGTTCGAGTCCCGTCAAACTCGAAACTTTTTGGGATTTTATTATTATAAAGTTATTACATAAATGGGCTATACTTCTTCATAAACACGCCTGCGAGGCCGCGGGCAGACTACTTCTTTAAAACTTTTAGTAGGATCCAACCATACCTGTGTCAGGTCCGCCATCTTTAGACTTGAACTGCTGCAGCTTTCTACCAAGTTTCTGCTGCCGCCGGCGCCGCATCACCGCCTCGGGGTTACTGATGCTTCGCATGAACGAAGACTCCGGCAGTTCTGCAAACAACAAAATTGTTACATTGTAAATATAAGAATGAGTATATTTAGAAACAATTCTGCTATAAAACCTTGTGCGATAAAATCTAACATATTATATACAAAATAATACATTTATCAAAGTAAGTCGTCGACGTAGACGTTGTTCTTATATTTACAATAGATTTCCGCAAAGTAACGCTTGAATCTACATAATAATATTATGTATTGTTACATTGCTAAGATATTCTTATCGGCGAAATAGTGAGGTATACATGATTTTAACAGGACTTAGGACTTTTTTACATGCATACGGTCGCCATGCAGTGTAAAAGCTGTATATTTAGGCCTTATATTTGTACTATACAAAGCACTACGACCCCTGGCGTGACCGTACGCGTGTGAAAAGGGCACACGACAACACTGTAACAAAAATGACATACAGAACTTGAAGACGTCACATTACAAAGTAGGATATTTCTGGAATTCAGCAAATCTTTGTATATCTTTAAGTATAAATACACGCACATCGGTTGTCCTTTTCAAACTATTCCAAATAATAACATTCCTCTTGTAAATGTTTACTAAATCAAATAGGTCACATTTTTATGTTGTTTTTGCTAATATTTGGAGAACAACGATTTATACAAACGAAAAGACAACATCAAATTTCGCTGCACGAAAGAAAGTCACGCAATATTTTAGATGATTTATGTCAAAGGGGCATCCCATTCCTTACTTCTGATGTTTCCGTTTCATTTTATGGTATCACTAGCTGCCGTCCGCGACTTCGCACGCTATTTCCGGGATAAAAAGTAACCTATGTTCGTCCTCGGGATACCATCTACCTGCCTGCCTAAGTTCACTGAGATCCGTTCTGCCGTTTAGGCTTGCAAAGGTAACAGTCAGACTTACTTTTGAATTTATAATATTACTATGGATAGTACATCGTTTCAATTCAGGGTACGTTAATCTAAAACTGAGTTTATTTACTAATCGTGTTTAATTCGAGCCGGTGTTTAATCTAGAGATTTTAAGGCGACTGAACGCGCCGTGCGTTGCGTTGGGCCTTAGAAACCTAATGGAATAAAGTTTGCCGTCGTTGCTATAGAGACGAACGCCTAGTAGTATTCACGCACATTAAATTTTAATAACGAATAGCTAAAGGCATTATTTTATTGATCGTTGAAACAATTCTAAGTGTCCGCGTACATAATAGCAATAATGATATACTTAATCTACTAGCAGCGGCACGCGGTTTCACCCGCGTTGTTCCCGTTCCCCGTGGGAATTCCGGAATAAAATATAACCTATGTCACTAAAAGTAAGCTTTTAATGATTGATGATTTTTCTATTCGTTCAGTAGTTTCGGAACCTATTCAATACAAACAAACAATAATAATAATAATAATAATAATAATAATAATGCTGGACAATTTACACAGCATTATCTAGCCCCAAGCTAAGCAGAGCTTGTGTTATGGATACTAGATAACTGGTATACATAATACAAATACACTACATAGATAGATATTTTTTATTATACATAGAAAACATCCAGAACGCCCTGAACAAATATCTGCAGATCGTACAAATATTTGTCCCGAGGCGGGAATCGAACCCGCAACCTCCTGCTTCGCAGGCGGACCTTCGCCCACCGCGCCACAGAGGTCAAACAAACAATCAAATCTTTCCTCTTTACAATATTAGTATAGATCTATCTATCTATTGGATAAAAAAATATGAAATTATTTATCGATTCAATGCTACAAGCGATTGCGTTCATGACACACACCATCTTACATCCACATTCAGAATATTATTTTTACAATGGCAATAGCCAACTTCTTTTGGTTATGAAATGAAAACGGGATTCAACAAAGCTACAATCCTATAAATAATTTCCTGTTTTACAGTGAAAGCTTTGCTTACATACCTACCAACCGAACACTATTTACAATTACTATTACTATTTATAACACCTAGTCTGACTAATAATGGTTGGATTTATCTTAATAATTATATCAGCATTGCCACACAACAGGACAATGCAGCCAGCATCTTGGGGATGGTTCTAACTGCTATTGATATAGATCTGTTTAGCTACCTACGTGGAGATTGTTTGCAACAGTTGGCAGTTAGCTCAATTTCTTCAATTGTAAATACTGGTTCTTTTTTGTCTATTATTGTAATTTTCATTGTCAATAAAGTTTTTGGTGTTATTAGGTGAAGAAAGATATATTATATTAGTTTCTGCCTGCGTCTTTGCACGCGTTGTTTCTAACAAAACGTTTTAAGGGTTATTTTACTTCGATTGCATGGTAAATGATTTAAGGGATAAAAAGAAACCTATGTCTAACTTACTGAAACCCACTAACGGGAAGGGCTTCGACTCACGGCAGCTATAATGTAAGGTAATCCCACTGAAAGAATCGTCCTGAACAAATATTTCATAGATGTCTATCTATGAAGAACTAAAATAAAATACATAATATCAAAATAAAAAACATGTATTTAAATCATTTGGACTTGAATGATAAATTGTCTAGGTCAGTAATTTTAGCTTGAAGTAACAAACATCCATCTATTGAAATTTTCGCGAGTACCCCGCTGCTCAACTAAATTGCTCAACTCAGTCGAGTTTTACAAATATTTATTTTGCAACCCTCATTAGTGTGAATCTTTACCATAAAATAAATATGTAGTCATATTTTCTTTTTAAGTATATCTTCGCGCATAAACAGACATAAGCGATGCTAAGCCTTTTCTCATCCTAATTGGCTTAGTAATAGATATACATTTTTAAATTTAACTTCAGTAGTTTGGTACCATTTAATAATGATTAGTTAAGGTACATGCAAAAAAAACTAATAACAAAGATCCATATTTTGTTAGTTAAACTATTACAGAGAATACTTAAAGTTAAGGTTAGTAACAAATACTTACAGACACTAATTATAAAAGAAACATTGTATTTCACCGATTACCCTACGCACATAACAAATCCATATAGGACAGGAGATCCTATCGGTAATCGTTCTTAAGATGCTGGTTGTACTATCTCGGAGTCTGCGCATCAGGGAAGCTGTCTTTTTGCGGAGAATATCTAAGAACCCATCATTATTTTTTCATTTATTTATAAATACAAATATAAATAATTCTGGACCATTCACACAGCACTATCTATTATACTACACATTATTATCTTATTTTATATAAAGCTGACATAAACCACACTTCGTTTTGTCCGTCAGTCTCTCTCTCTAAATTAAAGTATAAGTAGTTTATAATATAAATGGTTGGTTGGTAGTATGAAGGTATTATATTCCTACGTAAGTAGTTAAAAATCTATTTGGTACTCCGCAAACTTCCCTGACGCACTGTAGTAACGAGGCAATATAGTATATGTAGGTTTTGTTAAAGACTAACCCCCATATTCATAATGGTCTGCTAACATAAAACAGCTGCTAAGTAGTGTTGTTTCTCAGTCTGACTCAAGTCAATGGATGAAGACAGAGCGAGATTTAGCAGTGTGCGTGTGTTTAGCAGACTATTATGAAAAAGGGGGTAAATTAATAAAAAAAAATACCGACCTGTATAAAGTTTTTCCGCAGGTCTGTTCTCGTCTGTCGCGTCGGATTTCATTCGTGAAGCCTTTTCTTTTTTCTTAAGCTCTTTCTTCTCGCGTTTCGATAGTTTCCTCTTGAAGTTCTGATCTCCCTTATCGCTGGCCGATGAGGGTATCTGTGAAAAGGATTTGTTTTATTAGACCATGAATGCAGTATTGGGAAATAGATTAATTTTATTGCTTGGAACTAATTTCGCGAAATAGTGGCAACTGTACAAATATTGGAGTTAAAAATCATTATATAACCAATCAGTATCTAATCGTAGTGGCTACTACGCAACTAGCGTAAAAATATCACAAACTTAAAATCACTTGGTGTGTAGTTTTTTGTATGTGTATATTAGTATATTTGTATATGTGGTGCCGGCTTAGAATTTGCACTACTCCAACTCTGCCCGCGGGTGTCGTAAGAGGCAACTAAGGGATAATACACCGGGAGCGGCCAGCAGTGCCTTTGGCAGAACAATTCTACCATCCAACTGCGATCCCCAACCCGCATGCCCAGCGTGGTGATTATGGGCACTACCCGCCAAGAAATAACAGACAATATGGCGCTTATCAGGGGGAGGCCTAAGTACAGCAGTTCACTGCTAGACGCGGGCAGTTTTTCCTCACTATAAGCTGTTGAGGTGAAATGTTATTTTAGGTTATGTCAAAAAAAAAACCTTTGTTACTAGTAAACTTTGTTAACAAATCCCAATAACATAAAATAAAATTCAATTACATGAAAAGGTATATTTGTAACGATATTTCTCAGATGCGAACAAAACAAATCCGATAGTAATCAGGATGCAAGGCAAGAGATCTTTAACAATCTTCATGATCTTTAGCATGTTTCAAAATAAATTGACGTACCTCAATTTTAAAACTGGCTACATACACTTTTTTACTTTTTTACAGCACTTGACGAAAATTTGTTTTTGTATTTAAGTGAATTATGAGCCAAAAATTTGGTTTTACTTAGAAATACTGGCGTCATAATATCCAGTTTAAAAAATAGATTTCGGATTAGCCGAATTCAAAACCTAACTACCAACCTATTTAATTATGTGTAACTTCTACCTATCAAGCAGTGTTATACATCTTTCAAGTAGATAGTATTGTTTGTAAGCGAGTTAAAGGCAGCCTTGAATGTATGTTACGTAGTGGACCATGCTCCACGGCATTTGAGGGATTTCTCTGAATGCTGCGTAGGCTACAATGGACTGTTAACTCCCTCGCATGCATTGTTTTATAATGTATAATACTTCGGCGGGGTTATTGATTTCAAGTTTATAAATAACTAGATGTTGCTACAGATTTGCACGCGCGGAACTTGCGAGAAGAATTTTTGAATGACTCATAGTACGAATATTGTTGGTCTCAAATATTCTAAGTTTGTTATAACTTTAATTTTTACGCATCAGCATTGCCATATAGCGGGGCAATGCAGCCAGCGTCTTGGTCTAGTCTACGCTTCCGACTGGTATTGATATGGATCACTTGAGCTTCCTGTGAATTGTTTGCAACAATCTGTAGTTAGCTCAATTGTTTCAGTTGTATATACTAGTTTTAATTTGTTTCTATTATTTGTCAAAAGTCAAAAGTCAAAATCATTTATTGCCAGTATGTACATTGAAGGTAGCTTAAGTTCACAGCTAAAGTTGGTACATACACCATGTTAGATTGGTATAGCAATGGCTTAGTGTCTATCATCTTACACTATATATGTCTTAGTGTCTATCATCTTACACTATAATAATATCTTACTATATAGCAATTTATTACGAACCCTTTTAACAGTTTTAAGAAAATCATTCGTTGTAAGATGTCTTAGATTTTCTTTGTCAATAAAATGATAAAAAAAAATCTAAGACAATGATAATTGCCTTCTTGTTCGGATTCATAGAAAAGCATGCAATATTAATTATTGACATTGAAGTAATACAGGGGAAAAATTGAAGAAAGGAGATTGAAACATTTTGCCGATCCCACTTGTGCCGTTAAAGCTTATCTAAAGAGCTCATCGGATCCAACTGCTGGACATAGCCCTTGTGCAGTGGGTCACAAAAACAATTTCTTTACTCAATTGTGTTGAAACAGGCGATATCAGATTAGGTTCATACCGAAACAAATCCAATTAACAGGGATATAAATTGTCCTTGGATTAATTGTTTTGCCACCTTTCAGTTTTGCAAGACTTCGTGCAAAAACTGTCTTGTAATCAATGAAGTACCTACAATACCTATTTCATCATTATTTACAGCCCGACTTTACCCACTGTAGGGTTCCGGTGTATACTATAGTAATGAAATTAGTAGAGATGAGATAATTACTTAAAGCACAGATAATTATAATACTAATATTTATTTATTTTAAAGGTCTATTTATAATATATTAACATTATCTTAGTTGACTTTCTGCAGTCTTCTTGTTTATAATGTTGGTGAAAGTAAATAAGATAAAAATACTTTAAGGCCCTTTAAGGCTTTAAGACCTCGGACAGATCTGGTAGGTAAACCGGCATTTTTGCAGGCCTATTTATCACATTCAACGAAAGATCGTTCAGACAATTTTGCCGCTCATTGGCTGCATTCTTAATACGCGCAGAAAAAAAAACCGATAAACAGCGAAATTTTTATGTATGTGTTAGTTACTGACTCACTTGATTAAAAATAAAAAGCTTCCATATTCGAGGTCGAATAAAGGCATATTTAACAAAAGTCCCTTATAATCAGAATTATCAGAATAATCAATAAAATGGCAAAAAATATTATAAGTTACAAGTAATATTACAGGAAAATAATTATTATAAATCAGTACATATAATAATACGATTATAATTTCAATTGATTTAAATAAATTACATTAATCATTCAATAAATAATTAAAATATAATTATATTTTTCGCACATATTCGTCAACACTGTAAAACGCTTTCTCAATGATTCACGATTTGAGCCTTTTTTTACCAATTAGATATTCAAGTATCATTTGATTGTATTGAAAAAACTAAAAATCTAGTTTGCATCCCGTAATTTTGCGTTTTTTTTTAGTTTAGCAGGGCAAATACTAATCATATCTTACCTCGTTCCCAGTAAGGCACTTGAGCAGAAACCGTCCCTCCCGATCCTCGGCGTGCCAGTTCAGCTGAACCAGCAGCGGTTTCTCATCCGGCTCCAGCTTGCGCTCATCATCAGGGCCGTGCGTCTCCCAGAGGGAGTACGAGCCTAGGGACAGCATTCGCATGTCTGGACGGAACTTTTCTATCAGCGTCTCTGTAATGGACGAGAAGTGGTTTTTATAACACAAAAAATACAAAATCGTTTTTTTTTTGTACAGATACACAGGTTTTTTTCAACACAAATAGGGTTCGTAGTTAACCCGCTTACATCCGTAATTAACTACACAGGTAAGATTGGTTACATGTTGAACCAAGAGACAACGAAAGTTAAAAACTGCTGCGCTCTATCACCGATGTATTTAAGTATGAGACTACTTAAATACATCGGTGATAGAGCTCCATGCTTGCCATTGACCAACATAGTTACCCGTTTAGTACCCACTGCTGGGAATCGACCTTTGCCTTTGTCCAGCTTTGAGTACTAAACGGCTAATAATTATGATGAAACACATCATCGCCATCGTCATCATCAGCATCACGATTCCGCCCATGAGTCATCCACTCCTAGGTAAAATGTAAGCCTCTTTAAATTTGTGTCATCCATCTTCAATAGCAACAACAATTGACGAAAAATTTATTGAATCAATAGTAAGGACTATAAAAAGAAGGCTAAGCCTAATGCTTGCGTCGACGACCTTATCATCAGATAATTAAATCTAAAACTAGCGCTACTGCATTTCTTTCTAGTTCTACTTGTCTTGTATTTGTAGGTGGAATAACTATTTGATTCTATACAATTATAATACAAAGTTTTTTGTGTACTAAACCTACCTACCTACTACTCAACATCATCGACCGATCATTCGATTTGAAAAGGAAATAAACTCCAAGCGAAATTCAGCATTGAGCCATGTTGGCACAAATTGGCATAACTGATGCTGATTAGAGTCACAATTCTGATCACTTGCGATGCGACCGTCCCAAACGAAGTCAATTACTAAATTGGGGAGGTCGCCGCTGCATATGTGGCGCTAGGTCAAGTGATTGCACTCTCGGCGAAATTGACTCTTCTGTGAGAAAAACATTTGAATATCAATCGTTCGAGGAATCCCTGTGTTTTTTATTCCACTGCAATGTAGTATGTTCTCAAAATGTAATGTATGGTTTATCCATTTTGAATGAAGCAGTAAACAAAATACGACACAAATTTGAATTTGACGACCTCTGTGGTGCGGTGGGCGAAGGTCCGCCTGCGACGCAGGAGGTTGCGGGTTCGATTCCCGCCTCGGGACAAATATTTGTACGATCTGCAGGTATTTGTTCAGGGCGTTCTGGATGTTTTCTATATATAATAAAAAAATATCTATCTATGTAGTGTATTGTATTATGTATATCAGTTATCTAGTACCCATAACACAAGCTCTGTTAGCTTGGTGCTAGATAATGCTGTGTGAATAGTCCAGCATTATTTATTTATTTATTTATTTAAATAACAAAATCTCACTTGCTTGGCGTCGAGTTTCAGATATAATTGTAAGCAATTTTTATTGAAGGGAGGATCTAAAGTCGACAAGTAATGTAAATTACGTATAAAAGGACGCACCAACAAAGTGAATGTTAGGTTAAGTATGGGCGGTTTGTTTACCTTTATGCTTCATTCAAAATGGACACGGTATAGTATGAGTAGGTAATGGAGTTGCTTCGAACTTGGTGGTACAGATATTTCAATGCAAACGTACGATAAAGGAATATACCATCTAGGGGGTCTACATGGAGAAACGAAATCGGGTAACGGTTCACGTCTTTTCCTACTACGAAGCAGTTACGGATCCGACACCGAACCGTTCTTTCGATGACCCTAATATGGAATCGATTTTATTGAAACGAAAAACAACAGTTGATGAAGTCCGTATCAACTTGGTGGTAACGGGCAAGTTCGTTTCGTGCAATCCTTCATCCGAAACGTATTTATTTTATCAAAGTACACCTTCAGTTCCATAAATTAAGAAGACCTATTTGATAAAGTAAAATACTACATAGTAAAATGCGGTACTAGCACATTGACGCATGATCACTGTTCATACAACCAGGCAAATTAATATCAATGTAACTCAAGCTGGTCGTTATGATGTCCAAAGTTCTAATGACTATCTACAGCTGAATCATTGAGTGGAACAGCATAGATGAAACCCAAAATTAAATTAGGTATCATTATAATTGGTTTCGTCATTGAAAGAGAACCTATAATTTGAGTTTATCACGGTGCCTTTTTCTAAAAACTAACTCCTCATTTTCGTTTTTGTTTACGATGAACGATAATATGACTCGCTAACGCATTCACTGCCTTGAAGATGATGGAACACGTCCATGTGCGTCGTGGCCTGTGGGCCATGTAAGTGTTAAAACTAAAAAAACTTACAAAAACGCCGAAACGTTAACCAAATTCCAGCGGTTAAGCTAGACAGAAGAAAATAGCTCTGACTTTGGCCGAGTTATTATTAGTTTCGTTCAAGGCTATTGGTTATTTATTGAATATTTCAGAACTCACCTATGACATCGCTGACTGTAGCGTCGGACGCCACTCGTATACATTTCGTTGCTATTTTCTGGCCGGAATCTTGGAAATAGAAGCGCATAACGCCATGGAACTCCAGATTCTGAAAAGAAACCATAAAACTTGATGCCTATAGGGTCTAAATTTAGTAGTGACAAAGAGACCGGAAACTGATTTATCTTGGTTTGTGGGATGGCTAGTTCTTTGTTTGATAAGAAATTATCAATGTGCCTGTTTGCTTACTTAAAAGCAATGTTTTGAGAGCGTGTTCTAGATCACAGACCTCTAGAATAAGTACGATTATTTAATATAAACTGATAGATATTAATTAAAAACATGAGTAAATGAACCAAGTACTTAATAATCGGCAAAAATTACAGAAAAAATGAATTATAAAATAAATATGTATTACCAAATAATTTTAAAAAAATACGAGTACAATTACGCATACATCGGAATCGACTATTATGGGTTATTTGGATTATTTTACATCAGAGTGACTAATTGAGTAGGTTTTTGAGGTACAATTTCTATTATATCCAAACCTAAGTCAAAGGGTAAACTAGCATAAGAGAGAGTACCATATTAACTGAATGCAGCCACAAAAGTTCGTAATAATGAGTTACCTCGTTGGGTTCGCTGAGCGCAAACAGATCCAGCCGGTTGGCGTTCCATTGCTGTATCATGTTGCGCAGCGCCTCGCGCTCCAGCATCCGCTTGTCAGCCGCGTCCATCGCGTCACCGCATCAAGTCAGCCTGGAATACCACATGTTATCGTCAACTCAACTGCACAGGACAGACAATTACGAACTCTCATACATAATGGAAGCTAAGACACAGTTCAGGTCGCTGCGCCAGAAGGTAAACTGGGTACGTACTCTTAAAACGAAATCGAAGTTAAATAAATAAATAATGCTGGACAATTCACACAGCATTATCTAGCCCCAAGCTAAGCAGAGCTTGTGGACTAGATAACTGATATACATAATACAATCCGCTGCATAGATAGATATTTTTTATTATATTATATTATATGAAAACACCCAGAACGCCCTGAACAAATATCTGCAGCTCGTACAAATATTTGTCCCGAGCCAGGAATCGAACCCGCAACCTCCTGGTTCGCAGGCGGACCTTGGCCCACCGCGCCACAGAGGCCCACAGCAGTTTCTGATTTGTTGTCGTACAAACGCTATCTTATGCAAGCGCCTTATCGAGTTTTTGCACGACAATGAAAATGAAACTTCTATTTCCTTTTTCCGAGGAGTCCCCCTTTTATATGTTCCCGTAGTTCGGCGAGAACGGTGAAAGAGGGTCACCGGAGAGGTTTTAGTGGGTATTACGCATTGATTTATTAAAAACGAAGATGAGGCGCTGGTTGCTCGAAAGTGGCAACCTCAAATTGTGTAAAATTGTGTTCTCCCATATCAGTCACCGTCTGACCGGCGGCACGGGCGGTCGTGATTCGCGTGAAATATTGTTGTCTCAGTCTCACTTCGGTCCTAGATACAACTTTCCGTCTTTGTTCTTTTTTGTATTGCACAGGACTGGAAAAATAACTATGAGAATATGTGTTTGCGTGTAGTTGTAACACATGTCAATTTTTGAGTAAGCGCTGGGAGAACGTAACCTATCTTCCCTTTTTAAATCAATGGCATTACGCCCTTCTCAGGGCGTGTCCCACATAATTCTGTTCCCCCCAGACGAGTCTATTCGTATACAAATTTACCTAGCCGGAGCAAAAAAAAGGTCTGGGAGAAGATGAATAAAGCTGTGGAGTGGCCTTATTTGTGCATGCAAATTTCTATATTTTATTATGTGCAATCATTATATATAACAGTAATGCCAATTTCAACATTGCTGGGTAGTGTAGTGATAACACTTATTAGATTCTTCAGATTCTGGTTGGTGACTTTGTTTAACAATCAGATTAATAGTATAACGTGAAGTTGGTAAATAGCCTCTTGTGTGAAGAGAAGTACCATTTAAAAATGAGATTCTATCCGTAATAAACTGTGCCATAAACAATATAATTATTGCTGACTACGTGTTTATTGACAAGTATTCCGCTTTGAAGCATAACAAACTACGAATAAACACCAACAGTGGGCGGAGAAGTAGCCACAGACGTTTAAAACAGTGTAACCACGTGTGTAGCATGCCTCTAAACTGTTTATCGCACCGTTCGCCGCCGCTCTGATCCTGATAGCTATATTTGGCTTTATAACATAACAGGTGTGTGCTGATTGTTTAGACCTAGTTACATTAATTAAACTACTTTAGCTTTTCGTCGGTTATAATTGGTCATTCACAGATGTGGACTAGGCTCACAATGACCGCAAGTTCATTTCTCTGTTTTCTCTCATAAATCATGTCGGAAAAGTGTTACATCGTGGAAAATGTAGCCTGATGTGATCATTGATAGTAAAGTAGAAAGGGTCAGATTGAATAGATGTCGCAAGGGAAAAGTAACTAATTGCAGCATTGCGTGGATTCTTTCACTGAATGGGAACTGTACTATGATGATCGCTTCGCATGTAGATAGAGCAACCGCGAACGTAAAGTATTTATTTCCTTCGAGTGGTGACTTTAACAAAATTATTGTAACGACGGCGACGGACGTTCGAAATAAAAATACGTTTTTGTTTATACTATTATTCTAGGTTCTACAATTAATTTAGATAAAAAGTTTTGCGCACAGGGTTTGCTATAAACCCAAGCTAAAACAATCTACAAATCAATTCCGCCTCCTTGACAAATGTTTGTACGATCTGCAGATATTTGTTCAGGGCGTTCTGGATGTTTTCTATGTATAATAAAAATTATCTATCTATTTAGTGTACTGTATTAAATATATCAGTTATCTAGTACCCATAACACAAGCTCAGCTTAGGTTAGGGCTAGACAATGATGTGTGAATTGTCCATCATTATTATTATATTGATTATTATTATTACATTATTAGAGTCTTGACATTATGCGATTTTTTGCTAAAACCTACAGCGTCACTAACAACCATAAGGTGTTGAATAGGCCGATATCGAGGAAACAAGTACTACGTGAGTGTGAGTACGCGACAGAAATATAAGTGGACGTAAATTACCTGTGTGTGACTAATCGGAAAATAAAGATAGCAATTCTAGGAGCGCGCTGCTTATCTAAATGAAGATAAGGTTGATAATAATAAATCCTTTGTTGGGGTTTAGCGAGACGCAAACAGGAGTGTTGGGAAAAATGACTTTACGGCTTTGTCACAGATTTTCTGTTATAAAGGTGAATCAGCTCACCTAAGACTATCATGCTGTGTGTGATAAGATGAAAGAAATGTTGTAAAGAAGACAAAGAAAATAATGATTTAAAACAACCTCTATGCCAGTTCCGGACAATTGCCTGGTGTACAGTAATCTATACCTACTATACTTATTTTGTAAAACAAATGTAACTCTGTTCGGTCACTTTTTATCACTGAACTACTAAACGGAGCATAATAAATTAAATTATATTGCCTCATTATAAACCTGCCTGACTAATTTTAATTTGGCAGGCAGGTATAAAATATCCCAGGGACGGACGTATACAGGCGTCTTGAAAATCACGTGCGAAGCCGCGGCCAGATGCTAGTGCTCCATAACCTGAAGTTCTTGGATCTATTAAACTAAAAAGACTTGGATCTATTACCATCTAATTCTTATTCAGAGTAAGGGAACTAAGATCTGCACGGACATCTCGCATACGAGTGTATTGTGCATTAGGTATCCCCATACCTAAGTAGGCCCTAACAAGCCCGGCTTTGTGAACTTGGCACCCGACTTTGGAAAATCCAATTTTTTTTTATTGATTCGTATAGATAATCGTTTGTAGTTGTTTGTAGTGAAAGAATTTTCGTTTGTAGTAGCTCAAAAAAAAAGTTACGCGACTTTGAAAAATGGCTCAGCACCCGACTTTGGAAAATCCAATTTTTTTTTATTGATTCGTATAGATAATCGTTTGTAGTTGTTTGTAGTGAAAGAATTTTTTTTTGTAGTAGCTCAAAAAAAAAGTTACGAGACTTTGAAAAATTTCGTCAAAATATTCGAACATTGGAAAACCGAACTTTCTTTGCTTGATTTGCATGGAGACTCGTTGGTAGACGTTTGTAGTGAAAGAATTTTCGTTTGTAGTAGCTCTGAAAAAAAGTTGTGCAAGTTTGAATTTTTTTTTCGAAAAATTAGAACCCTTCATTAAAATACTCTATCTTGGGAAATCAGATTTTTTCTTATTGATTCGCATAGAGAATAGGTCATAGAGGTTTGTAGTGAAAGAATTTTCGTTTGTAGTAGCTCCGAAAAAAAGTTGTGCTGGTTTGAAAATTTTTATCGAAATATTAGGGCGTTTTCTTTTTCTTATTGATTCGCATAGAGAATAGGTCATAGAGGTTTGTAGTGAAAGAATTTTCGTTTGTAGTAGCTCCGAAAAAAAGTTGTGCTGGTTTGAAAATTTTTATCGAAATATTAGGGCGTTTTCTTTTTCTTATTGATTCGCATAGAGAATAGGTCATAGAGGTTTGTAGTGAAAGAATTTTCGTTTGTAGTAGCTCCGAAAAAAAGTTGTGCTGGTTTGAAATTTTTTATCGAAAAATTACAACCCTTAATTAAAATACTCTATTTTTGGAAAATCGGACTTTATCTCATTGATTCGCACAGAGGATAGGTCATAGAGGTTTGTAGTGAAAGAATTTTCGTTTGTAGTAGCTCAGAAAAAAAGTTGTGCAAGTTTGAATTTTTTTTTTCGAAAAATTACAACCCTTAAATAAAATGCTCTATTTTTGGAAAATCGGACTTTATCTTATTGATTCGCACAGAGGATAGGTCATAGAGGTTTGTAGTGAAAGAATTTTCGTTTGTAGTAGCTCCGAAAAAAAGTTGTGCTGGTTTGAAAAATTTTATCAAAAAATTTGAGTATTTTCTTTTTCTTATTGATTCGCATAGGGAATAGTTCATAGAGGTTTGTAGTGAAAGAATTTTCGTTTGTAGTAGCTCTGAAAAAAAGTTGTGCTGGTTTGAATTTTTTTATCGAAAAATTAGAACCCTTAATTAAAATACTCTATTTTTGGAAAATCGGACTTTATCTTATTGATTCGCACAGAGGATAGGTCATAGAGGTTTGTAGTGAAAGAATTTTCGTTTGTAGTAGCTCCGAAAAAAAGTTGTGCTGGTTTGAAAAATTTTATCAAAAAATTTGAGTATTTTCTTTTTCTTATTGATTCGCATAGGGAATAGTTCATAGAGGTTTGTAGTGAAAGAATTTTCGTTTGTAGTAGCTCTGAAAAAAAGTTGTGCTGGTTTGAATTTTTTTATCGAAAAATTAGAACCCTTAATTAAAATACTCTATCTTTGGAAAATCGGACTTTTTCTTATTGATTCGCATAGTGGATAGGTCATAGAGGTTTGTAGTGAAAGAATTTTCGTTTGTAGTAGCTCCGAAAAAAAGTTGGCTGGTTTGAAAATTTTTATCGAAAAATTAGAGTATTTTCTTTTTCTTATTGATTCGCATAGGGAATTGTTCAGAGAGGTTTGTAGTGAAAGAATTTTCGTTTGTAGTAGCTCTGAAAAAAAGTTGTGCTGGTTAGAATTTTTTTATAGAAAAATTAGAACCCTTCATTAAAATACTCTCTCTTTGGAAAATCGGACTTTTTCTTATTGATTTGCATAGGAGATAGGTCATAGAGGTTTGTAGTGAACGAATTTTCGTTTGTAGTAGCTCTGAAAAAAAGTTGTGCAGGTTTGAATTTTTTTATAGAAAAATTAGAACCCTTCATTAAAATACTCTATCTTTAGAAAATCGGACTTTTTCTTATTGATTCGCATAGAGGATAGGTCATAGAGGTTTGTAGTGAAAGAATTTTCGTTTGTAGTAGCTCCGAAAAAAAGTTGTGCTGGTTTGAAAATTTTTATCGAAAAATTTGAGTATTTTCTTTTTCTTATTGATTCGCATAGGGAATAGTTCATAGAGGTTTGTAGTGAAAGAATTTTCGTTTGTAGTAGCTCTGAAAAAAAGTTGTGCTGGTTTGAATTTTTTATCGAAAAATTGGAACCCTTAATTAAAATACTCTATCTTTGAAAAATCGGACTTTTTCTTATTGATTCGCATAGAGAATAGGTCATAGAGGTTTGTAGTGAAAGAATTTTCGTTTGTAGTAGCTCGGAAAAAAAGTTGTGCAAGTTTGAATTTTTTTTTCGAAAAATTAGAACCCTTCATTAAAATACTCTATCTTTGGAAAATCAGATTTTTTCTTATTGATTCGCATAGAGAATAGGTCATAGAGGTTTGTAGTGAAAGAATTTTCGTTTGTAGTAGCTCCGAAAAAAAGTTGTGCTGGTTTGAAAATTTTTATCGAAAAATTTGAGTATTTTCTTTTTCTTATTGATTCGCATAGGGAATAGTTCATAGAGGTTTGTAGTGAAAGAATTTTCGTTTGTAGTAGCTCTGAAAAAAAGTTGTGCTGGTTTGAATTTTTTATCGAAAAATTAGAACCCTTAATTAAAATACTCTATCTTTGAAAAATCGGACTTTTTCTTATTGATTCGCATAGAGAATAGGTCATAGAGGTTTGTAGTGAAAGAATTTTCGTTTGTAGTAGCTCGGAAAAAAAGTTGTGCAAGTTTGAATTTTTTTTTCGAAAAATTAGAACCCTTCATTAAAATACTCTATCTTTGGAAAATCAGATTTTTTCTTATTGATTCGCATAGAGAATAGGTCATAGAGGTTTGTAGTGAAAGAATTTTCGTTTGTAGTAGCTCCGAAAAAAAGTTGTGCTGGTTTGAAAATTTTTATCAAAAAATTTGAGTATTTTCTTTTTCTTATTGATTCGCATAGGGAATAGTTCATAGAGGTTTGTAGTGAAAGAATTTTCGTTTGTAGTAGCTCGGAAAAAAAGTTGTGCAAGTTTGAATTTTTTTTTCGAAAAATTAGAACCCTTCATTAAAATACTCTATCTTTGGAAAATCAGATTTTTTCTTATTGATTCGCATAGAGAATAGGTCATAGAGGTTTGTAGTGAAAGAATTTTCGTTTGTAGTAGCTCCGAAAAAAAGTTGTGCTGGTTTGAAAATTTTTATCAAAAAATTTGAGTATTTTCTTTTTCTTATTGATTCGCATAGGGAATAGTTCATAGAGGTTTGTAGTGAAAGAATTTTCGTTTGTAGTAGCTTTGAAAAAAAGTTGTGCAGGTTTGAATTTTTTTTTCGAAAAATTAGAACCCTTCATTAAAATACTCTATCTTTGGAAAATCAGATTTTTTCTTATTGATTCGCATAGAGAATAGGTCATAGAGGTTTGTAGTGAAAGAATTTTCGTTTGTAGTAGCTCCGAAAAAAAGTTGTGCTGGTTTGAAAATTTTTATCGAAAAATTTGAGTATTTTCTTTTTCTTATTGATTCGCATAGGGAATAGTTCATAGAGGTTTGTAGTGAAAGAATTTTCGTTTGTAGTAGCTCTGAAAAAAAGTTGTGCTGGTTTGAATTTTTTATCGATAAATTAGAACCCTTAATTAAAATACTCTATCTTTGAAAAATCGGACTTTTTCTTATTGATTCGCATAGAGAATAGGTCATAGAGGTTTGTAGTGAAAGAATTTTCGTTTGTAGTAGCTCGGAAAAAAAGTTGTGCAAGTTTGAATTTTTTTTTCGAAAAATTAGAACCCTTCATTAAAATACTCTATTTTTGGAAAATCGGACTTTATCTCATTGATTCGCACAGAGGATAGGTCATAGAGGTTTGTAGTGAAAGAATTTTCGTTTGTAGTAGCTCAGAAAAAAAGTTGTGCAAGTTTGAATTTTTTTTTTCGAAAAATTACAACCCTTAAATAAAACACTCTATTTTTGGAAAATTGGACTTTATCTTATTGATTCGCACAGAGGATAGGTCATAGAGGTTTGTAGTGAAAGAATTTTCGTTTGTAGTAGCTCCGAAAAAAAGTTGTGCTGGTTTGAAAAATTTTATCAAAAAATTTGAGTATTTTCTTTTTCTTATTGATTCGCATAGGGAATAGTTCATAGAGGTTTGTAGTGAAAGAATTTTCGTTTGTAGTAGCTCGGAAAAAAAGTTGTGCAAGTTTGAATTTTTTTTTCGAAAAATTAGAACCCTTCATTAAAATACTCTATCTTTGGAAAATCAGATTTTTTCTTATTGATTCGCATAGAGAATAGGTCATAGAGGTTTGTAGTGAAAGAATTTTCGTTTGTAGTAGCTCCGAAAAAAAGTTGTGCTGGTTTGAAAATTTTTATCAAAAAATTTTAATTTTCTTTTTCTTATTGATTCGCATAGGGAATAGTTCATAGAGGTTTGTAGTGAAAGAATTTTCGTTTGTAGTAGCTCGGAAAAAAAGTTGTGCAAGTTTGAATTTTTTTTTCGAAAAATTAGAACCCTTCATTAAAATACTCTATCTTTGGAAAATTGGACTTTATCTTATTGATTCGCACAGAGGATAGGTCATAGAGGTTTGTAGTGAAAGAATTTTCGTTTGTAGTAGCTCCGAAAAAAAGTTGTGCTGGTTTGAAAAATTTTATCAAAAAATTTGAGTATTTTCTTTTTCTTATTGATTCGCATAGGGAATAGTTCATAGAGGTTTGTAGTGAAAGAATTTTCGTTTGTAGTAGCTCTGAAAAAAAGTTGTGCTGGTTTGAATTTTTTTATCGAAAAATTAGAACCCTTCATTAAAATACTCTATCTTTGGAAAATCAGATTTTTTCTTATTGATTCGCATAGAGAATAGGTCATAGAGGTTTGTAGTGAAAGAATTTTCGTTTGTAGTAGCTCCGAAAAAAAGTTGTGCTGGTTTGAAAATTTTTATCAAAAAATTTGAGTATTTTCTTTTTCTTATTGATTCGCATAGGGAATAGTTCATAGAGGTTTGTAGTGAAAGAATTTTCGTTTGTAGTAGCTCGGAAAAAAAGTTGTGCAAGTTTGAATTTTTTTTTCGAAAAATTAGAACCCTTCATTAAAATACTCTATCTTTGGAAAATCAGATTTTTTCTTATTGATTCGCATAGAGAATAGGTCATAGAGGTTTGTAGTGAAAGAATTTTCGTTTGTAGTAGCTCCGAAAAAAAGTTGTGCTGGTTTGAAAATTTTTATCAAAAAATTTGAGTATTTTCTTTTTCTTATTGATTCGCATAGGGAATAGTTCATAGAGGTTTGTAGTGAAAGAATTTTCGTTTGTAGTAGCTCGGAAAAAAAGTTGTGCAAGTTTGAATTTTTTTTTCGAAAAATTAGAACCCTTCATTAAAATACTCTATCTTTGGAAAATCAGATTTTTTCTTATTGATTCGCATAGAGAATAGGTCATAGAGGTTTGTAGTGAAAGAATTTTCGTTTGTAGTAGCTCCGAAAAAAAGTTGTGCTGGTTTGAAAAATTTTATCAAAAAATTTGAGTATTTTCTTTTTCTTATTGATTCGCATAGGGAATAGTTCATAGAGGTTTGTAGTGAAAGAATTTTCGTTTGTAGTAGCTCTGAAAAAAAGTTGTGCTGGTTTGAATTTTTTTATCGAAAAATTAGAACCCTTCATTAAAATACTCTATCTTTGGAAAATCAGATTTTTTCTTATTGATTCGCATAGAGAATAGGTCATAGAGGTTTGTAGTGAAAGAATTTTCGTTTGTAGTAGCTCCGAAAAAAAGTTGTGCTGGTTTGAATTTTTTATCGATAAATTAGAACCCTTAATTAAAATACTCTATCTTTGGAAAATCAGATTTTTTCTTATTGATTCGCATAGAGAATAGGTCATAGAGGTTTGTAGTGAAAGAATTTTCGTTTGTAGTAGCTCCGAAAAAAAGTTGTGCTGGTTTGAAAATTTTTATCAAAAAATTTGAGTATTTTCTTTTTCTTATTGATTCGCATAGGGAATAGTTCATAGAGGTTTGTAGTGAAAGAATTTTCGTTTGTAGTAGCTCGGAAAAAAAGTTGTGCAAGTTTGAATTTTTTTTTCGAAAAATTAGAACCCTTCATTAAAATACTCTATCTTTGGAAAATCAGATTTTTTCTTATTGATTCGCATAGAGAATAGGTCATAGAGGTTTGTAGTGAAAGAATTTTCGTTTGTAGTAGCTCCGAAAAAAAGTTGTGCTGGTTTGAAAAATTTTATCAAAAAATTTGAGTATTTTCTTTTTCTTATTGATTCGCATAGGGAATAGTTCATAGAGGTTTGTAGTGAAAGAATTTTCGTTTGTAGTAGCTCTGAAAAAAAGTTGTGCTGGTTTGAATTTTTTTATCGAAAAATTAGAACCCTTCATTAAAATACTCTATCTTTGGAAAATCAGATTTTTTCTTATTGATTCGCATAGAGAATAGGTCATAGAGGTTTGTAGTGAAAGAATTTTCGTTTGTAGTAGCTCCGAAAAAAAGTTGTGCTGGTTTGAATTTTTTATCGATAAATTAGAACCCTTAATTAAAATACTCTATCTTTGAAAAATCGGACTTTTTCTTATTGATTCGCATAGAGAATAGGTCATAGAGGTTTGTAGTGAAAGAATTTTCGTTTGTAGTAGCTCGGAAAAAAAGTTGTGCAAGTTTGAATTTTTTTTTCGAAAAATTAGAACCCTTCATTAAAATACTCTATTTTTGGAAAATCGGACTTTATCTCATTGATTCGCACAGAGGATAGGTCATAGAGGTTTGTAGTGAAAGAATTTTCGTTTGTAGTAGCTCAGAAAAAAAGTTGTGCAAGTTTGAATTTTTTTTTTCGAAAAATTACAACCCTTAAATAAAATACTCTATTTTTGGAAAATTGGACTTTATCTTATTGATTCGCACAGAGAATAGGTCATAGAGGTTTGTAGTGAAAGAATTTTCGTT
Source organism: Eupithecia tripunctaria (assembly GCA_955876795.1). NCBI lineage: Eukaryota > Metazoa > Arthropoda > Insecta > Lepidoptera > Geometridae > Eupithecia > Eupithecia tripunctaria. Next base: position 3,612,576 of record OY041604.1, read on the forward strand.
TGTAGTAGCTCCGAAAAAAAGTTGTGCTGGTTTGAAAAATTTTATCAAAAAATTTGAGTATTTTCTTTTTCTTATTGATTCGCATAGGGAATAGTTCATAGAGGTTTGTAGTGAAAGAATTTTCGTTTGTAGTAGCTCTGAAAAAAAGTTGTGCTGGTTTGAATTTTTTTATCGAAAAATTAGAACCCTTCATTAAAATACTCTATCTTTGGAAAATCAGATTTTTTCTTATTGATTCGCATAGAGAATAGGTCATAGAGGTTTGTAGTGAAAGAATTTTCGTTTGTAGTAGCTCCGAAAAAAAGTTGTGCTGGTTTGAAAATTTTTATCAAAAAATTTGAGTATTTTCTTTTTCTTATTGATTCGCATAGGGAATAGTTCATAGAGGTTTGTAGTGAAAGAATTTTCGTTTGTAGTAGCTCGGAAAAAAAGTTGTGCAAGTTTGAATTTTTTTTTCGAAAAATTAGAACCCTTCATTAAAATACTCTATCTTTGGAAAATCAGATTTTTTCTTATTGATTCGCATAGAGAATAGGTCATAGAGGTTTGTAGTGAAAGAATTTTCGTTTGTAGTAGCTCCGAAAAAAAGTTGTGCTGGTTTGAAAATTTTTATCAAAAAATTTGAGTATTTTCTTTTTCTTATTGATTTGCATAGGGAATAGTTCATAGAGGTTTGTAGTGAAAGAATTTTCGTTTGTAGTAGCTTTGAAAAAAAGTTGTGCAGGTTTGAATTTTTTTATAGAAAAATTAGAACCCTTCATTAAAATACTCTATCTTTGGAAAATCAGATTTTTTCTTATTGATTCGCATAGAGAATAGGTCATAGAGGTTTGTAGTGAAAGAATTTTCGTTTGTAGTAGCTCCGAAAAAAAGTTGTGCTGGTTTGAAAATTTTTATCAAAAAATTTGAGTATTTTCTTTTTCTTATTGATTCGCATAGGGAATAGTTCATAGAGGTTTGTAGTGAAAGAATTTTCGTTTGTAGTAGCTCCGAAAAAAAGTTGTGCTGGTTTGAAATATGAACCTTGTTTATTTACAAAATTTGATGGAAATGTTAAAGTAATAATTGCTCTATTTGTTGATGATTTTTTTGTGTTTTCAAACTGTAAAATTGCAACTAACCTATTAGTTCAGGATTTGAGTTGTAAATTTAAAATAAAAGATTTGGGTAAGATAAAGCAATGCTTAGGTTTAAGAGTAAACATGTATAAAAATGTAATAACAGTTGATCAGGAACAATATGTAGAAACTTTGTTAAAAAAATACAATATGTCACATTGTAAGACTGCTGATACTCCTATGGAGGCTAATATAAGTTTAGAGAAAACTCAGAATCAGAGTTGTAATAAAAATATTCCATATAGGCAACTGATAGGCAATTTAATGTACTTAGCTGTGCTAACCAGGCCAGATATTACTTTTAGTGTTTGTTACCTTAGCCAGTTTAACAATTCATATGATGAAACCCATTGGAAACACTTAAAAAGAATTTTAAGATATTTAAAAGGGACTAAAAATCATGGTCTTGTTTTTTCTAAAGATGAATCTTGTATTGAAGGGTTTGTTGATGCAGATTGGGGTTCAGATGTAAATGATAGAAAATCTTTTTCAGGGTTTTGTTTTAAATTGTCAGGCTCTGTTATATCTTTTGAATGTCGGAAGCAAAGAAATGTTGCATTGTCCTCAACTGAGGCAGAATACATTGCCATGTCAGAAGCTAGTAAAGAAGCTATTTATTTAAAGATTTTTGTTGAAGTTTGTAGTAGCTCCGAAAAAAAGTTGTGCTGGTTTGAAAATTTTTATCAAAAAATTTGAGTATTTTCTTTTTCTTATTGATTTGCATAGGGAATAGTTCATAGAGGTTTGTAGTGAAAGAATTTTCGTTTGTAGTAGCTTTGAAAAAAAGTTGTGCAGGTTTGAATTTTTTTATAGAAAAATTAGAACCCTTCATTAAAATACTCTATCTTTGGAAAATCAGATTTTTTCTTATTGATTCGCATAGAGAATAGGTCATAGAGGTTTGTAGTGAAAGAATTTTCGTTTGTAGTAGCTCCGAAAAAAAGTTGTGCTGGTTTGAAAATTTTTATCAAAAAATTTGAGTATTTTCTTTTTCTTATTGATTCGCATAGGGAATAGTTCATAGAGGTTTGTAGTGAAAGAATTTTCGTTTGTAGTAGCTCCGAAAAAAAGTTGTGCTGGTTTGAAAATTTTTATCGAAAAATTTGAGTATTTTCTTTTTCTTATTGATTCGCATAGAGAATAGGTCATAGAGGTTTGTAGTGAAAGAATTTTCGTTTGTAGTAGCTCGGAAAAAAAGTTGAAAGTTCTTTAAATAAATAGCTTCTTTACTAGCTTCTGACATGGCAATGTATTCTGCCTCAGTTGAGGACAATGCAACATTTCTTTGCTTCCGACATTCAAAAGATATAACAGAGCCTGACAATTTAAAACAAAACCCTGAAAAAGATTTTCTATCATTTACATCTGAACCCCAATCTGCATCAACAAACCCTTCAATACAAGATTCATCTTTAGAAAAAACAAGACCATGATTTTTAGTCCCTTTTAAATATCTTAAAATTCTTTTTAAGTGTTTCCAATGGGTTTCATCATATGAATTGTTAAACTGGCTAAGGTAACAAACACTAAAAGTAATATCTGGCCTGGTTAGCACAGCTAAGTACATTAAATTGCCTATCAGTTGCCTATATGGAATATTTTTATTACAACTCTGATTCTGAGTTTTCTCTAAACTTATATTAGCCTCCATAGGAGTATCAGCAGTCTTACAATGTGACATATTGTATTTTTTTAACAAAGTTTCTACATATTGTTCCTGATCAACTGTTATTACATTTTTATACATGTTTACTCTTAAACCTAAGCATTGCTTTATCTTACCCAAATCTTTTATTTTAAATTTACAACTCAAATCCTGAACTAATAGGTTAGTTGCAATTTTACAGTTTGAAAACACAAAAAAATCATCAACAAATAGAGCAATTATTACTTTAACATTTCCATCAAATTTTGTAAATAAACAAGGTTCATATTTAGACTTTGAATACCCTAAAGTCATCAAATAATCATTTACTCTTTGATACCAAGCTCTCGATGATTGTTTGAGTCCATAAATGGCACGTTTAAGCTTTAACACTTTATTCTTATCATTACTATCTCTATAATTTATAGGTTTTTCCATATACACACATTCATTTAAGTAACCATTGAGAAAAGCTGTAGTTACATCGAGATGACGTATATCTAAATTTAATTTTACTGACAATGAAAACAACAATCTTAAAGTAGTATAACGTAGCACTGGGGAAAAAGTCTCATGGTAGTCTATGCCCGCCTTTTGTGAAAAACCTTTTGCAACAAGTCTCGCACGGTAACGCACTTCACCAACACTGTCATATTTCTTTTTAAACACCCACTTGCACTGCACTACAGTAGAGTCACGAGGTTTGTCAACAAGTTCCCAAGCGTCATTCTTCCTGAATGATTCCAGCTCCTCCTCCATGCTCTCTCTCCAATGTTTGTTTTCAGGCCCATTTAAGGCTTCCTCGAGTGTAATATCCGTTACATTGTAATCTTCTGGCTCTGTAATACACAACCAGCCAAATCTATCGGGTATTTTTCTCACTCGTTTGTCTCTAACTTCTTGATTCACGTTTATGATTGACTCATCTGATTCTGATGCTGTACTAGGAGTATCACAGCTATCGTATGTGTCACTTACCGAAGAAGCATCTGGTACATATGTGATATCCTTCTCATCATCAATATCTGTGTCATTGAAACTACTTTCTTCCTCTCCTTCCTGATGTTCCTGATCCTCCGCTGAATCCTTGCATTCAATGGGGATGTCCACTGTATTCTCAGCTTTCTCCATAATTATGATATCTCTGCTTGTTGTGACTGAGTTATTTTCTGGGTCATAAACCCTATAGCCCTTCACATTCTCTGCATAACCAACCAAAATGAGTTCCTTGGCCTTCTCATCCCATTTCAACCTCTTCTCTTTGGGAATGTGCATCATAACTTTACTTCCGAAAATACGAACATAACTTAAGTTGGGCTTGTTCCCTGTCCAAACTTCATACGGAGTCATATCACCCAACCCGGTAACAACTGACCGATTTCTTAAATAAACAGAGGTATGCACGGCTTCTGCCCAAAACTTTTTGTCTAAACTCGCATCGAAAATTTGACATCTTGCCTTTTCCACCAAAGATCTATTCATTCTCTCGCATACACCGTTTTGTTCTGGTGTGTAAGGGTTAGTTCTTTGATGAATTATGCCTTGCTGTTTCAGATATCTATCAAAGTCTTGATTGCAGAACTCACCGCCGTTATCTGTCCGAAAAACTTTAATTTTCCTGTTTTTCTGGTTCTCAACCATGGACTGAAATTCTTTAAAATACTTAAATACCTCAGACTTCGTCTTCATGAAATAAATGAAAGCCATTTTGCTATAGTCATCCACGAACAATACATAGTATCTGGATCCTCCAATGGATACATTCTCCATAGGACCGCACACGTCTGAGTGTATCAAATCTAGTACATTTTCTGTGTTGGATGAGCTAGGCTGAAAAGGATGCCTTGTCTGCTTCCCCTTACAACACACTGTACACTTAGATTTGTCTATGTTTGCTATATCTGTGTATGAGATACCTTCAGCAGCTCCATTTTTCATTTTGTTCATACTAGCACTGTTTATGTGCCCCAAACGTCGATGCCAAGTTTCACTGGATGTTTTGGCTGTCGCTGCCAATATCTGTTCCACATCCTTAGTGTACAATCTGTATACACCATCAACTTGTTCTGCCTTTCCGACTAGAGTACCCTGTTGATTGTAAATGTAGCAACATTTCTCTTTGAACACTACATTATTTCCGTTCTCAATCAATCTACTCACCGAAAGCAAGTTTGTCGTTAAACTGGGTATGCACAATGCGTCGGTAACTGTGATGTCGTATTCTACATTCTTCACAACTGTAATTATGTTCACATCACCCGAACACAGCACCGGAACACACGTTTTGTTCGCAACTATGATCTCCTTGGTTTTATGTTCATAAGATGGATTCACAACGTATTCTTTTCTCGCTGTCATGTGTTTACTGGCCCCGCTGTCGATGTACCAATTATCGCAATTGAATTTTCCACTCAAAAAGATAGCACTAAAGGCATTGGATTGTTTTCTTTTGCTTGTTTCGGAATTTGTCGGACACTGATTTTTGTAGTGACCAGTTTGTTTACACTTAAAACATTTTATGACTTTGTCAGGTTTTGACGTTACTGTCTGTCTCTGGTCATATTTAGTGTTGCCATTAGATTTAATTCTCTGACGATTATTCGCAGCAAATGCAGTCTCCGAACAGGAAACGGAAACAGATCCAACTTCACTACACATGTCCATCAGCTTCGTTTTTATGACATCTGCACTTATTTCTATGCCCGAATGTTCTATGGCCATAAGCATAGGACCATATTTTTCAGGTAATCCTGCCAACATTAATGCACCGATCCACTCATCTGATATTTTGAAACCTGTACCTTGTAGTCGCTGGCTTGTTTCAACTATCTGAGTTACGTACTGGGTCATCGAGTCACAGTTTTCAAGTCGAATGTTGATGAGTTTACGCAGCAAACCAATTTTTCTTGTATAGCCGGTATCATCGAACAAATTCTTCAACTTTTCCCATAGATCGTAGGTTGTTGCGGCATGTTTTATGTGCACATACAATGATGGATCAATAGTAAGCACTAGTTTCGCTTTAGCTTTCGCATCATCACTGATTTGGGTTTCAGTAGATGAAGCCGCTGCTAACCTCTGCGTAATGGCGGACGCCATGTTTTCAAGCACCAACACATTTTGCACCGCAAAACACCACTCTTCATAGTTCTCGCGCCCTTTTAACTTCGGAATATTAGCTAAATAGTTCGACGTCATTTTTACACAAAACCACACAGTACTGAACAACTTGAATCTACTAAAACGATTTAATTTTTACGTAAGCCCATAACCTGTAAGTAAAACGGGTGTACTACGGCATCTCGACACACGCTATCCCGTCAGAAAACAAAAAGTGAACGCAATCTCGACGCACGGAATCTCGACAAAACAATTATCATAAATGTTATCTGAACGTTATAGCGACGCACAGAATCCCGACAAATCTTAATGGTTCTCTGACCAACCGACTAATAACATTAGATATAAGCAAAAAATGACAGCTAATGTCAAAAATGACAGCTTATGTCAAAAATGACAGCTAATGTCAAAAATGACAGCTAATGTAAAAATGACAGCTAATGTCAAAAATGACAGAAAATGTCAAAAATTATAGGCATATGCAAAATTATGGGCATTATCCTCCTTGAGATAAACGCCAATAAGGCTCTAATCAGAAGGAGGCCTGCGTCCAGCACTGGGCCAATACAGGCTGTTGAGGTTGAGGTTGATGTATTTTTTATTTTGTAAACAGACTAAACACACAATTAAAGGCTCAACACTCAAATTCTAATAAATATCTCGTTCTATATACGAGTATTATAGGTAGGTACATGAGTTTAGTTTCGAAGCTCCACGTTGTGGATTCAATAGAGTTCCTTTACTTACTCTATAACCTCATTCGCTTTTTTTCTTACCTGCCTATACAATACAGAGTGTTTGAGTCATACACGACGAAGCGAAGGAAAGAGTGCGACAAATTTTGACGTTTTAATTGTTTTAATAGAAAATATTACTCAAAAAAAGACCTTTATTTTTAAAAAGAAATTTTAAAAATCGCTTGTCGGGAATCGAACAGACTAAAGTCTGTAAAAATAGTTATTCTGCTGTTATGGCCTGGAGCACCATCTTTCTGTAGAATTATTTTGAGCCCATTTCGAACAACTAATTAGTTAAGAAGTTTTTTTTGTAAATAATTAAAATAATGTTTAAGTTTGTTACCGAGATTTCATCCTTATAATTGACCCTAACGATCGACGTAATAATACGCACTTTATCATGGTGCTGCGTGGTAAGGTTAGGATTTGACGGTTTATTTTTCCATTTTTAATCATATAAACACAAATCAATTTGTGCTTAATGGTTAAAATGGACATAGTAACATCATCATGGTATTAATCTTAAAACATAGTTCGTTGGTCGTGTTTCGTCGTGATCGTGTATGAATGGAACACTCTTTAGATATAGAAAAGTCATTTCATTGTATTTTCACCAAACAAAGTTATTGTATTCTCTTTGATTTACACGTCATCTTTCAGTTGTGTAATTTTCCAAATAATTAAAACAAAGAGAATAGGTACAATAACTTCAATTTCAAGCCAAAATCGGTCCTAGACAAATAGGGTTGCCAAGCGCCGCTTTTTAACCGACTTCAAAAAAACCACGAGATTCTCTTTATTACTACTATTTTTTTTATTTTCTTTTTTATGTTTATCACTTCAGAACTTTTCACTGGGTGAGTCTGATATTCATGATTCTTATTATATTAAAGATTAAAGATAGAGTATTTTAATTAAGGGTTCTAATTTTTCGATAAAATTTTCAAACCAGCACAACTTTTTTTCCGAGCTTCTACAAACGAAAATTCTTTCACTACAAACCTCTATGACCTATTCTCTATGCGAATCAATAAGAAAAAGGAAATACTCAAATTTTTTGATAAAAATTTTCAAACCAGCACAACTTTTTTTCGGAGCTACTACAAACGAAAATTCTTTCACTACAAACCTCTATGACCTATTCTCTATGCGAATCAATAAGAAAAAGGAAATACTCAAATTTTTTGATAAAAATTTTCAAACCAGCACAACTTTTTTTCGGAGCTACTACAAACGAAAATTCTTTCACTACAAACCTCTATGAACTATTCCCTATGCGAATCAATAAGAAAAAGAAAATACTCAAATTTTTTGATAAAAATTTTCAAACCAGCACAACTTTTTTTCGGAGCTACTACAAACGAAAATTCTTTCACTACAAACCTCTATGACCTATTCTCTATGCGAATCAATAAGAAAAAATCTGATTTTCCAAAGATAGAGTATTTTAATGAAGGGTTCTAATTTGTCTATAAAAAAATTCTAACCAGCACAACTTTTTTTCAGAGCTACTACAAACGAAAATTCTTTCACTACAAACCTCTCTGAACAATTCCCTATGCGAATCAATAAGAAAAAGAAAATACTCTAATTTTTCGATAAAAATTTTCAAACCAGCCAACTTTTTTTCGGAGCTACTACAAACGAAAATTCTTTCACTACAAACCTCTATGACCTATCCTCTATGCGAATCAATAAGAAAAAGTCCGATTTTCCAAAGATAGAGTATTTTAATTAAGGGTTCTAATTTTTCGATAAAAAAATTCAAACCAGCACAACTTTTTTTCAGAGCTACTACAAACGAAAATTCTTTCACTACAAACCTCTCTGAACAATTCCCTATGCGAATCAATAAGAAAAAGAAAATACTCTAATTTTTCGATAAAAATTTTCAAACCAGCCAACTTTTTTTCGGAGCTACTACAAACGAAAATTCTTTCACTACAAACCTCTATGAACTATTCCCTATGCGAATCAATAAGAAAAAGAAAATACTCAAATTTTTCGATAAAAATTTTCAAACCAGCACAACTTTTTTTCGGAGCTACTACAAACGAAAATTCTTTCACTACAAACCTCTATGACCTATCCTCTATGCGAATCAATAAGAAAAAGTCCGATTTTCTAAAGATAGAGTATTTTAATGAAGGGTTCTAATTTTTCGATAAAAAATTTCAAACCAGCACAACTTTTTTTCGGAGCTACTACAAACGAAAATTCTTTCACTACAAACCTCTATGACCTATTCTCTATGCGAATCAATAAGAAAAAATCTGATTTTCCAAAGATAGAGTATTTTAATGAAGGGTTCTAATTTTTCGAAAAAAAAATTCAAACTTGCACAACTTTTTTTCCGAGCTACTACAAACGAAAATTCTTTCACTACAAACCTCTATGACCTATTCTCTATGCGAATCAATAAGAAAAAGTCCGATTTTTCAAAGATAGAGTATTTTAATTAAGGGTTCTAATTTTTCTATAAAAAAATTCTAACCAGCACAACTTTTTTTCGGAGCTACTACAAACGAAAATTCTTTCACTACAAACCTCTATGACCTATCCTCTGTGCGAATCAATAAGATAAAGTCCGATTTTCCAAAAATAGAGTATTTTATTTAAGGGTTGTAATTTTTCGAAAAAAAAAAATTCAAACTTGCACAACTTTTTTTCTGAGCTACTACAAACGAAAATTCTTCCACTACAAACCTCTATGACCTATCCTCTGTGCGAATCAATGAGATAAAGTCCGATTTTCCAAAAATAGAGTATTTTAATGAAAGGTTCTAATTTTTCGAAAAAAAAAATCAAACTTGCACAACTTTTTTTCCGAGCTACTACAAACGAAAATTCTTTCACTACAAACCTCTATGACCTATTCTCTATGCGAATCAATAAGAAAAAGTCCGATTTTTCAAAGATAGAGTATTTTAATTAAGGGTTCTAATTTTTCGATAAAAAATTCAAACCAGCACAACTTTTTTTCAGAGCTACTACAAACGAAAATTCTTTCACTACAAACCTCTATGAACTATTCCCTATGCGAATCAATAAGAAAAAGAAAATACTCAAATTTTTCGATAAAAAATTTCAAACCAGCACAACTTTTTTTCGGAGCTACTACAAACGAAAATTCTTTCACTACAAACCTCTATGACCTATTCTCTATGCGAATCAATAAGAAAAAATCTGATTTTCCAAAGATAGAGTATTTTAATGAAGGGTTCTAATTTTTCGAAAAAAAAATTCAAACTTGCACAACTTTTTTTCCGAGCTACTACAAACGAAAATTCTTTCACTACAAACCTCTATGACCTATTCTCTATGCGAATCAATAAGAAAAAGTCCGATTTTTCAAAGATAGAGTATTTTAATTAAGGGTTCTAATTTTTCGATAAAAAATTCTAACCAGCACAACTTTTTTTCAGAGCTACTACAAACGAAAATTCTTTCACTACAAACCTCTATGAACTATTCCCTATGCGAATCAATAAGAAAAAGAAAATACTCAAATTTTTCGATAAAAATTTTCAAACCAGCACAACTTTTTTTCGGAGCTACTACAAACGAAAATTCTTTCACTACAAACCTCTATGACCTATCCTCTATGCGAATCAATAAGAAAAAGTCCGATTTTCTAAAGATAGAGTATTTTAATGAAGGGTTCTAATTTTTCTATAAAAAAATTCAAACCTGCACAACTTTTTTTCAGAGCTACTACAAACGAAAATTCGTTCACTACAAACCTCTATGACCTATCTCCTATGCAAATCAATAAGAAAAAGTCCGATTTTCCAGAGTATTTTAATGAAGGGTTCTAATTTTTCTATAAAAAAATTCTAACCAGCACAACTTTTTTTCAGAGCTACTACAAACGAAAATTCTTTCACTACAAACCTCTCTGAACAATTCCCTATGCGAATCAATAAGAAAAAGAAAATACTCTAATTTTTCGATAAAAATTTTCAAACCAGCCAACTTTTTTTCGGAGCTACTACAAACGAAAATTCTTTCACTACAAACCTCTATGAACTATTCCCTATGCGAATCAATAAGAAAAAGAAAATACTCAAATTTTTCGATAAAAATTTTCAAACCAGCACAACTTTTTTTCGGAGCTACTACAAACGAAAATTCTTTCACTACAAACCTCTATGACCTATCCTCTATGCGAATCAATAAGAAAAAGTCCGATTTTCTAAAGATAGAGTATTTTAATGAAGGGTTCTAATTTTTCTATAAAAAAATTCAAACCTGCACAACTTTTTTTCAGAGCTACTACAAACGAAAATTCGTTCACTACAAACCTCTATGACCTATCTCCTATGCAAATCAATAAGAAAAAGTCCGATTTTCCAAAGAGAGAGTATTTTAATGAAGGGTTCTAATTTTTCTATAAAAAAATTCTAACCAGCACAACTTTTTTTCAGAGCTACTACAAACGAAAATTCTTTCACTACAAACCTCTCTGAACAATTCCCTATGCGAATCAATAAGAAAAAGAAAATACTCTAATTTTTCGATAAAAATTTTCAAACCAGCCAACTTTTTTTCGGAGCTACTACAAACGAAAATTCTTTCACTACAAACCTCTATGACCTATCCTCTATGCGAATCAATAAGAAAAAGTCCGATTTTCCAAAGATAGAGTATTTTAATTAAGGGTTCTAATTTTTCGATAAAAAAATTCAAACCAGCACAACTTTTTTTCAGAGCTACTACAAACGAAAATTCTTTCACGACAAACCTCTATGAACTATTCCCTATGCGAATCAATAAGAAAAAGAAAATACTCAAATTTTTTGATAAAATTTTTCAAACCAGCACAACTTTTTTTCGGAGCTACTACAAACGAAAATTCTTTCACTACAAACCTCTATGACCTATCCTCTGTGCGAATCAATAAGATAAAGTCCGATTTTCCAAAAATAGAGTATTTTATTTAAGGGTTGTAATTTTTCGAAAAAAAAAAATTCAAACTTGCACAACTTTTTTTCTGAGCTACTACAAACGAAAATTCTTCCACTACAAACCTCTATGACCTATCCTCTGTGCGAATCAATGAGATAAAGTCCGATTTTCCAAAAATAGAGTATTTTAATGAAAGGTTCTAATTTTTCGAAAAAAAAAATCAAACTTGCACAACTTTTTTTCCGAGCTACTACAAACGAAAATTCTTTCACTACAAACCTCTATGACCTATTCTCTATGCGAATCAATAAGAAAAAGTCCGATTTTTCAAAGATAGAGTATTTTAATTAAGGGTTCTAATTTTTCGATAAAAAATTCAAACCAGCACAACTTTTTTTCAGAGCTACTACAAACGAAAATTCTTTCACTACAAACCTCTATGAACTATTCCCTATGCGAATCAATAAGAAAAAGAAAATACTCAAATTTTTCGATAAAAAATTTCAAACCAGCACAACTTTTTTTCGGAGCTACTACAAACGAAAATTCTTTCACTACAAACCTCTATGACCTATTCTCTATGCGAATCAATAAGAAAAAATCTGATTTTCCAAAGATAGAGTATTTTAATGAAGGGTTCTAATTTTTCGAAAAAAAAATTCAAACTTGCACAACTTTTTTTCCGAGCTACTACAAACGAAAATTCTTTCACTACAAACCTCTATGACCTATTCTCTATGCGAATCAATAAGAAAAAGTCCGATTTTTCAAAGATAGAGTATTTTAATTAAGGGTTCTAATTTTTCGATAAAAAATTCTAACCAGCACAACTTTTTTTCAGAGCTACTACAAACGAAAATTCTTTCACTACAAACCTCTATGAACTATTCCCTATGCGAATCAATAAGAAAAAGAAAATACTCAAATTTTTCGATAAAAATTTTCAAACCAGCACAACTTTTTTTCGGAGCTACTACAAACGAAAATTCTTTCACTACAAACCTCTATGACCTATCCTCTATGCGAATCAATAAGAAAAAGTCCGATTTTCTAAAGATAGAGTATTTTAATGAAGGGTTCTAATTTTTCTATAAAAAAATTCAAACCTGCACAACTTTTTTTCAGAGCTACTACAAACGAAAATTCGTTCACTACAAACCTCTATGACCTATCTCCTATGCAAATCAATAAGAAAAAGTCCGATTTTCCAAAGAGAGAGTATTTTAATGAAGGGTTCTAATTTTTCTATAAAAAAATTCTAACCAGCACAACTTTTTTTCAGAGCTACTACAAACGAAAATTCTTTCACTACAAACCTCTCTGAACAATTCCCTATGCGAATCAATAAGAAAAAGAAAATACTCTAATTTTTCGATAAAAATTTTCAAACCAGCCAACTTTTTTTCGGAGCTACTACAAACGAAAATTCTTTCACTACAAACCTCTATGAACTATTCCCTATGCGAATCAATAAGAAAAAGAAAATACTCAAATTTTTCGATAAAAATTTTCAAACCAGCACAACTTTTTTTCGGAGCTACTACAAACGAAAATTCTTTCACTACAAACCTCTATGACCTATCCTCTATGCGAATCAATAAGAAAAAGTCCGATTTTCTAAAGATAGAGTATTTTAATGAAGGGTTCTAATTTTTCTATAAAAAAATTCAAACCTGCACAACTTTTTTTCAGAGCTACTACAAACGAAAATTCGTTCACTACAAACCTCTATGACCTATCTCCTATGCAAATCAATAAGAAAAAGTCCGATTTTCCAAAGAGAGAGTATTTTAATGAAGGGTTCTAATTTTTCTATAAAAAAATTCTAACCAGCACAACTTTTTTTCAGAGCTACTACAAACGAAAATTCTTTCACTACAAACCTCTCTGAACAATTCCCTATGCGAATCAATAAGAAAAAGAAAATACTCTAATTTTTCGATAAAAATTTTCAAACCAGCCAACTTTTTTTCGGAGCTACTACAAACGAAAATTCTTTCACTACAAACCTCTATGACCTATCCTCTATGCGAATCAATAAGAAAAAGTCCGATTTTCCAAAGATAGAGTATTTTAATTAAGGGTTCTAATTTTTCGATAAAAAAATTCAAACCAGCACAACTTTTTTTCAGAGCTACTACAAACGAAAATTCTTTCACGACAAACCTCTATGAACTATTCCCTATGCGAATCAATAAGAAAAAGAAAATACTCAAATTTTTTGATAAAATTTTTCAAACCAGCACAACTTTTTTTCGGAGCTACTACAAACGAAAATTCTTTCACTACAAACCTCTATGACCTATCCTCTGTGCGAATCAATAAGATAAAGTCCGATTTTCCAAAAATAGAGTATTTTATTTAAGGGTTGTAATTTTTCGAAAAAAAAAAATTCAAACTTGCACAACTTTTTTTCTGAGCTACTACAAACGAAAATTCTTCCACTACAAACCTCTATGACCTATCCTCTGTGCGAATCAATGAGATAAAGTCCGATTTTCCAAAAATAGAGTATTTTAATGAAAGGTTCTAATTTTTCGAAAAAAAAAATCAAACTTGCACAACTTTTTTTCCGAGCTACTACAAACGAAAATTCTTTCACTACAAACCTCTATGACCTATTCTCTATGCGAATCAATAAGAAAAAGTCCGATTTTTCAAAGATAGAGTATTTTAATTAAGGGTTCTAATTTTTCGATAAAAAATTCAAACCAGCACAACTTTTTTTCAGAGCTACTACAAACGAAAATTCTTTCACTACAAACCTCTATGAACTATTCCCTATGCGAATCAATAAGAAAAAGAAAATACTCAAATTTTTCGATAAAAAATTTCAAACCAGCACAACTTTTTTTCGGAGCTACTACAAACGAAAATTATTTCACTACAAACCTCTATGACCTATCCTCTATGCGAATCAATAAGAAAAAGTCCGATTTTCTAAAGATAGAGTATTTTAATGAAGGGTTCTAATTTTTCTATAAAAAAATTCAAACCTGCACAACTTTTTTTCAGAGCTACTACAAACGAAAATTCGTTCACTACAAACCTCTATGACCTATCTCCTATGCAAATCAATAAGAAAAAGTCCGATTTTCCAAAGAGAGAGTATTTTAATGAAGGGTTCTAATTTTTCTATAAAAAAATTCTAACCAGCACAACTTTTTTTCAGAGCTACTACAAACGAAAATTCTTTCACTACAAACCTCTCTGAACAATTCCCTATGCGAATCAATAAGAAAAAGAAAATACTCTAATTTTTCGATAAAAATTTTCAAACCAGCCAACTTTTTTTCGGAGCTACTACAAACGAAAATTCTTTCACTACAAACCTCTATGACCTATCCTCTATGCGAATCAATAAGAAAAAGTCCGATTTTCCAAAGATAGAGTATTTTAATTAAGGGTTCTAATTTTTCGATAAAAAAATTCAAACCAGCACAACTTTTTTTCAGAGCTACTACAAACGAAAATTCTTTCACTACAAACCTCTATGAACTATTCCCTATGCGAATCAATAAGAAAAAGAAAATACTCAAATTTTTTGATAAAATTTTTCAAACCAGCACAACTTTTTTTCGGAGCTACTACAAACGAAAATTCTTTCACTACAAACCTCTATGACCTATCCTCTGTGCGAATCAATAAGATAAAGTCCGATTTTCCAAAAATAGAGTATTTTATTTAAGGGTTGTAATTTTTCGAAAAAAAAAATTCAAACTTGCACAACTTTTTTTCTGAGCTACTACAAACGAAAATTCTTTCACTACAAACCTCTATGACCTATTCTCTATGCGAATCAATAAGAAAAAGAAAACGCCCTAATATTTCGATAAAAATTTTCAAACCAGCACAACTTTTTTTCGGAGCTACTACAAACGAAAATTCTTTCACTACAAACCTCTATGACCTATTCTCTATGCGAATCAATAAGAAAAAATCTGATTTCCCAAGATAGAGTATTTTAATGAAGGGTTCTAATTTTTCGAAAAAAAAATTCGAACTTGCACAACTTTTTTTCAGAGCTACTACAAACGAAAATTCTTTCACTACAAACGTCTACCAACGAGTCTCCATGCAAATCAAGCAAAGAAAGTTCGGTTTTCCAATGTTCGAATATTTTGACGAAATTTTTCAAAGTCTCGTAACTTTTTTTTTGAGCTACTACAAAAAAAAATTCTTTCACTACAAACAACTACAAACGATTATCTATACGAATCAATAAAAAAAAATTGGATTTTCCAAAGTCGGGTGCTGAGCCATTTTTCAAAGTCGCGTAACTTTTTTTTTGAGCTACTACAAACGAAAATTCTTTCACTACAAACAACTACAAACGATTATCTATACGAATCAATAAAAAAAAATTGGATTTTCCAAAGTCGGGTGCCAAGTTCACAAAGCCAACAAGCCCAGCTCTTTGAAGTATCGGAACAGGGCTTTTGGTTACTGACAGCTTCGTTTCAGCTTTTCTGTGGGTGTGGGTGGGGTTGATGCGTCAATGAGACACTTCAGCCCCGTTTTATGTCTGGCCTCCTCTGTGGCCGTGCGTGTAGGACAACGTGTTCCAGTCTCTGCTTCTTGGAAGCCACGACATAAATTCTCATCTACAATATGTTTTCATCGCACACCGAAATCGACCGGTAAAAAAGCTTGGTATATAATTTAAAGCTAGTTCAAAATGTGGGCGGTTTCTGGCATTCATCATGCGCCAGCAAGCTACATACGATGCGCCTGTAGATATAAATAAACAATGCAAACATATGGCCCACTGGTCATCAAACTGTTGACCGCTAATATCCGGACGTTATTTTAGGTACGGACAGATTAATTTATGTAGTCATAAAAAATGAAAAATCTTTTCGAGTCAGAATATTGATGATTCAAACACTCTATTATAGCCTGAAAATGGGAAAAGCTTTAAGAAATTTTTTTCGGTGATAAACCTATCGTGCTTGAAGTTCGAGCTATTTTGGTTTTATGGTGTGCAAAAAAGTGTTAATTTTTTCAATCAAGTACCTAGTTTTTTTTTCAGTATCATGAATGACATCTAATGTTTATAAATGAGTAAGCCACAGCACCACCGAGTGTTAAGCAAACCAGGGAATGTGTTTAGTGCCTTGTTAATGTATTGTTATGTGCCCAGACCCAAAAGCAGAAACGACCAAATGTATCTGAATACAAATAACACACACGCCCGGTCCATGAAGCGGCTGCGTCACAGGTGTCACATCGACGAGGCTGGGCAGTCAATGCGTTAACTGCCATGGGGTTTAATTAAGTGCCCCGGAGACGGTCATTCGCAAGTCAATTTTTATGTCGTTGATGGACCAAATTATCGTTGATCGCGATCAAATCAATTGTCGATGTATAATGATCATTCCGTCAATATTACTCCGACGTATACTACGTAACTAAAAACTACAACCTAAAAAGATTAAACACATCGAATCTAAATCCAAGCTAATCTAATACGCGCATATTACTTACAAACGGTTTGCGTTACTCGGAAACATGTTCTCATTTCAGTTTTCACTTGAAGCCTGTTTATTAGTGTTAGGTGTCAGAAACAGAGACTGCCGTCTGTGTTGTTATGGTTGGGTTCGCTTCCGCTACACGAGTACGTACTGTACACTCAGCCGTATTGATATGTTACACCTTACTAGCTTGTGATGCAGAGGTGCGTTTACTGAAGACGAACGGAACGCGGTTATCGAAAGTGAGCTTAAAGAAGGTTGTTCATATACCTTGCCATGAAGTCGGTGTAAAGTTTAACAAAAGCGCGCACAGTACAGTACAGCGCGGGGGATCTTTCGCGGTGAGGGTGTCAGGTCAAAATAAGCACCGTAGCAGAGAATATCTGTACCACATTAAATTGAGAGTCCCAAGTAAAGCGTCCTCTTTACAAATCTCTACTCAGACTCTCTACAACAGAAGAATCAATGTCCTCTATTTTCTGCTGTGCGCCGCCGTTGCGCTATAAATGAGCTTCAACCTTTAGGTGACAATGATAATGAAATAAAATGCATACATAGTAATGGAGCTGACTGTACAAGAGCAAATAGCCAATGCGGTTTACGCGTTGCTACTACATGAGCGTGGAACGTACAAATACAAACACAGGTACGTAAGTACGTTGACTCGTTCAAACAAACATATACATACATCACTTGCAAATGAAACGAAAGTATTTTTCGTAACTCGTGTGCCAATACAAGAAGCACACAATTGAAAAGTGAAATTCTCATTACATTACTCAACATTTGAAGTGTTTGCGTACGAAAATTTAATAGTAGGCACTACGCGTATTTGTTGTTTGATAAATTGATACTGGTAACAGTCAATTATTTATGCTATCAGATAAAAATTCCAACATCGCTCTCAAGAACAGCAAAACTGATCGTAAACACGAGAATTTATCCATGTTGTATTAAACGTTGCTTAACCTAGTTGTCCTTATCAGGCAAGTTTAATCACGAGCGTTTAAAACCGAGCTTGAGACAGAGAAGTCCAAGTTCCACCGCACATGCTCATTTGCAAACAAACGAGAGGACTACGCTCCGGTGCGGCAACCTCAACGCTACGACTCGCACTGCTCGAGTTACGTACGACACGTAGCTTAGGATCCGTAATAGCCCGTATGTCATATTTCGTGAGTAGCAAGAAAAGTTGTCGATAGACGACTGACTGGTGGAACTTCACGCTTCGTCGCCGACCTTGCCTCTTCCTGCGACGGTGAACGCACCGCGATCCCGTACAGTGGGTCGCGAATGTACCTTTAGTTAAGCTACGTCTATCTATTACAACTCTATGGGTGTTCTGAGTCTTTTTAACCGACTTCAAAAAGGTGGAGGTTCTCAATTCGACCATATTTTTTTTCATGTTTGTTACCTCTGAACTTTTGACTGTGTGGTCCGATTTTAATTTGGTCCCGTTCTGACAATCGGATCCGTATAATTGAAGTCGGTTTACTGTTTTTTTAAACAAAATCAATTATTATTATCTATGCCAATGCATGAAATATAAGTATAGTTTTAAGTATATCACTTATCTATGCCAAACTCAGCTTAGCTTGGAGCTAGATTGCTGTGTTAATTGTCCAGCATTATTATTATTAGTGGAAACGGAAGGATAATTACTTCCTGCGTGTGATATCTTTATTCCGTGAGAAAGTCTAAGTGAATATCTGCAGCTCAGAAAGTTACCTATGATTTCCTGCGTGGAAAAACGAACGGACATAATGACCGCTTATGTCACTTTCCATTTCTATCCAACATCTTTCACCGGCAAATGTTCTCGTATGAAACTGACTGATTCATATTTATTGATAATCACTCGGCACTAGTTCCCATCGAGTGCCATTAAACAGGTTAATACTGATAAACTGCAGCGTGGGAAAGTGTTGGGTTAAATAATAAGTGGGTGCAAAAACTATGGGTAAAGTCTCGACCCCCGCGGTAAGTGCATAGGGGCGGAACAAGTGGGCATATCCCGGACAAGTGTTACCCTTTAAAAAGCAAATTTATACAGCATTCAACAAAAATATTAACAGGTAGACATTGATACCTTTCGGCTTGTTAGAACTTTTTGTGATCTGTTTTTATCAAAATACTACACACAATACCAGCGCTGGGTAGACATAGACACACCAGGTCTAATCAGCACAATCCTGATATTTGCCTGCTACGCGCAAATATAAGGCTAAGTCTAGAATTAACTTAGTTAAATTTAGTTATTATGTAAGTTTATTGTGTTATGTAGTTTTAAAACAAATAAAATTATTTTCTTCTTTCTTTCAAAATACTTTGAGACCATAATTTTATTACAGTCAAGTATAAGATTCTACCTTGGACTATACACGAGTCTGAACACTCAAACGCATTTTATGACACTTTTCAATGCAAATGTGTTAAAAATTCGTCAATGTAACGTGCTTAAATTTGATTTGCGAAGTCTTTTAGAATAGATATCGGGCATATTTTACGGTTATTTCTGACCAACTCCCAAACGCTTTGGCCGATGTCCGACCTTTGGCAAAAGCCGGCATTTAGAGGCGATAAGAAAAAGGGGTTAGGTGCAGGTTACGGGACTAATTGATTACGAAGTAAGACGATCCATTAAACTTATCAATTTAATTACCGTAAATATTTCCGTTAGGCCAAATGCGAAACTATACAAAGTAAATATGAAAGCACATTGTTTGAATCTGCATCGAGTTTACCGGAATCTGAAAACTTGATATGCCTCGCGATTCGCTTGATGATCGCAGACTAGGCATGAGCTTTGTCCTCGTGTGCGAAGACTCCCATGACTGTTATGTAATTCAAAGAACAGTACTGTTATAGATTGTAACCATCACAATAGCAACTTCGTGATGTTGATTACCCTCGGGGAGGCTTTGTCGCATCCTATTGTCAAATCACCTCGCTCGTAGACCTTTATTATAATACTAGCAGCGCCTCGCGGTTTCACCCGCGTAATTTCCGTTTCCGCGGGAATTCCGGGATAAAATATACACTATGTCACTCCCTGAAAAGTAAGCTTTTTAATAATGAAATGTTTTTTTTAATCGGTTCAGTAGTTTCGGAGCTTATTCAATACAAACAAACAATCAAATCTCTCCTCTTTATAATATTATATTAGTATAGTTATGTTTTGTATTCGACCCTGAATATACCCCATACCTCGCATAAAGTAATCATTGCATTCCGAAGCTGGTTTCAAATCAAGTTGCGCTGTCCTAGTTAAGGGATTAACTTGTTGTAGAAATAGAAACATACCTATGCTAAACCAATTACGTTACATCAGTCAACATTTATTTACAACGCAGTAAGCGCTTAGTTATTTTCGTGTATCATTCAAGTGGGTTAGTTTAATACTTCAAGTGGTTTGTAACACTTAAAGCGCCCTGTATGTATTTCAAATCATAACCGCGTATTGTTTGGTATGCATAGTTAAGGAATGCGAAAGCCCAAGCTCAAGGTATAAGTGAGTCACATGCAAGGCATGCGAACCTCGCCGTGACACCACCGCCACATTCATACTATCTACGAACTTTAGTATAGCAAGGTGTATTGAGTAGAATAAATTATTTATGGCATTATCGAAGCTAACGTCTAGCTAAAGGTTAACTAAGAATTGGCGTGCCTTATCCCGTTATCGGATACATCAGCTAAGGTGCTCCTGTAACTGTCGGAGTTGTACTTTACGTAATTGCAGTTTCTCGGAATTCCAAAACATTAACCAATAGTGTGAAGCCAGTCGTGTGGCTGACACCGAGGCTATGGGCACCTGCTAGGTATACGTGCGCTATAATAATTCGAACGTGACTCAATTTAGAATCAAATTACAACTGCCATCGATATACTCATTATTTGACATCAAAGAGTTTCGAATTCGTGGAAGTTGATTGAGAGATGAGAAAGTACACGGTGTAGCTTCATTTCCAGTTGTCAGCGGAAACTAGCAAACCGTAGAAAAGAGCGAAGTAGGGCACGCGTCTCGGCGGCCGGCACCTTGCCGTCCGACTAGTTTCTCCTATCGCAGGTTCGGCAGAGAAGCGCGCCGTGGCTCTCGCAATTCGCTCCGTGGATATCGAATGGCCGTGACCGGACACCGCATTCACTCTCAATGAAAATGAAACCGCGAAACTCAAGCGCTTCACTCCATCACTTCGCTGCGGTGATTGACGATCGCACACCGGAATGACAAAAGTTTAGCAACTATTGTAGAATTAGAAAGGGGCATGAAGGGGCTATGCCGGGGTGCGCGGTAAATTGACATGTAGCTATGTATAACGACCACGCGCACGTACGGGGAAGCTCGGAGCCTGGTACGGGGCGCCGTGCAATAGAACCCTCACGCAGTCTCTTCAATATCAATAGTGAACCTGACACGAAAAATAAAAGGCGATTTTCGATCCAGCTCTTGCGATCCTTTTCATACGTCGTCGCTCCAATTCAAAAGCAGACTTTCGGTGTGTTATTGAATCATAAGAACATCCATACACTCAGCCTCTGATGTACGTTTACAAAGATAATCTCGGACAATGCGAGTACAAGCACCACTCCATTGATTTTAAACAAAGCGTGATGCCATTACAAGCTATTGTTTACTCAATCACCATTCTTCCACCGCTCAACACATCACCGTTGAACTGCTTAAAATGATATCCTCTTAAATTTCCGAATTATTCGGTCTTGGGTTTCTTGGGTTACCACGATCATCAACTTTAGAAAGTAATGAGAATGGACGCGTAGAGAAGTATGTAGAAATATGTGTACAGTACAGATAAAATTCTTGGAACATCTTTTCAGTAAAAAATGCATTATTTTAGGAGATTTCAATGTAAACTTTTCGGTAGACTCTAAACAACGTACTGAATTACTTTCCCTTCTCAGATGCTTTAACTTCAGATACTTAATTAAAAACACTACATTCATTAGAAATGAAACAGAATCCTGCATCGACAATATCATTACAAACTTGCCGGACTCAGAATTGATCAATTGCGATATTGACCATAATAGACTGGGTGACGGACATGCTGCATTATTATGTAGCCTACTTGCGGACCAGAGTGGTAAAGCTGGGCTAGATCAAGCCTGTATGGTGAGACGGAGACAGTTTACAAAGACCAACGTAAACCATTTTAGAGATCAGATTATAAATAGTGATCTTCAAGACTGTAATATTAACAGTTTTTTAAGCAAATTCCAGACCATTTATAATATCTCTTTTAAAAATGCACGTAGAAAAGTCAGATCAAATAAAGGCGGAAAGTTATCATGGATTTCACGGGGAATCAAAGTTGCAAGCAAAATGAAAAGATTCCTTAATTCAAGAAATAGTTTATTATGTCATGATTCCATTAATAATTACAGAAATAAATACATTAATATATACAGAAAGGTGATCAAAGTATCAAAGAAGCTTGCGATTAGGGCTAGGGTTCAACAGGCTGATAATAAAAGTAAAGAAATTTGGAAAATCA
The DNA here is from genome assembly GCA_955876795.1 of Eupithecia tripunctaria. Taxonomy (NCBI): domain Eukaryota; kingdom Metazoa; phylum Arthropoda; class Insecta; order Lepidoptera; family Geometridae; genus Eupithecia; species Eupithecia tripunctaria. Next base: position 3,635,094 of record OY041604.1, read on the forward strand.
TCAACACACAAAGAGGTAAAAGTAGACCAGGTCACTCGAACAACATTACTCTTAAAGTGGATGGCAGAGCCGTTGCAGATACTCAGGCAGTTGTAAACATGTTTGCCAAACAATTCGATAGGGGAATGGATAAAGTATCTACTTGTAACTCAGCGGCCCTCTCTTATCTTCACACTTTTACAGCTAGGGTTTCTAATGACATGATAATTGGCCACACTGATGGAGGTGAAATCATAAAGATAGTTAAACATATGGAAAAGAAGCAATCGCACGGCTATGACGGCATAACCATAAATTTAATCAAGGAAAACATCGATATTCTTGCAGAGCTTCTGGCGTCTTTCTATAACAACTGCTTGGATGCTAATGTTTATCCTGAACAACTTAAGATTGCAAGAATATTGCCCATTTTTAAGAAGGGATCAAAATCAGACCCTAAGAACTATAGGCCAATATCGCTGCTACCTACAATCTCAAAAATATTCGAAAAAATCATCAAGAATCGACTTGTACGTCACCTTAATGCACACAAAGTTCTAAGCGATAAGCAATTTGGATACCGTTGCGGTGTCGGAACTACTGATGCTATCGATACACTAGTCAACTCAGTAGTTACTAAGCTGAATGACAGGAAAAAAGTTGCGGGACTATTCCTAGACCTCACAGCTGCCTTCGATACTGTTAACCACGACATACTTTTAGCCAAACTAGAACACTATGGCATCAGGGGTGGGGTTCTGAACCTTTTTAAATCTTACTTAACTGGTAGAAAACAATTTGTAGAAATCAAAAGCATCGTCAAAAACGAAGAAATCACTTTCAAATCGAACACTACCAATATGAAATGTGGAGTACCACAGGGTTCTATTTTGGGACCCATTTTCTTTAATATATTTCTAAACGATCTGATAGACTATGTTAGCAAGTCCGTATCTGATATCCAACTAATAGTGTACGCGGACGACACCAACGCCATTATTCACTCGAATAATACCGACGATCTGCAAAATAATTTAAACATAGCTCTCAAAACATTTAACCTATGGTTCAGCGCAAATAATCTGACCCTCAATGTTCAAAAGACTAATGCCATACTCTTTAAATCCACCGTTCGTGACGATGTACAGCTAAACATACAGCAAGAAGAACAAAATGTAGAGTTCACCAACTGTGTTAAATTTCTGGGAATACATGTAGACGAGCTTTTAAACTGGAAAAATGAACTCGCGTCAGTGGACAGTTCTATCAGTTCGGCTTGTTACGCCATTAGGAGTCTCAGAGACGAAATTGGTGTGGAACAACTGAAACTCGTTTATTTCGCACTGGTTGAGTCAAGGTTGAGGTATAGTGTTGGTCTATGGGGCAACAGCTACAAATATAACTTGCATAAAGCATTTACCCTTCAAAAAAGAGCGGTGCGGACAATGCTGCGTATGCCTCCATGGGAGTCATGTAAAGAGCCATTTAGGAAGCTAGGCATACTCACGGTGCCCAGTCTTTACATATTGTTATTGCTAACTGATATTATCAAAAATAGACACAAATACGAAACCCTTGAGCAAATGGCTGCTCGACTTAAAACCAGAAGGAAGGACTTAGAGGTGCCTTTCTGTCCTAGATTAAATATCGCTAGACATTGTAGTAGATATCAGGCTATCAGGTTATTCAATTCTTTACCAAACGAAATGAAAGCATCTGAGAGGTTAAACCAATTTAAAAGTGAACTTACCCAACTCCTGCTGAAAGGGTGTTTCTACACGGTCAACGAGTTCCTTAACCGTAGCAATTAAATAAAACTATATTGACTTTATGTAACTTTAGTTAGCTCATTAGACAAGTGTAATTTTTTATAACTAAGAATTTGACATTATTTTCTTCACATTGCATGATATTTTGATGTACTACTGTTCAAACACAATTGTATGGTTGTTTCTGAATAAATGATTTATGATTTTATGATTTATGATAGGTACAGAACAAATTACCTCGAGCGAGTACTGTACGTAACATTATCACAAACTGAGTATTACCTTTGCTCTATTACTGGAGACGTCACGTCTGAGTAATTTTATAATGATACGTCCTGTAAAAAAAATTTTTTGCTCACGACACGCTCCTACAATTGACCAATAAATAAGACAAAAAAACAGAATTAAGCTTTCCAAAGTATTCATCGTTACGGTCTTTAAGCACGCTACGCAATTTCGGCACAAAGCAAATATCAATCCATAAAGTACCTACATTTTGGTATTACATAAAAGTAGAGAGTGCGTGAAAAGCGGTCAGATACGGCAAACTCCTTGTTCATTTCCGAGGTCAGGCGTGTTCTACTTGTCGACTAATTGAATTAGAAGCATCGCCTCGTGTGCTGGCGCGATGCTGGCGTAGGCTCCTCCATTCATGCGCTTTACGGTCATTGTTCCCGCCGCCGCCGCCGCCCGGCCGGCACCCGTAATCAAATAGTCACCGCTCGTAAACTTAGGTACATCTTTTTCGACGAAATCATAAACATGCATTATGGATCCAGGACGTATATCAGGCATTAAAAGAGGCATACCGATTTGAATAACTCATCATGATCATCATCTGCAACCCGACTCACTCACTGCTGGGTGTCTCCAAACTTTTGCGAGACTCTACATGGTCTTGCTAATAATTTATATAAAATTGATAGGTATAAGCCACGTTTGGAATCAAATTCCAAGAGTTGTTATAAACTTAAAATTTTGCTTTACCAAATTAAAAGAAAGCACGAAAGCTCGTTCATTAAAAAAACTGGCTTAAGGTAGCCATTACACGCCATTTCTTGCGAAGGGGCGTGGTGAAAGTTACAATCAAACTTAGAAAACTGCTTATTGCATTTTTGACCTACATACGCGAAAAGCACCTCAACGAAAATATATCTGTTTATTTAGAAAATTCTTCATTCCTAAGTCCTTCCAAGGAAAAAATATGTAGATGCAAAGTAGGTATGTAATCCTCAGGTTTTTTTCAATGGCGGTCGTGCCCCGAGCTTAGGGATGGCCTAGCTCGAGCTCAAAGAAGCTCCAGCTTTTAATTCCAAAGCAAGGACTTCCCCCAAGCGCTACATGCATTGAAACCTTCCTAGGAGAAATTGACGCCGCGCCTCACCGCGAGAAAGTAAAAAGACGCAATCAGCGAGAGAAAAGAGCCAGAAAGTATGCTGAGGAGCACCCAGTAATAGAGTGTTTAAAAATTCAGGACCACTACCGCTTTGACCCACTGCTTCGCTCGTTTCGACGTGGTTAACAGCTGTTAACATATTCATGGTAAGCAATCCAAGTATGCGAACTGCTTTCATAATTTCGAGGAATACATAGTTTACATTTCAATGTACAATTAACGCGGGTATAATGAAGTCTTCAATAGTGGACTGGTAAATGTTTTAGGTTTCTAGTTGCCGAGTTATTTCCCACGAGTGTACCTACCTACTCCTTTACATTTCGTTATTTTTACCCGACTACCAACGGAGGAGTTATTTATAATAATAAGCGCCATGTTTAAGTCGTTAAGCTGGTTCTAGATGTTAAATCTCTTCATCATTCTAGGTGTTAAATCAAAGGGGCGCATTAGCTATGCTATGCCCACAAAAATCGTTCTGTGGATATGCCTATAGACAGATAACCCAGAGCACATTTTTCATTGTCCCTGTAACTTGACTTAATTACAGATTTTACTTCGAACAATATATCTTTACCTGAACCCTACATCATTGTTCTTATTCTACGACTGAGTCAACTCAGTGATGTCTCATAAGTACCGCCAGGACCGGTGTAAATCAGTGACTCACTGAGGCAATGACCTGTCGCACTAAATAATAGTATAGCAGTTAGCTGTGCTGGCTTAGAATTCCACCCCATATCTTCCTGTGGGTGTCGTAAGAGGCGACTAAGGGATTCAACCCGCGGGGAGTGGGGAGCAGCGCCCCCTAGAGAACAATTCTACCACCAAACTGCGATCCCCAACCCGCATGACCAGCGTGGGGATCATGGTCATTACCCCCCATTAGATAAACATCAATAAGGCGCTTATCAGGGGGAGGCCTGCGTCCAGCAGTGGACCAATACAGACTGTTGATGTTGAGGTTCAAGAGTTATCTGTTCTGCATCTAAGTTCGTAGAGTATAAGTCTACCTCAGTTTGCAGTACCTAGCCAAATGCAAAGAAACTTGGCTCGAATTCGGGCGTGAACTTTTACGTTGCGAAACTGTGATTGATGTTAGCTGCATTTGTTCTATTCTATGATTCTTTAACGCATTCACTGCCCAGCCTCTGCAGTGCGACCCGCAGGGGCGCAGCTACACGTAGCTGGAGACCGGCAACTGCGTCTTGGCCCATGAAGGTGTTACGAGTGTGCCTTATGCAATTTACTTACATATAAATTGTACCTTAGAATCGTTAATTATCACAGAATCTGTGAAAGCTACCTTCATATTTAGGGAAACGTACCTACTTCGAATCTTGAATTACCTAAGTGTTTTAAAAACACGATTGCTGAAAGTTTTCTCAATAGTTTTTTTTTTTAATAATAGCACATATTTTTCTATTTATCTCAGGAACAGCACGCTTTTTTTCTTCGATTTTTGTTTTGGTAAGAAACCTAGAAGTATTTATTTACTTAGTTATGTCTTCATTACTTGTAAGGAGCATGTAGCATGTTAAACAAACCGCCAATACTTAACCTAAAAATCACTTTGTTTATTTTACTGGACGATGTGAGATCCTTCCTTCAATAAATATTGCTTACAATTACATCTAAAACTCGACGCCAAGCAAGTAAATTTTTGTTATTTGTGTCGTGATTTGTTTACTAACATTCTACATGTTCGATTAATACGGTATACCGTATCAATCGTAGCGTAGCGTAGCGGCGTTATTGCACACCCTTAAAGGCATGCAAGAAACCCTTCTTACTTAATTACTTTCATTTGAAATAGGTTTACTACGCGCTACGATTTGGATTTATTTAGTTTTTCATCTCGTAATTAACTATATTCTTAAATACAACTGTCAAAACCTTGGTCTGTGTTCACCATGCCTAGAAAATCAATAGTATATTATATGTTATATTACAGATAGTAGAATGTTACGCTTAATAGAAATCAACGAAGGAGTATCGACGATAGCTTGACAATACCTTATAACGTGAGTACGAATACAATACCCAATTGTTTTCATGATATCATATAAATATTTCGTACACTGTGCCAGCATGATCATAGCCAACAGCCTAGTGCTAGCTAATTAGGATGTACGACGCGACAGTGCGCGTGTCCACGGCATGACATTATTACATTGTAGGAATATTATTTTAAAAACACTTACACAAACTATTAAATGAAGCATTTTGACTGTACTATACCTATAACATTAGGTGCATTCTAAAATGAATGATACATGTGTATTAAACTAATCCAAACTATATTCATTCCACACTCTTATTTTCTGTTTGGTAGTACAACTGACAGTCAAATAGTTGTGCGTGTCTAACTTAATTTTTATCAATTTTGTTATTTTTTGCTCAACATTTTTTATTTTACAGGCATGCACGTTTCTATATGATTTTATTTTCAGTATCAGAATATTTGATAGAATAAAATAATATTAGATATTTAAGTATTTATTTTCTTCGGCTTCACCCCGCGGTGTATCACCGCGGGGTGAAGCCGAAGAAAATAAATACTACTATGATAAAAGGGATAAGATAAAACGAGTAGATCAAGTTTTTCACTTTAAGATAATTATAGACTTTAGTCACCACAATCAACCAAAACCAAGCTTTTAGCTTAGTTATGGTAAACTTTATGATGCCAGAAAAGCAGGCTTTCAGTTGGTTATTTGAAATGTTGTACATCTGTATAAACCGAAGAACAAATGCCCATGCATGTGTCCTTTATAAAGATAATTGGACAATTAATTTAATATGAACATATTGATTGACAAAGTTTACAATCAATAAAAAGTGCTAACCAATGGAGCTGTTAATTTTCCAATTATCTTTCAAAGAACACCAGCTTACAGTAAGAGTGGAAGAAAAATACATGTTGTGCAGCCAGACAACACCTTGAGTGAGCTAAAGACCAAAAAATAATAATAATGATGGACATAAAAGATGATGATTGATGAACGATGGAATAAATGTGAGCTGGAACTCTTTAAAAATAATTAATTATGTTGTGTTATACTCTTTTTTACCCATTAGCCAACAAACATACTCTTTTATCTATGTTTTGGTAAATGCATGTACTTGTTTTTTGTGAATGATGTGCTTGCTTTCAGACTAATTCTATATACCAACCTCTTAGTAACTTGTAGGTATTTTCCCAGCTATAACGACACATATTTTCTCACACAAACGGATCTGAATCACTTCACACCAACTTTTATTTTGTTCTAACTTAGATTGACACACTCTAAAAACTTCAGAGGCACAAGCATGTAAGGCACTTCAAAGTTCACATAACTTTTTCAAAAGTTTGTTTGAACACAGAAAACTAATTCTAAGCGTCAGTTATAAAGTTTTTGTGATTAAAACAAAATAATACTTCAAATTATCACGAATCCAACAAACAACGGACAGAGTAACACAGCGTACGTGTTGATAAAAAAATACAAGTGGAAAAATGAAATTGAATGACGCAAAAATACATTGACGGACGCTGGGTATTGCCATTATGAAAAAAGAAATACCCAAGCTGACAGTTTCCGTGCAGTCAACCGTGTTGTTCGTTTGTGTTCAACATGTGGGCACGATCTTATTTTACTTCGCCATGATAGTTTTGCTACTCAAAAATAGATGGCAGTACAGTACCGAAACGATGAACTTTGCATATATTTTTCTTTTTGAACAAGCACTTAAAGATACTGCAAGTTCAACTGCGTCCAAGACCGTTGTAACTCTGCTGTGTACGGTTCAATTCAAAGAATAAATGGTGCAATGAGGTTTAGGAAGTTCTGATCAATAGAGGCGTACTAGGACGGGCGGTTCACTCCGTGTAGGACTAGTATTTATGTTCCTTGATCGTGTCCGTCAAGGTAGCGTTCACATAAGCAACAAATAGAGTAAAATAATGTAAAAATATGAAATTAATAGCGCCTCTTTGTTTTAAGAAATAATGAAAATTATTAGTGTGTACGCTAGCTTGACATCAAGCTGGCGTACACATGACCATGTTCGAAAACGACTTTACTTACCTAAACTTTAGCAACAAAACTAGTGGAACTAGTCGCTAATTTTTTCTTACAAACGTGGAAGGGTAACTATAAGGCTGTATGATGTTGACCATCCAAAACTAAGGATGGAATCAATTTATACCTTCATAAACCATTCATAAACTATGTTTGTATACAACTACAACAGTAAAAAAAGTATACGTTTAAAAAATACAAGCTTCTAAACTTTCGTATTTCAACACGAATTTTAGCTTAATTTTGGGTGAAAATAAATATCACACGGGGAAAGTACACTCTAAAATAAAGGGTTTACCGACATAGTTTAGTTGTTAATAATTTAAAATAAATTTATTTTGAAGAGATACATTCAATAGTTTTTCTATGATAGATAACCCTTGTGCTAAAGTCTGTTCGGCGGCATAAATCATTGTGCATTTCATTCTATCGCGCGGTTATGTATATAATGACAGGCTTGCATATAAGCCGTTCTAACTGATGACAAACAGTGTAGGTAGGTACCTACTCTTAAGGTAAAAATACTTACTTACTCATGAAAGCTCACTTAAAGTAACAACTAATTCTTACCACCAACCAACATTGCATGGAGCATAATTTATTTGATCTGTGCTACTGTACTACAGTGCATATTTGATCCTACCACTTCACATCGACTTTTTATATTATTGCGCTACGAATTTTCATAAACTATGACTACTGGCAGGGCAGAAGCGGCATTTTATGCTCTATTTATACATATATCATTTATATTAAAAAAGCTTTCTATATGAATGTAATAATTTTATTCTATTCGCTTTCTACTCGTATAGGAAGATTTTTAATGGGTACACTGGCATAACGTTTGATCGTAATGTTTTCTAAGGTCTTGTTAAGTATCTCCGTTCCTATAAGATCATTATGACATTTTGCATAGGTACTGCGTACGGTATGATTACTCTTTTTATGTGTATAAATTTGTTGCTTAAGAATAAGTAGTTTTCAAGCATGGTCGGTCATGTGTACGCCAGCTTGACGTCAAGCTAGCGTACGTACACACTAAGGCCCGTATTATGAAAGCTTAGTCATAGATCTATGCTTGAGTGACGTTTATGTCATAGAAAAGCGTTGTTCGTAGAGTAAGGGTACGTTCCAATTCAAGCTTAAAGCGCTAACGCACTGCACGAGCTATGCGCGCACGAAGCCCCGTTCCGATTCATCTGAGCGCGTTGGTGCGCGTTGGCGCGATTAATGAAACGAAACGCTCAGACGGCACTCACAAAGAAGTTGAAAGAACGCACGAGCTGCCTTGTCTCGAAAGGTGAGGCAGTTCATGCGCTCCCGTGCGCTCGAGGGGCGTGGCGAAGTGGGCGTTGCCGTGCGCTCTGTCAGCGCGCTGAAAGTTGAAAAGAAACGACTTCATGCGCGCGTCAGCGCATTAAGCGTGAATCGGAACGTAGCCTGAGTTTTCATAATACGGACCTAAGAATAGGTCATAATTTCTTAAACCAAAGAGGCGCTATTTATTTCATTGTAAATAAATAGCGCCTCTTTGCCTCTTTGGTTTAAGAAATTTGGTATATCAATAAACGTAATATCACTTAAGTGTATGCTACCTTGGAACCCCTTGCACATATCTTACGCGAACAGAACAAATTATTATAAATATTAAATTATTTAACCCGACGTTTCATCAGGTTTAAAATAGGTAAATAAACGCGATAAGTACCCGTGAATATGTATAATTAAGTTGGTATGATTTAATCTATAATAGCTGTGTGGTGCTGGCTTAGAATTTGCACCACCCCAACTCTTCCCGCGGGTGTCGTAATAGGCGACCACACACAGCCGGATCATATAAAATTTCGCGTCGCTTACTGCTACCTCCGCTTGCCTAGCTAATGTCTATGTATATATAAAGATTTATTCCTCTTAGAAACTAATTCTGCTAACTATAGATAAAAATAAAACAAGTGATTAAATGTGTAATTTTGATTTATTCATAATATTCATCTAAAATTGTACATTTACGCAAAAACACACACGGACAAAAATAAAACTTTAGAATTAATGTAATGTTTCAATTGAAGAGGACTCTAGTGTAGTTATCGTAAAGTGTAATAAGAATCATCTACTTGTCCTCAGCAAATTAACCATCTACTAAATATAAATTATACTTAGTTACAAAGATCATCAAACATGGGGTCTAAATAAGATTGTACGAGTTATACATAATCACTATTTATTAAAGAAAATACAATACTTGATTGTCAAGTCAAAATAATAATATTCTACAAAAATTGGATGAATTTCTTAAACCAAGAGATTACAAATACCTATAGATAAGAATCTACAAAAAAAGGATCTTACAAATTAAATCTTATAGTTGTACATTGCTAGGGAGAGCTAAGTCATCCAAAAATTACTTACGTGAGATTTATAATTTTTTACAATACTTTTAAACCAAATAAATGCATTAGAAAGGACAAATTACTCTCAAAGCGGTTTCTTATCTTACTTTTGCTAATTCCCACATAAATAAAGTTTGAATATCTTATGAGAACTTTTCTCTGTAGTGATAACTCAATGAATTTTTTACTGTGTAAATGCCTACAAGAAAACTGGATGAGTCTTGTAAAATGAATACATAGAGTTATCATGACAGACCCAGTTGCACTAAGAGTGAGTGTGCTATATTTTGTTGTAACGGAACACATTTACTCATCGGAGCCCTCTTCCTCTTCATCCTCGTCCTGCTCCTCCTCGGAGGAAGCATCCTTCTTGGGAGGCGCCTCCTTGCGTCCTCGACCACGTCCTTTACTTTCTGATGCACTCTGGACAAAACAAAACACAGCTTAAAATTTACAGACTTAACTACAGAGTTAACAAGTAAGAGAAAAAAATAAAGGGAGACATTAGTTCAGCACTGGGACAGTTCAAATATAACAAGGTAACAGACATACCTTTGCCTTAGCTGCAGGTGCCTTCTTTTTGGAACCCTTTGGTCTGCCACGGCCTCGTTTTGCTACGGGGGGCAGTTCATCATCAGATGACTTAGCAGATTCTTTTGCTGGTTTAGCAGCTACTGCTGGCCTTCCTCGTTTTTTAACTTCAACCTTTGGTTCCTGGAAAAATATTATAAGTTGATAAGAGAGTGCAATACATTTTTAAGTTTGTTTTTTAAAATAAATAAATATATATATAATATAATAAATAATAATATAATATAATATTGTATGTAATTAATACTTACAGCTTCGGCCTTGTTTCCATTAGCTTTTGGTCTTCCGCGTCCTTTCTTCTCTACTACTGCAGCGCCATCATCAGACATTTTGGTCAAATTAAAATATTACAGCTACCAAAACCTGAAAAAAAAAATGAATAACATCAACAATTTTACAAAGAAAAACAATTGAAAGATAATTGTAAAGATACTAAATTTATGACTAACAAGCTTCACAGTAATGGCAGCAAGCATCATTTACTGTATTCATAGGCGGTATACCTATGTATCTATACATTATCGATTTTATTCATTAACTAGGTGCTGACGATCAACCTAAGATTTGACAATCTTTCTTATCTTTTTATCATAAATTTATAGAAAATGCTCAAAGCTAACATCGTTACAACAGCAAGTTTGTTCAGAAAAGCAATGTCAACAACCGCAAAATAGGCGGCGGCGACGGCGGCGTCACAATGATTATGGTTTGGCATCGTACTTTCACAATTACCTGTTAGTTAGTGATTATAAAAGTAGGTAATAATCGACGTTAATAACAACAAAATACTACAAAAATGACACCTATCTCAAATAGCCAGCATAATTGTACGAAAAAAAAATTCAAGTGCGCCAAAGCCGCTTGAACGCCATAGAAAATGGAGTTAGCTGTTAGTAACGCGAAATGAGTTTTGAAGTCTATTTACGTGACTGAATGGAATTTTCTATTTTATAACGTGTTATTTCTAGAACTATACTGATTTTATACAAATTTCCCTACAGAAATGAAGAAATAGTAAAATAAATTGCTCACCAACCTTGTTTACAGCCAACAGCCCAAGCGAACAGCTCGTACGAAGAATTTATGGCGGGCACTGGCGCTGGCGGGCGGGCAGCGAACTGTCGTTTTGTTGGCGTCTGTATAGGGGGCGCTACTGTGCGTATTCTTCTGAGAAAAGAAAAGCCATTTATTTTATTTTACAACACCACCTTAAGAAAGGATTTCCACAAAATAACTTAAAATAAACAGTTTTCCAGATGATGCTTTTAATTTACAGTCTTTTAGATAAGTAATAATCTGTAAAATTAAAATAGTTTAAAGTTGCCGCTGTTTTCCTGCGTTACATTCCATTCTCTCAATTTATCAATTTATAAAAATTAGGAGAGCTATCGTAATGAATTTAAAACTTATGTACTTAGTTATAATAATAAACTACAAATTTCCTTTTTTGATGCAAACGCAAAATTTCATCACGATGAGGCATCTGTAACGTGAATAAACCATCATAAAACTCGGACCATCCCAGGACAATATATCCAAAGCCTTAAAAATATATTAAATGAACTTATGTGGAGTAAAATAATTTAATCAAGTCTTAAATAATTTAAAATGAGTGATGAACCGTTCCGTTTTTATTTGAGAATGCAGATTTAAGCCCTACTCACACCGGCGTTAATTTTTAGCGCGACCTGTGTCGAGCGATTTCGCGATATTTGCTTGCAGTACTGCAACGCATTTTGTACTAAAGCGCATACATTGACGCACACTGCGATTCGGCTTGTCGGAGGCGTTTTCGCTTCCTTCGATTTTGCTTCTTTTGAAGCTGCGATTTGGCAGTTTTTGATGCTGTGCATTGCGGGTTGTTCGCGCAGCCGCGGGGAGGGGGTGGAGGCAGGGGCGCAAAAGACAAAAAATTATGAAGTTATTTATGACCAAATTACGATACCTAGAGCGAAGCTTACTAAGTGGCCGCTGCGCCGTTGCGTGTGGTGTGATGATGATGACTTAAGTTCATACCAATACCGTAATTTTCTCCTTTGTATTTGGGGCTTTTTTTATAGTCCATTAAAAAAAAATGGAGCCGTGTGGTCAGAGAGACCTAAGTCACGAATTGATGCCTTACCGTCTTCAATATTGGTGGCAATGTGGTCAATACAAGAGCTTGAAGTACCTGTGATTCTGGTTGGCTCTAGAATTTTTTGATCGATATTAAATGTATCAATCTTACTTTTCATTCAGTGAGATCTACGGCGCAACATTCGAAAGTACATGGTTCACACATGTCAACGGAAATATTCTTGCACTCTATGTCAATGCTAAGAAATATAACCACGTCTCCTCTCTTGGTATTTTTTCGTATTTAGTATGATAAGATAGATAGTTTCGCATTGTGACTTGCCTCGACATTCCGTGTAGGTACAATACCTACTTACTTGCCTTGCCTAGCCGATTTAGTACTAGAAAATATAAAATGGGATAATAAAGGATGATTCACACATTATCACACATATCAGTGAATCCACAGTTCCGTTCAGTATCCGTGCTACATACCTACTCAGTTCACAGAGCTCCAGTGAAATTGTGTCCTTCGTCAATTTCATGATTGATAATAATGGCTCTGTTTAATACTCTGAGATAGGTTCTCTATGTTTTTAGCGCGATTCCTTACACACAGCGGCTGCACCGCCGAAATCGAGATTAATAATAATCGCGATTTCGGTGGTGCGGCCGCGCGCCCCTTCCCCCCCTACCGGATGCGCGAACGACGAAGACCGTCCCGCTACCCCGCCCCGCAATCCGCAACACGCAGCTTCAAAAAAAGCCAAATCACAGCTGGAAAAAAGCCAAAATGCAACTTCAAAAGAAGCAAAATCGCAGGACGCGGAAACGCCTCGGACAAGCCGAATCGCCGCGATAAAATAGCGGCAGTGTGCGTCAACGTATGCGTTTTAAATGTACTGCAAGCAAGTATCGCACAATCGCGCGACACAGGTCGCGCTTAAAAATGAGCGCCGGTGTGAGTAGGGCTTAGGTAATTGCGCTAGAAAATCGCCGAAATCGCACTTCACAAGACGCGCTAATTAATTAGTGTCTGTGTGCTGAGGGCTTTAGATGCATTTACCTTAATTTTGACAGGCTGGCGGGATGTCATTTCCTGAGTTGGCTGGCATACATAACATAACATCCCTCCCTCCCTCCCTGCCATACCTACCTCTACTTTATCATTTATCGCAACAAAACTTAAACTAATGTTCCGAGATTTTTATTATGAATAATTTAGATCAATTACCAAATATTTATATACTTTTCCTTGCGAAGTAAGGTTCAAGGGTGGTGTGGTGCCTATTTGTAGACTATGAAGAAACCCATAGAACCAAACCAAGAAGATTGCTGCAATAGTGGCTGTAACCCATGCATTTTTGATGTTTACCAACAACAACTTAAACTTTATGAAACATCTCAAGTAAATAGTGAAACCAATTGTCCAGCTATAAACGCCATTTCACTGTTGGAGTACACCAAATTTTATGTTGTTAAGAATATTGATTTGATGAATGAACACAAACTTATTTTATTTGATGAATTGAAAACCACAAGTGATGAAAAAAAAGTAATATGGACTCCTGGTGATCATTTTTTATTTAAATATGTCTCAAAAGAAATAAATTGTACAAGGGCGTATACCCCAGTAACAGTGAAGCTAGATCAAGAAAAGCATGACTTTGCTATACTTGTAAAAAGATATGTTAATGGGTTAGTATCCAATCATTTATTTAACCTTAGTAAAGGTGATGTAACATTGTGGAGAGGACCATATGGACATTATAAATATATTCTAAATAAGTTTGCAAGAATTATCATGATTGGTCAAGGTACAGGTATTGCTCCGCTATATTCAATAGTTAATCAAATTCTAAGTAATGAAGAAGACATGACAAAAATTATTCTTTTTTACTGTTGTAAAAGCCTTAATTATATCTTGCTACGTAATGAATTGTACTCGTGTCGATTATACTGGAATTTTAACTATCAGGTATTTTTGAGCGAAGGGCTTAATGAATCGATTAAATATAGAGAGCCAATTCTACCTCATAGGTTCCACCAAAAGTGTTTTGATCAACATAATATTAATATATCATCAAATAATAGTGATCAATTTCTTATATGTGGTTCAAAAAAATTTATTCATTGTTATAAACAATATTTATTAGAAAATGGTATTAAAGCAGATTTTATTGTTACCTTCTAAGTAAAGATTATTGCCAAAGAAGTCTTACTTTCTTTAGCAATAATCTATACTTGGAAGGTTTATTTTGCAACCAGTAATGAAAGTAAATAAACACAAATAGGGTATATGCATGGATTTTTTTTATTTTTTTAATCTGTTATTTAGGTTAAAACATAAACGAAAAAAAAAATAACACCCACAAAAAATTCAATTATTGAGGTAAAAAACTAAAAGTAAAACTACACTCAGTTTCGGGTGTTAAAAACGCTGCTATGTTAGCCATTGCATTTTATGATGTCATGGATCATCGAGTCCCATACGTAAACTCAAAGTCAAAACTTCATGCCCATACAAAAATGTTCAAGTATGACGTCACGCTTCACTATTGGCACGCTTGTATGACGTGCCAATAGTGTTGCGTTTAGACATTTTGCTGTTGAGACTTGAAATATCTACTTTTCAATGATTAAATTTTTCGACAAAAATATCATAAAATCAAAAATAAATATACAGATATATTTCTATATTAAAGAAAGAAGATTCTATAATATAGAATACGTAAAAAAAAATATTAGCTTTTTGAAGTCACATGCATATGCCCTATTGATTACCAAAATGTTCAGCAAATCAAGAAAAAAATGGTTGTTCAGTGATTTTATTGATTTGTGTTTAGCTTTTCTTGGTGCTAGAATTACATGGACTAAACCTACATCTTATTTTAATAAAATATCAAGTTCAAAATGTGTATTTTACTGGCATCTTTTAATCTATGTATATAAAAGAAAGTCATGTTTGTTACAACACTTATAACTCGAGAACGGCTGAACCGATTTGGCTGAAAATTGGTGGGGAGGTAGCTTAGAACCAGGAAACGAACATAGGATAGTTTTTATTTCGTTCCCGGCTGAACGAATCTTGATGAAATTTGGCAGGGAGGTAAACGGTATCCGGGGGACAGACATAGCTACTTGAATAGAGCGCGCGTAGCCGCGGGGCGCAGCTAGTAGTTAATAAATTTAATAATGTAACATAAAACGGGGCACAGATTTTAGTGTTAAACCATCAAGTCCATAAAATAAACTCATACTTAACAATATGTATGTATGTATGTTGCGTTAAAACACTAATATTATTATTACCTGCCAGATACCATTTAAAGATTTTTGAATAATCACCTGTCTGAACCGGGATCGAACGCGCCAAATTGTAAAAAAACCTATAACACAATTAAGTACCTAAGTATTAGAAAGGTTCATAGAAAAAAGGAGAAATTTAAAATTTATTAAAAATAATTTAATTAACACTTAACACGTTAACTGTCCCGCCTATTTTTGGGGAATTACCTGGTACGTCCAATGGTTTTTTTTTTTATAAGCTGCTTTATGTTATGTTCCTAAGAAGGGCTGATATGTTGATTACTGCGTAATTTAATTATACAGGAGTCCTGAATTTCAGCATGAATTATATTATGTAATGCTCCATGCATTACATATAATTCACGTCTCAGCTAGATTTTCGTGAATTACATGTAATGCATGGATGTCTCAGCTTGATTTTAGTGGATTACATAATAATAATAATACATGGACGTTTGAAATAAAATACATATTGGTTTTTTGCTGTGTAACCCTGTAAAAAGTTGCATTCATTCACTCAGCTGATTGGGCTATCAAAAATTTTCGTCTGTCAAAAAAGTTTAGAAAGATGTTGTACGTTGTTTTACGGAAAGTGTAGAAAGATGTCGAGACCTTTATCGTTATTTTATTTACATTATTAGAGTAATAGTAAACAAGTTTTTTTTTTAATCTTTATTTAAAGAGCTTAATCACATTGCGATTATAGTTACTTATTCTAGAAAACATTGACCTCGCTTCCAACCCAAGATCAACGATTTCTCTTCGGCATAAAATGTCACGTATCCCGAGGAAAGCCAATGTCAAGATTTGCTAGAAACGCTGCACCAGTTGTTATAAAAAAATAAAAGAAACTGGATGCACAACCAATGACAAAAGAAAAAAGCTCCCTAGGTTATTTAACAGAGTGCCTTCCATGCAAAAAAGCTTATTGTCTATTGTGTTACAATGAAACTCACTAGAGTTTCTTTCCATAGATTATGACGTCCATAAATAAATAAAAAAACTCGATGGGACATTTGTGTTTTATTTTCACCAATTTAATGTTCATACGTCCCTAGAAAATCAAAGCTCTAGCTCACTCGTCCAGCCCAGGAAACGCGATTTAGTTGCCTATGGCGAATGACGTCACAGGCAGACCAAAAATGCATTACATGTAATGCACGGACAGTCAACGTGTTATGTATGTTTTGCTTACAAATTTAATTATCAAAAGGTCATAATGCGTCTCATACTATAAACTCTTACTCATCTAACAATTATAGTACATACTATTCTTACATATATCTATGATCGCTATCGTCTTACGGGTGTTTTTTTTTTAAATATGGCGCGTTCGAAGATATCGACGGGGAATGGGACAAAACCGTATATTGGTTTTCTCCCATTCCCCGCCGATATCTTGTCGTATCTGTGTAAGACGTTGAATTGGTCATAGAGCATAACCCCCAGTTCATATTCTTTTTGAAATCAAAACAAACTCTTTCAATAAAATGTTCTCTATCATAGCCGTGGTTCGCCCTGAAATACAATTGTACTATCCAGATTCAGAATTTCAGAATATTTGCAAGTAAAATCTGCTTGTTCAATATCAGAAAAGGTTACTCCTGACCATAGATGTAAAATTCTGTAGATATGTTACGTTCTCCCTAGCTCAATAATTGGCTTGTGTTTTAATCATAATCATTATTATTTTATTTGCCAGAATGTATGTACAAAAGTTCTTAAAATTAAATATGTCCATCCATCCATATACAATATACCAAGGTGTGCAAAATTTTATATTTAGATTTTTACAAAAAAATATTCTTAATGTGAAACAAAATGTTACCTCCTTACGGGCGGGTTCTTGTTCGGTTCATTTCATATGGACGAACAAAATTATACCACTTCCCATGTACCTACGCGGAGTTCACTCTGCAGCATGAACACTACTTGCCACTAGATGGCGCTAAAAGTTTATTAGAATTATTTAATTTAACATGGCAACCCCACAACAGTACATGGGCGTCATGTCATTATAGATTTTTTTCGCGCCGGCTCGAAAAATGTTAGGCTGACTTCCTGTGTAATTAATATAATATTTCTTGGAAATTAGGGATTATATTAAAAAATCACACATTTAGAAATAATATGTAATATCTTCAAACCAAAATAAAGGTCGTGTGGCGTAATGCCTTTAGTACCTATCCAATAAAAATCGATAACACCCATGTCTCTGAAGTAAAAGTCAGTCCTAGCCTAAAATAAGCGCTCGCTAAGATGGGTTCTTCTATCGTGCTCAAAAGCTTGTCTATTCTCCTAGGAGTATTCTTTGTATTTGTTGGAATAACAAAGCTAACGCCAATTATTTCGAAGGAATTACATAAAGATTTGGTAAGTGTTTTCACTTATTTTATTGCAGACTAAAAGGTCGCACAATGTATTGAATTTTTTGTGGGCGCACTAATGTGGATTGCTATTTTAGTATTTGGCGTCCCGCCTATTATCGCAACTGAAGCGATTCTTTAGAGACCAACTACTACGGTCCCGTATGTTTTATTTTCTGGATGATGATTACTCCTGTGTGGTAAATACAAATAGGTACCTTATTCGCGTCAAACATTAAAGAGTTATTTTATTTAGCTGAACTGAACTGAGTAGGTAAACACTTATTTAACCTAGGGTTTACTTTATACTTATCATTGTCTTCACGTCTCAAATACACGGACGACGGCAAGTTACCCTCTGCAAGGCAACTCAACTCCACCATTATTACAAATTCTGTGAGTATACCCGTCGTCGTCGACTGCAGGCGACGACGACGACGGTGGCAGTGCAGTCCGTGTATAGGAGCCCTTACATACACATGACAGATGAGAAAAGTACAAATCAGTTAGGTACCTACCTAGGTATTCCCAACACATTAAATCGATAAGACCGGAAGTAACTTCTTCTGCCCGTGGTATAAAGATCTACATGTAACCTATGTACCGACCTACACAACATCTTTCATCTTGACCTGTCCAGTTGTTTTGGAGTTATGTAGGTACTTACCTAGTACAAACACAACATGCATTTCTGAAACTTTCGCAAGCAGCCATAAATGTGTAGGTACCTTCCCTACTATCTTTACTAATTAATGATATTATCCGGTATTTATTTATCGCGTATGTACTTACCTTTTGTTCCATAAATACCCATTACAATTATTGAGTATGTTATTATAACAGTTTTACTAAGCTATCGCGTATCCTAGCATAGTAGAAACCAAAGATTATGATTTAAATCTTTGGTAGAATACATCAAATTCCATCGATTAATGCTAACTTGACGAACAAGCATTTTCTCTATGTAGGTACCTACCTATACTAATTAGTTTAATATCCTTGGGTGAAAAATATAAAGCGCATTATTAGTCTTTAAACAGGTACATATTCTAACTTTGAATAGACATTCATTTTTGAGTCTTTAGTAACCTAGTTTTTTGTAATTTATTTCAGAGAAAGGAGTACGTGAGGTACGCGAAAGTATTCCCATTGACGGAATTTTTTGACTTCAAATTACCATCAAAATGGTACAGGAGGGGAGTGGGTGGACTGGAAATACTTTTTGGGCTCATTATGGCTCTAATACCAAGTCGTAAGTACCTATATTTAAGTTTAATTATTAGGTACTTTTATAACACGCCTTCCTATCTTCCGAGGACATACGTGAAGCAGGGCTGCTTTCCATGGCGGGGCCGCCATGGAATTTGGTGGTTCAACTATGCCAATAAATGTACCTTAAAATAGTGCTTCTCGGTGCCTCAGTAAAATAAATAGTGCCCCAGTACTTTCAGAGACTGGCAGCCCCGTTGCATAATTTGCAATAACTTGACGCATACGCCGCGGGTGCGGCGCTAGATTTGCCTGAGGATAATTATTACGACCGTGGGTGTCGTAATAGGCGACTAAGGGATGTCCACCGGGGTGGCAGTAGAGCCCCCTGCGGAACAATTCTACCACCGAACTGCGATCCCCAACCTGCATGCCCAGCGTGAAAATTATGGGCATTACCCTCCATTAGATACATGATCCCGTGATTACTGAGATTTAGGCCTAGTTTTTTAGCAACTCCACCAGGTTCGAGCGAGCCTTAAAAACGAAATCGAAGGTTCTGGTTTTCGTGCAAACGCATCTATGCAAGCTACTTATGATTTTTCTTTTCCGAGTACTTACCTAGGCCCCGCGGACGATAGGTTCATCGACACATCGACTTGCTGACGCCAACAACTCGGCAATTCTATCGACTACGAACTCTACTCGAAGACGTTCCTTTTATTTAACACTAGCAGCGCTTGCGGTTTCACCCGCGTAGTTCCCGTTCCCGTGGGAATTCCGGGATAAAATATAGCCTACGTCACTCCCTGAAAAGTAAGCTTTTAATGACGTTTTAATGAAGATTTTTTTATCGGTCCAGTAGTTTCGGAGCCTATTCACAAAGCCTACAAACAAACAAAGAATCAAATCTTTCCTCTTTATTATAATAGCCATACCCATAGATCTTAATAACTTCACCCATAGATCTTAATAACTTCATAAGCAATAAGATCGTAGTTCGAGATCAGAATCGACCAGTATTCGCTTAGATACCTACCTAACCTACCTCTAAAACATTTACATAAATACAATATAAAATGATTTCTTTCTTGTAGATAAACTAAAGAACACTGCCAACATCGGTCTTGTGCTGCTGATGATCCTGGCTGCGTATTCCCACGTGATGGTGGGGGACCCTTTCGATCGCTGCGCACCTGCCTTAGTTTTCTTCTTCATGCTGAGTGGCCGACTTGTTGTTTGGTAAGAATCTGATATACCCTAGGTACAAAACATAATTTTTTAAAGGACATCCAACATGAGTTTATATAACCCAATTAGTAACAAGACAAGTAATAATGGTATTTTACTTTAAAAAACTATCGTAGTTTGAAGAATTCATTAGGGATGTAGGTAAGCGGTTTAACTACGAACCTTGTACCTGAAAATGAGGGCGCATTGCGCGCCATTTTGTGAAAAGGGTCCCTGAGATTGAGAACTAATTAGGTGCAAAACAGTCACATTTCATGTTTTTTTTTATGAATCGCGTTTTCACAACCAAGGAATCGAAGAATGTTGAATTTTATGTAATTCTTGTTTGTAATTACTTCTTAGATCGAGAGATCTTAAAGATAGTAGTGTAGATACAGATAGAACCTATGGTTATAATAACCGAACGAAACGACTCGAATATGATTTATCAAATAAATTTCGATCGTTGCGCTAATTAGAAATCTTATAAACTCTTATCTTTTTGAAAATGATATTAGATATCTACAAGTACTACATAATTCGTTTTGACTGCCATGGCCCGTGCGTGGGTAGTAGGTATACCTAGCTATTGATTGACAACTGTTTATTCGAATTACCTAAGAATTCAAAATGCGCGATTTTAAACATCCCGTGCGATTCGACCTTGACATACATTTCGTGGGTGGTGGGACTGATAGATACCAAATTTCGCTTATCCATAGAATTATTTTGCATAGTAGGTCGGTGCTAGGTAACCAAATCCACAGTTTAGCTAGCTGCATTCGACCAGAATGGAACTATCGCTCTTAGGCAGACCGCACACCTTGACCAATTTATCATGATGTAAACAAGGGTTACGAAATGAAATAAACTGTATATAGGTAGCTACTAACATCTACTAGCTAGGTAGGTAGGTACATTAGTCGAGCATGTCGCTGGCATAGCGCCAGGGAATGGCCCGTAATGTCGCGAATATGTATGTGTTTTACTGTTATCATAATAATTCTCGATCATACCAACTCATATTTAGCACAAAAATAAGTTGAGGAATTTTCTGACTACAAACTAGTTTCTGCCCGCGGCTTCTTTCACACAGTAGGTACCTGAGTAAAGCAGCATAATGTTGCTCAGGTATAGTGTGGATTTTCGACCAGTGAAACATTGCCTAGTATATAGAAACTTTACCTCTAATGTACGTACTTACCTTATATAATAAATCCTGATTACGTACCTGTATGTATAGACAGAGTCAGAATTGAAGTGACCCCCTGCATAACACAATGCCGGATCCGGATAACGGGTCTGGTCATACTTTTAGTAATATCAAAGTACCTAAATAGTAGGTACTATTTAGACGGACGACAATTTGCCTCTCGTCTGCTGAAGACGAATGACTCGACCCCCGCGCCGAACGAAGGGCAAATTGTCGTCCGCCCAACTGTAGGCGACGACTGGCGGCGGGGCGTCGCGACGGCAGTCGTCGCCTACAGTTGAACCTTGCAGTCGGCATCTAGCAGTCCGTGTAAACGAACCCTAAGAGATAAAAATAAAATAAATTACCATCACATTATACTTATGCGAAAGTTTGTATGGATGTATGTAATGTAGGTATGGATGGATGTTTGTTACCTCTTCTAGATCTGAATGGATCTGGCTGAAATTTTGCACACAGGTTCTAAGCCCGAAATCAAACATAGGCTGCTTTTTATCCCATAAATCAGTTTCCGTGGGATAAAAATCATCTTTAATCGTTTCCATAGGAAGAACGCGTGCAAAGCCGCGGGGCTCAGCTATATATTTCCGCTTTTACTTAATCATTAATCGTACTACTTCAGGTATCAGACGACTCGCAGAGAAGAATTGGAGAAGGCTGCAGCCACGGCCACCAATGGCAATGGACTCAAGAGAGATTAATTCAGTTTAAAGCACTCTAGTTTCTTAGATTTGTATCTAGTCGAATCGCAATTCTGTGAAAATGTGTGACTGGTTTGAAACAGCCCTATTGAGTGAGAAACTTAAGTTCTTATACGTAAAGTAAATCACCCTGTGATTAATAAGCTAGTCATTCATAGATATTTATAAGATTATTAAAACATATTGATTGAATTTGAAAACATCTGGTTCTCTAAAATTAGAACTTCAAATGGAACCATTTTCTTTTATCTACGGATAACTATTCAGGCACGCATGCCATATGATATGAGTGATGATCAGTAATAAGTACTTACCTAAAGTGATATTAATTTAGGCGATACATGCTAGATTCATTTTGTAAGCCTATGCGCAGACTTCAACATCGCTTTGTAGCGATACGTAGTGAATAAACTACCCGAAAATTGTTTTTTCTATAACTTTGGAATTTATGTGGCGATTATACTACTATAATATGAGACTACGGTGATAGATAAGTGAGCCGAAGGTAAGTGTGTGTGTGTGTGTGTGTGATTTGTATGTGGTAGTGTATGTATTCATAGGTGATTTTATTGCACAAGAAATCTTTTGCACTTTTAGAGAATATAAAATTTGCTCAATCATTGTAATGTAATCACTGCTTCTAACTATTTATATAGTAGATTGAATTGACAAAAGTGTATACCTAACATAATTATGTGTAGGTAACTTATGTTATCATATTACTGATAGATAACTTATCAATCAGTATCTCATGAGTGCTTCTTTAAATACTTGTAACTTAAAGCTTCTTAATAATTTGCTCTTAAACGATTTTAATTTGTAACAATTAAATTATTGCTGCCATTTTTACTAAGAAGTTTATGTATGTTTGTAGATGTTTTGTGTAAGTCTATGAATAAATGGATGGAGTACTTTTAGATGTCTTATTTTTGTATGTGTACCGTACATATCCAAAACAGATCATCAAAATCTGATTCTATTTTTTATATACTTCAGAAAAAATCGTCATTTTAAACAATTTTCTTTATTCGATGATTAAATATGTGTGTATTAAAAATAAAAATTTATACAAGCAAGCAAAATGTTATCGTTTACCAGTGATTATTATTGATAAATAAATCATCTACGCAGCTTTTACTGAAATTAAATATTTCACAGAACATATTGTTTCTGTATTAATCATACAAAATAACTGCAGTTTTCAGCTCTGTGATGCATGCATTTTGTTTGTACCAGTGTTCATATTACCTTGGTGCATAGCTTAAACCTGATCTTACAAATATAAAAGTACTTAGCACACAAGCCCCCATATCAAGCTGGGTCTCGACCAGTCTGCAGTAGCTCCAGTGCATTTCTCAAATTGCTAACTGCTGTTTTCACATCATCATAGTTGAGAGCACTGCTGGCCCACTTACAGTACTTCTGAGCTTTAGCTATTTGGTCAGGAGAAAGTTGGGCCACTTGTGAGCTATCACCTGGTAAGCTTACAGGCTGAGGCTGCTGAGATGGGTCGTATGGGATGAAACCACCAGGGTTGGGGTCAGGGGTGTATGGCACTGGAGGCATTTGAGATGCAGCTCTCATGGCAGCATTAGGGTCGGGTAGACTGTTGCTGAAGCTGGATGGTACTGTTGGTGGAGTGGCTGGATTGTTTGGGGAATATCCACCGGTGAAGCCCCCTGTGAAACCAGTATCTTGAGGTGTAACAGGAAAAGGTGTATTATTGGTTGCTGATCCGGTATTGTTGTCTGCTGATCCTGCATTGTCGTTTCCAAATCCTGCTTCGTCTTCAGCACCCTCATATTTCATGGGACCTGAAATACATTTATGTTGTTCAGCTTCTGCCATGGAAAGAATCTATGTGGGCATTCTGTTTCAAAAAATAAGTAACATACATGTTTTCACAACACACATTCACAGGTTTGACAATTTAAATTAGGAAAGGGGAAACACAAAATAACTTCTGTAACATAAAAAAACACTACAGTGGATGCTTTATCCAAACAAATAGTCTTAGAAAATGTTCCAAATAGTGAGAGGAACAAGATAAATCAAACATCAGTGATCCATCAGCTTGTCTGGTGCAGACCCTCAGCAGATCCACCAATCTTTTAATCTTGTGCAAATAACATCTAGGCCTTTCCAGGACAACTACATTATTTTTAAAGAAAGACAATGCCTTTTAGATGACTATTTCATTATTGAAGTCAGTAGATCCTTAAAATCTTACCAGGAACAGGAGTTTCACCGGTTTTAAGGCAGTTGTGAATGTAAGCTGCCTTCCACTTAGCATATTTCCTGTTTTGGGTTGCTTCATCCGTGAGCTCGCCGAATGTTGTGAGGACATCGTAGATCATGCCAGCAGTGTAGAAAGCCTTTA
The DNA here is from genome assembly GCA_955876795.1 of Eupithecia tripunctaria. Classification (NCBI taxonomy): domain Eukaryota; kingdom Metazoa; phylum Arthropoda; class Insecta; order Lepidoptera; family Geometridae; genus Eupithecia; species Eupithecia tripunctaria. The sequence continues at coordinate 3,659,746 of OY041604.1, forward strand.
CAACATTCCTAAAAATATTGAGGCATTATAAATAGTGACGAAGTTATTATTTTATAATGAGGATTCTATTCTGGGTCAATGGTGAATAGGTATCTTCTAGATCTTTGTGATACACTGTCGGACACATCTTTGCTTGCCACCAGATGAGATTGTGGTGAAACGGTCTATTGACAATAAAAAAAGAGTAATGCTACTCTTTATTTTAAATAATTGATGCAGTTTTATTTTTTCAAGATATTTAGACCCCAATTGCCTTACATTAATCATTATTGTGGCTAGGAACTCACTTTCCATAATTTTGTTCTGTGTCTTGTTTATCTGCATATAAGAATAATTTTAATGCGTAGTTTTCCAAATGGGCTTGGGCAGCAACTTCATTGGATACAGCATCATTGTCTTTGTGAATTTTCTTCGCTTCTTCCAACCAATCCATTAGACCTGTAAAACATGAGTAAGATATTTTTTTAGATGACAACCTATGCCAACCAAACACTCACTATTGGAGTACAACCTATTCCAAATAAACACTATTAAATAAACACTATTAGCTACTTTAATGTAGTGTATATGATTAAAGGGAATATTAAGCAGACCTGTATCTGCACTGTAACAGCTTACAGCTGTGTAGATACAGGAAAAACCTTTGTTGGAAGCAAACTCAGTCAATCCGTTCTTTCTATCAATTCAAATGATACATAAGAATACACATCCTTGACGATTTTTGAATTAATTTATTAATATTAGTATTTCTTTGGAGAAAAGTGTTCTGTGGTGCATTCTCAATTTACTATAAAGTGAGTGTACTTCTAATTTGATTTAGAATGACGTCATACCGACTTAACATTGTGTGAAGATGAAAATACATTGATGTAAACATACCCATGAGAACTTTAGTTTCCTCTGGCGTTTTCTTTGTTGTAACTTTGAGGCCGACTTGCAAAGCATGCAGTCTGCACCAGTAAGCAACCACAGGATCCCTGGTGTCATGTTCTGAAGCAGTCTTCAAATAATGTTGGATAGATTTTAGACTCGGAGGACATTCAGGAATATTTGCCATATTCAGCAAGAATTAGGAGCTGAAAAAAAGGCAAGAGTTAAATACTATTGCCGGATTTGCACGGACAATCTACCTGAAAGTAAATTTATATTTCTCACAATTTTAATCCAATACGAAAGGGATTAGGAACGAACGATGTTATTGTTTTTGGGCAGGGTACGAAGTTATTGTATTGTATTCTCTTTGGGCAGGGTTGCCAACCGTAGATCAGGGTTGCCAGATGAAAGCTAACACAATTCGCCCTATTTTGCCTACCGAGTAGCCTAAATCGCCTAATATATTTTTTCGTACAAGTAGCCTAATTCGCCTAACATTTTGAGTTAAGAAGCCTATATTTAGCCCAAATAAAGACGAGTAAAGAAAGGACAACAAAAATCAATTTTTTTTTTTTTAAAGTAAAGTAAGAGTATGAACTTATTTATTTGGTCATTAAAATACAAATAAAACATAACTTAAAATATAGGAGACGTGACAAAAATGGTCACTCAACGTAAATAAATGATCTATTGTATATGTAGCTTACTCATCGCCATGGTGGCCTAAATGTCAAAAAAAGCAAATCTCTTGAATATCACCATATAATTAAATACAGAATAAATAAAAATGTTGAACCATATTAAATAATAAAACACTATGACCATCATCAAAATAATTGATTATAAAACTCATTTGAATGTTACACATTCATACTTCCCTCCATATTGTGAATCATTGTTTCTGTGAATAGGCCACTCTGGTTCTAGCGGCCTCAAATAATAGTGTATCAAACTTTTCCTTTGATGATAACAATTTAGGAAGCAATTAAAAATCGCGCGCGATTTTTAATTGTTAACTTGTCTCTGTCATACAGCGAGTGAGAATAAGTTACACCCGAACGAATTAAATTGACACCTTGATTCGTGACATCTCATTGCGGCGCTCTAGGCAATTGCATCCCAGCGAGGTCTCACTTAGGGTACGTTCCGATTCAAGCTTAAAGCGCTAACGCACTGCACGAGCTATGCGCGCACGAAGCCCCGTTCCGATTCATCTGAGCGCGTTGGTGCGTGTTGGCGCGATTAATGAAACGAAACGCTCAGACGGCACTCACAAAGAAGTTGAAGGAACGCACGAGCTGCCTTGTCTCGAAATGTGAGGCAGTTCATGCGCTCCCGTGCGCTCGAGGGGGGCGTGGCGAAGTGGGCGTTGCCGTGCGCTCTGTCAGCGCGCTGAAAGTTGAAACGAAACGACTTCATGCGCGCGTCAGCGCATTAAGCGTGAATTGGAACGTAGCCTTATTGTGTCCGGGTAGTAGAATAGAAGATTGGGGAAAGAACCGACGAACGATGGACGTTCATATTACGTTTCGTTTTAAGCGTACAAATAAGAAGAAATTATTCAAAAATTTTGGGTAGCAGCTGAAATAGCCCGTTCTTTTTTTTCTAGGTAGCCTAAATGGCTACTGGTAGCCGATTGGAATTTTTGGTCGCCATTTAACCCCCCTAGGTAGCCTAAGTGGCGATAATTCGCCTAATCTGGCACCGCTGCCGTAGATAACTTTTTTCCTCGTACTCTTCTGACATTGGTTGAATTGTGTCAAACCATGACGCAGCAGAGCCCGCTGAGCCAAAAATAAGAAAAAAAGAAGAACAAGAGAATTACAATTTCGAGTGTGACAGTCAACTTCAACCTGACAAGTTAAAATAAAATAAAACTCAATGTCAAACAAGCAAGATTGGTTCTCCGTGCAATGCAAGCAAAGCAAGTGCAAGATATTGTATGTTTTCTCTTTGGCAAGTGCGAGCGAACCTAAAAATCCGTGAAGTTGTAGAAATTCACAAAGAAAGGATTTCACAGAGATTCGCACTTTTTAGCCAATAATAAGTTATTATAAAATGCCGTCGAAGCAGAGAAAAATAGCCCTGATGGGAACCCGTTCAGTTGGTAAAATACTTATTCAAACGATTGTGCGTCATAATATTTTGATGCGACGTTATTTCATTTTGTAAATATACATTTTCAGGCAAATCATCTCTTATCATACAATTCGTGGAAGGGCAGTTCGTGGATTCTTACGACCCTACAATTGAAAACAGTAAGTGTATAAAGCATGCCCATTGCTACTCAGTATCCGCAACATGTTTCACCTTCAAAACATTCAACTCACTATAATCACAGGATAAATAATGTATATATAAAAGGTACAAGTATCTTACAATAAGTTTATAATACCTACCTTATTATTATTGTGTACATCAACCCAAAAATTTATCAAAAAAAGTCAACTTAAAGCTCATGCTTGTTCAGATTAAAATCCACCAAAAATATACTACCTACCTTCTGAGTAAGATTTTGTTCAATGTGATTTTCTCTTTCAGCATTCACAAAGTTCATCCGTCTAAATAATACAGATTATGAAGTAAAACTAGTAGACACAGCGGGTCAAGATGAGTATGCCATATTCCCCCAACAGTACTGCATGGACTTCCACGGTTATGTGCTTGTTTACTCAATAACATCACGGAAAAGTTTCCAAATCGTTCAAATAATATACGACAAACTTTTGGACATGGTTGGAAAAATACAGTAAGTGTAGAGCATTTAAAGACACCACATACTACTCATCTCAAAAGAAAAATAATAATAGGTTGGGTAAATAGGTTATCTATCTCTTTATCTTAACCTTTTACAAATTATTAGCAAAGTTATATGAACTATAGCTGGAGAATATACACAGCATCATCTACATTCTAGCCCCAAATCTGTATGTAGAAAGGTAGATAGAAAAAATATATTTTCGAAACAATTAACAAAAGAATAGTATGTTGTACATGTAAGTGAGAAAATGCCCGATTACTGAGTTGCATTCTTCAAAATCAAGTCCCACTTTCTCCCAAGTGATACATAGTGCTTTATACTACAACTTTATACTACAACAAAAAATCATTGATATAAAATCTTCAAAATCACTCAAGCAAATTGTAAACTCAAATGTATACAATAATTATCATTTTCAGTGTGCCCATAGTATTAGTTGGTAACAAAACAGATCTGCATTTAGAAAGGAAGATAAGCACAGAGGAAGGCAAAAGACTGGCTGAGAAATGGAAAGCTGCATTTGTTGAAACCAGTGCTAAAAGGAATGAGGTTAGTTCACATATTATCCTAAAGTTTCCTCATTGCACAAAAGATGTAGAAATGTCTTCGATCTATTAGATTTGACCAAGATTTGACCATGAAGAAAGCCAGAATAGTATCTTTAAAAAAAAATGGGTTGCACTCCGGCAGTGCCAGTAGAAGTGAAAACTAACACCACAAGTAGCAATTTTTGCGATAACGCCATCTGTTAGCCTGTAGCGACACTTCTCTACTTCTATGTAAGGTCATCTCAACTGACGCTGTGGGTTCTGTGTTGCTCCCAGAACTAGCGACATCTTTCAAATTAGTGAAATATTTACACAGCTAGCTTACAATGTAGTACCAATTTAAAATTACTAATAATGCAAGCGTGTTAAGTAATCAACACCACTGATCTAACGTGTTAGATCAGTCTTAGGTCTGGGGGCCTAGTATAATAATAATTCTCAAAAATATGCAACCGATTGTTAGGGGGGCTGGGGGCATTCGAAACACGAAATTGCGTGGTGGAGAATTAAAATATACCCCATTTGACGCGAGTTTACAATTTATTACCCATGCCAAAAAAGTTCACAATGTGACTATAGAAGTTTTCACTTCAAAAATCCACTTTGGCATTGGAGAGAGACCAAAAGTCTCGGACTTTGCTCTGGCTATGTTTGAGTGACTTATCCAGCATTGTGTTGGGTTATATGTTGGGGATCCAGTGGTAAGAAAGACTAAAAAAGAAAAGATCTTGGTAGTAATGTAATGTAAACCTTACTACCAAGTTCTTATCTTTTTCTTTTATCTAAACTTGAGATCAAGGGCGGATCCAGCTGTCAAGTCAGGGGGGGTCATATAGTAACAAGATCTTGATATGACGGGCTCACGGGCCGTGGTGTCACCTCCCACGCCCCCAGCCTCCCTAAACCCCTCCCCATCCTAGAACTTGATATGGGTATCGTTTTCGACTAACATGGGAGTGAGGATTACGAATTTGATGACGGCGGCGGGCTAGGGTTGGATTGCGTCCGACACGGTTCGCTTCGCTTATCGCAATCCGACACACGTCACACAACAAGGTGAGCGAAGCGAGCCGCGTTTCCTGCTTGCACGCAACCGGTGGCGTGGTTCGGATTGCGTGCGGTGTAGGCACGAGCACGTATTGCGGTGAGCGAAGTGAACCGCTATGTGAATGTTACACAGGTAAGCGAGTAAAGCGAGCCGCACTTCGTGTTTGCACGCAAGAGATGGCATTCATGGGCCCCATGACCCCCCCTGGATCCGCGCTTGCTTGAGATGGCCATATAAAATTTGTAAAAGCCAGCAGTAGTGATTATCAGGGTAATTGTGGCGCCATAATCTGGTATCAAACCCCCTAAAAACCGCGGGGAGCAGGGGGAGCATACACTTGCATGTGCGTCCGAGAGATCCTAGCTCATATTGGTTTACTAAACAGTCGCTAACACAAGTGTCGCCGCTGTTATATCCACTTTGAGTATATCGCATTCACTGCCCAGTCTTGGCAGAGCAAGCAGCAGCTACACGGAGCTCCAGCTGAGCAGGTGCGTCCAGCAGGGGTATTTTAATTCATTCGATTCGATTCCGAAACAAAACCGTCGGATTCGAATTCTATTCCGACGAATCTACAAAACGCTATTTTGATTGCGCCTCGGATCGGTAATCGAATGTTTCCGAAACGAATCCGCGGGTTGGTGGAAAATATGAATTTACGGAGACAGTTTCGAAATGGTAGAAAATAGTAGAAATGCTTATATGGAATATTCTTAAGTAATTTTACATTCAATTTATATCTTTTTAGCATCTTTTATGTATCTAAATCAATAAATAAATCATCGGGATTTAAATGACAACAATAACAAGAAACACTTCAAATTCACACCCAGTTCTAAGTTAGTTGAGGAAACTAACTTCGATAACCATGACTTCGTACCATTACTTGGGCAAAAGTGTTACCAACTTTACTAGACTTCTCGCCAAATCTAGCGGGTTTAAAGTATCAAAAAAAGAGTTTCAAAAATATTTTTTATTTATTTGTTTTTTAGTCTAGAATAACATACGTAGAGTCCTAATTAAAAATCCTAATCAAAAAATTGCTTCTTAAAAAGGGTACGAAGCTCTCCCGAATCTCTGGGGACGGCCCATGCCAATTTGTTGTTGTTTCACGTCGAATGAAATAGGGCGTTTTATGAGTGAAGCGCATCAAATGCAAAAGCGATCAATACAAAGCTGTGGCTTTGTGAAGAGTGTGAGAAGAGTCGTGGGAAATGAGGGCGCTCGTGTCCCAATTGACAACTTTTGAATAGAAATGCTCGGTGATTAGTTGAAATTCGGAACTAAACCAGGGATTGGTTCGGGCTTGCTGAATGAAAGCTGTTGTTGGTTCGTATCTATGAGTGAGAAAGCGTGTCTGACCATCAAATACAAAGGCGGTGAGTGACGGTGGAATCTGTTCAAAAACAGAAGAGTCGTGGGAATTGAGGGCGCTCGTGTGCCGATTGACAACTTTTGAATAGAAAAACGGTGATTTGCTTGAAAATGAGTCGATTTAGTGGTCAAAATATGGCAAATTAGTTTCGCTCTCATTTAAAGATCATAATGTTTTTTAGCTACTTTTCATGCGGTTTTGTATAGAAAATTTCAATACGATCGGAGACATAGTGTCAATGAAGCGGAAAGTACGTTCGTATGGGGGGGCTAAAATCAAACTATTATCTGACGAATACAAGTTATGTGAACAATACAGACGTTTTCGTGGAAATAAAAATAAAGTTTATGACATAATTTTTAATCAGTGTTGGAAATACTTTTTCCGAATTCGTTCGCGGTTGCTCTCAACATTTGAGTTGAACATTGTTTTTAGATTTTTCAATTTGTGTTTGTGTTGTGAAGTGATACAAGTGGAATTACTATGCTATGAAAGCAAAACGAGCATTACATTATATTATGTAGGTATAAGCTTATCTATCTAATACGCACTAGCCACTAAATGATTGTGTTATGTTGATTGTCGATAGAGGTGAACCTACCAACTTTCTATGATCATGATCAAGTGCTACTTCAGAGTGCCCGAGTATCACCGGAGCAACGTAAGAAGAGTAATTTATGTTGGCCTATGCCGACCTCGCTCACGGCCGAGTCACAGCCCCCGACGCAGCGAGAACGAAGAAAGTTCTTCAACAAGAACTTGCTTTGGTTCCCAATTCGCTGGGGTACAAAGCTGCCGGAGAAATGGTGAAAAGTAAGTATTGTCATTGTTTTCTACACTTATTAATATTATAAAGAGAAAGTATTTGTATGTATGTAACAAATAAACTAAAAAACTACGATTTCAAACATTTGTTTACCATTACAATGCTTCTCTGATTATCCCTGAGTAACATCATCACCCTATATTAGCCCACTGCTGGACATCTCACTAATGAGCGCCATAGCACCCTGTCTTCAGCTTGATGCACCCAGCATCTCCCTGTAGACCTTCACTTTCTGGGTAACATAGGCTATATTTATTAAGTACTAGGAAAAATTAGGGATTGTTCAACACAGAACATACATTTACCCTATGTTTATCTTATAATTATGTGCTGCTAGTATATTACTTATTGTGTGTATGCTTTGTAACATTATTACTATTATTTATTACAGTGCTGTGAAGACTGGAAGTTGGACACCAAGGCAATAAAAATTAAAAACAATCAAGCAGGAACCGGTGGTGGTTCAGCCCCTGCACCACTCTCAAAAATGGAAAGCACATTACCTAAATAGGTTGGCTGTCAATGTGGCCTCGGTTGCAACTGCCGTACTGGCAATTGCAGCTGCAATTGAGAAGCGTTAGAGATAAAGATTAAGGTGAGATACATTTCTTTTTGTGATTCATATGGTAATTTTGATTGATGTAGTTATGTAATAATGCAATACATTAGAATAATTTATTTATTAGGTCAGACTAAACTTGGATTCCTCTGCGGTGAACATCATTGTTTATATCCAGTGATATAATGTTCTCCAGCCTCAATATCTGCAGGGTTATCTGATTCAATTTCAGACTCTTGACACTCTTGCACCAGAATCACCTCAAAGTTATGTTAAGTTGCCTATTATATTTGATTTCTGATAATTACTTGCATGTTTTTGTTGCAGTTGCTAACCAAGAAGCCAGCAAGGAGCTGTTTCGGAGATAATTGCCATTCAGTCTTTGACTGCACTAGTCCTTAAAATGAAAGCATCATGTGTGCTGCCTGGATATCTTGATAATATGTTTAATATTATCAAATCCCTATCACATACCTAAAAATCATAATATCTTAAACAAATGTTGCAATTGTTAATTATTTATTTATTTCAATAAAATATACACCTACATACAGCTACATTTGAATTATTTGCTCCCTTTCATTCCTGGCAACAGGGAATTTGATACACATGCACAACACTTGTGGCAAATTTAGCACAGCTGTAGTTTGGCTAGTTGCTTTTGAAGCGGATGCCTGCCTATCGCTAACACCAGCATCCCTCCCATCAGGATTTTGATAGCTATCTTGAGCATAAAAGTGAAGAGCTGCTAGAAACTATAAAAAAGAAGTAAATAATTAGGTAGGCAGGTTGATCTCATCATGACACTTACTTTCCATAAGTTATACCTAGTAGGTGGACTAACCTTCCTCAATACAATTATTAGACCTACTTTTAGCTCTACAGGCATTGCATTTGAGTATTTTGTGTCACTATAAGAGCCCCTCAACTCCTCAATCAACCCCAGAGCTATTGTCGGTGTAAAATAGAGGTAGGTAGCTCATGAGTGAGTTGGAAGGGGTTCGACATATCTCGCAGCGTGCAATGAAGAATGATAGTTCTTTGTCTCTGCTGCGAACTGTGGATATTTCGTTGAGCTCTCTCTCTCTCCCTTACGAGTAGGTATATGGACCATCTAGGTATTCAACAGCAACTTATGGTTTGAAACAAAGCTATTGTTTACTCAATTTGTAAACAACCTAAAAAATAAACAGTGGCAGAAAATCCTCGATTGAATAGGTACCTAGATAGGTAAAACTTCTCTCGTTTCGATCAAGACATTATTCCTATGCTCACGTTGTTAATAAAATGAGTTTTCCTTGAATCTAAAACCTATAAGTAAGTAATATCAACAATAACAAAGAATCTAATACTCCGTCGGAATCGTTTCCGACACTGAATGGCTGTCGGGAACTATCCTATGATGGATCCGAATTCGAATGTCAAAAGTTTTCGAATCCGACGGTTTAAAATAGCGTTCTTCGTAAAGAGATTCCGAATTCGAATCCGACGGCCTTTCCGACGAATTAAAATACCCCTGCAGGCCTGCTATTTTAATTCATTCGATTCGTTTCCGAAGCAAAAACGTCTAATTCGAATTTTAACTGAAAAGCCCTCAAAATGTTAGGAGATTCGAATTAGGTACTTAACTTTCTATAATAGGGTGTTTCATTTTTATGGAAACAAAGTATTGATGGTGTTCTCAGAAGTTACTATCTGCATCAAATATACCCCATTCTCGATATATTTAGTTATAAAATAGATCTTGAAATTTTTATTAAAGAATTTTGACCATTTTTAAAGAAAACTTGTTCTCATATAACCCTCATTTAACATTTCAGTCGGTGACAGACATGTTCCACGCCATTCTGTCGGAGATCGAAAGATCAGACGGCCATGTTCCGGACAAAGGCAACTGTGTCATCTCGTAATGTAACAGTGGACCAAGTGCTTTCGAATGTGATTTAGCAGCTCCATAGTTGCATAGCTTTTATGGTTACAGTTGTAGATTTACTGTAGCTTTGTATATTGTATAAACGGGTTATAGTGCAAGATTTGTTGCGGAGCACGAAAGCTGTGCTGAGCTGTTTAAGGTTAATTCCATTTCACTCTTTTATCAAAACTTCTGCAATTATACTAAGATGTTTAGTAGATGTACTTAGTATAAATGCAAACATTTAGACTTTTGCGTAACACAAGCTCTGCTTAGCTTGGGGTTAGATAATGCTGTGTGTGAATTGTCCAGCATTGGTTATAATTATTATAAATGCAAAAGTCTAGATGTTTGTGGTATTTACTCCTTCACGCCTAAACTACTGATTTGAAAAGGCTGATACTTTGCAGAGATCTAGCTAGACAATCATCTAGTTGATCTAGAATAGTAACGACTTTTTGTCTGGGAGGTAGTTGTGTCCGTCAAGGTAGCGTACTCTTAAGCGATATCTCGTTTGTTGATTTGCCAATCAACAGAGTGTAACTGCTACCTTAACGGACACTAAGTATTTAAAAAAAAATGATCAATTGATTCTTGAATGTTGGTGGGTTTTTTTATTGTTGCAAGTTTCAGGTTTACCTACCTGACCTCTGCCTGTGGCTATAATCAAGCATCTAATGTTTTGTCAATAAAAAAGAAACATCGGGAAATTATAACAAAAATTATAACTTGTAATAATTTGTATGTGGCCATAGAGGATTTCCTTTCAAGTGTTGGGTCGTGAACTTGTGAAACATAAGAGGAAGTGGTGTTCTTATATGAACAATCGGAAGGTTATTTTTATACATAACCGACAAAGCTGCCCTTAATTCAGTTGAAAAACAAAAAATGTATCCTAACTTCTTAAAGTAAAACAAAGTGTTTTTGACGTCATTTCATAAAACAAGAAGTCATAGATTTCAGTACTTTCTACGAAACTGTTAGTCTATTTGACAATGGTAATGCATAAAATGATAAATAGTCTTTATTTATGTATGTATATTGTACCTGAAAGTGAGAAAATTAAGCACATACTTTTGTAAGTATAATTTGTTCATGGTGTTGTATGAATCTTAAAAACACACCTCTACAGGAGTGTCTCGACACGAGACAAAATTTTATATTGTCGCCCCGTGGAGTAACGCTTAACAATAATGGTGCAACACCGAAGTTATTTATTGATGTGCGTGCATCCTTTTTTGTCCCAAAAAGTAACTGGGTGCGTGCACCTTAGGAGCAAATTACGATTAATCTAAAATTGTCGTAGATTTTATGGTGTCCGTCAAGGTAGCGTACACATACGCGATATTACGTTTATTGATATGCCAATTAATAGAGTAAAACAGTGTATGAATTAGTGTAAAAGTGAAATAAATAGCGCCTCTTTGGTTTAAGAAATAATGACCATACTTAGTGTGTACGCTAGCTTGACTGTCAAGCTGGCGTACACATGACCATGCTCGAAAACTACGTATACTATAGCGACAAAATGTATACACATAAATAGAGCAACCATACCGTACGTGGTTTGCAAAATATCATATTGATTGCTCTTATAGGAACTGAGATATTGAACAAGACCTTGAAATAAATTCCGACCAAGCGTTATGCCAGCGTACCCATTAAAAATCGAAATAGTTCCTATAGAAAGCGAGCTTTTCTTATTATAAATGATGTACGTAAAAATAGCGCATGAAATGCCGCCTCTGCCAGTAGTCATAGTTTATGAAAATTCGTACTGCAACTATACAAAAAATTGATGTGAAGTGCTAGGAACAAATGCACTGTGGTACAGTCGCACACATCAAATAATTGATTAGTGAAATTATACAACATACAATGTTAGTAGGTTGGAAGAATAGGTTTGATAATTTATGTGAGCTTTTATGACCTAGGTATTTTTACCTATATTTAGCTAGTTCTAAAGCTAAACATTCATAACATAGAGAGGGAGAGAGATATATATATTTTTTTTACCCATAAACACTTAAATTGGTAGGTTCAATACAGATATTATGTAGTAAATAACTCAAAACAATTTTACTGAATATGTACTTACTAAATACAAGGTGATAAAGGGTAAATTGGTCCCTGCCTCAGCATGTTGCAGTATCAGGAAAAATAAGGTTTTGTTAATATAATTATACCTATTTTAGAGGTACCTAGGTATGTTGTGTTCATCCACCACAAACAAAAGTAAATAACATTAAACACGGAAACCGGTATGCACATCGTGCGTGAGGGGAACAACGCGATGTTAAACTGCGTGAGTGAGAGAGCTGGATGAATAAATTTCTCAAAATATCGCGAAATCATTTTGTGTTTTTTACTTAGGTTATTGGCAGATCGTATGTACACTACTATTGTAATGCTTAACCGTGTAGGTAGGGTATATGCATAGGGTTGCCATACGTCCCGTATATACGGGACTGACACCGTATTTTGCCATCCCGTCCCGTATTACTACATGTCCCGTATTTTGAAAATACGGAAGAACATGTGAGTGGCGCGGGCCGCCCCACACTGGTCCCGATTTATGAAATCAGGGACATAGAGGTCGAAGTCCGAATTTTGATCTGATTTTTAAGCTATTGCATAGCTTCTATCGCGGGCCTTGAGCGCGGGGACCGAATCCAGAAATTCCGTAACGAAAAAACCTCACGCTCCCCACTCCGACCGGAACAGCGGTGATACTTTTTAGTTTTGCCATCTATCGATGAATAGTAGAACTTTTAATGACTTTTTGAAATATGACGTTTGTCTCTTTAGTTCAGCAACTCGCCTCTAGATGGCATTGCAATAGCTTTACCGCGGCAATCCCCGAGTGCCACACATCTTTTTAAAGGTCTTTGGGTGATTCTAAGCCACTTTTATAGAATACGTTTTTTTGATATACCTGCCTGTTTCAAAGAAAAAAAATGTTACATTTTTCATGATGATGATGACTAACAAAAAAAAATTATTTAACAGTGGTGGATGAAACAAAATTAAAACCTCCTGATGTTATTTACTTTTGTTTGGGGATGAAAGCAACATACCTAACTCTAAATAGGTATAATTAAATCGACAAAACCTTATTTGAACCGAGAGAACGCTGTGAACGAAGTTCATACCTGGGTCAACATTCTCGTTTTTTTTTCTGTATGTCTGTACTCCTCTACAGGTCGTATTTTACAACCGATCGTTACGATTTTTTTGTCGTCGGGGATTTTTGATTAAAGTTGTATTTCCCCCAAAAAAAAGGCAAAAAGGGGGCTTTAGAATATCTCCGCTTTGAGATATCTGATTTCGATGATTTTATTTTTAAATAAAAGACAGATATTTTATATAATTCTCATAAAAAAATGGTAAAGATTTGATCAGTATTTTAGGCACGACCAGCAGATCAATAGACGCAAAATGCAATATGTAAGCGTCGCGCTCGTCGCGTAACATTTCAAGAGTATTATACCTCCTATCACGTTCACGCGCATACTTGCAGTTTGTGCAGTACGAACTACATTGATTTTTACAGAGATGGCGCATGTACCTTATTGAAAGAGTTTTGGTTTCAAAGATTATTTCATAGTTAGTAGCACAGGTAGTAGGTAAACACTATAGAGGTAATTTACACTCATAAATAATTGATGAAATTCTGATGCGGATTATAGATCTGATAAACAGAGTAGCTCCTCAAAAAATATTGTGATTTGCTAATGCTAGAGCTACCTGGCGCTACCTGTTGGTTGGGTGTTCCATGAAAGTGAAGTCTTATACCTACTAATGAAACTATATTATTAAATACATTTTAAATTACGGAGCTTCAAAAAGCAAATTTAAAAATTGAATCAACAAAAAACATTATTTGCTATTTACTAACGACTCTTTTACTTATCAATTTTGAATCGATGAATCAACGCCATCTACCAAAAATACCTAAGAACAGAATTTGGTTTTCATTGACTTGAGTTAGTTTGTTTGTTGATTGAAGCTGGTGTTTTGCAACAGTTTGGCGCATTATTTTTGTGCGTGATAAAAAGGAAAGGAAGCATGAGAAGATGTTTGTCTCTCGCGCCGCCGCCGGCCGGCGGCGGCGGCCTACATAAGTAGGTATCATAGGGAATTTGCTAATAGTTAATCGTTTCTTTCTTAAGAACACCTAACCTCACCTCACCTCACCTAACCACAAGAGTCTTCAAACTGCACGGATTAAGTAGGTAGGTAGGTAGGAATAAGGTGTTGGTCAAATCAATTTAAAATACCCAGCTAGGTACCCATTATAGGTACCTACTGAAGAAGGTTGTTCACCTGAAACCCCAGATTGACATTTAGTGAGAAAACATATGAATATTCGATTTTTCAATTCCTGCACAAACGATAAACAAACCCGTAAGAGGTAGGTACCTACTTTACCTACCTCAAATTTAATTAAGTTGACGATTTTTAAACATGGAAAAAGTAGGTGGGTTCCTACGTACTTGCTGATTTGAGATCCTTTCTTCAAGGTAGGTACCTACCTATAGGTATCTCTTTGTCTCGACGCAAAGCATGTGAATTTTAATTTATGTTATTAGGATCTGTTGACATACTTTGCAGCTAGGTATATGACAAAATATAGATCATAGCCGCAAACTATTACATATAATTTGCCTGTTTTTCTGAAAAAATTGCAAATTCCCGGTTATATGAAAAATTTTACCCGATACCCGTGTATTAAAAAAACAGGTAGATACGGTTTAAAAATAGTTAGTGTTCACGAGGTTCACTGTTCGGAGAACTACTAGTGTTATGAATGTTTAGCTTTAGAGCTAGCTAAATATAGGTAAAAATACCTAGGTCATAAAAGCTCACATAAATTATCAAACCTATTCTTACAACCTACCAACATTGTATGTTGTATAATTTCTCTAATAAATTATTTAATGTGTGCGACTGTACCACAGTGCAAATTGTTCCTAGCACTTCACATCAACTTTTTATATAGTTGTCGTACGAATTTTCATAAACTATGACTACTGGCAGAGGCGGCATTTCATGCGCTATTTTTACGTATATCATTTATAATAAGAAAAGCTCGCTTTCTATAGGAACTATTTCGATTTTTAATGGGTACGCTGGCATAACGCTTGGTCGGAATTTATTTCAAGGTCTTGTTCAATATCTCAGTTCCTATAAGAGCAATCAATATGATATTTTGCATACCACGTACGGTATGGTTACTCTATTTATGTGTATACATTTTGTCGCTATAGTATACGTAGTTTTCGAGCATGGTCATGTGTACGCCAGCTTGACAGTCAAGCTAGCGTACACACTAATTATGGTCATTATTTCTTAAACCAAAGAGGCGCTATTTATTTCACTTTTACACTAATTCATACACTGTTTTACTCTATTAATTGGCATATCAATAAACGTAATATCGCGTATGTGTACGCTACCTTGACGGACACGATTTTATGTACTACTGCCGGCGATACATTTGCCTCTGGTTTCTGGTGGCTAATGAAGTAATGAATGAGATGCCCCTTAAAAAAAACGGGTTTTACTATTTTCTAGGTTCTACAAGTAATTTAGATGGCAGAAGTCTTGGAGCCTTATTGACTTATTGTTGATTTTACTACAAAAAACTCGCAATGACTTCAAAACGATAATTCATTCATAGATTATTTTATCGTGGGTTCGTACCTGTTAACTGTACCTAACCTACCTACGTGTTAGACCTAGAATATAGTAAAATTCGATTTTTTTAACTCGAGCTCTATGAACAGCAGAACATCACTAGTACATTTAACAATTTGTAATTAAATGTCTAAGTTACCTATTTAAGTTTGTAAATGTAATGTACCTATTTCATTTAATTTATTAACAATAGTGTAGAGTGCTATGTTGCATTTAGTTAAGTCACTTTCTACCCTAACATCCTACTATTATTACGAGTATAAACGCGAAAGTTTGTAAGATTATAGGTATGTTTGTTAGTCTTTCACGCAAAAACTACTGAATGGATCAGGCTGAAATTTTGCATACAGGTAATTTTAATTGCATAGGAACAACGCGTGCAAGCCGCAGGGCGCAGCTAGTTTGTTATAAAATCTACAAGATTTATAACGAACTAGCTTACAAGATAGTAGGATGCCTAGATGCTGGGATGCATTATTTTAGAATTTTCGCATTGGGCCAGGCAGGTTCCGTGTAATCGACGTAGGTTGTTATCTGATTCGTTTTCGTGAAAATACTAATGTTTCCTTGTAAAAAAAGGGTTTTAGTTACGCATATTTCTACTTATGTCTAGATAATATACTTATTTATTCTAAATAATGTTAATCTTCAGAAATTTTCTTCCGTTTTAAATACTCTTGTAAAAATTGTGACGAAGTTTTTGGTTCATATACCTACTACACTACCTCAGATAAAAGAAGTACACACTACACAGAGTTTTGAAAGTTTGTCGGACACGAACACGAATTAGGCGCGCCGCCGCCGGCGCCGACGGACTGGAAAAATGGCCTATGTCTGTGGATTCGAAATTTCGAATACATCTTGCAATTCTAATGTTATGTGCACACATATACTTACTCACGATAGTGAACGGTCCGGACACCCATGCAAACGGACTTTCAAATTCATTTATTTTTTTCATAATTTGGATATAAATAAAATTTGCATAGGTACCTACTTACATCTCTGCATAATGCATAAATGTATAATCGTATAAGAAATACGAAGCATGTAATGTTTGTAATCGTACATGTAATCGTTTTAGTTCTTTAAAAAACTTAATCATCATTATATGAGAGCGAAACTAATTTGCCATATTTTGACCACCAAATTGAGTAATTTTCAAGAGATTTATATAAGTATCATGCATTATATAGCTCGATGTGACGGTTTGGTGCTCTAAATCTGGCAAACAAGTTTTGCTCTCATTTGATGCTGTTTTTTTTAATAGATAGTGATTCAAGAGGAAGGTTGAAGAATTTGTATGTTTAAATTTTTCAAAAAAATACAAATTCTTAGCAATTTTTTATTGGATTATGTGATGTGTTCAAAATTTCATTTATATGTATTTATATGTAGTTTCTAAATTGATCTAAAACATGAATAAGAATATGAATAAATTAATCGGAAAGTACGTTTGTAAGGGACTTAGGCATCCGCACCGCTCTTAAGTAGGTATATAAGTGTGGGTTATGTTATGTGTTTTGGAAGAAATGTTCATAATGTTGCCTACTTTAATAATGTAGGTGGTTTCCTATTTTTATATGTGCTAGCTAAAGGTCAATGTGTTCTTAGCATAAATATTGCCTGATTTGCCTTCACGAGTAAGGTAAACTGTAACTGCATGGTACTTAATTAAGTACATTCATTTCTTCAATTTTAATTCTACCCAAATCTTTTAACGATTGTACGCTATACATACATACCAGTGGTAAATGAGTTAAGTCAGGTAACATAATATTCAGGTTTTTACTAAGTTTCTCCATAAATCCTATGGGTATGAATTGACATTTACCTCATTAATTTTACTCGCCAAGTTGTGCAAACTCGTAGGTACCTACGCTTTACTGTAATGTAAGCTTCTTTATGTAAATATGTAAGAAATAAATACTGCCGATGTAAATAGCTACGTTCGTTTTATTTAGCTACATTCTAGTAACCCGCCCCAGTTTCGCACGGTGCACCCGTTGTGCACGCTAAAAAATGTACATTATTATACAACCTTCCTCTTGAATCACTATCTATTAAAAAAAACAGCATCAAAAGAGGTCTAAGCATATCTACATAGGGACAGACAGACAGCGGGAAGCGCGACTGTTTTACACTACACTAGCTTTTGCCCGCAGCTTTGCGCGCTCTATTCAAGTAGCCTATGTCCGTCCTGAGATACCATTTACCTCCCGGCCAAATCTTATCAAGATTCGTTCAGCCGGGAACGGGATAAAAGTATGCGATGTCGATCTCCTGCAGGGGTATTTTAATTCGTCAGAGAGGCCGTCGGAATAGTCGATAAAGGAAACCATTGACAAATGCAAATAGCGTATTATAGAATTCAAATTCGTATTAGACGTTTTCGCTTCGGAAACGTAGTTATATGTTTGGAGACAGGTCTTATAAGAAGTTTTTTTTGTATTTATCGTACTAGTAGCTCCTCGTGGTTCCACCCGCGAGGTTCCCGATCCCGTGGGAATTCCGGAATAAAATATAGTCTATGTCACTCCCTGAAAAGTAAGCTTGTTAATAATGTTTTTTTTTAATTTGTACAGTAGTTTTGGAGCCTATTTAATACAAACAAACAATCAAAATAATATTATAATACAAGTATATACCTATGGAACGACAGCAGTAGCTTTCTTCCTTTGATTTATAAATTCTTTATTTTTTCTATGTGCTTGGTAGGTACCACAGATAATATAATACTATGGTAGGTACGTTCGTACACTACCTCCTCCCTAGTACGGTACGCAGGCAGGTACCTACACAACATGAGTAGGTAGTGTACGAACGTACCTACCAATAACTATATTAGGTATATTTATAATCCAATAGTCAATACCCTCGGAAAAGAGACGTACTTTTGAGTTCTGTGTCTGTCCAGACACAGAATACAAAGGTACTACGTCTCCAGCCATACGACTGGAGTGGAGACGTATTTGTGAACAATAAAATAGTTTGATTTCATAACTTCTGATTCCCTTTAGTTTCTGCAAACTATTTTTTTTATATAGGTACGAGTGTAACTATTGAGACACGCACGGCTTATCATAATTTAATGCATACCTGAAAGACAAAGGTATCCCAGGGACGAACTTCCTCTTAATTTCAGGAAAAGTGCGTGCGAAGCGCGTGGGCAGTAGCTAGTTTCAAATAAAGCATATAATCGCTTTCTCGCTAACCAACTTGCTTCTTTCTCGTGCAAAACAGCTATGGCCATCTAGTGGTGAGTAGTAAAACTATTTATTTATTATTATGTAATTTTTGAACGAATTTGGATATGGCACGGATTTAAGACAATCTGTGGTTAATGAACGAAACAAAATGACATTTAAAAATCATTTTGACATTTCAGTGTCAACAACTTTTATTGTGAAAAATGGCGACCACCGGGGTAGGATTTCGGTGGTTGGATATTTTAGAAAAGGAATTTGATAAAGCATGTGTGGAACTAGATACTTCTTTGGGTAAGTGTTTAGACGAGTCTGATAATGTGGCTTGCCCTTGGGACTTCTACAGGCAAGCACGCCACACTATTCAGCCAATGAACTCCAGGGCTTAGCCACTTTCTCATCACTATCATGTTTTACTAAGTTACGACTGTAAAATATTATAGTTAATGCTTCAGCCGCTGGATATCACATAATAAATATCCTTTCTACCTTCTCTGTAATTCATGGAACCCAAAATCAATAAACTCCATAGATATGCCTTTGAACATTTCATTGTTCCTGCAAGTTAGAACAGAGCTTGGCTGATAACTTACAGTATGTTTTTCTTACATCAAAATTACAACATCTGACTTAGTAATTAATACTTTGTAAATAGATAGATAATACTTTATTTCATAGTTCAAAAACAGACAAACCTCTGGACATTTGCCACAGTAGCAGATGCTAGCAATGCTAGTAATACCAATAAGACTAGTTCCCACACCCGTCTACATACTTATTAGTAGGTACATAATTGCGTAGTAGTTTAACATAATCTAAATAAAAATGTTCCTTCTCTTCTTATGTTTGAATAAATAAATGTTGGATAATTCACATCTAGCCCCATCTAAGTTAACATACTTACCGTCTCTTTCTCAAAGTTGATATTTAATTTAATTTTGCTTGCATGGACATTCATTTTTAGGTCTATGTGAATGGGTAGTTAAATTTTTACTGGGTATATGCATGCACCCTGGAAGGGCATTGCAAAACTGAATATAGAATATATTTATTTCATGAAGTACAAAAATTTCTTATATAACTGCCATTTCTACATGCCCCATAGTTAATGTTAAAGTGTTCCTTACTTTCAGCGGACTTGGAAGCAGAAGAGCCAGAGGTTACATTCACCGCTCGGCAGAAAATTGCTACTCTGGGCTCCTGTTTCTCACAACTAACCCACAAAGCTCTCACTATATTTCAAAATAGTGCCAAGATGGAGGTAAGTTTAAAATTAACCCAAATCTGAGTTATGGAGCCAACACTTACTGTCACAGAATAATATTGGATACCTACTTACTATTGGAACATAAGTTTGGACGATCTGCAGATATTTTTCAGGTTGTTCTGTTGTATGTTTTATATATTTTTTTTAAATATCTATCTATGTAGTGTATCACATTAACTATATCAGTTATCTTATCTAGTACCCATAACACAAGCTCTACTTAGTTTGAGGCTAGATAATGTCAGATGTGTGAATTGTCCAGCATTATTTTATTATGTTATGTTATGTTATTGTATTATGGTAATTCCGCTGAATTATTAGTTATCACATGATTCTTGGACCTGTGGTTCATATACTAACAATCATTTTAGTTGGTGGATGTGTTGACTGTTAATGTGAAATTTCCAGAAGTATTTGGATTCTATATTAACATAGATGTATAATAGAATTTAATTTAATACCCTCTTCCCTATTATGAGAGAGCTTTTATGCATTCCAAGGTTTGTTAGTTTACTTACATGAATAAATAGTTTGGCACATGTCTCCCATAGCTGCAGGTTTTAAGTAGGTTCTTGGAAAAGTATTATTACTACCACAACTTAGATAGTAGGTACAGACAGAGATGCATAGTCAACAATTAAATGGCAATGTACATAATGTTATTACTTATATAAATAAATATTAAATAGATATTCAGTAGGTGACAACAATCAACAGCTGCAATTTTGCAATATTCACATATCCATGTGTATATTGTCTCTACACCTCATTCTTCACACCATAAAACCAGATAAGTACAAGCTACACGGTGTAAATAAATTGTAAATCACAAGCCTTTAAATATTCTGACCTCTTTAGACCCTATAAAACTGCAACCTAGGTGTGCTCATACTTACAAACTTGCAAAGTTATTATGGGCAGTAAAATCAAGGAATAAAACTAATGTATGGATTGTATAAGATTTATAAGAAGGTTATACTAGTCTAGAGGCTTTATCCACTTAGGGCCACGATCGTAAGGATGTTTATGAAGATGTCTTCGGTGCGTAGGACGCGTGGTGGTGCTTTCGCTTGTTGCTCTGTCCCGCTCTGTAGCTTTGCTCAGGATCTGTTTGTCTTCTTCCATGATGTCGCCTCTGTCTTCGAAGAAGCCAACATCATCATCGCCGTCGTATTCGAAGTCTTCGTCAGAGGCCTTTTCACTGCTGAAAATATTTAGAAAGTTAAAGATCGTCTTCATTTGTCGTCTTTTATTCTTTTAGCTAGCCATTTGTGGATAAACCTTAACTAAACCAACAGAACATAAACCTTTCGGGATTTAGAGATAATTATTTATACCTAAGGACCAATTTGTGGCGGTTTTTTCTTTAAACCAACACTTTTATTGACCATGACGCACATAAGCATCTCGCGCCGCAGCGACTGGGCAGTAAAAGCGTTAATCTGAGTTAATAAGTAGGTATATTGTATCAACTCACTTAATTTCTTCAAGTTGCCGCAACAGTTTATCAGCTGCCAATGTGACGTCGGATGATGGCATAGGCAATTCAACTTCCTCCCCGATCTTCGCCTCCAGTTTGATTAACGCCGCGTCAGCGCGATCCGTCAGCTCTACGAACTTTTGCGTCAACTGTTTTAGTTCAGTTTCTTTGAAGACACTATGCGAGGTGTTGCGGAAAACGGATTCTAGGCGGCGACATGGTGATTCCGTCTGAAAAAGAAAATGCAGAATTAAATACCGTCTCTTTCTCAAAGTTGATAAATAGAACGGAATGTGATTAATAGGGATTTTCTTGCTCTTATTGATCAAGGTTATCTACTCACGGCATTTCGTAATTAATATAATAATAAATATAAATAATTATGCTGGATAATCCACGCGGCATTATCTAGTCTAGCCTAAGCTAAGCAGAGCATGTGCTATGTACAATCAGTTATTTAGTAATATAGTACCCATGCGTACAAGATAACTGATTTATTACATAGATAGATATATTTTATTCTACAATTTATACATAGAAAATACCCAGAACATCGGAAAATATACTGAACTCGCAGTTTCTTGCATCGCAGGCGGACCCTGCCGCACCATATCGGTCGTCGTATAAGGTTAAAAGTATATTCACCTGTGACATTCGAGCTGTACTCAAGAGCTTCGTAACTGAGCTGTCGTGCTCTCGTACCGTCGCTTTTATCCCTTGTAGTTCGCGGAATATCGTTGAGATTCTGAAACAATCAAAAAGTCATAGAGAAATTCAATACCTCATTCATTATCTAGTATCAAATATATAAGAAACTCACTTGCTGATGAGGGAATTGAATGACTTATCAAGCACATTCGCGACTTGGTTCGGATCGTCCTGCTGAACTGGCTGACACGAGTCCACGAATCGCTTCTGATTATCCATAATTTCTTGCATCTGAAAAGTTACCGTAAACAAATAATGACGAGGAGAAAATGGCACCGGTTTTGAACTGAGCGAAACTGGTAGAGTTTCTCGCAACTCATCAGACTGATCGTAAATTACCTTCAAATCAATTTTATAAGTATTATCGCTAAGCCGGCGGGCGAAACTGGCTTCTAGATCAGCGGAATTGAGCCTCGCGTCCCTTTGCCGTCTCGCCAGAGCCCTCAGGCCATCAGCTAGCTCTCGCCGCGTCACGTTCACGAGGGACATGCCGTCCCTCATCAAGGCTTCAAGCACCAAACCTCTGTGCCAAGTGTCCGCGTAAGCACCGTTAACCTGATAAAAAGTTGATTGATTAAAACAGATCCAAGCTCAAGTTTGTACGCATTTGCTCGTAATCAATCTTGTGGTCCAGCCCACTGCCAAATCAGTCGTTTAATAACATGGAATGGGTATGCTGTTATGATTAATGTTCTTACCTTCTCCAGTAAGATCTTGTGCACGTTGATGCTATTCGTGAGATTCTGCGTGAGCTCTACTATTTTGAGCTGACTTTGTTCTATCTTATCACTGCTCTCTCTTATTGAACTCTGGAATCATAAAGATGGAGATACCTATACGTCAGAGTAACGAAACTGCTTTTGACTTGTGTATAAGTTATTATTAAACATATACACAAGTCCAAAAGCAGTTTTGTTATTGTCGTATCGGTCTCCGTCGCATCGGATTATGATAGTGAGGGAATAAAGATTGCACCTGAGTGTCCGCTCACACTTGCATTTACCGGCCGCCGTGGCCGAAATTCGATTAGGACATCATGTGAATTCTGAATATCGTCTGGAAAATTAATACCGCAAAATATCAAAGATATTCTTCGCTCACCTGTACATTAACCTGCAGCATATGCAATCTGTGCTCCAGCCTCTCCGCGGCGAGCTGAGCCCTCTCTAATTTCAAAGTCAATGTAGTCTCGACGCGATCTGCAAACAATTATACAATAATTGCTTCCCTGTTTAGCGAAGCTTCTCACGGACTTTGGTAATTTATTCTCTACCGTCCTTAGCCTCAGCTTAGTTAGCGGATCCTTTTATCAATTGATTGGTACTTTATACACACTCCCTGGTCAATTGGTCTATGTGGAAGTATTGCTTAACGGACGTAGTAAAATAGGATATGACACAAAACGACTCATTAGTTCCCGCTTCGATTAATAAAGGGAAGAGGGCAAAGTTTTCAATGCCGTAGGATCTAAAGTTTATCTTATTTATCGCTTTGAAAACTTTTGCCATTTAAGACTTCAGCAATTACGAAGGCTTTGGCTTATTACAACACGTTCAAACATTGCGTTTTGCATGCTAATATTGTACACTCGCTAAAGCTATTCTCAATCTCTACATGGTGTTGTAAAATACCATGATAAAGTGAATATTTGAACTATTTTATTAAAGATTACCTTAGGACTCCTAGAAGTCAAAATATTTAGTCAACGAAAATGTTTAGGCGATGAGAACTAGATATCAAAATTTAATGGATGTAGGCAAAGTCCACTCCAATCTTATTGGTAAAATCAGAAAATTCTAAGCACGTACATAAATCGAAAGGAAGCGTTGCTAATGTTGCTATCCTGCTGTTCAAACAATATCCTCCGAACAAAATATTTAGTAACCCCCTATACCTTGTGTGCATTAGGCTTGTCTTGTCTCCCGAGTGGCTAACAGCTTTGCTGCTTTCAATATTGACATTATTCGGGTCAAGTTGTTTCTTACTTTGCCCAGAGCCTTAGTAACGGTGTAGAGATTTATTTGTTTTACATCAGTAGTTTAGTTACCTAGTTTGTCCTGTATAACGTCGAGTCTTCGAGTCTGCTTCGCTTGCACGGCGCTCACGGTGTCTAATACCCGTAGGCGTTCTTCGATACTTGATAGTATACTAGATATATCCTGAAATACGTGCCAAGTTTTAGCTTAAGATAAACAAAGTCTTCCGAACCGACCCCGCCCGAATCACTAATTACATTCCAGCAGTTTCAATTCGGCATGTATTGAAGGTTTTCAATGAAAATCCATAAAAAATCGTCACTTGAGACTTGCTCAAATCTGTCTTCGAATCTTTCCGTCATTTATTATTATTATTTTTATTTAACATGATTCCGAGTTGATATCTTATAAATATTGCTAGGGTTGCCATAACTTCTAGGAACCAATATGGGACGTTTTCCCTTCCGATGCCCGAAACTCATAACATAACACATTACACCATACATAGCACGCATGTGTACATAGTGAGAGACAAACTACGTCTTTTCTAACTGAGACCCTTTGATCTCAATCATTTCAAAAGTACAAAATAAATTAAATAAAAAAAACTAAATTATTAAATCAAAGTTTTTATTCGAAATGTTGCACGTTGACAATTTTTAACATAAATTAACATCTTATCATTACTAAGGTATTTATTTTTTCGCGGGCAAGGCGGCGGCCTGCGCCACTCAGCTCTATTTCCGTATTTTGTCAAAATACGGGACATGTAAGTAATACGGGACGGGATGGCCAAATACGGTGACAGTCCCGTATATACGGGACGTATGGCAACCCTAAATATTGCTGAGGGAATCCCGCACAACTTAAAAACAGACAAAAACCAGGGATTCGAAGTCGGCAGAATTCGGACTTCAATTCCTTTAACACCTTCATAGCCCACGACGACAATGTCTAACTACAGCCGGGTGAAGCGGAGACTGGGCAGTGAATTAAACTTTATAAAGAGAACTTCAAATAGTTAATCATAATCAATTAGTTAGTATCTACGAGTATGACAATAATATGTCTATTTTATTATTGTGCCCTTACAAACTTAAGATAGAGTGTAAAAATCTGTTATTTACGAGCTAGCACATTATCATGTTATGGTGAGGCCTTGCATAAAAGATGACTGCAATGAATGAACCTTAAAGACATCTTTTATACATAGTCTTAGACGTTCATCATTAATTTTTTAATCACAAGACCATGACATCACAACCACTTCGCAAATTGCAAAGTGGTTGAATTTACCAAGCGCGAAGTGTTGAGAGTGCTGTACTCTGGTATTTTCCTTCTCTGTCAAGTCTCCAAAGCATACTTAGCTCCTTTGACTTAAAACTTCCAATCTCTGCATTTGAAAGAATCTTAGTGCTATGTTATGTATCTTCTGAAGGTACAACCAGAGCCTCAGCGAGCTGTGCACTCTAGAGCTTCAACGTCGTCATCAGCCTTCACCACTGCTGCACGTAGGCCTCCCCTAATAAACTCATTACTCGTTCTCATTATTATGGGGTATAATCACCTCTACCTCAAGCTCAACAGGCTTGTATTGGTTTACTTCTGGACGCAGCCCTCCCTCTGATAAGCGCCTTTTTGGCGTTTATCTCATGGGTAATGCCAATAATCCCCGCGCTGGGCATGCAGGTTGGAGATTGCAGTCTGATGGATATCACTTAGTCGCCTTTACGACACCCGCAGAAAGAGTTGCCGTTGAGCCATTTGGCTAAGGTCCTAGCTAAAGCCTCATAACTAGGAAACAATACACTTGTTAGTTAAATAAAATGTCACCTTAGTGTTGTGTATCTTCTGCGGGTAGACCCGGAGGCTGTAGGGCTCGGCGGGCGAGGTGCGCGCCAGGTAGAGGCACGCAAGCGCCGCCACTGCCACGCTTAACATCGCCCCGTCTGAAAAACAGATACTTTCAGTTAGTTACCAGTCATATCATACCAATCAAATCAAATCAAACCTTTAATTTGCAAGAACACAAAAATATAATACAATGTCAGGTCTTATAACTATTTTTGTAATTGTATTCAGCCTGCA
This sequence comes from Eupithecia tripunctaria, assembly GCA_955876795.1. Lineage (NCBI taxonomy): Eukaryota > Metazoa > Arthropoda > Insecta > Lepidoptera > Geometridae > Eupithecia > Eupithecia tripunctaria. The sequence goes on from OY041604.1 coordinate 3,686,073, forward strand.
CGCAGGCGTGCAAATATTATGTGAGTCATATTATTATTAATATATAATATTAAATTATATTACAAATTAATTTCAAATTAAATTCCTAGATAAGAATAGAAAATCATTTTTCCAGTAGCCATCCTTTTAATTACTTCCTAAATATACATATGTCCATTAAGTTCTTCTGGTAATTTATTGTAAATGGTTATACACATGTTATAAACATTTCTTTTATAAATATCTTTATGACACTGGTGTTAATAAAGTAATTTTTTAAACTTAAACTGTTTTTGCCAGGTCATTACATCATCGTTACGTTTTTAAAATATGTTGGATATGATTACACAAAAATATTTTTTACCCGTCAATATATACCATCGCCCTGTGCATCAGCTGAACTCCGTGTACGAGGTTTAGATTTAATACATGGACTGCAGAGTATGCTGCCTAGAGTATTTGAGACGTGTACTCCGTGTATAAGAGCCCTTAGCAAAAGAAAAGTCATTGCGTTAAATAACAATCTAGTGTCAAATTATTGATGTTAACTAACAATTTACCCCCTTATTCATAATGGTCTGCTAACTTAAAACAGTTGCTAGATAGTGTCATTTCTCTTTCTGATTTATGTCATCAGAAGAAGACAGTGAGAGTTAGCAACGTTTTAAGTAAGCAGACCATTATGAATAAGGGGTCTGGTGATCAAGTTAAACCTGCAGTTGTCAACAGTGCATCGCCGGCGATAGTTTCGACGAGCCACTAAGCTCTAAACAATGCATTTAGGCTTGTATTTGCGTACTGCGATTTCATCGCATTGTTAATTTTTACTGTCGCGTCTACTGAAATGGTCTCTAAACTTAACCTCTCAGAGCCCTTTATTACGCAGATTGTTAAATATTTTCACGTAGTTATTTTATGCACATGGAGTTACTATTTTTTCTCACGCAATAATGGGGAGATTTAATCCGAATCCGAAATCGCAGTACCTTGTTCTTGTTCATTCATTAACATTAATTTGTATTCTACAAACGCATTCATGGTTAGTCTCTGAAGCAATTGCTGTGACTCCGACTCGAATTTGGAATTAGCCTAATGCATGCAACCGAGGAATAGTTTCACAGAACTATAAATTAGTTTCGAATAACGGTGAACTGTCAAATCTACTCAATAAACCTTATTACCAGCTTATTTATTAGTTGTGTGCATTAATCTACGTGGCACGTAGTAGAACCTACTCAGCTGTCGTCAGCCACCCACTCGCGGCGGACCAAATTAAGGTTTTAATTATGCATAAGTTTAGCTACCTTCCGGTTAGTAGCTCTAGAGGGCTTTCCTCGGTCACGATTTAGAAAATCATTGTTGTTTATGTACAATAGTGTCGGACCGAACAAGTAAAGTGGCATGATAAGGCTTTCCCCGTGAGATATTGCACGAGTGTCCGTTCGAAGTGATTTACATTATAAACCCGCCTGACATTTTAGTACCGCGGGGCAACAACCCGGCACCTGTTCTATTCCTTATACCCGGTACTAAACGATTTTATTTGCCATCTTTCCTTGAATAGTCTCTAATTCAACACTTAATGCGAAAGTATCTAACTGAGTCGGTTTGTTTCACCACCACCACAACAGCCTATTTTGGTCCACAACTGGACTCAGGACTTCCCCTGAAAAGTGCCTTATTGTCTTTTTTGAGATGTAGATAATGCCCATAATGACATGGGTAAGCGGATTCTCGTGTTTGTTTATTACGACTACAGTCAGGTACAGCTCGGTGTTAGGGGCGTAATGTAACGTGTTGTCCACTTTGTGACAAGTGGACAACACGTTACATTACGCCACGAGCGTTCGCTGAGTCAGTACAGGGAAAGAAGGCGCTCGCAACGAGACGGATTTTAACACACGACGTAACTTATATGCTCCATGCAAATGGTACAAGCACCTACGTACACATTGGTCAGTACGTACCCCGACGCGTAAATGGAAATGCGACTCTGTGACTGAAAGGGGTGTGTATATTTATAACTGCAGCCATAGCACCCCCAAAAAAGGTCAGTGAGTTTGTCTTGGTAGTGAAGTACTGAAGCCGGCGGAGACGTACTGAAGTAGCATTTCAATATACGCTACCCGGACACAGTTTGAACGGATCTTGATGAAATGCAAGGTTGTTGATTGTAATCTGAAGAAGGACATAATATGGGCCAACTAAAATACGAACAAAGTTACAGGTACCAGCTAGTAAGTTGTTATTACATTACTACTTACAGCTATTAAACGTGTAATTCGTAATAGAGCAATAAAATACGGATACTGACGTCCAATTGAAAATTGCATTTAGCTCGTACTTAGAAGGCACTCCTTTATAGCTAACGACTCTGTAGAAATCAATTAAAGATTTGTATTCGGTACTCTCCATAGACGCTGTTTAACTAAGATTCAACGAGCTTATACTATATGTTTCTCTTTTCAACTTTTATCATGTGACCTTTCTACGGGAACTGATCTATGGAATAAAAAGATAGCCTATGTGTTATTCCAGGCCTATAACTACCTGCATGCAAAATTTCAGCCCGATCCGTTTAGTAGTTTTTTCGTAAAAGAGCAACAAACATCAGTTTACAAACTTCGCGTTTATAATATTAGTAGGATGTTATAATGAGGAAACAAAACAATGTCATGTTACGAGGAGAGTTAGATATAAATGTGGATGGATATAGCAGTAGAGGTAGGCCCAAGAAGAGATGGATGGACTGTGTGAGAGGCAAATTATTGTTATTTTCATATAAATGAAACGTCATTAATTATATTCATTTACATGTTTCTAATTGTATACTATGTACTACTTTCATTGTCTCTTTTATGTAGTTTTTCTTATTTACTGACCTGTAATTTGTATCTATAATGTGTCATGTGTTATGTAATGGCACCAAATAAATGTATTTTCTTTCTTTCTTATATTCGTCAGTCAGAGTTTGCGATCAAAAATATAATAAATACCAAGTATTCTCTATTTAAATTATTTTAGTACGTTTCTTGCCGGCCGTATTCCTCGTAGCGGGTGTTAGGCGTACGATCAGGTTCGATTACATGCATTGTTTATACCACGATCAACACCGGGTGTGCCGTCTCGACCATGCAACTATGTACATATTTATTTGCATACCGCTGCAGTTCGTGGACCTAGCTATCAGATCATTGTCCAAACCACCTACGCTTTGCTGAACCCTTTAGTAACCTACGAATTTAGCAGATAAATACTATCGAGCGTTATATCTCGGTGTAGGTTTAACTCAGTCGGTTTAGTTATTCATACAATAGCTAGACTCAACGTGGAAGATATTCTAGCTAGGAGAATGCCCATTTTTTAACCGAATTCAAAAAAGGAGGAGGTTCTTAATTCGTCTGTATTTTTTTTATGTTTCTTACCTCAGAAGTTTTGACTGGGTGGTCCGATTTGCATGATTCTTGTATATGAAAGCTGGTGCTTCCCGTGTGGTCCCATTTTAATTTTGTTCAGTTCTGACAATGGGATCCATGAAGATTCATGAAAAAAACTGTAAAAATTGAAGTCGGTTTACAGTTTTTTAAAACAAAATTATTTATTTAGAATATGGAACGGTTTACCTTGAATTGCAGGTATAAAATGTGATACAAAGAGTAACGTTCGCTTTATTTGTTTTTACCGGATGACATTCGCGATAAGATCTAGTTAATAATTAATTTATATTACAAGGCGACCTTGCTCTTTGCATTATTATCACGTCAACATAATAGTGGTTTATAAATTATAATTTACTTTAAATGTAGATTTGTAGACGATTGCAATTAAATCTGTCTGCGCGTGGAGCCAGAGTAGCCGATCTATTTATTAATGCGCTGTGGTTTGTTTGGGTCGTTTTGTCTATGTCAGTAGCGATCTGCCCAGCACGTAGTCGCATTACGTTACGTTTTAATTCGTCACGGCGGCCCACTTTCTGTACCATGTACTTAATTGACCGTCGATCAGACCTAAGCGGATGCTCCACGTTCCACTACTCACTAACCAGCGTAGCGCCTTGCAGACGGCAGCAATCACTGACAGCTAAATAATCATGATCAATGGAAGTCGATACAGCAATTTTATTTAATGACCATCCCGCATACATCAAAATCGATAAGCGCCCGCTCCCAAATCAAAATCGCCTATACAACGCCTCGTTCAACTTGTCATGATGTTCTAATAAAGAAATATTGTTCCTCAAACAATTGAGGGAACCCGGTTATTACATTCTTGTTCCTGTTGCATACCTGCAGGCAATTAGAAAATCAGAAAGATGTTATTTGGAGTGCATCGAACTCGGCATGATTGAATTTCGCCAACGGAGTGCAGAAAGCAATAGGGAATTTTAATTATTTCCGCGAATTCTCTGCAGGGACTGCAAATTAAATCATGCGTAAAAACGTGAGGTAACTTTGTACGTACGTTATAAAGTGCATCGACGGCTGCGCCGGGCCAATTTAACGCAGCTCCTTGTCAAAGTTCAGTGGAGCTGGAACCGCGCCAACGCGGCTACACTTCCAGGTGCTCTCCTCCTCTATAAACAGTAATTTAATTTCACTAAGCACACATTTACAATCCTACTAGTAATTTCGTACTTTGTCACTAAACAAAGCGTGTATAAACGGACCGTCATCATCATTAGCTTCTAATAGACGACTGTTTGTTTTCACTATGTCATTGGCCTTTTAGTGTCTTCCTACTGAATGGATAAGCTTCCTGTACGGATAACGTTTATTCCAAGCTCCGAGCTTTTGTGAGCAATCTCTACCCCTTTGTCTACACGTCGCCGTGTTGTTTAGAAACTATTTATTTCCACAGATTGGAGTTGTCGGTCGGCCGACTCTACAACAGTGGAAATTAATCTGATACCATTCCCGCAAGTCACGATGCTTCCGTTGGTAAATTAAAACGTAAAAACGGAAGATGTCTTATTATATTTTTTCGACCGTGATACGTAAATATTGACCACAAAGAATGGAGACCGACCACCCGAAATTACTCGCTGACTTTCCAGATTTTAATTGTTATGTTCGGTTCTCGTCGAGCTTTAAGCTGTAAAAGAGCTTGTTTGGGTTTAAGCTTTTCTTGGTTCGTCCTTCGACTGAATAAATGATGGTTTATGAAAAATAAACTCTATACTACTGGCATTAATTCGTATAAGGCTCGAGTGGTCTATTTATAAAAGGCGTTACATCACGCACCGAGACAAGGTAATCCGCGTTGAATGCCGAACCCCTTCCCGCTTCTATACCAGCTCATGAATGTCATAGATCTTAATAAAGATAAATAGCAGATCTTACAAGTGTCGCCTGTTAAATCCTCAGTTTACTATTATCATAAAAATAATACCTACCCAGCTCTTCCAGGGTGTACCGTTTACTAAATCGAAATAAGGTCAGCGAGCGATGCCTTCAACTTGTTATAATTTATGGCATAAATATCGGATGTACGAAAGTGGATTTGATAAACTGATAAAGTGAACTGTGTCATCGAATTTAGGTCGATGTTATTAACGTAAATCTTGATTGGAATTAGCATTATTGTTGTCATTTCGACTTGATCGTGATCGTGTAGTAGTGCCCAACTCAGGGAGCGGTGGCAAGTTTACCTGTCCCAACTACGCGAGCTTCGTGGAATGTCGCCGGGCAGCTGATTATAAATTTGCCTTTATGTTGCAATTTTAAATGACTCACAATTCTTAACATTTTCTCTTGTGCTTTACTAAAGAAATGTTGATTAAAATTAAATTGCTGACGCGGTTAAGTGAGATGTTTTTATGAAAAAGAGGTTCGTCTTTCGTTTTGTTATGTTGGGCAGCATAATGGCTGTCTTTGATTACAGTCAATTCATTTTTTAACGAACGAATTTTGTTTCTTTAGCGACGTGGGCTATGGTCTCTTCGATGCTTGTCATCACTGGGGGGCCCTCGTCAGAAAGATGATGCATGACACGCGACTGCTATCACGCCCATTACTTAGTTTGTTAATCCACTCGATGACGTATATTTATTTAGAGATATATTTAACCAGCAGAGGTTGACGTCCCCAACGAAAGTGGTAGCCCTGAAAGCAGTGTTTGCGTGCTCTATTGCAATATCAACAACAAACTATGTTAATATACGTAAAGATAACTGGGAATGCTCCTAGGAATATGTTATCTAGCGTTAGGTCGCTTCACTGTCCTCGTTTCGAGACTGCCGATAGTTGATTCATCTCAGGAGAATGGAAGGATGTGAGATGTTCTGCTGTACTGCTCTGTAATCATTTATTAATGTATGGGCCGTTAAAGTCGCATGCTGTGGTTTGCGGCAGAGCCCTGCTGCCTGCCGTTAACCTTTGGCAGCTCTGTCGTTTATTTAACAAGAAAGTGTGTTACATATATTGTTAACATTTACTTTTAAATTGCTTAAGATTGGTTGGTATTTTTGTCGGGAACCTAAAGTTGTTGCAACTAGGTTAGAACAGTGGCAGACAGCGCGGCGCGGCGCACAAACCGGCTGCCAATTAAATTCCAACTAACTCGTTCATTTGATCGCATTTTAACTTATCGCATTGATAACTTAAGCGCTCATTTCACTGCACCCGTTGCTTTGCTCAGTTACTCAGGTACTACTGCTCGTTCGAAATAACCTAAATGTCTGCTGGAAGTCGCAAAGCAAATAAGAATTTTGTAAGCAATAAATTTTCTAGGTGATGTCACTTTGTAAACACACATTTTGTGAGGAAATTTTCTCAGAATATATCAGAAAGCCTATGGTTACGAAAGACAAAAAATATTGTTATGATTTAGTGAAGGCGATGTTGCGTGACTGCTACCGTTTTACTATTGTTATTCTAATGTGGTGGTAAACTGCTTTTATTTTCATTGTGCCTTCTATAACAGTGATCCAAATTAGAGCCAGTCCTATAAGGGAAAGTGGTTTTTGGAACTTTTTCATCGATCATTTAAAGTTGCGTGATGCTGTAGGCACCTTTTAAATTATAGGCTTAATAATATTTCAATAAATATTTGATTTTACAAAGCCAGTTTTCATTTTGCTCAAAATCGATTGGACATAGAGTCCAATTTATTTTTAAACCAACGTGAGTTTTTCATACGATCTTAGATGTTAATCCTACATTGCGCATGACACGACAAGGTTAAAAGTTACATAGCAGTGAAAAAGTTGACGTGCAACATCTCGCGGGAGATTCATTAAAATAGATAGTGCATTGTGTTGGTGCATGCCTGCCTAAGCCGCTGCTGTATAATCTGGAATAGACAACAAACAACTTGCATAGATGCAACTTGTCCCCTCGCTGTGCCTTACAGATTCTAATCGAATGTCTTCAAAACAATAACTATTGCTTCATAAGCCAACCTGTCGCTGCATTGTCTTGTCTTTACAAGCACCTACCCAAGTGACAACTCTTGGTACACACCAGCGCATATAGTTGTGTGTTGGTAATATGACAATGATTTGTACGGAGAATTAATTTAATCATTTACGAAATATGTTGGAAGATAAATAAATGATATCATAGAGGTAACAAATCAATGTTTAGAAAGGATGATTCATAGGTTGCGGTTGCGTGAGTATACCGACCACGTACCACCGAGTCAGAATTGTCATGTCAAGAAGGTCAACACTCCAGGTTCAATGGCTCTATGTTCTTCGGATAGAACCTTAAACAATGCCTTTAAATTTAAAAAAGTAGATAAAGCCTTTTAAAATTTAAGTGAACAATCCCGTCAGGATAAAGACATCGTCAATGCGTAACGTAAAAGCTCTTGTAATTTACAGATTGAAGAATTTAAAGGCTTATTGCCTCGAGCAGTAAAACAAATCTGATTACGAGAGCATAGTTGTATGATTCATGCATGTTCTTGTTACGATTAACCATCACTGCTTTTGTATCTTCAAAATTAAATTATTATTCTGTGATTGCCTGTGAATTTTTGTCCTTTGATAAAGATTGGTGCTTCTTCTGATTTATGTCTTTTGTACTGGGGCTTCATCATCAGTATAATTTATTCTGGAAAATTTCATTTATATTTATTTATTTATTTATTATTTATTTCGACCATTCTTTTGTAGGTATCTTGTACTTTCAGATAATTCCTTGATATCTATGCTTTTAAGTTTCTCATTTGAATCTACAATTATTAATGTAATTACGTCCCGCATCTTATATTAGATGTTAACAGTCAGGTTTATTATTAACTAAGAAAATATTTATCTAAAGGTTACATAAACATTAAGTCCTTCGTATCTCCGATTAAATGTCTATTCTATGGTAATATAATTCGCAAGCCGTGAAGAAATAACAAACATACAATCACATAATCGGATGTGCCGCTGCGATTACGTTAATCGGGATTATGAATCAATTTACATTCGAAGCAGAAAATTATGCGAAGATGTTACACTAGTTCTAGTTCTGCGGGTCTAGTGACACGTCCAGAACCGGCTGTTCTGACGATATTATCTAAATTACATTATTACCATGAAGATATTAGCTTTGACCACTCTGGGCGGAGTTTGCTAATATTTATCGATGATACGTTTTATTCAACTTTGCTTTTCTCGATAGTGCTTTCGTTGTATCTCTAGTAGTGGTATTGTCATTGCGTCATTGCATAAAAATCTTAACATTTTTTTTCTTTAGGCTTTTACATACTTGGGTTTGTTTAAAAAAACACTACAAACCGACTTCAATTTGATGGTTTTCTCATGGATGTCATTGTCGGAACTCGACCAAATTTAAATGGGACCACACGGAAAGCTTTCAAATAAAAAAAGAATTCTCAAAACCCAGTCAAAAGTTCTTTAGTAACAAAAAGAAAACGGTAAACTGTCGAACCTCCTCCTTTTTTGAAGACGGTTAAAAATGAGCTCGTGGAAGTATCAAGTATAAAATAAATTGTTAATTGATTATCTTTACTTGAATTTTCTGACCGTGTGGTAATATAATATAATAATATCTGAGGATTTCTATGCTAAAGCTTTCGAGTTTATAACTCACACACAGGACGCTTGCTGGTTTTTGCAGTTAGGTAGTCCTAAAACATATTTTCAGACTGCAATGTTACGAAGAAGTCACTTCTCACGATATCGACACTTTAACATGCAAAAGCTTACCAGGATAAATCCTAAGCTTGTATTATGTTAATAATATCACTTGCCGCAAGATTAATCTGCAAAGATAAATTAAATGTTAATGGCTTTAAACGGTAGACACCTCGATCACCAAGATAATTTGTTTCTATTTGCCATTTCAACTCTTATCCATGGCTTTGTTAATATTAATGAAGCTTATAATATGATATTCAAGGTTTTGGGTGTTCAAGGTTTGATATTGCCTCAACTTAATGCTCGGTGTATTTTTAGAACAAAGAATCAATTTTCTTGTTTCGAAGGGTTACGAAATTACTTTCTCTCTCGTTTCGCATCCCATACGTGCTGTATGGAGGTTAAGACAACAGTCTACGATATCGTCTTCACACAGTTCGATGCAAATCCCTCAAGTCGTTATAGGCGTAATATACTACTAGATTTTGTCTGGCACTTTATTTAAAGGGAAACTGGTTCTCTTGCCACACCGATCGGATTAATATAATTATCTTCAAATATCAGATCAGTAAAGCTAATGCTTGAAACTAGATCTGTTCTATTTTCTAGACGATATTAAAATATCTGAATTTGCAAGGATTTGCCGCGCCCATATTCAATTAACACATTTTTCATATCGTGACCAAATATGTCAAAACTGTCGACAATCACCAAAAGTCGTAGAATGAATTTTTAGATTTAGATTTATTTATTATTTATGAACAGATTCATGATGTACTAAAATACAGTGGAACACTGGAAAGCGCATAAGTTAAAAACTGTGTTGCACCTCCCAGCGCCCAAATTCAGGATACGGCTGAACCCTATTTCACCAAACAGAAAGCATGGTTTGGTATTCGTTTGAAGATCATAAGGGAAGGAATAAGCAAAGAATTAGGACAAGGTGTTAAATAGCAAAGGAATTTCAGAGATACCGAAGAATTCCAGTTTACAGAAGCAGTTTATCTTCGGCAGGGTAAAGTTTGTCTTTATGTTATTATCTATCTCGCAGTTTGGGACGTGTCGGGAGTTGTATTTGTGGACAAATAGAAGCACTTGTGTCGTGCCACCGTCTGGAGAGCCTTCTCTGTTTGTTCACGTTGACATGCATACCACCACCTGATTTAATGCAAGGCACTTAGACTGAGAAAATGCGTTGGTTTTTGGACGTGTAAAAGGTACACGAAATAATAATCTAACAAATTGGTCTTCTACTATCACATCACAGGCTATCGCCAGAAGTTTTTAATATGCCGAAAAAAAAAGTGAATCTGAAGTAGTCTCCAACTCCTCTACACTCAAGAATTTAAAAGGATTACAAGATTTTAGTTCTCCCTTTCCAACCTAAGTATAAATTTCAATTGAAATGCGTGTTCAATATTTCTGCCCTGGATGTAAAATTTATAGTTGTGTCGTTTTATGCTTCCTCGAGATTTAATCCATATCGCAATATACATCGGAAAGTTCATCGAGTTCCCGTTGTTCCCGTCTCAAGCTTGTTCCGCGTCCGAACATTATTTATGGCTCTTAATTATAAACCTACGCGGCGTATTGATTTTACATCCACAACATGACTTGACTTTCCTCTCCATTAAATGCCTAAAGGGTTAAGTTAAGTTTTAAGTTACCTTTCAATTATACACGTTATCTCACGCGTCTAAGTTACGGGATGTATTCGCAATTAATGTTAGGTAATCGATTCGAATTATTTAACCGAATGATTCTAAATAGTGCTCGGTTATTGCACAGATTGGATGGTTAACAGATGATGCTACTGACCGCGCTCTTTACATCGAAGGGCCTTACCTAACAAGTAGGTACTCGAGCTCAAGGCTCGGGCCTGTAGATAAATGTCTACTCCAGTTCGCTGACTAGCCAAAACGATATATGATCATATTGAGTACCCTTTAGGGGTTAGGGCTTGCTTAGCTGTGGTATTTTGAGCAACGCTAGCTTTCGTTTTGGCTCTTTTCTACTGTAGATAAATTTATGATTGCGCTTACGTTCAGAATGTTTAATGTATAAATAACTTTACAATCAATAGGAGTTATTAATAACACTAATCGTATTTTTGTTACATAAGCTCTTACACATGTAATTGGTGATTGAAAAAATACGTTCTTGCCTTTTGAGGTTTTCCTCCCGCCGCCGTTTCCTTGACCGCTATGAAATCATCATTGAATGTTTACCTAAATGCCCTTCACTGAGCTACGTCCAATCGGGCGGTTGTGCAAGGGCCCGCGGCTTTCAGGAGTAATAGGCGAGGCCCAGTTACACCAGTAATTAACGTTTTATATCCGAATATTGATTAAAGCTAGAGCGTTCAACGTTAAACTACATAAACTACGATTTTCCTTCTTCGAGGAGGTTCTATGTGCGGATATGTGTTTTTATGTACATATTTCCGTCGATTTCTCGTAATTTATGGGACCAAATGGATGAATATTTTGCAATTGTGTAGAGTTTATTCAGTTATATACAGGTGTAACATAAGGGGTGGTCATCAATGGCTGGGGCGTGGGGGATCACAGTACCTATCGATTTAACCCTTATGTATGTTCTACGATATTCACTGGGAAGTTATTTGGACTTTCGTAAAATTTTAGTCAAATTCCGATTTCAAACTGAATTTTGCAATTGCAGCCAAACTATTAGGTCTTCGACACTGTATTTTTTTTAAACAATATCGATAGTAGATCAGAGTCTTAGAGACTCTGATTGGTAAAGGAGTATCAAATATAAAAAAAAATACATTGGCCAAATTTATTTTAGTCTTTCATTATATGTAGTTTCACTCTGACCCCTTGAGTACACAAATTATTTTTCTGCAAATAAGTCCTTAATTTCAGTAGCAAAAGTCGTGACCTAGTTCCACCAATAATTAACAACAATTGATGTCGGATCATTGGTTATGATATCCGCAGCGCTTCCTCCGACCGGCCCACTAATGCCTTGATTTATGCCTCTACCACTTCGTTCATATTCACTGTGGCTTCTGATCTTTATGTCATGCATTTGGAACCTATGTCGTTAATTATCAGGTTACACTTTTGTGATGGATTTATTAGTTTCACTGTAGCAAACTTTATTTTGAGTGCGTGACCGTGTTGCTAAAGAAGTTCGTAAAATATGCCTTCCCAAATGTCTACTGGTAATTATTCACCTTTAACTATATTATGTTTCAAGGCACCTAAATTATAACCCGTCATATTTTGAAACCGCAGTGATTATGATCGTGATATGTGTCGGTCTGGGGCATTATTCAATTTACGTTTCTGATTGAATTTGTACCGTAATTCTTGGAATCAGAGAGCACGATCGAAAAGCTTTCCAGATTGTTGAGCCACAGTACGCCCTATTTGTTTTATTGCAAAAGTTAATGCATCAAAGCAGAATGCGTACCCTCAAGAAGATATTGTCAGTCACGAAAGGAGGACGAGAATTCTAGAAATTCAATAGTAGTGGATTTAGCCGTCAAGATATTTTATCAATAAGACCTTGATTACCCTTATACGACTGCGCCGTGTTTTCCTCCAGTCAATAAACTTGATTCCACAGAATGCACAAGTGGGTACCAAAAAGGCGTGTGATAGATCTTCTTATCAATATCCTACTAATAAACGCGAAAGTTTGTAAACATGTATGAGTGTAAACATGAATGTATGTTTGTTGCTCTTTAAACCTATTTTATCGAAGTTTTCTTTTATTTTCTAAAGCTTGAATGAATGACTAGTAGCCCCATCGTCTAGTCTAGCCGAATAAGATGCGTTTATTTTTGCCCCGCGTAGTAACGGTCACTTTCGCTAGAAGTCGTTCTAATTACCTCGCACAAATTATTTCCCGGATAATAACTCCGTTCTGAATGGCGAAACGTATGTGTGTATAATTAAATTAGGGAACTGAAACTATCACATGAAATCTTATCTTTGAACAAACTGATTTATCTTGTCTCAGCGTTATCAGAGTTCTTCTCATCTTTTCGCGAGATGACGCGTTTAATTATGGTATACTAGTTAATGCCCGCGGCTTCGATCATTGTTTCTATGGAAACTTTAAAGGTTATTTCTTAAACATGGGAACTGTTTAGTGGGATAAAAAGCCATATTTTGATTCCAGGCTTAGAACTAGGTACATCTATGTAAAATCTCAGTTCGATCGGTTCAATCGTTTTGGCGTGAAGAGGTAACAAACATCCATCCACCAATGCATCTAAATATCCAAACATTCGCAATTAAAATATAGTTTCATTCATTCGTGAGCTGTGTGGTACCGGCTTAGAATTTGCACCACCCCATCTCTTCCGGTGGGTGTCGTTAGAGGCGACTAAGGGGACTAAATATCTACCCGGGGGCTGGCAGCAGCGCCCCCTGCAGAACAATTCTACCACCAAACTGCGATCCTCAACCCGTATGCCCAGCGTGGGGATTATAGTCACTACCCCCATTAGATAAACGCCAACAAGGCGCTTATTAGGGGGAGGCCTGCGTCTCTGCAGCAGTGGACCAGGCTGCTGAGGTTGATGTTGAGGAAATTCATACTTGTTATTAGATATCTTCATATGCAAATCGAAACTGCAGATCGTCAATAGATGCAGCTGGCCTAATAAAATTCACCAAAATGCACAATTGCGTGTTTCGTTTCGTTTTTTATTTCCAAATTGGTACTCGAATTCGGTGTACTAATTGACCGAAACAAAACACGTATTTGGATAATTGAAATAGGCCACCAGGACCTTAGTGGATGGCACCGACATCTGAAGGTCTTCAACAGTGCCGGTTTTAACACAGCCCGGGTAAAACCGGCTGCGGATGATGAAATGCATATCGTTTCTTGTTTTATAACAAGGTAAATAAAATATAAAGTGTATTTTTATCGTAAAGTGCTATAGTATTTACCTAATGAAGTTGTAGGTAAGTTGTATTGTTCCGATGATTCTATTATTTAGTACCTTGAACTTCTAACCTAATTAAATGTGTAACAATGAACACAAATACCTAAATTGAGTTAATAGTAGAGTTCAACTCCAAAAAATTAAAATAATGTCCATTTTATATCCACACCGCAACCCATACCTATAGGTACTTTTACCTTGACTCTTATCAGAGCTTTTATCAATATTGCCGATATTTAATTTCCTAAAAGCCTATTAAAGTTATTTTATTAATTGTTACAATAGTAGGAATAAGCTTCAAACAAAACCGACGGAAATATTCTTATAATTCAATTTTTTTTTTTTTTTGCACCGCAGTATTAGAGTATCACATTAAAATGATAAGAGTAAAAGTTACCGAGTACCGACCTAGGGTTTTATCCTTGCGCTGACGTAGACCTAGGGTTCCAGAGGGCTCCTCACTGACACTGAACTCTCACCGTTCATTCCACAAAGTTAATTAACGTCGCGATGTTTTAGGCACGTGTGTTCGCGTGTGTCGCGTCGTGTGACAGGTGCGCTGGGCGCAGCATCCGCGGCGACTGTGCCGTAGACTGTAGAGTAGTGTAGAGTAACATGCGCGCGCGCCGGTCGGTACGTTTAGACACGCCCAGTGCGTACGCGCACTCCCCGCCTGGCAGGATTCAGAAGCCTTCTAGTTTTTCAGACGCTTTCCGCCTAACGCGCAACGTGACTTTTTCTATTGGTTTACTAACAGACTAGAGTTGTTTGAAACTGACGCGTCGAAGTGATTTGGTTTTTAACGGATGGTTTAGTGGATGGGATAAAAATGGTTTAAATCGCTTGCATCATGGATGTCTTCAATATTTTTGACTGTCCGGTTTTGTGAAATAGTTTTTACTTGTAGAATTAAATTGATACCAATTTAATTTTGTATTTGTAGATTTCACAATAATTCTCATAAGCTGCAGGTTTACTTATAATCTAAGAAACATCTCGTACAGGTTAGATCTTTCCTTGATTAGATTAAAAGAAAGCCGACATAAATATTCTTATTATTCAATTAAAATTTTAGAATCTTACACCGCATAATTACACTATCAAATCAGCAAATGATAAAGAAGGTAAAAGTTGCATAGGCCGAACCTTTACGAGATTGTTGTTCTTTTTCCGTCAGTTAGAAAATAATTTGAATCGGAAAGATAGTTCAATCCTCGGCTAGAAAGCAAAAAATGAAAAACCTTAGTGATTAGCAACCATAAAATGGACCATTGAGACGCTCTAGCTAAATCTCGTCAAGTCAGTGAGCAGGCAGTAAAACTCGTGAGAAAGTTCCCTTGCAGAGCTCATAAATCGTGATTGATTTTCACTAAATGGAGCCCTTGATTAGCTGTTGTTAATTGAATGAAGAAATTCTTTGTGCAGAGCCATGGCTGAGATTATTTGAAGTGATGTCGCGTTTTATGCTTGCAACGTAATGTGCTGGCTGACCACTCACGCCGAGCAATTGAAGATCTAACATTAATCAATATTTGTATTATTGCTTGTTACATTACCAGTTTACCACCGCCTATTATATAAATGTACTTTCCCATCGAAGAGCTACCACTGAATTGCTTGTAAACATTTGACTTCCTCGTTCTATGTGTGCTTTAAATTGAATCATGTGTTCAACTGCTTTAATGTGTTTTGGTAACACACTATACATGGACTTCAGTTATTATACAAAACACAGTTCTGCTAAAAACCACGTCATTACTTCAAAAACTCGATAAGGTCACGTTTGAAAGGAAACTTTAGATAACATCGTTTGCCCAAATCTCGTAAAAATAGCTATTATGTTGACAGAGGATTTTCTTCTCATGTGATTTACATAGAGCTTTATCTAAAGCCTGGGTGGCGCCCGAGGCTCACGACATTACGAGTAAATACTCGCTGAATGAGATTCAATGTCATACATACATAGAATGTAAAGCTGACATACAATACAATCACTCGCTGAGTTGTCAAAACAAGTCTACTGCAGCTACCTGCTTGAGTGAAATGGCGCGATTGTGGTCGCACAGTAATTAGCCATTTATAATTTACGATTACCATCGAGCGTGTCCATCCAGCGACCGTTCGACCACAGGCTACCCCGACAGGTTCTGTGGGATTTACTTCGCTTGCACTAAGGGCATGCTGGCTTGCTATACGGGTGGTCAGCTGCCTCTACTGGACGACCATTACTCATAAAAGCTTTTTGCATTTATCAAGTCTGATGGTATCCATCCATCCCATAGTCAGTGGGTTCGCGCGAATTCTACTCCAGTTAATATCTGGTCGATGACTAATTCATTGAGAGCATCTTCGTTGTTGCTTGAATTTATTAATAGTCCTCTACAATCTATTCATGCTTATTTTCAATCAACTTTTGTATTGACTCACTGGCTCTGGCTATGTCTATTGGCTACCCAACGCAAAGTTAACGAGGCAATTGACTTAGAAAGAGATGCTGTCCTTACTAAGTGTTAGTAATTAATATTTATGCTGTAATTTATGACTCTGTCGCGCTGATTCGATATGCAGTGCGTATTCTATTGGTGAATGTTCGATTATAAATCATTTATGTAAAGACTAAATACATTAAGTGGTGGTGTTCAATGCACTTCCTAGTTGGCAAAATCTATCGTTAGCTATTTGCTACAAAGTCCCCTCTGAGTGTTCCATAGATTTATACAGCTCACGCCCCAGTTGGCTTGCGCTTGGCTCTCGTGTCCGCAGATGGATATCGCAATATTTACCCACTTGATATACGACATGATCAGTATCTTTGAAAACACTGGTTCCAATAGAGCGGTTGTTTATATTGTTGTCGAATCGTATATTTTCTGTTGTGAGATGCATACACCATACATAGGTAGGTATAATGCACCCATCATAGCTAATAAATGCTCCAAAATAGAAATAGGGCAAGGTAGGTACTCTGACTCTTCAATTACAAAAATAGTAGTAAATTTTAGCTGATTTAGGTATGTGTCGCGATTGTGACTAAGAGACATATATCGCAGCTTATCAACTAGCTGGACAGACGATTGGCAGATACATAAATACTTGGTTTCGAAAAGCTTATTGCTAACAAGCGTAGAATCTAATTTGTGTCATGTCACTTTGATATAAACCGCTTGTTATACCCACCCAAATAGGCATTAACATTGCATGATAAGTAAATAGCGAAACGGCGCCGAGCGGCCGTCTATTCATTAGAATCGATACTATTCATAGAATTATTGATAGCGACACTTGTCACCAAGAACGAACACAAAATCGTGCGTGCCCTAATACGCGCCCGATTTATTATAATAGCCACGCACGATTAAGGGCTTGTTTCATGAATCC
Organism: Eupithecia tripunctaria; assembly: GCA_955876795.1. NCBI lineage: Eukaryota > Metazoa > Arthropoda > Insecta > Lepidoptera > Geometridae > Eupithecia > Eupithecia tripunctaria. Next base: position 3,703,451 of record OY041604.1, read on the forward strand.
AGCGGAACGAAGCCAGCAATAGATCGGAAATGCAAACTAAACGCGTTCCAATCAACCTGTGTCGTGTCTACACGAACCTTATGCCAATCTAGTTGGTTTCTAGCTCGAAACAAATCGATTCATTAAAACAAACCCTTTAGGACATAGTGCACGTCTGTCCTCGAAGATAGATTGTTACATGCACGCATCCGTATCGACAACTTCATTGATTTAATATTTATCGATTCGACCTATCTGTGCCGGAGTTATACGACATGCGAAAGTTGACGATAAATCTTTGTCAGTAAAGGGTAATTTGAACTCTCTGCATACATAAGGTCAAAAATTAACAACCATTATGTATGTAAGCGAGGGAATTATACACCCAATGAAGAGTATCTTTATGTTTTTATCGTTAAAAAGTAACTTTGCAGTAAGTTTAACTTTACCTTTTTCAATAATCGAGTTACGTGCTGTAAATTACTCTCATACTCTAGTTATTAGAGAATGGAGTTTATACATGTATTTGTTTGTTGATAAAGCGTCCTGATTTTACGATTCTCGTAAAGTGAGATGAGAATTTCCTGATTGATATTGCTCTGGGCTTTTATTGACTTGATGTAAGTGCAATGTTTCATTGCTTCTTTTGCTTGGCCCAAGGAGTAAACTGGCACTCATCTTAAGGAGCGAAAAGACAACTTATTGCCATACAAAAATAAAATTAATGCCTACCGAATATGTAGTGAAAAACAGCAATGGTGATTTATTTATCCACGCGTATTAGGTATATATTAAAGGTAGATAGACACAGGTGTTGAAACAGAGTTCATAACTTGTGAATGCGTTTTGATCTTATCACGTTGCTATTTGCTTACTGTCTTTTTCTATTGACATAAGCAAGAGTGTGAAATAAAACTGCTTAGCAACTGTTACTGTTATGAATATGGAGGATAATCTGTAATGCGAACTAATACGATTTATAAAGCGAAACATCTCACATCTGTTAAGTTCGCTCGGTACTCAAGTCACGGCACACGATTCTCGATGATAATGCGACAGCTCTCCTGAGCCCGCCTGTCTCTTGTCTGTCGCCCGTGGGTCGTCGTCCTCGTCGTCGGGAATTGTATATGATCGCGAGTTCGACCAGGGATTGCCTTGCCACTTCTCTCATACTATACCTATTTAGATCGCGGTATGTCGACTATCTCTACTTGGCGGCAGTTGTTCCTCGAGTGCTGTATCAAATTCAGTCCGTAGAACATTTGCTTCGATTATGTAATTTATGTACCGAATGTTAAAACCGGAATTTAACGACAAGCAATCACTATTACTCTAGTCGTACTCTTGCCAATCGTCACTTTACAGAGCTTCTAATAGCTCCTACTTGGAAATCTAGAGTTCGAGTTACTGCATCCGGCTGTAAAAGAGGGAAAAGTTGAAAGCTTTTCTGTCATTTACACGCATATATTACTTATTGTAAATATGTATAAAGCCATTGGGTATTGATAAATGTGTTTATTTATTGTGTTTTCAATGAGTTTCTCATTTAGTTCGCCTTTTATGACATGACACTTGGCTATTTGGATGCGACGAGTTATATGTGGTTTATGTCGTATTAATTCATTAATGGGTCTACTGACATGTGATGGCGCCGGAAAAGTGAACTTCACTATATGCTGATTTAATGGCTCTATTTCCGTAATCATTTGGCGAACAAAAATTATGTAACTTATACGTAACCTACACTTAACCGTAACATGTGTATTAAGCCGAAAGGGGGTGATTCTGGACCCCAAGGGGTTCAACTTATGAATCCCGTTTTTATTTATAATTGTATGCATAATATATTAATATGAATTGCGAATATTTCTATTTTTTTGGAAAAAAATATAAATAGTTAATTTTTTTTCGATACGAATTCTAATAGATTGATTGTAAAAACACAACTATGATCACTGTAAAAACTCGCCTTAACCAAAATTTTAAAAAGTTATACAAAAAAACTAAGAATTTCATGTTTTATAAAATTTACCTACATTTCTTTTTTGTTTTACTTTATTTAAATACACAGAAAAAAATATTCCTGTAGCACGTTTTTATACACCATATTGTTTTTATTGATGTCGCGAAACTTATGCATTTGGTGTGGAGGGGTTTTTATAATCATGGAATCAATTTATCCTTTGAAATTTCAAAACAATAAATTCGCGTATAAGAACTCGAATATGAAGAAAACAAATTTTGATTTTATTGAAAAATAAAACAAAACCGGCCAAGTGCGAGTCGGTCTCGCGCACGAAGGATTCCGTACCATTCAAAAATCAAAAAATATTAATCTATCCTCGTAAAAAAAGAAAAAGTCAACGTGACGCGGTCACCCATCCAAGTACTGACCGCGCCCAACGTTGCTCAACCTCGGTGATCGGTTCTCAGGTTTTTTATTAAAGCATAGAGGTAGGTATACCTCGCTAGACTACCTAATTATTATAAAACCTGGGCCCAGACAATAATTTTTTTCAGGGTAAGTGTAAGTTTCATTTGTAATAAAAAAATCTTATTACTATTCCCCAACCACACTTATCTTTGGAATGTGAAAGACCACAATTACACATCACCTTTGTACAAAATCTTAATGAAGTAAAGTTATTGCTGGGTAATAAATGATACCCTGCGAAATGCAATTTAAAATATTAAATAACGGCGTGGATAGAATAAACCCAGTGCTATTTTCCAAGCTGTGGTAAGAAATTGATGTTTTATTAGCGTGAAGACTTGTACTGAATTATGATTATGTCTCTACATTCAATGTGCCGCATGTTCTAATAGAAAATCTTGAAATCGGGCATCAATAAAGTTTATTATTTTTATGCTCACAAAAAAAGCTCCTTAACACATCACCCACAAGTCAAATTTAGAACTATTTCAGTGTCATCTTAGAGGTCGCTAAAACAAAACTAATTAAATTCTACAGGACTAAAAATTTTCATAACAATCAAAAATCCGGATTTCGTATGAACGGCATGTAAATTGTATTAAGAAGCTCTCTGAATTTTCGTTAGACGATGAAATTAGGAAACGTGTCAAGTGAGACGCTGGGAATCTCATTTTTACTACTGTCAAATTAGTAATGTCATCTGAATTGACCCCACTATTATCAAATTACAATAACTATTATGTTAGGGCCACATTACCGGTATACGCACAACGACACAAACGTAGTGTGGCCGTTTAAACGCCGCAATAATTCTCGCGATGTCTCTTAATGTATCGCCACTACAAGCTATCGTCTAGGTACTGTCAAATGGCAATGTGAATGCCATTGTAAAATTATCACCAGAACTCGTGGTCACACTAACGTTCAACATCGCGATAATTAACGGCATTTCCCGGTAGTGGCCCCAGAATTCGCGCAGAATTGCCATTTTTTTTAAAAGGCATTCATAGACCAGATATTCGCATTTTAGCTTTCGTGTCAAAGTATTTAACTGCGTGTGGTATTTTTGAGCAATGGTGTATAAATTCATGTTTAATATCGATTGATTAAATAACCAAATGGAGTTGTGAATGCTGTTTATTCTGAATATTAATGTGAGCGTGCAATAACCACGTTCGTAATACGGAGAAGTCATCATAAAGTAAAATAATCAATAAAATGATTGGAAATTGTCTCGTAAAGTTAATAAACGCATTTAATAGCTCTTACTTGCATTGAATGGTACTCGTGACTGACTGACAATGTGAACAATTTATTATTGAGCTGCACAGTACATGGTATGCGTGTTAACTGCAAACTATTTGCATTTTTGACTCTGCGAAAGATGTTTTATAACCTAGCCAATGTCGCCCGAGGCGACACCTTGTTATGCAGAATTTCAATTATGCATCCATCCGCTCTGCTGAAAAGAAAACTTGCAATTGTAATCATAGTCACTTTTATTAATTGACTTCGAATATGGGAGAAGGTATATGTTCGGCTGTATGTATTTTTAACCAAATTGCAAAAAAGGAGGAGGTTCTCAATTCGACTGTATTTTTCTTTTTTTACGTTTGTTACCTCAGAACTTTTTACTGGGTGGGTGGTTCGATTTTCATGATTTTTTTTATATGAAAGCTGGTGCTTCCCGTGTGGTCCCATTTCAATTTGGTTCAGTTATGACAATGGGATCCATGAAAAAACTATAAAAGTTAAGTTTTTTAAAGCAAAATTAAATGTTTTATGTTTGTTAAATTTATGATTCAGTAATCGACCGATTTTGATAATTCATTCTCGATTGTAGAAAACGATCCCGTAAAACCTAGAAAACTGTAAAATTAAGTGAAACGATGTCGGTTTTTATGGATTTTTTTTATCAATAAACCTATGTTATTGAATGCGTGGTTCTACATTTCGCAAAAAGTTTTCGTCAGCTTAATTTACCAACGTACGTGACTATTGAATAGGCTAAAAGGGCATACGCGTGCAACAGCTTTGTCCATGGTCTTATCTCGAATGAGCCGCGTCATTTGAAGCTATTGTTCCCATACAGCTCGTTATTTGAAACGCTTAAGAATCCGCTGGGGGCTCTGGTTTGGTGGTGTAGGATTGGACCGCGAAGCGGTCCAATTTGCGGTGCGGTCGAGCGTGCCGTGCCACCATCATCCGTCTGACCGCAAACCCCGGGCTCGTAACCTGTTCCTATTCCCTAGTATTCTATAGGCTCCAAGCGCCGCTTCGTACGCGTTTTCCCGGACACAAAGTGAAGAAGCTTATATGATAATCCAGGACTAAATCCTAGGACAACATCTATGCAATATTTAAGCTAAAGAGGTAACAAACATCCAAATATCTAAACATCCATTCAAACTTTCCCGTTTATATAATTAGTGTGATGTGATTCGATTTGCGGGTACGAGTAATTTCACATTACTATTTCCTCTCCGAGCCATCTTCAAATCACACTAATATTGGAAAGTTTGGATGATTTATGTTGGTTATTTCACGTCAGGTCAAGGCTATTTGTATGATAATGGACGGCTGGATTATGGGAAATAGACGCCGATGAGAAAGGAGTGATGACGGCTTGTAGAAAATAACGAAAAAATTGTGTTAATGTGGAGATCAGGAAGATGTGAATTTATGCCAGATAGTCATTTATAAAGTTGACTTAAAAATTAATTGATGATATACAGGTCTGAGAATATACAGGTCAGATTACAAATACCATTTCATTTCCGAAAAAACCGCGGTCAAACGTAGTAAACTTGCAAAACGCCTTTTATGTTTATTTGTATTTTGTACTCACAGAACAAGAACCTTATTAATTGAAAACCTATAAAAACCCAACTGCCCCAGCGGGGCTTTTAACTTTTTTGTACGTTGGATACATTTATTTCGCAAATGAGGGGGCAAATGCCTATAAAATGTAAACAAGAACACTCCCAGATTTCAGAGGATTGTTTTGATTCCTCATTAATTTCAATCGCTTTAGCCGTTTGGTTGCTTTATTAAGGTAATAAAGAGTCTCAGACAACCGCAAACAGAGGCGCACGAACAACAATCTCTCTTTTTTTTAAAGTTAAACGTTTTTTTTGTATTATCATCAAAACTCATATCAACAGGAATTAAGAGGGTCAAATTTAAACTACTAGATTTGATCCAAACAAATAAACAAACTGGGAAGCTAAATAAAACCTTTTAAAAAATAACCGCAAAAAGAGCATTCATGTAACCTTTCTACCTATGAAATGAATCGAAGTCGTATTGCTTTCTCGGCTTTGTCTTGGAATACCATTGATGATTCACTCACCGTTCAACGTACCCTAAGCCCGATGCCAATTTTACTGCTGGCTGAGTGGTACTCCCATAAAACTACTTCATGCGTTTATGGCTTCGAATTATTATAACTTTTCTTTGTTTTTAATTTTATTATCCCTGGGTGAGCATCTTTTTATGGTAGGCGATAAATACCTTTTAGTCTTTTAAATGATAAGTGTAACTCAAAAAATTCAATATTTTATACGAGTTCCTTTTAAGTATTGAAGATTAAGCTAGGATTAAGACGGTTCGAGCTTCCAAAATCAATGCCCGTTTCCAATATATATCAAATACATAAACAAACATATGATATACTTTCGTAACATCTATTCCCGTCGAGATCTCGCAATTTGACACCATTTTGTAGTTTATTGCAAATAATTTCTAGAGCATTGCTGCAGCTCTGAAATGGGGCAATTCACTTCACCACCAAACTGAAGACTGAACCTGCTTTCAATATAATTAAGTACTGACAACTGTGCAATCAGAATTTTTAAATGCAGCAGTTGCTACTGTTAGATGAAATCGAACACCTTTCAATTATGAGAAACCTGACATTAGCATGTTGACCATACCCTCACAAGGTGTGCAATGCATGTCATGAGCATTCATTCTGTTCCTAGAATGCTTGTCGCTAAATTGTTGTAGACAACATGTCGTCCGGCGCAGCGCAGCGGACTTGCCAGGTGCGATCACGACTTTAGCTGTTCTAATGAAACATGGCTTCTCATTATGCGAACACAGCATAGCAGCTCTTCTCGAGAATGTTCAACATTCGGTATTTCTAGATAATGTTAGTGCATTACAAGTACAGGTGTACGAGTGTAAAGTGCATCTATAGAGACGTCTGATCTTATTTCATCGGGATATTTAGTTAGTAGCTCCTTGTGAACAAACAAGAAAAGGGTTTCGATTCGGATGTCGTCTTGTCGTCTAAACTATTTGCCAATATTTAGTTGATTTACGCGTACATTCTTGGTATGTCGTATAATAAACTTCAGTTGAACTAGTAGATCAAAAGTGCATTCGCTTGCTAGATAATAAATAGTCACAGACACTCATCAGTTCTATTGGATTAGTTCCAATTAGGGCGCCTAACATTTACAGTCAGTTACATCACCAGTTTAACGTCTTCACGGATGCCTATAACTTTCACGAAACTTTTAAGCACTAACATAAGTGTCAAATCATTTAAGAAAGTTTCACTTAACACATAACGCTTCTGTACGTAAAGTTTTCAAATGTTGCATGAGTATCAAGTGCTTATGCTGAACGTTCCTTGGACCAACTTAAGTGTAGCAATTGGCGACTGTCAACAGTCGCACTCCATGCAAGCCTTTACGCAGTTTCATGTTCATTTGTACTTTCCATATCCGATTTGTCTTGTTTGCCTTAAACAGGGCTCATTTTCTCTCCTGTCTCTTAACTTTAGACATTCATAACCGACTCGTAAGGATAATGCGTACAGTCTGCTGAATGCAGCGTAGGATGATTACGTTGACGGCTTGCTGGCTTCCCGCAGAGTATCCACTCACTGCTGTCCAGATAAAATCCATTTCCTGTGTGGCAATCTATCTGCCTTTGTATTAAACTCTCACCATTGTCTGAATATACTTGAACTTAGCCCGTTCATAGAACCTCTAATATATCACTTGTCTCGGATGATCAGTTTTAAATAAATTTTATGGTTATGCATTCGTTGCGGGCGTTGCGTTGCGGCATTGCACGTAGAGAACTATTAGAAGTTTTAAGATGGGTTGCATTAAATATCTATGGGTGTCAAGTATCTGCAGTGTGGGCGTGCGGCGTGTGTTGCTGCCATCAGAGTTCACGGCCACAGAGCACATACCAGTCTAAGTCAAGATTTTACGAAATTTGATACGATGCTAAAATCAGATTAGTTATTCAGAACAAGTTGCATACTCGTACAAGTTTAAGGAATATATCTTAGCATTCAGACTAGCTGTCCATCGCACATGTATTTGAAATGTTTTCGTATTAATTTGCATATTGACTGGCAATGAGTGAAAAGGAGGAGAACAGTTGCGCCTGAGCGTGATGAGACTGCGACGGAGTCCAGACGAATGTAAATGAGGACCTGCATGCGGTGCAATAATGCGTCAGACACATAACAAGGCATGTAGACAGCAGACACAATGACCTCTCCATACGCGTTAGCAAGCAACGCTTAGCTATTCTCCATGAGTACGAGTCATTTCGTTTTATATCTGCAATGAACATTGACAAGCTTCCCTTGCATGTAATCTTCCAAACATGGGTCGTTACATTAGGTTATGTGCAACGTCCATCGTCGCGGAAGTAGCACTAACCAGGAATTTTACTAGCTCATAACTTATACCTCCTCTGTACCCTTATTCGTGACTTTATATGGTGATTATTCTTCTTTTACTATCGACCTATGTCTTATCGTTTGCCTTTGCATAATGTACATACAAAACGTAATTTCTGTAAACCTTCCCTAGATAGAACCATGTACCCTATCTATAGCAATCACTTTCTATATTTAAGTGAAAATTTAGTTTCTTTCGAACGATCGACCCGTGTGGTCCACGTAAATATGCCGCGAGTCAAGAGCTTTCATGTACGATCTCACTAGTAAAACGCGATAGCATGTGCTGTTATTCAAATGAGAATCAAATTTCATGTCGTTAGACAAGCGAGGAGGAAAGTGTCGACGGCGATTTGTAGATTTATTATTGTTGCGGCGCATGAATTGACAGGTCCACGTGTGGCTGCCATCAAAGCTGAACCGGCGCGTGCGCTGCCCGGCCAGATCGCTCGTGTATCTGAGATCCGTGCAATGATATCGAGCAGCGGTGAATCAATCTTCCGCCGGCTGGACTTTATCTCAGATCGGCGCCCACACAGGCATGAAGAAATGCTTTCGTTGAACTTAACTTGAAGCGCTTTAATTCCACCCAAACTAAAGTTCGCTGGTGTCGCTAAATTGCCAGCAAGTAATGGATAACCCAATAACTCGTAATTAGAGACGAGGCTGTAACTAGGAACGCAGCCATTGCTCTTGCATTCAAATTGCCGTCGGCATAAATTGTTACTCTCATTTTATAGCAGCCCTAATGAACCGCATTCATTGTCTCGCGATACGATTTTACTGTTAATTTATCGTAATGGTTCTTCAGCTGCATATATTATTGTATTGTTCGCGGAGGCGTTCTTTTATACGTGTTGTTATAATATTCACAATCGCTCCGTAGCACAACAGACACCCACTCGTCATTCAGGCGATAATGATCTTGAAATCGGCGTAGGTCGTGTTTATTGGCTGTTTGCTTTACAACGAGCCTCATCCCAAATGATGCGTTACCTAGATAGGAGTTTTCTACTATTGTTGCGTAAAATGAAATGCCTATTTAACTTTGTAATAACTATGCCAAGGATATGTCGACTTGACTTGCAAGGAGTGCTAGTGCGTTGAAAGTAAAATGCAAACAAATAAACATCATGGCGTCATACCGATAAAACACGTACTGAATTGTGTTGCATTGTAGGCATACCCCTCGGTAAGTAGGTAGAGTAGGGTATTCTGAGGTCACCAGCCAGACAACGCACCTACTTACTTACCTAAACAAATCACAGAGTAAAGTTTGTTGCCAGCAAATTACACACTCGAGTCTGTGTGAAAGGCGGTCGAATCAAAATGTCACAGCGGATCAAAGTTAATGTTGGCGACGAAATCTGGCCCGAATTATCGGAATCGTGAAATTCATCTACATTCATAAACTGTTTTCCTTATTGCTTCCCGAGTAGTTTTGTCTAACATCTTTTATTTAATCTATGCATCTCTTGTTTGTAAATTGCGGTTATTTGTATGCAGGTATAATGAGCTGTCTTCGAAAGTATAGGTCTAGGGTCTTGTTAGTCTGAATCTGTGCCCGAGTGCATCGGACCACCGCGCGCGCCTTGTGGCATCCATTCCATCCACTTGAGATCCCATGCATTGCTTTTGCTACCGGTACGTACCATTACAAACACTTCCGCCTTTGCGCGTATGGACGGTATCTTATACAAATGAACTTGAATTGATAAAGGCTGTCGCAATGTGTATATTGTATTTGAATTCAAGTCATTTCCGGGTATTTTTTTCTTTAGTTTCGCCTGAAAAGTATGTAGTTTTAGCTTATATGTTCTTCTCCTGTGCACCAAGAGCTTCAAGTAGTCGGCTGTGATGGCTGACAGTGCATCTTAAATGTATAGGCATATTCTTAACGAGCGTGACCTTAGAAGGTATTTTATTATAGACGCTATGGATTTGACTCTCTGTTGCCGACAAAAAAGCCTATCCACTCTACCATCCTAACCATCTATCAAATGGACGGAATCCTAGGACGTTTATTTTTTATTTCCCTAGAATCCACTCATGTAGGGTCGTAATCGATTTGCCTAGGAATCTCAGCGACTCAATTCACAGAATTGAATTTGCATAAAATGATTCACTTCACCTTGTAGAGATTTAAATCAGTTTTGTTCCGAGAGCTGCTAATTTAAAATATTTATTGTTTTATAATGTACTCTAGGTCTAAAAGTCACACTCCACCTATGTAGCTAATCTGCAATATATTGTATCTGTTACATGAGTGAGTATTATTGAAATCTTGTTAGTTCAGAATGTCTTGTTTCATACGTAACTGCTTTGCATTATACAGGATGTTCGATCGTGTGCCTCATGGTAGAGAATTGTAAGATTAGAAACTCTTAGTATTTTTTTCATTCACTCAAAAGTTGAACTCTCAGGTTTTGATCTTTATCTTTTCAACACTTTGACCGTAGCAGTTATATTTACCTAAATGTTATGTAAATATTGGTTTGAATAGTACGGGTTGACATGCCATGTTATTTCATACAATAAAAGTTACAGTACTAAATATTGGAAAGATTAAAAAAAAAGACGTGTGGCACTCGGGGACTGCCGCGGTAAAGCTATTGCAATGCCATCTAGAGGCGAGTTGCTGAACTAAAGAGACAAACGTCAAGGTTTTTTCGTTACGGAATTTCTGGATTCGGTCCCCGCGCTCAAGGCCCGCGATAGAAGCTATGCAATAGCTTAAAAATTACCGAGGCGATTGGCATAAGCATAGAGAGACTATGCCCAGGTCGTAAAGGGCTGACGATGATGAAAAAAAAAGCAAAAAACATTTTTTTTTATATATCATTTATTTATATAAAGCTGTTTAGTATATAGCCAATAGGCTTTTAGGGTTAAAAAACGGTCTGCTGAAGTATTTCTGTATTTCATCCTGTATAAATAGTTTTATGGTAGGTACATATATCGTAAACACGTTGCAATGCACTAACAGTATACGTTCCTAGAAGTCGTCTGTTACGAGTGTTTTTCCCGCATATTAATAATCAATAAGCGATTTATCATTATTTATTTGAGGCTCCCTGAAATTGCTATTCGTCTACTCATGGCACATGTCTGGGCACTGAGATCAGCCCAAGTATGGCCCAATTATTTTGACCCATTTCATACGTGTATGAGACACATTCAACTGCCGGGCAAATATAATAAATCACTTATAATAACCATGATTTGTTGAAATACGAGTGCAATGAGGGCACGACATGTTAGGGCGAAAGTTAAACGATTTATTTGGCCCTGCGCGTGCCTCTTATATACCACCATAATATTGATAATTCGGATTTACGCGTCCCTTGATGCAGAGATTAAACTCTATTGTGATGAAAACGACATTCGACACTACTTATTGGTGTCATATGAAACCAACCGTCCGTGTGTTGGATGTGGAATGCCGAGATAAAAGGTTTTTGTTCTATTTTTGCAGGCAGAGCTCGTGGATATAAGGGCAGAATTGGTGCAAGCGCGGGCCGCGTCAGCTGGTAAGTTTTTTTCTTAATATTTTGATTGTTATCTTAATGTTTGAATATTTTATTTCTGCTATTAACATAATTTTGATGCGATAATAAAAATAACAACTTGATTTTATGGGTATTGGTAATATGAGACATTTTGTTACTCATCGATTAAAAAATCTGATAATTTTCGTAGTAATTCATCAGTCGATAGCTGTTTTCCCACTAAGGTCGGGTTGGCACACAGGTTTTCTTTTTCCATTAGCTTCTATCAGTATCTATATCATAGTCATTATAAGTATAAAATACGAGTATTACTATGACCACCGCGGCTTAAGAATCGACCCTTCAACTCAGCTCGTTTTAGTAACATCCGACTATGAGAAGAGGACAGAAGTAGTCCTAACAGAGGAAGGAAATCAGCTTCCTTCTTTTTTAGCAATGCGATTGCCAAGCGTAATGATTATGGCGGAACGCTTGTTCGTGAGAAACACATTAGACCATGGACGTACGTGCTGGTTTTGAATTTACACCACCCCTACTCTTCCCGCGGGGGTAGTAAGAGGCGGCTAAGAGATATCCGTCGGGGGCGGGCAGCAGCGCACCCTGCAGAACAATTCTGCTACCACTGAATTGCGATCCACAACCCGCATGCCCAGCGTAAGGATTATATTATAGGCAACACCCCCTATGAGATAAAAGCCAATAAGGCGCTTAAGAGGAGGCTTGCGTCCAATATTAAATAAATAAATAAATAATTCTGGACAATTCACACAGCATTATCTAGCCCCAAGCTAAGCAGAGCTTGTGTTATGGGTACTAGATAACTGATATACATAATACCTACATAGATAGATATTTTACATCATAAATACATAGAAAACATCCAGAACGCCCTGAAAAAATGTCAGCAGATCGTACGCATATTTGTCCCGAGGCGGGAATCGAACCCGCAACATCCTGCTTCGCAGGCGGACCTTCGCTAACCGCGCCACAGAGATTGTGATATGTGGTAACGAGGTGTATAAAAAACCGATGCAGTGATGATATTTGAATAACCTTGATAGTGATGGTATAGGTGTTGTAACAGGAGGCTGCCGAGAGAGCGGTGATGCGGCAGGCAATGTGACAGACGCTGCGAGAGCGCGGGCCGAGGCGGCGCAGTTAGCAAGGGAAAACGCAGCGTTAAGGGAAACGGTGCTCGCGCTGCATTCAGAACTCTTTGGGGCGAGGTGAGTTCTATTAACAATGAGGGTTTTTCTGTGCAATCTTAAAAAAATACAATCACGCTTTTATTTTGACACTAGATGGCGCTGCACGAAATTCAAGTGCCATAAAATAAACAACGAAATAATTTTGCTATGGATTCCTGGATGAGTTTCATACAGCGCCTCTCCATCTAAGTAGAATAGAATAGAATAGAAAAAAACATTTATTTGGAATTAGTAAGTTAAGTCTATGGCAACCACATTTTTTTTAAATGTCGCATTGAAAAACCCTCTTTAGGCGTGTTCCAAAAAAGGAGAACCTCTTATTTACCTTAGAAGTAAAGTTTATGACTATTTTGACATGGGCACTGGCAGAGTTGTGTCAGGAAAGACACGGCAAGCCATAAAATAAGATGTTACATAAGAAGAAGTTGTAGACGATGATATTTTTAACCCCGCTCCTGATGAGCTACGTTGTCATTGGGATGTCATGTTCAAATAATCATGGTCTTTAACCGGAACGCAGAAAAGTGGTAGGCAAACCAGACAAATGTTGACAGCAACAAAGCAGTCGAGTCAAGCCTCCTTAATTTGGCGGCTTTACGTTAAGTTCGAATAATTTTTTGACGTGGAGAAAATCCGTGATGAGGGACGAGCAAAGATCGCTCATGGTCTTTTTTTAGTTTAGCATTCATTTATTTCTCATAGGTACATTACATTGCACTTAAGAAAGTCTTAAAGTTACTTAAAATAAAAGATGTGAGGTGTATGTATCTACATACATAGCGTAATCAAAGCTACAATCATGCGATTTCGTTCCAAAAAATGTGATCTGAGTTCTTCGGTTAGTGGCGGAGTGAGCGAACGCAGCAAAGTTTAAGCTGCAATCTGATGGTGTGATGTAATGAGTGATGGATGACATTGTTAAAGCTCTAAAGTGAAACTAAATAGATCTATCGACAAGATATATTACGAGAAGTAAATTGAACTAAATGTATACGATCTCATCTTTGACGAGACGTACCGAAAGTTTTAATGATTCGGAAGCGAAAGTTCCATCTAAAGATATTACTTTCATTTACTATTAGAGTGCCTATTTGGTGCTACAAGGGCCTGTTATAAAAGTTGTAAAGTCTGCGATAAATACCGCTATTTCTGCATTGTTGCATTCGGGATTGGTGTCACTTGTCGCGTGTAGGCTGTTTCTAAAACCACTAAAACTTGATAGGTAATAACTATGTTTTACAGCTAATTTCACCGATCAATATATATTTTATCAAAATAACCGCATGAGCTTTATTATCGGTTATATTCTTGCTATCCGCTTTCGCGTTCGGGTGCTATCGCAATACTATCACACTGATATTTTAAATGCGAATGTTTGGATGTTTAGTGGATGAATGTGTAACGTCTGTAGGCCAAAAGTACTTAACGGATTGTGGAAATGCATAGATGTGAGTCTAGGCCTGGAATAAAACGTTTCATCATTCAATGATATATAATTTTTAGACGTTTTCATAGAAACAACGCGTGCGAAGACGCAGGCAGTCACGAGTATTATTAATGCAAAAATTTGAATTATTAAATAGATGTATATTTGTGTCTTCTTCACGCCAAAAAACTGAACGGATCGGGCAGAAATTTTGGAGAATAGTTGCAGATCTCCATCACGAAATCAGGTGCAGGTCTAGACCTGGAATAACATACTTTTTAAAGGCTAGAAATTACTTTAAACAATTCCATAGAAACAACGAGTGTAAAGCCGCGGGCCAACACTAGTTGATTATATTCCTCCTATCCGCTCAGCTTTCGCGTTCGGGTGCTATGATGTGATAATAAATGCCCACGAATAATATAATAACTATTAAAATAACTGCATTTCGGTTTCACTTTTATGGTACCAAGTGGTTTTTATGTCGAAAGTGCATATAAAAAGGTCGTTATCGTAACTGGTCACTTCACTAAATGTTATAAACAAAAGTAGTAGCGTATGTGTGTCTAACCCGAAGACTAAAAATCTGCCGAACGGATTTTCATACATCAATGGATGAAGTGATTCATGAGAAACGTAGGTATAAGCGTTAATCATTCGGGTCTTCCTAAAATTTGCTGAAATATGACGATGATTGTTGAAGATATCAAAATATTCAACAACAAAAAATGATATCAATGTTAACAATGAATTTTAGAATTATTCCTCCTAACCAAATTCTTGGTATTAAACTGATCTGCTACCTGAGTGATGGCGGTGCGAGTTGCTAGTAACATTACACTAATATGTTTGTAGTGAAAAATATACATCATACAAATTTTAGCTAAATTTCAGTCGGGTTCAGGTCTTGTTTTGGTGTGAAGAAGTGTCTTTACTCAAAAACTACTCAATAGATCGGGCTGAACTGACAGATCGTGGATCACGTTAGGGCTAGTCCACCAGTTAAAAGTTGCTTAGCGGAGCCATGGAAACAGCTCTCTTCGGAGTCTCTCTGAAGGATAGGATTCATAACGAATACATCCAACAGAGAACCAAAGTAATTGACATATGAATTAGCTGCTGAAGTGGCAGTGGGCCGGCCGTATCTCGCGAAGAACTGATAACCGCTGAGGTAACCGATTCTTGAGTGGAGACCGTAACTCGGCTAACGTGGTGTAGAACGCCCTCCGACCTGGTGGAATGACGATCCGAGAAAGACGTAGATGTTGGATGCATCAAGCAGAAGACATGGCGTTATGGCGCTCATTTGGGGAGGCCTATGTCCAACAGTGGACTTATATAGGTTGATGGCCATGATGACAAAAATACATACATGGAAAGAGCATAGTCACAATAATATTATAAATACGAAAGTTTGTATGGATGGATGGATAGATGGTTGGATGGATGGATCTTTGTACCACTTCAAGACAAAACTACTGAACGGATCGGGCTGAAATTTTGCATACAGGTAATTCTGATCCCGGAATCAAACATACTACTTTTTATCCCATAAATCAGTTCCAGTGGGATAAAAATCACCTTTAAAAGTTTCATTAACAACGCGTGCGAAGCCGCGGAGCGCAGCTAGTTAGTTATAAAAGTGGTCGCACATTGCAGACTGGCGACAAAGTACCTGGACAAAGAGTTGGCGGGGAGGATACAACAGTTGCAGCTCCTCGGCAAAGACATGCGGTCGGAGGTCAGAGATTCTCTATGGGCGCAGGTGAGGACCCTTTCTTTGCTAATTACTTCGCACACAGTAGACAACTATGCATCTAATGTTAGATATTTCACACGACATAAGCTTTTAAGTCTATGTAAAGTTTGTAAAGGTCGACGTGAGAAAAACTTGTAAAAGCCTGTGAAGAATTATCCTTGCAGTGATATTTCAGTTCTCAGTTTCAATATTTTTTATTTATTAGAAAACATCCAGAACGCCCTGAACAAGTATCTGCAGATCGTACACACATTTGTCCCGAGGCGGGAATCGAACCCGCAACCTCTTGCGTCATGTATGATTGTTATTATTTCCTTCATCTGGGAATCGACTTTAATTTGTAAAATCACATTGTTTGTATGATTTTTCAGGTAGAAGCGGAGATCCTGCTACAGCGGCACAAGACGTTAGTCCGCGTGTGTCGTGGCCTCTCTCCGTGGCCGGCGCGGCCTGCCGTCCCGACGCATGCGTTGCTCACTACTGGGGGTGATTCCACACGCGCGCGGCCGAGGACGGTCCGCATCAGGCGATCCCCGCATCTTGGACTGGGGATCTCTGTCACTGTACGTACCACACAATGCACCTTCCCATGGTAGGACCATTTTAATAGGGTATATGCATGGATGGTTTTTATTTTGTTAATTAATAATGTTGAACGAAAATTGAAATGAATTAAAGTCGATTTTAAATTAAATTAAGTTGAACAATTCACACAGCATTATCTAGCCCCAAGCTAAGCAGAGCTTGTGTTATGGGTACTAGATAACTGATATACATAATACAATATACTATATGGATAGATATTTTTTATTATACATAGAAAACATCCAGAACGACCTGAACAAATACGTGCAGATCGTACACACATTTGTTCCGAGGCGGGAATCGAACCCGCAACCTCCTGCGTCGCAGGCGGACCTTCGCCCACCGCGCCACAAAGGTCGTCAATGCACCTAATATCTTATTTGATAGTAATTACTATTTATCAAGCTGTTTGTTTATAAAGGGTGTCTCAGCGCCGATTTTAAACTTTAAATATTTATAAAAAAAAACAAATTGTATTAGAAATGTTATAATTGTTGTAAATTATAGTGTAATGTTGCGGATTTTATGTACGAAATATTACACCGTCAAGATGTCTTCCCTCACGGCGAATGCACTCTTCAAAGCGGACAAGCGAATTCGCAGAGACACGCCGTAAAACGTCAACTGATATGGCTCGCACTTCTGTAGTTATTTTGGCCTTTAACTGCTCCAAACTCGTAAGAGGGGTATCATATACTCTTCCTTTGAGATAACCCCATAAAAAAAGTCAGCTGGGGTTAAGTCAGGAGATCTAGGTGGCCACAATACGTCTCCAAAGCGGCTAATGATTTTACCAGGAAAAAAAGCTTTTAGTGTGTCCATGGAGACCCTAGCAGTGTGGGCTGTGGCCCCATCTTGCTGAAACCACACATTTGACTTGTTAATAGCCCCATCTTGCAGCTGAGGTACAAAAAAATTATTGATCATGTTAATATACCGCTCGCTCGTCACTGTAACCGCTACACCTCGGTCATTCTCAAAGAAAAATGGGCCGATGATTTTCGTCGCCGATATTGCACACCATACAGTAACTTTCGGGCTGTGTAATGCTTTCTGATGTTTTTCTTTTGGGTTGCTTGATGACCAGTAACGGCAATTTTGACGATTTACGTAGCCTTCGAGGTGAAAATGTGACTCATCACTAAAGTAAACATTGTCGATCACATTTTCCTCTGAAAAAAATTCTAACATCTTCTGACAGTAAAATTTTCGCTTGTTGTAGTCTTCCGGTTTGATTTTTTGAACTATTTGGATTTTGTATGGATGTAATTTTAAGTCTAAAGCCAAAATTCGTTGAAGACTTGAACGGTGAAGGCTCAAAGAGGCAGCATGTTTCCTGACTGATCGTCGTGGATGCTCCGCGATCGCAGCGGCGACGCGGTCGATGTTTTCAATCGATCGCACAGGTCTATCTCGAGGGCGAATTGAATGGTTAAGCAAACATCCCGTTGCTCTAAACTTTTCTACCCACGACTTAATTAATTGAATACTAGGGGCGTCACTTATACGGCGGATTTCAAAGCGATTACAAAACTTGCGCTGTGCTTCACTCAACGAAAACTCATTGCAAAAGTAAGCCTCTACTGCGTACGCGCGATGCGCGCCAGACCACTGCGACATGGCGACTAACAAATCCGCACTTGTTACCAACCGAACGCTACCACTCCCCTCCCGCTAGCCCCGCAAACTTCTGAGAAATTCGTGTTTAAAGTTTAAAATCTGGGCTGAGACACCCTTTATTAAATATATTAAAAAATTTACTTGTCTAAGTGCTTATTTTGTAAGTCTAAAGAAATAAACTATTTGACTCTGACTCTGACTGTGGACATTTTGCGGTTGAGATATAAAATATCTACTTTTAAATTATTACATTTCAGAATAAAAAACATCAAAAAATACAAAAATAAATTTACAGATATGTTTCAATATCAATAGAAAATACGTTTATTAGCTTTTTTGAAGTCACATGTCTATACTCTATTCTAATTCTAAGTGGGGGAACTGGGATCTTCACTGACATCTCGCATGGGAGTGTTTTGTGCATTGTCCCCCTGCCTAAACAGGCTAACCTAACCAGCCCAGCTCCTCGAAGTACCGGAGCAGGGCTCTTGAAATATTATAAACTCGCTGTGCCCCGCGACTTCGCACGCGTTGTTCCTATTGAAACGTTGAAAGGTGATTTCTGTCCCACGATAAAAGTAGCCAAAAGTATTTTTGTTTCCAGAATTAGAATTACCTGTATGCAAAATTTCAGCTCGGGAGTTTTGGCGTGAAGAGGTAATTAAACATCCATTCATACATCCATCAAACAATAAATTATTTAACTTATTATATGTTCTAGCGGTAACAGAAATACATCATCTGTGAAAATATCAACTGTCTAGCTATCAGGGTTCATGAGACACAGCCTGGTCACAGACGGACAGCGGAGTCTTCGTAATAGCATGGGGTTTCATTCCATAGAAAAGTTTTTGCAACTAACGCAAAAACTAAATAATTAATTTTGTTTTAAAAAACTATAAACCTACTTTTATTTTTAGAGTTTTTTTCATGAATTTTGGACCACATGGGAAGCATTAGCTTTCATATAAAAAAAGAATCATGCAAATCGGACCACCCAGTCAAAAGTTCTGAGGTAACAAACATAAAAAAAAATACAGACGAATTGAGAACCTCCTCCTTTTTTTGAAGTCGGTTAAAAAAAATAACAATCCATCCAAACTTTCGCATTTATAATATGAGTGTGATTTATGTTTGTTCGCAGGGCGGTCGCGAGCACGGAGTACCCATTCTCATATCAGAGCTGGAAGCGGGCGGGCCGGCCGCGCTCACGGGACAGTTGTACGTCGGTGACGCCATACTAGCCATCAACGATGTAGATCTCACTCAGGTATCTACCGTCATTCTAAGTCTGCTCTCCTACGCAATAGGGTATATGCATCGATTTTTTTTTATTGTTTTAATCGATTCTTTAGGTCATTATTTAACCGAGAAATGATAAGACGCTCACTGAATTTCGCAATAACAAGGTAAAAAAAAACAAATCAAAACTACAATCATTGTCGGGTGATAAAAACGCTGCCACATTGGCGCCATGTTTCTTTGACGTCGACGTTCACACTCGATTAAAACCTTTTGTGACGACCTCGGTAGTGATCATCTCAGGAAAGAGGTTTTCCGAAAAAGCTGAAAATAACCGACAATACGAAATGTGAAGTGGGCAGAATAGTGTCAAATCATGGTGCAGCAAGCAGAATAAAAAAAAGAAGAAATGTGTACAGTGATGTCACGTCCGCTCTAGTCAATGGCGTAGCGTTTTGAAATTTTGCGATTGAGATTTAAAATATCAATATCATATTTTTCAATGGTTAAATTCTACAATAAAAACATCTCAAAATGCTAAAATAAATATGTAGATATGTTTCTACAGGGTTATTTTTAAAAGACCGGCAACCTTCGGTGACCAGCTACCCAGCATCATCAGCAACAACTTTTGTTCTACGACTTTTGATAATTAGCTACTTTTTATTTCCATACAAAAATAATTATTCATTGAAATATCTGTCTAAATGTTCTCTAACTCTATGGGTTGGGACGGCGCGCTGCGCTAGCGCCTTTGATCTTGCCGCTCAAACGCCAGCCGCCGCGCCGCCTGCCCACTCGGCGCTCAGTCATCAAAGCGGATGCGCGCGCGGCACACGTCTTTCTGCGCGTGGCGGACCTCGTGCATGGCCTCCAAGGTCACCGGACATTACACCCTGGATTTTTATTTATGGGGACACATAAAAACAATGGTGTACAGTGGTAGCGAAATCATAAGCCGAGACTTGTTAAAAGAAAAATAATGTGGGCCTTCGGTCAAGTGCAATCAAATTCAGAGGTTAGCTCGTGTTAACGAACAGCTGATTTTTAGGTGTGGTCTTTGCGTTGGTTGTGAAGGTGACTATTTTGAACGCTATGTGCGCGATACTCACCGCTACCCGCAAGATATGAACCTGCGAGGTAATGTCTAATTTGTAAATATGATTTTAATCGTTTAATTATTGTAAATACGCCGATTCCACTTTTTAAATACGCCTTCATTAAACAATGAAAGTGAATACCTAAACGCTTTCTAGCTACCTAGTGACCAATTGATATTACCTACCTGCTTACCTAATTAAACTTTAAGACGTTATGTTATGAATGATTACCTACGTTAAACATAGTGGGTACCTAACCTACCTTCCAGATCTACATAGGTACCGATATCTGTGGTACCGACAATGATGTTTTAATATAATATCATTGGGTACCGACCTATCTACATACCACTTAGGTATTTGATTTTAATTGTTTAATGTAGTCCTAAGCCTGGTCAAGTATGAAGGGATTGTGGACTTAGTGCATACCTACAGCCTACAAACCCCGCGAGTAATTAATATCAACTAGGTAGGTAGGTAAATAACTGAGGGTTAGGTAGTTATTATTATCACCATTGAAAGCGCGCGTAAATGTGCGTCGTGTTTGATACAACATAGATCTACAAAAGTCACGACAGGACAATAAAAACTTAAATAATTCATAGTAATGTACCTATTGAGTTATTTCAAAAGTCGTAGAACAAACATTGTTGCTGATGATGCTGGGAAGTTGATCACCGAAGGTTGCCGGTCTTTTAAAAGTAACCCTGTATATCAATAGAGAATACGTATATATTTTTTTAGCCATTTTGAAATCACATGCATATAGGGTATATGGTATTGGTTGAGTTAAAGTTTAACTGTGAGGTTACAGTTACAACTTCTAACGGTAATAATAAGTAACAATTAGATAACAAAATAATCCATCGGTTTTGGACTGTACTTATGGTACTTAACATCTGTTTTCAAGGATAAGAGTGTTTACACTAACGCTATTATTAGACTTAATATTATATGTCATGTATCTTTTTATCAATGTAATTTGTTTAGCAATTACGATTATTATAATAATCGTATTAATTAAATAAATATAGCCTGTTTATACGAAATCCAAGTTAACAGTTGTAAAATAGCTGGATACAGAGGCCCTACTCGGCAAAGGTAAATCGAGATTTCGTTGTCGTGCAAAACCAGCTCTTAAAAAATAACACACGAATCAGACAATACAATTTCTTTTTTAAGAGCACGGGCCCAGATATCAATAGAATTTAGAATTCATGGTTAATTTGGCACGATGCCATGAGCTGCTTTCACATAACTTATACCTCTCGACTTCTGCAAACCACACTATTATGAAATTGAAACGGAACGGATTTTCAATAATACTTACTATTTAATATTGTCACGTGCGTCGTTGTTTATTTATTGGCTCGAGGTTTTCTAGACTTCTTTTTTTATAACTAAGAATTTGACATTATTCTCTTCACATTGCATGATATTTTGATGTACCTACTGTTCAAACACAATTGTATGGCTGTTTCTGAATAAATGATTTATGATTATGACTTCCTAGCGTTGGAATCTAGTTGCTCCTATCTTTTCAAAGCTTAGGTTAGAGAGCCCTCTGAGCTCCGGGGGCCCTGGTGTATTGCATCACCTGGCCCTACGATAACTACGCCACTGGTACCGCTAAGTCATACAGCGATGCAGTAATTTTATTTATTTTATTTTATTTTTATTTAGTAATATACAAATATTCCGTTCCAGGCGTGTCACAAGGAAGCGGTTCAAACGCTGCAGAGTGTGAAGGGAGACTGCGCGCTCTGCGTGCAGTTCATAGCCACGGACGACGACGATAGACTCTCTGAAGATAACTATAGGTAATTAAAGGTTTCTCAAGGTCCCCCCGCGCTGCGCGGGTGTTGGGCGGGCTTAGTTAGGGGTAAGTTAATGTTGAGGAACCCACTCCCGCGCGGGGGTGCGAGGATGCCTAGAGGTTGTGCAATATTAAGTCGTACAAAATTGGTTTTGTAAGCTTGTCACGTCTCCATAAATCACAGTCTGATATTGTACGGTCATTATAATATAGATAAACGATAATCGGAAGCCATGTTCATGAATTATTGTTGTACAAATTTGGTCATCAATTATTGTGCCGTACACTATTTTGTCGTACATTTTGTCTCCCGTTAGGCTCTGATTATTCCTATGATTTTCTGCATTTCGAAAATTTTTTTAATATTATAGTCAGCAAAAATTGCACCTTACCACCACTAGAGTGATTCATTTCATTTCATTTCATTTATTCGTTTGTAAAGTGAATAGTTGCCGACTCCGGCTTGCTCGATATCTTTTGTTTTTAACGCAAAGCAAAATAGTTTCAAACTGGATAGGCATAACGTTTGGCGATGGTACATAGGGATACAGGGTGCCACGACGGACAACATGAATTCTACAAAACAAATTGTTGATGGTTCTATTTTCTGATCAGATTTTACCGCTTTGTTGTTTCTATGTTGTTTCTCCAATATGGATTCGTACCATGTTGGAGAAAACGCTCAAATCTAGTAGAGTGCGTACGATAAAAACAAACTGCAAATAGCGCTTTATCAGTATTCAACTCTTGGTAGCCACTACCAGACTAGCGGCCCGTAGGGCATAAGAATACGGACACCTTACCCAGCTGGGCGTAAAGTCAGCATACGTATTACACGTACATTACGTTATTATTATTATTATCATTAAAGTCAAGCCGTATTATGTGGTCAATGAAATTGATTTGACGTGTATGTTGTGCAGGTTTCCCCTGTACCCTGACGACGGCGAGGTGTTCGAACGGGAGCCTGACGGATCCGGCGCCACGCCCACCGCGCCTCGCACTCCTGATTATAACAGGTAACTACTCTTACCCTAAGCCTTTATACATATCTTTTACATATCTTTTTAGAGAACGAATAGGTTTATAACAAGATATAGTTTGTCCAATTTTCGGACCCCAACCTCAACAGCCTTATCAGTCCACTGCTGGACGCAGGCCTCCCTCTGGACTCATGGGGGGTCATGCCCATAATCTCAACGCTGGGCATGCGGGTTGGGGATCGCAGTTTGGTGGATTTGGTGGAAGATTTGTTCTGCAGGGGGCGGTGCTGCCCGCCCCCCGTTGGATATCCCTTAGTCGCCTGTTACAAGACCCACGGGAAGAATTGGGGTAGTGCAAATTGTCAGCCAGCACCACCAATTTTAGGACGTTTTCGTCTAATCGCCTAGCCTAGGTAACTCGCATTTCCAACGGAGTGTGGAAAGACCACTCGATGGACCGACGTCATTGTAGCGGTCGCAGGAAGTTGATGGATGGAGGCTGAGGACCTCTAAATAGAGGTCCTCAATGTGGCGTCGTGGAGCCCTATTCAGCAATACACTTTTTTATTTTCTCGTCGATGTTTTTCAACTTTAGTTACAAGGGCGCTTTATTAATTCCGCCCTACTTACAGACGCGACTCGGACGTAGACACCGGCAGCGAGGCGGAGAGCGAGGGCGCGCCCCCCGCGCTGCCCGCGCCCGCCCCCGCCCCCGCCCCCGCCCCCACGCCCTACCCCGACTACAACAATATTAACAACAACCTGAATATATTGGACATGGACGATGATTCTATAAAAATTGAGACGAGGCTTGAGGTACTTACATACATATATAATTTTATTCTAGCAATAATATCCTAGCGTTGAACCTAAGCGGATATAATCAAAAACTACGTATGACCTGACGTCGTGACTCGGACGATGTAAGCCACGAGCCATGTGCGCAGGGCAATAAATCACACGATCACACTAATATTATAAATGCGAAAGTTTGGATGGATGTTTGTTTCCCCTTCACGCCAAAAATACTGAACGGATCGGGCTGAAATTTTGCATGCAAGCATTTCTAACCCTGGAATCAAACATAAACTCATAAACTTTTTATCCCATAATTCAGTTCCCATGTGATAAAAATCACCTTTAAACATTTTCCATAGAAACATTGCATGCGAAGCCGTGGGGCGCGGCTAGTAGGGCATAAGTGTTGGCACAAACATGTGCACTCTAGGCCTTAACTCTCATAATGATGAGATGATTCTTTATCATTATTGTCCAGCCAATAAAAGTATGTTTGCCCACAGTGGGGCGCCCCCGTGGTGGGGCTCAGTAACCACCGCTACTCGTCGGGCGAGTCCCCGCGCTCCACGCCGGTGCACGCGCGCCCTCTGCAGGCCAAGAAGAAACGCAAACCGCAGGTATACGATCACCTTGGTTTTTAATTGTTCACATAGCGCGCCGCGATTTTTCACTTCTTCCGCTAGTGGACAAAAAAATTTAGTGAATTAGAGTCAATTGCACCTTATTTCTTGTTTGATAGTAATAACTATTTATCAAGCTGTTTATATTGGAAAAATTTGACTTGTCTAAGTACTTATTTTGTAAGTCTAAAGAAATAAACGATTTGACTCTGACTCTGACTCGATTTGTGAAGGCGTGCGGGTTGCGCAAAAGCACGCCCGCTGTTCTAGATCAGCAAGTGAGCCGCGCTAGCGACTAAGGGATATCCACCGGGGGCCGAGCAGCAGCGCCCTCTGCAAAACAATTCTACCACGAAACTGCAATCCCCAACGCACATGCCCGGCGTGGAAATTATAGGCATTACCAAATCCCATCACATAAACGCCAATAAGGCGCTTCAGGGGGAGGTATGCCTCCAGCAGTGGACTAATACAGGCTGTTGAAGTTGAGGATGTTTTTTTGCAAGTTTTACTACTAAACTACCGATTTGAATGATTCACAACAGCAAATATCCCTACATCTTGGATAAATTCCAGTCAGCTATTGCAACTAAAATCAACAATCCATCACAATCTCCTCAACCTCAACCTCAACAGCCTGTATTGGTACACTGCTGGACGCAGGCCTTCCCATTGATAAGCGCCTTGTTGGCGTTTATCTAATGGGGGGTAATGCCCATAATCCCCACCCTGGGCATGCGGGTTGGTGATCGCAGTGCGGTGGTAGAATTGTGCTGCAGGGGCGCTGCTGCCCGCGCCCGGTGGATATTCTTTAGTCGCCTCTTACGACACCCACGGGAAGAGATGGGGTGGAGCAAATCACATCACAATCTAACTAATCGATAATGCCTATGTTTATCCTACCTCTATGTGGATTGTAAATAGAAATTATGTAACATTCAGGATTGGCGGACGAAAGGCGCGTACCGGGCGGTAGACTTGGAGGCGCCTTCGTCGGACGACCCTCTGCCAGACGCCTCGCACGATATCACTCCGGACTCACCTGACAGTAAGTCTCAAACAATACATTAACCCCCATATCTTTAAGTTTAGACATATTTTATCGTTTAGGGCTCGTTTACACGGACTGCCCGTCTCAAATCAACGGCAGTATATGAAGTTATAATCAATGTCAGCCGTAGTTTTAAACAGAATATAAATGTCATCAGCAAATAGCACATTGGCTTCAATATTTTAGTCGGGAACTTGACGTCCGTTTATTTGAGACGTGCAGTCCGTGTAAACGAGCCCTAAGTCAATTTCAAGAGATGACAGTTCAATGTTAATTTCCACTACTTGTATGAGAAAGTTCGAGTGGACGATTTTTGATAGGGATTTCTAGTGTCCGCTCAGTTCTAACACATCCTTACTATTCATATCTCTAGTTCTAGATTCCCCCGCGGCCTCCCCGCCGTCGCCCGCGGAGCCCCCTGTTCAGCCGCTCATCATCGTAGCGGACAGTCCGGTTAAGCAGCCGCTCAAGCCCTCACTACCTCAAGCAACGTTACCTCAGGCAACGTTACCACCAGCGACATTACCTCAAGTAACGCTATCGCAGGTTTCGTTACCGGTGTCGTTATCTCAAGTGACGTTATCGCAAGGAACGGTACCGCAAGTAACGTTATCGCAAGTAACGGTGCCGCATGTAACGTTACCGGAAGTGCAACCAACGGCAACGTTTGCGATGGCGCCGACAATGCTCAATGGTGATGTGAAACCTGCTAAGAGAGAAAAAGGCTTCAGGTATTTGTTAGTTAATTATTATAAAGTTAACCGTATCAGTAGATCTATGAAATTAATGCCTAAGAATTTTATTGAATTGTGAACACAATTTTCAATTTGAACGCAAAATAAGAACGATTAATTATTCCTAATGAATATAAGCGGGTTAACTACACTAAAGAACACCGACGTTTATTAATTAATTATGTGCATTATTGAAATTAGAAATTCGGTCTACCATAGAATTTAGCTTCTTAAGGGTATATTATAATTAATTTTGCTTTAAAAAACTATAACCGACTTCAATTTTTATAGTTTTTTCACTAATTTTCATGGAACTCATTGTCAGAACTAAACCAAATTATGGGAAAATGGGACCACACGAGAAGCACCAGATTTCATATAAAAAAAGAATCATGAAAATCGGACCATAGTCAAAAGTTCTGAGGTAACAAACATAAATATAATAATAATACAGTCGAATTGAGAACCTCCTCCTTTTTTGAAGTCGGTTAAAAATGTAACTTAGATCTCTCGATCAAAATTCCCCTACTCCTTCGCTGTGAGGAGAAAAACCGTTATTATTGGCGGTCAATATCGGGTTAGACATAACGAAAAGTAGCGCCGATAGCGTAACCAAACACAAAAGTAGTTTATTTTTTATACTAGAAAGGTGGTCAAGCTTGCGTTCCATTTTATGAGATGTGGTTACCGCAGCCTATGAACGCCTACAATATCAATATCGAGACTTCACACGAGCGCTGCCGACCCCGTAAATGCTTTAGAATGCTCTGTTTGAAAGAACTCATACTAATAGTCGATGGAAAATCTCTCAGCAGGAAGATCATTCCACGATCTAGTGTCCTAGCGTATAAGTTCTTTTCTTAACGTCCATACATCTTTACAAACTTGCACCTTCATAATTACGCGAATCAAATTATTACTTTGCGACCACTGTGGCGCGGTAGGCGAAGGTCCGCCTGCAACGCAGAAGGTTACGGGTTCGATTCCCGCCTCGGGACAAACGTGTGTACGATCTGCAGATATTTGTTCAGGGCGTTCTGGATGTTTTCTATTTATAATAAAAAAATATCTGTCTATGTAGTGTATTGTATTATGTATATCAGTTATCTAGTACCCATAACACAAGCTCTGCTTAGCTTGGGGCTAGATAATGCTGTGTGAATTTGTGCAACATTATTTATTTAGTACCTGGATGACCAAGCTTCTCACGTTTTTTTTTGTTAATTGTGCTTTTTGGAAATTATAGTATTATATTCGCCACTAAATGTCAGGAAGTCATATTTTTCAGGATTTAGTTGATTATTGAAAAACACGAATAAAATAGTATTACTATTCGCCAATAGATGGCAGGAAGAGTAAATTGATTACGATAAAGATGATGAAAGTTTATTAAACACGAATAAAACGACATTTTCTAAAAATAAATCCTAGCTAGATCGATTTATCGTGGCCGAAACCCCCTGTAGGTATACTAAATTTCATGAAAATCGTTGGAGCCGTTTCCGAGATTTAGAATATATATTGCTCCTTTAAGGCTTCATACCCATACCTAGTATTTCATACCCGAGCCAATATGACAGCGATACCAATTTTATCATATTTTTACGTTTATCATAGGAATTTTTAAAAATCCTACGTTCAGTTTGTGGTATCTATTATAAGCTATTTTTTAATACCTCTTTTATAATTTTATCTCATATAGTTTAGGAGGAGATACAAAAATAGAGTTTGGTGGCCAAAAAGCGCAACTTCGTATCTCTTCCTAAGCTTAACAAAATGAAACTATTACAGAGGCTTTATTAAATAACTTATAATAGATACCACAAACTGAGCGTAGGATTTTGTTAAGTTAAGTTGCTGCGTTTAACGTAATAATAAGATAAAATAGTTGGTGGCGCCACTTTCGCTGGTGTATGGGCCTTAAAGGTATAAGATTATTATTGTTATAACTAAACTAAGTTCTCCATTTCTCAGGATAGGCTCAGCGAGGCGCGTGGTCGAGGGAGCCCTGAGCAACGGCGAGGCCCGTGGCAGGTTCGCTCGCCTCCGCACCGGCGACGGAGACCCGGACTTCGGAACACCCGTCTGAACGCTCGCCGAGTAGCGTTTCTACACCCGCTAACTACAGTGCACTTTGAACGGTATATCTAGGCAGGTAGAGGACACTTTTCTAGCAGAGTACTGAGTACTGAACAGGCCCTATTCTGCTAAACTTAACACTTCTATGTCAGTGGCATCGTTACAGAATGACACATTTTGGTATTGTACCTTAGATGAAACAAACTGCAGGGGACGCGCGTCAAATGTTTAAACTATTATATCTCTAAACTACTGTTCGGATAGCTGGGGTTTCTCCAGAACGGATCAAATCTTGTTTGTACGTACGTAGCTGTAGTAGGTAGTAGCTATCAAAATAAGTAGGTACCTAACCTATACACTTGGAATTGTAGGTATAGTTCGCATCATGTAAAAATAACGTATAGGTCTATTTGGTGGTATGCGGTGGGGCGCAGGGCAGGCGGGTCACGTGTTGCATGCCTGCCGGTGCGCTATTGGTTTGTCAGTTGACATTTGATGTGCGAACACACCCCTTCCACTTTCTTCCAAGGTTATTTTTACGTGACGCGACCTATAGGTACCTATTACAGTTACAGTTTTTTATTATCCATCAGTCTAAAATTATTCTACCTATTTACGTATAAACCATTGATTAATTAAAAAGGGAAGATGAGGTACTAGTTCCTCGAAAATGGCAACCTCCATACTGTGTAAAATTGTGTGCTCCCACCTCAGTCACTGTCGGACCGGGGCGCGGCACGGGCGTTCGTGATTCGTGTGAAATATTGTTGTCTCGGTCTCGCTTCGGTCCTAGATACGTCTTTCCGTCTTTGTTCTTCTTTGTATTGCACAGGACTGGAAATATAACTGTGAGCGTACCTATGTGTTTGCGTGTAATTGTAACACATGCCAATTTTTGAGTAAGCGCTGGGAGAACGTAACCTATCTTCCCTTTTTAATTAATCAATGGTATAAACCAAATAAATGAATAAGAGTCATTTGTTAATAATCTGTGTCTACCTTATATGAAAATATTCATTATAGCTGTCGTGTTTGTTCCCCTGACGATTTCTATGGAAAGATGTAATGAGATGTATCGTGTTATTTATAATGTACATGTACATTACAGTTACTGTGTGTGAAACCTTTAAAAGCTTTACCAGATATATCGATCAAAGTGTACGTCAAGCACTGGCAGAGTCAATTGCGTTGTCGCACAGCTGTGTCAATAGTAATAGGCTCGGTATTCAATAAGACTTAGGCTTCTACCATACTGTGAGCCAAACGCGGGCGCGGTGGGCAAAGGCAGGCGCGAAGTATCGAACATATTGAAGTGAATAACCCCCGAATTCTTAAATGTAACTCAGATTTAAGCACGGTCGCATCAGACGAATTTTTGAGAGATTTTTATTGAAAACTGACGTACTTACGTAAGACCTAGCGCGTCGGTTTTGTAGTAAACACGCGTAACTTTCAAACGCGTCCACGCTAGGCTTGCAGTCTCGTTGAAGTGTTAGATAGCGCTTGTGGCGCCTAAAGCTCCGTTTTTAAACGCTCACCAGATAAATTAGTAAGTAATTTTATAAGCAATAGAACTAGGTATCCTGTAACATAAGTTTTTAACAGCGTTGCTTAAACTTGTATAGATAGCAGTGTTTTGTTTTTTCTGTTAACTTGAAACAAATGTGTTTTGAAAGTTACCAACGTTTGATGAAGAGGGGAAAGAAATGATACAAATCAAATTAAAGTTTTGAGAAGTCTTTTATCTGAATCGTAAAGTGTAGTTAGAATTTAAAAGTTTGTCCATTTTGTAAGGTAACTGGTGAGTGGCAGCCTTATCCAGATTGCTAAAAGCTTAGACTAAAGTTAAAATAAGGCTCTTCCACGCAAACCTTTTAAAATGTAGATTATGTTTGGAGATTTTTCATGCATATAAGCATGCACAAATCTCCCCAGATTCGTCATTGGTAATCTGTCCACAAAAAGTAAAAAATTCTTTACTGCATACTAAAAACAGATGAACATAAAAGAAACGATGTTACATCGTACTCGTACTATAGGAGTGCCTTTATCATCTCAATAAACTAAAATAAACGATTGATTAGCAGTAGAAGTTATCGGATCTCATAAATTTATAAAATTGGCCTATCAATGCTAGATTTTGCTCTTGTGTATAGAAACTGAAGTGATATGTATTTATTTTATAGTTTGAAATTATTAGTTTTTGTCGGTACCTTAGTAAAGTGAGATTTTTCGCATAATGCGGTATAATAATTTAATTTAACAATAAACTACGTTAGTTGCACTTTATGTCATGTCATAGCAACCAGCATAGTTATGCTGTAATTGTAACGTACCTACAGTTATAAGTAAAATGATTGGTGCAGATTCTGTTGCCTTCAAAATCTTAACAAAGTTAATTTCTATGTTTTCCAAATTTATATTCCCAGATCGCCTTATTTTAGTGCTAAAGGTCAGAATCAAAACAAATTTAAATCAAATACAAAACTGTTTACTTCTATTTATATTGTGACCGAATGCATATACGTCGTTAAATGCCGATTACTGATTGTGAGTGAATTGTTGTCAATCTGCCAAATACTGCAGCTATGCATTCGTTGATGAGCGTCCGTCGGAAAAGTTCAAGTTCAATACTTTAGACATGCGATAAACGAGAAACTATTAAGTCAGGAGTCTGCTGGTCATTGGCCTCTCTATGTTTAAGCCATCCGCCTTGGTCCTGCGCTATGTAACAGGTAACTTAAATTAATTTGGCTGATCGGCTGTGGAATTACGCTAAACCACCCATCATATAACGACATTTGAATGGCCTTCGTAATTTGTGATATAGCGAAAGCCATTGAAATGGCTTTCAAGGCCTTTGAAATGGCTTTCTAGGCCGTTAAAAGGGTTTTAGAATGTCATTACAGGGTGGGTGTTCTTTTTGCGTAATCGCGCAGGGTTGGCCAAGCGTCCGAAGACTTAGTTCGTTTAAAGACTCAACCTACTAAAAAATAATTGGGAAACCTAAACTAACTAGGTAATCCTCAATTAAAACAATTGAACAATAATGAATAGAAATAGATTTAGGTTAAAATAGCCAGCGTCTTGAGGATACTTGCGTTATTTGATTGTAATTTTCTTATTAGGTTAAAATTTATTTAGATAATTTATTTTAAATATATTTTATAGACTTATTTCATGTTTGTAACTTTTATGTATTAACTTTTGTTAGTATGATCAACTGTTAGATATTCCTATTATGTACATTTCTATTTTAAAGTAAATATCCTTTGTAAATTAGTTTAATTATTTGTAAATAACATAATATTCCGTTTTTTTTATATTCGTCTAAATTTATTAGACTTTTGGTACTGTATTCATAATTATCATTACAAAATATTCTAAAATGTTGTACCTATTAATATAACGACATATCACCGCCACAGCGCGGCATAAAAGGTACGTAGAAGAACATAGCGCTGGTCGCCATCGTAACAGCTGTATCGAGATATGGACCTCTGCCAATAAATATTTTCGTGCATCACACTCGTGGGTAAACAATTTGATTTCTGTTTGTGCTCTTTCCTTTTTTCTATCTAACACATGGTACGGGCGTCGTGATCCCACTATCGCCGATCGCGAAGCGGGCGATTTTGACCAATCAGGAATCAGCGCGGGACAATACTGTTATCATTGATGTGATCAACCAATTGCGGTCTGCGTCAGTGAACAGCTCGTAACGATGATTCTGCCGATTGATATTCTAATTGCCACAGTTTATTATGTAATAGCTGCAGTTAGGTACAAATTTCTAAGAAAAATCATTTAGGTACCTAAATGATTTTTCTTAGAAATTAGGTAGCACCCTCAGTGTGAGGGCTTGCTTAACCTCTTTACCTAATAACAAAGTTGCGTTAAAATTATTTAGCAATTTATTGTTGTACCTATGAACTCTTTTGAAACCTGAACCTGATGTGTGATATTTTGTTTATTAGGCGTGTTTAGTATATTTTATAAACCGAGATTATTAGGCTGAATGTTCCAACTTCCAATTTGACATTGTGTGCGACTGCATTTTAAATGTTTATGATTTGGATGAAGTCTTTAAACAAGTTTTTTGTTTATAATATAAACTTCAAATCATTATAGAAATAAAGATCATTCCTATTTATATTGTTGCAATAATGAAAAAGTATAACAGTTATATTAAGTAGGTATTTACCATTCCACTCTGTTATGTTATGATTATTAATTTTATACAACATAATTAAGTGGTCTACTACTACGTCTAGGTAATTTAATGACCCGAAACATTGACAATGTATTGCTCTCCTTGTTCGCAATTTGTACCAACATTATGTTTTAATACTGAAAGCGCCTATCTAATACTATCTTAAAATAAACATTAAAATTTATACACACAAAACCAAGGTTGTTTATTATTTTTCATCCCACCATCTCGGAAAGAGTATTTTTAATCTTCAATATCTGAGTGGAAAAACCGTTTTTATTCTCTAGAGGATAAAGAAAATTGAATTTAGAACATCGTGTGCACTAAGTTTGTGAATTAAAAAAAACATTAAACCTATTTACTGCTTCCTCTATGGTGCTTGAAAACAAGTGAAAAAACTAAAATGAGTGATTCTAGCGACGAGGAAGTTTGTTTTTGCATTTAGTCATTTCCTCGCTGAGGTGGAATGAAAAGTTACGTGTTGCACTCGAGTGCAAAGATTTTTCACCTCGTGCTCTTTTGATTCCCTCACTAACGCTCAGGATTCTAATTTTGAATCACTCGCTGAGAATCCTTCGCTTGCTTGCTCGGTCATCAAAATTGAACACGCGGTTAAAAAGCAACTTTGCACTCTTGTATAACAAATAACTATTATTCACTCTAGAGGTTGTTATAATCAATGAATGTGACCCATCATAGCGCACTGCTGCCCTTTTGCAAAGCAGCTGTACTTGGCACCTGCGTTGTGCGTAACACAACACCCAAAGTTAGCTTCGAAGCTAGCTTCAGCTTCGCTCCTTATCCGCCGCGGTTCCGTTGACTCAAGGAAAAAACAAGCAAGTAGTAAGTATTCTGTGAGTAAACTGTACCACGGAATATACTTTCATCCGTCGAGGAGCAAGCGACTGCAATGTTTGTAGGAGAGACTTCCGCGTTATGATGAGCTTCGCCTATGCATGTGCTCGTGCTCAAAGAATTTTACTTTCTGGCCGGCACTAGAATTAGACGACGAAAGTGAATTAAAATAATAAAACCGGTCAAGTGCGAGTCGGACTTGAGCACGAAGTGAAAAATATCGTGTATGGGAGCCCCCTTATTTAATAATTTTATTCTGTTTTTATATTTTAGTACCTATATATTGATAGACTGGCAACAGAAATACATAAATGTGAAAATTTCAACTGTCATAATATCACGGATCATGAGATACAGCCAAGTGACAGACGGACGGACAGCGAAGTCTTAGTAATAGGGTCTCTTTTCTTTGTTCCCCTAGGGTACGGAACCCTAAAAATCAGTATCAGTTCGGGTAGCTTTTTTTGTGTGCTGGTAATACATGCCGAAGAAGGTAGTGAGCGTCGTTACTGTCGGTAGTACTGTCATTTTATGTGAGTTATGTCAACTGTCAGTGTAACGTAGAATCGTAGACGTCAAAATATTTTACAACAGAATTGAAAGTTGATGGCCAAGCCTATTTTTCTCATTTTTATTAGTTTTTGGTGCTCCTTTTTAGTGTTCTAGTGTAGAAAGAAAGTTGTAATTCAATCATGGTTGTCGTAGTGTATGTAAGTGGTATTTCAGGAAACAAAGAGGTAAGAAAGAAGTTCTGGTGATGACGACCGGGTATTCACGACTCGAATTTTTCTTCGCTGTATCAACCACTGATTGTTTTTGATTACGTGAATATAAATAATTGCAGGTGAAAAAGCGACAACAGCGCGTGCTTATGATACTGGACTCCAAATGCATAAAATATGATGTCATTGACATAACGGAACCAGGAAAAGAAGCTGATAAAGAGTTCATGCAAAACTATGCTACTTCGAACGGAGGCACAGTCAGCGATCCCAACCCCCGCTCGCCGCTGCCTCCGCAGCTCTTCAACGAAGACGAATATTGTGGGGTACGCTTTACAATATTCAAAACAATCCTTTGTAGAAACTTCTTTTGTATCATGCAATTTCTTTGTTTATAAATATAAATTATGTACACACATAATGTGACCAACCCATCCATACAAAAGCATTGTGTCCATTTTCTTAGTTTACAAAAGTTGAATAGGTATGCTGTTTCTATACCCTATTGAATACAAAGGAATTTGATGAGTCGACAACTGTAAACAATGCAGTGTCACTTGATTACAATCAACAATATCAAGGAGTTTCTGTGTAATCAATGAAGTATGAAATCATTGTTGATGTTTCAGGATTATGACCAGTTTGACCTTGCTAATGAAATAGATGCTTTGGAGAAGTTCCTGCAATTAGAGGTTCCACCGGAAGATAACCCTCAGGCAGAAAATGGAAAGGTACATCATTTTTGTTAACCCTGACTCTATTAGAAGAGTGAACTCGATTACACAATATTGCATTATGTAAATGGACAATCCAATTAAGAACATCATTAAGCAAGCATTAATTTGCATTAAGACCCTAGAAAAATATTGCATCATCTCTACCCTAGCTAGTAGAATACCAACAACCCATAAAATTAATCAAATATATTATATTTCAGGACAATGAATTGAATGGTGATGTAGCTAAAGAATCAAAGGAAAGCTCGCAAGAGAAGGAAGTTCCTGAGTCTGAAACAAGTGACAGCGCGGCAGCTCCAGAAAAGGAGAAGTCACCAGCTAAAGAAACTACAGCTTCAAGGGAGGCCACTCCTGCTAAGGATGAGGATAAGCCACTTAAAGAAAACACTCCAGATAAAGAAATAACACCAGATAGACAAACATCTGTTGAGAAAGAAACACCGAATAAAGAGCCGTCCCCTGCCAAAGAGCCCTCACCAGCTAAAGAGCCATCACCCGCTAAAGAGCCATCACCGGCCAAAGAGCCATCACCGGCCAAAGAGCCATCACCTGCTAAAGAGTCATCACCGGCCAAAGAGCCATCACCCGCTAAAGAGCCATCACCCGCTAAAGAAGTAGAAGAAATAAAAGAAATTGCACCTGAGACTGATGCAGCCAAGGAGAATGGAACAGTCAGTTCCCGTGACCACTCTGTGGAGAAAGAAGTCACAGAGCTGGCTGAGAGCAAAAAGGACCCCTCCGAGTTATTGATTGAGAGTGAGAAAGCTGCTGAATAATTGACTGAAGATATCTCTGCTTTTCAGCTCAAATAAGCCCTTATTAGCACTAAGCGAGCACTATCCACTAAGTTCTTACATATTTAATTATTGGCTTCTTTGACATAATTAGTCTTGTATATAGCGCAAAGAAGTTTTGTTGAGAGCTCATATTATGTGGCGATGTATAGTTATGTTAACAGTAAAGTGGCCTATACTAGTTATTAATCAAATTTTTCTATGAAGTTCCAGAGTAAGATTTCTATTTAACATGTTTTACCCTTCATAAGGCTTGTATTATTCAGAGTATTAATATTGTGTATTCATTTTTATTATTTTTTAATCCTTTAACATTGGCATTATTTAGTTTGATGAAGTTTTTTTTACTTTTTTTACAGCAATTACTTTGGGTTATTGATTATTATTAATTAGAGTGTATTTAACTATTTTTCTTGGTTGCCATTCGAATTCACTTGTGTATATCTGGTATTGATCGTGTAGCACGCCTTCCAAATGGATATGGCACTATTTATTATCATTACACACACATATAATGCATTATTTAAGTTTAAATGCACGCTTTTTGTTAAGAAATAAACTACGTATCTCATGACAAATTTTATATCATCGATTTATTAATAATAAAGACATTTTTTAACATTTTCATATGAATTATATAAAATAATGATAATACTTGCTTGTTTGATTTTGTAAATTATTTGCCGAGTAGGTATGAGTAGGAATGTAGCACTTAGCGACTAGAAATTAAAATACAATAGTAATAAATTTATAGAAGTAACTGTCGAAAAATAGCTAAATCAAGGCTTAAATAATCGCGAATGTCAATTTGGACCAACCAAAAAAAATATTAAGTCAAGCCGATGCTAGATGCAGGCTTAATGTTAAAAAATAAATAAAAAATACAGCTTTTAGTGTAACTATTATATTATATTCCAAAATTAGTAGGTATTTTGAGCAAACTAATGTACCTAACAATTTAAAACTACATTTAGCTTACATTCAGTAAAATAAATTATAATAATGGAATAACAATAATGATATAAAATCTATTATGGAAATGTAAAACAGGTATCTAAGTTCTTAGTAAAAAACAGGCTACAATGAAAATATGTCTATAACAGCCTCTATCAATATAAATATTACAATTAATTAAATCTTTTTCTTATATTTGGTGAAGGTGGATTACTGAAGGTCGATTCATTAGCCAGGTCTTGTATTAGGGCGTCGATGGGCCTTCCCATCGGCCCCCTACTGCTATCTGGCATGCTCTTCCGGAATTCCACATCAGGGAATTCTTCCAGCATACACGCTTGAACGTTTTTGTCCGTAGTAACTAATCTTTGGCGTGAGTTTTTATACTCTTCAACAATGCTGAGATTCTTCTTGATTCCATCGACGAGTTTGACGACTGAGTACTCCCCCATGGCGGCTCCTTCTTGTAACTTGGTGCCGGCGGCTTTCGCTACGTCTGAGTCTCTGACATCGGCCGCGAGCTGCATCGCCCACAGCTTCAGGTTCTGCAGGATAGCCACGGGACCCTCGTAGTCGTTGGGAACGATGCCGTCCACCTCCGATTCGAAGAACGATAGCAGCGGAAACCATATTCTTGTTCTGTGAAACAAACGAATGTGTGAACGACTAGGAAGTTGTGTCAGTACCTACCTACAACTTATCTTTGCTTTGGTGACTAACGCCGGACGCAGTTATTCAAATGCCTTGTCGAAACCAAACTGATTCACTAACGCTATTGTTTATTCATGGGCGAGTGTATGTGTTTTATAAATAAATAATGCCGGACAATTCACTCTGCATTATTATCTAGCCCCAAGATAAGCAGAGCTTGTGTTATGGGTGCTAGATATCTGATATACATAATACAATAACTAGATAGATATTTTTTATTATACATAGAAAACATCCAGAACGCCCTGAACAAATATCTGCAGATCGTACAAACATTTGTCCCGAGGCGGGAATCGTACCCGCTACCTCCTGCGTCGCAGGGGTGTGGTGTAATATGATGTGTATGAACAATGCACACGTACGTTAGAATACCTAGATTAAGATATAGTTATAGCGCTCTCTGCAAACAGTGAATAAACACACTTCACGACAATCAGACGTTTCAATTATGTAGGCGCTAACCCTACGAGAACAACCAACCTCCCTACATGGCGACCTTGCCAGGATAAACAAAATTAAAACTAATTTGAATTGGACTGTAGGGAGGTGGGTTGTTCTCGTAGGGTTAGCGCCTACATAATTGAAACGTCTGATTGTCGTGAAGTGTGTTTATTCACTGTTTGCAGAGAGCGCTATAACTATATCTTAATCTAGGTACGTGTGCATTGTTCATACACATCATATTACACCACAGGGGGACCTTCGCCCGACGTCGAGTTTTCTAGAGGTAATTTGACGTACGCTAATGTTATTTATGACGTTTTAGGGTTCGTTCATACAGGGCTGAGACTAAGGCTCGTATTATGAAAGCTTGCTCAGTTATTGATCTAGGCTTGAGCAACGCTTTTCTATGGCTTAAACGTCACTCAATCATAGCTCTATGACTGAGCAAGCTTTCATAATACGGGCCTATAAGTCACGGATTAACCGCGCGGATCTAATTGACATTCTGATCTTAATAGACGTCCCCCGCGAGAATCATCATGAATGACTCAGGATGATGCAATCCAATGTAAATAATATCAGCGCGGATTAACTTTGTGTCGGAAGAACACTAACCAGCTTACATCCATAATGAATTCGTAAAATTTCATTGGTTTTTATAGTAAAAAAGGCGTAACCCGTGCTTGCAATTTCAACGGACAACGACAATAAAATAAAAACGATGGTCTTTTATTGTACAGAGTAGTGATTAACAAAAACTGAAATCAAATTCTGGACGCGTCAAGCTGAAGACAGGCCGCTATGGCCAGCAGTGGACTAATATACGTTGATGATGATGACATTAAATAAACTGTATCCAAGATAATAATATAATATAAAGATAAATAATTAATATAATATAATATAATATTTTTTTTTTATACTTGGCACGCGGAGCTCGAAGTGACAACAAGTGGTGGGACTCTGCCGTTGTTGTTTGGCGCTCTCAGTGTCAAGATCGAGTGGTGTGGTGTCCTCAGTCCTGATGATGTCTCGTGGAGAGACGAAACTAGTTGACGACTTGCTTTGATAAATGTTCTTTCATTTTGTATAAATGTACAATTTGTTAGATTTTATCGCAGAAGGTTTTTTCGCGGAATTGTTACTAAATATTTTTCATTCTTATATTTAAACTGTATCCATCGAGCATGTAGGATTTAGTAGCGAGATGCCTACTATCGCACTTAGCCGACTTTTACAAATTTTCACACAATAGGTTGCAAGCACGTTAGTAAACAAACCGCCCATACTTAACCTAAATTTCACTTTGGATTTCCTCCGTGGATTTTTTTATGTCAGGTCCCACGAGAACTGGATATCCTATGTCCGTCTCCTGGTTCAAAGCTAATTTTCAGCCAAATCGGTTCAACCGTTCTTGAGTTATAAATAGTGTAACTAACACGACTTTCTTTTATAAATATAGATATATAGATTTAATTTGCTTGTCAATTTGAGATCCCTTCTTCAATAAATATTACTTACAATTACATCTGAAACTCGATGCCTAGTTTTAATCATTTATGTCGTGGTTTGTTTACAAACATTATACATGCTCGATGGATAAGGTATAGGTACCTACATAAGCCGGAATTAGATTTAAAAGACGTTACATTACATACCTAGAGGAGTCATTCTGCATGAGCGCCTGGTTGTTCGAGAGCGTGTGGTAGTAGAGGAACAGCCTCGAAGTGATGTAGAAGGCAATGAACACGTCGATGGAGTAATGTTCGTGCGCCGCCAGGATGAAGAATATACCGAACATGTTCATCACCCATGTTACTATGTGCAGGAGGTACAGGTTACGGGGGGTGTCTGGAACAAGATACCAAACTTTAAGTTACAATGATAGACGAATTGCAAAAAAAGTTTTTGGTAATCAAATTCTTTATTCAAATTCTTTTATTGCAGATAAATTAATCCATAGTTTGTTAGTACAGTTTCTTATATTAAATGTTAGTGACTAAAGTTATTTATAAAATATAATAAAATTCATATTCAAATACATTCAAATTAAATATAGACAACATTAGATTAAATCATATAACATTAAATTAAATTACATATAATCAGATTGAAATAAATAACTACCATGAAATTAAATTAGACCCATTAAATAAATCGTTTTACATTCGCTGCTTAGCTGTGTGGTGCTGGCTTAGAATTTGCACCATCCTAACTCTTTCCGTGGGTGTCGTAAGAGGCGACTAAGGGATATCGGAGGGCGGGCAGCAGCGCCCCTGCAGAACAATTCTACCACCGAACTGCGATCCCCAACCCGCATGTCCACTACCCCAAAAGCTCGGCATGCGGGTTGGGGATCCCCCTATTAGATAAACGCCAATAAAAAAAATACAAATCTAGGTTTATTCGTATTTTAACTCTCTGTACTTCATAAATCGAATTCTACAACTTTTTTTCGTATAGCCTTTTCGCTAGTATTATATTATAGACTGGTCAAATATAACCTATATTATGTATATATAACTATAATATATGTATTATAAAATATAATCTACTTCAAGAATTATGTAAAAATCAATTTCCTGTGTAAATCCATAGGTAGGTCGGGTCGACGGCGATAGATAAGAAGTAGATCATAAATTTATACACGGATGGACTGTCTGTCTGTCTATCGTTTACTTTTGCGGCTTCGCATGATTTATCGGCTGAACTGAATTTAATGAAATTTGTCATAGGATTCTTCCTATACCGGTGAAGGACTAACTACACATGCGCCACATTATATCTAATACTAGCCGCCCGTCCCGACTTCGCACGGGTGGTCATTTTTTTTAAATAAATTTTCGAAATCAGTCCAGTAGTTTTTGAGTTTATTCGTGACAATAAAAAAAAATACAAATCTCTCTTCGTTATAATATTAGTTTAGAAAAGTGCGCGCGAAGCTGCGACCAGAAACAATTAAGTCCGTCATAAATCCGCTCCCATTTCCACTGAAATACAACCTAATCGTATACCGTTAGGCCCTGACCACTACTGACTATACCGTGTCCATTTTGAATGAGGCATAAACGTATACAAACCGCCCATACTTAACCTAAAATTCACTTTGTTGGTGCGTCCTTTTATACGTAATTTACATT
Source organism: Eupithecia tripunctaria (assembly GCA_955876795.1). Taxonomy (NCBI): domain Eukaryota; kingdom Metazoa; phylum Arthropoda; class Insecta; order Lepidoptera; family Geometridae; genus Eupithecia; species Eupithecia tripunctaria. The sequence goes on from OY041604.1 coordinate 3,744,674, forward strand.
ACTTGTCGATTTTAGATCCTCCCTTCAATAAAAATTGCTTACAATTATATCTGAAACTCGACGTTGGTGAGTTTTTGTTATTTGTATCGTGGTTTATTTACTAACATGCTCCATGCTGGATGGATACGGTATAGGTGCGGCGGTGGATGGCGCATGGCGGGGCGTTACGGATTGTAATGTAACATGTAACACGGCGAGCGTACATGCAGTCAGTACGGGAGAAGGCGCTCGCAGCGAGCAAAGATACTGTTTTAGCACACGCTGTAACATTTCATGCTCGCTATTCAAATTATCTATTGCAACCATATTGTTACTTTACTCAAGTTATTAAATCAGTCTCAATTATGGACTCGGCTAGGGCACATCGATAATTAGGTAATAATAAATATAAAGTTTAAATTTATCTTTGTAAGCCAACTACTAAATCTTAAAGGTTAAGTGCGTTACGCCTTGTATCATCGGTACCCGACTTAGAGATATCGCAGCAGGTCTTAATCCGCCAAATAAAGATTACATAATAGGTGGATGTTTTTATTATCACAGCTCTAGTTTTGTAGAAAGTAGGCTATTGACTCTTGTGAACTTAGCTAGTCGCTTGCGTTTCGGGCTTCTAGTTTTAGTACCTTCATAACGGTAAGTACTTATTGCGCCTACGTTAGAGACCTACCATCTTAACACTTTCACTGCCCAGCGTCCGCGGGGCCACGCCAGATCCTCATGTGCGTATTGGGCAGTAAAAAATTTACAGTTGTACCTTGTAAAAATGCGTTTTATTAGTATATTTAATTGTTGGATAAATAAAGATGACAATAACAGATTAGAATCTACTCTGATATTAATGTTTTCCAACTGCGTGTTGTTATTCTAAAACGCTATGCGGATCCAGTATCTGTGGCGAGATAATGTTTATTATTAGAAGTTATAAAAACATCAACATAACACTATTTACCAATCGACGTGCATATTTTATTGACTTACGCGAGTGCTTACGTATTAGATAAATTATTTATTTTATACTAGTTTCCGCCTACGACTTAACTTTAGAAAAGATAATATAAATATTTGGCTAGTTCCTCTATAAGTCAATCATGATGATTCTCTCAAGGTATTTACGCAATTGGATAAGTGGAAAAATAGAGGTTTATTTAGCAGGTATAATTATTACAATCATGGTAACCGTACCTGATGTTTAATGATTGTTACCCGGTCTCTAAACTCCTCACCTTCAATCGCGGTTAAATTATTAAAATAATCTGCAGAAAAATGTACCGAGGTTTTTATCTTTAGTCATGTAAACGCCAATTATATTGTAAAAACATTTAAGACTATTGACATCAAAAATACTAAGGATCTTTGGAGTATTTCAACCAAAGTACTGAGTTCTATTATTAAGGAAGTTGCTCATATTTGGCCTACATTATCAGTAATTGTGTTGACGCAATAGTTTTTCCTGATCTCATGAAATATAGTAAATCTGTTAGCCACGCTCACTTTAAACTAAAACACTTCAACAACGCTTGAAATCTCACATGTGCAGCGAAAGATGTTTCGACTTGAAAACGAAAGAGAGGTCAACCAAAAATAGTTTCGGTCTTGTGTACTTAGCTTTGATACCAATGTCGTTATAAATATTTTCCACCAATATTCTTCACGTTTTGTAAAAAAAAGTTAGTGTACGCGAGGTCTACTGCGTTGTTACATTAGAACTTTTGACTGGGTGGTCCGATTTTCATGATTCTTTTTTATATGAAAGTTGGTGCTTCCCATGTGGTCCCATTTTAATTTGGATCAGTTCTGACTATGGGATCCATGAAAAAACTATAAAAATTGAAGTCGGTTTTTTAAAACATAATTAATAATTTGTCTATTACAACAAGTAATCGTGTCATAAAAGATGATCTCGCTATAAAGAGCGTTGTTGTTGCGCAAGGACGGTAATCTGACGCCTGCATCTTTCCCTAGAATGCATTACAATGATATCTGATCCTGGCACGCAGAGGTGCAACGATAAATTATAGCATACTTTTATCGCTATGTTTTTACACAGCTTGATTTTTAAGTCTTGATATAACGGGATATATTGATTTGACTTTTGCAAACATACCTAGCCATGGTAGGTACCTAGTTTAGTTTAAAACACAGATATCAGAACCTAAGGTTTTAAACATTTTATGATTAATTTATTAACCAGGTATTCTTTCAATCATCGAATGCCACAGAATATCTCTGCCACCATTAAGCCATTGCTTTCCTGCACAATTTATACTAAAGTACTGTTTTAGGAAGTAAAGTATACAATCAGCCTTACGTTGACCACCGTCGTGTATTAAGGTAATAGATAAATCTCATTTTATCTTGTGTTGCTAACCACTACTTAGGTTGTGAAGGCTAACTGTAGCTAACTAATTTAAACAACGAGTTAACTTTGTAGAGTAGAGGGAACCTATTATCGTTAATAATCCATCATCATCAACGTTACTGAACATAGCCCTTCCTTCGTGCATGCCATTTCTCTAATCCCGCGTTAAACCCACGCCAATCTACCCCCGATCTTTGTCACTTACATTCAGTAATGAAGAAATTGAGCAGCGTCAACGCAACAGTATGCCCCGAGAACATATAGTCGCCACACGTCCGCACCCCCCGGACGGACATTCCCGCCCCGCTCCAGATATCGTAGGCCTGCTTGAGCCGTCGCCCCCACACCGTCAGGTCGTCGGCCGGGGGGTAGGACCGCGGCTCGCACTTGAGGTGAGACCCTGGGACTGACAGGGAGGTGATGAGCATCGTGAAGCATCGGAGAAGGAAGACTGTGCCTGCTAGCGCGAAGAATCTCCGAAGGATTATGAACCTGAAATGAAGCACATGTTTATACCCTATGTTTATCACACCATTACAAATGCGAAAGTTTGGATGGATGAATGTATGTATGGATGAATGTATGTATAGATGAATGTATGGATAGATGAATGTATGGATAGATGTTTGTTACGCTACACGCAAAAACTACTGAACGGATCGGGCTGAAATTTTGCAATCCTGCAACCAAACATAGGCTACTATATATCCCATAAATCAGGATTCTATAGGAACAACTCGTGCGAAGCCGCGGGGCGCAGCTAGTTACTACACTATCATTTAAGTAGAGCTTGTGTTATGTGTACTTGATAACTGATGATGACATAACATAGATTTTATTATAAGTAAGGTACTTATAATAGAATCTATGTAAGTATACTTAGAAAATTCCCAGAGCACCCGATACAAATATTTGCAGGTCGTAGAAACATTTATCCTTTGGGACTACCGTCAACCGATCGTTCAGCATAGAAAAACGTGATCTTTGAAGCCAATTGGTCAGGTCTTTATGAGATTATTCTTAAATTATCAGTAGGTACCTAGGTAGGTACGTCGGACGTTTCCGAAGAACACAATAGCGCAAGAAGCCAAGGGTGAATAAAGGTTACTTTGGTAACGTGGAACGGGTCAAGTTTATAAAAGCATTAGCAGTGCCTCGCGGTTTCACCCGCATAGTTCCCGTTCCCGTGGGAATTCTGGGATAAAATATAGCCTTTGTCACTCCCTGAAAAGTAAGTTTTTTAATGCTGAATTTTTTATATCAGTCCAGTAGTTTCGGAGCCAATTCAATACAAACAAACAATCAAATCTTTCCTATAATTACCTAGTTCAGAAAATAGCAGAAATGTTTATGTTTGAATTACCCACTCATTTGTTTATCTAACTCTGTTCATAAAAAAGGTCAAGGGGTATTTACTTTGCATGAACCAAGTTCACCTACATATATGTATAAAAATAACAATTATACACAATACGCACAATAAGAATCGACGGTGCAATTTTAAATCAGAATTTAGGAATATTTTCAGGCAATAAACAGTACCTACCTACCTACCTACCTACCAACAACGCTTCGTTGTCACGCCTCAATAAGATAAGTATGTTAGTTTGGACGTAAAATTGTTGCCCAACCCACTCTGCTGAGTGAGGTACTGTACACGAAGAAATATATTAATTCTTTGTAGGGTACTGCATGAAAACTTTCTACTCTAGTCTAGAAATAAATAAAGTTTGACAATTCACACAGAATAACTAGCCCCAAGCTAGTTGTGTTATGGGCACTAGATAACTAATATATACATACATCATACAATACATTACATAGATAGATATGATAACATCCTGAACAAATATCTGCAGATCGTACAAACATTTGTCCCGAGGCGGGAATCGAACCCGTAACCTGCATGGCAGGCCTGCCCGCCACGCTACGTCTTCGAGATTATAAACCTCAACCTCAACAGCCTGTATTAAGCCATTACTAGTTTTTGCCCGCGGTTTCACATGCATTTTTTTTATGGAATGGGAATAGGGTATATGCATGTGATTTCAAAATGGCTAAAAAAATATATACGTATTCTCTATTGATATAGAAACATATCTACATATTTATTTTTGCATTTTGAGATGTTTTTTATTGTAGAATCTAACCATTGAAAAATTGATATTTTAAATCTCAATCGCAAAATTTCAAAACGCTACGCCATTGACTAGAGCGGACGTGACATCACTGTACTCATTTCTTCTTTTTTTATTCTGCTTGCTGCACCTTGATTTGACACTATTCTGCCCACTTGACATTTCGTATTGTCGATTATTTTCTGTTTTTTCGGAAAACCTCTTTCCTGAGATGATCACTACCGAGGTCGTCACCAAAGGTTTTAATCAAGTGTGTACGTCGACGTCACATAAACATGGCGCCAATATGGCAGCGTTTTTATCACTCGAAAATGATTGTAGTTTTGATTTGTTTTTTTTACCTTATTAATGCGAAATTCAGTGAGCGTCTTATCATTCCTCGGTTAAATAATGACCTAAAGAATCGATTAAAACAATAAAAAAAATCGATGCATATACCCTATCGATCTACTAAGTGAGTGAGTAGTGTGCAAGTAGTACATGTTTTATTCCAAGCCTAAAACTACCTGAATGAAAATTTCAGCATGATCTGTTCAATATTTTTGGTGTGAAGAGGTAACAAACATCCATTTGTTCACTTATTCATCTCAAATATCATTTATTCTGTGGTAAAACATATTTTTGGAAACAATATAAGTTGTTATTCTTTTCATGATAAAGTGTTAGATAATAGAATATAAGTTGTAAACTGTTCGAAGGCATATTCTGCTTGAAAATATGCCTGTTTGTTGAAGTCATTATCCATGTTAAGAGAATCATTTATTTGAGAAGAATAAGTTTATCTACATTCATTGAATTCCTTTTCATATAACATTATTTATGATGTAGTTATTTAGGTAATTAATTCTTGGTTACCTTGTGTGATTTTCCAATCAACACCTAGTAAATATATTACACAAATATTTTGATATTTAACTGATTAGAACATTTACAGTTATAATAAGGACAGCTAAAGCATGGGTATTAATAGTTTTATCCTCTTTGGATTTATGATACCAAAAGCAATTTAGTGATAAACACACATGATATGCTGAATGTTGTGATTCATCACAAAAACAGCTAAATAAAGTAGGTATAGTTATGTTATTTCTATTGTATAGCTATTCTGTGGTATAGGTACAACAATGAGGTCATATGAAATAAAAATAAGAAAGTAAATCAACTTGGAACAATGCAATGTTATTTAAGTCTGAATAAATAAATAATAAACTAGTTTTAATTCAAGAATATACTTTTTATGTTTATGGACATTCTCACAAGAGCTTAGATTCTAGTATTAAGTTTCTAGTGATAGAATCTAGTATTAAGCCTTAACACATTCCCTGCCAAGCTTCAGTGATGCAACCATAAGAGTAGTGTGTGTTCTTGTGCAACAAGATGTCCTACATCCTCAACCTAAAAAGCATATTGGTCCACTGCTGGACACAGACCTCCCCCTGATTGCAGTTCTGTGTTAGTAGAATTGTTCTGTTTTCTCCTACATGACCGTGTCTAATGCATTGGTGGCACACAAAGTCCTAAACTTACAGCTCTTACCTATGTTTATGGAAGACTAGGACGAGCAACCAAATTGCCATCAGGAAGGAGCCTGTGATCTCGCACATGTCGAAGGCCCATGGAATGTGCGGTACATTGTCTAGGAACAAGTCTGGCAGTGGCGGGTACTTCTTCATATCTGGAACCTTGTCATGGACAATCACCATCACTACTGCTGTCACCCATGTTACTAAAAAAACATAGCCTGAAACAAATCATGGCTATAAAAGAGCAGTGAACAACTCCTTACATTATAGTCACAATGTTGTCAGACAAAGAATTAAATTCTGTTGGAACATGGCCCAATTTATAAGCAATATTTCTTTGTTTGTTTAAAAATTTCACAAAAAAACCCACCGAGAGCAATAGCGGTCTTCCAAATCTCAGGTTTTAATCTAGAAGCTTTTGCATCAGGCATGTATGTTGAGACACATTCGGATTTTGTTTTGTACAGTTCGTTTGGTAGCCTGTTGTGAAGATTGTAGCTCAAATGAGATAAATTAGTTCCCAGAAAATTTATATTAGTGGAAGGATTACTCAGCAAGTCGTCGCTTAGACCAAGCTCAAACATTGCGGCGCGGTTATTCTTCTGTAGCTTCTTTACCAGAAGAATAAACCTTTTCCTTTCACCAAGTTTCAGCTTCTCAAATGGAGTCTCGTAAAAGTCTCTATCGACAAAGGACAAGAGACATTGTCCATCTACATCGTGAGTCCTGCATATCTCTATCAGGGGACCGGAAATTTTGTTTTTATGTAATAATTCAAGCACTTCTTTGTTGCTCCAATTGATAATATCAGATTCCATTGTGTCCAGCACTGTTGCACTTTCGTTATATCACATTTAAACTATAAAAAAACCACAATATTCTATGGTACCACTGGCATGTAACTGTGACTTGATAAATTTGAATTAATAAGTTACTTAAAAACTTTAGAAATTGTATTCACAAGGAGAGAAAACAATAAAATGGGGCATATTTTTGTAGGAAAATTGTGTGGTCGTGTGGATTGACATTTGTTTATTATGACAGCAATGAGATTGACATAATGGTAGGTGACACTGGCAGTTACAAAGATGAGTGTTTGTTGAATTGGCAGCACGGAATCCAAGGACGAGTAGGTACGGAGTGGCAGAGTTGTGGCAGCAAAGACACAGCAAGCCATGAAATAAGAAGTTGAAGGTACGGAGAGTGAACTTCTTTCCGGCCCTTGCGGGGCACTTGGGGGGGAGGGGTTACGACGACCCCTCGTATTTGCCTATATAAAATATATTTTTTTGTTTGGCTGCATTTTTTTTTAAAGTTTTGATGTGTTTTTATCTTACTCAACCAAGGACTCATGGTGGTTCCGGGGCGGGGTAAGGTCCAGCGGCAGAGCAGAGGTCGTATATGTCTTGTGGCAAAGGGAGCATTATCATCTGGCGTATTCTCTCTACTTGGTCAATAGGAACAATTGAAACAAAAATATTAAAAAAGTTATAGGTACTTTTAATAATCATTAAATTGAAATTCGTAATGGTTATGAACATGGATAGCATGTCAACATAGTAAACTCACATTAACAGATTATGAGCCCTATAAGAACTTCTAACATGAACTCGTTTTATAAGTACATAGGTACTTAATTCAATAATCACAGATATATTTCAATTTCAGATGCTATTTCAAATCAGATTATGGTAGAATAATTACTACAAAAAACTTAATTAAGTAAAAAAAAATACCGATTAATTAACGATTAAACACACAAAACAAAGGGAAAATAATAGTGACTAATTAAAACAATAACAAACACTTGTGGTGCTTTATACATTAATACCATAATTAAAAAGATAACTGGGAATGTGTCAGGCCACATCATAGGCTTAAGAAGTGCAACCTGACACACAAATAAAATGCGAAAAATGTTAGATGACACTTAATGCTTTTAAAAGACCAAATATACACACTACGGAATGCCTGTGGGTACATCTAATACTTGTGGTTGAACTTCATCTGGAGAAGGTACTTCACATTCACTTGGGCCACGTCGTATACGATGAATCTGAGAATGTGCTAAGGAAAATATTCACAGAACAATAATATCAACACACTCTATACTTAATTAAGGGGGAGGGAAAACACAGACGAATTGAGAACCTCCTCCTTTTTTTGAAGTCGGTTAATGAATCAATTAAAACCACCGATGACAATTGATGAGCAATGACCACACTATATCCTCATGAAAATGAATGCATGTTACATTTTTATGAGGATATAGTGTGGTCGTTGCTTATCAGTGGTTTTGATTGATTCATTTATATTTAACTAAGCAGTGAAAACTAAGATAACTGATATTTTGAAGAAAAACTTATTAAAAATAGTAGCAATAATTTATGCACCTTATAGTGCAACCACGTTGTTTCTATGGAAACATTTAAAGGTTATTTATATGCCATGGGAACTGCTTTTATGGGATAATAAGTAGCCTATATTTTTTTATCCCTAGAACTAACTATATGCAATTTTCATTCCATTCATCCATACATCCAAACTTTCGCATTTATAATATTAGTGTGATTGACATATCTAAGTATGCCTTCGAAGACACAAATAATTTTAATACTTATGAATGAGTGAATATTCGTAAAAGGATACTCGTTGTAGAGCAGCGAGGTCTGCTTCTTGGTCTCGTAAGGCTTGCCCATGGGCACGACGGTGCCGCACTCGAGTGCTCTGTTCCCGGCCGGGTCGGGCTCGGTGCGGCCCACGCCCCACGCGGAGTGCTTGTCCTTAGGTAGTTTTACGTTCTCAGCGCCGTGGCATTCTTTCCTGGAAAAATATGTAAAGTTATACCTCATACATAACAAAGTCATTTGTAGTATATCCTATATTTAAGTTTCATTATCTTAGCTTAATTTTATATAAACATAATTTAACGAACTGCTTAATCTACTATTCAAATTATTTTTCTTGGAAGAACGGGATTCCCTAACACAGGTTATATATCTCTTACTTAAAAGGGAATCTCAAACACTGTCATTATTATGTACATTAAGCTAAAGAAATAAATATTTTGTATACTTTATATAGACACAGAATACAAAATACTTTATTGTACAACAACAAAAATACAGTACAAAAGAAATAACTTGTCTAAGATCGGCGTCTAGAACCGTAAGCAAAACTGTACGCACATACTAAAGTTATTTACAACGGTTCATTTTCATTATTTATGTAGTTATTCCGTGATCATGGCATATGAACAGCCCCGCTAGTGCTGCCCTACAGCAAGGCTCGCTTTGCTCACCGCAATACGACGCTGCTCGAAACTGTGCCGGAATATTGGAAAGCTCAAACTCAAATCATGGTAAATAATTCCGTTGTAAATAACGTTAGCATTAATAACCTGAGGATTTAAAAGTTTAATCGTACGCACATATTTCCTAGCGCGACTTCACAGAGCAGCAAGAGACCAGTGGGGTTAGATTTGTTGGTGCAGCAGTAGTTCGCCGACTTGGACACCATGTCGGCGAAGTAGATGCCTTTGCCGAACATGTAGCCGGTGACTGGGGCTTCGGGCGGCGCGATGCGGAGACCTGGGGAGTTACAAAGATCCTGTTTATTAGCCTTGTCATATTACCCCTTCACCTCGCCTCAATCACATCACATCAAACTTCACATCACACTAATATTATAAAGGCGAAAGTTTGTATGGATGTATAGATGGATGTTTGTTACCTCTTCACGCCAAAACTACTGAACGGATCTGGCTGAAATTTTGCATACAGGTAATTCTAATACTGGAATAAAACATAGGCTACTTTTTATCCCATAAATCTGTTCCCGTGGGATGAAAATCACCTTTTAATGTTTTCATAGGAACAACGCGTGCGAAGCCGCGGGGCGCAGCCTATATTGGTCCAGTCCAGTATCTCATGTTATTCTCACAATTCCCACGCTGGGTATGCGGGTGGGGGTCGCAGTTCGATGGTAGAATGGTTTTGCGGGAGGCGTTGCTACCCGCCCTCGGTGGATATCCCTTAGTCGCCTCTTACGACATCCGTGGGACGAGTTGTGGCGGAGCAAATTCTAAGCCACAGGGATTATTATTATCATCATAAAAAATATCCCAAAATATTTAAAATCTTGAAGTTTCCCCATGTGTTTCACTATAAAAACGTAATAAAACTAAACTGACGAGTTTCTTAGATAGTGGATTACATGTACATTATGTATGAAAGAAATAAAATTATTTATTGAACATAGTCATGATGGATTTTCCCATATTATTTCGCTATTAACTCAAAAACATTGTTTCTTGTAATTTGTCGGAGCCGGAATATAAGGTGGCACGTACTCGTTAGTAATCGCTAAGCCCGGAAAGGCGGCGGCGGATCAGCTTTTGTACTCCGGTCCTACTATCGTCAACGCGAGCGTGATTGAAAAGCTTGTTCGCAATGTTAGAAAAAGAGGCAAAGCGAAAAGAGAGAGATAGCGCCTGATCGCTCGGTTGGCATTCGGTTACTTTCGCCGTTCACTCGCGGGTAGTCGGCAATTGGAAGAATTGTGTGAGGAAATTTCAAAAAACTTGTTCCAGGTGTTATTTGTTATTCAGTAAGCCTTGCAAGTTTGTGAAATCAAACTTTGTCGTTCAGAATTTCCATTACAATTGCAAGGTTTCTTTTTCATTATTTTCTTTACTTTTACAATTTATGAGTACATTATGAACGCCCAAAGTTCAGGTACAATTTGTGCAAAAAAGCCGATTTTTGGAGGCTTATACTGAATTTGTATTTCCAAATTTTGCTTTTTGTTAAAAAAGAAACCTAAATATAGTGCACAAGGTACCTAATTAGTTAGTTAAGTTTCAAAGAAAGTTCTGTTACAACGCCATAATCACGCAAGAGAGTTTGCATGAAAGTAAGACGGGTTGATTGTATTGATGTTAAAAACAAGCTTGTAAATAAAATAAATGATCGTCAACCTAGCCAATCTAGCCTCAAAGTAAGCAGACATTGAATCAGAAAGTTATTTTATTTACCTTGAGAAAGTATTCCAGCAAAGTTGGTGACGCGCGATCCGTGCCACAGCAGCTTCCTGTTGTGCAGCTTGCGGAACGGCTTGTACCGCTTGTCTTCACCCTCGCGGACCACTTTGAACACCTGTGGAGTGTGGACGGACATAAACATGTAATAAATAATACTGGACACTGCGGGCGACAAATGCTACCACTGTAGGGCCCGTATTATAAAATCCTGCTCAGTCATCGAGTTATGCTTGAGTAACGCTATTTTATGACATAAGCGTCACTCAAGCACAGACCGATGACTCAGCAAGGTTCCATAATACGGGCCTTAGGGTCTGTTTCTCTCGGAACTGTTACTTATATGTAGGATAATATGATTATTACATTTCACGATTACCAAATAGCGCTAACTGTCACTATGAAACGCAAGCTTTTTAGGCTTAACATAGCCGACGTGCATCCTCATAGGCTTTTTTTTTTTTTTTTTTTGCTACACTTGGTTCCCAGAACGACGGTACTACGACCTGAAGGATTATCTCTAGGAATTCATTAACGATTCTAAGAATGACATTGCAAGAGACACAGATTACCCCCAATAGATTCCGCATGAAAGACGACGACCGCGCACCACGCATCAATGCAAATGCACAGATGTAAATCGCCGCTTCGAAGTACGGCTTCAGTTTCGACCAAGTGTCAGACCCCTACGTTTCTGTGCTCTAACGCTTGTGAAAATTGGTTTTGTGATAGAAAATTGGATAAAATGACTTCATGTGCAGTGAAATCGTGTGGAAAATCATCAAGAAATTCAAACTACCAAAAGGACGGAATAACATTTCATCGGTAAGTAAAATAATTACAATTTTATCGTTTATAGAACAGGTCAGCTTATAATGGCTAATGGTACGTAAGGACGGTCACTTGTCTCTTTTCCGCATTGCTGTTATTGTACTCGTTGTGAATTTCACTTATTTCGAGTCTAGTCGATATTGTTTAAAATGATGGATGACGTAGATGAGCGGGACTCTCGGTAGGTAGGTATTATTTTATTAACTAGTACCTACGAGGGACAGTCACTCGACTACGGGTAACAACACCTACAGAGACTGTGATAAATACAAAAATTTCTATAACCTTCTATATTTGTAACTCTTAACCTTAAATAGTGCTATTTTATTAATGAAATAAACTTTTAATTTACTTTTCTTTACTTTATAATTGAATTCAAAACAGATGATCTCTCATCATTATTGTGTAATGTGTACAATTTTTTTTATTTTATTTAATTAAATAGTAGTAGTGTTAAAACTAATATTTTAAACCTAAGTAAATGACAAAATTACTTAGGTTTAAAATATTAGTTTTAATGTCTGTATAAATTCATGATCCTATAGAAAATTAATTGTTTATTTTCTTTTAATACGAAATTTACAAACTAATTATCGATGAATTCTAATTTGGTGTTCGACTTTCCCAACCCTACGGTGAGTATACCCTTAGTTCATTATTAGTGCGACCTTGAAATAGCCAATCACAACGCCTTTGTTTCAGTCCCCGCAACCCGCGCCTTCCGCCAATTTTGGTGCGCTAGCATCCGAACAAAAGTATCTTAATGCGGTATCTATTGGGGGTAATCTGTGGCAAGAGATAACAAAATTATTTGACCTGTTGCTATGAACACCTAACTTTTATTTTAATTTAAGTTTGTCTATGAGAAAAAAAAAATGAATGAAACTTGATAGCTATTAGCGATCCCGAGCCGCCTCATTCCATAAAGTAAAATATTCAGCGGGAACTTAGAGTGCTCTATGCAGCATGACCTATGTGTGTGGGACAAACAATCCGAGCTCGAACAGCGTGAGGCGCCGTGGCAGACCGAGATATCACCGATTTGAGTTGGTAAGAAAACTTGTAGGTGCTATAAAAATGGAAGGCTAGTGACCGTTGCGTCAGAGAAACTTACATAAAGATACAAACATAAATCTTAATGGTCAAACAATCTCTTTTAGGTACCTAGTCAGTTAGGTTAGCATGATTGATTATACACATTTCATGATTTTAACAGGATTAAGAGAACACACTAACACATATGGCAAACAGCACAATTCTACACACCTCTTGTATCTCGAGCGTGTAGCTGGAGTGTGTGGCAGCGTGAGTGTTCTGAGTGTACTCAGCCAGCAATTTGAACTCCTCTGATTCCTTGTCCAGAGGCGCGATCTCGGTCTTCAGCTTCTTGTAGTGGGATTCTATCGGGCTTGTGGAATCCTCATCATCTGAAACATAATTAAGTTACCTTTAGTCAGTTCCTACTTATGATAATGATAAAATATTTTGTAAGCATGCAAAATTATGTGCTTTGAGAAAAGTTAAAACTCTCAAAGTTGTGCTGTAACGTAGATGCTGTGAAGGGATTTCTATACGTTTTTAATACGTTACTATACTCTCATCTAGAATCCAAGATAATCCAAGCCAACTTTCTTCTAAACTTCTTTCTAACATTTCAACATATTTGCAACCACTTTTTTGTCAAAAACAATGTTCGATTCAAGAATATTACACATAATGTACATTGACATTATCCGCAGTATTTAGACATAGACATATCATTTATTTGCCACCACAATACACACAATATAAATGAACATTAAAAACTAAACAAAATACATAGTTACCAAATTAGAATACAGGAACACTATACTCAAAAGGAATTAACAAAATAAATAGGTGACCAATGTGTGCTGCAGTAGCAAAATGGCCTAGACTCAGCATAATGCCAACTGTTGTGTACAGAAGGCGCTGTTATTCTGCCTAGACCAAAAACTATTCACCCTCTGCTGAGCCCCCCGAATATCTTATAAAGCAATTAATACTCGTATACCTGTCTTCAGCAAACTGTATGCGATCTCGATTTCTAATAGATTATCCAACATTTCAGCCTTTTTCTTAACAAGTTCAACATTGTCCAGCAATGGAGCGTTTTGTGTGCCGAAGTCGTGAGGGATTAATGTGAAGAATCTGTAAAAAGAAAACACTTTTTGGTCAATCAATAAAAACGGATCACAATGAAACACTATTTTTATTTACACAAATATTATAAAAGTTTGTTTTCGAGCAGGGATCTCTAGAACAAACAGTGCGATTATGAAAATTCTTTCAGTAATAGAAATTTTCCCTGTGACATCACACTAATATTATAAATGCGAAAGTTTGTATGGATGTATGGATGGATGGATGTTTGTTACCTCTTCACGCCAAAACTACTGAACGTATCTGGCTGAAATTTTGCATACAGGTTTTTCTAAGCCTGGAATCATATATAGGCTACTTTTTATCCCATAAATTAGTTCCCGTGGGATAAAAATAACCGATAAACTTTTCCATAGGAACAACGCGTGCGAAGCCGCGGGGCGCAGCTAGTAGGCTATATTTATTTATCCTCGCGAGAAGTAGCAGTAAAGTATATAATGAGTAGGTATTCCTTCAAGCGAGGAAGCGGTAATTGGCGTCAAACAATAAGCTCAGTAACATAAAAAAATAATTTTACCGATTGGTAGCATCTATAATTTTGCTCTGGCTGGCGGCCCCCTTTTCCATATGCTTCAGGATTTCTGTGAGCACCTTGTACCCATTTTTGATCTGTTTCTTTGATAGCTTTCCTAGCGGCATTTTTTCTGTATCAAGCTGCAGACAAGAAATATTTATATCTTTTATAGATTTGTCACCTATAATGACAAAATATGAGAGTCTTAAAGTGGAGAAGGAGAAGGAATATAAATAGCGCGATTGCGCTTATCAGTTGTTTTTGGCGATTTTCGTCAAATGCGCGATTAACTAATATTTGTACGGGATTAAAACAGCGCCTCTAGTGGCAAAAATAGGAAACATATTCAATTCCGCACAAATTATAGTTAACTTTGTCACGATAGTGTTGGTGAAAAGATCTAGCACTCAGCATAGAACTGAGTAAACGCGCTGCGCACAACATCACACGATTGCGTGTGCAGGCTTTCCCGCGAGCAATCCTGTACGCTCCCGAGAACGCGCGATAGAGCGCTGCGTCAGTGTAAACACCGCTAGTAGCTCATAGACTAACCTCGAATTCAAGCAGTGTTTTCTTCATAGTGTTGATGTCGAATATGGTTGTGATGAGTTTCTGCACCGGCATGGCTAGACTGCAGCTGTTGTCGACTTGCAGGAGCGCTTTGGAGTCCGTCTCGTCGCCGTAATCTACGTCTAGGGGGTAGTAGCGGCCTGGGACCTGGAAACGAAATGTTCAATGAGTCACACTACTCGAAATAAAGTCAACAATTTATTTTTAATTATTGACTATTTGTTGATAAAAAAAACTACCAAAACTACCAAACGGATAGGGCTGAAATTTTGCATACAGGTAATTCTAATTCTGGAATCAGCTTTTTTATCGCATAAATCAGTTTCCGTTTAAACGTTTCCACAGGAACAACGCGCGCGAAACCGCGGTGCGCAGCTAGTTTTATTATAAAGTTAAGTTAAATACCTTTTCGAATATATCACGGCATTGCCAGGGGTTTTCCGTTTTCTCCATGTACAAATTCTCAAACCGGTACACAGCGTCGTCTGCTGACTTACAGTCCTCCAGTTTGGTTCCGCCTATTTTGGTACCAATTCTGCCCCACGAACGGAACAGGTAATACCTGGTGAAAACACTCAAATAAGATTCGTACATTCAAGGAGTCGATCGATGAATAGAGGCGGCTTACTCAGGACCGATATTTGCGGCATCGTATGGAGCTGCAGCTTGTAATAGGAGTTCTGCGCTACCACATCATTGCTATGGCAGATCACCACCGTGTACTTAACATAACACCTATGGACTACTTACTTCTTCTTATAAATCAAACAATATTGTGGGACAAATGTGTGTACGATCTGCATTATATTTGTTCAGGGCGTTCTGGATGTTTTCTATGTTTAATAAAAAAATATCTATTTATGTAGCGTATTACTACTTATTAAGTAGGTATATCAGTTATCTAGTACCTCAACAAGCTCTGCGTACCTTGGGGCTAGATAATGCTGTGTGAATTGTCCAACATTATTATTATTATTCCAATAAAATTATTTCGACGACACTTGAATCCTTTGATTTCTTAGAAATTACCCGGAGTGTGAGGGCACGCACTATAGTAACAATAACCTTACTTCTTCTTATTATCTGTCTCCAAGACCTGCAGCTTGTAGTAGGAGTTCTTCTGCGCCACCACGTCGGTCTGGCAGAGCACCACCGTGTACTTAGCTCCCTCGTCATCAACGAACACGTGTGCTACGTCTTCTAGACCCGAGTCCGGGTCTACCGCGGTTCCACCTGGAAAAATGAGGAAGCTTATTAAACATAAGAAAATGAAATAATATCACAAAAATTTTCGGCTTCGATGGGAATTTAATAACTAACTTTATTATTAAGTTAATAAGGTTTTAGTTACTATAGTTAAACCTAACTAAAACTATGTAGTTACTAAAGTTTAACCTATGGGTAATAATAATAACTTATTACGTTAGGGTAATAAGTTATTATTATTACCCATAGGTTAAACTATAGTAACTAAAACCTTATTAAACCTGTCGAAAAGGAGAACTCATCAATTGCATACAGAAGCGTGTCAGCGTGGGTCGTACGCGAGTGAATAAATAAAAAAAATACTAAAGGCTGACCAAACTTTAAGCTGATTTGGTTTTCGCTACCCAGAACGACATCAATATTTATTAATAATATGATAAAGAGGAAAGATTTGATTCTTTGTTTGTTTGTATCGAATAGGCTCCGAAACTATTGGACCGATTTAAAAAAATCTTATCATCACAGTAAGCTTTTTCATCATTAAAAAGCCTACTTTTCTTGGCATAGGCTATATTTTATCCGGGAATTCCTACGGGAACGGGAACTACGCGGGGGAAACCGCGAGGCGGTGCTATGATATAACAATTCGTTCGATTTCGCAGTATTTTAGTGGACTAGTATAGACTGATGATGATGATGAGACAAATAAATTCACAGATATAAGTTTGCATCCACATAGATGCTGCCATTCCTAAACGAACATGCTTCATACCCGAGCCAATATGACACCATCTATTTTATCATATTACTATATTTAACGCAGGAAATTTTAAAAATTCGTCTTACAGTTTGTGGTATCCATTATAAGCAATTTTTAATACCTCTGTAATATTTTTATCTTATATCCATAGTTTAGGCAGAGATGCGAAAATAGAGTTTGGTGACCAAAAAGGGCAACTTCGTATCGCTGCCTAAGTTTTACAAAATAAAACTACTATTACGGCATTAATAAATAACTTATAATAGATACCACAAACTGTACGATCTTTTTTTTTTAATTTTCAGTGTTAAACCTAATAAGATTACAAAATAGGTAGCGGCGCCACTTTCGCTCGGGTAAGCGCCTTAACTGTAATTGTTTTGTCATAAGGTGTATGTTTACCTTTGATTTTCAACTTGACAGAAGATTTTGATGATGCCGAGACGTACATGCTGCCAGATTTAGGGATTGACTTGCCATCAAGCACGTCTTGGGGTAGTTTTGAGGCTGGCTAAAACGCGATAAACGAACAAAAAATAAATAAAATCATACAAAAATCACGTCCTATGAAATACTGGGAAGATGCTTTGTGGTGAGGAGACTAAATATGTTATAAAACTAACAAAAAAAAATAACCGTGTTTATTGTTTTTAAGGCCATTATTAACTGAGAACACGGCCGCACTGTAAGGGACTCGGTAAGCGGCTATGTATGCTTCAAGTCTAGCTAGGCGCGTGGTTTACAGTTCATTATCTGAATATGTTGTCGCCTCGGTATATCCAGAGGGGTGACTCTATAAGTATCGAAGTGAGGTCGTGACTTCTCCTTTTAGTATGGGATTTGCATAGTTCCCTGTCCGCACGGTAGAGGCGATTTACTAAAAGGAGACGTCAAGGTCACGTTACTAACGTCAAAATAAATATACCCACCTCTTAGGCTTAGTTGCTAAGCTTGCAACTAGCAGTGTGTAGTCTGTCTGTTTTCGGATTTTGAACTCTAAGCCGCGAGCTTAACTATTAATTTCAGTCACACTTTTAGCATAACATCGTGAACAGGTGAAACTTACATCTGCGCCCCATTCTGCGATGTTGCACTCCTTGATGAAGTCGAGAGAACTGGCGATCGTGCCCGTCTTAGGATCGATCTTATCTAAGAAAGATTCCTCTACAACCTGAAATAAAAGATTACACCGGTTTAGATAGATAGATAATACTTTATTGCACACTTAAATCTAAAATAAACTATTTACAACAGGAAAAGTTAAAACTAAGCGACAATTGGCGGTCTTATCGCTCAAGAGCGATCTTATTCATAGTATATCAAATAACACCAATTATCAGTGCAAAAGTTAAACATTCAGCCGGCCTAGCACGGGGATCGTTATCTAGGGTAGAATAGAGAATAATTGATTTTGTTTAAAAAAAACTATAACGGACTTCAATTATATGGACCCCATTGTATGTAATGTATTATATTAAGTAGGTATATCAGTTATCTAGTACCCATAACACAAGCTCTGTTTACCTTGGGGTTAGATAAAGCTGTTTGAATTGTCCAACATTATTTATAAATAAATCAAAACTAGTATCAAACATACTACAGGTAGGTCTTTCCGAAAAAAATAAACAAATCTGAAGAAGTAAACTCACCATAATATCCTTATCCTGAATCTCGGCCATCTTATCATTCATCCGCTCCACATCTCTCTTGGTGGAGAGCACAGCGACCGTGGTGTCGGTCAACTTGCTGACCACCAGGCCGCCGAGCCTGAGGACGCGCTTCTTGGACTCTTCCTTGTCCTTTAGCTTGCCGTATATGAAGAATTGCAGGTTTTTGAGTGGCGGTATTGGTATGTTTTTAGGTTCCCTGTGAATTTTTAGCTTTATTTATTTTCTTACATATGTAGGTATATATTTAGTGTTTTATTTTCTTTTAATTTATGTTAGTTTTGTATGTAGGTTTTAAAATATTACTACCTGTATAATTTTCTTTTTGTCTTGTAAACTATCTATCCACACTAGTTTCATTAATTCTATGTAAGTATATTCCCTGGTTTGCTGTTAGAAAACTCTTTTAGGGTTAAGCTCGCTTTTGTACATGTCCAGTATTTTTAACTTTTATGTATGACTTGTGTGTGTGCGTGCAATAAAGAATTTAAGAATAGGTAAGATGTGCGAGTTTGTTCGTATTGGGTGATAGAAATAACTTCTCTGTTTCCGAAAATTATTTCACTAGTACAACGCTTTTCAATGGTGGTATACTAAAACATTATACGTGGGTATAATTGCTAAGTACCTATTTCTTTTCAATCAAAAAATGAAATATGCAGTTATTGCATCCGTGTCCCATCAGTGAAAACCTGACTAGAATCTTGTTTAACCTGAAGATTATAATTTTAAAGTAAATTTCGATAAATGTTTTGATATTTGAGTCGAGCGTGACCAAATCAAACACAAAATAGATTTTGACTTTCGATATTGTATGTGTGTTTTATAAGTCGCAAATAAAGAGATTTAGAATTCAAAGGCTATAAATAAATGATAAAAAATCTCAAAAATTTTAAGCTGTGACGAAAATCGCATTCTCCCCTTAGTACGGAGACGTCATAACCTCAAGATCACGAAGTCGGATACCTATCGAAATCGTTTTTTTGTATCGAAATGATAAAAAATTGTCCCAAGTTTTTGGTTATTATAGTTTTACCCTTTAAATAATTTCTAAGAAATCAAATAAAATAAAGTTTGATTGATTTCTTAGATATTACCCATTTTTTTTAACCTGATAAAGCGCATGCGAAGCCGCTCGCTGAAGCTAGTAAGATTTATTCCCTTACTTCTTTTCATCCTTGACAACCACCAAGACAGGTCTCGGCGCGGCTATGAACAGCCTGACGTCAGTTTTCGGCCGGAACCTTGTGAAGGGGTCTACCTTTTTGTAGGAAGTGGGAATAATCATCGGCTTTCTCTTTGGCTCTTGTGTTACGAACGAGCATTTTGTCCATTCGCTTATATTACCTGAAAAATAAAAGGTTTTTCTTCATAAACACTATTCTAATACTAGAATAGGAAATAAAAAAATGGGTGCTTATCGCTAAAGCTATTTCTTATAGGTAATATTTGCAAAAGTATAAGGATTGTCCGATAACATTATATTTTTTTATATCTATTTTTATTCGAATGCAACACATAATTTCACATAGGAAATAAAATAAATCGGGGATCGAACCCGAACTTTTATTTCATTTCTTAGAAATTACCCATAGCTAATAGTAGGTATATATATTATATTATGTGTGTACCCGGGCACAAATAATATATACTACTAGAATAACCAAAAATCTTTATATAATTTCACACTTTAATTTTTTTATAATAAAGAATTTTAAATGCTATTATTTGTTTACCAGTGGACAAATATAGGCTGATGATGATTTTAATAATATCATGTGTTGAAGTAATTTAGAGTCTGTTCAAAAAAAGAAGAGTCATGGGAATTGAGGGCGCTCGTATGCCAATTGACAACTTTTGTTGCTGATTCAGATGGACATTGCGTCTCGGGCATCAATCAAAAATTTCGCGGCTTCCCCCGTAGATACATAGAACCTTACGAAAATGACACTCAAAATTGTCTCCGATTTGTTTTGACGCAGACAGTTTGCGCAGAGCCTGACAAGGTTTCTGCTTATGGAACAAGAGATTAGTGGAGTTGAATTTATTTTATTTTTTTAAGTAGCCAGGTAACTGAAAATAATAAAACTGCGTTTTTACAGGAACAATCTGTATGTCGCACCGTTACCTTGTACCTACTATCATATTTCATTTCATTTGGTTCCTTCTAGTTACTAATAAAATGAATAATAATCTTTTATCACGGATATTAAATAGTTAGGTATATGATGATAAGATGGTTAAGAGAAGTCTCAGAACTGTTTCTGTGTAGTCAATACATAACAAATATAGAGCAATAAGAAAAGAAAAAAAATCTAAATCAAAACAATAATCTAATATTTTTTATAAATGTTTCAATCATTATTAAATAAATCTAGTCTTTTTAGATGAAAAATAATTGCAAGAACAAAAATAATTAAAATATATAAATATAAAAAATTGCACTCTATTCATGTATTTAGAACAAAGTTATAATCGTCACATATGTAATCCAACAAATAATTTTCAACGTCGATTTCTTGAGGTAAGGGCAATAATTGTACATTAAAGTGGTAATAAATGCATTAAAATTTTACTAAAAATAGAAAACCCGTCTTTTTAGTGTCTTGGACGTGTGATTTTTGTAATTTTGCTAGGCATGCTCTCTGTCCAAGCGCTCAAATGACACTAATTCAAATGCTTTCCTTACATGCCAAAAAGGAAAGCTTTTGATACAGACGGTTTCAGAGCGCGCATTGTGCATCTAAGCCGGCGAAATTTTTGATCGATGGTCTCGGGCCATAAAAGTGTTAGTATAATAAAATTAACACTTTCTTATTTACCATCTTATGTTAAATAATTGTTATTCCAATTCAAAATGTGCATACCTGTACACTTGTAGCCAAAAGTGTCGAGTACGAGTTGCCCCTGTTTGCACTCAGGACAGGGCTCCAGAGCTCCGAAAGCCATGATGTCTGCCAAGCGATCTAGACACTGCAAAATAATCAATGTTCATCATCATCATCATCAGCCTATATTAGTACACTGCTGGACATAGGCCTCCCCTAATGAGCGCCATAGCGCCCTGTCTTCAGCTTGACGCATCCAGTCTGCAGTCTTTCGCAGATCATCCCACCTGGCCGGAGGGCGTCCTACACTACGTTTGCCGAGTCGCGGTCTCCACTCAAGAACTCGTTTACCCCAGCGGTTATCGGTTCTTCGCGAGATATGGCCGGCCCACTGCCACTTCAGTTTGCTAATTCTTTGAGCTATGTCGATAACTTTGGTTCTCTGTCGGATGTACTCGTATTCGTTACGAATCCTATCCTTCAGAGACTCCGAGCATAGCTCTTTCCATAGCTCGCTGAGCGACTTTAAACTGGTGGGCCAGCCCTATCGTGAGTGTCCACGTCTCAGCTCCGTAGGTCATGACGGGTAGGACGCACTGATTGAAAACTTTCGTTTTCAAGCATTGCGGTATGGATGACGAGAAGACTCGACGTAGCTTTCCAAACGCTGCCCAGCCTAGCTGAATCCTCCTCTTGGCCTCCTTCTCAAAATTGTTTTTACCCAATTGCAGAATTTGTCCAAGGTAAGTGTACTCGGAAACAATTTCGAGAGGGTGGCCATGTACGACGACCGGTCCCGGATCAATGAGGCCATTGATCATGATTTTGGTTTTATCCAAATTCATGCCGAGACCGATGCATCGTGAGGCTAAAGCTAGGCCGTCCAGCATCCGGTTTAGCTCCTCCAGCGACTCCGCCATTACGACTATGTCATCAGCGAATCGAAGGTGTGAGATGTAATTGCCGTTTATGTTGATGCCCTTACCTTTCCAGTCCAGTGTCTTAAACATATCTTCCAAGGCGCTCGTGAACAGTTATATACTTTACTTTACCTATTGTGGGTTGTTTGTAATGAAAGATGTGACGTACGTTGAACTGAGTCTATTCATTACACAAGACACACGTACATGAAATTACAATAAAGAGATTATCTTTAATCCTTATTTAGGATATGACTACTCAAATGGGGCTCTCTGAAGTGACTTTAATATAATCTGTAACCCCTAACTAGGGTAGGTGTTCTCTGGGAGAGCTTGGTGGAATGACTGGCGAGACGCGGCTTAGCTACTGAAAAAGCTGAAAAAGCAAAACGCGTTTGCGCCGCGTACTGCTAGCTTAACTGTGTCACCACAACACATAGGGTACTTTTTATCCCATAAGTCAGTTCCCGTGGAGGCGTGCGAAGCCGCGGGGCGCTAGTAGATAATAATTTTCCCTCACCTCATCTCTGCCCACAGGCACTTCCTGCGAGTTTTCCTCCAAGAGTCGTTCAAAGTCAGGCTTCTTGAGATCAGCCAGTGCTTTCCTATGTTTGTGGAACAACTTGTTTTGTTTCTCCATTTTCTTCTCCTTGTCTTTATCCTCTTTTAGTTCAGCTTCGTCTTTAGGCTCCGCTTTTAACTTCTTCACGGGAACATCGTCGGATTTGAAGGACCTTGAAAAAAGTTTATGATGAAAAAATGTAAATTCTTATGCTCAGAGAAATAAGTAATGCTTAACAGAGAACTGAGTAAACAAACTTTTGTTATGAGTAGATAACTGATGATAAATCATATGAACCTACTTGAAACATAGTATTATACAGGGTGGGACAAATTCTTGGCCCCTTCAGGGTAGATACCGTTTCTTTTGTAGTTAGAAGGTTTTGTTCTTAGGAACTTTCTGTTTTATTTTGAAGAAAAAAATATTGCCATTTTTAGTTTTTTGAAAAAATTTACGGTTCGCCCACAAAATGGCATTTGTCAAAAAAAACAAGTTGGTCTTAATCGACTCTATTTCGAACCAGGAACACTTTTCCCAAAGTAACATAACAAATCAAATCGTAAGTTTTGGCAATAATTAAAAAAAACAATTCCCATACATTTTCTATGAAAAAACGAGTAAGTGTAAACAACAATGTCATCATTCAATGGTTCTTAATTTAAACTAGTATCTCATACTCCTCAACCTCAACAGCCTGCATTGGTCCACTACAGGCCTCCCCCTGATAAACCCCTTATTGGCGTTATCTAATGGGGGTAATGCCCAAAATCCCCACGCTGGGCATGCAGGTTTTAGATCGCAGTTCGGTGGTAAAAAACATTGTCCAGGGGACGCTGCTCCCCGCCCGCCGGTGGATATCCCTTAGTCGCCTCTTAACACACCCACCAGAGTTGGGGTGGTTCAAATTCTAAGCCAGCACCACAAAGCTACTCATACTCATATACATTAAATAACATACTTGACTTCCTTCTTAACCATCGCCTGGTCCTCTTTGCTCAGCAGGTTAAACCCGGGCAAGCTCTCCCCTCCAGCAAAGTACAGTAGCGTAGCCCGCTCCTCGTTGAAACACTGCACATGGTGCCACAGAGCCTGACCACCATACTTGCTGCCCACTTCCGTGTCAAACACGACTTTGCAGATCCGGACTTCGTCCTGAAAAGTATAGGTCATTACTTTAATAATGAATGCTGCATGCATGAACAAGTCATAATAATGACTCATTATTATGACTAGAGTAGATGAGAGTAGACTACAAAACCTCCTGTATTATCAATAACCCTGTATGGGTTATTGATAATACAGTAGATTTCGGGTTCGATAAATGTCTTGGGTCGGATGTGTCTATGTAATACAATGTATAGATAAGAATATCAGTCATAAGATTAGTGGAAAAACAGGGTGCATGAGAACTGCCCCCACGGCAGCACTTAAGGCCCTGATAGGCCTGACACCACTGCACCTACATGTGCAACAAGAGGCAGCCGCAGCAGCTTACAGACTCTGGGCTTTAAGTTTATGGAACCACAACACTAAAGCACAACACACCACTATCATAGACGAACATGCAAACAGTAACCCCATGCTTCTCTCGATCTATGATAGGATATCCAAAAAACACATACACACAAGAAGCTTCACCATACAAATGCACGAAGAGCCAAGTGATAGCTCAGACATATACAAACTAAGAATATATACAGATGGCTCTAAAATGAAAACAGGTACCGGGGCGGGAACTTTCTCGGAAGATCTAAACATCCATATAACAACAACGCTGGGTGCATACAACTCCATCTTCCAGGCGGAATGTGTAGGTATAATCCAAGCTGCAAGCGCAGTGCTACGAAGAAAGGTAACTGGCCAAAAAATCAGGATCCTCTCGGATAGCGCGGCGGTACTACAGGCCCTGCACAGAAGAGAACACAACTCGGGACTTACATTACAATGCCACCACCTGTTAGAACAAGTAAGTAAGTCGAATAGAGTCACACTACAATGGATAAAAGGACATAGCGGATCAAGAGGTAATGATGAAGCGGACGCACTGGCGAGGAGAGGCTCGGAGCGGCAACCAACAGGGCCCGAACCGATAATTCCCCTACCATTCAGTCAAGTCTGCGCTTGGATCCGCCAGCGTACAATCAAACAACACCAAGACCACTGGGCAAGTATTCGAGATTGCAGACAGTCGAAGGAGGCCTTCCCGGTTTTAAACCCGAGATACTCCCGAAAGCTACTCAATCTGAAGCGTGAGAAACTCCGACGAATTGTCGGCATTGTCACAGGACATTGCATGCTAAACAAACACCTATTTAATCTGGGTATCACGGACAGCCCCCTATGCAGAGGGTGCATGAATGCAGAGGAGACGGCCGCGCATGTGCTTGTAGAGTGCGATAGCGTAGCTTCTCAACGACTACACTACCTCGGGACACCAAGGACCCCTAGGGAGCCATGCACCGGCGTCAGCGAGCTGCTGGCTTTCCTGGAGGACATCGGGTGGTTGGATTAGACTAACAGCCCCCCCACCTGACACGCAAAAAGGGCCCACTTGCGGCCTAGTTGCGGAAACCAGCCCAGAAACAAGTAACAAGTAAGTAGTGGAAAAACATAGCCCTGGGCAGAGTTGCTGGGCCCGTGAGTGGAATAACAGATAATAAAAACATAGGTAGAGAAGTATAAACTAAACTATACCTTATGCTCACCTTACAAATCTTAATCTCACAGCGACAGCAAGTAGCTCGGCTACTCTTAGAGTACTCCACTCGGAAATCTTTCAAAGCAGCAGTGCTGGTAGCACTGTCCTTCTCAGCTGCCCTTTTCTTAGCCGTCTTCTTGCCTTTACCCTTCTTCTCTTCAGGCATTACTATCCCAGTGTAGTTCTCTAGAAATAAACATTGCAATCTAGGTCATTCTTGTAGAATGCAGTTACTATTTATTTTTCCGCCGACTAACTTTTGTACTGTTTGGCAGGAAAGTTATAATAACCATCACTGTTTATGCTAAATAGCCACGCTAAATAATCAGGGGAGGCCTGTGTCCTGTAGTGGACCAATATACGCTGTTGAGGTGGGGTGAGGATTCTAAATAATAGGTTTACAGAAAAATATGGTACTAAAACTCCTAGTCACAAATTACAGTTTAATCAATAGCAGCCGCACAAAACTAACAAACAGAAGTCTTACCAATAGCTTCCTTGAGCCTTAGTTGATCAGCATTTTTCAGTCTATTGAAGTTGGAGATATCAGTAGCTGTGGTGGGTCTCTGACGCTTGAAGAAGCACTCCTCATGGTGCCAGTTTGGTTGTTTCCCATCATGGAAAGCAGACTGCAATTGCAGATTGCATATTAACACAACAACAAACCCAACCAACATAATGGAATCAGAGTCAGAGTCAAATTGTTTATTTCTTTAGACTAACAAAATAAGCACTTAGACAAGTAAATTTTTTTACTATACAAACAGCTTGATAGATAGTAATTACTCTTAAGAAATAAGGTGCCATTGACTCTTATTCAATTCAATTTTTTGTCCACAAGCGGAAGTAAGAATGAAACAACTAGCAAGTTTATCGCTTATCATCAACACACACACTTTCATCTAGGTATCATGTATGTGGACAAGCAATAAATGTTTAATTATCTATTATGATGACATCTTCCTAGTAGCCGAATTTGGTCCACGCCGTCTGATCTCAACGGAGACTGATTTGCGCAAACAAAGGTGCAATTCGAAACTTTGAACAAAGCTCAGCTCGTACGTGCAATAGCTATCTGGCAGCATCGACTCTCAAATAGGATTCATGGAATGGATTTTTCGGCACTGTATATCCAGATATAAGATTCACAGGAACACGTATCAAGAGTAATTTGGCTAACCTGAACCATAACCGCAATACGGAGGGTCCCTTGATCAATTTTTTCTTTGCATCCTTTACATGCAGCTCTTCCAGATTTTGCATATTCCGCTTGATACGGCAAATCTGCCATCGTGAATACACAAATTTATCACGTTGTTTTTCTAAATTTTACACAAAAACACAACAAAAAGCTGTTGAAGTTTTGAAAATTTTGCAGCCGGCACGCCAATCGGCACGTACAATCAATGATATAAGGCCGAAGGGGCTTCCAGCTAATTCCTTGTAAATAATGCGAGAAATACCCTGACTATAAATCAGTGATAATGATTTCCTGGAACCTACTACCTAACCTACCTACATAGTTAAGTAAGTACCTATTCAAAATTAAAAAATGCTTTATTTCCATAAATACAATAAATGTACACATAGAAAAGGTTATTCATCTATGAGCACCACGACTAACGCTAATAACGCTAAAACACTAACTAACACGAGTAACTTAGGACACGTTGCTAGTTGCTACCTGGAACTGGAAGTTCCGAGCATAAATCAATTATTTGCAGGAATGTGGGTACAATAAATAATGGTCTTACTAAAAAATGACACTCCAATTATGCCTCTTCAAAATATAAAAATAGTATAGGTGTTGTATTTTATTATAATACAAGGTCAACTTAAAAAAAACTATTATTCCATAAAATCATTTAAACATTTATCCATGAGCCATAATTTTAGAACTATAGTTTTTATAAGCTCTAATCTGAAGTTTGGTGCGTAAGCTTCTTTTTGTGCCTTGTGTTTAGGATATAAAAAAGAAGCAGGGTTTACTGCACATGCATTTTTTTGTATTATAAAGGACGATTCTACATCGGTGGAGTTTACCCACACAATTAAACGGTACGCCAAAGTTGATGTGACACACCTGTGGTATGATTTGAGCGCTGCATCGCTAGAAACTCGTAGTCTCAAACTTTTTATGGCATAGATAAACATACACAGTCATGCTTGGTTCCAATTGCAGTGCTGATCGGGCCAAATTCCTGGTGTTGTTATAATAAATAGTTCTCAATTGTATATTATTGTTTTCTTTCTTAATCTATTATATCTGAAATTGGACCCGGACTTAGAAGAAACAGATTTAGCCAAAATATGCCATAGTTGGAAGCACATGTGCAATGTAATGAACCGAAGCGAAGTATTCTGATTCTGTCACTGTCGCTAATGTTGAGGTGCTAATGTTGAGTGAACAAATGAATGAATGAATACTCATCGTATCTCGTCACCACAGGTGATAAATAATCGACTAAATTACCCCCCATTACAAAAAGATACAATGGACATCCCTATCTTTCAAAATCAAATTGATTGGTTTGTTTGTCATTGTCAATAAAGCAAAATGTCTGCGAAAATTTTGAAATAAGTTTTTCCATGAAAGAGCTACGGGTTCTTTTCACGTTCCTTCCTTCTAGTACTGCGTGAAAAAAGTTAACCATTAGTTTGTGGGTAGTCCTTTTGTTGTGATCCTATCAAGCAGGCTCTACATGGTGAGTAATTTCTTCCTTCCATCAATGGTTTTCACAATCATAACATTTCTTAAATGTAGCATCTGCCCGCAGCTTCGTACACGTTTTTACAGGATTAAGAGGAAGCCTTGCCCGGGATACCATCCTCGTAATAAGTGTTTTTATCTATGTAGGTACCTATGAATTTGAATTTGAATCTAGCATAGCTAAGTAGGTAACTGGAGTGTGCTCGCACTACTAACTTTTAGGTAGGTAGCTAGGTATTTCAAACCTATGTGCCTGAAGATACCCTCAGAAGTTCTATTAAACAAAAAGGCAATAAAATAAAATCCAAAATAAATCCAAACATCTGTATTTCAAAATGATAGTTCAAATCAATGATTTTTAGTCGAAAACAAATTTTAACAAACTGCATAAACATATTTGAGAAATTGATTGGATAAAGTTTAATCAGATCGTAGGTACATACAACAACAAATTATAAACTTTACAAACAGGTAAAATATAATCATCTGAATATTAAAATGATAACAACCAGACGGATGTTATTCTTCATCTTTCTCCAATCACCTTCCTCCGCAGGTACAGTCTAGCAGGTCTACTTAATATTACATTCCTCGTCTCATTCAGCAATATAAAAAAGTATTCAAACGGATCACATCATATGGCAGCTCCATGGAACTCCATGCAACACTTACTTACATAATATTATGTACCAACATAGCCGAGTCATATATGACATTTCATTGAAACAGTACAAAGTGCTTCTTACTTCTTGTTAGTTATACAAAGCGAACTCTATCCTACAAACATTCAAAAGTACTTTACATTTAACGGCTCAGCGCGACTACCATACCATTGCACCTCTCTTCAAAATGTCACATATTGGCCCTTATTTACTGTTAAAACTCTCATAAACACATTTGATTGATTCATTCTTAATTAGTGAGATGTAGATTTTTTCAATCGTTGGTAAAATGCAAATGCAATCACATAAACAGACTAGTATCCGAAAACGCTTTCGAAAATTACATAATTTCTATTTATTGCAAAACAATAGGCCAAAAACGAAAGGCTTTACACAAATACATCGAAATTTACAGAATGGATTTTATAAATCCAGCAAAATAATTATTCGTAAGTAATCGATACAAAGGGTGATCGGCACAACTACATATCTCAATATAATACGTTATTTATCGACCGCGGTCGGTATGCGGTGGCGCTGGCGACCGCCCCAACATAAATTCACAAAATACTCTATCGATAAAAACTATTCAGTCGTTTTTATTTACTCATAAAAATATATATTTAAAAGGCTCAAATAAAACCGACGCCTGGTGTCACCATGGGGGTACTCTATCATATCACTGGTGGAATATTCAGTTGGCACGGAGAGATGCGTCGCGCTCGGTGGAATGTGTCGCCCGCGCGTAAGACCCGCGTCGCCTCCACGTTCTTGCATTCAAACACTACACTTGCGGAAGATGATCAACACTATCCTTCAATTTCTCAGGAGGAAAACGCGTAAGATGATCAACATTTTCGCCAATGGGTTTTCTAAGTCTATTTCCCTGCGGGAATAAAATAGCAAGAACTATCGGTAGGAGTGATACGGGCCGTGAGCTAGGCTTGCTAGTGCACGGGCAGCGGCGTCGGTGGGGCCTCGGTCAGCTGCAGGCGGCGACGCATCAGCTCCGACTCGGTGGGTGGGGAGAGGCCCAGCGGCGTCTCCTCCTCCAGCAGGTGGGCGCCGCCGCCCGGGGCGCAGCGCCGCGCCGTCGGGTGGCAGGACTTGCTGTGGCGGAGCGCGCCCGCCGGACGCTCCATGTACGAGTAGTTCATCGAGAAGTGCTGCGCGATCACACGGTTCACAGCCATCGCAGACTCCGCGAAGTTGGACAGGTTGCGGGCGGACATGTTGCTGTTCAACAAAACATCTCTATTATTCTACTGAATATTATGCTTATTGACTGATAATGATCGCCTTATCTGAATTGCTAGACTTCAGCGTATGTATTTATTCATTAATTGCATTCTTCTTCAGCGTTCGAGTCGTAGCGAAAAGCAAGCGGTACTTACAAGAAAGAAGTTGAAGTTGAATCGCTTAAAGATAATAATGTAAATTGTCATCTGCAGGATTAACTGCTCAACAAAATCAAAGGCTTCTTATAATGGCAAGTTTTATCCTTGCTTCGCTTCAAACAGTCTTGCTTTACTTATCTTATATTTACTATGGCTTGCTTACTGCTTGGAAAAGCTTAGATTCTCACCGTTTAATATTGATAGGAGTCTGCAGCGGACGGCAGTAGGCGGCGGGGTCGGCGCGACTCAGCCACGGGTGCGAGAGGACGCGTTCAGCGCTCAGCCGGTGAGAGGCCTCGCGCACCAGCAGCTGGCGGATCAAGTCCTTGGCGTCGTGAGAGATGTGCGCCCACTCCTCCTCGGGGAACGAATATCTACCCTCCTGGTGACAGAAATAAAGTTTTAGGTATAGCTAGGTCGCTCGATACAGATAGCGAGATTTTTACTATGTTTTTCATTATCAACCTATATTATTCCACTGCTAAACACAGGCCTCCCCTAAGGAACGTCATAGCGCCCCCTGTTATCCCACCATGCCTGGAGGGCGTCCTGCACTATGTGATGTTTTTATGGGATTTCTTCAAGTTTTGAACTTAGCAAGTAGGTATATCAATATCACCTTTATAAAAAGAGTTTAAGACAATGCAGTTCGACTAACTTACGAATAAGAATAATGGAAACCTTTCAGTCTTAGGCGTACCTAACACTGAACGGAGTTAGTCATCGTCACGTCAGACCCTTAGACATATCGATAACTCAGGGCTAAACAATGAATACTTATGAGATTGGGACTGAGACCTTTGTGATCAAAATGTAAATGCTGGGGAACGGATGAAGACATCCTAATCGTAAGCTTACCTGTATAGAAGTAAACAGGAGGTCCTGACAAGCGCGACAGTTCTCCCCGCGCTCCCAGCCGCAATCGGCGCCGCAGTCTGCTCTGAACGGCGGGTAGCCGCAGAGCAGAATGTACGCGATCACACCTAGAGACCACAGGTCGCATCGCTTGTCGTAATGATTGGCCGCTGAGCCCGCGAATAGAGATACCACCTCAGGTGCCATGAATTCTGCACTTCCCACCTGCAGACAAAAAATAACGGAAGGTTAGTAGTGTAATATACATAATAAGAAATAAAACTGCAAAAACAAGTTTTAATCTTGAGCAGTGCTTTTATTGTCCTTTGAACATAAGAGCCAGTGCCGCCTACGACGCGGTTCGGTGGATGGACTTGTTTTCTTAAATAAATTGATAAGTAGGTATTAGGCGTACCCAACAAACCAATGTGTTTTCAGTGTAAGTTATATTCATAAATTCCTCAATCTACCCACTTATCATTCAAGAGGATGTCCAATGTCCGTGGCTCAATATGAATGAAGGACCCGCACGGCTAATAAATGAAACTGATTGAAAATTCAACACTATATGCTCAAGCAAGAGTAACATGCCTCCAACAAATGAGTAAATACGTATGTGCATACATATTTGATTCTTTTATAGAGAAACTTAAAATGAACACAACACAAAAGGCTTTGAAAACACTTATATTCAAGCAGCATACCATATTCATGGGAAATCACGATTCGAGTGATGTGTCCATCATAATGATGATATTCGAATCGGTAATGGTACTTAAGTACATACTTTTTAATTTATTGGGAAGCACATTGAAGCCATAGTCATGGTATTGAATTACCTATAGCTTTACAAAGGTCTACTCACAGCTGTCCGATTGTAGGAACATCGATGCTGATTGTTATCCGAAAACTAAATTCATTCTAGCTACACCTTAATATGGGAAGTAAAACACAACCTTACATAAGGCTTTACTTCTACCTTTACTTACGATAATAGCTAGGTATTGTAAATAAAGCTTTAGGGTTGTAAGAAAAGATAGTGTAGGAAAGTTTATATTTCTATCTAGGTAGGTACTTATTTTCATCATTGGCAAGTTGTGATTACTTGTCTTTCGAAGGTTAGTTGCTCCTACCTACTTGATAAGACTGGCAATGTTCAGTGATTAAGTAGGTGAGTCAGAACTGCCTAACCTATCCATCATCAAGATTAGGTCGAGTAAAACACCGGCGGCCGGCGGTGTTATTTAGGAAAATTAATTTATTGGAGCACTTTATTCAATCTACTTTCTTTTATAGCAGTAGGCGTCGTATATAATAGTGGTCGGTCGTGAGATTTGTTGTTGCGGTGTAATCTTATTAACGTAGAAAGGAAAATAACCGCAAATCAAATCCAATTACCCAACTGTTATAACCACAATTGAAGCAGATTGCTCAATTGAACAAGAGACCTTTACCGCAATAGCTTCAAAAGGGAAACCTTAAAGATTTCTACCAGAAATAAACAAACAGGATAAATATGCAGCATCATTATGATGATGAATGTTTAATGAACTTACCGGTGTCATCAGTTGCGGTGTAGCGAGCGGGCTGGTCAGGCTCGAAGTGAAGCTGATACCACTGCCCAGATCGAAGTCGCAAATCTTGACTGGGCAGAGCCTGTCACGATGCACGCATAGAATGTTCTCCGGCTTGAGATCGCGGTGTGCGACGCCCTTGCCATGCAAGAAGTGTAAAGCGTTCGCTATCTCACGCACGATCTCTGCCGCTTGCGGTTCCGAGAAGTATTGATGCTCCTGTATGCGCGACAGGAGCTGACCGCCGTTGATCTAAAACAATGGGAAAACAAGTTTATGTTAAAGATGTCAAACTGTTTGGCAAGGCAAGCCTAGTACGTGGACAACATTTGTACCTAACCTAGCCTACCAAATTTGTACGTAGAAGGATTAGGAATTTATGATACCATTTCTAATTGTTTATAAATTTGTAATCTAAGTTAATTATAAAAGCTAATTGCTTTGAAATATCTAACCAAACTGCTTAGGCGCCGACCAAAGTCAAAAGAGACTTTTGTAGGGCAAAATATGCGAGTAAAATGTGTACCTACTTTCGTACTTCGCGTGCAATATTGAACGTCCTCTAGATAAAGTTTGTCTATTCGAGCGTTTACTTGCTTTGGCACCAAATCCGAATTTATATTTATTTACAAAAAACATAAAAAGTCTAGATGCTGTGGGGATTGTCTAGCAATATTTATTTCATTTATTAGAGTCACAAAGAAAACATAAAAATCCCGTGTACCTACTGTTAAGTAAAAGATTCTATTTTTATATTTATATGCAAATTGTATTTTAACACTCGTGTAACAAAAGCCGTCATGTTGCTGTTAATAAAGTAGATATTGTTTTATTAATTGTAACAGGAACAGACAAAACACGATACCGTCTGTGTAAACAATATTAATATCAGGCCACTCAGTATCTGTTTACGATAAGTACCTAGATTATATATTATGTACAATACAATACATCATTATGATGAGGAATTGCAATGATATCAAAATAATAATAAGAATTAGGTACTCTACCTATATGTTGATATTGTTCTTCTAGACAAGCTATAAATTTAACAAATAGTTACCTACTTATGTAGGTAGGTATATTTATATCAGGCGTTTAGCCTTATTTTCATGAATAAAATAATAACAAAGATATTATCGTAAACATTAAACATTATAGATGTATGTATATAGATGTAAGTACCTAGGTACCTACTACCTAGCAAAACAGCAATTTTTCTTGCCAACAAAAAGTCTGTAGGTAATCAAGACAATCAACAAAATAAAAAATACTTTTCTACATTTACAGTGAGATTAAAAACTTTAACTATGTTACAAATACCTAAAGAAAATTGTATTTTAAATGTTTTCAAATAGGCGAACTACCTAACGATGGTTTGTTTTGTGATTCATATAAAATTCCATTTACATGAGCCAACAGCTTTGTTAAATCGACCGTATCCGAGGTGGATCGAATTTTCTCATGAGTGATATAGGGGAATAGGTTGTTTTTAGATATCTACCTCCCAAACCAACTTCAATGAAAAACATTGCAATATTTAGTACTTGGGTTCATATAAAGGGAAACAGGATCAACCAAAGATTTAAATAGTTAGATAGGCTCTTCCTGTAGTGAGACCGCGCCGTGTTTGTTGCCTGTGAGCTCTCAAACTTGTCTTTGTCATTTGGAATCAGTGAATTGTGTTATTTTGTGGTGTGTTTGTTCGCAAGTGTTCGTGCTTGTATTTTTTATTAATTGCAAAATAAAAAACTACAATAACAGTTAGGTTTATTGACAAAAACATTAATTTTATCAACTAATAATGTGCGTGCGTCGGCATTTTGTTAACGCCCGCATTAAAAGAAAACTACAGGCGTAAGGGCGTATCTAACGATTTAGATCTGTGGGATCAACAACGTTTTGACATTGACTTCGTAAAATAATGTGGAAGCGGGTTATGAGAGTGAGTGAACAGAGAGTGCACCTATGTTTGCATATCGTCCACTTGCGACGACAATGTGACATTTCAAATTATACGATTTTTCGTTTTATTGATATTCTGAATCGCGATCTCGCGCTCTACTATCTTCAAAAACGGGATATTTTTTCCGACTAATAAAACAAATACAATGAGAGAATGAGACAAAATATCACAGTTTAGCACTGTCTCGTTCGACGATCGAGTTTGCTTCGACACAGTGACAGTTCAGTTGTCATCTGGGTATTGACATGAGAAGTGCTATTAATTTTGACGAAAAACGTGACATCACGGGTTTACCACGACCTAGGTGATAAAGGTGCGTTTCTTTTTTAATTTCATTTTATTCGACAACGTGGCATTTGTTACTTATCACATTGTTCTTGAAAAAAATTAAGCAAAGTTTACGAGACATTTTTTTGATGTCACCTTTTAAACTTAAGTTATTTCTGGAAAAACGTGATAAATTTTTCTTTTTTTTCAAACTCTACTAAGGAAATATTTTCGTTCCAGATGTGTACTTCTGTTTTAATAAATCATTTAATTATAAAAAAAACTGTAATCAACTCATACATCGTAAAGATATCTTGATAATAATTTAAAAGTTATGGTCATTCAAAAGTTTAAAAGTAGTTTCCTGTAAAATTAGAGATTTTGTGACGTCACACTGTCGTCGCAAGTGGACGATATGCAAACACACTTGAACACTATAATAAGGTCCTGCCTGCGCACCTGCCTAGTCTTCGTTGAGATGCCGCCGTGGCAGAAGATTCAGCTAAGAGGACATCATCAATGTGGAATGGAATCTCAAACTCACCTTCTCGAAGACAAGATAGAACTTGTCCGTGTCCTCAAAGAACTCTACGAGCTGGATTATATTTGGGTGTCCCTGGCAGTAGTGGAAAGTCTCCACTTCGCGGAACACCCGGGCGCGGGCGTGCCCCGGTACCTTGTCGATTATCTTCACTGCATACTCCTGCCCCGTGTATATGTTGACGCACGTCTGTACCGACGCGTACGCGCCCTCACCCAGCACCTCGCCCGTTAACTTGTACAAGTCTGGAAGAAGAAAATGACCATTAATGTTGAAATTCAATCTTTTAATACTATCATGGTAAATATCCTGATATAAGTAAATGACTGTAATGATTACATTGTTAAAGAAATGGGAAACAGAGCAAAGCTGCGCTGTGGCGGATGTATCAGGACCACAAGATCAGCGTTCCGCAGAGGCAGGTGCGTAGTGTGTGTATCAAGATTACGCTTGATACTGGGTTTAATCCTGACCTTGGAAACACGAGGTGACCACGGAGCTGCCAGAGCGCTTCTTCCTCCTGCGGTTCCTGCGCGCCTCTTCCTTGCGACGCTGCAGATCATCACTGTCAGGTATTGGCACTGGTGCCGACTCCGCGTGGGGGCTGTCGTCCGACTCGCGCTCGCTCCCTGACTGGCTGCTGCAGCGGCCAACTCCTGAAGACAAACGAGAAGCAAGTTTAAAAGAGACCAAAAAAGCTTTTTGTAGCGTTCAACTCGCCTTGCATTGATTATGACTAGTGTATTGAAAAATCTCTGAGAATGCATGTGGCAGTTTAAGTACTTATATCTGGGATGGTGTGGCTCTACCTTCAGATTGCTTGCGTTAGTAACTTGCCTCCTATACAATACAAATAACTAAACACGCAACTATCATCTTACTACAGTTGGTTCCCGATGAAACAGCATTTTTTTTCCAAAGATTGAAAGTTAAAAAATAAAAAAATTGGTAAGTGATACCTCGCTTAAAACGTGCGAGACGCTGCTGATTGTTTTAAAGTTTTTGAGTGTTTATTGATAAAGAAATGCCGGCAGTGAAGTGGGTAACCGGTTGCAGAGCTTGATTACATTACAGAAGCCAGTGTTGTTAGTGTAATCTTAGCGCTTTATAAAACCACCTACTGTTAACAGTTATGCGTATATACCTACATTACCTACCTATCTACACGGAAACAAGAAACTATTAAGTACCAACGATAAGTGAATCTCGTTCCGATGATTCAGGAAACAACAACAAGCAATATACCTAAGCTTTTGTTTTTTACAACACATAAATCTGAAAATCACTTTGTCTTGGTGCGCCCGTAAGCAAAAGGAATAATAAATTTATCCGTATAACTAAATGCTGACTCTCTCTTCGTGCTTTGTGCCAAGTTATTGTTATGTTACCGATTTTACCGAGTTTGACTTCGGAATGTTCTTTGCTGAAGAGTTATTGGACTTTAAAACCCTTGCAGTCAAAATTTTGAAGTAAATATGAAGATGGAGACCCGTGAATTAAATGCTCGTTGCTTGTTGAAGAGGGGCTCTTGTCATCGATAATGTTATTCTGACGTTCGCAAGCCATGCAGGCTGGCTGAGTTGGCAAACAAAGCCGGTTCAACGACCTGCGGCTGCGCCACACGGCCGCACCCAGCAGCCAGCGCTGCGCGCGCCCACATTACGTGATCATTCCCTGCCCCGACGCGGCGACGACGAGGTGAAAACAATTCGACAGCATCCGAATGATTTTATGCGTGCGACTAACGAAGGCAAAAAACTGCATAGATAATTTTTGTCTAAGAGCCATTCTTCGTGAAGGGGATTATCAGGATAACTCGTGAAAAGATGTACTAAAACAGCTTAGCGTGTTCCATGGCTGTATGTTTGTTAACCGGCTGAATTTGTAAATACATGTAGCATTATCTTAATCCTATCCTCATTTATTGTTTGCCACTGATTTCAAACAAAAGTATTAAGATTCTCAAGGAAATCGGTCGACATTAAAAGATACGTGTCCAGATTTAAAGAGATTTCCTTCTTCCTCATCGAACCCCTCGGTGTTAAATAAACAGCGTAACTATGCTTCAAATGGTAAATAGTGCCGGCCCGCGTGTGCTTCGCATTTAAATACATTGTTTCATTCTTCATTATCGTAATGATATGAGCGAAACTTGTTAATTGTTATGACCTCAGAGCAGCACATCGGCCGACAACAGACAAAACGCTCCGCAAATGCGCAATAAACGCACGAGTGTAACAATCGGCATAGAGGCACGCCCACCAACACAATCGCCCGTTTCAACATGGAGCTTCCTGTTTATGTTCCGAATTAGATACGAACAGAAATAAAAGTTACGAACGCATAATAACAACGTGCCCATATTTATAAACAAAGCCCATCGAAGTCATGGTCGCTGGATGAAAACAAAGAGGCGTACCTACGAGTATATGAAAGCCTGAAAGTATCTTTAGTCTCAAATCTGTTAAAGGAACATTCATGTCTTAGTGTCACGAAACAGCTTCCTACACTGTCACGTTACCAAAATAAAAGCAGACGTCACGCACAACGTTGTGAGTAAACAAAACTGCAAAAAGCAATTGGAAACAAAACCATAACAACCGTGAAAGGATGATGATTGCCTAATTAAAGATATCTGTATGATAGCACCACAACACAACCAGATCAAGTCATTTAACACTATAGTTTGTGATAGTTTAAGTATCGCATGTCAGACTCGTGACATGGTCGCCGACGAGCGTCACTCCACGTGGCACTCGGATTTCAACGTGGCCACTTAAACAAGTAAAGGAATCCGTACAGATAATTACAAAAATTCAATTGTCACAACCAAGCCGAAACTTTAGGCAATCATAATTAGAAAAGTACAGAAGTTTGGTAAAACAATAGACGACCCATAAAATAAAAATTTAAGAAAAATCATTAAAAATGTAACAGAAACGAGACTAAATACCAACTACTGACTCATGTTGGGTCCGAGCATGTTATGCACCTACACCTACTGCATATTAATTCGAACATCATGTTTATGCATGAGTGTTGTATTTGCATTATTTAGTCAAGATTGCCAAATCCATTACATTACCATTGCATTTTTAATTACTCGCATAATTATGTGTACTAGTTTTTTATGTTTGACTTAATTCCTTTAAACCTTTGGCATAATACCTACCTTCAGTTTCTACTTTCTAATCTGGTTTGCATTAGCGATTGGACACGAATACGCTCTCTAGTTTGCTGATCGTAAGCACCATTACCATTTTACTTTTGTTTTATACCCCTAAGTTGTTAAAGTACCTAATCATAATCAACCACTTTCTGTTTGCAATGCAAATGCATTGAGACGTGACAATTTAAATAATCACTGCAATCCGTTTGGTAGGTCCAATTTTGATTACCTATTTTCAATATTCATCTAACCATTAGTTCAATAATGTATTGCTTCATCAACTTGATGACCATGTGCGTGCTACATATAGTCACTCAGTCAATGATTGAGTGACTTATGTAAAAGTGGCTGTCATTTCTAAATTGGTCTTGCCATTTATCATCATAATCGCTATTATCTGATCAAAGTCGAAAGCCGTGGTTCAACTGCCGGACAAATTGCCAAGTCGGTCGGTCTGGCAATGTCGTAGATAGGTACTCAAAGTACCTACTCAACAAGATTATATCTTAGTGAAACTAACTGAAAAGTGGCTACTGACTTGGGAACTTTCTCTGTTTAGGTACGCACTTAATGAATGTAATCCTGATTAAATCATTAGATAACCAAGACACGACAAATGCACCTAAACATACAATACTAGCTAATAACCAGTACATCGATATTTACCAAGTCTCTTTTACCTTGGACTTATCCGTGGCCCCAGGATCATGATTTCTTCAATGCAAACGAATAAAATGTAAGAAAAGAACCTAGACGTAATATTTCAAGCCAGTATTATGCAGGTGACGCAGCAGGCAGAATCAAAAAGCCAGGGCTATGCTACCTATGTTGTGCATTATAGAAACAATATCGATTTGGGGAAATAGCGCGCAATTCGTAAAGCGCTCTGTGCGAGGAAGAGGGTGAGAGTGATATTGCGCGGAAACTCATGCAGTCAAGTTCAAGGTTACGCCTGTCGATAGGCGATATAATAACTGAATCAATAGCCATTGATTAACTAGACATTTGTTGGAAGGTCAACAAAGCTTATCTAATAATATTCAAAAGAAAATTGAAAAATGCAATGCATGCCATACCTACCTACATACCTAACATGATCTGCTATGTAACACGCATGTTTTGAAGCAAACTAGGGAGGTGTGTGTGTAGTAATAATAGAAATAAAAACGCTATGACATAACAGGTCGAGAACTTCGATTGATGGCCTTAGAAGAAAACAAAACTTGAAACCTTGATGGAGAGTTCAGTGCGCAGTTTTGTTTTAGCAGACGACCTTGGCCGTGAACGCGTTGGGGCGTCGCGCTCCGACGACCATGCTGTAATGGAACCGTGGAGACTAATGAAATTGCATTTGATTATCATCGCGTTCCTTTCCAATTTAATTTTCAAATAGGTAAACGCTCGTAAACTTTTTTCACAACAATGGTGACCTTGAATTTAGAGCCGTTAAAAATCAAGAATGCGATAAATTTCGAACTTAATTCTTTAGATAAACAATGTGATGTGACTTACCTACCTTATAAATTTGCGGCGTAGAAGGTAAATAGAAAAGTAGGAAAATATCGCTTACATTACTTACATAATTTTTCTTATCCATCTAGGTAGTAGGTAGGTAGTAGGTACCTACTAGGTATCCAAGCTGAAGCAAATATCTATGTACCTACTCAGGCAAATTTTCAGTTGCTAATAAAGTAACCATAATGCCGAACGCAACGCACCTATAATTATAGAATTATAGATTCTTAGTAGGTTTACCTACTAGATAGTATCTTATCTATGAACGAATAAGAAATTGAATTGAATATTCAATTGTTATATCATAATAAGATTCATAAGTTAGTCATCATAACAAACGGTTGGTTTATACCTACCTTACCTACCGTCTTATTACATATTTTTACGCTACAATGTAGATTATAACAATATTTTTGATATGTTCATTTTAGCTAACATTGTAATGTGTTTTGTGTGTTAAATAAATAAATAAATAAATATTGCTTATCAATAAAAACAACCACTATTAGTAGCTAGTGATTACGAAATACTAGTTGCAAAATAACCGGTCAATGGTCTTTTACATCATGAACTCCGATGTGAGCGTTGTCTTCGAAAGATTTCAGGTTTTACAGCTCGTTGACTGAGACCCTGATAAAGTGGTTACAAACAATCAAGCTACGTTCAAAAACAATAATAGGAAAAGCAATGGGAACGGCGGCAGTAACAATCGCGTCACCCACTCGCTCGTAAACTTTACTCAGTACAAAATCGCGTTATTGAGTGTGGTCAGTGTTTTGCTTTGAGAAACAATACTCCAAAGAAATAAGTTAATTGGTAGTTCATTTTAAAAATTAAGAGTTTTACTCACCTAATTTTGTAAATCAGAGGCACATACCTACTAACGTGCGTGACTAACCACCTTTTTAAAGCTTCATAAAAAAACGTTTCTTGTAGGTTTTTCATTGAAATCGTCTAACTAGAATAACCTACCTACATAGGCACTCAATTTTATTGAATATCTTCAGAAGTTATAGATTCTATCAACACAGACGCCCGTATTATGAAAGCTTGCTCAGTCATAGACCTATGCTTGAGTGACGTTATGCTTATAGAAAAGCGTTGCTCAAGCATATATCGATCACTGAGGACGCTTTCATAATACGGGCCTAAGTGTACCTTACCTAGATATAAAAGTTTTAAAGGGTAGACGCACAGATTTTTTTGTATACCTACTACCCTCAATATTTGATTCTTTTTTTCGTCTAGTAAATTCCATGTTAATTCAAAATATAACGTTGCATTTAGATAATTCTAGACTATTTCAAATACCTAGTAAAGTTATAGCGTGTTTAACACCAGAAAACAAAACAATCAATTTTGATAACAGCGGCAGAAACACTAAGTTCTTTGATCACAGTTTAGTGAGTTTAGTCAGTTGCTTCTAGAATGATTTGTGTTGTGGAGTTTTATTCAGCTTAAATAACTCGGTTATTTGAATATCCGATAGTCATGCTTCAATGAACTCTAATCTGCCCTAATAATAAAGCGTATGAATGAACAGAAGGTATATTTTGCATCATGGTAACAACATTATCTCAACTACGCAGTGCCAGGTACTGCTCGCTGACGCTAAACAGCCGGCTTTATCATCAACATTGTGATGATCAACCATGTGACAATAAAGCATTCTTATATCGGGAGATGGGTTAAGTAATTTGGGAAGGGATTAATATTAATAGCCAGTTTGAAATCACAAAAACTTACCGCTATCTACACTCTCTTCTGAAACCTTCTTCACCATTATGGATGCTTGATGCGTTGATGCAGCGGTATTGAAAATGTAAACGAGTAGGTGTTCTACTCTTGAAAAGCCGCTTTCAAACTTGTGGCGGCCGCCTTCTCGACGTGAAATCAGAACGACGATGTTCAAAGATTAGGAGAAATAAATCGTCGTAATAATGTAAAGCACCGGTCGAGAAGGATTTTCAGGAAATGCGCCGGAAGGTTATAAACAAACACTGATAGAAGGCGGAATTAAAAAAAAAATTGCTGTTGTCGTTAGCGATCCATCCTACACACGCCCGCCCGTTCGATGTTCTGAAATCCAACTGAGGAGTAGAGCGCAAGCCGGCCACACGTACACCACTCCCCGACCCTCGCTCCCCGCGCCCCGCAACACTCCGCCGGCCCCAGCAGCTTGTGCGTCGTTGTTGTGGCCTCCCTCGCTGCGCATGCGTATTCACTCGCACCACCGCTGCTGCTGACGTGTTTATATTTTTTGCAGTTTATTTGTTCATGTTCGTTACACTTACACCACAAACTCAGATCAGTCAGAGCGGTCGGTAAGTATAAGTACATCAGTCGTGCTACGACTTAAATATTTAGGTTTCATTCAAAGATTTTCCCAGACCCATACACACCTATGATGCCAATTAAATACCTTACCTATATATTAATGTCTGACTTTTTTACAAACATCTTCATTTTGGTTAGCATTGAAATAAAATTTTACAGTAGGTAGTAGGTAGGTATCGTATCGCCTAAATATAAGATGAATTATTATGGCACATTTTCACTTTATCCATGTTTAAAATGTACAAAATATAATAAATATAGGTACATATATTTAACAATAACGTCTTTAAAATTGTCTAGCTAAAACGAAACGCCTCCCCGAATGAAACAAAGGAATTCAATTAATGAATGAATAGGTGAGTTTGCTCGCTGCCTATTCAGCGCGTTCTATTACATCATCATCTTAAACGATTGCCTGAAAGTCGGTCACAAAATTATAGGTTACCTATCCAATTCTTGGCGGTTACACAATAGTAGGTACTTCTTTTAGTACCAAACCCTTCCATGGGTGACCTTCGCAGGATATTTGTTGACAAACAAGCTGCGGGAACAGCTCAGCTTAACGCACGTGGTTTGCCGAACCGGTCCGACCGGCAACCGGCAAGCCGCCATGTTTGTTGTCACGCCATCTTTTTGTCCCGCTCTAACTAAGAGCACTGTTTCATCTATTATGCCACCGTTTCGTTCTAAACATCTGAATCCTCGCTTAGAGGCCTACGCTGCCTACGTGACGTGACCAACAATAACAAAAATATAGCCCGACCAGGGTACTGCTAGCTTTTAGCTTCACTAATCGGAGTCAAGCGAATAATCTGTGCTCAGCCCCTAAAACCATTGGTTTGGTTGTTCTTACAATGTTCTTATGTTATGTATGAATCAGATCAGGTGAGCCCAGAAGACTAATCTCCGAAAAACATGTCAGATGATGCGAATGTTTTCCAATTTTCTACGCACTTAGATAACACGACCTCAGACGAAGTAAAAAAACAAGACAGAGTGACGCCGGCCGTCAAACTGATGCCGGTTTCGTAAACATGTGCGCGTTTGATGAGTGTTGCCGTGTAGTAAAAACGAATTACCCCTAACCTAATATTTTATTATATTAGCAGAATGAATGGATAAGTAAATAGTAGATAAGATGACATTTTTTCAAATTGTATATTTACCTCACTTAGAGGTAGTATATAAGTAGGTATGTTTATTCCGACTAGAAAGGGGGACAATAAAACAACAGTAATAACAAACATTGGTTTTAATGGCCTTTATATTGCGTAAGTTTTCTGTAGAACTGTCATTTACTGTCCACCGTTCTGGAAATTGTTTCCAATTTCGAAATATGGTGGAAACGTATTAGGTACATAAATATTTTTCGATGATGCATCGCTTATTTTATGCTCTTGGCC
The DNA here is from genome assembly GCA_955876795.1 of Eupithecia tripunctaria. Classification (NCBI taxonomy): domain Eukaryota; kingdom Metazoa; phylum Arthropoda; class Insecta; order Lepidoptera; family Geometridae; genus Eupithecia; species Eupithecia tripunctaria. The sequence continues at coordinate 3,788,865 of OY041604.1, forward strand.
AGCATAACTGTGCTCAGTCTCCAAGTTAGAGAAAACGTCTTTGCCAATAAATCGGTTTTAAATCTTTTTATCAACTGATTTATATTGCTTTTCACTAACTATCACTATGCTTTCATTACATTATTTACGCACAACAGTTTCACAATTTTTAGGCCAATTTTTGGTATTTTTACATAAAAGGAGTATACGACGGTAAGGGAGGCAACCTTTGTTTTGAATTTAATATTATTTTTCCTCTATAGCAATATCTTTCAAGTCACTGCGTTCGGGAGATCTCAACGGAGGCTAAGAAAAAGGGGGTGAGAGGAAAGTGGGTTTTTTTTTATTTCGATGCAAAATAAGCCTCTAGTTCCCTGCAATCGAAAACCCTCAGTAGCACTTAGAAAAGGGGAAGGAGGGCTGGGGGCAAGGTAATAAGGTAATACCTTTTTTGCAAAAAAAATATCCCTTTCTATATGAACGCAACGCCATAAATGTTGTTATCCAAATTAGTCTGTGGGCAAGAATTGTTCCAGGGGGGTGCAAATCTCAAAAAGTCGGCATTTTCCTTGAGATATACATTTTCCTAAAAATGTCCTTGTCTCTGCATGTCCTTAATGATATCCCTTAGTCGAGCATATTTACTAACATTTAACTTTTAGACCCACTTAGACCACGATATCTCGTTAGACCCCAATTTCGTCTGATGTTATTAATTATCCTATAACTACCGGGGCATCAAGACGAATCATTAGACTCCTCATTTATTGAAATCGGACTTATAGTTTCAGCGCTACGTGCGAAAATAAAACCGGCTACTTACAAACATACAAACGAAGCCAACCTTATTTATCCATGCTCCGTTGGTAGTTAGGGTAAAACAAAATAGGTACCTAAGTAAATTAATACATAACATTGCGTTTCACGTCACATTAATAACTTCCTCAACAAACGGGAACTTTTGTGACGCTTAGTGTTGGCAGCACTTGTGGCGGTTTTGTGTTCCAAGTTGTCATGATAATTTGTAAAGCTGATTTACTAAAAATATATGTTTTTAAGTTTACTTAAGTATGAAATGTGATTCCATCCTTCTTCTTGTGTATTGAAGATTGGTTTTTACACCATTTTACAACACAATTTGACATTGTTTCTGTAAAAAATACAAAATATTATATCGTGACACTCCGCGCGCCGGCATAGCTCGACTGACAAGGTATGGCTTAGTTTCGTTTTATGTCTGTGCGTGTAACTGTGTATGTACACGGCTAGGCTTAGTTTTGCCGCCATCGGTGAGTCGGCCGGCGAAACTCTATCTTGCTTTTTTATTCATCTGAGAACACGACAAGATGTGTGAGCGATGATCTGACTTCATTCTTTCAATATTTATGAAAGTCACATAAATACTGATAAGAAGTTTTAAAGTACATAAGTACCTACCTAGTTGTACAATAATTATGTAGAATTTCGTTTTTTGACAGGCCATACCTACCTATGTAAAATCGCCGACCGAACTGAGTAACGGAAACGGAACTGTGCAGCAACTTTTTGCTCCCTTACTGGTTCATATCCTGTTCGGCAAATTAGGGAATTTCTTGGAACACTTTCGTTTTCAACGAATCGCAAAAACTTATACGGAAGCCTTGTGACATTTAAGTTACTTTTCTCTACGTACCAAATGCCATTGCCAAATGCTATAATTTGCAAGAATTTTCGATACGTAGGTTTAATGATGAATTGATATACCTTACCTATACAGGCGTCGCTTTCCCTTTGTCTTCGGCGTAGGCATAGAGTCAATGGCAGTTACTGGGCTTTGCGTTTTCGGCGCCAGTGGTCTCGTGTACTGGTATTCGTGTGGGTGTTGCTGTTGATTAGAATTGTAAAATCTGTAGTAAATCCAAGTCAAAGAATGTTGTTCAACCAGTTAAAGTAACAGCCACATTAACTGGTAGTTTTCGTTAGCTATTAGTTTCTACGTCTATAGGTACCTACTAGTTAAGTAGGCATCTTACAGAATAGATTCACAAAATTATTAGTTTCTGATTAGCGAACATTATTATTCAAATTGGAAATGGTATCATTTCTTTGTCTCACATACGCTACACTCGTACGGGTTGACTGCGCACTCCAAAATAACAAGCGAACATACTTCCCAAGGGTAAGGCGCGCTGTAAATCTATTCGTAGTCAATTTATTAGTTGATCCCCTCAGAGGCCTTTTATATGAAAACAGACTGGACGTTTCACATCACAAGGTACAATTTCGTCTGACTTGAAAACAACATTTGGGAATCCGGAGGCACCTATTATGTTACCCATGCCAGCCGTGCATCGGGGTATGCCCGTGGAAACATTTTTTGCGTTTCTTTGTTCGATTTTGGAAGAATAATTTTATACACCATGGATTTAAGAGGATCACGCATTCACTGCATTCATCTCGCACCTGACATCTCTGCAAAGGGCTGACCTGACATAAAATGCCTGTGATGCTCTTTGATAGAGGATCGTTCGCATGTGTGATACGGGCTCCTACGATCGTTGTTGCTTTGTCCGGTCGTTGTCGTCGCTTGTGATTGCGTATTGCTTGAAATAGGTTTACTTACTTCGGATGAGTCTTATTAGCATTTACCTATCTAATATTTGCATCGCGTTTCGTAAAGATACTAAGATAAAATGTTTTTTGTACAAAATTGTAAAATTTTACAATTTCATCGTAGTAAGCACTAGTAAATATTATTGTTATCTTCACCCGTTGCCTGTTCCTTTTTACATAAGCGGTCATCGAATCAAGGTTACAGAAAATGTATTAGCAATTCTTATTGAGGCTTTTTGCGCTGTTCAGAAAACGTGTGTGAGGCTCTCTACGGTGATGTAGTGTCGATCACCGTACTACTTACACCTAATAATATTGTATCATTGAACTTTATTTTCAGTAGTTTAGAGTTCAAATGTGAACGCCAAGTCGTCAATGGTATTAAATTGGACTTTTATGTCGCCACAGTCTATGAATTTAAAGAAACTGGTATGGCTCTTATACAATATTCACTTTTGTTTGTACCTATCTTATGTTGCTTAGCGTTAGTTCTATATGGCTGTTCAGCTAGATATTATAATAATATGATTAAATTGCATCGGGATATGGTATATCCGGGAATAGATAAGTTAGGTAGGTAGGTAAGTACGTACGGTACGTCAGATACATGTTCTTTGAAGAGTTCTGTAAGCCAAGTGCAAACCATAAGATGGGCCAGAGAAGTTAAAAAAATTCAAGTCAAATTCAATTTAGATAAGATTATTAATACCAACCTCAATTCTAAAGATAACGTGTGCTTGAACTAGGTTCAACCTGTGTATCTCATTGTAATAGGTATGTAAATGTAATGTATAATGAATGATAAATCATAGAAGCTAGTTAATCATAATCATACTTAATAACATTTTTATCTCTAAAGTGGATTGACGTCACATTGATCCATAGTCTGTTGATTGACCTTAAATCGTGTCATTCTGCAAGGATAGATCTAGAACAATTAGTTGAGGTAAAATCAACACTAGATGCTGATTTATGTTGATTTTTGATGAATTAATAAGTGCTTACCTCTGAGATTTGTTTACGCTAGGTACCTATTATGATTAGCCATGTAACAGTGTCTCTATCAATTCCACCTTATACCTTATGGTCATCAAAAACGGCAGGGGAATAAAATCCAACTATGAATCGATTTTCATTCCACCTTGACTCGACTCGAATTGGAACAAATAAATACATACATATCTAATAATATTATGCAGATTCACATTGATATGAAATCATTGAGATCCAGCCGTAGCTATTTTTATGTAGCGTACGTATTATAAGAATCGAAAGAATCAAAACACACCACTCTGTCTACCTACATACACCTCAGTCAATTAGGTATTCATCATCTTTGTATATTTTTTACGCGTGGCGTGACAATTGATATGCTGCGTAAAAAAACCGGGATTGTTAATAATAACAAAATAAAAATTTTGAAAAACCCGCGTCGGATATAATAAATAGTAGGTAATCGTAAAAGGATGAAATAATTTTTGGAAAACCCCCGACTAAATGGAATTGAAAAAGACAATTAGATTATAATTACAATTATAGCTTCCTTTTTTCACCTATCCATTAATACAAAGCCAAAAAAATCCGTCGGGGGGGCTGCAGACAACAGGTTAATCTATACGTTTATTCAATTGTAAATTCAACATTTCAGTTAGTTCTTTGTTTCTATTATTTGACTATGTGAGATAATCTTTATACCTAGTCATTTAAATTCAGAAACCTCAACCTCAACACTTCAACAGCCTAGATTGATGATTATCTCATGGGGGTAATGGCCATAATCCCCACGCTGGGCATGCGAGTTGGGAATCGCATGTTCCCGCCATGGGGATTATGGCCATTATGTTGATATCCCTTAGTCGCCTCTTACGACACCCACGGAAAGAGATGTAGTGGTGCAAATTCTAATCCAGCGCCACACTTGTACCGGAAAATTCTGAAAATAGATGGTAATTGGCAATGGCAGCCCCCCCGACGGATTTTTTTGGCTTTGTATTAATGGATAGGTGAAAAAAGGAAGCTATAATTGTAATTATAATCTAATTGTCTTTTTCAATTCCATTTAGTCGGGGGTTTTCCAAAAAATATTTCTTCCTTTTACGATTACCTACTATTTATTATATCCGACGCGGGTTTTTCAAAATTTTTATTTTGTTATTATTTCAAACTTTTTAGAGATTTTCTACTTTACTTACAGCCGATTTTTCGAACGCAGATCATCCTTTTCATTAATTAATCAGTGGTCAAGTCTCTTATCAAGTGTATTTTATTTTTTAACAAGTCAGATATAATACACGCACATTCCTCACTTGAGATGTGCATGAACTTCAGTTGCGTTTGAATACTCGGAAGTTTAACTTTCTGAAACTGAACTGAGGGAGTTTGACGACAGTATCGAGACGTCTCATTTTCCCATAGATTTTAGTAGGTACAGCGCCCCATCTCACCAGTCACCACGTATCGTGCGGACAGGGAACTACGCAAATCCCATACAAATATGAGACGTTACGTTCACGTCTCGTTATTATCGTCAAACAGGCTTTCTTTTTGGTAAGTTTAGAAATCGTTGCGTTTTGTTTCACAATAACCATCAAAACCACAAAGAGGCACAAAAAATCAATTGTGATAGTCAGGTTGATAAGGTAAAGGAACGTTTTTCGCCTAGATAAATGTGTAGAGTAGACCATAGACAAAATCCTACTCACTCAAGTAAAGATTTTGCTAGTGCAACTAGCTAAGTAGCATCAGAGTTACGTTCTATAATAACAATTTACTTGAGCAGAGATTCTAAGCTTGAATTGAACTCACGTAATGACTGCGTAAGTAAAGCTTGGGGCTAATACAATACGGGCCTTAGTAACGCAAGCTGAGTGCACCTGAGATTAGTAGTATACCGACCGACAGGAGCGCGGTCTTTTTTATTTTGATTATATCGCTGGTTAAATGCTAAAGTACCACATTCCAAAATAACACTTTTTTCAGGAGAGTCATTCAAAGTTTTCAAATTGGTTTTTCTTAATTTCCGTGCAAGTCTTTCTTTTAATATCTATGTGTTACCTATCAATCGACGCGTAATTTTAATTAGAATTTTAATGCATTTTTAGTTTTTCCATAATATTAACCCACAGTCTTATAAAACTAAATAAGTGACTTTAGCATATAAAAATTTATGTTTATGTTAATAAAAATATCAATAAAAGACCACACTTCATAAAAAAAATGCAGTTTTCAGTTTTTTACTTAGTAGTTTAAATCTAATTCGCACTATTTATTATTAAGTCTATGAAAACACTATATAAAATATCAAATAGAAATGTTAAACAGTCTCAAAAGTTAAAAATTATCACAAAAACATTTTTCGATCAATAAAAAACAAGAACAAAAAAGAAAAATTGATATTTCTACCAAAATAAATACTTCAAAATACCATCAACACACTTTAAACCTGACTCGAACTTAATATAAGACGAGACAACATTTTGACTACTAATTACCTAAAATTAACACAGATGCATTATTTAAGACATTCTAAATGTTGAAAATTCAGTCTGTATCTTGGATTAAAGTAATCCATAAAGGATATCATAAAATGCTTCGTAGTATTTTGGTATTACATTCTTTCGGATCAGCTTGATGATCTCACCTCCGTCTCTCCCTCTGACCCTCTGTCTTTGCTCGAGGAACTTTCGAGTTTTTGGACATACAATTTCTTTACTATTGCTGCTTCTCAGACCCAGACTTTAGTTGCCTCTTCTTCAACGTAGACACTGCTCTGGTATCTTCGTGTTCGTAAGATATTGACGCTGGGTGGCTGCGTATCAACGCTGGACGGATAAACCGCATCAACACTGTTGATTGCATATCAACGCTAGAGCTTCTTGGCAGCTCATGAATGTTGCTGTGCGCTATTATAATTCCGTCTAGCTTTAAATTTATTTCTGTTTGGTTCTATAAATTTTTCATAGGTGATGTTTAGGCGCTAGGCAAATGATTAAGTTCCCGTAAAAATTATGTGCAAAACAAACGCATTTCCAAAAAATAACACTTTAAAACATACACACAATGTAATAACAGTAAATTTCTCGTGCTAAGGTACCACATTTCGGAATGTGTTACCTTTGCACAAAAAATAATAATTGTATATTGACTTTGATTTATATGCAAAAGGACCACATTCCGACATATGGTTCTTTTGAATATAAATTTTAGTTAACGTACGTGTGTTCTCGCAGACCACTCAAACACAAATCACAAAATGGCTGCTTGGCTATGAAATTTGGCGCTAAAGTGGTTTAATGCTAAACTGCCACAACTGTTTTTTGGTCGTTTTTAATGCGAAAATGAAAAGTGTCTTTTTCTCATACCATAAAATGACTACCTTAAATCTCATTTTTGCAATAAAAACGATTTTCACGGTTTTTGATTTGTGGTACTTTAGCATTTAACCAGCGATATATCAAGAATAAATGTTTTATTTCTATCACACGGGGCGTTTCTCTTCATATTATTTAACAAGGAACACAGTGTCTAAGTCAATAAAGTCGGTCACCTAGCAACGCACCGCGTTGCCTAGCAACGGGGTGCTTTGCCAAACACAGATAAAAAGGTACAAAAGTACTTTTTTACAACGTAGATTACAGCGTCCCCTGGTGAGCAAACACCATAAAACTTTTCTAAAAACCATCGCCAATGAACCCCATCTACCTTTTACAGTATACTGTGTCTCAATGTCAACACAGATACTGTGTCGCCTTTATTGGCTGATATCACATGGGGGGTAGTGCCCATAATCCCTACGCTGGGCATCCGGGTTGGGGATCGCAGGTTGATGATATAATTATCCTGCAGAAGGCGCTGCTGCCCGCCCCTGGTAGATATCCCTTAGTCGCTTCTTACGACACCCGCGGGAAGAGTTGGGGTGGTGCATATTCTATGTCGCCGGCACCACACGGCGAAGTAAGAATCATCGCCACCAAATTTTGAACCCGAAACTGAAAACCGCACCTTAATCGGTCAAGCCGTTTTGGAGATAATTGGGAATATTGTAAATTGCACATACATACATACTACATACATACATACTTACATACATACAAACATCACACCCTAAATGCATATACCGTCTCCGTTCCGTCGCGGGTAAAAAGTACTTTTTTAAAACGTCGATTGCAGCGCCCTCTGGTGAGCAAACACCATAAAACTTTGCTAAGAACCATCGCCAATGAACCCCATACCTTATACTGAAAACTGTGTCTCAATCGAACAAACCGCTCTGGAGATATATGGCAACATTGGTTTTCACTAAATACACATATAACAGCGCCCCCTGGTGAGTGAAGACAATAAAAACTAGCTAAGAATCATCGCCACCAAATTTCGAACCCGAAACTGAAAACCGCACCGTAATCGGTCAAGCCGTTTGGGAGATAATTGGGAACATTGCATTTTGCACATACAAACATACATACATACATACATACATACAAACAACATCACACCCTAAACGCATATACCGTCTCCGTTCCGTCGCGGGTAAAAAACATGAGCAACATTAAATTTTTTCAGTTAGGTTACGTTTAGTAAGTTACCTATTTATACTAACTCACATTAAATATTGGTACCTAAATAACTATTACCTAAAACCTACCTGCTTTTTATTCAGTACAATTTCTTTCCGAATATGATTATCCATACCTATGTGAAAATGAAAATTTAAGGTTACCCAGTAATTTGTCAAAAATCTATTTATAAAAGCTAATTGGGTCGAGTTTGCAGTGGTTAACCAAACCACAGCATAACCGGTTTGAAGCGTGGGTGATAAACTTCGAGCCATTGTGGTTTACACGATTCAGTAAATTTATTGCTGTTACCTATTCATTATTGTCTAGTCATTATACTCAGACAGCTAGACTTATTTGTTTACGCCTTCGTTTACGCACAAAACATTATAATTACAATTTACAGCCACAAAAAATAACAATTTCATAATAATGTCAGCCTAAAATTTGATTGTAACATTTATAAAACAGCACAGCATTATATATAACATATAAGTAAATACAGAAAATCATACGAGCAAAACATGTAGAGCAAAAAGAAAAAGATACCCAACCTTAAAAGTATTTAAAACAATGGTAAAAGAATATTAGTAATTTAATTACGCTTACATTCGTAGTACACAAAACTACATTAGTTTGTAGGTATACGTAAATTCACCTTAACCAAATGTAACCAATGTACCTAAGCACAGAATCAGGGACTTCATTGAATTTATTTTAGAGATAAATTGGTTCAATCTGGCTACAAAAGTCAGTAGGATCAATTTAATTTCAATTATTAACTAGTAGGTAGCTGAATTAAAATCATTTACATTGCAAAATCTCATCTCATCATTTACATCGCACATCTTGCTTGAACTGAAAAATCACAATAAGTCCAAACAAAGTTCTTCACAAAGTCCAAATAAATAAATAAATAAGTTCTTTAGATATTATGTAGTTTCTTGTATTTTAAAGCTCTTCAGTTAAATTCTTTTACTAGTCCAACCTCCTAGAATCTACTAGAATCTTATCCCACTGCCATCAAAATCGGAGCTTGCTGTACAATACACCACTCAAAAAATCGTCAATCTGAATTCTTAGCTGAATGTCAGCCTATGTTGAAAATGTTCCCCTGTTGCACGCGTTGACCTGACTTCGATACACGAGCTTGTCCAAGGACACCCACCCACTCATGAATTCAGACTCAGACCGAATCGATATCATTCCCACTCATGAATCGATATCATTCTATAAATCGATATCATACCATGAAATACTAGCTGGAATTGTTTGTTTGTAAGACCTTCCCCCCTTATTTAAAAAAAAAACTGACTTCTTCTATTGGGTGACATTAGTCATCACATCAGTAATAGCGCTCTCAGAGACGTTATTGATTACTTATACTGTCACTTATTAAAGATTTTAATACGTAAACTTTACTTAGTGTCAGTTTCAGTAACCATTAACGTCTCTGAGTGCGGTGCTAAGAGTAAGAAATAAATAACATTGTATAATCATTGTTTTGCAGATTATTATGATTAACGGGGTCTTAGCACTTATCTGACTGGCAGCTTTATTCTTCTATGATCAATCATTGATTAGCTCGATTCGACTCTAATCATTTTATCGAACGGAAAACTTCAAATTCATTAGTGCTTGTGCGATCACATGCCATGCATTAGGTTCTTATCTGTGATATCCTTATATAAACTGTAATAGCGAAAGTTTGTGTCGATGGGAAAAGATTGTGCTAAGACAACGCGAAAACTAACAACTGTTATTTCGGACTACCGTTTATTTCATGTTGTTCCGGACCATGACATAATAATTAATATAGGCTATCTTTGTGTCCTGTAAAAATGCGTGCTAAGCCGTGGGTAGAAGTTAGTCCAGAATTCTTAAAAGTCTACAAAGACAACGGTAGCTTCGCCGTCAACAACATGGACATGTTTTCAACGTCTTATCTAAAAGTTCGTTGCACTATTACGCCATGATGCTACGAATATTTTGGCTTGACATGCTCAGAATTCATTGCTGCTTCTTTGCTGACTGATTTAATTATTTATTTACTTGAGATTTTGTAACTTTAGAGGTTATACCTATTATAAATTACCTAATATATATTTTACACTAACTTCTTATTGTTTGCCATCTTTGTGGGAATACAATATGTTTAATCGTTGAATATGAACAATTATCGTTGTGGGTTCATGAACAAAATCTTGCTTATTATAACTACACTAGAATTAAGTAGGCAGGTACTTTGTTTGAATATGCTAACAGAGACAAAATTATCGATGTTCCTACAAAACCATAATAATACCAAGTTAGTTAACAAAGCATCCATAAATAGCAAGCGATGGCGTACGCAACTATTTGGTTAACTCGAAAAAGTTAACCCAAAACCCTTCTTATTTCCACAATATAAACGTTCAAACCGAGCTGCACAACAAGTTTGACCAGATAAGTATCTTACAAATACAATCCGTATGATGTCATCGTCAAACACAGCCAGCACTGCTTAAACCTCACTCAGTGTGCGAGTTGGTTAGTTGACTTGAGATACAACACACACGAACACACAAGCGACGACGTAGGCACGTAACTTATTTAATCTGTGAAACAGCTATTTACGGAAAGTTCCATAGTTGTTTCCGAGTTTTAAATTTTAAATCTATAATAATGACGGCCCTTACCGACTACTGAATAGTTTTTCATATAAAATCTGGCTTCCATGAGTTATCTGATTATTATTCTTATCCTTAACCAGTTCTTCGTTTTTTTATAGCATAACAAGTTAGATCGCTATAAAAACAGCCTATCCATCTGTTTGATTACCTTTGCTTATATTGGCTATTCGGTCAAGGATTTTGATGTGGATTAAAGATTCGGATGGCTTTAGCCAGTCAGCCAGTAGTACCTATAGGTACTATACCTAGTTAAGTAATGTAAGGCTTAGGCGTACATAAAAAAATATTTTAGGGACCAAACAAACAAACTTGCGCTGCATTTTGCTTGGGTACCCATACCTACGTATACCTCCATTACCTACTACATAAATGATTAATTTTGATTGTGTGTTTAGATAGGTGCCTGTTGTGGTGCCTGTGTAATTCTCTACGGGAGTGACACGACACGGGTATTAGTCATGTTGACAAATCTCCTTTAAAATAAATAAATAAGAAATAAACTTGCGTTTCTTTTATTTATAACTGGATAAGGTAAATCGTTAGATCGATCTTTAGAGTTTATTCATTCTGACATTTGAATTTGTCTGGATAAAAGTACCCATATATTTTTTATCTATGGTTGGTTAAAGGTCGACTTTGGCCTTCGATGATGCGTGAGTTGTCAAATATGTAAGTAGGTATGCTACTTTCTCCGTGTCATCATTTTCATCATCTACCTCCACTCCACTCCACCTTTTTGATGTTATATTATACTACCTAAACAAAGTATAAACCAAAAAAATAAGTAGGTACCTAGATATTACCTATGCATGGCCCGTGAGCCACCTCCGATCGTCACACAAAACAAGATCCGTGGCTGAATATGATGAAATATATAAATATTATTGCAAATCCAGAACATTAACATATTATCTTGAAATACATACCTATCTGTAAACCAGAAAAGCACAACATTGGGCAAGATGATAGGGATTGATAACCTGATGCCAACGCACGAAGACCAAGAGATAGCAGATGAAATGGTGCAAATCAAAAAAAAGACGTGTGGCACTCGGGGACTGCCGCGGTAAAGCTATTGCAATGCCATCTAGAGGCGAGTTGCTGAACTAAAGAGACAAACGTCAAGGTTTTTTCGTTACGGAATTTCTGGATTCGGTCCCCGCGCTCAAGGCCCGCGATAGAAGCTATGCAATAGCTTAAAAACAGATTACTTACGGAGATAGGTATAGGTATTTAATAAATAGTAGTACCTACTCGTTCGATTAGGTACCTATACCTACACTCATATCGAATGATATAGGTACCGAGGTATGCTTTTGTAATGTAAACAAAACATTCATAAGAAATAAAAAAAAAATGCCTACCTACCTAATATTTGGATCCACTGTGTTTACTTACGATGATGCCTAAAACTATAATATCAAAATCCAGTTTAAACTGCGCAGGCCGTCAACATGTAGTTGATAAAGAGGCCAAAGTTGAAACATAAATATCCATCTACAAAACAATCAGACATAAGCATAAAACCTTTTTTATGTTATATGTCCAATAACTTAAATAAGTTATAAAAAAGCGAGGGTAACTTAGCTTTTGAGATAATTAGAGTATGTGCTGAACACGCTACAAACAAAATAACTGTAAAAGATAAAAAAAAACTGGGTGGGTTATTTGTAGGAGTTAGGAATCGATAAATGTAGGAATGAAGATCTTATAGCAGACAGAGCCAAAATTAAAAAAAAATATTAATAAAATTAATAGGTAAATTATTCAAAAGTGTCGGAAACAAGAGCTTCAAGGACCCTAAATTCCTCACTTGGTAGCAATTTCTATATGAATACGGATAATAAAATACAAGGTAACTACTTACGTAAAATCTCTGCTTTGGTTCTGACCAAAATAGGTACTTTTGAGTATTCTGATCAGCTGACCTTTGTCGTTAAATGGGTCGTTACTGCTTCGATTTATGTTTCTTACAAATCGTTCAGAGTATCTGCCATGGATCAAGGAAGGCACTATTATTAAATTCATTTAACGTTGATATTTTTGTCTGTGGAATACTCTGGTCAGTTCTATTATTCTAGTCGGTAGGTAACCAATTTGCAGAATTTACTGTGGTGTAAGCAAGTACCCACTAGGTATCATGTAGTGTAGGTAACGGAAGCCATGTTGATAAACTTCGACATGCATGTGATGTTGGGTCTAGTCTCGATTGTATGCAGTTAGTGCAACATTGTTGGCTGAATGCGCAACATGCTTTATGTTTGCCTTCCTTGACCCTTTTATCCGTTGTTTTGTTACTGCTTCATCTGGTTATTGTTGGTTCTTGCTGGTTAAGAATTGATGATCTATCTCAAGAGTTTTTAAATATCCCGTTTTATCCTTTGGGTACGGAACCCTAAAAATGATTTTGATTTAATGAAATAAAAAGAAAACACCTTTCGTGTTGAAGAACCATAAAAAAATTAACAGAATTTAGTCATTTATTATGTATGTCCCATTGGTCGATTCGCTTACTCCCATCCCCTCTGTTCTGTTGAGTAAACTTGAGAAGATTTTTTGACAGAACAGTAGTTCTGTCAACTTGATATTTTCCCATTAGTTCTACCCACAAAACAAATGGGAATACAATTCTAACTTGTTCTGTTGATCTGAGTGGTATGAGCATGAGTGGACAAAAAATTGAAGTGAATTTGAGTCAATTGCACCCTATTTTTTGTTTGATAGTAATAACTATTTATCAAGCTGGATCTGTTCTGCTGTGATTCAAACTACATATTTACTTGTCCATGCAATCAATTGTCAAGTACAGGCACTTGATTGCGTGTACCTTACCTAATCCCGCCTGATCTAGCCAGAAAGAGGATCGACTTCAAGAAATACCAGAAATACATAATGTAGGTTGAATGAAAGATCCTTCCGAAAATATGCTAGTGGTTTCTTTTTAATTTCTTCCACTTGTGGAAGAAATTAAGTGAAGAGAATATCAATAACACCATATTATTTCTTTTTTGATTTTTGGTAAAATTTGTCTTTTTGTAGTGCTTATTTTTTATGCTTGACTTCTGACTCCACATAAGTGCGAGTCGGACTCGCGCAAACGAAGGGTTCCGTACTGTATCTATACAAACGGCAATCATGTCTGTTTTATGGGATAACCTTAAATATTTATTTTATTCTGTTTTTTAGTACCGTAGAATGGGGTGGCTATGTGCCACATTTCAAGGTTATTTAGTGCTAGCAAAGCCAAAATAAGTTATTTTTTAGGAAAATAGATCAGATAATGCTCTTTATATATTTGTTTACATGTTCTTTATCTCGCCACTAATAAATGAACCATACTTTGGACAAAAAATGAAAAAAAAATGTGGCACATTCTCACCTGACCACTGGGGTGAGAATGTGCCACTTCACAGTTCCCTTCATATCTCTTTACATTAATGAAATGGCACGTTGACACCTATCTGTACTTCGAAAATGGTCCACCAGAGAACTTTAAAAAACAAAAAAAATAATGTTGCCATCAAAAAATCACAAATAAGGACGATTTTTTCTGCGTACTCGTATCAGGTCAGGCACAAAACTTAGTTTGCCCTTGAGTGTCGATCTCCGCGCGACTGGGCCCTGCTGGAGGAAAATAAGTTATAGTGCTAAATTCCTCATAAGATGTGCAGGAAATTTTGAAAATATAGCATTTTATAGTAGTAAATGCTACGTTTTCAAAATTTACGTAGGTACTACATTGAAGTACTCACGTAAATATTGCAAATATAGCATTTATATAGGTTTAAAAAAGAAACTGTTGAGAGTTAACGTACCTACGTGATGACCTAGTTAAAAACGACACTAAATAGAATGCAACCTGGACGTTAAAATGCGTTATATTTCAAAAAAAACTTTATATTTCTTATTTTTGTTGAAATGTTTCTTCTGTGTAGTTTTTGTAAGGCCTGGCCCCAACCATACGTTTTTAATGCCTTGGCACTAAGTAAGCACTGAAATAATAAAAAAAACAAGATTAATAGGATTCTATTCTAATGGTATGGCAACACAGTCAATTTTTAAGCGGTAAATTTGTGGCACATTGTCACCTGCGAAGTTTCGATATTTTGACAAAACTCTCGTATTTCAGTAGAAACAAAACATAATCTTATTGATTTACATTCATTCAATTGCCAATAAAATATACAATAAGCATAACATACCTCGATTACGACAGCTTCCGTAGATTCAGCTGGACAACATAAAGTTTACACCTGATTTTAAATTCGTCCGCTTTGTCTAAAAACTTCTACAAACTGAATGACACTGATAGATGAAAGTAAATGTTTTGCAAAATGAATTAGAGATGGGAAAATGTTTTTAAAATCGATTAATCGAAGAAATAATCTCTATAAGTCAAAGTAGAAAAAGAAATCGACAATTGTCTTGCCGATGACCCCCGCGGCACATTCTCACCTGCCTGGCACATAGCCACCCCATTCTACCGGTATTTGTTGTTGTTAAAGCCACAACAGAAATAAATCATCTGTGAAAATTTCAATTGTTTAACTATCACGGTTCATGAGCATGAGATACATACAGCCTGGTGTCAGTGGGACAGACGACGGACGGACAGCGAATTCTTAGTACTACCAAAGGGTCCCGTTTTATTCTTTGGGTACCGAACTCTAAAAACCGATTTAACTCATTCACTGCCCAGCTCTGCGGTACGACCCGCAGCGCAGGGGCGCGCCGCGCCGCCGCCCGCAGCTACACGAGGCTGGAGAGGAGCACCTGCGTCTTGGGCCATAAAGGAGTTAGAGCTCTGTGTACTTCTGTTTAATTCCTGGACTAAGCACGTACTGTAGCCAGATTAAAATTGTTTGTTTTGAAAATTTATACAGCGTTCTTTTTTTAAGATAAAATAACATTAGGTATATCAATTCTGTACCTTACCTACCTACCTACTTGTAAACTAAGATAAAATATGGCCACTCAGTCTATATACCTAGGTAGATAGGAAGAATGAAACTTAAAGTATTAATGAGTTCTTATCATATAGGTACGGTAACGTTACATCATCCATAACATCTGTGCGGTCATGTGATAGAAAATACCATAGTTTATTACTTGGAGCCGGCATTGCTTGAGGTATAGGTGGGTATATCCATTCCCTGAGTAAACAATAAAATAGCATACCTACATAACAAAGGTAACATTAGACTCGATGATAAAAATTATCAGATAGGTAGAGATTATTTTGAAAACAAGCTAATTTTACAAAATCATGAAACACCTTCATGGTCATCGCATGTTTGATTTAGTCAGGTACCTTCATGCTTACCTTTGTGATTATAATTATAAGATAGATTAGTAAAAAATATTGAGACCAGCGAAACTCAGTGAGGACCAACCAACTTTAAAGTTTTTTAAACTTATGCGATCAGAACACATTATTATAAATATTCACGGCTATTTATCTGCAATAGCCGAGCACATAGTAGACTCAGGACCCAATCACCGGATTGAACTTATAAACCGCAAGTTATCTACAATGAAAGGCATTACTACAAGAGAATGGTTCGGGAAGCAATTGAAATTAAGAAATACTCTAATTTCAATCGTGAAGACGGTTTCAGACTCTCTGCCTCGTGGAATCCAGTAGTAGCTAAGTGTACTCGTAGACCGGTTTCTCAGTGCATCGCGGACACGGTTAGTGTAGTGTGTCGTCCGAGTGTACAGATGGACATCCCTATTTTAGAAGATCAAGTGAGGGTAGTTGCAAAAAATGCAGCCCCCGCTTCGCAAAGGCGGTAGCTCCAGTACTCCAGTCATCCCGAGACCACGACAAAGTGTACACCTGTTGAAACGTCGGCGAAAATAGGTAAATAAACGCGATAAATACCCGTGAATATTTATAATAATAGGACCAACTTTAATATTCAATACCTACGTTATTTCTATTAATATATCAATATTATGTATTTAACAACTAGCGACCTACCCCGGCTTCGCATCGCACCCGTGTGAAAGATAGACCTTGAAAGTGGTGATGTTACACAACGTTCAGTCTGTGGTCTTTGAGAAGGTAGTTTTCGGGTAGGTAGGTAAAAACTATATTTCAATGATAAATATTGAATTTATTGATCTGATGTTATTTTTATGAACTAAAGACTATTTTTTCTTCAAAAACTTTGCTGCATCATTGTAGGTAGGTACTAGGGTTTGGTCCCGGGAATTCCCGGTTCCGAAATTCCCGGGAATTCCCGAAATTTTTGGCCCATTTAAGAACCGGGAAATCCAAATTCATTTCCCGGGAAATTTCGGGAATTTCGGGAAATTTATATACTAATACCGAAACGACATAACTTAATATATTTTATTTCGTCTTATAGCATTTCAAATATATCGGGTACCTACGCGGTACTGGGCAGGGTTGACATGATTATCTCTTATTTTCAATCAGTAATTATTTTTCCTGCAACCAAAGAGTAAACAGCATTCACCAAAATGACTCTGAAAAGTTCGACTAGTGTTGTCAGGATGCAGAACGATATATCAGAGCCCCTCCGAAATTTCGGTGGTCCTTGTCAAGGACGTTCTTTCATTCCTAGTCTTCAATATAGACTTGACAAGTGCAGAAAAACTCAAAAATTTAAATGAACGATTCCTTTGAAATCAGTTCAAGTTCCGGGTTATGCCGATGATTTGGATCTGATAGGGCGAAATTTACTGCCATGAAACATGCTTACCACGCCTTGTAATAAGAGTCAAGAAAGGCAGGAAAAAGCTAAATTAAACGTAGTCACCTTCTGTGTCCAAATTGGTGTTACCAATAGTTATACAAGCTTCTCATTTTCATTTCATTTTTTATAACTATTGGTATAGTTCGACCGAAACCGCTGTACCGCTCCTTAGGAAAGTGCGGCGAGGTGGGGACCGGGGAAAAAAGAGCAAGAGTACACATGAGATCGATATTGTCGGATAGCTCTTCGGATATCGGTAGGTAAACGAAAATATGTTTATATTATGTAACGATTATATTTTTCTATAACTAAATTTTCTACAGATATTTTGACATAGATTCTACTTCAATTTCATCTTCCGCTTCGCCATTGGAAGTTGAATTGGAGTCATTCTGCAAATTTATTATTAATGGATCGATAATAATATTAAATCTACTATCGCGATCACTTTTACATTCAAAGCTTTCTTTGATGGTCTTGGCATCACGAGATAGCGCTCCCCCATCTTTTCATATTTATCTCGTGTGCATCTGACATACAGTACGGTACAAAAGCTACCTATCGCCGCCGTGAGCGTTGACAGCATACTGATGGATCTCAGCGACCGACGAGGGCCTATATTTCCCCCCCCGTCTCGCCGCGCGCATACCTCAGGAGCGGTACAGCGGTTTTGGTCAAACTAGAACAGCGTTTATCTTCTTGGCTCACGGTAGCCTATACAAACAAGGTGGACGTGGAAATCAATAGAACAATTCAAGCCGCTAATAGATTCTTCTTCAACCTTTTCAAATATTTACGCTTTAGGTTGATCTAGAAGATCTAAACTACTCATTTACAAAACGCTACAACGTCCAGTTCTTACGTAAACCTCGAAAATGACTTATGGGTTCTAACCAAGAAAACCGAAAGACTCGTGTTTGAAAGAAATATACAAAGACGAATCTTCGACGCTGTACCTGGATGCTGACTACTGGTGGCAAACCATCAGGTTTGCCACAGTATCAGTCTTCCAGGGGGTCGTCGGCCATCAGGCCGATGACCCCCTGGAAGACTGATACCCAGGTGGGTCGATGGAGTTCAACAACGCTGATCCATCATCAATAAAAAAAAAAAAAAAAAAAAAACAAGACCTAAAGGCAATTTCAGTGTCCGGCTGGCAGTAAAAAAAAGCCAAGAATAGGAGAGAATGGCGCATTTTACCAGATCTAAGCCCACCCGCGGCTATAGAGTCAGGGTGGTAAAGATGAATGGAAACAGTCCAAAATGTATAAGAGAGTGCCCAAATCAAGCTTCCGTGTGCATGCATAATGTACCTCCATTTTGAAGAAAAAATCTTACGTACTTTAAGTGATTGAACCTTAAGGTGGCCACGAACGTCTTCCAAATCTCAGCGGCCGGCCCATGCGGATTTGTTGTTGTTTCACGTCGAATGAAATGGGGCGCGCTATGAGTGAGAAAGCGCATCTAACCATCAAATACAAAGCTGTGGATGTGTGTGTGTGTGTGTGTGTGCGCTCGTGCCCAGTGACGGCACAGAATAGGTTCTAATTAGTACGTAGTCGGTTGATGCAATCATTTACAAAATAGGTAGGTACCTATAATAGGATAGGCAAGTATACTGGTCTACCAACTACTAACTTTATTTTTGTGACATGTTTGAGACTTTTTGGCGGAAACTTGACGAGTAGGTATAGGTACCTAACCTATACCTACTCATCAAGCTTCCGCCAAGTTAAAAAGCACTCGTTAGGTAGGTAGGTAAGGTACCTACCTAACGTGTGCTTTTTATGTTATGAACAATATTCCAATTGTTTTTTTCATGTATTTTATACTTACCTAGGTACTTAGTTCCCACTCCCACCTACCACTACGTAGGTATCAAATCAATCAAGTGTAGGAAGGTAGAGATAAACCAGATGGGGCGTGCATTTTTACAAAAGTTTATCCGTAGGTACTACTAAATAAAGGTACCTAACCACCCTTACTTACCTACCCAGTGTTTTTGTTTCTTTTGGTTTTTTCCCTACTGGCTGAAATTTTGCATACAGGTAATTCTAACTTCAACGCGTGCGAAGCCGCGGGGAGCAGCTTATAAATAAAAATGCATCGCCGAACGACTGCACCAAATTGGATAATTCTTTTTGTTTTATAATATATACTGCTAGATAATCTCGTGTGGATTATCCAGCATTATTTATTTATGTGTTCGTTATTGTTAGGACAAGGTTTGTAAAGAAGAAAAGTTAAAAAAAAATTATATATTTTTAATCTCAAAGTGAGTGAACTAGGGCAGAACGAAGTTCGCCGGCCCAGCTAATTACCGGAGGCGGGCAGCAGCCCCTTCTGCTGAACAATTCTGTCACCAAACTGCGATCCCCAAACCGCATGCCCAGCTTGGGGATTATGGGCATTACTCTCCATGAGATAACAGCCAATAAAGGTGCTTATCAGGGGGAGACCTGCGTCTGTGGACCAATATAGGCTGTTGAGGTAATAATTTACTATAGTTTGACCGAAACTCCTGTACCGCGCCTGAGGTATGCGCGCGGCGAGACGGGGGGGAAAGTCGTAAGACGCACACGAGATAAATATCCAAAGAGCGCTATCTCGTGATATCAAGACCATCATTTTTAAAGTGGCCGAAAGAAAGCTCTCAGCACTCTTGCTCTTTTTTTCCCCGGCCCCCACCTCGCCGCACTTTCCTAAGGAGCGGTGCAACAGTTTCGGAAGACTGTAACGTAGCACACTGCTACTTCTCACTCTGTCTTCTTTTATTGACATAACTCAGAGTGAGAGAGAGCACACAGCTGTCAACATTATTTTCCATAACGTTTTGCGAAAGACTGCAGGCATATGCTGGACGCGGCAAGCTGAAGATAGGGTGCTATGGCGCTCATTAGGGTAGGCCCAGGGCCGGATTTACCATAGAAGCTGAAAAAGCTAAAGCTTAGGGCGGCGAAACTAGGGGGGCGGCAAAATTGACCCCAAAAAAAATTAAGGTTGCGGACACGAGGTGGGGTGGCGGCGGCGGCAGTAGCCGCTTTCCCCACTCTTGCCGCCTTGGGAGGGCCTGCTGCTGCCGCTTCGACTGCCTTCGTGTCCGTTCGTTAGGTACTTAATATACATTATAATAGTATACTAAAAAAAATTGGTAAGTAGGAAAAATTACTAAACATTATAATTATTTAGAATATGGTATTATTTATGTAAAAAAAAACAATAGATATTGTGTTTACTAATGAAGTTTCAATTTGAAAATAGAAATTAATAATTTAAGTACGTATTAGACATGTGCACCGTTGCTCATTTCACCGGCGGCGGCGGCGCCCGGCATCGAATTGATTGGCGAGGGCGGTGTCATCAGCGTAATCGGCGCGTATGTGAAAATAAGTAAAAGACGCCTAAATCCTTACTGAACTTTTAATTAACCACTCATATCAACAGTGGCGAATTGTCCACAGGCAGGAGTAGCAAAAGCTACGGGCCAAAATAATAAAAGTTTAAAACATTTTATGTTCTAAAACTATTGCAGATACTCATTGCTATTTAAGCAGTCCTAAATCTTTCAAAAACATCTTCACAAAGCACCTTTAGCATCATCCAGCGCAAGTCGACTTGTGTTTCATTTGACGCACCACTGTACATTTTTGGATGCATACCTACCTGGAATGTTTTTAGTTGGTAGCTCTGCGCCAAAGACAGATTTTAATAAGTAGTTATTTTTAAAAACCTTTACAATAAATCTTACAAAACTTTTATTTTTACTTTATTTCTAGAGCTGCTACCATTCTTGTCTTAGAAGCGAGTAAAAAGTTTTTTAATACAAAAGAATTAGTCTCAATCAGATTCAGATTTGTGCAGTTCACTTTGCTCACCATTGTCTTAGCTATTTTATTTGCTGATTGCCGTACCCAAACTTCTCATATGTTTTTTACCGATCGCCCCGCTCGCCGTTCTTATTTTGTGTTTGTTTCATTCATTATTGCTAGAAAAGTGTGCCTACAAGTCGTTTATAGATAGACGTTCACTAAAATCTTAACAAAAATAAACGCTTTTTTTCGCGTTATGTGGCTATCTTTTTTTTTGCCAGCAGCTGTAAAAGTCTGAAACTTGTGTGCAATTTTGCTTTTCTTGGTCTTAGATACGAGTTAAGCTAGCTGGAACGTTGAATGGAGCATGTGAGTAAACAAAATACGACACAAATAACAAAATCTCACTTGCTTGGCGTCGAGTTTCAGATATAATTGTAAGCAATTTTTATTCAAGGGAGGATCTAAAATCGACAAGTAATGTAAATTACGTATAAAAGGACGCACCAACAAAGTGAATTTTAGATTAAGTATGGGCGGTTTATTTACGTTTATGCCTCATTCAAAATGGACATGCTATAGGTAAATAACACGTAAATTTTGCGATAACATTTGCTTCCGCCTTTTGCCTCAAATTCGATCAAATTTCAGTTCTTTCTTACTACTACAAATAAAATGTACCTAAAAGAACAAAAATGTATCTTTCCGCCTGCCGGTACTAAAACTTGCCCTGGTTTAAAGTAACTTTGCACAAATTTTCATTTTTGAACTAACGTTAAATTTGAAACAGTAATGAATTCAATGGCCCCCAGTTCACATTTTGCTACGGGCCCCGCGCTGGCTTAATCCGGCCCTGCATATCAACAATATTTGGCACGCTTGCATCATAGCATAATAGACGTGACATCAAACAAATCACATCTTTAATTATGACCGACAATTAATTACATTTGTAAAATCTAAATTTCAAAAACTTAAAAACCTCTACGTCATGGCGACAAACTAAATCAAACCACATAGTACAATAAAATGTCAAGTGCGATTCGGACTTGAGCACCAAGGGTTTCGTATAATTGTAAGACCTGGTTTCTTGCCAAATATCAAGATTCTAGCTCAACGGGAAGTAGGTATAGGTACCTCTAACTATAGTGATTGGACTATGGCTTGAATAAAATATTTGTTTTTTGTGAATAAGCTACAAATTAACAAATTTTAGTCCTAGATTTTACATGATTCACTTGTTAACTTCAAAATATTCGGACATAAACGGTTGTAACGTTTGATCGCGTTGACATAGAAGTTTTATTTATATCACGGCTTCCAGAGGCTATAACCTTTGAGTTTTTTGAGACCAAGTACGAGCAACTTTTGGATATTTTGACGTTGACAGGTGCATGGTTACCAGTATCTGGCCTTACCTAACCTACTTATCTTCCTTAGCCCACCACACCTTATAAGTAGTGTAGTAAAAACAAACCTTTGCTTTGCTTTTCTTAACTTAAAATTAAACCCAAAAAGTTGTAAAAATAATGCAAAAACAATATTTTTTCCTAAAATAATTGATTTTGTTTCAAAAAACTTCAAACCGAACCCGGTTTGAATTATATAGTTTTTTCATTAATCCCATAGTCGTAACTGGACGAAATTAAAATAGGACCACAATCAAATAAAACAGAACATGAAAATCGGACCACCCAGTCAAAATTATAATAATAATAATGTTGGACAATTCACACAAAATTAACCAGCCCCAAGCTAAGCAGAGCTTATGTTATGGGTACGTAATACAATACACTACATACATGGATATATTTTTTTTTGTACATAGAAAACATCCAGAACGCCCTGAACAAATATCTGCAGATCGTACAAATATTTGTCTCGAGGCGGGAATCGAACCCGCAACCTCCTGCGTAGCAGGCGGACCTTCGCCCACCGCGCCACAGAGGTCGTCAGAATTATTAGGTAAGAAACTTTTAAAAAAATACGGTCGAATAGTGAACCTTCTCCTTTATTTGAAGTCGGCTATAAAATAAATTTACGTTATTGTGAACAGTGTATCTAGTTTTAGAAAACTTACACAGAAGTCGGTAGGAGCGGCAAAAAATTTAAAGCTTTGGGGCGGCAAATGTGTAAATCCAGCACTGGGTAGGCCTATGTCCATTGCTGGACTAATATAGGCTGATGATGATGATGATAATTTATCGTTAGAGGAACACTAGAAATACGCCCTCAGTCAAAATTTATAATGCCTAACCATTGATTGATTTAAAAAGGGCGCGTTTTTAATAAATCAATGTGCCTAACTATCACGATTCATAAAATGCAGCCCGCTGATAGACAGGAGGCTTAGTAATAGGTACAAATTTTGAGACCCTTACGCGTACAAAACCCTAACAATATCATCAGCCCAGAACTGATCTTCCTTCGTTCTATGCTATCCGTCTTCATTGATACTTTTTGGATAGGTATCCTCGCATCAATTTTATAAGCCTCTTGTTATTACGTCCGTTGCCATGGGGATCATGGAGATAAATTATTAGTAACTAGCTTTTACCCGCGGCTTCCCACGCTCTATTCAAGTAGCCTAAGTCCGTTCCCGGGATACTGTTTACCTCCCTGCCAAATTTCATCAAGATTCGTTCAGTCGGGAACAAAATGTCCATTCTATGTCCGTTTCCTGGTTCTAAGCTACCTCTCCACCAATTTTCAGCCAACTCGGTTCAGCCGTTCTTGAGTTATAAATAGTGTAACTAACACGACTTTCTTTTATATAAATAGATAAAGATAGATTAGTGAAATTATCATGAGAAGAGGATGTTTTAGATAGGTACTACCTACTTTTATGTTTCAAACTTTAGACAGTAAAGAAAGAATTATTAAACTTCGATCAGACTTGGCGAAGATGTCACCCAAAATGTAGTTTTTCTGAAGTAGGTAGGTAGGTACCTACCTATTTGGTTGTTTTTTAAGCTTGACGGGATAAATACTAATCCTTCGATTGTAAAACTTTTATGTGATCAATTCAGGACCATTTTCTATAAAACAGCAAAATAATTCGGTCCATAATCCATAGTAGGTTAGATAGGTAGCTTAGCTAGGTACCTATTTACTGGATGGGTCCATTTTTGCTGGTCATTTGCAAGTATGTTCGTAGTTTACCAAGTCAAAGGCAAAATCCAAATCCAATACACAGGCCAAGTCGTAAGTTTTCTAAATAGAAATTATAGGTACCTACCTAGGTATCTCGTTTGATTACGTCTAAATAAGGCAAAATACTAATACGTGTAGCAGAAATAAATAACTAGCACAGAATAGCCGACGACGCCCGACCGACTACGAAAAGATTCGTCGCCGCGTCGTCGGTCGTCGTCATCGCATCGTGTCGGCTATTCGGCGATGTTCGCCTTTTTTCGGAATTTCGCCCCCTGCGCGCCGCTTCGCCCCCCGCGTGCGAGCGAGCGGTTGCAGAAACTAGAAGGAATTTCACCAATTTTTGATAGTTTTTCGTACTTCCCGATTCATTTTGAAGAAACGACTGATTTTAGAAATATTTTTGATTATTTCTAATTGTGAATATATTTAGGATGTCTGCAGCGTGACAGATTTTCGAATAAAGGTGTCTATCATGCATAAAAAATAGCTTGAAAATGACTCGATTTGGTGGTCAAAACATGGCAAATTAGTTTCGCTCTCATTTAAAGATCATAATGTTTTTTAAAAAACGAAAAAACTACAGACATGGCTATTTGTCATCCGATTATGTATGAAAAATTTCAATACGATCGGGGACGTAGTTTCCAAATGGAGCGGGAAGTACGTTTGTATGGGGGCTAAGGTATCCGTTCTGTCCTTAAATTGAATCAACCTTTCGTAATAAATCTTTGAACTGGATAGACCAAAGCGTGTTTTGATTGTGATAAAAATAACAATTTAAAACCGATTAATTTGATTTAAAATAGCTTTTTGTAATAATTAATTCTTATATTCGGCGATTTTTCACACAAAGATACCTTCTGTTTATCAAGATCAAGTCCAGCCTCATGGAGTTTTGCTGCCTTGAGTGTTGTTGTAGGTAGTGCAGTAAATGAAGGTGCTGGATTCAGTCACGACTCTTTAGAACGAAAAGTTTTAAAGCTTGTTGTCGAACGAGGGAAGAAAACACATCGACCACATTGAATTAAGAACTTGATATTCATTTTAACAGATGTATAGAAATACAGCTCTAATATACCTTATATCGCATACCTATGCAATATAAGGTATGTTATATCAGGTGATATAAGCGACATGGCTTAAGAGGCAGTTAAATTATCTAATTTCAATAAAAATACAAAATAAATATATTTCCCGGGAATTCCCGGGACTTCCCGGTTCCGACTTCAACATTTCCCGGGATTCTCGGTTCCTCGAAAAAACCGGGAATTTGCAATCCCTAGTAGGTACGTAGGTACTCAAAGCATTCATTCGACAGTACTGCCAACTAGGTTATAAATAATATTGCCACATTGTTATCAAACTTGCGTTGCCCCTTGGTTCGATGGTTCGAAAATGGCCAGGTCCGACATCGTTACCATGCTGAGGCTCCGATCGTGAAACATTCTCAATCGTTTTGGTTTCCTAATGTGAAAGACTAGCTCATCGAACTGCACCGAGTGTGACGTACTAGATGATGTGTACAGTCACCAGCATAAATATATGACTATGGGCAGCGCTGCAAAAATATCTGATTATCCATTGATGGTATAATTATGTGACGATACGTAGCCGGTAAAAATATGTGCTGATTTACACCCGGCATAATAATCGTTTGTCTTGTAACAGCATGAATATCGGATCGGACGGGAAATCAAAATTATGTGACATTTCAGCAGCGTAAATATCTATCTACTGTAAAAGCATAATTATTGGATCACATAAACTGCAATAATATCTGACACAACTAACAGTCAAAAATATCTCAACGAATGAACTTTATGTGCCTAAACATAGAGGCGTAATTTGACCGAAACTGTATGACGCTTCTCGAAAAGAGTATCAACCTGTCATTGGATATCACCGTCTCACGTTTTGTGGCATGATTTTAGCATTTTAGATTTTAGTCGTCGGCGGTGAGTGTTATGTTATGTATGATTATCTACCTAAGATCCGAATGCGTAGTAAACTGGTGATATCAAGTGTGTCAAAAAATAATTAAAATTATTTAATTTAATTTTCTTTCTTAGGTTTACCAATAGTTTTATACACAGTTTCTTACATCTTTAAATCTTATACAAAATACTAACATGCACGAAAATGTAGAGTTACAAAATAGAGACATTATAGGTAGGTAACTATAAATTATTGCTATGTGCACAAACCGCTTGTAGGTAAACACATTATAACGGATTGTTATAAAAAACGATAATATAAATCCAATCTTTCACATTTATTTATTCTTTCTTGTAAACGTAATATTCAATTTCGTCTCTAGGGACGAAAAGTATAACTTTCATCCCGCTGCGACATATGTCAATTAATGACGACGAAACATGTACAAAACAAATGACTGCTGTCACCTCACTTTTTTCTTGAACCATGCATTCTACCTTTCAATACAGCCACTCAACTTCAACTTCTTGTGAGATGGCTTTTGCGTCTGTTTTGACGCAATTCATAGGGCCATTCAATTAAGTACAGCGTAATGTAAAATTAAAATAAATTAGAGGTACCATATTATAATTTACTTTCAACTATTTATTTAAAATAACATAGATTTCGGAAAAATATTTACCATTTTTAAATAATAAAAATTGAAGGTAGAATAGTTCTCGCATTCTACCATGTCTATTCAACTGTGGTAGAATATAGAATCTCTAAAGAGGATTTTCTATGCCTAAGAAAAAACAGCGGAAATACGTAAATCCTATCTTCGTATCATTTTTCGGGTTGTTCAATTTTGTGTGATTGTTACAATAAGATCAGACATTGATATAGGAATCGATTTTACGCCTGATTTTATAAAAGAAGAGGCTAAAGTATTAGTGGAAAACCTTTTATCACCTAAATCAAAATAAACGGACAACGGTTTTTTAATATACTTTAACGAATTCTCAAAGACTTACCAAGCTTCAACATTATGAATCGTGTATTCTATGTTAAAGACAATACACAATGAACATTTAAAGGATTTCGAGAGACTAACATCGTTTCTTAAGAGACAAAATGATGGATTTAACCAAAAAAATACAAAGTTTTCACTTCTCACAAGGGTACCTTACCTGGAAAGAACCTTTCACTATCTATAACTAATAATTGCTATAATTTGACCATAGGCTTAAAATAAATATCTCTCCTAAATTGTATTATGTAAAATAAATAAAATTTTTTTTCATAAGCTCATTCATATTTTTATTTTTACTTTCCTTGTATTCGTAATGAAAAGCACAGTGTTTACCTCGGGTGAAAGTAACATTTAGTCCCTCGAACTAGTAGCACCCTCGTTACGCTTGGCCGCTAAACCCCGTCTCGGGACTAAATAAGTTACTTTCATCCCTTTGGTAACAATGTACTATTATTCTTCTCCTTTATTCTTCTTTATTAGGGATGACATTGTTTTCGTTATAGCAGGTATTATTCATTCTCCACATTAAGACTCGACCATCTGCTCTTGATTGGAAAACGTTTTTATTAAGAATGTCGCGTCATTCAAAATTCAAAATGTATGTATTGACTGTTAATTGTTTCAGATATTATTGCAGTTTGTGTGATCCGATAATTATGCTTTTACAGTAGATAGATATTTATGCTGTTACAAGGCAAACGATTATTATGCCGGGTGTAAATCATCACATATTTTTACCGGCTACGTATCGTCACATAATTAAACCATCAATGGATAATCGGATATTTTTGCAGCGCTGCCCATAGTCATATATTTATGCTGGTGACTCCTCAACAATATGGTACACCATATTGTTGAGGAGTGTGTCCGGAACGAAGCGGACATATTTTTATTTTGTTTTAAGCACAATGTTAGTTTGTTTTCTATTGGTTTAGTCTTGGTTTAGTTAACAATATTTTGGCTACTCCGCTCTCGGAGGAAGCTCTAAACGTGTTAAAATTTGTTAAGTTAGGAATTAAGCGTAAATACTAAGTTAATTAAGCATAACTTCGAGGGTGACATACCTAATCATGTTGATAAAACCATCTATAATTTAATAAACATTTAAAAAAAACTTGCGTTAGATAAAAAGTTTAATTTAGGTACTCTTACATTTAAAGTTTTAAATAATCATTCAATACTTATACGATTTATTAAATTATTGATAAATAAATTAATGCAGAACCAAAATGTGCTAGACAAACAAAAATACGTCAAAATTCTTGCTGGCAATTCTGGTTTGACAGATAGATCCCCTCCGCCTTTCCCTATTATCTAGTAGGTACCTAAGTATGCAAGTACATCAAGAAAAAACAACTGATTCAAGTAACGTAGGTAGGTAATAATTAAAAACACGTTCGCCACTGTAACAGCCATAGTCGTGACGTGGTGACACGGCTTCATCTAGAGCTCTGAGTCGGACATATCCGCGTGGACGCCATAAATTGTCTAGGTCTCATCCTGTTGAGTCAGAAAGCCAAATTCAACGTTAACCCTAATAAAAAATGGTTGGTTCCACGCTCATTTAGTTGTTATCTTATTGCAGAGCAATTAAACTTCAGACCAGAGTAAAGCTATCAAGTATGAGATATCTTGATGTTTTGCGATGGTATTTTTATCATCAGCATCAATATGGAGCACAAAGGTTGCTTGTCTTATAATATGAACCTACCTTTTTCAATACCAAGCTATCGCCTTGACCCTAGTAGGTGCATAGGTTCCTATCTTATACCTTTAAACGAGCAATTCTTGTACATATAAATATATAATCTGAAGCTCGGAAACTCGGTCATCCAGGTACCTACTGGTGATTTAACGGTTGCAACGAACATTTTTTGAAGTGGTTTTCTAAATCACTTTCTAAAGGCAACATTTTAAGCAATAATTAATGTGGTGCAGTGCAATGGGATGTGGTGTGTGGCTCTTCAACCAACCTCTGACTTGCAACCTTGCATTGCAAGTTGCATCTCATCAATCACTTCTGAAAGCTCGATAAACCTCAACCTCAATAATTTGACGACCTACTTTTATTTGACTCTTTCTTGAGGTTAATCTCTTTGTTGGTTTTAACATTCTGGTTGTACTCCTGTTCTATTCATAGGAGAACAATCACTCGCCAATTCGCCATGCAAGTTGTTCCCAAAACCAGTGGACACGTGGTTATGCTTTCTGGGATGTTTCTGGGGGCAATTTTGACTGATCCCCTTTAGTCTACAAATGCACGCTAAAGCCATTTATAATGTTATGAATGACAAAGGAATAAAATCGTCAATGATTCACAGTTTAATCAATTTATTATTTACGTATGTATCTACTGCATTCATTATTGACGATAAATTACATTATTTATCAATTTATCTTTGCGGCTATGCACATAGTGGTTTACCAAAGAAAAACTTAGTTGCTTAGGACTTGAATGCAAATAAATAATAAAAGATTTTGTGTATACCATAATGTAACCTGAAAAACCTTTGCCACTAGCATTTCGTATTGGCAAAAATGCCATTCGACATTTTTATAAGGAAACGCATTTAGTAGACGACATACCTACTAATAGAATTGTGCATGTGTGCGATGCGAACTAGGTCAAACCTACTGTGTGTTTGTTTTCATCAGCTGACGCGAGAGGTCAATGCCCGCTGGAAGGAGGTCAACGACCCCGGCCACACCCCTAGCCGAGATTCGCAAGTGAAAGGATCTGGGAAGGTTTCATCCAATTCGTAGTCGAAATTGGCTCTGTTATTTTGAAATAATGGGGTGGGCGCTTACAGCGGGTTTGGATTCCAATTCAGACGTGAAAAGAGTCACGTAGCGCCGTGAAATATTTGCAGTGTGACTTTCATTAGAAATTCATCTGTATTAGTTCTTTTAACGATTAATACAAAACAGGAGGCAGCCTAAGTAGCTATTCAATAGGCTTAGTCACAAGCAAAGTACACAAAAAATTATACAGCTATCGCAAAGAGCGCTAATGAGTGACCTTAATTACAATGTTTGTTATGCTTATGACATAATGAAGTACCTAACAAAACCATTATCCATAGCACGTAGGACAGCTTAGTTGTTATCAATGGGTTTAAAAGTAATAATGGGCCATCCTGTAAGCGTAAACAACTTGCTCTGCCACGCAGCACGTACGCAGCGTTCCTGGTCTGGCCTTGTATTCACCGCCCTAATTGTAAAAACGTTTCTGATGGTTTTCAGTGTTGATGTTGAGAAAAGTCTCGTTACCACTAATTCCTAGATCGCTATTTTTTTATGCTGGCATCTACCTAGATGCCAGCCTGGAAGGTACTGATTTCACAGGACTCATAGTAGGTACTGTTAATATTTATTATTGCTTTACAACTACGAAGAATTCAATCAGAATTCACAGCTGGGTACCTAACCTACCTATACATTGTCCGTTTGTGCTCATTTTCGATTCGATTCGCGTTTTTGCTTTTATGCAAAAAAATCACTCCAATGGCCTATTTGTCGTACTGGAGCACCGCACCTACAGTTATTTATATCCTAAGAAGATACTACCTATTTTTTTTGCTTACTTTTTAAAAGTTTTCGTTTAATTAAGTAGACCTATTGTAATTTTGTTTAAAATTATATATTAAGGTACCTACCTATCTCTCAATGTTAATCGTAAGTACGTGTGTTTCTGTCTGTAGTACCAAATATATTTTTTATCTATGTGATTTCACAGGACCCATAACATAGATTCTACGTTATGGGTCCTGTGAAATCACCAGAATTCAGAACAGTAGTAGTCTTTGCAGTAGGTAGATGCATATTGCATACACTCCATGGCACACATAGGTACATTACAAAGGGTTGAATAAAATGAAGGTGACACCAAATTATGACATTTTGTCTGTTATTGTATTTCTAATTGAGCTCATTCAACAAAATCGACAAGTGATAATCAATTTGAGTGTCCATTTAGGTAAATATAGGAGGTGGCGTGACTCTAAAAACCAATATTGATTGATTGCGTTGTACTTCTAGTCTAGTCTACAGTATCATATTTCAATATTTGTATGAAACAAATGTTATAATTAGAGACCGGATTATATGTCACTTTATGAGCTCGAAATATGTGCATGCAAAAATAAGGTCTGAAATATGCATGAAAACTAAAGAAGAAGAAAGAAGTGTCAAAATATGCAACGTTAAGTAGGTACTGAAAGGTAGTTAAAATAGAAGGCTTTAATCCAAAATCATTTACCTCCAATAATTAGTTAGGTAGGTAGGTACATATCGACAGCACCAACTTTTACAATTATTTAGCATGTAGTCTTGTAGACATTTATAATCAGGTACTGAGGTACTGTTCCAAATGTACAGCCGAATAACTCAACGTGTAGCTTACTCTCGCAAATACCTTATTCGGATAAATCTTATGACATTTTAATACCTCTACGTCTTAAGATTTATTTTAACCAAGAATTGAAATTCTACGAAGTTAAAGTCAAGTATCGATCGAACAAAACGAATCTAAATTACGTAATCAAGTTGGTAAGGAACAAGTATGATAAATACAACTCATACGAGTATATTAATTACTTAGTTAATTTTTTTGTATTTAATATATTAATTTTCTCTGCTTAGCCGAGGTTGAGGTTGATGCAATAATCACTAGATTTTATGAAAATTATGCAACTACCGATGGAAATAAGGATAAACATGCAATAGGCCTGACGATTAAAAAAATATAATTAGTTGACGACTAACTTAGATTAAACAAAAATTGATGAAGATGTTGCTAGTTAAAGTTCCATGTGAGGTCACGAGTACCTAAGTAATATGTATAAGTGACACACTTTTTACTTAGCCTGGCTGGACGTCTCCCATACGTTGACGCGCTTTATTTTTGTCATATTTTGACAAAAAATAGGTGTCCAATCCAATATCTTCTGATTATCTAACTGACGGACTAATTCGTTTTTTTTTGTCTTAAGGTCTATTGCATATAACCCGGTTTCTACGCATAACCATATTATGTCGGGTATAGGTTATGCGATAAACAACAGCTGTTTCCGTACAAAAAATCGGGAATGTCATAATACGTATAAATTAGGCCACAAACAAAATTGTATTGTAAATTTGTAACAACCAACAACCCTAACTACGAGTTAACACATTCATGGCCCAAGGCGCACGTGCCAGTCTCTGCCCCCGGGTTACCGGGTACCGGCATGTCTCTGCCCCCTCATTAACTTTAAACGCATTTCTTATTCATTAGATATCTACCTACGTACCTACTCCATAACTCTAAAACAAACCTCAAATATAAATGTGTGAATTAGCAACGGCGATAACCAGAATGTTTTCCATCATACGAGTACGAAGAGTACGCATCTAGAGATAACCTTGAGGTTAGGCAGGCAGGGCAAACAGACACATATTTTTGTGACAGACACAATGGGACTTTTTGTATGAGTATTGAGTAGGTACCCTAGTTTGATAATGTAAAGAATACGCACACCTGAAAATACTGTGCCAGTGTGCCAAATTAAAAGACCTACTTGCCACTTTCAGTTTTAAATCCACTTCAATTTAAAAATTGTAGTCGTGGTTTTTTTATATCTAGGAATGTGGATGAGGTTCACACAGGACACGTGTAAAAAAGGATTTTGGCCTCCGCCACCAGCTGTGTGTCTCATTCATCTCGTCACATCACAGAACACTTAAAAAAAACACTTAAAGAAAATACACACGAATAAATCAGTCTTAATAATCGATATTCATTTATTTACATTAATAAGGTTTATTTTATTACATTTAATCAAAATTGCTCAGTGAAAACGAAATAGGTATGTGAGTACGAGTACCATTATACCAACTTAACTCGGAGTATCTAA
Organism: Eupithecia tripunctaria; assembly: GCA_955876795.1. Classification (NCBI taxonomy): domain Eukaryota; kingdom Metazoa; phylum Arthropoda; class Insecta; order Lepidoptera; family Geometridae; genus Eupithecia; species Eupithecia tripunctaria. The sequence goes on from OY041604.1 coordinate 3,822,194, forward strand.
CAATTAAGTATTTAAAGGTCTCATAATAAGTTTATAGTTAATAATAAGTTGCAGATAAGTCCAATTTTTGGGTGCAACCACAGATCACAGAAACTAAGTGTATAAAAGTATACTGAGTAAGTAAGGTACTGCACTGACTGATGTACCTACCAAGACAGATGTAGCAGTAGCAGGTAGGTAGGTACATTAAGATACTGGGACATTTCTGATTGACATTATTGGGTCTGCCTGCACTGCATTGTTATTTACGTCGTCATTCTCCTCATCCTTGATATAATCAACTACGGGCTTTTTTTAGTCTTTACGAACTTTCTCGGTTTTGGCAATGTGTGCGAAAAACAACTTTGAGTGAAATTCTTGAAAGCAAATTTTCGTTCCCATCCAAAATCCATGCATAAAAACTACGAATAAAAAAGACCAACGATTCTTAGAAGCCGCTTAAAATTATAAGAGGTTTATAAGTACCTAGGTACTTACTTACCTGCCTATTGACTTATTCATAGAAGCTATGTAACTACCAGTTTATAAATAAGGGTAACACTATTGCCTATTCTTATGGTAATACTAATAAAGTAAACCAATTCACAAAACACTTCCTATAGGTAATAAAATAATAATAACATTACAGCTAGATTTACTATCAGACTGTAGGTAGGTACAGGAAGAAGCATAGAATACCTACTATAACATATTGACATTAAAATGTACTTTGTTATATGTTATTTACTTACCGAGTTATATAATGTGTGTGCGATAAACAAAGTAGCAAAATGTTATTGCAGTCTGAGCCAAGTTTATAGGTATCTCTATGTTTGACGCAAACTCGGACATGTTGATAAGAGCCTATACATGAACATTATATTAATATATCAATATTTTTATAGATACCTACTAGGTGTATGTATTTTTATATACATATGACATTTATGACATATGTTAACATTATGTAGGTTAATTTGTCACATATTTATTTATAAAAATTAAATTCATCCGTTTTCCCGTTTGACGATGAAGTAATAAACCCCTTGGTCCATATAAAATAATTGATGACTGTTTTTACAGCAAGATCTACTTCTCAGTTCTCACATTAGTTAAATGGCGCTTGCGTACACGCAGATGTGGCGATTTTATTTATAGAATCTAATGTCTTTCACATGTGGATTTGTACTTTAATGTTTTGTTTACTGATGCTTGCAGGTCTTTCAAAATAGTACTTCGGTACCTACTTAGATTAGTATTATATGTATTATAATTGTACGTATTGTAAGGTGACCCTGGGTTAACATAGGTACCTACTACAGTAAACAATAAAATACCTACTTGCCTATAGTTACAAAACAGCTTCAATATTTTGCTAGTTTCCAAAACGTCAGTGAAGAAAACATTACAATGTGACATTTCGACGACCTCTGTGGCGCGGTGGGCAAAGGTCCGCCTGCAACGCAGGAGTATGCGGGTTCGATTCCCGCCTCGGGACAATAAATATGTGTACGATCTGCAGATATTTATTCAGGGCGTTCTGGATGTTTTCTATATACAGGGTGGGGCAAATTTTTGGCCCCTTAAGGGTAGTTACCGTTTCTTTTGTAGTTAGAAGGTTTTGTTCTAAGAAACTTTCTGTTTTATTTTGAAGAAAAAAATATTGCCAATTTTAGTTTTTTGAAAAAAATTATGGTTCGCCCAAAAACTTACATTTGTCAAAAAAAACAAGTTGGTCTTAATCGACTCTATTTCCAACCAGGAACACTTTTCCCAAAGTAACATACCGAATCAAATCGTAAGTTTTGACAATAATTAAAAAAAACAATTCCCATACATTTTTTATGAAAAAACGAGTAGGTGAAAACAATGTAGTTAAAAGAAAATAATAAGTGAAAAAGAATCTAAAATTAACACAGGTTACACAGGTCAAAACATAATAACTACCTAACGACTAAATAACAATAAATTTAAAGGATCGGCAGCTAAGTCACTATCTAACCAAATCACTGTCTCTCTGAAAATACTCTTGTAGATCATAAAAAACTTTTCATAAAACCATTTACTGAGGTTAGTGTTAAACTTAGGGCCCTCGAGAAGTTTGCACGTTAGAAAGAAACTTCATTTGTTAGCTTAGTGTCTGTTTTCTATTTCGACTTCGATGTTCGACTTTACATAATTTGCGTATGAAAAGTCTATCGATATATTGAAAATACATACTATAAGTACAATGCTAGTATAGTAGAAAGTCGAATAGGTACGAAATAAAAAAAACCGTTGATCGCTTTAGAAATTATTGCTAGACCAAACAATATGCCTCTGCTAATGGAAACAGTGTCTGACTCACTGCCATGTCACTGCACTCTAAAACAAAACTTATTTATAGGTAGAGACGTAATTCTATGATTTAAACCTAAAAGCCCAGAGATACGTTTGTCAATAATTATTAGAAACCCATATAACCATAAAAAAAAAGTATAAATCCATGAATTTAAGTAAATTAGAAATTGAAACAGTTGAGCTCACTGCAGATTGTTACAATCAGTATATTCTAGAGGTATTGAAAGGTATTATTGAAAGTAGTTGGATTGCATCAGACTTTGATACAAAACAAACTCATTTCGAATCTATTGCATCAGCATTATTCTCCCTCTTTTACTATCGAAGTGAATTACAAAGACAAATTATTAAAATTGAAAGTATGACTGTTACTCCTGATGAAATAGAGTGTAAGAATTATAAGAAATACCAGACATTTTGTTCCGTCTATTAACACCTGACTCAACAACGTAAAATGCAAATGAAATCATGCGATGAAAAGTCAAAGATATCGGTTAAGTGAGCTATGAGTCATTTCAGCTGTTAAATAGTGAAAATCGATTATAATTTTTCTGAAGCATGGTTCATAATGCGTCTCTGAATCAGAGATGTTAGTTCGAAGAAATGATGAAATTCTTGTGTAGAGACGACTAAACTTTTCAGAAAGAAGCTTATCTACCTACGCCGAAAACGTAAGATGATTGTCATTTAAAAGTTGAGTCAACGATTTTCATGTGGCGTCTATCGTAGCGTAGCGTTTTGATTATTCAGAAAAAAGGTACAAAGTATTATATCCATTCTGACATTCTGTGCTGAAAAGCAATGAAGATTCGCATCTTTGAAAGTTTGATATTGTTTTTTTTTTGGCAAATTTCCACGATAAAGACTAACATCCTACTAAAAGTAGCTATGCTCTTGCATCAGCAATTCTAAGATTTATGACCGCGGAACTAAATATTTTTAGTATATTATCACGGTTTTTTTTCGCGTTACTAATGGAACAGCAAAGGGCACTGAAGGACATTAGGTAGGTACCATCTATTTTAGATTAACCACCGTCATAGGCCGCAAAAACTGAATAAATGACGTTTTCAGGAAATGGGTACTCTACTCGCTCATGTGTTAATGTGTTCCAAATTTATTTTGTTTAGCTATAAAACATATGTAGCTTCTGGAACATTCTCTTCGCTTTCAACAACTATGTACCTACCTACCTACATACTAAGCAGGACACAAAATGTGGGTAAATGACACGCAGAAATATTTCAATAGGCTGTAAAAAACTATATAGATTTCATTGATCAGCTGCCAAAGGAATTCCCAATTGTTAACAACTGTCTGATTGTTCATTACTTCGTCTTCTTATAGTTCTGAAACGCTCCTTCAAGTTCTTGTTTCAGATATAAATGTGGGGAATCAAGCATCATGTACTCTACCTAAATTTGATTATAGTAAAATAACTTGTCTCTATTGATTTTTGGTATTCATCTGCATTCGAATATTCCTCTAGCCATTTCTTGGAGAGAATCGTCGAGGGTATTGATTCTAAGGCCCGTATTATGAAAGCTTCCTCAGTCATCGATATATGCATGAGCAACGCTTTTCTATAGCATAAACATCACTCAAGCATAGCTCTGTGGTGTGACTGAGCAAGCTTTCATAATACGGGCCTAAGACTGTATTCTACAATCAGCACTGCATGACAGCGATATATAAGTACCTACCTATGTATATACCTATTAATGTTATTACGCAACAGTGTTGCAATGAGACAGTTGAGGTTGAGTACTGAGTAAAGACCACGCGGTTTTCGAGTTTGGAGGGTTGCCAGTTGCTTTCGCCGAGATCTCTTTCCCGGCTGGGATGACGCGCGCTGTCTACAGAGGACGTTATAGTCAAAGTTTTATATGAGGTTGTTTTAGAATCACCTATGTATGCCAGGCATCGTTGAACTCATGCTGTTCATAATTCCTAATTTCTTTATAGCACACACAAATAACAAATACTGGACATGTACAAAGGCTATCTTAAACCTAAAAGAGTTTTCTTACAGCAAACCTATATCATTCGTTTGCTTCTGTAACATTAAATTGTTCGTATTCTATACATATAAGTATTTTATAGTAGTAATCGTTTACTCGTTACAAAAACATCATTGTTAATAATTATTAGTAGATAAGACACACACAATATTGCCTTTATGGTGATCGGAACGTAGGATCCTAGGATCTTTGATGGTGATGGATGCGATGCAATGCAACTAAAAAAACATCCTGCCACAAGGGAACAAATTAAGGAAATGGAAGATGATTTCAATAACGTAAAAGCTGTATGTCTGAACTGAAACGATAATGGCAACAAGTCCCCGCCATTCACGCTAATTTTTATAACTAAATGAAAAAATTAAAACACAGCAGTTTCGTACTTTTCCCGTAACACACTAATCGACCCTGTGTTTTTCCTAAGAATTGGTGACAAGAACTCGAAAATACTAGTGATGTGAACTTTTGAAGGTACAATGCTCTTAGGCATGCATCAGCTGCTAAAATCATGGAAACAGGCACCTAGATATTTGGCAGAAAAAGATACCTACTTTTCTTCTTAAAACCTATGACTACATAAAACATAGATATCGACGGTTTTCCTGAAAGCGTAGGCAGTTTTACGTTAACGTTAGACACAAAAGCGTAAGGGGAAGTCATCATATTTATTAGAACATTAAAGTCAGAGAAATGGTAGACAAGTGGGTAGCATAATTATAATGAAATGATTCAAGTTTATCAGAATAAAGAAAAATAAAGTATAATAAGTACAAATAGTTGCGGTTAAGCAGCATGCTATCTTTATTTGTAACTAATTATAATTATGTATCGATAAATTGAACATAAAACTGCGCAGTTTATAGGGGAAGGAAAACACCATTTAAATGCTAGGTAGGTAGGTAATATAGGTTTGTAAAATTAAGTTGTGCGTCGTAATTACATAAATAATTGAAATTATTTTACACTAGCGACCCGCCCCGGCTTCTCACGGGTGCAATGCTGATGTATTATACCTACATACAAACCTTCGTCTTGAGTCACTATCTATCAAATAAAACGCATCAAAATCCGATGCGTGAGTTTTAAAGATCTAAGCAAACCTAAACATAGGGATAGACAGACAGGCAGAGCAGGAAGGTAGGTACTTTTTTATACCAGTAGCGCCTCGCGGTTTATAAAATATATGTCACTCCCTGAAAAGTAAGCTTTTTAATGATGAAAGAATTTTTGAAATCAGTCCAGTAGTTTCGGAACCTATTCAATACAAACATACAATGAAATAGTTCCTCTTTATAAGATTAGTATAGACTATATATCTAGTGATGATAAGTAGGTATCTATTCTGCTGCACTTATTAAATTATGAATATGTTCTACTTACCTACTCTTCCTATAGATTTCACCAGAATTCCATCTATCTCATCGTATGAAGTTTAATGATTTCCTAAATAAAAATCCGTAGCACGCAGCGGCTGGTGATGGCATTCACAGCAAATCTCAGAAAATGCCTAGGTTAATCATTGATTTATTAAAAACGAAGATGAGGCACTGGTTGCTCGAAAGTGGCAACCTCAAATTGTGTGAAATTGTGTTCTCTCACATCAGTCACCGTCTGACCGGCGGCACGGGCGGTCGTGATTCGCGTGAAATATTGTTGTCTCAGTCTCACTTCGGTCCTAGATACGTCTTTCCGTCTTTGTTCTTCTTTGTATTGCACAGGAATGGAAATATAACTGTGAGAATATGTGTTTGCGTGTAGTTGTAACACATGCCAATTTTTGAGTAAGCGCTGGGAGTGAGCCACTTTCGAGCAACCAGTGCCTCATCTTCGTTTTTAATAAATCAATGGGTTAATATGGTGTTTTCTATGAACTTATATGTCGCGGCGGCTGTGCACGCGTGGTTTCGCGATAAAAAAAAAGAAAAAAGAATCCAGGCCTAAAAAAGAAAAAAGAATCGAGACCTATGCGAAATTTCGAGGCACATGTCTAATCGTCGAACCTCACAGCAAAAAACCACGTTTTTCAGTTGTTACACGTGTTCAGGCAAAAAATAAGTGTGCCATTTCCGCTAACGCGAACCCGCGGGCGGGCGGCCTTGCATCAGATGTCACTTGATAATTAAACCACTGTTCATTCCAAATACAGAATCTTAAATAAAATAAGGTTAATATTGAGGTCAAAGTATAAACCGTAACCACATCATCTTCATCGTTTATTTTTTCCAAAGCTGTGCCAATGAAATTAGTAACTATAGGTACTTAATACTTTGACCTGTTCATATGTTTACTACTCATACTTTGTTTTGACGTGTGTATTTGCAAATATTTATACAGCACTCTCAAAAGAAATCTTAATCATAAACTTATTCTATTTTTCAGTTTTGCAATCTTCCCGAAATCTCACGTCCAACAGCGACTTGACACGTCTATTTTCTACAATTTGAGACAGGCCGCGAAGTTTAAAATAGCACCGAGTTCGCTATTCCGTCCGTAAGTTCAACAAGATCATTCTCTGAAAGGTAGATAGTTGGTATATTTGGACGTTGCCGTATTCAATCCATTTGCTACGCAGTTCGTTATTTTCGTACAAACCATTGATTTAAAAAGGGAAGATAGGTTACGTTCTCCCAGCGCTTACTCAAAAATTGGCATGTGTTACAACTACACGCAAACACATACGCTCACAGTTATATTTCCAGTCCTGTACAATACAAAGAAGAACAAAGACGGAAAGACGTATCTAGGACCGAAGTGAGACTGAGACAACAATATTTCACGCGAATCACGACCGCCCGTGCCGCCGGTCAGACGGTGACTGATGTGGGAGAACACAGTTTTACACAAATTGAGGTTGCCACTTTCGAGCAACCAGTGCCTCATCTTCGTTTTTAATAAATCAATGGTACAAACAGCTAAAGCTGACACATGGCAACATGGATCCACAGGGGAGCGTGTTTTTTATTTACTTCTCCTAATAATTTAAGTTGTAACTTGTAATGTGTGGATGTTAATTTTGATTTTAAAACTATAATAAAATAACCCTTTTGTAAACTAAATAGGTACTGGGAGCCTCTCCATTTTCTATTGAGATGTTTCCGCTATCTTTGTTGGTTGGTTTGGTTGGCTAATATAAGATTCCTTTTCCCTTTTTCAGCTTAGCCACCATCTGTTCATCATTGCGTCAGTTAAATTTTATAGCTACAGTTACTTTTGAGTGATTCCATTATCCCTTGACATTGGATCTGGACTGGAGTGCTGAATCGAAGGTCGAGAGTCAGATTCAAGAGGAACATCTGGGATCAAAACAAACATTCATTTCTTCACTACAAAATAGAATGCTTCCACAAAGAATTTTGGCATTATTTGTTAATGTATAGGTTAGGTTGGTTATAGAAGGGCCGTTGTAGAAAAGCTTAAGTTCTTCACGATTTAGTAGCTCTACCTTTAAGTAGCGACTGTCTGAAATGAAATAAAGGAACATATTAAAACGTTCATAGATGGTTCTTATTCGGTGCTCATTGTAAATTTAAAATAAACTAGAATATTCCCGAATCACTATTACTTTTACATGTTATTTGCATACATTCTGCATAGTTGCATGAATTAACACGTTTTAATTTACACTACCCACAATCAGCATGACGCATAGTTACCTATGCCAAGTAGGTAAACAAAACACCCTGCAACAGTCATCGGAAATGCTGGAGTTTTCAATATTGACGTGTAGCAGTATGTCAATGACACGTAACCGTTTAGAATTATCCGAAGTAGCAATATTAGTAAAGTATTGAATAAGGCGAACGATAACGAAAAATCTAGATAAGTAGGTAATCATGATAATATGATAATTAGGATCAGTAAACTTGGTATTTTTTATGAATGCTGGAAACATGTCTGAGATTTGGAATACGCAAAATAGATTGGTTGAAGGAACATTGTTATTGTTTCTACGTTCTGGCAACGACTTTCGTGACAATGCATAATTTTGCACAATAGGGTAGGTATATGCATCGATTTTTTTTATTGTTTTAATCGATTCTTTAGGTCATTATTTAACCGAGGAATGATAAGACGCTCACTGAATTTCGCATTAACAAGGTAAAAAAAACAAATCAAAACTACAATCATTTTCGGGTGATAAAAACGCTGCCATATCGGCGCCATGTTTATGTGACGTCGACGTACACACTTGATTAAAACCTTTGGTGACGACCTCGGTAGTGATCATCTCAGGAAAGAGGTTTTCCGAAAAAATTGAAAATAATCGACAATACGAAATGTCAAGTGGGCAGAATAGTGTCAAATCAAGGTGCAGCAAGCAAAATAAAAAAAGAAGAAATGAGTACAGTGATGTCACGTCCGCTCTAGTCAATGGCGTAGCGTTTTGAAATTTTGCGATTGAGATTTAAAATATCAATTTTTCAATGGTTAAATTCTACAATAAAAACATCTCAAAATGCAAAAATAAATATGTAGATATGTTTCTATATCAATAGAGAATACGTATATATTTTTTTAGCCATTTTGAAATCACATGCATCCATCCTATTTATTATTACCAGGTAGGTTTAGTTAGATGGTTTTGATCAAAGCAGTTGGCGTTAAAACCGATTTGAATAGAAATTTACTCTGTTCTGTACTGATACTGTACTACATGCAAGTTTATTTAAAAAAAAAACAATAAATATGCAAAACACTAAACTCATCCAGAAAATTCTAATTATTTTGCCTTATGCAGCATAAGGCAAAATAATTAGAATTTTCTGGATGTATGTAGCATAAGTTATGCTACTTATAACCGTGTGTGCTGTGCGTGTATGTGAGTCTAAGAACTTAGCCGTGAGACTAACGAGTTTTTCTTTATGAACACTGCAGGCAAATTCCAAAGTTATGGTTTATCCAAAGATGCGTCCGTTTATTTTCAACAACACACTTCTAGAGTCAGTTGAATGGAGAAGATACGTTTATGTAAACTTTAAAACCGAATAAATCCCTATATTGCCGTTTAAAAACTGTTTCAAGATCTGCGTAGAAGTCGAATTAATAGTTCCTTACTGTAAACAGTTGTTGATGAAATGAAAGCGTTGGCTAAAGTCCAAATGTTGCTATTCAACTCACTGTTAATTACTTAAGTTTGAATACCTAAATAAACACAGTTTGACCGCAGAACTGTTTGAAAGTGTTTTTCAACGCTTCCGGCCACGTTTCAATATTTACTTCTATGTACCTACGTCATATTCTGCAAACTAGATACATAATAAATCTGGTTGATTGAAGATAACATGTTTCGGTTAGTTCTGGCAGAACTAACCGATTCTGAGGCTGGCGATTCTAAGAGTTTCAGTCCAAAAAAAATATAAAATTTAGTACACGTTTCCCGTGGATATCATACATACGAAACAAAGTCATATCAGAAGGGTGTGTGCAGTGCAGGCAAGGGTAATCAGCTAATAGTTGATACAACCTAACCATCTCCTAGATCAATGATGGTTGATTAGATTAGATCTGCATAGATACACTCCATAATCCACGGCAAAAGCAAAAACTTTTATAGTTCTTATTATCACAGAACTTGCTACTGAGATTATACAAAATTTTCTCCCAGACCTTGCAAATACACACATCGAAAAAGTAGAGGTAGGTGAAAAGAAAAGTGACCATTTGATATTTCAAACACTCGATAATTCGTAATATATTAAGAGTCCCTCGAGTTTCGAATTAACAAGAGTCGACGCTGTAAAACTGGCCGCCATTAATTTAATAGGTGTTTTTATTAAATTACCAATTTGAATTTCTTACGTCGCGCGTCGGTCGCTCGCTCTGGGCACCATAACCAGTGTTTAATAGCTTCGATATAAACGCAGATTAGCTATTGGCCTGAGTTAGTTATCTGACTGGTATCTCCTCTCCACCTCGGTGTAGTTGAGGAGCCCACATGCACTTCAAAATCAAGATGCTTATTTTTGAAGTGAAACCAGCGTTTTGCAGCTTTTTTTTGGCAACTCTATCTGACGCAAGTTTACAATTTATTATCCATGCCAAAATGATCAAAGACTAACATGCTAGATCAGCGCTGACGTAACACGCTTGCATTAGTTTATTTTTAAATTGTTACTACATTGTAAGCTAGGTACCGATAAAGAAGATGTCACTTATTCCGGGAGCAACACAGAACCCACAGCGTCAGTTGAGATGACCTTACATAGTAGTAGAGAAGTGTCGCCGCACGCTATCAGATGGCATTATCGCAAAGAACAAAATTGCCACTTGTGGTGTTAGTTTTCACTTCTGCCGGCACTCCCGGAGTGCAACCCGTTGTTTTTTTATAGACAGGCCAGGGTGAATAACACAAACCTACGCTAGAGAAGGTTGACGACATCGCAGAGATTGGCAACAGAAGCTGAAAGCTATCAGTCCATTAGGCGACGGACATATTCAGGAAGAAGTCTAAAGAACTCTCGACATCATAGAGAACTCTTCCATACTATCTTATTTTATGATCGAAGATGCAAAAAAGCTAATTAATAATCCTTGCTTCGCCTTCGATCATAAAACCTAAGAAAATAGGATAAGTGACGACACTAACTGGCTTCTCAATTTTGCCGGCGGCGGTCGCGCTACCGGCCGATCCAGTTACGAACGTATCACACCTATACCCTGACCACAGATAACCGAGTGGGTACATAGGTAAGGTACCCTGTATTACCGGTAACTAATTTGTTCTGCGGAGGTTTACATCAAATCCCAGTGCAGTTCCCCGCTTCGTGCCAGCAAATTGTAACCTAGGGCGATCTTATCGCTATAATTCACAACATGAGCTTATGAATCTAGAATTAATGGCGCAGTTTATTGAAATCATATCCTGTAACTTTACAAGAGGCCCTTGATCGAAGAACGGTGTCAGGTATTTTTGAGTCCAATAACATAATGCCGTGCCGATTGAATGCATGGACTTCCGCTCATTATTCCAAAGGTCACTGGAATACTAATAGATTTCTGGCGAATTGGTAATTTGTCTCATGGCAAAACATCGCATCGCATCCATCCTTTCACTGAGATACCACTGGATACAGGATTCCTGTCCTGAGTCTTGTAATGTCTCCCTTTATGGAGCGGAATGAAGGCATGTCTATGCAGTAGTGCTTAGACTGCCCATATTCTTATCTGCATACCTCTATTTACTATTAAGCTTGGTATGGTAAATTGGTAAGCCACCAAGCATGTTAAGCTTGCGAACATAGTACGGAAGTTTGCTCGATCGCAGTCGTGATAAAATGTGCAATTCGTTATGCAAATACCAAGTAGTGCCATGTTTGGATTGGAAGTGATCTTTCGGCTTAGATACTATGCAGGCATACAATTCTACTTACCAAGATTTGCTAGAATCGTATCCGTATTCAAGAATATACTACCTGCCTCTGGTAACGTAGTATACGTGGTTTTACAGAGTGTCACACGCACGGCCATAGAGGGCATAGAAATATCAATGATAAATAAATAATGCACTAACTACCGGCAAAATTCCTTGTACTGCACCACGACCTATTCTCCACAAGAGTCACTTCAGCCAGGCACGGCGGCGGCTCAGCGGAGAATTTCTTGGCGCCAATGTTCTTAATGATGATGGAAATTGCTTAGTTTACAAATATTAAAACTCAAAAACACTAGGTCTCTATAGGTGATACCTCTAGAGCCTGTTCAAAAAGAGAAGAGTCGTGGCGTTACGGTGAACTAACACTTTTAGTCGTACTGCAATGACAGAGCAGTGTTGTCAACGCAATAAAAGTTGTCAAATTGGCACCCGAGCATCCTCACTTCCCACGACCATCCTTACTTCCCACGACCTTTTTCTTTTTGAACAGACTCTTCGTACATTAGTCACATTGTTCATAGCCTTAATTTGTTGCACTATTCTGATAACTGCCCTTGAAAACCTTTGAGAACCTTAGGTTCCTATCCTACTCATATTTATCATTTTGTAACTCTGTAGGTATATTCATTTTTCAAAAACGGCCATGTATTGTGATAATGTTGCTCAATGGGCGAAACGACGCTAGTTATTTTTCGTTGTGTCGTTTGAACCCAATAATCGGCGAGACGAAACTACTAAATCATAATATGGCTTTCCATAGAATAAATTTAATAAGTAAATAATTTTATTATTTATATTTAAACAAAAGCTACATACTTATTTTTTTATCCTGCACGCATTTAGCCTATCCACTGCTTAAATTTGTTCTTGTATCTTATGTATACCTATATCGTATCCATTTTAAATAGAGCCTAAACGTAAACAAACCGCCCATACTTAACCTAAAATTCACTTTGTTGGCGCGTCCTTTTATACGTAATTTACATTACTTGTCGATTTTAGATCCTCCCTTCAATAAAAATTGCTTATCTGAAACTCGACGCCAAGCAAGTGAGATTTTGTTGTTTGTATCGTACTTTGTTTACTGACATGCTTTATTCAAAATGGATAAACCATAGGTAGGTCGAGACCTGTAGAATCTATGCATCATTATGAAGATTATCGAAGGATGTGATCGCTCATAGAATATTTCCAAGTCGCTTGTAGGCTTCCGTTGCGACTGGAAACTGCACCTGTTCCTCCCATATATTTAAACCAGTTATAATATGAGTTCTAGACCCATGCTTGCCAGTGAGTTGTAATACGCTAGTACCTAGTAGTAATTCAGTGATGCTCGCTTACCTTACCTTATTCCCGAAACCCCTGAGCTCCTGCCTGAGTCACTTGGCTACGTACACTAATATAAGGGACGACACGCAATTCCTGTGGTTTTTTAAGATATAAATAATGTAGTGTCACGTCAAATAGTGTCCCGCATTGACTGCGCTTTTAAAATACCTACTTAGTATCTGATCATCATCATCAACAGCCCATACTAGTCCACAGCTGGACATGCCTCCCCTAATGAGCGCCATGCGCCATAGCGCCCTGACTTCAGCTTGACGCATCCAGCATCTGCCTGCGGAAGACTTCGCAGATCGTCATCTCACCGGGCTGAAGGGCTTCTTCCCCTACGTTTGCCGAGTTGCGGTCTCCACTCAAGAACTCGTTTACCCCAGCGCGGTTATCGGTTCTTCGCGAGATATGGCCGGCACACTGCCACTTCAGTTTGCTAATTCTTTGAACTATGTCTCTCGCTGACTCCGAGCGATATAGATCGCTGAGCGACTTTAAAGTTAAGTTTAAGTCTCTGATATTGTAGGTAAATTTAGTACCTAACTACTTACTTATTGTAAATAGATCTTTACTAAACTGCATAATATGTTGCTTCTTAATTTTTTGTAAACTATATTGCTGGCCATGTTTCATGTAAATCTTCAATGGCATTTGCGACGGTAACATCGTCTCCATTCTAGAAGTCCACTACATAATCTGTCTGCACTTTTTCTTCCTTGAGATTAGATTAGGATGGATTACGTAGAATTACTAATTTAAAGTTAAGAGTTATGCGTACCTAGTGCAAGGCAACACCAATAAAAGTAAAAGTGCGAGCATTAGATTATTAGATACATACATGCATGGCTTAATGCACATTATTACCGCAATCCGCAATGGTCTAATGGACGCGATAATGACTGCCTTTGAAACATTAAACAACTTCATTTCACCAATGGATTTCATAAAAACTGTTTTTATTTCAAATAATTTATTACAGTGCCAGTTTATAGTTATGCATACTAGCGATAGTACATAAACTTTATTGACCATGAAAATAAATACAAATAAGTAACATAAAGCCAATGGTGGCTTTTCTTCCAATGCTTTCTTTGCCACTTCTGGCGTTCCTCAAGGCTCAATTCTGGGACCCATCTTATTTAATATATTCATTAACGACATTACAGATTGCTTCACTAGCTCTAAATTTTTTCTCTTCGCAGACGACCTCAAAATAACACAACCGATTGAAAACCCTTCAGACAGCCTTCTCCTGCAAAAAGATTTAGATAAACTAGCATCATGGTGCACTGATAACAACATGACACTCAACACAGACAAATGTTTTTATATACAGTTCAGTCCCAATAAAAAACCTAAGATTTATATCTACTTTATCAACGGTCAACAACTCAATAATGTCAATGAAATACGAGACCTAGGTGTACTAATAGACTCTAAACTTACATTTAACACTCACATTCTTAAGACAGTTTCCAAAGGCTTTAAAACATTAGGATTTATCACACGAAATAGCAAAGAATTTAAATCATCATATTGTAAAATAAAACTCTTCGATTCTCTTGTCCGTCCCATTCTTGAATATTGTTCAGTTATCTGGAACCCCCACTACGACATCTACAGTAAACGTCTCGAGTCAATACAAAAACGATTCCTTTACCATCTTTCGTATAGTGATCACTTGGCAAGGAAGTTATCCAGTTACCGTAAGCGACTAGAACACTATAGCATATCCCCTCTATTTTTGCGAAGAAAGAAGGCAGACCTGCTGTTCCTATACAAACTTATTAACGGAAAAATAGACTGCATTGAACTTATTAATAAACTTCTAATAAACGCTCCTTTTAGGCTACCTAGAAGCAAAGCCTATAACCTTTTCTCATTGCCGTACTGTAGAACTAAGATGAGCAAAAATGCAGTTATTCCCAGGATTTGTGGTAACTTTAACACCTTATCCAAAAACTCATCTCTCGATCTATCTGACCCGTTACACAAGTTCAACCAATCCCTCAGATCTATTCTATCCCATGAACATCTTGATCTTTAATAGTCACTGCCTATATTAACATTTTTCTTTATACTATTTATGTACCTACCTATGTACAATACACCTAATAACTACCTACCTTTTCGTTCTTCCTGCTTCCCTTAATTATCCCTCGTACTTTATTGATTTATTTGTATTGTATACATTATTATAGCCTACGAATCACGTAGGTCTACCCACGTCTATTTTTGTATATATAACTTTTAGAAGTTTTAGAAGTAGTTTTAAGTTAATGATAAATACTTTAGTATGCAAGATTATTTTTTGTTTGAAATATTAGTTGAGTTGCTTCGATTTACGCGCATGTTGCGGCCGACTATAATTTAGAGAGCACTAGACCTAAGAACCTTGCCACTGTATTTTAATTCTTTTATGTGTTATCTCTAGTTGGTAGTCCTAATAAAATAAATAAATTTTAGAACGCGAGATCTCTCCTGAACCCAGATCTCGCGGGATCGCATCTCCTTAACTGAATTTCCTCCAAAAATATTATATGTACTCGTATAAGGTACCCTATAACTCTGTACAGAGTTTTAATTACGAGTATAACAGCCAAAGAGAATATAAATACATAACAGCAATGGTAATAGAACATCTATTTGTTATTAAAATCAATCCTTTTGTTTCAGATATGAATTTCAAAATGAAGCGGGATGAAACATTCAAGGAGTCTTTTGCCCAGCTTCAAGCTGCTCTACAAGACCCGGCTGAAGAAGTTGGAGTAGCTACACACCTGATTGATATCCGAAATTTCTATGTGGTTCCATCAAATCTCTATAGAATGTTGCATATCATGGAAAAGCCAGGAAGCATAATGCCAGATTATTCGCAATATTCAACAGTCACAACTGAATCGGCATGTAAGAGGGAGAGTAAATCTGGTGAATCCTGATAGATCCTGTGTGATTTTTGCTTTGGATTATGGAGGTACTGATGCAGGAGTGTCACCAGAAAATATTATTCACCTGCTTCATACTGAGGTTGAGGTGGTACCAGACCTAGCCCAACTATGTGAGCTCAGCATGTGCTATCCAAAAGGTGATGAATTCACAAGTGAAGCAAAGGAATGCTTTAAATTTTTCATGGGGGAGAAAGGCGAGGCATTTCTTATCACAGTTAAGAACAGAAATAACCAGAAGTTATGTGTACTTGTAATGAGCGGTAAGAGAAATCCGGATGATGTATCCACGTCAATGGCACATTGTAATCATTCATGTTTTTATGCAGGTCCCTTGTACGGCCCTTGAAATCTTATTGTATTTAATGCATTTGGATACTCATACTTATTATATTTATTATATAAATATGAATATGAAAGCCTATAATCGAATGTAATGTTACTTCATATTATGGCTAGTTTGTCCTACCTAATCTAATCGATGGCATACTGTAATCATTCATGTTTTATGCAGGTCCCTTACACGGCTTTTGAACTTTTATTGTATTTAATGCATTTATACTCATATATTTATAATATTATAATAATAAAAGCCTATAATCGATTTTTTTTTTTTTCTTATAGCTAGTTCATTCTAATCTATTCCATCCGTTTGCCCTAGTTTGGCATAGGCCTCTTCCATTCCAACCTCTTCCACTCGTTCCTTTCCCTGGCGAACCTTGGCCATAGCTTTCCAGCTAGTTTGAAACTCTTCTTCCCATCTTTTGAAAGGTCTTCCACATTTCCTTTTGCGGTATTTAGGTTGCCAGTTTTTAATTGTTTTGCTCCGCCTTTCAGTTCCCTTTAGAGTGTGCCCTGTCCATCTCCATTTGTTCTTCCTTACTACTAGTGTAACATTTTCTTTAATTTCTTCAGAAAGGTCAGACCTCAACAAACGCTTTGCGAAGATGGTACGGCGCGACCTTCGGAGCTCCAACACACGCTTCATTGAAGAGGCAATAGAGCAAAACCGAGGGTCCAAAGTATTCACTCAGCAGCTTGGCAGGAGCCACCTGACGAAGCTTAAAACGCACGACGACGGTAGGACCGTATTGTCGAAGCCGGACATATTCGCCGATATAGAGGATTTCTATGGCCGATTATACGCTGCACGCACATGCCCCTCGTTCTTGACGAGACGACCACGATTCCAGAGCCACCCTGACACGTCACTATACCGACGAACTGCCAGAATCGTGTTAGCTCTGTGGCTGCTTAAAAATGGAAAAGGCCCCGGGGAAGACGGAATAACATAACAGAGCTTTTGAAAGCCGGAGGAGTCCCTATTATGCAGGAACTACAGAACCAAGTCTTCAAGTCTTCAACGCCGTCCTTCACAGTTGGTGGTGCTCTTTTTTAAGAAGGGAGATAAAACCCTTCTAAAATAATAGATTCAGGCGTTACTTTGCGGAAACCCATTGTAAATATAAGAATGAAAAATATTTAGTAACAATTCCGCGAAAAAACCTGTGATAAAATCTAACAAATTATACATTTATACAAAATGAAAGAACATTTATCAAAGTAAGTCGTCTAGTTCTATTGAATTTGCTAGAACTTTACTGATGATCCTTATTGAAACAATTGAGCTAACTACAGACTGTCGCTAACAATCTACAGGTTAGTAGCTCAATTGATCCATAACAATAAATACCAGTCGGAAGCGTTCCGGAGATACTGCTTGGATTACCCCACTAGCGTATCTCTCTACACAGCGCGCTGTATGTATGGCAAGGCAATGCTGGCTGATGCGCTGCGCACTAAAATCACTAAAAACTAAAAATTAATGTATCTTGTTTTTAACCGACTTCAAAAAAAGAAGGAGGTTCTCAATTCGATTCTTTTTTTATGAAAGCTGGTGCTTCCCGCGTGGTCCCATTTTGATGTACATTTTGGTTCAGTTCTGACATTGGGATCCATGAAAATTCATGAAAAAACTATAAAAATGTAAGTCGGTTTATAGTTTTTAAAACAAAATTAATTATCTAAATGAACATTTATCTGTTAATTTTTCCTTTTTCTGAGGCTGCGCTAGATACGCGACGCAATAACGAATGTTTCGGGAAACGAACACCTATCTATGTCTATTGTACCTAATTATGTAGTCACCTGTTTTGGCCAAATAAATGTATCTTTATCTTTTATCTTTATCTTTAAACGAAGTGGTGGCCGATGTTAGGGCGGGGCCACTGTCAATACAAAAATCTTCAAACCCGGGTGGTGACACGGCACGCGCTAGGACAACAAACGCACACGCAGTCGCAGCCAAGCCAATGTCTATTGGTGGTGGTGGTGTATTGCTTACCTATCACATGCAATCACTATGGCATCTTAAGTGTGCGTCAAGTTAGCAGCCTGCCATGAAATTTGGTGGTTTCAACAGTGCCCTAAGTTTTGCTGTTTTTGTATGTCTAAGAATAAAACATACAAATTGGTTGCGGTCGGTTATTGTGAGGGTGAAAAGGGCATGGCGAACGTTAAAGCGGTATAAGTACCTATAGCAAGCAAACCCTTGATGTGCTAAAAATACCGTTATTTTACCGGAGTAAGAGAACGAAGTTACAGGGTATTTATGTTACATTGTTTTGCCTTTGGTGCGTTCGGCATCATAGTTCTTAGGATGGGTTTAGCATTCGTTTACGACGGTGGATGATTTGATTTTAGAGTAAAACTTACCAAGCATCCAGGCGCTCTATTACAATTATTTCCAATACCCATTGATTTAAAAAGGGAAGATAGGTTACGTTCTCCCAGCGCTTACTCAAAAAATGGCATGTGTTACAACTACACGCAAACACATACGCTCACAGTTATATTTCCAGTCCTGTGCAATAGAAAGAAGAACAAAGACGGAAAGACGTATCTAGGACCGAAGTGAGACTGAGACAACAATATTTCACGCGAATCACGACCGCCCGTGCCGCCGGTCAGACGGTGACTGATGTGGGAGAACACAATTTTACACAATTTAAGGTTGCCACTTTCGAGCAACCAGTACCTCATCTTCGTTTTTAAAAAATCAATGCCAATACCTCAACAGCCTGTATTGGCCCACTACTGGACGCAGGCCTCCCTCTGATAAGCGCCTTATTGGCGTTTATCTAGTGGGTGTAGTGCCCATAATCCCCACGCTGGGTATGCGGGTTTGGATCGCAGTTCGGCAGGGACTCTGCTGCCCGCCCCCCGGTGGATATCCCTTAGTCGCCTCTTACGACACCCACGGGAAGAAATGGGGTGGTGCAAATTCTAAGCCACACAACTAGGTATTCCAATAAGTTCAACAAGTTGTCTAACTGGATATTTTTTCCTATTATTTCAAATTTGTACAAGTAAAAAAAATTGAATATTTTATCCAGAAAGTTCACTGGCATGGCATGTATATTTGAAATGAAATTAATAAGTGAGTTATACCTATTACGACATTAAGATTTGATTTTGCATACTCATAGCACCAAACTAAGAAAGCTTTCAGGCCTTCTCTAAAAAAGGAGGTCCACCATTCGACTGTTTTTTAACCGACTTCAAAAAAAGAGGAGGTTCTCAATTCGACTGTATTTTTTTTCATTATGTTTGTTACCTCAGAACTTTTGACTGGGTGGTCCGATTTTCATAATTCTTTTGTGCTTTTTTTATATGAAAGCTAGTGCTTCCCGTGTAGTCCCATTTTGTTCAGTTCTGACAATGGGATCCATAAAAGTTCATGAAAAGACTTTACACAAATTGAAGTCGGTTTATAGTTTGTTAAAACAAAATTAATATTTTTTTCTTATATTTGTTAACTACCTCGGAATTTTTGACTGGGACGTTACTTTTTTATTTAAAAGCTGATGCTTCCCGTGTGGTTCCATTTCTATTTGGTGCAGTTCTGATAATGCCATCCATAAGTACCTTCTTTTCTGATATCTGTGATGTGATGAGTACTAAAATCATGCTGAAATAGGTAGCGATAGCAACTATTTCAGCTACTAGAGATTCTGTAACTGCTAATAAAATCTTAGTCAATTACCATGAATAATAATGCTGTGCTAATTTTACTGTCATAAATTGTCTTCGTTTGAAATTTTATCAATGAATCCCTGAGAATTGGCCCAGACTACCGTCTGATTCTGAAGCTTATTAGCTTTTAACAATCATCTAGGTCAGGAAACTAGTTTAACAATCTTTACCACCTTGTCGTGTTCTCATAAAAGTTTTACATGCGTTTTATCGCGAAATCATCTGCGTCTGTGTCTTTTGAATGGGTGTTTGTTGCCAAGGTAATGCAGTAGATTATATGATGTTTTTTTATTCCTAAATAACAATAATTTTAAAATATTTTTTTAGGCGCGCGGCGAAGGACAAATTATTCTAATAATGTATGTATTTTATTTTATTGAAAAATAAAATTACTATGAAACAATATAAATTTAAACAATTAACACAAGTACCTATGTATTTACAATTGAAATACACTGATTTCAAATGGGCGAGTTATCGCATTTCGCTTGAAAATAACTCGGCGCGGTCACTACGGAAAGAGCCTCGGTATCTTACGATTTAAATCTTTGATCATCAACAAACATTACAGGTTACATTATATAATATCCGAAAAAACAACATAATACAAAACACTTAGAAAAGGTAAAAAAAATTAAATGAAAAAAAATCTAGAAGAGATCGTTCTTAGCGACAGGGCCGTGTAATGGGTTTTAATTTTAATTAAATAAAAAAAAACTATTGTCTGTCTTAAATCTTTGTTGTTTCCTAGGTTTATACAAATAATTGTTTTTTAATACAAACTAACCGCAGAATATTGCACACAATCCACAGGTACCTACATCAACTGATCCTTATGTATCAAGTCGGAAGCGTACCCAAGACGCTGGCTGCATTGTCCCGCGCTGTATGGCAATTTGGCAATACTGATGCGCTGCGCCAGATACTCACCAGCTCTTGGATCACGTCGCTTCGACTCGACCAGACACTCAGTATTTTTTTTGATAATGTAGGTAGTGTATTTAATAGTACTTCACACTAATATTATAAAGGCGAAAGTTTGTATGGATGTATGGATGGATGGGTGTTTGTTACTTCTTAACGCCAAAACTACTGTACGGATCTGGCTGAAATTTTGCATACAGGTAATTCTAATCCTGGAATAAAACATAAGCTACTTTTTATCCCATAAATCTGTTTCCGTGGGATGAAAATCACCTTTTAATGTTTCCATAGGAACAACGCGTGCGAAGCCGCGGGGCGCAGCTAGTTCCTACATAAATATATTTTAAAGTTGTTGATGCAGATACAGACAGAACAGAAGTCGCCAGTTTGGTACCTACCTAGGTAAGTAGGTACCCAATAATGGCGCCATATTTTTCTAAAGTTTAAGTCAAGATAAGTAAAGTAGGTAAGTACCGAGGTACTTCTCGAGTCGCTGAGCTGTACTAAGCCAGCAGCGCAGCGACTGCTCAGCGATGCTCTAAAAGTCGATTTAGTAATGAAGTAATTCAAGACCACCCATTAAAGTGTGGCAGAAGCTAGTAAAATCAATTTCTAACGGAAATGGGCTTACAGAAATAGGTTTGCACTTGACGTTCGTGGTTCGTTCGAACTGCCGGTGTTTGACCGCTCCGCGTCAACGTTGCCTCCAGAAATAGGTTTACACTCTTTTTGACCACATTAACATACTCGTGAGCAGGTTATCATCAGACTATCGACGATTTCCTCTTTCCTTACCATTTGTCAGCATCGAGTTAGAATCCTAAACTCGATGTTTGTCAGAGAGAAAGAAAACTCCAATAGTCAAAAAGTCGGTAAAAAAAGTCCATGAAATTATTTCATCGCCGCATAAGCCCTTGGCATAGTTAGAATGGAACCCGCATTTTCGATTGTTTTTTTTTTCCTTAGTTCTAGAATAATGAGGTTTTACTTTGATCATGATTTTATGAGTCTTTGTCATTAATAGATAGGTCATGAACTCAGAAAAATGTATCACTCTTCTGAGGTCATGTCATGACCTATCTATTAATGACAAAGAAAAAAGAGATCCCTTCTTAATTAAATACACACCTAATAAAATATAAAGAAGTAAATTCCACAAAATCATATCGGTGTTACCTGTCGTCTGCTACTAGCGTCATTGTGCAAAAAATGGCCTTTGAAATGCCTATGAACCCAAAATCTTTTGGCACCGGCCGCCTTTGCAGGAGACGTTCTATTCGAGTTCTTCGTAGGAGAATCGCCACTATTTCAGTTGTAGCTTTGTTGTTAGGTGGGTATTACTCGTAGTAACACGTGGCACTTACCTTCTCTATAGCCAAAGTATAAGGCACGTCTCAACTTCTTGTCTGATAGCTTTTAGCATTAGCCTAAATGCGGAAGTGACAGAAATCAAATATATATTGTAGGTGCCTATTTATGGAAATAAATAGTTTTATTCTTGATTCTAAAGCAATTAAAGCGTGGGTCGGTTTTGATAAAACTAACATACGTTGGAGACAAATTCTCATTTAAATTAGCAACAAAACAAAGATCGTTATGATGTACAAAATACAAATTGACTTTATTTTTACGACCAAACGGGAGCCGACGCAAATGGATTTGACGTTTTAAATTGGGCAACTTTCCAAGCGGCTGAAACTACTTAAACTATCTCTAAAATTGGATGAACAATGTAGGTACATAAATTATTTGTGTATGTATAGGGTCCTAAAGTCCTAGCTACAATAATAGCCCCTTTGTAACTCACTAGGAGTTTTGGTTTAAAAGCGTACGATACATAATGCCCATAATCCCCACGCTGGGGGTTGGGGATCGCAGTTAGTGCAAATTCTAAGCCAGCGCTACCTGATCTCCATGATCGGGCAAAATTAGGCAACTTGTTGTGAAATGGATTATTGTATTAACAAATAGGTAAGTGTTGCAATTGTTGGCTTTCAAACAAGAAAGAGTGATGTTATATTTAAACAAAAACTCACCTACCTCATGCCTACCTCTCCTTCTTACGCAGTCGGGTAAAACATCTCTTTTGAGTAGTTTTGACCCTGTCGTTGGTGATCACATTCTTCATCATCACACACACTACGACATACATACATTACGAAGCCCCACGCTGGGTGCCAATTAAACAAAAATCTAATAAATATATTATTTCGGTTGGTAAATTTTTGTAGGAATGGAAAGATTCTGTGATAATATCTGCAAAACAGTTGTAAATCACTAAACGTGCGTACCTACTAAATCGGATGTTGCTCTCTGCGTGCGTAGGCGTCCGCTATCATCGCATTCTAGATCGTTCCATAGATTTGTTATAAGAAAGTTTTAATTATTGCGCTTTACGAAATTTGGCAGGAGTTTGTTATAATAAACTATACACACAACAGCGTGTATTGGTCCACTGCTGGACGCAGGCCTCCCCCTGAAGGGCGAGTTATTGGCGTATCTCATAGGGGGTAATGCCCATAATCCCCACGCTAAGCATGCGGGTTAGGGATCGCAGTTCGGTGGTAGAATTGTTCTACGGGGGGCGCTGCTGACCGCCCCCCGGTGAATATCCCTTAGTCGCCTTTAACGACACCCACGGGAAGAGTTGGGGTGGTGCAAATTCTAGGCCGGCACCACACGGCGGATTACAATGAGTTCAGATATTGATATAAACATAGATTTAACGCCTGATTTTATTAAAGAAAAGGCTAAAGCAGTAGCGGAAAACCTTTTACCACCTAAATCAAAATGAAGGTCGTACAACGATTAGACAGCTGATGATAAATTATAATTACTGGCCTATATATATTTTATTTACAACCACACTTAAGTTATTTAAGAGTTCTTTTTCATTCAGAGCCACGCCACCACCTGCACGCTGCGCTTGATTTGAACATTTTTATAATTTTATCTCGGTAATCTAATCACACTCGCAAAATCATAACATACTTACATACATCTGTAATAGGTTGGTGCACTTAGCATTTGTCGTCATGTTATTTATCTATCTTGTAAGTTTCTAGTGTACTCGCCATAGGCTAACCTAACTGTATAAATAAATAAATAGACAACATTAGAAATGATTAGGATAACGTTACCGCATAATTACAACCCAGCCTCGGCGGCGGCAAAAGTCGGCAGCGCGGCCACCCCTCCACGTGGTGGTACTGGCCTTAGCCCCCATACAAACGTACTTTCCTGAAACTACGTTTCCGATCGTATTGATATTGATCGAATTTACCATACATAATCGGATGACAAATAGCTGTGTTTTAGTTTTTTTTAAAACATTATGATCTGTGAATGAGAGTGAAGTGAAACTAATTAGCCATATTTTAACCACCAAATCGAGTCATTTCCAAGCTATTTTTCGAACCTTTGTTCGAAAATCTGTGACACTCCAAACATCTTAAATATATTCACCATTAGAAATAAACAAAAATATTTCTGAAATCAATCGTTTATTCAAAATGAATCGCAAAGTACGAAAAAATATAAAAAAAATGAGAAATTCCTTCAAATTTCTGTAACCGCTCCTCAAATGAGGGGGGCGATGCGACACAGGGAGCACAATTCCAAAATAAGGCGAATGCCGCGGAATGACCAACACGATGCGATTCTACGTGAAACAACAACAAATTCGCTCGGGCCGGCCGCTGAGATTAGGGAGAGGTTCGTAGCCTTCGTTAAAGTAATGAAGGTGCTTTGTATCTTCCTACCATACAGCAAGTCGTTCAAGTTATATTGACAGGACAACGTTTTATCCGTCAAAAATGGAGAATCACATGCAGAGTGTTGCAGACTGACTGTCTACGAAGAAGACAATTACTTCTTCGTAGCTGACTGTCTTTGATGCTTATTTCATGCTTCTTTCGTGATAATCACGTGATTATCAGCGCTACACAACAAGTTTCTGTCGCGATCGTACGATCCGACCGCGTGGCAATAGTATGCTATGTACCTACCTAAACCTATACCCACTGTAAACATTGCAAAAATCACAGACAGCGCCGAACGGCCGCGCAAAACGTTAAAATAGACTTGGCAACGATCTTGTGCTCTAATGCTCTCAAACAATGCTGGAAACTGGGTCGAAACTGTTTAACGTGTCAAAAATGCGAACCCCAGTGAGATGACCTATCCGTGTGTTTATACAGATTAGTAGATAAATAAGGAAAGATGATCAGGGGCCTACTACAAACTTCCAAGTTCCAGGCAGTTCAGTTTACTGCCTAAGGATTATGGCTGGCTTGCTACGGATACGTTGTCTGGTAGGTTTTCAAGTTTCGCCCGCAACGTTCAGAAACGACGTTGCGGGCGATATTATCGGAAAGTAACGGTTTTATATTCTGGTTCGAAGAAACATGAAATGCGTTTTAATCGAAGGACCGCGAAGCTGTCGGCATAGAATTTTCATCACTCCAACTCTTCCCGCGATTGTCGTAAGAGGCGACTATGGGATATTCACCAGGGGCGGGCAGCAGCGCCCCCACCCACATGCCCAACGTGTGGATCATGGGCATTACCCCCCCCCCCCGAATGCATAAAGAAACGCTTGATTCATTTCATTACGGATGTATGTAAGTGGGTTAACTACGAACCTTATTTGTGTTGGAAGAACACCAACGTTACATCCGTAACGAATTCGTCAAACTACGATAGTTTTTTAATAATAAAACGCTTGATTATTTATTTTATTAGTACACAAAACAGAAGACAATCGCATCATGGCACGTAAAACATATACGAGACGATTTATATCTTTGTATACGAGTATCAACTAAAACTAGGTTGAGTTCTAACTCTAACTCAATCTAAACACAGGATTATATAATAATAGAGTTGTGAGGTGTAAACATACATTCTACGTGTAACATACATTATCAAAATAATAGAAATGCAGTTAAAAAGTTGGGTACATAATACTACAACTAGTAATGAAATTAATATTACAAATCAGGTAAGTAATTTATACAAATATGAAGGAGAAATCATAAAAAGTTAAACAGAACTTTAAAACATGATTAATAATGGTTTTAAAATGTTCAAAATTGTATTAGCTTATATTAATTGGTACCTAGTCACATTGATTAATTTAATTAATTAATGCCTAGTTAGCGTACAATCGTTTTTCACCTATCTTAGTAAATTAATATTTAGTAACATTATGTTTAGATGTTGTAATGTGTCGTGTCAAATAAACCATTTCATAACTTTTTATCCATCATTGCTTTCCAATTTAAAATTGTACTTGGGTACTGAGGAATGAAAATTAGTGGTTTTCAATGAATAAATGCCTATCTCGAATGAAATAAAACTTCTCTTTTATTTAATTTCTTTCGGCAAGAACTGTGTCGACCGTCATTGACTTTTTCCGCGTTGACTCTTCCGCATTGAATCCACAGAAGTAGTAAGAAATAAAGTCTAAATAATTATTATTGTAAGAGAAATGTAAAAATAAATGACTGTACGAAAGATTTATTCATTTCCGACTGAAGAAACCTAAATGCGAAACTTTTCTCGATAAACATAAGTTTTGGACATTGATCGGTAGGTACCGAATTTTTTATTTTTATATTTAATTTTAGTTTTAGTACGTTCATAGAGAAATAATAAAAAAATCCGCACATCGTAAACAATTTCTATGAAAGCATGGCTTTACAAACTTCGATAAAAAAAAACATTTCGCTCTATTGTAATGGTAAAATTCTGCTTTCTAATGTAGAAAACTCATATTTACTACCTTTACGTACGTTTCAAGGCTCAAGATAAGTGCCGACAACTTGGTGTCAAGAGAACGAAAAAAATTCACACCGGAAAACGAACTCAATCAATCAGTAGATAGAGCCTTGGCAAAATCGTGCTTTAGGTAAATAAACCTATCTCATCAACCTAGGTACCTTATTTTCAGGTTTTTTCAAAAGGTTTTTTAATGGGAAATAGAGTAGGGAGTTGCTTTTTAAACTCCAATGTCCACTGAAGCATAACTTTTTTTACTTATTTATTACGTAGGGGAGTAAAAAGGACACTATGGCCCGTGTCTGCTCGATTAGCAAACTTGAGTAACGCTTTTCTATGTCACAAACGTCACTCAAGTATAGACCTGTGACTGAGCAAGCTTTCATAATACGGGCCTTAGTCTGCTGGGAAAATATAGCGCATGGCCTCCAAAATACCTAATTGTCAATCCAGTCTATGTACTTACTTACCTAACACCCTGTATTTTAAAAGTTAGTATAGTTAATCTTATGAGTTTTATTATAGACGGCTGAAAGAAAAGTTTGAAATCGCAGTTCTTTCTAAGAACTGCGATTCAAACTTTTAGTAACTATAGGTAGTTACTAAAAGTTTGTAATCGCATAAAAATCGTATAAAATAAAAACGCGTGGTAATAATATTAAAATAAAAATCTCTTTCGCCTTGTGACAAAAATTATCGATTATCGAATCAAATTCCGCGTTATAAAACTGTCGTTGTTAACTCGTAATATTTTAGCCGGCAACTGCGTACTTTGCGAGCTCGCTAAATTGTTCGCATTATTGATCTGGCCTTGGCGCAGTGGGCCACTGATAATATGAGTGTACCCAAATAGCCAGAGCTGATGTTATACTATACCTAAACCTACTCACGGTGGGTAAAGGTGCGCGTACAGTAAGGCAGTACGGTTCATTCGCGAACACAAAAAATCTAAAACTATTGATGTTGTAACTGTTGGTATGTAGATAAATTTATAAAACTCCTTTTTAAACTGTTGCAATTTGTTAAAACTTTACTAAAGGGAAATAATAACAAAAAGTCTGCGATAAACGGTACCCAATGAATAATATAATCATAAATTATCTCTACAAAAAACCGTACCATTTCAATGGAGTTCCATCTTTTGTTCAATTATTTTAATTACTTACTCTAGGTATTGCTAAATGTACACTCGCACTTTGCTACTGCGTCTTCGCATGGTTTGTAAAGACTTATTATCCTCATAAGAATTTATTTATTTATTAGGACCAACTTCGCCAAGGCAATTCAACTAATATAAACAATAATTGACCACCCAGTCAAAAGTTCAGAGGTAACAAACATAAAAAAAAATACACTCGAATTGAGAAAATACTAATAACCTCCTTTTTTTAAGTCGGTTAAAAGCAAATGCGTGTGAATCGAACCGTTTATTTTGTTTTCTGTCTCCCAGTACACACTGTAACGCCCCCCCTCAGAAAACTCCTTTCAACCCTAAAACTTAAACTACCTAACCGTCTTAACCTAATTGATCGCTACTAAGAAGTAATTTGGCCAGTGATCGTCTGAGTTAATGGTAGGACCCTATATTGTGAATAGCAACTCAGATCCTTTTAAGAGCATAGACAAACGAATCCCTAGTTATATTTAAGTTACCTAAGGCATTCTAACCCTATTATGAATTGATTGGTATCTTAATTTACTTATTAATTATGTTTATGTTACTTAAAGCAGTTCCTATCATATGATTCTGAACCTATAGGAATTTAACTACCTTATCCTTATATCTATTTTGGTTTGTTTAGAAAGAGTATTATAGTTATTTTATTACTATATATAATTCAGTTCCTGTAGAAGGTTCCCTATCTTATCCGTTTATTAACTATATTAGGTTGTTAATTATTATTAAAGAATATTACCTATAGTTTATTTTATTTCTATCATATAGTTCAGTTCCTGTAGAAGTTTCCCTACCTTATCCGTTTATTAACTATTTTAGGTTGTTAATGAAAGAATATTATAGTTTATTTTGTAAGGGATATTTTAAATCGTTTAAGGTAAGGCCGCCATTTACCGCCCCTACAATCTGAGCTAATAAAGGTTGTAGTTTCTTTATTTATAACATTACTTGGATATGAAATTTCTAATTAAATATCTAGAAACATATTCCTCATATTAGATTAGATTGTGCCTTTACCCAAGCCACCAAAACCTCCACAAACGGGAGTTTAGAAGACTACCAGCTTCTTGATAGTGAAACATTTCCAAGTCTCAGGTTTATTTGTAGATAAATCTACAATAAGTAAGTATAGATAGAATATTGGTACCTATAATGATTCATCTGACTGAGATTCTCAGCCTCATAGCTCATAAATGGGCTTCCCTTCTTTTGAGAGAATTACCACATTTAGTGTCTTATGCACCAAGCTATAGTCAGACTAATCAAAATATAGAGGTAGTTCCTCTGCTGTAGATATAAACAGGTTTGGTAGTAACCTGAACTCAGATCATTTCACTATAAAGTTTCACTGATAATTTAATTATTAAATCTTTAATAATTAATAATATTTCTTCCATCAACCAAGATATTTTGTTCAAATATAATTAGGTTTTCTCATAAAAGGTGAAATATAGCTAAATTTTAATGCAATTAATAAATACAAAACTTGGCCCTATACCTAGACCACGAACACCATTCCTCTTAGTTAAGTAAATATGGCATGATCCGATGAAGAGTTTTATTGAATATTATATCATATTTTAATTAGAAGGAAATTATGTATTTAGTTGGTTGTTTTAGTTCAATTATTTGTATATTATAATGAATATTAAAGATATAGTTTTATTGTGATTTGATAATACATTATAGGCTTTGTTTTATGTTTTATTTTATATCTAACCCGAGTAAAATGGATGTTTAGGAGGTTTCTTTTCAAAGAATTAAAGGTAAATGTTATTTGATTCCGTTTCTACTGCTTACTAGAGTTTATTTTATCTATTTAATTTCCATACATGAGTAGGTACCTATCCTAACCTATTTCTGGCTATATATTGTTCACAATTTTAGAAGTCAAAACTTCATTTTTATCATTAAGCGTGTGGTGTGTAATGTAGACTTGACTGAGTGCAATGTCAAGTCTTCTAACTAGCCCTTGAGAAGAGTACGAGGTAGTAAATCTCGATTTTGTCCTAACCTAAATACTGTGTGGGTGCTTCCAATGACTAGCTCGCGAGCTGGGTGCCATGGACAGCCTACCATATAATGTGGCTATGTATATTATAAATATATAAATAAAAGACCGACACCCTTGCTGACATCTCTCCACGAAATATCTCACAAGTCGTCGGAAGACTTTCTTCGACCCCGGGAACGGGTAAAGTCGAAGTGGGCCCGTCTCAAAGGTTATCCCATTCCTAGACTACCTATAATCAAGAGGGTATGTGCTCACGGCTACTTATCAGGCCGTAACACACAACCAAAATAAATTTTGGATTTCTAAGCACAGGGGGATTTATCGAGCTAAGTTTTTAGGTTATATTACAATCTTCACAATCCCAAGAATTTAATTTTAATTCACTACAATTTTACCCCAACAAATGTTACACAATTCACAACACAAATCTTTTTTTAATTCAATCCCAGCAACTACGTTCTTTAATTTTAACTAGGTACCACTTTTCCAAAAGGTACCCGGACCTTAGAAACCCTACAACAAATTGAGCAGCGTAACGACCTACTTCTTCAAAAATCTAACAACGAGTCATCCCGAGTAAGGTTGCGTTCCTCTATATATAGACAAAAGTCTTCAGATTTTATCAACATTCCAATCCATTCTTTATTTTCTACGCCATAAGTATCAATTTCACACTGTCTATTTTATGCCCCACCTTTCTCAATCCTACGTCATTTCGCCGATTTTTTCACAGACAAATCACGGACAAAAGCGCGGACAAATCGCAACAAATTGCCGACAGCCCTTCTTATTGATTCAATTTATATTTTTAATTTTTCCTTTTGATTTTATTTATTCTTCAATTTTACTGACATGTTTATATTTATTTCAATTTTGTGCTATGGATTTTTATTATATTTCGCAGACTTTTTTTGCGGACATTTTCACAGACAAATTTCACGGACAAATTCCACGGACAAATTTCACGGACAAATTTCACGGACAAATTTCACGGACAAATTTCTCAGACAAATTTCACAGACAAATTTCACGGACAAATTCCACGGCCAAATTTCAAGGACAAATTTCGCAGACAAATTTCACAGACAAATTTCACGGACATATCGCGGACAAAGTGCCGACAGCCCTTCTTATTGATTCAATTTATATTTTTAATTTTTCCTTTTGATTTTATTTATTCTTCAATTTTATTTGTTCTTTGTTTTAATAAGTTCACTCAACTAAGTATTCTGCCACTGATTGGGTTTTATTCTGCCAAATAATATTATTCTCGCTAATAACAGGATCGTTACGATACGGCCTGTTACAACACGCACCCTTAATTCCGCGTTTTTGCGAATAATAAATAAATACAATTTTCTTTCAAACAGTCAGGTGATTTAGCGGGTCTAATCTAGCTTGTAGCAGATAAAGCCGGTTCATCATAGTTTTTATTATCACTCTGGTGACATTTTAACACACGTTCGTGAATCGTGGTAGGCTAGGTATACCTACACCTTCTTATCTATCTTATTATTAAGTTTGATCCATCTATAAAAAACGACGCAACTTTTATGTCTATCTAATCAACGTTTTTTTTGCAAATACATAAAGTACTCCTACGGGTACCTATTTCATAACGTCAATGTGTCGAAAAATTCAGGTATGAAACCTTCGTAGGTAATTATGTCAAAAATATTTTTTTCCGAATTTGCCTATTCAGATAAGTAAATTTAGAATATTTTAGTAAAGTCCGCATATAACACTCTGATAGTGCGTACTGTTATTGCAATAATAATTGTATTTCGCGAATAACAACATGGAAAAAACAAGAGGCGTGCCGGAAGTCATTAATTCTACCGTCGTAGTCGCTGCCGAATTAACACCATCATAACAAGTTTATGGCTTAATTTAAACCGGTTTAGGACTGCGATTTATTATTTCGTGGTAGTTTAGGACTAGAAGCGATAAATGCGTGGCAATGTTGCCTATTCTCACCTCTTGGTTGCCGTATGCTGTGTAACCAAAGGATAATGTCTGAATAAATAAACTTTATTTTTTATTTAATTAAATGCTCTACCGCTACTGGCAAGAACCAAGTACCTATGTAGTTTTAATCTAGAAATTTCTCCCTAGACCCAAGGTACCTACATCCAAGTGCATTGTTAAGAACATACGATTATAATGGGTGACATGACAAGACAACATGATCGGTCTATTACATACTAGCTGCGCCCCGCGGCTTCGCACGCGTTGATCCTATCGAAAAGTTTAAAGGTGATTTCTATACCACGGGAACTGATTTATGGGATAAAAAGTTTGTTAAACCTATGTTCGATGCCACGCTTCACGATTCTATTACCAGTATGCAAAATTTCAGCCCGATCCGTTCAGTATAGACGTACAGTTTTGGCGTGAAGAGGTCCACATCCATCCATACATCCATATAAACTTTCGCATTTATAATCTTAGTGTCATAAGTCATAACTAGTAGACTTGGCTAGAAGACTAAAAACTTTAAATAAAAATGGCATCATGTATGTTCACCAGTTTATTTTCAATACGTTACCCACGTGGCCTATTGCGCCGTACTTTTGCTGATAACCGGTTACAATCAATAATCAAACATAAATAAGTAGGAAGGTAAATACCTTATTTTGAAGATAGAGTATTATTAGATATCAGTTTATTATATAACTTAAAAGCTAGCACTTTAGATAATTATTAGATATACCTAGATTAGGTAATTAGTTTATTAATAGGCTAGCTAGGCAATCTAGGGGTCTTAGGACTTTTTCCGACCTAAACCTTGGGCAGAGATAAAGTTAGGTGGATTGGTGGACCCATTTTAAAAATGCAGTATTTTGAAACCATGTCACGTTTACTGGGATATTAAATTGGATCATTTAGGTAAGGTAGAGTGTTATTTAAAGCGCGCAGATCCCCACAAAACTTAGCAAAGCAATCGTATGCTTTTGGGTCAAGGCTTGGACTCAGATCAACAAAAAATAGGTTTTAACTTTCGAATAGGTACTTCTGTTGCATAGCAGCACAGTTATACTTACCTGGGTAGGTAGTACGGTACAAACCTTATGGATGTAAGCTGGTTAACTATGAACCATATTTGTGTTGGAAGAATACCAACGTTTCATCGTAGAATTCGTCAAACTACGAGTTTTTATAACAAAACAAAACCAATAAATATTGATAGTAGGTTAGGTACTTTTATACCTTAGTGTTTTTTTGTAAATGTGGTCTGATGTTTTTTAAAATTATGTATATGATCTACGCACCTTGCTTTTCTACCGAGAAGTATCCTTATCGTAGGTATCAAACACAAGTCAATCACTGTCTTAGGTAGGTATAACGAAATTTCAAATGCCCATAATCTTATAATAAACATGTCCAAGAAGATACAAAAAACGAGTTTGTCGACCTTCAGGTTAGATCAAAGTGTGAATGTCCCCTAAAACTGGGAAAAACAGAATTTAGATACGAAGTCTCCCCTCAGAATTCCAAGGATCTGATAAAAATGCATAGAATTTCAGATTTATCTTTTAATGTATTTAATTTTTTTCTTATAGTGTCCAGATTTATTTTCTAATGTTTTTTCCGTTATTTTATAAGATGTATGATGGATTTAAGCTGCAGCATGTAAATTGCACAAACAGAACTGTTTTAGAAAAAAAACCTTTCACTTACAAAAACATAAGTAGGTATTTTGTAGGTGAGTTTTTTGTATTAGCCTTTCCTGTCCTTCTGGGCAAAAGCCTCTCTATTCTTCTTTCACTCTTTGTTGGTAGGTGAGATTAGATTGAGAAAAATATAATAGCTGTTTAGTCTAAATTCTTTATTATAATGTAGGTAGATACAATGATAAAATACTAGATGTTATTTTTAAAAGAAGTCGCGATAAAACGTAAATGATAGCGGTGGAGTACACAGTAGGTCAATGTCAAAATGTTGGACTATCGAATATCGAACGTGAAGTTTTCACGCACACAAAATACACTTTTTCTACTAATCAAATTCTATTTGGTTTTGATTTACGTACCTAGCCTTTTTTTCGCTGTTTTCAATGCATTTTTTAAAAGCACCATAATCTCTATTATTGGTACAGATTACAAGTAAATAAATGTACCTAATCTAT
This sequence comes from Eupithecia tripunctaria, assembly GCA_955876795.1. NCBI lineage: Eukaryota > Metazoa > Arthropoda > Insecta > Lepidoptera > Geometridae > Eupithecia > Eupithecia tripunctaria. Next base: position 3,856,246 of record OY041604.1, read on the forward strand.
AACCGAAAATTACCTACGTAGTTAGGATGTCACATGTTAGGTAGGCACTTAGTACAAAATAGTTATGACGCCCTATCATTGAATTACCACTACTAATTACAGCTCACTGCGCCCTATTGGTTCGTTATGCTACAGTGGGAGTCTGGCCTAATGCCGCAATGTTAATTTCTTATTAAATTAAAAACAGAAACTAGTTTATCCACAGTTTTTTAATGTTTGAAGTAGAAATTATTGAAAGTATTGCATCAGCGAATTGCGTCGTTTCACAATCAGGGACAGCTTCAGGTCAGGGCTGTGAAGTGTCAGGTAGTTTACCTATTGATTGTTATTACTTACGTATCTATCTTTTTCTTTACTTTTGTTTTGATTTCTGCCCCTGATCCGTTCAGTAATTATAGCGTGAACGTGATTATGTCCTCTGTGTGCCCTTAACAAACTGACTGCTAAGTGTAAGTGTAAGTTTATACTTAGCCACTTATCATCTTATTGTAATAACATAGCTGTGTACTTGTCCGAAATAAAATCTTATTATTATTATAAAACTTTTGATTCCATAATGGTTATTAACACTAAAGTTATTTACAACGGGATATTTACCATTATTTGAGTTTTGAGCTTTCCAATATTTCGGGACAGCTCGCAAGACTTCAGTTATTCCATGATCATGGCGCATGAAATTGTGCCGAAATATTGTAAAGCTCAAAACTCAAATCCTCAACCTCAACAGCCTGTATTGGTACACTGCTGGACGCAGGCCACCCCTGAAACGCGCCTTGTTGGCGTTTATCTAGTGGGGGGTAACGCCCTTAATCCCCACGCTTGGCATGCGGGTTGGGGATCGCAGTTCGGTGGTATAGAATTGTTCTGCAGGGCCCTGCGAATATCCCTTAGTCGCCTCTTACGACACCCACGTGACCCACGGGAAGGGATGGGGTGGTGCAAATTCTAAGCCCCACACAGCTCAAATCATGGTAAATAAATATCCCGTTGTAAATGAATTTATTGTTATTATAATACTCGTATAACCAAAGTATTGCAGACGGTCTAGCTAAGGCAAAAATTAATATCAACTCAACTGGTCCAGCCAGTAGGTATGAAGTATTATAATATTTATAATATTCTGAGACGCAGTTTCAACCGTTGGATGCACCGTGTCACCCGTCGCCCCACGTTGCATGACAGGCTGTTTGAATTTCAAATGAAGGTTGACGCGCTCACGGCATGAAGGTATAAAATGAAATGGACAAAATATTTTAACCGACTTCAAAACGGGAGGGTTTTTAATTCCATTGTATTTTTTTATGTTTGTTACCTCTTCTAACTTTGGAATGGTGAACCGTATTTGACGATTCCATTTTTATTTGAAAACTGGTGCTTCCCGTGTAGCTCAATTTCAATTTGGTCCAGTTCTGACAATGGCACCCATGAGACCCTTATAACCTCATAATTGAAATTATTTTATAGTTTTTTAGAACTAAATTCTTGAGTGGAGACCGCGACTCGGCAAACGTAGTACGCCCTCCGGCAAGGTGGGATGGCGATCTGCGAAATACTGTAGATAGATACAGGATGCGTCAAGCAGAAGACAGGGCGCTATGGCGCTCATTGGAGAGGCTTATGTACGTACAGCCAGCAGTGGACTAGTATAGGCTGATGATAAAGGTGATGATGATGATCCTTAGGTCATCCCATAAACCATAGGCAGCCGAAACTAGCCGATTATCTATTTCCAAAGGTCGTGTGCAAAGCACGATATCGATGTGCATTATTTATAGCCGCAAAAAATCTAAAACTATTGATGTTGTAACTGTTGGTATGTAGATAAATTTATAAAACTCCTTTTTAAACTGTTGCAATTTGTTAAAACTTTACTAAAGGGAAATAATAACAAAAAGTCTGCGATAAACGGTACCCAATGAATAATATAATCATAAATTATCTCTACAAAAAACCGTACCATTTCAATGGAGTTCCATCTTTTGTTCAATTATTTTAATTACTTACTCTAGGTATTGCTAAATGTACACTCGCACTTTGCTACTGCGTCTTCGCATGGTTTGTAAAGACTTATTATCCTCATAAGAATTTATTTATTTATTAGGACCAACTTCGCCAAGGCAATTCAACTAATATAAACAATAATTGACCACCCAGTCAAAAGTTCAGAGGTAACAAACATAAAAAAAAAATACACTCGAATTGAGAAAATACTAATAACCTCCTTTTTTTAAGTCGGTTAAAAGCAAATGCGTGTGAATCGAACCGTTTATTTTGTTTTCTGTCTCCCAGTACACACGCACCCTTCACTGAAAAAATATGATTGTTAAATTTACTAAACTTGAGTAGTTTGAGGCTTTAACTAATAAAATCAACCTAATTCCTCGTTGGTTTTACAAAAACTCGTTGTTTATTTTACTAAACCACAAAGGTAAACATTAACCTATAAAATATAGTTAAAGTTACTAGAAAACTGTATGTTAAATACACTTATGTATGTTTCGTAAAATGTTTCTCGAGGGTATCGTCAAGTGACGTAAGCATTTTACTAAAGTTCTATGTAAAATTAACGATCTTGGATGTTGATTTTGCTAAACGCAATTCAACATCCTCGTTTTTGCATATTCAACTATAACTTGATGTTGAATTAGTAAACAATTTGACAGTGTACTTTCGTAAAACTTACGTTCTAGTTTTGTAAGAATGTTCCTAAAAATAAAGTTAGATGTCGCATACTTCGCTACTAAAGTTCTGTGTAAAATTAATGATCTAGGATGTTGATTTTGCCAAACTCAATTCAACATCCACGATTTAGTATATACAACTATAACTTGATATTCAATTAGTATAACAAATTTAACATTGTAATTTCGTAGAAACAACTTTCTAGTTTTGTAAGAAGGTTCCTAAATGTAATGTTAGATGGCGCATGCTTCGCTACTAAACTTCTACGTAAAAATAATGATCTTGGATGTTAATTTTGCTAAACGCAATTCAACCAAAATGATTTAATATATTCAACTATAACTTGATGTTGAACTAGTAAACAATTTGACAGTGTACTTTCGTAAAAAATACTATCTAGTTTTGTAAGAATGTACCTAAAAATAACGTGAGCTGGCGCGTGCTTCACTACTAAAGTTCTGTGTAAAATTAATGATCTGGGATGTTGCTTTTGCCAAACTCAATTTAACATAATACGATTTAGTATATTCAACTATAATTTGATGTTCAATTAATAAATAAACACTCGTCGCACGAACTCGCACGGTTTTTTCCCGTTTTGACTACAGATTGATTTCTAAAAATAACAGCTCCATCTAATGTGTAGGTTAGGTATAGCTTGTTAATAGCTTTCAGCCCAACTGGGTACAATGTTTTGCTAGTTGTCCGTCTATCTAAATAATTCACAAGAAATAACAAAAACTGATTGCGCTCTCGCTTACGTCACGCCACTATTGTGGCGTTGGAAATCAAGCTTTTTCGCTGCGAGCCACTTTTGTGGCTGTGGTCGGTTCAGTGGTTAGGGTGTGATTGAGCCACAAACATCCAAACTTGTAACATTTTAATTTTAAATAAATAATTTGATTTTGATGCACAGTTTACACAAAACTATAATAAAATCAACAATGTACTGTCGTAAAAATAACTTTCTAGTTTTGTAATAGGGTTCCTTAGAATAGGTACCTATCGTTAGCTGGCGTATTTTGCCCCCTCATCAGCACGTATCTCACCTTGGCTAGAGTGGAATTATTTCAAACTCTACAGAACTACAGAACTGAAACCAGTAAATCAAACTCCAACTCGAGGGGCTTAGAAGTAGCCAGGGAAGATTTCCACAATCCACCTCCTGGCTCTGTCCCCAGACCCTCGTTACCAAACTAATCGAATGAGCTCAAACTTGAGAGGTCTACTAGCCAGTGATGAGTTCGACTATCACCTCCTGCCCCTCCTGGCTCCATTATCAGACATTCGTTACCAAGCCCAATGTATCATACGAATCATAATGAGCCCAAACTCGAGGGAGTTACTTACTGGAAACAGTGAATCTAAACTACGAAGACGGTACCTACCTTATCTACTCAAAAGTCAAAGTGCTTTAAGTTACAGGACTCTTGGACACAAAATTTTAATAACTTATACCTAGTTAAACTAGGAAATAAGGTGATTACTTTGAATTTTTGATCACTTCAATCTCTACCTAGAGAGCGAATCAGAAACCTTTACTTGGTTAGAATGTTAGTTTTTGAGTTGGAGCAAAACTTGTCCCAGGGTTTTTTATCCTCTATCTAGACAATCTGATATTTATTTTATACCTACTAGCCCCGTGGGAATTCCGGGATAAAATATAGCCTATGTCACTCCCTGAAAAGTAAGCTTCTTAATGGTGAAAGAATTTTTAAATCGGTCCAGTAGTTTCGAAGCCTATTCAATACAAACAAATAAACAAACAAACAATCAGATCTTTCCTTTATATATTAATTTTCCTTTTTAATATTAATATAGACGACACTTGCTCTCGAATACATATCAGGCAATTAGGTATGTCCCTAGGTATATTATAATAAGTAGGTACCTTCCTGCCTATGTATTTTCCATCTTCTATCTAAATGTATGGTACCTACTATGCAGGCTTTTATAATACGGGCCTAAATCCTAAGCTGCTTAGGATTTAGGCCGGTATTATAAAAACCTGCTCAGTCATAGAGTTATGCTTGAGTAACGCTTTTCTATGGCATAAGTGTCACTCAAGCATAGGTCGATGACCGAGCATGCTTTCATAATACGGGCCTTAGAGTCTTGGGGGTGGAAGTGTCTATTGACGTAAATGGCGCAGGTAATAACTAGGAAAACCGAAGACCAGTCTTCTCTTGGTACCTAGACCCGAAAGAACCTTGCGTTGGTAAGTAGGTAGGTAGGTAAATTATGGACAGGCATAATAATTTACAAAAGTAGTTTTGTAGAATCAATACTGTGAGTGTTAATTTAACGTACCTTGTTTCGTATTAGAAAATTAATAACTGTAATAAGGGAGGGGGGTCGCGCTCACTTCGCTCAGTGGGACGCTAACGAGCGAAAGACGACGACTCCTGCTTTACGTGGTTATTGTATTTTATTTGGACTCCTGCTTCTTATATTAAAACGATTCTGTGTTCATATGGGTAAAACAGAATTATACTACCTACTTTCATTGAAAGTACGCAATAAAGTGCCTTTTTTCGAAACTGTGGAGGATGTTTCGTTAGCCATTTTGCTGAGCTTTGTCTGCCTGCCTGCCTGCCTGCCTGCCTGCCTGATCAATCATGGAAGAAAAGGAATACGATCCGAACGTACTTGATATTGATACTGATAATAATTTCGTGATTGAGCTGGATCCGTGGGGAGTCTCGGAAGACACTCGAAGAGTGTTCAAAGGTATGTAAAACCTATACCTACCTACCTAACTAATTGACTTGATGACATCGATAAACTGTAATAATCTCGATGTTTGGTTAACTGGGCATCTTTGCCTACCTAGGGTAACTACACAGAAATCGTAATAATAGTAGCCTATTATTACAATTTCTGTCTGTGAGTAGCTAGTAGTGAATTATAATAATCACTCATTAGGGGAGGGCTATGTCCAGCATAGGCTTACTGTAGCCTGATGATGTTAGGTAGTTTATCATTAGGCTGTTTATATAATCATTGTAGTCGGGGCTGCAGTGGCTTTTGAATGACGATGAGCAAAGAAACGATAGGTACTTTGCTCATCGTCATTCATAAACCACTGCAGTCCCAGTTATTTCATCATTGTTCCTACTTATTTCAAGACATTTTTAAATCATTTTTATATAATCTTTTCTAGAACACGATTTGGAGCTATTTCTGTGTTGAAAATATTACCGAGTCAGATATTAATGAACTCATACAATCAAATAAAATAAAAGATAGAATAAAGTTGAAGGCTGGACTATCTCGATTCGGAAATGAAAATAAAACATTGGTAAGCAAATAATATTATAGGTAGGTACCTACATGGATATGTGATGCTTTGTGAATGTACTTTAATGCACAATTATAATTTCTTAAAAAAAAATTACAAAGTAGTTAATATTTTCTTTGCACTTACTAAATAGTTTAATTTTTTTTTTCAGAGCACTTGTTCTATGGACTCCGAGTCTATTGCATCCAATGATCTTGATAAATTTAAAGTGGAATCAAATATCTCTGGGTTGAGTGGCAGTTTCAAAAGAAGTAAGTTTCTTTATTTACTACATCAAATATTGTAGTCTGTTTGCCATTGATTACAATTATAATTACACAATCAATAAAATACAAATTGTAATATAAAATAAAATCCATCTTATGTGTTAACTAGCTCTATTATCATACTTTGAGACTGTATGGGGTGGCGAGATAAAGAAGAGGCCTATACTCAGCAGTGGGTGTTACCGGCTGGTTATATAAATAAATAAATAATAAATAAATATTTTTCTGACAATTCACACAGCATTATCTTATGGGTACTAGATAACTGATATACTTAATACAATATACTACTTAATGTAGATAGATATTTTTTATTTTACTTCGAAAATATCTGCAGATCGTACAAATATTTGTCCCGAGGCGGGAATCGACCCCGCAACCTCTTGAATTCCTCCTCTTCTCCTAAAATTAAATTTGAAAAAAATTATGCTAAAATGTATATTAATACCTACTTACCAAAATTTAAATTATTTTCAGATTGAATCAGATTTTGACGTCCTGTTTTCGAACTGTGAGTTGAAGTTGTTTAAAAAGTGGCCGAATTTGATCAAAACAAGTTCTACCAAAAAAATTGCATAAGTTTAGTACGAACGAAGAAAACTACACCATAACCGTAAATACGGCGAGAAGATGTTTGACGGTTGTCAGCCCCTTAATTATGAATCTGGAGTTTCGAGATTGATAAAACCAGAAATGTTTATCATTATTTTGTAACTTTTTTTATGCCTGATGTGATTGAGATATTTCTTGTAGAATTCAGTTCGTACTTATTTATATAATGGTGGCAATTCTGTTACGTCTAGGTAAACTAAAATATGTAAAACGAGGGAACGAGCGTTTCCTACGTAATTTGTTGGTGTCATTTTGTGTTTGTTAGTAAAATAAAAAGTTCTTTTATTTTTTACATTTACTATTTTTTGAATCCTTATCCTTATTGTTATGTATAATATGATAATTCAATTGAGTGTAATGATTTTGATAATAATTTGTTTGCGTATAATGTCCTGTGTTATATACATATATTGTTGCTAAATTTGTACATTTCACGAATTTGTTTTGACTTATGCATTTGCTTTCGTTTATTTAATCTGCTTTGAAACTTTCTACTTGGACATTTTTTGTGAGTTTATAATACCCTTGACTTTTAGGTAAGTACGTATTGTTCTCCCATTATTTACTTGTTTGCGCTTTTTGGATTATTGATCATAGGTACCTACATGTTTAAGTTAGCTTCTTACAGCCATTCTCAATTATTCAATCCATCTGATTATTGGGAACGGCCGTAAGTAGCCAACTTAAAAACCCAGGTACCCTATAATATCAATAATAAAAAAAGCGTGGAATATACAAAAGATAATATGTAAATATTACGAAAGCAATACCTACTGTTAAAAGTCAAGCGTATTATATACCTATTCAATTTGTTTGTAGATTCAACCAAAGTAAAGTTGCAAAATATACGAAAGTAAATAAGTAAACAAATTTCGTAGAACGTACTATACAATAATGGTATTTTAGACGATACTTATTTAGCAAAAAATACATACATGACCCGTAAATTATACGAAACTGATTGAGTGAATATTACAATACCACTATCGTACATTTTACGTATATTAGGGGTAAAATATACAAAACAGGTTTAATGAAATTTACTAAACAAAATCCTTAAATTATACGAAACAGAAGGAGTAGATATTACATGAGTAGTATCGTATAGTCTACAAAAGCTGAGGGGTAAAATATACAAAACCGATTTAGTAGAAAATACTAAGTACAACTCGTTAAATCTACGAAACAGAATGAGTAGGTATTACAAAACTAGTATAGTACCTTTTAGGTAAATCATGGAGTAAAATATACTAAACAGGTTTACTAAAAAATACTAAACAAAATCCTTAAATTATACAAAACAGAATGAGTGAATATTGCATGACTGGTATTGTATAGTTTATAAAAGCTATGAGTCAGTAATACTAAACCAGTTTTGTAAAAGTTTAACCATTTGTGTTTAGTTAAATTAACAAAAAAGTGTGTAGGACCCATTTTTACACGTTGCTTTTGTGAAAAATACTGAGAATTTAGTAAATTTAACTATTATATTTTTTCAGTGTTAATTCCGCGTTTTTGCGAATAATAAATACCAAATACAATTTTCTTTCAAACAGTCAGGTGATTTAGCGGGTCTAATCTAGCTTGTAGCAGATAAAGCCGGTTCATCATAGTTTTTATTATCACTCTGGTGACATTTTAACACACGTTCGTGAATCGTGGTAGGCTAGGTATACCTACACCTTCTTATCTATCTTATTATTAAGTTTGATCCATCTATAAAAAACGACGCAACTTTTATGTCTATCTAATCAACGTTTTTTTTGCAAATACATAAAGTACTCCTACGGGTACCTATTTCATAACGTCAATGTGTCGAAAAATTCAGGTATGAAACCTTCGTAGGTAATTATGTCAAAAATATTTTTTTCCGAATTTGCCTATTCAGATAAGTAAATTTAGAATATTTTAGTAAAGTCCGCATATAACACTCTGATAGTGCGTACTGTTATTGCAATAATAATTGTATTTCGCGAATAACAACATGGAAAAAACAAGAGGCGTGCCGGAAGTCATTAATTCTACCGTCGTAGTCGCTGCCGAATTAACACCATCATAACAAGTTTATGGCTTAATTTAAACCGGTTTAGGACTGCGATTTATTATTTCGTGGTAGTTTAGGACTAGAAGCGATAAATGCGTGGCAATGTTGCCTATTCTCACCTCTTGGTTGCCGTATGCTGTGTAACCAAAGGATAATGTCTGAATAAATAAACTTTATTTTTTATTTAATTAAATGCTCTACCGCTACTGGCAAGAACCAAGTACCTATGTAGTTTTAATCTAGAAATTTCTCCCTAGACCCAAGGTACCTACATCCAAGTGCATTGTTAAGAACATACGATTATAATGGGTGACATGACAAGACAACATGATCGGTCTATTACATACTAGCTGCGCCCCGCGGCTTCGCACGCGTTGATCCTATCGAAAAGTTTAAAGGTGATTTCTATACCACGGGAACTGATTTATGGGATAAAAAGTTTGTTAAACCTATGTTCGATGCCACGCTTCACGATTCTATTACCAGTATGCAAAATTTCAGCCCGATCCGTTCAGTATAGACGTACAGTTTTGGCGTGAAGAGGTCCACATCCATCCATACATCCATATAAACTTTCGCATTTATAATCTTAGTGTCATAAGTCATAACTAGTAGACTTGGCTAGAAGACTAAAAACTTTAAATAAAAATGGCATCATGTATGTTCACCAGTTTATTTTCAATACGTTACCCACGTGGCCTATTGCGCCGTACTTTTGCTGATAACCGGTTACAATCAATAATCAAACATAAATAAGTAGGAAGGTAAATACCTTATTTTGAAGATAGAGTATTATTAGATATCAGTTTATTATATAACTTAAAAGCTAGCACTTTAGATAATTATTAGATATACCTAGATTAGGTAATTAGTTTATTAATAGGCTAGCTAGGCAATCTAGGGGTCTTAGGACTTTTTCCGACCTAAACCTTGGGCAGAGATAAAGTTAGGTGGATTGGTGGACCCATTTTAAAAATGCAGTATTTTGAAACCATGTCACGTTTACTGGGATATTAAATTGGATCATTTAGGTAAGGTAGAGTGTTATTTAAAGCGCGCAGATCCCCACAAAACTTAGCAAAGCAATCGTATGCTTTTGGGTCAAGGCTTGGACTCAGATCAACAAAAAATAGGTTTTAACTTTCGAATAGGTACTTCTGTTGCATAGCAGCACAGTTATACTTACCTGGGTAGGTAGTACGGTACAAACCTTATGGATGTAAGCTGGTTAACTATGAACCATATTTGTGTTGGAAGAATACCAACGTTTCATCGTAGAATTCGTCAAACTACGAGTTTTTATAACAAAACAAAACCAATAAATATTGATAGTAGGTTAGGTACTTTTATACCTTAGTGTTTTTTTGTAAATGTGGTCTGATGTTTTTTAAAATTATGTATATGATCTACGCACCTTGCTTTTCTACCGAGAAGTATCCTTATCGTAGGTATCAAACACAAGTCAATCACTGTCTTAGGTAGGTATAACGAAATTTCAAATGCCCATAATCTTATAATAAACATGTCCAAGAAGATACAAAAAACGAGTTTGTCGACCTTCAGGTTAGATCAAAGTGTGAATGTCCCCTAAAACTGGGAAAAACAGAATTTAGATACGAAGTCTCCCCTCAGAATTCCAAGGATCTGATAAAAATGCATAGAATTTCAGATTTATCTTTTAATGTATTTAATTTTTTTCTTATAGTGTCCAGATTTATTTTCTAATGTTTTTTCCGTTATTTTATAAGATGTATGATGGATTTAAGCTGCAGCATGTAAATTGCACAAACAGAACTGTTTTAGAAAAAAAACCTTTCACTTACAAAAACATAAGTAGGTATTTTGTAGGTGAGTTTTTTGTATTAGCCTTTCCTGTCCTTCTGGGCAAAAGCCTCTCTATTCTTCTTTCACTCTTTGTTGGTAGGTGAGATTAGATTGAGAAAAATATAATAGCTGTTTAGTCTAAATTCTTTATTATAATGTAGGTAGATACAATGATAAAATACTAGATGTTATTTTTAAAAGAAGTCGCGATAAAACGTAAATGATAGCGGTGGAGTACACAGTAGGTCAATGTCAAAATGTTGGACTATCGAATATCGAACGTGAAGTTTTCACGCACACAAAATACACTTTTTCTACTAATCAAATTCTATTTGGTTTTGATTTACGTACCTAGCCTTTTTTTCGCTGTTTTCAATGCATTTTTTAAAAGCACCATAATCTCTATTATTGGTACAGATTACAAGTAAATAAATGTACCTAATCTATAACCGAAAATTACCTACGTAGTTAGGATGTCACATGTTAGGTAGGCACTTAGTACAAAATAGTTATGACGCCCTATCATTGAATTACCACTACTAATTACAGCTCACTGCGCCCTATTGGTTCGTTATGCTACAGTGGGAGTCTGGCCTAATGCCGCAATGTTAATTTCTTATTAAATTAAAAACAGAAGCTAGTTTATCCACAGTTTTTTAATGTTTGAAGTAGAAATTATTGAAAGTATTGCATCAGCGAATTGCGTCGTTTCACAATCAGGGACAGCTTCAGGTCAGGGCTGTGAAGTGTCAGGTAGTTTACCTATTGATTGTTATTACTTACGTATCTATCTTTTTCTTTACTTTTGTTTTGATTTCTGCCCCTGATCCGTTCAGTAATTATAGCGTGAACGTGATTATGTCCTCTGTGTGCCCTTAACAAACTGACTGCTAAGTGTAAGTGTAAGTTTATACTTAGCCACTTATCATCTTATTGTAATAACATAGCTGTGTACTTGTCCGAAATAAAATCTTATTATTATTATAAAACTTTTGATTCCATAATGGTTATTAACACTAAAGTTATTTACAACGGGATATTTACCATTATTTGAGTTTTGAGCTTTCCAATATTTCGGGACAGCTCGCAAGACTTCAGTTATTCCATGATCATGGCGCATGAAATTGTGCCGAAATATTGTAAAGCTCAAAACTCAAATCCTCAACCTCAACAGCCTGTATTGGTACACTGCTGGACGCAGGCCACCCCTGAAACGCGCCTTGTTGGCGTTTATCTAGTGGGGGGTAACGCCCTTAATCCCCACGCTTGGCATGCGGGTTGGGGATCGCAGTTCGGTGGTATAGAATTGTTCTGCAGGGCCCTGCGAATATCCCTTAGTCGCCTCTTACGACACCCACGTGACCCACGGGAAGGGATGGGGTGGTGCAAATTCTAAGCCCCACACAGCTCAAATCATGGTAAATAAATATCCCGTTGTAAATGAATTTATTGTTATTATAATACTCGTATAACCAAAGTATTGCAGACGGTCTAGCTAAGGCAAAAATTAATATCAACTCAACTGGTCCAGCCAGTAGGTATGAAGTATTATAATATTTATAATATTCTGAGACGCAGTTTCAACCGTTGGATGCACCGTGTCACCCGTCGCCCCACGTTGCATGACAGGCTGTTTGAATTTCAAATGAAGGGAATAGGTCACTGCCCTAGATTCGGAGGCAATCATCGGTTGACGCGCTCACGGCATGAAGGTATAAAATGAAATGGACAAAATATTTTAACCGACTTCAAAACGGGAGGGTTTTTAATTCCATTGTATTTTTTTATGTTTGTTACCTCTTCTAACTTTGGAATGGTGAACCGTATTTGACGATTCCATTTTTATTTGAAAACTGGTGCTTCCCGTGTAGCTCAATTTCAATTTGGTCCAGTTCTGACAATGGCACCCATGAGACCCTTATAACCTCATAATTGAAATTATTTTATAGTTTTTTAGAACTAAATTCTTGAGTGGAGACCGCGACTCGGCAAACGTAGTGTAGGACGCCCTCCGGCAAGGTGGGATGGCGATCTGCGAAATACTGTAGATAGATACAGGATGCGTCAAGCAGAAGACAGGGCGCTATGGCGCTCATTGGAGAGGCTTATGTACGTACAGCCAGCAGTGGACTAGTATAGGCTGATGATAAAGGTGATGATGATGATCCTTAGGTCATCCCATAAACCATAGGCAGCCGAAACTAGCCGATTATCTATTTCCAAAGGTCGTGTGCAAAGCACGATATCGATGTGCATTATTTATAGCCGGCTACTATAGTTTTTTAGGCTGCACCCGTTTAGTACCTTTACCGTGTCCATTTTTCTTGTATACGTAATTTACATTACTTATCGTTTTTAGATCCTCCCTTCAATAAAAATTGCTTACAATTATATCTGAAACTCGACGCCAAGCAAGTGAGATTTTGTTATTTGTGTCGTATTTTGTTTCCTAACATGCTCCATTCAAAATGGATAAACCATAGTAGGTACATGTACTAGAAATACTGAGGAACTGAACGGGTGCGGCCTGAAAACAGTTCACCTGACCTCAACAGCCTGTATTGGGTCCACTGCTGGACCCACCTTGGCGCCAGCACCTTGTTGGCGTTTATCTAATGGGGGGTAATCATTGATTTGTTAAAAACGAAGATGAGGCACTGGTTGCTCGAAAGTGGCAACCTCAAATTGTGTAAAATTGTGTTCTCCCACATCAGTCACCGTCTGACCGGCGGCACGGGCAGTCGTGATTCGCGTGAAATATTGTTGTCTCAGTCTCACTTCGGTCCTAGATACGTCTTTCCGTCTTTGTTCTTCTTTGTATTGCACAGGACTGGAAATATAACTGTGAGCGTATGTGTTTGCGTGTAGTTGTAACACATGCCAATTTTGGAGTAAGCGCTGGGAGAACGTAACCTATCTTCCCTTTTTAAATCAATGGGCGTAATGCCCATAATCCCCATGTGGGGCACGCGGGTTGGGATCGCAGTTCGGACGTTGCTGCCCACCCCCGGCGGATATCCCTTAGTCACCTATTACGACACCCACGGGAAGAGATGGGGTGGTGCAAATTCTCAGCCAGCACCACACAGCTAAAACGCTGAAAACAACTCGATTTATTCATGTGGCTGATCCTGATAAATGTGGAGTGTAGTCAGTCTGTAGTGATCATGAATCTGTAGTTTACTCAAAGGTTCATCAAGTAAAAAATTCATTAATTAAAAAAAAAAGTGTCGACGCATACACCTAAACAAACTGTAGGGAGGGATAGAGCCTCGAAAGTTTCGATCGTATTTATTTATTTATTAAAAAGGAACGCCATTGAGGTAAATATTTCGTCTTTTGTCGTCGCGATGCCAGCTTTCGCTGCGAGATGACCTAATAACTTATAACCATTAACTTGGAACCATTCACTCTTTCTTGTACTCGAACATGTACAAAAGGCACGTTGTCCCTCTGAACACGTGGTCTTTGCAACAACAACAACGCATTCTATTTCTCAACCCCTTATTTCGTGCCCCTACAATTATTGTACACGTACTCAAATACGGGTTGCATACGGGTTGGAAAAAAAGAAAGGAGAAAAAAGGAATAATGATCAAGGGAATAATCAACAATATCGTTATTAGTAGACCCCACGGTAGACCCCTTGTGTAGGTAAGTTAGCGGCAGTTAAGTCACAGGTGTTCACAATGCTTTTGAGTGTAAAGAGAAAGTAGTTTTTGAAAATTTCTCAAGGTAACTCGTGTTTAATTTCGAGGGTTCTTGTATAAATGTTAGTAAAGCCAAGGTTGGTCATTTATAGCAAGCTCTAAAGTCAAGTTATCGTCCAAAGGTTAAAATTTGAGGAAGGTAAAATAATACTTAGATTCTCCAAGATACAGGTTTATCACAGTTTGAGGATCAAAGATGCAATAATTAGTCTTAAATGTAACACCTACGGTATATCCATTTTGAATGAAGCATGTTAGTTAACAAAATACGACACAAATAACAAAATGTCACGTTTCAGATAAATTGTAAGCAATTTTTATTGATGGGAGGATCTAAAATCGACAAGTAATGTAAACTACGTATTAAAGGACGCGCCACCAAAGTGAATTTTAGGTTAAGTATGGGCGGTTTGTTTACGTTTATGCTCCATTCAAAATGGATACGATATAGTTGTTATTATTATATTTTATAAATGAGGAAGGCCCAAGTTTATAGCAATTTCTGTAAAATAATATAGATTTCGGCAAAATATTTACCATTTTTAATGATAAAAACTAATGGTAGAATAGTTCTACCATGTCTATCTATATTCTGCCACCTCTAAAGAGGATTTTCTATGCCTATGAAAAAAAAGCGGAAAAACGTCAATCCTATCTTTATTTGATTTTTTGAGTTGCAGAATTTTGTGTAATTATTACAATGACTTCAGACATTGATATAAAACATTTTTATTAAAGAAGAGGCTAAAGCAGTAACGGAAAACCTTTTACCACCTAAATCAAAATGAAGGTCGTACAACGATATTATGAAATGGTGCGCTGAGAAAATCGTGAAATCGTTCTAAGAAAAAAAAATGTATTTTAACGAATTATCAAAGACTTACAAAACCTTCAAAATTATGGAGCGTGTATTCTATGTAAAAGATAATGTTAAGTACTAAACACAATTAACATTTATAGGATTTCGAGAGACTAACATCGTTTAGGCAAGATGATGGATTTAACCAAAAAATTCAAAGTTTTCACTTCTCAAGAGATACTTGGAAAAAACCTTTCATTATCTATCTATAACTAATAATTGCTCTAATTTTACCATAGACTTTAAATAAATATCTCACCTAAGTTGTTGACTTATGTAAAATATAATTTACATTTTTTTTCTTTAGCGCATTCATTTTTTTATTTTTACTCTCCTTGTTTTCGTAATGAAAAGCACAGTGTTTAACCTCGGGTAAAAGTAACATTTAGTCCCTCTCAAACATTTAGTCACTGTGATTTTCATTACGAATACAAGGAAAGTAAAAATAAAAATATGAATGAGCTAAAGAAAAAATACATAAATCAAAAACTTACATAAGATATTTATTTTAAGTCTATGGTAAAATAAGAGCAATTATTAGTTATAGTGAAAGGTTTTTTCCAACTACCTACCTCTTGAGTTGTTTTGTTTTTTTTTGTTATATCGATCATTTTGCCTTCTCAGACGAAGTAAAAAAAGCTTTTTTATTCATCTGAGTTTGCCTTTTGATGAACGATGTTATTCTCTCGAAATCCTTTATATGTACCTACATTGTGTTTAAGAGCGCGATCTATGCCAATGACCTTGCTCGAATAGGCGTTACCAATGAAAATACCCCGCACCACACCTGAATTATATCACGCAGCGCGCACCAACATAAGTATAAGTATGTTGCATACAATACAACAGATACCGCCACAGAATAAGAACTAGTAGTTATAGCCGTGCGCTGCCGCCGCCGCGCCGTCGCCACCGCATGGCCTCTACAGATTGTTTATTACATTTATTAACCGACTTCAAAAAAAGGAGTAGGTGCTCAATATGTTTGTTACCTCAGACTTTTTGACTGGGTGGTCCGATTTTCATGATTCTTTTTTTATATGAAAGCTGGAGCTTCGCTTGTGGTTTCATTTTGATTTGGTTCAATTCTGACAGTAGAATCCATGAAAATTCATGACAAATATGTAGGTATATAAAAATTGCAGTCGGTTTAGTTTTTTAAAACAAAATTAATTATTAAACACCGATGATAATTCCTTTACCCCACTGGATTCAGTATTGAGTATTAGTTATTAGTTATTTTTACTATTCAGTATAAAGAGAATAACCACTTCCCGCTGCCTATTTTGTAGCTATATTCGATTTTTTAAAACCCTGCACAAATGATAAACAAGCCAGCAGTACTTAACCTCAAATTAACTTTCTTGTTATTTTTGAATATAACATCAAGGAAGTACTTGCTGATTTTAAGATTCTTTGTTCAATAAATATTGTCCAATTATATCTATTATATTCTTTATCTCGACTCCAAGCATGTGCATTTTAATTTATGTTATTGGAATATGTTGACATAATTTTCAGCTTTATGACAAATAGATCATAGCTCTGTCTCGAATAGTACCTACCCAAAACTAGTAGAAAGTAAGTAAATTAATAATTGAAGTAATTGAAGAACCTACTGTTAAAAAAACATCAACTGCCCCTCTTTTTTATTGCACCCTCTCTAGTGGCGTATTGTTGAATAGGAAGAAAAAATTAAGTGGATTTGAGTCAATTGTAGGGTCATTGCACTAGATTCCGACCATTTAGCGAAGACTTAAAGGCCTCAAAAAAAATCAAACTGGTCAGCCTTGTTCGAAATTATACTAATCGGTAGTCTAGATATCTGAGTTTTAAATACACAAAGAGTTTTATAGTTATGCTATAAAGTTATTTTTATAAAAAAATAAACAATCGGAAATGAGTAAAACTTCAGTTTTCGACCACGAAATTCCTACGGACCTGAACACGATTTCGACCGCTTACTTAAAAGGTTTTCATGGAATAAAATGCTAACAAAGTTTTTATTCTTTTTTTTAGAAAAGTCAATTGTAGAATATTTTTTTTATAATATTTATTATTTGATTTTACAAATCATGTCAATGTTTGGAGGAGGCGAGTGTGGACCTCAAGATAAAAAAACTGAGTAGGTACATCCCTATGCGACGTGATATAAACCTTCGACAACGACGCGAGGACATCGA
The DNA here is from genome assembly GCA_955876795.1 of Eupithecia tripunctaria. Taxonomy (NCBI): domain Eukaryota; kingdom Metazoa; phylum Arthropoda; class Insecta; order Lepidoptera; family Geometridae; genus Eupithecia; species Eupithecia tripunctaria. Next base: position 3,873,727 of record OY041604.1, read on the forward strand.
AGTCCGCTACTCAATTTTCAAGGGAGTGACTAGATTTAATTACCTGGGATGCATTGTAAGGGACACTAACACCAGTAGCAATCACATGGAACCAACATACCAGAGCTAGAGCTAGAGCCCAGAACACTCACCGATGCAGTGCAGCGCTACACAAAGTCTTAGTGCCCAGGCTCCTCTGCCGAAGAACCAAGATCCGCATTAACAAAACGATCATTCACCCGATCTTGATAATAGTGTGAAGCCTGGACACTCAGCCAGAAAATTGAACACAAGCTACTAGTGACAGAAAAAAAGTGCTTAGCAAGATCCTAGGTCCAGTAGCAGTCGGATCTTGGAGGTTACGGAAGAACTGAAAGATCGCGGAACTAGTGGCCGAACCCAACATCATTGTCGAATAAAATCACACAGGCTGCGCCGGCTCTGCAACGTGCTACAAGTGGAGGAAGATGGGGCTGCAAAATAATCTTTCCTTGGAGTTCCGTTTGGCGGACGACTTGTCGGTCGGACCAGTTACAGGTGGAAGGACGAATTGGAGAAGGACCTTCGCTCATTTCAAATCTTCGCAATGGACAGGATGGAGGCGGGGCAGGACAGAAGACGGTGTCAATCTATTGTGTCGGAGGCCAAGACTCACTTAGTGAGTGTGTGTGATGTAACAAACCTGCTCCAGCTCTGCAGATCGCACTTGATACGATCTTGAAAGACAAACTCACAAATCCCTACACAATTTGGTCAAAACGCTGAGGAACAAGGGTATGAAGCCCAGCCAAAAGCAGTGTACTTGCATGAAGTCGAAAATTTAGACAAGAAACCACCCAAGCGCCTTTGTCATACAGGGGTCAGACCTTAAAAAAAGGGATGTGAAGATGGTAATACGCCTTCAGAGTGCTTTAAAAGAGGCAATAAATGAAACCGAGGGACGATTCACTCATTAGTTTGGTTATGATCATCAGGCCCGTATTATGAAAGCATGCTCAGTCATCATCGATAATATGCTTGAGTGATGCTCATGTATAGTTTTGAGTAAAAACTAATTTTAAAACAATACTTAGGCATGAGCTCCCAAAATCTACACTTACTTATGTAACTCTTAAGTAAAGTAACAATGCGTTCTTTTCTTACCGTTATTACGTTTTATTGAACGGTTACTAAATATTTTCTACTGACTGTACACCTGTAATGTGTGTTATGTAATTGTTTCCAAAAAAATGATTTTTCTTTCTTTCTTTCTTTCATAAAAACTATATAATATCCGTTCAACTGAGTGAATCTATCTCTCGCTTACCTTAGTTTCAACGAAATTAATCTTTCGCTCATTTACCTCATTGATTCATTTTCGAACCTTATCATTGCTGAGCGAAATGAGCGAATGAGTTAGAACGAAGACGACTGAGCAAGGCGAGTGATTTGATAGAGCGAAATGCATGATGTCAGATACAACATGAAAAAAAGAGAGAGATAGCAAGGCTAAGCTCAGACCTGTAACAATAATGCAAAAATGTTAGAATGTAATTATTTTAAAAGTAATCGTCATCAGTATAGCGCCACCTAGCTCAGTTGAACGCGACATTACATTTTCTTTTTTATCTTTTGCTCATGAGCTACTCAACTCAATAAATATAAATAAATAAATTTTAAATATATAATATATATAATAAATAAATGAGTGAAATATTTCTTTAAATCAAAAAGTATATGTAGTATAGTATAGGTATAATTATATCTATATCACTCTTGTCATTGGAGTGGTATGATATGCGCATTTCTAAGGAGAAGCCCTCGTTGTACAGGAGGTACAGATCCTTTTTAATTCCGTTCTTCATTGCGGGAAAACTACACAGGCATGTTACGCGAGCTTGGTGGGTCTATTATAGGATACGGGATACAATAAATAAATAAATAATGCTGGACGATTCACAATACGATAACATTTTCCTCAAAAGCGCTAAGCCATCGTCTTGGCTTTGTCTTTTTGCTTAATTAGATTTTTCTCGAGGGTAATTATTCTTGTCCATTACAAAAATATTTAATTTCTACTGAGAATATCTTAACTTATACGAATTGGCCGAAAACGAAATGGGGTTTTAAGGCTTTTCCTATTCCGGCCACATCATTTCTTCGAATAAATTAAAGTTGGATGAAAACGAAACCATAATTCTAAACATGGTGGCCGTTATCGGCCACGCCCAAACAGATGACCAAATTTCCTATAAATAACACGGTAAAATGGGGGCCGAAAACGAAAATTTAGATTATTTCGGTTGACATTAGTCAAAACGATAAAAATATACTCTAATAACATCGAGATAAGTAACAGAATGAGACATAAGTATTAAGTGTCCATTTGTACTTTCTTCCCCCCCAGCCGAGATGTAAATTTTTGATGAATTTCAACTTCCAATTTCCGACCAACCCATTTTCAAGTAATTCAATACAAAAACCGAAACTAATCGGACTGACAGACGGCTAAAGTTGCAGTGTGCCGGCCATATATGGCGAGATATATCTCGCAAAGAACCAGGCAAACCTTTGGGGTAAGAGTTTTTCAGTGGAGACCGCGACTCGGCAAAATTAGTGTAGGGCGCCATTTGGCCAGGTGGGATGACGATCTGCGAAATACTGCAGGCAGATGCTGGATGCGGAAAGAAGACAGGGCGCTATAAGCCGATGTCCAGCAGTGGACTCGTATAGGCTGATGATGATGATGATGAGTTGAACCGGAAAAGAAAAAAATATAAGTACCTCAACTCACTGGTCGTTGCACAATTGTTTAGGTATAAACAATTGTGCAACGACCAGTGAGTTGAGTCCTATGGGTACAGAGACAATTAATAAAATATTGGTAGTACCTACTTACCATGTTAGTCTTTGTATTCTCATCCTGTATTTTATTTTCAATTACGTTTTTTACGATTCTTTTTATTATACCTATTTTTGAGCACAGAATTATTTACAATAATAAATAAATAAATAATGTTTGGCTATCTACACAGCATTATCTAGCCTCAAGCTAAGCAGGGCTTGTGTTATGGGTACAAGATAACTGATATACATAAAACAGTACACGACATAGATAGATATTTTTTTATTTTACATAGAAAACGCTCAGAACATCCTGAACAAATATCTGCAGATCGTACACATATTTGTCCCGAGGCGGGAATCGAACCCGCAACCTCCTGCGCCGCAGGCGGACCTTCGCCCAACACGCCACAGAGGAATAATAATTATAATACCTATACAAAACTATAATCACCCCTTACTAAACATTTACCCTACAACAAACTAACAAATAAACCCGCTGTATACTAAAAATCGTCAAATAAATAAATTTCATGTTGGTTCCGCCACGAAAAATAATATTGCTGTTAAAAGTAGCACAGGTCCGTTCAGCACAACGTCTCGTCCCGCACTGATTGTAGGGCCGGCAGAGGGGCGGCTCACGAGTAACGTTGTATCGATTACGTAAAAAATTCGTTAAAAATAATTAGATAATTTATTTGAAAAAGTGGGCGGAAGAGAGTCTGCGTAACTTTTTATTCTACATGGTGATGACTTTAAATAAATCTTGTGATTGATAGTTTAGGAGAAAAAGAGTTTTAACGGAGAAAATGGATGGTACTTTGCACTATTATTTCAGATACTTAAAATTGGAATTTCAAATTTTCGGCTTAAAGGTAAAATGCCTTGTATAGCATAGATTATCATATATTTTTTTCAAACCATTTTCTTTAAAGAATAAGAAGAAAAACGGATTTAACTTTACCCAATTTACGCCGATTCACCTCTATCTAGGCCTTAATACCAGTAGTAATGTTGTCTTTAACATAGATTATACATCTCTGTGGATGATACGCTCCATAATATTGAAGGTTTGTTGTAAGTCTTTGAGAATTCGTAAAAATATAATAACAAAACGTTTTCTTATAACGATTTCACTATTTACTCAGAGCGCCATTTACCATAATACCTGCTTTAGCCTCTTCTTTTATAAAATCAGGTGTTAAATTTATGTCTGAACTCAGTGTAATAAACAAAACAACGAAAAATCAAAACCCAAACTCGAAAAATCAAATGAAGATAGGATTGCCGTTTTCCCGCTTTCTTTTTATTAGGCATAAACAATCTTCTTTATAGATGGCATAAAAGCCATAGTAGCTCTCGCTATTCTACCATGGTACCTTCGATCAAATCGAAGCATGGTACAATAAACATGGAAGAATACCGAGATCTATTCTACCATTAGTTTTCATCATTTCAAAAATGGTAATAATGGTCATCATTATAGTCTATTCAAGAATAGATCCGATGACTGAGCAAGTTATCATTCAGGAGGCCTAAGAGGTTACGTGTGTACCTATGTAAGAACTTCATTCTGAGGATGCCCAATGCCCATAGCATAAGTGCTAGTGCTACAGTGTTTTTATCATATAAATAAACCATAAATGCATGACATCACCGTGTGCTCAGTGCTCGCTCACCATGTTTGTTCAGTAGGTACCTATACCGTATCCATCCAGCATGGAGCATGTTAGTAAATAAACCACGATACAAGTAACAAAAACTCACTTGCTTGGCATCGAGTTTCAGATATAATTGTAAGCAATTTTTATATTGAATGGAGGATCTAAAATCGACAAGTAATGTAAATTATGTATAAAAGGACGCGCCAGCAAAGTGAATTTTAGGTTAAGTATGGGTGGTTTGTATACGTTTATGCCTCATTCAAAATGGACACGGTATAGTTAGGACCAAGTATGTACCTATACCGTATCCATTTTGAATGTAGCATGTTAGTAAACAAACAACCCATACTTAACTTAAAATTCACTTTGTTGGCGCGTCCTTTTATGCGTAATTTTAAAACATCATTGGTAATTTACATTACTTTTCGATTTTAGATCCTCCCTCCTTTCAATAAAAAATGCTTACAATTATATCTGAAACTCGACGCCAAGTAAGCAACTCAGACCATATACTCCTTGGTCTGAGGTAAGCAAGTAAGATTTTGTTATTTGTGTCGTAGTTTTTACTAACATGCTACATTCGAATTGGATACGGTAGGTATAGGTCTAAAGTCTATATTCCAATCGATTGGTGTAATATTGATTCTGCTCAGGCGCTCAGCTTGCTTTCAGGTCATTGAAGACGAGATGATGAATATCTGAATATAATGGGTAGGTATAGGTAAGAAGAGTACCTATTATAACTTTAGGAAACAAATCTATGATGATAATGCAAATGCCCCCTGTGCATTCATACAGATCCCCTTGTATCCCGCCCGAATAAAGAAGTATATCATTGTAATCAGTACCTACTTACCTACATAACTATGTCATAGATATTTTATTACTATATACACTATGTACCTTTTTATATATTTTTTCCCGGGAAAACGTTTTTACGTTCATACGTCTTTGCAAAATTACATTTCAGGGAAGAGCTAATACTTTGCCAAAATTATTTTTTCAATGCCACGATATTTTTTATCGTCATTTTTTTTCTATTTCGGCTCGGAATTGGACTACGATAGGACACTTCGGAGAATTACGCACCGCGAACCGGGAAGTTTGAATTGATTTTAGTTTATGTAAATTTTGCCACTGGGCTCATGTTGGTGGCTGTAGCCTACAGACAGATACCAACACAATATGAGCCCAGGTGGGGCACTGAAACATACGTATATTTGAGGATGTTGTAAAAAAAAATGTTGTAGGTAATCTATTCTTGACCTTTGACCTTCTCAACCTCAACCTCAACAGCCTGTATCCTGTATTGGTCCACCGCTGGGACTGGACGCAGCTTGATAACCGCGTTGGCGTTTATCTCATGGGGGCTAATGCCCATAATCCCCGCGCTGGGCATGGGGGTTGGGGATCGCAGTTCGGTGGTCGCAGAATAGTTTTGCAGGAGGCGCTGCTGCCCGCCCCCCGGTGAATATCCCTTAGTCGCCTCTTACGACACTCACGGGAAGTGTTGGGGTGGTGGAAATTTTAACCCACACAGCTACAGCACCTAGGTACAATATGAAAGCAAGAAAACCATTTGTGAATAAAATATTTGAAACTTGAAATAGATCCTAGATCTTAGTTACGAATATCTGAGCTGTTATAATATAGGTAAAAGGTACCAATAACTTACAATTCAGTTAAATTAGTAGGTTATATGTAGGTAGGTATTATATTATACGTAGATTACTTCGATTCTGATCAGTTTCAGAGTTGAACGCGAACATGTCCGCGCCGCGACGCCGCCGCCGCCGCCGCATTTTCAAATCTCTGACGGATGCGCGGTCCAGGCAACCAAGAGATGTTAGGTACTTTACATACCTACCAATATGTGCCGCTCCATGTAGCAAGCCCTCGGAACAATAGCAGGGCAAGCCCTTGGACCCGCAAGTCGTTCAGTCGCAGTCCACAAATGTACCTACTAGGGATGCTAACGCATGTCACAGTCGCAGGGCGACAACCGGCCTTGACCGCAATCAGTCGATAGCAATCGAATCCTCTGGAAACCGAGATCTGTGATTACTAAAATTAGGTAGGTAGGTAGGTATCTATGGTTTATCCATTTTGAATGAAGCATGTTAGTAAACAAAGTACGATACGACACAAATAACAAAATCTCACTTGCTTGGCGTCGAGTTTCTGATATAATTGTAAGCAATTTTTATTGAAGGGAGGATCTAAAATCGACAAGTAGGTAATATAAAATAATTAATTTTGTTTTAAAAAACTATAAACCGACTTCAATTTTTAGGGTTTTTTCATGAATTTTCATGGATCCCATTGTCAGAACTGAACAAAATTAAAATGGGACCACATGGAAAACACCAACTTTCATATAAAAAAAGAATCATGAAGATCGGACCACCCAGTCAAAAGTTCTGAGGTAACAAACATAAAAAAAAAAAAAAAACAGACGAAAAGAGAATCTCCTCTTTTTTGAAGTCGGTTAATTACGTATAAAAGGACGCGCCAACCTCAGACCAAGGAATAATACATATATTCCTTGGTCTGAGGCGCCAACAAAGTGAATTTTAGGTTAACTATGGGCATAACATATTACTATATAAATGGATACGGAACTTAAGGCGAGCCAGGAGAGGATGGCCGCACTTTTGTGATTTTTAAAACCATCTGAGACATAGAATATAGTCCTTATAATTCCGAAAAAAATATATGTATTACTTGAGGATCTATTCTAGTCAAAGTCGCAGTCAGTTACATGATCGAATGAACTTCACTCGATAGAAAAAAATCCCAAAGTTACCTCTTTTCGTCATGTTTTTTCAATATTATGACTAAACTACTGATAATTTTCATATTTTTTTTGTACTAACCTAAGGACACTTAACATTTCTAAACATAGTCGCAGAGTTTTACTTGATAAAATGATTAACTTAATGACTATGCTTAAATACCTACAAAATCCACGAGTCCGGCAACTTGGCGGACGTGATCAGTCGCGCGCTGGCGCTCACGGACGACGGACCTGTGTCAATTTTTTCCGCGGCAATTTAATTTTGTCGAGTTTTCGTGAAGAATTTATAATTGTTGCAAGTTATCCATAATGGGTAATTGACCTTTCATTCTTAGAATCTTCAATTTCTGATCGATAAATTGCTAAAGATAATACTCGTATTATCATGCTTCGAAACTTACGGTCATAGTGCCGACCAGAATATCAGTAGGTATAACTACTAATCTCGCTATGTATGATTTATAACCGACTTCGAAAAAAGGAGTAGGTTCTCTGTTCGGCTGTCTGTATGTTTATTTTTCTATGTATGTTCACCGATTACTCCGTCATTTATGGACCGATTTGGATGATTCTTTTTAGTTGTATAGAGGATGCTTCCGACGTGGTCATAAAAAAAATATTTTCGGTAATATTTTTTTTATGACCACTCGTATTTATCCCATCTAACTTAAAAACAGTTTCAAAGTAAGGGATTTGAAGCCTGTTTTAAAAATTTTCAAAGTAATCAAATTATGATATTTAAAATTTTGTCTAGACCGGAACTGCGTGCCGTTTGCTAACGAAAAATAAATGTGTGTGTACTTATATCTAGAAATGAAACCTGTGCAATAGGTGCTATAGCTGATGATGATTATAGGTGGTGGTGCAATAGGTGGCCTACTTTATTTACTTTTTATCGTAGGACAATGGGGCAGCCCAGCAACACCCGCACAATAAATAAAAACTAAAAATTGGTTCTATCAAATACAGGGACTTTACGTTACTGAAAGACGACTCTGTGCTATAATCTGGTCTGGAGAAAATCAACCCTTACTTACAAAACGTCCTCTCATCTCCAATCAGATTTGCAACCACGTACACAACAAAATGAATTTTAGAGAATTTTGAGATAATATCTATTCAATTTAATAAATTTGTAGTTTTTTTTGTTTATGCCAAACGGAATTTGAAATCAATAACTAAATAAGGACGTAGTTATGCAAACAGGGACCAACCCATAAAATGTTACTTTCGAGATAATAGGGTATATGCATGTGACTTTAAAAAGGTAATATTTTTTTTACGTAATTGCTATTGATAAATAAATATACCTGTATATTTATTTTTGTATTTTATGATGTTTTTATTGTGAAATTTTAACGCAACGCTTTTGGCTCCCGAACCGTGACGTCATACTTAAACATTTTTGTTCGGGCATGAAGTTTTGACTTTGAGTTAACATAGAGGATCCCATGAACTGTGATGTCACAAAATGCAAGGGCTAACATAACAGCGTTTTTATCATCCAAAACAGAGTGTAGTTTTACTTTTTGTTTTTTTTCCTAATCATTTAAAATTTTTTATCTGTTATATTTTTTGTTCGATTAACCTTAATAAACGATTAAAAAAAATATCCATGCATATACCCTATTTAGTTTAAAGAAAAAAACTTGTGAAGATGTCGAGGTAGCTCATATGTGTTCAATTAATTTACAGTCTTGTGTGGGGGTGTTAAAGGCTTTATAGAGAGCCTAAATTGTTTAGATTTTTTTATGCTCAAACAAGTAGTATTATTTTTGTGGGTTGTTTCCCCGTAACAAAAGGTTTGTCAGGTTCCTTTGTGTAAAAATAAAAGTAAATCATTAAGTTTATTTATGTTTTACTAAAAAAAAACTTACAAACTAAATATTTAACACAGGTAAGTTAAGTGGTTCAAACAATCATCAAAAATTATCATTATGACTCGGATACAAGCTAAAATTAGTGTGTTTTTAATCCATTATTCCAAGTTGTAATACTATTCGTATATGATTATTTAAATGTCTATGTAAATCCGGGTTCTGACCAGCGCGCAAATAGTGCTGATACCCATACTGATTTTGTTATAATATAACAATATCAGTATGGGCATCAGCACTACTTTAATGAAGTGTACTTATTGTCTTGTTTTATATTACAATGTTAAACAACAAGTAGTAGTTATATTAATTAATGATTTTATTGGTATTATCGCGCCTTCTGTTATTACCCGATAAAATCATGAATTATGTTAACAAATCGCGATTTTTTAATAAGTTTTATTAGTTATATTACATGTTAATAGATTTCTAAATTTTCTATGCTAGGTAGACCTAAAAATTATTGCATTCTCTATAAAGGTCCTAAAAATACCTATATTAGAACGTTTTTCAAAATCGCAATACCTCTCTGAGTTGAGTGGTTGGGATTTTGCTGCGAGCAAAATATGTTTTTTTTCTAAAATGTTATTTTAAAATACTTCTTTACATGGGTCAAACAGTTCATCCATTATTTGAGAAATTGTTTAGAAATTCAAAACGATACTAGTTTAAAATCGATAAATATTAATCATGACCTAATTAGATGCCTGCTAAAATTAGGTAGACGTTTCTAACCATAGCTAAAATTTAATGCAAATAATAGGGTTAAAGCTACTTATAACTAAGTTAAGCTGTTTTAGATCTATCAATCTAATTTTAGAGCTGTCATCCTAATTTTAAACTCGTTTGTTTAATTTTTCAAGGAATATGGTTATAGCCATTTTAACTAAATTGCTTCATGTTAGAGCTGTCATCCTAATTTTAAACGTGTCAGTCAAATTTTACGACCATAGAATCGTTTTCATCTATTTGAAATTCCGAAATCCTAATATTAGCTAATCCTAAAACAACAGAATCGACACCATTATCGTCTTCTTCTAAAATCTATTTATCATTAGATTTGTGTTCAGCTTGTTTATCTCCCCCCCCCCCCCCCCCCTGTCAAGGAGGAGCGTTTTTTTAATAGAGTTGTATTTACCCTCTTTTTCTTTGAAGATACCTTAAGAGTTTTTAAAAACATGAACTTATCACACACAAAAAATACTCTCGAGAAAACGTTCTAGGCCTGTTTTTCTTTGAAACATCAGTATTGAGAAGGTACCGTTCACAGGTTTTTCTTTTACGCAAGTTACTAGACAATAGGTTCTAGGCTAAATATGAACCAATTTCATAGAATTTTATAAATTTCGATCATTTTTCCTGTTTTGAAACTTTACCGTTGCTTTACTTTGGACAGTCACAGCGATAATCTAAAAATGCTGGTTATCGTTTTCTTCCTTGAATTAACATAGGATAAATTGAGATAATTCCCCTTTTTCTCGATTATATTCACCGTTTTTCAGTTTTTTACCCTGTTTTGGTCTTCCTAGACACGATCCAGTGGTTTCCTTGTGGTTTGGTTCTAGTTTGTATTATTGAAATGTCAAAGTTTTATGGGTACCATATGCTATGTTTCCATTTAAAATATTAAATCGGCTGATTATTGTAAAACACGCTGCATGGTTCTAAAAATGCTGCTTTGTAGCTAGTTTAATGCTAGTTTGTAAAATATGAAATTACCAAATGTGGGTTAGTTCCCGTGTGACCTACTCATATCTTTGCTGCTTTCTTTGCTAGAGTCGTTAGATAGCCAGGATCTTATTTGAGCACATAGAATACATGACTTGGAACCTCCCTGTGCACATAACTCCATTTCGACCAAGTTGTGGGTTGGTCCCTGTTTGTATAACTACGTCCTAAAGAAGATCAATAACCAATCAGAGAATATAACAAACGTAGTTAGACTTACTACTTTTTATTAAAGGTTGCACTAAAAATCATTAACATAAATAAATAATGTTGGATAATCCACACAGCATCATCTAGCCCCGAGCTAATCAAAGATTGTGTTATAGTTACTAGATGACAGGAACCTATCTATACTAGAAAACATTACATAGATAGTTAAATTTACCATTCATAGAAAATACCTAAAACACCCGGAACAAATATTTGCAGATCGTACAAACATTTTCCCAATGCGGGAATCGAACCCACAACCTTCTGCGTCGCAGGCGGACCTTCGCCGCTGCGCCACTAATATCGTCTAACAGACAATAACCGTAATCATACCAATAACTCTTTCCGTCTCCATGTTGTAGGTATATAAATAAAAACTTTTTTTATCATCCTCCATTATAATACATATACAGGTTACTTTTTTTATTTACGAAACTTACGAATATTTTACTATTCTATAAACAAATAAAATCTAAAAAAAAATATCATAAAAATGCATAAAATTATCCTACTGCATTCTATACATACTGTGACGCTGGCGGTGTTACGCAAGTTCACCGGCGCTGCGTCCGCGCGATGTATTTTACGCGCGGCCCTGGACAGCGCTAAATGCCTACTAATGCAAGTCTACGGGGCCTTAATAACCTAAGTAAAAATTGGTAGGTCCTCCCTTGTCCTACCTAAGTACTCACTGCATTGCATGTCGTCAATAAATGGGGAAATAAACGCTTGCCAGACAAAGATTTAAATCTTTGTTGCCAGATCCGTTATTTTTAAACGGAACTTTACTGAGTCGATTCAGATTTTGGAAAATTAAAAAAGTTATAATTATAAAATAGAATATAGTTTAGTATGTGCCTGAAACCCTCGGTCAGGCAGGTCAGGCACCTTTACTCTACTCATTTTACTTCTGTCTGTATCGAGCGGGGCGAACCCTTCACCTATGTATTGGTGATGTCTTTCTTATCATTACGCTTTTCGAGTCTCAGAACCAAAGACCTTTGTAGGTACTTTACTAATTAGCTCAGTAAGCACGCCGCCGCCGCCGCGCCGCCCCCCGAATGAACTGAAAAAAATCCAACTCTTAGTCGAGTGAATATATTCGTTCACTAATTTAGTCGATTATTTCGCAGGCACAACTTAGCACTACACTACAAAAGACTCGGAACGAACGAATACTGATCCCGCTATTCTTGTTTCTGTTTTGAAAAAATAATTATTTGACGAGAATAATAACTTTACTGAGTAATTTCATTACTATTTATATCCTACAAGTGATTCTCAACAAACCAATATAAGTTAATTCTTTTCTTCAGTTATAAACGGCATCTGTTTGTAAATTGAGGTTAGTTTACAAACGTCAACAGAGAAGCCCCGTTTGTGAATTTCTGACAGTAAATCGGTAGTTCAGCATGAATTCTGAGAAACGGACTACTCGTGGAAGGGGCCGAGGCCGCGGACGGGGTCGAGGACGGGGCCGCGGGCGCGGACGCGGCAAGAAAGTCCCCAAAGTGATGTCCAGTGATGAGGAAGAATCTATGGAGGAGACTTTGCAGGAACCGGAAGAACCGACTCCTGAGGAGCCCAAAGAGGAGATAGTAGAAGCCGCCGAACCTCCCATACGTAAGCTTCTCATTGATTTTCTACCCACTAAAACCACCAGCATAATTTTCTACCAAAATCGAATCCTGTCAGCATCAAACAAAGCCAAATTACAGCCCAATTTGATTTACTTAATTTGATTCGATTATTTGATCTATAAAAATCTGTACACAAAGTATTATTGTTGACAACATTATCAAGCTTTTGATAATACACTATCATAAAGTGATTGAGCAACTCTATCATTATCACTGGCTTGCCTACTCTATTTTATAACTGTTTTAATTCTTATAGGAACCAAACAAAGTAAAGTCTGCACTTTTATAATATGGTGTTATGAAATTATTCTATTATATTGATGTTTTCTCCTTCTACTCAGTGATTCAACACAGTTATGAAACTTTCATTCAATATTGACTTCAAAATCTTTCAGTGGAAGTACCTTCAGATATATCTCAGCTGGAGGCCCCGGTCTTCACAACCCTGACCCGGGGCCCACCGGAGCCCATGCTGAGACTGGACTGGAGCCATCGAGCCACACTCATTGGAGAGAAGGTCCTCAACCCTATGATCTACTGCTGTGATACTTGCTCTAAACCTATACTCATTTACGGACGAATGGTAAGTCAACAAATCGCTGCTTCCCTGCAACACAGCCTCAACTCAAAAATGTCTAAAATCGTTTTTATTGCAAAAATGCTTATTAAATTAGTCGTTTTATGCTGTGTGAAAAAGACACCCAGGCTTTTAGCGATAGTTTTCACAAAAATACACAAACGCCCCTTTGGTTCTACCTAATTTGGTCGGTTAGTTCGGAGCTACACGGCCTTATTGTTAGTTGCAACCAGGACATCGCCATGTGGGCACGTCACTTATGTGCTAAGGGATCACATTCCTAATAATTTGGTGATTTTGTAATGAAAATTATAAGCAAAATTGTCGTTTTTTAAGATGAGGCTGCTTTGATCTAAAATTTGTAAGTACCACAAATTATGTTTTCAACCAAGGTGCCTTATTTTGTGATGAGGCGGCTTTTTTTATAAATGCTAGCAAGTATGTAATAATTATTTAAAATCAATATTGTCATTTTTGAATGTTACTGCTTTGAATATAGTAATATTAGGTAGAATCTTATGTTTTTCTAATCAAAAAAGTCGTTCTTGAAATGTGGCAGTGTTTGATATCATTTTACCGTCATTTTAGGAAGAACCCTTAAAACTAAAACGTTTTTTTTACATAAGTAGCTTCTGCTGGCAGCTCTGAACGCTTTTTTCTTGGACTCAAAGCAGCTTATGTGTTAATCTTGTCTACATCTATATGAAGTGAAGTTAATGCCTAATCAGTTCGGTGGTTTGTTTAAGTGATAAACATCCATAAATCAAATTATACCTATTATAGATTTTAGTACAGTGGGATTGTTTTTGTAATGTTTTCTTATTTTAAGTTTTCTTTATAGCTTTTTAATTACAGTAAAATATGTACAATGTCTTGATAGGAAATTATAGGTAGAAAATTACGGGCATACTTTGTGGTTTCAGTAAGATTTTAGTGGCGGTGGATTATTTATTTGTAAAATAAATTACAGGATAGAAAGCAGAGCTCATAGGATGTAAGGAATGGTCACAGAAAACCCGACTTGGCATTCACCAACAACAACTCATAACATTTCTCAAGTATAAGAAGAACAACTTGTACCGAACACTCAAGAAAATTACGCCCAATCTGTTAATTCATTTGATACCAATAGCTAGCTTAATCTAGTCTATCAATTCTTGATGATTACGGCGTCATTTTGAAGCCAGGAAGCCCCTACTTTGTGGTAGAAGACAGTGATTAGAAAATGATTCCATCGACATTTTATGCCCCATATCGAGTCGAAGGCCAAATTTGATGGGATAAAGCTGGGCGCCCTGGCTAAGGTTCGGCGGTGCTTCACGCTGAGACAGCTCCTTAGTTCATATAAGGCACGAGTCCGAACTAGCATGGAGTACTGCTGCCACCTTTGGGATGGCTCGGCTAAATACCAACTTGAAGCTCTCGACTCGATTGAAAGACGCGCTGTTAGACTTGTAGATGATGTCTCGTTTACAAAGTCTAGCCTACAAAGCCTCGATCACAGGCGGCGTGTTGCCAGAATGTCAGTGTTCTACAAGTACCACTTTGGTGATTGTGCGCAAACATTGCACGACCTTGTCCCATCTTCTCCCTTCCATCATAGGACCAGCAGACGCAAATCATACCACCCATTCCTGGTCGACATACCACAGTGTCGAACCAAGAGATTCTCTTCTATTTTCATAATATCCACAGCCACAGAGTGGAATTAACTTCTTGGAGTCTTCAAATCTAGGGTACATCTTCGCTTTCTTAGAGTGAGTTGGTAGCCAAACGCTTGTTTACTACCAGGCGTATTACAACATATTCATTAATGAATTCAATATCTCTTTTGGCAACCAAAGAAAGAGAAGAAAAAGAAAAAGACAAGGAAAATGTCAGCAACTACTTTGTTGAAGCAGTCTACGCTTTGTAAGCAGTAATGCCGTGTCCTCTAGGTGAAAGGTGAAAGGTCTTTTACTACATCTCAAAATTGAATGTGCTAAACTTTACAATCACTGAACTTGGCACCATAAATACCACTTGCTTTGTTTAGCATGAGGGAGAAGGAGCCAGAGGTGTCAATGAGTGTTCTGTTCCTATTATACTCGTAGTATTAAAACAAAGATCTTAAATAGGATCTTTTAATCTTATAGTTATTTTAATACATTTTTGGAACTGTCGTTATTAGAGAATGATGCCTGTAAGGCTTAATTTTTAATAAGAATTTTTCATAGTTTAGTATGTTATTCCTTTCTTTGATTAGTTTTGATGTTTTGACTACTTAATGTTTATTTTTCGAAATAAACTAACTATTTTTTGTCACTTGCGCCATTTGATTTAATAATTTAATAGACAAAAGTGTATTTTTTTATAATCTAAACAGACTTATCATACTTTATCCGTGTTTCAGTAATAGCTACTCTAAAATTAAAAATACACAAGGGTTAAGGGACAAAAGGCGCAGGTAATGGTATACTTCATTTATATAATATAAAACATAAACATGCAAAAAACCAAAAAAAATGAGTTGCAAAACTTTGACAGGCTCTCCTGAAAAAATAGAAATTTTGATTTGAGGCTGTTTTGCAGGGAAGCAGCGAAATCTATAATTCGAACTTTGTGACTTAAATTAAAAACTTATTCCATTGAAACATAAAACAGTCTTTCCTTAGCCAATTCTCTTAAAGAAAAGATTGTGTGAATATTGTAAGCACTCATAGTATTGTTTCTGAAGTAGATAACATGTATAGGAAAGAACTAATTTCAATCCATCCTTTTATGTATCAGTCTTCACAGTTACATGTTGTTGTGATGCTGATTAGATCTTCTGTAACAGATGCAAAGTGTTTTAATGTTTTAACGAAAGTGTTTGGTTTTGTGGTTTCAGATTCCATGCAAACATGTGTTTTGTCTCTCATGTGCAAGGGCTGATCACACACATTGTCCAAGGTGTAGAGAAAAGGTAAATATTATACTAAAAACTCCTCCATCTTGTTACAAGGTGAATTAAAAAAAAAGTAAGTTATATTCTATTTCTAAATCTTTTGACATAGTTGTTCCAGTTTTAATTTACATTATTTTCACTAATACTACAATTTTAATAACAATAACTAAACTTTAAGTATCTGGAATTTAACATATTTTATTCTATCTGTTTTAGGTGGTAAGGGTTGAGCAGACAGGCCTGGGCACAGTGTTTATGTGCACCCACTCAGGCACTAGATATGGCAACACTGGATGTAGGAGGACTTATCTATCACAGGTACATTACAACTTACTATAGCACTTTCAGTGCCCCTTCTCAAGCCACAGCCCTTTTTGTGTCTCATCACAGAGGCTGTGCAGTAAATGATTGATTGATGAAGATGAAGAAATCATACAAAAAGATTAAATGTCATATCTGTTCGACATTTTGTATTGTTACATCTATTCTAAACTCTTGACGACCTCTGTGGCGCGGTGGGCGAAGGTCCGCCAGCGACGCAGGAGGTTGCGGGTTCGATTCCCGCCTCGGGACAAATGTATGTACAATCTGCAGATGTTTGTTCAGGGAGTTCTGGGTGTTTTCTATGTATAATAAAAGAAATATCTATCTATGTATTGTATATCAGTTATCTAGTACTTGTACATAACACAAGCTTTGCTAAGCTTGGGGCTAGATAATGCTGTGTGAATTGTCCAGCATTATTTATTATTAGTATTTTTATTGTGTTGTCTTCCAGAGGGACCTCCAAGCGCACATCAACCACCGCCACGTGTCTTCCGGTAACGACCTCAAACAGGAGGAGACGCCTTCAATCGCCCCGCTCTCAGTGAAGCCTGTTGCTGTTAGTTCAAACCGATAATCATGTTTGCAATTTTCTCTTTTGTTGGTATAATGTTGTGTGCATTGTCCAGCATTGTTTTTATAATACACTTATTCATAAATCTAAAAAATAAATTATTATTTTTTTTACTACGTAAGTATAGTAAAAAAAAATATTCTATAGTTAACTGGGAAATGGACAAACAAGTAATTTAGGTGGTGGTCGTCCAAGGAAGAGGCCGTAACTGACCGGATCCTTAAAAATATATCAAAACCGTGCATTATTATTATACATAATGTAAAGCGTTTATTAGTCGTCGACATAATACGACTACCCAGAGCGACAGTGGTAAGTTCGCGCTCGTGTTTTATATATTTTTTATTTGCTTTAGTAGCTTTTGTGTCATTACGGCCATAATAGGCCTATTGTTATCGCCGCTCGAGGTTACGTGCGCGTGGATTTCGCTGACGCTCTGCGTAGCGAATACTGTATAGATCAGAACAGACCTTAACTGTTATGTCTTAACCCCTCAGCTGCCGGTGTCAGCGAACGACCCCCGCGGGCACGCGCTGCACGGGGCGTGCGCGGGGCAGGGGGCGGGGGAGCGCGGGCAAATGCGCACCACCACCAACCTCATCACTGTGCCTATACAGGAGAATGACAACCATTACTACAACTACAACTATCCTGTAAGTATCTTAGACTACTTGCCAATATACCTACAAAAAGGTTACGTTTAAAAAGTTACACATCTCGTTATACCGATGATGGTTATTTCAGGTTATTCCACTCTGCTCTGTGACGGTTACGTCAGGTCAAACTCATTACTGTGCCATGCCCATGTTACTTAAACTTACACCTTTATGGCTTATGTTCGTAGTAATAGTACTTAATATTCGCATATTAGACCTACCTTTGTACACATCAAATCCAAATGCGCGTAAGGATAAGCCGTCAATATAATAAATAATATGTATCAACAATGACAATCTTTATCGGCAAAGAACACACTCGAGGCACATCACTAACTCACGACTACGAGCAGTGGCCGTACCACGCGGTTGAATGTATTCTGTTAGCTTCAATATGTTAATTATCCATTGCAGTATTAGAACTCAACGTTTGAATAGTCATTAGTACAGAGCAAGCATTGTAAACAGTTTACAAGGATATCGCAACTGGCTATCAGTCACATATTAAAGACGTTGCTAAATCAAGACATCAAGCAACATACAACTATTTTTAAAGTTTTAGCATGAAAAACATATTATTTTCAGTACATCGACGGTATGCGATTCCATTTGACTTTAAGTTCATGAGCTAGTTTTACAAATTACTATTGAACAATTCGGCATTTTCCTCCAACATGGAAATCCGTCGTTGCCAACGTTCGAACTTCAACTAAATGAAACTATTACTGCCGCGAGCAATGTGTTCTCGTTTTGGGCATATTGCTGCGACACCGGCCCCGCCCCCATTTCATATCTCCTTAGTTTCTGATAATCTGAATCTTCTAATGCCTTACAGTATCTTACATAATATTTTTTCAATAAGAGAAGTGTTCATAAGCCGGATGTCGCCCAGTTCCACGCCGACAATAATATGTAAGAACATAAATTAGTTGTGTTAGACTTAGATATGCAAAGATTGTATTAGTTGATTAAACAATAGTTAATCATTTGCCTTTGCGGGTTGTTATTAGCATCTATTTAGCGTTTAGCTGCCGAGTGGTATTCCAATTTATTATTGAAGGGCATGTGTAGTTAAAAACTAAGTCCTACTTATATTATACACGCGAAAGTTTGTAAACATGTTTGTTGAATCTTCTAATGCCTTACAGTATCTTACATAATATTTTTTCAATAAGAGAAGTGTTCATAAGCCGGAT
The DNA here is from genome assembly GCA_955876795.1 of Eupithecia tripunctaria. Classification (NCBI taxonomy): domain Eukaryota; kingdom Metazoa; phylum Arthropoda; class Insecta; order Lepidoptera; family Geometridae; genus Eupithecia; species Eupithecia tripunctaria. The sequence continues at coordinate 3,892,698 of OY041604.1, forward strand.
GTCGCCCAGTTCCACGCCGACAATAATATGTAAGAACATAAATTAGTTGTGTTAGACTTAGATATGCAAAGATTGTATTAGTTGATAAGCGATAAGTGCTACTGGTTTCTTTTCACTTCTTCCGCTAGTGGACAAAAAATTGAAGGGAATTAGAGTCAATTGCACTTATTTCTTATTTTATAGTAATTACTATTTATCAAGCTGTGTATATAGTAAAAACTTGACTTGTCTAAGCGCTTATTTGGTAAGTTTAAAGAAATAAACGATTTGACTCTGCCTCATATTGTTTTTGTTTGGCAGCCTCCCACCGGCGTGGCGCCTCCGCCCGCGCCCGCAGTCCTGCACTCGATGAGCGTGCCGCCGCCCTACTACGCAACGCCCTACACACCCAACAACAACTACCCGCCCTCAGGTAATCTAGATTCAACAAGGATACTCAACAAGAGAATAAAGAATTTAGACTTTTTTTGTTTTGTAGTGACAGAATTTGAAAATGTCTACAGGCTTTATGTGTGAATAGGTACAGCCGGTTTTTCGAACGCTTATTATTTTGACAAAATGTACACGAACTGCTTTTATTACTCGCGTGGTTTTTTTTGCAGAATTCTGTAACTTAATGGAAGTTCACTAGCGGAAAAATATGAATGTTTGGAGCACTATAAAGTTATAGGTAGCTAAAATAGCAAGGAATTTTCGTCGTACGTGTAAGTTAAGTTAAGTACGCAGGTTATATTCCGCGAGATTAAAATTCACGCTGTGAGATTCCGCAGTGCGTATATAACAAGCCGTTGACTATATCCATTCAATGTGACAAGCGTTCCAGAAACTGGCTGTAAGAGTTAGAGAAAAGTCGTGAAAGGAAGAAGGAATTTCGTATAACTACTAGTCGCAATTTATTCTGTTATTAATATTTTATTGCCCATGGAATAAATGAATTCAGCTATAATTTATTATAGGTACCAGAGGTTAGTTTAAATATTGTAAAACCTAGATTAATTTGTTCTTATATCTCATTATAAGAAAATACTGTGTTTGTATGAGAATTAAATTCTTTAATCTATACGTTCCAGGTAACATGGGCGGAGTACCGGCCCCCGGTCCGATTCCAGCACCAGCCCTGACCCCCGGGCTCGCCGCGCCGCTGGAGCCCGCGCGCTGGCCTTACCCCTCGGCCGGGGCCCCCTGGGGCGGCCCCCAGCATTACTACAGATAACCCTCGAGATCGCGGCGGACTTGACGGTTCCGACCGCGCAACGGTTACACGCTGCATTGAGCTTGGACTACGCGCTTGGACAATCAAGCTTTTGCTTGTTTATAGTGAAGTCTCCTGTAAAAGGGGCGAAATATCGGAAGGTTTTGAGTGAGGAATGATGCTTGTTAATTGATTATAGTGAAAAGAGCATTGAAAAGCTGTTGTGGAAGTGAAAACGCTTATAATAGTGAACTTGTGAGTTTTAATTCTATTAATGTATTCACTGCCCAGTCTCAGGTGGCTGCTGTTCCGCTGGACACTCAATGTGTTAACATGATACATATAATCCATCATACTATTGGTCAGAAAAAAATTAATCTTTAACGTTTTTGTTCAACTTTCAGTTTCAAAACTAGCATTTTAACCACATGTGTATATAATTGATTTTGTTTTAAAAAACTATAAACCAACTTCAATAATTATTTTTTCATGCATACCATTGTCAGAACTAGATCAAATTAAAATAGAACCACACGCGAAGCACCAGCATTCAAATAAGAAAAGAACCATGAAAATCGGAGCAACCAGTCAAAAGTACTGATATAACAAACCTTAAAAAAAAACATTATAATTGAGAACCTCCTCCTTTTTTGAAGTCTGTTAAAATTGAGAACATCGATTTTTTGAAGAGCTGTTTAATTAACCTACTGCTTGTAGGTTATGTATGAACCCTTTATAGAGTAATGAACAGCAGTCATACCATGTAGGGTACGTATAGCAATACTATCTAATACAAAATGGTAATACGTGCAACTTAGTGATTCTTAGTTAATCATTTGCCTTTGCGGGTTGTTATTAGCATCTATTTAGCGTTTAGCTGCCGAGTGGTATTCCAATTTATTATTGAAGGGCATGTGTAGTTAAAAACTAAGTCCTACTTATATTATACACGCGAAAGTTTGTAAACATGTTTGTTGCTCTTTCACGCAAAAACTACTGAATGTATCGTACAGGTAGTTCTAGGCCAGTGTGTCTACCATGAGTTTTGACAAACTATTCTCGCTAGCGACTGTAGATAAAAAAATGCGCTGTGGATACGTATGTGTATTTACGTAACACTAAATCAGTTGATAGGCGTGCGAAGCCGCGGGACGCATCTAGTATGTAATAATTAACTCGTCCTTTCTGAATCAAAATATTGACATTTGAAAGCCTGTCTGCGTAATTTGAGGTTTGACAACACCTTTTCGTAAAATTTTACTATATACCGCCACCGCAGGCGGCGTCTGTCTGCGAAACCCTTTACCTTGTATTATAGACACAGAAGTTTGATGACTTATTTAATTATTTAAATTGGAGTATGATGATAATTTGGTCTTTATGGAAAAATTAAAAAAATTCTTTAGTCAACAGCTGACTTCATGGTACTTCCCGTTCGCGACCCACCTTTACACTGAGCTTTCACACCAATGTCAAGGAGGGGAAATTAATTTCCCCGCCTTCACACTGTCATATTTTCAAATTTCAGTGTGAAGGTGGGTCACAACCTCGTTCAACAGTGTTAACGCTGGGAATAACAAAACCTCGTTCAACAGTGTTAACGTTGGGAATAACAAAAAGCAGACTAAAACATTTCTTCGTTACCCACCTTACTACCATAGTGTTACGGAAGCGGGTTCTGTCTGGGATAGGAATCAAACGCTGTGGCTTCTGAAACGTGCCTTTATTCACGAGACACAGAGCACTTTACATGCACTGCAAAGCAAGGACACTAACGCAGCTTTTCTAAAAAATGCCCAATGCTTATTTCATTGGTTAACAGCTGCATTTGGGCATTAATAATGATGTTGTCACGAAGTATTGAATTTGATGTTCTCGTGTAAGTTAATTTTGAATTCGGCGTTATAAAAATTTCTGTAAGCAGTCTGGCCATGGTTACATAATTTTTATGTATTTTTTTATTAATTCCGCCATTCCATGCCTCGCACACATTGTTGGTGCGGTGTCGAGCGTTGTAAATGCACCATTCTCGTATTGATTCAGCCTTTATGTAGCATTTATCGAAGTACGCTATAAATTTTTGCATTTTTGCATCTACTACGCTTTCAGCTGTAATGTATTGCCAACCTTCTAATACAAAATTTGGAGGTAAAAGTGGAAGGGCACAACATAATTGAACGATGCGTTTACAGACTTTAGATTTTATACCAACTTTCTTTGATTTACGCCAAAGGCTTTGCGTAAAGTGATAATAACATCTGTTTATAATTATACGGGGAAAAAATTTCTTTAAGGCATTCGTTATTGCTGGTTCAAAATCAACATGTAATATAGCAGGATTCCATTCTGGGATAACAGTTTTTATTAGATCAAACAGGATATGATAAACTTCTTCCGTTTTGCTTGGCAATAAAGCATAAATGAGAGGCTCTACTTTAGTCGATTCAGAGGTGCTCCCTAAATCTCCGTGTATTACAATCAGTTGGTAGAACGGGCCTGGGACGGACTTAAATGTACCATCAATGAATATTTCCTTAATGTTTACCAATAATTCCTTTGCTTCGGCCGTTGAAAAAATTAGTAATCTGGTATCCTTTTCTTCATAATCTGATAATAAATATTTATGGAATTGAGCGGGTACTTCTACTTCGGTGAAATTCTTATATATAGTTTTTTTAACTTGAAAAGCAGTATTTCTGCTGTTGTATAGGGCATGTTTGACACTGTCAAACGTTGGAATATTTGTTACTAAATCTAAACCTTTGTTTTTCAAAGGTGTCATCGATTTTTTAAAAATCATAGTGATACGATCATCAGAGGACTGAGCTTCGTTTTTGGCCTTTTCCAATGCTATTGAAACTTCATTGTTGGCATAACTGGGCACGCAGGTCATGTTATGTTCAACCTTCTTTACTATAATATCATTCTGAAAATAAAAATGTTATGGTCGCAGACTAATAGGGTATATGCATGTGACTTCAAAATGGCTAAAAAAATATATACGTATTCTCTATTGTTATAGAAACATATCTGCATATTTATTTTCGCATTTTGAGAAGTTTTTATTGTAGAATTTAACCATTGAAAAATTGATATTTTCAATCTCAATCGCAAAATTTCAAAACGCTACGCCATTTGCTAGAGCGGACGTGACATCACCGTACAGACTTCCTTCTTTTTTTTTTTTTGACGGTGCATCATGGTTTGACACTATTCTACCTACTTCACTTTTCGTTATGTCATGAAGTTTCGGCGGGATATCTTTTTGTACCTAGGTATTATTTCGCGGTTGTTTGGTGTTTTCCGGAGAGCGTAAGCAAAGTTGATTCCTTGAGAAATATTGTAAAGTTTTTCAACCTTCTTACTAAAAACAATGACTGAAAGCGGTTTTGTAAGAGCGCAGTCAGATAATCTTCCGAAAATAGATGTTTTCATGAAGTCTACCTTCTTCGCATCAAATTCGGAATTCACATCTGCTGAACTCAGAGGAGTAAAAGCCGCAAGGTAAATAAGTTACCTACTTACCTATTTCAAAATATTTATATGAGGTAGGTACTCTAGGTACTACCTACCTATAACTTATTCACGGTTTTGTAAGTGTTAGACGAGAAATATTTCAAGCAGGCAATCATTTTTATCTTTGTTATGTTATGTGATATCATATGACAGATCCGAACGAGAATCCTACGGTAAAACGGGTAATGATAGATACTTACACTAGTGGTCTGATTCTGCACATTGGTACCTATTTACACCTTCATGGCTCACGACACGACGACTGGCGATGTGGAGGACATTGCGATCGCACTTCAGCCCCGCCACCCCGCGCCGCCGCCGCGCCGTCCGCATGACGCGGAAACGCCTTGGACAAGCCGAATCGCGACAGTGTGCGTCAACGTATATGTTTTAGTACAAAAAGTTCTGCAAGCAAATATACCAAAATCGCGCGACACAGGACGCGCTTAAAAATTAGCGTTGATGTGAGTAGGGCTTTAAGGGGTCTCCGAACAATTTGATGTCCGTTAAATAAGCGGCCTGATTTTTACGGTACGGAACCATTCGTATGTGAGTCGACACGCACTTGGCAGTTTACGATTCGAAGATAATATTAAATTATTTGAAATTGATAGGTACAGGAAAACCACTCACTCATGTTAAGCCCTACTCACATCAACGCTAATTTTCAAGCGCGTCCTGTGTCACGCGATTTTGCGATATTTGCTTGCGGAACATTTTGTACCAAAACGCATACGTTGACGCACACTGCCGCGATTCAGCTTGTCAGAGGCGTTTCCGCGTCCTGCGATATTGCGGCCTTCGTCGTTCGCGAAGGGGCGGGGAAGGGGCGGCGAAATCGCGCTTAATAATAAGCCGCTTTGTATAAGGAATCACGCTGGAAAATCGCCGAAATCGCGCTTTACAAGACGCGCTAACTTATTAGCGGCTGTTTGCGGAGGGCTTTAATAGGTACTTATTATAGCATTATTTCGGATCGAAGCACCTGGGCAACTAACTAAATAAGGTAGGGTAATAATAATAATAACATAAAGAATTTGATACAGTCATTTATGTTCATGGAGTTTAATCGTCAAATTTCAATGAATAGAAGCTGTTTTCGAAAACCTCTTTCCTGAGATGATCACTACCGAGGTCGTCACGAAAGGTTTTAATCGAGTGTGTACGTCGACGTCACATAAACATGGCGCCAATATGACAGCGTTTTTATCACTCGAAAATGATTGTAGTTTTGATTTGTTTTTTATACCTTGTTATTGCGAAATTCAGTGAGTGTCATATCATTTTTCGGTTAAATAATGACCTAAATAATCGATTAAAACGATAAAAAAAATCGATGCATATACCCTATTGTAATTACCTTGTTGAAGAGATAATCAATAAAAATGTGCTTTTACTCACTTTTGTAGTTACAGATCCAGAACACTTCATGTTTTTCCGCCGATTACAACAAAACCATATGATATTACCGTTCACATAAAGTTTTTGTTTAAGATATTGACGTCCTTCGAATAAAAGGACCTTTCCCCCATTTCTATGAATGATAGAAAACTTCTCGTCCAACCCACCATCACACTGAGCCACACCAGACTCCATTACAAAACAGGCCTTTTGAATTTAATAAAACCCAATTGTTGAATCCGAAAAGACAAACAATATAAGAATAAAGAATTTCTGACATACTCCTGTCATAATAAGAATCAACATCTTAAGTTTCTCAAGTGGACAGTACAATATCTAAAGAGGTTTGTAATAGAAATTATCAGAAGTGGAGGCAGCCAGGGGGGTTATGCTCTATGACCAATTCCACGTCTTACACAGATACGACAAGATATCGGCGGGGAATGGGACAAAACCGTATTCTGTATGCCTTCGTTGGTTTTCTCAGCTGCGTCACAGCGCGATTCGGGCAAGAATTGAACTGTCAAGTAAACACGCCCTCTGCCAGCGTGTTAGGGCACAGATTAGCGTGTTTCTGCGATAGTTACTACGGCTCACTTCTTCAGATTGTCAAAGACAATATGTCAAAGTGAAAACAATAACAACGCAGTGTTTATTTTATGCGGAAAAGGCAAGTATTATTCAATAATTCATCACAAAAGATTTATAAATAGCAGCGACAATAGCCGTATGGCGCCGGTTTAGAATTTGCACCAGCCCAACTCTTCCCGCGGGGGTCGTAAGAAGCGAAGAAGGAATAACCACCGGGGGCAGGCAGCAGTCCCTCCTGCAGAACCATTCTACCATCGAACTGCGATCCCCAACCCGCGTTACTAGCGTGGGGATTATAGGCATCATCCCACATGAGATAAAAGCTCAATGGAACTTATATCAGGGGAGGTCGGCCTACAGCCAGTGCACCACAATAGACTGTTGAGGTTGAGGAGATTCGCCTATCGAAGTATTCAATGCCTAGTTTGGTTGAGTGTTTTTTTTTAATGTGCTGAAAGAAACACATGTCTTATTGATCGGTTTCATTTGCAGAATGCAAGCAAGTACCCGTACGAAGATCAGCTCAGCCCAGCTTTGGCTGAGCATATGTAGGCCCGCCCGGCAGTGGCTGCAGATCAGCAGTATCACCATAAAAGGCCTTGCAAATATATGGAGAATTCTTGGAAAGTGTCTTTAGTCTTGAATTGTATTATCAACGAGAATACAATAACTACGTGGTGTATATCCATCATCACTCTACTATTGGTTTCGCCAAGCTGGACTTGGCCTCGCTGCCTCCATAGGCGCGATGGAATTTGTCTATAATTTCCATCGGTGATCTTTATGGGATGGGATATTTTAAATAAACTGGATAAATTAAATAAATTTGCAACAAAAACCTTTTATTTCGTTTTTTATTCGCAATAAATACACCTACAAGGAAGGCCTATAGAAAATTAGACATAGTTAGGTAGGTACATTTAATTATTGTTTACAAACAAGATTAAACACAAATAAATTATCACATTAATTTATGATGCCACATAGGCGTCATCAATCATAGTTTTTGGGGATAGCCAGCAGACAAATCCACCCACTTTGAGGAGTCACTATCCTGCTTACAAGGATCCCTCATAAAAATAATAAAGATACCTATAATAGTAATGCCTAGTAGGTAATTATTTGTTTTGTTCTTTGCAGCAATGATGTTTTAATAAAATATCATTGCTTTGCAGCAATTTAGTGTCCATTGATAGAGGGTCCGCAGGATCCCTTAGTAACCTCCTGTTAATTTATACTTGTGCTTTGTTGGCGCCAACATCTTACCCGTCGTCTTTGTAGAATTATATCCATTTTTATTTTGCTGCTTTGAATAAAATTATGCTTAGGGCTCGTTTAGACATGCACGCGGGAACCGCGCCGCCTATCGCGCGTTAGGGATCCGCAAAATTGTTTTATGAATGCAGACAGTTGCGGTCAGGGTTCGTGATTGATTTAAATGTATAAGTAAGTATACCTATGTATCCATATAGTTATATAGTTACAATGTTAAATAAAACATTTTTTATTTTTTTCAGACGGCGACCGCTCGTCACCCTAAACTGAAACGTGTATGCATGTGGTTATTTGAAGTCCATCTCTCTAGCCTATGATTCGTAAGGGTAAGCCTTACGAATTATAGGTAAATTAAGTTGAATGACCTAGTAAAGTGTGACTAGTACCTAAACTGTATTTGTCTTAATCGCTGATAATGTTAGGTAGGTAGGTACTAGGTACTTAGACTAAGTATGTTTATTTTATTTATTTTTTCATTTTTATATATCTATCTTCCTACAACTTCATGCCAAATTTGTAGCAATACGCCGTAACTGTCGACACTAGACAAACCTTATATGGTTTATAATGTCGTATTAAATAAGATTAGAATTAGTTTTGATTAATAAAGAAGTACCTACAATACAATACAACTAGGTACCTACCTAATTGAATTGATCGGGAAGATATTTCGAGCTCTGAAATAATAATAATAATAAATCAAGAAAGATATAATATGAGGGTTAGCATTTTCTAGCTGTTATCCGTCGGTACCGGCCAGCGCGCGGGCGCGTCTGAACTAACTACGCGGTATCTACGTGAAAACGATTAGGTAAGATAGTAATAATATACGTAAATAAGACCCGCGCGATTCCCACACCATTCTAAAATCATGGTATCGCCGCGTCTGAACGTAGCTTTAGCTAGGAACTTTTTCTGTATATTTTGACACTAAACCAACAATGAAAACTACTTTTTCGTTCCGAAACTAGGCATAAATTACTTGAATGATTAATACAAATCGTTATTTTGGGCTGTAATTTTTTAAATCACACTAAAAATATTGTAAGCTTAACAATTGATGGTTGAGCAAGCATATAATTAAAGATATTTTTTATTTAGATACAAAAACATTAAGTATAATAAAACCGTAAATTTTCCGAGTGAACCGGATGTAAGATTTTGAACGAATCATGTGAAACTGAAAACGAGGCATAGATAACTAGTCTTGTGGCATGCAGAATACAATTTTTGAAAATCATACCACGGCACGGCCAATAATCGCGTTTGTGTTTAGAGCACGCTGTGACGTCACACGATTTGGGCAAGAAATCTCTTAGGTCATAGAGCATAACCCCCCAGCCTTTGTGGAGGATTAGAATAGGTAACGATAATTTCCTTCGCGACCCACCTTCACACTTAGCCTTTTCCCGTCATTCACACTGAGTTCCCCTCCTTAACACTAGTATGAAGGCCGGGATTTCTTTCACACCAGTGTTAAGGCGGGGAATTTAATTTCCCTACCTTAACACTGGTGTGAAGGTGGGTAGCGAACCGTACTTCCACGCCTTAGGCGCTTTATTGTAATTAAATGTATTTATAAAATGAACAGAAAATAACTACTAGTAGATATAAGTCGCCAAGATAAAGATTGGGATTGAAAATGATAGTTTACCCATTCTGCAACCTGTATGTATATGGTTGTCTCCCAATTCCTTTATGTGAGTAGGTAGGTAGGTATGTAACTTTAATTGATTTTGTAATAAAAATACAAAAATGTTAATGGATATCATTTATTTTAAATTATTTAACACTATCAATCATATTTACAACACTCATCATTGTCACATTTAACAGATGCATTAAAATTTTGCAAAAATATCATATTTCTTCTCAACTCTTTAACACATGCCTTTACCTAAGTTTAATAATTAACCAATCAATACATTCAGTGATTTATAGACTTCCCAGAATACTCAAAATCAACTTGTGTCGTCGTGCACGTCTGAAATGACGAATTAAACTGTAAAAAATCGCAACTTGAGATGTGCTTAAATCTTAGTGGACTTTGAGTATTCGGGTGTCAGTTACCCCGAGCATCACCTTAAGCTTAAAAAACGGGAAAGTTAAATGCTAGTAACATAATTCGATTCTTCCAAACCCATACAATTTGTTAAAAAAAAACACTTTAGTTTACTTCATAATTATAAATATAAAGTAAACCAAACAGTGTTTTTTTAAGAGTATAACTCTTTATATTTCTGCCATTGATAATACAAACGATATATATCAATTTAAAACAAATATACGATTCGAATGTGTTCTTTAAAAAGTGAGTCAAACAATTACAATTTATTTGGCCTTTTTGACAAGTTTTCGTACATTATACATCAAATTTTAATTTTACTGCTAATTGTCCGATCTATCTATCCAAGAACACGCTCGATAATAACAACGCATTTTCAGCATTTAAATGCAATAATTTTAGGCATGAAAGCTATGCTATACAAATGAAGGGTTATAAGATTTAAGGGCGATTCGTTCGCGAGTAGCGGGGTGTTTAGGCCCATTGACAAAATTTTATATTCTTTTGTGACTGAAGGGGGTTCGATGGAGCTAACCAATTTTATCAACAATGTTCTCTTATTCACGCAACTGAACTAACATCCAACGTCCATATTATATTTAAGATTATTTAAATGGTGTCTGTCTCCAAACTAAAAAATACTGAGCTGAATTGTTTAACGTTATACGTTACGGCTTACACCTTTACGGGAATTCCAATAAACAAAAACCATGTTTCATATCTACAGCTTTTATAACAGCCCCCACTTAAATAAAAAACAATCCTTATTCCGTAACAAAACAGTCTGCAACATAATCAACGAGAAATTTACTTCTCTAGTTGACAACTTCACAAAATACACAGTGGCCTGAATCAGAATCAAATGAAAAGTGCATTTATGAGTATTCTATTCACATCTAATCATGGAACATACTTCAACTAACTCCCCGAGCTTCTTATATTACCTGATTATTCGAATTTGATAAAAGTTTGGTTTTGCATTTATTATATTTGTGTTTAACTACAACTGTTTTGTAATCAAAATCTATGATTGTATTTTTTTCTTTAATTGACTATTATCACATTTGTTTCCCAACTTCCATGTTTTATATAAGTGGCAACTGGACAGTGACATAAGCAAGTGTCACGCCAGACCTTGATATAAATCATATAATACATTATAGGGGCTTGATACATCCTTTAGGTAAACTGTAGACTGAGCAACACTATAAAAGATCACTCCTTATCTTGTTCAATCTCAGACCACAGTGAATTAAAAAGTCGAATTTGCGAGAATAAGGACGCATTATTTACATTAGTTACACATCACAAACTACCCTCGGGATCATGATTCTTTAGTTGTCGCGGGTGCTTCCGCCAAGTCCACGAGCGTCGCTTCCGGCGGCGACGCCGGCTGACTTGGGCCTGGTTCAGCGAACTGGGGTATGACTTGTGAGGACTGCATCTTGCGGACTGCGTCCATGTTGACTTTGGCGGATTGGTTCTTCTGTCGAGTCTGTTCGGAGGTCTTGGATAGGCGCTCACTTAGAGCTTTGAGTGCGATTTGGCTGAAGGAACGTAAGATTACTGATTATACTAGAATTCGGTGTACAGACAGCGTCACTTGCTGGTTTAAATCCAAACCTGTTAATCGTAGGACTTTTAAAAGTAGAAAATAAATTCTGTTTTTTAATAAAAAAACATAAAAACAGAATAAATAAAGGATTCTAGCCTGCATTTTGTTATGCAGGTGGGCTTCTTAATTCTGACGCTGTCTGTACCTACCTACCTACCTTCGAGAGTCTATTCTTTAACATACGTAATAAAGGAAAGCTTTTTTTATTTAATAGATGGGCAAGGTTGTACAAAAATCTAAAAAGCGTGACAGCCTGAAAAGACGCTAAAATTCCATATTTATAAACCTTGAAACCTGACGATATTTCAGCAGTAACGTTAAATACTGCTGAAATATCGTCAACCGATTAAATTGGCGATAATTGATTTTGATAATACTTTTAATATGCTATGTTTAAATTCATACAGCAGTACTTTTCCACTTTTCATTCTTGCATTGTATTTTTTAGGGTTCCGTACCCAAAGGGTAAAACGGGACCCTATTACTAAGACTCCACTGTCCATGCATCTGTCCGTCTGTCACCAGGCTGGTGAAGGCAGGTGAAAATATTTAATTTTTTTTAATTACATATTTAATGAAATTATTTTCTTTCACAGATGATGTATTTTTGATGCCGCGATTAACAACAAATACTAAAAACCATAATTAGATAAATATTTAAGGGGGCTCCCATACAACAGACATGATTTTTTGCCCTTTACGTACGAAGTACGGACCCTCCGTGCGTGAGTTCGACTCACTCTTGGCCGGTTTTATTTACTTCTATTGTTAAGGTTACGGACTCAAATACAAGCTACGCGTGACAGTTACAGCAATGCTTCTCAGATTTCTACACGATTTCATCATTAAGTCATCGGTTATCCACGAGGTGGACCGTCGATCTTATGAAGATCGTAGATCGATATATTGGATGCCGGTCACACAGGAGACCTTTAAGGTGGAACTAGTAGCTATTTTTTTCATACAAACGTTGAAGGGTAAAAAAGGCTGTTTGATGTTGACCATCCAAACCTAAGGATGAAATCAATTTATACCGCCATAACTATGTTTGTATACAACTAAAACAGTAAAAAAAGTAAACGTTTGGAAAATACAAGCTTCTAAACTTCCGTATTTCAGTACGAATTTTAACTTAACTTTGGGCGACAAATAAATAACACACGGGGAAAGAACACTCTAAAATGAAGTGTTTAACGACGTAGTTTAGTTACTATGTTAAAATAAATTTATTTTGAAGAGATACATTCAATGGATTTTCTATGATAGATAACCCTTGTGCTAAAGTCTGTTCGGCGGCTTAAATCATTGTGCATTTCATTCTATCGCGTGGGTATGTCTATAATGACAGGTGAGATAGCATAGATTTAGGCTGCGCTCACTGATGACGAACAGTGTACTCTTATGGGAAACCTATCTCCAGTAGGCTAAGCAGAAGGATTTTTCTCTAAGTGATGAAATTTTTATCTTTTTTCTAATTTTTCTAATAATATGAGGACTATTATGATTCCAAGCCTAAATACAGACACATACCGTCTCCTTTCCATATCCTGAGGCTCCACACCCGGCATGGAAATGGTGACGCCGCGAGGACTGAGAGCAAGGTGCACTCTCCTCTGACTCGGCGCACATACTCCGAGCCTCACGAGGCAGCGGTGTGGGGGTCCTAGAACTCCTCTCACAACAGGCTGAAGAACTGTGGGGAAGAAACTGGAACAAACAATAAAGGACCTAAAGGATGTGTTTTCTCTGACAAATATACAGAAACTTATTATTCTGCTTGTGGCTTCTTCTCCACTCTACTTTGCATCAGTGGATTGTTCTGAATGTTGCTGTTAAGGAGCGAAACTATTTCTGCATACCCTATTTATAGGAACCTAATCTTCATCATTTAGTGCTTTAATGCTGTATGTATAGCAGTGGCGAAGAGTGAAAATACAGAAGAGGCCGGAGCTTAAAAAAAACTAACCTTTGCAGCTTCGTGCGATTTAGTTAAGATTTCAATAGTTTCCTCGGTTATCTGAGCCATTGTGGCCACGAAATGACAATTCCTGTTTTCCCAACAAAATAAACTTTTCTATTGTGCGCCTCAAACGTATTTTCGATTCTACTAGTTCCAAAATCATGTAAAGAAAGACAGCTTCGAAGGTGTTTCTCCGTTTGGATATGTTTTTTCGCGGAATTTGTAATATTATTTATGTCTGCGAAACCTTTTTTTATTTTCAAAACCTAGTGATGAAAACGATTTTCCTTTGCTAAGCAGATAATCTGTGAGACAACAATCAATTTGTAATAACGCGGTCTTTATGAAGTTTGATTTTCGAATGAAATTAATGGCATTTGAACATTGATTTAAAAAGGGAAGATAGGTTACGTTCTCCCAGCGCTTACTCAAAAATTGGCATGTGTTACAACTACACGCAAACACATACGCTCACAGCTATATTTCCAGTCCTTTGCAATAAAAAGGAGAACAAAGACGGAAAGACGTATCTAGGACCGAAGTGTGACTGAGACAAGAATATTTCACGCGAATCACGACCGCCCGTGCCGCCGGTCAGACGGTGACTGATGTGGGAGAACACAATTTTACACAATTTGAGGTTGCCACTTTCGAGCAACCAGTACCTCATCTTAGTTTTTAATAAATCAATGCATTTGAATAAACTTTTTGCAAATTGATTTGGCAAACTTTTACACCATCTCTACTAACTTACCCAGAAAAGACAAAGAAATCTAAAGTAAAGTCACCCAAGACGATGCACAATTCACAATTTTTTTATTCTGACTTTCAAGTCCACCTCAATTCACTAATTTTTATTATTTCTTCAAAACAAAACAAAATTGGTACGTACGCTTTCGCTCCACTACTCAATCATAACAAACAAACAAGGTGAAGGACACAGCATGATACAAATTTTCATGCAAGGATGGCTGTGGAGCTGACCTAATTAAATATTGGCCTGCGAACGCATTATTAGATATTCACAGAGTCACTATCTTAATAGTCTGATTATAACAAGCCCACAATTACCGGCTTATGGAGTACTTATTTCGCCGACACCTAAAAATGTACGAGAGTGAAAGAGAAAGAGATAGTTTGTCACCTACAACCACCTCTGCATGCCACGGATTAACTAAAAGTTTGTATGAATGAAGCTCCTTGAAGCCAAAAGCCGATGGATGTCGGCTTTCTTGGGAGTCCGCTTGCCGTGCGTTCTACAATATAATTATACTTAAAGATATATTTTATGACGTTGCTTGACAAAATTAGTAGGCGCAAGCTAGATTTTAATTGATAGATAGGCTTGGTAAGGTAGGTTGTAGTTACTAGATTGATAGGTTGTTTAGATATGTGTATGATAGGTGGTAGTAGGTGCCCGAATGGCGAATGGGAATTTAAAAAAGGAAGCTGACAGGAATCATTTTATAGAGACCCTTCGCCACTGATGTATAGGTACATTAAAGTCATGAGATTGATGCTGTCATATCGAAACATGATTGGATAAATAAAACTGGGAGTTAAAGTAAGTATGATAAAATAAATTTGGACAGATGTAAAGTTAAATTTGGATATACAGACTACACTAGCTTAAGTCATAATAGCAGCCTATAGAGGAAAACTTTACAGATTTCCATCTATATTGTATTGAATTACAGTAACTCAGACAAGATAGGGATAAAACTTATCCTGTGTGAGTTACTGTAACTTACTAAATGACCTTAATTATATTTTTATTACTACTTCACAGATTTCAATGCTTAGCAGTTTGCTGTAGCCAAAGTTAGCTAACCATAGTTTGGTTTAATTTTGCTGGAAACTTTTACATTATTTTTGTTAAGTTCTAACATACTTATCAAAACTGAAATTATCTGCCATATCTCCGCAGGTTCCGCTGCTGTGCCTCTGCCAGAACCTCAGGTAGATCCATGAGAGGATGGTACCACTACCCCACATGCATGGGTAGGTGCCTTCGAGAGCTCCTACGGCCCACATGATGATGGCTGCGATAAGTAGCAGGAGAGGCATGGAACGATTGGTTAGCTTTCCTGGAAAAGGAAATGGTTTTAAAATTGTTAGATCAAGGAATAAATAGTTGATTTAATTTAGGCAGGTATAATTTTTTGATTCTATGTTATTAGTGGTTACAAAGGGACTTAATTCAGTTTAAAAGCATGAAACTTTACCTCAATAGTCATGAACAGAAAGAATATCAAAGAAACAAAATAGTAAACATTACATACCCAAAGGTGTTTTTATCAACAAATGATCTGGCATTATCTGCTTCACAGCGACACACACCGCAGCCAGATACCCAGCCAGCCCGTGCACATGTATGTCGAATAAGTAAGAAGTCTGCCCAGAACACGCAAAGATCACCAAATAGTAAAACGTTGTCAGGAATGCAACACCAATGTTCGTCAGAAAGAAGAACTTCATCATCTCCATTTGACCCCATAGCGGCTCTATCAGCTTCCCACATAAACCCACAGTCACTACGTCGATTATCACCTCCCACAAATGTATTTCAAGGAACCAAAACGTGAAAGTAGACCATAGTTGGAAGGAAGGAGGTAAAAGATACCCCGGAGTGACGCTGAGAACATTAACCACATCGTCGGAAAACGATAATATGTATCCTATTACAACTACTACACATATGAATTTGACTGAAGGCGACGTATTTCCTAATAACGCTGAGAATTGCTGACGTAAATACGGTAAATTACGACTAAACACTCGAAATGCAGCCATTTTTCGTCCCAAACGAAAACGGAATTTATTTTTGCTATTGCTTTGACGTACCCTCGAAAGATGTCAGTGTCATTTTGACATTGAATTTTATTATCAACGTGAATGAAGTTTGCAAAATGAATGTAGTCAAATGTTGTAAAAAACCGGCGTTTTCCAGAATAGTTTTGTTTTACGCGTGTGTAGAATATTATTCTCTTTGGTTTACGATACCATGGGTTTACGTGCTTTTGACAGAAGAAGGAACAGCTGATATTTCGAATCAATCAAAGTGTTTTTACAAGATTTTAGAATTTTTGGTAAATATTGCCAAAGAATTATACATCTCGGTTTGATTAATTTTACTGGTACTGGAATAACTAGTTATTTTAATTTTATAAACCTACGTAAATGTTTGCCTTAAGGCTCATCGGCAGTGTTTCTCTGGTAGGATTTGGATAACTTGTAATAACGAAACCTATGCTCCATTATCTCGTCTCAACTTTTATTTTCTAGTTGCGTGTTCCGAGTGGCGTGATGGCAACTGGTAGTAGAAAGTGCCATAGGTGCAATGATATGCGGTATCTTAGTCAAACCGAGGCAACAAATCTCGATGTGGAGCTATTCAAGGAGTACAAGTTCAGTGTAGACCAGTTGATGGAGCTAGCAGGGCTAAGCGTCGCTATAGCCGTCGCAAAGTGTTTCCCACCGAAAACGTAAGCATGTATGAACGTTTCGCTCAAACACACAACACTAGGAAACCATAACGGAATCTAATTTAACATAGGTATGAAGTATACTTACATTACCCACTAAAAACCAGTGGTATCTCTTGTCCATTCCAGGCATAATGCAGCACTAATAGTAGTTGGACCTGGCAATAATGGAGGAGATGGCCTTGTAGCAGCTCGACACATGACATTATTTGGCTATAGAGTTGATATTCTCTACCCCAAACGTACTCCGAAACCTTTGTATGAGAATCTTTTGGAACAATGTACTAAGTTTGGAGTGGGAATAGTGGACTGTGTACCTGAAAACCCTAAATTACTGTCCAATTATTATAATGTTATGGTAGATGCATTATTTGGGTTCAGCTTTATGCCTCCAGTCAGAAAACAGCTAAAGCCTGCTCTGGACGCACTTATAGAATCCGAAGTCCCTGTTTGCTGGTAAATAAACCGAATTTACTAGGCATAGTTTGTTGCATAAAATAATATAAGTCTAAAGGTGACAATAATTTTATAATTGTTTTCAGTGTGGATATTCCAAGTGGATGGCATGTTGAAAAAGGCCCAGTGGATGAGAAATCACTAAAGCCAGCTATGCTCATATCCCTTTCTGCACCAAAACTGTGTGCGAGACCAGAAATATTGAAGGATGTAAGGCATTTTCTTGGAGGAAGGTTTCTGCCAGCAGAAATAATTTGCAAATACAATCTAACATCACTTCCACGATACCCTGACCAGGACCAAGTAGTTGAACTTTGCATTTGCTCAACAAAAGAATGAACTGTATAGAGTTATGTATAAAAGTAATGTGTCATTTATTATAATGTTAAAACCCAAGTTACTAGGGAGACATGGGATTTGTTTTTTATTTGTGCCTGTGAGGCTTGTACCTAGTAGGTATGCAATAAAGATTTTGATAATATGTGTTTGTCCCTTTGATTTGAAACATTGCCCACTACTCGCTAGACACTTGATTATGATTAACTGGCTTCTGCCTGCAGCTCCGCACGGATTTATTCGTCCATAATATTAAAGCTCAATATCCAGGCCTGTTATTGTAAGTTATGGCCCCGATTCATTCAGTGCGAAGGAGTTCAACTAAGTAGTAACAGCCATAGATTTAAATCGTTAGATAGGTACGCCCCGACACCAAAAATTTTTATGCGTCAACAAATGCCGAGGCCAACGCACGCACACAAAGGATGCAGCACTGTGTGCACGTGTTTCTGCCATTTTTACATAACAGTTATTATTACCCTTTTGTATGCAACTGTATAGCACACATTTTTCTGAAAAAAAAGGTTCTAAAATCAATGGGTCCTACACATTGATTTAAAAAAGGGAAGATGAGGTAGGTAGGTACTGGTTTCTCGAAAGTGGCAACCTCAAATTGTGTGCTCCCACAGTGACCGTCTCTGACCGGGGCGGTGGCATGGCGGTGGGCGTCTTTCCGTCTTTGTTGTTCTTTGTATTGCACAGGACTGGAAATATAACTGAGTGTATGTGTTTGCGTGTAGTTGTATGTAACACATGCCAAGTTTTGAGTAAGCGCTGGGAGAACGTAACCCATGGTATAAGAAACAAGGTATGGCACTCCGAGAAATCAGGGTGACGTAGTTGTCACCAGATTACCAACTCCAAAAAAAAATTGCCACAATTAGCCAAATAAATGAGCTTCACGTTTCGTTAAAATAAAACTTTGTTTATAAAATATAATTGATTTTAATTAGAGAGGGTATCTATACACAATAATATAGAAAACGGAGTGAATTTAAGGGTTCGGGAAGCCTAAAAATATAATACTTAATTAGGTAGTTATTATGTCCGGTTCCCAGAGTGATCGTCATAATAAAGATATGCACTGCAGAAGTGAGGCAGCCCCAACATCATCCTAAAAATATTATTATATTGGATACATAGGGTCCCTAACGAGTTTTTGGCATGATAGGCACAAGCTTATTGTGTACATATTTTGGCAGTAGGCTTTAAAAAGAGTTATTTTTACTTGCTCTGTACACCGGGAAAGCCTGCGGCATATTACCTCTAACTGCCAGCGCCCTACGTTCCCTCTCAATGTCAGCATCGTCTTTGAGGTTGTTGGGAATTATATTATGTCCGAGATATCTAAAATGTAGGTATTTACTTTTCTTACGTTCAATCCATTCCAGTCAGGGGGAAATGCTCCCTCTGAAAAGTTTAGAAAATAAACTTGTTTTATTGAATCTTCCCATACCCTCAAGTTCACTCTGTGGCCCATATTATTTTGTATAGATAACCTCTCTAATAAAAATCAATTATATTGTAGAAACAAAGTTTTATTTTAACGAAACGTGAGGCTCATTAATAATATCATGGATAATTTTTTTGAACTTTCATTGAACATTTATTGAACCTTCCCGAACCCTTAAATTCACTCTGTTTTCTATATTATTGTGTATAGATACCCTCTCTAATTAAAATCAATTATATTTTACAAACAAAGTTTTATTTTAACGAAACGTGAAGCTCATTTATTTGGCTAATTATGGCAATTTTTTTTTGGAGTTGGTAATCTGGTGACAGACAACTACGTCACCCTGATTTCTCGGAGTGCCATACCTTGTTTCTTATACCATGACGTCACTTATCTTCCCTTTTTAATAAATCAATGGTCCAAGATGCATCTATTAAAGATGCCCTGAATTTGGAATGGAAATGTTTGAACATGACGTCCATAGATAATGTAAGAATAGTACTAAAATGACGTCGATATGCTGATACACGCCCATTAGGGTAAACATAAACACCCGGTAGTCTAGTCAGCCCCGCACCAGTACTCAGCCTTTACCTACAGACATTTTATTTTTTCGATAGTGTTGAAAACACGAATAGGTAGGTACCTATTACCTTAGTTAGACCAACAAAAATATAAAATATTTTTGTTATAAATATAAAATATTTTTGTTGATATAAAATATTTTTGTTGGTCTGAGGTACCTACTAGTTCTACCTATCTAGTTTGAAAATGTTAAAATAGTTGTTGTAGCGGCCTCGGACCAAGTAAAAAATTGCTAGATATTTATTTGTCTAACTATCACGGTTCACGATATACAGCCTGGTGACAGACAGACAGACCAACGGACGGACTATGGAATCCTAGTAATAGGGTCAATTGGGTCCCGTTTTGGGTTTACCGGTTCTCTTTGGGTACGAAACGAGTTGATTTTTATCTTATTCTATTATAAATATAATGATTTGTATATTTCTGTAGCAAATCCGTAGCAATGCCGTGTGGTGCCGGCGGCATAGAATTTGCACCACCCCAATTCTTCCCGTGGGTGTCGTAAGAGGCGACTAAGGGATATCTTCTGGGGGGCGGGCAGCAGCGCCCCCTGCAGAACAAATCTTCCACCAAACTGCGATCCCCAACCTGCATGCCCAGCGTGGGGATTATGGGCACTACCCCCCCATGAGTTAAACACCAAAAGAGCGTTTATCAGGGGGAGGCCTGCGTCCAGCAGTGGACCGATACAGGATGTGGATGTAGCAAATCTAATAAATAACCTTTCGGAGAATAATGGTTGTTTTTACTTATATTGTTGAATATATATATAATAATATATATATGAGAATAATGGTTGTTTTTACTTATATTGTTGAATATATATATAATAATATATATATGATACAGGACAGGATACAGTAGAATGAAATTTTAGTTCTCACTAAAAGGCCGACTACTGGGTATTTTACCCTGTTTAATATGCTTATGTGCCTCGAAAAAGTGTGCAATTTGTGTTGAGTTGAGGTACGGTCTGCATATTCATGCATCAGATTACATAGTAGGTCGACTTCGACTGTGAATATAGAGGCGTGGACAAGTAAAAAAAAAACATTATGATTTACAAAAAAATACTATTTATTATCCTTAAAACAACATCAATTTATTATACTTTTGCCTCGTTGTTTTGATATTAATATTTTTACTTCTAACATAATGAAGGCGTACATCGGCGTAGTATTTATATATATGTATATAACGGATTTTATCAATAGAACTTTATGGTTTCAAGTTGCCGGCGGTTGCTCCAGAGAATGGTCATTTAAATTACTAAAAACATTCGATTCAAAGAACAATTTTAATATTTTAGTTTGAAAAAATTATACTCATTTTCATTACGTATATAATGATAGCCATTTAGTTTTTTGTGGAATTTCAAAAATGATTCAGTTTTAATACATATATCATTTCATTACGTCCTGTGTGGGAAAAATCAAGCCACCTAAGTATCTTAAATTAATTAACCTATGAAAGGTTAATCGTCGATCAGACTCTGCACATCTCTGTTAATCGTCGATCAGACTCTGCACTGCAACATGTATGACATTTAATTTTTTTCACGATTTTTAAATTTGCTTTGAAAAATCGCTTATACCGTTTTATTTACCTAAAACACTTGAGAGAATGTCACTATTTATTTCACATTGTTCATCTTCAGCAGATTGTGATGTGACGCCTTCGTCGTTGTGTCCGATGCAGTATTGCACAAACCTGACGTGGTCATATTTATTTTGTCAGGGGCTGATGAACAACCTAAAATTGAAAAGTTATCAATTGGCAAACAATTACCCGTGAAACTGCTACGTAGTTCTAGGTGGCATAGTGCTTTTATATATATGCCACGGAATTGTTCGGTGGTAGGGTTATTGTTGTGCCCGCCATGTTGCCTTATTAGTCCGAAAAAAAGTTCCAAGTGGTCTTGACTAAACCTATATGTTGACATGAAATTTATCACTTTATTCTGTTGAACCAATTCTCGGTACAAGTATTTCAAACTCTGAATGTCTATTAAAAATCCAAGAAATCCCATTTTGCACTTTGCTTGGGTGACTAACTTTTTAGTAATAATTATTTTGATTCTTCTTCCTCTTGATCTTTTTACTTTGTTGTTAATTTTAAGTGACTTTATATAATCTTCTGCCTTGTCAAGAAAATTTAAGGTTTTAGATTCATTTTCTTCACTAAGCGATCGTTTAAATCCTTGTTTATACGTAGTTGAGTTAAAGACATCAAACAAATCGTTAAAAGTTTCTAGAAATTCAACAGTTGGTTTTACATTGCTGAACTTATGTCCAGTAATCATCTCTGAGCTTGAGGTAAGTGCTTGCGCTACGCTTCTACTTAGTAATGGGCCTGCTAGGTTGACTTTCATTATTTGGTTCCTGAAAGCAATATGACGTACGTCCAGTTTGTTTGCGAACTTGAAGCCTTCTGTTTCTTGAAGTTTCTGTAATTTAACCAAGTACAACCATTCAACGCGTCCGGCTTCACTAAACAAAAGTTTTTTTGAGTCGAAAGTATTCCTTACTAACTTGAGCATATGGCATGCATCAAAAAAAACAGCAACTCGTTTGGTATTACACGTGGGATGAGGAAAAGTGGTTTGTAAGCTGTCGATGTTCTCAAAATTGCAACCTAGAATTTCGGCTGTTGCTACATTGGCTGCACAACCAACAAACGTCAATGAAATTACATCGACACTAACGTCGTAACATTTAGTAATGCACATTCGTATTAAGCTTGCACGTTGTTCAGCACGTAGGCCGTTTATGAAAAAGTAACCTAAAGGAATTTTCCATTTTTCAGTGCTAGAAACTAGCATGAAAACGTAAGCCTGAGTCGCAACTTCATCTTTTGGTCCCAAGCCTTCATCTACAAGCCCCATCGTTTTACGGCCATTCCAGGTGGTCCTTTGACGTATTGCCATTTCGTCAACGACCAATGTCGCTGTAACTTTTTTCATTTTAGATTTTTGATGTAGTTTTTCAAATGCCTGATGAGTAAATCCAGGAGAGTAATCACTTTTCTCGTACCACTTGGAAATAGTACGCGGATGCGGCAACGTATTATTGAATTTGCCTCTAACGTACTTGTAGGCAGCCGGAGAATAGTAATGCAACGTTGCGTAAAATTTTCTTAGAGTTGGCGGAACTATGTTCCTTTTTTTGGTGATTGCTAATAAAAAGTCATTGTTTGCCTCCTGAGCTTTCACTTCTAATTCATTTAAATTTTCTTTATTAATATATTTCTTTTTGTTCAGAGTCTTAACTAACTCTCGCAGAGATTTATTTTTGGTTTTAAAATACTTGTTCTGTTCTTTCAGCTTCATATTCTTTCGTCTGCATTTTTCTCTTATGCTTTTTTCAATTCTTAATTGTTTCCTCAGGCGATTTTTTCTGGGTGTATCGAAAATGGAATCTGTATCCGACACATATAGAACGCAATAGGGTGAACTAGGTCTATTTTGATCAGCAGGTAAACATATTGATGGTTCTGTGTTTGGCCGAAAAGCTGGTATTGCGTCAGGTTTTAATTTACGAAGGCCCCGTGGCGTCAAATACAAATGATTTTCCTTGAAATGTGCTGAGCAAACTTTGCTGAATGTTTTGGGTAGCCACTCGTCATCTCTTTGATCTTCTTGTATAATTTTAATCCATTTTTCCTTAAAACGTGAGTCTTGCGGAAATCTAAAATATTAAATTAAAATAATTTTACAATTTATTTACGTAACATGTGTACAAAGCCGAAAAGGTAGAAAAGTTGTTCATCGCACAATGGTCCCAAATCGCAAAAATGCCGCTTTATAATGTAATTGGTGCAATTTATGCCCTTCTTGAATTACAGCTTTTTGAGTTAAAATAAAAGATAATTAATTTTGTTTTAAAAAACTATAAACCGACTTAATTTTTTTTCATGAATTTTCATGGAACCCAGTGTCAGAACTGAACAAAATTAAAATGGGACCACACGGAAAGCACCAGCTTTCATATAAAAAAAGTGTTGCGGGCAGCGTTCACCAGGATATGACCTGATACGCCCCTGGGAAAGTATCCCAATAGATTTCGACGTGCACTTTGTCCTTCCGTATGGCTGGTGGCGCACGCCGTCACGCACCCCTGAATGCGTACTGGGTCGCGGAGAAGTTGGTACAGGGCACTATTACCGACACTACATATACTGTTTCCTAAATCCCAGCACTCCTACCTGCCTACTGGGACGAGGAACTTGGCGTGGGAAAATACAAACACACACACTGTTTATCTTTAAATAAGTTAAAGGTCTCGGCTCACTAACTATCCTACAGGACTAGCTCACTGTCACTTGCCTACTGGACTGGCTCACTGTCACTGCCTACTGGACTAGCTCACTGTCACTGGCCTACTGGACTAGCTCACTGTCACTGCCTACTGGACTAGCTCACTTGCACTGGCCTACTGGACTGGCCCACTTGCCGACTTCTTGAGGACTTCTTGATGTTGCTTGCTGACTACTTCTCACTCCGGTGGTTGGATTGCGACTGGCGGTTGCCGGAAGCGAGGATATATTTATATAAGGAAAGCTATACCGCTCGGGCGCCTATCTAAATTTGGCCTATTCCTAACGTTCTATTTCGCTTGAGTCGAGACCGTAATTCTTTGTTTATTCAGTCATTTCCTTATGGATTATCTTATTTCTTTGTGTCATATAAGGCGAAAACATGCCTTTCTATGAATAAGTCTTAAAATCTAGGTTTTTGTACATAATAAAAGATTCTCATACAAAATTCTAACAAAAAACCAATAAGAACTTATTTTCTAAACACTAAATTTACGATATCTTAAAAACTACTTAACCGATTTATACAAATTAACTTGTAAACATAGTTTTGGGTTAAGCCCCTTCTTTTGACACTAATTTGGTCACAAAATATCAACAAACAAAAAAGTGTAATTTCAAGTTACGTAATTCTAATAGGAATAAATCTAACGAGAATTTTGTCTTATTTTTCACTATGAATTGTCTCTAATTGGGGTTACGTCGCCGACAAAAAGAATCATGCTAATCGGACCACCCAGTCAAAAGTTCTGAGGTAACAAACAGTAAAAAAAAGAGACGAATTGAAAACCTCCTTCTTTATTGAAGTCGGTTAAAAATATAAAGTATTTTATCATTAAGCATGACGCCCTCTATCTCAAAAATGGTTGAGCGCATGAAGAAATGTTGCAAATAAAATTTTTCGCAAACTTAACGCAACCTTGTTTTTTACTCTAACTTTCTTAGATGTAAACATGATTGGAGAAATAGAATCGTAGATAGTCACAAAAAAATGTTTTTTTACCTTACACCTTAAATAACTAACGACACATGGACACGAAATTTTATGATGCTTTTGAGACTATATTTATAACGCCAAAATAAAGATGAAAATTCATCATTTTCATCTCTCATTCCGAGTCCCTTTTATACGCTTAAATGGCTGGACTTTTATATATATAATACTTTTATAGATATAAAATTCAAAACATTTTCTGCGGTCCCTTGGTTGTGAAAAAACACGATTCAGTAAAAAAATTACGATAAAAAAACATGAAAGTGCACTGTTTTGTCATTATTGCCATCAATATATTGCTATAACAGAAACAAACCATAAAAAATCAGGTTAAAACAAGATAAAACACAGGTAAGTACTTATTAAAATCTCAAAAAAAACATGCTTTTTGCGGTATACTCGGATACTCCTGAACTAGATAGGCCTAGTCAAAAGTTAAATAGTGTCTTCGTTTTGGTAGTGTTATCGAATGGCAAAATCAGAATTACAAAATTCGAAAAAAAATATCCTCTGTTTGCTTTTTTTGGCGATTCGGGACCACTGTGCCACAGAGTCCAGAAAAATCCATTTTAAACACATCTTTCGTGGCACTCTGTATTTGATAATGCCAACTTACTAAAAATGACAGCAAAAGCTTCAACAGACCATGTTGATTATGTACCCATGGGCCATAATCAACATGGTTTGTTGAAGCTACTGACGCTACCGAGAACGAACTGTTTCAATATTGAGTAGAGTTAGGCTAAGTTCCGATTCACGCTTAATGCGCTGACGCGTGCATGAAGTCGTTTCGTTTCAACTTTCAGCGCGCTGATAGAGCGCACGGCAACGCCCACTTCGCCACGCCCCTCGAGAGCACGGGAGCGCATGAACTGGCTCACCTTTCGAGACAAGGCAGCTCGCGCGTTCCTTTAACTTCTTTGTGAGTGCCGTCTGAGCGTTTCGTTTCATTAATCGCGCCTACACGCACCAACGCGTTCAGATGAATCGGAACGGGGCTTCGTGCGCGCATAGCTCATGCAGTGCGTCAGCGCTTTAAGCGTGAATCGGGACGTACCCTTAGCGTTTTTTGCCAATAAACAATGATATTAGACATCATTGCCAATAAACCTAATTATGATTATTACTATTTCGTTTGCAATCGTATCGCACTTACTTTTGTGAAAAAGAAAGGTCTAATTATGCCCTGAAATAATCAAGACACGTGTGCAGTGGCAATCTACACAGAACAAGCGTACCTACATGGTACCTACTGAGAAAATAAAAGGTGCAAATATTACAATTCATTACATTCTCTTTCGTGCATTCGCCATTTAAATTTGTTAATAAAGTCATTTTAGACAATTCGGAAGAAAAAATAAAAGTTATTTCATTAGATCGACTGAAATTTAATATTACTTACGAGTGAAATGTTACACCTCTAGCTTTATTTGTGTTTTTAGAATTGTTGTTGCACTTGCGAAAGGCACACGTCATTTTGTGACATTATTTTATTACTGCTCGCAAACGTCCGACTAACACTAAACATAGACGAACACACACTGACTGAGTCTGTTAGGTTAGGTTTATGCATGCGTAAGGTTCGACTTGGAAACAACACGGCGCGTCGGCAGCGGGAAAAAATGGCGCGAAACTGTTGTCAACTGTAGACAAATTGGCATAAACATTGGATTAAACAAGGATAGCAAGTCAAGTAACATATCCATTACCCGCGTGTGCAAGCAAGATAAGTAATTAAAAGAAATTCATGCTTGAGTTAAGTTACGAACGGTGTTTTCGAAAACTGACAATTAGTGTTGTGCTTGTACATATCAGTAACACACAAATTATATCGGAGTACACCGGTTTTTGAATTTATCAATTTATTTTACTAGTACGCTCTACCATTTTATAACGTACAAAGAAACAGTTGCGAAGCTAGGCCCTTACGTGCCTATCTTAAACTTGTAAGGGCCTATCTAACGATTTAAGTCCATGGTAACAGCAGCATGGAGATAAAAAAATCGAAGCGTCGAATCATCCTGACTCTATAAATCGATGTACAAAAACGTAGCTTCGCAACTGTTTCTTTAAAATGTTAGAGCGTACTATTAAAGTAAATTGATAAATTCAAAAACCGGTATACTCCGTTATAACTTGTGTGTTTCAGATATTGAATAACTGACAAGCACAACACTACTTGTCAGTTTTCGAAAATACCGTTTGAAACTTAACTCAAGCATGAATTTCTTGTAAGCACTTATCTCGCTTGCACATGCGGTTATTGGATATGTTACTTGACTTGCTATCCTTGTTTAATGCCAATTTGTCTAAAAACACGACTTAACAACAGTTTCGCGCCATTTTTTCCCGCTGTCGACGCCGGTCCAGTGGCTATCTGTCACTTTTATTTTGTGCGCGAGGTTACGGGCAACGAATCCAAGCGTCTTCTTTCTGTGTTATTTTACAAATTGATCGTGATATTGCTATAAAAATATAAATGTAAGTGTACCAGTTGCTTGCCATTAAGTTGTGGTAATCTACAAACAGTTAATTGATTCTAATAAAACTCTTGAACACGAACTTATAGAGCGGTTTGATCAGCAAATTGGTTGAGAAGCTATTTGAATAAAATGGCCTGCAAATACAGTTTTTTACAGATGTTTTATGTAAAAAGTCAATTGTACTCTTTTTAAGTTTTCTTTTGGTTACAGACAATGTTTGAAGCACGTCTCCTACGAAGCTCCATACTGAAGAAGGTTTTAGAAGCAATCAAAGATCTACTAACACAAGCTACTTTCGATTGTGATGATAATGGCATACAGTTGCAGGTAATTACTAACTTCACTGCATCATGGAATTCATTTTTCTAACCGGAATGTTTACACCTTCGTGTCTGAGGGTTGAATTGAAAGTGTTGTAAAATGAGATTATTCACCTTTACAGGCAATGGACAACTCTCATGTATCACTTGTGTCCCTCACATTACGAGCAGATGGCTTTGATAAGTACAGATGTGACAGAAATATCTCCATGGGCATGAATCTTGGCAGGTAACATTATTAAAAATACTTACCTAACCCTATGTTCCTTGTGAAGAGGCAGAACTCTGCCCCATCATCTTCTATAGGAAAATAGGAAAGTAAAGCACTAATGCAAGAGAAGCATCCATTTGAGAAAGCACCGGCCTTGAGAAATGTGACAGTCGGAAAGAATCCACTAGTTAGTAGCAGAGTTTAGTAGAAAACTGAATGCCCTAACTTTAGGGGTGAATGACACAATCACTGGTGTACACAATTGTCATTATATGGCTGCAGTGATATCAAAGTTGGTGTGATATCAATATAATTCAACACTCAAAGATGAGTGTGAAGGTTTCTTCTAAAGCTTCATGATTCATCATCAGCCACATTGGTGTGATTGTGGTCAATGAAGGTATATTGATGATAAAAAAACCTAAAAACATGTCTTAATAAGACCTAACTCTTCATAATTTCTGTTTTTTCAGTATGTCTAAGATCCTGAAGTGTGCTGGTGACAAAGACACAGTAACAATGAAGGCACAAGACAATGCTGACACCGTCACATTTGTATTCGAGAGCCCAAACCAAGAGAAAGTCTCTGATTACGAGATGAAGCTTATGAACTTAGATCTTGAACATTTAGGTGAGATAATTGTCACTTGACATATAATTTAATTTAGGTACCTACTGTGGTATGTAGTTGCAATATAACTTCAGTAATTCAAATCTGAACTTATCTGATTGTTGTGTTTCTTCTCTTTCCAACTAACAAATAATAAAATATTTTGTCTCATTGACCTATTCTATTTTGTAGACAGACACACATCACACATTTTTTATGGTTAATATAATTATCTAGGCTTATTCAAATTCACGTCATATTAACGGGTTATTCCCACTCATCCCCACATTTTATCTCCATGTCTCGGTCCCACACTTATTTGGCGACCAATGAGAAGTTGTGTTCCTGTTCATCCATGTAAATAAATGTGGGGATGAGCGGAAAGTAAATTTTCTATTGGATCACTAAAATAGCTACCGAAAGCGGCTGTGAACATTTTGTTTAATTTTGCGCATCATCCATCTGGGCATTTTGTATGTACCAGACCGCATGCATAGGTACTCACTGATTTATCATGTAACTCCTCAAAATGTTGTGTTTACCTGTTAGAAATAAGAATGCTCTCTCACACACACCCTATTTTGATTTCATGTTGACTGTACATTGACCACTGGGAATGATTGGCTTAAAAATATGATAGAATAAAAATTGCTTCGAGATGGTACGCTATGAGATGTAATAAGTGGTAAGTAAACCCTAACATAAAGACCTCAACAGCCTGTATTGGTCCACTGCTGGTTGCAGGGCTCCCCCTGATATCTCCCCATAATCCCCATGCTGGGCATGGGGGTTTGGGATCGCAGTTTGGTGGAAGAATTGTTATGCAAGGGGTGCTGCTGCCTACTCCCGTTGGATATCTCTTAGTCGCCGCTTACGACACCTACGGGAAGAATTGGGGTGGTGAAAATTCTAAGCACCACACAGCAATAAAGACATTGAAGTCTAATTATATTTAAGGACAGGACTGACATAAGTAAGTAAGTCAAGCATGTTTTGATAATAATGTTTGTTTTACAGGTATTCCTGAGACTGAATACAGTTGTACAATTCGGCTGCCGAGCGGCGAGTTTGCGCGCATCTGCCGTGATCTCTCGCAGTTTGGAGAATCTATGGTTATCTCCTGCACCAAAGAAGGTAAGATTCAAGTTATTTTTTTTATCCAAATAAAAGATAAATAATGTTGCACTCCACACAGCATCAATAGCAAAACAAATGGAACTGGCTTACAAATTTTCACCAAACACCGAATATGTTGCAGGAAGGGAGGTAAATACGTACAGCTCACAAAGGCGATATTACGCTCGAATTCGCAAAAATAACTTGTGTTCCTACGAACTCACACTAAACACGCACACAAACAAACAAGTTTTTAAAAATATCAATTACTGTTTATGTACAGTGCGGTATTTACAATTATTCGGCCGTGCAATAAATTGTCGTGCATTATTATGACCCCATCCTGTACTCTTGATGTAAATGTTCAGATCCAAATATCTTTTAAATTGCACTTCTATATCTGACCTTTGTAGGTAAACTAGATACCGTACGTAATGCACTCTATGCACAGTCAATTGGCATAGTTCGTGATTCGGAAAATGGGTATTCGGTTAAGTCTTTTTGTTGTACGAAAATTTGCAAATTGGTCTAGAATTTCCACGTGATTGCCACATCAACCATTATTTTATCACATCACTACGCTAAGCGCGTGTACCAGAGCGACATCTTGTATTTAAAAAAAAAACTTCTACGCGACTTGACTTCGTGGTGTAGTGGTTATCACATACCCGTACTGAAGGAAAGACGCAGGTTTAAATTCAGTCAATATTATTTGATTTTATAGAAAACTAGCGAACCACCCCGGCTTCGCACGGGTGCAATCCTGATGTATTATACACTAGCTGCGCCCCGCGGCTTCGCACGCGTTTTTCCTATGGAAACGTTTAAAGGTGATTTCAATCCCGCGGGAACTGATTTATGGGATAAAAAGCCTATGTTTGATTTCAGGATTAGAATTACCTGTATGCAAAATTTCCGCCAGATCCGTTGAGTAGTTTTGGCGTGAAAGAGGTAACAAACATCCAAATACAAACTTTCGCATTTATAATATTAGATACTAAACCTTTCTCTTGAATCACTATCTATTAAAAAACTGCATCAAAATCCGTTGCGTAGTTTTAGAATGAGAAGCTGCTTGTTTTATACTATGTAGTGATATGTTTTGCGTGCAGGTGTAAAGTTCTCGGCGACGGGCGACATCGGCTCCGCCAACATAAAGCTGGCGCAGACCGCGTCCATAGACAAGGAAGAGGAAGCTGTGGTCATCGAGATGGAGGAGCCGGTCACCCTCACGTTCGCGTGCCAGTATCTCAACTACTTCACTAAAGCTACTTCTCTGAGCCCACAGGTAAGTTACACCCAGTATAAGTTACAAACAGCTACTGTATTAGCCATGAACGTTGCGGCGTAGGAATTGAAATGAAATGAGATTTATATATTGCACAGAAAATAAACATTAGATTTCAATCCTTTCGCTGCGACAGTCATGCATGGCTAAACTATTGTTAATTATGCGCTTTACCCAAAGATTTAAATCATTCTATATGCCCTGACACCAAAATCTGTGAAACTTTTGCGTTTTTGTTAACAACATAAGATACGACGCCGCCGCACGCCTTTTTTTCAGAGTAAAAGAAGCTGTAGATCTAAGTACTCAGAATTTAAAACAAATCAGATAAAATCTAATTAGAAAATCTTAGTTGCCTTTTACGACCCCAACAAATAATGTCACGCCTACTTATGTGTAACAAACATCCAAACTCACGAATGCAATGTTTCAGTAAGTATAATACGTTATCATTTTTTCAGGTCCAACTTTCGATGTCTGCTGATGTGCCTTTGGTGGTTGAATATCGCATACCAGACATCGGCCACATTCGTTACTATCTGGCGCCAAAGATCGAGGAAGAAGATAGTTAGAGATCTAATTGTCTAAATTATACGCCTAATTCCATGTAACTTGTTTAATCTGTAAGCTATAGTTTTAAATACCCTAAGCTGTGAAGCGAAGTCTAACAGTTTATTAATTAACCTTTGTATTTTGAGAGGAACTTATATTGCCTTCTTGTTGAAAGTTTTATAGAATTCAATTCATAAAGTGCTTAGCCTGTGTGTGTTGAAAACCAGTGTTCCTTTTCTATCATGTTAATATACACTGTGTATCAAGAAAATGTGATTGTATTGATGCAACAAATGAAAAGGCAATAAAGGTATTTTTTCCATAAATATCCATTTATTTTTCATTGAACAATTCCACTCTGACACCAATTATTCAAAATCATGTCATACATGAGATGAGCATAAAAAATTACAATACAATACAATGGAATGTAAATTACATACACTGGAAATTTGGAATGTCAAAATATTCATCCATTATTATTTTAAAATGTTCATCTCTTCCCTATTCTATGAATACAAAATCCTATTCTTAAATATGAAAGATCCACCTTAATGCACTTATAAACACTGAAGCAATCCTAAATACAAAATATATTTCATTAACAATGGTAAAACTAATCATTCGTTCAAAGACATTAATTCTGAAGAATAATGTCCATTATTTCTAGGGACATCTGGATACAATAATATGGAATCTAAATAATAATGTCCATTATTTGTAGCGACATTTGAATACAATAATATGGAATTCAAATAATAATATCCACTATTTGTAGCGACATTTGAATACAATAATATGGAATCTAAATAATAATTTCCATTATTTCTAGCGACATTTGAATACAATAATATGGAATCTAAATAATAATGTCCATTATTTCTAGGACATATCGTCACCTCCACGGAAAACTTACGAATCTTCCGAAAAAAGTTTTCCATGGAGGTGACGATATGTATACAATAATATGGAATCTAAATAATAATGTCCATTATTTCTAGGACATTTGGATACAATAATATGGAATCTAAATAAAAATGTCCATTATTTCTAGGACATTTGGATATAATAATATAAGAAGATTACATGCCTACACGGGCGTTAGTAGGACCACTACAAAATACTTGCTAGGATTTTACATAGTAAAAAAAAATAACTTAAACTAATACTTATGAGTAGGTAACTAAAGTGACTTAGATTTCTTTTGCACAGCGCTCCTTGTGCCTAGACGTTTGTAAATACTTAACACAAAAATAAAATAGAGCACTGTGTTACAAAATTAAATGACAATGCAATCTTATTAATAAATAGACTTCAGATAATTTAACGTCAAATTTCATAGAAGTCTATTACCTAAGTTAATATAAAAATAACCGACTTAAAATAAAAAGGAGGGTGAGGCAAGTTTCAGTGAACTTGCGATCGCTACATTAAATATATTATATTTACAGAATTGTGTCGCGGGATCATGTTTTCAGAGGTTAACTTGTCTCTTTATTGCTGTTAGCGCAGGAATGTGCAATGTCTTCTGGAGCCCTTGCTGGCTTAGCACGATCAAGGATTGTTAAGTTGAACAGACAAAAGTCGTAAGTTATTTCAAATAAGTCCCAATCTGTTGACACAAATCCTATACTAACCAGCCTAAAAATGTTCTTTAGTACTTATAGGATGGCAGTGGCCTTAAAATGTTGCCGTCCGTTTTTAGCAATACTTTCAGGCTAGTAGGCCAGTGGGTTTAGGTTTTGCTTTATTTTTTAGAAGCGAACACCTTGCGTAGGGTATTCATGGTATCATTGCAGCCAAGGGTTCAGTACCTTCTGATCTGAATGAAGTTGGTATTGCGCTCCTACAATAAAGAGACATAATTGTCAAAGGCACATTGAAGGAAAATCATTGGGGAATTTTTGAAGATTAGCTTTCAATCACCACGAAATTCCTAAGGCACACACATTTATATCAGGCTAAAACACTTCATCAAGTAATAAATGTGTGCCTTACCTTGTAGAGATAAGGTTAAATAGGCTATTAAAACGCCCTTGTATTCCTTCTATGCGCCTTAACACTAAAGCTGAACCTCAAACCCCGCGGCACGTAGCGTCGCGTCACTGTTTCCACTTCTTAGCCGAGAAGAGCACTGCCCGCTGCTTAAGAAAGAGCGAGTAGTTCTGTTTGCGGACCCCCGCTAGACCACTGGGCCCCGCCGCGCTAGGCCCGGGGGCTTCCCCCGGACCGAGTCGCCTCTTCTCGCTGGCGCGTCTTCGGTTCGCGTCGGCCATATTCGTGTATGGCCTTCGACGCGGGCGCCTTATTCCTGTTACAAAAAGACTAAATCAGTTTATCATTTTTCGTGATTGTGGTAATAAACAGTTTACATCAGCACAATCTACTCTTTCGAGCGTACTAAAATATCACATGTGTTTGGAGTTAATAGAGAGGATGCAGTAGCTAACTAAATCCTACTAATATTATAAACGTCTCTGAATGTATGTTTGTTGCTCTTTCACGCAAAAACTAAACTAGGCATGGATTAACACATAGGCTACCCCATATATCAGTTTCCGTGCGAAGCCGCGGGGCGCAGTTAGTATTGTATAATAAAAACTGACTCAACACGTCACGAACTAAATTATTTTCTCATTGACTATTTTTCTAACGTATATAAGCGAACAAGAACTATTTGTAAGGTTTTGTTAGTGTTTTTTTTTAAGGTAAACAGTAACAAAATCAATCGGCCAGCGAGCGTCTGTTTTCTGACGCCGCCGTCAATATAAAATGCATTAAAATATTACGTATAATATAAACCCGAATGCACATTTTAGAACTGTGCGGCAACGGTAATCAGATCTGCGAGAACCTTTAATGTATAGTCATCAAAAACTGCACCTTACCACCACTAGTGTTTTTTTTTTGTGAAGTGAATAGTAGAACGACCCCGGTTTGCTCGATATCTTTTGTTTTTAACGCAAAGCAAAATAGTTTCAAACTGGATAGGAGTTACGGTAAAAATTGCGCCTTACCACCACTAGGGTGATTTTTCTGTGAAGTGAATAGTTGCCGACCCCGGTTTGCTCGATATCTTTTGTTTTTAACGCTGAGAAAAATAGTTTCAAACTGGACAGGCGTTTTATTTTTTCGAATGGACTATAATGCTGTTGGCCGCAAATGGCCATGACAGCGTTACCGGACTTTTGGCGGGCGCAGATGGCGCCTCGCCGGTAAAATTTAGGTTGGGGCGACACGCACAAGGGCCACCACTTAGGTGCGAGCCTCGGCTTGGGCTGTCGCCAGATGCTACGAGAGGGCAAGGTTACGCCTTAGGTGCACGAATGTACCTGCGGGCGGAAGGAGGGAATTCTTCGACCCCGCTTCCGGCGGAGTCGGTTTTTGGTCGGCTGTGTAGTGTGCGGTAACGAATCGGTTGACGTTACCTCCGGGTTGCGGCGGCGGTAAGTGGGTCAACGGGGTCACCGAGAACATGTCTCGGTCTACGGAGGAGAGAACTCGTGGGAGGATTGTCAATGGGATAGTCGGGTATTGTGGACTGGATAGGCGTTACGTTTGGCGATGGTACATACCTGCCCCCCCTCCACGCCTTCAGATCTCTGTCTTTACCTCGCTCGGCCCCGCCTCGTCGTCATCGTCTTGCGCAGGCGATATCAGCTGGTCGTGCAACGTGCGCAGGTGGCGCAGGAGGTTGGACTTCACGTTGAAACCTTTGTTGCATAGCCCACAGACGAAGGGACGTTCTCCTGAAGAGCGAGGGTTTGTTTTTAGTACTGAGGATTATACTCGGCAAACTGATTTGACAGCACTTAAAGTTATATCATCCTTTTTTTTGATGATTATGAAAAGAACGGCACCATTTTAAGTCCTTTCTCGTCCCCTGTATTTGTAACATTACGATTTAAACTTAATTTTGTAACTTTACATAGGTT
Source organism: Eupithecia tripunctaria (assembly GCA_955876795.1). Taxonomy (NCBI): domain Eukaryota; kingdom Metazoa; phylum Arthropoda; class Insecta; order Lepidoptera; family Geometridae; genus Eupithecia; species Eupithecia tripunctaria. The sequence goes on from OY041604.1 coordinate 3,928,457, forward strand.
ATAGTACGTAGACAAAAAATTAAATGCGTTCAATGCATCCGACTCAGCATTTGTTGTGATAACAAGCAGGTGGGCGTACTTATCTCAATTGAAAACCAGTTTTGTCGAAATCTGAATAATAATCGACACCAGCCGGCCCAGCATGGGGATTGTTGTCTAGGGTACAGTAGAGAAAAATGACATCGCGTCGTCATTGCGTAAATTATTGAAGTTGAAAGAATGAATTTCAAACATTTTACGCATTCGATGACAAAGTGACGTGATTTTTCTGTATTCTACTCTGGACAACAATTGCCGTGCTAAGGCTTAGCACGGCAGGTGTAAATAATTAAATTTAAATTTATTAAAATGCAAATGGTCGACTTACCGGTATGCGTTCGCATGTGTATGAGCATACTAGCATGCGACGGGAACAGCTTCCTGCATTGCGAGCACGTCTTGCTTTGCTCGCCCTCTGTGAAACGATTGTGACGTTTTGGTGGCACACTGTTGTTCGACATGGCCAGTTCTAGACAACCGAACACCGTACGTCTTTAATTTGTTAGATGGTTACCGAAAGGGACAATCACAATGCAACGTTTTGTTCAAATTCTAGCATTTTTTTGATGGAGAAATTCTGAAAACTTATGAAGTTTTGTTTTGTTTGGTGGATATTAATCACCAGAAATAAAATAACGGTTTTAATCTTTCTGATAGTAACATGTGGAAGGAAATTAGAGTACTTGGAATTTGCTACGAAAACTTAACAATGATACAACCATTTATTGTTAGTATTATTTAACGGGTATTTATCGCGTTTATTTAACAATTTTTAACGGGGAAAAATAGTTAAATAAACACGAATAATGATACTACTTAAATAATACTAGTAATAATGTGTTCAGATCGCGTTAGTTTGTAAATATTTATATGACCATTTAATAGACCTAACTCTTCATAATTTCTGTTTTTTCAGTATGTCTAAGATCCTGAAGTGTGCTGGTGACAAAGACACAGTAACAATGAAGGCACAAGACAATGCTGACACCGTCACATTTGTATTCGAGAGCCCAAACCAAGAGAAAGTCTCTGATTACGAGATGAAGCTTATGAACTTAGATCTTGAACATTTAGGTGAGATAATTGTCACTTGACATATAATTTAATTTAGGTACCTACTGTGGTATGTAGTTGCAATATAACTTCAGTAATTCAAATCTGAACTTATCTGATTGTTGTGTTTCTTCTCTTTCCAACTAACAAATAATAAAATATTTTGTCTCATTGACCTATTCTATTTTGTAGACAGACACACATCACACATTTTTTATGGTTAATATAATTATCTAGGCTTATTCAAATTCACGTCATATTAACGGGTTATTCCCACTCATCCCCACATTTTATCTCCATGTCTCGGTCCCACACTTATTTGGCGACCAATGAGAAGTTGTGTTCCTGTTCATCCATGTAAATAAATGTGGGGATGAGCGGAAAGTAAATTTTCTATTGGATCACTAAAATAGCTACCGAAAGCGGCTGTGAACATTTTGTTTAATTTTGCGCATCATCCATCTGGGCATTTTGTATGTACCAGACCGCATGCATAGGTACTCACTGATTTATCATGTAACTCCTCAAAATGTTGTGTTTACCTGTTAGAAATAAGAATGCTCTCTCACACACACCCTATTTTGATTTCATGTTGACTGTACATTGACCACTGGGAATGATTGGCTTAAAAATATGATAGAATAAAAATTGCTTCGAGATGGTACGCTATGAGATGTAATAAGTGGTAAGTAAACCCTAACATAAAGACCTCAACAGCCTGTATTGGTCCACTGCTGGTTGCAGGGCTCCCCCTGATATCTCCCCATAATCCCCATGCTGGGCATGGGGGTTTGGGATCGCAGTTTGGTGGAAGAATTGTTATGCAAGGGGTGCTGCTGCCTACTCCCGTTGGATATCTCTTAGTCGCCGCTTACGACACCTACGGGAAGAATTGGGGTGGTGAAAATTCTAAGCACCACACAGCAATAAAGACATTGAAGTCTAATTATATTTAAGGACAGGACTGACATAAGTAAGTAAGTCAAGCATGTTTTGATAATAATGTTTGTTTTACAGGTATTCCTGAGACTGAATACAGTTGTACAATTCGGCTGCCGAGCGGCGAGTTTGCGCGCATCTGCCGTGATCTCTCGCAGTTTGGAGAATCTATGGTTATCTCCTGCACCAAAGAAGGTAAGATTCAAGTTATTTTTTTTATCCAAATAAAAGATAAATAATGTTGCACTCCACACAGCATCAATAGCAAAACAAATGGAACTGGCTTACAAATTTTCACCAAACACCGAATATGTTGCAGGAAGGGAGGTAAATACGTACAGCTCACAAAGGCGATATTACGCTCGAATTCGCAAAAATAACTTGTGTTCCTACGAACTCACACTAAACACGCACACAAACAAACAAGTTTTTAAAAATATCAATTACTGTTTATGTACAGTGCGGTATTTACAATTATTCGGCCGTGCAATAAATTGTCGTGCATTATTATGACCCCATCCTGTACTCTTGATGTAAATGTTCAGATCCAAATATCTTTTAAATTGCACTTCTATATCTGACCTTTGTAGGTAAACTAGATACCGTACGTAATGCACTCTATGCACAGTCAATTGGCATAGTTCGTGATTCGGAAAATGGGTATTCGGTTAAGTCTTTTTGTTGTACGAAAATTTGCAAATTGGTCTAGAATTTCCACGTGATTGCCACATCAACCATTATTTTATCACATCACTACGCTAAGCGCGTGTACCAGAGCGACATCTTGTATTTAAAAAAAAAACTTCTACGCGACTTGACTTCGTGGTGTAGTGGTTATCACATACCCGTACTGAAGGAAAGACGCAGGTTTAAATTCAGTCAATATTATTTGATTTTATAGAAAACTAGCGAACCACCCCGGCTTCGCACGGGTGCAATCCTGATGTATTATACACTAGCTGCGCCCCGCGGCTTCGCACGCGTTTTTCCTATGGAAACGTTTAAAGGTGATTTCAATCCCGCGGGAACTGATTTATGGGATAAAAAGCCTATGTTTGATTTCAGGATTAGAATTACCTGTATGCAAAATTTCCGCCAGATCCGTTGAGTAGTTTTGGCGTGAAAGAGGTAACAAACATCCAAATACAAACTTTCGCATTTATAATATTAGATACTAAACCTTTCTCTTGAATCACTATCTATTAAAAAACTGCATCAAAATCCGTTGCGTAGTTTTAGAATGAGAAGCTGCTTGTTTTATACTATGTAGTGATATGTTTTGCGTGCAGGTGTAAAGTTCTCGGCGACGGGCGACATCGGCTCCGCCAACATAAAGCTGGCGCAGACCGCGTCCATAGACAAGGAAGAGGAAGCTGTGGTCATCGAGATGGAGGAGCCGGTCACCCTCACGTTCGCGTGCCAGTATCTCAACTACTTCACTAAAGCTACTTCTCTGAGCCCACAGGTAAGTTACACCCAGTATAAGTTACAAACAGCTACTGTATTAGCCATGAACGTTGCGGCGTAGGAATTGAAATGAAATGAGATTTATATATTGCACAGAAAATAAACATTAGATTTCAATCCTTTCGCTGCGACAGTCATGCATGGCTAAACTATTGTTAATTATGCGCTTTACCCAAAGATTTAAATCATTCTATATGCCCTGACACCAAAATCTGTGAAACTTTTGCGTTTTTGTTAACAACATAAGATACGACGCCGCCGCACGCCTTTTTTTCAGAGTAAAAGAAGCTGTAGATCTAAGTACTCAGAATTTAAAACAAATCAGATAAAATCTAATTAGAAAATCTTAGTTGCCTTTTACGACCCCAACAAATAATGTCACGCCTACTTATGTGTAACAAACATCCAAACTCACGAATGCAATGTTTCAGTAAGTATAATACGTTATCATTTTTTCAGGTCCAACTTTCGATGTCTGCTGATGTGCCTTTGGTGGTTGAATATCGCATACCAGACATCGGCCACATTCGTTACTATCTGGCGCCAAAGATCGAGGAAGAAGATAGTTAGAGATCTAATTGTCTAAATTATACGCCTAATTCCATGTAACTTGTTTAATCTGTAAGCTATAGTTTTAAATACCCTAAGCTGTGAAGCGAAGTCTAACAGTTTATTAATTAACCTTTGTATTTTGAGAGGAACTTATATTGCCTTCTTGTTGAAAGTTTTATAGAATTCAATTCATAAAGTGCTTAGCCTGTGTGTGTTGAAAACCAGTGTTCCTTTTCTATCATGTTAATATACACTGTGTATCAAGAAAATGTGATTGTATTGATGCAACAAATGAAAAGGCAATAAAGGTATTTTTTCCATAAATATCCATTTATTTTTCATTGAACAATTCCACTCTGACACCAATTATTCAAAATCATGTCATACATGAGATGAGCATAAAAAATTACAATACAATACAATGGAATGTAAATTACATACACTGGAAATTTGGAATGTCAAAATATTCATCCATTATTATTTTAAAATGTTCATCTCTTCCCTATTCTATGAATACAAAATCCTATTCTTAAATATGAAAGATCCACCTTAATGCACTTATAAACACTGAAGCAATCCTAAATACAAAATATATTTCATTAACAATGGTAAAACTAATCATTCGTTCAAAGACATTAATTCTGAAGAATAATGTCCATTATTTCTAGGGACATCTGGATACAATAATATGGAATCTAAATAATAATGTCCATTATTTGTAGCGACATTTGAATACAATAATATGGAATTCAAATAATAATATCCACTATTTGTAGCGACATTTGAATACAATAATATGGAATCTAAATAATAATTTCCATTATTTCTAGCGACATTTGAATACAATAATATGGAATCTAAATAATAATGTCCATTATTTCTAGGACATATCGTCACCTCCACGGAAAACTTACGAATCTTCCGAAAAAAGTTTTCCATGGAGGTGACGATATGTATACAATAATATGGAATCTAAATAATAATGTCCATTATTTCTAGGACATTTGGATACAATAATATGGAATCTAAATAAAAATGTCCATTATTTCTAGGACATTTGGATATAATAATATAAGAAGATTACATGCCTACACGGGCGTTAGTAGGACCACTACAAAATACTTGCTAGGATTTTACATAGTAAAAAAAAATAACTTAAACTAATACTTATGAGTAGGTAACTAAAGTGACTTAGATTTCTTTTGCACAGCGCTCCTTGTGCCTAGACGTTTGTAAATACTTAACACAAAAATAAAATAGAGCACTGTGTTACAAAATTAAATGACAATGCAATCTTATTAATAAATAGACTTCAGATAATTTAACGTCAAATTTCATAGAAGTCTATTACCTAAGTTAATATAAAAATAACCGACTTAAAATAAAAAGGAGGGTGAGGCAAGTTTCAGTGAACTTGCGATCGCTACATTAAATATATTATATTTACAGAATTGTGTCGCGGGATCATGTTTTCAGAGGTTAACTTGTCTCTTTATTGCTGTTAGCGCAGGAATGTGCAATGTCTTCTGGAGCCCTTGCTGGCTTAGCACGATCAAGGATTGTTAAGTTGAACAGACAAAAGTCGTAAGTTATTTCAAATAAGTCCCAATCTGTTGACACAAATCCTATACTAACCAGCCTAAAAATGTTCTTTAGTACTTATAGGATGGCAGTGGCCTTAAAATGTTGCCGTCCGTTTTTAGCAATACTTTCAGGCTAGTAGGCCAGTGGGTTTAGGTTTTGCTTTATTTTTTAGAAGCGAACACCTTGCGTAGGGTATTCATGGTATCATTGCAGCCAAGGGTTCAGTACCTTCTGATCTGAATGAAGTTGGTATTGCGCTCCTACAATAAAGAGACATAATTGTCAAAGGCACATTGAAGGAAAATCATTGGGGAATTTTTGAAGATTAGCTTTCAATCACCACGAAATTCCTAAGGCACACACATTTATATCAGGCTAAAACACTTCATCAAGTAATAAATGTGTGCCTTACCTTGTAGAGATAAGGTTAAATAGGCTATTAAAACGCCCTTGTATTCCTTCTATGCGCCTTAACACTAAAGCTGAACCTCAAACCCCGCGGCACGTAGCGTCGCGTCACTGTTTCCACTTCTTAGCCGAGAAGAGCACTGCCCGCTGCTTAAGAAAGAGCGAGTAGTTCTGTTTGCGGACCCCCGCTAGACCACTGGGCCCCGCCGCGCTAGGCCCGGGGGCTTCCCCCGGACCGAGTCGCCTCTTCTCGCTGGCGCGTCTTCGGTTCGCGTCGGCCATATTCGTGTATGGCCTTCGACGCGGGCGCCTTATTCCTGTTACAAAAAGACTAAATCAGTTTATCATTTTTCGTGATTGTGGTAATAAACAGTTTACATCAGCACAATCTACTCTTTCGAGCGTACTAAAATATCACATGTGTTTGGAGTTAATAGAGAGGATGCAGTAGCTAACTAAATCCTACTAATATTATAAACGTCTCTGAATGTATGTTTGTTGCTCTTTCACGCAAAAACTAAACTAGGCATGGATTAACACATAGGCTACCCCATATATCAGTTTCCGTGCGAAGCCGCGGGGCGCAGTTAGTATTGTATAATAAAAACTGACTCAACACGTCACGAACTAAATTATTTTCTCATTGACTATTTTTCTAACGTATATAAGCGAACAAGAACTATTTGTAAGGTTTTGTTAGTGTTTTTTTTTAAGGTAAACAGTAACAAAATCAATCGGCCAGCGAGCGTCTGTTTTCTGACGCCGCCGTCAATATAAAATGCATTAAAATATTACGTATAATATAAACCCGAATGCACATTTTAGAACTGTGCGGCAACGGTAATCAGATCTGCGAGAACCTTTAATGTATAGTCATCAAAAACTGCACCTTACCACCACTAGTGTTTTTTTTTTGTGAAGTGAATAGTAGAACGACCCCGGTTTGCTCGATATCTTTTGTTTTTAACGCAAAGCAAAATAGTTTCAAACTGGATAGGAGTTACGGTAAAAATTGCGCCTTACCACCACTAGGGTGATTTTTCTGTGAAGTGAATAGTTGCCGACCCCGGTTTGCTCGATATCTTTTGTTTTTAACGCTGAGAAAAATAGTTTCAAACTGGACAGGCGTTTTATTTTTTCGAATGGACTATAATGCTGTTGGCCGCAAATGGCCATGACAGCGTTACCGGACTTTTGGCGGGCGCAGATGGCGCCTCGCCGGTAAAATTTAGGTTGGGGCGACACGCACAAGGGCCACCACTTAGGTGCGAGCCTCGGCTTGGGCTGTCGCCAGATGCTACGAGAGGGCAAGGTTACGCCTTAGGTGCACGAATGTACCTGCGGGCGGAAGGAGGGAATTCTTCGACCCCGCTTCCGGCGGAGTCGGTTTTTGGTCGGCTGTGTAGTGTGCGGTAACGAATCGGTTGACGTTACCTCCGGGTTGCGGCGGCGGTAAGTGGGTCAACGGGGTCACCGAGAACATGTCTCGGTCTACGGAGGAGAGAACTCGTGGGAGGATTGTCAATGGGATAGTCGGGTATTGTGGACTGGATAGGCGTTACGTTTGGCGATGGTACATACCTGCCCCCCCTCCACGCCTTCAGATCTCTGTCTTTACCTCGCTCGGCCCCGCCTCGTCGTCATCGTCTTGCGCAGGCGATATCAGCTGGTCGTGCAACGTGCGCAGGTGGCGCAGGAGGTTGGACTTCACGTTGAAACCTTTGTTGCATAGCCCACAGACGAAGGGACGTTCTCCTGAAGAGCGAGGGTTTGTTTTTAGTACTGAGGATTATACTCGGCAAACTGATTTGACAGCACTTAAAGTTATATCATCCTTTTTTTTGATGATTATGAAAAGAACGGCACCATTTTAAGTCCTTTCTCGTCCCCTGTATTTGTAACATTACGATTTAAACTTAATTTTGTAACTTTACATAGGTTATAGTACGTAGACAAAAAATTAAATGCGTTCAATGCATCCGACTCAGCATTTGTTGTGATAACAAGCAGGTGGGCGTACTTATCTCAATTGAAAACCAGTTTTGTCGAAATCTGAATAATAATCGACACCAGCCGGCCCAGCATGGGGATTGTTGTCTAGGGTACAGTAGAGAAAAATGACATCGCGTCGTCATTGCGTAAATTATTGAAGTTGAAAGAATGAATTTCAAACATTTTACGCATTCGATGACAAAGTGACGTGATTTTTCTGTATTCTACTCTGGACAACAATTGCCGTGCTAAGGCTTAGCACGGCAGGTGTAAATAATTAAATTTAAATTTATTAAAATGCAAATGGTCGACTTACCGGTATGCGTTCGCATGTGTATGAGCATACTAGCATGCGACGGGAACAGCTTCCTGCATTGCGAGCACGTCTTGCTTTGCTCGCCCTCTGTGAAACGATTGTGACGTTTTGGTGGCACACTGTTGTTCGACATGGCCAGTTCTAGACAACCGAACACCGTACGTCTTTAATTTGTTAGATGGTTACCGAAAGGGACAATCACAATGCAACGTTTTGTTCAAATTCTAGCATTTTTTTGATGGAGAAATTCTGAAAACTTATGAAGTTTTGTTTTGTTTGGTGGATATTAATCACCAGAAATAAAATAACGGTTTTAATCTTTCTGATAGTAACATGTGGAAGGAAATTAGAGTACTTGGAATTTGCTACGAAAACTTAACAATGATACAACCATTTATTGTTAGTATTATTTAACGGGTATTTATCGCGTTTATTTAACAATTTTTAACGGGGAAAAATAGTTAAATAAACACGAATAATGATACTACTTAAATAATACTAGTAATAATGTGTTCAGATCGCGTTAGTTTGTAAATATTTATATGACCATTTACTGACATAATTTAGCAAAATTTCGCCATGCATTATTGCGAAATTTTGCTAAATGATTGCTAGAATTTAATCAATCAAAACGATGCATTATTAGTACATAACTGAAGTGATTGGGAGTTAGTGTGGGGTCGGATAGCGGTGATTTGTTACCTATTCGGACTGTACGGATTTGTACGCGTATGATGTTCGTTTGTCAAGAAAAAGCCACTTTCACACAATCATTCAGCTATGTGCCAATGTTAGATAAGGTTATAAGTAAATATTATAGATATTCTACCGCGTAAGAAGTAAGCAACTACGTTTTAAAAGCTTTTGTGAATAGGCGTTACTGCATTTTTTATTCAAAATTACTAAAAAGCGGTTTGGTTAAATTAGGCAGCATTTAACTATAATAATAATTTATTAATTATACCTACGTTGCTAGCATAATAATGAAATTAGTAGCCTACTTTTGAAATTAATAAAAACCAAAACATATTGCGATAACTGAATGAACGGAAGTCTTTTTAGGCAAGAAATATATGAAACTATATTTACCACATATCTCAGTTTTTAATTCGTTTCCTCACCATCAAGTTGTTTTTTTTTTCAAAATCCCAGCGCACAAATAATGTTATATATTTGGATAAAGGACATTAAAACAACTATAAAAAGTGTCGTAAGACTAAAACATTGTTTTATGCCACTTTTTATATTTTTCTAAAGCGTCAAGTTTTTGAGATATAGACAAAAAACAAAAATTTATTAGAGCAGAAATAGTATTTTTAATTGTGACTCTCAGAAACCTGACGATTTAGGGCGTTATCCTCTCTGCTGGCGGGGTGTGTTCTTTTATTGTGCGCCGCACCTCTAATATAAAAAAACAAAGTGAACAAGCGATGTTAGGGCACCCTCCATACAAAAATCTTCACACACCTTTGTTGCCTTTAGCTTCTCTTAGAACTATTGCAAATAATTCAGGGATAGTGGTAAATATAGTTTACATGATGGAAATGATGTTTTATAGAAATGTGCTTACCGGTCTCAGTATGCGTGCTTTGAATATGGCGGACCCATTCAGCTGGATTGGGGAAGTGTTTCTGACAGAGATCGCATCTCAGCAGCGCCATGGTTTCCTCTGTGTCGTCACTCTGAAAATGACAATGATTGCGCTGCGAATATACTTTCTTAGGGAGGACCTTCGGTGCTACTATCGACAACGCGAGCTTGATTGAAAAGCTTGTTGTTTCATCCAATGTTAGAAAAAAAAAGCAAAGCAAAAAGAGAGAGAACGCGCCTGATCGCTCCTCGGTTGGCATTCGGTTACTTTCGCCGCTCACAAAAAAATAAATTTATTTTAACTTTTTAATAACTAAATTATGTCGGTAAAGGCTTTATTATAATGTTGTCTTTCTCCGTATATTATTTATTTTCGCCCAAAGTTAGGCTAAAATTCGAGTTGAAATATGAAAGTTTAGAAGCTTGTAATTTAATAATGACGATAATGAAATGATATTATCCCTAATTTTGGATGGTTAACATCAAACAGCGTAGATGTTACCCTTCCACGTTTGTATGAAAAGATGAGCGGCTAGTTCAACCTCAATTCCAACACACGTTGCATACTTTTGTATGATGTCCAGGACAAGAATTTTGCGTCTTAGCTAATTTGTAGACACCAAACGCGCTGAGAGCAGTTTTTTTTTATCAGAAATAGACCTTCGTTCGACCGCAATCTCACATGATGGAAAGCGAAGATACGGCCGACGATGTATCACGAAGGTCTAGAAGATGGCTACTCCGGACCACATTCCGAAACACAACTGAGTTGCTTCACGGACTGGCCCAGTCCGGAGGGTGGTGACAAGCCACGGCCGAAGCCTACCACCAGAGGGTACCGCTCTTAGCACCACCCAGAGGACACGTGTAGGGTATCAGAGGGTCAACACCTACCGACGTGAGCGATACTGTCCCCCGTTATTTTGCTCCAAGCTATATCTGATATACAGGTTGGATTTTTTGTAGGCAGTAAGTATGTTAAGTGTTTACTTACAGCAGAGCGTAACTTCCGTTTCCTCGCGGTGGGAGTGTTGCCCGCGTGTCCCTCCACGTGGCGCACCCACGCGCCCGGCACCGTGAACACCTCCGCACACAGCTCGCATGCCAGCGGACTGTACAACTGAAACGAACGATTTACTACAGATCAGACATCACTCATTGTAGTGTATTGTATTATGTATATCAGTTATCTAGTACCCATAACACAAGCTCTGCTTAGCTTGGGGCTAGATAATGCTGTGTGAATTGTCCAGCATTATTTATTTATATATTTATCATTGGCTTACAAATGTTCCCCAGAACCAGTGGCCATGCGGTTAATGTGACAAAAAATTAAAGTGAATTAGAGTCAATCGCACCTTATTTCTTGTTTGATAGTAATAACTTTTTATCAAGCTATTTATATATTAAAAAATTGACTTGTCTAAGTGCTTATTTTGTAATAGCTGCGCCCCGCGGCTTCGCACGCGTTGTTCCTATGGAAACGTTAAAAGGTGATTTTTATCCCACGGGAACAGATTTACGGGATAAAAAGTAGCTTTTGTTTTATTCCAGTATTAGAATTACCTGTATGCAAAATTTCAGCCAGATCCGTCCAGTAGTTTTGGCGTGAAGAAGTAACAAACATCCATACATCCATTTTTTCATCATTAGTGTGAAGTCTAAAGAAATAAACGATTTGACTCTGACTCTGTGGTTATACTCTGACTCTGTGGTTATGCTTTCTGGGTTCTACATAATAGATTTTGTTTAAAAAAAACTATAACCTCAACCTCAACAGCCTGTATCGGTCCACTGCTGGACCCAGGTCTCCCCCTGATAAGCGCCTTGTTGTCGTTTATCTAGTGGGGGGTAATGCCCATAATCCCTATGCTGGGTATGCGGATTGGGGATCGCGGTTCGGTGGTAGAATTGTTCAGTCGGGCGTTGCTGCCCGCCCTCCGGTAGATATCCTTTAGTCGCCTCTTACGACACCCACGGGAAGAGGTGGGGTGGTGCAAATTCTAAGCCCCACACCACAGCACTACACAACATTATCTATATATATTTTTAACTATGTTAACACGTACTAATTCCTCTTCAATATCCAACTCATCCCCAGGCTCAGATTTCACATTCATCTCGGCTTGCACCATCTCTGCAATGGACCGTTCTTCCTCTTCGATGCTGCTGTTATCCCATTCCGGTTCGTCTTTGATCTGAATCTCCATTATTTCTTTCTCCTTGGCTGGTTTTGAGTTTGTTTCCTTGCCTTTTTCTGCAAGTATGTATGTAATACGTGAATAATTTTTTATTATAGGTATATATATATATAAATACCAACTTGGGCACTAAGCTGATCCAGCCCAATTGTCGTGCATTCCTGACTCCACCTTTTCCCCCTTATAACTCGACTCCGGTTGCATAGATCTTGACCGGAGTGGCAACGGCGCAAATTTGAGGGCGACGTTGCCAAACGTATTCACCGAGAAAGTGATGTACTCGACATTTTTTTCATAACGGTCTCGAACTTAATCGACTCCGTAACGGCCAATATTCTGAAACGTTCTAACACTTGTTGGCTCCGTTTTATATACCAAATCCTAAGTCGTATGTTGATCTGATCGATTTCTATTATCAAAATCAGAGCTTTGTTTGATCCGATAAAACGAAACTGTATATTTAGTAACGTAGATATATTTTTCCTACAAACTTCAGTATTTGTTGGCTCCATATATAACGACGCTTAAAAGGCTCAGTATTTGTTGGCTCCATATATATCCACGCTTAAAAGGTTCAGTATTTGTTGACTCCGTTTATATCGACGCTTAAAAGTTCAGTATTTGTTGGCTCTATTCATATCGACGCTTAAAAGAATCAGTATTTGTTGGCTCCGTATATGTCAACTCTTAAAAGCTCAGTATTTGTTGACTCCGTATATATCGAGGCTTAAAAGGTTCAGTATTTATTGGCTCCGTATAATTATGTCAATGCTTAAAGGGCGTAACCGGCATGAACCAAATTGTTCAAAAGAGCTGCAGAGAAGCAAAGAATTTTAAAAAGTAAAAGTTTTTATTGGCACTTTCATTTACTTGATTGATTTGACATTGTTTTATGTGTTTTTGAGTCGCTAAGTTCAATTGATTTTATTTTCCATTTGACGCAATGGGGGCATCTAGACAGAAAAACCTAAGAGTACAGAAGACTAAGCTACATTTGATATCCTCATAAAAAAAAATCGAAAATAGGGCATTAGTCACATAACTGTAGAATAATTATTAATAGGTAAATAATTATATGTGACTATTCATGTCTTTAAGACAAAAGGTAATGAAGCATAAGAAACAGTGCTTCCCAAATACATCTTGAGAATGTTAGACATAAGCGACACCGCAAGTTTGCTTGCCCAGTGACCACGCTGATTATGGGCATTATCCCCCAAAGGCTAGTACTAAGAATCCCCGCGATACGTCAGGCTACCCTGCATAACTAAAAAAACTGGCCCTTGCGACATTTATAGGACAAAGTCTGAGGCTTGACCATCATCTAGCGCAGTTGGAAGTGGAGTTAGAGAACATCAAATGGCATGTTCTGGAATTATGTGAATACAGCATAGAGGGGGAGAAACCCTAGACTCGGGCCATCTTCTCTACTTTCTCGAGGTTGATAAGACATCCCAGGGTGGCGAAGGATTCCTCGTTAGTATGACCCTCGCTAACAACGTTCAAGAAATCTACAATGTGTCGAAAAGGGTATCGTACCTGATCCTTCGGCTATCCATGTGGTATAGCATGAAGGTAATTCAGGTTTACGCACCGACCTCGGCACACTCGGATAATGAAGTAGAGGGTAAGTATGAAGACATATCCAAAGCCTTAAAAAACACCACTAAGGCTCACTTCAACGTTGTTATGGTGGACTTCAAAGGCAAGGTGGAAATCCGGACTGGCAACGAATCCCGAGTAGGCCCGCATGGTTATGGAGTTAGGAATCACAGGGGGCAAATGCTTGACAACTTCCTTAAGAAAGACGGGCTATTCTGAATGAACACTTTCTTTAAGAAACAGCCCCAAAGGAAGTGGACATGGCGAAGCCCCGACACTGTGACTAAAAATGAGATCGACTTCATCATGACGGATAGCAAGCACATATTCAGAGATGTCTCAGAGATCAACAGGTTCAATACCGGATCCTTTCACAGACTGCTCCGAGGCTCTCTGAATATCAACTTAAAGCTTGAAAGAAACCTTCTGATGAAGTCCACGCTCTGACCTAACCCAATCCAAATCATGGCGGGCACCGAGAAGTTCCAGCAGCTTCTCAGGAATAGATTCGCTGCCTTGGATTCCACTGATGACGCTGACGAGACTCTACACAATCTGGTCGAAACGTTGAGGAACGAGGGCAACAGGTTCTGCCAAAAGCAGCGTACTGGCAAGAAATCCAAACTCTCGGATGAGACTCTCGGGCTGGTGGCAAAAAGACGGGAAACCACCCAAGCGACTTCGTCAGACAGGTCAGACCTGAACAAGTGAATTGCGAAGGTGGTACGGCGCGACCTTCGGAGCTCCAACACACGCCTCATTGAAGAGGCAAAAGAGTGAAACCGAGGATCCAAAGTATTCACTCAGCAGCTTGGCAGGAGCCACCTGACGACGCTTAAAACGCACGATGGAAGGACCGTTTTGTCAAAGCTGGAGACATCCGCCGAGATAGAGGGTTTCTATGGCCGATTATACCTGCACATGCCCCTCGTTCCCAACGAGTCGACCACGATTCAAGAGCCACCCTGACACGCCACTATACCGACGAACTGCCAGACATCAGTCAAGACGAGATCGCGTTAGCCCTGAGGCAGCTTAGAAATGGAAAAGCCCCCAGTGAGGACGGCATAACATCAGAGCTTTTGAAAGCCGGAGGAGCCCCTGTTATACAGGAACTACAGAACCTCTTCAACGCCGTCCTTCACAGTGGGAGAACTCCAAAGGCGTGGAGCGGGAGTTTGGTGGTGCTCTTTTTTAAGAAGGGAGATAAAACGCTCCTTAAAAACTACAGACCCATCTCACTCCTGAACCACGTCTATAAGCTGTTCTCACGAGTGATCAGGAACCGTCTCGCCAGAAGACTCGACGAGTTCAAGCCACCGGAACAGGCCGGGTTTCGCGGAGGATATGGCACCATAGACCACATACACACAGTGAGGCAGATTATACAGAAGTCCGAAGAGTATAATCAGCCCCTGTGTCTGGCTTTTGTGGACTATGAGAAGGCCTTTGACTCTGTCGAAACCTGGGCTGTTCTGGAATCCTTACAGCGATGCCAAGTAGACTATCGTTATATCGAGGTGCTGAGATGTCTCTACGACGTCGCAACCATGAGTGTCCAAGTACAGGACCAGCAGTCCAAACCCATCTGACTGCGCAAAGGAGTGAGATAGGGGGATGTTATATCCCCGAAACTGATCACGAGCGCGTTGGAAGATATAGAAGGACGCTGGACTGGAAAGGTAAGGGCATTAACATAAACGGCGATTACATCTCACACCTTCGATTCGCTGATGACATAGTCGTAATGGCGGAGTCGCTGGAGGAGCTCAACCGGATGCTGGACGGCCTAGCTTTAGCCTCACGATGCATCGGTCTCAGCATGAATTTGGATAAAACCAAAATCATGATCAATGGCCTCATTGATCCGGGACCGGTCGTCGTACATGGCCACCCCCTCGAAATTGTTTCCGAGTACACTGACCTTGGAAAAACTCTGCAGTTGGGTAAAAACAATTTTGAGAAGGAGGCCAAGAGGAGGATCCAGCTAGGCTGGGCAGCGTTTGGAAAGCTACGTCGAGTCTTCTCGTCATCCATACCGCAATGCTTGAAAACGAAAGTTTTCAATCAGTGCGTCCTACCCGTCATGACCTACGGAGCGTGGACACTCACAATAGGGCTGGTCCACCAGTTTAAAGTCGCTCAGCGAGCTAAGGAAAGAGCTATGCTTGGAGTCTCTAAAGGATAAGATTCGTAACGAATACATCCGACAGAGAACCAAAGTTATCGGAATAGCTTAAAGAATTTGCAAGCTGAAGTGGCATACATTTTACCCTAGGCCGGAATTGAATCCGCAACCATAGCAGGCGGACCTTCGTCACCCGTCATGCCACATCCATCGTCGATGATAGGGAGTGTTCTAGTCAAAAACATGTGTATTTGGTTATTACTTACCTAATAACTGAGCCATGCTGTCGCGGCATAAAACAATTGTATCGCTCTTATGCTTCCTGAAGTTATTGTAGAAAGTGACTACGAACACTAACTGACTTATAACATAAACAAGTTGTTGGTACATTTGAACATTTCGAACACCCCTTTAAATTTCCTTTG
This sequence comes from Eupithecia tripunctaria, assembly GCA_955876795.1. Taxonomy (NCBI): domain Eukaryota; kingdom Metazoa; phylum Arthropoda; class Insecta; order Lepidoptera; family Geometridae; genus Eupithecia; species Eupithecia tripunctaria. Next base: position 3,944,753 of record OY041604.1, read on the forward strand.
AAATTTTGAAAAATCGGAACGTAGATCCGCACTTTAGTTGTTCTGCTTGGAATTTATCAAACAAACCTGCAAGAAACAAATCTTCTAGAGATGTTTTATAAACATTAACAGAGAATCTAACTGATAATAATTATAGTATCAGATTTAGGTAAAACAAAAGGCTCAGGGCGCAAGCAACCAATGGCTGAGCGCGGTGGGCTCTGATTGGCTCATTTGAATCGGATCAACTTATGCTAAATCGCAAAAAGGTGGATTTGTATAAAAAACACGTAATTATTATTATTACTGGTGGTGGCACTTGTGGCTCCGTTCGGATCCACGTGCTCACGGTGATGCGGCATTGGATTAACAAATACCACCCGGATCAACAAGTGAAAACGGATCAAATAAAAACTACCTATATGGCACGTTTGATCAACTAAGTGCCCATGGCTATATCTATATATATATATTTTATATATATATATATATATATATATATATATATATTTTAGGGTTAAGTATAAGTGGTTTAAGTAACAACGGTGTTTAAACTAACACCCTGTAGAAATTAGCGGTAAGTTTTCATTGCGAGCGTTCTCTACAGTACGCGGCCTTTAATATGCGAAGTGCGGCGTACGTCGGCACTGAAGGTGTTAAACTTAAGCCTGTATTATGAAAGCTTGCTCTGTCATAGAGCTATGCTTGAGTGACGTTTATGCTATAGAAAAGCGTTGCTCAAGCATATATCGATGACTGAGGAAGCTTTCATAATACGGGCCTTAGTGTACTTTAATTGTAAAAAGATGAAGCAAAGATTTTGATGACTACTGGCTCGAAAGGCACGCATTTCTGTATAAAAAATCGCGGATATTAACCCTTTGGCTTTAACGCGCCCCGCATTGGGCTTGCAGTATGGTTCTAATTTTATTAACGTTCAATATTATAAACTAGCTTTTGCTCGCGGCTTCGCACGTTCTTTTCAAGTAGCTATGTCCGTCCCCGGGATACCGTTTACCTCCCTGCCAAAATTTCATCAAGATTCTTTCAGCTGGGAAGAAATAAAAAATATCCTATGTCCGTCTCCTGGTTCTAAGCTTCCAGTTTTCAGCCAAATCGGTTTAGCCGTTCTTGAGTTATAAATAGTGTAACTAACACAACTTTCTTTTATAAACATAATTAAATTAAATAAAAATAATGAAAACAAAATTTAAAAAAAAACTGCTGCAAGCCCAATGCGGGCGCGTAGTACCAAACAGATGAAACCGCGGCTTGCGTTCATACTGAAGTGACAAAGGCGGGACGGGGCGTCTACCGCGACGGGCTAGCTCGTGTAAGTTTCAAACGCGCCCGCGCTACTCACAGTATGGTTGAGATTGAGAGAGAGAGAGAGAGAGAGAGAGAGAGAGAGAGAGAGAGAGAGAGAGAGAGAGAGAGAGTAAGTTGAGACAAAGATTGATTGCAAATGAGATAGCTCGCTCACTTGGAATCACAAAACTTCGTGCAGTATAATTACACAATAAATGGTAATAATAACAGTCAGACTTATTGGCCAATAATTAATTTTATTTTAAAAAACTATAAGCCGACTTAAATTTTTATAGTTTTTTAAGGATTTTCATGGATCTCATGGTCAGAACTAAACCAAAAATGGGACCACACGGGAAGCACCAGCTTTCATATAAAAAAATAATCATTTAGATCTGACCACCCAGTCAAAAGTTCTAAGGTAACAAACATAAAAAAAATGACGAATTGATAACCTCCTTTTTTGATGTCGGGTAAAAAATCTATCACTTTTTATCTACTCATCATACGTATGTCTAATTTTGTAAACGCATGCATGCCAATACCACAACATTTGGTGTCACGGCGTATCTAATGATTTAAGGCCCGTATTATGAAAGCTTGCTCAGTCACAGAGCTTTATGCTATAGAAAAGCGTTGCTCAAGCATATATCGATCCTTTTTCTGGAAGGAAGAAGGACTACAGAGTCCTAATCCTAAAACGTCAGCAACGCACTCAACAAATTCGCTTATAGTCCATGACTGATCGCGGATAAAGAAAAGAACAAAAAAAGACGTGTGGCACTCGGGGACTGCCGCGGTAAAGCTATTGCATAGCATAAGTCATTCAAAGTTCTGCTATTCATCGATAGATGGCAAAACTAAATAGTATCACCGCTATGCCGGTCGGAGTGGGGGGTTAGATTATCTTCGTTACGGAATTTCTGGATTCGGTCTCCACGCTCAAGGCCCGCGATAGAAGCTATGCAATAGCTTAAAAAAAAGCATTATCGATGACTGAGGAAGCTTTTATAATACGGGCCTTAATCTTTGGTTGAAGCCTGTTGCCTAAGCTACTTACTTTTCCCTGCCTCTTCCTTGACTACAACAGTGACCTTTTCTTTTTCCTCTACACTAACTTCAGTCTTTTGTTTCTTTCCATATTTCTTCTCTACTGCATGTCTTCTCAGCAACCTGATGAAAAAATCATAATACCTACATAGAGCATGGACCTTAAGCATCACCTTAAGGTATATATTTGACGACCTCTGTGGCGCGGTGGGCGAAGGTCCGCCTGCGACGCAGGTGGTTGCGGGTTCGATTCCCGCCTCGGGACAAATGTGTGTACGATCTGCAGATATTTGTTTAGGGCGTTCTGGATGTTTTCTATGTATAATAAAAAATATTTATCTATGTAGTGTATTGTATTAAGTATATCAGTTATCTAGTACCCATAACACAAGCTCTGCTTATCTTGGGGCTAGATAATGCTGTGTGAATTATCCAGCATTATTATTATTATTATATCCAGCAAAAATAAGTAGGTACTCTATTCACTAGTCAAGCTAGCCCCTATGAAGAATGTTTGTAAACAAACGACGAAACAACATCTTGCTTGATGTAGAGTTTCAGATATAATGGGTCTGATAACAGTAACAACTCAAGAATTCTTATTAGTTTGCAAATTAGATTATCAGAAGATATTCATTGCACCTTATTTCTTATTTGATAATGAGTACTATTTATCAAGCTGTTTAGATTCTCTATGTAACATAGGTAATTATGTATGTATGTGAAACAACGACACGACCAGACGCGAAACTGCACTGATCGTTTATGTATCAAATTAAACAGCTTAAAAAAATTAAAAGCAAAATGTTATAGCCTAAAAATGTCTCCGATCCATATCGGAGGAAAAAAGGCGGAACAAACAAAATAAAAAAAAGCTGTTTAGATTGAGTGATTATTTTGTTAAGTCTAAACAAATAAACGATTTGACTCTGACTCTTGACTCTATTGGACACATAATGTCAATCAAATAAACAATGACTAAAATAAAGTGTGTCAAAGTTTGGGAGTGGAGGCTAGTGACATCACGGTTTAGTAAAAAGTGCGGAACTTTAACTGGCTACATCATTTTTTGATTATATATAATATAGAATCCCAACTAGATGGTCGTCACAATGTTTATCGAAAGAAAAGGATCACAAATAAACAAGTAATATAAATTCCGTAGGTATAAAAAGACGCAACAACAGATTTAATTTAAGCTCAAGTCATCAATTACGCCACCGTCAGCTTCTATACGTACCGATCCTATCCATCCAAAGGTTGTCTTGAAGAGATCGCTTTTAGCGATAAGGCCGCCGATTGTGCCACACTAGATTATAGTTAACAATAAGTTCTATTGATGGTGCAATAAAGTCATAAGCTATCTATCTATCTGTCTCAAGTAAGTATGCGGTTTGTTTACAAACATTGTTCATTGAGTTTGGCTAATGTATTGGTACCTACATGTTTTTTTTTAATTGGAAGTACAATTTCATGAAAATTATCTTATGATTTTACAGAGATTCTTTGACTAATATTGTTTCTTGATTGTTATGTATAAAAGTAATTAACAAAGAAGATTACAATGAAATAATAGAAATAAATAACAACCAGTATTTACAATAGAAACAAATAAGCTAGCTGAAGACTGTTAACTAGGTCCCCGAGAGTCACAGCTATGCAGAACTTATTGTAACTGGCTTTGACATGATGACCAAGTGTTCTAGGTTCCATCTGATGTATGAACTGGTAGGAGAAACCTACCTCGGTGAAGGTGATTCATCAGGAGAATCGTCAACCACCATGGTTGTGGGCATAGTGGTATGGCTGGAGGATGTCGCCACTGCAGACACAGAGGTCTCTGTGTTGGTCGAAGTGGGGGCCACAATTATGGTCTGTCCTTTGGAAGTCATGGGGGTGCCTGGTCGGAGAGCTGCTTGGGTGGTGCCTTCAGCTGTCTTGATGAATACCAGCTTGGGTGGTCCAATAAACATGGGCCTGTAAATCAGAATTGTGATGTATTTCTTCTTGACACTTCACACAAATATTATAATCGACAAAGTTTAGTTCACAGCAAAACTACTGAACGGATCGGGCTGAAATTTTCCGTACAGGTAATTCTAATCCTGAAATCAAACATACTACGCTACTTTTAATCACATAAATCAGTTCCCGTGGGAAAGAAACATATGAAGCCGCGGAGCAGTCATATATAATTAAAAAAAAACTTGCCCAGCCTGCGAACTGCGCACCCCTACTGAACTATACAGAGCTCTAGAAGAGTGAGTGCGTCCAGGGTTAGTAAGCTATTAAGTTGGCTCCAATGCCTCTTATTTTGTATCCCTTTGATTAGCATTTTAAGGACTAATTAACTCTTTTTATTTTTTTTACCTAACAATGCTGCTTTAATTTTAATAAACTCAGAAAGGTATATAATATTACAGATATTGGCAAAATTATGTCAATCAGATATAGAAACTATTAAAGAAGAAAAGAAACAATATCTACCTAGTGACACCACCAGGGCCAGTGGCCACCTGGTTAAGCTTGATGATCTTATTCTGGTCATCCTTCTTCATCGCCAACTTTGGCATCATATCCTCAGGTTTCTTGACCAGAGGCTGCTTGTTGACGCTAGCTGGGGTTGACGAAGAGTCAGCCTTATCAGCCTCAGAGGTTTCATTGCTGGAGGACTGCTGCCAAAGTCCTCGGATCTTGAGGACCTCTCCAGCTTTTAGCACCATGTCGAGAACTTCATTGGATACCGTTGTTTCACCTAAATGAGAAGAAAAGACTGTGTTAAAAAATCTAAGAGTTTTGTAATTGGATTTTGTCTCAATACCTACTTTTTCCTATTAAGCATTATTGTTCTTTGATTTTAATGCTGTGCCTAATAGCAGAGCTTAGCTTGGGGCTACATGATGCTGTGTGAATCGTCCAGCATTATTACTAATTAGGTACCTATTATTGTTTTCAACTCTTTCATTCACACATCCAGCAGTCTGTGCTTGTTAATGTTATCACTTAGTATATCACTCATACCAGGTGTTATAAATTAAAACTCACCTTTATACATATACTCGACGAGTATCTTCAGCGCCTTCGTAGATATCTCCGAAGGCAGCACCACATACAGCATCCCTCCCATCCTCATCACAGAGCGCTGCCCGTCGAACAGCGTGCTCAGATAAACGCTGCACGAGCTCAGTATGAACTTGTGAGCGGGGATCTGCGACCCATCCATCGTACAGAGTACCACATCTGTGAACCGCTCTGAGCGCAGCAAAGCCGCTACGGAGCCGTTCAGATGGGCACTGTGCGAGTGCCATTTCAACTGGTACGTATCCGTCGAAGTCATCTTGCGTTTCGCATTGTAGCTACCTAAATGGAGGAAGCTCATTTCATTATTCCAGGCGTCATAGGGGACTTCGTTGGATTTCAAAATATTGTTTTCAAAAATAGTGAGCGAGCGCTTGCGCAGCATCTAAACATGATCTAAACAAATCGGAAGGCAATAATGTACAACAAAATATTGTACGGCGCAATAATCGGTGATCAAATTTGTACAGCCTAACAATTCAAGTACATGGCTTCCGAATAACAATGTGGTGTATGTATGGTTTATCCATCCAGCATGGAGCATGTTAGTAAATAAACCAAAATACAAATAACAAAAACTCACTTGCTTGGCGTCGAGTTTCAGATATAATTGTAAGCAATTTTTATTGAAGGAAGGATCTAAAATCGACAAGTAATGTAAATTACGTATAAACGGACGCGCCAACAAAGTGAATTTTAGGTTAAGTATGGGCGGTTTGTATACGTTTGTGCCTCATTCAAAATGGACACGGCGGCATAGCAGTAGCAGATAGAGGTCGTGCAGTATTGAGTCATCCAAAATTGGTTGTTTAAGCTCGTCCCGTGTCAATAAAGCCCAGCCTGATATTGTACGGTTGTTATAATGTACACCACGATAATCGGAAGCCATGTACTTGAATTATTTTAGGCTGTACAAATTTGATCACCAATTATTGCGCCGTTACCTACAATATTTTGTCGTACATTATTGCCTCCCGTGTTTTCGATTGTTTTTTGTTTTTAGATCATAAATCTGTCACTTGTCATTTATCAGATAGTGATGCACAACAACACCGGTAGGTTATTTAGCCGGTCACTTTTGAATAATACTTACTCGTGACGAGGCCGGACCTCTCTGGTTCTAGTAGGTACTTTGGCGGTCAGAAGTGTTTTATCTAACCTAGGTTCTAATTAAATGACATTGCGGTGATTTTAGTGTTACGATTCCGACCTTTTTAAAATGTATTATTATTTTGGTCCTATTGTGGTTTGGAACCACAAAGTCATATTAACTATTAACTATGCGACGAAGGGAACCTTACCAGCGACAAGGAAGGCCCCTTATATCCACTGGAGGACACAGACCTCGCAATGAGCCAACTGTAACGAAATAGTTAGTTGCAACTTTTGGAACACACCTAAAAGCAAAGTAGAAACCTTTTTTTTTACCCCACCCCGCTTTGCTGCGCTGCCATTTGCAATAAAAATATGAACATAGGTAACGGAAATTATTATTTCAATTTAAAATAAGGGATTTTATTCTCTAACAAACACTAAAAAACTAAAGATGAAAGGTTCCTGAAAATTTTAGAAATGTTGCGATTCATCTTGACGACATCTGTGGCGCAGCGGGCAAAGGTCCGCCTATGACGCAGGAGGTTGCGGGTTTGATTCCCGCCTCGGGGCAAATATTTGTACGATTTCTCGATGTTTTATACGTCCAATAAAAAAATATCTATCTGTGTAATATTGTACTGTACATAATTGTCGAGTTAGTTAGTACCCATAACACAAGACACATTATTTATTTATATTGGATTTCAATTTTCGCCATTTTTTTTTAATATTTGGGAAGCCCTTATGACAAAGATGCTATTGTACTTTCAACTTCATGCTTTTTATTTAATTATGTGGGGTGGGGTGGGACAAACCAACCATAACTGCTCAGTTCTAAAATCTCGATTTTGTTTTTAACAAAGGTTCGTAGACCCGTTAAATAATTAGTGGAACTAATATAAAAGCAATGGTATCATATCATCGGAGCAAATCGAATTAGGTAGGTAGACTTAAGTCGTTAGTCGCTTAGTTAATTTTATTCGTTAGGCGCCCGTTTTCGAACTCAAGTTTGAAGTTCTCGCTGCGCGTGGCCAATTAAGCGTTGTTAAAATTAGTATTTTTGGCATGATTTTTAGTAAAAATAAAAATTTTGATCCTTCAGTTTTCTGTATTTGTTAGACATTAGTTTTTAGGTATATATTCATTTTAATTATAATAATCTTTTTATTTAATTATTTTATATTTAATTAAGTACAAATATCTGTGTTGACATGAAAATATATCTCTTGGGTTTTAGAAACGCGTAGGTGCAGCTGTTTCAAAAGTAATAATGACTCACAAGTAAGTAAAGTACATCACGTAACGCAAAAATCAAACTAAAACTGAACCTTATTACCAGGAATAAATAGACTCAAAGGTTTTGTCTGCGCATGTCCGTCAGTCAACCACCCCTAAGTTACCCCTCTCGTATTTTATCGGCCACTGTGTTCTACGAACGAGACGAGAAAAATCATTCTTTGTCTATTAAATAATTAGCTGGTAGGTCTTACCTAGGTCAGTATCTAGTTAAAAAAATATGATCCGTGTACAGGTATTTATTTTTACCGCGTGTCGATTGATCGACTTTGTGCTAAAATACCGATATACCTAGGTAAATACAGTTATCAAGATAAGAAAACAATAAGGTTGGTAAGCTGGTGAAAATATTAAAGTATTATCAATCATCCAATAGTTAAAATAATACAATACGCAACTAGGTACGCGTAGTGCTACCAAAACATTAAGAAATTAAATACGGTGATCGATCGCTATAATTTTCTATTAGAAATAGAAAACATTCTAATTTGCGTGACGTTATGAAATACCTATTTATGTATTACTTATGATTACTTGGATTACTATGATCGTTAAATTAAATACGAAATATTTATAAAAAAGTTATAAAAAATTGTAAAAACTGGTATTTATTATTAGATGAAATTTTATTTTTCACTAAATTGGAAATTAGTTAGAAACTAATGAAATAAAGTTGTCGCAAAACGCTATTTACATAAATTGGACTTACCTCAGGAAATGTAATCGATAAATCGATGGCGTCGATGTAACGGCAGATTTAACATTTTCATATCATTCACACTCAGAATCACATAAAGTTTATGTTTTCAATGACTCTCTCAAGGAATTTTATGAAAATTATCAGGAAAAGTGAAAATGCTTGGAATTGAAACAACACAAGGCGCGCTACCACCGCCTGCGACCCTCGAATACAGTGTGCGGCGGCTGCGGCTCCTAAAATCGATGAAACGCTATTGATTTAACTAGCAAAGCAGGGTTGCGTATCACATCGATCCAAGTGGGCGAGCGTCACTGTGCGGAGCGTGGTGGCCGCCGGCGCTCGACGCGCCTGCGTCATATTCCGAGGGGTGCGCTCGGATGCCATCGGCGATGGTCGGCGGCGCCCGCCCTGCTGTATAGCCGTAGTCATAGCCACCCTGTTCATGCGCAAATTGCTTTGTTCTGCATTTTCAATGCAACTTACTTGATATTATTACTTACTTACAGCAGATTTTAATCATGAGGTTAGTATGTATTACACTTGGATTAACGTACCGGTACGGGGCGCAATGATCCAAAAAAAATCTTTAATCTTAGAATTTGACAACCAGGATAGCAAGATACTATCTTGTTAAATTATTTAGCAATGTATTCCTAATGTACATTATTTCCCCCTTGTGTCTATAGTACCATTGATTTGTACCATCAATGGTACAAGTGATACTACTATGTGACCTTAGTACCATTGAAAAAGATACTAGTTATACCGTGAATTTACTTGTGAAAAAAAAAAACAAATTGAAAATAATAATTTCGTCTTTAATTAAGATACTACGTTATTTTAACAAGCAAATACATAATATAGTTTATAATGTGTATTTGTTCAAGATGATTAGTAGACCCATGCATGTCCCATGTTATTAATTTCATATTCATTATACCTATGTTTTTAATTTAGTAACTTATTTAATTATTTATTCAAGGTTTATAATAATTGTGTTAGTTTAATAATTGATGAGTTAGGAAGTGTTTGAAAAATAAAGAACTACCTAGTACTAGAAATTGTCTTTCACAGAATTGGGAAATAAATATCACTGAGCGCAAACCAGAGTAAGGGTACTTTTCCACTGTGTCGTGCGTGATGTCAGATAGTCCTGCTGCATAAATAATCGTAGCTTGTATAATTGAATTGCGGTTTTCACTTATTAGATGACACGATTAACTGTCGTTCCTGTGATGTCAAGGCAATGTCAACAATAGGAGCAGCAGCTAGTGATGATAGTCGTAAACGTCCAAATATGTCTTGAAAAGATTGAAATGAACAAAAGATCAGAGTGATCATTTTATTTGCTGGTCTACTTTTTTTCTTAATTATGTAATTGTTACATGTCCAAGACTCCTGTAAGGTCTAAAGGAAATTTTAGATATTTGATATGATAAATTGTCGCTCCGGTAAAGTCCGGTATAATGGGAACGCGCCCTAAGCCGCCGGTCGACTGATGTGTGACACGCAGAGCGGGTGCAATGCAACTGGAAGCTGTCGGCGGCGTTCAAATAAGTGCAATGCTAATATTTTCAAACTATTACCTACTTAAAATAAAGTCTAATTATCTACTATACTACTTTTTATTTTTATTTGATTGATGATAGGATTAAGGTTATATATTACCTATTGTTGATGCTGACTGTACTAAATTATTCCAAAAGTTCAGCCGTGTAAAGTAAAAGTTAATATAAAGAGTTTTCTAGTATGAGCTTATGCAAGATGGTATTTTGATGTACCTACGTTAGATTGGTTAGATGTAACAAATATAAATATTAAAGGCACACGTAGCGTAACTTAATCTGAGAGCCTATCTGAAAAGGAAAATCGAAGTTTTGTTTTCGGTTTACGTGTTGTTGATGCTATGCCGCTGCATATGATTATCCTTTGCACTAAAACGAATCAGAAACTTCGATTTAGTTTTTAAAAGTACGGGCCCTGCAGAAGTAAGTATGTAAGTAAATCGTAGGAAGTGTCAGATAAACCGATATAACTCTGCAAGTCTGTAGCCATAGCTAGGTATAGGAAAACTGCGGCTGCAGAAATAAGCATACCTATCGATAGCTATTGATGTAGCTAGGTAACTCAGAAGGGGTGGATGAAACTGTGGGGCTGCGGCGGCGGTCGGTGCCGACGCGAATCGATAATAACTGCGCACGCGATGTGCCCACTTGCCCCCGCTCCCACGCCGCCGCTGCCGCCGCCGCCGTTCGCCGCCGCGCGCCCTACCACTACCACGCTTTCCGCGTCAAAGGGCTTTTATGTAGTGATGTGATGACGTAGGTCATTCATCTACCAATATGTTGGTAAAATACACGATGATAGGTACTTATACCTACACTAGCAGTTCAGGAGTTATAATTTGTCATTTTGATAGATACCTAGGGCATTGTAATTGTATATAAAATGGGATTAAGACAAAAAGAAGAGTCAATTGAATACGATAAAACAAACTCAAACTCAAACTAAAAAATTGCTTTTTTTTCCATAAATACAATTAATATACACTTAGAAAAGGTCTCAATTATTGAAAACATCATTAAACTAATAAGACGACATTTTCTGAAAATGAATCCTAACTAGATCGATTTATCGCCCCCGAAACCCCCTGTATACTAAATTTCATGAAAGGTAGGTAAGATAAGATAAGATAAGTTGACGTGTGAAATGTTACCTACACTAGCTACGAGAAATGTTTGTGAACATACCACGACACAAAAATCGAAAACATATAATAAACAAAACAATTGCGTCGAGTTACATAATTGTTGGCAAAATTTATTGAAAGGATCCCAAATCGACAAGTATTAATTTATATTGCGCAGGTATAGTATTGCGTACCTAAGACGCGGAAAGGGAACATAGTGAATTTTAGGTGGTCTGTTTACTAACATTGGACATGTCATTTGGCTGGATTATAGGTATAACATCCCTTTTTATTCAGAATATTTCTTGATATTTTTAAGCTATTGCATAGCTTCTATCGCGGGCCTTGAGCGCGGGGACCGAATCCAGAAATTCCGTAACGAAAAAACCTCACGCTCCCCACTCCGCCGGGCAAGGAGGTGTGGCTTGAAGGCCGTGCATCGTCTAACGTCGTTTCAGTTCGGCAGTCTTCGACACGGCGTTGTGTGCGTGCGATTAGACGTATTGTACGACTCTACGAAACTCGCACGAATCGAGACGAGCTGCTCCGAAATCGGACGAATACATAAGCAGCTGTTTATGATAAAGTATATAGGTGTATAGGTATTTATGTACAACAGTGAATAGCTGTACTTGTAAAATTCTTATCGGTCACCACGCTCAAAAAGTGTAACTTGAATTAATATCAAAGAAAAAGCAATAAGTACTGCATGAATAAAATAAATAAATAAAATTATAATTGCTTAAGTTGATACAAAATGCTATGCAATAGCTTTACACCACTTTACATTTTTAAGGTCGCCAGATACTTGAAGTACCTACCTATGGTTTAGAGTCATTAAGGCACCTATTATGAAAGCTTGCTCAGTCATAGAGCTATGCTTGAGTGATGTTTATGCTATAGAAAAGCGTTGCTCAAGCATTTAACGATGACTGAAGAAGCTTTCATAATACGGGCCTTACACTGAGAGTAGTGAATGTATTTAGGCAAATTAATAACCACAAATAACTTTAACTTGTGTTTCAGAAGGCCTATTATTTTTGTTGTTCGTGATTAAAAATACCCAGTACCTACCGATTTCTGAATTTTCGCCCTGTATACGAACGCCACGACTCCTCTTTTAGAACAGACTATAAGAAACAATTTTACGAATAGCGATTTAAAATAAATAAATTGATTTTATGGCCAGCTCGCTGGTCCCTTTCTACTGCTGGGCAAATGCCTCCATCTTCTCCTTCAATACAATAATAATGTTTATCTTAATTTACGTAAAAGATGAGATTAAGTTTTTATAAATAAACAAAATACAAAATTGACATCATAAAAACGTTATTCAACACGTGAAATAACGGCTTATTGGTCTTTTTCAAAATACTGTACCTACCGGTTTTTCTAGTTCATGCACAACTCTAGTTTTTAACAAGCAAAGATTGAAAAATGACAGTTCTGTTTCAGCTAAGTACAACTAGAAAATAGATTGCTAACGTTCGAGCTTTTTCTTTCATACGTTAGCAGAAAGAGAAAGAACTATAGAAATCATGTTTCAATTCTAGAGAAAAACGGAAAACTTTGGATCATGTTCTATATGTATATCATATTATATATCATATTTTATAGTACCCATAGATAGATGACTTGCGTGGGTGCCGGTGAGCAAGACCGAGTATACGGATATGAGGTGGTGGGGGGAGGTGTTGCCATGCTATTTTCTTACCCTGATTTTAGGTTCCTATTTCACGTCTGATTGGATTGGATTTGCGATTTTGCAGTTCATAAATTTGGAGATACAAATTAGGCACAGGGAATTTAGCCTTTCCAAACTGGTAGAAATAAATACTATTGGTTTAATTGGTGGTCCTAGGTAGGTAGGTAATTAATTTTTAAATAAAATAACGTCACGCCATTAGGTATTTTTTTTATTGCGACCTGTCGCTTTTTTCAAAAGCAAACGTTTGTTTTTTGGATATCTGTAACAAATAAAAACATTTTTGACATGCATGTTATGCTCATTATTCAAAAATATTTATATGAGCCCTTAGGGGAATTTCATCGTCGAGTGCAGGCAGGCTACACAAATTTTTCGTAATTTTAGTTTAGAATCACTAAAAATTAACTTTTTTGAGCCTTGTCTTTACGTAAAATCTAAGAAACTGTTTTTTTACCTTTTAATAGTCAAAAGAACGTGTACTTACGAGTGGAATGATGAATTCGGCACTTTCGCCTCACCGTCCGATTTGCAACCGAAAACACTTTTCTGCAATAACGTTGCTTAAGGATTTCATTGTTTTATGGTGCAGGAACCCTCACCGAAACACTCTGATCACATAGCAGTCCATAACAAAAATATTTCCAACAATTTGACAAGGTCTGTCGATCTCCAAGGCTTTTTTTACAGATTTTTTATAATGACAAACTTTGGTTTCAGATGGCATTTGAACCTACAAATGGCAACCTGGGCTGCCTAGGTAAGCTAGGCAGGCTCTGGCAACACTGAACTAATTAGCGTCTGTCTGCGGAGGGCAAGACGGGATTCGGGATTTCTGCTGCAATATTTGTGGATGTAGAGAACCGGGCAGTGGCGCACATTCCAGTAATATTTTTTTACATTTATATTTTCGCCTTTAAAGTGTGCCATTATGGAAATGTAGCTGTCTTAGTGTCCATAGATAGCCAGCGAAGTTTTTAAAGTCAATGGCGCGAACTCGTTTCTCAGACTAACAAAAATATATTTTTGTTGGGGCTGAGACTCGGTTTTGCACTTTTTCAAACATTGCTGTCAGAAGTGTATTCGGAATTATGTTGCCTTGTCGGAAGTCGGTAAGATGGATTCAAAGCGTTCGAGTATTCTTTAAAACCCTTATCTTCTACCACTGAGTAGGCTAGCGAAGTTTTTAAAGTCAATGGCGCGAACTCGTTTCTCAGACCAACAAAAATATATTTTTGTTGGTGCTGAGACTCGGTTTTGCACTTTTTCAAACATTGCTGTCAGAAGTGTATTCGGAATTATGTTGCCTTGTCGGAAGACTCGGAAGTCGGTAAGCTGGATTCAAAGCGTTCGAGTATTCTTTAAAACCCTTATCTTCTACCACTGAGTAGGTATAGTTGAAAGTCTTCATAAAAAGAGCATCAATAATTTGTCGTCTATTGCTCCTCGTTGAGACGCAGTCTTTTTTTTACTGGCATACTAATTCGCGTTTGCACCATTTGTCTTGCCTCACCTGTATTATTAGATGTATTGCTAATTTCAACCGGAACAGGAACAACAGCTACGCTTGAACTACTTTCAGGTTGCGCATTTTGTACAGCAGCGTGACTACCTTGCTGTGTTTGTGGGTTGTTCACGTGTCTGGCTGTATCACTATCCGGAATCTGCCGTAGCTGTGAACTCGCGGGGGTAACTCTTACATGTTTGCTCAGAATGTGTTTCTTTAAATTTGACACGGTTGTTTTAAAAGAAAACTTTTTATAACACAAATTACAACCGGCTATTTTATTCTCTTCTGAATCCACAGTAAAATGTGTCCAAACCTCGCTTGTCCTTAACTTCTTCATTGTTTCAGTAGGTAGGTACTACCTACCTTCCGTTAACAAAAACAATAAATCACGGAGGATCACTATTAGTAGGTAATGTACGAGGCCCGATTTATTTCTGCTACAAGCACACTATTACTTAAGTACGTAAATGCAATGCGTAAATCGCCTTACTTGACACCAGAAAGTATACTAACTAAAATGAATTGTTAAGTAATTGCCAGAACTAAAACAATAGTCAAAACAAACAATCAAATCTCAGCGAAAACAAATTTGCACGTTCTCCGCACGGAGCTGGAGTGGCAACGCAGCCAGCGGTCGAATACTAGCTAATATGAAATAATAGGACAGCTATGTAATAGGATAACGGAACGGCAACGCCGAGCCCCGCCCCGCGCCGCGCCGCGCCGTCGCGCCGCAGCGCGCATCGTATTAAGCCCTACTCACATCGCCGGACGAAAATTATTTTAATAATTTAAATTAAATTATTTACTTACTAAATTATTTAAGATCTTTTGATGGACTTTGATGACATTGTACTTTACATCTGTAAGTTTACTACTACTGTAGGTACCTACTGTAGAGACACTTTTCCTAAATAAAGTGCTTATTCCTAAGTATAGAAACAATGTTTTGTAGTTCAACATGGCCCCTAAGCCCACTCACCCACATCACTTCCTTTTAATTGTTTTTTGTCATAAGTTGCACTGTTTTTGTCTGTAAGTTTGAGGTCTTTCATACTTGCTACTCCATGCCGAAAGGAAAGGTAACTACCGAAATGTACCTTGAAACTTGAGAATGAATTTTGCTACGTTCATGCATTGGATCTTAAGAATGGCTTGTTATAGGTTACTAGCTTCTGCACGCGGCTTCGCACGCGTATTTTCGGTAGCCTATTGTCTAAGTTGCTATATGTTTTGATGTATGTATAATTTCATCTTGATCTATTCATTTATATTGGAGATTAAACAAAATGATTCACATTCCACAAGCTTATCTAGCTAATCATTGATATTATTTAATAAAACATTGTAGCTTTAGTGGTACCTATAGGATTTAACCTTTAGATTCGTAGTGGACGGAATCCTTGGGCGGTTTTTTTTTATTTTGACCACTGGCAATGGGAATAGAAAGATTTTGCAAGAACATCTGACATTGACGTGATATATTGACAGTTACCAACAGCGCCAGTGTTTCTAACTAAATGATCTCTTTCGGACACGAAAGTAAAGTAAGACCAAACATTCTGTATTGTGGTTGCTCATATTATACCTACAGTACTTATATTGACTTGACTTCCCATTGCCAATTTCAGTAATTTTCATTTCTCAATCTCAATCTAATTTCCATAGAGAGGACTCTTCCCTTTTCAGCGTAAGATCAGATGCGATTAAGTTCAAAGGTAATTTTAAGAATTTTGGACTACAATTTCTGGATGGATCTGACCATGCAAAGTAATTTATGGATCTGACAGACGCAAGGAGGAGTTGGCAATTCACGCGAAATTTTCATATCAAAAATTCAAAATAAATCGTACATAAACCAGCCTGTCGCAACACAATTGCCAAAAATTTAACCATGAAATTTACTAGTCTATGGTTGTAATGTAATGAAATTTAGCCAACTTTTGAAGCCAAATCTTATTTTTCTCAAGTTGGCACCGGAAATGACTATGACGGCGCATCGACAAGCTGAGTGCGCCATCTGGGCAGAATAGGGTGAAACTGGGGTATTCACTCTCACGGAACGTCTCGGGGGCATGGTAGCGACGGCGGCCGTGTAAAAGGAAGAAAGATGGACGCCGGTCGCACCAGTCAAGCGTGACGGAACGTGTTTTCTTTAATTTATTAATTTGGTTTCAATGTTATATTATGTTTGTGTTTGTGTTCTATAATAATTAATTACTTCTTGCATTACAATATTTTCTTAATTTTATCGTGCCTTTTACCAACGTGACTTTACTTCGATATGTCTAATTCGAAAACAAAAAGTAAGAGATCACGCCCGCAAATGGCCAGCTCAGATCATGTGCCTTTATCAGAAGTGGGATCCCAAGAACCACAGAATTATCCTAGCAGGACACCCTCATCACAGACTGATGCCGATGCAAACGTTCTAACGAACATGGAGACACTACTAACAAGAGTTCTAGCAATGACACAACCACAGCAGACTCCTGTGAGTACTAATTGTCAGCTTATTAATTTCAACCCTGACGACGGCGAGGCAGACATAGAGGCATGGTGTAACGTTGTAGGAGTTGTGGTAAAGCAGAAAGGACTTGAAGGTGTCTATCTGCTCATGGCCCTTATGAGTGCGCTGAAAGGACGAGCTGCAACCTGTTTGACCAAACTGAATATCAACGATTTGACATGGGACTCCGTAAAACAGATTTTGCTCGCTAAATTCGCTAGACCTAAAATGATGCAGGATCATTTTGATGAAATAATAAAATTCCAAATCAGAAATAAGGAATCTGCTACAGAAGCGGCAATGCGTCTGTGGAATATGATTGAGAATATACCTAAAACTGAGTTTTCAGAAGAAGCAATTACTGGATTTGTGATGTCATTACTTTGCCAAAAGGATAATTTGATACGCAGAGAACTGACAGCTTGTATTGTGACTACCAGGGTACAACTATTCCGGATCCTGAACGGCATTTCCACGAAACGTCGATTGGATGTCAATGATAGTACATCAGAGCCGGATGCTAAGCGCCCTCGTACTACAGAAACACGATTTTTTGGGAAATGTCATTATTGTGGCATACACGGACATAGGCAGAGTGAGTGTAAGAAGCGCAGAGAAGAACAAAAATCTACTTCATCAAGGACCCAGGGTACTTCCTACTCATATCGCAATCAAGATAAGAAGACAGATGTAACCTGCTATTCTTGCGGCAAGCTAGGACACGTGGCGCCGTCGTGTCCCGAAAAGAAAAGCGGCGGTGGAGTTGCACTCAAAGAAATAAACCTTTGCGAGCACCGTCTATCAAGAGCTACTTTAGAGACATCTTCCGGTGAGCTAATTCCTTTTCTGTTTGACAGCGGATCCTCCTGCTCACTTGTAAAAGAAAGCTATTTCGATATGTTTCCGGGCACTGAGCGTAATAGTCTTGTGTTTCTAGCTGGTATTGGTGGAGAAAATCTTGATTGCACAAAGCAGATCATAAGTAGGGTAAAAATCGGTGGTACATCCATAGACTTACTCTTTCACGCTGTGTCCGATAATGTTATTTCTGATGCTGTAATCATCGGTAGAGATATTTTAGAAAAGGGGTTAAGCGTAACTATCGATAATGATCAGCTTAAATTTAATGTTAAGGAAACGACAAACTTATGCGAATCAAAATCAGCACCACCAGATTTAACTCGTATCGATACAGATTTACAAGGCGAAGATAAAAACGCCCTCTTGAACATATTGAGCAAATATTCCGAATATTTTATTGAAGGTGTATCCACAAGAAGGGTCAATACGGGTGACTTAGAGATTAAATTAATAGATCCGCATAAAATCGTGCAGAGGTGCCCCTATAGATTAGCACCGGCCGAAAAACTCATCGTTCGTGAAAAGGTTCAGGAACTCTTGGATGCAGGAGTAATACGGGAGAGTTCGTCTCCCTTTGCTAGCCCAATCCTTCTGGTGAAAAAGAAAGATAATACCGAACGAATGTGTGTAGATTTCCGCGAACTTAACTCAAACACTCGACCTGAGCATTACCCGTTGCCTCGCATTGAAGATCAAATAAATCAACTTAGTGGTGCGCATTATTTTTCGTCATTAGATATGGCATCCGGATTTCACCAGATACCTATACATCCAGACTCTATAGAAAAAACTGCATTTGTGACCCCGGAGGCACAATACGAATATTTGGCTGTCCCCTTTGGCTTACGCAATGCTCCGTCCGTTTACCAAAGGTGCATTTCAAAAGCTTTGCATCCTCTTATTAACAAACCCCTTGTTTATTTGGACGATGTGTTGTCCTATTCAACTAACATTTCTCAAGGTTTACAACGCCTTGACGAGGTTTTGAGTGCGTTGACTGAATCTGGCTTCACCTTTAACTTGCGCAAATGTAAATTTATGAAAGAGAAAATTGACTACTTGGGATATACCCTTCAATCTGGAAAGGTCAGACCTAATTCCCACAAAATTCAGGCTTTAATAGATGCACCGCCCCCCAAAACTGCAACCCATGTTCGGCAATTTCTCGGACTTGCTTCCTATTTTAGAAAGTTTATACCTGGATTCACGAATATTGTTGGACCACTGTACCCTATCACCAAATTGAAAGGACCAATTAAATGGACCGGAAATTATGAAAAAATTCGTAATACCATTATAGGCATATTAACTTCTGAGCCAGTGCTAACGATCTTCGATTCCGAGTTACCTGTTGAGTTACATACAGATGCTAGCTCGGAGGGCTATGGGGCTATTTTATTACAAAAAAAAAAACAATCTACCTCATGTTGTAGAATACTATAGTCGACGTACGTCTGAAGTTGAGTCACGGTACCACTCGTACGAATTAGAAACTATGGCGGTCGTACGAGCTGTCGAACATTTTCGACACTATTTATACGGTCGACATTTTACAGTCTACACCGATTGTAACGCGCTTAAAGCATCAAAATCTAAAATTGATCTCACTCCACGTGTTCACCGTTGGTGGGCTTTTCTTCAAGCCTACGATTTTGACATAATTTACCGAGAGGGTAGAAAAATGGGACACGCTGATTACTTTTCTCGAAATCCTCAGCCTGAGGTAAATAAAGCGTCAAAACCCGAATTGACTCCAATTAAAACTGTCCAATTTGTAGAGTTACATGACGGCTGGTTATCTGTGGAACAAAAACGAGATACTGAAATTCAAGACCTGATATCCAAACATATTAACAATGAATTCCCCGAAACAGTAGCACGTACGTACGACGTAAGAGAGGGTATTCTGTATCGTAAGGTTGAAAGAAATAAAATAACGTCTTGGTTACCAGTTGCTCCTCGATCGTTAATCTGGACACTGATCAGCCATGTTCACAACGAACTGCAGCATTTAGGGGCCGACAAAACCTTAGAGAAGTTATACGAGCAGTATTGGTTCCCTGAAATGTCTAAATGCGTAAAAAGATTTATTGACTTTTGCATCGTTTGTAAAGCTTCAAAAGGTCCATCGGGGGCTCAGCCCATCCAGATGCATTCAATTCCAAAAACTCCTGTACCGTGGCATACAATCCACATAGATTTCACCGGGAAACTAAGTGGGAAAAGCGATCGTAAAGAATATTGCTCCGTTATCATAGACGCATTCACTAAATATGTGTTGCTAGAACATACTTTGTCACTTGATGCTAATAGTGCAGTAAAAGCACTTAAAAACGCCGTTAGTCTCTTTGGAGCACCAACACGCATTATTGCTGATCAAGGTCGATGCTACATAAGTTCTGAATTCAAGACGTTTTGTGCTGAAAATAAGATTGACCTTCATTTTATTGCGACGGGATCTAGCCGAGCAAATGGTCAGGTGGAACGTGTCATGCGAACTCTAAAAAGCTTACTGACAATAGTTGAAAATGACTCGAAAAAGACTTGGCGTGAGGAACTTGATAACATCCAACTTGCCCTCAACAGCACGAAATCTACTGTAACTAAGTACTCTCCCACGGAGCTAATGTTCGGTATCCGTGCAAATTCATTAGGAATGTCTAAAATTACCCCAAAAGATTTGACTGAGCAGGGTCGACTTAATTTAGATTTAATTAGGGAAAACGCTTCAAACAATATCAAAAAAGCAGCTGATTTGGATACAAAACGGTTTAATCGTGGTCGAGCTGCGGTTAAACTGTTTGTTAAAGGTGACTTTGTTTTTATTAAAAGTAGCGAACGAGGTCAAACAAAATTAGATAAAAAATTTAAAGGTCCTTACGTTATAACTTCCGTTCTGGATAATGATCGTTATGAGTTAAAAAGTATCACTGGTTCTCATCGCATCCTTAAGTATGCACACGAGAATTTGCGCTTGGTACCTAGGGGACATGAGGGATTGCTTGAAATAACTGCTAGCCTAACTAATGAGGAAACCGTGACGGCGTCGGAAGAAGAAGAAGGGCCACAATCGAACAGTAGCGATAAGGATCATAATACAAACTGGACTAATAAGACAGCTCCAAGTGCCACTACCGCTCATTCGGATTCAGAAACACTCACTGCCGAATCAGATACTCTTAGCGTCTGTGATCCGGAAACATTAGACGTACAACTCGAGGTCGAAGTTCATACTACGGAAAGAGATTCTTTTTAAACTATTATGGTACGTTAGATGTAGCATAATTATTTGTTTATGGCGGTTAAAAGTGGTCGAAGGGACAGTGTCATCCAAACGAAACCCATCTGTGTGGGTTGGTCGAGAGGATACACCCGTCCGGTCCACGTTGTGATCGAAAGGACAGTGTCGTCCGGTCCATGCTTGCTGAGCTGGTCGAAGGGACACACCCGTCCGGTTCACATAGGTTGTGGTTCGAAAGGACAGTGTCATCCGGGCCAAACCCATCTGTGTGGGTTGGTTGAGAGGATACACCCGTCCGGTCCACGTTGTGATCGAAAGGACAGTGTCGTCCGGTCCATGCTCGCTGAGCTGGTCGAAGGGACACACCCGTCCGGTTCACATAGGATGTGGTTCGAAGGGACAGTGTCGTCCGGTCCACGCCCGCGGGGCTGGTCGAAAGGACACACCCGTCCGGTCCACATGGAGCTTGTGGTTCGCAAGGACAGTGCCGTCCGGTCCATGCCCGTGGGGCTGGTCGAAAGGACACACTCGTCCGGTCCACATTTGCGTTTGTATTGGTCGAAAGGACTGTGGCGTCCGGTCTATGCCCGTATGGCTGGTCGAAGGGACACACACGTCCGGTCCAATGTGCCTGTTGCTCGGAGAAAGTATGTCATCCGGTCCGTAAGTGAAGGTCGAATGGATACATAGTCTCGCAAAAGATCTTAAGGTAGAAAGCTAATCTTCCTGGTCAGGGTGTGGACGAGCGGAACAAGTGACGACAATGTGGTATCCTTTGTTCTAGGAAAGCAATAGATGATTTGCGCCCGTGGACGGTCGTATGTCAGTCCGGCCGTGACGGCGCATCGACAAGCTGAGTGCGCCATCTGGGCAGAATAGGGTGAAACTGGGGTATTCACTCTCACGGAACGTCTCGGGGGCATGGTAGCGACGGCGGCCGTGTAAAAGGAAGAAAGATGGACGCCGGTCGCACCAGTCAAGCGTGACGGAACGTGTTTTCTTTAATTTATTAATTTGGTTTCAATGTTATATTATGTTTGTGTTTGTGTTCTATAATAATTAATTACTTCTTGCATTACAATATTTTCTTAATTTTATCGTGCCTTTTACCAACGTGACTTTACTTCGATATGTCTAATTCGAAAACAAAAAGTAAGAGATCACGCCCGCAAATGGCCAGCTCAGATCATGTGCCTTTAACTATTTTATGCCTTATGGTTAGTTCTACTCAATGATTTTATTGTCAATGGCGGTCTTTGATGGCGTTTTTGTCAGATTTTATTTTTTTTACATTTTTTACAAAATTTGAGATTGATTCGATCGAAAATACAAACTGTTGATTATTATCAAATATTTCGCTGCTAGAGTGACTTAAATGGATTTGTGTTATAATTTGCGTGTTTCCTGTTATAGTTTTATATCGGATTGTTGAGATAAACAACAATTTTGGATCAGACTAACAATTCTGAAAATTCAAGTATTTCAGCAGATAACTACCGTGAAAACTTCAGTAACATGGATAGTCGGCGTAACAGGAAGTGTGGTAAACGAAAGGTAACCAAGATGGTCATGCTTCTTTCAAGTTTTCCACTAGACCCTGATCGGAAGTACCTACATACTTCTCCAATTTTACATGGTTATTATTGTGAAGCTGAATTCGATACTCCTACACGTGGGAAGGTAGACAGGCCTTTCAACTACCACTGTTCTACTTCACGTCACTCACTACTTCCTTTCAATATTGGGGTCGAGTGGGTACCTGGACAACGTAGCAATGTACGTCACTCTTTCTGTGCAACATAATTTGTAAATCATACCAGTAGTTCCATAGCTCCTCCTCATAAACAAATTGTATTTATTTATATAATATTCTGGTGAAAAAAACACATGTTATCTGTTTAATTTTGATACCTAGTACATACTGCTTTTAATTTTTTTCAGATGTCGATTGTGGGTGAAAGCATCGGGCGTAGAATATTTGATTTATGTACCTACCTATTGAAAAACTGCACCAGCGTATGCAGGATGACCTGGTAATTGAGTTTCCTCTGCATGTGACATGGCATCATCATTTATGATGAAAGAAATTCAGGTAAGAAAACATAAAATTTGTATCGGTAGTAATTTGTGTCCCTGTTTGGCGGAGTGGACGTACGAGCATGAGTTATTCCCAGCGTCTCACGTGAGACCTACTCATTCCCAACGTCTCACGAAAAAATACTGGTGATAGTAATTTATTATGTGTCAATTAAAAGGTGATGACGAAAAATCCATCTTTAATGACAGCTGTCAAACTGAAAACGGTCATATCTCGGAAACTACTCGTCTCAGACCACTAGTTTGTATGGAGAAGTGACAGGTCTCGTTAAGATCTTCATTTTAGATGACAGCTTTCAAACTTAAAACGGTCATATCTCCGAAACTATTGATCCTAGACCATTAGTTTGTATGGAGATGTGACAGGTCTCGGTGAGATCTTCATTTTGGATGACAGCTGTCAAACTGAAAACGGTCATATCTCCGAAACTATTGATCCTAGACCATTAGTTTGTATGGAGATGTGACAGGTCTCGGTGAGATCTTCATTTTGGATGACAGCTGTCAAACTGAAAACGGTCATATCTTCGAAACTATTGATCCTAGACCATTAGTTTGTATGGAGAAGTGACAGGTCTCGATGAGATCTTCATTTTGGATGACAGCTGTCAAACTGAAAACGGTCATATCTCGGAAACTACTGATCCTAGACCACTGGTATGTATGGAGATATGACAGGTCTCGATGAGATCTTCATTTTGGATGACAGCTGTCAAACTGAAAACGGTCATATCTCGGAAACTACTGATCCTAGACCACTGGTATGTATGGAGATATGACAGGTATCGGTGAGATCTTCATTTTGGATGACAGCTGTCAAACTAAAAATGGTCATATCTCGGAAACTACTCGTCTCAGACCACTAGTTTGTATGGAGAAGTGACAGGTCTCGATGAGATCTTCATTTTGGATGACAGCTGTCAAACTAAAAATGGTCATATCTCGGAAACTACTCGTCTCAGACCACAAGTTTGTATGGAGAAGTGACAGGTCTCGTTAAGATCTTCATTTTGGATGACAGCTGTCAAACTGAAAACGGTCATATCTTCGAAACTATTGATCCTAGAACATTAGTTTGTATGGAGATGTGACAGGTCTCGGTGAGATCTTCATTTTGGATGACAGCTGTCAAACTGAAAACGGTCATATCTTCGAAACTATTGATCCTAGACCATTAGTTTGTATCGAGATGTGACAGGTCTCGGTGAGATCTTCATTTTGGATGACAGCTGTCAAACTAAAAATGGTCATATCTCGGAAACTACTCGTCTCAGACCACTAGTTTGTATGGAGAAGTGACAGGTCTCGTTAAGATCTTCATTTTGGATGACAGCTGTCAAACTAAAAATGGTCATATCTCGGAAACTACTCGTCTCAGACCACTAGTTTGTATGGAGAAGTGACAGGTCTCGATGAGATCTTCATTTTGGATGACAGCTGTCAAACTAAAAATGATCATATCTCGGAAACTACTCGGCTCAGACCACTAGTTTGTATGGAGAAGTGACAGGTCTCGTTAAGATCTTCATTTTGGATGACAGCTGTCAAACTGAAAACGGTCATATCTTCGAAACTATTGATCCTAGACCATTAGTTTGTATGGAGATGTGACAGGTCTCGGTGAGATCTTCATTTTGGATGACAGCTGTCAAACTGAAAACGGTCATATCTCGGAAACTACTGATCCTAGACCACTGGTATGTATGGAGATATGACAGGTATCGGTGAGATCTTCATTTTGGATGACAGCTGTCAAACTAAAAATGGTCATATCTCGGAAACTACTCGTCTCAGACCACTAGTTTGTATGGAGAAGTGACAGGTCTCGATGAGATCTTCATTTTGGATGACAGCTGTCAAACTAAAAATGGTCATATCTCGGAAACTACTCGTCTCAGACCATTAGTTTGTATGGAGATGTGACAGGTCTCGGTGAGATCTTCATTTTGGATGACAGCTGTCAAACTGAAAACGGTCATATCTTCGAAACTATTGATCCTAGACCATTAGTTTGTATGGAGATGTGACAGGTCTCGGTGAGATCTTCATTTTGGATTACAGCTGTCAAACTTAAAACGGTCATAATATCTCGGAAACTGCTCATCTCAGACTGAGGATCAACAATTTTATCGAAAAAAGTGTTGATTAACAATATTGATTATCTTGCCCAAAACAAAGCAGAGCTGGTAATAAGGGCAAGTAGCTGTGCCCCGCGGCTTCGGACGCGTTTATTCTATGGAAACGTTTAAAGGTGATTTATATCCCACGGGAACCGATTTATGGGTTAATATAAGTAAAAAAAGTAAAAGTAAAGTAAAAGTTCATTTATTGCTTGAAATACAATGTTATAAAGATCTTAAATATATTAAATTGGAATCATTGTTTTCTGCCTTTAGGCATGCAATCGTTTTAATACAATTATATAACTAAATTAAATTAAAAATAACACAAAATAATAAGCTTAATTAAAAATAAATGTCTGTAAATCAAACCGTAAATTTAAAATCATGTCAATCATTCTGTATAAGCTGGGTCAAGTAAAATATGAAGTAACATTTTTATCAATAATAAATTCATTTACGGTGTAATAGGCGGTTCTTGATAAGAATGATCTTAACCTCCTATAAAACAACAAACAAGGGAGCTTTCGCAGTGACTCTGGGAGTTTATTATATAAATAAGG
Source organism: Eupithecia tripunctaria (assembly GCA_955876795.1). NCBI lineage: Eukaryota > Metazoa > Arthropoda > Insecta > Lepidoptera > Geometridae > Eupithecia > Eupithecia tripunctaria. The sequence continues at coordinate 3,970,554 of OY041604.1, forward strand.
AGCGGTGTAGAAGACGCTTTTGCGCATATAAGTAGTTTTACAGTCAGGGACACATACTTTATTATTGTCTCGTCTATTCCGTACAACGACGTCGGATAGTCTACAAAATAAATCAGCATTATTTTTTACCAGCATAGCCGTTTCCAGAATATACAACGAAGGAATAGTAAGGATATTGTGTTCTATGAAATAAGGTTTACAGGTATCTAGCACGTTAAGGTTGAACATCGCCCTAATACATCGTTTTTGATGTTTAAATACCCTTTCAACGTCGGTAGAGTTCCCCCAAAAAATCAATCCATATCTGACGCGAGATGCTATTAGACCATGATATGCTATAAGAAGTGTTTTTACGTTAACTGTTGGGGATAATTTATACAGAACATACGCAGTACTATTAATTTTCTTACATAAGAGCTCTATGTGCGATTTCCAGTTTAATTTTTTATCAATATTTAATCCTAAAAATTTCGTCGAGGTAACTTGTTCTATTATTGTATTATTGTATTTAATTTTCTTACATAAGAGCTCTATGTGCGATTTCCAGTTTAATTTTTTATCAATATTTAATCCTAAAAATTTCGTCGAGGTAACTTGTTCTATTATTGTATTATTGTATTTAATGTCAAAGTTTCTAGAATCAGCAGGGTCACGTTGTCGAAAATGAATAATTTTAGTTTTAGAGAGATTAATTTTTAAGTTATTGTCATCTAGCCAGGCTATTATATCACATAGGGCTACATTGATGTCACTTTTATATGTCGCAATATTTTTACATGTTATGGTCACTGTACTATCATCTGCAAACAAAGTCATGGGTTGTGTGGTGGCTTTTGGCAGATCGTTAATATATATTATAAACAAAAGAGGGCCTAGAACACTACCCTGTGGCACCCCGTACTTCATTATCCACTTTTTAGATGTAAAAGATTCTTCAGTCTTGGTTCTAGTATTAATATTGGTTATTTCTGTCATTTGTATTCTATTTTCTAAGTAAGATTTAATAAGTAACAAAACATTTCCTCTTAGTCCATAGAGTTCAAGTTTGCTTAGCAATATGTCATGTCTAATATAGTCAAAGGCTTGGGTCATGTCACAAAAAATCGGGCACGTTGGTATTCTTTTATCCATATTGTATGATACTCTATAAAGAAAGTCATATAAGGCCATATTAATTGTTTTATTTTTTCTGAAACCTGTTTGTTCTTTACAAAGTATATGACGAGCTTCAAAATAACTATTGATAGCATTGTAGATATATTTTTCAAAAAATTTTGAGATTACCGGTATAAGTGAGATTGGTCGGTAATTTTCCATGCTTTCTTTAGACTGTTTTTTATGTAAAGGTTTTAATACGGATACTTTAAGCGCATCAGGATAAACACCTTGCGTAATACTTAAGTTCAGCAGGTGACAAATTGGACCACATAAAGATTTAGATACATGTTTTAGAATTTTTGTTGCGATTCCGTCATATCCAACGCTATTGGTATTATTCAATGAGGCAATTATTTTTAAGATGTCATTTGGTATACAAGGTTGTATAAATAAAGAGTCTTTTTGGCTTGTTATCAATTTAGTGGGCTGTTTTTTAGAATCAGTAATGGGCGTAATCTTATCGATGAAAAAGTTATTAAAAGCATTAGAAATTTCACTTGGATTCGTAATAATTGTATCATTAATTTTAATTTTAGTAATTGGGTCCTTTGGCGTGTTTCTTTTAGAGCTATTTATAATGCTCCAAGATGTTTTTGACTTGTTCTTGGAAGAGTTTATTTTATAATTATTTTGTGCCTTTTGCGTAAGTTTGATAATTTTTTTCAACAATTTACTGTATTTATGATATTCTTTTTTATTATTTTCATTCGGCACTCTCCTATAATTCCAAAGCATTTTCCTTTTCTTTTTACAACTTAACTTAATACCACGTGATATCCATTGAACTGGTCTGGTTGTCTTAATAGTGATTAATTTAAGGACAGAACGGATACCTTAGCCCCCATACAAACGTACTTCCCGCTCCATTTGGAAACTACGTCCCCGATCGTATTGAAATTTTTCATACATAATCGGATGACAAATAGCCATGTCTGTAGTTTTTTCGTTTTTTAAAAAACATTATGATCTTTAAATGAGAGCGAAACTAATTTGCCATATTTTGACCACCAAATCGAGTCATTTTCAAGCTATTTTTTATGCATGATAGACACCTTTATTCGAAAATCTGTCACACTGCAGACATCCTAAATATATTCACAATTAGAAATAATCAAAAATATTTCTAAAATCAGTCGTTTCTTCAAAATGAATCGGGAAGTACGAAAAACGATCAAAAATTGGTGAAATTCCTTCTAGTTTCTGCAACCGCTCGCTCGCACGCGGGGGGCGATGCGGCGCGCAGGGGGCGAAATTCCGAAAAAAGGCGAACATCGCCGAATAGCCGACACGATGCGATGACGACGACCGACGACGACGCGGCGACGAATCTTTTCGTAGTCGGTCGGGCGTCGTCGGCTATTCTGTGCTAGTTATTTATTTCTGCTACACGTATTAGTATTTTGCCTTATTTAGACATAATCAAACGAGATACCTAGGTAGGTACCTATTATTTCTATTTAGAAAACTTACGACTTGGCCTGTGTATTGGATTTGGATTTTGCCTTTGACTTGGTAAACTACGAACATACTTGCAAATGACCAGCAAAAATGGACCCATCCAGTAAGTAGGTACCTAGCTAAGCTACCTATCTAACCTACTATGGATTATGGACCGAATTATTTTGCTGTTTTATAGAAAATGGTTCTGAATTGATCACATAAAAGTTTTACAATCGAAGGATTAGTATTTATCCCGTCAAGCTTAAAAAACAACCAAATAGGTAGGAGGTACCTACCTACCTACCTACTTCAGAAAAACTACATTTTGGGTGACATCTTCGCCAAGTCTGATCGAAGTTTAATAATTCTTTCTTTATTGTCTAAAGTTTGAAACATAAAAAGTAGGTTAGGTAGTATCTAAAACATCCTCTTCTCATGATAATTTCACTGATCTATCTTTATCTATTTATATAAAAGAAAGTCGTGTTAGTTACACTATTTATAACTCAAGAACGGCTGAACCGATTTGGCTGAAAATTGGTGGAGAGGTAGCTTAGAACCAGGAGACGGACATAGGATGGACATTTTGTTCCCGGCTGAACGAATCTTGATGAAATTTGGCAGGGAGGTAAACAGTATCCCGGGAACGGACTTAGGCTACTTGAATAGAGCGTGGGAAGCCGCGGGTAAAAGCTAGTTACTAATAATTTATCTCTATGATCCCCATGGCAACGGACGTAATAACAAGAGGCTTATAAAATTGATGCGAGGATACCTATCCAAAAAGTATCAATGAAGACGGATAGCATAGAACGAAGGAAGATCAGTTCTGGGCTGATGATATTGTTAGGGTTTTGTACGCGTAAGGGTCTCAAAATTTGTACCTATTACTAAGCCTCCTGTCTATCAGCGGGCTGCATTTTATGAATCGTGATAGTTAGGCACATTGATTTATTAAAAACGCACCCTTTTTAAATCAATGGTTAGGCATTATAAATTTTGACTGAGGGCGTATTTCTAGTGTTCCTCTAACGATAAATTATCATCATCATCATCAGCCTATATTAGTCCACCAATGGACATAGGCCTACCCAGTGCTGGATTTACACATTTGCCGCCCCAAAGCTTTACATTTTTTGCCGCTCCTACCGACTTCTGTGTAAGTTTTCTAAAACTAGATACACTGTTCACAATAAAGTAAATTCATTTTATAGCCGACTTCAAATAAAGGAGAAGGTTCACAATTCGACCGTATTTTTTTTAAAGTTTCTTACCTAATAATTCTGACGACCTCTGTGGCGCGGTGGGCGAAGGTCCGCCTGCTACGCAGGAGGTTGCGGGTTCGATTCTCGCCTCGGGACAAATATTTGTACGATCTGCAGATATTTGTTCAGGGCGTTCTGGATGTTTTCTATGTACAAAAAAAAATATCTATGTAGTGTATTGTATTACGTATATCAGTTATCTAGTACCCATAACACAAGCTTTAATGTAGCAAGGTTAATGTTGTGTGAATTGTCCAACATTATTATTATTAGTATTATTATTATAATTTTGACTGGGTGGTCCGATTTTCATGTTCTTTTTTATTTGATTGTGGTCCTATTTTAATTTCGTCCAGTTACGACTATGGGATTAATGAAAAAACTATATAATTCAAACCGGATTCGGTTTGAAGTTTTTTGAAACAAAATCAATTATTTTAGGAAAAAATATTGTTTTTGCATTATTTTTACAACTTTTTGGGTTTAATTTTAAGTTAAGAAAAGCAAAGCAAAGGTTTGTTTTTACTACACTACTTATAAGGTGTGGTGGGCTAAGGAAGATAAGTAGGTTAGGTAAGGCCAGATACTGGTAACCATGCACCTGTCAACGTCAAAATATCCAAAAGTTGCTCGAACTTGGTCTCAAAAAACTCAAGTCTATAACCTCTGGGAGCCGTGATATAAATAAAACTTCTATGTCAACGCGATCAAACGTTACAACCGTTTATGTCCGAATATTTTGAAGTTAACAAGTGAATCATGTAGAAGCTAGGACTAAAATTTGTTAATTTGTAGCTTATTCTCAAAAAACAAATATTTTATTCAAGCCATAGTCAAATCACTATAGTTAGAGGTACCTATACCTACTTCCCGTTGAGCTAGAATCTTGATATTTGGCAAGAAACCAGGTCTTACAATTATACGAAACCCTTGGTGCTCAAGTCCGAATCGCACTTGATATTTTATTGTACTATGTGGTTTGATTTAGTTTGTCGCCATGACGTAGAGGTTTTTAAGTTTTTGAAATTTAGATTTTACAAATGTAATTAATTGTCGGTCATAATTAAAGATGTGATTTGTTTGATGTCACGTCTATTATGCTATGATGCAAGCGTGCCAAATATTGTTGATATGCAGGGCCGGATTAAGCCATACATACGGGCCCGTAGCAAAATGTGAACGGGGGCCATTGAATTCATTACTGTTTCAAATTTAACGTTAGTTCAAAAATGAAAATTTGTGCAAAGTTACTTTAAACCAGGGCAAGTTTTAGTACCGGCAGGCGGAAAGATACATTTTTGTTCTTTTAGGTACATTTTATTTGTAGTAGTAAGAAAGAACTGAAATTTGATCGAATTTGAGGCAAAAGGCGGAAGCAAATGTTATCGCAAAATTTACGTGTTTTTTACCTATACCATGTCTATTTTGAATGAGGCATAAACGTAAATAAACCGCCCTTAATTAACCTAAAATTCACTTTGTTGGCACGTCCTTTTATACGTAATTTACATTACTTGTCGATTTTAGATCCTCCCTTGAATAAAAATTGCTTACAATTATATCTGAAACTCGACGCCAAGCAAGTGAGATTTTGTTATTTGTGTCGTATTTTGTTTACTAACATGCTCCATTCAACAACTCGATTTTAGTGAACGTCTATCGATAAACGACTTGTAGGCACACTTTTCTAGCAATAATGAATAAAACAAACACAAAATAAGAACGGCGAGCGGGGCGATCGGTAAAAAAAATATGAGAAGTTTGGGCACGGCAATCAGCAAATAAAATAGCTAAGACAATGGTGAGCAAAGTGAACTGCACAAATCTGAATCTGATTGAGACTAATTATTTTGTATTAAAAAACTTTTTACTCGCATCTAAGACAAGAATGTTAGCAGCTCTAGAAATAAAGTAAAAATAAAAGTTTTGTAACTGCACAAATCTGAATCTGATTGAGACTAATTCTTTTGTATTAAAAATCTTTTTACTCGCTTCTAAGATAAGAATGGTAGCAGCTCTAGAAATAAAGTAAAAATAAAAGTTTTGTAAGATTTATTGTAAAGGTTTTTAAAAATAACTACTTATTAAAATCTGTCTTTGGCGCAGAGCTACCAACTAAAAACATTCCAGGTAGGTATGCATCCAAAAATGTACAATGGTGCGTCAAATGAAACACAAGTCGACTTGCGCTGGATGATGCTAAAGGTACTTTGTGAAGAGGTTTTTGAAAGATTTAGGACTGTTTAAATAGCAATGAGGCTCTGCAATAATTTTAGAACATAAAATGTTTTAAACTTTTATTATTTTGGCCCGTAGCTTTTGCTACTCCTGCCTGTGGACAATTCACCACTGTTGATATGAGTGGTTAATTAAAAGTTCAGTAAGGATTTAGGCGTCTTTTACTTATTTTCACATACGCGCCGATTACGCTGATGACACCGCCCTCGCCAATCAATTCGATGCCGGGCGCCGCCGCCGCCGGTGAAATGAGCAACGGTGCACATGTCTAATACGTACTTAAATTATTAATTTCTATTTTCAAATTGAAACTTCATTAGTAAACACAATATCTCTTGTTTTTTTATATAAATAATACCATATTCTAAATAATTATAATGTTTAGTAATTTTTCCTACTTACCAATTTTTTTTAGTATACTATTATAATGTATATTAAGTACCTAACTAACGGACACGAAGGCATTCGAAGCGGCAGCAGCAGGCCCTCCCAAGGCGGCAAGAGTAGAGAAAGCGGCTACTGCCGCCGCCGCCACCCCACCGCGTGTCCGCAACCTTAATTTTTTTTGGGGTCAATTTTGCCGCCCCCCTAGTTTCGCCGCCCTAAGCTTTAGCTTTTTCAGCTTCTATGGTAAATCCGGCCCTGGGCCTACCCTAATGAGCGCCATAGCACCCTATCTTCAGCTTGCCGCGTCCAGCATATGCCTGCAGTCTTTCGCAAAACGTTATGGAAAATAATGTTGACAGCTGCTAAGCAGCGTTACTTCTTACTCTGAGTTATGTCAATAAAAGAAGACAGAGTAAGAAGTAGCAGTGTGCTACGTTACAGTCCGACCGAAACTGTTGCACCGCTCCTTAGGAAAGTGCGGCGAGGTGGGGGCCGGGGAAAAAAAGAGCAAGAGTGCTGAGAGCTTTCTTTCGGCCACTTTAAAAATGATGGTCTTGATATCACGAGATAGCGCTCTTTGGATATTTATCTCGTGTGCGTCTTACGACTTTCCCCCCCGTCTCGCCGCGCGCATACCTCAGGCGCGGTACAGGAGTTTCGGTCAAACTATAGTAAATTATTACCTCAACAGCCTATATTGGTCCACAGACGCAGGTCTCCCCCTGATAAGCACCTTTATTGGCTGTTATCTCATGGAGAGTAATGCCCATAATCCCCAGGCTGGGCATGCGGTTTGGGGATCGCAGTTTGGTGACAGAATTGTTCGGCAGAAGGCGCTGCTGCCCGCCTCCGGTAATTAGCTGGGCCGGCGAACTTCGTTCTGCCCTAGTTCACTCACTTTGAGATTAAAAATATATAAATTTTTTTTAACTTTTCTTCTGTACAAACCTTGTCCTAACAATAACGAACACATAAATAAATAATGCTGGACAATCCACACGAGATTATCTAGCAGTATATATTATAAAACAAAAAGAATTATCCAATTTGGTGCAGTCGTTCGGCGATGCATTTTTATTTATAAGCTGCTCCCCGCGGCTTCGCACGCGTTGAAGAATTACCTGTATGCAAAATTTCAGCCAGGAGGGAAAAAACCAAAAGAACCAAAAACACTGGGTAGGTAAGTAAGGGTGGTTAGGTAGGTACCTTTATTTAGTAGTAGGTACCTACGGATAAACTTTTGTAAAAATGCACGCCCCATCTGGTTTATCTCTACCTTCCTACACTTGATTGATTTGATACGTAGTGGTAGGTGGGAGTGGGAACTAAGTACCTACCTAGGTAAGTATAAAATACATGAAAAAAACAATTGGAATATTGTTCATAACATAAAAAGCACACGTTAGGTAGGTACCTTACCTACCTACCTAACGAGTGCTTTTTAACTTGGCGGAAGCTTGATGAGTAGGTATAGGTTAGGTACCTATACCTACTCATCAAGTTTCCGCCAAAAAGTCTCAAACATGTCACAAAAATAAAGTTAGTAGTTGGTAGACCAGATTCTATTATAGGTACCTACCTATTTTGTAAATGATTGCATCAACCGACTACGTACTAATTAGAACCTATTCTGTGCCGACACTGGGCACGAGCGCACACACTCACACACACACACATCCACAGCTTTGTATTTGATGGTTAGATGCGCTTTCTCACTCATAGCGCGCCCCATTTCATTCGACGTGAAACAACAACAAATCCGCATGGGCCGGCCGCTGAGATTTGGAAGACGTTCGTGGCCACCTTAAGAGGGAAACACAGATCATAAAACAGTTTAAATGTTTTTATGAACTCATTATAAGCGGCATTACAGTCCTCTTCGTTGTATATTTCGGAAAAGGAAATGCCTTCTAAGATGCGTGTAAATTTCATTGGCGGATCCAGGGGGGGGGCCATGGGGGCCATGGCCCCCCCCAAAAGGCCCAAGAGTTCCATACTTTCGACTCAATTTTACGATTAAATTCAGATGCACTTTTACACGGGCCACGGCATACCTACTCTTAGGTAGGTTATGTAGGTACCTACTTTAAATCAAAGTACAGAAATATATTTTTTAGGTAAGTCGGTACTTTACATACTAAATTCAAGAGGTTAATTTCTTCTCAGTATTACCACGTCCATCGACACGTTCAACGACTTTGAAATGAACATAGGTAAATGATTTCTATTTCTCTTCTTCCGCTAGTGAACACAAGTGAATTATAGCCAATTGCACCTCATTTCTTATTTGATTGACAGTAATAACTATTTTTCAAGCTGTTTATATTGATAGAATGAGAACGCATCCGAATTAGTTTTTAGTTTGGTTTCCATTCCACCCCTCTGGTTGCGACACTGGACTTCCTTCTTACTTACGTCAACACGTAATGTGTGTGGATTGCTCGTATTTTTCTTTTAATAAAAACTTAGTTCTAAATTACAAAAACGCTCTTTATTTGACTAAAACCTACATATATATTAAATAAAATTACTCGTCTAAGTACCTCGGTATTGGATTTAACTTGAAAAGATAAGTTAAGTAAAAGAAAAAGTAGTACAGTGTGCGCGCATGTTACTCGCGAGTACGCGAACTTGCGAAGAAAGAAACGTACGCGTTCCCGCTTTCGTAACATTCAATTCAAACAATTTAATACACAATACAGAGAGATGGCAAAAATATCACTGCTTTTTGCATTTTAATTTGTTTTTTGCATTGAGGTGTTCTTGCCCTTTATTAGCAGAGCCCTTTTAAGAATACTTAGCTAAATAAGTACGTACGTTAGAGTTATATCGTACTCGTAACGTATCGAATATTTGTAGTTAGTTCAATGTAAAACTAACTAACAGATGTATCACCACGGGCGTGGCGAACATCTTTTGCCTCTCTCAACGTGGCCTGGATCTGAACTAAAGCCTCCTTTCAGTTTTCAGTTCAGTTGCAAAATATCAAAATATCTAACAAAACGACAAAACAGCAAAAAAATTCGGTTACATTGTCCTCTGTTTCGTGGTCCATTTTTAATAATACATGGTCTCGATCTCACAATAAGATCATTTTGACTACTAACGCGAGAAGTCTTTCAGGGCTGTCTCTGCTTGCTGATTGTTTTTCATACTGATGTGTTTCTACCACTGCGCACTTACTTTTCCCTAAAAGCCTCAAAAGTCTTCCCGGAAAAGTCCCTAAAAAATTCGCGGCTCGCTTCGCTCGCCGTGGTTTATTATTGGTAGTGATGCGTGACTCAAATTCTTGGGCTACGACCTCGCCTTATGAAGGTACATTAGGTATATTCTTTGTTTTTTTCACCTGACCCCCCTTTACAGAATCCTGGCTATTAGTCCAGTCATTTAAGCTTAAATTAGGTAAGAATCTCGGAATTTGAGATACCCAGCTGCAAGTCTGTAAATACTTGTATATCGACACCCTAAAAGTTGTCTCAAAACCTACATATGGTAGGGTGTGCGCAACTATTACATTTCAAGGTCAAAGGTCACGAAAAATAGTTTTTTTGTAAATATCTCATTTCCTATGGGTTTCTTGCTATTTGTATGTATGAATTTATTTTGTGAACCATTGTGAACCCTGGCAACAATGATCTGTTTCCTCTTCTAAGTAGTTTTAGTGAAGGACGCGAGTTCAAGTCCCGTCAAAGTAAAAAAAAATTGGGATATTATTAACCCCCCCCCCCCCCCCTCCCCCCCCTACCTGAGGCCTGCGTCCAACAGCGGACCAATACAGGCTGTGGAGGAAGAGGTTGTGATTTTTTTACCCTATATCTGAACATTGTCAAAATGGCCCCCCCCAAAATAAAATCCTGGATCCGCCCCTGGTAAATTTCCTTATATTGTCGACTGAATAATCCCGTCTGATAACTTTCCAATACTTCATGATACTATAATTATGTATTGGACAAGTAATAAGTTGAGCGGTGTGATCCGATAACGCGAACTCTATAACTTCAGTTACACATGATTTTTTGAAACTATGCGCAAAATTATCAATGCACGTTTGGCTCCTTATTCGTGTAGGTTGCTTCAAAGCCAGCTTAAGATTAAAATTTAAAAGCAGACATTCAAAGTCAAGCGTTACGTTATTCTTTTTTAATATATTAATATTAAAGTCACCAGCTACAAGAATATTCTGATAACTCTTTCGTGATAGTTCTTGCAATGTTTTCTCAAAAGTTTTCATAAACAAATCTAAGTTTTCAATTTTAGGTATTCTATACACACAAAGGATAACAATGTTGAAGTCTATAAGTTCCACTGCACAGCATTCAAAGGTACCAGCTACAGAAAAATTTGAGATTTTCTTTAAATTGTTCCATTTGTATCCATTTCTTACTAAGATGCATGTTCCTCCTCTTTTGCTATCTTTGCGACAAAAGATAGAGGTTAGAGTGTAGTTAGGGATTGTCAAATACTGTTCATATCCTTCCATCATGAAATGTTCCGTGATGCATACGACGTCAACTGTTTTCTCTTTTTCGGTCAATTCATCCAGGCATATATCTAAAAGATCCGATTTATTCAGCAGTCCAGCAATGTTTTGGTGTAGAATATTCAATTTATTGCTCAAGAAAAAACTGATTTTGTACTTCGTATTCTTCATTTTCTACATCTTTTATATATGATTCTCTTTGCTCTACATATTTCTTTAAGTTACATAGGAGGTGGGCTAAATCTTGCATAACAATACGAAGTCCATGATTACTTATCTTTCCAGATGGTTTATGGAACATGTTGTAGTCATATACTAAATGCCTATTTGTATCTAGGATGTATGCGTATTTATAAGTTTGTATGTCATGGTAGAGGAGGTTGTTAAAAATTTGAATTCTTTCATTTATTTTCTTCGTGCCATAGCCATAGTTGTAAATAGGTGCACATATTATAACATTTGTCCCTGTTATTTCTTGAAGAGTTTCCCTTATATTTCTCAAAAGTTCAGTGTTATCACATGACTCCTGAAAATCTTGGTCACCCATAAGTATTATGCAGTAATCCCTCATTGTATACTCTGTTAGTTTGGTTTTAAGTCCCCTTAGTAGTTGTCGAGTGTATGCTTGGGGGGTTAAGTAATGACATAAATTGTAATTATTTTGAATGTAGTCTTGGGCAATGGTAAGTACTTTATTTTCTTTGTTCTCGCTAATTAAACATATCTTTGGTCTATTTATCAATGTCGTTGCCTTATTTTTCGTGTTGTTTGCTATGTTTCGAATTTTGTAATGGGTTTTTTGCTGATTGTCCGTAAGTAAAGTATTCGTTTGTGTGCGTTTATTTTCTTTAGTAGGTGTTCGCATTCTCATAATGATCTCTGGAATAATTGTGTTTGTGTTTCCTGGTCCTTTTGGTGAAATTTTATGTTTTCTTTTTCTGTAATAATATTTGTTTGTGTCTCTTTATGAGTTTTTTTAGGTTTAGGTTGCAAATTAGCACTTTTAGACTTTGGTGTCGTTTTTGGGGAATTTTTCGGAGAGTTACGACCAAGTTTCATACATAGGTCATTTTTCTTTTTTAAGTTTTCCACATTCTTTCTAAGATCCTTATTTTCTAATGACAATTTCTCTATTTCATTATGGGCACTGTTAAGTTCAATTTGTAAGGTCTCTATTTTATCTATGAGATTTTTCATTTCTTCGTTTAGATCACCCGATAGCTCCGGGAGGCTACCTGTGGTGACATCTATCGTGTCTGCGCTCATTTCAGCTTCGGTTCGGGTAATATTCAATTGAGTTACCGCACGCCTTACTGTGATATAACTCTCATTATCACCCATCTTGATAGTTTAGTACCACTCGTATTTAGTAGATGGCACCTTGACGAGTCTCTTGTTGAATTTTGAAAAAAAGCAAAATTAATTAATTTGTCGAGTTTCGAACCAGCTTATGTCACATCAACCACATGTGCATAAAACTGAGACCTAACACCGCTAGGCCAATAGTGATTGTAGTAAGGGAGTCGAAATTATGTATATGGTAATAAAAATGTCTCTGATTGAATTTGAAAGTTCGTTACATTAGAAATGCAAGTCTGTCAAGTGGTCTGAGACGAGTAGTTTCCGAGATATGAACATTTTTAATTTGACAGCTGTCATCCAAAATGAAGATCTCATCGAGACCTGTCACTTCTCCATACAAACTAGTGGTCTGAGACGAGTAGTTTCCGAGATATGACCATTTTTAGTTTGACAGCTGTCATCCAAAATGAAGATCTCATCGAGACCTATCACTTCTCCATACAAACTAGTGGTCTGAGACGAGTAGTTTCCGAAATATGACCATTTTTAGTTTGACAGCTGTCACCCGAAATGATGATCTAACCGAGAGCTGTCACTTCTCCATACAAACTAGTGGTCTAGGATGAGTAGCTTCCGAGATATGACCGTTTTAAGTTTGACAGCTGTCATCCAAAATGAAGATCTCACCGAGACCTGTCACATCTCCATACAAACTAATGGTCTAGGATCAATAGTTTCGGAGATATGACCGTTTTCAGTTTGACAGCTGTCATCCAAAATGAAGATCTCACCGAGACCTGTTACTTCTCCATACAAACTAGTGGTCTGAGACGAGTAGTTTCCGAGATATGAACATTTTTAATTTGACAGCTGTCATCCAAAATGAAGATCTCATCGAGACCTGTCACTTCTCCATACAAACTAGTGGTCTGAGACGAGTAGTTTCCGAGATATGACCATTTTTAGTTTGACAGCTGTCATCCAAAATGAAGATCCTCATCGAGACCTATCACTTCTCCATACAAACTAGTGGTCTGAGACGAGTAGTTTCCGAAATATGACCATTTTTAGTTTGACAGCTGTCACCCGAAATGATGATCTAACCGAGAGCTGTCACTTCTCCATACAAACTAGTGGTCTAGGATCAGTAGCTTCCGAGATATGACCGTTTTAAGTTTGACAGCTGTCATCCAAAATGAAGATCTCACCGAGACCTGTCACATCTCCATACAAACTAGTGGTCTGAGACGAGTAGTTTCCGAGATATGAACATTTTTAATTTGACAGCTGTCATCCAAAATGAAGATCTCATCGAGACCTGTCACTTCTCCATACAAACTAGTGGTCTGAGACGAGTAGTTTCCGAGATATGACCATTTTTAGTTTGACAGCTGTCATCCAAAATGAAGATCTCATCGAGACCTATCACTTCTCCATACAAACTAGTGGTCTGAGACGAGTAGTTTCCGAAATATGACCATTTTTAGTTTGACAGCTGTCACCCGAAATGATGATCTAACCGAGAGCTGTCACTTCTCCATACAAACTAGTGGTCTAGGATGAGTAGCTTCCGAGATATGACCGTTTTAAGTTTGACAGCTGTCATCCAAAATGAAGATCTCACCGAGACCTGTCACATCTCCATACAAACTAATGGTCTAGGATCAATAGTTTCGGAGATATGACCGTTTTCAGTTTGACAGCTGTCATCCAAAATGAAGATCTCACCGAGACCTGTTACTTCTCCATACAAACTAGTGGTCTGAGACGAGTAGTTTCCGAGATATGAACATTTTTAATTTGACAGCTGTCATCCAAAATGAAGATCTCATCGAGACCTGTCACTTCTCCATACAAACTAGTGGTCTGAGACGAGTAGTTTCCGAGATATGACCATTTTTAGTTTGACAGCTGTCATCCAAAATGAAGATCCTCATCGAGACCTATCACTTCTCCATACAAACTAGTGGTCTGAGACGAGTAGTTTCCGAAATATGACCATTTTTAGTTTGACAGCTGTCACCCGAAATGATGATCTAACCGAGAGCTGTCACTTCTCCATACAAACTAGTGGTCTAGGATCAGTAGCTTCCGAGATATGACCGTTTTAAGTTTGACAGCTGTCATCCAAAATGAAGATCTCACCGAGACCTGTCACATCTCCATACAAACTAATGGTCTAGGATCAATAGTTTCGGAGATATGACCGTTTTCAGTTTGACAGCTGTCATCCAAAATGAAGATCTCACCGAGACCTGTCACATCTCCATACAAACTAATGGTCTAGGATCAATAGTTTCGAAGATATGACCGTTTTCAGTTTGACAGCTGTCATCCAAAATGAAGATCTTAACGAGACCTGTCACTTCTCCATACAAACTAGTGGTCTGAGACGAGTAGTTTCCGAGATATGACCATTTTTAGTTTGACAGCTGTCATCCAAAATGAAGATCTCGTCGAGACCTGTCACTTCTCCATACAAACTAGTGGTCTAGGATCAGTAGTTTCCGAGATATGACCGTTTTCAGTTTGACAGCTGTCATCCAAAATGAAGATCTCACCGAGAGCTGTCACATCTCCACAAATCGCTCGATTTCTTTGGGGCAGGCAGGGCCAAAGAGTTGGTCTACAATGAAGACATAATGAATAAATTCAAAAATGTATATTGCAATTTCAGTTAAATTACACATAATTTATATACATTTTATTATACACAGGGTGTCCTACAACCATGCCACATGGAGCGGAAGTACTTAAATATTGTAGATAGAGTATTGTACTGAAAGAAGACTTCATTTTGATTTTAAAAACAATTACACATTATTCAAAGATTTTTGAAAAATCGCCCATCTAAATCACTAAAACCCGTAAAATTGTGATAAAACACCTTTTATTTTACTATTTCGATTTAAAGGCTCAATCGTATTATTTTATTCCAGATAACAATCATCATCATCAGCATATATTAGTCCACTGCTGGACATTGGCCTAATGAGCGCCATAGCGCCCTGTCTTCAGCTTGACGCATCCAGCATCTGCCTCCAGTCTTTCGCAAATCGTCATCCCAAGGTAACAATCATATCAAATAAAAGGAAGACCATGAAATTTTACATGTTATATAAAATAGTTACTGACCAACGGGACCAATTAGATAACCGCCGAGATCACTGGACCTCGCCCCGCTGATTTTTTTAATAGGTTATGTGAAAAAATTACCTTACTTTTATTCATAATTGTGGGCTAACATAAAACAGCTGCTAAATACTGTTATATCTCAGACTGACTTATGTCAATAGAAGAAGACAGAGCGAGATTGAGCAGTGTGCTGAGTTAGCATACTATTATGAATAAGGGGGTTAGTTTACAATAAGCAGTATGAAAATGTGCAGGAGTTACAAACTAAACTTGGTCCTGTAGTAACTCCTGCAAAAAAAACTGAACACCTTAAAAAGATAAATAAATCAACTGGTAACGAAATTATTAAATGAGTTAGAATTGGTATACAACAGAATGAATGGGCGGGACTTATTATTTTGAGCATTTGCTAAATTAGATTACCTGTAAGGAAAACGTAATTATTTTAATAGAATCTAAAATTTCATGGTCTTCTTTTATTTTAGATGCTTTGTTAAATGGAAAAACTAATCCATGCAATTGAGCCCTTACATGTCTGAAATCTTAAAGTTAACGGTGTTTTTCTTACAAATTTTCGGGTTCAATTCCCGGTTTAGGTGGATACAGGCGATTTTTCAAAAATCTTTGAATGCAGTTTTTAAAATCAAATTGAAATCTTCTTTCAATAAAATGTTATATAAATATAATAATATAAAATTTTATGTGGCCGTATAAATAAATTACTAGGGATATGTAATTTATTTATACTACTGTAGTAGCTGTCATACATTATTTTGTCATTTATATTTTATGTATTTATCAAACTATCAATTTACTTTGCTGCCAATGCCGATAAATACATATAACTATAGTGATAACTATAACTAATATTATAAAGGCGAAAGTTTGTACGGATGTATGGATGGATGGATGTTTGTTACTTCTTCACGCCAAAACTACTGGACGGATCTGGCTGAAATTTTGCATACAGGTAATTCTAATCCTGGAATAAAACATAGGCATACTTTTTATCCCATAAATCTGTTCCCGCGGGATGAAAATCACATTAAAATGTTTCCATAGGAACAACGCGTGCGAAGCCGCGGGGCGCAGCTAGTATAAAATACGCGTTTTCATCTGATATCTTATTAACTGACGGTACTTATCTATTTCAGATTACCTGTTGAACAATTCCACCGCCAACTGCGATCCCCAACTCACCCAGCGTGAGGATTAGTACTCAATATTTTAGAAAAATACTCAATATTTTTATTGAAGTTTTGTAAGTATTCATGCACCCTGCCTGTCAGATAGATTATGGCAGTGATCGTAATCTTAATCTATTAAGTAAGATTAATACTTAATCAGTAGGTATTTTATACAAAATTACAGCGAACTCTTGGGATATAAATAATAACATAACATAAGTTGTAAGTATTTACATTTCTAGATGAACTGTTTATAAAATCATGCAAGTAAATATTTCTGTATATTAAAAATAGTAAAAATAAATTCTTAATAGTAAGTACGTACAGCCGTTTTTTCATGGACCTACTATTTTCTCCTATTAGTAGGACCACGAGGGAGACCTTTTTCTGTCTGTCCTATTCTAGGGTGAATCAAAAATCTACCTCCTGTATAAGTTTCTCGTTACTCAGATGATAATGTACGTAATTAACAAAACTTTGTATAAATTTGACTAGGTTAAACTTAACATAAATAAATGTAACATTGGTACCCATCATGATCTAAAATTCACTTCGAAACTCGTTATAATTATCGTGCTTGGGTACCGATTTAAGGCATGTTGGTGGTTTATTATAATTATATTTTAAGGAACATGTAATCGTCGTGTATGCTTCGGATTATGTCACTACCTCATGCTTCGGATTTGATTAGTGTAATAAATTTGTAATGGTAAACGGTGTTTTTATTTTAGTCAACTGAGCCAAAATAACAAAGGGTATAATTATAATAGAATATAAATATTTTTCGAAAACTGTAGGTAGTAAATTTATAAGGGCAGCTAAAAATATCGATATCGATGAATGTGGTTTAGGGGTCACCCCTAAATCGCATTTATCGATATCGATATCGATGAATAAGCCGCAGCAGCACATCACTATTATTATTATTTTTTGTGTTGGTAGCCATGAATGTCTTTGTGACATGTGTCGTCTGCGCATGTCCAAATTGAAGTGGATAGGTTGGTTTTTCGCGATACATTCATAGACAGTGACGTTTGGTAGACTCATTTTATTCTAAGGAGGTCCCGTCTCTTCTTACGAAGTTATTGTATTCTCTTTGCATAAACTTCGTTCGTCGCACTTGGAAATTAATGAAATTGTAGATTTCCATTGTATTATCAGCAATAATCAATTATTGTTTCTGTTTGATTATTGCAAAGTATGGCATCAAATGAAGCAACAAAAGAAGTTACAGAGCAGGGGGCTCGAAAACCAATATGTTTGATAATTTTAGGTTAGAAGTTTGTTTTCATTGTTTTTCTGTGAGTTTCAAGTCAACCTGAATACAGTTTGAAAGCTTAGTTTCGTGGTTGTTACAGGTATGGCGGGAGCCGGTAAGACGTCCTTCACTCGAAGATTATCCAGCAAAGTTGTAGATGGCTCTCGACCCTATCTCATCAACCTAGATCCGGCATGTAGGGAAGTCCCATACCCTGCTAATATTGGTAAGTAGGCTTATGAAAGGTCCATCATGAGGCTAGCCTCATAAGTCCAATATTTTAACCCTTATACCTACTTATGAAACTATAACAACCTCTTGGTAGATAGGTATCTAAAATTAAAACTTTCTGATGAGATTTATCACCGTGAAATAAGAAACTTACACTTATGTTTCAGATGTCAGAGACACAGTGAATTACAAAGAGGTGATGAAACAGTATGGCCTCGGTCCCAATGGTGGGATCGTGACGGCTTTGAATCTCTTCTCAACAAAGTTTGGGCAAGTTGTAGATCTTATCGAGAATGCAGGAAAGAAACACAAATATTGTGTTATTGATACACCTGGTAATTTTCTATTTGATAAATTTTAATCACTTTACCAAAACCACATTATATTAGACCACCGCTGGATGCAGGCCTCCTCCTGATAAGCGACTTATTGGCTGTTATGTCATGGGAGGTCATGCCCATATGCCCAACAGCATAACCACCAACTCTTCCTGCAGGTGTTGTAATAGGCGAAGGGATATCCACCAGTGAACTGAGATCCCAACCCGCATGCTCATTTAACTCAATTCTTTGTTCCACTTCTTTGCTGTATCCAACTTTCACAACTTATGTTTGTGTCAGACATCAGACAGTAATGAATGGTCCTTCGGGATGTAATTTATGTCTCAAATAGTATGTCACCTTTTAAAACTAACTTCTACTATCAAATTGCACTGAATTAAGCATGGGCACAAAGTGTCTAGCCAGAAGTTGCTTTAACAAAGAAGTCAAGTTATGTTATATGTCTTTATAAAAAATGCTTCATCTTATTTCCAGGTCAAATAGAAGTGTTCACATGGTCAGCCTCCGGCACCATAGTGACAGAAGCACTAGCCTCCACCTGCCCCACAGTGGTTGTCTATGTGATGGACACAGTCCGCTCTGTATCTCCGATTACTTTCATGTCAAATATGCTGTATGCTTGCTCCATACTGTATAAGACAAGACTGCCTTTCATTGTTGTTATGAATAAGGTAAGTTAATGCTTCCAATATAAGTAGATTATTGTTTGAGCTAAAGTTTAATTTCCCACTAAAGAGGGATCAGCTGTGCAATAACCCAAAAACACCCATTTTAAAATGACATTAAAAAGTCCCTTTGTGCAACAGACAATTGCAAATTGTGATGGCCATGAAATGACTTTCAAATGTTAATGGATGGGTGGTATTAGTGTAATCGCACAGCAGGCCTTTGCTGAACAGTGGGATGTTATATGCTAATTGTAAGTATTATAAAGTTTAGTTGATATTTGGGTTAGCCTAGTAGAGTAGGACCCCCCAATACTCAAACACTTCTCAGATTTATGCATGTCAAAAGACGAATTTATGAGTGGCCATATTTTGACAATTTTCCATGAAAATCTGTTGTGGAAAAATGACAAAATATGGCCACTTGAGATGTGTTTAAATCTATGTTGCGTTTGAGTATGTGGGGCAGAGTCACTCAAAGTCAAGCTGTTGTACATTATTATTAGTGTACTAACTTGCTGAATTAAAATTTCTATCAGTAGAGTTACTGGCCTTACTGGAGTACAAAACATACTAATCATACCAAAAGGACCCTTGACCTTGTCGAGAAAACCAGTCAGAAACATGTATAGATTTAGCTCTTACTCCCGAATCTTTTCAAACAAGTTTCTTTACTTTCAGACTGATGTAGTAGACAACGCCTACGCGGTGGAATGGATGCGTGATTTCGAAGCGTTCCAAGAGGCCTTGGATGCAGAAGGCACGGGCGAGGCTGAAGGAGGAGCAAGTTATATGGGCAACCTCACGCGGTCTATGGCACTCGCGCTTGACAACTTTTACTGTGATTTGAAATGCTGCGGCGTTAGTGCTCATACTGGTGATGTAAGTAATGCCAATTGCCAAAGGGCCGTAGTTAGTAAGTGAAATTCAATAAGAATGATAGATACCTTTAGGATTTAGGATTTTTTTTTTTGAGGAAACTTTTGCCAACTTTACAAACTCATCTTGGTTTTCCGTAGGCAGGTATAATTATTACAATATATTTGCAAATGTTTCACAGAGAACGAATCAAAAATCAATATAAAATAAGTTGAATGTGATAATGATAACTATTCTTATATTTTTTTTATTGAAAAATGTAACTTGCAACGTAATAAAGTAAAACGGAACAAAAAAAAAATTGCTTAATTATTACAAAAAAACTAATTAAATAATATAAATAGCAAAAAAAATCGATCGTATTGGACTGTTAAATCTTCAAAAACAAAAAATGTTAGTGCAAAAAGATTATTTCCATTTTGCCTCCTGTGAGGATTGAACTCACGACCCCTGGTTTACAAGACCAGTGCTCTGCCACTGAGCTAAAGAGGCGGATGGGAGAGGCCTCGAATTTAGCGATTAGAAACTACGGCTACTCGCAGTCTTACCAAACTGATAATATTCTATGTTAGCTGATAAAGTTGAAATTAGTCATGATGTTTGTAAGGTAGTTTTTTTTTATTGTTGTGTATTGGTACGTTTGATAACAAAGTGTCAATAGGGTATTTATGCATGTGACTTCAAAAAAGCTAATTAGTATTTTTTTTACGTTTTCTCTATTGATAAAATAATATATTTAAAGAAATTATTTATTTTTGTATTTGATGATGTTTTTATTGTGAAATTTAATACATAATTGAAAAGTAGATATTTTAAATCTCAACCGCAAAATGTCTAAACGCAACGCTATTGGCACCTGAAGCGTGACGTAAAAAATTATCAGTAAATAAATTCAAACAAACTGTCAAAACTTTACTATGCAAAAAGGCTTACTATAAAATATCAGATTAATAGAGGATAAAAAAGCTTGGATCGGATTTTGCTCCAACTCGAAAAATAACAACTAACAGGCTAAAGGTTTCTTCGTCGTTTCTTTTCTTTAGTCTACATACCGAAGCAATCGAAATCAAAAATACCACTTTATTTCCGTGTAAGTGTATTTTTTAATATAATTTGACCTTTTCTAAGTGTACATTTATTGTATTCATGGAAATAAAGCATTTTTGAGTTTGAGTTTGAGTTACCAGACATGACAACACAATGCTAATTGAAATTGCTCACATTTCTTATCGTTCCACAGGGTATAGACGAGTTCTTCAAATTAGTGGATCAAGCTGCTGAGGAATACGAAAAGTAAGTTATTTATTTGTTTACTTCAGGAATGATTATATTATTAACCCTTTAACCGGCAGGGACCTGCCGCCTGGACAGGCTTCTGAAAAAGTCGCGTATTTATTCTGTTTTTGTGTTATTTATTCTGTTGTGGTTTGTAAATATTAGCTTACATAAATAATAAACATCTAGAAAAAATATTTACGAAGCTAAAACCGTTTACAGAACTTAGATAGCCTAGTTATTTTTTTATGAGCATTTTCCTGATGTGAGGCGCAATTTTGTAAGGTGCGCGATGCGGGGCATTTGATATTGAAATGAAAAGCGTTGTTTTACGACGATGTATCTCAATAATGAGTTTAAGCCCAGATTTAAATGCACGTTTTTGTGCTGTGTGGTAGCGGGATTGGATTGAGCACAGAGCTTTACAATTACATTGTCCCATTCCTGGCCATAGGCCTTCTTGTGGCCTCTGGACCTGCCAGATTTCTATATCCCTTGAACTTTAATGTTTATCTTATTACTTATACTAATGAATGGAATGTTTATCTTATTGTATTTCTTGTTCAGGGAATACAAAGCAGACTGGCTGAAAATGCGAGAGGAAAGACTCGAAGAAGAAAGAAAGAAAGGAGAGGAAGCAAAGTCCGGGAAAGCAGGTCAGTTTTTAACCTACTTTATAAAAGGAGGAGGTTCTCAATTTGACTGTTACCTCAGAACTTTTGACTGGGTGATCCAATTTTGGTGATTTTTTATTTGAAAGCTGGTGCTTCCTGTGTGGTCCCATTTAAATTTGGTTAATTTCTGACAATGGCATCCATGAGAAAACCATTTAATTAAAGTAATATTGTATAAATTTATTATTTTAGCTATGGCCATATTGGCCATGGCAATAATAAAATAAAAACTTTTTAACCAACTTCGTAAAATGGAGGCGATATGTTTTTGCTTATGATACGTATTATTTTGTAAAGATGATCCCGGGAATAACTATTTGTCCCGCAAAAAACGGTAAATCTAAAGTACCTAATTCGAAGCTGGGTTTTAGTTTTATGTAAAAACACCACTTAAAATTTTTCGTTGTTTCTATTTGTTTGATATAAAAACAAAAAAAAACAAAAGTAGTTAACGTCTACAGATCTCTCATTGACATGTGACAGACGCATAGTAAATAATAATAAATGAATAAATAATGCTGTACAATCAACATAATTATTTAGCCCCAAGCTAAGCACAGCTTGTGTGATACTATGGTTTACCCATTTTGAAGTATACAATGTAAGACACAAATAACAAGTCACACTTGCTTGGCGTCGAGTTACAGATATAATTGTAAGCAATGTTTATTGAAGGGAGGATGTAAAATCGACAAGTAATGTAAATTACGTATAAAAGGACGCGCCAACAAAGTGAATTTTAGGTTAAGTATGGGCGGTTTGTTTACGTTTATGTTCCATTCAAAATGGATACGATATAGATATAACTGATATAAGTACTTAATGCAATACACTAGATAGATAGATATTTTTAAATACTCAGAACACCCGGAACGATCGTTATAAAACATTTACCCCCAGGGAATCGAACCCGCAACCTCCTGCGTCACAGGACCATCGCCCGCTGCGCCAGAGAGGTCGCCTCTCGCGTCGATAATAGCTAAGCTAATGTTGTACCCTCAACAGCCTTTATTGGTTCACTGCTAGACGCAGGCCTCCCCCTGATAAGCGCCTTTTTGGCGTTTTTCTTATGGAGGGTAATGCCCATAATCCCCACGCTGGGCATACGGGTTGGGGATCGCAGTTCGGTTGTTTATTTGTTTTGCAGGGGGCGCTTCCCGCCCCCCGGTGGATATCCCTTAGTCGCCTCTTACGACACCCGCGAGAAGAGTTTAGATGATGCAAATTGAAAATTCTAAGCCAGGACTACACAGCTAAAGGATTGTTGTATGTAACGTAATATTTTCACATTCCAGCTGAGGAGAAGCCAAAGAAGAGCCTCATAGATGAAGTGCCAATGGCCCGGGAGATCAGCGACATGTACCTGAAGCATCCAGCGAACGAGAGCTCCAGCGACGACGAAGGCACGGAACAGGAAATGGAAACTGGTACGTCACACTATACTCCAATTCAGAATCCAAGATATTTTATGTCAACAAAGACATTCATCAGTGAAAACTTAACAAAATCATATAACAATAACATAAAACCACAAGGTAATAGCAAGGTTATAAAAAAAAACTAAAACATTTACTTCAACAACGCATCATTTTACGTGTGCAGCGAAAAATGTTTAAATTTGACTTCGAAAACGAAAGAGAAGTCAATTAAATGATGAATGAAAACTTTCAAATCCAAAAATTGTTTCGAGCTTCTGTGTTTAGGTTCGATGAAACCAATGTCGTTCAATATTTTCCAACAATATTCCTTAGGTTTTACAACGACTTTGTATACAAAAAATATCCAGGTTTTTGAATCGGAGTATAGTATTAAAAACTTTGTAGGTTGTTGGATCACAAAATAGATATACAGGCAAATTTTTGGCCCCTCAAGGGTAGCTACCATTTCTATTGTTCTTGGAACCTTCTGTTTTATTTTGAAAAATACTATTTTTTCTTCAAAATAAAACAGAAAGTTCCTTAGAACAAAACCTTCTAACTACAAAAGAAACGGTAGCTACCCTTAAGGAACCAAAAATTTGCTCCACCCTGTATATTCATATATGATAATCTATTGATGTTATCAAAATAATTTTATGAAACAAACCGTCTGTGAGGAGGGCAATGGTGTCCGCGACAGTTTTACTAGCTAGCTAGCTACTAGCTATTGGAATTCGAATTCCAATAGTTACTTAATGTATTGATTTGAAAATTACTAATCACATCACATCGAACAAATTTATAAATGCGAATGTTTTAAATATTTAGATGTGTATGGATGGATGTTGGTACCTCTACGCTACTGAACTACTTAATTTCTCAACAGTTCACTAAAAATTACATAAAGGTAGGCTCTCGCTAAGAACTCTTAGAAAAAATTGGCTACTTTTTATCCCGTGGGATCGAAATAACCGTAAGTTTATTTTCTATTTCAGATGACCCACCGGAAGAAGTAGCAGCTTTCCAGGAATTCCTTCGAAAGCACATAAAGCCTAACAGCGAGAACAAAACTTAGTTACGAACTTAAATTTACTTGCCTATTACGTACATGAATAAGGATTTGTAAATATTACTCTAGGTATTTTCTTTGATAATTAAACAAAATATTCAGTAGTTGGTGATTTTATTTAACGATTTCTCAATAAATGTATGTAAATGTAATATAAACAAATTAATACATTGCATTCTCGTAAAATGTAAATACATAAATAAGTACTTCATTCAATAAATAACACTTGGAAAAACAGATCGAAAGTATGTTTAAGTATGCATTATGTTGGTAGAATAACTAAGAATAAATAAAACTAATAACATACTTATAAGACAAATTAATTCTAAATAAATATGTCATGTTAACTAATAGAAAGTCTGTTCAATAAGAGAAGAGTCGTGGGAAATGAGGGCGCTCGTGTGCCAATTTGACAACTTTTGTTGCGTTGACAACACTGCTCTGTCATTGCAGTACGACTAAAAGTGTTAGTTCACCGTAACGCAACGACTCTTCTCGTTTGAACAGACTCTACCATAAATTATTATCTACAAATATACCCAATTCCATTAAATAATTTTGTTTTTAATAGTTGGTCTGAAGATCAAATGGTCATGTTGACAATCAATGCTTTCAGAATCGATTTTGTTTATAAAGAAGTTCGATCGATTTTGTTATTGTTGCTCGACGTTTTGTTTTATTTTACAGATCTTGCTCATGCATTTAAATGGCTTTATTTTTGTAATCAGAATTTCAGAATATTCAACTGTTCATTTTTGTAAGAATAAAATTGCTTTTTTTGCTGGTTGCTTCTGAACTTGAAAAAGTTGGCTCGATAAAAATCAAAGCTTTCGTAAGTACAGCCGAAGTCAACAGATTCGATCTCTACGAGTATTTATCGAAAAATAAGGCACTTCATAGTCAAGAAAATTATTTCATGGACGAGGTATGATCTTGATAATATTCACAACACAATAAAAAATGAGCGTAACTAAACTAACTTAACTAATAAGTGCGAATAGTACCGCGAAATAAGTAGGTAATAATTTATGCACAAAACCAATAAATAACCTATCACCATAAGAGTACCACACGCTTTATAAGTTCATTTTAAACTAACAAGTTTGCGAAGCTATGGTATTTTAAGTACATAATAATAAAACTTTGAAATCCATCGTGGTTCAACAATAAAGTTATTTAACGATTTTATTATATGGCGCCCTGAGAAAATAGTGAAATCGTTATAAGAAAACGTTTTGTTTAATATATTTTAACGAATTCTCAAAGACTTACAAGCCTTCAACATTATTGAGCGTGTATTTTATGTTAAAGACAACATTAAGTACCTACCTACGAAACTCAATGTACATTTATAGGATTTCGAGAGACTAACATCGTTTCTCAAAAGGCAAAATGATGGATTTAACCAAAAAGTTTTCACTTCTCAAGAGGTACCTGGAAAAAAACCTTTCACTATCTATAACTAATAATTGCTCTAATTTTACCATATACTTTAAATAAATATCCCGCTTGATTTATGTAAAATAAAATTAACAATTTTTTTTCTTTAGCTATTTCTTATTTTTATTTTTACTTTACTTGTATTCGTAATGAAAAGTGTTTACCTCGGGTGAAAGTAACATTTAGTCCCTCGAACTATTAGCGCCCGAGCGTAACTTAATTTGTTACTTTCATCCCTTGGGTAACAATGTACTATTAGCGAACACAGTTATTTATGAAAATAACTTGATTGTAAAAAAAAACTAAAAACCAAAACAGGGATTTGAAATACTATAGTTATTTACAACGGAATATTTACCATGATTTGAGTTTTGAGGGGATTCGAAATCCCTTAATTTTACGGTTTTTACTTAGTTTTGCGGGACAGTGTGAAGTAATTTTTATGGAACCAGCTCGGGTGCGTTCTATAGGCAAAAGCAAAATAATTTTCAAAATCTTTCCATAACAAACAAAGAAATCGAATAACATACTTACAGAAAAAAAACTAATAGAAAACATCTGCATATCGTACACACGTATCAGCATGAACATAATATCTGCAGATCGTACACACATTTGCCCCGAGGCGGGAATCGAACCCGCAACCTCGTGTGTCGCAGGCGGACCTACGCCCACCACAAAGGTCGTATTAATATGGATCAGTTGAATTCGAAGTTCTAGCCAAGTATTAATATTAATTCTAATTTCTGTTTTATACAATGATTTGTATATTTAATTTAATTTTGTTAGTAAAGTTAATCATCTATAATTTACTTTGTACTGTGGTTATTTCTTAGTAGACATAATGTTGTTTGATTTCTAGTAAGTAGTTTAAAAAAAATCACTGGAGTGAATAAATCATTTAAGTAAAAACTGGCGACGACGCGTCGACAAAGCTTTCCGCTTCTCTAAACAAGTTACCTACAACAAAATACGTTAATTTATAAGCCGCACGAGCACGAGTGATTCTGAACACCCAAGGAACTTTTTGATCAACAACTTTTGTATAACTTAACGCATTCACGATCACCTTTTTCGGCTTCGTTCACCTACTTTGTAGCACCTAGACAATTCAATACACCATGGTATAACAATATTCTTCGCCAGATATGACATTCCGAAACACAGCTGTCACGTGGGTGACACAAGCCTTCGTCATCGACGAATGATAAGACAAATCCGTTTTCTGGTGTTACTAGTAGGGTAAAATTTTAACTCCCCGAATTCCAATTATTACCTGTACGAATCTGTGTGCGTTCTGAGTGGTTTTGTATCAACCAATTATATTTATCACACCAACTTGTGTTTAACAAAAACTGTTGAGTGATTAACACCTTCATGGCCTAAGGGTCTCCAGCTTTGTCTAGCTGCGGCGCGCCTCTGTGCGTCGCACCGCAGAACTAGGCAGTGAATGCGTTATACACTAAACAAACAAAATTAATGATTGTAATTTTTTCGCGCATTTTTAAATTCACTGTTATCACATTTGTTTCCCAACTTCCATGTTTTGTTGCGTTACAGTGGGCACTGTGACGTAAGCAAGTGTCATTAATGCGGCTATAAAACAGAATACCAGACCTTGTTGTTTGGATCATGAAAATAGATACCATGGTTACTAATATAGTATTATATTATCTGTGCCATGGTATACATAAACCATTCTAAAAATGCACGCCTCCTCCACAAAACGTGATACAATCCGCGTTCATTTTTAGAATGGTTTATGTCAATAAACCATTCTAATATATGCAATATACAATCTACAAAGCTACGCGTCTCCCTTTAGACAGACATATATACTATTAGGCGTATCAGGTCTACTTGAGACGGGTTTGTTCCTGCCTGCCCTCTCGAGCGAGCCATCAGTTAGCTTCCAAGCTGGGTGGTAAGAGAGACTGCCGCAGTTGTCCTTGTATGCCAGCGCTGGGTTCGGCCATGTGTTGAAAGTACTGCCTATTGATGTGTACCTAGAATATAGAAATATAATTGATCATACACATCATCTAGCACCAAACTAAGTAGAGTTTGTTGTATTGTAATAGGTCATATGTACTAGATGATATTATAAATGCGAAAGTTTGGATGGATAGGCAGATGGATATTTGTTACTTCTTCACGTCAAAACTATACTGAACAGATAGTGCTGAAATTTACAGAGGTGTAGCTTTATACTTGGATCATGTTGATGATCTTTTTATCCCATAAATCAGGTTTTATGCGATATAAATAACCTTTAAATTTTTCTATAGAATTAATTATGCGAAGTCATCCGTTAGTAACAAACTACGAGACGTATAATAAACAAACGGTATACTTAGTATAAGCCTACTACGCCTGTGGCGCGGCATTTTAATTGACTGTCCGCAGGTAAAACGAAACGGTTTAAATTTATGGGAACCGGGCATTAGTATTTTGACGGTCGTGGTAACAGTTCGGTCTCAGGAATAAATAATTAACTCAGTTGTATAAAAAAATCGAATGAATGATCGACGCCACTGTCCAGAAGAAAAAGATGTGAATAATCGACGCAACTGTCCACCGCCTACCAATTTGGCCCAAGAATTACGTTCTGCGCATCTTTGTCATGGTTAGCCAACAACTTAAAGTAAACCTTCTAAATAATATAGTTATTCCGTGGTTATATTTTGTATCATTTATATAAGCGTCGAAATAAAACACCTTCTGTGCTAAGTCCCACTTAATGCATCCTTATGATTTATATCTTTAAAACCAAATAAACCATCTATGTATGTAGATAAATATATCTACATACATAGATTAACCATACCTAGAGCTTGTTGTTTTAGACTAGAGATCGATGCTCTATGAGTCCTAGCGTATGCACTTGATTAATGTTAATGAAATTAGATTAGATAATTAGGATCTACAATTACTACGTGACTGATGTGTGCACCGATCTAATCTTTGAAGGATTAATAATATTAGGTCCTTACATATGAAATTGGCGTTTTGTATGGAAGGAACAAAAAGTCGAATATTTTTTAATATAATATATTTAATTAATCAAAGTATGAACCATTATTTTCTATGCACTTTTGACATCTTATAGGTAGTTCATTGATCCCTTTACTAAAAAAACCAGTCGGACGGGAATCAATAAAATCTTTGAAGGCGATTTGGACTGCCCCATCGGAGTTGAATTTTTTCCCTTGCAAGAAGTTATCCAAATTTCGAAAAAAATGGTAATCTGTTGGAGCAAGGTCCGGGGAGTACGGAGGATGTCTTAGTTAGACTTTCCAATTGAAGCTCTTCTAATTTAGTAGCCGTCTGTTGCGCAGTGTGTGGTCTAGCGTTGTCGTGAAGCAGCAGTGGCGTGGAGCGATTGACCAGCCTAGGTTGTTTAGCCGCTAGCTTTTCCATCATGGTTTGCAATTGCTGACAATAGACATCAGCCGTAATAGTCTGGCCAGATTTGAGAAAACTGTAATGAACAATACCGGCACTAGTCCACCAAACGCTTACAAGTAACTTTTTTGGGGTTCATTTTCGCTTGGGGCAGGATTTGGCTGGCTGGCCAGGATCCAACCATTGCGCTGAGCGCTTCCGATTATCGTAAAGAACCCATTTTTCATCACAGGTAATGATTCGGTTTAAAATACCTTCATTATTGTGCCGGTTAAGTAATGTAACGCAGCAGTCGACGCGCGTTTGCCGGTTTGCTTCAGTCAATTCGTGAGGTACCCACCTTTCAAGCTTTTTAATCTTCCCAATTTGCTTCAAGTGAATTAAAACAGTTTTATCACTAACATCGCAGCCTGCAGCTAACTCGGACGTGGTTTGCGATGGATCCGCTTCCACAATAGCCTTCAACTCTTCATTATCAACTTGAGTCCTAGGCCGTCCACGGGGCTTGTTCTGCAGGTCGAAATTTCCAGAACGAAAACGTTGGAACCAAAAACGAACTGTGTTTTCTTTTGCAACACGACCGCCATTCACATCATTCACCCTTCTAGTTGTTTCCGCAGCACTAGTGCCACGGCGGAACTCGTACTCGTAAATAATGCGATATTTTAAGTTTTCCATTTTGTAAAATGAGTGACGCAAACAGAAAAAAACAGAAGAAAAAAAACAAATGAATGACGATCATCGAAGCACAAATACATGAGTCTATAGCTGTACAAATTTGAATTTGGAATTCCTTACCAAAGAGGAGAAATTTGTGATTAAAGTGGCCAGTACGAAAAACGCCAATTTCATATGTAAGGACCTAATATATGAGTGGCCTCCTTGGTACCTTCTCACTAAGTCAGAAGCAGTCTGTTTGACTGCCTCGTTGGTCTAGGTCAGTATGTCCAATTGCTGATTATGGGGTCCTGGGTTCAAATCCCGGGTCGAAAAATTCACAGCACCCCGGAGTCAGGAAGTTGGCGGTGTCACACCCCCGTGCCTCGGAAAGTACGTTAAGTTGTTGGTCCTGCGCCTAACCTCTGCTCGGTCGTGTCGGTCTGCCGTTCCATCGGATTATGAGAGTGAAGGAATAAAATAAAATACAATAATTAACCTAGATGTTAGTACTTATATAATATAATATTAAAATAAAATAGTCCTCATTAAATTGCTTTCTGGATAAGGCTTACCCAGAAAGATGAGGAACATCTATCAGATAACGTCCTCAGGATGCCGTTGCGACTGTCCCGTATTCTGCGGATCAGGGATGCAGTTTTTTTGCGGATAATAGCGTCAAAACCATCCGTTTGATATTCCGCAAACATCCCTGACGCGCTACAGAAGCGAGGAAGCCGCAACATCATCCTGAAAACGTTATTGTATTGGATGCGTAGAGTTGCTAGCGACTTTTATGTATGGTTGACCCACAGACTTCCCGTGCCATACTCTGGCAGTAAGCTTTGAAAAGCGTGAGCTTTACTTCTTCAGTACAACGGGAAAATCTGCGAGCCACCATATTGCCTCTCACTGCTAGAGCTCTACGCTCCCTCTCAATGTCCGCATCGTCTTTAAGGTCGTCGGTAATAATATGTCCCAAGTATTTAAATTTCGATACTCGTTTTATGATCAAGCCATTTAGGGTAATAGGATTCGTATTGACAGTACAATTACCGGCGGCCCTAAAAACCATGCACTCTGTTTTCTTAACATTATAAACAAGACCATGTTCAGTGGCATATGCTTCACAAAAACGTACCATTTCTCTCAGGCCACTCACCGTTGGGCTGAGCAGCACCATATCGTCTGCGTAACTTAAGTTATTGGTGCTGACGCCATCTATACTACAGCCGACACGCAGGTTGCTCAGCCCCACGATGAGATCATTGACATAAATATTGAAAAGGTTTGGAGAATTTAGCCCCCCCTGTCTCACGCCATTGTCCAGCTTATATGCATCTGAGAGTGAATGTGCCCATCTTACAAAGTTGGTTTGATTGGCATACCAAAACTGAAGTAACTTCCGCATTTCTACCGGTACACCCCTGCTCTCTAACTTCCTCCACAGCACATCGTATGAGACCAGGTCAAAGGCCTTGGATAGGTCAAGAAAGCAGGCGTATACCGGCGTTTGCGATTGCGCTTTCAGTAGATAGTCCGGACCGAAATCCGAACTGAGCGTCATGTAAATCTGAATACTTGTCTAGGTAAGAATTAAGCACACTGTCCAGCACTTTGGCGATGACTGTTGCCAGTGAGATAGGGCGGTAATTTTTCTTATCCGAGACGTCTCCAGTTCTGTCCTTCACAATGGGCACAACGATAGTTTTCATAAGGTCTGGTGGTAAATATGTGTGACTCATGCACATTGTGAAGAACAGAGCGAGAACCCTCGGTAGATGGACCCCCGCCAGTTTCAAGTGCTCCACGCTGAGACCATCATGGCCGGGAGATTTGCCACCGGTCATTTAATTAAGAGCCAATCTCACCTGCTTAACAGTAAAGCACATTGACAGCGGCGGCTTTTTCCCAAGACATTTTGGTCCAGCAGTGAAGGAGGGAGTGGGGGATCCTGTTGTAGAGCCAAGTGGGGAGGGCACCTTAAAATGTTCCATGAACAGCTTACATATGTGCACTGGATCACTCTCCCCGTCCACACTCACGGGGTGGCCAGGTCCAACATCATATTTACCCGTCGTTTTCCAAAACCTGCCAAAATCTTTACCCGCTCTATGCTTAGCCAAGATGTCCATTTTAAGTTGCTCCTGGTGGTCTTGGCACCACTTCAAGCGACTTTAAAAAATTTTTCGGGACTCTTGCATCTGGTCAAAAATTACACCTGATCTTGGGCGATTGTGTTGAACCCACACTTTGAAGTTAAGTCTGGCCACACCGTGAGCATGATGGACATGCTTGTTCCAGCCACATAAGTGTCTATTTTTATTGGCTCTACCAGCGCGCTTCTCACTAGTCTCGATGGCCGCATCACATAACACACGTACAATTTTATCATATAAGTTATCAAGTACCAACTTATGATCATCCAAACTGCATGATTCGTGACCGCACTCAATAAATTCGGATGGAAAATCTATTTCACGCAGCTTAGAGTTACACAATTGACGATACTTACATATTTGTGTGTCGTCCCTCTCCCCCCATATAACTTTGTTCCGACGCAGGTCGGTTGTGACAATTTTAGAGATAGATCTTACAAAACTTAAGTCACACTTTATGGCTAGGGGTAGGTGGTCAGACACAAAAACATCCTCAATAACTTCTACCTCAACAACTGATTGCAATGCTGAGGCCGACACAACACAGTGGTCCAACCAGCGGCGACAGCCATGGACCTCGCTGACGTACGTGTAAACATTGGATTGAGTACCCAATTTCTCTATGTCAGCACAGGTCCAATACTGTTCCGCACAGAAGCTATTATGCTCAACATAGAATGATTCACCTGGGTGAGCATTAAAGTCGCCTAATATAAATATGCTAGCAACATTCTCGCTTGCGACAATTGCACTTATTTCCGCCAGGACCTCCGTGAAAGTAGGTAAGTTGTCAGATGAGTCCGTGGGCATGTACACTGAAAATATAAGAATAGCGCACCCCCCTATAATCGCTCTGACAGCTACCAGCCGGTCACTATTACATATTAATAAACTAACATTATCAAAAATGCCTTTCCTCCAAAGAATAGCTACTCCCCCATATGGTCTGCCCTTCAGTAAGCCTAGAGACGTGTCCACAGCGGACTTTCCTGTGTACTCAAAGTTGTTCGAAATAGTACCTAAAATAGGTATATCATGGGGAAGTAGCCATGTCTCTTGGAGAGCTACTATATCTGCCGTTTTACACTTAATTTGCAAATCATCAAAAGACCGCTTGAGCGACTCACAATTAAAGCTTATCAATTTTAAATATTTATTCTCAATACTCAATACTCAATATATTTATTGCAACATGTTGTACATAGGATCTTAAGGATAAGGGGTATCAAACATGCACCCGGATAGGGCACGGCAATATTTAGCTAGGTGGCTTATAATCTAATGTCTTAACTAATTATTATTCTACTCACAAACTTAGTATTAATAGGTAATAGGTTTTATCTTTCCTTATTACTAATGAGATCTAATTTATTAAAGTAACTAATATAATTTAACAAAGAAATTAGAAATCTAAAAACTCTTGTAGAGAATAAAAACTGTTTTTTATTAGGAATTTTTTCAACAGAGACTTAAACTTGTTTATTTTGGATTCATTTTGAATTTCTGAAGGAATTTTATTATATATTTTTATAGACATGGCATAGGGTCCTGAGTGAAACATTTGCATTTTAGAGAAGGGTATATCTAGTCTATTGTTGGGTCGGAGGTTTGGTGGTCTTGTATAAACTTTAAAGAGGTCTAGATTTTTTTTTACAAATAAACTTATTTCTAATATATATATTCCTATAAGGGTTAATACGTTACATTTAATGAAGAACGGTCTACAGCTAACCATCTCATCTAGGTGATGTATGATACGTAAACACCTCTTTTGTAAAATGAAAAGCTTATTTGCATCCGTACTGTTTCCCCAAAGAATAATGCCATATTGTAGCCAGGAGTGGGCATACGCATAATAGGCAGTGGTAGCTGTTTTTGTGTCGGTGATTGTCTTAAGTTCGAAAAGGGCATATGTGAATCGTGATAATTTAGATGTAATTTTTTTAACATGTTCTTTCCAATTTAAATTGCAGTCAAGATCTAGGCCTAGGAGGGGGTAGGACAATACATTTTCAAGTTCTGTGTTTTGGAAGGAGAATTTAATATTCAACGGATTTTTTTGATACGGTCTGAACTGGAGCAGTTTTGTTTTATTTAAATTTAGTTGAAGGTTATGATCGCTAAGCCAATTATTTACAATAGTAATAGTTGTGTTGAGAAGGGGATTTAGGGTTGAATTCGATTTACAAGGAAAAACAATGGATATATCATCCGCAAACAAAGAGCAGGGGCTTTTTATGATTTGTGGTAAGTCGTTAATATATATAAGAAATAAAATACAGCCTAGAACGCTACCTTGGGGTATAGATTTTGTTACTTCCGTTGTTGTAGATGAAATTTTACTTATGCTTCCGGTGTACTGATCATGGTGATCTATTTGGACATATTGGCGTCTATTTTGAAGGTAGGAGACAAACCAGTCAAATGCGGGACCTCTGACACCTATTGACTGTAGTTTGTTCAGTAAAATAGGGTACAAGACTCTGTCGTAGGCTTTACTCATATCGAGTAATATTCCAATGGCGTAGTTTTTTCCGTCTATTATGTTTAAAATATGATTAACATATTTGTAGACAGCAGAAGATGTTGATCTGTTTTTTCTAAAGCCGTTTTGACAGTCATTAAAAATCTTATATTTTTCGCAAAAAGAATACAGTCGTATGGACATAGCGGATTCTATAATTTTTGAAAAGGTTGGTAGTAATGCAATTGGTCGATAGTTATTCACATCTTTTTGATCTCCTTTTTTATGTAGTGGCTTTATGACAGAAATTTTCATTGAATCTGGAACACTACCCTCGGTAAAAGATTGATTTATGATGTAAGAGATGGGTGGAGCTAGTTGCTCTGCACATTTTCTAATAAGTAGGGGTGGGAGTTCGTCATGGCCAAAGCTTTTTTTATTTTTTAAATTACCTATGATTTTAAATACTTCGAATGGAGTAACAGGCTGTAGGAACATGGAGTTCTTAGCTCGGTTTATTGATGGCCGACCACTTGGCGTTAATGATCCTGCATTGTCTCCTATAGTAGTGAAAAACCGATTAAATGAATTTGCTATTATTTCAGGGTTATCTATTTCATTTTTATGTATGTATAATTTAATGTTTTTTCTTACTTTTGAGGGAAGTTTATTAGTATTCTCTTTGACAATGTGCCACATAGTCTTTACTTTATTATCAGAGTTTTTCATTTTGTTTA
Organism: Eupithecia tripunctaria; assembly: GCA_955876795.1. Taxonomy (NCBI): domain Eukaryota; kingdom Metazoa; phylum Arthropoda; class Insecta; order Lepidoptera; family Geometridae; genus Eupithecia; species Eupithecia tripunctaria. The sequence goes on from OY041604.1 coordinate 4,005,818, forward strand.
TGTTCTGTATTTTTTTTGATTTAGTAACAGTTTTCTTTAATATTTTTGCATAAAGTTTGTAGTTTCTTTTCAATATAGCATTGTTTGTCTGTGATTTTAAATTTTGTAGCAATCTTTTATTTTTACACGATTCCTTAATACCTTTTGTCAGCCAGATTTTTTTATGTTTTTGGTTTAGTTTTATTTTAATTTTAATTTTAGGTATGCATTTGTTCAATATATTTTTAATTGTTTCGCTAAATGAGTTATAATTTTCATTTGTATTTTTTTCGCTCGAAATTATAGAAGCAAAATTAGTGTTGTTTAAAACATTTATAAAGTTTTGTATATTTTTTTCGTTGAAGATTCTTTTTTGTATTATCCAATGTTTACAAGTAGGATTTATTTTTACATTTAGCATATTTACAAAAATTCCTTTATGGTCACTTAAACCATACTCTTTAATATAAACGTTAAATTCTTTGTTATAAAAGTTAGTGAAAACAAGGTCTATGCAAGAGGATTTGGCTAAATTAGTCTTTTTTGAAATATGTATTCTAGTCGGTTCTTTTACATGTTGATGGAAATTAAAAGTATTCATTAAGTTTAAAAGTGTAGAGGAAATGCAATTATCTAAAACATCAACGTTGAAGTCTCCTCCAATTATTATTTCTTTTTTGCTATATTTGTGCACTAACTGCTGTAAGAGTTTCTCCAAGGTTAAATAAAATAGATCAGGCTGTCGTTTTCGATATGGCCAATATAGTAAAACTAATACTAAATTGATGTTTGGTACATCTATGGCACACATTTCAATCACATATTCAACACTGAGATTAACAACTTCCTTGATTTCTGAGTACTCGATGTCCTCTTTGAGGAATATCGATACTCCTCCGCCTTCGTGATCAGATCGGCAGAAGGATGACGCAAGTTTAAAACCTTCGATGCGTAAAAGATCTTTTTTGGCTGTTGTCACCCAAGTTTCCGAGAGGCATAAATAGTCGATGTTTGCTTCTTGATCGGTAAGTTCTTCTATCAAGTGCCTTTTATTGCAAAGACTTTGCATATTTTGAAACAGTATATTTGTTTTAGTCCCGAAAAAACTGATCGGGAGACATCTGCGGCTTGGATTGCGTAAGTAAATTTTTTTGGCTAGGTTGTGTAGGTTCAGTTACATGTAATACTTCATTTTCTCTCTGTGTTTTATTCGTTACCGTGTCTTCTTTGTATTCTTTTCCATTTATAATTAATTTGTTGTTTATTATATTGGCACGTTTTCCATTGCTGCGGGCTTCTACTAATTTTTCAATTAGTTTTTTTCTGTTTAATTGTAGTTCAGGGCTCAGATGTTCAGAAATTGCCAGTCCAGTATTCTTAAAACGGTGGCGGTTTTCTAGGATGGTTTTAGTAATTTTTTTGCTAAGCAACTCAATTACTATGGGTCTACGGTTTCCCCATTTTCCCAGTCTTTTGAGATCCTCGAGGTATCCACTAAGGTTGATGTTGAGGATATCTTGGAATAGGCAGATGACCCTATCGTGTAGCTCGAAGTCATTTTCGCGTACAGTTTCGGTTAAGCCATATAGTACAATTTTTTTATCAGTCATTGTATTCTCCGTACTGGTTTTATTTGTTTGTGGGCTTTTAGTTTCTGTAGATATTTTATCTCTTATTTCCTGGATATCATTTTGCAACTTCATATTTTCTTTTTGTAACCCTATAATTTTTTTATTAGTTTCTTCTATTGACTTCTTAAGAACCTTTTGCTCTGTACTTATAACTTTTGTTTTTTCCATCAACTCTTGTTTGACTCTTTCAACTTGGTCCGATGTAACAGCTATAATTGTTTCTTTTAGTTCACTTAGTAGTGTTTTCTTTATAGAGTCAATTTTTTTATCTAGAAGAGCTTCAATTTGCTCAATGGTAATTCTTGACGTTTTATTGGTGATTGAATTGTTTGTTGGAGTGGTTTCGATTTGAACTTTGGTCGAATTTATTCCATTGTTGTCAGGCTCGATGGTATTTCCGATTACATCAATGTCGTCATCCGAAGACGAAGAAGTATTTTGAGAGACTCGTTTTCTTTGTCTTCTGGGTCTAAGTGCCGCGGGGGGAGTATATTTCCGGCTAGGTATTATTTGCCGTTGCGGGCGGATCGACGTGGTCGGGCGGCTAGGTGTTGTTTTCAAGTTTTGTCTATTTACTCTTAATTCGATGCAAGCAACACATTCCCAGGAAGATTTGTCCATAGTGTTGTAAAAGCGCATGGTAGACACCCTGGCACAATCGAGATCATAGTTCTTCCTGCATACAAAACAGGTAAGATGTTGTCTGATTGTGATGTCCTTATGGCATTTATTGCATGTATACGCCATTTTAAAACTTGGTTTCTTTTAAACTACAAACAATCAAAACAAAATCTAAACCAAAAAGTCTCAAAACCAAGAACAAAAAGATAGTCCGAGGTAGGATTCGATATCGGTAACGACTGGACACAAGGCACGACGTTGACTCACTACACCAACACAGCCCTTAGCAAATACATCGAAAAGTTGCATTGTAAAATACTACGTTGTATGAGTTGTGAAAAATACAGTTATTATTCAAAATGCAAAGTTCGTAGGCGTTGCACACCAGGGTCAATGACTCTTGAGCGTTCAAAAGTTCTAACATCACGAACACGGTTTTATGTCTAAAACCTTTAAAACACTTCTAGATTGTTTCATTTTCACAGTTCTTACTTTGCAAAGGCTTTTATTTGTATTTTATGCACTGACTGTTTTTCTTTCACTAGCAGATAACACGGGAGATGCTCGGTAATAAACAAATTGTTTTATTCCTGTTTTTCCTGAAGATTCAGCGGAAATAACACTTAATCTTGTTACTTGGATATTGTTTTTAAAATTGAACACAAATATTATGGTAAAAACACTCGATAACTATTTTATTTTTATTTAAATTGAAAAATGTAAACAAAGTAATGTTGTTCTTGCTAGCGCCACCTAGCATATCTGCTAGCGCCACCTAGCATATTAGACCTTAAATCCATACAAAATAAATTAGGAAACTTTAACTATATGCTCAGGTTTCGTTTTGTACAGAAAATGCACAAAACGCCTAAATGAAATACCATTTGGCCAAAAATTATCATTAAAAAATAAATCTAATTTATTTTTGGAAACATACAATTTATAAGAGTTATAAATTTTTGTTTTACGCATATTAATCATTTTAAGGGATACATTTTCATTAGTTTTCTCCTTAATGTAGGCAATAATGTCATTTTCAGTGGCTTCCTTACTCACATTTGAAATTAAAAGAGGCACTTTAGTGTCCGCCGCTTTAAATTTATCATTGGCTTCAGTAGGAGCGCAACCTCTTTGACCAATTAACTTGTAACGCTTAGTCGATTTGCTACGCACTATCTGCCAGAGAACTCATTTATTAGAGATGCATGTTTTAAGCTCTCTACCTCCTGTTTAAGAAGATCAAACTGGTCAGAGGTTACAGTTTTTTCCTCCAGTACACTTAACTGATTTTTTAGCCATACGATCTCTTTCAAAAAGCGAGTTACATCAATATGATCAAATGTAACTGGCGGAAGTAGATGTAGATCCTTTGCCACGAAAACTGGAAAGATCTCTGGATCTGCACTCTCTGGAATACAGAGCGTATTTGTGTTTGCGCGCACACTTGTGCACTATAATACGTCCTACGCCCAGGTGCGCAGGACATTTATACTGCACAAGTGCGTCTTCGTTGAGACTAGCCGCCATGGCCGAAATTCGGCTAGGAGGGCAATATTACTGACGAAGTATCATAGCCTTCCTAGAGATAAGTGGGAGATTGTGACGTAGAAGTTCCTATTTACTTGTCTAGCTTATCTTAGTCTTGGGGACGCTTCCGACAGGTATTGATATGGATCAGTTGAGCTACCCGTAGATTGTTTGCAACAGTCTGCAGTTAGCTCAATTGTTTGTTTGTGTAAATACTAGTTATATACTAATTATTTTCTATTACTGAATTGTAATTTTATTATAAGAAAATGATTTATTGTAGCTTATTGAAGTGAAGATAATCAAATATGATCAAATATGACGACATCTGTGGCGCGTTGGGCGAAGGTCTGCCTGCGACGCAGGAGGTTGCGGGTTCGATTCCCGCCTCGGGATAAATGTGTGTACGATCTGCAGACATTTGTTCAGGGCGTTCTGGATGTTTTCTATGTATTACAAAAAAATATCTATCTATGTAGTTTACTGTATTATGTTTATCAGTTATCTAGTACTCATAACACAAGCTCTGCTTAGCTTGGGGCTAGATAATGCTGTGTGAATTGTCCAGGATTATTTATTTATTTATATATTACTTTTCATTACATTTTTTTTTGTTATACTACTTAGTCCGCAGACACGCGTTATTTTGACATTCCGGGAGCCGGCGTTCTACCAGCTCACGGGATACGGAAATATGTAGAGTCTGTTAAAAAAGAGAACAGTCATGGAAATTGAGGACACGTGCGTGCCGATTGACATCTTTGGTTGCGTTGACAACACTGCTCTGTCATTGCAGTACGACTAAAACCTAAAACACACCGTAATGCCACGACTCTTCTCTTTTTGAACAGACTCCACAGATATTTTTTCCTGATTTTGGTAAACTTGGAGGAGACTTGTCTTTTTCCCAGATATAGCACTAAAAAGGCCGACTAGCAATAGAAAATCTTACCCTTCCTCATACAGCCTGCAGTATGGAACTCGCTTCTGCAGCACATAGCTCCAGATCTGGTGATATGACCAGTTCAGTAGTGGTGACACGCGGACGATTTGGGGCCAGTTGGGGTCAGTTTTCTGAAATTTGAAATTTCATACAAGGTTTGAACAGATCATTTGAACAGATAAAATTCATGTAGGTATTTGTCTTCAGAGCCAAAGAAATGTGTTTAATAACGTATAAGATTTTATGGAGAGATAAGATCTGGGGTGCAAAATCGTCTTCACCCCTATGTTAGTCGAAAACGATAACCATATCAAATTCTTGTATGGGAGAAGGGGTTCAGAGAGAGCTGGGGTCCTGGATATAACAGCAAGGCGAGCGAAGCGAGCCTGAAATGTATTTTCTTTCTTTCTTTCAGTTCCAAACCTCACCTGCATCATCTCCAAGTCAGCGCTATAAGGGTCCGTTCTCCGAGTGCCCATGAGACAGGCCTTCAGCCTCTCGTCTTCATCCAGCAGCCGTTCTAATGTAGACTTCAGTTCTCCCTCCGTCACCATGAGTTTCACTCCGTAGTGCTTCTCCACGTCTTTTACAAACTCCTCGATTTCCGCAAAAGGTCCTGTGCAACAATATACACTGTTATAAATAAGTACCATGGTCTTTTCCAGGAGTGGACTGGTAAAGACTTATGATGATATCATAAGTAATGATTAGATGAATAAATAATTTAATTTAAATTGTCACATATTTTGTAACTAGCTGCGCCCCGCGGCTGCGCCCCGCGGCTGCGCACGCGTTGTTCCTATCCACATCCACAGCCTGTATCGGTCCACTGCTGGACGCAGGCCTCCCTCTGATAAACGCCTTATTGACGTTTAACTCATGGGGGGTGATGCCCATAATCCCCACGCTGGGCATGCGGGTTGGGGATCGCAGTTTGGTGGAAGATTTGTTCTGCGGGGGGCGCTGCTGCCCGCCCCCCAGAAGATGTCCCTTAGTCGCCTCTTACGACACCCACGGGAAGATTTGTTCCTATGGAAACGTTAAAAGGTGATTTTCATCCCACGGGAACTGATTTATGGGATAAAAAGTAGCCTATGTTTGATTCCAGGATTAGTATTTATTTATTTATTTATTTAATTAGGAAATCAACGGCTTACACTAACTTAACACAATTTTACCTGTATGCAAATTTCAGCCAGCTCAGATCCGTCCAGTAGTTTTGGCGTGAAGAAGTAACAAACATTCATCCATACATCCATACAAACTTTCGCATTTATAATATTAGTGTGATGTTTATTTTTTTGTAAATTATTTTGAGGTGTGCAATAAAGAATTTTCTATCTACATAATATATATCTTAATCGAATATGTAATTATTTATTTATTAAACGATCTCTGTGGAGTTGCGGCTTCGATTCCCGCCTCGGGACAATGTTTGTACGATCTGTAGATCTGGATGGTTAGGTCTGGTTCAGGGTTTTCAAACACCCTATAAAAAAAACGAATACTTTCGTGTGCTTAGCTTGGGGTAAAATAATGTAATGTGCACTATGTGAATAATCCAAAATTCTTTTATATCTATTTATTTATAGAAAAAAAAAATGTTTCAGAATGGAATTGAGCCCGCATCTTTCCTTATCGTCAACGAATTTATTGTTGAGTAACAAAAATATACGGGCAAAACCATTATTTCGATATCAACTAGCGGATTGAATTCGAAAATTCTTTTAGTAATGGGTAGCTAAATTTTTCCTTGCGGCAATGTTTAAGGGTGTCCAATAAGAGGGCTGGATTTAATTTTAAATATGGTCCCATTTGGGTTGATATCTTGTACCAATTGAACTAAAAAAAATTAAGTCGGTTTATAGTTTTTAAAACAAAATTCATTATGTTTTTATCTATAATATAATAATAAAGAAATCTCAATTGTATTGTATGTTATAAATGTATTATACCTAACTCTTTATTTAAAAAAAAAAAACTAGACAGCTATTGGGTTCGTGAAATCCAGGATTCCTTACCCATAGTCCGTATATAAACTATCTTCAGCTGCTGCGCCACATCATCAGCCCTGTACATCTGCCTCAGCACGTTCAGGGTCACATCCAGAAGCACCGTGCAGTCCTTCCCTCCGTTGAACGATAGGAATACTTCGTCAATCGCATACTGGGTGAAGCATTTCCTTATCACCTGCAGATAGGTTGATATTAATAAAATGATCGAGTCTGTTCAAAAAGAGAAGAGTCCTGGGAATTGGGGGCGCTCAATTGACAACTTTTGTTGTGTTGGCAACACTGCTCTGTCATTGCAGTACGAACAAAAGTGTTAGTTCACCGAAACGCCACGAGTCTTCTCTTTTTAAACAGACTCTAGAGATTTACCTAAATATGAAATTGAAAATTCTGTTACACAATTTTATTTCCTACATCATCAACCCGTTTTTGTCCAATGCTGAACATAGGGCTCCCACCTAACGAAGTCACGAATAGCGGTCCTGAGCCGACTCTATCCATCAACTCCCTGCGACCAGTACAATGACGTCGCGTCGGTTCATCGAGTGGAATGTCTATTTTAGGTAGGTACCTACCTAAAATAGACATTAAAATATTAGCCTATTAAAAAAAAAACTAAATTTACTTATAAATAATAAAATCTGAACGTAACACTAACATTGTTGCACAAACACTAGTTTTCGGGAGGTTCATCCCCTAAAAATTTAACGTAAAAACAGCTCTTTTCGTCTAATCGCTTTCAATGCTTAAATTCGTTGTATATATTTTTAACTCGCTTAAGACGTAGCCGAAATTTCTTAAATACCTATTAATATTTAAGAAATTTCGGGTGCTTTTCACAATGTTGTCCAATTATACACACAGTCGGCTTCCGCTGCCGAATAACCACAGTCAGGTAGTCTACCAGCACTAACTATCAGCAACGGGTTTGTACGCATGTACATTATGTTTGTTTGCACATAATTACCAAATCACACCTAATAATGATGAGCGTAGATATGAGTTTTAAATCGTTTGCAATGATTTACGTCGGTGAAATCGTTTGTAGGTATTAGATACGATACCGATATCAATTATGTGCGTTTAATATTTTAATGGGCGTTTATTTTGATGATATTGCAAATACGACGATCAAACGATAAATTCAATCTAGATTCGATTCTAAGAACACATACATACCTATCGCGGTAAAATTTGTATGATTGCAATGGATAATTCGGTCTTTAATTTATAATAAATAGGTACTTACTGCTTAGTACATTTTCAATGAGAGTTAGGGAATAGACAGTGCATATGTTTTTGCGCAAACACTTTGCAATTACGTGATTAATTAATAAGGTATGCCCTGGGCCCATGACTATACCGTGTCCATTTTGAATGAAGCATAAACGTAAACAAACCGCCCATACTTAACCTAAAATTCACTTTGTTGGCACGTCCTTTTATACGTAATTTTCATTACTTGTCGATTTTAGATTCAATAAAAATTGCTTTCAATTATATCTGAAACTCGACGCCAAGCAATTGAGATTTTGTTATTTGTGTCGCATTTTGTTTACTAACATGCTTCATTCAAAATGGATAAACCATAGTCTCAGTTGAGGTTCAGACCGGCTCAAAGTCTTATTGGAGGACATCATATAATTATATTCAATATACTACTCATATATTCGTATATATTCCAAAAGCAGCGTACTGGCAAGAAATCCAAACTCTCGGATGAGACTCTCGGGCTGATGGCAAAAAGACGGGAAACCACCCAAGCGACTTCTTCAGACAGGTCAGACCTGAACAAGCGAATTGCGAAGATGGTACGGCGCGACCTTCGGAGCTCCAACACACGCCTCATTGAAGAGATTGAAACCGAGGGTCCAAAGTATTCACTCAGCAGCTTGGCAGGAGCCACCTGACGAAGCTTAAAACGCACGATGGGAGGACCGTTTTGTCGAAGCTGGAGATATCCGCCGAGATAGAGGATTTCTATGGCCGATTATACGCTGCACATGCCCCTCGTCCCCAGCGAGTCGACCACGATTCAAGAGCCACCCTGACACGCCACTATACCGACGAACTGCCAGACATCAGTCAAGACGAGATTGTGCTAGCTCCGAGGCAGCTTAGAAATGGAAAAGCCCCCGGTGAGGACGGCATAACATCAGAGCTTTTAAAAGCCGGAGGAGCCCCTGTTATACAGGAACTACAGAAACTCTTCAACGCCGTCTTTCACAGTGGGAGAACTCCAAAGGCGTGGAGGGTGGTGCTCTTTTTTAAGAAGGGAGATAAAACCCTCCTTAAAAACTACAGACCCATCTCACTCCTGAGCCACGTCTATAAGCTGTTCTCACGAGTGATCACGAACCGTCTCGCCAGGAGACTCGACGAGTTCCAGCCACCTGAACAGGCCGGGTTTCGCGGAGGATATGGCACCATAGACCACATACACACAGTGAGGCAGATTATACAGAAGTCCGAAGAGTATAATCAGCCCCTGTGTCTGGCCTTTGTGGACTATGAGAAGGCCTTTGACTCTGTCGAAACCTGGGCTGTTCTGGAATCCTTACAGCGATGCCAAGTAGACTATCGTTATATCGAGGTGCTGCGATGTCTCTACGACGCCGCGACCATGAGTGTCCAAGTACAGGACCAGCAGTCCAAACCCATCCAACTGCGCAGAGGAGTGAGGCAGGGGGATGTTTTATCCCCGAAACTGTTCACGAGCGCCTTGGAAGATATGTTTAAGACACTGGACTGGAAAGGTAAGGGCATCAACATAAACGGCGATTACATCTCACACCTTCGATTCGCTGATGACATAGTCGTAATGGCGGAGTCGTTGGAGGAGCTACACCGGATGCTGGACGGCCTAGCTTTAGCCTCACGATGCATCGGTCTCGGCATGAATTTGGATAAAACCAAAATCATGATCAAATCATTGATCCGGGACCGGTCGTCGTACATGGCCACCCTCTCGAAATTGTTTCCGAGTACACTTACCTTGGACAAATTCTGCAGTTGGGTAAAAACAATTTTGAGAAGGAGGCCAAGAGGAGGATTCAGCTAGGCTGGGCAGCGTTTGGAAAGCTACGTCGAGTCTTCTCGTCATCCATACCGCAATGCTTGAAAACGAAAGTTTTCAATCAGTGCGTCCTACCCGTCATGACCTACGGAGCTGAGACGTGGACACTCACGATAGGGCTGGTCCACCAGTTTAAAGTCGCTCAGCGAGCTATGAAAAGAGCTATGCTCGGAGTCTCTCTGAAGGATAGAATTCGTAACGAATACATCCGGCAGAGAACCAAAGTTATCGACATAGCTCAAAGAATTAGCAAACTGAAGTGGCAGTGGGCCGGCCATATCTCGCGAAGAACCGATAACCGCTGGGGTAAACGAGTTCTGGAGTGGAGACCGCGACTCGGCAAACGTAGTGTAGGACGCCCTCCGGCCAGGTGGGATGACGATCTGCGAAAGACTGCAGGCAGATGCTGGATGCGTCAAGCTGAAGACAGGGCGCTATGGCGCTCATTAGAGGAGGCCTATGTCCAGCAGTGGACTAATATAGGCTGATGATGATGATGATGATGATATATATTCTGCTTCGCTACAGTATGAAAATATACGATTTTCATCACAGAATGAGTTTTTATTTTCTATGAATTTTAAGTTACGATTCAGCGAGGATACCAGTGTCATAGTAAAGCGATTTGTTAGCAGGATTGGGCCTCTGGTACCACGTGAATATTGTCGCGAGCTTGACCGCGATCATTTGCTTCTGCAAGTCATCTAATCATTTTAAAATTGACTATGATGACTCATGTTCAAAACACAGGTAGGTACAGCTACAACGTAGTTCCAAAAATAAAAGTGACTTAACTATATGTATGTAAATCTAACGTAAAACAGGGTGTTAACAAAATAACGCAAAATAGGACTCAGATAACAGTGGAAAGATTGAGCCATTCTAATTACTGATTTCTCCAATTCAAAGGGACAGAGGTCTATTCGGTTATCGCACAAACTAAACCTAAACCAGAGACGTTGTCGTCCTGTTAATTACCTAGATCGAAATATAACGGATGGCTTAATTTTTAGTGTCAAATTATTTTAGTTTTTATAAGTAATAGTGAAAAATTGGACATGTCTAAGGGTACAAAAAATAAAAAAACGATTTGACTCTGACTCTGAAAACCTTCGCAGGAAAGAACTGGAAAAGCCAAAAGCCAAACTGCCAAAAGGAGCCTATGCCTTTACCAAAAAGGGGATCCTGAACACAGCTTAGTTCAACGCCACAACAAACAAATCTGTTTTTTTAACTAAGGTGTCAAACAGCCATGCGGAACGTCTGATAGGAAATGGTTAATTTACCGCAGCCATGCCTAGGTCTGGTACATCAGGACATTAGTAACTACACGCGAGATGCCGACTTCTTCTTCAAATGTCTTAGAAGACCCTTGTAGAAGAACCCCATGATCAGGTCCTGAGGGAAAACCTCAGCGAGGAGCTCTTTCCACAACATGATATAAATTTTATTTATTTATTTTTTTAAGGAAAACCAGCAGCACATACATACAAATTAAAAATTAATCATCGAGACAGGAGGCTATTAAGAGGTTTTCACGGTTAAAAAAAATAATAATTACATGAAGAGTGTGAACAAGCTGAGTAAACACAAACAATGGAATACATTAAACAAAGCAGAAAATAAAATAATATATACAAACAATCAAACTTCATCATCATCACCTTGATGATGATGAATGAGTAACATAACAGGAATAAATTAAATTAAAAACTAAAAGAACATCATATCTCATGCCAAAATTGCATCGTCCTCACCGGAGGGTGAGAAAAAATCGGTGCTGAGCCGTCGCCTCACGGAGTTGACACTGGAGCAGAAGAGGTCTAAATCTATTTGTTTTGCAAGTTTATTAAATTGATCGCCTACTCGCCATAAATAGGAGTTCTGGCGATAGTTTGTACTAACTATTGGTGTATGAATGATCTCGTTAAATCTCATTATTTTACGGGGCACGTTAAGCGTTATTTTACTAAGGAGATCGGGGCAATTAATATGGTTATTAGTGATTTTGAGCAAGAAAAGCAGGTCACCAATTTCACGTCTCTTACTGAGCGGAAGAAGGTGAAATTTCCGGCAGAGGTCGACATAATTAGCAGAATTATACGGAACTTTAAGTCGAAAGCAAATGAATTTAATAAATTTAGATTGTATACGCTCGATTCTATTGATATATGTATCATAACGTGGGCTCCAGATTTGAGAAGCATATTCAAGTATACTGCGCACATATGTGCAAAATAAAATTTTGTATGTTTTACATCTACTAAAACTAACGGAGCTTCTCATTACAAAACCTAAAGCTTTAGATGCTTTAGCAATGATGGAGTCAATATGAGAGTCAAAGAGAAGTTTAGAATCGTGCAGCACGCCCAGATCTCTTGTAACCGTGCAATCCTGCAGCCTCTGACTTTTTAAGAGATAAATCGATTTGATCACAGATTTTTTACGAGTGAAGGTGATAGTTGAGCATTTGGAAGGATTGAGATCAAGTTTATTAATAGCACAGTATCCGTCAAGTCGATTTAAATCAGCCTGCAAGTCCAGCGCATCCAGAGGCGTATCAATAATTTTAAAAAATTTCATGTCATCAGCAAATGAAAGTAGGTGACTGTTGACAAAGCAAGATGAAATATCATTAATAAATATCAGGAAAAGCAAGGGACCGAGAAGCGATCCTTGAGGAACACCACTAGGAATAAGGACCCAGCTAGACATATAATTATTAACAACAACAGCCTGGGACCTATTGCAGATGTACGATGAAAACCAACGGAGGAGATTCCCTCTAATACCCATCCTAAATAGCTTTTGCAACAGAAGGCTATGGTCGATCCTATCAAAGGCGGTCAAAATTTTATTATATAGGTTCATGTACTATTTATAGGTACGGACATAAATAAATAAAACTTATAGGTCTTAAACTTAAACAATCTTAGACATCATAATTTCAAATTAATTATTTTGCATGTTTTTCAAACTTAAAGAATTTTTTGGATGACTTCTCTATTGTATTAGGTCTCATCAGTATACATATATATAAAGTTTTTAAATAAATAGGTACAAATTTCGAGGCGAGACGTGGGAGGCCCAGGATGAGATGGCGTGAGAAGCCCGAAGCAAATCTTCTATCGTGGTCTGTCGCAGCAATGGATCGCGACAAGACGAAGTAGAAAAGGAAGGCCTTTGCCCACCTGGGGCCTGATTCCACTAACACAATCGCCTCACTATGACAATATTATCGCGTAACAATCACCGCCATTGACACCTTTTGGTATTCTACTAACACGATCTTTTTTTGTTTATGCCATATCTATGACTATTATGATTATGATTATATGCCCCACCACATTATTGACACGCTATTATCAGTCATAGAGATTGTAATGTTATGGTAATAGAATACCCAATAAATCTCTATCTTAATCGTATGGCGCCATTATAGCATTTTGTTTAAAAATTAGTGGAATTAGGCCCCTGTTGGAGTGTAATGGTAAATAAAAATAACAATACGTATGCACTAACCTGTTCAGTTTCCTCTAACACGTCCGTTACGTCTGACAGCTCCATGTCGACCGCCGCGCGTTTTGGTTGCATCGCTTCTTTTAGCTTTCAGTCTGAAACCACAGAATAAATGCTAACTGATATACAGAATGAGAACTAAATACCTAAATTGCAATATCGCAAAAGGAAATTATTCATAGCAATTAGTGATTCGAGAGTTAGTGAAGTAAGTATAATTCTCACTGATAACAAAAGTACTACTTTCGCTGTTTACAACCTTATAACTTGATGTGGCTTAAGAGGTCTTTTACATGGACTTAAATCAACTTTGCTTTATTTCAACTATTAGTATAAGATTAAATTATACATAAAATATAGTTAAAAATCTATAGAACTAGGTTATTATGCAGTTCTACTTTGCACTGTAATGTATTAGCCAAAAGTCAGATCCACTTTGTCAGACTGGCAGCGAGTGGAGTGAATGTTGGATAACAATGCTGTATGCGTGAATTATCTTATACCATGTATTTTGAAATGTGAACTTGTTTTGCGTTGTTCCACTAAACTTTGTCTTGACATAATACACTTGTTTATTCAAACTTAGTTCCATGAGAATTGGTGAAGTAGTGTACAGGGTACCGTAAAACGGGGTGTCTTTGAGAACCGGGGTGACATTGATGATTACTCAAAATGTATGCTATTTTTTAATTTTCTCCGTAATACGAAACGCAATGAATATTTTTTTTTTGTGTTGGCAAGACTGACATTCTGGCGACCATTTCTCAAAGTGTCCGTGCTAGAAGGTGCCTGTGCATGAAGAAAATAATAATTTACTGTTGGTGGGGAAATAAGCAAGAAAATTCGACCTGCAGAACTTCAAATGTACAACCGTATGTATTTAATTTTTATTTATAGTAAATGCACAACGTTATTGTTTGTTTCTTTGTGAATGTAATTATTGCGATGTGATCTAGTTGCGGTCGCCATTTTGATTTTAATGAGTACTTTTGTATACCGGGGCTACATTGATATGCCCTAGGGGCGACATTGATAGCTATCAATCTCGCCCTAGTAATATTAAAATGTTTTATTTATCCAAGTAGTAGTATTCAATCTCGCCCCTAAAACTTTATTTGATTGTTTTTTAAAGTTACATTTCATTTGGCGCTAGAAAAAAAATATGAGCGTAAATTTTTGCGATGCGCGCGAACTACGAAACATTTGATTGACAGTATGATGTTAGGTAGCGTATAAAATGATGTCTTTATTCAATAAATTATGTGCGTGCATAATTAAACACCATTTTTTTAAACGAAAATATTATTTTTTTCCAGTTTCATCAATGTATCATGGTTAGAACTTATAAGAAGGCTGCAGGGACCCGAAATGCTTCTATACAACTTCAAATTCCATTTGGGACATTGTACAATAAATATAAAGGCATGCGTATGAAGCTATTGCTCTGTTTAAATGATTAAGACTGATTACCGATTAGCAAAATATGCTGAGGTAGGTAGGTAAACCTACCTATATGCTTTTTGAAATATTTTTTGTTGTAAGTTTTGAAGCTAGTGTTTAATGTTAGTAAGCTTGTTGCTCTGTTTTTACTGATTTGTGTTTAAATTGATGGCTGAATGAGGCTGATGTTGGTTGTTGATTGGATATATAAAGAATTGAAGTGTCGTATATTTCTTTAATAAAAAAGTTCATGATACCTATGCCTTTATTTATTTAATTAAATAATGTTTACTTACTATCAATTTCACCCCTTAGATCAAAGTAGCCCCAAAATAATTAAAAAAATCCTACTTCGAAAACGATAATTCTCAATTATTTTTTTTAAATTGGATTTTGTTCCTATTCGGGGTGTCTATCAATATTAGTTAAAAAAACAGGTGGTATCAAAGTAACCCCAAATGGATTATAAGTTTGATTACGCGGTTTTTATTTTTTTATGTCAAAAATTGAAAGTTTTTTTATTTTTTCTTCTTTTTATAATAAAGTATTTAGTATGTCCACCATTCTACTATTTTTTATAAATTTTTACATTTGAAAATAAAGATGTAGCAGACATTTTCATTTCAAAATTAATCAAAGTCACCCCGTTTTACGGTACCTCACATTGTCTTATTTTTTTTTGATAATCCAGAACTATCCTACAATTTTGCAATGCTTAGGTTACTGTTATAAAATAGTGAAACTTATTTCGTTTAATATAAATTAATCTAGCTCGAAAGTGTTTTCTTCTAGCTAAATGACACATATTCATCTCAACAGTTAAACTAGGTATTTTAAAACTAACTGCAACTTAGCCCTTATTTTGTGCCAAGACCTACCCTTATTTTACTTACCATAATAGATCTATAGTTAAATAAAGTAAACAAAGTAATATAACACATATTTATTGATTCCAAACTTATTATATGTAATTCAAACAGCTTTGTAAATATATCATATGTATTTACATTACTTGTTATATATAAAATATTTTACTGAAGTAGTAATTTAACGGTCTAGATTAGGTACAAAATGTATATACAAAAAAGTCAATCTTACAGTTCTACATTAATAGATTTTAAAATCATATCTATCTTGAGTACTAAACCAGATTCTCATACATAAGCTAAGAACAAACTTTTTTAGCAGGAGGTTCATAATTTTTATCACTTTGTGTGTCAAACAAAATGTCCTTTGTGAGTTTAAAGGTAACTCGCATCATGTCTTTCTTAGGAGAAACTCTCCTAACATTGAAAACATCAACAATATGCTTAGTCATGTCACACCCAAAGTTCTCGGACACTAAACTCTTAGCAGTGTTGATCGGATCGCTACCAACAAAACAATACACATACACAAGTATTTCACATTTTAACTCTTCTATTAGCTCTTTATTTTCTATCAAGCCTTTGAAGTACTTCAGAAACTCAACAGCCAATGCTGGGAGGTTCATGGTAACATGAATAACAGAACCTTCTTTTAATATTTCCTTTCCATTCAAATATCCTGTAAGGAAATCTTTGAAATTATTGACAATAAAGTCCTTTCCATCCAAATTGTATGTCTGAAGCTGCCCTTTTAATTTGTTTTTTGAAGCATTATGATTCAAATATTTGAAAGACTCCGGGTTCAAGTCATTTGCATAAACTGTGCATCCCATTTTAGCTGCAGGTAATGAGAATGGACCCACACCACAGAACAAATCAAATAGTACATCATTGGGTTTCAGAAAACCAAGTATTCTCCCATGTTCCATTCCCAGGCGAGAGTTCCAATACACCTTGGAGAAATCAAATTCAAAAACACACCTGTTCTCTTTCACAGTTACAATGTAATCCTTCTCTCCTGCTATGACCTCCATGCTGAAGTTACGGTATGTGTTGTCTATGATATCACTTTTGTTCACAACAGTCCGACAAGTCTTCACCTTGTCCAATAACACTTGACCGATTAGAAAACGGTAGTCCAGTAAATGTTCTCGTAAGTTGAGATGGATAATGTGGCCTATTTGAGTGAAACTACTCACGATGTCTTCATTCTCAGGGAGCACAGCTTTGAAAATCATGTTGGATGACCAGTTGTCATAGCCAAGTTTTAAATCCTTGTTGAAATAGTTTTGAGCTGCGAGCCCCAGTTTGATCAAGGAGGAGCGTGTTTTCATGTCAATATCCAACCAGCTTTTTGTCTTGTCAGGATCGAGATGGATATGCTTCTGGAAGTTCTCGTCACCAACGGCATCTTGAACTGGCTTGAAGTTTTCCAACTTGAGGAAGTAGGATTTGCACAATTTTGAGATTCCAGGCAAGTGATCTACTTTGACCTTTAGCACAGGAACTACGACCGTTTTCGAGAATTTTTCGCGTTCGAGCACTGTCATGCCGCGCACTCCAACAGGGCCCAGCACAGAGGCCTCTGGTGAAGACATTTGACTAAAAAATGCAAGAAAACTTCTATATTTCATAATTTTCGAGGAATGGTATAAATTTTTTAATCATAAAGTGAAGGTACTAACCTAGGCCAGAATTTTGCTTTGATCCTAGAAATCTACTGCTTGGTTTTTATCATATCACATGAACTTTTAATGGTGTTGAACTCAATTTTTCAGGTAAAATTATGAGAAACTGGAAAAAATAGAACAGAAGAGAAAATAGGTAAATCCAAAGGTAAATCCAATCCACGAGACGAATACAATGGATGGCCTAGTTCTTAAAGTCACTAAGTCCATTTTGACGTTTTTTGGGTAGGAGCGTTTTAGTGATAAAATGTATTTATTAAAGCTTAAATTGTTGTATAAAAATTTGGATTAAAATGAAAAACGTAGCTCTAAGGATACTGTTTAATATACTGAACTTAAAAATAGAATAACTTTTATAGGTTTTACACACATAATTTTTATATCAATGGACTTATCACAAAATCAATGGAGTTGGTTACTTTTTATCAAAATTCTTTGGATTTAGTGACATTTTTCAATAATCATCACTTTAGATACATTGATAATCAAATCTGTTTTATCTTTAAAATTGCTTATAATTAAGGAAATGCTTATAAAACTTATAGTCATAATGTGTTTCTTAGTATTTTCTTTTATTTTCAAATTTTTCTTCCATGTCTCTGGCTTGGAAGCCCTTTTTTTTCCTTTTCTATTAAGTGCTTCTGGATCTTCTATATTTTCATTCACAACTATTTCTTCTTCCAAATAAAATTCTCCAGTACTTTCATTAAGCAATACATCTCTTGTTGTTGTTCCTTCTATCATTTCTAAAGTTGTGTTGTCCATATTGTTTTCACCCTCAAAATCGCAATTTGTAGCATCACTATCAACTTCTTTATCCAATATCATTTCCCCCGTTTGTTCATCTAATCTTAATGACTTTTTACTATTTTGTCTAATGGAATTGTTGCCTTTTTTTGGTTATGTGCCAGCCTGCAAACTAATCAAAACTTTAAATGCATAAAACTTCTTGTGTATTTGCACAAAAATTCAAGAAAGTGTATTTGAGGGTAGATAATAACCGGTAACCGGTAACGGGCTTAATTTAATGCTAATTGGCATTTAATTAAGCCCGTTACCGGTTTAGTGTCTGTTATGTTGAAGGAACTAGAACTAGTTCTACATTAAAAATTAAATTAAAAATATCTATCTATGTAGTGTATTGTATTATGTATATCAGTTATCTAGTACCCATAACACAAGCTCTGCTTAACTTGGGGCTAGATAATGCTGTGTGAATTGTCCAGCATTATTTATTTATTATTATTTATTTATTAACTTCTCTTGAAAACATTTTTAATATGAGCAACGTGTAAAATACTTAGGTACTTACCTCGTCTCTGCGTGAACATCGACCTGGATGCGTATGCCGCAATGTTTCCGGGGTGTATTTTCTCCATCAGGTGTCCATTCACTGCCAGATGAATTATATGGGTCATCTTCATCGGAATTAAATAACCCACAATCATTAATAAGCCTGTAAAAAAACAATTTTTGATAGCAATAGTGCAAATGATAGAAATAGAACAATTTTTTTATGGAAAACTGCTTACTGTTGAAGTTTATCCTCGTTCATGGTAAATATACTCGAATTAAGCACATTTAAAACCACTTTTCACCTTTTTTTTGATCAATTGATTAAAAACACTTGTCGCACAAAGTTTTTGCCGTAACGAATTTAAACTGTGAAAAAAAACGGTCCCTGGTGTAGCCAGGACATGGACTAAAAATTGAAGGACTTAGTTACTTTTAAATGAAAAATAAGTAACTTAGTTACTTTTTGCTCGAATGTACGCTCTGATTTGTACTTCGTTACTTTAAGAACTGAACTGAATGGAGTTAGGGACTTTAGGCATTGGGAAAAACACACTTAGAGGTATTTTAGAGAAAAAAGAGTCAGACCCGAAGATAGAGGAAAAAAAGTAGAATATTTTGAACTGGTAATGTAAAAATGGCAAAATTTGGACTTAGTGACTTTAAGAACTAGGCCATCCTAACTGCTGTCTGTCTGTCAGTGTGTTTTCTGTCAGTGTCAATGTCAAATGTCACAGAAATTAAAAGCGTTTCATTTGGCGCAGAATATTTTCTGGATATTCCTTACGAAGTTCTATGTTTAGTTTGGGTTAAAATATGTGGTTCGTGGAATAGCTCGCTGAGCGACTTTGAGCTGGTGGACCAACCCTATCGTGAGTGTCCACGTCTCAGCTCCAGGTATGTCATGAGGAGTAAGACGCACTCGTCAGTAGGTCATGAGGAGTAAGACGCACTGATTGAAAACTTTCGTCTTCAAACATACCGCAATATGGATGACGAGAAGAATCGACGTAGTTTTCCAAACGCTGCTGTCCACAACCGATGGGGTAAATGAGTTCTTGAGCGGAGACCGCGACTCGGCAAACGTAGTGTAGGGCGCCCTCCAGGTTAAAATATCACTTATAATCGCCAAATGTGCCATTTTCTCGTTTAAAATCACTCTGTAAATCACTAATAATCCTCGCACAATCTCTAAAAAGTTAACTTTTGGGAACTGTGAAATTTCTATCGCAAACTCGATTCCATTCTCGATACAAAACGTCAAAATCGCATCAAGAGTGCCAAAAAAGTTCATAGTTTCGAGAAGAGTCGATTTCATTTAGTTCCATAAAATTCCACCGATTTCGATTCCAATCGTGCGCTAGTTGCTCGGTCAAGAGTACCAAATTGCACGATTTCGATCCCAATTTCAAATTACGATTGGAATCGAGTCTCAAGAGTTGGCCGGCAGGTGTGATGACGATCTGCGAAAGACTGCAGGCAGATGCTGATGCGTCAAGCTGAAGACAGGGCGCTATGGCGCTCATTAGGGGAGGCCTATGTCAATAATGACTGATGATGATGTAATATAGCCTGATGATGATGATGAAATTAAGTGACCCATAGCTTATTCTTAAAACAACGCAATAGCCTTTCGAAAATAATCTTGAAACCAATATGAAACTATTTAATTAAATTACCCGCCGCCGCCAGATGCGCCACAGCAAAAAAAGACGTGTGGCACTCGGGGACTGCCGCGGTAAAGCTATTGCATAGTGTTTGGTTATTTTCGTTACGGAATTTCTGGATTCGGTCTCCATGCTCAAGGCCCGCGATATAAGCTATGCAATAGCTTAAAAATAACAGGGCGTCGTCGGAGCGGCGCGTAAGAATAGACCCCTCCAACTGGCTAGTACTATTATAAACTCTATGCCTCCAACTCATCCCATGGATGAAGTAAAAGGCGACCAAGGATACCTCAGAGGAAGGGCGGAAGCCAAGTGTGGTTCGGTGTGGAGTCAGAGCCAATTTCCAGTTTTGTGACTAAATCGTCACAAAACTTTAAAGTGTAACGCAGTCTCCGTATGCAGGTGCTTACGAAGACGCGCATTATACTCTAATCTAGTTCGTAGGTCTCAAGACCTTTTATGTTTATAGGCCTCTCTAGATAATAGAAATAGATCTAGCTAGTCGGTATTCGCTTAGTACCCTGCTCCCAGGCCCAGGACGACGTTGTCTTGCCAAATCGATTTCATCATCATCATCATCATCAGCCTATACTAGTCCACAGCTGGACATAGGCCTCCCCTATGAGCGCCATAGCGCCCTGTCTTCAGCTTGACGCATCCAGCATCTTCCTGCAGTCTTTCGTCATCCCACCTGGCCGGAGGGCGTCCTATATTACGTTTTCCGAGTCGCGGTCTCCACTCAAGAACTCGTTTACCCCAGCGGTTATCGGTTCTTCGCGAAATATTGCCGGCCCACTGCCACTTCAGCTTGCTTATTCTTTGAGCTTTTTTTTTCTTTCAAATCGATTTACCACGTGTAAATAAATCGGTTTGGCGAGACAATGACGAGCGAACGTCGCGCGGGGTAGGCGAGAAGGATAGGCAGGCGAAGCCGCGGAATGGCCAGCCCGCACGCAATTTCACTGGTCATTATTTATCTATACATTTGTGTTTTGCTTTAAAATAATACTCTCATCTCTAAATAAAAAAAATATCGTCTAAAGTATAAAATCAAAAAATCGTCGTAGATACTGCCGAGAGCGAATATACTCTTTCCGTGAAGATCTGACCAATCGCGTTCAGTGGCAAATCGTAGTTTGCTACGTTTCGGCACTGTTTTCGTTACAAAAGCTACCTAGGGTGCACAGACGGTTTCAATTAAGCAACAAAGTTGTATAAACGAAGACACGCTGACGACCACGGCTTCGCTCGGGAATCTCGTTTTCTTGTAGGTAACGGTGTTGGCGAAGTTTTTTAATTTAAATTTGAATCTCGTAGACAATGCTGCTTTAGCCAACTCACCTACCAACATTAGGAATGTAGATTGAACGCAAAGTTTATTTGTCTAAACTTTTTACTCTACCTACCTACTTGGACAGGTAAGGTTCATGAATACTAACCTAATTGAGGATGCACCTACCTAGGTAGGTTAGGTAGGTACCTAGTACATTTAAGAATAATGTTATGGTAAGTTAATTTGGAGTATGATCGGAGGAGGAGTGAAAGTCTGATATTTAAATAACAAAGCCATGGGTTCTGACGCATAATGATGACCAAAAATTCAGAATTATCATTCCCAACATTATCTACGACCTAAGAAAAACATATCGAGCACAGATCCCGACGGGTTTAAAGAAAGTTAATACCTACCTATGTAAGATTAGAATAAGTTTTTAGAAAAAAACAAAAACAACAAAATCTTTTTCTTCTAATACAAATATCATAATAGCATATATTGGCAATGAGAGCCCAAAATAAGTGTCTAATGTAGGTAGGTACCTACTGTTAACGCAATAAATAATTTATAAGTTTGTTTTAATTTAATTCTGTGTCTACGAATTTATCAGTGTTGACAGGGCCCTTGAGTCATAAGTTTTGTATTATATACTTTAAGTCTGTACTTTACCTATTGTGGGTTGTTTGTAGTAAAAGATGTGACGTACGTTGAACTGAGTCTATTAATTACACAAGAGACAAGGTATGAAATTACAATAGAATGCTTATCTTTAATCCTTAATTAGGATATGACTACTCAAATGGGGCTCTCTGAAGTGACTTTAATATAATCTGTAACCCATTACTAGGATAGGTGTTCTCTGGGAGAGCTTGGTGGAATGACTGGAGAGACGCGGCTTAGCTAGGTACTGAAAAAGCTGAATAAGCGAAACGCGTTTGCGCCGCGTACTGCTAGCTGAGCTGTGTCACTACATAAGTTACGTTTCGTTTCGTGACACTTAACATTTTTACAAATTTCGTTGACATTTTGTGCTGCAAAAGTTATCTTGCTTTTTTCAATGTTCGTGTTTTCGGGGTCGAACTTCGGCGGCAAATTTATGCTAGCTAACCTTAACTTAACTTATTCTTTTAGTATGAACCAAAACTACAAGATAGTATTACCATAACAAAATAGACTTCCAGTTTTGTCTTAGCCAGGATTCTGTGAAGGGGGGCAGACGAAGAAAAACAAAAAATATAGGTAACTACCTAAAAAATGTATATAAGATCTTTACGATTAACAACAAATCGATGAACAACCCTGCCCTACAGAATCTACGGCGATGGAAGCGCACCGCTAGGCTTCCTAGATCCCATTGTCAGAAGTGAACCAAATTAAAATGGGACCACATGGGAAGATGGGAAGCACCAGCTTTCATATAAAAAATGAATCAAGAAAATCGGACCACCCAGTCAAAAGTTCTGAAGTAACAAACATCTAAAAAAAAATACAGTCGAATTGAGAACCCCCTCCTTTTTTTGAAGTCCGTTTATAAATACTTTGAACAGCGCCATCTGTTAGCCTGCGGCGACACTTCTCTACTACAGTGTAAGGTTATCTCAACTGACGCTATGGGTTCTGTGTTGCTCCCGGAACTAGCGACATCTTCTTTCAACTTAGTGAACTTAACGTGATTTAAACAGATAGCTATAACATTGAACTTTTGAAGGCTCATCTAAGTAGGCTAGCTTACAATGTAGTACCACTCTAAAATTACAGTAATGCAAGCGTGTCACGTCACCACGGTCACGCGAGGCTGATCTGACATGTTAGATCAGCATCACGTGACCTTGACGCGAGTTAGGTTAGAAGAAGTTTTCACTTCAAAAAATACTAGAATCCGAATCTAAATCTTTGATTACATTCGGACGAGTAAAGTGGATAACTCTCCGCGGGCCAGTTTTAGATTCGCACTAGAAGTAGATACCCTAACCATATTGAGCAGCTTCTATAGGTACCGACATTGTATCTCTAGATCTATTTTAACCAAGGTATTTACGTGCTATCGTTGTTATTTGTCTTTTATCTGATATTTAGGTACGCAACTAAGATCTACCTAAACACGTATCTTAGTACCAACTTCCTTCCTACCCTATCTCGAGAATTACCTCGGAATATGATAAGAAGCTCTCACGCCAATAAAATATGAATAAAATAGTCGCGAGCGAAATTAAAGTCCCTGAAATGGGTGCTTATGGGAACAAAGGCTGGTATTACCTGAAATAAGTTGGTTGGTTATAGTATCTAGGCGCCTGCTTCAGTTTCATTGGTATAGTGAGGGTATAGTAAACTAAATAGACTAAAGTAGATCTCTGGAGATCTAATACAATAAGCTGTTATAGCGCATACACGAGCAAATATGACAGCGACACCTATTTTATCACATTATTACGTTTAACACAGTAAATTTTAATAATCCCTCGTATGTATTATAAGCTATTTTTAATACCCCTGTAATAGTTTTATCTTATATAGTTTAGGAAGAGATGCGAAAATAGAGTGGGTGGCCAAAAAGCGCAACTTCGTATCGCTGCCTAAGCTTTTCAAAATTAAACTATTACAGACGCATTATAAATAATAATAAATATAGATACTACGATGGATTTTGAAAACTTCCTGTGTTTAACGTAATAATAAGATAAATAGCCGGGGGCGACGGCTATCGTCGACTGCAAACGGCATCAGTCTGCTGCAGTCAACTGCACTCGAGCCTTGCAGTCGGCGGCAACTGATATCCGTGTATTTAGACGCGCAGTCTGTGTATAAGAGCGCGTTGCTAGAGGTAAAGTCGTCAGTACAATATTTAACCTTAAATTAAATTAAGGGTAGGGTAGATACTTGAATGTCTATTATTATAAGTATTCTTTTCCTTATACGTATCAATATTTTGTGTAGGTGGTAGGTAAATTGGCCGAGATTGCGTTATATGTGATACAGAATTTTTGCGAATATCATTCTCAATAACTTACGAACACAATCTGGATGGCTTCTCTAATAAAATATAGATATAAAGAAATGTAGGCACGTAAAGGAACATACTGACATATATGTATACAATTTTTGATAACTTGTTTTTTGTTTTTCTAAATGTTTAGTAATATTTTATTTTAATACTAGCTGCGCCCCGCGGCTTCGCACGCGTTGTTCCTATGGAAAAAACATTAAAAGGTTATTTTCATCCCACGGGAACAGATTTATGGGATAAAAAGTAGCCTATGTTTTATTCCAGGATTAGAATTATCTGTATGCAAAATTTCAGCCTGATCCGTCCAGTAGTTTTGGCGTGTAGAAGTAACAAACATCCATCCATACATCCATACAAACTTTCGCCTTTATAATATTAGTGTGATTAATACGATAAGACGATAAGACTATGGTATTCTATTGCATTGGAATTTGGAAGTACCCGTTAGGCTAGATGTATACATATACATGTTTAAATAAAATAAAATAAATATGTACACTTTTATGTATAAGCCAACTTGTATTTCTGAATGTTTGATAATATTTTAATTTCAATAGGTTAAGTGGATTAGAGTGAAACAAAACACGTAAAACCCAATTTTAAAAGTAAAATATATCCTTGTTGGCATCACACACGAATCACACTAATAGTATAGAAGTGAAATAAATAAATAATGCTGGGCAATTCACAAAGCATTATCTAGCCCCAAGCTAAGCAGAGCTTGTGTTATGGGTATTAAACTGATATACATAATACAATACACTGCAAAGATAAATATATTTTATTATACAATGAAATCATCCAGAAAGTCCTGAACAAATGTCTGCAGATCGTACACACATTTGTCCCGAAGCGGGAATCGAACCCGCAACCTCCTGCGTCGCAGGCAGACCTTCGCCCACCGCGCCACAGAGGTCGTATAGAAGTGAAAGTTTGGAAGCTTAGACGTATGGATGGATAGAAGTTTGTTACCCAATGATATTAGTAAAAGATCATTGTTGTTAACTTCATGCCAAAAGTACTGAACGCATCGAACTGAAATTTTGCACACCGCTTAAAATGAAGTTACTTTTTAGAACTATAAAACGTTTCCATAGAAAATACGCGTGCGAAACCGCGGGAAGAACTAGTTAAACAATAAAATCGCATTACATAAAAGAAAAAACCTGAAACAATAAATCCGATAGTAAACTTCGATGCGTAAAACACCCAGTCACGAGCACATCAAGAAAGCATAAGCCAAATCACATAGATAAACAATAAAACACATCATTTCCAACGTGCGGAACTGCCTTTATGATAAAGACGTCACCCATCAAAGCAGAATGTTCAATTCCATCAGTTATCCTGTAGGATCGAGCTTATTTGACACAGCAATGCTGGAGGATCGAATCAGAAGGAACAATGATAATTTTGATAAATTCCCAACCACCCCATTAACTGGTGGATAGGAATAAAAATTCCCATCTGTCCCATTAATTAAATAAAAGTATTTTCATCCCATTGATGTCTTGAGTAAACCACTTACGTTAAATAATAGAAATATTGAAACTCTCTATTCATATTCCTGTATTCATTAACCGACTTCAAAATAAGGAGGAGGTTCTCAATTCGACTATTTTTCTATATTTGTTAGCTCAGAGCTTTTGAGTGGGTGGTCCAATTATTCTTTTTTTATTTGAAAGCTGGTGCTTCTCACAATGCATGGTCCCATTTAATTTGGTCCAGTTCTGACAATGGGATCCGTTTTAAGTCGGAAGTCGGTTTATAGGTTATATAAAAAAATCAATTATTTATTAATTTTTTTAATAAGAAGAAACATTTCGTAGCATCCGCTACGCTGCGTAGACATTGTAGCAACGGATTGGTAAAGTTTTGTAGGAATGCGTAGAGCTTCTACGTGTCGCGTAGGCCACGCGCTACGACGTAGCAGATAAATCTTCATAGACTTTCGTTAAGAACATTATTCAAATAATAGAGTCAGATAGAGTCTGTTCGAAAAGAGAATAATCGTGTGAATTGAGGGCGCGTGTGTGCAACAATTAACAACTTTTGTTGCGTTGACAACACTGCTCTGTCATTGCAGTACGACTAAAAGTATTATAGTTCACCCTAACGCCACGACTCTTCTCTTTTTGAACAGACTCTAGCGCCGAAACGGATTAAAAA
This sequence comes from Eupithecia tripunctaria, assembly GCA_955876795.1. Lineage (NCBI taxonomy): Eukaryota > Metazoa > Arthropoda > Insecta > Lepidoptera > Geometridae > Eupithecia > Eupithecia tripunctaria. The sequence goes on from OY041604.1 coordinate 4,032,529, forward strand.
CTAAATCAATATCAGGATTTAGTTTTTTCGTTTTGAAAGGTGACTTCATCGAGCGTGTTACGAGCTATTTTTGAGTGAATAGAAATATTTTTCAACATAATAACCTTACAATTTCCTGTCCACGTTGACGAATCACATCCATGGCAAGTTACGTTTGAATTATTTACTGTACAAGCGACAGTATGCCTCGAAATCTGCCTACCTCTACAATGCTATAAACAAAATCCTAAAAATATATCCTATGAATAATTATGAATGCAAAAAATCCCTAAATAAATGGCTATTATCACTGGGCGACGAGGAAGCTGAAAAACTTTTTGATATTATATTGTTTCGTAACATACAAACAAACTGAACACACAAGGTACACGCACTTGCACACAACACATACACACTCACAGACGTGCACACAACATAAACATACACAAACACAACCATACACACACGCACATACACTACACGGCAACTTGCCGTTCGACTATTTGCTAATATCATTCATTCTCAATAACTTAGGAACACAATCTCGATCTTTGATGGAAAGTGAACGTGCCGAAATTGCCGTCCGACTATTTGAGACATGCAGTTAGAGTATAAGAGTCCTAAACGAGTCAAGGCTGTCATGACTTGAGGAGACTTGCCAACAGTCATAACATTTGCAACAACAAGTCCGCACATGGCTTGTCACAGTGGTCACCGATGAGACTGCCGGCCGTCGCCGGATTCGACTAGTAGGAAGTCTTTCTAGCCGAATTTCGGTGATATCATCATATTGTGCTGATGAAGTAATGGTATGCTAAAGTTTTGCTACTGTTGGTCCCGTTACCGCTCGTCAGCGGCACCGCAGCAACCGCGCCGTTAACGCGTGTGTAATGGTGTTTTTATGATTTCTCTCGACTGCCGCCCCCGTTGTTTCTGTGAGATTTATTTACACGGATGTGAGGTGTTTAAACGGAATTGGGAAAAGGGAAATCGCGGGGGATTTTTTATGATTTAATTCTGTTTTACGGAGTTTAATCTAGGGCTGTTTAGATGGTCGGTATGGGTAAGACAATATTCAACATTTATTGGGTACTTTTACAAAATAGAACCAAGAATATTTTAACTTATTAGGTACTTACCTAGGCAAATTAATTTGAAGTTCAATGTATAATAAATTTATATTTTTTTAAACATGTATGTAAGTAGGTAGGTACATCCTAACGGCTGTAGCCTAACGGGCACATCTAATGCAATAGAGTGCCTACTTCTTCGACACATTAATATTGAAATTAAAATATTATCAAACATTCAGAAATACAAGTTGGCTTATACATAAAAGTGTACATATTTATTTTATTTTATTTAAACATGTATATGTATACATCTAGCCTAACGGGTACTTCCAAATTCCAATGCAATAGAATACCATAGTCTTATCGTATTAATCACACTAATATTATAAAGGCGAAAGTTTGTATGGATGTATGGATGGATGTTTGTTACTTCTACACGCCAAAACTACTGGACGGATCAGGCTGAAATTTTGCATACAGATAATTCTAATCCTGGAATAAAACATAGGCTACTTTTTATCCCATAAATCTGTTCCCGTGGGATGAAAATAACCTTTTAATGTTTTTTCCATAGGAACAACGCGTGCGAAGTAGTATAGTATTAAAATAAAATATTACTAAACATTTAGAAAAACAAAAAACAAGTTATCAAAAATTATATACATATATGTCAGTATGTTCATTTATGATAGAATAAAGTGAAAATTTCGATTTGCACTTAATCGGAACTATCGTAAAACCGTTTGATCCTAAAAGTCATTAATACGCCGTTAATTTCCTAAATGCGGAGTAGGTTGTTATAATGAAGTTGTTGTTATACAGATGGCAAAAATTAAGAGTCATAAAATCATTTTTCCCGCCATACCGCATGTGGGACGGTGGAAACTCATCGCACCATTTGTACACCAACTGGCTTCGGCAAATGTTTGCCGAGCGCGATATTGCCAGCCACATGACGCTTTTTGCACTCTACGAAAAGAAAATAACATTGTTTCGCAGTAGGGTTGCTACCTATAAATAGTAGTAGTTAGTAGTTTTACCCCCCAAATACTCAAACGCAACTCAGAGTCAGAGTCAAATCGTTTATTTCTTTAGACTTACAAAATAAGCACTTAGACAAGTCAAATTTGAATTTTAATTTTCGATTTGAATTTAATATTTTAATTTGAATTTTAAATATGACTGAATAAGCTTTCAGAATACCAGCCAGAATTAAAGGAAATAAATAATAAGCTTTCAGAATTCAGAATAATAGAAATTATCAGCGTACGAACGATCGGCTGTTCAAGCCGATGGTTCGTACCACGCTGATAATTTCTATTCAATGATCAAAAAGATGTAATCTCTTGCTGTAAATGGATATCTTTTTTGCGGCAGTATCAATATCAATACCTATCAATTTCCATTGAGTGAGACCAGAGATTTTGATCATTGATTACTTTGATTAGTTAATCAACCTACTAACAACCGGCTGGGTGTAACCAAAAAATATATAACGTACAGTTAGTGAGCTCTGATAGTATTCATTAAATTAATCGATAGTGAGTGACGAGCTTTGCAGCGCCATGGATAAGGTCCGATTCAAAAATAATTAATTTACGATAAATAGGTAGGTACTAAGTGAGCGACTGACTGGGAGTGACGAGAAATAAGCTGAACAGCAACTTACAAATAAATTTTGTGTCAACATTATGGCTCTGAGTGATGACACACACTTTCAGTCACAGAGTCGCCACGAACCCGCCCCCCCGCTCCGCAGGAGTTGGGTGGGTTTCGTTAGGAGTAAGTTAATTTTCAGGGACCCTCTCGTTTCGCGGGGGTGGGACGCCTGCAAGTCAGATCAACTCAAGGTCGAATTGCTGTAGTCGAATTGTTTTTAGTCGATAAGTTCTTAGTCGTATTGTGTTTGCCCTCTCTGTATTTCTAGTCGCTCACTTAGTTATTTACGCACGACTAGATTTTGATACGATCGTTTTATTATTCCCCTTTATTTCTTAGTACGAGTATATCATGTTTTGATACTACCTACGCTACTGCCTAAAAACCTGCACGGCCTCGTGATTGAACTCTCAAACCGACTGTTTGGAATCATGTCCTGTGCGCAGATAACTTTCATCTCGAATTGCGGGTATTAGTGCTTTGCTTCCGAGCGAGAGCGTGAAGAAAAAACGAACGAGACATTGAAATTGAAAATCGGAAAGGTTTAATACTTTCAGCTTCGATGTCCCTAGTTTTTATGAGACTGGGTGGTCTGTTAAATGACACTTGAAGTGCTTGGTGAATAGTATATGATACGTTTGACTGAAACTTAATGACATCCTCAACCTCAACAGCCTGTATTGGGTCCACTGCTGGACGCAGGCCTCCTCCCTCATAAGCGCCTTATTGATGTTTATCTCATTGGGAGGCCTATAATCCCACGCTGGGCATGCGGGTTGGGCATCGTAGTTCAGTGGAAGATTGGTTGTGTAGGGGTGCTGCTGCCCGCCCCCCGGTGGATATCCCTTAGCCTCTTACGATACCCACGGGAAGATTTGGGGTGGTGCAAATCCTAAGCCAGCACCACACAGCTATTCTCATCATTATCATCATTTTATCAGGTTTGAGTAATTATTTGTTCTGGGTGTACTGGAGGTATTTTTAATGTATGATAAAAATATCTATCTAGGTACGTGTACCTATTGTAGATTCGTATGTTATCCTGTACTGTACCCAAAGCTCTGCTTCGCTTTAGACTTGATAATGCTAAAAAAGAAAGGCAATCAAAAATTGGCGATTAAAGCTAGTTAGTTAAAGCTGGAAATTCTGGGGCAATGTAGTCATGAAGCAGAAGGGTTTTCATTCCGAACAATAGAATAAAATTCAAGACGAAGGTAGGTACCTATCTATTTTTACCCGACTACCGACAGAGGAGGGTAATTGATAATTACCTACTGCTCCTTGATTTGTACAACTTAGCTCTACATTAGCATTAGTCTATGTATCCTGAAAAGTGTAGGGGGCATTTTGGAAGAAATTTGTGAAATTATTTATTCTATATTATGAGTCTTAGTGGTGCGGTGGGCGAAGGTCCGCCTGCGACGCAGGAGGTTGCAGTTTCGATTCCCGCGTCGGGACAAATGTATGCACGATCTGCAGATATTTGTTCAGTGCGTTCTGGATGTTTTCTTTGTATAACAAAAAAATATATATGTATGTAGTATATTGTATTAAGTATATTCGTTTTCTAGTACCCATAACACAAGCTCTGCTTATCTTGGGGCTAGATAATGCTGTGTGAATTGACCAAATATTATTTAATATATTATTATTATCATCGCATACATCGTCAACCAAATCATCACTTTCCATCAGATGATATTGTGGTCAAACGATGGTCATTCGTAATTTAAACAGTGATTACGAAAAATAACCAACGCCCGACTAACCTACTTACTGTCTGTCTCCACACCGTACACGATTTTTCACACTAGTGGGAAGGTAAGCCAACTCAAGAATATAAGGCGTAACTGGAATCTATTTAGAATTTAGGTATTTCGCGCAAATTCACTTTCTGTAGTCAGAGCCAACGATCCCTGGAGAGCGGCTGCCGCTTTAAAGGTCTTTTGGTTACCAAATTCATTTAGAATTTTGCGTAGCAGTATACTAGACTCTAGAGTGTATATTCCCCTGTATCTTATACCTTGTAGGCACCGTTTTAGTACGTGATGCTAAGGCGATGCTTAGGCTTATCCGAAAATCAGTATATTTTGCTTTACTTACGCGCTCTATGGTGGCTCTAAGTGGCAATTTCGGCAAACCCTTCGCGGTATGCCATGCAATTGCCACTAACACCTTGTGGCACTTTTACACTATTGTATACTAGCTGCGCCCACGGCATCGTACGCGTTGGTCATATGGAAACGTTTAAAGGTTATTTCTATCCCACGGGAACTATGGGATACAAAGTAGCCATGTTTGATTCCATGATTAATAATAATAATGTTGGACAATTCACACAGCATTATCTAACCCCAACCAAGCTAAGCAGAGCTTAGGATTTATTTTTCATTAGGATTACCTGTAGGTACGCAAAATTACAGCCCGATCCGTTCAGTAGTTTTGGCGTGAAGAGATAACAAACATCCATCGATCCAATACATCCATACAAACTTATTTATAATACTAGTGTGATTTTAGTAAATCGCATTCACTGCCCAGCCTTGGAAGTGCGACTCTCCGTCGCACCACTGTGCCGCAGCATCTACGTCTTGGGCTATGCAATGGCTAATTTGAGAACACAGACGCAGTAACATCAGAGGAGTCAAACCATGAAATTAAGCGAATCTTGACCGAAGTTACCCTTTTTGAGCCGTTAGGGTATCCATCCCTACGGCTCAAATAGGTAACTTTTTTAGGGTATTCCACCCTTGGTCCTTGGGGTCCTCGGGCACACACAATTTATAAAGATCTTTCTTACCTAACTTCCTAATCCTCAAACGAATTAGCATTGCGATTCGATGTGGCAATGCTGCTGGTATTCTGGGCACAGCCTTCTGGTAACAGCCTATCAAGAAAGCCTATTACTCCATAGATGATTACATTGATGATGTTAATGCTTGGCCGGATGTCGCCCAGGTCCACACCGACAATAGTATGTAAGAACATAAATTAGTTGTGTTAGGCTTAGATATGCAAAGATTGTATTAGTTGATAAGCGATAAACTTGCGAGTGGTTTCTTTTCCATTTCTTCCGCTAGTGGACAAAAACTTGAAGTGAATTAGAGTCAATTACATCTTATTTCTTATTTGATAGTAATTACTATTTATCAATCTGTTTATATATAGTAAAAATGTATTTGTCTAAGTGCTTATTTTGTTAGTTTAAAGGAATAAACGTTCTGACTCTGACTGTACAAATGGTAGATTCTTAAAAAAATTATATAGGAGTAGGAAAATATTAGTCGTAATTTGGCGTTTTGTTGTTTTATTTTGGTTTTTAGTATCTTGTATTTTTTTGTGATCTTGTTCCAAATCTGAAAATGTACATGGTGTGATTCAGTTCTTCATTCAATTTAAAATAGGTGTTTTAGTTTTGAGGTGACCTACAATGCACTTTAAACCAGAGGTCTTCTTATAACAGCAAATCAATCAGTCTTCTTATAACAGCACTATTACTTAATAGATCAGTCCTTTTACTTTTCTCAGTAATGCCCGCAATCAGTTTCAAAGAGAGCAATTCCTTCACCGTCGCCAATAAGCGTTGTTGGTTGAGCCTAAGAAAATAAGGGGCTGACTGAATCTGGGGCTGTGTAAGCAGATGAACGTGGTAGCCTCAAGGGTTGACTGAATAACATCAGCAGCTTTGATGTATTACGTAGCTCCACCTATATCGTATCTATTTTGAATTGAGCATAAACATAAACAAACCGCCTATACTTAACCTAAAATTCACTTTGTTGGCGCGGGCTTTTATACGTAATTTACATTACTTGTCGATTTTAGATCCTCCCTTCAATAAAAATTGCTTACAATTATATCTGAAACTCGACGCCAAGCAAGTGAGATTTTGTTATTTGTGTCGTACTTTGTTTACTAACATGCTTCATTCATAATGGATAAACCATAGCTAGCTACACGCGCGCGGCTGTGCTTGTTATTGTCTTCAGTAATAAAGTTAGGATATACTGTTCTGTGGTAATAAACTAGTATGCACCGGCGACTGGTTCTTTCCATTAGCTCCATACATTTCAAGCTTGTGATCTCCTACTGTTAGCACGAGACAAAAACTCCTCTGATGCGATAGATTCTGAGATAGGAACCCCTATAAATACAGGGTGTTTGGTACATGGACCGACAGGATTTTTTGGGAGGTGGGGGGGGGGGGGGGGGTCACGTGTTATTTTTCCCCGATACACCCGATGTCCGAAGTGTCACGGTAGTTTAGATATGCTATTTTTTAGTTTTTTTTTAAATCACCCGAAATCTTGTCTTTAAATCGTCATAACTTTTTTGTGTGTGGTTATTATACCACAAAATAAAGTATGCTTGTATTCTACGATGTTTTCCTATTCTAAATAAATCATTACTTGTTACAATTAATATCCACAAAAAAACTTCTGAGCTTTCAAAGTGGTAAATCGGCGTAAATGTTATGAAAAGTGACAACTTCTAAATTCATTGAAAAAAAAACTAAAAGTCATTTTGAAATTAGCTTTCTTTTAAAAAGTTATTTAGTTATAACCATTTCTAACGATATGCTACATGGCAGAAATACTACATCAGGGGTCGACCTAAGTGATACTTTGTTGCTAGGGTCAAGATAAAGAAAATACCCTCCAAAAAATCCTGTCGGTCCATGTACCAAACACCCTGTAGATATTTGTTAGGACAAACAAAGATACAATTTTGGTAACATAAATAGGTAGGTATAAGTACTTTCGTTTGACCACAATCTCACCTGATGGAAAGTGACTTTGTCGTCGAGGATGTACAGGAAGTTCTGTATTTCCTTTTGAAAAGTACACAGTTTTGTATCATAACGAAAATAAAAATTTTAAACATTTGTATGTTTAAAAATTTAACAATTGCAAAACAAGTGTCGAGTTTTGTCCATAGGTAGATTTGTAATTAGTACTTACTTGGGGAACGTAACGCTTCCGACTGTATGAGATGGATTAGTTAAGCTACATGTAGGTTGTTTGTAACAGTATTCAGTTATATATAATTTGTTTCTATTGGTAATATAAATTTAATGATTATTATTTGATGTGTAATTCTTTGTTAAAAAATAGTTGGCACTTATTTATGTCCCTATCTTCGTTATAAATGTTAATGTTGTTTTGGGCTTATAGAAATAATAGTAAAAAAAAAAATCAAAATAAATAACCGACTTAAAAAAGGAGGAGGTTCTCAGTTCGAGTGTATTTTTTTTGTTTAATTAAAAAAAACTACAAGAAACGTCGAGTCTTCTCGTCATCCATACCGCAATGCTTGAAAACGAAAGTTTTGAATTAGTGCGTCCTACCGGTCATGACCTATGGAACTGTGACGTGGACATTCATGGTAAGGTTGGTCCACCAGTTCATAGTTGCCCACCAAACTCTAAAGGATTGGATTTGTAACGAATACATTCGACAGAAAACCAAGGTTATCGACATAGCTCAAAGAATTAGCAAGCTGAAGTGGCAGTAGGCCGGTCAAATCTCAGTAGGCCGGCCATATCTCACGAAGAACCGACGACTGCTGGGGTACACGTGTTCTTAAGAGTGTGCAATAACGCTGCTACGAGATGGATTTGGAGCGAGATGACTAGACATGGTTTTCTCGTGAGTGAGAAGTATAGAGCAGAGACGTGCACTGAATTTTTTAAGCGCCAAAACTGTTTTTACCTACTTCAACCTCAACAGCCTGAATTGGTCCACTACTGGACGAAGGCCTCCTCTTTATAAGTGCTTTACTGGCGTTTTTATAATGGGGGCAAAGCCCATAATACCTACGCTGGGCATGCGGGTTGGGGATCGCAGTTCGGTGGTTGAATTGTTCTGGAGGACACCCACGGAAAGAGATGGGGTGTTGCAAATTCTAAGCCAACACCAAACAGCTGTTCCTGATGGTGGCACTTCACATGGCTATTTGTGTTCGCTTTGGCTGTTTGTTGTATTTGGCAAAATATATGACGTTCAGACAAACATGCAAAAAGAGGCAAATACGACCATCCACACATGGCACTCAAATATACACTCAGGGACAAATTTAGTGGAACGCAAGATTTTTTTTTGTTATGTTCATATCACGCACTGGCCATTATACATAATATGCAGGTACATGTAATTTGAAATATGTAGGGGTTTTATCGTCTTTTGTTTCAGAGTTTCATAGTTTTTTTTTCTTTCGGCTTTGTGTTAATTTCATTGATTTGTACTGCAAGAAAATTTCCCCGCGTTTGTGTTTTTAATAAATTGCAGATTGTTATTAACTTTTTATCAAAAAACGTTGTGGTCGTCTTACGTACACGTCATTTAAATGAATTAAGTTACAAAGCCGGTTCTCAGCGTGGTTCAAGTCTCTAGAGCCGTCACTTTTCCTTACAACTACTGCATTGTCACTAAATGGTTTTTTTATTTTATCGAGATTTCGTTTTGTTTAAATATGTTCATTTTATTATCGAACCCTATTGAAAGTCAAATAAACACAGACACAACGATTATTTTGCTAATTTGTCTTTATTAAGTTGCGTTCCTCTAAATTTGTCCATGAGTGTATAAAAATCAGCCTATTTGACTGCTTTGATGTACCTCGAGAAACCGACAAGCGCATGGTTACGCGTATTTGGTATTGGCCTTATTTGTCAAATAGGCAAATAAACGTACACTTTGTCAAGTAAACTATCCACACATGGTAATTGTTTGCCAAATATGCCAAATACACAAATACAAATAGCCATGTGAAGTGCCACCATGAGATAAATAGCAAAATGTGTGCATAACATCTATTTTTCTAAAAAGTTAATTATTGAGAAAACTTTCACCAATCGTATTCTTAAAACTACAACTATCTTTTGTTCTCAGTGTTTTAATAGTAAAAAAAGTAACATTTCCCTAATATGAAGGTCACAGATTATGAGATAAATAACGATTTTGTAGTACCTACAATATTGAAGTATGTATTATAAAGTAGGCTTCTTATTGTAGGTACAATCTTAAGTGGAGACCACGACTTGGTAAACGTAGTGTAGGTAGACTCCCTCAGGCAAGGTAGGATGACGATCTGCGAAAGACTGCAGGAGTTGCTGAAAGCGGAAAACTGAAGACAGGGTGCTATGGTACTCATTAGCGGAGGCCTATGTCCATCCGTGGACTAACATAGGCTGATGATGATGATGATGTAGCATTTTAACATTTATTTGTTTAAAAAGGAGCCAAAATTCAATTATAAGTTCTAAAAAACAGTACAAAACGTATCAGTGTGAGAATTGTTTTTGCCTTTCTCACATACAATTGGCAAAATGCAACATAGTGATCGAGTGTTTTTGTATTGGATCTGCGGCATATCGCCCTGCGACTCATAGTGAAGGAGCCACCATTCAGCACTTTATGTCATTCCACTGGCCATAATAGCTTAGTTCTGTTCTTCGTACGTAGATCAACTAAAACCGCCAACCTAGTTCTTAACGTAGTTCTCTACTACTGCTTCTCTACTACTGCTGGAGCTAGGCTTTGCCTTATAAGTGCATTATAAGCACTAGCGCCTTATATATAGGGTATGGTTCCATGGATTTTTTAAAATTATTTAGGGTAATACTTACTTAAACGAAAAAAAATATAACAGCCAAAAAAATTTAAATTCTTGAGGTACATATGAAAAAGTAAAACTACACTCAGTTTTGGGTGATAAAAGCGCTGCTATGTTAGACCTTGCATTTTGTGGCGTCACGGTTCATCGGATCCCCTATGTCAAATCAAAGTCAAAACTTCATACCCATACAAAAATGTTCAAGTATGACGTCACAGTTCTGTTGCCAATAGTGCCTTTTAAATGATTAAATTTCAGAATAAAAACATCATAAAGTACATAAATAAATATACACGACAAATTTCTATACCAATCTAACATGGTGTAGGAACTAACTTCAGCCGTAATTAGAACCTAAGCTACTTATCTATGTACATATTTGCTATAAATGATTTTGAACTTTACAGATATATTCCTCTATCAGTAGAGAATACGTAGAAAAAATATTAGCTTTTTTGAAGTCACATGCATATACCCTATTGGCTCTTGTTATGGTTTATACCCATTATACCCACGCTGGTCATGCAGGTTGGGGATCAGAGATTTGATCGCTGAACCACAGAAGAAATATAATAGTACCTACTACTACGTAGCTGAATGATAAATTCTCTAGGGGAAGACGTTGACAAGAGATTTGATGATTTAATTTGGTAATTTTAGTTCTGACTGGGTGGGTATTACGGATCATAGTGAAAATACAGAATTTACTCTAGCTTAGAGAATGTTTTAAAGCCCCCTAGCTCTCGATCTAAATCGGTTCAGCTCAACTTTTCCAGTCCCAAATCAAATAACCCAACCCTTTGTGAAAAAGTGTTTTGTGGATTTTTATTGCACGACTTTGGAAATTCGTAATTGCATTTACTCGCAGACGTATTTGATATTTTTCTTCACCTTATATCGTCTGGTTACGTGATATACCTTTGAGTATTTGTAGATGCTACTTAAAATGAAAAGTAATGTCAATGTATTATAAAATTTGGATGAGCTTTTCTTTATTAAGACTATTTATGTTTAAACCCACGAAAATCGATCTTTCAGTGATCACAAGAAGTTGATTAGTTAGTAGCCATGATTTTAGCCTAATATCTATGTGATTTAAGCTAATATCTTATCATCTACAGCCTACCGGTTCACTGCTGGCCGCAGGCTTTCGCCAGTCCGTAAACGAGCCTTACTGGTCTTTATAACATGGCGGTAATGCCCATAATCCCCACATAGGTATGCGGGTTGGGGATCGCACTTTAGTGATACAATTATTCTGCAGAAGCCGCTGCTGCCCGCCCCTCGTTGGATATCCCTTATTCGCCAGTCACGGCACCCGCGGGAAGAGTCAGGATGCTGCAAATTCTAAGCCGGTACTACACGGCTATTTAGCTACATGTGTTAGTTATTATTATTAGGTAAAGAAGGTACTACACGAGGAAACATAATTCCTTGTGGTTAAACTAGTTGAACTAAATAGTTTGACTACGTGGAAGGAGCGTAAAAAACTCTATCGCTGGCTCCGCAAAATCCGCAACACACTTCCGCCCAAAAACGCCGGAGATTAGTTTTACTTTTTACGCTTGCAGATAAAGAGGCTCAAAATAACGTCGCAAGAAAGAAAAGAATAATAATGCTCATTTAAGCACATTCAGTTTACGCGGGCATTCGCCCTAATTGTGCCACTCTACCCAAATGATGTGCCATTTGACCTCGTCTTTGAATTTTTAAACTTTATTTGGAGTTCTTGTTTAGTAGGACAGTTGACAGGGAGAGGGATCATTGTTATTTCTGACAATGAAAGCGTTTTATGCAATTTATTGCGCTGTCAAAGCTAATTCCTGCCTATTTACGGAGACGCGGCGTGTGCAACTGCGCGGCCCGCACTGAATTCAAACATATGGCGTTGGTAAAGTGTGTTTACGGAGAAGCGATTTTACACTTTGATTTGACGCTTCGCACGCGACGTGCACCGCCACTCTTCACGCCCTGCCTATCCATAAACATCACCATACGTTGCGATATGTTTTTGTCACAGAAGAAGAAGATATAATAGTGCCTTATTATTAGGAATTCAGTGGTTTGTGTTTACGCGTGCGAAGACGGGGCCGCTGCACGCGCCGCGCTGCTGTGTAAACACGGCCTAAGGCATAAGTTACATAAGCCTAATACCGTGATTCCAGGCAATCACTGCGGATACCTTAGAAAAGTAGTTTAGTCCAAGAAGGTCGAAGCGAATTTGAATTCGGCAAATCCGAAAATTTCAATTCTCATTCCAAAAACGGACGTGCCCTAATTATTCTGGTTGTTTCGACCTAAAAAGAAAAATCCAATCGCGTTCCAGTGGCGAATAAAAACAAAAGATCTCGCCTGCTTTGCTGCAAAGTGAAACACAGTGAAATAACTGACAGACATTCCTCGCAAAGTTCCAGTCTCGGTTTAGTTCCACGCTTTCGTAGGCAGTGCCTCAGCTTGCCTCAGCCGTCTTTATAAACTTTTTCAAATGGGTTATTTCATATTTTGTTCAATTGTGTTATTAAAACACTACAGTCTGAGAACGCGAAAGGCGTTTTACAACTTTCTCAAGTTCTCTATTTTTGGTTTGTGCCGTAGTAAATGAGAGCAATAAGGTCCTAATGAACGAATAGATTAATGCACATAATGTACTCGTACCTACCCAAATATTCAACCTAAGCAGTGCGTAGGTTTATCAATAATACAACCGCTTGTTTAAAGAGAAAATCCCAGAAAACCCACCTTTTAAAACGAATTTAAAATCAAATTTGATTTAATTATGCAGACCTTAGCCTAAAAAGAAAATAAAGTTACTAATAAACGCGGTATGCCTAGCCTATTCTAGCCAGATTTCGGCTAAAAGCTGGTTATGCTAAGCTTATTAGAGATTTACGTAGCAAATGCGTGAAAAGCTGCAATAAAGTGAGTAGTAAATGCGGCCTCTCGAGTCCCACCGCTTCAGAACCGTTCAGCGTTTGAAACTTTTAGTTGGCTATTCCATTCCCGCGGCGGGCCTGGGCCTTCGCTCATAAATATTAAACAGGACACGGGTTCAACTCGGTGCCGTTTTATTTTCAACATGTGCGATCCGATGCCATTTCCATACTTAGGTGCATGATATTTGGCGGAGAAAGTGTGTTTTATGTACCTCGTACGTGCGCGGTCGTTGCTTTGCAATCGCTTTTGAATTCTTCATGCAAACCAAACTTCGTGGCTTTGCAAAGTAAATTTTAATTTGTCTTTTAATTTTAACTCGTCGTGGTTTTCTGAGATGGTAATTCGTTTGAATTTGTGTATGTGTTTGCGAAGTAGCATAATATCAAATACATATTTGTATCTTTACATTATAATACCACACTGGCCATCAAAAACATTCTTAATTTCTAATGCCCTGAAAAGTACCGAATGTAGGAAAAAGTAAGTAGGTGCTACCTCCATAAACTATTATAGTTCGTAAGACAATTGAGCTAACTGCAGACAATCTTAAGTTAACTCAACTGATTCATATCTAATTTGATTTAACCAGTCGGAAGCGTCCCCAAGATGCTGGCTGTATTGCCGCGCTGTATGGCGATGCTGCACCGGATAGAGTTTGTCGTTAACAGAATTTCCATTCACATAACGAAACGAAGCCAGTTTCGTGGGCAACAATAACCGTTAAAATAACAATCTATCGTTAAGAATCGTTAACAAATAGGACGTTGAGATTTTCACGAAAGAGGATGTTATAACGACATAACTTCCCTCCATACCTTCATTTTTTATAAAGGACAATCTTTATTTTTTTATTACGAAATGTGCAGCCAACATTGAAGCAGCAAGCGTATAGAAGTTAATATCATTCGTTATATACATTTTTTTCTTTTGTTTTTAATTTTTTTTTGAGATTTAATTTTTTGGCACTGTATTTTTTACATTAAAATATAAAATTTGTAAATGTTGTAGGTGCCTACTATTATTGCTTGTAGGCAGCAATAATAGTAGGTAATACAACATTTACAAATTTCTATTAACATTTTGGAACATTATTTCTTTTACTTTCTTAATATAATATATTTTGAAAGAATTTATTTTACACTCAACGATTACCTACATAAAAAGACGCTCAAAAACAGTTTATGTAAGAAAACAAAATTCACGTGTCCGGTCAACTCACTTTCTCGCCACCACATAAACCAACCAAAATTTAACGAAAGCTTTTATTCGCTCATATTCACATTTCACTCATTTATATCACATTTCACTACTTTGCTGATTTTAACGCATTCACACGAACGAATCGCGACCTCGCGACCGCTGCACGTGGTTTCGTTCGTTGCCGTCGTCGCGTCGTCGCGAAGACGTGAAGATCGATAAAGAGTTTATAGAAAGTTATTGAATTGCGGCTTAACGTTATCGTTGTGGAATCCTGTTAACCGTTTATAAAACTATCTAGTGCAATAACGGGACACTCCTTCCGGACCTCACCAGCACTCGAGTTACGCGTAGCTTCGACCAGACGTTCTCTTTTTTTATAAACCCAAAAAGCCTGGGTAGTCCACGGACCAAGAGTCTCAACTCCAAGGGGAGCAAGTGAGGGCTCTGTTGAGACCTGCATATTTGCGCCTATTGAGATCCTCGGCCAAATCTGCCACCGCACCAGCCCTCACGAATGTCCTCGGAAGATAGGAAGGCACAAGTGTGTCGAGGCCTGTAGCGACCGACACAATGGGCCTCCCCAACTCCCATGGGATAATGGGACTACTGTCGTACCGTTGGGCCTCTTACCATCGTCACGCAACAGACAATTCGGTTCTTGAATAGCTGGTACCTCCTTGTAGTTAAGAGGTCTACAATGTGACAGAATATCACACAACACAACTCAAACAAAAGTGGTTGGGCGGCGTATATTAAAACGTGTCCAAGTTATAATGAAACTGAAAATTAATTTCAAACTTCTGTTTGCGAATCCTAAAATTTCAATTCAAATTTGGTGAGATCAGCCAGTGGACTGCCTGTGAAGTTATTGTTCCGGTAGATAATGAAGTAGGTACTAAGTTTAGGTCCCTACCTAATATCTTCCTTCCAAAACCTACCCAATGCTGCCAGCATTTTGGTCTCTGCTTTCTGCCGTCATCGGCTTAGATTTTTAGGAAACAAATATAAATTAAAAACTTGTTGTAATTGTTTTATTCTATTATTGTAATTTTCTAGGTGCTAAATAAATAAAAGTATTATAATATTAATTTCTTTTATATTTATAATTTCTTAGTTGACGCAGCTGTTAAAATTAGCGTCAAACAACTTTCAGAAAATGTTAGGGCTTATTGTTTTAGTACCTATTTGGTTGTAATCATCGTGAATTGGCCTTCGTTTGACCACAGTCTCACCTGATGGTTAATGACGATGTGGCTGACGATAAATCACGAAAAGGGAATTCAATCCTACAAACGCGGAATTCGGAAAATGTCGAAACTCTAGTTTTGAAGAGACTCAGGCTGTAGTTTATACTCGTAGTAGGTAGTTTATATATTATAGTAGTAGTATATTGGGCTGTAAATAAGCAAAACAAAAGGTAAACGATAAGTTGGTAGACAAAATAAATCCTCGTGTTTACGGAAATAAACAGTTTTGATTCGTCATTTGATTCTTGTGTGTGGCGACTGTCAAAAATCTTAAAAATGTGATCGGTGAGACTGTGCGATCGATGTGGGTCGCCATACGATCATGATCTATATCTAGGCTCGTTTGTTATGAAAAATCACGTCGAATATAAATACAAATACTTTTTCGCTTGATAAAAAAAATCTGAGCTGATGATACCTCTAGTATCTCAGTAGTGTCATATTAAGATAAAGAAAACACTTATATTCAAGGCAGTAAAATACAAATTCGCATAAAAGCAGTCACCAGCTGTACGCACACCAGTTTATCGCGACATTGCTCAAAATAGAGGTCTCCGTCTCATTGTAATAAGGAAGCGGATTATGTCCGAAGTAGGTACCTCAGCTTCCTTGCAACCTGAGACCTTAGCACGACTAGGTGTAAACTATCATTTGCTTTATAGTTTTATTGCGGAATCGTTACATAGAAACCTCACCATCTGCCTGAAAACCAGTATCATTGGTCTTAGCCGAATGTTTGGCATGCTGAGGTGGTGACCCTTTTTAAACGACTTCAAAAAAAGGAGGAGGTTCTTTATTTGTCTGTATTTTTTATTTTTTTATTTTTTTTTATGTTTGTTACCTTAGACCTTTTGACTGAGTGGTCCGATTTGCACGATTCTTTTTTAATATGAGAGCTGGTGCTTCCTGTGTGGTTCCATTTTAATTTTGTTCAGTTCTGACAATGGGATCCATGAAAATTCATGAAAAAACTGTAAAAATTGAAGTCGGTTTATAGTTTTTCAAAACAAAATTAATTATTACCCTTCTTTTATGTTCTTTTCCTTACTAATATTGTTTTAGTATAGCTGTTATTTTAGATATAGTAGGTACATTGTAGATTACCTTGTCTGTATGTCTGTATATATATGGATAAAACGAAATATATTATTTCTTTTGCTCGATGGAGCGTGCGATTCCATTTTCACGGAGATTGATAGAGTGGTTTTAACCCTCAAACTTTAACGCGCGTACCTCCGAGAGTCTCTGCAGTTTCTTTCATCTCCGGTAAAATACCATTATATTATTATTATTATTATTATATATTATTATTATATGTATCATTCTGTGACAATACTATCGTTACAGCGAAGCGATTAGTTTAAAAGTATCTGTATAGGGTTCCAGAGTTTCTAGATAGATGTGTTCAGTTGCTATATTCATAAACCCCCAGTTAGCTATGCTTTTGACGTCGCGTCAGGTTGGTTATTCTCAGCTCGGTATACTATCATCATTTTGGTCTTGTCTCGATTAATAGTGAGTCCGAAGCTCAGGCTTGTAGACTAGAGATGCGCATATCATATCACTCCTATGAAAAGAGTGATCTAGATCTTTTTGATCTAAAGATATACATATATCACTCATTTAGCTCTTTAGCTCAGTAGATTAATGGTGTAGTCTTGTTGAGTTGAGTAGCTTATGAGCGAAAGATAAAAAAGAAAATATAATATCTCCGTTCAACTGAGCTAGGTAGCGCTAGAGTGACAGATGAAAATAACTTGGATACACTATTTATTTCTTTCGCCTAAAAGTGCAAAAAGTTACGGGTTCGATTTCTGCGGGGAGACACCTTGACATTAGTTAGGTATTATACAAGAAAATAAACAAAATTTCCGAAAAACTACTCAACAGATAAACAATACAACTGATTTACTTCCAAAATAATTGCAGTCAAACATTTTTGCATAATTATCACGTATTCATATATTACATCCATTTCATAATTAGCTCATTTCGCTCAACACTGATAGGAAATTAACCAATGAGCTAAATGAGCGAAAGATTTATATGTAGTTGAAACCAAGGTGAGTGAGAGATTAGACTCGCTCAGTTGAATGAATATATATTTTGTATCTCTCACTCATGAGCCCACTTCTATTGTAGACCTTAGCTTAAATTTTTTGATATAGAGGTATGATAGATCTTCATTTGAGCACAATCTCACCCGATGGTAAGCGACGACGTGAGATGTATCAAGAAGGTCTAAAAGACACCTATTCATCTATTCACTCTCATCTTCAACAGTCTCGGTTGTAGTTGGCCGGGAAAATAGAGGCACGCAGCGAGCTCCAATCCTTAGCAAAACTATGATAAAGGTGGATTCGATTTCAGGTGGCGCAAGAGGTATTCCATATACTCCTGAGACGTTGTTACAATTGTAAGTACTGGTTCTTATTTGTTTCTAATAGCTATCCATTCCGGTATGCGACTCTACTTAGGTAGAGTCGATTGTCGGAGGCAAGTTGTTGAATAATGTAATCTTTTTAAACTATTTATAAACGCCTTCAAATTCTCAAGAAAGATTGACGCTGTTTTTTTTTCTTACATTTTTTTACTAAAACTATCCTGGGTAACATAAGCGAAAATGATGCATTCAATCTGAAGCGATGCAGCATAATTTCGTTTAATTAGGAGTATGTGTTTAAGCAAAATTACCGTCTGTCTCTTTTTATTTTTATTTTATGTAATTTTTCTCTCTCCTGCGTAAAATCCCTTATGGTGTTTCCTTAAAAAAAATAGTTTGTTTTGTATTCTTACAATATAAAAATATTTATTAATTATGTTTAAAATTAGATTACAACGATACCAAGTGTATGTATAAATGTACTTATGGTGGAATAAATAAAATGAAATGAAATCATCAGTGGCTCAATTTGCCTGATTTTTCTACAAGCTTTGTAAAACAATCTTCATTGGAACTTCAGTAGATCTGCCTGAATATCTTGACCTCCTCTGGTAAGTAGAATGTAATATAATGGTTTCTCGTGCTAGGACCTCTGACCCCTGGTGCGTAATGACGCGTACCTACTTAGGTACGAATTATGCGAACGACATCGAGCTTTGCATTTAAATATCTTATACCTAGAGATTGCATTTTGAATAGGTCTGATCTGAACCATTTACTTATGAAGGAAATTTTCTATGCTATTGAGATTTCATTGAAAGAAAAGTTTCAAGAAGTCGGGAAAGATTTTTTATTTTACTAAATACTAAGTACAAACTTGCCTTAAATTAAAGACCACGCCAGGCTCCTTCGAGTCTATAAGAACGATTAATATTAACAACGATGACGGGTTTCGCATTAAAAAATCAATGCCAAAGTTTGGATGGCTGTTTGTTTCTTCTTCACGACAAATCTGACTGGATCCTACTGATAAAATATACTGCAAAAGTACCTATACTTACTACTCTTCTAAAATCTTAGATTTATTTGTACAGAAAGAGATTGCATTATTTCTAGGTAGGATTCTTGTTTTCGCTCGTTGCCATGGACACCATTAGTTACCAACAATTGGGAAGATTAGTTTTTTAATTTCACGGGATAAATACCCTCGGGAATAAAAAAGGGTCACCTCGGGATCATTCTCTATACAATAGTGAAAGAATTAGCAAAATCGGTTAACCATGGGCGGAAATATCAAGTAACATCCATACAAAAAAAACACGCTACAAATTGAGAAACCTTTTTGAAGTGGGTTAAAACAGAGACCTGCAAGTGCAACGTAGACTGCTTTTTCCTTCAGAGAGCCGAAGGTAGGAACGTACATAAAAGCAGTAATTTAAAATAACGTAAAATTCCTCCAAATTGGGGGCAAACATCACTTAGGACAATAAAATAACTGAGTGACAAGCATCACAAGACCTAAAAGAATAATTGGCGTTGCTGGAGGCCAATTTAGCATTATACGTGATTTCCTGCTTCCGCGGCATATTCAGGAATATGCGCAGTTTTCATAATAACCGACGCTAATGGGATGTAACGTGGTTGGGTAAGCTTGTGTAGGATTTCACGAACAAGAAGACCTCATTAGAATGTGTAGGTAGTTTTATGAGACTCATTCGTTTTATACCTTTAGGTTTAAGGTGGATCGTTTCGTGTTGGCGCGTATTTTTTTGGTAATTATTAATATTTCTAAAAGAAATAAAACAAACGAAAAAGTTATTCGTCGTAGATCATAAACATATTCTAGGTTTAGATTGTTAGTAAGGGTACCAATTAGAAAAATCATCACGTCATTTTGATATTTTTCCAACCACGTAAGGTTTTTAGGCCCGTATTATAAAAGCATGCTCATTAATCGATCTTTGCTTGAGTGATGCTCATGTATAGTTTTGAGTAAAGACTAATTTTAAAACAATACTTGGAAACTCATGTCAAAATCTACACTCACTCAGGCAACTCTCAAGGAACGGAACGGAACGGAACGGAACGGAACGGAACGGAACGGAACGGAACGGAACGGAACGGAACGGAACGGAACGGAATGGAACGGAACGGAACAGAACAGAACAGAACAGAACAGAACAGAACAGAGCAGAACAGAACAGAACAGAACAGAACAGAACAGAACAGAACAGAACAGATCAGAACAGAACAGAACAGAACAGAACAGAGCAGAACAGAACAGAACAGAACAGAACAGAACAGAACAGAACAGATCAGAACAGATCAGATCAGAACAGAACAGAACAAATAATATCTTTATTTGTGTGACATGGAAACATTAACCTAATTACAACTCAAATTAAATTACGTCTAACACAAAAACGTCACCGGCTCAGCGTAATGCTACCATGGTACAATCGTATCATAGCAGCGCTGGTTTTTAGCGATTCCTGATATAGTTTTCATACAAAAACGCGTGTGAAGCCGCGGGCACAAACTAGTATTACATAATATACAAAAAGAGAGTAGGTAGGTAAATTGTTTGATCCTTAAATGCATACCTGCATTTCATACAGATAGGTATAGGTATTCATGCAAAGATGTCCTCGATTGCATTAGTGAACCCGTTTAGCGCATTCCGAAGTAGGTAGTATCCAGTTCACTTACCTTTAAAGCACTTGCATACAAATATCCCTCTTATTACCACAGACGGTAAACCCATTTACGGTTGCATTGAACTCTATACTTAACCTCAAAAAATTAGTCAAGTGCGAGTCGGGCTTCAGCACCGATAAGGATGCCGTACAAACTTGTAAGTATTTTTTTTTGGGATGAATAACAAGAAATGTACGGTTTTCGGTTATGGTATTTGTAGGATATCGGTTCTTGCCTAATTTCACGATATTAGATCAACGGAATGTATCCATATTATAGTTTTGATTCCTAGTAGTGAGTGTAAAAACTTGACTGCAGCTGAACATTATTTATTTTAACATTGTTTTTGACTTGACATTTGACGTTGCCATATCAAATTAATAAATTATAATTAATTTTGTTTTCAAAAACTATAAACCGACTTCAATTTTTATAGTTTTTTTTTTAATTTTCATTGATATTGTCAGAACTGAACAAAATAATAAAATAGGACCACACGGGAAGCACCAGATTTCATATAAAAAAGAATCATGCAAATCGGACCACCCAGTCAAAAGTTCTGAGGTAACAAACATAAAAAAATACAGTTGAATTGAGAACCTCCTCTTTTTTTGAAGTCGGTTAAAAACTACTATTAAGTTACATAAGTTCTTTGTTTTGGGTGGCTTCTCTGCCTTTTATGGCTTGGAATATAACTATTTTATTATTCATAATTATACATTTTTTTATAATGTGAAACGTTAACTGACGTAACCAAACCAAGTATGCCTTGAGCTACTACGTCGATTAAATGAGTATGAGTAAAATATGCGACATAAACCTGCCTTATCTTTTGATTGCGTTTCGGCCTCGCGGTCCTTAGAATATTACTATTTACAGACAGACAGAGGGACAACGAAGCGATCTTATAAGGGTTCCTCTTTTCCTTTTAACGAAAAGAACCCAAAAGGAATAAGTCCTTTGAGAAATTCGTTTGTTTCCCTTACGTACTTAATTTAAAAAGATTATGATCAGTTGTCCCCCTCGAAGACGGAATTAGCTCCCGGATATTCACTGAGATTCTCCCTTTATCTTATCCTTTAGGACAATTGGGTGAAATATTAAATTTACTTTGTTCCTAACTTGCTTGTAACTTTGCTCGATGCTTCACTGAAACAAGGAAGGGGATCGAATATTTTTTGACCTTGTTAGGAACTTGTTGGGGATGTCTTCGTGACCAACCTACTTTATATTTTTTCTGGATTTTATGAAAGTTTTATTTTAAGCTATGTGTCATTAATTAAGTAGGTGCATTTTATCATAAATAGTAAATAATAAATAAATAAATGTATGGTATATATTTGTTACTTCTTCAAGACAAAACTACTGAACGTATCAGGATGTAATTTTCCGTAGATTTAAGTCTAAACACAGTTCATAGTTCTTTATTAATAACTTATACAACCTATCACTTATTCATGAATTAACAAAACATAAATTATTATATCACACTAATACTATAAAGGCGAAAGTTTGTATGGATGTATGGATGGATGTTTGTTACTTCTTCACGCCAAAACTACTGGACGGATCTGGCTGATTTTGCATACAGGTAATTATAACCCTGGAATAAAACATAGGTACTTTTTATCCCATAAATCTGTTCCCGTGGGATGAAAATGACCTTTTAATGTTTCCGTAGGAACAACGCGTGCGAAGCCGCGGGGCGCAGCTAGTTTTAAATAAATCAATTTAAAATTTAATACTACATTGTTTGCAACAGTCTGCAGTCAGCTCAATTATTTCAATTGTAAAAACTAGTTCTATTTTATTGTCATTTTTATTTTTCAATAGGTACACATATTTTAATAATTTTCATTCTTTACATAATAACCTTATTCAAATCACATTAATATCATTTCCAGCCAGTTAAACATCGACTGGTTGTCATGTCATACATAATTATAATATAGTTAGGTAGATAGTAAAGTTAATTACCTTCGGTTTAATTAGGAGCATGTCAAAGTCCAGACAAACAGCCTAGACGATATTGCCCCGGGGAGAACGAACATGTCATCATTTGCGTAGGGGATAGCCTTAGCCTAGCCCAGGGCTTTAGATTTAACCCACTATAAAGTTACTAACAAGGTTCTGAGATATACAATAGATAAAACTTGTACATTATTTTTAATAAATTTTCCGATCTGCATGTCTATTAGCCATAATATATTTTTTGTACACCAATGCTGTCTAGCTGGTAAGCCATCGCAAGGGATATTTTAAAATTATCATAGCAACCATGTAACCCGTTGTCTGCCAATAAATGATTTGATTTGATTTGATTTGAAAACTACTACAGATTCTAAGAAATTAAATAAAATCCCGAAAAATAGAGAGAGGAGAGAGAGGGCTTCGCATTATAATAACAAAAACCTTACTACTGAGCCTATTCGTCATTCAAATGTAACTTTTCGTAATTTATTAAGTTCGAAAAGTCAAGCTTGATCAAAATCCGCGGTTATCAAGCCTGTGCCTGCGTGGATACCGGAATAGGATATATGCATGGTTTTTTTTTATTATTTTTTCGATTATTTCGAAGGTTATTTTTGGGTTATTTACAAGGTTAATACATAAACGAAAAAAAAATAAAATTATTGAGATAAAAAACAAAAAGTAAAACTACACTCAGTTTCGGGTGATAAAAACGCTGCCATGTTAGCCCTTGCATTTTGTGACGTCACGGTTCAACGGATCCCCAATGTCAACTCAAAGTCAAAACTTCATGCCCATACAAAAATGTTCAAGTATGACGTTACGCTTCAGGTGCCAATAACGTTGCGTTTAGACTAAAATATCTACTTTTCAATGATTAAATTTCACAATAAAAACATCTTAAAATTCAAAAATAAAAACACAGATATATTTCTATATCAATAGAGGAATATGTAAAAAAAAATATAAGCTTTTTTGAAGTCACATGCATATACCTTATTCTTTGTCCACATAGCAAGCAGGACCTATATAAAATAATAGTCTCAGAAATAGTAGGTAGATATTAGAGAGAAAGATACGTCGTACGCGAAGAAGGAACTCAATGCGCTGGTCTGACCAGATCCGCACCACACTGGGGCCTAATTCCACTATTGATCTGCGATAATGTGTCCGATTGTGGTAGTGGAATCAGGGCCCCGGGCCTGATTTCACTAACACAATCGCCTCACTATGACAATATTATCGCTTTATTATGAGAGAGACGTTGGATTAAACGTTGTATTAAACACCCTGTTTAATAATTTATTTAATGATGACTATGGCCACACTTGCCCCACCACACCGTTCACACTATTATGAGTCATAGAGATTGTAATTTTATGGTAATAGTATACCAAATAAATTTACGACTAAATCTCTATCTTAATCGTATGGCGCCATTATAGCATAAACAAATGCTTATGCTATAATGGCGCCATAATATTAGGCTTCGATATTTGATCGAAGATATTAGGCCCCCGCCTAATTCCAAAAATTGTGGAATTAGGCGGGGGCGACCTGCCGATATTTGTGGTGACATAGTCGCCGCCTAATTCCAAAAATTGTGGAATTAGGCGGGGGCCTAACAAAAAATGAAATGTTATAACATTTCAGATATTGTGTAAGTCGCTGAAAACCGGAGCAGATGGCACGCCATCGTACGGGAGAAGCTGCTTCCGTGATACGTCACGTATACCCCAAACTCTCGGGGAAACGACGACAAGAGGAAGAAGTGAAGATTGTGGTTGATTTTATGTATCATCAACTACAATCCTGGCACAACAGGTATTCACATTATTAGAAGAAAGATTGAATAAACAAGTGACTGTTATGTACTAATGTGAGTGTTTTCTATCGAGGGTGTGAGAAAAGAAAAATGCATTTCTTTCAAACGCTCTTCTTTCAAGTTACATTTCTACGTATTAGCACAGTAAGGATGAAGGAAACATTCTGAATAACTTCATCACACGAACATACCACAGGCACTTGTACGTATTCAAGATCATTATAGTATTCTAAATTTACTTCCCACCTTCAATTGAGTATCGGGAATTCTCCATAATGCTACACACATAGATATTCAGATATCTCAAGGTACCTTGTTAAATTCCTATGATTCGATGAGTTCAAAAGGCTTCGTGGTGTACCTATCACCGAAAAGCGCCATTCATTACCTGGCATATCCATATTAATGATGTTGATGTGATGTGCGATGCAATGTGATATTTTACATACATTACTTGGAAATATTGATAGTTCACACAATTCACTAATAGTATAAGTTCATTCCGAAGACCTCTGTGGCTCAGCGGACGATGGTCCGCCTGCGACACAGGAGGTAGCGTGTTCGACTTCCACCTTGGGACAACAAATGTATGTACGACCTGCCAATATTTGTTCAGGGGGTTCTGGATGTTTTCTATTTAAAAATATATCTTATGTGTGTTTTTTATTAGGTACATCACTTAACTAATACCCATAACACAAACTCTGCTTAACTTGGCGCTAGATAATGCTGTGTGAATTCTTCAGCATTATTTTTACTTTGTACTTATTATAATTTATTTATTCTATGACATGTTTCATGGCTTAGTGAGCAGACTGCCAAAGGAGGTAAAAGACTTGTGTTAGTTTAAAGTCTTAATGGCCATCACCGGTGGCAGATATTAGGACGAATGCCGTTGCCCGCTACCTAGATATACTACTGGCGGACACTTCTAGATAATTCTAGAAATTTCCAGTGGTGACATAGTCGCGTCGAGAGCACAGAGTGAACTATTTTCGGAACATTCTAGAGGACTCGGTTACTATAAGATCATGAAAATAATAAATTGTAATGAATGAATGAACACTTTATTGTATAAACATAAAGAAAAATCATATATGTACATTATGTACAACGAAAGATGTCCTTATCGCTGAGGGGGATTTCTCACAGGCAACCTTGTCAACAATCAACAATGTCTTAGCGGAATTTCGGCTACGGTCACGGCTAGTCTTAACGGAGACCAGCCACGTGCACATCATATTATAGCGCAAAACCTTATGCGCAAACACAGGTGTGTATCTATTTATATATCTCTATCCCCTTAGGTTAACATATACGCGGGCGTCGAGCACGCGTAATACAAACATATCGCAATGTACGGTGATGTTTATGGATAGGCGGGGCGTGAAGAGCGTCATGGTAAAGTAATGCACGATCCGTCACCCTCAAGTGAACGTTTCAGAAGTATAGCTCTTGCTGTCGCGAGATGTGGAACGCCACGGCGGCTGATGCCGCGTCAAATCAAACAAACGCGTGTAAAATCGCTTCTCCGCTGCTCGCGCCGCTACGCGTACCGCGTCTTCGTAAACACTGCCGCACTGTAATATTTGCCCACACATGAAAATTCCGGAACAATAGTCAATCTATCAGGCACTAATTAACGTAGTTAGCTCTACGCTTTCGTAGACCCGCTACGGCGTAGCAACACAGCGCAGAGTTTCGTAGCACGGTTGCGTTGACTCTTTGCCCAAATGGACGTGTCATAGCCCCCCCGACATGATTCGATGCTAATTGGCCACTACCGCCGCGTCCCTTTGTCGTGGTCGCACGATGCGGCACGGTCAAAGTACCTTGCGTGTGAATGTGAATGTGCCCATTGAAAACAATACGTTAGGTTGAATTTTCTTTGGGCAGCTATGTATATCAGGCGCGTATTACATTCGAGGAATTGGACGAAGGGGAATTTGACGAATTGGATAGACTGGATATTCAGGGAATTTGACATTCTAGATATTCTAATTGCATATCTGGAGAGTTGGAAGTGTGGGGAAGGAATATGCCGGAAATTGAACGAAATAGACAGTCGGGACCATTCAAGGAATTAGGCCTAATAGACCGTACACATTGTTACTATTAAATTTCTGTCCAAACAGTTAGATTATCGAACTAGGTACTAGTAGGACTGCGTGGATGGAATAAACTGCCTTTGGCACTACGCAAAAAATAAATTCTAGGAAAGCTGTATCTAAGAGAAATTTGGCTTTGGTTTCTGCCACCCACTGGAAATACTCTAATGATGAAAAACAGGTACGTAGGTGCACCTAATGTGAGTAGGTTCGCTGGGAGGATTATGTTCATTTATTAAATGTCACCTGGTAAATGGAGTACGCCTGTGTCAACGGACAACCAGATTTATAAATACAATCGGTGAGCGGTGGTGTTAATAAATCTATACTTATATTATAAATAGGGAAGATTTTATTGCTTGTCTGTTTGTTTGTATGGAATAGGCTGCAAAATTACTGCACCGATTTTAAAGAAGCTTCATTAAAAAGCTATTCCCACGGGAACGGGAACTACGCGGGTGACACCGCGAGGCGCTGCTAGTCAGTAATAAATCAAATACTATTTCTATTTAGATGTTTTTGCGAATAAAACCTATTTTAAATTTATTTATTACTAGCTGTGCCCCGCGACTGCAATGAATGATTTGCACGCGTTGTTCCTATGGAAACGTTTAAAGGTGTTTTCCCTGCAGTTATTCGAATTTTTCTCGCCGTAAAAACCATACTTGAACTTCAACGAACATTTAAAAAAAAATCAGCTAAATCGGTCAAGCCGTTTTCATGTTATGTCGTGACAACGGAAAACGGGTTTCATTTTTATATATATAGATTAAAAAGTATAATGTAAAAATTTATATATATCATGCTCGACTATTAGATTTTCTTAGCGTCAACTCACGGCTTCGTACTTATTTTTCTGGATAAAATGTAGATATCTTGCAAAATGCATTTCAGCCCGAACTAAAGCAATTTTAGATAGATAGAGATACATACATTTATTGAACAACACAGAACAGATAGTATAAGTAGGTAGTAATAATAATACAGACTAGCGTAGTAAATAATATAAAATATAATGCTTAGTGATTCACATCACAACATATCAGTGATGTAATTATTAAAAAAATACAGTGTCGGTTATAGATAAGGACTAGCAGATACGCCTTGTTTAATTTTAAACAAATAAATCGTATAAATCGCTCCAACGCAGCCCGTAGCTGCCGTAAGAGCCAAATAAGAAAACCTCAGAGAGGGTGGGCAGCACAGCAGCTTCCTTCTGGAGTTTTTTAACACCTACACTGCGATCACCAATCCGCCTGCCAAGCGTGGTTATTATGGCAATGGTATTGGGCGGAGTGTTCCCGGAGCGCGTCCATGCGAGAAGAATTGATTACAGAATGTAATATAAATGTCCTTTGTGTGGGCATTTCCAAAGATTTAAATCGTTGGATACGTCCTTATGCCCAAGAACTGTGGTATTTTCTTAGAATGCGTGCGTTAACTAAATGCCCGCACACTAGCTTTTGTCAAAAACTTAACGTTATTGTTGCTTATCGTTGGATACGTCCTTATGCCCAAGAACTGTGGTATTTTCTTAGAATGCGTGCGTTAACTAAATGCCCGCACACTAGCTTTTGTCAAAAACTTAACGTTATTGTTGCTTATTGTGCAATTACATAGCACAAACTTTTGTGAACAAGCAAACCACAAAAACACACTTTCATCGATTCGAAATGACATAGACAAGTTTGTGAGCTCACAAACTTCACTTTGACAAGTTTGTGAGGTAACAAGCATGGCGAGGCCTCACTACGGAAAGGGCCTATGTAACGATTTAAATCTTAGGGTATTTCAGGATGTATTGGCAAAACAAACTTCTGTTGCCGCTGTTACTCTGTATAAGTTAACATATAGAATACTTGTAAATATTGATTAAACTAGTTACGAAGATATCCTATGGCACTGACTAAGATTTATTGTTAGACTCAAAGTCCCTAATTAAATTTAAAAAATAAACCTATTTTTGTCGCTTAAGTGACTATTGCCATAGAAAAATTCGTTACTAATAGAGAGAAGAGACCTAGTCCATCCAATACCAAGTCTTCTCAAAATGTCGTCATAAAGCTTCTAACCAATGTGTACTAACCCGAAGGATGAGGTTTCAGACCAAAATACTGATCAGTTGTGAGGGGGGGGGGGGGGGGGACTCATTTGGTTTTTAGGTAAGTTAGCTGTAGTATCCCTGCAACTCAGCCCGTGGATGTCATAAACTTCGACAAAAGGGACTTCGCCAAAAGAAAGGCAGCAGTTTCTTTCTGTCGATCACCGATGCCCTGCCAAGTGATTATGGCAATACCTACCCGCCAAATTCAAAGGTCTGTCCAGTTGTGGACATCAGATATCAATCGAAATTCGAAAAGTCGTTGAACAAAGTTGTTCGCCTGGGGTGGAAAAGCCCCGCTTTCGCATAGTACTCGTATTTTGATAAACGTTATATAAATAAAGAATTGTGTGCTGATCAGGTAATCTGTATAATTCTTAAATACACACGTAGTAACTACCGAACACAGATAAAAACATCCAGTCTTCAAAACAGATTAACAAGAAGATAAATAAGCAGCGTTGCACGGAAGCACTAAAACACAAGTGACTAAAGTCTTTAAGAAGTTGAAGATAGCCCATTACTTCCTTTCACTAAAGTAACTGAAAATCAGTTTATGCTAAATTACCACTCGGGGCACGCAAAGTACCTACTTTCTGTAACATGAACCGCTAAAGGAGAATAAAGTTTTTAAAGATGGGACTACAGTTATTAACAGGAAACAGGTTTGAAAAGATTAACTATAACTGTTTTTTTACATAGTTGTTGTTGTACAAAATACCGTCACTAATTAAAATAAATAAATGATGATACTTTTTCACCGATCATAAAAATAAGTAAGCATAAAGATTTTTATTTTCTTCTGCTTACAAAACGTCGATGAGAAATATCTTACAAAATAAGCTGTTAGACTGGGCAACTTTATACAATTAATCAATAAGAAATAAGTTATCAGTGATTTTCTCTTCACTTACATTTTTGGTCCACAACTGGAATGAGTTCCTTTCTACGCATGTTGAAAAGTGGGAGTAAGAAGAAATAGATACTGTTTTCATATGTATATTCGAGCATTTGTCTACTATAAGTCAAAAAATCACACATAAAATACGATTTCGGGCATGCCTCAGGTCTAACCCTAAGATGTTTCCAACTCCAGCACTTTAAATAAGCATTTCCTTAAAGAAAAAACAGGAATCTCATTTGAAAATTTAAATGACTCTAAATAAATTTAACGACTTATTACAAAATACAGGCCTTTAACTCCAGACAAGGGCTTAGCCCTTAGACAAACGTCTGCACAAGCAAATAAAATAAGACAAAAAAACAGCAAATCGAGTTAAATGAATCTCGAGTTTTAAATACAATGACGATATCACCAGTGTTTATTAACCTTGAATAAGTACTAAGCTATTGATTTAGCTTTCCAAGAACAGTACAGATATAGAATAGAATCACATCACACTATACACATATTATAAAGGCGAAAGTTTGGATGGATGTATGGATGGATGTTTGTTACCTCTTCACGCCAAAACTACTGAACGGATCTGGCTGAAATTTTGCATACAGGTAATTCTAATACTGGAATAAAACATAGGCTACTTTTTATCCCATAAATCTGTTCCCGTGGCATGAAAATCACCTTTTAATGTTTTCATAGGAACAACGCGTGCGAAGCCGCGGGGCGCAGCTAGTAATATTATAAAGGCGAAAGTTTGTATGGATATATGGATGTATGGATGGATGTTTGTTACTTCTTCACGCTAAAACTACTTGACGGATCTGGCTGATATTTTGCATACAGGTAATTCTAACCCTGGAATAAAACATAGGCTACTTTTTATCCCATAAATCTGTTCCCGAGGGATGAAAATGACCTTTTAATGTTTCCATAGGATCAACGCGTGCGGAGCCGCGGGGCGCAGCTAGTAGATTATAAAAACATTAGAAAATCTGGACAATGCCTCTTTACAGCAGCAAATATTTTAATATCATATTTTATTTTAGTTTACTAGGTTTTTGACTAGGTAATATTATTTTGATTATTGTTTAGGTGACATTATTAATATTATTTTAGGCCCTTTTACAGCCAACCCTTTGTAATTTATAATTAGATAGGAGTATGTGTTTATGCTTACCTACCGTCTGTCTGTTTTTTTTTTTTTTTTTTTTCTCTTTCCCGCGTAAAATTATATGGTGTTTCCTTAAAAAAAATCTTGTTTGTTTCGAATTCTAACATTATAGGTAATAGTATTTATTAATTATGTTTAAAATTAGATTAAAATGATTAGATTACAACGATACCAAGTGTATGTATAAATGTACCTATCTATGGTGGAATAAATGAAATGAAATGAAATGAAAAGAAATGAAATGAAATAGGTCGTGACGGACCCGGTCTACTACCAAGCCTACAAGTTGGTGGGCCGGGACAATACCCTTACACTATAGTTCTGTTCGTGGTAGGTATAGTTACACATAAAGAGTTGCTAGAAGGATGACAAATATATCAAGTAGAGGAAATGATATAGGTAAAGCAGTAGGTAGTTGAGAGTAGTAGATTTTTAAGTTTAAAGACTATGAATATTACGGAGTTTCTGCTCTAAAGCCAGGGACTCAGCTAGTTAAATTAATCTCGAGTTTTAAATACAATGACGATATCACCAGTGTTTATTAACCTTGAATAAGTACTAAGCTATTGATTTAGCTTTCCAAGAACAGTACAGATATAGAATAGAATCACATCACACTATACACATATTATAAAGGCGAAAGTTTGGATGGATGTATGGATGGATGTTTGTTACCTCTTCACGCCAAAACTACTGAACGGATCTGGCTGAAATTTTGCATACAGGTAATTCTAATACTGGAATAAAACATAGGCTACTTTTTATCCCATAAATCTGTTCCCGTGGCATGAAAATCACCTTTTAATATTTTCATAGGAACAACGCGTGCGAAGCCGCGGGGCGCAGCTAGTAATATTATAAACGCGAAAGTTTGTATGGATATATGGATGTATGGATGGATGTTTGTTACTTCTTCACGCTAAAACTACTTGACGGATCTGGCTGATATTTTGCATACAGGTAATTCTAACCCTGGAATAAAACATAGGCTACTTTTTATCCCATAAATCTGTTCCCGAGGGATGAAAATGACCTTTTAATGTTTCCATAGGATCAACGCGTGCGGAGCCGCGGGGCGCAGCTAGTAGATTATAAAAACATTAGAAAATCTGGACAATGCCTCTTTACAGCAGCAAATATTTTAATATCATATTTTATTTTAGTTTACTAGGTTTTTGACTAGGTAATATTATTTTGATTATTGTTTAGGTGACATTATTAATATTATTTTAGGCCCTTTTACAGCCAACCCTTTGTAATTTATAATTAGATAGGAGTATGTGTTTATGCTTACCTACCGTCTGTCTGTTTTTTTTTTTTTTTTTTTTCTCTTTCCCGCGTAAAATTATATGGTGTTTCCTTAAAAAAAATCTTGTTTGTTTCGAATTCTAACATTATAGGTAATAGTATTTATTAATTATGTTTAAAATTAGATTAAAATGATTAGATTACAACGATACCAAGTGTATGTATAAATGTACCTATCTATGGTGGAATAAATGAAATGAAATGAAATGAAAAGAAATGAAATGAAATAGGTCGTGACGGACCCGGTCTACTACCAAGCCTACAAGTTGGTGGGCCGGGACAATACCCTTACACTATAGTTCTGTTCGTGGTAGGTATAGTTACACATAAAGAGTTGCTAGAAGGATGACAAATATATCAAGTAGAGGAAATGATATAGGTAAAGCAGTAGGTAGTTGAGAGTAGTAGATTTTTAAGTTTAAAGGCTATGAATATTACGGAGTTTCTGCTCTAAAGCCAGGGACTCAGCTAGTTAAATTAATCTCGAGTTTTAAATACAATGACGATATCACCAGTGTTTATTAACCTTGAATAAGTACTAAGCTATTGATTTAGCTTTCCAAGAACAGTACAGATATAGAATAGAATCACATCACACTATACACATATTATAAAGGCGAAAGTTTGGATGGATGTATGGATGGATGTTTGTTACCTCTTCACGCCAAAACTACTGAACGGATCTGGCTGAAATTTTGCATACAGGTAATTCTAATACTGGAATAAAACATAGGCTACTTTTTATCCCATAAATCTGTTCCCGTGGCATGAAAATCACCTTTTAATGTTTTCATAGGAACAACGCGTGCGAAGCCGCGGGGCGCAGCTAGTAATATTATAAAGGCGAAAGTTTGTATGGATATATGGATGTATGGATGGATGTTTGTTACTTCTTCACGCTAAAACTACTTGACGGATCTGGCTGATATTTTGCATACAGGTAATTCTAACCCTGGAATAAAACATAGGCTACTTTTTATCCCATAAATCTGTTCCCGAGGGATGAAAATGACCTTTTAATGTTTCCATAGGAACAACGCGTGCGGAGCCGCGGGGCGCAGCTAGTAGATTATAAAAACATTAGAAAATCTGGACAATGCCTCTTTACAGCAGCAAATATTTTAATATCATATTTTATTTTAGTTTACTAGGTTTTTGACTAGGTAATATTATTTTGATTATTGTTTAGGTGACATTATTAATATTATTTTAGGCCCTTTTACAGCCAACCCTTTGTAATTTATAATTAGATAGGAGTATGTGTTTATGCTTACCTACCGTCTGTCTGTTTTTTTTTTTTTTTTTTTTTTCTCTTTCCCGCGTAAAATTATATGGTGTTTCCTTAAAAAAAATCTTGTTTGTTTCGAATTCTAACATTATAGGTAATAGTATTTATTAATTATGTTTAAAATTAGATTAAAATGATTAGATTACAACGATACCAAGTGTATGTATAAATGTACCTATCTATGGTGGAATAAATGAAATGAAATGAAATGAAAAGAAATGAAATGAAATAGGTCGTGACGGACCCGGTCTACTACCAAGCCTACAAGTTGGTGGGCCGGGACAATACCCTTACACTATAGTTCTGTTCGTGGTAGGTATAGTTACACATAAAGAGTTGCTAGAAGGATGACAAATATATCAAGTAGAGGAAATGATATAGGTAAAGCAGTAGGTAGTTGAGAGTAGTAGATTTTTAAGTTTAAAGGCTATGAATATTACGGAGTTTCTGCTCTAAAGCCAGGGACTCAGCTAGTTAAATTAATCTCGAGTTTTAAATACAATGACGATATCACCAGTGTTTATTAACCTTGAATAAGTACTAAGCTATTGATTTAGCTTTCCAAGAACAGTACAGATATAGAATAGAATCACATCACACTATACACATATTATAAAGGCGAAAGTTTGGATGGATGTATGGATGGATGTTTGTTACCTCTTCACGCCAAAACTACTGAACGGATCTGGCTGAAATTTTGCATACAGGTAATTCTAATACTGGAATAAAACATAGGCTACTTTTTATCCCATAAATCTGTTCCCGTGGCATGAAAATCACCTTTTAATGTTTTCATAGGAACAACGCGTGCGAAGCCGCGGGGCGCAGCTAGTAATATTATAAAGGCGAAAGTTTGTATGGATATATGGATGTATGGATGGATGTTTGTTACTTCTTCACGCTAAAACTACTTGACGGATCTGGCTGATATTTTGCATACAGGTAATTCTAACCCTGGAATAAAACATAGGCTACTTTTTATCCCATAAATCTGTTCCCGAGGGATGAAAATGACCTTTTAATGTTTCCATAGGATCAACGCGTGCGGAGCCGCGGGGCGCAGCTAGTAGATTATAAAAACATTAGAAAATCTGGACAATGCCTCTTTACAGCAGCAAATATTTTAATATCATATTTTATTTTAGTTTACTAGGTTTTTGACTAGGTAATATTATTTTGATTATTGTTTAGGTGACATTATTAATATTATTTTAGGCCCTTTTACAGCCAACCCTTTGTAATTTATAATTAGATAGGAGTATGTGTTTATGCTTACCTACCGTCTGTCTGTTTTTTTTTTTTTTTTTTTTCTCTTTCCCGCGTAAAATTATATGGTGTTTCCTTAAAAAAAATCTTGTTTGTTTCGAATTCTAACATTATAGGTAATAGTATTTATTAATTATGTTTAAAATTAGATTAAAATGATTAGATTACAACGATACCAAGTGTATGTATAAATGTACCTATCTATGGTGGAATAAATGAAATGAAATGAAATGAAAAGAAATGAAATGAAATAGGTCGTGACGGACCCGGTCTACTACCAAGCCTACAAGTTGGTGGGCCGGGACAATACCCTTACACTATAGTTCTGTTCGTGGTAGGTATAGTTACACATAAAGAGTTGCTAGAAGGATGACAAATATATCAAGTAGAGGAAATGATATAGGTAAAGCAGTAGGTAGTTGAGAGTAGTAGATTTTTAAGTTTAAAGGCTATGAATATTACGGAGTTTCTGCCCCAAAGCTGAGTCCCTGGCTTTAGAGCTCTGTTTCGTGCATAAAAATGTGCTACTTCGTGTCTTTTGAATGTATCCTAGAGAACGTTGAATCATATGGCATTTATATTCAGAACTACTTTTGGTGTCCCTCAACGTACCAGGGTACCAGGCTACTACACAGAGCAACAGTTCTTTTTTGGCATTTTTGCATTAACCTAACGTTAGCTAAAGACAGATATCTAAACTAAGTGCAATTTAGGCTTTACAAAAAACGCCATAATCTGCACGCACCAGTTGACAACTACGGTTACAATTTCTTGATGAAATAAACTTTGGACCCTGTTTGTTAGTATGTATTATACATAGGTAGGTATTTATTGTATTTAATAAATTAACGCACCACCGTCTATATATAAATACAACTGCTTCGTGTCTATCCTAAGGTTTTCTGGAAGAGATCACTATTAGCTATAAGGCAGCCAGTTGTGTAACTCTGTTGTCTCTCTTTTCCTGTATTTTTGTTTTGTTATTTATTTTGGTGTGCAATAAAGTGTTTTTGTAGACGGTTTTGTCCTGGGAAATATCTACGTATTTATTCTACCAAGTAAGGTGTCTTTGTTTGAAGGGTAATTGCATTATTTCATTTGTAACATAAAAAACTTAACAGCCATAGTAATAACATATACAGAGTGGAAAAAATCTATGGGCCCTGGGAGGGAAACTACCTTAAATCCTTTAGTTAGCTCATTTTACTGAAAGGAGACATTCCTTTATTTTTAAAAAGAAACAAAATCGTATTTAATGATCTTCTAAAAATTACGTGCGGCCGCTGCACGCGTCGCTGCACGCCCCGCGTCTCCGTAAACATGGCCTTACCTTTAAGCGAGTGTTTATCGCATTCTATGCCTAATGTTGGGCTATAAAGGTGGTATTTGAAGTGGTCCAGGGCTGCATATTCTTGCCGGAAGAAGTCCTGTGTATCGCCGGCAAGATACGACCCGCTGTTGTGCACTTAAGATACCCACCTAGGGTTGCCAACTTGTCACAGTAAAAGTTTCAGGTGCAGGTGAGCAAAGCATTCCAAAGTGAATCGCGTCGCGTCTTATGAAAATTATTTCTAACGTCTTAGGAGAAAGCACCAATGTCCAACAACGCAATTGACTTCTGTGGCGCGGTGGGCGAAGGTCCGCCTGCGACGCATGAGGTTGCGGGTTCGATTCCCGCCTCAGGTCAAATGTGTGTACGATCTGCAAACATCTTATTTCTGGATGTTTTCTATGTATAATAAAAAAATATCTGTTTATGTAGTGTATTGTATTATGTATATCAGTAATCTAGTGCCCATAACACAAGCACTGATTACCTTGGGGCTAGATAATGCTGTGTGAATTGTCCAGCATGATTTATTTATTTCAAATATGAGTGTGATAGGATTGGCAACCCTAGACGTAGGAAGCGGAGGCGATTCGAGTGAGTCGAGTCGTTTTTCAGTCCGATGCACATTACCGTCTCACGGCTATCCGACAAACAACATTAAACTTTTTATCTAGTTTAGCTATTTTATAAAATAGTAGGTAAACTTATACAGCGTCTTGGTAGGTAGTGGGTGTATATCTTACAACCTCAACCTCAACCTCAACAGCCTGTATTGGTCCACTGCTGGACGCAGGCCCGATAAGCACCTTGTTGGCGTTTATCTAATGGGGTGATGCCCATAATCCCCACGCTGGTCATGCGGATTGCAGTTTGGTGGTAGTGTTTTTTTGCAGGGGCGCTGCAGCCCGCCCCTGATGGATATCTCTTAATCGCCTCTTACGATACTTACGGGAAGAGGTGGTGCAAATTCTAAGCCAGCACCACACTATACAATAGATAGATATCTAGATATCTTACAAGGTAAAAGTAAAGGTGAAAGTTTTACAGATGTTTTGAAATGTTTGGTAAAAATCATCAAAATACTGATATATTTTTACTGAATAATTGACATGTTTTTCTTGATTTACATAAAATAATGATCTACTTACACGAAACAAATAAAACATTTTAAAGTTTCGCGATTTGTTTATTGGTGTCGATTCTGTTGTTTTACAAAAAAATTGCTAAAATTACGATTTACGAATGTCTAATCGACGATAGCTTTTCAAATTGTATAGTTACATTTTATTTGACACCAAAACAAGATATAATAATGATTTAGGAATCGTTAGGAATCGATTAAAGAATCGAAATGTATCGTTCGACAGTCCTAAATCCTAATTTAAGCAAATTCTAAAACAACAGAATGTAAAGCGATGATTACTTATCGGGTTTTTTCTCGCGTACCTTTGTTTTTATTTCGCCTACGTTTCTACCGCATTACAGCGATCATGGTCACGGGGCGACTTACGTACTTGGAGTTACAGCCGAGGATTGATGGCAGTATCCACGACTACCCTCAATTCGTCTTATTGTTCACAAAAGTTCGTGCTATGTGATTGCACAATAAAAAACATTAATAACAGTTAGGTTTATTGACAAAAACACTATTTTTTTCAACTCATAGTGTGCGTGCGTCGGCATTTCATTAACGCTGAAAAATTCAAAGAAAATGCCACAGTTTTTTGTCGTAAGGCGTATCTAACGATTTATATCTTTGATTTTTTCCTTATGCTCCGAATCGAACCCATCAACGTCTTAAGAAGCGTGTTCGTTATACTGGGCAGAACATGCAGTTCAAACCGCGTCATTTAGGTACTCAATTGAAAGAACAGTGAATTGTTTCACAGAGAAGAGTGGCTAGAGAGTCCTATGATTTCAGATAAACCGTGCAAAGTAATTGCCAATCCTTAAGCAGAAAATGGTCACAGGAAATCGCGCACCCAAAGTTTGAAGTGTTGTTAGATGAAAGCTTTTAAAAGTGCTCGTTGCTCGTTGCTCGTTGCGAAACAGATTTAGATTTCTATAAAACACGGCGAATTGAACCCATGCAAAAAAGTAACGACAACTTCGTTTGTCTGAAACTGAAACGCAAAATTTTCCGGTAAAAGCTCAGGGATTTTTAATGAACGAATATAGTTTCTTTGGGGCCGGGCTCCACTCGACTCATATAAGTTTGCATTTCTCTGAAAATTCGTTGAGAATAATATTTCTTTGGAACAGAGAAATGCTATTAGGCAGGCTGCTTAATTTTGTTGAAATGGACTAAAGTTTTTGATGGATTTAATTCATACATACATTTAATTCATACATACATTTCAAAGCTTCAAGATGTAAGCCAGCCAATAAAATTCCCACTCTATTGGTTTAGTAATTGAGTTTTTTTAAACTGTTAGAACTGGACAAAATTGGGACCCGGGAAGCACCAGCTTTCAAATAAAAAACAATCATCAAAATCGGATCTTCCAGTCAAAAGTTCTAACAAATATAACACAAAAAATCTCTCGAATTGAGAACCTTCTTCTTTTTTGAAATGGATTGAAAAGCGTAAGAACTATTAACACTTCATTGCCCTTACTCCTGCGCTGTGTTTGATGAGGCTGGGCAGTAAATGCGTTATTTCGTTCCTCGTGAACAGGTAATTTAATTCCGCCGTATCAACGGGATTTGATAACAAACTAACTATAACAAGCTACAAATCAATACAAGTAGGGTAAAGTTACTTAAAAACTATTACCCACTCAACTCGAGCACTTTATCGAAAATCTACTCTATCGTTACGTTGTTAAGGTCGCAGATAATAAGATGTTCATAATTCGGGACGAGATCGAATTTTATGTGATAGTTGAGCGGGTAGATACCCCTCGGTCTCGGCTATTGAAGGCACGCGTTGCTTACAATGTTAGTGTGGACACGTCCAGATTAGCTGGGGGAAACGAAATGCACTTTCTTGTTTTATAAGCCAATAAATTCTCTTAGATCTTTAGATCAACCCTGAAGAAAATTTCGACATGGCGCTCTTTCGATTTCATGATCTTTCAGTATATAGCGGTCAATCGAGATTGTCATCGTTCGGTCAACAATTTTTCGGTATTTCGTTCTTTCGGAATTCATTATCCAGTATTTCAACTTCCTGTATTCTGTAGTACAGTCGTAAATGATGATGATGACGTTGGACAGTATTTTCCATGACGGTGCCATGTAATGTGACACTGATTCCCCAATGAGCCTGAGTGGTGATTATACCCGCATCCTGCTTTTCAAGAGTCACCTGATTCGCTCCTCGCAGACACTCAGTAACATCCAGTTAACTGGGTTAATTCATCGTCTTTCATTGGCTACCGTGTTAGCTCTGTTTTCGAGGACAATAAATGTACACTTAGAAAAGGTCAAATTACTTACTATTTGGTACCCATACTTATTTGCGAGTCGCTAAAATCGCTGAAGCATCTCTTTCAGATTGGTTTGGAACAGGTTATTTTTTTCGGGTACATTATGTTTTCTGGAATTTTTGTTCCAAACATAAGATAATTTTTACCCGACGAAGCGATTCTTGTTTTTTGATTGTTTCTATGTGTTATATACATATATCACCTCGAAGCATACAAACTGCTGAAGCTATTTTGATAAAAGAGGTATCAAAATATTTGTTTGGATTTTTTTTGCCGTTGCCTGACACTTTTCTAATAAAAACGTGAACCGAGTCTCCTTGAAAATACTCTATTAAGCGCACACACGAGTTAAAGTGTGGTGAAACCGTTAAACAGGTAACAAACAATGTTCTGTCTACTCAGGAATTCAGTAACCGAAACTGAAATCAAAACACG
Organism: Eupithecia tripunctaria; assembly: GCA_955876795.1. NCBI lineage: Eukaryota > Metazoa > Arthropoda > Insecta > Lepidoptera > Geometridae > Eupithecia > Eupithecia tripunctaria. The sequence continues at coordinate 4,072,450 of OY041604.1, forward strand.
GTAATACTCAGAACTACTCTCAAACGGCATTGGCATACATTTGGCGAAGCATGAGTATGCGTGATGTGTTTCGCTCCACATCCATCATTGGTTTCACCTTGAGTTCTCACGTCAGCATTGGATACAGAATGGGAACGTGTTTCGATTGGAATCATTAGGGCCCTTTTATCTGCGTGGAATCTGTACTGCTGTGGGCAGATTCAAGGGAACTGAGTTATGCACAACACTAACTTTATAATTTGAACTCTGAAAATTTAAATCAAATAATATTAATAAACTAGTTTTTACAATTGAAACAATAGAGAACAGTAGACTGTTACAAAAAGGTTGAGAACAATGTACAGCTCAACTGACGTCACTCGTCGCTTTAACCAGGTACGCAGATATTTTTTAAAGCATGTATATATGAAAATTACAATCAAATAGTTCGCCAAATGGCAGATAGCAGTGCTCTAATTTTATGTATATACACCCCTGTAATATGTGTGTATGACAAATGAATTGATTTTAACTGCTACTCTAATTTAACTGATTCATAGCAATAGTCGGAAGCGTCCTCAAAAAAAAAAAATTATTATTATTATTGGATAATAGACGAGCAGCTTTAAAGCTGGTCTATATCATAGTGCATTTTTTCTAAATTTTTCACTACAGTTTGTCACTTGTGGTCAGAATGTGCGTTCGTAGCCAGTGGTCGAGTCAGTTTTTAAAGCTGTTCACCGAGGGAGCTGTTACAACTTCTTCAGGAAGCCGGTTCCAGTTGTGTACCACTCGGTTACTTAGGCAGTGATGGGCAATGCCGGTGTTTGATGATGAACGGGTTATTCTGAAACTGTGGCCTCTAGCTGTTGTAGATGGTACCTTCAGGGTATATAATTGTGTATGTCAGGCAGGTTGTAAGTGTGTGATAGGATTTTGAAGGTCTCTATCAGATCTCCTCTTTCGGTATAATTTTTACTATTTATATATATATATTTTTTTGTCTGTTTTTAGGTAAAGCTTTTGGTATGATGTGTATGTAAAACTTTCTAGTTATGTTTGTATTGTATGTACCTACATAAGTATTTTAATGATAAAACTTTTATACTGTTTACTCCTGTGCTACCAACTCTTTACATACCTACTTATATCTATTGTTTAGTAAGGTTGCCTGGAAGAAATTGCTTTAAGCAATAAGGCCGCCTATTGTATGTACGTTGTTTTTAATTTCATTTGTTTTATTTAGATATAAGTTTTTTTTTATCTACAATAAAAGTGTTCATTCATTCATTCATTCATTCACGAAGGCGTCTGTTCTCCAGACTAGTGAGGCGTAGGGCATCTAGCCTCTCTGGATAGGACATCCGGCGAAAATAGTTTTTTTATTAATAATACATACTTAGTTTATTCACAAATCGTTCCCCGGTTCGTTCTCTAGTTGCTATCGTTTCGATTTTACTTTAATTTGTCTTTCTAAGGTTCAATGGATGGTACTCTTGTTATATTCAATGCGAGAACATATTTGTATTCTAAGTATACACTGTGTATTCCTGTAATATTTAGGAGCTTCCGAGTTTAAAGGATTTCGAGGAACCAGTTTAAAACTGAAAATTCACACATTCATTCGGCTCTCTTGGGTAACAGAGAGGATATAGCAATGTTTTAATTTAAATACTTCTTTCTTGACTGATTGCAAACAATCTACAAGTAGCTCAACGGATCAATACCAATCGGAAGAGTCCTCAAGACGCTGGCTGCATTGCCCCGCTGCTGTAAAGCAATGCTTCGGGAGGCGAGCAGCAGCGCCCCCTGCAAAATAATTCTACCACCCAACTGCGATCCTCAACCCGCATGCCCAACGCGGGGATTATAGGTATTACCCCCCATGAGACAAATGCCAATAAGACGCTTATCAGGGGGAGGCCTGCGTCCAGCAGTGGACCAGTACTGGCCGTTGAAGTTGAGGTTGAGGTTATGGCAATGCTGATACGCTGCGCCAGATAATCACCAGCTCAGGTCACGCGTCTCTTCGACCAGACGCTCAGATATTGTTTCAAAACCCCAATGTTTTTGATGTATTCGAGGGAGTATCCACAATATTCCGCAGCGAAGGAAGGTCTCATCCCAGCCACGACATTATTTATCCGCCAGCGGCGCCCCAACGTGACATATTTTAAAGCGACCGTTTTAATAAGTCGCCTTTAACCTGCCATCTTCGGATGTGGTGAGCTATAGAAGTGGCTACGAAACTATTAAGCTTTTGAATCAGATATAAAATACTAGTGCATATAATAAGATGAAGAGAATAATCAGATAGTAGTCTATAGTTTATAGATAGTGGTCTATAGATAGTAGATATCACATGTCATGCTAAGCTCATGCGAACTCCCATGAGATCGTTTTCAAATCAGTTGATTTATGTGATAAATTAGGATTAGAATTACCTGTATGCAAAATTTCAGCCCAATCCATTCCGTAGTTTTGGCGTGAAGAAGTTATAAGCATTCATTCATACATCCAAACTTTCGCATTTACAATATTAGTGGCGACCCATAAACACCAAAAGAACAAGTACCTATATTAACTTATTCAAAAGCTACTGCTAGCTCCTTAGTAGTAGAAATAAAGATAAACTAAAAGATGCTTGCCAGAATATATAATAGATTTTTGAAGGTTGTGACAACACAAAGAACACATTCGGCCTTGAATACAATTCCTTTCAAAAGTTTTAGGTAGGAGTCACGCCAAACTTTCGAAGTCAACCGAACACGCCAAAAGTTCTTTTTGATTTGATTACCACAAGATACAGCGATGTAACAAAACTGTACGGAACTTATTGAATTACGAAACAGGGCCCGAGTTTCATCAATCTCATCAACCCTAGGTAAGTAGAGACTTCTGCCCGATAGGATACACTATCGACTATATCGTGTTGTTATATTATACCTACAAAACTTGCTTGGTTCGGAACCTGTAACCACATGAAACCATTTACAAATCTAAACACGGAGCGTTCAATGATTTATTTACAGGTGCACATTTTATCCATCCAATAAACCTTTGAAATTGAAATGGTGCACGTAGATACCTTTGCTCCGGACTTTAGGCTCATTGTAGACCATCGAGACTCAATAAATAAGAGTTTTACAACCGTGCTGTACCTCCGATATTCCTGTTCCTTATGAGCAACGCTTCCGAATTGGTTTCCGCTCCCGGTGGGGTTGCCAGCGTGAGAAAATTTGGAATGTACTCGATTTCTGATCGAGTATCTCCATAGCATACCTATTCATCGTAGAGCTGGCTGGAAATAAAAGGTTAGTTTTTATTCGTCTTTTTATCTGGGTCTCGCAGTTTCGCATATTACCAAGTATGAGTGACTTGTCGAGGAATATTATTCATGTTTATTCCAGTTAAAACTTATATCCGTGTCCGGCTCCCAATGGCACGATGTAACTTGCGGGGATTACCCTCGCCACCTCCTAAAATCTAAGGCTAGCCATGTGCCACTAATTGATGTGTTCCACCGGGAATAAAAACGACCCGATTACCTCCAGCTTTGATAAAGGTCGCTTTGTTTCAACGTATTTCTAACTTTGGTTTATAGCGTGAAATGGAACCAGGGGTGAAACTAATTTGCCCTGTATTTGGAAATTTACCCCCGAATGCGAAATCACTTTTGTTTTTGAAGTTTCCGTGAACGGCAGTTGATAATTTAAGGTGCCCGTGCAGGTATGCTCGCCCTAAATCTCGCCGGGTCCGAATCTACAGCGATTCCAATGATTTAGCGCGCAATAAAGTTTTTAATTTCAAGTGGAAACATTCCATTATCGCAGTTTCGTTTTTAGGGTTCTATCTTACCGATACGATAGCAAATCGAGCATGATATTGATTGTCCGTCCATCTTCGACCAACTTGTTGTTATATTAGCAAACGCAGAAATTATTTTCAGCACGATTTCTTTACAGAGATTTATTAAATCAAATTTCGAAATAGTTGAAGATACTGAACCTCGGATGAGCGATTCGACTCGCACTTTACCAGTTTTAATACGTAGAGGGGTGTGAGGTGAACCGGGCAATTTGGCGTTGAAATTGAAAAAGTTAAACGACAACATCGGAATCGGGGTGGCGTGGGTTGTATCTATAGTCGATGGAATGTTGGAACTGTCCAGCCTAATTTGTATTGAAGCGGACGTATTCCAGACACATCGATAGCTCGTACATAGCTTACCACTCAACGTGAAATGAAAAAACTAAACGAATCAAAAAGGTGAAACTAGATAGCCGGTTCCTTTCCATCTCGTAACAATTTTCAAACAAATTATTTATGTTTCACACATTACTCTGTGTTTCGAAACCATTTCAAGATATAGTGTTATTTGAGTTAAGTACAGTAAGTTGTCTATGGTTTAATTTAAAGTGTCGTAGTAATAAGATTAGAATAAGTTTTGATTAATAAAGAAATACAAAAATACCTAGAGATACAGCAATTGAACATAATCTTCTCCTATCACCTTTTGAATACTCAACCCACTCAAATAAAAACCAAAAGTTCATGCAGATCTTAAAACGTGACTTTGTTTTGTCATACAAACTACTTGTTATAAATCACTGTTTCTTCATGGCTAAACTAGAATGCCCAATTTGTTTGGCCACGAGGAGACTTTTCCTAGTTTAGAGATCAAAATGAGATCAAGATTTTATATGTTTAGCAATGATAGGAAATTAGGAATACATTTTATAACACAAGCTCTGCTTAGCTCGAGGCTAGATGTTGCTGTGTTTATTGTCTACCATTATTTATTTATTTGAAAATAATGTAATATGTATTTGTTATGTACAAAATATATTGACATGCCTACTTACAAAATCTCTTACCTATAAGGTAGTAAGTACCCCAACGTTCGCGTTTTGTCTAGTGCAAATTTATTTTTATAACTTTTGTCGCCCAATTCGAATTCGCCATAAAGTCGATACAAAGTATTTTCTATTACTAGTCTAGCAAGAGAGCTTATAAATCGATCTTCTATACTTTTTACTTCAATTTTATAGCAAACTTCAGATCGTATCCTCGTAGCAAATATTGTTTATGTAGCATCATCTATTCCCGGCACAGGAATGTTGCTATCAAGTAGACAAACTCACGGAATTCCATTCTTACCCTCATAACTTGCAACCTTATCTCTATAGATACAAAGGCTATATTGTGAGGGTTTTCCATGAGGTTTAATACTTTGGATTGATCGGATAGGCGTTTTCAACCCTGCATTGGTTGACAGTAGGTGTAAAATGGATTGGGTAGGCTTTGGTTAATAATTCTCGGACACCTTGAGGGTAAGCTGGTTAGGCTACATCCAGGGAATGTAGAGTGACTGATTTCTCTCGCGTCGCCGTCCTGAATTCTGATGCTTTGTGTATTCTTAGTACAAGAGCTTTTATAGACCCGCCCCCGATTGAAGGGTTTCGCAGATTTAAGTACCCACCTTTGTATTATTTATGGATATCAAGTGCCTTGCTTTGAGGATCTTAGAGCTTACCTATACCCTGGTACCTAATTACTTATATCGTTTTTAGATTGCACTCCAGTTTATTTAGGGAAGTTTAGGCTCCTAGCAAACTGGGTGTGTGTGAAAAATTATCTCATCATTGCAATTTTCTTTGCCAATAAAGTAAAGATAAATTATCATATCTTATAAATTTTATATTTTCTAGATACCGTCTTATTCAAGGTTATACCTATAAAACTCAAACAGACATTTCATTTCTTATTACACAATAGATGCTCGTATACAACTGCATAAAAGGAATTTACTCGATCGTAAAATCCAGCTAAACCCCATACATTTAGAGCCGAAATCGAAACATCTTTGTGCGACACGACAGACGTATCCAAATCGAATAACGTATCTGGGTATAAAACAAGGCACAAAGACAGTTAGAGAACATCTCGCGTTCCGATAAGTCCCGTGAGGCAGCCCTGCACGGCAACGCAACAAGTTATGTGCTAGGGTTGCCACTTGATACCAAACAATAGGTACTCCACCCAGTCGTGTGTTACGTATTGTCACTATGGCTCTCATGTCACCTAATTTAACCGCTTGATACTTTTGTTATATTGTAAAATCCAAAGTTTATTCATAGAACTAAACTAGTTCGCAGATTGCTGGTCAATTTGGACATTGCATCATAAAACGTATTGTGTGCACAATATGTCCTTTGTCAGTTGCCAGCCTGTGCAAACAATAGGCACACCTTTGCAGCGTGACTGTAGGATAAGCCATGTAAAAAAAAGACACAGAAATTTCCTGAAGATTTCCTTCATCGAAAAAAACCCATGTCTTTGAAATACATAAAACAACTAGCGACTTCTAGTCAAACTGGTGGAAAGTGGCCCACGAACTATGGAACTCAATTAGCTTATTATGTGCATGAGGAAAAAGAAAAACCTCTCAATAATGCCAGCTTTTTAAAGAATCTTTACCCTCCCCAGCTCAATCATACAACCTCTAATTTATTTAACTTTGTCGCCGCTGAATAATCTCGCAGCCCTAATGTGCGCTGCGTTCAGAGCAACCATTCCGTTTTATGGAGAATACCTACATAAAATTTATCAGACCTTGGAGATACAAATGAGAGGAGAGGTTTAGGGTCTCGGTGTGAACCGGCTTTATGAAGATGCGTGAGATGCTGGGAGATTGATTGCGGATGACACGAGATATGTGATGGTAGCCATCGATTTATATGTCGTGATAATCTATTGATGTTCATCTATTTGTATTTTGATCTATCTTGGTCATTATTCATACGAATTACCACATTAAATTATACAGGGAGATCTTATCTAGCTAGTTTATGAAGGTGCCTTAATATAATAAGTTGTCCGCTTGGCTTAGTCTAGAAAAATGTCCAAAAGATTGTCTGTGCAGCCTATGAATAGAGAACAAAGCTTGTTAGCTTGTGGTTTCATAAATAAAATAACCTTTCTGTCTGTTCCCTTTCAGCCCAAAATGGCGCAGCATTTCCCTCATCAACAATCCTATTTAGCTCTGAGTTAGGTAGCCGCTAAGAGCTCACATTTTTCAATTACGTCTGTCCATTCATTACAGAATCGAAACGGTACAAAACGCCATGAAGCTACATAAATATAAATTTCAATTTGCGCCAGCCGCGCTCTAAATCAATAATCAGCTTACTACCGCGCCGAATATACATTGGAATTATTTACTAGCATCCATTTGTATACAGGGTGCGTGAAATGAGTCATTCAATATGTGCAGGGAAGGCTTAGGATCGTGTTGGCTTGGAAAACTCTCAAGAGACCTGTTTCGTTTCTGAAATACGCTTTAATAGACCGAATTAGACTATCAAATCGCACAAAAAACGAAACGAAACACGCTATTGCATATTTTATATATTTAACTGACACCGAACCACACATGCATGCACGGTAGTTTTGCACAGCGATAAACGACGCGCCCCTCTGGTTCGCATCGCTGAAGACATTTAATTTTTTTTTATTCCTGTCGTTTGTATTTGATGAAGCTTTTTCAATTGCAATAACAAATGGTGCAGACTACTTCAGACGTATACGATATGTACTTACCATTTCTGACGCTATGTATAGAGAGGTATTATGTACCTACGTGCAAAGTTATTTTGTAGGATAGCAAACTGTGCACGATCTACGACTGTAGTACGTATGCTAAATATTTTAATGAAAATAACATTTCTTTTCATTCTTAGTTATGTGAATAAATATATAGTTTTTTTTTCGATGGTTAAAATTAGGTGGGTTTTTATGTATGGTGGATATAAGACGTAAATACTTAATAATTAAAATTGTTAGTTTGTTTAGTACCGTACTTCCGATTAGTACGATGACGCAATATCACCGGTCCCTTGGCCGTCGGCGTCGTTATAACCAGATTCTACTGTACATACATTTTTGAAAATCTCTACTTGTATAAGATTTGAACATCCTGTAGGAGTTGTAACACAATGTGCCACTCTGCCGAAGCCGTAGGGTCGCTAAGTGGAGTACCCCATGTCTCGAGTCGGGGGCTCTATGCGGGGTTACTTACCTTCAGCCGGCAAGGTCGTATGAGCTACTGCTTACGGGTTTACGAGCTCCGGAAGGTATACGATCGACTTCGTCTATGAAGTTGAGGAAGCTGTAGGTAGGCATAGTTGATTGTTCCTAGATTGAATGCTCGGTTCACATTATTCCAGTCTAGTACTCCAGCGAATCAATCCAGTCCAGTGTTGTGTGGATTTTATCATTTACATTGTTCCAGGCTTTCGAAACTGTTGAATTGGTAACACTACAGTGACAATGGTTTTTAGAAAGAAGGTTGAAAATGGTTTCATAACTGTTTAGTTATTATTGTAAAAAAAGTAACTGGTGTAGTGGAAGAAGACCTAAAAAAATTTAAAACTTATTTAGGTGAGAAATGCATAGTACTCGAAATAAATATAAAGAGAGGCTCTTGCAGCATTGCTACTGTAAAAGTTGTCTGTGTTGTTGTCTTGCCTGTACTGATTTCAACTACTGGATTGTATTATTGTTTTGTCACTGGAAAATCAAATGCTTTAAAAAACAAAGCGTTCACTGTTTAACACTCAATCCAGTAGGTACTGGAATAACTGTCTACTCTACACTATTCCAGTGTAGAGTAGACAGTCCAGCCTTCAAGTCCTGGAATGTATTATTGTTTGCTCCATCTAACCGCCTGTAATATAGCAATATATATAATAGAATGGTGAGTACTTTCGCTTTACATACTTATAAATGTTACTATAGGATATAAGATACTGCGCTATACCTGCCTGTTCTCCATTGCAATACCCAAAATGGGTACATACTGTGATCTTAACTTAAACTCACCTTATCACTAAGACCTGATTGTATAAATGCAATAAATACTGAATACTGAATACTAAACATCGATTAAGAGCAATATTCTAAATCAAGATAAATCAAGATAAAAACAAAAAACTTGAATGCGGTGGTTCAAGTTTTATTTGCGATATCTGAGTTCAGAAAGTCGGCAATCTGAACAGCAGAAAGTTTTGAGTTTATTGTACAGTCAACTTCATTAGAAAACTAAAATGCTTAAAAAAAACAAAGCGTTTACTCGTTTACACTGTTTAACACTAAATCCAGTAGGGTATAACTGTCTACTCCAGTTACTCAGGAATGGGCGAGCTAGAATGAAAAAGTAAGGCAATCACTAGACAGGATTGCTCAGAAAAAGGTACATTTCAGTGCTTGTTTACAGTATTCCAGTGGCTCGACCGCTGGAATGTGTTACTACTGGAATAATGTGAACCGAGCATTTTGTCTCTTATGCCCACCACGTCAGAAGACGTCACTTGTACCTATTATAATATTTATTTTATTTACTTACTATGCCCATTCTACATTTATGTATTAGATCTATCGACTGTCTACCATCATAACCAGTTCTGATCACTTGTAAGTTGACGCTTTTCCTAGAATTATTTTTTACCTTCCCATCTTCTCTAAGAACATAGGTACTCTGCCTGTTTTGGTCCACATACAATAAATATGTCTAGCTAGTAAACCTAGAACGATACTAGGTCCCAGTTCGACCAGGCCGTAAAATGTGTTCATAACTTCAGTTGCAAAATCAGCAAAGCCCGCGCACCTGAATCCAGTTAGGACCGGCCCATAACTTGGGGCGCGGGCATCAAAACACATGATGTAAGGCGCTCCACACGCCGAATTACACCCTCACTCTGCATGGAGGCAGCCTAATTTATTTCTGCTATACTTCAGCAGTAAAGGCTACTAGGCTCTAGACGCCAGGCAACTAAAATAACAAAGTATCAGGCCTCTCTTTTTTACTTAAAGTCGGACTTCATGGCAAGATATATGTTACGTTGACTTCACGTTGACTTTACTTTAATGGTGTGGTGCTGGCTCAGAATATGCGACACCCTATCTCTTCCCGTGGACTAAGGGATATCTCGGATTATGGGCATTACCTCCCATTATATAAACGCCAACAGGCGCTTATCAGGGGCGTTCAGCAGTGGACCAATACAGGCTGTTGAAGTTGAGGTTACTTTGGTAGATCGCTCGAGACGGGAATGATTCGCTTAAAAATTGTATGGAATAAAATTCGCTTCGAGATAACACGGCTTTGATTTCATTAAAGGCATAGTCTTGTTCTATTGTTTCTACCTACTTCTCGTGAAGTGACGTCTGTATAAAGATCAAACACGCATTAAAGAATTCAACAAAACACACATTTTTATGTGTGAATTCAACACAATTTCCGTGTCATTAACCCTTTTACTGCCCATCCTCAGCGGTACGGTACGCGCAGTTCTACCCGTCTCGGCGCGCCTGTCGGCGACTTCTACGGACCTTTACATCATGCATGAGCCATGAGAGTATTAATCGTGCTTAGCTCTAGGTAAGTAAAAACAAATATTGATCTAGTGGGAGTTTAGGTATAACAACATTTATTACATACTAGCTACGCCCCGCGACTTCGCACGCGTTGTTTCTATGGAAACGTTCAAAGGTGATTTCTATCCCACGGGAATTGATTGACGAGGTAACAAACATCCATACATCCATACAAACTTTCACATTAATAATAAGTGTGATGTGATAGATATGAATCTCAGGACTAGTAATATATGTACCTACCACCGTTTTATTTATATTATTATATAATGTAACGTTTTATGTAAAGAATCCATGGAAGGTGGTCCCCAAGATACAGGTTTATCCTAGTTTGGGGATCAACGATGTACGAGTATGTCTTAAATCTTTTTAATAAACATTATTATTTAAAAATAACGTCCAGAGGCCAATAGATCCAAGGTTTAGGATATACGGCTGCTCGACCCTGTAAACATACTAACCTGTAAACCATTTAGCTAAGTGTTTGATGCAGCGACTCTCCATTTAGATATTGAAAACTTGTCTGGTCCAACAGTATCGGTATTGCCAACTGGATTTCGCATTTGACTAAATTGGTCAGATACCATTTCCCATTTGCACCGAACTCTAGATATTGATTGGATCGAGTATGAAAAATGCCTCGCAAAAACGTGGGCGTCAGTTTTCTCTCGCTTGTTTCAGAACTTTTTCAAATTCTGTTATAAAATAGCCTGACAAAACAATAGATACCTACACAAAAATATGCCACGAACGAAGACTCAAACTTTGTTAGAGATTTAGTAAGCAATTTTTTGAGGTCCCTGTTATATTTTTACTACCGTTTAACGCTCTTAGGCTGCTGAGTCGGCGTGGGCAGCGCGGCGGGCCGCTGCTACAATCAGAGCTAGAACCGCATGTGCGTCTTGGGCACCGAAAGCGTTAACACCGATAGAACAAACTTCACTTTCAATAAGATTACGTAACCATAGCACCCGCACTAAACCGGCCCACTTACTAAATACTCATTCTCGTAAACTGAAGTCCATACCCTCAACTCATTCCCATAAAATATACTCCAACGACCATCGCGTAAAGTTATTTTCATAGCCAACATAAGTGTTTTGTTCATACGTTAAATCCTTGGTCCGGCGGCCGGGCCGACACCAATTGGTGCAACCTTCAAGACCCTTAGCAAGGAAGGAGGAACAACTATTTGCTAGGCCGTAACTGCCGTAACAGCCGTAAACATGCTTTATGGGGCGGACCGATGGACAATGTCGTTAGAATAATACCGTACAGCGCTGGGCACTGAAATTGCCTGCGGATTGGTGTGAAGGTGCTTCAGAGGAGTAGGTATAATGCCTGTCAGTGAAGAGCTCGCTTTGATAGCCGATTTTCGAACGTTGGGTACATATTTCAAAAGTTTCAAAGTACCTTAGACGGTATGAACATTTTGAATTACCCAACGTACATATACACAATAGGCACTTTTTTGCTTTGAATAATCTTTTTTTAAGATTATTTAAAAAATTGCAATTTAGTGTGATACGTTTTGCAGGCCAATGTAGAATAAATATCTTTCGCATTTACAATAGAAATAGAACTATTGTATTAGAATTAATTATTGTATTAGAAATATTGTATTTATATTTCTATTGTAAATGTAAAAGTTTGGATGGATGTATGAATGGATGGATGTTTGTTATCTCTTCACGCTAAAACTGCTGAACGGATCAGGCTGAAACTTACACTCCAAATTCTCTGAATACGATCTTCAAACAAAGCCGGTTTTATTCCCAGTCTTCAGCTTCAGACTTCAGCTCCTTGCTTTTCAGATACATTTTTACATTTTACATTTCAACCTTGTTAGTGCCTAGTGACGTAAAGCACATCCTCAACTAAATCTCAAGTAAGATAGGGTAAGGATATAGTTTCCCCAGTTATTTTATAGTGCGTCCGTAAACAGTTAGGGCCACGGTATCTCGCTCGAGTTTACAGGACATAAAGGGGCCCGTTCAATATTGAGCAATTTGCAAAATGCCTTTGAAGTTTCATGAACTGTCTTGTCATTAGAAACCGGTAGAAGTTAATTGGATTATCCTTGTGTTACAGTTACATACGAGGAGTTTATTGTAGTTACAAACGAGTAGTTTATTGTAGGTACTCGAGTACCTACTTAGTTTATTGTATTGCTCTTTGTGAGACGGCTCGTCGGGGTTGACAAAAGCCAAAAGCTATAATAGACATGGGTGTCGGGAGCTTTTTTAACTACTAAGCAGCACTATCATGATTTAGGAAAGTCCGATTTTGATAAATATTTTTATTCTTTGTTTTCTATTATTTTTATCTCTATTTTATGAATGAGCGCTTTATGATTTCTCATACGTATGTAGCATTCTTACTGTGGAGAAATACTGTAGCATTCGTACTGTGGAGAAATACTGAAGGGATCTGGCTGAAATTTTGCATACAGGTAATTCTAATACTGGAATAAAACATATGCTACTTTTTATCCCATAAATCTGTTCCCGTAGGATGAAAACCACCTTTTATTGTTTTCATAGGAACAACGCGTGCGAAGCCGCGGGGCGCAGCTAGTATACTATACGTAGGTAGATAATTTCAAAACTAAATCACAATGTACTTGGTTAATGTATCTATTACAATGTGTAAATTAAAATTAAAAAAAAACTAAACTGAGATATGCAAAATTACACTATTTACTAAATAAATCTAATGCTTGTATTATAATAAGAAATCGAAAATGAATAATTTGGTTTTAGAGCAATTTCTGATAAAGTTAACAGGCATATCTACGAGATAGGCCACTCAACACATCGGCTTCTGACCGCAGCAGGCTATTTAACCGGATGAAAAGTAACCTTTGTTCTTCCCTTGGGATACCTTCAGCCAAATATCATTAGGATGCGTTCAGCCTTTTAGGCGTCAATAGTCAACACACAGACAGACAGTCGGACTTACTTTCGCTTTAATAATAGTATTGTTCAAAACTTGAAATGAGTTGAACGGTCTGTCCACATGTTGACCGAGTTATCGCGAACGAAGGGTTATGTAACTGGTGATAACGATAACAGATTGACAGCCTGTTAGCACTGTCATGACCACGGACGAAGTAAATCACCTAGGGGTCATGACCCACGACGCTCATGTATGGTAACCACTATCTCTAGATACATAGATACTAAATACATAATCTAGACGAACTATGTATCTAGTGCGCCGGCGAGACCGAGTTGGTAAAATGGCAAACATATTGATGGGCCTCAACCTTACCTCAACAGCCTGTGACGACGAATGACCTGCTTCATGGTAAGCAATTCGGGTTTACTCGCGGCAGGTCAACTACTGATGCCGGTATAGAGTTAGTATCACATATTTTTCATGCTTGGGAGAAGTCACAAGATGCCTTAGGCATTTTTTGCGACTTGTCTAAAGCATTCGATTGCGTACATCATGAAACATTAATCAGGAAACTACATCACTATGGAATAAGGAACACCTCCTTGGATCTTCTCACATCTTATTTGAGTGATAGGATACAAAGAGTTGACATAAATGGGAAACGGTCTTCGGGGTCTGTAGTTACAATGGGTGTACCACAGGGATCTATCCTCGGTCCTTTCCTATTTTTAGTTTATATTAACGACCTGCCTCATCTTGTCAAGAATAATCACGAGATTGTATTGTTTGCTGATGATACTTCATTTATTTTTAAAATGAAACGACAAAACACTAATTTCGACGATGTAAACAATGCAATCTCAAAAGTAGTTCATTGGTTTAGTGTCAACAATCTTTTGCTTAACGGAACCAAAACCAAATGTATTAGATTTACTCTACCTAATGTTAAACAAGTTAGGGCTGATGTAAACGTAAATGGAGAAATGTTAGAAATTATAGAAAGTACGGTATTCTTAGGAATCACCTTAGATAATAAACTTCAATGGGGCCCACACATAGATAAGCTATCGAAGAGACTTAGTTCTGCAGCATATGCAGTCAAAAAAATCCGTGATCTCACAGACGTGGACACATCTAGACTAGTTTATTTCAGCTACTTCCATAGTATTATGTCTTATGGTATACTGCTTTGGGGGAACGCTGCAGATATTAACACTATATTTGTGCTGCAGAAGCGGGCTGTTCGTGCCATCTATAAAATGGGTCCCAGAGAATCCCTTCGTGATAAATTCAAAGAAATAAATATTATATAATGACAGTACCAAGTCAATATATTTATGAAAATTTGTTGTACACTCATAAAAATATCAATAGTTTCGCAAAAAATAGCGATATACATAATGTAAATACTAGAAATAAACATAAACTCGCTGTACCCACAACTAGGCTGCATAAAATTAATGTATCTTTTAAAGGGCAATGTATACGCTTCTACAACAAAACCCCTACTGAGCTGCAAAAATTATCAGTAAATAAATTCAAACAAACTGTCAAAACTTTTCTATGCAAAAAGGCTTACTATAAAATATCAGATTATCTAGAGGATAAAAAAGCTTGGGACGGATTTTGCTCAACTCGAAAAATAACAACTAACAGGCTAAAGGTTTCTTCGTCGTTTCTTTACTTTAGTCTACATAGCGAAGCGATCGAAATCAAAAATACCACTTTATTTCCGTGTCAGTGTATTTTTTAATATGATTTGACTTTTTCTAAGTGTACATTTATTGTATTTATGGAAATAAAGCATTTTTGAGTTTGAGTTTGAGTTTGTACTGGTCCACTGCTGGACGCAAGCCTCCCCCTGATAAGCTTCGAACTGTGTGCTCCGATTATTGGTTTCTATCTCAAGGGGGTATAATACCCATTATCTCCACGCTGGGCATGCGGGTTGGGGATCGCAGTTCGGTGGGAGAATTTTAGACCTTCGTGATCATTGATTAATTAAAACGGGAAGATAGATTACGTTCTCCTAGCGCTTACTCAAAAATTGGCATGTATTACAACTGCACGCAAACACATACGCTCACAGTTATATTTCCATTCCTGTGCAATACAAATAAGAACAAAGACGGAAAGAGGTACCTGAGACCGAAGTGACACCGAGACAACAGATATTTCTGGCTAATACGACCGCCCATGCCACCGGTCAGACGGTGACTGAGGTGGGAGCACACAATTTTACGCAGTTTGAGGTTGCCACTTTCGAGACACCAGTACCTCATCTTCCCTTTTTAAAATCAATGTTCGTGATACATCATCGGCTGCATCTTCGCTTTCCATCAGGTGTGATTGCGGTCAAACGAAAGTCTATTTCTGATAAAAAAGAATTCTGCAGGGGGCGCTGCTGCGCACCCGGGTGGATATTCCTTATTCGCCCTTACGACACCCGCGGGAAGAATTGGGGTGGTACTAGTTCTAAGCCACACAGCCCTCTCTGCAGAGGGTGTCTCAGTGACGAAGAATCAGCTGCCCACGTAGTCCTGGAATGCGAGGGAGTATCAGCACAGCGATACGAAAACCTCGACCACCCGAGGTAGATTCTGCGCTTCTGGACGGAGTTAGGCTGGCTAGTGTAGCAAACATACAAGCACAATGGACCATCCCGAGTCTCGGTGCGGAAAGAAGAGAACACCAACCATACCATACCAAAAGCCACACGGCTCATCGAGCTTAATAAGTAGCAGTAATGTAAAATCGCCCTTCTAATTCAAACTGACTGTTAACGTCAAGAGCAATGCAATGATACCGGAGGATCAGTCTGTAATTACGCGTCATTTTCACCATCCTCGTGCGAGCAATAATGAAACATCTCGCTTCATATCCTATTAATCTCGTGCTGTTAATTCAAGGGGGATTTCTGAATTAGCTGCGAAACAGCTGGTTCAAATAACCACCAACAACGAATTATGACGAGGCCAAGGACTGGTATAATAGGAATGGGAAGAGATTTTAATATAATGTAACGGGTAGCGTTGTTTTTAATGGAAACGTTTAAATATGATTTTTATCCAACGGGAACTGATTTATGCGATAAAAAGTAGCATATCTTTGATTCCGGGATTAGAATTACCTGTGTGCAAAATTTCAGCCAGATCCGTTCAGTAGTTTTGGCGTGAAGAGGTAACAAATCTCCATATCCATCCATACATCCATACAAACTTTTGCATTTATAATAATAATATTAGTGTGATTTAACGTAATGTCATTTTTCTCTTGTAATTTTTCAGTTTGGCATTATAGTATTCGGACTGACATTCTAATTTTCAAGTTGACAATGGTGTCTATTCAGATGTCTCTAAAACTAAACTAAACTAATTTGACAGGACTAAAAAATGCTGCCATCTTTATTATTTTGATCGTTTTGACAGGGACGGCACGACAGGGGGACATTTGAGTTCTCTCAAATTAGTTTAGTTTAGTTTTGGCGACATCTGAATAGACACCATTGTATCCTAATAGTAATACCATTCGTTTTAATTGATTGTCTTTAATAATGCCTAGTGTTTTGTATTATTGAACAATTTGTAAAATTTATTTAAATGTCCAATTAGCTTTTTTGTGTGGGTTTGGTTTAGGTACAACAAGCAATGTTTTTTGTTTTTATAGGAAATAAATGAATGGAATCGCATAATAGAATAGCTCACCCAAAAGCTAGATGATCAAACGTGACGCAACCACCATTATCGACCCTACCAGTGTGGACCATACAAGTAACTAAAGAAAAATCCCTTATGCCCAGTCAAAGAACGGGCAGCAAGTTAACTAGAATTCATAAGGATACCAGAATAATAAATCAGAATAATCAATCGCGTTTCCTAGAACTTGCATAAGTCGATATCGCTAGCTTGATCGAGGATACACAATTAGAAATCGTTATTAAAAAACATTTGATTTCGTTTGAAAAAAACTATAAACCGACTTCAATTATATTGTCAGAATTAGACCAAATGAACTCAAACTCAAACTCAAACTCAAAAATGCTTTATTTCCATAAATACAATAAATGTACACTTAGAAAAGGTCAAATCATAGTAAAAAATACACTGACACGGAAATAAAGTGGTATTTTTGATTTCGATCGCTTCGGTATGTAGACTAAAGTAAAGAAACGACGAAGAAACCTTTAGCCTGTTAGTTGTTATTTTTCGAGTTGGAGCAAAATCCGTCCCAAGCTTTTTTATCCTCTAGATAATCTGATATTTTATAGTAAGCCTTTTTGCATACTAAAGTTTTGACAATTTGTTTGAATTTATGTACTGATAATTTTTGCAGCTCAGTAGGGGTTTTGTTGTAGAAGCGTATACATTGCCCTTTAAAAGATACATTAATTTTATGCAGCCTAGTTGTGGGTACAGCGAGTTTATGTTTATTTCTAGTATTTACATTATGTATATCGCAATTTTTTGGGAAACTATTGATATTTTTATGAGTATACAACAAGTTTTCATAAATATATTGACTTGGTACTGTCATTATATTTATTTCTTTGAATTTATCACGTAGGGATTCTCTGGGACCCATTTTATAGATGGCACGAACAGCCCGCTTCTACAGCACAAATATGGTGTTAATATCTGCAGCGTTCCCCCAAAGCAGTATACCATAAGACATAATACTATGGAAGTAGCTGAAATAAACTAGTCTAGATGTGTCCACGTCTGTGAGATCACGGATTTTTTTGACTGCATATGCTGCAGAACTAAGTCTCTTCGATAGCTTATCTATGTGTGGGCCCCATTGAAGTTTATTATCTAAGGTGATTCCTAATAATACGGTACTTTCTATAATTTCTATCGTTTCTCCATTTACGTTTACATCAGCCTTAACTTGTTTTACATTAGGTAGAGTAAATCTAATACATTTCGTTTTGGTTCCGTTAAGCAAAAGATTGTTGACACTAAACCAATGAACTACCTTTGAGATTGCATTGTTTACATCGTCGAAATTAGTGTTTTGTCGTTTCATTTTAAAAATTAATGAAGTATCATCAGCAAACAATACAATCTCGTGACTATTCTTGACAAGATGAGGCAGGTCGTTAATATAAACTAAAAATAGGAAAGGACCGAGGATAGATCCCTGCGGTACACCCATTGTAACTACAGACCCCGAAGACCGTTTCCCATTTATGTCAACTCTTTGTATCCTATCACTCAAATAAGATGTGAGAAGATCCAAGGAGGTGTTCCTTATTCCATAGTGATGTAGTTTCCTGATTAATGTTTCATGGTGTACGCAATCGAATGCTTTAGACAAGTCGCAAAAAATGCCTAAGGCATCTTGCGACTTCTCCCAAGCATCAAAAATATGCGATACTAACTCTATACCGGCATCAGTAGTTGACCTGCCGCGAGTAAACCCGAATTGCTTACTATGAAGCAGGTCATTGCAATTGAAATAACTGAGCAATTGATGTAAAATAAGTTTTTCAAAAACTTTGCTGAATGTTGGCAGTACTGATATTGGTCTAAAGTTAGTGGGGTCAGACCTACTACCTGATTTAAACAGTGGGATTATTTTGCTACATTTCATTAGATCAGGAAATACACCACAATCAATAGACTCATTAAATATAAAAGCTAGATCTGGTGCAATGGTATCAATCAAAGGTTTAATAATTCTAACGGAAATGCCCCAGAGATCTGCAGTTTTCTTTATATTTAAAAGTTTAAAGACTTTTATAATATCTTTTTCATTAACGTGGTTGAAATTAAATTTATTTTCGCATTTAGGTACATTTTCTATCAGTAAAGACTCAGCAATTGCTTGAGAAGAATTTAGGGACTTTGTGGTAGAGATTGGAATGTCAGTAAAAAAGTTTTCAAAAGCTTGGGCTACTTCAATGTCATTTTTGATTGTGCAACTATTAATCTTTAAATTGTAATCATTATCGTAGGTGACTGACCTTTCCAGTCTCACTATTTATTATTTTCCATGTTGATTTTATTACATTTTCACTGTTTTTAATTTTGGAGCTAATATAATTTGATTTTGCTATTTGACAAACTTTTCTAAACATTTTTGAGTAATTTTTTACTTTTTCTTTGAAGTCCTTGTTAAAATTATATTGTTTTTCACTATATAGTTCATACAAAGTTACTCTACTTTTATGTATACCCACTGTTGCCCACTCACTAAAGTTAAGTTTTTCTGAGACCATCCTCGATTTGGGTGTGAATATTGAATTGAACGCATTGGTGAATTTATTAAAAAAACTACAATACAACTCATTTGGGTTGTTAAGTGAGTAATCAGGTGATGGTTTAGAATCCCAATCCAATTTCAACCGTTCAAATCGACTTGTGGTCACAGGTGTATATTTAATTTTTTGTTTACAATTATAGTTTTTAACTTGTATTTCTAGTTTAATTAGTTGACCCAAGTGGTCTGATTTTAAATTGCTTATAATTTTTTTACTTAATACTTTTTCATTTTGACAAACAAATATATTATCTATACATTTTGCTGAGGTTTCAGTTATTCTAGTTGGTTCCATAAATATTGGCCTTAAATTATAACAATTAAATAAATTAGTTAATCTACTACTGAGGGAGTAGACTTCTAAAAGATCAATATTAAAGTCTCCACATACCAAGACATTTTTATGTGATTTTGATATTTTATACAAGATATCATCCATGATTCTTTCAAATATTTCAAAGGAGGCGGATGGTGGGCTGTATACGCTTACTACAATACTTTGCTCCAGCTCAACACATGCTACTAGCGATGTGTCGTTCGATCATTCACAAAGATCGATATCAATCATGACCCGTTATGAAAATGACCCGGATCCTAAGACCCGATCATTTGAATGATTGTTTTTGCCGGCGGCCTATCATCGCCTCACTTCGATTTTTCGTTTCATTTCGATCATGCATTTTGTGATTGATTGACCCGTGCGAGATCGGATCTTTGCGTCGCGTCGTCGTCATCGTCGTTTCGTTACTGACTAATATGGTTCTCGCAAAAACTTTTCCAATACTCTGTCTATATCTATTTAGATCTTATTAGATCTCGAATGATGTAGAGATGATCAATAGATCATTTATGGTAGATATTTGACCAGAATTGAGATAGGTAGGTAGGTATAGGTACCTACCTACCTACTTTTACGTTTCAAGTGATAAGTATGGTTATGTACCTTACGGTAGATAGTCAGATACGAAGTACCTACCTACTTAACTTTTTTTTTTTATTTAATATGCTTGATATTTTAATGAACCTGTGCTAAGCCGCCGAGCGGGCGGCTTTCCTTGTTGTTAAATACTTTACATAATAGGTAGTTCGTACAGTAGGTACCTACCTACAGACGATCTTATTGATCATTTATGGTAGATATTTGACGAGAATTGAGATAGGTAGGTAGGTACCTGCCTACCCTTGTTGTTAAATACTTTACATAGATGTAGGTACCTACCTACATACTTAGATATATTGAAGTACTTACATATAGGGAAGTACCTACTACTCAAAAGACAAGGGCTTTAATACCTAAAGGACCGTAATGCGACAATAGACTATATGACTTATTATTTTATTTATCAATTAGGCTGTGAGAAAATGAGACAGTCCGCAGAATGTGTCCTACTCGCACGCACCACTCACAGCCTCGCAAGAGCAAGACGCAGCGTCAGTCGATCTTTGCGTCAAGTCGCACGCGTCTCGGTCATTTTAACCAATGATCCGAACATTGAAATGATCGGGTCATTTCGTTGAGACTGTTCGGATCAATCACGCGCGGTTCGTGATTGCAATCATATGAGCCGTTCGTTCATGATCGACACATTCCTACATGCTACTTCGATGTGGCTTTCAACGGATAAGTTTATTATGTCTTTACGTTCTTTGAACTTTATGAGTTTATTTAGTAATATTAGAGAGCCTCCACGAATAGCATGTGATCTGCAAAAAGAACTACCAACCTGGTGGTTACTGAAGTTAAACATGAGCTCATAGCTTTTCAGCCAGTGTTCTGTTAAGCAGATGATGTCAATATCAAATGAGTTCATGTACAATTCTAATTCTAGTAATTTACATCTCAATCCTTGAATATTTTGGTGCACCAGGTTAGTAAACTTTGCCTTGATTTTACAATCTGGTTTTCTTTGTTTTTTATTGTAAATAATAATATTTGACTGTTTAGGGCTAGAGACTTCCTCTATTGTCTTTATTTCTAATTTAAATGGCTTGGAACAACTTCCAAGGTCTTGTTTTTTAAATCATTGCAGTGCTCAAAAGAAGCATTTTTTATAGCCAAGTTTTTGGCTGTTATATTAAAATAAAAAGATAGCGAAATTGCTATCTGTCTTTTATAAAAATTGGAAAGGTAGTAATTACCTTGAGTCAAATAGTATTTTTTACTAACAATACTGTTAATGTCAATCACATGTATATTGTTGTTGCACGAGATAGTGTGCAACATCATATTAAGCTTATATCTAAGGTTGTTTTCTGATTGTGGCAAGCTGTCGCTATAGGGGAATGTGAACATCACAATTTGTTTTAAGTCTAGTGTGCACAGTTTGCCCACATACTTAATCAAGTCCGATTTGTTTACATTACCCCTATTACCCAGGCATATTATTAAGTTTGAATTACTAAAAGTTTCATTATTAATTTTTTTCATAATAGTATGCAGGTTTGAATTTGGAAAACAATTATTTATTACAGGATGTTTCATACTCATACTTAAGAACTGACCCATGTTTATGCCAATTTCATCGGAGTACATTATAGTTTTCACTGCAGATGGTAACACCAGCGGTGACTGGGACACTACCTCCACAGAACCATCTCCAGTTAAAGTGTTACTATGTGTAGTAGTTGTCTTGAGATCAGTTTGAGTGTAGCTATGCCGTACTTCAACATATGCGCTTTCCAGCATTTTCTGGCAGTGGTCATTGGCATCCTTTTGGGCTTGTTTATACATACAGGTTACATCATGAAGTGCCCTTTCTAATTTAACTATTTCCTCCGCCAAATAGTTTAAATCCTTAGAGTTCCGTCCTAATAAAGTATAACAAGAGTCCAATTCTTCTTGTAAGTTAGATTTAGACTTTTCCTTGCTCAATTTTGCATTATTGAGAAGTTGTTTTTGTCGCTTAATTTTTTGTTCTGATTTTTTAATGAAGTTACTCAGTTTAACATATTTTTTAATTTTATTAGTCCCTTTCATGACGGGTGTTTGGCTATGACCATGGCGACATGGTGTACTGAGATCTACATTCAACATGTTAAGATTTGTAGTCATAAGCTCTGTTCGAAGCTCTGTTCGTAGATCTAAACTACAAACACTTGTCGCTGGAGTCAACGGCTTAGCCTCTAGCCTATCAAGTTTTATTCTGCACTCTGAAAGCTCTTGCTGTAAGTCTTTATTATGCTGCAACACCAGTTCATAAGATTCATGGCAATTGTCCACGGAACGAAGGCATGCATTCAAGCGGTCCACTTCTGACAGTGCATCTTCATGGTGAGCATGGAGTTCAGCGAGTTGTCCCTTCAGTGATTGGATCCTGCCTAGGTTAGCCAGGAACTCAGCTTCGCTATCCTCCTGCTCTTGAAGCAGCCGGAAAATGGAATCACACGGAAAGCACCAGCTTTCAAATTAAAAAGAATCATGAAAATCGGACCACCCAGTGAAAAGTTCTGAGGTAACAAACATACAAAAATAAAATAATACTACCTATCGAATTGAGAACTTTTTTTTTAAAGTCAGTTAAAGTTAAAAATGGTCGCTGAAGTTCTAAAAGTTCAGTGCTCACAAATAAGTTATCAACTTTTTTCGCCTACAAAGGTTATTTTTGAAATTTACTGCGAGGCTGTGAATATGCCAATTATACTATAAGTATCTTAGTTGAATATTCATTGTATGAATATACCAAATGTTCTCGCAAAGCTGTGTTTTCAGCTAATCGACAGATTATGTGCTAAGCGCCCAATCAACTTAGTTGAAGGTTGTGAGAGATCAACCCAAATCTATTTTATCCGGCCGTTAGGAGTTTCTCAATTATTACCGATCCAATATTATTATTATCAGGATGGCACTTGCTTAGCCTCTCAAAGACGTAGGTTTGATTTGTTCCTACTCAAACAATAATTAACGATGCTTAAAAATTATGTAACACTTTCATGATGCAAAACACTCTTGCCTTGCAGCTTTGCAGCACCATGTAGCGTCGCCGGGTAGGTCTCCAGCTAGGACAGTAATAACTTTAGTTTGCTTGCTTCGATCAAATTTGATCGAAGTTTGCTTGCAACAACCTGCCGTTAATTAATTCGTCAAACTACGATAGTTTTAATTTGTAAAAGTCTGCAGCATATTTACAATTGTAACCGTAGAGCTTCTCCGGTTACAATTGTAAATATAAAGTTCTAATATTGTTTCTACTGAATCATTAATTAAATCCATCATGGTTATTAATACTAAAGTTATTTACAACGGGATATTTACTATGGTTTGAGTTTTGACTAAACTGTGTCGAAATACAAATTGCAAAGCTCAAAACTCAAATCATGGTAAATATCCCATTGTAAATAACTACCTAGTGTTATTAAAAAGATTCACCTCATCTTAATTTCGCCGTATAACGCCTATGTAACATCCCCCAGTCCCCAGCTTAGATATAATTATGAGTACGTAAATCCCTCTGGTGTCGGATATCCGAGTGTTCCGGCGCCGGGCCACATCCGGCTCGGCTTCGGCTCGGACCCACCTATCACTTCTACTTTCATCCGGATTAGCGTTTCGTTTCATTTTTCTTAGAATTTGTTAGCTTTTCAGAATTGTTCTTTTGAAAACAATTTTCAAAGAGAATAAAATGAGTCCGTAAAATTTCTGAAATTGAGCGCCTTCATCATAGATATGATTATTAACCGACTTTAACCCTTAGCCACCTAACGTGTTTTTGAGTTACACTACCACCTAACGGCGGTCATGGTGACCGCTTATTATTTTAATTTTTATATGAAAATAATAATTATAATGACAAAAATGAAAGACAGATCGTAACCTTTATTATTATTCTTTTTAATTATGTTATTAAACTTTGAAAAAAAACTTATACACATTAATAATCAATGCTTCTGTAACAATAAACATTTGAGTACAAAATCTAGGCATTATAAAAAATCTGAGATCTGACAAGAAACTTTAAGTGAAACCTAATAAAGTCTTCTTAGTTTTTGAAACTTTAATATTATAACCTACTATAGAAAACTATTAATGGCACAATCAAATCACTTTCTCTATAAAATTGCAATGGGTAAACAATTACAATTTTTGACGAAAATGTATGGACATCTTTTGCGAACACTCAACGCAAAAGGGTTTTTTACATTGAAAACACATGTGATAATGTTTTGCGTTTTTTTAGCATCACAGGTTAGGCAAGTCTTCTTGATTTCGAACTTTTTGATATTATCGGTTGAGGACGTGCTAGGCTCTTGGTTCATCTTCAGTATGCGGCGAATAGCCCCTTGAAATTACGTAACCACCTAACAGCGGTCACCAAGACCGCAAAAAAAGTAAAATTACCTGTATTTTTTGATCGCGCGAACGTGTGAACCGATCGATCACACAGTGCGTATTAAGGAGCGGGGGGGTAAAGTAGATGGAGTCACAGACTTATAGCTCGCATAATAACGGAAATATTCAAATAACAAAAACCGCTGGAGTCACTGTGACCGCCGTTAGGTGGTTAAGGGTTAAAAAAGGAGGAGGTTGTCAATTCGACTGTATTTTATATGTTTGTTACCTCAGTACGCGTTACCTCAGATTGGTTGAACCTATTTTGAAGATTATTTTTTTATTTAAAAGCTGGAGCTTCCTGTGTGGTCCCATTTATGTAATTTGGTCCAGTTCTGACAATGGCATCCATAAGAAAACCATAAAATCGGTTTATAGTATTTTTAACAAACCAAATTATTGTATAATCCCTGCTAATAATGAAATCTCCTATGAGGAGGTAAAGATGCGGTGTTTTTTAATGGTAATTTTATTCCACTTTAAAGTTTTGAGGAAACTTTTGCCGACTCCACGTACGCAGAAATATATCTCAATACTTTTCTGTCCATGTATCATGTAATTACAAAGATTATTTTTATTTATAAAACTTGTTAACCTTTATATACCTAGATCCTTTTGTTCTTTCCCATTTAAGGTTATCTAGTAGCGATCGATCTCTTGAAAGATATACGACGGCCAACTGTCAGTAAGTTTTGCTCAAAATTGTATGCAACAAAGTATTTTCTATCTACCTTAAAATTACATAAGCTCATATTAAATGCGAAAGGTTTTACCAAATATTTTCACGGATTACCAAAAACCGTTTCTGCGGCGAAACCTAACTTATCAACCAATAGGTATTGACTGGCGTAAGTAGCGTTAAATGAAGCCCGCCCATAATCGCTTCGCCTTTAATGAAAACCTCTATGCCAAAGCAGATACCATCGCACCGGGGGTTTGAGCCATGATTTTGGACTTTGTTTAATCACTAGCTGCGCCGGTTGAACCTAGCGATGTGTCGTTCGATCATTCACAAAGATCGATATCAATCATGACCCGTTATGAAAATGACCCGGATCATATGACCCGTTCATTTGAATGATTGTTTTTGCCGGCGGCCTATCATCGCCTCACTTCGATTTTTCGTTTCATTTCGATCATGCATTTTGTGATTGATTGACCCGTGCCGTGTGAGATCGGATCTTTGCGTCGCGTCGTCGTTTCGTTACTGACTGATATGGTTCTCGCAAAAACTTTTCCAATACTCTGTCTATATCATTCGAGATCTTATTGATCATTTATAGTAGATATTTGACCAGAATTGAGATAGGTAGGTAGGTATAGGTACCTACCTACCTACCTACTTTTACGTTTCAAGTGATAAGTATGGTTATGTATCTTACAGTAGATAGTCAGATACGAAGTAGGTACTTAACTTTTTTTATTGATTTAATATGCTTGATATTTTAATGAACTTGTGATAGGCCGCCGAGCGGGCGGCTTTCCTTGTTGTTAAATACTTTACATAATAGGTAGTACGTACAGTAGGTACCTACCTACAGACGATCTTATTGATCATTTATGGTAGATATTTGACGAGAATTGAGATAGGTAGGTACCTGCCTACCCTGGTTGTTAAATACTTTACATAGATGTAGGTACCTACCTACATACTTAGATATATTTACGTATTACTCAAAAGACAAGGGCTTTAATACCTAAAGGACCGTAATGCGACAATAGACCATATGACTTATTATTTTATTTATCAATTAGGCTGTGAGAAAATGAGACAGTCCGCAGAATGTGTCCTACTTGCACGCACCACTCACAGCCTCGCAAGAGCAAGACGCAGCGTCAGTGGATTTTTGCGTCAAGTCGCACGCGTCTCGGTCATTTTAACCAATGATCCGAACATTGAAATGATCGGGTCATTTCGTTGAGACTGTTCGGATCAATCACGCGCGGTTCGTGATTGCAATCATATGAGCCGTTCGTTCATGATCGACACATTCCTAGTTGAACCTATGGAAACGTTTAAAGGTGAGCTCTATCCCACAGGAACTGATTTTGGGATGGGATAAAAAGTAGTCTTTGTTTGATTTCAGGATTACGATTACCTGTATGCAAAATTTCAGATCCGTTCAGTGGTTTTTGCATGAAAGAGCAACAAACATACATACCTACGTGTTTACAAACTTTTGCGTTTATAATATTAGTAGGATTAAAAAAAGCAAATAAAGCAATTTATCAACAGAAACTTTTAAAAAACAAACATAACGTACCTAAGCAAAAAAACTCACTGAAACATAGGTAGGTACTACTTTCTCCAAGTTCAAGAGCTAAGAGCAATTTAAACAAAAACCAACCTTTTAGGACTATGTATAGTAAAGCTAAAGGTAAAACTGTGTGCAGACGCACTTAGCGGCACAAACACGGCAGGTAAGCAATCCATTTGGTGAATCCTTTGTAATCCTGAAATGCGCCCGTGTGCTACAATTGGTTGACAGCTCGCGAATTATACGATGCAGCGATGTCTGTTTCTACCTTGCTACTGTTGCTTATTGGATTTCTGCATTAAGGCCCATACACCAGTGAAAGTGGTGCCCCCAACTATTATATATTATTATATATTATTATTACCTACGTTAAACGCAGCAAGTTTTAAATGTCCATCGTTCAGTTTGTGGTATCTATTATAAGTTATTTATTAATGCCTCTGTAATAGTTTCATTTTGTAATTTCTCACAATAAGAAATACGCATTCCTAAGATCATCATCAGCCTATATTAGTCCACTGCTGGACATAGGCCTCCCCTAATGCAATAAAGTATTGTTTATTTGTGATGTGTGATAAACATCACAAATAAACAATATTAATGAAATATAATAAAATATTGTTTATTTGTGATGTAAACATCACAAATAAACAATATTTTATTGCAATTGTTGCAACTGGATTCCCATTTTTCGGCTCTTGCCTGTTTTTGCCCAATCTCGTAACCATTTTAAAACAATTGAAGACGATTTTTATGTTAATACATTTCGTTGTCAGTCATCTTGGTTGGTTTTATTTCAAATCGTACATTTACGTATTCATTTCTCTAGGATTCAAACGCATAGATAAAGAAAACTAAATCTAATCTGTCGTTTATAGTAACAATATTACAATAGCAAAACCATAAACTAATCTCGCAATTCTGCAACGTGTAACTTTGACGCCATATTCAGAACAAGCAATGAATTGGAACGTGAGTTTTCCACACTTTTTGTGGCGGTCCCGGTTAACATTGGGCGAAGTTCGTCTTTATGGAATGCAGGGACCCTAAAGTTGGTGTGAAATAATTCAAATTATACCCGCAGGTTCCCCACAGGTGTGGCAGACCTACGCATTCAATGAGTATTTAATATCAAACACTTTTAATTCGTGTGAAAATTCATGATTCATGTGTGTCATTCAAATATTTGTCATTCAGATTTCCTTTATATAAAAAATATGATATGGTTCTATAACTTTTCCGGAAAAGTAATTATAACATGAACAATAACTGGCAGGGTTTTTTTTAATAGAATTGGTATCGTTTCTCGTTGAATCCGTTTCTATTGTCTACATGAACTTTATTGTTAAATTGATCACAATATAACACATTCCACGATAAAAGTTTATTCCCGTTAGCACCGAGCGAAACAAAACAATTTACATGTGAATACAAACACGGATCTATCATTTTTACGCGAGTTTAAATGGCTTTATAAATCAGTGCGATAAAAACTGTTTTATCTGATCCCCACATGGGGCGGCGGGTGCGCGAACCGCTCCGATGCATTACAGCTTGTTTATCACAAGCCAAAAAAGAACAACAATATCTGATCAACTGTCCTTTACAAGGGAATCAAGATTTATTCTCCTTTGAAATATACATTCAATGCCCCTTATTCGTAAACGAGCGAGCTGGAGGCCCCCGTTTAATAAATGCCGGTCGATAACACGGTAACGTATGGTAGTGCTCTTAATTTGGTCTCAGCATTCGTCGGAGCGAAAGTAGTTAAGCAATAGTTTTGGCATGGGCCCGTGAGAGGAAACCATTCATATTGAGTAATGTTTCCTCGCTGCCCCTTTATTACGTACCTCCATTCTGCTGGAACACATTTGTAGCTAAAGTAGCCAAGGTTCGACGCCCCACGAAACGAATTATCTTTCTACAGTTTTTTGCAGCAATCAATCACAAAGTTCAGATCGCTATCTGGGAAACATAACAAGGAATTGTGATACAAAGTTAAGGAATAAAGGAGTACCTTGACCGTGTACTAATCCCGCGCGTACCCACTGCGTGGATGTAATGGCAGGCAATGGTCTAATGGGATAATCGAGTGCTCATTGCAAGGTTGTGACGCCGCGATCCAGGCAGTGCCGAGTCGCGCCACTCCGCCGCCGCGCGCGAACACACTCCCGTACAATTGCCTCTAATCGCGCTCTCGTAGGCACATCCGTCCAATCAACTCCTAAGACAACAATATCCTTCAGTCTGCTCTTTGACTCGACGCGGTCAACTGCTGACGTGGCACACGAGTGATAGTCACGAGGATGACCGCGCCGTGCGAGTATCGCCCGCGAAGAGGGAACGGCCCCAGAGGCTGCGCGAAAATGATCGAATGAATCCACATCCAGAACTGTTAATCTAACACAATGAATGGAATCAACGCTGCGGCGGACAAGCCGAGCAATGGAGCCGAGATACACGCGAAGGTTGAAGCGAAACCCAAGAGATGCAGCGTCAAAGACAAGCTCATGCAGATCAGGGCCAACATCACCGTGGAACCGATCATCGCGTGCTACATCATGTCTAACGTGTTCTCTGGACTTGCAGTGCAGAACTTGAACTTAGAGAAAGCGTGTCGAGTGAATTTAGGGTACAATGATACTGTGTGCACTGCGCTGAACCGGCGGCAGACAACCAACTACACATTCGAGGAGTCTGAGGTTCAGAAGCTGACGGCTTCAGTGCAAGCGTGGAAGAACATTGTGCAAACGGCGTTTCCTTGCATACTAGTGTTGTTCGTGGGCTCGTGGAGCGACAAGACTGGGCGGAGGAAAGCGTGCATCCTCCTGCCGATAGTCGGTGAAGTGTTGTGCTGCACGAGTTTCATGCTGAACACTTACTTCTTCTACGAGTTGCCGCTGGAAGTGACGGCGCTGTCGGACCTGTTCCCGTCGCTCACAGGCGGCTGGATCACAGTGTGCGTGGGCGTGTTCAGCTACATCGGTGACGTCACCACCAAAGAAATGAGGACATTCAGAGTAGGAGTAGCCAATTTGTGCATGTCTCTCGGGATCCCGATCGGGATGTCTCTGAGCGGCATCCTGTTACAGCAGATCGGCTATTACGGGATATTTATGATTTCGAACTGCCTCTATCTGACCAGTTTGATTTATGGGTACATTCGCCTGAAAGATCCCGTCGTAGCTCTGAGTCGGCAAATCG
Source organism: Eupithecia tripunctaria (assembly GCA_955876795.1). Taxonomy (NCBI): domain Eukaryota; kingdom Metazoa; phylum Arthropoda; class Insecta; order Lepidoptera; family Geometridae; genus Eupithecia; species Eupithecia tripunctaria. Next base: position 4,102,816 of record OY041604.1, read on the forward strand.
TAAGTATTTCATTTGACGGCGTGTTGATTAAGTGAAAAGGTTAGGGGAGTCATTAATTCGTGGCGATCAAACTGCGAGGTTAAAAGATCGAGAGAGGTGTCTCGATAAACCAGGCCATACATCATTTGCAGTGTAAAGCGACAGGCCGGTTAGTCCTATGTCTAAGTGATAAATTGCCGTCGCCCACCACGCAAATTTGAAGGGGGACATCGTAACGCAATCAGCGCGAATTCGCGCTCGGTAGATGTCGCTCGCGATTTATCTTTGACAGTAACACTATCTAGGATGAATTGGATGGCTTTTTCTCATTGATCACTTTACACCTGAATTTATTTTCAAGTCAACGTTATAAACCATTATTTTATTCTCAAACAATGGCTCAGCAGTACCTACATCTTACATATTTTGCTTTTTTACCGATACAAGTTAAAAATACAGCAGTAATGTAAACGTTTGACTATAGTAATAAGCTGAATCGTCAATTTTTATAAATCTTATTACAGAAGATAGAGTTCTATATTCGGTTGTAATTATGTTTTTTTGGCATAGCACACTCACTAAACGAAAGAAACGTGATTTGCGTGTTTTCGATGAAAATCTAAAGCACGAAAATCACCTTTCTTTCGAAACAATTGATAAACTATCAATTTTTAAGCTACCACTAGCTACATTCAAGCAACACAATTTTTCAGAATTTTGTAAATTGTCTACTAAATCTCTGCTTTTTAACAATTCAAACTGTTCACTCATTCATTCATGTGATAAGAGTAAATACCCATACGCCGTGATTTACGCATGTAAATTCAATCGCTACCTTTTTTACAGGCCTTCGTTTGTTTATTTTATTAAAAATATTTATTTTACCTCAAATATCGTAACATTTATCCTGCCGAGCATTGTTTATCGGATTGGTGTAACCTTTTTAACCGGTGTTAGAAACTTTGACTTTCTAACACCGGTTAAAAAGGTTCATAACTGAATGTTCTTTATTTAGACTTACTTATAGACACGTGAGAAATTTCGAAATGAAATCATCGGATGTACAATGCAAAGTAAAGGAACGAATGTCGCGAGATTTAGTCGTAAATTTATTTGGTATTCTCTTACCATAAGATTACAATCTCTATGACTTATAATAGCGTGTCAATAATGTGGTGGGGCATATAATCACAATTGTAATAGTCATAGATATGGCATAAACAAAAAAAGATCGTGTTAGTAGAATACCAAAAGGTGTCAATGGCGGTGATTGTTACGCGATAATGAAGCGATAATAGCGCCATAGTGAGGCGATTGTGTTAGTGGAATCAGGTCCCAGTTCCCATGGGATAGACGTACTAGCTGCGCCCCGCGGCTTCGCACGCCTATCCTACGGGAACTGATTTATGGGATTAAAAGTAGCCTATGTGTTATTCCAGACCTAGAACTATCTATATGCAAATTTCAGCCCGATCCGTTCAGTAGTTTTTGCGTGAAAGAGCAACAAACATACAAACATGTTTACATATGTTTACAAACTTTCGCGTTTAGACGTATTCCATAAATTTCTTACTTACCACTTTTGTAACTTATTAATAAAACTTATATCCATTATGATTGTAAGCGGGTTAACTACGAACCTTGTTTGCTTACTTATCATAATGAATTCGTCTTACGAAAGTTTCTATAGTGAAAAAAAAAACTTATATCCTTATTCATATGGTCAGAAAAAATTGAGTTAAACCATTGATTTAAAAAGGGAAGATAGGTTACGTTCTCCCAGCGCTTACTCAAAAATTGGCCCGTGTTACAACTACACGCAAACACATACGCTCACAGTTATATTTCCAGTCCTGTGCAATACAAAGAAGAACAAAGACGGAAAGACGTATCTAGGACCGAAGTGAGACTGAAACAACAATAGGTATTTCACGCGAATCACGACCGCCCGTGCCACCGGTCAGACGGTGACTGATGTGGGAGAACACAATTTTACACAATTTGAGGTTGCCACTTTCGAGCACCCAGTACCTCATCTTCGTTTTTAATAAATCAATGAGTTAAACACCATTATTAGACAAAATAGATATAAATAAGTGTTCCGCTACTTTCACACTGGTCACTCACTAACTTACAAACTTATTTCATTTCATTTATTCCACCATAGGTACATTCATATATACACTTGATATCGTTATAATCTAATTTTAAACATAATAAATAATAATTATTTTATTGTAAGAATACAAAACAAACAAAATATTTTTGGAAACACCATAAGGGATTTTACGCAGGAGAGATTAATATATAGAATAAAATATAAAAGGGTGAATCAACTATTTTACCCACACTTTGCTGTCCCCGACCATTTTTTAATAAAGTACGTTTATTGGTTATAGTTACACACTTAATCAATATGGAAATAGCATCTATGATTAATAGGCACCAAAGAAAGTTAAATGATGTTCTCGAAAATCTTTAATATCCATGAAATTTTATGGTAACTCAGTATACGAAAAATTCGCTCCATACAAAATATGCCTGTCCGAAGACCGCATTCTCTATGTAAAACTTTAATTTAAATGAACCTAAACTTCTTGCTTTCGGTTGATTCTGATTACACAACAAGTCAGTATGTTAAAGTTTACCGTGTGCATATCAAAATAAAAATAGCCTCAACCACTTTTTCAAAAAAAAATCTTGAAATTTTGTCCCTGGCTAAAATGATTTTACCCTTGTATGCTGAGTTACCGTCGTAAATTTTACCTGGAAACATATAGATGGTACTGTTTGCCATGGGTAGCTTCGTTTGTGTTTCCTTACGCTCGCAAGGAGCGGCGGTGTCCCTAGAAGACGCCGTCGAGCCGCCAGGCCGCGCAGAACGTTCGAAGGGAGTGCGTGCCTTTTTGTGTCGTCTGCTGAGTGACCGCGATATCTCGATGTAGGTTTATTATTTAGTTAATATTATCAGATATTTTTGGAGTACCTAACATATGTTTTCGATTAAAGTTTGTGTTGGTGCTATAGTCAAATGATAATGTGCTCTTTTCATGAAAATACACCATTTGTCTGTTGAGTTACTTGTATACTGAGTTACTTTGGCGGTAACTCCAGAGACATTCTTGGTAACTCCTAAGACATTCACGTTCTTAATGACTAATACCTTGAGTAAAATAAACTTTTAGTATATGTTTTAGTTTTAAAACATTCAATGATTATTTGTTTGGGATTTATTTTGTTTTAAATTTGTTCCTTACGTACAATTTTTTTTTGTGTATACCTAATTTAGATTATTATCATGTTTTGCTACTTCTATTTTTTCTTAGTCGGTTTAAATTTATTGTAAATTGGCCTTCTGTAAAACGAGTAAGTAGTTAAAGTAAATAAATACCGGCAAATATAAATTGTAAAATAATGGTAACTCCCGTGAGCACTTCCACAAAATTAAACGGCTTGCAAAAGATTTAACATTATTTAAAAAGAAACAAGTTCTGGAATTTGAGACACAGAATAGGTACAGAATGAAGACGAAGAATTTACAATTGACCTTGAATGCAACACCACCAAATTCCCAGGCAAGTGAACTCAATGACTACAACGGATCACCACTAGCATGTCCGGCATCCATAGCATTCCCAAGAACTTAGCCGAAAGAAGGTAAGACAAGACTGAGTAAAGTGCACAGCTAGAACATAAAAACACTAAAAGAAAACCAGAACAAAAAATATCCCAAAACAAGAAGGTTGAAAAAAAAACTGCGAAGTATTTACAAGAAAAGACCGAAAAAAAAATAAATTATGGAAAGATATCAGAAAGAGAACCAAAATTATAAGATATTGACAAATTTGATTAAAGAACGGAGAAAGCATTGTTCAAAAGCCTTTTTGAAAGTGATATCATAGAACAAAAAAAAACCTTCTAAGAAGCAATATGGCAAGTTCCAATGGCTTGGCACAATGCTTGCCTTGATGCTGGTCTCCAACGTAACTTTTGCTCGTTGACATGGAGTTTGTTTTTTTATGTCACTAACGTGCTCTGCGGATCCTGGCTATTTCTAAATGGAAGTCAGGACATTGGTTGCAAGTATTTCCTTCCACTCTATTGGATCCTGTAACTTTCCGTATTGCAACACCTTGCACCCAACCGAAGACATGTACCTAGTAACAACTGCTAATTCTAATTCCAAGTGGGGAAACTGAGATCTGCACGGACGTCTCGCATAGAAGTATATTGTGAATTATCCCCCTGCCTAAGCAGGCCCTAACCAACCCAGCTTCTTGAATTATCGGAGCAGGACTTTAGGTTACTGACAGCTTCGTTTCAGCTTTTCTGTGGGTGTGGATTTGGTTGATGTCTCAATGAGACACTTCAGCCCCGTTTTGTGTCTGGACTTCTATGTGGCCGTGCAGTGTACCACAACGTGTACCACATTCTCTTCTTATTGTAAGCAGCCATGACATAAGCTGCTGTCTGTGGTTCCAGTGTTGAAAAGATAGTTCAATTCATTCGTGACCTGTAATGATGCCCACCATCGTTATTAGGTCCTCTCGGCTCATTTTGAGCATTGTGTTGGTGTTTTTCCTTTCTTTGGATATTGATTTAGTATGCTTGCAGTCTTTCCGATGCTCCCATAGCTTTTGGTGTTCTTTTTCAGAGTTAAGTTTTAATCTGTTTTTGATGTGTTGTGGGTGGGTTCAAGAAACTTCAAGAGATCTTGTTGTGTTGGAGTTAGTCTTGCTCTTACCTTGGGTAGTCTGTCTGCGTTTATGATGCCTGGGCAGGATCGACTCTCTTTCCAGTCTATGCAGACCTTAGTACCTACTGCTGTCAAACAGCTTGGTCATCATGGGTTATTGAATACTAGCGGCCCCGCCGGTCAGATGTCTCGCCATGCCAGCCGTAACGATATCAACCGGCGGGCCTTGGCCACCGCTAAAGTAGGTACCAGGTATTCTTGACCCGAATGGTCTGTTGCGTGATAATGGTACGAGGCTCGACGGTATGACACTAGTCCCATAGGAGTTGGGAAGGCCCATTGTGTGTTATGGTACATGCGTCGACACACTTCCGTCTTCCCATTTATCAAGAACAACCGTGAGAGGCAGATTTAGCCGAGGATCTCAAAAGGCGCAATTATGCAGATCGCGACAGAGCCTACACATGAGACGCTAGGTCCGTTGGGTACCAAGGCTCTTCGGATTTAAAAAAATATCTGAGATTCTGGTCAAAGTGATCTGGCGCAGTACTTCAGCATTGCCATACAGTGGGGCAATGCAGCCAGTGTCTTGGCTCCATATCAATACCAGCCGGACGCTTCCGACTGGTATTGATATGGATCAGTTGAGTTACCTTTAGATTGGATGCAACAGTTTGCATTTAGCTCAATTGCTTCAATTGTAAATACTTGGCTTAATTTATTTATATTATTGATTGGAAATTTGTAATTTTCGTTGTCTGTTGTTGATTTATTGTTTGTTTTTTGATTTTGTATCATAAATTATCGATTTAAGTTTATTCAATGTTCCAAGCTGTTTATTTATTAAACCAATATTTTTCTAGTATGTCTTAAGCGTTACCAAAATTTGTCTCTGGAGTTACTTGATGTCCCAAAAATAAACATTACATATCCAATCGTAAAATGCGTATTTCTTTCCATTTTATCTTTAAATTGCCAGAACCTTATTTTAACAATTAGTGAGCTTCCTTAAATAATTCATTTTTATTTGTAATACTTTTATATTTAGTTTAATGTAGAAATAGCTATAATTTTTTGGATAAGGGTAACGCAAAAGACCAATTGCAGTTAGTTTTCTACTAAAATTTAAGTATTATATGGAGACTGATTTTACCAAAATATTTGATTTTGCATGCTGGATAAAAAAAATGAAAATGAGTAATGGTTTCGAGTTTCATTCAGCATTTATGTAAGATTAAGTGCCGGTAACTCAGGTGACAGATTTTGAGGGTCTGTGTTGTAGTTTCTTGTAAAAAATAGCTAAAATATGAATAAACGTCCGTGCCCTTCTAGGCTGTTAAAGTAGATGAAATTTCTAATGCCCTAATCAAATTAGAATAAAAGAATATTAATGTTTTTATTTTTCAAAAAAATATTTCTACACTGTCCAAAGTGTGGGTAAAATAGTTGATTCACCCAAAAACAGACAGACGGTAATTTTGCATACTTATCATCTAACTATTATCACACTAATACTACATAATATTATAAATGCGCAAGTATGGATGTAGGTATGTATTGATGTTTGTTACCTCTTCACGCCAAAACTACAGAACGGATCGGGTCTTAAATTGCAGACACGTAGTTAAAGGCGTGCAATAAAACGCTTATCCATTTATCCCAGAAATCAGTTGCCATGGGACTGAAATAACCTGCGAAACCTCGGTCAGAAACTAGTTTTTACATAAACTCAGGAATAGCGTTATGCGTAGATACGTTTTTCAGTTTCAGCAACAAAAAAGTCACAATGCTAAATTTGATGTTGCTACTTTGAGTAGGTAGTTTAATATCAAAAGAAAAGGCTTCGCACAAGCTTTTATATATAAGGAGTTTTTCTTAGGAATAGGAACTCAAGAAAATGTTCCAGAAAGAAATACTCAGGTAAAAACGTGCACTATATAGGTACTTTTTAACCGACTTCAAAAAAAGGAGGAGGTTCTCAATTAGTCTGTTGTGTGAACTTATTTACAACACTTTTATTGCAAACGCTGCATTATGTGGTTCTAGCACTGCTTACAGTCGGAGGTTTGGCATTGCAAGCGATAAAGAAATACTAATATAGTACTAAAAAATCTTATTAGACAAATAGCATACAAAAATACATTAAATCATTAATACATTAAATAAAGGTGTGTAAAATTCAAACATGCAGAACATAGGGGTGGTGTTCTTTGATAGAATAATTGGACGATCAAATCAAGAGCTGTCATCGGTTAACTTGTATAGAAACTATATTCAAAACCTTCAATCGCAAATTATCAGACAACGTATCGACATATCTATCGTCTATCGATAACCGTATATCAGGGTGCCACGGAAAGCCCTGGTGTTTCTGTACATCGTGAGGGAAACAAAATACAAAAGTACCAAACAATTTAGTTGACATTAGGATTACAAGAAATTTTACCTATAAGTTGTTAATTTATGATTTTATATTATATTACATAAAGAGAAGAAAAAAAGCAAAAAATATCTGCGAAATATTTTGTCATCATAAGTAAAGCAAAAAAGTAAGAGTACCTACGTCTAAAAGAATACGAATAGGAAGACATTATTTTTTTGCAAAAAATAAATGAAAATTCTAATATCAAACAATTGTTGTTCTCATGCTGATCGATGTATCAGCTTGTAAATAGATTCTGGTCCCTGAATGCAGGGTCCAAAATCACCCCTTTAGGTTTAGTGCACCCTTTCTGCGGCACCCTGTATAATGTTCACAAAAGCTTCGCAGACTAGTCAGATGTCAGACTTTATCTAACCCGAGCCCATCCATCCTCTCACTTGACAACATTGTAAAGTGTTCTGCAAAGCCCTAGACTGTATTTTCTTAGCTAAAAATAAACACGGAGCCGATGAATAAACATTTTTACTTATTGCTTTTGGAAAATTTTCAATTATTCGATATTTTCAGTCTCGCAAGCCGAGCACGTACGCACGCTAGTTTGGAATACTGTATTGGCTCTTTGAGTATTGAGAAATAGTTTTGGTGTAGGTTGTTGAAAATTGCTACCTACTTATTATTCCTCAAGTTGTTGAAATGTTTTATTGAGGAGTTAGTTTCAGTTTCTTATGTGGAATGGTTAAAACCTTTGACAGATGATGATTTGAACTCCATAATTAGTTAATAGTCATACGTAAGATATTTTCTACGCCATTTGCCGTTTTTAGCCGTTGTTTCGTTTACGTGTTCGTACTTTTCGTGTGATGTGGGGAATAACTTGTTCTTCCGAAGATAAACCACATTATACGAGTATGTCTCGTTATTCCACATTAGGGCGGGCGTTGGATCATTTATGTTTTAAAATTAGGAATTTACTTTTAACCTGCCATTTAAGTTTATGTACCTACATGAGGGCCTATATCCAACCGATATTCGCCATGAAGCAATCGAAAACAATTGAAAGATTCTGTCTAGTCTAGGCCCTTTGGTCTATAAAATCTTCCAAGCCTAAGTGGTTAGCATTAGCGTTCAAAAAATATAATATTAATTTTCTACAAGTTATGAGTAGCTGCGCCCTGAGTTGTATACTTGCGTTTCAAACACATAAAATTTGTTTGTTCCTCTCACGGGAAAACTGCATTTTCCGGAATCAATAATAACCTTTATATTAATCCAGGATATAAGCTATTCCGGTACCTCATCTGATACCTGATTGAGCGTGATTAAGTTACAAACACAATAAAATTGTTTGATACTCTCACGGGAAAACTGCATTTTCCGGAATCAAAAAGAACCTTTATGTTAATCCAGGATATAAGCTATCTCGGTACCTCATCTGATAGCTGTTTGAGCCTTAGGGAGTTGCACACATATATGTACCTACATACAAACGTTTGACTTTGCTCTGAGCTTCGAACAAAGCATTACATTTTCTAATTCTACTGTATCTTACAGGAGCAGCCCGTGGGTTGTCGCGGCTGGCTAGGCTCGTTCTTCGACGCCCGGCACATTCGCGAGACACTGACAGTTGCCTTCCGCACCGGCCCGCGTCGGAGACGACTAAGAGTCTCCCTACTCATCGTCGTCGTATGCGTCATATTCGGACCTTTACATGGTAAGTCACAGCCCGTGGATTGTATGTAGTGGCTGACTAGGCCCGTTCTTCGACGCCCGGCACATTCGTGAGACACTGACAGTTGCCTTGCGTACCGGCTCGCATCGGAAACGACTAAGGCATTGCTTACGAAGACGCTAGGCGTGCAGCGGCGCGGGCAGTGGCCCCGTCATCGCACGCGTAAACACAACCATATCGCAATGTATGGTGATGTTTATGGAGAGGCGGTGGCCGCCGCGTGCGACGCCGTATGTCATGCCGAGTGCGATGCCGCGTCGCACGTGTAAACACAGGGATATAACCCAATGTACGTTGATGTTTATGGATAGGCGGGGTGTGAAGAGTGGCGGTGCACACCGCGTTTGTTTCTCCATGAACACACTCTACCAACGCCATATGTTTGAATTCTGTACGGGCCGCGTCGCTACACGCCCTGTGTCTCCGTAAACAAGGTCCCAGAGTCTCATCGCTTCATATCTAAATAATTAAAAGTGTAAGTATGTCTCATGATATCCTAACACATTAAATTATTTGTGTTTTTAATACCTATTAATTTATGAGCTAGATTCAACAAGAAATAACAGTCCCTACTATTCAAATTACCGAGATTAAAAACTGTTATTTTTGCAAATTGTTAATAACGTAAAACTTCAAGTCGGATAACTAATTTGCATTCAAATGCAAGGTTCTCTCAATCTGGATGAAAATAGTTTCACTGAATCACCGTTATTCCAACAAAATCACACAAAACCTCAGAAAATTGAACTTTCAAGTTTCAACTAGCGATCGCAGAGCAACATAATTATTCTGTGCATTTGATTAGAAGTTTTAACCGAATTACCACCACTAGTAATTACAATAGTTATTCTAGTTTGGGTTCTAACCTGAACGCTATTGTGGTTTCGATGAATGCAATGACAGACTTAATGTAATTTAAGAATGGTATGGTAAGATGAACTGACCTTTCAAAGTAGGTATTTGGAAGAAATCGCTCTTAGCGATAAGGCCGCCCATTGTGCAACTGTTTTTGTGTTTATGTGTTTCTCTTTTCTATTTCTGTATCTTGGTGTGCAATAAAGAGTATTTGTATTGTATTGTATTGTATTTACTAGATAAATATAACCCGATTGAGTACAAAGAAGGTACATAGAAGACGTGAAGCCAATCGAACAGGATATCATAAAATCGATAAAGGTTTCGTATTGATTAGTCCATAGTCCTTTTTCTTAAGCTAAAACATGGACTATAAATATTGTATGTATATTTATTGCATATTGTATACCTACCTGCCGATGAGGAATAAATTTATCCAGTAGCCTCCAGATCTATCACAAGGGGGTAATATTAAAGGGGGTGAGCCGTTCAACTTTGCAAGTGTTTCAACAATAATATGTAGATGCGCTTTATTTTCTGCGGATTCTACAAATTAAGTTTCGAGATTTCAGCAGAACTTCTCAAGCTGCAAGTTATGAAACTTGGTTATGTATTCAGCCTTAGGGAGCTGGGCTTTGTTGGGACTTGGCTAGCTGTATTGAAGGTTATGAACCATCTCAGACTAAAGGGTTCCAAGTTTAGGACCAGATTTTGGGCATATAATTGGCGATTTGCCACAGAATAACTATTTAGTGCTTTACCTCAACGCAGCCTTATGTTAGGGATGGAGACCTATTTTCAGCAGTATACGGGCTGATGATGATGATGATTATTAATATTAATTCACCGAGAGTAGGTTTCATTCGTAGTTAACGAATTCGTCAAACTACGATAGTTACTACATATAGTAAAACTGTGTACAGTACATACAACATTGTATAGTAAAACTTAGAATTTTAAGAAAAAGAAAGGGTAAATACCTATGTAACTGTTATAATTTGTAAATGCTAAATAAAATGTTGATAAACTTTCTTATTGTTAATTCAGGTGAAATGAACGTGCTGTACCTCTTCATGCGGTACCGCTTCAACTGGGACGAAGTCCAGTTCAGTATGTTCTGCACATACAGCATCATCACTAACCTCGTCGGTGAGTCTTTTCAGTACCTACACTTCTTCTCATCTCTGTTCTAACAGAGATCTTAGTATTAATAAATAAATAAATAAATAATGCTGGACAATTCACACAGCATTATCTAGCCCCAAGCTAAGCAGAGCTTGTGTTATGGGTACTAGATAACTGATATACATAATACAATACAAAGATATATATATTTTTTTATAAAATGAAAACCTCCAGAACCCTTTGAACAAATATCTGCAGATCGTACAAAAATTTGTCCCAAGGCGGGAATCGAACCCGTTGCCTACTGCGTTGCAGTACCTTCGCCCGCTGCGCCCAGTTTCAGCAAAAAATTCGAAAAATATTTTGAAGAAGAACTATCGGGGTTTCTTAATACTAACGAAATATTATTTATAAGGCAATATGGCTTCCAGAAAGGTAAGTCACCAAATGATGGAATTATAAGACTTGTAGTGGACGTATTCTCGGGCCTGGAAGGGTCACAAAAACGTTTGGCATTTTCTGTGACCTTTTCAAAGCATTTGACTGTGTGTCACATGATATTCTTATGGGTAAATTAGAACACTACGGAGTTTCCGGGGTAGAAATAAAAATATTGAAATCGTACCTTATGAACAGAGTTCAAATAACTGAAATGCAGGGCAATCGCTCCATGGAGTGCAAGGTAAATATGGGTGTTCCCCAGGTTTCAATCTTGGGGCCTTTGCTATTTTTGCTCAACATAAATGACGTATCCACTGTGCTCGACAAAGTAGTCATATTGTTCGCTGATGATACCAGTTTAATTATAAAGGACTCCTGTTATGAAATAGTGAATAACACTATTTAGAAAAAAATTTAATATGGTTCTCAGTAAAGAATATGCTCCTTAACGTAAATAAGACTAATGTAACTCCGTTTTCACTAAGTACCAGACCAAATGACCCATCTGGAAGTCTTAAAAAGGAAATACTGGAAGCCCTAAGCATAAGTCACAGTAACAATGTCAAATTCTTAGGTGTTTGGCTTGATACTTAAATGACATGGAGCGTTCACATAGATGCTTTAACAACAAAATTGTGCTCGGCAACCTATGCCATAAGAAAAATAAGAGAAATAGGAGGGGTTCAAGCAGCACGGATGGTCTACTTACTTGGATGCCTGTTTCCATTCACTTATGACAAACGGGATTTTGTTCTGGGCAAGAGCAGCTGATGCAAACAGAATATTTATGTTGCAGAAGCGGGCAATGCGTTACCTACTAGGCCTAAAGTTTTTGTTATGACTATGGTTGGAGAATACATCTATCAGAATTTACTTTATGCTAGAAACAATTTACATAATTTTAGGTGTGTTAAGGATGGACATGGTTACAATACAAGACATAAAAATAACGTAGTTGTCCCAAAAACGAGGCTAGCTAAAATTTCAAAAAGTTTCATTTGCAATTAAATAAAATTATACAATATGTTACCAATTAATGTAAGATCTATGTCTGCTATAAATTAAAATGTTTTATCAAAAACAGATTAATAGATAAAAGCTATTATCGATTGGACGAAGCTTTTGCAGATAAAAATATTTTTACATTCTAATTTTACATTCATCTAGAGGATAAGAAAATACATTTATTTGGAAACAATTACATAACACATACATAACACGACATATTATGTAGAAATTACGGGTGTAGAGTTAGTAAAGAATAATAAGAGAAGAATTACATATAATGAGACAAAGGATAGTAGAACGTATCTTCTTCTTCCGGTCCTTATCCCACGCTAGGTGGGGTCGGCACAACATGTGAGTTTCCTCCATTCTGCTCTATCAGCCGTCATTTCTGTACACAAACCTTTCTTAGCCATGTCCTCTTTCACACAATCCATCCATCTTTTCCTCGGTCTTCCTCTCCCCTTATATCCCTCCACATTCAAACCTAACACTCTTTTCGTCACATGATACTCTTCCCTCCGCATAACATGCCCATACCACGCTAACCTGTTACCCTTCATTTTTTCTGTAACAGGCGCTACTTTCAAACTTCCTCTTATGTACTCGTTTCTTGTCTTATCCATCCTTGTCACTCCACACATCCATCTCAACATTCGCATTTCCGCTGCATGTACACATGTACAGTTCGTTCATCCTTTCCTTTTGTTGCCCAACATTCAGATCCATACAGTACGACAGGTCTTATCACGGTCTTGTAGATTTTCCCCTTCAGCTTAAGGGGCATTCGCCGATCGCATATGGTGCCTGTGACCTGTCGCCATTTCATCCATCCTGCGCTTATCCTGTTCTTGACGTCCTTGTCTATCTCGCCGTCGTTTTGGATCAATGAACCAAGGTACCAGATATTTGAGCAGATTGGCAGGGATACACCATCCAAGGCAATATTGGCAAAACTGGAGGCACCGCCGTAGTCGAGGAACAGCTGTTCAGTTTTTGACCGGCTAATTCTCAATCCGACACTCTCCAAATTTTGCTGCCATTTTGCCAGTCTGCTCTGGACCTCCATTGCATCTTCCCCGACAAGAACAATGTCGTCAGCAAAAAGCATGCACCAGGGTGCCCCCTCCTGTATGTCGGCTGTAAGAGCATCCATAATCAGGAGAAACAATGGGGGCTTAAAGCCGATCCCTGGTGTAAACCTACAGTCACATTGAACTTGTCGGAAACGCCGGCTTCGGATCGGACGTAGGTACAAGCTCTACTGTACATTGCACGAACAAGCTGCAGGTATTTCCCTGGCACTCTCCTTTCTTTCAGCGCCCATCACAGAACCTTACGGGGTACCCTATCGTACGCCTTCTCCAGGTCAACGAACACCATGTGCAAGTTCTTGTGCGCATGTTTGTATTTTTCGCATAATTGGCGAAGTGCAAATATGGCGTCCGTTGTTCCTCGACCCGGCATAAACCCGAATTGGTTCTGGATAGTAAAACGTATCTAAAAGTAAAAGAGCAGGAACATGTTAAAAGAGTGTTATATAAGGGGCCAAAAGGGTCCCTGTCTCAGCAGTTATGCCGCTACAAGCCGAAGCTGTAACGGCGCTGATTTTCAGACAGGTCCTGGAGTGGTGGCACAAAATAGGAAGAGATTATATAAAAAAACGAGGACGTGAGGAAGAATATTATTACATAGAAGTGGACGATTACTACATATTATATAGGTATCACTTTATTTCCGTGTCAGTATAATGTTATAATATAATTTGACCTTTTCTTAGTGTTTATTTATTGTATTTATGGAAATAAAGAATTTTTGTATGTGTATTTAGATAGATAATTCTTTATTGTGCCACACAAAGACATAACAATACAGAAATAAATGCTAAGAGTAGACGAAGTACAAAAGCGGCCTTATCGCTATGAGAGATCTCTTCCAGGAAACCTTGGGATGGACTGGACATGTAAGAACAAAATTACACATACATATTACTTGTTGACAACTTTAATGAACATGAATGCAATAAATAAATAGACGGTGGCACTCGAAAAGAAAACAATACTTATACTATGAATATATATAATAAACAGCTAAATACGTACAGTTCAGAGCTTTAGTTAATTGCAACTTTAATACACTTGACTTGCTTGATGATAATGGTATGTCTGTTTCGCGGCTAATTTCCAGATTATGCTAACGATATTAATTTAGTCAATTAGTTGAATTCTGTTGCTTGCGAATTATAATTTGGAGTTTAACCTAAACCATTCATGGGCAATTTCAATTGGTGTTGCCATTAATTCGCTTAATTTAGTTGTCAGAGCCCTGATTACTACTTTGTTTCAATGTTTCAATGAACAATCTACATGTAGATTGTTTGCAATAGTGTACAGTTGGCTAAATTGTTTCACTGGTTTTAATTTATTTTTGTTATTAGATAGTAATTTCTGTTTCAATATTGAGGTAAATAAACTATCTTGATTGTCTATCTAGCCATAGCATAGCCTCGATCCTACGGTTTTTTTTGTACGCCTTTGTACGCTGTTTTGCCGAAATAAAAAGTCCTATATTGTTATTCCTGATCTATTTCTCCAAAATAAAAAGACGTGTGGCACTCGGGGACTGCCGCGGTAAAGCTATTGCAATGCCATCTAGAGGCGAGTTGCTAAACTAAAGAGACAAACGTCAAGGTTTTTTCGTTACGGAATTTCTGGATTCGGTCCCCGCGCTCAAGGCCCGCGATAGAAGCTATGCAATAGCTTAAAAAGTAGTTTAGCGGAATTCCAGACTTAGAGTTACACAACGCAGAATTTCAACCTTATCCGATAGATTATAAATTATTTGTAATGATTTTTACAGGACGGTGTGGTCGCTGAGCGACAAAGTCATTTGTTAAATAAAAATAAAAATAAAAAAAACCTTATCCGATAGATAGTTTATGCGCCTTGCCTTAACCCAAACATCTTCATGTCTTCCCAGCCTTACCCATATGTAATACTCATTGAGAAATACTATTAAGGCGCATACCCGAGCCAATCTGACAGCGATAGCTATTTTATCATATTTTTACGTTTATCATCGGAATTTTTAAAAATCCTACGTTCAGATTGTGGTATCTATTATAAGCTATCTTTTAATACCTCTTTCATAATTTTATCTCATATAGTTTAGGAGGAGATGCGAAATTAGAGTTTGGTGGCCAAAAAGCGCAACTTCGTATCTCTTCCTAAGCTTTACAAAATGAAACTATTACAGAGATATTAATAAATAGCTTATAATAGATACCACAAACTGAACGTAGGATTTTTAAAAATAACTGCGTTTAACGTAATAATAAGATAAATTAATTGGGGGCGCCACTTTCGCTGCTGTATGGGCCTTAATGAGATAGGTAGGACTTTTAATATGCTATGTGTATATATTGATATGCGTATAAGTTGAGCTACCTGTAGATTGTATGCAACAGTTTGCAGTTAGCTCAATTGTGAATACTAGTTCTAATTTGCTTCAATTATTTGTTTTTAATTTTCTTTGGTATTTTAAGCAACTTCATAATTGACTCTTGTGCTTAACTCAAGAGCCGGGATTCAAAGCCACACGTAACGCACCGAAGCCAGCAATCCGTCCTTAGGCCACTACATCTTCTGAGCCGGTGCCTAGTATCTAATCAACCGAATACCCAAATACCTAGTTACCCGTACAAGTTAGGCGCAGTATTATGGTAGACGCACACATGGTTAGAAATTTGACAAAGAGTCGCGGAAATCTTATAACAGAAATGTGATTTCCTTTTTTATTGGCATTATTTACTTCCCCCTTTATTACTGTTAGTAATGAATTTTTATGGATTAATAGACAGCCCAATTCTAAAAACCAAGGTTTCCTGTATTTAATAATAGTCGAAATAAAACCATAAAAACACGGTAAAATGTGTAAAAAATTATCTATTAAATGATTAAAAATTATTTATTTCAAAGTTTCAATGTAGGTATCTTAATAACGGATATCATAATAAATCCTTCATGAAACAAAGCCTGTTTAAAAACCAATCTACCAATCTAATTTCCATTTACGCGGCCGGGACGGCTAATCAAAAAACGCCCTATATTTGATTAGTTAGATTACACATAAAAAAAGAGTACCTAGGTACCTAATTGATTGTTCCATGCATGCTGAGGCAGCAACCAACTCTTCTCTAGGAAAAACTCTATGGAATTTTATTTCTGACGCGTTTAGCGGGAGAGATAAATATATGAAAGTCCATTTAGCTTATTTTGTCTCTTTTTTTATAATAGGTCAGACGTAAAAAAGTTTCTATTTAAAACTCGCCTTATGATATCGTCCTCTTCCGTATTCAGAATAATAATTCAAAAAAAGAACCATGTGCAAATCGTACGCGACGCGTATTTGTTGCTACATTGGAGCTTACAATTTGAATTTACTTGGTGAATTTGAAGAGTTAAGTTACTATCTGTATTGTACCTACCAATTTAAGTTTTCGCCGGCCCTCGAAATAACTGATCGAAGTTGAAGAATAAATAGTAGGGGACTATTCCTTTACGTTTTGTACTTGCTTTTTTTCCTAGTTTTCCTTATGTATGCAATTTGAATTTCATTACGTGTTCAAGGGTTCTAAACCAGAGCATAAGATCTAAAGGGAATAAAGCACTTTGACTTCTTACTTTTATAAAAGCAGCTCTATGTGCGACCTCCTCAACTCTTCAATAGCAATAGCTTAGGGAGGCTTACCCACGTCCCGGTCGGTAGGGTAGCCCGGCAAAGCCCAGTCTCTCGAAACCTGCTTTTACATGAACCATACATATCCCTATTTCCATCCCATTCGTGTGGATATAACATTATTTAAGTACAAATGTACCTAGTACAAATCAAATCAAATCCTCTTTATTTCCATAAATACAATATAATGTACACTTGGGCCTTAAGTGTAATACACCAGCGAAAGTGGCGCCCCCAACTATTGTATCTTATTATTACGTTGAACGCAAGAATTTTTAAAAATCCTACGTTCAGTTTGTGGTATCTATTATAAGCTATTTATTAATGCCTCTGTAATAGTTTCATTTTGTAAAGCTTAGGAAGAGATACGAAGTTGCGCTTTTTGGCCACCAAACTCTATTTTTGCATCTCCTCCTAAACTATATGAGATAAAATTATAAAAGAGGCATTAAAAAATAGCTTATAATAGATACCACAAACTGAACGTAGGATTTATAAAAAATCCTATGATAAACTTAAAAATATGATAAAATAGGAATTGCTGTCAGATTGGCTCGGGTATGCGCCTTAATAAAGGTCAAATTTAATGTCAACGTCAACACGGAAATAAAAGAACATTCTTGATTACTGTCGCTTCGGTAGTAAGAAACAAGAAACCTTTTGACTGTTGTTTTTTTCGAGTTGGAGTAAAACCCGTTCCAAGCCTTTTTTTATCCTCTAGCTAGATAACCTGATATCTGAATACGGCCTATACATTTTCTAGACTATTCGTTTTCATTTTTTTGTCCTTTACTAAAACCATGCTGTTTGTGGATATAGGCAAAACCATGTTCTTTCAAACACTTTCATTGCCCATGTCACACATACACAGATGTATTCTTGTAGCTGTGGCGCACTCCTTCGGAACACAGAGGCTGGGTAGTAAATGTGGGAGCGACAGTGGATTTCTGACAGTATTCAAAATAATAATTTACTTTTACTTTTACTAGCTATGCTATGTTTATAATAAATAAATAATAATTCTTCAACTTATAACAATGTGTAACAAACAACCATCAACATATCATCACTAGTTACTGCTCTTGCTGCCTACCGAAAAGACACATAATTTTTAATCAACTTCAAAAAAGGAGAAGGTTCTCAATTCGACTGTATTTTTTTTTAATGTTATTTACCCTAATTCGATGTACTTACCTGAGAACTTTTGACTGGGTGGTCCGACTTTCATGATTATTTTTTTATATGAAAGCGGGCCCCTGTGGTCTCATTATAATGGTCCAGTTCTGACAAGGGATCCATGCAAATCCATGAAAAAACGTTAAAAATTGGAAATCGTTTTATAGTTAAAAAAGTAATTAATTATCGTATTGCCAGGTACACTGTTCTCGATCAGCATATTCAGCGACTTCATGAAGCTGGATGACACGGTTGTGGGCATCATCTCCTGCACCAGCAAGATCCTGGCTTCCTTCATCTTCGCCTTCGCCTCCACCACTGCTGAAATATACATGGGTATGTATCTTTGAACCTGGTAATATCTAGCGAAGGACCGATAACTGCTGGGACAAAGGTGTTATTTAGCAAACGTGTAGATAACCCACCGACAAGGACGAAAATCTTCAAGGAGGAAACTGGAATAATTTTTTTGAAGTTCAGTTTTTCCCCATAACAGGGATTTCAAGGATTCCCTTCAAAGCCGAAATTTTTTAAGGCTTTATTTCGATTTCTTAAGAAATAAACTATCATAACCAAAACTCTTTAGATTTTAGGCAAAAAGCGACACCTCTCGTCAAACGAACTAAACGTAACTATATGGCATCCTGCCATACAGTATTCACTAGTACGGAGGACTGTCACCTTACTAGGGTTTGGTACATACGAGTATATGATGAATTGATGACATTATTACACAATAGGTACTTCGTGTTATTTTTATTATTTTAGTGTTATACAACCACCTATGCTTACCTTACTTAGTATCATTGTACCAACCTACTCCTCTAGTTAAAATTTTAAGTAATAAATAAATGTTTGTTTATGTTTATTAGTGTTATAGTCCGTAAGAAGTCACAGAGTTTTTCGGGTCGATGGCTATCCGACGTCGTGGTTATGACATCCCTGAGGAGAGGACGCGGTTTTGATTCCCGTCGGTGCCGAAAATTTTTTGGACATTATTTGTTTTTTAAAGAAATTACCCATAGTGTAAATCTAAAATAACCAAAAATCTTTAGTAAAGTCTCTTAACTGAATCTCCACATATTTTTGCATGTCCCATGTAGACTCGAACGAGATCGACAATCTAATCAAAAACACCATCGCCGCCTTAATTTGCTTTAAATATTCGATTTATAATACGTATTATATATATACATCATTTATTATGAAATGAAATCAATGGAGACGTGGTTATAAATAGAAACGATATCATCTTCACTTTTAAGAACTGTGTCAGAGATGACAAATTTAATTAATCCTCCGAAATTAAAGTGGAAAGTTTTGATAAATATTTTCATGGGAAACTAGCTGTGCCCCGCGGCTTCGCACGCGTTTTTCCTATGGACACGTTTATAGGTGTTTTCCCGGCAATTATTAGATTATGGTTTTTACGGTGAGAAAAATTTCTTGTCATAAAAACCATCCTTGAACTTCAACGAACATTTAAAAAAAAGAATTGGCCAAATTGGTCCAGGCGTTTTTGGGTTATGCGCTTACCAACACATTTAGCGATTCATTTTTATATTATAGATTGCCTAAAGTAATGTTTTAAAGTTGACGTTGTTTACAGCACCTCTAGTGGAGATCTTCAACGGGACGTCGTTTATAGCGATGCGGTCGATCGCGTCCAAGCTTGTAACTAGTGAAGAATTAGGTAAGCTTCTTTTATAATGGCTGATTTACACAGGGTCAGTAGACAAGTTAGTCGCAGCGCCAATGTCGGCGCCGCGACTGACTTTAACTGTTTACATGAAGTAAGTAGTAGTGGTGCGTAAATTAAATACCTTACCTTGGTGTTCATGATTTGTTGTTGTGTTTCTGTGTGTTAATTTTAATTATTTTATATCTGTAATTATGCAATGTAATTTTGTATAGGTAAGGTACCTATTAGCTATATAGGTACCTAGTGACCTACTAAGTTATTATTCTTTAAGGACTTGCATGTTGTAACGCATTGTTTTTTTTGTTAAACTGTGATGTTAAATTATGATGATAAATAAAATAAACTATAATAAAGTGAATCAAAATAAAAACAATAACGTTATGAGGCAGGCTCATATTTACCTATCTTCAGGCGCATACACAAGTGAAAGTGGCGCCCCCACCTATTTTATCTTATTATTACGTTAAACACAAGAAGTTTTAAAAATCAATCGTACAGTTTGTGGTAGCTATTTTTTAATACCTCTGTCATGGTTTTATCTTATGTATAGTTTAGGAAGAGATGCGAAAATAGAGTTTAGTGGCCAAAAAGCGCAACTTCGTATCTCGGCCTAAGCTTTACAAAATGAAACTATTACAAAGGCATTAATTAATAACTTATAATAGATAGGCACCACAAACTGAACAATGGATTTTTAAAACTTGCTGCGTTTAACTATAAGAGAGCGGAAACTATATGAGATAAAATTATTACAAAGGTATTAAAAAATAGCTTATAATAGATACCACAAACTGAACATTTGAAAATTCCTATGATAAACGTATAAATATGCTAAAATAGGTATCGCTCTCATATTGGCTCGGGTATGCGCCAGCTCGTGGGCTAATTGACGCTTGTGTGAAGCCATTTAGTCACTGTAAAATGTAATGCACGTTTTTGTGCTGTTTGGTAATAAATGAGCTCAGAGCAAACACAACACTGTGTTTTAATTTCTGCACCTGTATTGTAGGTACTTGCGAATAATTCCGCAGGGATCCTAAAACGTGTAGGAACCCCCTGGGATTGTTTACTGTTTAAAATCACGTGTTGACTCACTCTTTATAAACTGAACGCATGGGATGTTGTCTAGAGACTGTTAATTGTATTTTTTAAATACAATCCACATTGTGATGGACAACGATGTTATCCTTTGTATTTACTTAACAGGTGTAAAATGATTTATTCCAATAATAGTCGGATTTTACCCACTTGGGCCATCGAGTACAAATGGATATTAAAAAATATTTTGACTGTATATTGCATTTATGTAGGGACCTACATCGAAATAAAACTAAGTAAATAAAAAACATTTTAAATCAATCATACCTTCTATCCTAAAACATACATCCATTATTATGGTGGATGTAAGTTTTAAGTGTTTTATCACTGAAGTCATTTACAACGGGATATTTACCATGATTTGAGTTTTGAGGCTTCCAATATTTCGGCACAGTTTCATGCGCCATGATCACGGTATACCTGATCATTTCCTTCTATCAATACGGACCGTGACACAAGGTAAAAGTAAAGTTAAGTAAAAATGCGTTGCAACCAATACACATAATTATGACATCCAAAATACATACCTAAGTACTGAAGATATAGGTTACAAAAATCCTGCCAGAGCATTTGCTGAGTGATGGCCATTTTCGTACGCTGGTCTTCCGTGGAGGCCATAATGAAACACGTGAAACACGTGAGTCACGGCGCAACTCACACTAAATAAGACGATGTCAAAGAAATAACTAAACACAATAAACAGACGCACAAATAAAACAGAAATACATATGTACAAACACAAATAAAACAGACAAACAATCAAACACATTAAAATAAACACATAATTTATGTTAATGTGTGTTTCATTCACAGACGAGAAATAACATTAGTAGGTACCTAAAAGAGGTAGTAGTGTCTATTCAGATGTTGCCAAAACTAGACTAAACTAATTTGACAGGACTAAAAATGATGCCATCCTTATTATCTTGATCGTTATGACAGGGACAGCGACATTTTAAGTCCTGTTAAATTAGTTTAGTTTAGTTTTGGTGACATCTGAATAGACACCACTGTATGTAAAAACGAACTAATTAAAGAAGCGATGAGCGGACTGTATCAGGGCTAAGAACTGCTTACCATATTAGCATAATATTTTTGAGAATCTATGAGATGTTTTTTAAACAATTATTAATACCCCAAATTGAGGTCAATATCTGACCAGTCGAAAATCTGTATTTATGCATTAAGAATTTATTCTATAACCAAGAATTTATTTTGAATAGAAACGCAACAATAACTTCTTATTCATAGCTTAGCCAGACGCTATATTTCAAACAAAGTCATAATGTTAAAAATAAATACAATTTCAGCTTATGCTACGTGGTTTCAGCTCTATCTATTTCTTTAACAAAGAATCTAATAACTTAGGACCTTCACAGTGCTACAAATAGAATTGTTTATAGAGTAGCGTTGCACCCAAGATAAAGGTTTTCTTTAAAATGATATAATAGGGTATATGCATCGAATTTTTTATTGTTTTAATCGATTTTTTAGGTCATTATTTAACCGAAAAATGATAAGACACTCACTGAATTTCGCAATCACAACGTAAAAAAACAAATCAAAACTACAATCATTTTCGGGTGATAAAAACGCTGCCATATTGGCGTCATGTTTATTTGACGTCAACATTCACACTCGATTAAAACCTTTTGTGACGACCTCAGTAGTAATCATCTCAGGAAAGAGATTTTCCGAAAAATCAGAAAATAACCGACAATACGAAATGTGAAGTAGGCAGAATAGTGTCAATGCATGATGCAGCGCCAAACATAAAAAAAGAAGAAATGTGAAAAGTGATGTCACGTCCGCTCTAGCCAAAGGCGTAGCGTTTTGAAATTTTGCGAGTGAGATTTAAAATATAAATTTTACAATGGTTCAATTCTACAACAAAAACATCTCAAAATCCTAAAATAAATATGTAGATATGTTTCTAAATCAATAGAGAATATGTATATTTTTTTTTAGCCATCTGTAAATCACATGCATATACCCTATTGGGTTTGTTTAAAAAAATCTATACTTGACAATGAAATTTTGACCTTTACTTAGAATTGAGCAACGAGATACCTCTCTACCGTCAAACGAACTAAATGTAACTTTAGTCTCTAAACAGGATTACAGGAAAACTAAATCCTTATTTTAGCAAGTTTTGATGTCATAACTATTCAATTTGTAAAGCTATCGTATAATTGACATTCGTTAATCCTAATTTTAGAACAGTATCGACACCATTATTTGATTTCTTATGTACGTAGGTAAAATAGCCTCCGGTATTATAAATGCACTCGTGGTCCACTTTCGTAGTTCAACAAGGTAGACATTGGGAGAAAATATTTATCGTGTTCTACCAGCATCCCCATAATGTCGACACCGTGGGAAAATGGGAATGTTATTTCACGTAGTTGCACACAAATTTTTTTTTTACTTTCTCTACATAACAAAAATTATACGAACACTGTAACTTTGATGAAACCTGCATATAATTCTTCGTAAACCTAGTTTGAGGGAAATCTTTAAAATAGTGACGACATAAGTGGCTAATTTTCCGCAATAACGAAAATGTATACATACCTATGCAAATGCATACTATTTGATTAGTAGGTATCTAATATTGCGATAAGACGGCTTATGATCGCGGAGAACTAATTTATTAAGCACATAGATTAAAACCACTTTGTGGTCTAATTATTGATTTATTACTGTACCTCATTAGTTAGATCCAGATTAGTAAAGTCTATGCTCATAGTAAATTTAAACAAAGCAATTAGCACTTAGCACATTAGGATCATTCAATATTGTAATAATCTTATTTGCTTCACTAAAATAAACCGTAACGAGCAGTAATTCGTAAAATAAAACCAACTGCACAGAATGACTTCCTTCATTATTGTTTTTATTGCCTACTTACCTACCTACTTAAATATGTTATCTCAACATTATAAGCCAAGCAAGTTTTCGATAGGATAGGCCGGATTTTAAGATAACTTACTTATCATTCTACTTCCTACTAATATTAAATACGCGAAAGTTTTAAAAATGTATGTAAACATGTATATTTATGTAGAGGTATATATATACATAGAGTCACAGTCAGAGTCAAATCGTTTATTTCTTTAGACTTACAAAATAAGCACTCAGACAAGTGAATTTTTTAATATATAAAGAGCTTGATAAATAGTTATTACCATCAAACACGAAATATGGTGCAATTGACTCTAATTCACTTAAATTTTTTGGAAGAAGTCATAGGTATGTATGGTACCTCTACATAAATAAGGTAGGGGTTAATGGTCCATACATTATAAGTACCCCAAAAACATTAGGTATACCCTCCTTCTGCAAAGTCGGGCTTATAGAGGGTAGCGTAAGAGTTATAAATGTAGAGCATTATCGTCAGGTGAGATTGACAAAGGCAAATATTTAGATTAAAAATAATTGATTTTGTTTTAAAAATCTATAAGCCGACTTCAATTGTATAGTTTTTTCGTGCATCTACAATCTACCAGCAGTCTTTTGCTAATCGTCATCCCATCTGACAGTACAAAAATGTGCAAACATACGAGTAGATTCGTTTGCACATTTTATTACCAGTGTGGTTCAAAGGCTTTGTTTTGCTTCAGGTAAAGTAAACTCACTGTTCGGGCTGGCAGAAGCGATGATGCCGCTGGTATACGGGCCTCTCTACTCCAGGGTGTACATGGCAACCCTGAACATACTACCTGGAGCTGTCTTCTTACTGGGAGCGGCGATGACTGTCCCCGCTGTTGCTATATTTGGGTAAGTTCCAGTCAATTTTAGGGTTCCGTATAGAAATAGTGGCAACTGGAACCAATTAGGTACTAATCCTTTACCACCGCCAGCCGCTGTCTGTCTGTTAACCGTAGGCCTCTATCGCGATAACCGTAATAGGTAGAGTCCAATTTTTGTAGAACACGTTTATCAAATGTAGTCAATAACAAGACGATTATACGAAGTACTAGCTGCGCCCCACGGCTTCGCACGCGATGTGCGATGGAAAAGTTTAAAGGTGATTTTTATCCCACGGGAACATATTTATGGGATAAAAAGTATCCTTTGTTTGATTCCGGGATTAGAATTACCTATGTGAAAAATTTCAGCTAGATCCGTTCAGTAGTTTTGGCGTGAAGAGGTAACAAACATCCATCCAGCTATCCATACAAACTATCGCATTTATCACATTAGATTAGTGTGATAAAAAAACAAAAACAAACCTATAATTACGAGAGCACTCTATGTACCTACCTAAGCAAGACCGACTTGCACTCAGTCATTTAAAAAGAAATGGTTCTTGATGGTGACTTTATGTATCGTCATATAACTTAATCGATACTACTTATTACTTCTCTAGCTCCGTTGGTTTTACGTGCAGAATGCTACTTTCACTAGGGGACATTTAGTTCTAGGAAAAGAATAAGGAAACAACAACACAGCTTCATCTACATTCTACAGGTTTTACAATCCTACTAATATTGATCGTCGTGTGGTGCCGGCGGCATAGAATTGCACCACCCCAATTCTTCCCGCGGGTGTCGTAAGAGGCGACTAAGGGATATCTTCTGGGGGGCGGGCAGCAGCGCCCCCCGCAGAACAAATCTTCCACCAAACTGCGATCCCCAACCCGCATGCGCAGCGTGGGGATTATGGGCATTACCCCCACATGAGTTAAACGCCAATAAGGCGTTTATCAGGGGGAGGCCTGCGTCCAGCAGTGGACCGATACAGGCTGTGGATGGATGGATGGAATATTGATTTACCTAACTTGTATAACCCGCGATTCACAGATACAATAGGTACCCTACTCGTGCCTATAAAAATACGAGTATGTACAAATCACTTTGATTTAATTATAGCTGTTTAGTTGAGTTGCCTCGTTTTTTGCGCATATTAGCAATTTAGAGTGCTAGTGCACTTTTTAAGTTTTACGGTAATAATTTTGTGATATGTGACTTCTAGTTGGTTGCCCTAATTAAATACATAAATAAAATAAATAAACGCGAAAGTTTGTAAACATGTCTGTATGTATGTTTGTTGCTCTTTTACGTAAAAACTACTGAACGAATCGGGCTGAAATTTTACATATAAGTAGTTCTTGGCCTGGAATAACACATAGGCTACTTTTATAATATATAGGTATAAAAGTAGCCTATGTAGTAATAGGTGGGGGCGTCACTTTCACTAATGTATGCTAACTATTACAGAGGCATTAATAAATAGCTTATAATAGATACCACAAACTGAACGTAGGATTTTTAAAAATTCCTGCGTTCAACGTAATAATAAGATATAATAGTTGGGGGCGCCACTTTCGCTGGTGTATGGGCCTTAAGGCGTAAAGATTGGCGACGGTGCACGCCAGGCCGCGTGTGACATCGCGTGCGACGCGTTGAATCAAACAAACGCGTGTAAAATCGCTTCTCCGTAAACACATTCTACCAACGCGATATGTTTGAATTCTGTGAGGGCCGCGTCGCTGCACGCCTAACAAGGCCTTAGACTAGACCATAATATTATCATTATAGCAATCGAAACACTATCCCTTTGATTGGCGCACTTTTATGCAATAACATACCACTAATAATTGAAAACATTACTTACGTAATAAAAGTAGAATTTCATGAGTTCAATTTCCATTTTACGAGTCTTAGTTTACGACAGGACTTATGCGTTTTAAAGAATCGCCAATGGAAGCAAACCTTAAGGCACAGGGCTAGACTACTTCTGATTCACCTGCGGTGAGATGGCGAGAAGGGTGTGCGTAAAAAAATCAAGCATGCGCTAACAAAATAGATATATGTTTGTACCATCTGCAAATATTTGTTTTGAGTGTTCTGGGTATTCACTTCACATCACATCATACTATATCACACTAATATTATAAAGGCGAAAGTTTGGATGGATGTATGGATGTATGGATGTATGGATGTTTGTTACCTCTTCACGCCAAAACTACTGAACGGATCTGGCTGAAATTTTGCATACAGGTAATTCTAATACTGGAATAAAACATAGGCTACTTTTTATCCGATAAATCTGTTCCCGTGGGATGAAAATCACCTTTTAATGTTTTCATAGGAACAACGCGTGCGAAGCCGCGGGGCGCAGCTAGTAATATTATAAATGCGAAAGTTTGTATGGATGTATGGATGTATGGATGTTTGTTACTTCTTCACGCCAAAACTTCTGAACGGATCTGGCTGAAATTTAAAATAGACATAGTCCTAGGTCTGGAATAAAACATAGGCTACTTTATCCCATAAATCAGTTCCCATGGGATGAAAGTCATCTTTTAACGTTTCCATAGGAACAACGCGTGCGAAGCCGCGGGGCGCAGCTAGTTGTGTAATAAAATATATTTATCTATAAAATGTTTTGTAATAGGTACATATAGTCATCAACAGTCATCTACCTACCTAATCTTAACACAAGCTCTGCTCAGCTTGGGGCTAGAGCGCCGTCCGTTTCAGCATGTATTTCTTTATAAGTTTGAAAGAGTGTATTTTTTTTCATATCATCTTACAATAGACCCATCTTAACACTCGCTTTGATACTTTTTACCTAAACGAAAGATAGCCAAGTCTCGTTGAAGACTACATATTCATACTTACTACTTTGTCCCTAAATATGTAATGGAGGCAAAGTTTATTTTTGTTGATTTTAATTTCCCCGTTTCATGTATCTACACTGGTAGGTATTGTGTTTGTTACATTGACTTATTTTTATTCTCTTCCTATTATGTCGGCAATTTTTTGTTGTACCTAGATACTCAAACCATAGAATTATATAAATTACCTACTAAATATCTCTAGCTGCCTATCTTCACCAACTCTGCTGTATTAGAGTACTTACACCTGAGTACTTACACTCTAAACTTAATTTTGTAGATAATAGCACTAGAAGTTTGCGTTCAATTAGGTCTGCACTTCTCTATCACAGCCATAAAACCACAGCGTTTAAAGGTAGTTTCCGTTATTTGGCAACGAAGTGTTGGAACAATATACCTCCACCCATACGTATTCTTAGCAGTAAATTCACATTCAAATCACGCCTTAAGTCTTTACTTTTACAGAAACAATCTGAAGGAATCCCTAAACACTTCGTCTGCCAACTATAGCAAGCATTGCTCTACTACTTCTACCTGTATAGTCCTGTCTTTTGCTTTTGATGTTGCGCCTAGCGCCGATCTGTAGGTAGGTACAAGGAACACGTTAAGCTTAAATAATGTTCTTCTTAATCGTAATCTTGTTTATTATTTTCCTTTTTATATTTCATTTAAATAATTTAGACACATCATTACTCGTTAGTATCTCGTTTTTCGGGTCACCTTAGAGGGTATTACTGAAAATCAGTGTTTGCTCCTCGAGCAAAACTATTCGCTGAGTTAATGCCTTTTTGCTGTGCTGCAGCACACACCGTGCCTATTTGTAATTATTTTTTTTAATATGTGCTATTTTTATAGGCTGTGCCTTTTGTTACATCAATTATTAGTTTTCTCTTGTTAGCTTTATTTTATATTTATTTTTGTCAAATGTGTATAATTGATGATGATCAAATGTATGTACTTACCTATAATTACCACTTAAGTACTGTGTGTTGCAGAAGCAAATAAATGTTTATCTATCATCTATCTATCTATCTATCTATTATGTCTATTTATGTAACTACGTAGGTACTTATAACTGTTGCACTGTCGGACTGCACGTCTCAAGTACACGGATGGCAAGTTGCCGACTGCAGGCGATGGACGACTGCAGTCGCCTGCAGTCGAGCCTTACAGGCAACCTGCCGTCTGTGCATATGAATTGCTTAGATAGAGTTTTTATTAAACATAAAAAAAACATCCAGAACACCCGTAGCAAATATCTGCAGGACTGTATTCCGTATTCAGCTCTACGTGGGTAGGATTAATCTAAAGATAGATATTCGTTAATCTGATATACGTTATGTAACCGAAGTAAATATTGGTTCCTAATCCCAAGTAATATTCCAATCATATTGTCAGTGAAATCTAGTCAAGCGTAAGTCAACTCTATATAATTAAGGTGGTTCCTTTCTTGGTTTTCTCTTATTTTTGTCATCGTACTATTGTAGGTACAGTACTTCATATAATTGACGAATTACCTACATGGATATGTAGGTAATTCGTCAATTATATGAAGTACTGTAAACCTACGCAACTTAATATTCAATCTTACAAAGGTTTATTTGGGCACTGAAGATATTGTTAAATTAAATTAATAAAAAAAACCTATAAGTATAAATAACTCTCTGATAAACCTTTAGTATTTTTCTTTCCACGTGCAGCGAGCATAGTTTGAAAATACGAGCAAACTTTACCAAGCGACGGCAACATAGACACAAGAGCGGAGCTTCAAGGGTTTTGTATTTCAATCAATGTACGGAATCCTAAGGAAGATTGTTTTACTAAAACAAACGTGATATCTTTGCGAAAGGTTCAGTTCATTGAGTATTTGCAGATAATTTGTTAACAAAGTGTTAAGGATAGAAATATCAAGTATCTACGTGCAAAAGTGCTACCCCCACTTAAAACGCTCCTTAAGATAATTATAAAATCCATCGTAGCTTGTTTATATTTACTAGTGTGGTTGCTCCTCTTGCAGATGGATGTACTTCGAACAACAAGAGGACAATAAACAAGTGGAAGAAATGGAAAGTGTCGGGAAAGAAGTGTAGTGGACGTTAAGCATTATGTATCAGTGAATGAGTGTGTAAGACTAATTAGAGTGAATGTGGGAATAAAACGGGAATAAATCTAAAGTTTATTTTATTTCCCAAGAATATTTTAAGTGTGAACAACCTATGTGAATCTAAACAGTTAACGTTTTTGTCCGATTGTCGTCGCATATTTGAATTGTTGAAGTTTATTTTAGATTCCATCGAGTGTTTGTGGATATTTCAGACTGATATGGCAACATAAGAGTGTTTGCTTACATAAGGCTGAACAATAGACTCTTGCTCCCAGGCGACGCATCCAGCGTGCGGTAATTCAACACTGGGACGTATTTATCTATCGGCGTTCGGCAATTGCACTCCTCTCTAACAATGTAACTCTGCGCTGCACGGTGCCTCTCTAAGGACCTTCTTACCGAATTAAGAAGTGATAGGCTACAAAGTCTCACACAAAATGGATAAATCGGACAAGACGGACGCGACACAAGCGAGCGCGGAGGAGTTACGGCTAAAATCGCCGAACATTGACGTTCAAAACATGACCTTTGTACAGAAACTAAAGTTTGTGAAAGCAAATGTAACTGTGGAACCGGTATTGGCATTATTTGTTATGCCTAGCGTACTGGCGATGCTCGCGACGCAAAACTTGAATCTGGACAAAGCGTGCCGCGTGAACCTAGGATTCGGAGATGACGTGTGCATGGCACTGCGACTGCGGAAGCGAGCCAATCACACCCTGGAGGAAGATGAGGTCCAGAAGCTGATAGCTTCCGTCTACGCATGGAGGAGCATCGCCCACACTTTGCTACCAACGTTCTTGATGCTATTCATCGGAGCGTGGAGCGACAAGACTGGCAAGCGGAAAATTTGCATGCTGATGCCAATCTTTGGGGAATTTATGACATGCGTGCTCAATATTATTAACACGTATTTTTTCTACGAGGTCCCAGTGGAATGGACTGTGTTTATGGAAGTTTTGTTCCCTGCGCTAACGGGTGGGTGGGTCACTATATTCCTTGGAGTCTTCAGCTATTTGGGGGACGTTACGTCACGAGAGACCCGGACCTTCAGGATGGGGATTCTGAACTTGTGTATGACGGTAGGGTTCCCCATTGGGATGGGATTGAGCGGGGTGTTGCTCAAAGTACTTGGGTTCTATGGGGTTTTCTTCATCGCGGGAGGATTGCAGTTCATTAACTTCTGTTACGTTTTGTTCTTCCTTGAGGATCACACTTGGCTGGAGAACAAAGAGAAAGTTAGTATCATTTCACATAATTAAGTTCATAGGTTTTCATTCCATTTGGATTCTAATTTCTGTTTTCTTTTGCAGGAAAAGAATACCGGATTTTTTGGATTTTTTAAGGAATTCTTCGACTTCCATAGCCTGAAAGAAACTCTGGGGATTGCCTTCAAGAAGGGACCGAACAACCGTAGACTGAGGATATGCCTAATACTCACCGTGGTTTGCCTGATTTTCGGGCCTATGTTTGGTAAGTTTACAATTTACTTGGCTAAAATGTTATAGAAGAATGCTCGAATTTTGTCAATGCTACATTTTATTTCTAAAACGCAACAATGAAAAACTAAATTAGGTGATCACGAGTACACTGCTAAAGTAAATATTGAATAGATGGCTGTGATGATGCTGAACCTGCGTTCTTTAGTCACACCAACCAGTTTGACAAAACAACAACTTCATGCCATGTTAGTTTCATTTAAATATTGTAAAGGGCTTTGCCCTGCAGTGGGACAGAACACAACCGGCTCTTAAAGTAGGATTTTATCAATATTCTATAACTAGCTGCGCCCCGCGGCTTAGCACGCCTATCCCAAGGGAACTAATTTATGGGATAAAAAGCCTGTGTTTTTTCGAGGCCTAGAACTGCCTGTATGCAAAATTTCAGCCCGATCCGTTCAGTAGTTTTTACGTGAAAGAGCAACAAACATGTTTGTATATGTTTACAAACTTTCGCGTTTATACTATGAGAAGGATATATATATATATATATATAAATACCAACTTGGGCACTAAGTTGATCCAGCCCAATTGTCGTGCATTCCTGACTCCACCATTTCCCCCTTATAACTCGACTCCGGTTGCATAGATCTTGACCGGAGTGGCAACGGCGCAAATTTGAGGGCGACGTTGCCAAACGTATTCATCGAGAAAGTGATGTACTCGACATTATTTTCGTAACGGTCTCGAACTTAATCGACTCCGTAACGGCCAAAATTCTGAAACGCTCTAACACTTGTTGGCTCCGTTTTATATACCTAAATTCTAAGTCGTATGTTGATCTTATCGATTTATATTATCAAAATTAGAGCTTTGTTTGATCCGATAAAACGAAACTGTATATTTAGTAACGTAGATATATTTTTCGTACAAACTTCAGTTTTTGTTGGCTCCATATATAACGACGCTTAAAAGGCTCGGTATTTGTTGGCTCCATATTATATCGACGCTTAAAAGGTTCAGTATTTGTTGGCTCCGTTTATATCGACGCTTAAAAGTTCAGTATTTGTTGGCTCTATTCATATCGACGCTTAAAAGAATTAGTATTTGTTGGGTCCGTATATGTCAACTCTTAAAAAGCTCAGTATTTGTTGACTCCGTATATATCGAGGCTTAAAAGGTTCAGTATTTGTTGGCTCCGTATATGTGTCAATGCTTAAAGGGCGTAACCGGCATACACCAAATTGTTCAAAAGAGCTGCAGAGAAGCAGAGAATTTTAAAAAGTAAAAGCTTTCATTGGCACTTTCATTTACTTGATTGATTTGACATTGTTTTATGTGTTTTTGAGTCGCTAAGATCAATTGATTTTATTTTCCATTTGACGTAATGGGGGCATCTAGACAGAAAAAAACTAAGAGTACAGAAGACTAAGCTACATTTGATATCCTCATGAAAAAATAAAAAAAATCGAAAATAGGGCATTAGTCACATAACTGTAGAATAATTATTAATAGGTAAATAATTATATGTGACTATTCACGCCTTTAAGACAAAAGGTAATGAAGCATAAGAAACAGTGCTTAGCAAATACATCTTGAGGATGTTAGACATAAGCGACACCGTAAGTTTGCTTGCCCAGTGACCACGCTGATTATGGGCATTATCCCCCAAAGGCTAGTGCTAAGAATCCCCACGATACGTCAGGCTACCCTGCATAACTCAAAAACTGGCCCTTGCGACGTTTATAGGACGAAGTCTGAGGCTTGACCATCATCTAGCGCAGTTGGAAGTGGAGTTAGAGAACATTAAGTGGCATGTTCTGGAATAATGTGAAGGCCGCATAGAGGGGGAGAAACCCTAGACTCGGGCCATCTTCTCTACTTTCACGAGGTTGATAAGACATCCCAGGGTGGCGAAGGATTCCTCGTTAATATGACCCTCGCTAACAACGTTCAAGAAATCTACAATGTGTCGAAAAGGGTATCGTACCTGATCCTTCGCTATCCAAGTGGTATAGCATGAAGGTAATTCAGGTTTACGCACCGACCTCGTCACACTCTGATGATGCCATCCAAAGCCTCTCCCAACATCACTAAAGTTTACGTCAACATTGTTATGGGAGACTTTAACGACATGGTGGAACCCGGACTGGTAACGAAACCTAAATGGGCCCCGCATGGTTATGGAGTAATAAATCACAGGCAAATACTTGTAAACTTCCTTGAGAAGGATAGGCTGTTCTTAATGAACTCCATCTTTAAGAAACAACCCCAAAGGAAGTGGGTGTAGCAAAGCCCCGACACTGTGACAAAAATTAGATCGACTTCTTCATGACGCAAGCATTATATTCAAGTCTTAGTGATCAACAAGTTTAATACCGGATCTGATCACCGACTGCTTCGAGGCTCCCTGAATATCAACTTAATGCTTGAAAGAAACCATCTGACGAAGTTCACGCCCCGACCTCACCCAATTCAAATCAAGGCGGTCACCGAGGATTTTCAGCAGCTTCTCGAAAACAGATTTGTTGCCTTGGATCTGAATAAAAGATTCTGAATGAAAGGAAAATAAAATTGCTCAAAACATAACTACCTCTCATTTAGGTGAAGTCATACACATAGGTAATTACTTTACTCTATGGTCAGAAAATAACTTTTTTCGAGCGGTTGTCTGCCAAAATGCTGCGTGCCGTTCATGTGCCGTAGAAACATACCTAGCATATCGCCGATTCCTCGTTAATATGACCCTCGCTAACAACGTTCAAGAAGTCTCCAGTGTGTCGAACAGCGTAGCGTACCTGATCCTTCGGCTATCCAAGCGGTATAGCATGAAGGTAATTCAGGTCTACGCACCGACCTCGGCACACTCGGATGATGAAGTAGAGGGTATGTATGAAGACATTACCAAAGCCTTACAAAACACCACTAAGGCTGACTTCAACGTTGTTATGGGGGACTTCAACGGCAAGGTGGAAATCCGGACTGGCAACGAATCCCGAGTAGGCCCGCATGGTTATGGAGTTAGGAATCACAGGGGGCTAATGCTTGTCAACTTCCTTAAGAAAGAGGGGCTATTCTGAATGAACACTTTCTTTAGGAAACAGCCCCAAAGGAAGTGGACATGGCGAAGCCCCGACACTGTGACTAAAAATGAGATCGACTTCATCATGACGGATAGCAAGCACATTATTCAGAGATGTCTCAGTGAACAACAGGTTCAATACCGGATCTGATCACAAACTGCTCCGAGGCTCTCTGAATATCAACTTAAAGCTTGAAAGAAACCGTCATGAACAGCCAAATCATGGCGGGCACCGAGAAGTTCCAGCAGCTTCTCGGGAATAGATTCGCTGCCTTGGATTCCACTGATGACGCTGACGAGACCCTACACAATCTGGTCGAAACGTTGAGTGAGGAACGAGGGCATCAGGTTCTGCCAAAAGCAGCGTACTGGCAAGAAATCCAAACTCTCGGATGAGACTCTCGGGCTATGGCAAAAAGACGGGAAACCACCCAAGCAACTTCGTCAGACAGGTCAGACCTGAACAAGTGAATTGCGAAGATGGTACGGCGCGACCTTCGGAGCTCCAACACACGCCTCATTGAAGAGGCAAAAGACCGAAACCGAGGGTCCAAAGTATTCACTCAGCAGCTTGGCAGGAGCCACCTGACGAAGCTTAAAACGCACGATGGGAGGACCGTTTTGTCAAAGCTGGAGATATCCGCCGAGATAGAGGATTTCTATGGCCGATTATACCTGCACATGCCCCTCGTTCCCAACGAGTCGACCACGATTCAAGAACTGCCAGACATTAGTCAAGACGAGATTGTGCTAGCTCTGAGGCAGCTTAGAAATGGAAAAGCCCCCGGTGAGGACGGCATAACATCAGAGCTTTTGAAAGCCGGAGGAGCCCCTGTCACCAGCCACCGGAACAGGCCGGGTTTCGCGGAGGATATGGCACCATAGACAACATACACACAGTGAGGCAGATTATACAGAAGTCCGAAGAGTATAATCAGCCCCTGTGTCTGGCCTTTGTGGACTATGAGAAGGCCTTTGACTCTGTCGAAACCTGGGCTGTTCATCTGGAATCCTTACAGCGATGCCAAGTAGACTATCGTTATGTCGAGGTGCTGAGATGTCTCTACGACGTCGCAACCATAAGTGTCCAAGTACAGGACCAGCAGTCCAAACCCATCCGACTGCGCAGAGGAGTGAGATAGGGGGATGTTATATCCCCGAAACTGTTCACGAGCGCGTTGGAAGATATGTTTAGGACGCTGGACTGGAAAGGTAAGGGCATTAACATAAACGGCGATTACATCTCACACCTTCGATTCGCTGATGACATAGTCGTAATGGCAGAGTCGCTGGAGGAGCTGAACCAGATGCTGGACGGCCTAGCTTTAGCCTCGCGATGCATCGGTCTCGGCATGAATTTGAATAAAACCAAAATCATGATCAATGGCCTCATTGATCCGGGACCGGTCGTAGTACATGGACACCCTCTGGAAATTGTTTCCGAGTACACAACCTTGGACAAATTCTGCAGTTGGGTAAAAACAATTTTGAGAAGGTGGCCAAGAGGAGCATCCAGCTAGGCTGGGCAGCGTTTGGAAAACTACGTCGAGTCTTCTCGTCATCCATACCGCAATGCTTGAAAACGAAAGTTTTCAATCAGTGCGTCCTACCCGTCATGACCTACGGAGCTGAGACGTGGACACTGACGATAGGGCTGGTCCACCAGTTTAAAGTCGCTCATCGAGCTATGAAAAGAGCTAAGCTCGGAGTCTCTGAAGGATAGGATTCGTAACGAATACATCCGACAGAGAACCAAAGTTATCGGAATAGCTTAAGGAATTTGCAAGCTGAAGTGGCATACATTTGACCCTAGGCCGGAATCTAATCCGCAACAATAGCAGGCGGACCTTCGTCACCCGTCATGCCACATCTATCGTCGATGATAGGGAGTGCTCTAGTAAAAAACATGTGTATTTATTTATTACTTACTTAATAACTGAGCCATGCTGTCGCGGCCTAAAAAAATTGTATCGCTCTTATGCTTCCTGAAGGTATTGTAGAAAGTGACTACGAACACTAACTGACTTATAACATAAACAAGTTGTTGGTACATTTGAACATTTTGAACACCCTTTTAAATTTCCTTTGAAATTTTGAAAAATCGGAACGTAGATCCGCACTTTAGTTGTTCTGCTTGGAATTTATCAAACAAACCTGCAAGAAACAAATCTTCTAGAGATTTTTTACAAACATCAACAGAGAACCTAACTGATAATAATTAAAGTATCAGATTTAGGTAAAACAAAAGGCTCAGGGCGCAAGCAACCAATGGCTGAGCGCGGTGGGCTCTGATTGGCTCATTTGAATCGGATCAACTTGTGCTAAAACGCAAAAAAGGTGGATTTGTATAAAAAACACATAATTATTATTATTACTGATGGTGGCACTTGTGGCTCCGTTCAGATCCACGTGCTCACGGTGATGCGGCATTGGATCAACAAATACCACCCGGATCAACAAGTGAAAACGGATCAAATAATAACTACCTATATGGCACGTTTGATCAACTAAGTGCCCATGGCTATATCTATATATATATATATCTTTCTAATATTATAAACAATATATATTTATATATATATATATATAAGTTCCTTCTGGGGAAGCGTGCTTTATCGGAGAACACATCTTCACTTTTTTAAGGTCGGAAAACACTAGTAGTTCTGCGAACAAACGACACAAATCATTGTGGTTTTTTGCAGACTGGAAATACCGTACTATGTTTAGGTAACGAGTATAAGGTGCTAAACGATAAATCTAAGTAAATTATTCCTCAACGTTCAATATTGATCGACATGAGCAAGTAAGAGTACTATAAACAATGGGTTTTACGTCTGGTGATATGTTTAAATTTTATGGTCATCTGGTGCTCAGTGGTATTAAGTAAATGCCGAGCAGAGCGACAGATGAATCAAGAACTCTTTAATTCTTCTAGTGGTGCCATTGATTTATTAAAAACGAAGATGAGGCACTGGTTGCTCGAAAGTGGCAACCTCAAATTGTGTAAAATTGTGTTCTCCCACATCAGTCACCGTCTGACCGGCGGCACGGGCGGTCGTGATTCGCGTGAAATATTGTTGTCTAAGTCTCACTTCGGTCCTAGATACGTCTTTCCGTCTTTGTTCTTCTTTGTAT
Source organism: Eupithecia tripunctaria (assembly GCA_955876795.1). Classification (NCBI taxonomy): domain Eukaryota; kingdom Metazoa; phylum Arthropoda; class Insecta; order Lepidoptera; family Geometridae; genus Eupithecia; species Eupithecia tripunctaria. The sequence goes on from OY041604.1 coordinate 4,140,127, forward strand.
TGCACAGGACTGGAAATATAACTGTGAGCGTATGTGTTTGCATGTAGTTGTAACACATGCCAATTTTTGAGTAAGCGCTGGGAGAACGTAACCTATCTGACCTTTTTAAATCAATGAGTGGTGCAATCACTGTACACTTAGAAAAGGTACTCTTAAAATTGAACACTAACATGAAAATAAAGTGATATTTTTGTTCTGTCGCTTCGGTGTGTACGTATATAGATTAAAGTAGAAAAGCGACGAAGAAACCTTTAGTCTTTAGTTGTTATTTTTTGCTTAAAACGGCTGTGATGTGGATTCTAAAATGGGTTCCGATGAGCTAGAATCAAAGATTTTTTTGCAAGGTAACATAAAAACATCGACGCATTAAACACGCAACCCGAGAAGACGAATTACATTTTGTGCTCTTCTGTGATTTGCTCCGATAATAAAATAACGTGTCGTAAAATATTTTCCACCATTAGTTTTTTGGTTCTTTGTAAACAATTTATTTACAAAAAATATGTAGGTTTGTAGAACTGAGGTGTCAATACAAAAATGATAGGCTTCTAAGTGATAATGCTTTCATACGTACACATACTGAATCTAGTTTGCGTATTAAAAAGGGTTAAAATTAAAAAATAGTCGTGTTAGTCAGTTTAGTCATATTCAATTTGGTATTCATATTAACCATGTTAACGTTCATGAATAAATAAATTCTAGTATCGATTACACTGCATTAAGGTATACAAAAAACAACAAGCTCACTGATATCAATAAATAAACAGCTACATACGTAATTACTTTTTTGACATGCAACTGAATATTGGCATAAAAACATAAGACGATTGATTCGTAAAGAAATCTGTCCATGTTACTTCACGCTAAACCCACTTTTTGCACTTTGAATGCTTCAAGGCTTTTTCAAGATCATAAGAAGTGAGTAGTAGTACTTAGAGATTACCTCGTCGTCAAGTAATAATAATAAGAAGCAAATAGAGATAAAAGAAAACGTTTGTATATTGCTTGAAAATACAATTTTAAACAAGGTCTTATGTTTCTGATTAATTTGAAATATTGTTTTCTTTTTTAGGCATGCAATTGTTTTATTAAAATTTATTATCATACCCTTGATAAAAAAGCAAAGTACAGTAATATTTTTCGAATCTTGGTTTGATATCTATAATAAATCATAAATAAATAAATAATGCTGGACAATTCACACAGCATTATCTAGCCCCAAGCTAAGCAGAGGTTGTGTTATGGGTACTAGATAACTGATATACATAATACAATACGTAGATAGATAATTTTTATTATGCATAGAAAACATCCAGAACGCCCTGAACAAATATCTGCAGATCGTACAAATATTTGTCCCAAGGCGGGAATCGAACCCGCAACCTCCTGCGTCACAGGCGGACCTTCACCCACCGCGCCACAGTGGTCGTCATATACCTACCCTATTGTCATATATCATATCTATGTACTTACGTAACACGTACTTTTATTACGTATTTAATGTCAGGTCCAATAGTGTGATTGATTTATTCCTTTCAAGGAAGTATTCAATACATAAAGGTATTAAGAGAAAAAAAACAACAGTTTGACAGGATTTAGGTGTCAGCTTACAAAATTACCGGTCCGATTTAACGCATTATAGGTTCAATCGTACCATGAAGTCATATTGAGCATTCTCTATGTATGTATACCATTGATTAATTAAAAAGGGAAGATGAGGTACTCGTTTCTCACATGGCAACCTCATATTGTGTAAAATTGTGTGCTCCCACCTCAGTCACCGTCGGACTGGCGGCACGCACGGGCGGTCGTGATTCGCGTGAATATTGTTGTCTCGGTCTCATTTAGGTCTTAGGTACGTCTTTCCGTCTTTGTTCTTCTTTGTATTGCACAGGACTGGAAATATAACAGTGAGCGTATGTGTTTGCGTGTAGTTGTAACAGATAAGAATTTTTGAGTCAGCGCTGGGAGAACGTAACCTATCTTCCCTTTTAAATTAATCAATGTTGTATACTAAACAAATTCATAATTGTCGACAAAGTGTCCGTTTTGTACTTCGTTTGACTGAGCACATTGTGATTGTTAACGTGTTACACACTGCTGTGTTATGAATAAAAATCATTTATTTCAGACCCAAGGCATATTAAAATTATTTAAAATATACAATTTCTTATTTCAAGATTATTTAAAATAAAATAACACACTAGGTACATAATCAGATTAAAAAAAGGTTATAAATAAGTTAATCTGGCTCAACCTACATAGGCTGTAGAAGAAAAAACAAAGACTAAGTTTAAAGGCTGTCGCAGATCTTAACCGTAACTCTGCCGTCATAACACATCACATCAGTGTGCATTCAATTTGAGCTCCAACACGAAATTTTTGGATGTATTTTATAATGACAGCAATAGGGTATATGCATCGATTTTTTTTATTGTTTTAATCGATTCTTTAAGTAATTTTTTAACCGAAAAATGATAGGACACTCACTGAATTTCGCAACAACAAGGTAAAAAAAACAAATCAAAACTACAATCATTTTCGGGTGCTAAAAACGCTGCCATATTGGCGCCATGTTTATTTGACGTCAACGTTCACACTCGATTAAAACCTTTTATGACGAACTCAGTAGTGATCATCTCAGAAAGAGTTTTTCCGAATAATCTGAAAATAACCAACAATACGAAATGTGAAGTGGGCAGAATAGTGTCAAATCTTGATGCAGTGCCAAACATAAAAAAAGAAGAAATGTGAACAGTGATGTCACGGCGCTCTAGCCAATGGCGTAGCGTTTTGAAATTTTACGATTGAGATTTAAAATATCCATTTTTCAATGGTTAAATTCTATAATAAAAACATCTCAAAATGCTAAAATAAATATGTAGATATGTTTCTATGTCAATAGAGAATACGTATATATTTTTTTAGTCATTATGAAATCACAAGCATACGAGTATACCGTTTTGATAACAGGCAGCTGCACTTGAAGCTTGAGGTACACTTTATCATTTTAAAACGTCTCTGAAGTTAACGAGTTTTCCTTATTTGTACTGTGCGGTAACGGTTTGTTTGTGTCTTGTGACCTTTAGTCAAACGAACAAAAACTCTCTCACTTTGGTTCGATTACTCAGTTGACATAGGAAATCATTTGATATGTTTAACTGATTGTTCTACTTGGTTGGTATCATTTATCGTCTGGGTTAGACATACCTAATAGGTACTTTGCTCTGCTTAATCCTTAATATAAACTGTTCAGAGCTCTGAGTTTTGGATACCTACTCGATATTATGGAATCGTCATCGAGGCGTTTCATTTGTACGGGATTTGTTTCAGAGCCTCTTGCGGGCGGACATAGAACTACACTAATCTCAAACAAAAGAGAAAATTCATGATACTATCTAGTAACCTAAGGCTCTGTGCCATAATGCACATTATAGGATGTTCCAAAAGATATGGTATAAAGGCCTGTTAAGTCGCATATCATAGAAGTCAAGCAAAAATATTATGAATAAAACACCGGAATTCAAATGGAACCGGTTCGCTGTTTATAAATCAGCACCAGCATTATGACTAACCCTAAGTCACACTCACACTAGCGAGTGGAAAGTCGCAAAAGAGAAAAAAAACAAAATATCTAGAATTAAACACCGGATTCCAAACTTGGAACCAGTTCGCTGTTTATAAATAAGCACCGTGATTATGACAGACCGTTACAAACACTCTAGTGTCACCCAGCGCCGGAACTTGCACATAAATCAGACGAACAGACAAACGTACTGATTTACAATGCGATGACGCTCTCGCTGGATTAAATAATTGGATGAATTTTGATGAATGAAAACTGACGTTTGTAGGATGCGGACTACTAGCTAGCGATGCGCATTGCGTAGTCGGTAGTAGGCGTAATGTTAATAGATTCAGATTTAGGTTATTTATTGATAACGCTTTTACCTTGCTAGCTTAACAATTTCTTAAAAGTACCAACAAACAAAATTAAAAAATAGTTTTTTTGCTGCGCGGAGGCCTTTGCCCAGTGGGACGAAATAGGCAAAGTAAAAATAAAAGTTTTTTATGCTAGCTAAATAATGCTGGATAACTCACACAGCATCATCTAAAGCCTAGCTAATGGAGCTTGACGTGTTTCAGTTACTAGATAACTGATGAAATCCCGTCGTATTGCTACTAGGGTATTTTACTTGAACACTAGGGCATTTCACGATCTTGGCGTTTTGTCGAAATCGTCTTATTGCCATATTATGGGTATTCTGTCAATAGGTACCTATTACATTGAATGGACGCAGGCCTCTTGATAAGTGCCTTCTAAGCGTTTATCTCATGGAGGGTAATGCCCATAATCGCTACGCTGGGCATGCGGGTTGGGGATTGTACTTTGGTGGTATAATTGTTTTGCAAGAAGCACTGCTGCCCGCCCCTGGTGGAAATCCCTTAGTCGCCTCTCACGACACCCGCGAGAAGAGTTGGGGTGGTGCAAATTCTAAACCAGCACCACACAGCTTACCCAGAACACCCGGAACAAATACAATAGTTTCTGTTGATCGTACAAACGATCAACGAGATATTCGTTGCCAGGCGAACCCACGACCTCCTGCGTTTCGTGAAATTTCGTCCGCTACGCCATGGAGGTCATCAAAGCATTAGGCGAGTTATGACGTGGAATATAATCCTCACCTTTTCAAACAAAAAATATTACCTATTTGAATTATTGGTATTTTTAAATCTTCTTTGATGTTTCTAGATCAATTCTTGAGAATCATTGGATTCTATTGATATGTACATTAATTTTAGAAACGAGTAAAGCTGTTATGAAACCCTGGCCATCGAATAACTTAAGTCCAAAAGCTTATATTTTCAGTGTCAAAATATTTACATATAAGATCTCACGAACAGAAAAAAACCTCCAAATAAATTATTTTAATTTTTTTAAAACTATATCGTAAAGCACAATCCGAAATCTTCAAACCCGTCTTAACCCTCGGCCTGTCATACATTCATTCACACAATCATATAATTTATTGTGGATATAAACATACAAACAGATGATACTCTTAGGTGTAAGTAGGTCGTTCGTACACAATGCATAATAAACCATTAATATCAACAATATTTGTAATTTCTGTTTGTTTTTGTAAAATGATTGTGAAAAGGGTGATGGATGACACTCTGGGTTTTGAGAAAAAAAAATAATAGTATACAGTCATTGATTTATTAAAAACGAAGATGAGGTACTAGTTTCTCGAAAGTGGCAACCTCAAATTGTGTAAAATTGTGTTCTCCCACATCAGTCACCGTCTGACCGGCGGCACGGGCGGCGGTCGTGATTCGCGTGAAATATTGTTGTCTCGGTCTCACTTCGGTCCTAGATACGTCTTTCCGTCTTTGTTGTTCTTTGTATTGCACAGGACTGGAAATATATTTTTAATAAAAAAGGATAAAAAGGACAGCAATATTTTTGACTCGACTGTATTCTTGAATCGACACCACTGTACCTAGTCGTCTTTGTAATAGTATTATCCTAATGAAAGTTATATATATCATTTTGCGATAAAAAATCATTTATTTTCAAACTCGTTTAGCTTTAAAATGCTTTATTGTTTTGGATTTTTGTCCTCAACCTCAACCTCAACAGCCCGTATCGGTCCACTGCTGGACGCAGGCCTCCTGATAAACGCCTTATTGGAGCTTAACTCATGGGGGGTAGTGCCCATAATCCCCACGCTGGGCATGCGGATTGGGGATCGCAGTTTGTTGGAAGCACAGATATATAAAAGATATAAAGATATAAAAATGTTTATTTCGTCTTAAATCACACATTTATGAATAAAGGTAGGTACAGTTTATTATTCAGATAGTTGGTACCTGATGTGTGTAAAAGACCCAATTTTAGGCATCGCTAATGAGTTCCTCGTTCTTACTTAGTTGAAACTTGTATTAAGAAACGAGGGCTCCTGCTCTGGCTAACCCAGGTTTTTCCTGACAATAGAGTACTTACGGTAGTAACAAAATATATTAAGGTCTTATAGTGCCTAAGATTAATTTAGAAAACAAGGAAACGAAGGAAAGATATCAGAGTGGGTGGAAGATTTGTTAGATTTTTGTTAAAAATATGTTTTGTTTGACAGGTGAGCTGAGCATCATGTACATTTTCGCACGCTATCGGTTCAATTGGGATGAAGTGAAGTACAGTATTTACTCTACCTACAGTCTTATCACGCATTCTATAGGTGAGTCACCGATAGCAGAGTATGTATTACTTACTTACTCACTATTACTTATTAATGAATACACATTACTTACTAATAAGTCATTAAGAAATTTATTTTAATAATATTATGATAAAAACGTCGGATACAGGTATGTAATCAATAACCTCCTAATGGCGACTTGGGTAGATCAAGACTAACAAGTTTTGTTCTATGACTTTTGCCAAAACGTAATACATTTCGAGAATTTTTTAAGCTATTGCATAGCTTCTATCGCGGGCCTTGAGCGCGGGGACCGAATCCAGAAATTCCGTAACGAAAAAACCTTGACGTTTGTCTCTTTAGTTCAGCAACTCGCCTCTAGATGGCATTGCAATAGCTTTACCGCGGCAGTCCCCGAGTGCCACACGTCTGTTTTTTTTTTAAGCTATTGCATAGCTTCTATCGCGGGCCTTGAGCGCGGGGACCGAATCCAGAAATTCCGTAACGAAAAAACCTTGACGTTTGTCTCTTTAGTTCAGCAACTCGCCTCTAGATGGCATTGCAATAGCTTTACGGCGGCAGTCCCCGAGTGCCACACGTCTTTTTTAGTTTTGGTGCGAAATTCTATCAATTGTTAGCTCTATGTCTAGATACCGACACACAAGCGCCGCCCGCCGCCGCCGCGTACTAGGTATGTCTTAATCTGTGACTGCCTTGTGCTGCGTGCGTGCGTATTATGGCTGTTTGTTACCGCCTAGAGTGAGCTACGAAGATTAGAACTGGAAATTTACGTGTTTATTTTTTTGTATGAAAAAAAAAACTATTGAATTAGAAAAAGTCGTAGAACAAAAGTTGTTAGTCTTGATCTACCCAAGTCGCCTTTAAGAGGTTATTGATTACATACCTATAACCCTGTATATAGTAAGATAAGAGAATGATTATTTTGGCTTTTTCATTCGCTCGTTATTTTGTAGGATATGTTCTTTGTTGTAAATTAATAACAAAATGTTTATTATTAAGTGGTTCAGTCATAAAGATAAAGATAAAGATATTTATTTGCAGAAAACATGTGTATAATAGATGACAAAAATATAGGTGAAACAACATGCTTGACCGGTTACGGTATGCAAATTAGGTAGAGAGATGGCATGTATTTAATCTAATCATGCAAAAAAATTTACAACTAGTTATAATTTATCATTTAAAAATTTATAATTAACATTTTTTTAAGTTTTAATTTAAACATTTGCAAATTCGTGTCTCTATATAGTCTAGGTAATTTATTATAGATTTTGGTAGCGACACCAACAATACTTTTCTGCATTAATGTTGTTTTTACAGGGTGTGTTCTTAACCTAGTATTATCCCGTCTGTTTCGACTAACAAAATCAGAAAACCGGGGGAACAGATGAGGATTGTTTTTTACAAAAAGAGCTACTTCTAATATGTAAAGTGACGGAAGTGTCAGAATTTTGTGCTTTGAAAATAATGGTTTACAGCTATCGGTGATTTTTATTTTAAACATGGCTCTCACACATCTTTTTTGTAGCCTAAAAATAATGTCTTTATTGGTAGAGTTGCCCCAAAATATTATTCCATATCGTAGAACAGACTCTACCATACCGTAATACGCAGTCATTATGGCATCTGTATTAACTGTTGATGATAGTTTATACAGGGCATATGCTAGACTACTAACACGTTTACTTAGACCTTCTAAACGTGTTTTCCAATTGAGTCTTTTGTCGATGATAAGTCCTAAGAATCGTGTAGTATCCACTTGATTAATTATATTGTTATTAAATCGTATATTAATGTCAGATGGCTTTTGGGATCTTTGGTCAAAATGCATAATCATGGTCTTACTTAAATTGATTTTTAAATTATTATTATCAAGCCATTTTATAATTGATTCAATAGATTTATTTATGTCAGTTTCATAAGAATTAATGTCATTGCAAGAGATTGTTATTGTGCTATCATCAGCAAATAATGTCATGGGATTAGTTGTTGCTCTTGGCAGGTCATTAATATATATAATAAATAGCAGCGGCCCTAGCACACTGCCTTGAGGCACGCCGTATTTAGTACATCGTATTTTTGACTTGTGTACAACTTCAAGTTTGGTTTTAGCCTCTATTCTTGATATCTCTGTGATTTGTTTCCTGTCACTAAGATAGGATTTAATTAGATCTAGGACGTTTCCTCTTATTCCATAACATTCGAGTTTTTCCAGTAGGATATTATGATCCACATAGTCAAATGCCTGTGTCATGTCACAAAATATACTACAGATAGGAGTTTTCTTGTCAACTTTTGAAATGATATTATTTATTATAAATTCGCAACTCTGTCTGTCTATCTGTTACCTTTTAACACCTAAATGGCTGAACGGATCAAAATTAAATTTGGCAAGGAGGTAAATGGTGAGCATTTTGTGTAAATCCTTTACCCGTCTTCTAGTTTACTTACCGTCATTCATTATACATAACTAGATAACTACTCTTGTGTTCCTGTGGATATTTTAATATATTGTTTTTATATAATTTTTTATATATAGTTTAGACTTATTTTTTATCATAGTATGTCCAAGTTTCAGCTCGCCGTTTTGTTATTTTTGACCTTGTGTGGTTGGCAGGTAGAAAATGCCATCGGTATTATGCCCACTATTTGTGTTTTTTTTTGTATAATTGTGTGCAATAAAGTATTAAAATAAATAATTGGTAGAGCAGAACAGGACATAGACTATTTGAAATTCGCGTGAGAAGCAACGTGCCTAATACTAAATGAAATGAAATGAAATGAAATGAAATGAAATGAAATGAAATGAAATGAAATGAAATGAAATGAAATGAAATGAAATGAAATGAAATGAAATGAAATGAAATGAAATGAAATGAAATGAAATGAAATGAAATGAAAATATATTTATTCTGATAGGTAGCTACCTACTAACTTAGATTACATAGATAGACTAACAAAAATGTCACACTAACTAAATAAAAAAAAATATATATAAAAAAAAAAAAAATAAAAAAAAAAAAAAAATGCTGGACTATTCACACAGCATTATCTAGCTCCAAGCTAAGCAGAGCTTGTGTTATGGGTACTAGATAACTGATATACATAATACAATATACTACATAGATAGATATTTTTTATTATACATAGAAAACATCCAGAACGCCCTGAACAAATATCTGCAGATCGTACACACATTTGTCCCGAGGCGGGAATCGAACCCGCAACCTCCTGCGTAGCAGGCGGACCTTTGCCCACCGCGCCACAGAGGTCGTCATATAAGATTACACAACAAAATTTCTTAAGAACTAACATGCTTTATATAATAATATTGTTGTAATATGGTCGTGTGTGATCATCAATGCCGTGCGCCTGCGCTATCAGAATAGGTTTATGCAGCTTTTTGATAAGTAAAACTTGATAAATAAATTCATTTATTTGACACAAGTAAACATACACCATACAAATGAATCCATAGACTCTCGAACTAGTAAAAACTGTATTTCAGGAGTCAGTGGCTTCTTCCATGTTAAATACATTTTGTGTCCTACAAAAATAATACATTTATGTCGTTCTTAAGACAACTAAACAGTAAAAAGAATAAGATACGTATGAATACACAAAAATATCGACACACAAAGACAATGGGATAGAGAGGAATGATCTCTCTCTACCACTCACTTCCGTGCGCTCTTATTAAACAATATTTATTATGGTCTATCTAAACTACAATAATCATAATACAATTTTAATTACAAATAACGTTACTTTAAGTGCTTAAATTAAAATAATTACGTAAAAGTTTAAGGGCGTAGATTCATAAGCATTTCTTCGACATCATCGTAATCAAGATCTTTCAACCATGTCTGTTTAAACTTTTTGAGTTCGTTGGCTTTACTGTTCCTAATGTCGCACTTTTCATTTAGGATGTTGTATAAGTGCGGTATAACTACCATGTACTGCCTTTGAGCAAAAGTTGATTTGGCCAGTGGTATGGGACATTTTGCTTTGCGTCGGGTCAATTTTGAGGCGGGTGCCGCCGGGACGGATTTTCGATGATAACGGCAGGGTTTGTCTGAAGGTATCCACCTTCAGAAATGAAGAGCTTTCTGATGCTCAAAACTCCGGCTCTGTCATAGACAAGACTAGTTGGGTGCCTAAATGGGAGGTAGAGTAGCACTTTCAGGGCAGCACGTTGCGCGCGTTCTGCTGTAATAAGGTGTGTTTTGGCAGCAGAACCCCACGCGCAGATGCAGTACCTGGCAATGCACTCTCCAAGTGCTTTATAAGTTTGGATTGCTAGGTTGTGATCGGTTACCGATATCATAATTGATATCATAATTTTTCCTAAAACACTAGTTTTAAAATAACTATGTTTTTATAAAAATTTACAGACCAAACTGGCATTTTCCTGATGTTTGTCAATGCTGATGCGCTGCGCCAGATACTCACCAGCTCTCGGGTATTGGTTAAGTATGACTCTCGGGTCACGCGTCGCCTTCGAAGCAACTCGACACCACTGTACCTAGTTGAGAGAGACCCGTCTGGTCGACCAGACCTTTAGATAATTTTGGGTCAGCTAACAATAAACGGCACTGTAGGTACTCTGTGCTAATCGCAAGTTTGTTCACATTACGATGACCAGTGGTTAGTGCTCCCTCGGTGGTTATTCATTAACGAACTGATGATAAACTAGCCATTAGGCTACATGCCATACATGTTCATTTAAAACTAGCTTTGAGGTATGAGAGGTGGGTAGGTAATGTTAGATTGTATTGTATTTGTTTATTTATAAAACCTAAATCTAATATTAAATTTTAACATTCTGTAAACGCGTCAGGATTTGTGCAGAATGTCACATTCCTCGGGTACAATTATTGTTATGAAGTGTACGAATCCGTTCCATACCTACGTGCGGCCATCTTCATAACCATTTGGTAGGTAAACTTATTTTATAAAACTAAATCTACTAGTTAGTTCAGGGTCGATTTTACAAAGTTGCTATCAGCCTTTGTTTCAAAATATTCTTCTTATTAACTTTCTGATTCGTAAACTCTGCAATTATTAATCAAATACTGCTACCAAATAGCTCAAAAACGGGCATTCAAATATGGATGTAAACTCGTTATTATATTTAAATACACATTTGTGCTGTGCTGCAACGGTGCTTTCGATTATTTATGTTGTTCATTTTTTTATTTGACGCCAGCCCATTTATAAGTAATTTCATGTCGGGAGACCGAAATCTGACTGCCTTTTTCGATTGTTAAATAAAGAAACACAGCCTTTCAGCATTTAAACAACAATATTTTTTTACCCAATCGACTCTACCAAAGTGACATACTCAGATTAATCAGTAATATAGACTCAAAGAGAGTCAGAGTCAAATCGTTTATCGACTTACAAAATAAACACTAAGAGTCAAATTTTTACATTAAACGACTCCAAAAAACCTTTGTTAACGTACTTATTTATGGTTTTTTTCTACGTATATTCGCCTATTTCTCCGTCACTTCGATCGATTTTAGTAATTATTTTCCTATTTTATTGTGTAAAAAATGATCATAAAATAGTTCCATAAATATTTTTTTATTATTAATAGTTGTTTTAGTAGTTCCGCAAAATATAAAAACAGTGTTTATTTAAAATGAATATAAGCGGGTTAACTACGAACCTTGTTTGTATTAGAAGAACACCAACGTTTCATCCCTTAACGAGGGACATCTTCAGACGTTCGTAGTTAACCCGCTTATATTCATAATGAATTCGTCAAACTACAAAAGTTTCTATTGTAAAATAACACATGTATATATTTATTTTTATATTTAAATTATTTTGCTTACATGTACAATTCATTCTTATGTCTAAGTGAATGGTTAGTTGTTTTTGATGACTTCGAATTTACACAATACATAACTTACATATTTAAAACATTAAAATACATTTATGCAATATTATAAATCAATTTTCAAGCATAAATAAAAGTAATAAATTGGATTGAAAATATTGGTTTTTAGTATTTCAAAACAATTATAGTAATACTAAACGAAAAAGGCAGCTTTTATATTTTCTTCAGCTACTGGTTGGTTACGAGTAATTGAAATTGCTGATATATGATTTTCTTTTTCCAGGAACTCTGTTCGCAATAAGCGTGTTTAGCAGGAAGCTGAAAGCGGATGATGCTGTACTGGGAATTATTTCTACCTCCAGCAAGATCTGCGGCGCTTTGGTGATGTCTTTCGCGAGGAATGACTTTGAAGCTTATTTATGTAAGTTTACAATACAGTTTTGTTTAGCAAAGAGGTTTTTTAAAAGCTATGATTTTTCAAGAAGAATATAAAACAGAAATTAAACTTATATACGTAGGCATACTTTAAAGCCGATACACACAGAAACTGTGGCCTGAGACACCGAAAGCGTAGGCAACATATACAACTCGCACGGGTTGTACCTTACCAATTTATATAAAAGACAACACAGGCACTGTGTGACTGTGTGTTGTGTTTACAACCCACACGACTTCGCCCCGGCGGCCCGGGCACAGTTTGTGTGTGGCGGCATTTATACGTACGGTTAGATAACGAATTTATATAAAAGACAACACATACACCTCCGGGCGGTGTGTGCGTTGTGTGTACAACCCACACGCCGTCGCCCCGGCCCGGCCACAGTTTGTGTGTGGCGGCATTTAAACGTACGGTTAGATAACATTACTCGTAAATGCTAGAAACGATTCTAGCATCTCTACGTAGAGATGACTTCTTATCAATGAATGAATGTATGACATACATTTACTCTATATACATAACGTGAACAATGCATACCTATGTACATGCCATATAGGTCTACGTCGTATGTTATGTATTCGGATGATGTTATTTCTTTCAAAGCTTCTTTCAAAGCGGATAAAACTAGTCAAAACTGTTCTAGGGCATTCATGTTATCAGTTACCCATGCTTTAAGTGGCTCTCAGACCGCCTCAACCTCAACCTCAACAGCCTATATTAGTCCACTGCTGGACGCAGACCTTCCCCTGATAAGCGCCTTGTTGGCGTTTATCTAATGGGGGGTATTGCCTATAATCCCCACGCTGGGCAAGCGGGTTGGGGATCGCTGTTTGGTGGTAGAATTGTTCTGCAGGAGACGCTGCTGCCCGCTCCCCGGTGGATATCCCTTATCCTTATCCTCTTACGACATCCACGGGAAGAGATGGGGTGGTGCAAATTCTAAGCCAGAACCACACACCGATTCTCTACTACCAAAATTCACTAATACGCAATAGGTACTTAGTGGGCTTTCCCACGCGTTTAGCTAATAAAAGGTATTACTTGATAAGTATGCAGGAAGCAGGAAGTTTAGATAAGTAGGTACCTTTATCAGTAAGTTTCTGTTAGCAAAGTTATTCTTAAGTACCTCTAAATTAAAAACTTTTAGAGTATCTATGTCACCAACACACAGTTGAGTAAACAGTAGTAACGTAACTTAACCCAGAATCAATGGATAAAGGAAGAAAAAATTTGGACCAAGTCCATCACAGGAGTTTTTAGTTTTGAGGTTCAATAAACTGGCCTCTATCTTTGTGTTTAAATGTTTTTTTATAGTACATAAATGAGCGTTAGTGTTGTTAGATTTTACTTACTAATACTACAGCTGACTTATCTAGTAGCAGAATTATTTAGGATTTATTCTAAAACATTTTTAATGAGTATAGGTAACCTTATTCATTTTCAAATTTAAACTAAAACTCAGAGAATAACGTATAGGCACCTAATCTATATACCTCTATATAAAAATGAAACCCGTTTTCCGTTGTCACGACATAACATGAAAACGGCTTGACCGATTTGACAGATTTTTTTTGTAGTTTTCTAATACTCTGTACAAGGTTCTTACGGAAAAAAATATAAAGAAGATCTCTCAGAAAGATTGAAAAATATACATACAAAAATCACCTTGTAACGTTTCCATGGGACCAACGCGTGCGAAGCCGCGGGGCGCAGCTAGTATGATATAAAATAGATTCAGGCGTAACGTGACATTTTTCTGAAATCCAATGAATACGTTACACGTACAATAATAGAATTCCGTTGAAGACCTTATTAAAGTTGGATGAACGCGGAATCATTATTTAACAGAATTATCCTTACATTATTCAATGTAGTAAAAGGTCCCAAGTCAATTCAAGTTCAACGACTTTTAAGGAATAAGTGTTTACCTTCTGCTTGAATATACTATCCTGTGACAAAAGTTCCTCTCACTACATTTGAAGGCAGCGCCGAAAAGTCGCGAGCAAAGTGTGAGCAGAATACTAACTTCAAAAAAGTTATCGTAAACTAAACTGGAGTACTTAGCGAACTTTGGAAAATTAAAACTGACCTATTTTCAGACGAAGTTTGATCGTTTTAATCTTATTCCAAGTGTAAAAGCCAGGATTCACAGCCAAGACTAAAGCGATCCTGTGAAGAGAATAGTGCTATTCTTTGGACATCTACAGCTCAAAACGCCAAATACCTTGGTTGTATTTGTATTTCTTTAATAATCTTAACCTTTTTCTAATCTTATTCAAAATGTAAAAAAGATGATGGTCAAACGTCACGTTTGTCTAGTGACGACAGAGCTTCTTGCCACACATTTGGCAAGAAGTTAAAGGATTAATTAATAACTTAAATATACTACGTCTAAGAACCTACCCATAGTAGTTATTAGCAGTTATAGTTACAAGTACAGTTTAGGTCACATAAAGATATACCAAGATTTCGAACAAATTATAGAGTTTTTACCATAGAGTTTAAGTAGTTATGACTAGAGTCCGCGCCACGACTCAAGTCTTACGGCAAAAGGGGTGCAACTACATAATTCCCGATGACGTTAGGGAAATAACAGAAAGCTGCGACCGATTGTGACTGCGAAATGTCCGGGATAAGACCTCTCAGACCAGAAGAGCATAATTCATTGTAAATAAATATGAAATATTTGTTTTATTTACTATAGTTCTGCGATAGCAGCGCCGCGTCTAAAGGACTTGAGTTGTGGCGCGAACTCTATAGAGTTTTTAGTTCTTATATGACAACGAAGCAAGTGGTGTCTATTAAAACTTTTTAAACTTTCACGATTTGTTAACATAATTAATGATTTTATCGAGTATTTATCGCGTACCTTCTGTTATTATTTCCCCCACGACTTGGCGCGCGGGGCTCGGACAAGCAACATCTCTGATAGATGTTTATGATGATACTTTGATAGATGTTTTTTCATTTTGTATGAATGTATAATTTTGTTTAATTTGTTAGATCTACCGGATAGGGTTTTTCGCGGAATCGTTACTAAATATTTCCATCCTTATATTCCTCTACGTTTCTACAGTGTTACAGCGATCATGATCACGGGGAGACTGTATTGTACATACATAGGCGAAATAATAATAACGACAGGCTCTATATTTATATATAGAGCCTATATAGAGTTGAGTTGAGGGTTTGTAACTTTGTATGATCATGTGCGTAAATAAATGTTTTTTTTCCAGCTCCACTCCTCGAGATCCTGAACGGCACTTCAGCAATCGCTCTGCGATCCATTGCATCTAAATTAGTTTCTTATCAGGAACTGGGTAAGCTGAAAATTGTACTACAACAAATTAGTTTATCATAAAGTTTTATAACGACTTTTTGTTCTTTGATATTGAAGTTTTTGCGTTTTAGGTATTCATCAGTAAAATATTAACCCCCTTATTCATAATGGTTTGCTAACATTAATCAGTGCTGAGTAGTTTTATCTCTCAGTCTGACTTATGTCAATAACGTAACGTGCAGACAATTCTTTTTAAACTTATTGCCAGTAGCCTCCGTTCAATAATCCTTTTTCAAAATAAACTTAAAAACGGATCTACCCTGAATGGACAATGGGCGTGGGAGTGGATAATCGGTTTTGAGTAATAAATTGAGTTCTGAACAAAGGAGTTTTTTAATTTCAGCAGAAGTAATGAAGTAATTTACCAAAAATATGTTAGGGGAAATGAGTGGCTTGACTGGGGGCGCTTACCTTCTCACGAGGAGGCTGGAGTCGGTCCACTGATGGTTCCCCTGGAACACTTGGCTTCCACAGGGGTTGGCTTGTCTCGTCTCTTCGATTGGGGGGAGGTATGTAGGGTGCGATATTATATGGGGGTTGGAACGAAGGACCGATTCACGTCGCGATTCGAATAGGTATCAGAATACCGCGGACGCGATAGCACCTGAGGCGACGTTGTTGGGAACGACCGCGCAGCGCTGAGTGCTTTTGAGGAATTGTACCACTAATTGTATCTAACCCGAGGAATCATTGATTAATTAAAAAGGGAAGATGAGGTACTAGTTTCTCGAAAATGGCAACCTCATATTGTGTAAAATTGTGTGCTCCCACCTCAGTCACCGTCGGACCGGCGGCGGCGGCACGGGCGGTCGTGATTCGCGTGAAATATTGTTGTCTCGGTCTCACTTCGGTCTTAGATACGTCTTTCCGTCTTTGTTCTTCTATGTATAGCACAGGACTGGAAATATAACTGTGAGCGTATGTATTTGCGTGTAGTTGTAACACATGCCAATTTTTGAGTAAGCGCTGGGAGAACTTAACCTATCTTCCCTTTTTAATTAATCAATGGAGGAATGTAACATTCTGCACAAATCCTGACGGGTTTAGAGAATGTTAAAATTTAAGATAAGATTAAGTTTTTTATAAATAAACAAATACAAAAAGAGAAATTGAATAGAGACTTGGTATCCCAGCCCCATCACGACGAACACGTTTATGAAGATAAACGTGTTCGTCGTGATGGGGCAGAACCTTCACTTCACGTAGAGTCAGCGAATTACCAATAAATAACTCTGTATAAAGTCCATAACTTGACCTAAAATATTCCCAAAAAGGTCCTATATTTTGGTGTCAAAGCTAGAAGAGAAATATAGCTAGAAATTATAATTTGATTTGTTTACCTCTCTTTTTTAGGTAAAGTGTACTCACTGTTCGGAGTGGCTGAAACCCTGATGCCGCTGCTATTTGTTCCGCTATACTCCCGGGTGTACATATCGTCTCTGCAAGTGCTGCCTGGAGCCATATTCCTCCTCAGCGTGCTGGCTACTATACCGGCCCTCGGGATATTCGGGTAAAATAAGAAGACTAGACTGTAGTATAGGGTTATGAAAGAAGAAGAAAGAAAGAAATGATTCTGTTCGACCAACATCCTGACCAACACCCTGACACCTCACAGCAACGATGTTGGTGATGTCGGCACTAATAATGTTTAGCTAATTTGGGGCAGCTTGATTAAATAGCACAATAACCGGCATTTTTTTACATTTTTAACTCAATATATTACTAATTTAGCCAAGTGATCTTATCTAGACATATTTTTCAGATGGTTCTACCGGCAACACAAGAAAGACAATAGAGAAAAGAGGCTAACCCTCCCGCCGAGTGTAGAAAACCCTCCGGCTCCGTCAGTTGTCTCCTAACCAGAGTCAATTCTTGAATATTTAGGGAGCGAAGAGAACCCTCCGGCTACGCCAGTCATCCCTTAACTAGTATAAATGTTTTTTTTAGCGTCGGTTGAGTTCTCATTGTTAAAAATAAATCAGTATTTATTATTTCATTGTTCAATTTATAGCCCACATATATGCCGAGTCATTCATGAGCCTAGGCTTGTATATGCTAACAAATCTTTTCACATAAGACTTGCTACAACAAGGGCAATATAGGTTTTTGGTGATCTATCACAAATGTTTATAGCGTTTGTAAATAGAAAAATATAGAGAAGTTTGTACTGAAATAGATTTTTTTAAATGGCCAACAAAGAGGGAGAGCGATGAAATATTTTTTATAAGGGTTTTATACATTTCAAAACAGTTTTAGAAATCTTTGCAATATTTTAAGTAGTAAAATTAAGCATTTACGCCCTAATCTCCAAAGTATGCAGAGCAATCAATCTATAATAAGATTCGTTCTTTCAGTACTACTTTCAGTCGTATTTTCAGGTTTTTATTCAATAGCGAAGTCCCTCTGGCCAGTACATAGTCCTATATTTGTCAAATGTTCAAAGACTTGACGAATCTTGTTTGGTTTCGCCACCACTCCTGCTTCTGAACTTATGTTATCCTCATTTTGTATTAATGTTTTTGTAGTTTTATGCTCGTAGCCGTCGGACCCAGCTAGTTGGCAGATTAAATGACCAACAACAGAACAATACTTCACGGTGACATATTACAGAGAATTATCACGAAACTGCAGAGTAATTTATAGAGACACAGGTATTCGTATACAGGAAATGCTAAATTAGACCTGAATTTTATTAAAACTGTTGTCATTTTTTGGTGTCCGTCATTATAAATTTCTATTAGATACATATCAAAGATAAGAGGAGTTTTGATAGTAAGAAGGTACAATGTCTTTGATAAGAAAGGAAGGTTTATTTAATTTTGTGATTTACCAGCTGAGATAGTGTTCAGAATAATAAAAAAAAGAATGGGCATGGCATGGTTTAATTGAGAGCAGCATCAAAACGTAGGTACTTGCAAGTCGGCGTGGATTGTTTGGGTTAGGTAGATATCTTCTCTTAGCACTATTACCACCTATTCGAAATTCAAACATAATAATGTACCTACATTATTTTTATAAGGGGTTTTAGTTAGGAATCACACTAATATCATTATGGATATTATATTATTATAGATATTTGTTTAAACAGTTCTTTAATTTCCAGATGAATGCTGATTCATCTGCAGTTTGTTTATGGTTATTAAGAATAAGACTTTAGGCTATCTAAACTTGTTACTTAAATTAGAGTTGAAATGATCACTTTTTAAAATTCAATAATGAATAAGTAAAACGGTATTTTTCTTTAAAAAAAAAAATCAATTGTGTGAATAGCACTTCAATGGTTACCTATTAAAATCATCATCTCCTAAAAGGATCCGGTCTAATTTCTAATAACCCTGTATTTGTATACACGACGCTATAATGAAGATGATTATTGACCATCCACTACAAAGTGGATGGTCAATAATCTTGTTCATGATAGCGGTCGTCATATAACGACGCACTGATTTTATGGAATCGGTAACTTAAGCGTGCACATTGTGGAGGTAATCGTGATAATTTTACTGGAATTTCTGGTTGGGTGACAGAAATCACATTTGTCTTGATATAAATTGGGATTCTGCTGCCGTCCTATCAGAGTATAAAAGTGAGGGAATAGAGTAAATTTTTGTTTATGCTCACACTTGTGCACTGTAATTTGAAGGAGCATAGTCTGCGTTGAGACTGGACACCGTGGCCAATAATCGGCTAGGAGGACATCATCAAAATCATGTCGCAAACTTTTTTCATTCAACCCTGATTATAAACGATATAAAAAAAAACTTAAGTTTTTTGGTTACCAAATAAAAGCAAAAAATGTTCGGCATCGACTGTTCGAATCGAACCAATTTATTTATTTATTTATTTATTTATTTTGGAAAACAGTAGTTAGCTAACAGTTTACACCAAAGCACTAACTACGCTAAATACAAATATTAGAACTATAATTAATTAAGAATACAGTACACAGACACATACATAATAATAAAACCAAACATTTAACAGGTAACATAAAATAGAGAAACATTATGATAAGCACATAGAAAAAAAACATATTTTATTTTAAGGTAAGATATGCTCTAAGGCATAAATATATGTGACTTAGACTATCGTTGAATATGTCGACATGTTGGGATTTCATTTGATTTCTTATACTCGTATAAATAAATACCTACAGACTATATTTTTTGATAATTCTAGGATCAGAGATGTTTTTTAAGACATTAGTCCATACAATAGTTAATTTTATTTTACATAGAGAACATGTTCAATACCGATGTTGTTATTTTCACGCTTTAGTTATTGACTTGTTACACTTAATATGCCTTTATGTTCGTTGAATATTTTGTTTGTAAAATGATATTAGTTCTCATTTAATTTAAAATGCGTACAATAAAGTAAAACGTAGTTAACTAATGTAGGAACTATACAAAAAGGTGTAATTCAGGATATCTAGGGTATTAACGTTTGAAATTTTACACACATTTCTCACGTCTTTTTTATAATTTCTTCAAATCATCATGAAATTGTCATGAGAAAACACGTGTAACAGAAAGAACAAGAAACCTATATTTTTGCAAAATAAATAGCTTAGACACCCTTTCCGTAACACCCTGTAGATGCAGTATAAAACGTCCATCACTGATTTACTTACTACACACGACAAGACCCAAATATAATTTACGAGTAGATACAACGAAACAACAAGCTATAATTAATTTGACTGAGTACCTGTGACGTCACAGCTTGATTAATTGCTCGACAAAATTCCAACAGTTTTATGATAATGGACTGGGACTTAAAATTTTGATGAGACTTCAAATTTATTTCATTTTTAAGGCTATATAAAAGTGCTTTCGAATTATTATAGCGCGGGTTGGTTATAAAATAAAAGAAGCATCGTCGATAAAGGAAATTTATCTTTTTTAGGTTCTGCCCGCGGCTTTGCACGCGCTTTTCAAGTATCCCTAAATACTTATACCTCAACCTCAACCTCAACAGCCTGTATTAGTCCACTGTTGGACGCAGGCCCCCTCCTGATAAGCGCCTTATTGGCTTTTATGAAATGGAGGGTGCCTATAATCCCCACGCTGCGCATGCGGGTTGGGGATCGCAGTTTGGTGGTATAATTGTTCTGTAGGGGGCGCTGCAGCCACCCAGTGGATATCCGTCAGTCCCTCGACACCCACGGGAAGAGTTGGGGTGGTACAATTCAAAGCCAGCACCACACAAAAACTGATACGCAACTCATACTCAGCAACATGCTGAGTTGTCACCTTTTTGGCTCGACTCTCGGTGGTTTGCCAAGCAGCTTGCGGAAGTACTAATGCTGGGATGTTTTTAACTTCTTGAGCATAGTAGGCCTTGGCTATATTTTGATTGTACCCTTATCGTACCTATGTATAATTTTTTAGTAGTGCCTATCTCTTAAACTAAATCGCTAGCTCCTAGCTTTAGTCGTTCATAGTTAATTCAATACAAAAAGAGTTAAAATAGAACTTATTGCTAACTACAATCTAGTGTGGCACATTCGGCGGCCTTATCCCTAAAAGCAATCTCTTCCAGGCAACCTTTGGACGGATAGGATCGGTATAGAAGCCGATCCTATCCGTCCGTATAGAAGCCGACGACGACGGTGGCGTAATAGGTTATATGCATGTGACTTCATAAAAGCCATTTTTTTACGTATTCTCTATGGATATAGAAATATATCTGTATATTTATTTATGTATTTTATGATGTTTTTATTATGAAATTTAATCATTGAAAAGTACATATTTTAAGTCTCAACAGCAAAATGTCTCGGCACCTGAAGCGTGACGTCATACCTTAACATTTTTGTATGGGCATGAAGTTTTGACTTTGAGTTGACATAGGGGACTCGATGATCCGTGACGTCACAAAATGCAAGGGCTAACCATGGAAGCGTTTTTATCGCCCGAAACCAATTGTAGTTTTACTTTTTGTTTTTTACCACAGTAATTTAATTTTTTTAGCCATTATATAATTTTCGTTTTTGTATTAACCTAAATAAGCGATTTATTTTTTTAAATAAACTCGTGCATATATCCTATTGATAACGTATAAAATAGGTAGGTAGTCAATATTTTTTGTTATGTGTCGTGCTAAATAAACTTTTTTCATTTCATTTCATTTTTCATAATAAGTTTGTCTCAAGTAGATATTTTTGACAGTTTGAATGAAAATCTGTTAGAAGGGTTCGTGGCTTAGGCCCCCAGGGTCGACGCACATAAGTCAATATTCGAAGGTACAATAATATCTGGGATTTACCTTTCTGCAAAATTTCTGTAAAATCCGTTCAGTCGTTTTGGCGTGAAAGGGTTTCAGACAGACAGATAGACATAGTGACTTTCGCTTTAATAATATGTTTTGTATTTTGATATATTATATTAGTTAAAAGAAAAAAAAGACGTGTGGCACTCGGGTACTGCCGCGGTAAAGCTATTGCAATGCCACCTAGAGGCGAGTTGCTGAACTAAAGAGACAAGCGTGATATTTCAAAAGTCATTAAAAGTTCTGCTGTTCATCGATAGATGGCAAAACTAAAAAGCATCACAAATCACCGCTGTGCCGGTCGGAGTGGGGGGTGTTAGGTTATTTTCGTTACGGAATTTCTGGATTCGGTCTCCACGCTCAAGGCCCGCGATAGAAGCTATGCAATAGCTTAAAAATAGGTAAAGTATACTACGAGTACAACCTTGTTTACAAAATAGAAGTTAAGATTCTTAAAATCTTTTATGTTATCAAGAATTAAAAACTAACTGCCCGCATTTCTTCTGTCTTTTATAGTTTTCTTGCATAAATAAGAAACCTTCAGGAATATTTTTTTATGGATTTGACCTTCACAATATTTTCTATTAATAATAAATTTTGTTTTAAAAAACTATGAACCGACTTAGAATTTTATAGTTGTTTCATCTATTTTCATGGTTTTTTATTCTGTTCTAGCTGCGCCCCGCGGCTTCGCACGCGTTGTAAAATTAAAATGTGATTTTAATCCCACGGGAACTGATTTATGGGATAAAAAGTAGCCTATGTTTGATTCCAGTATTAGAATTACCTGTATGCAAAAATTTCAGCCAGATCCGTTCTGTAGTTTTGGCGTGAAGAGGTAACAAACATCCATCCATACATCCATCCAAACTTTCGCCTTTATAATATTAGTGTGATAGTGTGAAGTATAAAACGCGTATGTGGATAGCGCTGTGGGCTACGCTATGAATATCTCTTATCTTTACCTGCATAGTAAAGTAGTTACACAGATGTATAATAAGTTTAATGTAGTCGTTATTTATTTCTTAATAAATAAATAGCTGCGCCCCGCGGCTTCGCACGCTTTTTCCACGGGAACTGTTTTTTGGCATAAAAAATAGCCTATTCTAGGCCTAGAACTATCACACTAATATTATAAATGCAAAAGTTTGTATGGATGTATTGGATGTTTGTTACTTCTTCACGCCAAAACTACTGAACGAATCTGGCTGAAATTTAAAATAGACATAGTCCTAGGTCTGAATTAAAAACATATAGGCTACTTTTTATCCCATAAATCAGTTCCCGTGGAATGAAAATTATCTTTTAACGTTTCCATAGGAAAAACGCGTGCGACGCCGCGGGGCGCAGCTAGTCTGTCATAATTTCAGTCCGTTCAGTAGTTTTTTGCGTGAAAGAGCAACCAACAAACATACATACAGACGTGTTTACAAACTTTCGCGTTTATAATATTAGTAGAATACGATTACTTACCTATGTTTTGTGAGATGATACGATGCATAGTCTAACCGTCATGTTTTTTTTAGTAAACAGTATGGCAGTACTGTCTCCGTACTGAACTGACACTCGGCAAACAGATTATTAGAAAGTACGTGCTTTACCAAGTCGCGTTCTTCAAAACGCCTAATGTGTAGCCGCCCCTCCCCTCCTATACAATTGTATTTGTCTCAAAGTTCTTACGTATCACCTTCGATCCGACCCACAAGTTAGTTAGTTATAAGTTACAAGAAACCCAGACCTTTTGTTTATTACTTACAGAACAAAATGGACAGAGAAAGTTTATGAAGTGATACTGAGAGGTGCTAGTGTAGATAAATTATAATAATAATAAATAATGATGTGGGAAAGTTCATACAGGATTATCTAGCCCCAAGATAAACAGAACTTGTGTAATGGATATTAGAATACAAGAATTTATTAATTAAAAAAATATTTTACAAATCCATTTTTAAATAAAAAATGTAGGTAAGTACTTAATGTGGGTTGGATCTGTCTTCTACAGTTCGGGTAATTCGAGGAATTCACCCATGCAGTAGAAGACCCTCTCCAATAACCATGTCTTCAGACGACCCTTAAATGCTGCATTCCGGATACTACCTGGTAGTCTATTGTAGACTGCCGGGCCCGAGATGAACACCTATCTATTCAACTTGTGCAGCCTGTGTGATGGCGTTACCAGCCTGTGCTGGTCTATCACCCCCCACACGCCCACAGCTCCACGCCATATGCAAGCGTACTGTGGACTGTCGCGAAGTAGCAGGATCGCACAGCATCGCGGGTGCTCGCCAGCCTGCGCAATGGAAAAGAGGCCCGTCCAAGCTTCGAGCAGACTCCATCTATGTGGGCGTCCCATATAAGGGAGCTATCGAGCTGGAAACCAAGCAGCTTTGTCGTTTGCACCTGCTCCAGCACCAGACCCCAGGCCACAGAGGAGGCCAGACACAAAACAGGGCTGAAGTGTCTCATTGAGGAATCAACCCCATCCACACCCACAAAAAAGCTGAAACGAAGCTATCAGTCAACTAACACATCCTCTAGAGAACCCGCCTGATTAAATATTATTCTAAAAAAAAAAAAATTGTTTTTCATATAGTTTATTCTCAGATATTATTGTTCCTAATTTGTAGATAGTTTATTTTGATTTTTATTATATAAAATTTAA
Organism: Eupithecia tripunctaria; assembly: GCA_955876795.1. Lineage (NCBI taxonomy): Eukaryota > Metazoa > Arthropoda > Insecta > Lepidoptera > Geometridae > Eupithecia > Eupithecia tripunctaria. The sequence goes on from OY041604.1 coordinate 4,164,913, forward strand.
AGTTTTTCATAATAATATATAGATTTGTGAAGGTAGTTCCTACAAATGTCGTGTTTACCTATAAGTAACATGCGTATCAGAACAGAACCTAATTTTAAGTTTTTTGTAAGTGATTGATATGTATGTGGTTGGTAAACCTTTTTTCAATAAATAAATAAATAAACTTAAGTCCTGCTCCAATACTTCAAGGAGCTGGGCTGGTTAGGGCCTGCTTAGGCAGGGGGATAATGCACAATACACTCCTATGCGAGACGTCCGTGCAGATCTTAGTTCCCCCACTTAGAATAAGAATTAGAATAAGCACCATACCCTGAGGACGGCTGGCCTACCACCGTTAAGCTTAAAATTGATGAAGCAGGTCTTGTCTTTGTTCAGAGCGAGGCCATTTAGCTTGAACCACACCTCTAGCTGTTCGACCGCCGAGTTCAGCTCACTCTCCAGCTGGCTGTCCGTGGGCGCTGCGACCACTGCCGCTACGTCATCTGCATACATGTAAATTTCCGCGCCCCGGACTGCAGCCTAGATAACTAATGTAGGTACATTCGGTACTAGGTTTTAAGAAAATACACTTCTAAAATGGATATGTTTTAATAATATATGTAAAAAATTTAGAGTGAGTGAAATTACATAAGACAAAAAAAACATTTCTAACTCCTTATTATTAATAAATGGGAAACTTCAAAAGTTTAGATTTTTGTTTAAGGCGCGCCACTAATTTTATCAAATGCGTTTAACTAAAAAAATTTAAAAATCCGTACATTTTGTGGTATCTATTTTTTTAATACATTTGTAATCTTATATAGTTTAGGAAGACATGCGAAATAGTTTGGTGGTCAAAAAACGCAACATCGTATCTCTGCCTAAGGTTTACAAAATAAAACTGATACAGAAGCATTAATAAATAACTCATAATAGGAACCCAAACTGTACGATTGATTTTTAAAACTTCCTGTATTTAATGTTATGAAAAAGATAAAAAGGCGCCACTTTCACTGGTGTATGCGCCTTAACTCTTCACGCCAAATATGTAAATAATGTATATGGCTACTTTTCATAGAAAAACGGAACCGAAGCCGCGTGCTAGTTGTAAAACGAAACAAATCTATTAAATGTACATATCAAAGCTGTGTTTCGAAAAAACTATGATATTTATTATCTAAGCAATTAGATTTATTAATCTTTACTCAAATGAAGAAAGCGTAGGCTAGCCAAAATAAATGAAACTCAAAGAATGTAATATAATAATTACTTCGAACAAATGAAAAAAATACTATGGGTACGTTTATTATATTTTGGAGGAGAGCGAATGAGAAATTATTTTCAACGAAATTCACTTTCAACAAATTCACTGGTACAAAATATTTGATTACGGGCTTTCATTTTACAATGTTTTATTCACAGTCAGTATTTTAACTAGGAATGAATTAGTAAATAATGTACGGGAAAGTAGACATAGGTACCTAATTGCGGTTAGTTTGTGGTATAGCTGACATAACCAATAAAACAAATTGATTTGTTTTGTGAGCCTTAAAAACGATGTTATTAATAAACGACGTTAAATAGCAATGTTATGTTAATGTTATTTCAATGTTATTTCTTTTTCTAACTGTGTAATTTTTTGTAAAAGGTGTACCGATATGGACCATGCCGGTCTGAAATAAATGATTTTTATTTTTATTTTATTTCATTTATTATTTTATAATAACTTTGCTACTAGCTGCCATTACACTATCTATCGCACGCGTTTTGCTGTACGCGCGCAACTTGCGATGTAGTATTTTCCATACCTACGTGAAAAACCTATTTGACTGTATTTTTTTAAATTTGTTACTTACCTCAGAATTTTTTACTGGACGGTCTGATTTTCATGGTTCTTATTTGAAAGCTGGTGCTTTCCGTTTGGTCCCAATTTAAATTTGGTACAGTTCTGAATTGGATCCATGAAAAAACTACATAAATGAAGTTGGTTTATTATGTTACTGCATTTATCCAAATTACTTCACATCGAACGACACACGCTACGACGAGATGCCTTTGTAGTCTATACCTCTAGTAATTTAGTAACGTTTCTTATAATTTTATCCAAGTAGCATTAAAATTGTTTCAAACCGTCCTTTAGTGTTTATTTATGGCTCTGTTTTAACTTGATCAAATTGCGCTCAGAAATATTAATAAGTCCCTACATAAATAAACGGTAGGTAAGCTGTAAAAGAAGCCTATTCTCCTCATTAAGTTTACCTTTACATAAATAATTATACCGTAAAGTAATTACCGATATTAGAATATACGGCTACTTTCGACGCTTGGGACCCTAATAAACTTTAAATTTGGAAACATTTGGCCCTACGTTTATAGGTCCAGATGTTAGACGGTGGTGCAAGTAAGCCACTTTAACCTTCTTTAATAATTAATTTTGTTTTAAAAAACTATAAACCTACCTAAATTTTTATAGTTTTTTCATGAATTTTCACGGATCCTATTGTCCGAACTGAACAATATTAAAATGGGACCACACAGGAAGCACCAGCTTTCACCACCCAATCAAAAGAACTGAGGTAACAACCATAAATAAAAAATACGGTCGAATTGAGAAACTCCTCCTTTTTTTGAAGTCGGTTAAAAAGCCCCTTATGATGTTGGCAAATGTAACAGTATATTGTCCAATCCATTGACTGAGGAAACCAGAAAAAATGACAACCTTACTTTAAGTTTATTCTGTAGAGATTAGATTTTAGTTTTCATTTGTATTTGTTATAAATATGTACCTATTAGGCGATGTGGTCGCTCTGCGACAAAGCCTTTTGTTGTGTAGTGTAGAATAAAAAAAAAGGTCCTTATCCAACTATTTTCAGGAACTTAGTCTTAAGAAAGTTCTCGTGTCCATAGTGTTAAAAGTAAAACAAGAGAAAATTAAACTACGTAGGTTCTTCCGCTAGTGGACAAAAAATTGGAGGTGAATTAAAGTCAATTGCACCTTATTTCTTGTTGATAGTAATAACTATTTATCAAGCTGTTTATATAGTAAAAATTTGACTTGTCTAAGTACTTATTTTGTAAGTCTAAAGAAATAAACGATTTGACTTTGACTTTGACTTTGACTTTGTACTAGGTACCTACTTGAGTTTTTGTAATACCTGATTATCAGTTTTGTTCCTCTGTTCAATTTCGTATTTCTAATACATAGTACCTATTAGTAAGAAATTAGGTTCCAATGAATTAGATGAATATTTCCTCAAACTCAACTTCAACAGCCTATATTGTTCCATTGCTGGATGCAGGCCCTCTCCCAAATAAGCGGCTTATCCTCTTTGCTGGCAAGGCGCCACGGACGGGCTTTTGTTTTTTGTTCTCAAAATCGATCAAAAGTTTGCATAATTTGTACACGCACCGGATGGCAAGTGTGTCGATTGCATAGAGAAAATAAATGTTGCCAGTCTACAATAATAACATAACCCATAGAGGCACAGAGGAACTTTAGTGAACCAATCAAAATTCAAAACGGGAAACAATCACACTTGACGGCGTCCTTACGCTTTTGGTATTGACAAAAACGTTTTAAACAAAAAAAAATGGTAACGTGTTCTCTTTTATTTCAATTATAATAGTAGACTATCTATGGCTTTTATCATATGGAGAACACCCATAATCTCACGATGGGCATGCGGGTTGATGATAGCAGTTCGGTGGTAGATTTATTCTGCAGGGGCGCTGCTGCCCGCCACGTGAATATCCATTAATCGCCTCTTACGACACCTACGGGAAGAGTTGGGGTGGTACAAATTCTAAGCCAGCACCACACAGCTTAGTATTGCCATACAGCAGGGTATTGCAGCCAGTGTCTTGGAGACGCTTCTGATTGGTATTGATATAGATCAGTTAAGGTGGTACCCCGACTCAAACTAGCGCCGCCAACTATTTTATCTTATTATTAAGTTGAAAAATCGAATTTTTATCTAAATTCAAAATTGATATCTAACCCGCATGCCCAGCGTGGTGATAATGAGCATTACCTTCCATTAGATAAACGCCAATAAGGCCTGCGTATCAGTGGAGGCCTTTTTTTTTTTTTTTTTTTTTATTATCCTGAGGGAAATGCGCACGCATATCGCACTGCCACGGGGAGACAGTGCGATTATGTGGGACTCCAACACCACTAAAACCCTCAGGGTGCTTCGACCTCTGCCGCTTGTGGTGGGAACATGGGAACGGTTTCTGTTCCACGAACCCACCGCGGCTGCCCGATATCAGGCCCCTCACTGGGGGGTGTGGAGCACCCCCCTTTGCGACGCGCCAGAAACACATGACGCGCCGCGACCACCTCGGAGACCTTACCTGCCAATTGGGCGCCGGACAACCCCGTGTCCGAACGCCCAAGGTCTCCCAGTGCGACGGGTCAGTCGAGTGGCCCCGTCGCCTGCCACACGGTCGCAGAGGATAGGGAGAGCGGCCTATGCCATACCGACACTCCTCTTCCCCTGCGACCCCACCGCGTCCGCCATCAAACGGTGGCGACCCCGCCAAGGCCGCGGAAAGCAGGGAGAGCGGCGTACCGTAATACCGGCACTCCTCTCCCACCGCGGCCTCCACCTATCTGCGGCCATGTTGCCCATACAGCATGGCCGCCCGCCTCAGTTGCGGTGCCTCCCATACGACACCGCAACCTACTACCGCTCCAACTGGGCTTAGAGCGCAAAACCTAGAGGAGCGGTCCGTCCCGGGGCCAGCCATGTCGCCGTCTGCGTAGGCACGGCCCCATGGGTTCCTCTTAGCTTCATCGCGGGTGACGAAGCCGCGATTACTAAGCCCCCCCGCCCCGGCAAGGCGGGAACCCTTCGGGGGGGATCAGGGGAGGCCTGCGTCCAGCAGTGGACCAATATAGGCTGTTGAGGTAATGGCAATACTGATGTGAGCCAGATACTCACCAGCTCTCAGGTCACCAAGAAAACTAGCAACACGATCGAACAACATGGTCATCACGTCTCAAAAACTAGTTCAAACACTTCGCGCTCACAACTTAGCCCGCCCGGCAACTTTCAAACTAGGGTTACCAGCTGCACATCAATACGTTCGGATTTCCACACCCCAAACAATACTACAGTTATTAATTTTAATTAGAAATTCCACGTAAATCGAAGGTGCTTTCAACTTGAGCTGTTAATTTTGGACAATAGCTTTGGTTGACGTATTTGAGTTATATTGGGACCTTTTCCCTTCCTGTTTGTTACTTAGTTATATTATTGAAAATAATATTTACCTCTAAAAACACCATAATTGTTTTGATTGAATTTAAGCGGGTTAACTACTGACCTAGTTGGTGTGCCAATAGTTTTGTTGTAAATAAAATAAGATTTTGATGCAAACATTGGAAGAATAAGTAGCTTTGACGACCTCTGTGGCGCGGTGGGCGAAGGTCTGCCTGCGGCGCAGGAGGTTGCGGGTTCGATTCCCGCCTTGGGACATATTTGTGTATGATCTGCATGAATTTGTTCCGGGCGTTCTGGATGTTTTTCTATGTATAATAAAAAATATCTATCTATGTAGTGTATTGTATTATGTATATCAGTTATCTAGTACCCATAACACAAGCTCTGCTTAGCTTGGGGCTAGATAATGCTGTGTGAATTGTCCAGCATTATTTATTTATTTATTTATTACTTTGTTAGGGAAAGCCACAATACAATCATAATTGAATACAATACAATACAAAGCATAACCATTATTGTTTCAAAGCAAGCACTCAAAATTCCTAGTGATTTCATCACATTTTCCAGAAATGCGCTTTTATCTTTGTTACGGAAAGCAAAGATCTCTAGTGTATACCCTGCTTTGCTTGCAAAGCTCAGGGGCTGAAATATTTTGCTTTCTCTATTTGAGAACTGAATGCGGAGTTACGTAGTTATTTCATATTTTCGGATATAACCTATTTACATTGTGCATTGTTTAAACGTAAAATTTTGCCCAAAACAATAACGAAGTAAAATCAACTTACTAATAGTAAACTGAACTTATAAATAGAGCCAGAGTCAGAGTCAAATCGTTTATTTCTTTAGACTTACAAAATAAGCACTTCACAAGTTTTTTTTTTCTTTACAACAGCTTAATAAATAGTAACCACCAAATGGTGCGGCCCGGTTGGAAAGAGACCGAGAGGACGCCCACAGGAATGCTGGGCGGATGACATTAAAAAAACCGTCGGAAAAACATGGCTTGAGAAGGCCCAGAATAGACAAGACTGGAGAAACTTAGAGGAGGTCTATACTCGAAAGGGACCTAACTAATTAGTGTTCTTATAAATCAAATTAAGTAAATTTTTTGTTTTGTTTAAAATTAGTTATGGAAATAAAAAGGCTTAGCTATTATTATTATTATTATTATTAATAAATAGTAATTACTATCAAATAAGAAATAATGTGCATTCTTAAAGTGTATTAACTTAAAGCAGTTTAGAGAGGACCCAGAAATTTAATAGCTATATCGTATCCATTTTGAATGGAGCATAAACGTAAACAAACCACCCTAAGACTCACTTTGTTGGTGCGTCCTTTTATACGTAATTTACATTACTTGTCGATTTTAGATCCTCCCTTCAGTAAAAATTGCTTACAATTATATCTGAAAATCGACGCCAAGCAAGTGAGATTTTGAAATTTGTGGCGTACTTTGTTTACTAACATGCTTCATTCAAAATGTATAAACCATAGGTACATAAACATTGCAAATAACTTCTTTGCCCTCCAGTAGCGGTTGAATTTTGCCAAAAAATCATCCTTCATGGCGACGTGTACTGTGATTATAGTAACGGATTCTCCCAAGAACTCCTGAATTTATGGGGGTGTTGGTATATTTCTACGCTACCTAAAGATAATTAAAAATACGAAAATACTGAGAACCAGTTTATTAAAAATTTCAGTGGCGTAGGCCAAGATTCGATTTCTACCGAGGGAGACAAATAACTGTATGATCTTCAGGTTTTTGTACCGAGACTAGGTGTTTAGTTTTGGATATCTGGTACCTTTAACATAAAATCTTCAAGAGGGCATGGATAAGAAAGGTCTAAGTACAGAGATGTCGGCTGATAAATGAGAGTAGAAGAAAAATGCACGTTGTGCCATATAAACGTACCTAGCATGGGATTAGGACGGGAAAATGAAGATGATGAACACAAGATCTGCTTACTTTAGGACCAGATGATAGTGAATAGAATATAATTTTTTTTTTATGATACGTGATCCTCAACCTCAACCTACTTGGGGGACAGTATCGCTCACGTCTGTAGGTGTTGACCCTCTGATACCCTACATGTGTGTCCTCTCGGTGGACTAGACTAGACTTGTGTGCCCTGTACAATGCCAACCTATGAGATACTGGTGTTAACCAAATAATTTTAGCCACTCCACTGAGTGAAGAAGTTAGTTTTAGATATAATTTAGTTTTAAGTAGTAGCTAGTTATTTAGTAGACTGACATAGTCAGTCAGCACTGACTCGAAGTTCCTTAAAAATAAGAATAAAAAAAACAACATCGACTACAGCATAATCCACTTCTGGCTGGACATGAGGGAGCATTTGAAAGAAATATTTATTACCATTTAAACATGCATATTTTGTACTCGTAATTATCTCAAGGGGGACTTCACAATAAGGCGCACGGTGTTCTAACAGGCTCATTGCATTAAAGACGGCAGTCTCTAATGAAGTTAATCTGAAGCTGTCCACTGCCTAGGCGTCTAGGCTGCAAGCAAATTGCATAATTGATAAGCAGTTTTGCAAGCTATATAGGCAGTATATCTGGCTAAGTACTTAATTATTAAGTATTATCTAAAATCTAGTGTATACATATAAGTTTTGTTGCATTTGTAGGAGTCGAAAATCTTTACTTTATCTTTTGCAAGTCATGGGCGAGAATATTAAAATGTTTGAGAATATTTGCAGGGCAAGACCTCATCAGGGGTCTTGGATTGCTTTACAGAGGCACGAGTGCTGCGACCACCCGAGGTAGGTGTGTGGAGCGGTGTTCCGATATTTTGGTTATCTCAGATCTCCAGATTGACTATTTTTGGTAAGGTCCAATCGTTCAATCGACCCATTTGCATGTAGCCCACTAAAAGGCGGCTCCCGCGCGATGCGATCCACCGTGCGCGTTCCGCCGAGCGCACTCTTCCGAAGCGAAAACGGCAGTTTTGAATTCTATTCCGACGGAACTTCAGAATGCTATTTTGATTCGACAACAGTTTCCGCCCATCAGGCCTTTCCAACGTAGGTATTAAAATAACCCTGCAGGAGTAAGTGTGGAGTACGGAGGCAGTCTGCTATCGAAGGTATGTGAGTTTCTCAATAGTTTCTCGTGAGCGGTGCTAATTGGCTACTCCTGGTTGGGTCCTAGAGCTCTATCGATCCACTTGTAGACGGCCCGCTTTACAGCGGACCGCGCGCGCGCTGCGGCCCTCCGTGCGCGTTCCATCACACGGACTGCAGGAGTGTGCGTGGAGCGCGGAGGCAGTCTGCGACGCAGCGAACGACGGTGAAGGTGGATCTCGAGGGTGAGGACTATTGCTGGAAAATAATACTAGTGAAAGTGGCACCCTCCACCTATTTATCTTATTATTACGTTAAACACTACATTATACTACTTATTATTGGTGGATGTACTCTCCACTCGCACTAAGCGGTTTTCCTCCACCATTATTATTCGCACCGCAAAGGAATGGAACTCGCTCCCTGCCTCTGTTTTTTCGGCCAATTACAACCTGGATCTCTTCAAGACAAGGGTGAATAGGTATCTTCTAGACCTTCGTGATACACCGTCAGCCGAATCTTCGCTGTCCATCAGGTGAGATTGCGGTCAAACAAAGGTATATTTACAGTAAAAAAAAAAACAGGAAGATTTAAAAATCCATTGTATAGTTTGTGGCTTTTACCAATAAAGTGTCTATCTAAAAATAAATTGCTATATCTAGACATCTGTAGCTATTTATTAATGCCTCTGTAATAGTTTCACCTTGTAAAGCTTAGGTAGAGATACGAAGTTGTGCTTTTTAAAATAAAATAAAAAATAAAAATCATTTATTTCAGACACAGAGTCCATATACACATTAAAATATACAATTACAATTTCAAGAATTAATTAAATTAGGTACACAAAACAAAATTAAATAGAATTAGAAATAATAATAAGAATTACATTAAATTAAATTAAACAAATTTTTGGCCACCAAACTCTATTTTTGCATCTCTTCCTAAATAAGATAAGATAAAACTATTACAGAGGTATAAAAAAACAGCTTATAATAGATACAACTGCACGATTGGATTTTTAAAATTTCCTGTGTTAAACGTAATAATATTATAAAATAGGTGGCGCTGTCGTATTGGCTCGGTTATGCGCCTTATTTATTTAAGCTTTTATTTATGCTAAAACTAAATTTTTTGTATAAACTGTTTCTTACATACTTATACTAATTCTTAAAATTTTAGCGTGTCAGTGACACATAAGGCTCTTCAAGCCCTTTCCACCCTTCTCTACTGCGTGCCGTTCGGGACCATGTAGCACCTCCTGCTTTCTTAATGTCGTCCTATCTTTTGACCTGTGGTATGCGCCTTATTAAATGTTATTTAAAGACCTCTCTGGCACTCAGGGTCCTTCATGGATGAAGGTCTGTTTGAGGCTGAGACAGAATGTTCTGTCTCATTGTCTCTCTCTCTCTCTCTCTCTCTCATTGTCTCTGTGCTAATTTTGTCCCGTTACTGTAGTGCAAGTCATCTGGTTATTTCAGTGCGCTTTCCATCTATACTTATATTAGTTATATTATAATGAGGAAAGCTTGTACTTTTTGTTTGTATTGAATAGGTTCCGACACTACTGGACCGATTAAAAAAAAATCATCATTAAAAAGATTCCTTTTCAGGGAGTGACATAGGCTATTATTTTATCCCGGAATTCCCACGAGAACGGGAACTCCGCAGGTGAAACGGCGAGGCGCTGCTAGGACTAAATATAGAGATATTATGTAAACGTTATGTAAACTGCTATTCAACTTTTTAGTTTATTAAATTTTTGGTAACGCTACATTACAATATTTTAATACTTACCAGCTAATGTGTATCCTATTCCGAGCAAGCAAAACGCTCCGCGTAGCATTCGCAGCGATACAGGTTCTAGTCCTTTGCTCGACTCTGTCTGGGGCTGTAAAATTTTTAACTGATTAAAAAAACGAGGAGGTTCTCAATTCGACTGTTTTTTATGTTTGTAACCTCAGAACTTTTGACTGGGTGGTCCGACTTCTTCGTTCCGATTCTTTTTTTATTTGAAAGCTGGTTTATTCCGTGTGGTTTCATTTTAATTTAGCCCAGTTCTGACAATGGGACCCATGAAATTTAAGTCGCCTTTAGGTTATAGTTAAAAAAAAAACTTAACTAACTTATAGCCTATTGAGATCGCATACACCGTTTCAGTGAGTTCATGGATACACATACATGGCATGTAGCCATACTCCTATTTTTTGTAAACCGATATAAATTGGTCAAACATGTTGTGTCATAAATTACTAACCACCTCCAAATAAAATTATCCTTATCTTTGCTAGGCAAAAAAAAAAAATGCGCGTGTTAATTGCTCTCGTAAGCGTAACCGAGGTCTCATTCAATTTTGAAGCCATAGTTGTAAATCTTTAAGCCAGAGATAGTACCTGTGAAGGTGAGGCATTAGACTCTCCCACCATCTCACTGGCTTGTCTGCTGTCACTCTCCGTAACCGGCTCAGATCTTCTAGAAGCTTCTGGAAGGTTCTTGTACTCGTCTGTCGTCATCTTCGCTAGGATGCCGGCTTCAAATAGTGTCATTACGCTGTGGATAAAAGTGAATTGTACAGCCAACGTGTATAGCTGTGTGCCTTAGAATTTGTACCACCCTAACTCCATCCGTGGGTGTCGTAAAAGGCGACTAAGGGATATATTCAGCGGGAGGCGGGCAGCAGCGCCCCCTGCAGAACAATTCTACAACCGAACTGCGATCTCCAAACTGCATGCCCAGCGTGGGAATTATGTGCATTACCCCCATTGATTTATTAAAAACGAAGATAAGGCACTGGTTGCTCGAAAGTGGCAACCTCAAATTGTGTAAAATTGTGTTCTCCCACATCAGTCACCGTCTAACCGGCGGCACGGGCGGTCGTGATTCGCGTGAAATATTGCTGTCTCAGTCTCACTTCGGTCCTATATACGTCTTTCCGTCTTTGTTCTTCTTTGTATTGCACAGGACTGGAAATATAACTGTGAGCGTATGTGTTTGCGTGTAGTTGCAACACATGCCAATTTTTGAGTAAGCGCTGGGAGAACGTAACCTATCTTCACTTTTTAAATCAATGATTACCCCCCATGAGATAGATGCCAATCAGGGGGCTGCCTGAAGACAAAACCTGCAGGCGTAAGTAAGATTACTTTGGACTCAAGGGATTCAATAGACAATAGTATAGTTTAGTAACAAGCCAATCGACTCACATCTTGTTGAATGTCTCTAGGTAAGGACATCCGATCTGCAGAGCGATGGCCGAGTACCTCGTGTACAGTTTCTCGCTCAGATGGAAGTTGTGTGAGCCTGGAACCAGTCGCATTGTAATATCAAACTTGTGCTACTGTGACAAGACACAAACTACTGCTGCATAGTTTACAATCGTTTGAATACACGTTCTCGTAAATTATTGTTCGAAGTTGGTTATTTAGGGAGGTAGGTACAATATGGATGTTCGGTTAAATATATTAAAGGGGAAAGATTTGATTGTTTGTATTGAATAGGCTCTGAAACTACTGAACTGATTTAAGAAAATCAGTCATCATTAAAAAACTTACTTTCAGGAAAGATTTTATCCCGAAATTCCCACGGGAACAGAAACTACGCGGCATTAATAAATAACTTTTAATAGACAACACTAATTGTACGGTAGATTTTTAGAACTTCCTGTATTTAACGTGCCGCTGCTGCTCTAATAGTTTCATTTTGTAAAGCTTAGGCAGAGATACGCAGTTGCAGTTGCACTTTTTGGCCACCAAACTCTATTTTCGCATCTCTTCCTAAACTTTATAAGATAAAACTATCACAGAGGTATCAAAGAATAGCTTATAATAGATACCACAAACTGTACGATGGATTTTTAAAATGTCCTATGTTAAGTGTAATAAAATGATAAAATAGCTGGCGCCATTGATTAAAAAGGGAAGATGAGGTACTAGTTTCTCGAAAATGGCAACCTCATATTGTGTAAAATCGTGTGTCAGCCTCAGTCACCGTCGGACAGGCGTCACGAGCGTTCGTGATTCGCGTGAAATATTGTTGTCTCGGTCTCACTTCGGTCTTAGGTACGTCTTTTCGTCATTGTTTTTCTTTGTATTGCACAGGACTAGAAATATAACTGTGAGCGTATGTGTGTGCGTGTAGTTGTAACACATGCCAAGAACGTAACCTATCTTCCCTTTTTAATTAATCAATGGCTGGCGCTGTCATATTGGCTCCTGTACGCGCCTTAATTACATTAATTATTTTAATCAAATTGGAATCCGTTCTGTCTAGATCTTGACTGTATGACCTCGCGGGGCGCAGCTAGTGAATAAAATAAATCAAATTAAATTAGCCCTAGTCTTACCAAATCGTTCAGTATCGTAGTAAAGCGTTTCCCTGCCACCTAGCACTGCAACCCTTTTCTTGGACAACACCAGTCGTACGCCGACCTCGACGTTACGCACACGCTGCACTTTCTGACGACGCATCAGCCGAGCGAGACGCCCGTATACACCTGTTCCGTTCTAGCAGACAGAGTAAAATGGAAACTTACAAGTTAGTACAATTGAAACAGTGCGTGGGTAAAGTCCGCGCAAATCTTTATGAGCTCTGTAAAGTTGGCTTCAACGGCTGTGCCTTAAACCGAAAATAAGGCGTTGAGGGGAAAGAACGGCTGGAGAGGGTAAATGAATGTCAATCTAGGGTTTCCAGCAAGAATTTTGGCATATTTTTATTATGTCGCACCATTTGTACTGCATAAATTTATTAAACTATAAAACATCTTGAACTTCATTGAGTTTAAGAGGTTTTCGGATTACTTATAACCTTAAATGTTAGAATAAATTAAACTTTTTATCCAACAAAATTAACCGAAATATGAAAATAAAATAATTACAAAGAATCAAATTTATTTATAACCGTGCAATAGTGTCGGATGAATGCTTTGAGTACAATGACGCAGACGCAGCAAAGTCGTTGATTGGTATGCTTTTTCCTGCTTTTTCGTTGATTTGATTAATTTTGTTCTTACAATTCTGTGAAGTATTTATTCCCTGATATAACAGTAAAAATGGTATATAATAGGTAGGCAAGGCATATATTTTGTGCAGGTATTAAATTCAAAATAAATAATAATATTGTATTAACTGTATTGGGGGAGGCCTTTGCCCAGCAGTGGGACGAAGCAGGCTAATAAAAAAAAAAAAAAAATTAACTGTATTAACCGAGTGGCTGTGTGGTGCCGGCCTAGAATAGCACCACCCCATTTCTTCCCGTGGGTGTCGTAAGAGGCGACTAAGGGACATAAACCGGAGGGCGGGCAGCAGCGCCTCCCGTAGACCGATAATATCACCGAACTGCGATCCCCAACCCGCATGCCCAGCGTGGGGATTATGGGCCCCCAATGATTGCACACGCCAAAAAGTGGCCCCTAGTTCCCGGCCGCCTCGCTATTCCTGGCCAGGGTCAGGGTCAGGGTCAGGGTCAGGGTCAGAGTCAGAGTCAGGGTCAGGGTCAGGGTCAGGGTCAGGGTCAGGGTCAGTGTCAGGTTCAGGGTCAGGGTCAGGGTCAGAGTCAGGGTCAGAGTCAGAGTTAGGGTCAGGGTCAGGATCTGGGTCTCTTCATCAGGTGAGATCAAACGAAGGTCTATTTACCGTAAAAAAAGGGTAATATAGAAGTAAAAACATCCATACATTCAATCTAGCATTTAGTATATATAGCATATAAGTGTGATAGTTTATCGGTTGTCCAACATTGGGATACCGCACACGGAACGGACACTCTGTCTTGCTTACTTCTAGTATAGCCAAAGAAGAACTATGACTTTCCACCACCAGCTCGTATCCCAGGTCCCTCATGGCGTCCTCTAAGGCTGGCAGTGTCCCAATAGGCTGTTCTCTCGCCGGCCTCGCCAGAAGACTAGTTAAATTGGCCGAGTACATGTCTCCGATGACGTAGGTAGCGCCGAGAGAGATGAGAACAGAGACCAGACGTGCTTTGTGTGTGCTGGATGGCTCTTTGCTTGATGCTAGAAATGTATGAAGACAATCTAAAATATGGCATAAACATAGAAACAGGATATGCCATGCATTGCATGATATGTTTAAAGCGGAATCAGTTTGATCCGATTCCGATTCTTTACTTCACCCCTTGGTTGCTATATATTTCGTTATTTCCAATTACGAGTGAAGGCACGGGCAGAAGGTAGCAAACAACCAGCAGTAACTCTAAGCACTAAGCTTTGAGTCGTCGATTTCATTATGAATTTGTTTGTGTGGTGGTATGGTATGAACCGTTGGTGTTCTTCCAACAAACAAAAGGTTCCTAGTTAACCCTCTCACATATATAATAAATTCTTCAAACTACGGTAGTGTCACCGAAATAATGCTTATTTTTGGTAGGGCGCAAATGTGGACTCTTTTGTGTCTGGTTTCAGATACAAGCTACAGATGAATATTTTGATTTCTATAGAACCATCCCTGCGCATACGTGTCCGGTTGCGCCCACTTAACACATACTTATTGACGATCAAAAAGTGTTTGGTGTGCCATGTCGGCAACAAAAAGTGTCTACGTAAATCTAGAGAATTCAATAACTTACGGCTAATTAAGGTCCGGCTAAATTTAATTTACGTAAGTATTCGTTCTTACACTGCCTTAAAAACAGCGTTGTGGTGAACCAGCAGCATGTGTTGAGGAGACCCAGCTGGTCCTTCTTGCTGCGTTGCCAGAGGGACGGCGCTGCGATCACCACCCACAGGGCAGGGCCGGTGACGAGCAGCGTGGCACAAACTAGAGGCCATACCTGTGGAAAATGGGGAGGTACATCTGTCAACATTTTGACTGATACGTAATGACCCAGTTAAACCTGTAATCTGTACAAAGGATATTTGCAACTTTAGACAAGCATTTGTAAATCTGTCTCTAAGGTCGTTAATTTACATCATAGGGTAGCACAATCACCGTGAAATTATGTAACAATTTTCCAACAATAAACTGGTTTTTTAAAATGGTACAAACTCACGATTATTAGCTTGGGGCTAGATCATGCTGAGTGAATTGTCCAACATTTATTTATTGCTTTTATTTTTTATTAATCAGCATAAATCTCAGTTGCGTTTTGAATTTCCATGGATGTAGTTTGAGGCCTGAACAATATTATGAAAGCTTTGTGAAGCTGCAAAAAGGACGATTTACTCTGCTCAGCTCATCTGATAGAAATCAGATAGCAACTTTACCTCCCATTGAAATGGCCTGATGATAGCCAAAGTTTCGCTGAGCTTAGCCGGAGCATGAGTCAGGAAGGCACCGGAGTCAGCCAGCGTCAAGAAAGAGAACTCCACAGCTTGAAGCCGCTCCCAAGTCATTGTCACGTCGCCGATGAAGAAATCTGCTTTCTAAACAAATTGCAAAGCTACAGTTCCAGTCAGTGCAAGGTTAACTTTCTGAAAAGACTAGATTCTACATGTATACAGATCGGACAACAGGTGATCTCGGGTGTCGGAAGAAAAGATCCGCTTCTGGTTACAGCGTATAATACCTATAAAACTACCTATCAATCCAAATATCCTGACTAAGATGAATAAGACTGGTTTGGTCAATCTCTCTCTCTCTACAGCCTGTATTGGTCCACTGCTGGTCGCAGGCCACCCCCTGATAAGCGCCTTATTGGCGTTTATCTCATGGGAGGTAATGCCTATAATGCCACGCTGGGAATGCGGGTTGGGGACCGAACCAACAGAAATTGGTGTTAGAATTGTTCTGCACGGGACGTTGCTGCCCGCCTCACGGTGCATATTACTTAGTCGCCTCTTATGACAACTGCGGAAAGAGTTGGGGTGGTGCTAATTCTAAGCTAGCAATGGTTTGATCATCAGGGGCCGAATTCTGCTCACCTATCGTTTACAATGACAATGGTATCATCGCAGAATAGTCCATAGGTGAAAGAATCTCTAGCTAAAGATTATTGACCGTACGCACCAGAAGAAGGTGCTTTACACGGTGGGATTGATAGATTGGTTTCAACCTTGACACTTTATCAAAGCTGAAAAAATGCGCCTTTCTGAGACGATTCAATTTTCATTGTGAAGCATTATTCCTAAAATTTGACTCCAGAATGCACTTAATCGTCCATTGAATTTAAAGATTATTGTGCAACCTAGCACATGTCGGAGTTGATTCGGCGTAAATAAATGTGTTGTGGGCGCAATTCTCAGGACAGCCGTTGCCTAAGAAGGAGAAGGCTTAGAATGATAGTAGACACAAACGTTGCTATTTTAGGGCAAAGATAAAAGCTCTCTCGATCCTGTGCTGATTTCAGGCCACTCACTCACCCGTTTCCAAATAAGACCTAGAGTTCCCTTAAATGTTCCGTTTCCAGAAATACTCGAACCTTGGCTTCGGTCGGGCGGATCGTAATATCTATACCTGGAAAGGATTGACTGTTGTAGGATTGATTGATAAGGGTAGTAATCAATAAAATTAAGTCTCCGGAACTGAAACAGAATAAGATTCAATATGGCTTACATAATATAGGTATTGCAAAACCCATGGTATAAATGGACATTCCGAGACATCACGGTCACGTGGTTGACACCTTCACCGTCATAGGTTACCAACTCCAAAAAAATACCAGTAAGATCAAAATGTAATGAAAAACCCATAACTTTGCCGTGATCAGATCCAACGTTATCAGTTGGGAACTAACCTAAATACAACTGGCGTGGTCGTGGCCTGTGGACTGTGGACGTGGACGTGATTTTTTTAAAATAACTGTCAGTTTCATTACCTGAAGTTTAATTTGTGTGCCATCAAGGACAGCAGCTTGTCGTCGCGTCCTCCCGTCACCCTGATCGACGAGTCATTGTTAAACCTGACGAAATGCCATGGAGGTGCCTGCACAAATAAGTTATCTATTAATTTTTATATCAAGAGCTAAGGGTAAAGTAGTCTCACATCAAAAAAATAAAGAAAAATATAAAAATTGAGGTGACTAATTTCTTTTGCAACTTATTTCGTACATATGTACTCCTACCTACATAAAATATAATAACAATACGCTGTTACCGAATCACATAGAACTACGCGAGTTCTTAGTAATACGATAACAGCGGTTACATCGGATTGCAGTGTAACTTTGCGCGCTGATGAGTACCAAGCTTCGACAGAGTGGGTACCAAGCTAATTCTAATTCCTTACATGCAGGACTGGAACTTCGAACACCCTTCCTCGGAAGTCGCTGTAGACCTGGTCGGCAGATGGCAATACTGGCGACTTGTACAAGCTGCCCGACCACCAGTTGACCAAAGTGAGGTGGTGGCGGAGGTTCGGAGTTACTTGGTTGTAGTAGATGCGGAATCTGGCAGATAAAAGCGGACATAAAGTTGGTAGAAAAACTTTTTAAAATCGGGAATGACGTTTAGAAGCATTGAATGAAATCAAAAAAATAATCCTACAATATTAAAAGACGAAACGTATGTGCCGTT
Source organism: Eupithecia tripunctaria (assembly GCA_955876795.1). Taxonomy (NCBI): domain Eukaryota; kingdom Metazoa; phylum Arthropoda; class Insecta; order Lepidoptera; family Geometridae; genus Eupithecia; species Eupithecia tripunctaria. The sequence goes on from OY041604.1 coordinate 4,182,663, forward strand.
ATACCCCTGTGAAGATGTTTGGCCGAGTACTGAAAAATATGCACGATATTTCGGTACTTTTTCTATGAAATCTGATTTTATACGCTGCATATTCATTATCACTATACTTATATATTTATATAACATTTTTATCTACTTTCACGATATGTTGATAAATTAAAAAGGTAAATCGTGTAAGTCATTCATTAGATACTCAGCTTTTTTATTTATCAACAAATCGTGAATGTGGTATATTGTAGTTTTTGTTCTTGTCGTGTTATTAAAAATTGTAGGTTAATTAACTTATCAACCTGACAATATTTACCAAACAAAAGGCAGTAAATTGTGTATTTTCCTTGGCACCCATGAAATATGTTTCAGCCAAGTCTCAATCGGCGTCCGGCCCAATCGAATTACTAAGTACGTGCCGTCCAGATGGCTTATTCTGGAAGATGCTAACTAACTCACTTTACTTTGCTATGTTACTTCATTTTATATATGTTGATTGTTGGAAAAAATTATTTGAAGGAATAATTGATTTTGTTTTAAAAAACTGCATCGATTTCAATTATACATTGTTATGGATAGATTTTCATGGATCCCATTTTCAGAACTGGACTAAATTAAAATGGGACCACACGAGAAGCACCAGCTTTTTTATATCTTTAAAATCCGATGTCCATGATTCTTTAAAATAATCATGGAAATCGGACCACCCAGTTTAAAGTTCTGAGGTAAAAAGCACAAAAAAAAATACAGACGAATAAATAATATTGACATAACATACAATATTACGATCATTCATGGTTAACCAATTTAAAATATCGAATGCCCTCTTAATTTTAAATTAATCGTAATAACCAATACATTTTAAATGTTTATTGCATCGATCAAACTTTTCGCCGGCCCACCTGATCGAAGGTTTATTATTAATAATTTATTATTGATGAAACAGGATCACTAAAACCACAAAACAAAAAGAACTAAACACTAATATAGAATAACTTTTTTTTATATAGCTGCGCGTCATAAAAAAAAAACAAATGAAACCCAACTTATAAAGCCAAGTAAGTGCTGTTTGTTACTCGAAGGAAAGAACTTCGTATAAAAACTCGGACAAACCTCACGAATAAGACTGCAAGTTGTCCGGCTTCGTTCCCGTCCAGCTATTGAACTTCATCGGGAGAAAGGGGAATGTAATTTTTAGAACAACCCTAAGGCGCTTCACGTCGGTGAACAATCAGCCACTGTTGCTTGTACTTACACGCGGAAAGTCGCAGTACACTGTGTTTATTGCTCTATATACATCGTGTGTATAAGTATAAATAATCGATATAAGTAAAAAAAGAGGAGGTGAGGTACTCGTAAGCTCAGGGAGAAGATATCATATCTACAGATTTTACTAAGATCTGTGCTGTAAGATATAAAATAAGAGATCTATGGTATTAATTCATGATTTTAACCTTTTACAACGCTTTACAATGGAAAAAATGATTATAGGACGACGACATTTGCCATCTATAGTATACATCTTTGCAATAAATGGCCATGTCACCACTTATCATACCCATTTATCGAATTACAAAATAAAAATTTATTTAAGTTTTAAGCTTTCGTCAATTTCAGCTATTACACTCAGCTGATTTTGAAAAGATTTAACTGAATGAACTGATATATTTGTAGCTATATTCGTAGCACGAATATTAATTATAACAATTCAAATATATAAATCAAATAGAATATTACAAAAGGTTTTCAATAATTATTTGACTTTCATAAATGCAGGTAAATTATTAACAGGCGGTTGGTTTATTGTAAAAACATTTTAAACCGCAACTTGATTACTGAAAAGTCTTCCATAAATATATTAAACTGATTATTTGTAAAGGGTCAGCCACATGAGCTGGAAATTATATAGTTAATGAATTGCCTGTTCAATCGCCCATGGGTAAATTCTCAGTTGGGTGTTTGCAAAATATGACAGCCTCACTAAGTCAAAGTCAAAGTCAAATCGTTTATTTCTTTAGACTTACAAAATAAGCACTTAGACAAGTCAATTTTGACTTGTCTAAGTGCTAGTAGGTATTTGATAAACAAACAGCTTGATAAATAGTTATTACTATCAAACAAGAAATAAGGTGCAATTGACTCTAATTCACTTCAATTTTTGTCCACTAGCGGAAGAAGTGCAAAAGAAACCACTAGCAAGTTTATCGCTTATCAACTAATACAATCTTAGCATAACTAAGTCTAACTGTTCTTACATACTATTGTCGGTAAAGAACTGGGCGACATCTGGCCAAGCATTAACATCATTAACGTAATCATCTAAGGAGTAATAGGCTTTCTTGATAAGATTTCTTTTTATATACAGTTTAAATTTACGAATAGGGAGCTCAGTTGCTTCAGATGGAAGCTTATTATAGAATTATTATAGATCTTCACCTCAATAGCCTATATTTCTGGATGCAGCCTTCCTTGCAAGCGTCTTATTGGCTTTTATCTCATGTGCCTATAGTCCCCACGCTAGGCATGCAGTTTGGGGATCGCATTTTGGTGATAGAATTGTTCTGCAGGGGTCGCTGCTGCCCGCCTGCGGTGGATATCCTTTGGTCGCTTCTTACGACACCCAGGGAAGAGTTGGATGGTACAAATTTAAAGCGACACAACAGCAGAAGGTGATTTTCATCCCACGGGAACAGATTTATGGGATAAAAAGTAGCCTATGTTTTATTCCAGTATTAGAATTACCTGTATGCAAAACATCCATACATCCATCCAAACTTTCGCCTTTATAATATTAGTGTGATGTGATGTGATGGTACGGAACCTTTCGTACGCAAGTCCGACGGCTAAAAGAAAAATTGGCCGCACTATACAAAGAAGTAGGAGGAAAGCCTCAGATTTCCTCATTCTTCGTTCAAATTAACAAACGCAACTAGCAAAATGTGCCATTGGTCAAATGTGAACTATTTGCTAGTTTCATCTATCACCAACACAAAATGCAATCAATTGCGAACTGTCCTTTTTGACAAGGTTAATGTTTTAGTGCATATTATTTTGTTGAAACGTGGGTCGAGGCGTATTTATTTAAAGTCTGTTAGCACTGATTGCACATGATTAATGTATGTTGAACAACGACGTCATGAATGATTTAATTAATTAACAAAAGCTCAGAATAAATATGCACGTAAAAGGTAAAAGTTTACGCCCGCTGCAATAACTTTATTTTTATTTACACGGCAATTGGAGTTTTTATTCGTATTTGAAAAGGCAGCCGAGCTTCAAAAGGATGGTTTTTAAAATGTTGTGTTCCGATTTTATTTTCCAACGGAGAAGTGAATCAATTATCGCTCTTAACCTAAACTACGATTATGTACTGAATACAAAGAGGAGAGTGAAAAGCGAAATATCTTTTTAAATCAGTAGTATTTATTTTATTGTAGTAGTATTAAATTATAAAGTATCCATACTGAAGTATCTTTGAAACTTTAGAAAGAAATTGCAGAACTAAAAGTAAATTTGCTATGTTTGCATTGCACCATACTAGGCAGTATAATAGTTTTCTAAGTTCGGGCATGTACAGTGACGATTATTGATAGGTAACCAACCCCCCCGTTAAGTACATATTAAGTATTTTTTTATTAATACGAATACATTTTTGGAAAAGCTTTTTCTTCATTTAACTGAAATAATCTAAAATTAGATTTTCTTGGTTAAATGAAGAAAACACTTGTTGGTAAATGTTTGATCTGTTAAACCAAAACTAATTTAATTATAGGCAGATGTTGGATGTGGAAAGCTGACGTCAGGGCCCCATAGCGGTAATCAGAGGAGGCCTATGTCCAGATGTGGATTAACATAGGCTGATGGTTATAATTCTAACCCTAAATTGAAAAACTGAGATCATCACGGACATCTCGCATGGGAGCGTATTATAGTCGATGTGTGGGTTTAGGTAATCGAATTGTTTTAGTCGAATTTTCCGCAAAGCGTTAATGGCCTGTTTAACCTGTGGGACGATTTTCGGAAAATTCGACTAGAACAATTTGACTAAAAACATTTCGACTAGTAACAGTTACTCGCTAAGTCACATTCAGTCGTTGAGTCGTATTTTAGTTCATTGTTTAGTGGTACCGGAGCAGGACTTTTGATGACCTGACAGCTTCTTTTCAGCTTTTCTGTAGGCGTGGATGGGGTTGATTCCTCAATAAGACTCTTCAGCTCTGTCTTGTGTCTGGCCTTATCTGTGTAAAGGCTGATGATGATATTGGGTGTAATCACGAGCCTTGGAACCTCTGGGGCTATCTATCGATGAATCAGTACCATTATTTTTACACAAACACTTACACACTCTTTCTAGGATTAGTAATGACGGCAATCCGCATCGCCTCCGCCATCGTGTGCCGGAACCTCTCGCTCACTTCACCATACGGCCAGTAGAAGATGTAGAGAATCGTACGGTGGATGAGGTTGTTCTCTGTCATCTGTTGAAGACAGTATCATCATGACAATGTTAAAATTCCCTTTGTTCAATCAATGATTAATTAAAAAGGGAAGATAGGTTACGTTCTCCCAGCGCTTACTCAAAATATGGCATGTGTTACAATTACAACTACACGCAAACACATAAGACCGAAGTGAGACCGAGACAACAATATTTCACGCGAATCACGACCGCCCGTGCCGCCGGTCCGACGGTGACTGAGGTGACTGAGCGCACAATTTTACACAATATGAGGTTGCCATTTTCGAGAAACCAGTACCTCATCTTCCCTTTTAATGAATCAATGTATTCAATAGACATATTGATTTTTCCAAGTAGGTACTAAGTTTATGAAAGGGAAGTAAATAAACCTGTGCAATACAATGATGTGGCCACTTGTGCTGCCTTCAACCAATTGACATACAGAGTGGACCAGATGGTGACGTTATAAACAATTCCTTATCCCGGTGGTACCCGAAAATACGCCATGAACGAGTATGTTCCCCGATTTTTCGTTGTTTTCAAGTTACGATTTTTAAGCTATTGCATAGCTTCTATCGCGGGCCTTGAGCGCGGGGACCGAATCCAGAAATTCCGTAACGCAAAAACCTGAGGTCCCCCCACTCCGCCGGGCAAGGAGGTGTGGCTTGAAGGCCGTGCATCGCATCGTCTAACGTCGTTTCAGTTCGGCAGTCTTCGGCACGGGTTGTGTGCGTCGTATAATATAATCGGACGAATACTTATGCAGCTGTTTATGAGAAAGTATATAGGTGCATAGGTATTTATGTACAACAGTGAATAGCTGTACTTGTAAAATTTGTGTATAAAGTGTTTTGAATATGAATGAACAAAGTGCAATTATTATTAATGAAGAAAGTCACGAAAAAATAGTGAAAGAAAATGAGTGAGTAGGTACTCTATATACATACATTTTATTTAAGATCCTGTCACCACAGTCGGGTGGGATACTACGGTTCCACGACCTCTAAGCAGATTTGCTGCAGTCCGCGTTCCTACACGAGGGTTTCTCCTGACAAGGTCCAAGACCCGTTCTTGCACCTGAACTCCTACCTCTCTGCCATCCCCGCGCCTTTGAGGAGTAATCCGGTCATCACTCAGAACCCTCTGATAGGCCGCCGTGATGACTCTAGCATCAACCGGATGTTGCCGGTTTGGGTACCTATCCCGGTAAATTCGCAAGGCTTGTGACGCATTTCCTCTAGCTTCACCGTAGCACATAAGCATTTGTCCATACTCCCTCGCACTAAACATAATGTAGGTAGGTAGGTACCTTCCTAACAATAATAAATAAAAATAACACTAACTCAATAAAATACTGAAAACTTAATAAACTAAACTGCTTCTAATAATTATCAAAAAATACACGAAACGGTCAGTACCTACGTTAACACCGCGCGCGACTATTCAGACCAGTTAGTGATCAGATCACGTACTAAAACAAAATAATAAAAACATTCGTGAAATTAGGTAAAATTATTTATATCCCTTTATAAAAGCCGAATATTTCTTTGAGTAGCCGCCGACCGAAATCGCGCTGTCATATCTCCTATGAGTTCTAATGTAATAATCATAAGACTCAAGTTTCCTTTTTTTAAATTTTGTCGGTAAAAATCAAAGACGCGCGCGCGTAAGGCCTTCGGGTAGCCCCGCCGCCCGCGCCCGCGCCACGCCCTTGCGCGCGCCCCGGCGGCGCGCCGCCGTGCGGCACGGGCACGCGGCATGGGCCGGGGCCCGTGCCGGGTAGTGCCGTCGCGACGGCACTTCATTGGCTGCTTCCATTGGTTGCACTGCAGTCGACTGCAGGCGACGCCTCGCCTGCAGTCGACTGCAGCCAATGGAAGCCGTCGACCGCAGTCGATGCGTGTACAACTTGCAGTCCGTGTCAACTTGTAGTCCGTGTAAATGCCCTAGAACTCCCGAGACGAGACTACAAACTTATCTTTTCGTAAATAACTAGCTGCACCCCGCGGCTTTGCACGCGTTGTTCCTGTGGAAACGTTAAAAGGTGATTTTTATCCCACGGGACTGATTTATGGAATAAAAAGTAGACTATGTTTGATTCCAGGATTAGAATTATCTGTATGCAAAATTTCAGTCAGATCCGTCCAGTAGTTTTGGCTTGAAGAAGTAACATACATACATAGGTACATAGAAACTTTCACATTTATAATATTAGTGTGATTTGTACCTACCTATACCGTGTCCATTTTGAATGGGGCATAAACGTAAACATACGTTGGCGCGTCCGTATACGCATACGTAATTTACATTACTTGTCGATTTTAGATCCTGCCTTCAATAAAAATTGCTTACAATTATATCTGAAACTCGACGCCAAGCAAGTGAGATTTTGTTATTTGTGTCGTATTTTGTTAACTAACATGCTTCATTCAATATGGATAAACCATACGTACTTTAATTTGCAGCCATGACCTTGAAGTATGCCAATAATTCATTAGAAACTTTAACATTTTAAACCATTGATTAATTAAAAAGGGAAGATGAGGTACTAGTTTCTCAAAAATGGCAACCTCATATTGTGTAAAATTGTGTGCTCCAACCTTAGTCACCGTCTGACCGGCGGCGGCGGCGGCGGCACGGGCGGTCGTGATTCGCGTGAAATATTGTTGTCTCGGTCTCACTTCGGACTTAGATACGTCTTTCCGTCTTTGTTCTTCTTTGTATTGCACAGGGCTGGAAATATAACTGTGAGCGTATGTGTTTGCGTGTAGTTCTAACACATGCCAATTTTTGAGTAAGCGCTGGGAGAACGTAACCTATCTTCCCTTTTTAATTAATCAATGTTTTAAACATGGACGTAGATAAATTTACGGACGGAATCCTACAGATTCAAAAGTGAAGACAGTTTTTGTTTTTGTTTTGATTTTTCTGTTGATAATAATTTTGTGTCACATCAAAGTAATATGTTGATGAACCAATAAATTTATTTGTGGATGTGATCCCGTGTTTTATGTTGACGAAACGACTGTGGTTTCCGCGACATTTCACGACAAGAAGACAAGAATGCATTTTTCGTTATTTACATTTGTTTACAACGCTGTACATCTGTTGACGTCTAAAGCCGTAATGGCTGGCAGTCGATGGACAGACTATGATATCAATGTGTGAGTGTGTTCGTGTACGTACTGAGGGTGGACAGACTATCGAGTGCTTCATTTTATTTCTTAATGAGACTCCGTCCGTGAATTTTGCTAGGTCCATGATTTTAAACACATTTTACTTTGTCTACAATAAGTAACTACCTACGTTTGTACATACACACATACCTATAACCTACGTTTGTACGTTTGGGGCATGGCGTGGCGCGGCGGGGCGGGCGGGCTAAGCAAAGGCCGCATACGCGCGTGTAAACTCTTTGACTTTTACCGAAAAACCATTTTAGTTAGTATAGTACCTAGTACCTACGTGTTCGTTGTTCAGTCTGAACAGTTGCGCGGTGCATAAACATGGTTAGTATGTTTATGTTTCGTGATTTTCTTTTGTTAATTATTAGTTGGCTAGGCAGATAAGTTTATGTTTGCCGTTGGCCGCAGCGCGTTGGCTAGGCAGATCATGTGTGTACCTATACCTATTAATTATTGGTGTTGTGTGTTTTATTATTGTGAGTTTGTTAGATAATAGTTATCCTTAGAGGAGGCATTTAATAAGGTTAGTGTTTTTTTTATCATGATTACATTATGTTTAGTGCGAGGGAGTAGGTATGGACAAATGCTTACCTAGGTAGCTATCGATAAACTGCGGGCATCAAGTGAGATGTTTGGTAAACATCTGGGTAGGTAGGGATCCATCAGAGGACTATCGTAGGGCATGTGTTCCTGCCCTCCAGAATTAACGGAAAGGCATCATCACCATCATCAGCCTATATAACTAATCCACAGATGCACATAGGTCGGCCTCCCTAATGAGCGCCATAGCGCTCTGTCTTCAGCTTGATGTATCCAGCATGCAGACGATCTTCTAAAGATTGCAGGCAGCTGCAGTCTTTATCTGATCATCATCCCACCTGGCCGAACGGTCGTCGGCTGTCGACCTTTGCAGTCGGCTGCCGTCACCTGCAGTCGGCTGTTGTCGCCGACTGCTGTTAAAGCGCATCAGGGCGCATCCTTCCGAGCCGCTTCCGCCGGAATCCGTGAGTCTAAAGGATTTGAGTAAAATGCGGCGGTGCGGATATTTGCGCGGGGTTGCCTATGTACCTACCTATTATTTTATGATGAATGATTCGAAAATGCGATGACTTCGGCGCCTGTGGCCGCAGGGTAGCGCGGACATACCTACCTAATAAACGCTCGCTCCTCTTTACGTGTCGGGCGGGTGAATGACCGCAGAATTCAGCTGTGGCTGTGGGTGTACGAGTGGGTACCTACTAGTGGGTAGGTAGGTACTTATTTAAGGCAAAATGTGAATGTGAATTAAATGTGTTTTACATTTTTAAGTTATCATCAATTATGGGCATGCTTTCAAGGCCATGGCCGCTGATTAAATAGTAGGTTACCTACCTACCTACTAGGTAATTATTTATGCAAAGATAAGTTTGTAGGTACCTTGTTTCGCTCGGGCGGGAGTTTACGTGTCGGGCGGGAGAACAACCACGGATTTCAGCTGTGCTGTTGTGGCTGTGGCCCTACCAAAAAAACACATTAAATTTTGTCTAAAATACTCTCGTATCGTAGGCTATGGGGTATAGCCTGCGGGTGTCCGAGGGTATTTTAGACATAATTAAATGTGTTTTTTTTTATTTCTAATCAATGATAGGCATGCTCAAGGCCATGACCGGAAATTTAATCGTAGGTAGGTTAGGTAGTAGTTAGGTCAATTTATGGAATGATAAGTTTGTAGGTAGGTAGGTTAGGTACCTAGTCTCGCACGGGCGCGGGCGGCGGCGGCGGGAGTTTTACGTGTCGGGCGGGTGAACGACCGCGGCGGATTACAGCTGTGGACAGCGAGTGCACGTGTACTAGCTTTCGAGTGAGAGGTTGGCAGTGTTTTAAATACATTGCTGATTTTAAATTTGTTTTCTTATCGGTCACCACGCTCGGCTCAAAAAGTGTAACTTGAATTAATATCAAAGAAAAAGCAATACTGCATGAAAAAAATAAAAAAGTAAAATTATAATTGCATAAGTTGATACAAAATGCTATGCAATAGCTTTACCGCGGCAGTCCCCGAGTGCCACACGTCTTTTTTATTATTATTAAGTATTTAATACTTTATTGCACACAATTATAAAAAAAAAGTACACAAATGGTGGGCATAATGCCGATGGCATTGTCTACCTGCCAACCACACGGTCAAGGTCAAAAACAACAAAAACGGCGTGCTTAAACTAAGACATTAACTTACTATGATAAAAAAAAATAATGAAGTCTAAACAATAAATAATTTTTTATATAAAAACAATAAATTAAAATATCTACATATACCTACAAGAGATACCTACAAAAATCTAAAAGTGTAGTAAAAAGACGGTAATTTAACTAGAAGACGGGTAAAGGATTCCCACAAAATGCTCACGAGTCAGTTTTTTGAAACCATCTTTTGTAAAGTTTTTTAAACTTACGCGATCAGAACACATTATTATAAATATTCACGGGTATTTATCGCGTTTATTTACCTATTTTTCCCGACGTTTCAACAGGTTTACACTCTGTCGTGGTCACGGGATGACCATCTTTTGTTTCAACTTTCTTGATGTCATATGGTAGGTCGTTCCAGAGTCGAACAGCCTCGATTGAAAAAGATTTTTCACAGAAGGATGAGCTATGTTATATTTTACTTTTTGTTTTAATTTTCATAAAAATAAAAAAAAGATCCATCCTCTCTAAGTGATTTTAATTTTTTTTATAGTATCACTAAAACAGTACTACTTCGCTGTTGTTTGCTGAGAACTGAATTTAATGTAGGTTAAAATTTGTCTAATATGTGTAATACAACGGACACGCCGTTTCATTGCATACCATTTTGTTTTATTGTAGATACGATTTTAAGAATACCAATTGTATGAATCAAAAATTTAAGGACTGAACAGCAGAAAAATAACCTTAATAAATTTTATGAGGTTTAACATACAAATTTATGTGTACGTTTTGGGCCTGGAATGCCTTCATTTCGGTTTAAAACACAACTACTACTTGATCGTGTTTGGGGAAGGCAGGCAAATGGTACATCAAATAATCCGTTGTAGGTACGTAAGGCAATAACCGCCAGATATATCGCGTGCTCCAAAAACAATAATCCCGGAACAAAAGAAGCAAATAATAACTGTTTAGAAACAAGAGTGGAACTCCTGAAGTCTGATTAAACTTGTTCCTTTGACTTCGATGTTTATGTTGTTATAATTTGTCTTCCGTTGTTTACGGAACTTTAAACGAATCCGTTCTTGTTTTACTTGATTGTTCTGTAGGTACTTAGGTTTTATGAGCTGGGCGTACATATGTCTCGTCTAGGTGAAGCTAATATTATTTAAACCTCTCTCGCTCGAAAATGAGTTATTTCCCAACGTATCATGTGAGACTTTCTCATTCTCAACGACGCACGAAAAGTATTCCCAACTTTTCCCGAAAGTCAGAGCGTTGCGTCGTGATTTACTATGTACATTATTGATTCTGTATCTTTTTCAATAGTGTCTTTTTGTCACATTACGAAATAAGTAACTTAATTTTTAATGACGGCTGTCAAAACAACAGACTATGAATGTCACAGACTAGACGCTAACAACCTTCTAACAACGTATAGCAAAACAATCCAGCTATAGTCAGAAATTACAGCATAGGTAATGTCAAAATTACACATGATGGCCAAAATTCTAACGGTCATCTCTCGAAAACTTCTACTTGGCAGATCAAAATTAGTGTCAATGTCTAGACAGATGGCTGTTCATTTAAAACTATTATCTATATTTATAAAAGAAAGTCGTGTTATTTACACTATTTATTACTCAAGAACGGCTGAACCGATGTGGCTGAAAATTAGCGGGGAAGTACCTTAGAACCAGGAGACGGACATAGAATATCCAGTTCTCGTGGGACCTGACATAAAAAAATCCACAGGGGCGAAGCCGCAGGGCGCAGCTAGTAATTAATATTAGTAACTATTAAATTAGTTAAATTATTAGGTATTCGGTGTCCTCGTTGCATTATTAAATTAATCTTTAATTAGAATCTTAAGATATCGATTTAACATAGGTTCCATCATTTCATTCGAAAGAAAGTTTATGGAAAATGGATGTTCAATGACTTAAATAGATTTTATTGAACAAGTGTCTATTGGCAAAGTGCCCGCGTTGTAAAAGAACGCTGGAATTGCAAGTAATATACATAAAACTAGTAAAAGGCTATCTTTTGGAGTGTAAGTGGTCGGCGAGTAGAAATTCTTGCCAGCTACGGGCCACCAGGTACCTAAAGAATTCGGACTAAAGTCGCTAATGTCGTCTACCCAGCCCGACAGCGGGTTGAATCTTGACAGCCTGGTCAGCGGCATGTTAGCGACTAAGGAAGATCTAGGAGTCAACACAACAGTCGACGAAAGACGACGAAAAGTCGACAATTTTTACAAATGGTAAACATTATCGGTGGCAAGAAATCAGCAACTATTGACCAGTCGCGGAGTGTTGAGTATATTCCGCCGACATTGATGCAGACATAGGTATGTCCGCATCAATGTCGGCAACATGTCTGCGACAAAATATGTCAGCGGTACCTACCGCGCTATCGCAGCATATTATGTCGCAACAAGTCGACGGACAGTGTCGCCGATATGATTATACATTATCATAATTATATTGAGCATATCAGATATCTAGTACTTTCCCATTACCTTATAGCACAAGCTTCCAAGATTCAAAGCTGAGCAGCTTTGGGTACACAGCATCATCTAGATGCGGTGTGAATTGTCAGGCAGATCTTTGCCTCTGCCGTGGAACTATAATGTCCTCAGGGCCCGTACTCTTAAAAACGAGTTTCTGTTTCGTGCGAATATGCTAATCTTAATAAGAAAATGCCTCGGCATTAAACCCACCCTTTGTATTTCAGTGCAATAAAGTGTTTAAATAATCTTATGTTGGTTTTGCACGACAATGAAATCGAAACTTCGATTTTTCTTTTCAGAATAGGCCCTAATGTAGCGTTGACGTCGTCAAAGAATATACGAATGTTGCCAGTCTGAGCAGCGTCTTTATACTATATGACAAAAAATATATAATATTGGCAGGTTAATAACTGTTTTACGCACGCCCATTGCCACTTGCTTAATACCTACTCCAGTACCTTGCAATGCAAGTCACAAGGGGAGTATGTATCAAGTTCAACGACACGACTTTAACGACGCTTTGTGACAATGATAGCAAACTTCTGTTGACTAGCTGGCATAGTCGCTACACAGTCAAATCGAAAGTGTAATAATTCAATTAAAACATAAACATACATAAAGCATACTTTTTTATTTGGTAACCTCACCTCTATCAATACATCTTCGCACTCCTGAGGTTCGCAAAGTATCAGGCTGGTCCTCTCTTCAGATATGTCTAGAGCTTTCTTTATGTACGAGTAATACTGAAACAAATTAATGCGGTGCTTGTAAACTTTATTGGTATTTAGAAAATACCACTGCTGTAGGTAGGGAGGAATGCACAGATCTTGAAGTAATAGAATATGAGTCCTTTGTCTTAGAACTTACCAAGCCACCTAACAGTTCTTAAGTCTGAAAATGGACGTCAATGTCAGATAATTTTGATGAAGGTACGTAAGCCTTACAAAAAGCGTGGTTTGATGTGGTTTGATTATTTTTAGGTAGGGTAGGATAGAAGAAAATGGACAAACAGACAAAAACCGAGTTGCTTACATTGAAACATTCGAGCAAGGATTAAATGTCTGTAGATAATTGGGTTTGTTTAAAAAACTATAAACCGACTTAAATTTTTATGGTTATCTCATGGATACCACTGTCAGAACTGCACCAATTGAAATGGGGCACCAGCACCAGCTTTTAAATAAAAAAAAAACCATCAAAATGGGATCACTTAGTCGAATTGAGAACCTCCTCCTATTTTTGAAGTCGGTAAAAAAATGAAACCTTTAATGAAAAAATTATAAAAAGAAATCTTTTTGCCACGAAACCAACCGTTGATGGCCGCAAAGCTGAAGTTCAAATGCATTATTTTCCACATTAAAACACGATAATTGGTATCAAGTGCGTAAATTATTGAAAAACATACCTTTGGCTATCCATTTCTGTTAGTTTTATACACAAAAACACGACAAAAAACCGAGGACTCAAAAAGACCGTTAAAATTTGATTGAAAAACTAAGTTTTTGATTATGAACAGGGAGTAGTCAATCCGACTACAAGGCAAAGAAAATTTTTATGACGAATTCCACCTACCTAATAAAAAAAATACCTATTAAAAATCCATGAAAAAAAATTGTGTAGGTACTGGTTTGATCCGGTATGCCGGCAACGAGCCGGCCATTGTTCCGCCATATTTATTTAAATGCCCTATGAGGGTCTTTCACTGACGAAAGGATCTCTTTCGCAGGGGATTGTCTAAGGGGATTATTGGAAGGCATGCGTCTAGAGCGACGGGCTTGAGTTGAAAATTTGAAATTTGAGAAAATTTGACCGTAATTTAAAAACGCGTAATTTTCTTTCTTGGTCAATTAACTTGGTTAATAAAGGTAAATTTAATTCTTGGTCGTATGACTGAAACCGGCAGTATCTCGTTTGCTCCAACCCTCACAAATTGATGATATACCTATTGCCACAAACAAGGTATTGACTTATCCGTCAACTCAACTATACTGCTTCAATTTATCATACCTTTTCCTTGTTCTCATTTGTCGTTATATCCAAGTTGATTGTCGGGATGTTGTGCTTGTTCAGGAGACATAGCAGTTCGAATGTGTCTTGTGATCTAAAATAAAAGAAATTTATGGACATTATCTAGTTGTTTCTTTGTGATTTCTAATGATTTCTTTTTTTAGCCATTTAAGTAGGGACCTACTATCACAAATTTTTCGTTCGATAACTGAATCTCTATTAAATTAAGGTAATGTACATTTTTTATTTCGAAAAAAAGTTAATGTATTTAATTTAATTCTTCTGTCTTCATTATCATCACCAGTAATAGCTTCGTAGCATTCCGGTTTTAGCCACAGCTGGGCATGCTTACCTACTTTTATGCCATGCGCCTACTTTTTACGTCTTTGTCTTCTCACCCAATATTTTTCAGTGCACTACATTTTAATCAATTTTAACGAAGGTATTTTCAATTTCGTTTCTGTCTATTCCCCATTGCACTGGCGTCACTTTTAGACAAACTTCCAACTACGGAAGGGATTTAATAATGTCCCTACTAAAAATTTGGCACGAAAAAATTAACTTGCCTGATATTCGTAGTGTTACCAGCAACAACAGTAATAGTCTTAGCGGGAAGGCTTTCAGCTATATCCTTGATAGCGATCGCAAAATCTCCAGGGAGGCGATTAAAGGTTCCTGATATCACATCTTGTATATCGAAGAATCCCCATACACACAGGTAGGGGAAAACAAAGATTAATAACCCGAGATGTTTCATTGCTAGTTATCCAATCAATAGGTTATTATGTCTTTCTTGTTGACTGGTCTGAATGGATCTGAGTAATATTTCTGTAATGGATTGTGTTGTGTTGGCATTGATCGGCGAGTTCAGATATGACAGTTTTGATCGTAATAGTGAAAAGCTTTTGTAAGCTTAATTTTTCTATTCTGTTTCTTTGAACTTTAATTTTATTAAAATTAATTTAATTTATAACAAATTTTTTGAGTGAAAACTGAAATCTGCAATTTGGTTACTTTTGAAAGTAGGAAGCGTCTGGGTGTCCATGATTTTTATTATAATTCTATTTCTAATTCAAATTAAAAATATCTTTATTTCCATAAATATAATCAATTAACACTAAGATAACCTCAACCTCAACAGCCTGTATCGGTCCACTGCTGGACGCAGGCCTCCTCCTGATAAACGCCTTATTGGAGTTTAACTCATGGGGGTAATGCCCATAATGCCCACGCTGGGCATGCAGCACTAAGATAAGGTCAAATTATATTATATTCGCTTTACCACTCCTGCAAATTCACGATCCACTGCGCACTGCAAGTCCTGCGACCTTTTGTAGAGCACCAAATTCAAATTACATTTATTCCTCTGACCCATTTTGCTAACGAATAGTTTCATCCTTCGTTCGTGGAATCTTTAAAGTGCCACCTTTACCGCCTGGCACAAAATAAATATATAGTAATTATTAAAAGAACTTTATTTCTCTTCATTAGGTGGCGAATTATTGTTGTCTTATTTGACTTTGGCTGTAATGCAAGCAGTAAAAAACATTGGGTGCAACTTTTTATATATTCCGTGATTTTTGATATTACTGCAACAATACAAAATAAAAATTGATTTAGTTTAATACATTTTTTCAGTACTTAGATTTTATTATTGCTCTTTTCTTTCCTGAGAGGCGTGGAATCTTTAAAGTGCTAGCATGCCCGTCTAGTCAAATATTTAAGAAAAAAACTCCAATTAATAATTAAAAAGGCAAATATATTCCTCTGGGTCATTTTAGTAACGAATAGGTCCTTCTGTTCAAAGACTCTGTGTTGATGTGCAACGGGGCATATCCGTCCCCTGGCTGGATTGGCGTTTGACGAGTTAAGTGGCCACTTTTCATCGAAGGGTCGGAATGACCGATGGCTTGAAAGCAATGCCGTGTTGCCTTCACCTAACACCTTTAGCTGCTATTTATGGGAGTAGTGAGAAGGGCATTTCTTTCACGAAAGGGAATATGACGTTTTGACAGTTTAAATATCTAATTGATTCGACGACGTGACTTTCTATGGAGTTCCTTCCATAACTTACTTATGTTAGGTTATTCCTAATAATTCAAAATGTATATCTGGTTTTGTATCGATAGATGAATCTTGAGACGTTGAAAAACCATCATTATGTAGCTCGTCTTGCGGTTCTTTCTCACACTTCTGACCATGTCTCTTGAAGTTTTGATCAATGGGCAAAATAAATAAAAAATATGCATTGTTGAACAAACAAGAACGCCCACCATTTTTTTATAACAAAACATTTTTAAGAAATTAATTTTTGTTAAAAACAAAAATGATTTTAAATTTTCATATTTTATATTCCACTTAAAAAAATAGTAACGTGCGGTGCTTATTTATTTCCTTTTCAGTAATTGAACTTTTTTGCTTCCTATTTTTCATTTATACAGCTTGCCTGTTATAACCTATAACCGAAACCATGATAATCATATAAGGAGCCGTGGGCTCTTCAAACTCAACAGCCAGGTCCACAGCTGGACACAGGCCTCCCCTGGTAAGCAAGTGCTTTATTGGCTTTGATCTGATGGCTTTAATCTCCACGCAGCTCGGTGGTAGAATTGTTCATCGGGAGGCACTGCTGCCCGTCATCAGAATTCCCTTAGTCGCTTCTTACGACACCCTAGGGAAGACTTGGTGTGGTGCAAATTCTAAAATAATATGCAATTTTTGTTTTCATATAAATTGAGGTCATGATTTTCTCTCATGATTCAGATTCATTATTAACAGCGCGCTGGTTACATTTCATAACAGTAGTACAAATGAATTAAATTATAAAAAAAATATTGTTTATTTCAATCACGATCACAAAATGGGTCTTTGTTTTGACTATCCACGCCCATGTCACAAAAGTCACCATGTAGGCATATGATTATGATTTAGTTAGAGTCAGAGTCAAATCGTTTATTTCTTTAGACTTACACAATAAGCACTTAGACAAGTCAAATTTTTACTATATAAACAGCTTGATAAATAGTAATTACTATCAAATAAGAAATAAGGTGCAATTGACTCTAATTCACTTCAATTTTTTGTCCACTAGCGAAGAAAGTGAAAAAAAAACCACTTGCAAGTTTATCGCTTATCAACTAATACAATACTCTTGGCATAACTAAGTCTAACGCCCTTATTCATAATGGTCTGCTAACACAAAACAGCTGCTAAGTAGTGTTATGATGTCTAAGTCTGACTAATGTCAATAGAAGAAGACAGAACAAGACAGAACAAGATATAGCAGTGTCCTAAGTTAGCAGACTATTATGAATAAGGGGGTAGGTCTATAAGTCTTTATTTATGACCTTATATAACCATAAACAATAACCATACTAGCAGCGCATCGCTGTTTCACCCGCGTAGTTCCTGTTCCCGTTGGAATTCCAGGATAAAGCATAGCCTATGTCATTTCCTGAGAAGTAAGCTTTTTAATGATGAAATACTTTTTTTATTCAGTCCAGTAGTTTCGGAGCCTATTCAATACAAACAATCAAACAATGAAATCTTTCCAAGAGGAAAGATTTCATTGTTTGTTGTATAAAGATATAATATTAGCATAGATAAACAATGCGAGCAAAGCCGCGGGCAGAAACTACTACATACAAAACAAAGAAAAAGCGCCAAGGTGAGTTGAATAAAACACAGTAAGCTATGAGTAATTCCGTGTAGCGGTTGTGTTACAGGAGATACTATTACTGCGACCCGAGTGTGCTCTTTGTATTCTACATTCTTAGCTCTGAGCGCCGGAGTCTCTGCCACAAAGCATAAGTTGAAGCGGGCTAGATTGGCTCGGATTTAAAGACTGGTAATTTGAGAAAACACATAAGCCAGCTACTGACCGGTGTTATGGGGTGTAATGTTCCATTCGCAGCATGATACGTTAAGTTACGTCGTGTGGTAAAATCGGCCTAGTTGCGAGCGCCTACTTTCCCCGTACTGCACGTACGCTCGCTGTTTAACGTCTGTAAAATTTCGTTTCGTAACTCTAGTGATAGTGACCCACTTTCAGAAAGAGTATGAGGGTTGGCGTGTTAATTTAAGTTTTATAGATTACCTATAGATGAAAATAACCTACCTTTTTATATATTTATTTTGATGAATTGTAAATAATTTTTAATTGTATTATTTTTTTGCTGTGGAAACCTAAATGAACGAATGGATTCTAACAGTGAATTCAGTGGAATTACGCAAAACCCCCATTCTATATTGACATTAAATTTGAAAGATCGGTAAATGCCTTCGTAACTTGCAATTGTATGGCGCGTCATCAAGGCTATCACAGGGTTTTCAAATGTCAAATATTGCGTCAAAGATTTTACTGTAAATAGTCTGCGGTTCGGGGAATGGTGAACGTGGGGAGGCATGAATGAACGTTGAAATGATAGCTGCAAAAGAGATTTTTTTAGGGCGATGTGGACGCTTAGCCACGAAGTCCCTATATTATAAATAAAAATAAAAATTACGTAGATTCATTATCGAATGCGTTAATTTTTTTAACTCATTATAACCTTTTCTCTAGCTAGGCTAGACGTAGTACTATATTGTAAGCTTTGTTTAATAAATTTGTAAAATAAGCAGAAATATTCCATAAAGAACAGCTAGAGTCACAGCGCAACCCTAGCAGGGTGATTTGTGTAGGAAACTTGCTATTCAAGGCGGCCCGAGCAAAACCGATGTTTGTTTAAGTGGGAAAAACCATCTCGAAGCAACCCGAGCCGAACCGACGACGACTGTGTTTACGGGCTATGCCGAACCGAGGAGCGCCGATGCGAAGCTTCGGGTGGCTCAGTCGGGTTCCGATAAAAAAGCCACGACAACGGACCGGGCGGCCATTCCATTGCGAGACTTCAACTATAATCACAATGAGTGAATCTATCTGTATATTGCTGTTAATTAAAATGCTATCAGAGTTAAATCAGTGCTGATAATTATTGTATTGGGTAAAATAAATACCGAGAAAGTCCACACGTGTTTGCTGTTCCTTCTGACATTGTACCAAGTGTAAGCTTTGTTTAATAAATTTGTAAAATAAGCAGAAATATTCCATAAAGAACAGCTAGCCTGAGTCACAGCGCAACCCAAGCAGGGTGATTTGTGTAGGAAACTTGCTATCCAAGACGGCCCGAGCAAAACCGATGTTTGTTTACGTGGGAAAAACCATCTCGAAGCAACCCGAGCCGAACCGATGACGACTGTTTACGGGCTCTGCCGAACCGAGGAGCGCCGATGCGAAGCTTCGGGTGGCTCAGTCGGGTTCCGATAAAAAGCCACGACAACGGACCGGGCGGCCATTCCATGGCGAGACGCCAATTACAATAACAAGTGTAACAAGTGTATCAGTATAACTAAAATACTGCTGTTAATTAAAATGCTATTAGAGTTAAATCAGTGCTGATAATTATTGTATTGGGTAAAATAAATACCGAGAAAGTCTACACGTGTTTCCTGTTCCTCCTGACTTTGTAGTAAGATAACAAGTCAGAATTGGGATTCTTCCAAAGAAAAGGTACGTAATTAGTGTTGTTACTAATCTTTTCTACACGCCCAGTATATACTTTACCTTTCATCCCATTTGGCCAGCCATTTTAGAGATAATGTTAACGATTCCGAGTAGTGTCGTTTTGCAAATTAATGGTCGGAACGAGGCTATTTCAATTGTGTATCTTTCTTTCTTGATTTTTGTTCAATGACCCCCCAAATGCCAAGCAGGCCATATTAAGGCAATTCAAACTCGAGCCTGCAACTGCCAACCCATCCATATGGCAAATAGTCAAGGATCGTTTTTACTGGAAAATAAGAAAGTGTGTGTGGTGCTTTTAGCATGTACCCCACGTGCCAATGTGATTATTATAATGTATGAATTTTTATTTAAAAAACACGTGGCATTTTGAGAAGATGGCAAACATAAATTAACTATGGTTAAAACTTTAACAACAAATGACATTAATAAGCTAAGTAACATACGTTAGGTTAATACGACAATTTTCACATAAAACGAAAAATCATTTTCCTATTTTGAGCAATTGATGTCGTTGAAAATTCTTTTTCAGCCCAGGAGTTACATGAGATGAAACGAGGAAGAAACTGGACCGCCTGCAGAGACGCCGTGAGGATCCTAGGCGCTTCAGGTCGTGGATGCGGGTTCTCCTTTAGTCACCGGTCAGCGGTCACTGCCAATCTATTAGGCGTTACCTGCTGCTACGTGTAACTCCATGACACATAAATCTAGAAGTGTAATGTAAATGTAAATGTTAAAAATGTAATTGTCAAAATGTCAAATGTATAAAAGAAAAAAAATCAGTCAAATGTCAAATGTTAAATGTCAAATGTCAAATGTCAAATGTCAAAGTCAAATGCCAAATGCCAAATGTAAAAAGTCAAAAGTAAATGTCAAAAGTCAAATGTCAAATGTAAATGTTAAACGTAAATGTCAAATGTCAAATGTCAAATGTCAAATGTCAAATGTCAAATGTCAAATGTCAAATGTCAAAAATCAAATGACATAAGTCAAAAGTCAAATGTAAATGTTAGAAATGTTTTTGTCAAATGTCAAATGTTAAAAGTTAAAAGTCAAAAGTCATAAATCAAAAGTCAAATGTCAAAAGGCAAATGTTAAAAGTCAAAAGTCAAAAGTCAAAAGTCAAAAATCAAAAGTCAAAAGGCAAATGTCAAAAGGCAAATGTCAAATGTAAATGTTAAATGTTAAATGTCAAATGTCAAATGTCAAATGTCAAATGTCAAATGTCAAATGTCATATGTTAAAAGTCAAAAGTCAAATGTCAAATGTAAAATAAAAAGTCAAATGTCAAAAGTCAAAAGTCTAAATGTCAAATGTCAAAGTCAAATGTCAAATGTCAAAAGTCAAAAGGCAAATGTCAAATGTAAATGTTAGATGTTAGTCAAATGTTAAAAGTCAAAAGTCAAAAGTCAAAAGTCAAAGTCAAAAGTCAAATGTCAAATGTATGAAGTCAAAAGGCAAATGTCAAATGTAAATGTTAGATGTGAGTCAAATGTTAAAAGTCAAAAGTCAAGTCAAAGTCAAAAGTCAAATGTTAAAAGGTAAATGTCAAGTCAAATGTAAAAAGGTCAAAAGTCAAAAGTCAAATGTCAAATGTCAAATGTAAAAAGTCAAAAGTCAAAAGTCAAAAGTCTAAATGTCAAATGTCAAAAGTCAAATGTTAAAAGTCCAAAGTTAAATGTCAAATGTCAAAAGGCAGATGTCAAATGTAAATGTTTGTTGATGTCAAATGTTAAAAGTCAAAAGTCAAATGTCAAAAGTCAAATGTCAAAAGTCAAAAGTCAAATGTCAAAAGTCAAATGTCATGTCAAATGTCAAATGTAAAATGTCAAATGTCAAATGTCAAATCTCGAATGTCGAATATTAATGTAAAATGTAAATGTCAAATGTAAAAGAAAATGTAAATGTCAAATATCAAATGTCAAATGTCAAAAGTTAAAAGTCAAAAGTCAACTTAAACTTCAACTTCTTGCGTGTGGCTAAGTCAAAAGTCAATGTTGAAAATGTAAATGTCAAATGTCAAATGTCAAAT
This sequence comes from Eupithecia tripunctaria, assembly GCA_955876795.1. NCBI lineage: Eukaryota > Metazoa > Arthropoda > Insecta > Lepidoptera > Geometridae > Eupithecia > Eupithecia tripunctaria. Next base: position 4,204,572 of record OY041604.1, read on the forward strand.
GTCAAATGTTAAATGTCAAATGTCAAAAGTCAAAAGTCAAAAATCAAAAGTCAAATGTCAAAAATCAAAAGTCAAAAGTCAAATCTCAAATCTCAAATGTCAAAATGTCAAATAACATATGTCAAAATGTCAAATAACAAATGTCAAGTCAAATGTTAAATGTAAATGTCAAATCTCAATGTCAAAAGTCAAAAGTCAAAAGTCAAATACCAAATGCCAAATGACAAAAGCCAAAAGCCAAAAGTAAAAAGTCAAGAGCCTAAAGCTAAATACCAAATGCCCAATGCCAAATGTCAAATGTCAAATGTAAAATATCAAATGTCAAAAGTCAAATGAAAAAAACAAATGTCAAAAGTGAAATATTAAATGCCAAATGCCAAATATCAAATGTCAAATGTAAAATATCAAATGTTAAAAGTCAAATGTAAAATATCAAATGTCAAAAGACAAATGTTGAATGTTGAATGTTGAATGTTGAATGTTGAATGTTAAATGTTGAATGTTGAATGTTGAATGTTAAATGTTAAATGTTAAATGCTAAATGTTAAATGTTAAATGTTAAATGTTAAATGTTAAATGTTAAATGTTAAATGTTAAATGTTAAATGTTAAATGTTAAATGTTAAATGTTAAATGTTAAATGTTAAATGTTAAATGTTAAATGTTAAATGTTAAATGTTAAATGTTAAATGTTAAATGTTAAATGTTAAATGTTAAATGTTAAATGTTAAATGTTAAATGTTAAATGTTAAATGTTAAATGTTAAATGTTAAATGTTAAATGTTAAATGTTAAATGTTAAATGTTAAATGTTAAATGTTAAATGTTAAATGTTAAATGTTAAATGTTAAATGTTAAATGTTAAATGTTAAATGTTAAATGTTAAATGTTAAATGTTAAATGTTAAATGTTAAATGTTAAATGTTAAATGTTAAATGTTAAATGTTAAATGTTAAATGTTAAATGTTAAATGTTAAATGTTAAATGTTAAATGTTAAATGTTAAATGTTAAATGTTAAATGTTAAATGTTAAATGTTAAATGTTAAATGTTAAATGTTAAATGTTAAATGTTAAATGTTAAATGTTAAATGTTAAATGTTAAATGTTAAATGTTAAATGTTAAATGTTAAATGTTAAATGTTAAATGTTAAATGTTAAATGTTAAATGTTAAATGTTAAATGTTAAATGTTAAATGTTAAATGTTAAATGTTAAATGTTAAATGTTAAATGTTAAATGTTAAATGTTAAATGTTAAATGTTAAATGTTAAATGTTAAATGTTAAATGTTAAATGTTAAATGTTAAATGTTAAATGTTAAATGTTAAATGTTAAATGTTAAATGTTAAATGTTAAATGTTAAAGGATAAAGGACAAAGGACAAAGGACAAAGGTCAAAGGACAAAGGACAAAGGACAAAGGACAAAGGACAAAGGACAAAGGACAAAGGACAAAGGACAAGGACAAAGGACAAAGGACAAAGGATAAAGGACAAAGGACAAAGGACAAAGGACAAAGGATAAAGGTGATAAATGATAAAGGTGATAAATGATAAATAATAAATGATAAATGATAAATGATAAATGATAAATGATAAATGATAAATGATAAATGATAAATGATAAATGATAAATGATAAATGATAAATGATAAATGATAAATGATAAATGATAAATGATAAATGATAAATGATAAATGATAAATGATAAATGATAAATGATAAATGATAAATGATAAATGATAAATGATAAATGATAAATGATAAATGATAAATGATAAATGATAAATGATAAATGATAAATGATAAATGATAAATGATAAATGATAAATGATAAATGATAAATGATAAATGATAAATGATAAATGATAAATGATAAATGATAAATGATAAATGATAAATGATAAATGATAAATGATAAATGATAAATGATAAATGATAAATTATAAATTATAAACGATAAACGATAAATGATAAAAATAATTTATAAATAATGAATGTTAAATATTAAATGATAATTAAATGAATGATAAAAAAAAACAAAATTATGACTAATAATAAATGATACATGATAAATGATAAATAAATAAATGGTACATGGTAAATAACAAGTGATAAATGATATAAAAAAAATAACTTACAGTAAATGATAGACATATGATAAATGACAAATATGACTTCATATTATACAAGTTAACTATTATAAATAAAAGATGAATAATAAAAAATGATAAATAAATAAGTAATAATAAATGATAAATGGTTAGTGATAGATAAATAATATATGACAAATAACAGACTACACATACTAAACAAATGAAGAATACAAATGACAAATGATAAGTTAACTAATATAAATAAATGATTAATAATATAAAGAGCATAATGATAAATAAATAAATAATATAAATAAACAAATCATAAGAAATGTTACATGGTATAAATAAATTAATGATACATGGTAAATAAATAATAAATCAATAAATGATGAATGATAACTTATAACAAATGGTCATTAATAATAAATGATAGATAAATAATACATGGTAAATGACAAATAACAAACTACACAAATGACGAATACAAATTCTAAATGAAATGATTGATGAAGTTATCGCCAAACGTAACGCCTATCCAGTTTGAAACTATTTCGCTTTGCGTTAAAAACAGAAAAATATCGAGCAAGCCGGGGTTGGTAACTATTTATTTCACAGAAAAATCACTCTAGTGGTGGTAAGGCGCAATTTTTGTAGGTTAAAACTGAAATAAAGTCAGAAATAAAATTCATAAAATAGATATCTCAAATACTTATGATGGTGCTTTTTTTTATCACAATCATATTAAACTCTCAGATTGTTATAAGGAAAGTCAACATTGCAATAAATGCAATGCTTGCCGCTTTTAAGGTGTTCAATCAAAATAATAAGAAAAGCAATAGATAATTAAAATCTAATAATAATATAACAACAAAAGAACATTTAGGACAGACGTAAACAAAAACCACATAACAGTGGTCTTACAAAAAGAAAGTGGTGTCCGAGTATGTACTCCCATTATTGATAAAATTCATAAAATTGTATTTCTCTAAGTGCTTATTTCTTATGCCACAAAAAGGGTGATTGAAATCTGCATCGCAAAAATATCATTTCGATGGTAGTTGCCAAACATAAAGGCAAAGGAATTTGCTAAAAAGTTCGGAAATTGTAATGACGATTATAAAAAAAATAAAAGGTTCTAATAAAAAGTAATAATGAAATGATCATGAGAAATAATGAAATAGTAAATATAATGGAAATACTGGACCGGATAAATCCGACAAATAACTAAAAGATGATCTGTATTAACGTTTGAAAACAAAAACGATTTGAACATTAAAATTGTGGTTCTAGTATTGTTGTAGAGATGGAATTTGAAATAATTAAAGGTTCGAATTCATTATAAGAGAAAAAACAAGAAATGATAAAAATAACATTCGTTTAGATTCAGGTTATTAGTAGAATCAATCAATTTAATTCCTTTAATTTTGTAGTTTCTAATAGTAGAGTAGTATTGAAACACACTCAATATTATAAAATTGGTAATGTAACTAGCAATGTAGTATGGTAACTAGCAATGTAGTAATGCAGTAATGAATCTTATGGCACAAAATCAATGATAAGATAATGTAATATGGAAATAAGAAATGTAACAATGCAGCGATGAATCTAATGATGACACAAAACCAATGATAATGATAAAGTGTGTGCGTCTCATATTATTATATAAATTCACTCTCAACAAGTATTTCCTCACTCTTATAATCCAATGAGATGGCAGACGGACATAGCCGGAGAGATAAGGTGCAGGATCAAGCTTAACATGCTTCTTCAGAATGTATTTACACCTATTGAGTACCTAGATATCACGAGGTCGTGATTTGATTATCAGGATGGACGAAATTGTAAGCTTTGTTTAATAAATTTGTAAAATAAGCAGAAATATTCCATAAAGAACAGCTAGCCTGAGTCACAGCGCAACCCAAGCAGGGTGATTTGTGTAGGAAACTTGCTATCCAAGACGGCCCGAGCAAAACCGATGTTTGTTTACGTGGGAAAAACCATCTCGAAGCAACCCGAGCCGAACCGATGACGACTGTTTACGGGCTCTGCCGAACCGAGGAGCGCCGATGCGAAGCTTCGGGTGGCTCAGTCGGGTTCCGATAAAAAGCCACGACAACGGACCGGGCGGCCATTCCATGGCGAGACGCCAATTACAATAACAAGTGTAACAAGTGTATCAGTATAACTAAAATACTGCTGTTAATTAAAATGCTATTAGAGTTAAATCAGTGCTGATAATTATTGTATTGGGTAAAATAAATACCGAGAAAGTCTACACGTGTTTCCTGTTCCTCCTGACTTTGTAGTAAGATAACACAAGATAACAAGTCGGAATTGGGATTCTTCCAAAGAAAAGGTACGTAATTAGTGTTGTTACTAATCTTTTCTACACGCCCAGTATATACTTTACCTTTCATCCCATTTGGCCAGCCATTTTAGAGATAATGTTAACGATTCCGAGTAGTGTCGTTCTCAAATTAATGGTCGGAACGAGGCTATTTCAATTGTGTATCTTTCTTTCTTGATTTTTGTTCAATGACCTCCCAAATGCCAAGCAGGCCATATTAAGGCAATTCAAACTCGAGCCTGCAACTGCCAACCCATCCATATGGCAAATAGTCAAGGATTGTTTTTACTGGAAAATAAGAAAGTGTGTGTGGTGCTTTTAGCAGGTACCCCACGTGCCAATGTTATTATTATAATGTATGAATTTTTATTTAAACAACACGTGGCATTTTGAGAAGATGGCAAACATAAATTAACTATGGTTAAAACTTTAACAACAAATGACATTAATAAGCTAAGTAACATACGTTAGGTTAATACGACAATTTTCACATAAAACGAAAAATCACCATCCTATTTTGAGCAATTGATGTCGTTGAAAATTCTTTTTCAGCCCAGGAGTTACATGAAATGAAACGAGGAAGAAACTGGACCGCCTGCAGAGACGCCGTGAGGATCCTAGGCGCTTCAGGTCGTGGATGCGGGTTCTTCTTTATTCATCGGTCAGCGGTCACTGCCAATCTAGTAGGCGTTACCTGCTGCTACGTGTAAATCCATGACAAATAAATCTAGAAGTCGTTCGCATCATATACGTCACCACAGCAAACTGAGGAGTAATCAGTAAACTTCTGGACATAAATTGTACGGCGTTCTTAGGCCTTAGGTATTTAAAAGTCAAAAGTCAAATGTAAATGTAAATGTTAAAAATGTAATTGTCCAATGCATAAAAGTCAAATGTCAAATGTCAAATGTCAAATGTCAAATGTCAAATGTCAAATGTCAAATGTCAAATGTCAAAAGTCAAATGTCAAAAGTCAAATGCCAAATGTCAAATGTTAAAAGTCAAAAGTAAATGTCAAAAGTCAAATTTCATATGTAAATGTTAAATTTAAATGTCAAATGTCAAATGTCAAAAGTCGAAAGTCAAATGTAAATGTTAAAAATGTAATTGTCAAATGTCAAATGTCAAATAAAAAAGTCAAAAGTCAAAAGTCAAATGTCAAAAGGCAAATGTCAAATGTAAATGTTAAATGTTTACAACTTCTTCTTTCCGGGCCTTGTGGGGGCACGTAGGGGGGCCTCGAGGCTTGGCCTCTTTACCCCGGCTTCAACTCGAGGGGTGACGACCCCTCGGTCCTTGGGTTGAGGCAAAAATGCTCTTTTTGCCTTTTTATATATTTTATATTTATATTTTTATATATGTTATATATATATTTTTTTGGCTGCATAGTTTTTTTTTTTTTTTTGTGTATATACAACCCAAGGACTCATGGTGGTTCCGGCGGGGTAAGGTCCCGCGGAAGAGGTCGCCACGGGCGGTCGTGGTCTGGGGGCCGGGTCTGGGGTGGCGCGATGTGGTGGAGGTGACTGTGGTGACCGTTGACGGCGCGGTCGTACATCCGCCGCGCCGACTTCACGACGAAATCCTCGATGGATTGGATCTGCAGGTCGCGGGCGATGACGTCATTCCTGACGTATTGGCCCGCGCCCGTGCTGATCCTCAGAGCGACATTCTGCAGCGCCTGGAGCCGGTCTCTATTCGTCTTGGAGACGAGGGCATACCAGGCTGGTGCCGCGTAGGTAAGTCGGGACCGGACGTAGCTCTTGTAGACCCGCACTTTGGTCCTCAGAGGCAGGCGAGATCCCAGGACAGGTCGGAGGAGGGCGCGGTCGACGCGCGCTTGGTGCAGCGCGCGGTCGACTTGCGGCTGCATCCTCAACGACCTGTCGATCTCGATGCCGAGGTACCGAGTGTGCGGGCTCCATGCCACGTCCTGGCCCCGAAGCATCAGTTGTGGAGGGTGGCGGAACCGGCGTGAGACAAAAAGCGCGGCCGTCTTTCCCACATTGACGGCCATGCGCCCTTTGTCCAGCCATAGCGGGAGGATGTCGAGCAGCCGCTGCATCCTGCTGGCTGCGATGGTGGGGCTGGTGGAGGACGCGAAGTAGACGCTGTCGTCCGCGAACAGCGCTAGCGACACATACCCCGGGGCGTAGGTGGCCCTCCAGGGTGGGGATGTCATCGGTGTAGAGCGCGTACAGGGCGGGCGACAGACAGCTCTGCGGTACACCAGCTGAGATGGTCCGGGAGGTGGATGTGGCACCCTCAACCGCGACGAAGAACCGCCGTTCGTCGAGGAAGGATGCCACTATCCTGATGAGGGCTAGAGGCGTTGGGGTCTGCAGGAGCTTGTACAGAACGCCGGGGTGCCAGACACGGTCGAAGGCCTTCTCTACGTCGAGAAAGACCCCAACGGTACAGCGCCCGGCGTTGTGCTCGACTGCAAGGTGGTGCAGAACCCTGGTGAGCTGCAGTGTTGTTGAGTGGCCACTCCTGAAGCCGAATTGCTCCGGGCGCGGCTCGATGGTTGGAGCCAGGCGCACCAGGAGCAGGCGTTCCAGGAGTTTGGCCACTGTTGGCAGAAGTGTGATGGGGCGGTAGTTTGCCGGGTGTCGATGGTCCTTACCGGGCTTGGGCAGGACGATGACCCGCCCGGTCTTCCAAGCCTCCGGGAAGTGGCCCGTCCGGAGGATACCATTGTAGAGCCAAAAAAAAAAATGTTAAATGTTAAATAATAAATGTAAATGTAAATGTCAAATGTCAAATGTTAAAAGTCAAAAGTCAAAAGTCAAATGTCAAATGTAAATCTTAAATGTAAATGGCAAATGTCGAATGTTAAGTCAAAAGTCAAATGGCAAATGTCAAATGTTAAAAGTAAAAATCAAATGTAAAAAGTCAAAAGTCTAAAGTCAAATGACAAAAGGCAAACGTCAAATGTTAATGTTAGATGTTAATGTCAAATGTCAAATGTTAAAAGTCAAAAGTCAAATGTCAAAAGTCAAAAGTCAAATGTCAAATGTTAAATGTTAAATGTTAAATGTTAAATGTTAAATGTTAAATGTTAAATGTTAAATGTTAAATGTTAAATGTTAAATGTTAAATGTTAAATGTTAAATGTTAAATGTTAAATGTTAAATGTTAAATGTTAAATGTTAAATGTTAAATGTTAAATGTTAAATGTTAAATGTTAAATGTTAAATGTTAAATGTTAAATGTTAAATGTTAAATGTTAAATGTTAAATGTTAAATGTTAAATGTTAAATGTTAAATGTTAAATGTTAAATGTTAAATGTTAAATGTTAAATGTTAAATGTTAAATGTTAAATGTTAAATGTTAAATGTTAAATGTTAAATGTTAAATGTTAAATGTTAAATGTTAAATGTTAAATGTTAAATGTTAAATGTTAAATGTTAAATGTTAAATGTTAAATGTTAAATGTTAAATGTTAAATGTTAAATGTTAAATGTTAAATGTTAAATGTTAAATGTTAAATGTTAAATGTTAAATGTTAAATGTTAAATGTTAAATGTTAAATGTTAAATGTTAAATGTTAAATGTTAAATGTTAAATGTTAAATGTTAAATGTTAAATGTTAAATGTTAAATGTTAAATGTTAAAAGTCAAAAGTTAAATGTCAACTGTAAATGTTAGATGTTAATGTCAAATGTCAAATGTTAAAAAACAAAAGTCAAAAGTCAAAAGTCAAATGTCAAAAGTCAAAAGTTAAATGTCAAAAGATAAATGTCAAATGTCAAAAGTCAGTTGTCGTCAGTTGCCAAAAAAAAAAACAATGATAATATAGGCAAAAAAGAGCATTTTTGCCTCAACCCAAGGACCGAGGGGTCGTCACCCATCGAGTTGAAGCCGGGGTAAAGAGGCCAAGCCTCGAGGCCCCCCGCCGTGCCCCCACAAGGGCCGGAAAGAAGAAGTTGAAGAAGTCAGTTGTCATGTCAAATGTCAAATATCAAATATCGAATGTCGAATGTCAAATGTTAATGTTAAATGTAAATGTCAAATGTAAAAGAAAATGTAAATGTCAAATATCAAATCTCAAATGTCAAATGTCAAAAGTTATAAGTCAAAAGTCAAAAGTCAAAAGTCAAAAGTCAAAAGTCAAAAGTCAAAAGTCAAAAGTCAAAAGTCAAAAGTCAAAAGTCAAAAGTCAAAAGTCAAAAGTCAAAAGTCAAAAGTCAAATGTCAAAAGTCAAAAGTCAAATGTCAAATGTTAAATGTTAAATGTTAAAAGTCAAAAATTATGTCAAATGTAAATGTTAGATGTTAATGTCAAATGTTAAAAAACAAAAGTCAAAAGTCAAATGTCCAAAGTCAAAAGTTAAATGTCAAAAGATAAATGTCAAATGTCAAAAGTCAGTTGTCATGTCAAATGTCAAATATCAAATATCGAATGTCGAATGTCAAATGTTAATGTTAATGTTAAATGTAAATGTCAAATGTAAAAGAAAATGTAAATGTCAAATATCAAATCTCAAATGTCAAATGTCAAAAGTCAAAAGTTAAAAGTCAAAAGTCAAAAGTCAAAAGTCAAAAGTCAAAAGTTAAATGTCAAAAGTCAAATGTCAAATGTCAAAAGTCAAAAGTCAAAAGTCAAAAGTCAAAAGTCAAATACCAAATGCCAAATGACAAAAGCCAAAAGCCAAAAGTCAAGAGCCAAAAGCTAAATGCCAAATGCCAAATGCCCAATGCCAAATATTAATTAACAAATGTCAAGTCAAATGTCAAATGTAAAATATCAAATGCCAAAAGTCAAATGCCAAAAGTAAATGTTAAATGTTAAATGTTAAATGTTAAATGATAAATGATAAATGATAAATGATAAATGATAAATGATAAATGATAAATGATAAATGATAAATGATAAATGATAAATGATAAATGATAAATGATAAATGATAAATGATAAATGATAAATGATAAATGATAAATGATAAATGATAAATGATAAATGATAAATGATAAATGATAAATGATAAATGATAAATGATAAATGATAAATGATAAATGATAAATGATAAATGATAAATGATAAATGATAATTTAATCAATGATAAAAAAAATATGACTCCTAATAAATGATACATGATAAATAAATAAATGGTACATGGTAAATAACAAGTGATAAATGATATAACAAAAATAACTTACAATAAATGATAGACATATGATAAATGACAAATATGACTTCATATTATACAAGTTAACTATTATAAATAAAAGATGAATAATAAAAAAAAAAAAATAAGTAATAATAAATATGGTTAGTGATAGATAAATAATACATGACAAATAACAGACTACATATTAAACAAATGAAGAATACAAATGACAAATGATAAGTCAACTAATATAAATAAATGATAAATAATATAAAGAGCATAAATGATAAATAAATAAATAATATAAATAAACAAATCGTAAGAAATGTTACGTGGTATAAATAAATAAATGATACATGGTAAATAAATAATAAATGATGAATGATAACTAATAACAAATGGTCATTAATAATAAATGATAGATAAATAATACATGGTAAATGACAAATAACAAATAACATAATACAAATGACGAATACAAATTCTAAATGAAAGGATCGATGTAGTTATCGCCAAACGTAACGCCTATCCAGTTTGAAACTATTTCGCTTTGCGTTAAAAACAGAAAAATATCGAGCAAGCCGGGGTTGGTAACTATTCACTGAAACTGCATTTGAATCCGATTTTTAAGATATGAATCTTATAACTTGAACCAAAGCACCTGTGACATTTAGTACATAATGAATCATAAAGTTTGACACATAAAGTCTAAATTGGGGCGTTTGTTTCGGCAACATAATTGTCTACTCGAAGATTCCGTTCCAGTCAAGAAAAGAAAAATTATAGATTTGCCTCCCTGTTGTCTAAAAGAAAGAAAGAAAATATATTTATTTGGAGAAAATTACCTACACAACACACACATAACACTACACATTATACGTAGAAATTATAGGTCAGTAAAATATTAGAAAAGAATTACATATAATGTGACAAGGAAAGTAGTACATAAATAAAAGAGCGGGAACATGTTAATGATTATCTCTGTCTCTGTCTCAGCATTATGCCGTAAGGCCAAGACGAAGTTATAACGGCGCTGAATAATATGGTATAATATTAGGTTATCATTATCTTAGCAGACTTACATCAAACACTGAATCTCAAAGATCTGTTCTGCACGGAGGATGCGAGCAGGAAGAGAATTAAGTTAAAAAAATCAGGATTAGTATACAAAATAACAAATAAAAAATATCAGGAAGATTTATCAGGAATGATAGATAGATAGACTCTTTATTAGGTACACATGGTAGATATTTGGTACAGGCAAAGTAACAAATATCAAAGGAAAATATGCTAGGTATGTTTCTTATTTTGGTCTGAAGAAATTTTTACGTATAAACCATCGTCGTTTGAGCGAACAGGGGCCTTCAAAATTAGCCTACATGATTTTTAAAAAAAAATAAAAAGTTAGTAAAAATTTAAGTCCCGAGATGTCTTCAAAATTAGCCTATCAACTTAAAAAAGTACATAGTTACATACGAGTTTAAATTAAGAACCATTGAATGAGTGACATTGTTGTTTTCACTTACCTACCTACTCGTTTTTTCATAGAAAATGTATGGGAATTGTTTTTTTTAATTATTGCCAAAACTTACGATTTGATTTAGTATGTTACTTTGGGAAAAGTGTTCCTGGTTGGAAATAGAGAGATTAAGACCAACTTGTTTTTTTTGACATAATCATTTTTTGGGCGAAGCGTACATTTTTTCAAAAAACTAAAAATGATTATATATTTTTCTTCAAAATAAAACAGAAAGTTCCTAAGAACAAAACCTTATAACTACAAAAGAAACGGTAGCTACCCTTAAGGGGCCAAAAATTTGCCCCACCTTGTATACACACTAGCATCGCCTCACCGTTTCACCCGCTTCCTTGGGAATTCCGGGATAAGTATATGCTTATAATAAATTAATAAGCTAATGTCACTCCCTGAAAAGTAAACTTTGTGAAAGAATAAATTTAATCGGTCCTGTAGTTTCGGAGCTTTTTCAATACAAACCAACAAACACTCAAATGTTTCATCTTTACATTAGTATAGATAGAGTATAGATAGGAGGTAGCAAATATCTTGGTGTGTAATTTGAAACCTCTATAGACGTAGTCAGATCGGGCAGCGATAGCAAATAAGTAATATTGCGCTCAATCAGATGTTTGGCGTCCTTCCAAGGCTCTGCTTAAATATCATTTCATCGGCCAAATAATTTTCAACCTGTACTTACAGACAAGTTAACGACCTTTTTGTATGCCCAGCTTATGATAGCGTGAAATTGAGGAGTAGCGGCGTAGCTATCTAACTTATCTTATTTTCAACTATGAAGTAAACCTTGCTGCTGGCTGGGTTTTCAATAAATGGCAAGGATAGGGATGAAATACAATTTAAATCTTTGGTCGTATGAGCCAAACTACTTGCGCGGTTCGAATTAGAAAAGAAAGGGTTGACAGGTGGCGTCGGTCGGTGACATTCTTGAAGGACTACTCGTGAAAACTTGGATTGGGATAGGTGTGATCTGTGAAGACTTGGAAACTGTTAGATATCTGGTATATTTCAGTTGTCTTATATTAATCTCGGCCGTTCGTATATGACTGGATTGTAATTTCTTTATTTTCTAAATAAACCATGTAAACCTTTGGAGTGTCATAATTTTTGCCCTAAAATTAAAGTTCTACAATAATAATAAATATTATTATATTGTAGGTAAAGATTTAAATCGTTAAATACCTACCTCCTTACACGTGTCTTTGAATGCGTGCGTTGACTAAATGGGTCCAACGCACACTAAGTAGATAAAATTAGTTTTTTGTCAATAAACCCAACTATTATTATTGCCAATAATTATGCAATCACATCACATTGTGCGAACTTTTATAAAAAAGCACATCAGAAAAACACAATTCACAGATTCCAAATGAGTGAGAGAGAGAAATACGGCGCTGTCTCACTACCGGAAAGGGCTATTTAACGATTTAAATCTTTGATTGTAGGCACATCCGTCGAATAGGGAAGATGAATCGGATATTCGTGATCGGAAACCTTCTTACCTCACCTCAACAGCCTATAGTCCACGGCTGGACGCAGGCCTCCCCCTGAAAAGCACCTCATTGACATTTATTTATAGTTGAAGGAACCTCCATGCCCTCTCGTAGTAACCTCCATGCCCTCTCGTAGCATCTGGCGACAGTCCAAGCCGAGGCTCGCACCTAAGTGGTGGCCCTTGTGCGTGTTGCCCCAACCTAAATTTTACCGGCGAGGCGCCATCTGTGCCCGCTAAAAGTCCGGTAACGCTGTCATGGCCATCTGCGGCCAACAGCATCATAGTCCATTCGAAAAAAATATATATAGTTAATAATATAGTTAAAAATATATAGTTTGAGGCTGAAAACATCATCAACAATAAATAAATAATAAATAAGCGCGATGTGATCTGCTTACCTCAACCTCAACAGCTTATATTGGCCCACTGCAAGGCGCAGGCCTCCCCTGATGCGCCTTATTGGGCTTTTATCTCATTGGTGGGCGTGGGCGTGGGCGTAAGCGTGGGCGTAAGCGTGGGCGTGGGCGTAGGCGTGGGCGTGGGCGTGGGCGTGGGCGTGGGCGTGGGCGTGGGCGTGGGCGCGGGCGTGGGCGCGGGCGTGGGCGCGGGCGTGGGCGTGGGCGCGGGCGTGGGCGTGGGCGTGGGCGTGGGCGTGGGCGTGGGCGTGGGCGTGGGCGTGGGCGTGGGCGTGGGCGTGGGCGTGGGCGTGGGCGTGGGCGTGGGCGTGGGCGTGGGCGTGGGCGTGGGCGTGGGCGTGGGCGTGGGCGTGGGCGTGGGCGTGGGCGTGGGCGTGGGCGTGGGCGTGGGCGTGGGCGTGGGCGTGGGCGTGGGCGTGGGCGTGGGCGTGGGCGTGGGCGTGGGCGTGGGCGTGGGCGTGGGCGTGGGCGTGGGCGTGGGCGTGGGCGTGGGCACTTATAATAAAATACCGAGTTTGTAGTTGGCCGGAAGTAAAGCAGAGCGCGGCAGTCAACGCGCTAAACTCAGTTTCAGACTGCGGTCATACAAATACGAGGTAGCAAATATCTTAGGCCCCATTACATAAAAGCCTGTTAAATACAGATTGTTGAGGTTGAGGTTGAGGTAAATATCTTGGTGTGTAATTGGAACCTCCGTGAAACCTCAATAGACGTAGTCAGAAAAGCCAATCAGGCTGAGCCATTATAGTATTGAAGCATAGATTTAAATCGTTACATACGTCCATACACAGTCGGTATAATGTTACGCATTATCGTGCGTAACATAATGCTAACGCGCGCACACTATGAGGAGATAAAATAAGTGTATTTAACCGACTTCAAAATAGGAGGAGGTTCTCAATTAGACTGTATTTATATTTTTGTTACCTCAGAACTTTTGACTGGGTGGTCCGATTCTCAAAATTATTTTTTTATATTAAAGCTAGCTGGTGCTTCCCGTGTGGTTCCATTTTAATTTGGTTCTGACACTGGGATCCATCAATATTCATGAAAAAACTATAAAAAAATTAAGGCGGTTATAGTTCTTTCATACAAATTTAATTATTGTCAATAAACATAATTGTTTATAATACTGTTTATTGTATCACATTGCACGAACATTTGTGAACAAGCACACCACAAAAACGCAATTCACTGATTCTAAATGATAGAGCTCATTCACTTCGTTTGGCAACAAACACAGCGCGCTCACTACGGAACCGACCGAAAGGGCTTATGTAACTATTTAAGAGGGCGATCTATGCCAATGACCTTGCTCGAATGGACGTTACCAATGAAAATTCCCCGCACCACATCTGAATTATATCACGCAGCGCGCACCAACATAAGTACAAGTATGTTGCCCACATTACAACAGATACCGCCACAGAATAAGTACTAGTAGTTATAGCCGCGCGCTGCCGCCGCCGCGCCGCCGCCACCGCATGGCCTCTACAGGTTGTTTATTACATTTATTAACCGACTCAAAAAAAGGAGTAGGTTCTCAATATGTTTGTTACCTCAGATTTTTTGACTGGGTGGTCCGATTATCATGATTCTTTTTTTATATGAAAGCTGGTGCTTCCCTTGTGGTTCCATTTTGATTTGGTTCAGTTCTGTTCTGTTCAGTTGGAACAGTAGGATCCATGAAAATTCATGTCAATTTTGTGTATAAAAATTGCAGTCGGTTTAGTTTTTTAAAACAAAATTAATTATTAAACACCGATGATAATTCCTTTTCCCCACTGGATTCAGTATTGAGTATTAGTTATTAGTTATTTTCACTATTCAGTATAAAGAGAATAACCACCTCCCACTGCCTATTTTGTAGCTATATTCGATTTTTTTAAACCCTGCACAAATGATAAACAAACCCGCAGTACTTACTATCAAATTAACTTTCTTGTTATTTTTGAACATAACATAAGGAAGTACTTGCTGATTTTAAGATTCTTTCTTCAATAAATATTGTCTAATTATATCTCTTTACCTCGACTCCAAGCATGTGAATTTTAATTTATGTTTTTGGAATGTATTGACATAATTTGCAGCTTTATGACAAATAGATCATAGCTCTGTCTCGAATAGTACCTACCCTACCCAAAATAGTAAATAGTAAGTAAATTAATAATTAAAGTATATATATATAGGTACCTACCTACTGTTAAAAAACATCAACTGCCCCCCCTTTTTTATTGCACCCCTCTCTAGTGGCGTATTGTTCCATAGGAAGAAAAATTTAAGTGGATTAGAGTTAATTGTAGGGTCATTGCACTAGATTCCGACCATTTAGCGAAGGCTTAAAGTTTTCCAAAAAAAAACCAACTGGTCAGCCTTGTTCGAAATGATACTAATCGGTAGTCTAGATATCTGAGTTTTAAATACATAAAGAGTTTTATAGTTATGCTATAAAGTTATTTATTTAAAAAAAAAAAACAGAAATGAGTAAAACTTCAGTTTTCGACCACAAAATTCCTACGGACCTAAACACGATTACGACCGCTTACTTAAAAGGTTTTCATGGAATAAAATGCTAAGTTTTCATTCTTTTTTTTCAGAAAAGTTAATTGTAGACAATTTTTTTTTATAATATTCATTATTTGATTTTACAAATCATGTCGATGTTTGGAGGAGGCGAGTATGGACCTCAAGATAAAAAAAAATTAGTAAATACATCCTTATGCGGCGTGATATAAAACTTCAAAAACGACGACTAAATTTATTATAATAATAAATTTATTATTATAATACCGATGATATTTCCTTTTCCCTATTCAGTGGGGATAAAGAGAATAACCACCTACCACTGCCTATTTTGTAGCTATATTCAATTTGTTTTAAACCCTGCATATATGATAAACAAAATAGTACACAGTACTTAACCTCAAATTAACTTTCTTGTTATTTTTGAACATAATGGAAAGTACTTGCTGATTTTAAGATCCTTTCTTCCATAGTGGCGTATCGTTGAATAGGAAGAAAAATTTAAGTGGATTAGAGTCAATTGTAGTGTTGCACTAGATTCCGACCATTTAGCGAAGTTCTGACTTTAAGGCCTCAAAAAAAATATTTCCAACTGGTCAGCCTTGTTCGAAATGATACTAGTCGGTAGTATAGATATCTGAGTTTTAAATACATAAAGAGTTTTATAGTTATGCTGTAAAGTTATTTTCATAAAACAATAAACAATCGGAAATGAGTAAAATTTCAGTTTTCGACCACAAAATTCCTACGGACCTGAACACAATTTCGACCGCTAACTTAAAAGGTTTCATGGAATAAAATACTTACAAAGTTTTCATGCTTTTGTTCAGAAAAGTTGTGACAGATATATTATTGTAGTTTTTTTTTTATAAAATTCATTATTTGATTTTACATATCATGTCAATGTTTGGAAGAGCCGACTGTGGACCTCAAGATTAAAAAAAAACTGAGTAAGTACATCCTAATAAGGCGTGATATAAACCTTCGACAACGACGCGAGGACATTGTAGTCCACTACTCAATTTTCAAGGGAGTGAATAGATTTTAAGTACCAGGGATGCATTGTAAGGGACACTAACACCAGAAGCAATGGAACCAACATACGAGCACAGAACACGCGCCGATGCAGTTCAGCGCTACAGAAAGTCTTGGTGCCCAGGCTCCTCTGCAGAAGAACCAAGATCCACATTATCAACTGAGTGAATCTATCTCTCGCTCACCTTAGTTTCAACTATATCTTTCGCTCATTTACCTCATTGATTAATTTTCGAACCTTATCAGTGCTGAGCGAAATGAGCGAATAAGTGAGAGCGAAGACGACTGAGCAAGGCGAGTGATTTGATGGAGCGAAATGTACGATGTCAGATACAACATGAAAAAAAGAGAAAGATAGCAAGACTAAGTTCAGGCCTGTAATAATTATGCAAACTGTTTGAATGTAATTATTTTAGAAGTAATCGTGTTCAGTATTATTGTTAACGGATAAGTATTTGTTATTTCTTTTGTTTATTTATTTAAAGAACATAATATAGTGTACGCAAGTCATTTTTATCTGTCACTCTAGCGCCACCTAGCTCAGTTGAACGGAGACATTATATTTTGTTTTTTATCTCGTGCTCATGAGCTTGAGCATGAGCAACTCAACAAGACAACATCATTAATCTACTGAGCTAAATGAGCTAAAGAGCTAAATGAGTGATATATAATATCTTTAGATCAAAAAGTTTATCTATATAGTGGTATAAAATGCGCATCTCTAAGGAGAAGCCCTCGTTGTACGGGAGGTACAGATCCTCTGTGATTCCGTTCTTCATTGCGGGAAAACTACACAGGCATGTTACGCGAGCTTGGTGGGTCTATTCTAGGATACGGGATGTGATACGATAACATTTTCCTCAAAACCGCTAAGCCATCGCTTTGTCTTTTGGCTTAATTTGATATTTTTCGAAGGTAATTATTCTTGTCCATTACAAAAATGTTTGATTTCTACTGAGAATATCTTAACTTATACGAATTAGCCGAAAACGAAATGGGGTTTAAAGGCCTTTCCTATTCCGGCCACCTCATTTCTTCGAAGAAATTAAAGTTGAATGAAAACGAAACCATAATTCTAAACATGGTGGCCGTTCTCGACCACGGCCAAACAGATGACCAAATTCCCTATGAATAACACGGTAAAATGGGGGCCGAAAACGAAAACTTAGATTATTTCGGTCGACATTAGCTACGATACAAATATACTCTAATAACATCGAGATAAATAACAAAATGAGACAAAAGTATTCTGTGTATATTCGTACTTACTCTCCTCCCGGCCGAGATGTAAATTTTTGGTGATCTTCAACTTCCGATTTCCGACCACCCCAATTTTCAAGTAATTCAATACAAAAACCAATATAATCTAATCGTAAGTATCGTATTACGTAAAATAAGTATTTATTTAGTATAAAAATAATACACGACAATGCTTATCGACTCATTTCTAAAAAAACCGTTTTTATATGAACAAAATATTATTTATTGTTTTTTTACAGAGTAATAATGACAAAAACAATACTTATTATACCTGTCCCCTGTATATTTTGCCAGTTCGCTTTATTCTCTTTGAACATTCTGTTGACTAGGTTTTGGAGGATCCAGTTAGGCTGGGCAGCATTTGGAAAACTACGTCTAGTCTCCTCGTCATCCATAATCCGCAATGCTTGAAAACCAAAGTTTTCAATCATTGGGTCCTACCCGTCATGACCTACGGAGCTGAGACGTGAACACTCATGATAGGGATGGTCCACCAGCTCAAAGTCACTCAACGAGGTATGGAAAGAGCTATGCTTGGAGTTTCTCTGAAGGATAGGTTTCGTAACGAATACTTCAGACAGAGAACCAAAGTAATCGCCATAGATCAAAGAATTAGCAAGCTGAAGTGGCAGCGGGCCGGCCATATATGGCGAGATATATCTCGCAAAGAACCAACAACCGATGCGGTAAACGAGTGCTTGAGTGGAGACCGCGACTCGGCAAACGTAGTGTAGGGCACCATTTGGCCAGGTGGGATGACGATCTGCAAAATACTGCAGGCAGATGCTGGATGCGGCAAGAAAACAGGGCGCTATAGGCCGATGTCCAGCGGTGGACTCATATAGGCTGATGATGATGATGATTATGAGTTGCACCGAAAAAATAAAAATATAAGTACATAGATACCTATACAATTGTGCAACGACCAGTGAGTTGAGTCCTTTAGGTACATAGACAATTAATAAAATATTGGTAGTACCTACCTACTTACCATTTCTTTGTATTCTCATCGTGTATTTTATTTTCAATAACGTTTTTTACGATTCATTTTATTATACCTATTTTTGCACACATAATTATTTAAAATAATAAATAAATAAATAATGTTGGACAATCCACACAGCATTATCTAGCCCCAAGCTAAGTAGGGCTTGTGTTATGGGTACAAGATAACTGATATACATAATACAGAAAACGACATAGATAGATATTTTTTTATTTTACATAGAAAACACCGAGAACGCCCTGAACAAATATCTGCAGATCGTATACATATTTGTCCCGAGGCGGGAATCGAACCCGCAACCTCCTGCCTCGCAGGCGGACCTTCGCCCACCGCACCACAGAGAAATAATAAATATAATACCTATTCAAAACTATAATCACCCCTTACTAAACATTTACCTTACAACAAACTTACAAATAAACCCGCTGTTTACTAAAAAAGTCAAATAAATAAATTTCAAGTTGGTTCCGCAGCGAAAAATAATATTGCTGTTAAAAGTAGCACAGGTCCGTTCAGCACAACGTCTCGTCCCGCACTGATTGTAGGGCCGGCAGAGGGGCGGCTCATGTGTAACGTTGTATCGATTACGTAAAAAATTCGTTAAAAATAATTAGATAATTTATTTGAAAAAGTGGGCGGAAGAGAGTCTCCGTAACTTTTTATTCTACATGGTGATAACTTTAAATAAATCTTGTGATTGATAGTTTAGGAGAAAAAGAGTTTAAACGGAAAAAATGGATGGTACTTTGCACCATTATTTTAGATACTTAAAATTGGAATTTCAAATTTTCGGCTTAAAGGTAAAATGCCTTGTATAGCATAGCTTATCATATATTTTTTTCAAACCTTTTTCTATAAAGAATAAGAAGAAAAACGGATTTAACTTTACCCAATTTACGCCGATTCACCTCTATCTGGGCCTTAAAGCTTTGTATTGAAGACAATGTTTCCTATCAGCATTGAAGATTTAGATTTTGTCAGTGTTCCTAGAACTGTGGAAAGTGACCACAAGTAGCGAGATGGATGTAATCTGCGGTCGAAACATTGTTATTGTTCGTGCACTTCGGCGTAATCATGAAATTCCTTTAGTTTGTATGCTACGGTAAGGAATAGAGGCGACCGCTACAATACAAAAAAACTAGTTTTCCCCTATTTTCCATTGACGAAAACTAGAATAATTGTTTTGAAGTCCATTTTTATTCCTTTCGGAAAATCTTCAAGGGAGAAAACTGGAATAATCCTTTACAAAGTTGCGCTGCTGTATTATGTTTGCGGTTAAAGCTAATCTACCGAAATACCAGGTATTGCGATTCAGTGAAGTTTTTGATTATTAAGGTGGTTTTTCTGTGAAGTGAACTAGTTGCCACCCCCGGCTTGCTCGATATCTTTTGTTTTTAATGCAAAGCAAAATAGTTTGAAACTGGATAGGCGTTACGTTTGGCGATGGTACAATAAAGATTATTATTTATCTCTCTATCTAGATTTAGATTCTATCAGAGTTTCTAGAACTGGGGATAGTGACCACAAGTAGCGAAATGGATGTAATCTGCGGGCGAAGCCGCGGGCGAGACACTGCTATTGTTCGTGCACTTCGGTGTAATCATGAAATTCCTTTAGTTTGTATGCTACGGTAAGGAAGTTGAGGCAACCGCTGGCGCTGCAAAGGAATCTCTTGATACTAAACTTTGTAAGTTGAAGAAGTTGAAGAAAATATAAGCAGGTTAACTACGAACATTGTTTGTGTATTTGTTTTTTATTTGTAACCTGGTATATGTTTTTTTTCCCGCTTACATTCAAAATGAATTCGTCAAACTAAGAAAGATTTTATTGTCATAAAATGTTTGTAGTTTTCAGTGTGTTTTGCATTGGAGCAATCAAAATTTTAGAAACAAAGAAAACTGCAACTCATGTATGCCACAAAACATGTGCTCCTACTGAGCTAAAAGGGAGTGATACTGGACCCCAAAGGGCTGCGTGAACTTTTGTTCTACAATTTACTATCGAGCAAGATTGTCATATTCGGATTCTTTTACATGTATTTAAATTTCAAGGAATTTAAATATATATTTTTTAATTATTTAATGATAGAACTTTCTTTAGTATAAAAATGAATATAATGAATATATTATGCGGGTTAAGTACGAACCTTGTTTGTCAGTGCTCGAAGGGATACGGTAAGCGCGCGTCTAGAACCGTTCTCGCAAACGTTAGTGTTCTTCCAACACTAACAAGCTTCGTAGTTAACCCGTTTACATTCATAATGAATTCCTCAAACTACGATAGTTTTTATACTAAAAAAGTACTTT
This sequence comes from Eupithecia tripunctaria, assembly GCA_955876795.1. Classification (NCBI taxonomy): domain Eukaryota; kingdom Metazoa; phylum Arthropoda; class Insecta; order Lepidoptera; family Geometridae; genus Eupithecia; species Eupithecia tripunctaria. The sequence goes on from OY041604.1 coordinate 4,225,703, forward strand.
TATAGAATATAAAATTACACACTAATCACACTAATATTATAAATGCGAAAGTTTGTATGGATGTTTATGTATACGCGAAAACTACTGAACGAATTGGACTGACATTTTGCGTACAGGTAAGTCTAATCCTGGAATAAGACATAGGATACCTTTTATTCCATAAATCAGTTCCCGTGGGATAGAAATAATCTTTAAACGTTTCCATAGAAACGAAAGGTGCCGCGGGGTGCAGCTAGTATAAAATAATGAAGGGTGTAGTCAAAAAAGTATTTGTAGAGAAAATAACATCTTTATTGTTTAGCGGAAGGTTCCTCTATTTTCGTTCCGTATCGCAGTCGACCGCCGCTGCCCGCAGCGTTGTGGTCTGGGCGCATTCCTTCTCTTTATCCAACAGATTTTAATATCCTCATATACTTCAATGTTCGGTACATTTCTAATATTCTAAATGCAAAAACTTGGGAGTTTGTTGCTGAAGAACGCTGAAACTATAGGAAAATATTTATTACTAGCAATGCCACGCGGTTTTACCTGCGTAGTGCATGGAAATTTGCGATTAAATATAGCCTGTCACTCCCTGAAAAGCAGGCTATTTGATGATGTTTTTTTTCTAAATCGGTCCCGTAGTTTTAATACTAGCAGCGCCTAGCGGTTGCACCCGCGTAGTTCCCGTTCCCGTGGGAATTCCGGGGTAAAATATAAACTATGTCACTCCCTGAAAAATAACTAATAAGCTAATAATAAGCTTTTGAATGATGATAATAAGCTTTTGAATGATAAAAGAAAGTCACATGCAAATACCCTATGGAAGCAAATAACCTATGGAGCTAACTGCAGACTGTTGTAAACTATCTACAGGTAGCTCAACTGATCCATAGTAGCAGTCGGAAGCGTACCCAAGACGCTGGCTGGCTGCATTGTCCTGCAGGCTGTATGGCAATGCGCAGTACATTGTACATTAAACAGAAAACATAATATGTATTATTAAGTAACCTGATGTAATTTATTCTGATCGCAGCAAAAATAGCTACCGAAATTACCATTGAACCAGCAAAATTGTGGTTGTTTCACCAAAAAAGTCTGGAAGCACGACGTGTATTAAATGTCGCCTCGACCAAAACGTTAAAATCGCACACACCTGGTATTTCGGTAGATTGGCTTTAACCGCAAACATAATACAGTGTGGATACAGCAGCGCAACGTTATAATTAACTATTAGCTGATCGTGCCTCTCCCTAACATTTGCTTTTGCCATATATATAGATAAAAACATATAAGAATTAGCAAGCTGAAGTGTCGGCCCACTGCCACTTCAGCTTGCTAATTCTTTGAGCTATGTCGATAACTTTGGTTCTCTGTCGGATGTGTGATGTGTCGTGATCTCACCGTACCTCGCGAAGAACCGACAACAGCTGGGGTAAACGAGTTGAGCGGAGACTGCGACTCGGCAAACGTAGTGCGGGACGCTCTCCGGCCAGGTAGGATGACGATCTGCGAAAGACTGCAGGCAGATGCTGGATGCGTCAAGCTGAGGACAGGGCGCTATGGTGCTCGTTGGGGGAGGACTAATATAGGTAGATGATGATGATAATCAACACGCTTGGCGCTTAGTGATCGCAATAGAGAAGTCTTAATAATAATAATACCTTAACAAAATTGAGCTACTGAATTCTCTTGGATATCAGTATTTCGTAAAGCTGAATTTCTACCGGCTCAACCCGAGGTGGGTTGAGCTGATAGGAATTCAATTGTTTTTTTCTTCTGCACTTGTTTGCCGAGCCGAGGGCACACAGTGGCTTCTATACGATATCCACGATCTGTATTAGATGGGTCGATCACAGTATAACATCTACATGTATATGAATCTGGTTGTTAAAATTAAGTACGAGTTTGTTCTATACATCCTTAAAAAGTCCTGAGTCGTTGGTTTGCTGATTTTTTCACAACTGTATATAGAATAATCACAAAAGAACGATACTATTTGTACCTGATTTGTAGGTGGCACTTAGATGTGTTTTTATGTAAGAGATAGTCCACAATCCATGTTTTGGTGTACACTACGTGTTGGTACAATTTTTAATAAATATAGATATAGGTAAATAATAAAATAATGAATTTCCGAGAGATTATATTTATCCCGTAAAACTAAAAAACATCATAATATTTTGTGGAATCACGGCTAGCTGAAACAATCTGGTGATATATAAATAAATAATAAAAAAATGATGCTGGTTAATACACACTGCATTATTTAGCCCCAAGCTAACCAGAGCTTGTATTATTATGGGTTCTAGATAACTGATATACTTAATACAATGCACAACATAGACAGATATACATTTTTTAGTACACATAATAAACATTCAGAACACCCTGAACAAAACGAAAATATCTGCAGATCGTACAAACATTTGTCCCGAGGCGGGAATTGAACAACGTTCTGCGTCGCTGCGGACCTTAGGCCGGTGCGCTACAGAAGTCGCCATTTAAAATACCGGTTGTTATAATTCAAGTGTGTTCTTTTCGTAAAATATCTCGAGATGACTCGTGAAGTTTTATGCAGTATAAAAATCGACATCGTCGATGGAGATCTATTGCCCACAACACAATAAATACAAATCTAGACGGTACGTTCGAAGTCTCCAAACTTTTACAAAACTTTCTAAAGACCGTTTCTAGTTTTTCTTTAAAAAGTTTAGCGTGGGGGCTTTTATCGCCCCCAAAGGTTTGCTGGTAAAAGTTGAGCTTCTGTTTAAAGTTTACATTGCCCACCCGCGGTACACCGCACTATCTCTTTAATTTAGCGTTTGTTTTTAAAAGTCAACGTATTTTAGGTAAACTAGGCGATAACTCAAGCAAAGTTGCATTTTAAAGTTAGTTTTGCATAAGTCCGTATAATACAAGAATATTTTTAGAAAACGCAATAAGAATGTTTTAGAGGAAATATTTTTCTGCTGGATTCATGGAAACATTATTTCTGTTTACATTGTAAGAGTATTATTACTTTTTTTGCATTCTTTTGTTGATTTCTATCAACATACCATGCTGTGGATTAAGATACTACCAAGTTAAATGAAGCTTTATAATAATCGTGTTTCACGCCTCTGAAATTGGCTTTTACGACAATGGCTGTAATGAATGAATGAACCGAATGAATTGAATGAACGAATGAACAAGACTTAATGCCGCAGCAAGACAATTACAACGATCATTATCCACGAATTACCGAATCAATGTCTGGTTCTGGTTAAACAGGCATCTGTTTTAATTATCTCGGTAAAGATTTGCGGTTAATATAAACCTCGCATAATTTTCACTTCGCTGGAGGGAATAAACTGAACAATAGGTCCTTCTAGAGATCTTACAAAAATAACCAAGAGGTAATATTATTTATCGTGAATCTATTTAGGTTGTTTTTATCGGACTGGTTCGACTAGATGTTCTTTATTGTTTATCTACAATTTAGCAGCTAGATACTTAACATAAAATATTACTTGTACATTATTGACTAAGATAATCAATGTTTTTGTTAGTAATTTAAATAAATTAGAACTGATAAAACTTTACGACCTTAACGCCTTCCTCGGAGATTGGTGGGAGATCGCGCGTGACCGCACCAACTAGAAATATTTGGGGGAGGCCTTTGCCCAGCAGTGGGACAGGCTAATAAAAAAAAAACTTTTAAATCCATCATGGAAATTAATACTTAAGTTATTTTAAACGGGATATTTACCATGATTTGAATTTTGAGCTTTCCAATATTTCGGCACAGTTTCAGTTATTCCGTGATCATGGCGCATGAAACTGTGCCGAAATATTGGAAAGCTCAAAATTCAAATCATGGTAAATTAGAACTGGCATCAGCATTGCTATACAGCTGGGCAATGCAGCCAGCAGGTTCTTGAAGACGCTTCCGACTCGTTGATATTGATATTGATCAGTTGAGCTACCTGTAGATTGTTTGCAATAGCTAATAATAGTAAGCTCAACTGTGTCAATTATAAATGCTAGTAGTAATTTATTTATATTATTTGATTGTCATTTCCTTTTTCAATAGAGACTGTATTTAGGTACTTATTGAAAAAAGTATATAACATTGAAACAATGGAGATAACTACCGACTGGTGCAAAATCTACCGGTAGCGGTAATGGTACCGAGGTACATAGCTCAACGTATCAATACCGATCGGAAGCGTCAATAGACCTTGGAAGCTACAGTAAGCAGCTGCTGGTTGTATTGTCCAGATGTATGGCTATGCTGATGCCCAGAAAATTATCAGAATTGTTAAGGTAGAGTTATAGAGAGTAGATAGAGTTCTAAAAGTATTATAGAGTTGTAGGTAGAGCTCCTATCACATTTTCCTTTTTCCAAAAACAATCATTTTCCGCACAAACCTGCCAAACGCCATCTATGTATCAACAAACTAGCAAGCAACTCTCGCAATAAATTGGTTTAACGTAATAGATAACCAGCAACTTCTAATACCGAAGATTGTTGAGAAATCTTTAACTTGAAATTTAATAGGAAACTTCTTGTGGCGGAGCTTTGTAGTTGGATGTTTACGGAGGTTATAAATGAGCGGGACATTGCTGTTTATTGAAATAATGGTTGTTGGGTATAACTCTTGTAAATGTTGTTTTTGCTTTTTATGCTGAAGGCATGTGTATTTACTCATCATCATCATCATCATCATCAGCCAATAGACGTCCACTGCTGAACATTGACCTCCCCCAAACGACTTCACGAATAGCGGTCCAGCCACGTGACATATCCAAGGCATTTGTTAAACCCATACATTTTTGGACATTTCTACTATCGCTTTCGACATCCATTGTTACATTGTCTAGGCCCTTTGATCACGTGACATATCTTAGGCATTAGCATAGACCTATCTAATCGAAGCTTTTATTGCTAACTGTACCAAACAATTCCATAGACCCTAAGGGGAAAGGAAATTTCAATTTGTATTAAAATGTCGTGGAGCCGTTGGGAATTAAAGTATGAACTAGCCTGTCAAACGCATACATTTTTTGACTTTTCTATTATCGCTTTCGAAATTGATTGATACATTGTCTAGGCCGTAAAAGGCCAGTATGGGTTTGACAAATGCCTTAGATAAGTCACGTGATCTGTTTCAAATTTTTCCTTACGAATCTTTCAATATCATGTTGACGACCTCTGTGGCACGGTTGGCGAAGATCCGCATGTGACGCAGGAGGTTGCGGGTTCGATTCCCACCTCGGGACAAATGTGTGTACGATCTTCGTATCGATGATATTGTGACACGACGGTATTGTTAGGGGCTTACTATTTCATTTCATTTATTGCCAATAACTGTGTAGAATTTGCTGGCTTAGAATTAGCACCACCCCAACTCTTCCCGTGGGTGTCGTAAGAGGCGATTAAGGGTTATCTATCGGAGGCGGGCATCAGAAACTGCATAACAAAATTCTACCACCGAACTGCGATCCCCAACCCACATGCCCAGCGTGGGGATTATGGGCATTACCCCCAATGAGATAAATGCCAATAATTAGCTTATCAGGGGGACGCCTGCGTCCAGCAGTGTACCAATACAGGTTATTGAGGTTGAGGTTGATGTACATAGGTTGATAGCTTACGATCTAATTATGACTAAAGTTAGTATTACTATATTGTAGTACTAGTTATAATCCAACAGAACAGACCAGTCTATTGACAATAAAAGAAAAGAAACGAATTTTGTTACCTTTCAGCATTATTTGTTTACGTATTCTTTAGTATGAGTGTGTCTCAAACCTTCTTCGGTTTCTGTTTTAAAACAATCAAATTATGACATTGCGCATTCCATCCTTATACTAATGTTTCTGATTCTGACTGAAAAACAGCACTCTTTCACAAATTCCATTTTATTTAGTTTTGTTTCGTTTCGTTTCGTTTCGTTTCGTTTCTCTTCGTTTCGTTTCGTTTCGTTTCGTTTCGTTTCGTTTCGATTCGTTTCGTTATAAATTAGTCACCACATCCCAAAGGAACGGCTAAATCATGGCATTAATCAGACATCATGTCAGATGAATTAGCCTTCGAACCGTTGGTACTACCACCTCATTGTTGCATAACCTTATTTCAGCTCCTATAATTACTTTTTAGTCATTATCACATCCACATACCTACGTATGATATTTGTCATAATCCATATAATTGAGGTATATGGCGACAATTAGGCTAAAATCAACCGGTAAAAATATACATATATGCCAAACATTAAATCTTCTGAGAAATTAAGTTCTTAAATTAGCACGCCAACCCCCCTGTAAAAATAATGTTTCTGGTTGGCAGGTAGAAAATGCCTCGGCATTAAGCCCACCCTTTTCAGTGCAATAAAGTGTTTAAATAAATAAATAAAAATAAGTTCTCGATAGATCCATCATGGATCTAATTACAATGGATCTTATGGGAATCTGCCCATTTTGCTATGACCAAGCACTTGACAAATAATTTACCAAGAACTCAGTGTTTGAGAAACTAGCTGAAACTCTGTATAGTACATTCCTTCCAGTTTACTTTTAAGTAAATAAAACCATTAAAAGTAATATAGACTGGATACCTACCGACTTTAGCTATTTGAAGAAGGACGTTTATTAATTAATATTGGCTTACATTAAATATTAATAGGTACTTGTAGGATTTCCAAGGGCCTTTCTATGTTATTTAAAAGGCTATCTTTGATTTTAATTCAATTATAATAAATCATTTTACCGGAAATCAAGACTGAATAAACCCGTATATATGAATGGTAAAATTTTACTTTGTGTCATGCTTTCGACCGTGCAACGTTAATTGGGATCATTGAGTCGTTAAAAGAAATGAAATCAATTGGCAGGGAGGTTTTAATTTTTGTAAAGCTTCATTTAAATTTTCAAATGAAGGGAGAAATGCGGATATTGAAAAGAAAATCTTGCCGTTTTCCCTTAAAAGCTATTAACTTCATTTCCAATCCAACGCCCAAAACAAACACTTCTTTTATATAAGCAAATGTAAAACGGCTTGGGCTTGTGTTGTCAGTTCGTCACAGTTTTATTACCTAATCGATTTAAAAATGAGATAGGCACTGGTCGCCGTCCCAAAGTATGAACAAAACGCGTTTTAATTATATGTTCAGTGCAAAGATTTAAATCGTTAGATCGTTCCTTACGCCCAATAACTGTGGCATTGTATTTGAATGAGTGCGTTAACAAAATTCTGACGCACGCACACTATGAGTTGATAAAATTTGTGTTTTTGTCAAGAAACCTAACTGTTATTAATGCTTTTTATTGTGCAATGACATTATGCAAACACAGGACGAACTGTTGTGAAAAAGCACACCACAAAAACACAAAACAATTTACTGATTCAAAACAATTCACTGATCCCAAAACAATTCACAAAACTAAACAATTCACCGATTCCAACTAAGCAAGTGAACTCACAAACTTCGATTGGCAAGAAACACGGCACGGTCTCACTATTCAAAGAGCCTTTCTATCGATTTAAATCTTTGGCTCAGTAGTACTGTGTCACATTTTAGCCCACACCTGGCATAAAAAATCAGCTTTTAACAATTTTCTAGGTTTTAGGACATTTACCTATTTTCCTTTATTTTAAAAAATAGCAACACAACGAGCCCTTAACTTTGGCAAAAAATAACATAATTATAACATAATAAAAATAACATAATACCTAATAATAATTAAAGAAATATATATATAAATATATATAATCACACAAAAAAAATAGTTAATAATTGATAAATTATTAAGCTGTAAGTGGCAATTCATGAGTCCCTGAAAATTTTTGAACTAGCGTCACGTTCCACTTAAAATTCTCGACTTGATGTTCAGATCGCACCGTGTGTGGCATTGACACTTGACACCATACTATTTTCCTCGTGGATATCGCTCCCACTCAGGCCACAAGAAACCATTTCCTTTCAGTGGCTCTACCTTCACAACTACATTAACCATCAACCTCCTTTTTTCTGTAGTAGTAAGAAGTTCACTACACTCAATACCTAGAACAGCCAAATAAACCCCTTTACCGTGATTGCAAACCGTACGATAAAATAGAAAGAAACAAAGGCTACGACGAGTTTCCTCAATATAGCTGAGAGGATAGGATTCCGCCCAAAGTCAGGTGCTAAAACTGTAAGATTAACCGGCCAGTGACGGAAGTTGCGTTTTTGCGAAACCCTTTGGAGTAAAGTTTTTCATCAGGCGGGTGACATTAATAAGAAGTAAAAATAGAAAATACAATGAATTAATGGTAAAAGTAAACTGAAACATTTGTTTTTTAAATGGAAATGAATAAGTAGAGCGAAACCTATATTTCCAGGAATTTATGTGAGCTCTGTTGATTTTTTTGTGAGGGCTAGAGTATACGAGTAATTATATAATTTCTCTTTCAAAACTGTCATTAATTATAATTATAACTATAACACTAAAGCGTTTTGAGACGAACAGTTATTCCGTGACCATGCAACTCTGCGCGCATGAAACATTGAAAAACTCGATTTATTTTATTTATTCGGATTGCGATCAGCTTAACTAATTACAATAGAAATTAAAATAGTCACAGAAAACAACACCACATTCTCAACCTCAACAGCCTGATTAAGATATTGGTTTTTGTGTCAAGGGGGGTAATGCCCTTAATCCCCACGCTGGGCATGCGTGTTGGGGATCGCGGTTCGGTGGTAGAATTGTTCTGCAGGGGGCGCTGCTGCCCGCCCCCGGTGGATATCCCTTAGTCACCTCTTGCGAAACCCACGGGAAGACATGGAGTCATGCAAATTCTAAGCCAGCACCACAAAGCTATATTATAATAAGTTCTTATCAAATAGTTTTAGCTTTTACGAGCTTTGTAAATACGCGGCTGGCAGTGAAGACAGCGTACCGGGGTTTCACAACAGAGGAAAAGGAAGTTTCACCAAAACATGTATGTTACCTTCTATGCAGTGTAACGTCGCTTTCTTGTGTATTACTCATAGGTAGTGGGTAAAATCAAGTGTATTTTGTGCTTTTACACTACACCACGCGAGACAGAGAACTTTTTTTCAGAGAGAAAAAAAGTTTGGTAAGTAAATGACTTGATTTATAATAAAAATTTAATTCCTGAGATGCCTTCAAAATTAGCCAACCATTTTAAAAAAGGTACGAGTAGTACATACGAGTTTAAATTAAGAACCATTGAATGAGTGACATTGTTGTTTTCACTTACTCGTTTTTTCATAGAAAATGTATGGGAATTGTTTTTTTTAATTATTGCTAAAACTTACGATTTGATTTGGTATGTTCCTTTGGGAAAAGTGTTCCTGGTTGGAAATAGAGTCGACCAACTTGTTTTTTTGACAAATGTCATTTTATGGGCGAATCGTACATTTTTTCAAAAAACTATTAATGGCAATATTTTTTTCTTCAAAATAAAACAGAATGTTCCTCAGAACAAAACCTTCTAACTACAAAAGAAACGGTAGCTACCCTTAAGGGGCCAAAAATTTGCCACACCCTGTATAGTTTTTTAAACAAAATTAATTACGTACATATCTATGAAAATGTGACTGTGTTCCAAGCGAGAAGTTTCTATGTCTAACTATCACATTTCCATATAAACTAGAGTAACGCAAACTTTGAAGTAAACAGTATGGTAGTTGCAAAAAATGCGGTAGCTCCATTATGTACCTACTCCAGTTACTACTACGTTAAATAGACCTTCGTTTGACCGCAATCTCACCTGATGGAAAGCGAAGATGCGGCCGACGGTGTATCCAATAGGTGCCAATAAGGTGATTATCAGGGGTAGACCTGCGTCTAGCAGTAAACCAATATAGGCTGTTGAGGATATATATAATTGGAGTTTCTTGTTAAACGATCTACTAATAAACGATTTAAATAAGAGACTATCTCGCACCCACATAATTATGTAACGTTACTTGCTAACTTAGTTTCGGAGTGATACAGCTAGTTTCCTAAGCTGTGTCACCAACTCGTAATTACAGGTAACTGTGGTCTTTGATGCGGTGTGGTGCTGGCTTAGAATTTGCCCCACCCCATCTCTTCCCGTGGGTGTCGTGAGAGGCGACTATGGGATATCCACCAGGGGGCGGGCAGAAGCGCCCCCTGTAAAATAATTCTACCACCGAATTGCGATTCCCAACCCGCAGCCCAGCGTGGGTTTTATGGGCATTACCAGGGGGATTAGATGAACGCACTTTAAGGTGCTTATCAAATATGACAGATATATAAATACATAACATCAGTATGGCAGATAAATAAATATATAACATAAAAATGGTTTATATGAAATGTTTACATAATGGTTACTTGCTAACTTAGTTCCAGAGTGATACAGCTAAGTTCCCTAAGCTGTGTCACCAACTCTTAATTACAGGTACCTGTGGTCTTTGATCACGACCTAATTACTGCATGTTCGTTAAATAACGTCAACTTCTTTTCATGAGAAAACTTCAAAAGTTATGCGAAGATTACCTACATGTCTTACAAATGTGGCGAAAGGGCTCTTTTTAACCAACTTAAAAAAAGAAGGAGGTTCTCAATTCAACTGTTTTTTTATGTTTGTTACCTCTGACCTTTTAACTGGTTGGTTCGATTTTGATGATTCTTTTTTATTTGAAGGCTGGTGTTTCCCATGTGGTAAGATTCAAATTTGCTCCAGTTTTGACAATGACGTCCATGAGAAACCCTAAAATTGAAGTAGGTTTATAGATTTTTAAAACAAACCCAATATACCTCATATCTCGCGAAGAACCCACAACCGATGTGGTAAATGAGTTCTTGAGTGGAGACGGCGACTCGGCAAACGTAATGTCCCGCCCTCCGGCCAGGTGGGATGACGATTTGCTAAAGACTGCAGGCAGATGCTGGATGCGTCAAGCTGAAGACGGGGCGCTATGGCGCTCATTAGGGGAGGCCTAATGAGCGCCATGGAGGCCTAATCCCGCTCCCCGTCAGCGCTGGAGAGATGACATCGAGTACATGGCCTGCGTCACGTGGACGCGACACGCCACAGACAGGACTCTGTGGAGATGCATGGAGGAGGCCTTCACCCGAAAATGGGTGCCTAAATCATAAGACAATTGCATGTTAAGTGAAATTGTTCATTTATAAGAAAACTATTAATCACACTATCAAACTAATATTATAAATGCAAAGTTTGTATGGATGTATGGATGGATGTTTGTTACTTCTTCACGCCCAAACTTCTGAACGGATTGAGCTGAAATTTAGCATACAGAGAATTCTAACCCTGGAATCAAACATAGGCTACTTTTTATCCCATAAATCAGTTTCCGTGGGATGAAAATCACCTTTTAACGTTTCCATAGGAACAACGCGTGCGAAGCCGCGGGGCGCAGCTAGTTATTTACATAAATTACAAATAATGCATGAACAAGTGATATACCTACTAATTAATATTCTCTATTCATTCTTATCTAACTCACAAAATCAAATGTTTTTTAAGATTTGGAATAAAAGGCTTATTATTATTATTATTATATGTCCAGCATGGACTAATACGGGCTGATGATGATGATGATGATGATGTCTGCCGTCGCAGTTGAGCCTTGCAGTCAGCAACTTGGCGTCTGTGTATTTTAAACGTGCAGTCCGAATAAAAAAAAAGCCTTTTATTCCATAACCATAAATAACAATAGTCAATCATGCTTAAAATAATATTGATAATTGCATGAATTAATTCAATAAAATAGTTATGTCAAATATAATAAAATGTATGTTATAGGTTTGATTCATTAATTTGGTTAAGTATATCGATTATTATTTATTAAAATTTTATTTCGTCAGTAAAGTTAAGACCCCTCTCGGGTGAAAGCCTCCGTCAGTTCTTTCCAGTGTTTGCGGTTTTTTGCGACGTCTGTCTAGTTTTGTATTTTTAGGTATTTCCTAACTTCGTCTGACCATCTTGCTGGGGGTCTACCAGTTCGTCTTTTGCCGTTAGGACCTTTTCATGCGGTCACTAAGGTTGCCCTTTGAAAAATAAGGCTTCTATTGGCATTCTTGCGACATCACACTAATCACATCACATCACACTAATATTATAAATGCGAAAGTTTGTATGGATGTATGGATGGATGGATGTTTGTTACCTCTTCACGCCAAAACTACTGGACGGATCGGGCTGAAATTGCATACAGGTAATTCTAATCCCGGAATCGAATCATAGACTTTTTATCCCATAAATCAGTTCCTGTGGGAAAATCACCTTTTAACTTTTCCATAGGAACAACGCGTGCGAAGCCGCGGGGCGCAGCTAGTAAGACATAAGACATAAGCCCGTATATAAAAGCGTTAAATGGCGACCAATCCATTAAGTAGATAAGCGCATGATCGCAGTGGTGCAGTGGTCAAAGGTCCGGCTGAGAAAAAAAGGTCGCGTTCTTATGATCTGCAGATAAGATGTTCCGGATATATAATATTTTAAGATGGTCTGGATATTGGTGTCTATTCAGATGTCGCCAAAAAGACTAAACTATACATTATGAATGTAAGCGGGTTAACTACGAACCTTGTTTGTGTTGGAAGAACACCAACGTTTCATCGCTTGGCGAGGGACATTTTCAGGGCGAGTGAGAATGACGAGAAGACTAAACTAATTTGACATAACTATAAACAGACTTCAACTATATGAATACCATTGTCAGAACTGAACCAAACTCAAACCACACGGGAAGCTAGCTAGCTTTCAAATAAAAAAATAATCATGAAAATCGGACCACCCAGTACAAAGTTCTAACGTAACAAACATAAAAAAATACAGGCGAATTGAGAACCTCCTCCTTTTTTGAAGTCGGTTAAAAACTGATGCCATCCTTATTATTTTGATCGTTTTGACAGGGATGGCGCCATTTTCATCATCACCATCATCATCCACAGCCCGACTTCACCCATTGCTGGGAATAGGCCATTTTGATGACATTTTAGTACTGTTAAATTAGTTTAGTTTAGTTTTGGTGACATCTAAATTGACACCATTTCTATCATGTGGTAGTTACCTACATATAAGGCTAGATAGAAGTGTAAACTAAGATAATAATTATACACGTCATTATCACGTGAAAATGTGAAATATTTATTGAAGACTTGCGACAAATTCTTTAAGTACCTATAGAAGTGTAAAATGTGTGCATTAGTTACCGAAGGTAGGTTTTGATTGTTTTATTTTCTTGCAAACGAAGTGAAAAGTAGAGTGTTTCACTCGGCCCAAAATCACCCAGTAAAACTCTGTCTTGTCATCCTTTCTGCCTCTGATTTTCGACTTCCACGATACCCGATTTCGTGGTGTATAGTGGTTATCACATCCCCGTAGTAAGGGTAGGACGCGGGTTCGAGTCCCGTTAAAGTCGTTTTTTTTTGGGATATTGAAGTTATCTGTAGTGTAAAACTATTTACTAACCAAAAACCTAAGGTCAAAAATGTTTCCTCAACCTTTCACAGCCTTTAATGGTCCACTGCTGGACGCAAGCCTCCCCCTGATGAACGTTTTATTAGCGTTTATCCCATGGGGGGTAGTGCCCATAATCCCCACGCTGAGAATGCGGGTTGGGGATTGCAGTTTGGTGGTGGAATTCTTCTGCAGTGGTGCTGCAGCCCGCCCCCGATGGATATCCCTTAATCGCCTCTTACGACACCCACGGGACGAGTTGGGGTGGTGCAAATTCTATGCCAGCACAGCAAAGCATACACAAATGTTTCGGTACCGATTTATTTTATTGGCAGATTCTACATTTACCAGAAATACTAGTACTTCCTAGTCATAGAATTATCAAAAACGTAATATTCTTTCATAGTTTTAATTAAGGCGCATACCCGAGCCAATATGACAGCGATATCTATTTTACCATATTTTTATATTTGCCATAGGATTTAAAAAAAATCCTACGTTCAGTTTGTGGTATCTATTATAAGCTATTTCTTAATACCTCTCTAAAATTTTTATCTCATATAGTTTAGGAGGAGATGCGAAAATAGAGTTTGGTGGCCAAAAAGCGCAACTTCGTATCTCTACTTCAGCTTTACAAAATGAAACTATTACATTAATAACTTATAATAGATAACACAAACTGAACGATGGATTTTTAAAACTAGCTGCGTTTAACGTAATATTAAAATAAAATAGTTGGGGGCGCCACTTTCACTGGTGTATGGGCCTTAAGAATAAGTTTATAAGAAATTATCTAAATTCATTCTAATCAGAAACCCCAAGAGGAACAGGCCGCAAACAAATAGATTCCCACCCTGGCAGCTGTGAAAACCAAGTCATTGCGATTGAAGCAACCGCTTCGGGATACTAAATCCCACTCCTGAATCAACTTTAAACTAATTTATTAACACCGAAGACATTTATAACGGCGCCATTGAGTGGCTCAACAAACAGTTACTTGGGGGAAAGAGGAACACTGACTCGGTAACGTCATTATTTAGTCCAATTTGCAGAATTAGCTTGATAAATGTATTTGTATTAGCGTTTTCCTAGAGGTTTTCGGAGGTTGCGCGCGCCGTAGGCACGTAGAGCTACGATGGAGCTCAGTGTCGCCCAGAGCGGTTGTACGACACTCGTGCTACGCGGGGCGAGAGATAAATCCCCGTTCGCTACGATACCTTGACGATTCGAAAGTGACGATTTTTCAGTGCTAGTGTTGTGCTTACTCAGTGATTTTGTGAGTCGAGGTGAGTAAGGTTGTGGTTACAGCCTATTTTATGAATAGTTCGGTCTATTAAATCTGTAGTCATTTTGTCCCGTTTTATGTTTATGTTTTAATAGGGACTCAGCTTATTATGTTGTGTAACAAAATACTTTTATGTGACGTAAAATATTTTATTGTAAGCGTTCTGTCGTGGTTGCAATAAAAATGAGTTTATACCGCGTTTGCATAATTGGGATCTTTTGTCGTTTACAGTAGTTTGGTTGACCTAATGTAGGAAACATTAGGGTTCCATGTTTCACTACAAAATTTTGAAATCTAGATCACGTAGGTAATTAGGTTTTGATAACGTTAACTTATATCGTAAAAAAATATTATTTTATGCGCGTGTATTATTGTTGAAATAAAAGATAATAAGGTTGTAAATTCTACCTTTGACAGGCTACTTCTGAAACTTAAACCAAGTATTAAGTAACTAGAGAAAGAAGCCATTCAATTTTCCAAATAGTAGGTACACCTTTGTTAATGAAAGTAACAATTTACATTCCTATACCTAAAATAATAACACGATTTGCAAAACACGAGAATCGTGCGTACTGAATAATTCATATTTTCAATTTACGACATCATTTTTCCTCATATAAATCACATGTTCAAATATAGGAATCTCATCAAATTAGACATATCATTGAGTTCGGGATCCGCGGGATTATTGAATGTGGGCTCGGATTTGGGGTAGAATTGGTTTCGTTCGGTACCATACTGAAAAATACTCCCTAAATAGGATTATGGGAACGTACAACCAATTGAAATAAAACATTCGACGTAACGAATGAGGGAAGAAGAAATTAATTATTTTTGTTACAAAGTAAGCATTTAATTTTATAGAAAACTGGGTAAATAAATCAGTTTGCACTATTGATTATCGAACTAAAGCTTAAAGTTCAGAGTTTCTATTTAATTTGACGGACGCAAGTTTTATGGTAAAAAATAGGTTGATAAAAAATTGGTCCACTTTAATTTAGCCAAGCTTGCAAAACAAGCAAAACGCTTGCTTTATTCATGCTCTTAAAAGAGATACTCACGAGACGCCCAAAGTAAAAATAAGTTAAATAAAATTCAACATTATTTCTTTGTGCACGAGGATGAAGAAGTCCTGATAAAGTCCCTCGTGAAGGGATGAAACGTTGGTGTTCTTTCTACACAAATAAGATTCGTAGTTAACCCGCTTACATCCGTAATGAATTCGTCAAACGACGATAGTTTGTATAGTAAAATTATTTCTTTGGTTCTTTAAACGTAAAACATGACTGCGGAATAAAATTTGATAACAATACTTATGAAAATGAACTGTTGCGCGCCGAAATCGGTTGAGATCTCATGAACCTTGAGGTCCTTTGAAATGGCCGGATGTCGGCCAGTTCCACACCGACAATAGTATGTAAGAACAGTTAGACTTAGTTATGCTATGATTGTATTAGTTGATAAGTGATAAACTTGCTAGTGGTTTCATTTTCACTTCTTCCGCTAGTGGACAAAAACTTGAAGTGAATTAGAGTCAATTGCACCCTTATTTCTTGTTTGATAGTAAATACAAGCTGTTTATATAGTAAAAAAATCAAAATTTAAATGCTTATTTTGTAAGTTTAAAGAAATACCTAAACGATTTTATTCTGAAAATGACTTATGTTTTGATTCGTAGGCAATTATTTAGTTTACTGGGTATACAAAACACATGGTAAGCAATAGAAGAAAGATAATAACACCATAACAAATTATTATGATCTGGCTTTAAAGCCTTACCTATGTGCCAATGGACGCAGCAAATTTTAAAATACATAATGTTTAAATTTATTTACAACGGGATATTTACCATGGTATGAGTTTTGAGCTTTTTAATATTTCGGCACAGTAAAATAAAAATTCGGCAAGTTATAAAATTAGTAAATCATGATGGATTCAAAAGTTTTATATAATATTTGGTACAATAATTCCAATTGGAAAGCTCAAAATTCAAATCATAACGGTAAATATCCCGTTGTGAATAACTTTAGTATTCCAGTTTTTGTTTATTATTTGCGTATTTTTTTTTGTTGTAAATAATACCTAGGTTTTTGCGCTCACGTCTTTGCAAAAAGGCTGTAATGTGCCCGCGTCAGCTTTCTAGCATCTCCAAGCTCTCCAAGCTAGCTAATAAATCTCCTATCTACGTCATCCAGTACAAAAGTGGCGTAACAAGATAAACAAACCCAAAACCTTTCTCTTGAGCCAACACACAAACAAAATTCTACACTTGGACATGATTGATGCATGTTATCTGTTCAGGTAAACAACCCTCGTACCTATTAATCTTATGTGACTAGCCTAAGTAAGCACTGGGCATGGATCACTCATCATCAGCCTGTATTATATTGACGGTCCACGGCTGGGCCACACGGCTTATGCCCAAAATTAACAACATGGGAAGACAGGAAGATTTGGGCTTCCTGTGAGTGTCGTAAAAGGCGACTAAGGGATAATATCTACCTTTTTTTTGAGAAGGAGGCCAAGAGGAGGATCCACCTAGGCTGGGCAGCGTTTGGAAAACTACGTCGAGTCTTCTCGACATCCATACCGCAATGCTTGAAAACGAAAGTTTTCAATCAGTGCGTCAATTGGGCTGGGCCACCATTTTAAAGTCCCTCAGCGAGCTATGGAAAGTATTCGTAACGAATACATCCGACAGAGAACCAAAGTTATCGACATAGCTCAAAGAATTAGCAAACTGAAGTGGCAGGTGGGCCGGCCATATTTCGAAAAGAACCGATAACCGCTGGGGTAAACGAGTTCTTGAGTGGAGACCGCGACTCGGCAAACGTAGTGTAGGACGCCCTCCGGCTAGGTGGGATGACGATTTGCGTAAGACTGGAGGCAGATGCTGGATGCGTCAAACTGAAGACTGGGCGCTATGGCGCTCATTAGGGGAGGCCTCTGTCTAGCAGTAGACCAATATTGTCTGTTAGGGTGGGGTGAGAACATAGACCTCTCTATGAGCGCCATAGCGCCCTGTCTTTACCTTAAGGATTTGCAAAAGACTGCAAGCAGGTACTGGATATGGCATATCCAGTATCTCCCTGCAGTCATTCGCAGATATTCATGATAACCATATAACCAATGATTACTTCTGGTTAATTCTGATTGTGTGTGTAGTTGTTTTTAATCACAAGCAAAATGATAATGATCGACTGATACACTTGACCAGTAATTTAACTACTAAGTTTAAGTTACTCTGTTTTTTATCGAAATGTGATGGCTCTTCTAAGCCAGCACCACACAGCTTTACTTAAACCTTAAAACTTTAACTACAGCGGGTTAAACAAATGTGTGTACGATCTGCAGACATTTGTTCAGGGTATTCTGGATGTTTTCTATGTATGATAAAAAAAACAATCTATGTAGTGATTGTATTAAGTTCAGTCACCTACCCAGTACCCATAACACAAACTCTGCTTAGCTTGGGGCTAGATAATGCTGTGTGAATTGTCCAGCATTATTTATTTTTTTATTTTACCAATCAATAAATAGTACCTCTACCTCCTCGAGAAACCAATCTTTAACGAAAGGAAAATCATCAAAACCCGATAACAATTGCGTATTATAGAATAACAAACCTAAAAACATACAGGAAAACAAGAACCGCCTTTGAATTTTTGAGAAAGATTGAATACTAGGAACTGGCAAAAGCCGTCGTTGTATGCATCGTTTTTTATGTTCTGTTGAACTCAGTTTAAGCTCCGATTCAGAATACGACTTGTTCATGAGCCGTTAAGATAAATCAGAAAATATCTTAAGGTAAAACTACCTAGATTACTTACTAGATAATAAACCGCCTACTTTTGTTAAATTAGACAATTGAATGTGTGATTTTTACGAGCTTCTGCATAGATCTCATAATTAGCTGATTTTAATATGTCAACAGTAAGTTCACTATTACTGTTGACATATTAAAATCAATTTTACAAGTGTGTTGATATTATTTATGTTAATAAAATGATTTATGATCTTAGGTATAAAAGGTATAATCCCTATTTATTTAACTTGCCCTGTTAATATCAAGTACCTAGTATATACGGGGAGAAATCTTGCAACTGAATTTATGATTATTTATCCTCAAGAGTAAAATTTGCTATACTTGACTTAGTTCTGTAATAAAGTGATAATGCAATATTATGGTACAACTAAGCTGGGTCAAAGGTCTGATGATGAAGATAAATAAATAAGTAAATAAATAATGCTAGACAATTCACTCAGCATTGTGTAACCCCAAGCAAGCAGATCTAGTATTATGAGTAGGTACTAGATAGATAACTGATATACTTAATAGTACTAAGTATTCATAGTAACTGATATATTAACAGTTTGTGGAACTTATCGAACTGTAATCCCGGAGGTGGCTGTTGCGATCTGCGACACAGCATTATACTTCTGCAGGTCGCATCGCTACCTATTTCTGTTATTTACCTCAATTATGTTCCTAAATGACGAGACTTTTTATGTTAAATATAAAACACTACATAATTATGAAGATAGACTTTTGCATCGCAGGCGGACCTTCGCCCTCCGCGCCACAGAGGTCGTTGTATGATGATGATTGACTATAATTTTGCGTTATCGATAATTAACCAATACACCATGTAAGTACAGCATTCGTCCCTACACCCTGGACCTTAACCTTTTCTGTGGGATCCCTAAATAACCGGGTAGGTATTTGATTAAAAGCCGGCGCGTAATTGGCCCGAGGCGTACAAAAGATGGTCAGGAATCGCCGAGTGTGTTTTATTGACAGTGGTACGCAGGCTGTGTGGACAGCTAGGACATATTAGGATATAATATATCTTGCGGAGACACATTTTATGGGTATCAGTTCAGTTCTCATATGAGTTAGGTACTCTTCATATTAAAAAACAACTCGTTTCTGCCAGTGCCTTCGCACTCGTTGTTTCTATCAAAACTGTTTAAGGTTATATATCCTATGGGAACTGATTTCTGGGATAAAACGTGCGAAGACTCTGTTTTAATGCAGACCTACTTAAATATATGCAACATTTCAGCCCCAGATCAGAAGTTTTGGTGTAAAAAAACAAATATCAATCTATATAATGTATGGATGGATGTTTGTTACTGTTTTGGATGTTTAGATTGTATAAAATTAGTTTGAAGTCTGCCCTGTCCGTAGGTCCAAATGCAATAAACTCAAAAAAAATCTTGATAGGATTTTCATACGGTTTATACATATAGACAAAGCGACTTTAAGAGAAAAAACAGAGATAAGGCTGGCTGTGAAAGAAGCTCATTTCATCTCACCGACAGCTTCCTACCTGATCAAAATCACTTCATCTATTTTTGAGCTACGATGTCACAGAGAGCCACGATTAATTAAAAAATCTCCTTGTTTGTGTCGAGGGGTGAAAACTATTATGTTACTCAACCGTCCTCTTAACACTGTGTGGTTGTTATTGTTATTTTTCAATGCGATACGGCCATCATCGGTTCGATTGGCTGGTTCTTTTGTGTACCAAAACAAAAATAGTAGTTTCGCATAGTTTGAAATGGTGCACGACCGTTCATCACAGTGTTTATGGTTATTATAGCATCTACTTCAGGATATTTCATGGCTTACATGTTATTTTTTCTTGGGATTTATGGTTACGTCTCTCTTTATGGTGTAGTGTTATGTTCTGTGATGGTGAGAAATAAGTTGTAAAAGCGTGAAAAGCAAAATATTTCTTTAGTACGTACGATACCAAATTCGTTGATTCCATTGGTACTTAGATATAAAATCAAATGAGTATGAATGATAAAATTGATGAGGCACATTACTAATGGTATGGTAATGGTCATTTCGAAAACTTACTAAAATAAACTAAGGAATATGAAAATAATTCATTTTTCTCATTTTAGACATCATGTTTCATAGTAACATTTACTGCTTAACACCTACACTGAATGAAATCGCTGAATATAAATAGCGTTCTCAATAATACTGTATTTTTTAAAAAATATTTTATGTTTTTTACTTCAGCACTTATATCTGGGTGATCCGATTTCGGTGATTTTTTTATTTAGAAACAACTTATCGAACTGTAATCCCGGAGGTGGGCGTTGCGATCTACGACACATTATTATACTTCTGCAGGTCGCATCGCTATTTCTGTTATTTACCTCAATTATATTCATAAATAAAGACTTTTTATGTTAAATATAAAACACTACATAATTATGAAGATAGACTTTTGCATCGCAGGCGGATCTTCGCCCACCGCGCCACAGAGGTTTTTTACTTCAGCACTTATAACTGGGTGATCCGATTTCGATGATTTTTTTATTTAGAAGCTGGTCCTTCCCGTGTGGTCCCATTTCAATTTGGTCTAGTTCTGACAATGGTATTCATGATAAAACCATAAAACTCAAGTCGGTTTATAGTTATTTAAAACAAACTCAGTTACGTTTTTGACAAATACAAAGAGATGTATTGTTTTTTTTATAGTAAAACTATGGTGGTTTAGCAGACGTCACATAAAGGACAAAGACGAGACTTAAAGGTAATCAACCTGAAAATATAACACTTCTTTTTTTGACAGTCGCGTAATAAGCCTCTACTGTCTTGTACCGAAAAGTTCTGTTTACTATCTTAAAACTCCCCATTTGATTGGTGAATCGGAAAAGAAAGTTGCTTCAAAATCGTCTAAATGAGCTGACCCAGGCTCGTAAAATAAGGGTCCACTATCCTATTTACTTTGATCCAAAATCGGGATTCCCTCAGTAATGGAAATCAAAAGTTTCGACAATAACCCGTCCGTGAAAGAAAACTCCGGGTATCCGTCATTGCTATCGTAGATTTTCAATTTTAGATAGTTTTAGACAAGATTTAGGGTAAATGATGGCTCTACCGTTACTTACGTATGAGGAAAATGTGTTGATATCTTATAATATTTAACGCAGATACTTTTTTTATACAATTATCCTTTAAGTCTTAGGTTTTACGTACATTGGTGTCGATTCTGTGTTTTAGGATTCCTAACCAAATTATTTGAGAAATCGTTTAGAAATTCAAATTGATACTTGTTTAAAATCGATTTATTTTAACCATGACCTAATTAGATGCCTGCTAAAATTAGGTAGACGTTTCTAACCATAGCTAAAATGTGATGCAAATAATCGGGTTAAAGCTACTTATAACTAAGTTAAGCTGTTTTAGATCTATCAATCTAATTTTAGAGCTGTCATCCTAATTTTAAACCCGTTTGTTTAATTTTTCAAGGAATATGGTTATAGCCATTTTAACTAAATTGAGTTGTTTTAGGTCCGTCAGCTTCATGTTAGAGCTGTCATCCTAATTTTAAACGTGTCAGTCAAATTTTACAACCATAGAATCGTTTTTATCTATTTGAAATTCCGAAATCCTAATTTTAGCTAATCCTAAACAACAGAATCGACACCATTGTTATCATTGCTAAATTAAAACACAAGGATATAAATCCCGGCGCAAGTCCAAGGCTGACTTAGACCTTTGATTTTTTTAAGGAATGTAAAAACAAAAAGGAGGAGGTTCTAAATTCGACTGTATTTTAATTTTGTTTTGAAAAACAATAAACCGACTTCAATTTGTATAGTTTTTCATAGATTTCTATGGCACTGTCAGAAGTAAACTAAATTAAAATGGGACTACACGGAGAGCACCAGCTTTCATATAAAAAAAGAATCATGAAATTTGGACCGTCAAAAGTCAAATGTTCTGAGGTAACACACATAACAAAATTAAATCAATTGAGAACCTCCGTCTTTTTTCGAAGTCGGTTAAAAAGTAATGCTTACCACGCCGTGGGCAGCAACGTGTTTATCAGAAATGATACGTAAAATTAGGTTAATTAATGTAAATGTTGAAAGGCAGTGTCGCCAACATTATTTGTACCAAAAATATCATACTTTCAAAACATTAAGATACAATTCGACATAAAAAGAAATAGCTTGCCAATTTGGTTACGTTACGACAAAACTTTTCTAAAGTCGTTTCTCTCGAATAAATTATTTTTCAATAGAAAAGAATACTCGAAAGGCTGATAAATATGTATGATGATAAAATCTTGGAAAGAAAATCGTAAATTGCCGACGATTTCGGTTGAAAAATGATTCAGGTTTACGATACTTTTGAATTATTACTTAATAACTCATTTTCAACTAAGAAATATGTGCTTTTTTATATTAATAACAGTTTTGCCTAGGCAATAAGATTTTTCTCAGACCTTTTTACACCCGTAAAACTGTTTGATTGACTCGCTCACCCTCTATACCCTGTTCAAAGAAGTATCTTTTTTCCTTTTTTAGCATAATGCATGCACCACTAGGAATTTATCTAATTGTTGAAAAGTGATTTTTAAATACTCAGTAATTGTAAATTGCCCAAGGGATGAAAGTAACTTATTAAGTCCCGAAACGAGGTTTGGCGCTAATTAATAGTTTGAGAGACTAAATAAGTTACTTTCACTTGAGGTAAACACTGTGCTTTTAATTACGAATACAAGGAAAGTCAAAATAAATAAGTAATAAATACTTAGCTAAGTAATAAATAATTTTATTATAATGTGTAATTAAAAAAAACTCATCAATATCAATACCAGTCGGAAGCGAAAACAATCTACAAGTAGCTCAACTGATCCATAATAATACCAGTCTGAAGCGTAAGAAATCTACAGGTAGCACAACTGATCCATATCAATACCGGTCAGAAGCATAAAAATAAAAACATGAATTAGCTAAAGAATAAATGAGTGAAATCAGACGTTAAATCCATATATATCTGAATCAGATGAACTCAGTATAATAGGTACCAATCTATGCTATACCTCAACCTCAACCTCAACAGCCTGTATCGGTCCACTGCTGGACGCAGGCCTCCCCCTGGTAAACGCCTTTTTGGCGTTTTACTTATGGGGTAATGATAATCCCCACGCTGGGCATGCGGGTTGGGGATAGCAGTTTGGTGGAAGATTTGTTCTGCAGGGGCGCTGCTGCCCGCCCCCCGATGGATATTCCTTAGTCGCCTCTTACGACACCCACGGGAATAATTGGGGTGGTGCAAATTCTAAGCCAGCACCACACAGCATGCTATACCTACGGAAGTATAAACAAAACTCTACAACTATAAAATAAAACAAATGAAGATCGGATTGCCGCTTTTCCGATTTTTTATTTTTCCATAGGCAGAGACTAGTCTCTGTCGAATGGTAGAATAGCTGTCGTCTCTAGAGATGGAAGAATAGCCATGGTAAAAGAGCCAGAGCTTATCTACCATGGCTATTCTGCCATTAATTTTCATTTTCATCATTGAAATAATTGGGTTTGTTTAAAGAAAACGATAAATTGACTTTGATTTTATGGTTTCTTCATGGATGTCATTGTCGCTGATGATGATGATTTATCGTTAAAGCAACAATAGAAATACCCTGACAAAAATTCCACTGCTTAACTATTACGGTTCATAAAATACAGCCCGCTGACAGACAGACAGGAGGTATGTGGTACAAATTTTGGGACCCTTACGCTTACAAAACCCTAAAAAATCATTATTTCAAATCTGATCTTCCTTCGTTCTATGCTATCCGTCTTCATTGATACAAGGACTTTTTGGATATCCTCCATGCATCAACTTTGTAAGCCTCTTGATTACGTCCGTTGCCATGGGAACCGCTAGAGATAAATTATAATGAGTGAAATTATTATGAAAAGACGATGTTTTAGATACTTTTTCAGTGCACACATTGATTTCTCGTGAATGTTACTTTCATGGTACCACCTCACATTTGACCTTTAGACAGTAAAGAAGAATCATCAAACTTCGATGAGAATTGGCGAAGATATCACCAAAATTGTTGTAATTAGTTGTGATATTTCTGAAGTATTTTGTTGTTTTTTTGCTTAACGGGATAAGTACGAATCTTTCGAGAATAAAACTTTTATGTGGTCAATTCGGAACCATTCTCTATACAACAGCGAAAAAATTTTAAAAATAGGTCCATAATTGATGAGAAATCGGTGAACAAACAAACAAAAAAACACACAGATGAAATACAACCCCGAAGTCGGTAAAATGGTAAATATTTTGCCGAAATCTATGTTATTTTAAAGAAATAGTTGAAAGTCAATTATATTATGGTAATAAACTATTGAGAAAACTTTCACTCACTTATGTTGTTTTTGAAACACGTAATTCAAGATAAAAGTAACATTATTAACATTAATCATAATAGTCGTAGCTTTTACAGATTCTGAGATAAATAACCATTTCGAAGTACAAAATTTCTTACGGCACACTCTTAAAAGTATGGCTCTAATAATCTAAAGTTGCAATACCTCACAACTTCCCGATAGTTTATCCCTTCGTCTGTTACGCGGACACGCCGTGTCTTCTGTCATATTCTGCCATCTGTTATGCGTACACGGCGTGTCTGCGAAGTGTGCCGTATTTATTATCCGTTTAGCTGCTAAAATTTTTCCTTTTTAACCGACTTCAAAATAATTAATTTTGTTTTAAAAAACTATAAACCGACTTCAATTTTTACGGTTTTTTCATGAATTTTCATGGATCCCAGTGTCAGAACTGAACAAAATTAAAATGAGACCACATGGGAAGCACCAGCTTTCATATAAAAAAGAATCATGAAGATCGGACCACCCAGTCAAAAGTTCTGAGGTAACAAACATAAAAAAAAAAAAAAAAAAATACAGACGAATTGAGAACCTCCTCCTTTTTGAAGTCGGTTAAAAAGGAGGAGGTTGTCAATTCGTCTGTTTTTTTATGTTTGTTACCTCAGCACTTTTGACTGGGTGGTCCGATTTTCATAATTCTTTTTTTATATGAAAGCTGGTGCTTCCCGTGTAGTCCCTTTTTAATTTTGTGCAGTTTTGACGATGGGATCTATGAAAATTCATGAAAAAACTGTAAAAATTGAAGTGAGTTTATGGTTTTTTAAAACAAAATTAATTATCTGCTCTAATTTGCACAATGTGATGATATATAGTGGTGTCGATTCTGTGGTTTTAGAATTACATAAAATTTTACGAATGTCAATTATACGATAGCTTTTCAAATTCAATAGTTATCTTCTATTTGACATCAAAACTAGCTAAAATAAGGATTTAGGAATCGTTTGAAACCGATTAAGGAATCGAAATGTATCGTTCGACATTCCTGAATCAGCAAATTCTAAAACAACAGAATCGACACCAATATTGTTATACTATAATATTGTATATAGCTTTTTTCAAACTACGAAAGTTTGTATAATAAAATACCTCACAGCTTGTTGCACAGGCATGCGCGTATTTTTATTTCTTGGGGCTCGCTGCGCACTTGACTCAGTTTTAGATAACGACTAGACGACGACGGTTCTTTAGTTAAAAATGCATGCTAACTACTGCTTCCGACCAGGTAAGTGTTGGAAGTTTATATTTTATTTTGCTTTTAAGCTCTGGCCAGTATTGACCTGTATACGACGACCTCTGTGGCACGGTGGGCGAAGGTCCGCCTGCGATGTAGGAAGTTGCGGGTTCGATTTCCGCCTCGGGACAAATTTGTGTAGGATCTGCTGATCAGGGCAGTCTAGATGTTTACTATGTATAATAAAAAATATCTATCTATGTAGTGTATTGTATTATGTATATCAATGATCTAGTACTCATAACACAAGATCTGCTTAGCTTGGGGCTAGATAATGCTGTGTGAATTGTCGAACATTATTTATATTTATTTATATAGAACTTTCTAGCATGCTTTGTGTAGAAGTTATGATACTTGTAGTGTGCAGCACTAAAATTATTTAGATTTAGATTTCTTAGATTTTTATTTATTTACCATTCTTATAACATAATATGTGTTATACTAAGTAAGTCATTCACCTTACACATTTATGACATTTTACACATTTTCATTTCATTACTTAGTTGGTTTACATTATGAACAATAAGTTAGAAAAAAATTAATAAATTATTATAAGTTATTGTAAGCAATCTGAGTCTCTGCTACATTTTATCTTTTACTTATTCCTCGTCAAAAATGAGCATTCCAATAAGACCATATTAAAGAATTCGTTTAGGCTGTAAAATTAACTAAAGTTTTAATCGGGCGCTTATCCGTAACTATCTTTTATCTACATATTTTGGGGTCTCAAGTGGTTATTTATAATTATAGTGTACTCGACTCAGGAGATTCGACAAACGGTTGAGGTACTTTTTTACTATAGAAAGGTTGAGGTTGAGGAAAGGTTGAGGTACTTTTTTAATAAAAGTGGCTAAACACACGTAATGCTGGTGGCACATATTTGGGTGATTACTCCAAAATGACACCGCACGAAATGCAACATATCCATTTCAAGGTAGATCGTAGTTGGAATGTCACTTATCTATATCATTGATCTAAGGGAAGGGTTGTTAAATTATGGTTTTAACAAGATTTTATAGCGATAATACTTATATTATAAATTCGAAAAGTACTCTATCTGTCTGGCTTTATATACCTAAAAGGCTGAAAAGATTGAATAACATTTGGCAAGGAGGTAGACGCCATTCCATGGAAGTTACATATTATGAACTATGACGGACATAGGCAGCTACTTCATATCTCGGCAAAATGTGTGGAAAGCGGTATAAGTACATTTTTTTTTAGAATACCATCTGCAGTTTAAAATTAATTATGATTTACATACTTTTTGCAACTTATGCCGATTACCATACTCAAGCTTATTTGTAAAACGACCTAAGCCCATTAAGCCTAAGTATTTGCTCAAATGGATCGCCACAAACCGTTTTTTAAATGCTAACAAATTAAATTCATTTTACCAACGGGACTAGGACATAATTAATTTGCAAAGTAAACCCAGTAATTTTACGGGAAGTGTTCTATGTAGGTTTTATACATTAATTCGGCCACGTTTTTTCGGGAGCTTCGTTGAAAAACCCGCTATGTTGAAAAAGCTGGGATAACACGAGAGGAACGGGGATTGCTCACCTGATACCAATTAAAATGTAAATGAGTTTTAAAATTTATTACGAACTAATCAAGCTGCTTAAGAGTGCGTGAAAAGCCACGGGCCA
Source organism: Eupithecia tripunctaria (assembly GCA_955876795.1). NCBI lineage: Eukaryota > Metazoa > Arthropoda > Insecta > Lepidoptera > Geometridae > Eupithecia > Eupithecia tripunctaria. Next base: position 4,253,524 of record OY041604.1, read on the forward strand.
ATGTGAAGCAGGTAATTAGTAGAAACAAAAGTTTGTTGTTTTATTGGTTGGTCATGTATTGACGACAATAGTTAGCTGCTAGGTGCTTTTAAACTATTGTCGTCAATCCTCATTACATTCATATACGTCCATAGTTGAACATGCCTCTGCCGATAATGGGGGGTTCTCCCATAAAGCCACTGCCATCGCCTGTCATATGAGGAGATTATGGCCAACATCCCTCTTTTTGAGGGAGTCACGTTCAATTGTAGATTGTTGTACGTATGTGTGCTGAGGAGGAAAAAAAACTATACTTACCCTATTTTGCTGATATCCTATAGTTATGAGTTGTCTATAGCCTCATCTATAGGCTTCTTCTATTCTTACCCTGTTAGAGAAAGATCGTATCTCCCTCGTTTGTGAGATTTACGGTCTCCTTCTATTGAGTTCCGTAGGTCTTAGGTAGTTTGTATTGCTTTGTTTTGTTGATAAGATAATGGATGATTGGTAGTAATAAATTGACCTCGGCCCAGTGCTCTTTGTTTGAAAGCAACGCGTGAACTAAAACAAACTTTGTGGACTCCGATAAAGAAGGTTATGTAATCTGGCATTTTTTTTAGGTATTTATCAATTGGTCTATATTTTTGTTTATTTTAGACGCACTGTTTTTTTGTTTCATCGTTGATAGAGCTTCGTTTGGCCACAATCTTTACTTACATCTTTATGTCCAGACACTCCATCTCCGTATTAATTAATTAGTTAAAACGAAAACTAACATAGTTCAAGAATTACTTACGTATGCATCGATGTTATCTGAAAAATAAGAAAATATTATTATTTACTAATCTAAAATTCGATTTGAAGACGTTCTTTAATTTGACATTTTCTAAGTGTACTCTATTGTGTTTAAAGAAAAAAAGTTTTTGATTTGATTAGTGTATTGTCTTGCGTATCAGTAATTCTGGATTTCGTTAATTCACTCTGGTTGAGGTTGTAATTAGGTTTGTAAAACAGAGTCAGGCAGAGAGTTGCAAAGCTTTATCAGCTAGTTGTTTCTAATAGCTTTTCCTTACGAAGATTTAAGGTCATTGGACCCTAGGTAACGGACAAACAAGTAACATTTTAAAATTTCATTGTGCTTTTCCTCCACTTGGCACTATCGACTGCAGAATGAAAATTCCTTTTGATGATATATCAAAGCATTGTACAGAACTATATGCATTGCTTGTCTTTTTGTGAATCTGAGTAACTCAAAGCTGTTTCCATGAAATATTGGTTTGCTAGCCTTAATGCCAGATAATCTTTATAAAACAACTCATTAGTGTGATTATGAAATGCGGTGGAATTATCAATGGATGAAATGAATCCATTATCCCACTTCTGATATTGGTAGTTATTTTAATTATACATTTTGGGTGTAAAAATAGAAAATTCGTATAAATTACGCATTTTAAAATACTTGGAATAATCCTACAAGTCATGGGAACCCGTTCCCGGCCATATTCAGTTTGTTTGCGTGCGTTTATGTCTCAAACAATGTAACAATATTGTTGCTATTTGACTGAAACACTACATTGTCGAGTACGTTTGGAACACTCACGTGCCCACTTATCAATTGTATGTGAAACGCTCTTAGGGTAAGTATACACGCGCCATTAAGTTTGTTCTTCAAATACTTGAGTTCGATGTTAGGGGAACAAGCTTTTAGGCTGGGTCCGTCAAGACTTAAAGTTGTGCTCATGAGTTATGAGGTCCTGGGTTCAAATCCCGGTTCGGGGCAATAGTTGCTATTGGTGTTTTGAAAAATTAACAATACCTAGAAACCCACAGTCAGGCAGTTAGCTGTGTTACACGTTGGTCCTGCGCCCGACCTCTCCCTGATCGTATCGGCCTGTCGTCCTATCGGATCATGAGTGTGAATGAATAGAGAGTGCACCTGTGTTTCCGCGCACTCTTGTGCACTATAATATGTGCTGCGCATCTGGCTAGTCTTCGATGAGACTGGCCGCCGTGGTCGAAATTCGGCTAGGAGGACATAATCATCATCATTATCTTAAGTTATAAAAAATGTTTGTCCAAAATTATCTGGCGATAATTTCTTAGATACCTTTGTAATTACTCGACAAAAGCAGTTTATTTTAAGTACTTTAAATGCCGCGCAATATTGTTTTCGAAGCTTGTTTACCCGTGGGTGTAGAGTGTAGAGCGCAAGGCAAAACTTTATGTTCATGAACAGAAGGCTCAAATTTATTTGTGGCTAACCAATTTCAGGGACCATGATCAACGCCGAAACCAACCCTATTTTGAAAAACTAAATAGTATTTTCTTCCCATCAAACCTTGAAAGTGTTTTGAGCAACTGATTTCCTACCAACGCTATAATCTTTATTGACTTGAAAAAAGAGAGAAAGACTATAAAACTACCAATCACTATAAAAGGAACCTTAAATTTCGCCCTTTAGAGCTGTTTTTGGCGGCATGAAATTCAATGAGCTGACCTAAATAAAGTATCGTCACCGGAATTTGGTCTGAAATAAACTGAAATCATTGAGTTACCGTATGCTAAGGGCTTTTGTTCGGCAATTATTAATTAAAGCAGACTGTGCTTTTAGTTCTGAATTACACAAGAACTTTGGATGTAAAAGTTTAGTTGTTTGGATTTACTCGAACACTCTAAATGGATAAACAGGGCTTATAACAGCATAAGGGGTTCGGTCTATTAGGTCCAATTCCCTAAATTGCCAACTGGTATTTTTCGTCTAATTCTTGGAATGTTAATTCCCCGAACGTCTTACTCTCCAGATTCCCTGAGTGTCCAAAGAAAAGAAAGAAAGAGAGAAAAATATTTTAAAATAATTTGTCCAGTCTCTCTATTTCTTCAAATTCTTCTTCGTCCAATTTTCTGAATGTCCATTCATTTCACTTGAAATACAGAGAAGTAATACGGACTCTACGTATTAAAAAAAAACTAAACATAGAGATTAAACAACTTAAAATAAGGCTGTTATATTTGTTATAGTGCGTTAGCCCTCACACTCCGGGAAATTTATAGGTAATGAAATGAGCTAACGGCGCTATAGTCCGTACAAAGTCCAATCTCGTCCAATTCCCTGAATGTCCATTAATTTCACTTGATATACAGATAGATAATACGGACTCTACGTATTAAAAAAAATTAAACGTGGAGATTAAACAACTTTAAATAAGGTTTTTTTTTATAGTGCGTTAGCCCTCACACTCCGGGTAAGTTCTAAGTAATGAAATGAGCTAAAGGCGTTATAGTCCGTACAAAGTCCCAGAATTTTTCGGCTGGCACGGTATCCTTCTACGTGGTCTAGCGGTAATGACATCCCGGTACTGACCCTCGTCCTCCCCGGACACGGTTCCAATCACGTCGAATCCGAAAATTATTGGGATGTCATTTCATTACCTGTAATAAACTGCGTTTGTCGAGTAATTATAAAGGTATCCAAGGGATAAAAATAAATCGCCTACGCGTCTGTTCGTTTATTAATAAACTACCTTCGATCCGCGGTTTCTATGGAAACGTTTAAGGTGCATACAGGAGCCAATATATGGCAGCGTCAGCTATTTTACGTTTAAGGCGCATACACGAGCCAATATGACAGCGATACATATTTTATCATATTTTTACGTTTATCATAGGAATTTTTAAAAATCCTACGTTCAGTTTGTGGTATCTATTATAAGCTATTTTTGAATACCTGATGGATTTTTAAAACTTCCTGTGTTTAACGTAATAATAGAATAAAATTGTTGAGAGCGCCACTTTCACTGGTGTATGCGTCTTAAAGGTTATTTGCATCCCATGGGAACAGATTTATAGGATTAAAAATAGGTTTAGTTTAGGACTAGAGCAACATCATAATCTCATTAGGGTAATACCCATAATCCCCACGCTGGGCATGTGGGTTAGGGATCACATTTAATTGGTAGATTTTTTTTTTTTTTTTTTTTTTTATCAGAAATAGTCCTTCGTTTGACCGCAATCTCACAATTTTCACACGATGGAAAGCGAAGATGCGGCCGACGATGTATCACGAAGGTCTAGAAGATGGCTACTCCGGACCACATTCCGAAACACAACTGAGTTGCTTCACGGACTGGCCTAGTCCGGAGGGTGGTAATTGTGGAGGTAATTGTTGTGCAAAGGGCTTCTAATTTGCACCACTCCAACTATTTCCACGGGGGTCGTCAGAGGCGACTAAGGGATATCCACCGCGGGGCGGGCAGCAGCGCCCGTGACGACCCCCGCGGGAAGAGTTGGAGTGGTGCAAATTCTATTCCGGCACACCACACAGCGAGTGGAAGTTTTCTATGTATAATAGTTTAAATATTATCCACCCTTGTAGTGTATTGTATTAAGTATAACAGTTATCTTATACTTAGGTAAGCATTAAGCTGTGTTATGGGTCTAGTACCCATAACACAAGCTCTGCTTAGCTTAATGCTTTATGAATTGTCTGGTTTTTTTTTATTTATTATTCATTTATCAATACATCCAAACTTTCTCATTTATAATACCTACAAGTGTGATTAGAGTTGCCACATAACACTTATGTACCGTACAAATATCTGCAAATCTACGCGATCTAAACACATTGTACCTATGCATGTTGAAGCATTAGAAATTAAAGGTACATAAACGCTGTAAATACCCGTTAAATAATACTTATAATGGCTATCAGATAATCGTTTATACGAATTCTAATGTCGAACGATTATCTTAGAGCCATGAAATTTTCTCGTTCTATTTAAATACCAGAAGAATATTCCATTTTATGTAAGTTACGAACTCAGGACTCGACTCAACTCGGTCGCACCTGGAGAACCACCGAACAACTAAAAGTTCTGATTCTTCCGTGTTTTTCCTGAATTAATACGTACGTTTGTTATTCAATTCTGTGATTATAATATGAACTTCGTGCCAGCTATTCAGTGAATTAAGCGTACTTTCAGGTTCTAGGAATGGTTTAAATCCGTTTGTTGGGTTTACAGAGTGGTTGGAAGGTGGTTTGAAATTGAAAACTTGTGTAGAGTTCAATATTAATCATGCTTTATACTCGTATTATAGATGTGGAAGTTGGAATGGATGGATGATGGATGCTTGTTACTTTACACCAAAACTACTGAACGGATCGCTCTGAAATATTGCATAAAAAATAAATAAAATTAAAGTTTATTTATTCTGACATTATCCAATACACATTCACATTACACATTACTAATACGTTAGACAGAGCAAGTTAAATTAAAATAATAAAATAAAAATAAATATGCATAGAATCTACTATTCAAATTTCACATCAACTCTTCTTCCCTTCTTCAAAATAGTGAAAATTTGCATCTTCACATTTTACATAATGTCTTTCTTTTTGATAAATCATTCGTCTCGATTTCCTTCAAAAGTAAAATTTATAATCAAACTATATAATCAGCTATTGTTTTCTTATAAATCGAGGACATGGTCCAAAACTACGAGAGTTAGAGAAAACTCGTGAAAGGGGTTCAGTTTTCTCTAACTCTCGTAGTTTCGGACATGGCCATCACCGCCCTTCTCAAAAAAACGCCTGGTATACTTTGTATAGTTTTCATTTATAGATAGTTCTCATTGTAAAACCTAACATTAAGTTCACGTAGCTTCAGTAAACTAATCCTTGGCTAAATCTTGAGTCTACCGCTTTAGGAAAGTTTAACCCGTATAGCGGTTTTTCACTGAACACAACCAACGGTTACCGTATAACTCCTCTCCACCCTTTATGAAATCAACGCAGAGAGTATCTGAAACTGTAACATTGTTGGGTTCTTGTTGGCACGGCCCTGGTATGACGTCACCGAATAATATTGTATCCGGGTAATAACTTCCAGACCGTAGAGATAATGCATCTTGAGGAACTTGCTTTAAATAAAGCAATAAATGTAAGCTTTTGATGTCTTGTGCAGTACCTAGTAGACTAATAAAGTTCTAATTATGATTAGGTATGTGTTCTATGTGCAATCATTAAAATATTTCTAATATTAAATTGAATTTAAATTGCGAATTAGTCATAGAAATATAATGTCTACTAATTCGCAAAACAGTTTTTAAAATTTCTGGAGGATGATTTTTTTTATATTTAAAAAATGTTTTTTCTTAATCTCTAAAGTATGCAGAGCAATCCACCTGAAATGTGCTCGTAGGTACCTCTAGATAGGTACCTGTTTATATTTAATATTTTATTACAATTCTCGGAATCTCTAACAAACTTATTGAACCTATTTTACAAATACAAATACAAAATCATTTATTTACTATTACAAAAGGGGTTATATAGTTTACTGTTGGTCCCCGCACTAGGTTCAGAACCTGTATCGCGGGAAGCCGAGTTACAAACTGAGTTACCTATATTTAAGACTGTAATAAACAGGGCAGCAGGTTGACTATAGAAAAAAAAATACAATATTTCTTTATATATTACTACTTTATACTTCTTGTTTTATGATTGAGATGTAAAGTCCCGTTATTTTATTAACGAACCTAGCCGATCAAGAACTGCGTCAACAAAAAAGCTTGAAAAATATAAATAAAATCAATAATAGTCACTAAACTAAACAACAAAACCCAAAACACCCAACCTGTTAAAAACCGGAAACAAATGCCAACTATTTCCTACAAAACAAAACTTGTCAAATTACCCAACGAGTCTCCACCTCAAATAAAGTCATTGTAGCCAGAGACACTGGCTTATTCTGTTTAGCACAGACAATGGGTCATAGCACAATAGCGAAGTTCACGAACAAAACCGTTCGCGACAGCTAACGCTTTGTGACTGTATGAATTGTCTGTAAGGGACTACCTAGGTGGCTATTGGGTATGTAGGTGTTGGAACCTTATTGGAACGTAACGGGTAACATTCGGTCCTTCCATTACTAGTCAAACTATATCGTCCAACTGGTTTGACCATATGGAATTATGTTTCCTCTTGATCAAACTAGTCTAATGACGACCTCTGTGGCGCGGTGGATGAGCGACACGCAGGTTGCGGGTTCGATTTCTGCTTCGGGACAAACGTGTGTACTACAGATATTTATTCATGTGTACATATATGTATATGTTTACAATGTTGAATAAAAAAATATCTATCTATGTAGTGTATTAAGTATAACAGTTATCTAGTACCCTTAAAACAAGCTCTGCCTAGCTTAGGGCTAGATAATGCTATGAGAATTGTCTAACATTATTATTATTATTATTAAAGATCCGCCCTGTATCAATCTCAATTAAAATATATGTACAGTCAACCTTACGTGTAGTTATTCTTTTATCTCACAACATAGTTTAGTGTTGTTCAGCGTTTCAAATTGATTATTAACAACTTTACAGATGTGACAGAAACTGTCACAAATCAAAAATTATCATACAGAAAACAGAGTGTTACTGTGGTAGGCGTTGAAACTTTATTGGAACGTAACTGTTAATATTGAGGCCGCCACTTGGATTTTGCGGACGATCGCGTTTCGTTAGTAAATTATTGCAGATAACAAAATAAAAATATTAATAATGCTGGATAGGACAATCCATTAAGCATCATCTTATTTATTTTATTTATCTAGCCTTAAGCTAAGCAGAAATGGTGTAATGGGTACTAGATGGAAGACTGATATACATTACATATACGTACATAATACAATACACATAAATATATATTTTTTTTAAAATAAATTAAATTCGAGAACATTTACTTATATGAAATCAAATGTTTCTACGCATAATTATTGTTAAGGTTAAGGAATAAACGACTTCATTTTTTTATTTATAATATGTCGAATTCTACGTCACAAGTATAAATAAAATAGAATAATAATAATAAAATGTATGCACGTACATGAGAATTAAAAAAATTGTCGTGGTCTACGAATAAATAATAACTATTGTAAGACAGGAAATCTAATTCAGCACAAATTCCAAGCAAAAAGTGTCCTTCAAACAAAAATAACGTAATATGCTTTTTATTATTGAGGCTGCAATGCCTGCAATGCCTGTTATGTTATGACATTCCATTCTTTCTTCTTTTATTTACGAAGGGAATCGAACCCGCAAACGTATCAAAAGTTAGCTTATTCGTCGCAAACCTTCGCCTGCAACCCTAACAAGGTCATCAATGTATGAAGCGAGTTTAATTTTCACTGGAATCCGACTCGCATGTGAGTAGTTTAAACGTATACCTATCGTAGAACAAACCAGATTTTCCAATGAGTCCACATCGATAAGTCCTTCACACTTCGAAAAGTTCCACGTATTTGGACTATACTGTGGTGAGTGTACAATGTATAAGTACGTACAGCAGTTGTATTCAGATAGCTGAAGTTCGTCCAACATTGTTAATTCAATTCTGAGTGGGAACTAAGCATGGTTTAGCTGCATCTTGCTGCATCTTGCTAGTAATTTGTTGCAGGATGTAGTTTTGATTAAGACGAGATGCTCTTTGTTTTGTTCTTGAATCCCACAATTTATTGCCTTGACGGCGTTTGACCCCTGTCTGTCCCATCAGATTATGAGTGTGGGGGAATATAGAATACACCTGTGTTGGCGTACAAGCTTGTGTTCTGTAATGTTCTGCGCACAAGGCTAGTCTCCGCTGAGACTGATCACCGTGAGCGAAAATTCGGCTTAGGGGACTTTATATACATTTTCAGCACAGCTCATTTGTCGGATCATATTTGTTTGCCCATCCATTTAATTGGATATGTCAATATGAATATGCCTGCGCAGGCATTCCTTGAAAGGTACCAGTTAATGAAGCAAACAAATTCGCGGAAATTTCTCGGTGAAATTGGACAATACTATGAAAATCCAATTTCGATGACTTCGTAACAATTGTCATGATATTGCATTCTGCATCATTTTCACATATGTTTTTTAAACATGCTGTTGTAATAATATATGTAAAATAATATATGTACTAAAAATACACGTGCCACTGTCTAGATCTGTTTTTTTTCGTAAAGACTAACATGCTGTTGACCGCAGATGGCCATGACAGCGATACCGGACAGAAACTGCGATACCGGCGGGCGCAAAGGTCTATAAACCGACTACAATTTTTATGGTTTTTTATGGATCCTACAGTCAGAACTATACCAAATTACCACACAAAAAGCACCAGCTTGCATATAAAAAAAGAATCATGAATATCGAACCACCCAATCAAAAGTTCTGAGGTAACAGACATAAAAAATACAGTCGAATTGAGAACCTCCTACTTTTTTGAAGTCGGTTAAAAATGAACCACGTCATTTAAAAAGGCAACAACGATAGCCAAGGTTTTGACTCTTTGGAACCCAGGTAACAACCTTTTTTGCGAAATGAGAGCTAGCCAGTTAAGTGCTTTCTAGTGCCGGCAACAGTAATGCCAATTAGCTCTTATAAAGCTGTTATGCTGTTATGAAGGTACAGCTTTTACTTTGCTTTGGAGCTGTATTCTTCGAAAGTACCTATTCTTTGCAAAAACGTTTAGTTTTGCATGCGCTCATGTTTTGTTTCAAGAAATCTATTACTGATGTTGTGGCCGTGTTAGTTTAATTTTTGAGACATGACCAGTGGGCTAGGGATTAAATAAACTCTCGAAACTAGGTCTGAGGATACGGATAAAAAATAATTGAAGTTTTTTTCTTCATATTGTTTTTTATTTCATTGTATCCTCTGTAAATATCTTCAGATAATCACTTTCTTTTTCGGGAATAAGTCGGTACGTTATATACTTATTATATTATATATGATAGGTATTTTTAGTATTTATGCTAGTAGTGTATACATAAATATATATTTATATGTGTATTTATTTTTGTTAATGTTATGATTTATTATTAGCATTCTTCTTTGTTCTGTTTTCTAGCACTACCTACTAAATTGTTGTTGACACTACCCAAAGATAACATAATGCTATCTAGCATTATGTTCGTCTATGTACAATTTTTGTACGATAAAGTATATTCTATCTATCTATGATAAAATACTAATCTTCCTAATAAAAAACCAAGCAAAAAGCTTTCATGATTTTTTTCTAATGTTAAATAATGCAAGAGTTTCTTTAAGAGAACACGAATAAGACGAAAACCACACTAGTTTTGGCAATAAAAAACTTATTCTGTCCTGTTTCTGAATCTTTTGGCTTAGTAACCAAAAGATAGCCCTTTCTGTGGCACCCTGTATGTATAGACTAAAACTGGTAATGTTAGTAATATTTTTGTTTCGTCTTTCATAAATAAATCCTGCAACACTTGATCCGCCTGTTTAGACTAGGGGACAATGCACAAAATACTCTCATGCGAGATGTCAGTGCAGATCTCAGTTTCCCCACTTAGAATTAGAATTAGAATTAGAACCCTTGATACACCGGTTAGAGTCATAATAAACCGATTTTAAGAATACACTGTTTGTCGCGGCGAACTCGTCAGTGGGCGCGACCTAAATTTATGCTATCTTACCTGTCATAATAGACATACAAGCGTGATAGAATGAAATGTACAATGTTACGAATAAATGAAAATTCATTCGTAAAACGGCCGCCTAAAAAATTGGAACAGTCTCTTAGCACAAGGGTTATCATAGAAAAACTTTTGAGTTTATCACTTCAAAATAAATTTAGTTTAACTTTTTAATAACTAAACTAAAAGCTTAGTAGTTACCCTTCCACGTTTGTATGAAAATATGAGCGGCTAGATCAACCTTATGCATATTTCTGACAAAAATACACACTCAAGTTATCCCAGAAGTTTCTAGTTAGAACGAGATCGGTCCTAAACCAGGCGATCCTTATTAGCATTCCTATCGCAGGCGGAACTAATTCTCGGGTCCTCACAGAAATGTATGAGAGGAAGAACTCACAAGGTCGATTTACTTTAGTTTACTGTATGAACCAAAGATTTAAATCGTAGGATAGGCCCTTTCCGTAGTGAGAACGCTCCGTGTTTGTTGCCAAACGAAGATTGCGATCTTACAAACTTGTCTTAGTCATTTGGTATGTGATTGTACAGTAAAAAGGAATAATAACAGTTAGATTTTTTGACAAAAACACTAATTTTATCTACTCAATAGTGTGCGTGCGTTAGCATTATGTAAACGCACGCATTCAAAGAAAATGCCTCAGTTTTTAGGCGTAAAGGGGCGTATCTAACGATTTAAATCTTTGGAATGAACACTTTATGAGATCCTGATCTCAAAAAGTGTTCACATACAATTGATATATACAATTTATTACTAGTAAGATTTTATTGTCCTTACTATATAATATATATATGAATAAATTGCATAAAATTAATGAAAATTAGTATAAGTAGTAAATCAGTTAGTAAGTAAATGTGAATAAATAAGCATACGATATCAGGTAATCTGTCTACAAATCGCACATTTTTTATTGATTTCCTGTATATATTTTGCAACGAAGTAGTTACCAATGATTATTATGGAACAAAATTCGTGTTATTTTAATTAATAGACAGAAATGTTCTTGAACTTTTCCTAACTTTCAAAAAACGATGAGAATTACTCACAATAGTTTTTCTAGGAACGATTTCTACCCAAAACTTTTCTTAGATAGTAAGTTCCTGAGATTTTCCTAGAATTCCGGTAGCCTGAGTACAGACTGAGTACAACCTCACTAATATACGACAATAAAGACCTTCCTTGACCTAAAACTCCTTTATCCCAACTTCTCTCAGTTCTGAACGATGCAAAAGAACCGCCTCGTTGCGAGCTACTGCTGAAAAGAGTTCTACCATTTAGATTCAGAGTTCATTTTTGACTGAGTATCCCGCTTTGCTAGGGTTGTGCTTTTCATTTGTAATATGTCGTCAACTTTACACGGAAGTCTTTCAAGCTATATTTAAGTATATCTGCGATAACTTGTAAATAACCGTCAACAAACATGCACTGGCACATTCAGGCATATTCTTTTGTTTATTTGAAATTTGTAAACGTAAAAATTAAATTTTTATAAAGATCTACAAAATTTTGAAAAAAAATATATTAATTTGACATGAAACTAGGCCTTGTTACTTTAAATTGGCATAGAACCTACATAGAACGCGATAGTTTAAAATTCATTATCATCAACCGCAGCCGGGTTTTACCCACTGCTGGGTATGGGCCTCTCGAAGTTTGTGCCATCCACCACGGTCCTGTGCTAACCACGTCCATTGATGCCCCCCGACGCATACTATTATAAAAAAAATCATTTATTTCAGTTTATAGAAAAGTTACAAATCTTATTTAACTTATTCTATAGTCTATAGCAATAGGTATATACCTTAAAAACTAAGATACATAAAATATAGAAACTTAAATAATAATGGCGTGAACGTGTAGATACTATGTCATCGACCGACCTTGCAACTAGACGTCCGACGTTTCTTTTGCCCATTATTGGTTATACCAGTTAGTTGTTGTAATGCTACACCTATCATCACATCATGGAGCTCTCAGATTTAAAACAATTTTATTAAATTATTCCTTTCTAACAAAAACTTGTACAAGCCGTGTGGTGCCAGCTAAGAATTTTCACCACCCAACTCTTCCCGCGGGTGTCGTAAAAGGCGACTAAGGGATATCTTCTGGGGACATGCAGCAGCTCCTTCTGTAGTACCATAATACCATCGAACTGCGATACCCAACCCGCATGCCCCATGAGGTAAAAGCCAATAAGGCATTTGTCAAGGGGAGGCCTGCGTCCGTCCAGCAGTGGACCTGGGGTGTTGAGGTTTCTAACAAATGCACATAGGTACTTAACTACAAGTAATGAAAGTCAAATAATCTGTCGATGTATTAAAAGTATGTTTTGAACATTTTTTTATACAGATCTGAGAATCGTAGTTGAACCCCTTTAGCTCTGTAACAGCGTTTTATAGCCAGTTGGATACTTCTGAATGACAGTCTTAAAAAAATCCTAAAATAAATATTGAAAACATAAACGTAGTAATTTCTGAGATATACGCTATGCCTATTAATCAAGCGTGTGGATTGAGAGCTCTACTCTAGGGGTTATACTGGTGTTGATATAAGTTTAACAAAATGATAGATCTTCGTTTCATATTTTACAATATTTTAACTAAATCTGTGATTTCTTTCAAGTGGATTTGCAATGATTTGAAAAGTGAGCTCTCAGTCCACACGCCATAATTTGACACTTTCGCAAAAACCGCAAATACTCTTAGGTACTAGCAGACGAAAAGTTAATGTAGGTAGAAGAAAGAATTTTCTTTACATTCCTAATCACTAACTTCTCTGGGACAACCCTTAAGTTTCTTACTCCTAACGAATTTGCCGTTCAATATCCGATACGATCAGGGTTGCCTGTTTTGTTTTCTTTATTCTAGATGAGTGACACTTTCATGGATTAGTTCACCAGTGGAATAGTGAGGGAGGGATATTGTGGGGTTTAAGTTAAGATTAAGCGAGCATTGAAGTTAAATTGATTGGTTTAGCGGTTAGGCTTTATCGTGTTTCGTATACAGGCAAATGAAAAGCGTGAATATTAAAATGACTTATTGCGTTGCGATGGATTTAGAATAGAATAGAATAGAATAAACATTTATTTAGCATACACATAGGGACACACAAAGCAGAGGGAAAGTAAAATACAAAACAAACAAAGTTACACTAAGCACATCAATAAAAGGTCCATAAGAAAGTAAGTTTTATTCTAAAAGTATCTTTGACACGTTCATCTTGAAGCTATGGTCAGGCTGTGATACGTCCCAGGGATATAAAGCTATTTCTTTCTTTTTTATGGACCTATACTTCGTGCGAGTGGAATGCAGCGTAGCAGGGCTACTTACAAGTATAATTCAAATCTCTTCGCCGAAGACAGGACAATCAAGATCAAACTTCACTAAAATGGACAAAATGGCTGAAGTGTAAAGACGTGTATTTCTGATATGAAAATTATTTAACGAAAGACAAGGCAGTATGGCCCTAATATGGCTTTAGCCTAATTTGTCCAAAGAGACAAATTAAAATATAAATAAAAAAAAACATCGAACTTCACTTGGTAAGTTCGTTTGATCATTTAATAATAGGTGAATAAAACTAGTACTATGACTAAACTTAAAAAATAAATAGCTCTACGAGGGTCTTTCCTTAGTGCCCGGCTAAATAGGCCCAGCCTATCCGAGCTAATATGACAGCGCCACCTATTTTATCATATTATTACGTTTAACCATTGATTAATTAAAAAGGGAAGATCCCAGCGCTTACTCAAAAATTGGCATGTGTTACAACTACACATAACTAAACACATACGCTCACAGTTATATTTCCAGTCCTGTGCAAGACAAAGAAAAAGGACGGAAAGGCGTATCTAAGACCGAAGTGAGACCGAGACAACAATTTTTGACGCGAATCACGACCGCCCGTGCCGCCGGTCAGACGGTGACTGAGGTGGGACCTCACAATTTTACACAATATGAGGTTGCCATTTTCGAGAAACCATTACCTCATCTTCCTTTATAAATCAAAGCGACGAAACACAGAAAGTTTTAAAAATCCGTCGTACAGTTTGTGGTATCTATTAAAAGCTATTTCCTAATACCTCTGTAATAGTTTTATCTTATATAGTTTATGAAAAGATGCGAAAATAGAGTTTCGTGGCGAAAAAGCGCAACTTCGTATCTCTGCCTAAGCTTTACAAAATGAGACTATTACAGAGGTATTAATAAATAACTTATAATAGATACCACAAACTGTACGATGGATTTTTAAACTTTCTGTGTTTAACGTAATAATAAGATAAAATAGGTGAGGGCACCACTGTCGCTCGTGTATGCGCCTTAATGCCGCTACCAACCAAGGACAGTCTGGTTTTCACTCTGAACCCCTGGGTGACGTCACATTTAGAATTACACGTCAGTACTTTACAAAAACCAAAGAGCAACAGATTTTTAACCAACGATTTCTACTAAACGTGCGTAAGTTTTTGTAAGCAAGTCTGGCGTATTAACAACTAAAAAGCAAACACTGTATTATGTAAGAATAGTCTAGGAAATCTTATTTGTAACATTAGGATTTAAACTTAATTTAGTAACTTTTTTTGTTTTTTTTTACGAACAAATTTAAGGCTTGTATTATTAGAGCTTGCTCAGTTATCGAGCTATGCTTGAGTGGTGCTTGTGTATAGGTTTAAGAAAAGACAATTTTTCAAACAATTCTTGGGAACTCATGTCAAAATCTACACTCACTCATGTAACCCTCAAGTAACGATGCGTTTTTACCACGTTATTACGTATTATTGAACGGTTACCAAGCATTACTTGGGTAATTTCCTATTTTAGAACGATTTCTTACCTTCAAATCTCTGCCTAGTGATTCTTTGAATTCATCTTTGAAAAGCAGGCACCAAAAGTTTTTTTTCAATAAAGTGCCTCAAAATTTTGAAATCTTTGTGTTTTGTTTCACAATAACCATCAAAACAACAAGAAGACTAAAGGGTTACGTTCTATAACAAAGATTAAATTGAGCAGTGATTCTAAGCTTGAGTAAAACTCACGTAATGACTGCATTAAGTAATGCTTGGGAAAGCTTTCATAATACGGGCCTACGACTTTGATATGTTAAAAAGACGTGTGGCACTCGGGGACTGCCGCGGTAAAGCTATTGCAATGCCATCTAGAGGCGAGTTGCTGAACTAAAGAGACAAACGTCATATTTCAAAAAGTCGTTAAAAGTTCTACTATTCATCGATAGATGGCAAAACTAAAAAGTATCCGCTGTTCCGGTCGGAGTGGGGAGCGTGAGGTTTTTTCGTTACGGAATTTCTGGATTCGGTCCCCGCGCTCAAGGCCCGCGATAGAAGCTATGCAATAGCTTAAAAATAAATAAGAAATAAATGCTATAGAATAGCATCCAACTCAGCATTTTTTTGGTATTTATCTCAACGCTGATCTTCCGCCGAAACCGAATCCAGCCTCCGTTGTCGACTGGCGCAGGGGTGCGCCGCACTTCGAGGAAGTCAATTCAATTCATTTATTCATTTGTGATACACAGGTATTAACATGGATGTTCAGACATAAATTAAAGCACTGTGATCTGCCATTTGGCGTACAAATTTTCATATTACATATTACAAAATCTAACAATGGAGAAAAAGTAATAATAGTAAAGCTTACAGTCGAAGAGGAATAACTATGTAGTACGTACCTATTGTAGTAAGGTATACTTCAACCTCAACAGCCTGCATTGGTCTACTGCTGGACGCAGGCCTCCCCCTAATAAGCAATGTCATAACCACATACCTAATGCCGCAAACCCGCTGCGTGGGTTCACCTATGGCGCATGTGTAATGCCGGTGACCCCCGTGGTGGGCTCTGTGGTACGATGTATGGTGGTTCGGCGATAGAGCAGAGAGAAAAGTGTGAAGGAGTCGAATGTATTAAGGGATTCCTGCTCCTCACAGTCCTGGAAATCTATTAACCTCATCAACCTCAACCTCAACAGCCTGTACTGGTCCACTGCTGGACGCAGGCCTCCCCCTAGTGAGCGCATTATTCGCGTTTATCTCATGGAGGGTAATGCCCTTAATACGCTGGGCATGCTGGTTGGAGATCGCAGTTTGGTGATATAATTTTTCTGTAGGGGGTGCTGCTGCCCGCCCCCGGTGGATACCTCTTATTCACCTCTTACCTCACCTGCGGAAAGAGTTGGGGTGGTGCAAATTCTAAGCCAGCACCACTTAGCTAAGGTATACTTACGATAGCTATAAACATACACAATTACAGTTAATGAGAACAATGTAAACATTATGGGATTTTGCACCCCATAAAATCAATTATAATAATAGCCAATCAATTCACCACATAAGAAAACAATATGTGTATTTTATGTTTGTACAAACCAATTACCATTTTAATTAAATTCTTGTTTTTGTACACTCGCAAACGACTAACGTACCTGGCAGATTTTAAATTTTAAAGCAGTTAAAAAAAGCTTTGTCAGAATTTCAACAAGCGTAAGTTAAAAGTTTATGGAAAAAAGATTTCATATTATATGGTTTATTTTTTAATTAGGTCTTGATAAGCCTGAAGACTAAAGAATTCACGACGACACGTATTTTTTCTTTTGTCAATCAAACAAAAACTACTAATAAAAAAAAACAGACTAATTAGATTTAGATTTTTTTGTCGTCAGGCATATTGGCAGGATAAATTACATCCCGTGAACTGACATAGGCCACTTGAAAAGAAGTGTAAAGTCGCAGGTATAGCTAGTAGCTTATGTTTATGAATGAAAAATTCTTAAGCGCCTACCTATGCTTTAAAATTAATCAAGGGATTTAGTCCGATGCTTTATATCCAAGAATATACCAAGGATTCTTAAATATTTTTGACCAATAACGTATATACAAAGTAGATTGGGTTAGTATCATCTCTTCTTAAAAAGCAACTGGTCCAAATATAAACTGGTCGTTGGTCGTTGGTCGTAGACCAACTGACAAGCTCAGTTGGTCTAATTAGCAAGTGTTAGACCACTGGTCTAGACAGCAACTGGTCTAAGTACAAACTGGTCAAAAGGTTAGTTGGTCTAATTAGCTAATAGTCTAAACAGCAGTTGGTCTAAGTACAGACTGGTCTAAGGGTGGCAAAAAAGGCCGTCGTTTCCACGGGCTAAAGCACAATTGGTCTTATTAGCAAGCGGTCTTAAATGAACAAGGTCAACTGGTCATAAGGTTCTATCAAAAATATAATTTTTGAGACAATTTTTATTACGAACCGATTGCCGATTGGCTCCGTTTGTTAAAGAACATAATTTTCACTTGTTCGGAGACCCATTTAAATTTTTAACATTGTTATATTTTATAATTTGTTGTTATGACATTTGCAGTGTTAGTGATTTATATAAAGTTTTGTCTTGAAAATCAAACAGGAAAAATAACCTTTAGTTATTTTACTGTATTTTTATTATTTGAGGTCATGGCTGCAAAAAAAATACACATTCGATTGACCACAATAAAGCTCAGTGATCTTCATCACATTTAACTCAATGGAAATCCGGCTGCGAATGATGTCCATCGCTGGTGCATCAGTAATCAGCTTAACTCGGCTCAGATGAAAAAGGGTAATGGACTGTAAAAACGTATCGACTGAATTTTCAGAGCGATTGGCTGAAAGCTGTCAACCTTTACTGCTTTTAGTTGTTGGCATTTTGTTTAAATATTTACTAAATTTTTTTTTTCATTGTGTTTATAATCTGGTTAGCTTTCGGCTTATCATTGTTTATTTTGATCATTCAAACATCATTCGCGATCCATCCAAAATGAAAATAAAAATGAACATAATCTAACGCCCTTTTATTATTGAAAAAAAAAGGTAAAATTTAGGTAGTTGGTACCTACTATCCCAGCTTCGCAAGACAACGAAAGTTTAATGATAAAGGTGAGAAGGCGAAGATTCCCCAAACTTTTTTGTTCAGACATTTTTAGCACACGTAGGACCTGCTAATCTCTTCTAAACTAAACCAATTAAAACTTACATTACGAACGACCTGAACATTCCTTAAATATCGGTAAAATGTCGCAGCCAACTAAAATAACCCCCAATCAGATAAAAACAAATTGACACATCTAAATCTCTATTGAAAAGTTTGTAACAATGGAACTTTTTACATAAATCGCTAAGATCGAAGGAAAACTTGAGAAATGTGACAAGCATTTCACAAGGTAAACTGGAGCACTGCGGGCTAAGTGCGAGAGGAAATAATGATTTACTATCACAGGAATTTCATATCATTTCTCGACCACAAAGAAAGAAAAAATTAAATGTATCCAAGAGGCAAAATATGAATGAAAGCTTGTTGACGGCGAAAAAAAGTGTGTGTACAAGAGCCCTAAGACGATGAACGAATGGACGAATTTTAATTAAATCAGTTTTTATGATTCCAGCGACGTATATTCAAGACTAATTTAAAGGTGCAAATCCGCTGCAAAAATTGGCTGTTCAAATATCTATTGTCATCTTCATAGTTTCCGTTTGTGATTGTTGCTGCATTTGACACGTGTTTGGGTATTTAGTTATTTATCGTGTCTCTTGCTATGAATGATATTTGGGTTGATAGCAAAAAGTTTAACAACATTTATTTGTAACGAGAACAAATAGAAAAGAATGTAGGTTGATAACAAAAATTTTAACAACGTTTCTTTGTAGGTAACAATAGCAATAAAATAAAATAAAAAAAACGTAAAAAGACTCTCGAATTCGTTTTACACGTGCCAGCGTACGTTCGGAATGCATCCCTCCAGTTGGTTAGTGGCCATGGTTTTTTTGTAGAGACTTTCTACAAATAAAAATGTATCATTCATGATATTATTGTCATAGAAATTGTCATGTAAAGTGATTAGTTTAGCAGCATAGAGGCTCTAGGATCGTCTGGCAATATATGTGATGGATCAACCCCTCGGGTGCGTCTCCGAACAACGTATAGGTATGCAAACTAACTTTAAAAGAAAATAAGCTTCTACGAAAGCTTATATTGCAAAAAAAAATTTCCAATCTCGCTCCCGCTACATTCAGAAAATGCCCCTATAGGGTTGAATTGATAATACTACACGGTTAATTTTTTTTAACAAAGGTACAATCTCACATAATTTCAGCAGCAGTTTCATGGTCAGGTCTCTGGCTATGCAAAACCTATTACAAACAACAGCCTCCACAGCATATTTTTGATATGTAATCGCCGTTGTATGAACTTTTCTAGATATTGTGGTTATAGGGGTTTTGTATTGTGATTAGTTTTATTTCAATAAAATATAAAATCTCCAATCCGGCAATGTGAAAACGCCGCAACTAGTCGAGAGGCGACAAATTCCCGTAATTGTCACCAACGGCAGCTAATTAGGAGTTATAGCCGTGCAGTTCGCAAACAACGCCGCTAATTTATTAGAGTTTCAACGATTGCTACTTTGTACCTACTTAGCTAGCAGATGGATTAATAGTCAGTAGTTTGGTAATCGTGTGAGAAGAACAGGATATAAAATTTATAACGGAAAAAAACATAAGTTATCGCATTCACTGGCAAACTTATAACGGCGCGATACGTCACGTTACGTCGTCATAAACTTTTGTTAAAGAAATATATGGAGGTTTCTCCAAAAATTCCCAATTCACCTCGTCAGCCTATATTAGTCCACTGCTGGACGCAGGCTTTCCCCTGATAAGCGCCTTAGTGGTTCTTATCTTATGGGAGGTAGTGCCCATAATCCCTACGCGGGCATGCAGGTTGGGATCACAGTATGATGGTAGAATTGTTGCTGCTGCCCGCTCTCGGTAGATATCTCTTAATCACCTCTTACGACACCCGTTAGAAGTTGGGGTGGTGCAAATTCTAACACAAACAACAAAATCCAAGTATATCAAAAACCTAAAAATCTCGGGCTATTATTTCATTTATAGGTAGAAAATCAGTGTCTCAAAACACGAATAACATTTTCATATCCAAGACATTCTTGCTAAGTCTTCTAAAATAAACGTACCAAAGCAATGGAATACTTTAGTAACATAACAAGCTGATGAACAGAAAACGTCTTCGAGTATAAAAGAACATCGGTACGCTCAACTCCAAACTCAAACCATTCTATCAACTTCTTATTACCTACACTCATTTTTCATATTACAGCGTTTCCCGCAAGCCCGCCCGGCGCCGGTCTAAGTGGCCTTTTGGCTTTTTAACCATCTTCTGCACTTTTCGCTGATATTTTATAGAGAACTCTTAACACATATTTTATACATTTTATACATTTATGTCTAAAGGATGTGACATGTTGAGTCCATCTTACTAAGAATGAAGAAGAATAGTATTATTGTTCATTCATAATTTATAATGCATGTATTCTTGAATCTGGTAGTGTACAGTCCGTACATAAGACTTATTTTAGATCCCTGAATTCTGCCGTAGGCGTACAAACATTATCATTAAACATTCAAAAATATTATGTCAATTAATAAAATGTAGGTACCTATTCAAAAGCGAGCAATTATATTATAATATTATATATTTAATACTTATAAATTTTCAATCAATTTATGGAAAATTATGAAACTTAATTATAGATATTATACTTAATTAATTAATCCACGAAGGAAATGAATATGTCAAAAAGAGAAAATTAATTTGGTTTATTTATAAAAACAATGTCAAATAATAATGCGGTTATTAAATTACATAATTTGGATGAAAATTGTTCTAATTAAGAAATGAAAATTAAGAAACGATTATTTCATGGCAAATTCAAGTGACATAGTTAATTTAATATACATTTCATTCGGTTCTCGATCAGTATTCTGTGAAGACATCAATTGACAGTTGTGTTATTATTTTTATTATATTCTCCAATTCTGATTGCCCGAGATTATAGGTATTTGGTTATCTCGATAATCGATACAGGCTCGACCTAGTGTAAGATCGATCGATAATAACATAATCTCCAAGCCCTCAGCAATGACTTTTTACTTTATCAGTTTAATAGGCCATTGTGTAATAATAAAATGTTAACTCTACAAATCATAATCTATTAAGTGCCTCACATACGCTGTAATGTGATTGTTTTTGCTGTGAATAAATATTTTTTATTTGTACACTGACATCCATATTCTAAGTTGTTTCCTTCAAATTTCCTCGACTTGACACGACCAAACCACAAACAAATTCACCACTCCAACAAATTGGTATTCTTGTTGAAAAAAACGTCCTTCACTTGATTTTTTTCGGCTTACCTCAGATCAAGGTAAGGTGGTAACTGCATAGGTAAGGTATCTCATACCCAACCTTGAAACTCCGTCAAGACTCAAGACGATAAACGATTGTCAGTATCAAAATTTGACGGGACAATCTGACATTTCATTACTGTTGGCCAACATAAAAAGAATTGAGAACCTCCTCCTTTTTTGAAGTCGATTAAAAAGCGATAAATTATTCGCGAAACAATGACGTCACAACGTTCCTCATCTTGAATGACGTGTACTTTAGTTTATTATGTCTAAGAATACAGATTTCAAGGTAACTCTCGAGAAAATCTCCAAACCTCCTCAATCGAGCTCGATCGGAGGAATATTTTAAGGGAACGACTATGAATATGGGTGTGAATGTGTACGGGCATACTGCTTACAACAAAGTTTGGGTTAGCTTTTTTTACATGGAAAAGTAATTTAGGCTTCTCACTTGAAGCGCTGTTATAAACAAAAGAAAACATACGTGTAAAATATCTTCTAATAGTCTTACTGAATGAATGCCTCATTATAATTTTTCTTTCGATTTTTTTGGACATTTAGCCACACTATTGTTTGTGCTAAACTAAATTATCTAGTCATTTCTTTAAAGGTGAAGTTGTACCTCAATGCTAATAGCTTTACTGGGCTACGAAAACGACAGCCGCCGCGGTTTTTTCAATTATTTCCGCTAAATGTACGTCTTCTAGTTAAGCGACTGATTTAATTTGTGACTAATAAATCTAATAATACAAATATGTTTATCTTAGAGTTCCACGCAATCATTTCATCATGCATGTCCTTGTGCAAACTTTTCCGTCTAAACCTTAAAAGTTTGGAACAGAGAAAACAAGGATCAAGTCTAAATTAAATGCCTAATTTTTTTAAGATGACAAATCACCTAAGATAAATTTACTAATATTTTAAATTCAGATGTTCCTATGTTCGTAAGCTCTTCATACTAAAACTATCAAACGGTTCTAGTTGAAATTTTACATAGATAATGTAGCTCTAGACTTTGAATAGCATATTATTGGCTACTTTTTATCCCGGGAAACACGTGAGAAGCTGGGGGTAAAGCTAGTTGACCAAAGCAAAAATCTTATTTTAGCACTTTCCTCTACACATCACCAAGGAGATTCAGAGTTACCTACAGAGATATGTCTTATTTTATTAGCCTGACATTTGAAACAAATAACCTTGTAAATAACGCTTCAAGTCGATACACCAGATAGCAGATCGTATCTGAAATTGCCGGGAAGATTTACAGCCTATTGTTTCGGCCGTATTTTGATTTGTTTCTATGTCGTAAATTCATGAATGGGCAAATTTGCCTGAGTATGGAACAAGGGTACCGATGAGTGGGAAGTAGGATGTAAGATAAGAAGGTAGTTTAGGTTCGAATATCAAAGCAAATCTAGTGGTCCGGTTAGGCACTTCGGTGGTGTTACATGCCCCACTGTCGACAATCCTAACTTCAGAAAATTACTGAATTTTGCTTGTTTTCTTGTGAAACAGGAAACAGCATCAATCCGGATTTTACTAAAACTTTTATTTAAAGCAATTCCTATTTATAGCCTTTTTGATGGATTTCCTGTGGTGTGATTTCCTGTGATTAGCTGTGTTGTGCTGGCTTAGAATTTGCACCACCCCATCTCTTCCCGTGGGTGTCGTAAGAAGCGACTAAGGGATATCCACCCTGGGGCGGGCAGTAGCGCCCCCTGGAAAACAGTTCTACCACCAAACTGCGATCGCAAAACCGCATGCCCATCGTGGGGATTATGGGTATTACCCTCCATGAGATAATCGCCACTAAGGCGCTTATCAGGGGGAAGCCTGCGTCCAACAATGAACCAATACAGGCTGTTGAGGTTGAGGTTCATGAGGTTGATAGATTTCCAGGACTGTGAGGAGCAGGAATCCCTTAAAATCTCAGTGTTTTCTAAAACGATATACCCTTTTCCTCGCCTGTACATACATGGACTTGACCAATAGCGTTTTTGCTAAATTTCATAGTTAGACAAACAGAAAATCTGTCTAAACGTGTGGTACCTGGTAGTTGGCAAATTTCTTTCTTAGGTTGGTACCCAATCGTGTTACCAGCTCGAAAGCTAATTTCCCATTGCGCTTGCGCGCAGCCGCCGATTCAAGTCAGTTGGTTGAATGGACGCAGTAATTTTTGTTTCATTTCATTTTGTTTCTGCCTTGTCCCATTTTAGCGATAGTTTTTAAATTATATAGTAATCGCTGTGTTTGTGTTATTTTTCCTTGTGAGGTTTTTTGTTTGTATTAATTATCCTATCTGTATTATATGTTGTCTATGGTATGTAGCTGTACCTATATTGTATTGTCGTCACTCATAGGGACCCTAACTGAAAACCAGCGCAGTATAGGGCAAATGCTTTATACTGCAAAATGCTGAGCTAGGGTCCCTTTTTATCCAATGTACCTATTGTTAGATTTAATTATTCGTTTTATATGACCTGTTAATTTATGTATTGTACCACTATTTTTGTCATGTAACTATTGGGTAAAATAAACAAATTTTTATCTTTTTTATCTTATCTTTTTTAAACCTTTCACCAATATCAAAATTGACGATATGCCAATTCGACAAATATCAGACTTCACCTTCAACCCTCAAAATGACAAAAAAAGGAAAGCCGACTAATTTGTTATTAAAAAGGAAACCGCACGTGTAAATAGAGCACAACATACAAGTTGGTCTACATAAGCACTTAAAAAGCTTACGCATGGAAAACCTGATATAAAATCTGAAATAAAAATAAGAATGGGTGCAACTGGGTGCATTTTAACTGAACTCAGGTAGATAGTGTCAGTGACAATCGCGCCGCCCCGAGCGCTCACAAGTGTAGCCAAAATTATACACATCGGTATGAAAATAGCGAATTGAGGTGAAAATTTTGTGTGAAATTCGCAGCGATAACGCTCGATTGTCCGCGTTGTCGACTGGGAGTACTATTATGTTTTTGTGCTGTTGTTCTTTTGCAATGAAGTGTACATACCTGGGGTATTGTTTAAGTGAATGGGCTGAGTAAATTGATCGGCAGTGTATTTGAGAATAAAAGGGGAAAAGAAAGAGTTTCATAGTTTCAATGCCTTTTGTTCGCGGCACTGTTCTGATTTCCATTACGGATGCAATATTCACGTTCAAATGGAAGGAGAGATAGAAATGTATAATCGAAGGCTTTAAGGTACCCACCCGTATTTTATTGGCTTTGACTCTTCTAAATAAATAATTTAGGCAATATATTAAATACTTAAAAGATTCAGGCGTTTCTTTGCGGAAATGGTTTTTCGCGGATTTGTTACTGCAATGAATATTATAATCTGCTCGCTGCTTCGCATGCTTATCCCACAGGAACTGATTTATGTTATAGTTATTCCAGGCCTAGGACTACCTGTATGCAAAATTTCAGCCCGATCCGTTCAGTAGTTTTTGAGTGAAAGAGCAACAAACGTATATACATGGATAATAATAGGATATTTCAAATGAAATTTCAATGTCTTAACCAAAACGTTAACTTAATTAATTTTTCAGCAAGGACTTATTTCATTTATTGAAATTCATTATAAAATTTCCTATAAAAAGCATCGCCTGTTATAATATCCTGGTCAACAAGCAGTTTCAGATGAGCATTACGCTAGAGACGAACATTATTGACAGCGCGGAGTCCATTATCTGGCCTGAGTCCTTCCATTTGAAATATGATCACGATAATGTTTTTTATCAGCGATCTCAACTTTATTGGACAGATTAAATGCTTTGAAAGACAGAAATGTTCGGATCTTGGAGCTTAGAAGTTTTAATAAACGGATTAACTTGGATAGCCCTTAGTCGATTCAGCGATTCTGATTGTCTTTTGAAAAGCTTTCGAGTGGAAAATGCAATGTTTGACCTCTTAGAGATTAAATTAACTCAAAGGTAGCAGTATTCCTCGTGTTTGCAATTACCTCAAAGTTGAAACCAGCACTAATTACCGGGTGAAATTAAATAAAATGTCACCCTCTGGTTTCTTTGAAAAGATTCAAAAGGATGCCTTGAAGTTATAATGAACCAGCGCGTCATTGCTCTATCTCATAGTGGGGACTCGACTTGTTTTTCTACGTTAGAGATTTTTACTCTATTTTTTATAAAACTTGTGAATGCTTGAATAGGAAATGTTGACCTAGTGACGGTTATTGGACGGAATCTAAAGAAAATGGGTTTCTATTTATCGATTCTCGAAAATTCGTTATGAGTCCAGAAGACTAGATAGTATTTACTAGATCTCTTAATACATAATACTCTGGTCATCAGAGATGCTTTTAATGAAATTACTAGCGGGTAAGGTAGAATACATGTATGAATATTTAAAATATTCATTTAGTTACCTTATGTAAGAACTTGAGCAGGCCATAAAAAACAACCCGTTTAATTAACTTTGCCGTACTAGATCCTGTTCAAAAGGTTTTTATTGCCATTGTGCGAACTCAATATCTGTCCGTTTACTGCCGAAACCGTATTTTATTCGATTGACAGTTACCTTAAGTAGTTTGCAGAGATGTTCAACTTTATTTCTATATACAGATAGTTCAAACTTGCATGGACAAGACTTAAATGACTTAAAAGACTTATAATGCTTTTTCTGTAGGATTGCATGTTGTCGAATCCGGCAACATTATTATCTAGGTATGGTTTATCCATTTTTAATGAAGCATGTTAGTAAACAAAATACGACACAAATAACAAAATCTCACTTGCTTGGCGTCGAGTTTCAGATATAATTGTAAGCAATTTTTATTGAAGGGAGGATCTAAGTAATGTAAATTGCGTATGAAAGGATGCGCCAACAAAGTGAATTTTAAGTAAGTTAGGTTAAGTGGCGGTTTGTTTACGTTTATGCTTCATTCAAAATGGAC
Organism: Eupithecia tripunctaria; assembly: GCA_955876795.1. Lineage (NCBI taxonomy): Eukaryota > Metazoa > Arthropoda > Insecta > Lepidoptera > Geometridae > Eupithecia > Eupithecia tripunctaria. Next base: position 4,280,172 of record OY041604.1, read on the forward strand.
ACGGTATAGAATCATGTCGACGACATTGCCCGCCGACTTATAGCGACATGTCCGCGACAAATGTCAGCGGCACATACTTATACACTAAAATCAGACGTCTCAGTGGCTCAGCGGGTGAAGGTCCGCCTGTGAAGGAGGAGGTCGCGGGTTTGTAATACTTGTACGACGAGATGTGTTGTCCTATACATATGAAGGCAACAACATGTCTCTGGCCAAGCGGCAGCGTTGGTGTCTATATCGCCGCCATCGCAGAACCAGCCCGTTTGTAAAATGGCTAGGCCAATTCAATTAATTGTCTATGCCGATTGTTGAAATACCTACGTTCAACAATATCGCTGAACATCACCTTCGTCGAATGTTATCAAGTAATTCCAACAAGCGTTTCAAGACCTTACTTCATAGGATCATTTCTATAGTAGCTATTCCTCAGAATTCCACAATATGTGAGACCAGCTCAAACCACGATGAGGAAACGTGGCGCGGCGCCCTGAGCGTGAGATCGGCGGAGGTAGTCTACTTTTCCTATAATATAATCTCATTCTATTATTTCCTATCCTAACCTAACTCTCCTGATCCTTATCACTTAGGTATATTCTCGTAGTAGGTTTTTTATTAAAGTAAAATGTTTCCCAAATTTTTTATTAGAAAAAAAACAAAAGAAAAAAAAACGATTGTGGCAAATTAATGCTAACAACTAGCGAGTCCAAAAAAAAAAGCGTTTGTTTTGCTTGGCCTAGTTGTTCTACTAGGTACCGGGCTGATTCTACCATCAGGCCGCGATATATAGGCTCCTTTTGTTATTCTGGTTAAAAACTCCATTTCCACAAACATCCAAAGAGTTTTACTATTAATTCTATCGTATTTCTCTTGAAGATCGCTCTAAGGCCGTCCATTGTGCTCTTTTCCGGTATTTTCATATTTTATTGATGCGCAATTAAGTACATTATTGTAGTTAGACGAATTCATTGCGAATGTAAGCAGGTAAATTAGGTTCGTAGATAACCCGCTTACATCTGTAATAAATGTATAGAATGATCCATAAAACACTTAAAGAAGTCACTCGAATAAGGCTACGAATTAAATGGAATAAAACAAGGGATCTCGTACTAATTAGGATGCGAGAACATGGGTTAAAAATTAAATAGAAGGGCAGAATTTGTTCACACATTAAATACTTTATCATTTGAAGGAGGTGCCATTATAATTTAGCTGGGAAAATAAGTAATTATTATCTAATTGATTTCATTATGTACTTCATTTAGTTGACTTACCTTTTAATGTGTTCATATAATTAATAGGTAAGGAATTTTGTTCAATTCTTAGTTACCTTTGTTCAAAAGGTTTGGAGTATGTTTTGTATCGAAGGTCGTTTTTTTTTCAATTACTGGTTATACATACAGGGTGCTATGGAAAGGTTGTAATAAGCCGAAAGGGGGTGATTCTGGATCCTAAGTGGATCAACTTGTATAACGAATAATATTTTTCTGCAAAGAATTTGGTTTTATCAGACACAAGTCATTTTTTATTTGTGTTAGAGTCTTCTCTCTAAATATATAATTTGCATTGTTATTTTATGAACCTATATATAATGTACCTAATTTAAATAATAAAATAAATAAATTAATAAATAGTGCTGGACAACTCTCACAGCATTATCTAGCCCCAAGCTAAGCAGAGCTTGTATTATGGGTACTAGATAACTGATATATAAAATACAATACACTACATGGATATACATTTTTAATTATATATAGAAAACATCCAGAACGCCCTGAACATATATCTGCAGATCGTACACACATTTGTCCCGAGGCGGGAATCGAACCCACAACCTCCTGCGTCGCAGACCTTCGCCCACCGCGCCACAGACGTCAATTTGACTTGTCACTATTGTTTAATATGAAATGCTTAATTGAAATTGAATAACTAATTTTATTATAGTTTTGAAATCGTTTATTAAAAATCTAAAACATTTATTGGACCAAACAAAGTTTAAATGAAACATTGATTTAATACTATTTACTTTTAACGCTCGGGAGATCGCTCTTATTAACGGTAATAGGGCTACACCCAGAAGGTATATTTTTGGGAAATGCTGCTTTGTGCCTTGAAAATTAAACCCCGATTGAGGATAACGTGGTTTCTACAGTGTAGCAATGAGGGCTAAAATTCCCGCAAAATAATTATCCATGTCATCATTAAAATCATCATCATCAGCCTTTGTTAGTCCACTGCTCGACATAGGCCTCCTTATGAGTGCCACAGCGCCCTGTCTTCGACTTATCGCATCCAGCATCTGCCTCATTTATCAGTAGATAGATATATTAGAAACTAGCTACGCCCCGCGGCTATGCATGAACTGATTAAGGCGCATACCCGAGCCAATATGACTGCGATATCTATTTTATCATATTTTTACGTTTATCATAGGAATTTTTAAAAATCCTACTTTCAGTTTGTGGTATCTATTATAAGCTATTTTTTAATACCTCTGTAATTATTTTATCTCATATAGTTTAGAAGGAGATGCGAAAATAGAGTTTAGTGGCCAAAAAGTGCTATTTCGTATCTCTACCTAAACTTTACAAAATGAAACAGAGGCTTATAAATAACTTATAATAGATACCACAAACTGAACGTAGGATTTTTAAAAATTCCTGCGTCTTACGTAATAATAAGATAAAATAATTGGGGGCGCCACTTTCACTGGTGTATGGGCCTTAATGGGATAATATGTAGCCTTTGTATTATTCCAGGCCTAGAACGGATCGGTCTGAAATTTTGCATATAAGTAAGTATGCAAAATTTCAGGCTGATCCGTTCAGTAGTTTCTGTGTGAAAGAGCAACAAACATACGTAGGTCTAAATACTAGGTTTGAAAGCTCTTTCGGAATCAAACCCACGGGAACTGATTAATGGGATAAAAAGTACCCTTTGTGTTATTCCAAGCCTAGAACTTCCTGTATGCAAAATTTCAGCCCGATTTATTCAGTAGTTTTTGCGTGAAAGAGCAACAAACATATACATACATGTTTACAAACATTCGCGTTTATAATGTCAGTGCTGATAAACACAAATTTACAAAACAAAGACATAAATTACAATAAGCTTCTGCCTGGATAACGTAGTACCTTCTCTACTTATACCTTCTGCCTGGATAACGTTTTGTGCGCTGAATAAAACCTCTTTCATTTGTTTCAGGTGTCGAAAAGGACGGGATGATGACATTATGAATGCAAAAGAACTCTTTACTGAGAAACTTTTTGCAAAACTTTAGTCGATTGGTGAAGTGAACAGTGAGGAACTCTTGACTGGTGAAGTGTTGTGAAATGTATGAAATAGGTTGTGATTAGGGATAAAGGGCAGAATGGGGACGGTAAATTTTCGTGTGGTTCACGTGTTTGGATTGCTAGTGCTGGGATGGATCGCAGGTAAATTTTGATTAACTTTTTATTTCATAATTAGTTTCTGCCCGCGGTTTCGCATTGTGTTGTTTCCATGGAAACGTTTTAAGGCAATTTATATCTTACTGATTTCTGCCATAAAAAGTAGCCTATGTTTGATTCAAGCAGTACATGGCCAGATCCTATACTTCCTCAATCATAAAAGCCTATATTGGTCAATTGCTGAACACAGGCCTCCCCCTGATAAGCGCTTTATGGACTCTTTAATTTAATTTTTTTAGCTTTTTATTTTAAGGCTCTCGTTTGGGCGTGCTATTTTTCGCAATGACATCCTACTGAGGGTCTAGACAATGTAACAATCGATGTCGAAAGCGATAGTAGAAAAGTCCAAAAACGAATGAGTTTGACATATGCCTTAGATAATGTCACATAGTCTCGAATTTTTCCCTATGAATCTTTCAATTGTTTTCGATTGACTTCATAGCAAAGAGAATACAATAACTTCGCTTCATAGCGAATGGCGGTTGGCTGCTGGTTCTTCGAACAAAAACTTCGCTTGCTCTCGCTTGGTTGGTCTGTAGGTACCGGGAAATATATGCTATCACATACAATATATTAGATTAAATTTGTATGCAGAGATACGTGTGAAACAAAACGTCGCATCAAACGTTCGGAGGACAATAAAAAATCATCTGAGGGAAGCATCGATCAAAAATTTCGCGGCCTCGGCGAAATTTTGGATCCATGGAGGGAAGTGAACATGAACGGTATTTTGGTGATTTACCATAGTTCCGGATCCCAGTACTAAATATAGTACAGCGTGGTACTTAAACATTAGTTTGCATAGTGCCTAAGTACCAGGAAAGCAAAAGCTGATTGGAGATACAGAGAAATGATTTACTGATAAAATCTACAAACTTCCTTCTTGTTTATGCTAACCTAGTAGTTCGTAAATGTTATGTAAAATATTGTACTATTGTAACGGACCCGGGCCTATGTGCTTGTAGGAACACCAGATTAAATTTGTTAATAGCATTGACAACTTGTCTATTTGTTGAGAGCTTATATCAGTGACCTTATTTAATTTATAGACACGTACAGTTTATGGATCGATACCGTGTAGAGCAATGAGTTTTAGGTAGTGAGGTCCAGTTCATACCCTTGTGGAAGCATCCAGTCAGTTAAGCCGGGCCTCAGGTAGATTAATGGCCTGTGGTCTGGTTATAAGACCTATTGATTGGTTCTAAATTCGTTCAAATGCCTGTGTCTTCCAGCTTTTCGGGCATTGCCGGAGGCAGCTTTACATCAATATGATGTGTATGTGGATTTATATTTTTAGTTATGAGGGGGCCCCCAGCTGCTTACAATACGCACCTCAACGTGGGCTACGCATGTGTTACATTCTATTAGAAATAGACCAAATCAATTTCAGTATAGGTAATGCTCATAATGGTAATAATTATTCAAACATGTATCGATCCATCTCTGTAACTTAAAACTCAGAATGACTTATTTTTCCTTTATAGTGATCTGTTCTATGATTAAGACTTTAATTAAGTAGCTTAAGCTTTATGAAATCTCTAACTTGTAGGGCAAAGTATTATGAAATGTAAACAACTGACTGACAGAAATTTAGTATTGTTTAATACATATAACACACACACAAATACAGTAAATGGGCAGTAAAATAGACAGAACTTAATCCTAGGATGCACAAGGAAACATACAATAAACGACTAAACAATTATAAGTTTTGATTGATTCTGCCACCCTGGTGCTGTAACTTAGAGCTTTGTTACGTGGCTGTGTAAGCACGAAACCAAGGTTTTGAGTTAATACGCGACCCATACTGTCTTATTAACATTGCCTCCAAGGCTATTGAAAGCTGAAGGCTTGCACTAACCTTGTACCCAGAATCAATCAGAGAACAGTTTTGTAAATTGCGAAACACAGTCGCTCTAAGAACTCAGTAGAGTTTTACGGGGAAATGGCCTCAAAAATGGGCGGGATTTCTCTGTGGAGAGCACAATAATTAACAGTAAATAATACGATTGATTTCAGTAACAGTGAGTTCTGATTATGTTATCCAAATGGGCCTCTCGGACTCTCAATATTCTATTTAAAGAGCCACCAATATCAATCGTATGAATACAACAATTATACATTAAACTTAGCTTTTATACTCGAAACAGGAACACACGTTCACCACAGATTCTAACTCTAATTTTAAAAGTACTTCTTTAACCAAACTAAAAGGTAACAATGGCGCTCAGCCATTGTGACCTTTGTATCTCGCTAAAATATTGTGCCGACTATCCCGAGCGCCTTGCTGCGAGCCTATTTACGTTTCCCCTGCTACCTTCCCTTCGGCGTGGACGCATGTTAGAAATTCCAAGAAACACGCTATCGTGCCGCGTCTCTATTGGTTCGCCATCAGCTTTCGGGACCTTATGGGGGCGTAATTGTCACTCCCTTTTCGAATGATTCGACGTCTGTTCGCGAGATGTCGTTACACGTCGCAAAGTCCGTCTCTCTTAAAATAATGAAAATAAAAGAAACATTAGTTTTAACTTATAACAACATAGAGAGTCATTACCATTGTCTTTTTGTGACAATTAACCTTCAATATCGCCAATTGTATGGCATGTTAATTCAGTAATACAGATGAGAGATCTTAATTAGTTTATTCATTTTCGCTGTGACGTCTCCAACGAGAATGAATAATGATACATGCATTTCTGATCAGGCCTTAATACTAGGCATTCCATATAAATTACCATTCATTAAAACTAAAACTTTAATAGCAACAATACTTATCGTTGACCATGTGCGACGCTTAGAAACCTCGACGCACCGAGTTAAAAGAAAACAAAGCAATAAAAAATATACTTTATTGCTTTGCGCTTAAGTGTATTTGAATAGCCATGGTTCCACTTTTGTCTAAAACTGCACGTGTGGAGACCGAATTCCTTCTTATTCAACAAAAAAGCCTATTTAGAATCGATATTTTGCTGGGAGAGTTTATTGTTTTGAAGTGTTGCCTATTTTTTTATGGCTACGTTTATCCATCGGTGTGAGATGAATTTTAATGACTTGCAGACGTAGAAACCGCTTTAAAAACAAAAAAAAATCGTTGCCTTTTAAAATTTTGTTTATGGGTTATGAAGATAAGTCAAGGGTCACTAGCGTACCACTACACTATGACAGCACTGTTTTAGTCGAAGAGTTTCGTCCAACCCTACCACTAAGGGGGGCTTGGTGGTAGGCTGGATCCATAGCGGCAAGTATGCTTGAAATTGACAGAGATTACTTCTATAGAAGTCAACAAAGATTAAAAATAATGAATTACCTTTTTTTGTTACATAAAATAGCCAAAAACACTTCCTAAACAGATAAAGTTTCCGCGGAAAACAATCACTTAGTTGAGAAGTCAAAGCTAGAGAACCTTAATTAAGAAATAAAAACTCAATTTCTCCATAATTTAACTCGTTTCTTAGGGGAAGTAAAAAAGGCTTTTAACTGATTAACTTTTCAATGTTCTGGAGCAAATCCAGAGGATAAATCATGGAATAACACAATTACGACTTAATGTTTGATTAAATCTGACTTTCGCTGCGGATATTTATGTCGGACGTCACTAATTAGGAGTTATGATCATTTAAAATTTAGATATTTACTAACATACTTATCTTCAAATTTAAAAATATTAAATTTATATCAAACTGTCCGATGAATCATGCTGTGTTCACATGTTTAGGGATACAGTCTAGTTTTTTTAATATTGTGTTTTTTGAATGCATATTTCTTGATTGTATTCTGTTTTGTGTGCCAAATCAATAAATAAACATGGTAAATTGTACTCAGAAATGAGTAGATCTGCATATCTCGCCACATTACTGGCATGTACGAGTATATCAATATCTCTCTCAATATCATTGCCGTGTGGTGCCGGCATAGAATTTGCACCAACCCAACTCTTCCCGCGGGTATCGTAAGATGCGACTAAGGGATATCTACCGGCGGCGGGCAGCAGCGCCTCTTGCATAACGATTCTACTACCAAACTGCGATCCCCAACCCTCATGGAATGTTTCCTTTCAGTAAAATGAGCTAACTAAAGGATTTAAGGTAGTTTCCCTCCAGGGCCCATAGATTTTTTCCACCCTGTATACTGTACTGTTGGTATTTAATAAATAAATAAATAAATAACAGCCAGTAAGGTGATGGTGGAGTATTTTTTGGACTTACTCAAGTTGTGCTTGGTATTCGTTCAATAATGCGTAACAACGTGGAAAAATCACATCGTTACTTGAGGTTTACATGAGTGAGTGTAGATTTTGACATTAGTTCCCAAGCATTGTTTTATTATAATAATTGGTAGTCTTTACTCAAAACTATAAAATCACTCAAGCATAGGTCAATGACTGAGCATGCTTTCATAATACGGGCCTCACACGTCAGTCGGTATCTTTTTAACTTTGAACTTTTTTTGAAACTGGTTATCAATTCAACTGTATTTTTTTTTAAGTTTTTTACCTAATAACTTTTGACCGGGTGGTCCGATTTTCATGATTCTTTTTTTATACAAAAGGGGGTGCTTTCCGGGTGGTCCCATTTTAATTTTGTTCAGTTCTGACACAGGAATCCATGAAAATTCATGAAAAAACTATAAAAATTGAAATAGCTTTATAGTTTTTTAAAACATAATTAATTATTGTTGAATAGCAATGGGTGCCCAACGAAACATTGCCCTGAGAGTTTGTCCAGGCGTCGGGCGGGTGCGAACCAGTGGTATCGCACGTGACCTGCAGCTAAACTCAGTTAGGGAGTTTGTGGTCAAGCGCACAGAATGTCCGAGCGTGCGGACAACTCTTGCCACGTACACCTCAACGGAGTCCGGCTCCTCTACACACGAGACCTGATGCAAAAACACCATGACGGCCCCTTCCCCAGATGATTCTAGAGCTTCTCGAAGTCATCTCCCAAAATTCTAAATTCAAAATTCAATTCCATAAACACAATAAATGTACACTTTGAACAGGTCAAAACATATTAAAAAATTACACTGACACGGAAATAAAGTGGTGTTTTTGATTTCGGTCGCCTAGGTATGTAGACTAAAGTAAAGAAACGACAAAGAAACTTTTTGTAAGTCTAAAGAAATAAACGATTTGACTTTGACTTTGACTTTGACTTTGACTTTGACTTTGACTTTGACTTTGACTTTGACTTTGACCCAGATGAGCAACATCCTAACCTAAACCTCAACCTCAGCAGCCTGAATCGGTCCACTGCTGGACGCAGCCCTCCCCCTGATAAGCGCGTTTCCATATATCCAATGGGAGGTAGTGCCCATAAACCCCACACTGGGCTTACGGGTTGGGGATCGCAGTTTAGTGGTAGAATTGTTCTGCAGGAGTCGCTGCTGCCCGTCCCCCGTTGGATATCCCTTAGTCGCCTCTTACGACACTCACGGGAAGAGTTGGTGTGGTGCAAATTCTAAGCCAGCATCACACAGCTACGTCCTTATTACTGCTAAAAGTCCGCCCCACTCCCGCTTATCACCATATACGTAGTCTAAGTGAGCGCGTGGTATTGTTCGCCCTATGGGATGGGTTGAAACAGATGCTTACTGCAAATATTTGAGTTCCCGCTAATGTGGGACATGATCACTGTTTGTCCCCGGTTCGGGTCAGGGTCGAACGGACTATTTAGTTATTATATACCTACAGGGTGTCACGGGAATGTTGTGCTAAGCCGTAAGGGGGATTCTAAAACCTGACGGGATCAACATGTGAAAAACTATTTTTTGAATTTCTTCGTCATCTTTAACATAAACCCTTGCATTGTTTAATAATAATAATAATAATTTGTGTGTTTTGTTTTGTCACGAAGTTAGGCAGGTATCTATTACTCACAAACAAACACGAAAGTTAATAAAAATGTCTTTAATATATTGTCAAACAAAAGAAAATAACGAAATTGAAAAAATTATTTAACAAACGTTAACCCCCTCGATGTCAGAAAAACCCCCTTTCGGTTTAGTACCCTCTCCGTGGCACCCTGTAGAAATACGTAGGAGGCCGGGTATTAATATACTTATAGGTTTCGTACGATGATATGGTTTTTTATGATATGTAGCTATATTTTAAGAACTTTCTACAATATTGTTGACTAAGACAAAGGTTTTTTAAGGCTAAGAAGCCATTGAAAAGGGTTTCATAATGTGTGGCTCTTGCCCACCAGTGGGCATTGTGTGAAAGTAGTCACATCAAGCCCACCACAGCAATGGTGATTGATCTGAAATGTGTGCTCAGTTATAACTCTAGCCAAATTTGATGTGAAATATTTGTAAACAAACTACCCATACTTAACCTAAAAATAATATTCCCTGTTGACCTGTCTTCTAGTAAATATTCCTGATAATGATTATATCTGAAACCCGACACCGAACATGAAAATTTTAGTTTTTTTTTGCTTTGGTTTCTTTACATATATTTAACATGGAACATACATAACTGGAAAAAAGATGGTCTATCACATCATAGCAACCAAGATCAAAAGCACATAATAAATGTATAAGATAAATCATCACCGACGTTTCCGGAATAGTCCATTTGTCCGGAACCAAACAAACGTCTTCCTGACGATGACATTATTGAATCGGGGTCGAATATGTGAAATATGCTATAATATCTCTTATGTCATTCAATTTCTTCGGATTCAATCAAATTGTCGTATGAACAGACCTTTTACTAACCGTTTTTATCGTTTTTGGGCGTTACGTAGTGTTGCAGAATCTAACTAGAAATTAACAGAGGTAATAAACAATTTAGATATCTGTTGAACGTGTGTTTAACAATAGCGTTACCAAAAATTTGCGTTTTACGGCGGTTTACAGTTAGACACGGCTTAGATATAGTTTAAACGCGAGTTAAACTCTTGGTTAAGGCCCATACACCACCGAAAGTGGCGCCCCCAACTATTATATCTTATTATTACGTTGAACGCAGGAATTTTCAAAAATCCTACGTTCAGTTTGTGGTATCTATTATAAGCTATTTTTTAATGCCTCTGTAATAGTTTAATTTTGTAAGCTTAGGAAGAGATACGAAGTTGCGCTTTTTGGCCACCAAACTCTATTTTTGCATCTCCTCCTAAACTATATGAGATAAAATTATAAAAGAGGTATTAAAAAATAGCTTATAATAGATACCACAAACTGAACGTAGGATTTTTAAAAATTCCTATGATAAACGTAAAAATAAAATAGGAATTGCTGTCAGATTGGCTCGGGTATGCGCCTTAACCCATGTTAGACTGTTTAGACACTGTTTAGCTTAACGCTTGTTAGACCAGTGTTAACGTCGGTTTTTGTTGCACCGGTGATAAGACAGTTGTGTTACAAACTAATTAATTTTGTTTTAAAAACTATAAACCGACTTCAATTTTTATAGTTTTTTTATGAATGTTCATGGATCCTTTTTTCAAAACTGAACCAAACTAAAATGGGACCACACGGGAAGCATTGGCTTTCGTATAAAAAAGAATCATGAAAATCGGACCACCCAGTCAAAGGTTCTGAGGTAACAAACATAAAAAACAATCGAATTGAGGACCTCCTCCTTTTTTTGAAGTCGGTTAAAAAGTTAGACATGTCGAGCGCGTGGTTTTTGTAGTACCTACCGCTGTAAGAATCCCACTAATATTAAAAAGCAGAAACTTTGTGAAATTTATTTTGTTAGGTTTAAGGTCTCCAAAACTACAGAACAGTATCTATCTATCTATCTTACTACAGAACAGATCAAAATTAAATCAGGTGTACAATAAGAACATAGCCTAAGCTGTAGTTAGGCATAGGTTAGACAAAGTTTACGATAAAGGCTACTTTTATCGGAAACACGCGTACGAAGCCATGGTGAGAAGTGGCATCCATGCATGCGAGTAGAGGAAAGTGGCTTCCATGCATGCATGCGGATGAAGACGTGGCTATGCAGGCTACACAGGAGTACCAACTTGGGACAAATGTTTGTCCGGTCTGCAAATATTTGCTTCGGGTGTTCTGGGTATTTTCTGTGTTATAGTGTTCTGTGTATTTTCTGTGTTATAGTGTTCTGTGATAGTTCTCGTAAAATTTATGTATTTATTTTTAAGTAATACACAGATAAGAAATATTATTCTTTAATCAAAACCAATTTCGAAAGAAGAAATTTATATTATTCTTATTTAGAGACAAGGTTCAAATGGCAAAAGCCTACGCCGTAGTCCCGTAGCATGCTACGCCGTAGTCCCGTAGCAAGCTACGCCGTAGTCCCGTAGCAAGCTATGCCGTAGTCCCGTAGCAAGCTATGCCGTAGTCCCGTAGCAAGCTACGCCGTAGTCCCGTTGTAAGCTACGCCGTAGTCCCGTAGCAAGCTACGCCGTAGTCCCGTAGCAAGCTATGCCGTAGTCCCGTAGCAAGCTACGCCGTAGCCTCGTAGCCAGCTTACACAGCAGTGTTATACTTATAATGTATCAGTCGTATTAAAGGTTAAACCCAAAATCCTTCAACAAGATTAATAATTGACATCTGTTTGACTTACTAAATCTTGAACTGCGACAAAATCGTACAAACTTTCCGACAAAAAAGATATCAACCGAAAGTCCGCTATGATTATTACGGCGTCTGCGAATCCAATAATTCGTAATATTGAAGAAAGTTTTTGTACGAACTTGGAGCATCCTTTGACCTGGGCTCTGTATTAGTTTTATTCAGATTCGGGCATTTTACGACGGTCCTTATGAAAAATATTCTCGCGTAATTGAAATTTTTGAGATTGGACCGTTTTCACAAGATATGTTGATAAATTGGCCTTTTTACGTTAAGAAAATTAAATTGAGAATTGATAAATTGAAGATTTAGTATAATTAATTAGCTATCTTTTGGAAGCCGGGGTGACCGTAAACGAAAAAATATGTATTACAGGCAATAATTCAATTATCTGGCTAATAAATAACAAAATATATGTATGTATATTAATTAGGCTGAGGTTTTTCGAAAGTGTTGAATAAAAGAATGTCAGTTTGTTTTTTTAATATAATGTTACTTAATCAATTAAATTAATTTATTTTAATCAATATTATACGTGTATAGTACTGGTACTTTTATTTTTATTTTATATATTTTTTAAAAGAAACTAAACGTGATTGGTTTAATCCTGGGAATAAAGCTACTCCAGTAAGCAAAATATACGTAGACAACATGGATCTTCTAGACAACATGTAGAAACTATGAATGAGAGTTTATCAATGTTCCAACAAAATGAGTTAGTTTATTAATTAACACTGTCAATTTATCTAATATATCTAAGTAAGCAACAAACTAACCGAAAAATTCCACACAACGCAGTGAATGTGTTAGTTTCTAAATAAATAAATCTCAATTCAAATGGTTTTCTCGAAGAGGAAGTCAATAGGATTTTTTTCGTTATTTATTACTTTATAATATTCTTTGTCTTAAACTTTATTTCATTACCTACTACTATTATTATCAGTTTATGATGTTTGAACCTGTGTTACAGGTTTTTCATAACCTATAACAGGCACTGGTCTCTCACAACGAAGGTATATAGCATATCAACGCATTCACTGCCTAGTAATTGTGGTGCGCACTATGCATCATGGGTAGTCAAAGAGTTAGAGTACCTATGAAATTACTCACCCACCAAAATCACTACAATCAAAGCATCTATCCAGTAAGCTAGATTAAGTACCTTTGAAAAAACGTATACTTTTAAAGTAAGCTACTGGTTTGTTTAGGATAAAACAAACTCCAACCTTTTGCATAGGTTCAAGATTGAAATCTCCCAAAATATTTAACCTTTACAAGTTATTTGCAGCAGGAAATATTATTCTATTGAACGCTCAATGGGTCTTTGAACCAAGTATTGGGAATAAATTTTTACTTCAAAGGTTCCCGGACAAAAGCTGCCTGATAACGCTGCTTTTATATACTTTTTTAATATTTTCCTCACGTTATAACATTCTGGAAAAACTGGGCATGTTTTTAATATGCTATGGAAGGTGACATATGCCGTAGTATGGCATTTACTGAGAAATATTCGATTACATAAATATGGACATTGTGTGTAAATTTAAATTGGTAAAATTCTGATCTGCCAATAAGGGGACAAAATCATCTGTTTTTTATTATATTTGTATCTTATCCATATTTTTTTTAACTGATTCCTGCAATGGTCGCGAGTTGACACCCCATCCCGTAGATATTGTAAGACTTGTAGTGACACAGTTAAGCCTATAGTACGCGGCGCAAACGCTTTTCGCTAATTCAGCTTTTTCTTATGTTAAATCGTGTCTCGCCAGTCATTCCACCAAGCTTCCCAGAGAACACCTACCCTACATAAGGGTTATAGATTATTATAATAGTCATTTCATAGCGCTTCAATTAAACAGTACCTACTATCCTAATTTAAGGATTATAGATTATCGTATAATGTAATTTCTTAATCGTGTCTTGTGTATTGAATAAACTCAGGTTATCCTTCATACTCTTTTATTATAAACAACCTACAATACGTAAAGTAAAGACATTTTAAGTAAATACAAAAAAAACTACTAGAGGGGGGCAGTAGCTTCCTTCTGTGTATATTTAGCACCTCTCCTGCGATAACCAATCCGCGTGCCAAGTTTAGTTATTATTGCAAGACTCCCTTAGTTTGGGTAGGGCTGGTTTAGCAGTGTTCCCAAATGTAAATTAAGGAATATCCACAGGGGCAAGCAGCAGAGCTCCATTCAGCAATCCCCAACCCGCATGCCCAGCGGAGGTAGAGGATTGTGGGGTAATCCCACAATGAGATAAAAGCCAATAAGGCGCATATGAGGGGCCTGCGTACAGGGTGTTGTGGTGTGGTGAGAAATGTATTTTTATGTATATGTGTTATTATGTATCTCCGTAATCTAGTACCCTGCATCCCAAACTCTCTTACTTTGGGGCCAGATGTGTGACAAAATATCTTGTCTATTTATTAATTTATCTAATCGTCAGTGAATCCTACCCTTAATATAATAAGCAAACTAAACAGAACAACATTTGCCAAACTATATTCACATGCGAAAACATTACACAAGAAAATGGCAACATGTTTGATATGAGCAGAGCATCGCCAAAAAGTTAACGCCAAAATCCGCCTAACCTACCCCGCCCGCCTGCCTTGTAAACACAGCTTAACGATAATAGCTCGTTTAATCCATCTTAAACGATCTTATTACAAAACATGTTGTTTTCGCAAGGTATCTAATTTATTCTAGATGATTCATGCCTTATTGGAGTTCGGGGGGGGGGGGGGGGGGGGTTAACGCTGCATATTCGCAAGCAAAAAGTGTTGTTTTTTATCGCACAGGCACATATGCGCACTTAATGATGGAGCATTTCGTGCTGACTTATGTCAGAGAATATATAAAAAAAAACAACAGATTGTACTCCAAAAGCCGAAAGAAGTGACTGAAGCTGTAGGTCCTGTGTCGCTGTCGGAACTAGCGACATCTTCTTTCAACTTCGTGAACTATTTAAACAGGTAGCTGTAACTGAACTTTTGAAAGCATATCTGAGTAGGCTGCTAGCTTACAGGGTACCAATTTAAAATTACAGTAATGCAAGCTTGCACAGCTGCTTAAGTCACACGGTCACGTAAGGCTGATCTAACTTGTTAGATCAGATTTTAGATCAGCATCACGTGACCCTGATGCGAGTTTACCATTTATTACCCATGCCAAAAAAGTGCATAACGCCGCTAAAGAAGTTTTTACTTGTTATATACGGACGCTCGACAAAAAGTCGTGTGATCACACAATTTGCTTCAAGCCAGCAGCGGTCAATGTGTGCTTTGTGGTGCCAGCAAGCCAGCTTAGAATTTACACCAATACTTCCCGCAGACGCGGACGGGCAGCAGCGTCCGCTGCAGAACAATCACACCACAGAACTTCATCAATCTAGGTTGTTGACGTGAGACGGTTAATGCCGTATCTATTTTATGCATTTACTGTAAAATGGATATAAAGTTCAAGAACCTATATTTGTGCTATGGCTATGACACAGCGGGATGAGAAGGCTTCGAATCCGGTTTAAAGTGTTTCTTAAAAATACTAATCCCTCAAAAATAATAAGTTCAAGAGACCGATCGCGAAAGAATTTTCATAATCAAGCATCGATCCATAATTTTGACGGTGAAATCGCCGAATACACAATAAAAATAAACACATAAAGCAGAATATAGAACCTCTTTTTTGTGGATATTTGAAGCCGGTTAATAAGGTTATTTTAGTTTTCACTCCTAAAATCCCTTATGGGGGAAAACTAGTACCTTGAAGAAGTAGGTTGGCTTATTAGCATGTACTAACCCAGCTGCCAAACCCCACTGTGTCGTATGTTTGCGTAAACCAAGCCATCTCCATCTATCCGAGATTAGATCAAGATAGGTATGTAACGTATAATCTCGCCATATTTCAACGGCACTGGACTCGGAAGCCATTCCAGGGATTTATAGCACGTGCGCCTCTGAGGCGATCGTTTGCCTATCGTCAATATGCCTTTAAGAAACCCGACCCCACCATCGAATGGGCCATGTTATTTTTTGTGCTGTAGCGTCCAATTTTCCAATTCCATGTCCAAATGACTTTTATAGCTTTTAGATTTACAAGTCGCTTTCCGTGTACCACCACGTTGTGTACATGTCAGTTAGTTTTTAAACGCTTTTCGATAAGCGTAAGTCCAAATCTATGTGAGATTTGGAATACCAACCAAATACTTACTGAATACAAAAAAATTATCAGTGGATATCAATTTTTTTTTTTTTTATTCAATTGGGAATAGAGTAAGCCATACGGTAATATATGGTAAGAAACCAAGACGTAATATTCTAAGACTGTATTAATCCCAGAAATAATCTATTGAGGCAAGATTTGAACCTGCAGCCTTTGGGCATAATATTGTTTAGATTTAACATGTAACGCTACTTATTAATATATTATTAGTTCCTTTATCCGTATTAAATGGTTGTTATCGGAAACTAATATTTAACCCAATAAATATACAAAATAGTTTAATACATAATCCAAACTAAATCCGAACATAATCAAATACAAGCTGCGCATGTCGGAATTAGTTAAATTAGGTCAAATTAAATTTCATATTACCTAAATAATGGATGGTTTTAATAAAATTATATTTACTTAAATCTACCTACAGAGGATATAATTTCAGGTACATTGATATGTCATTATATTGACATTATATTGCAATGTGTTAAATTGGTAAATGCCTTAAAATAATGAATAAGATACAGGGCTGGCTTTCTGAGTTTGTATGGAATTGGATTGCAAAATCGGAAACTTTCCTAAAAAAGTAATAGATGCAGTTATCTCATAAATCGAGGTTATGAATCCTTTCACGATTTTTATCATGGCTACTCTCATGGTTTCGTATTTGGCCAAAAAGTCACCCTGTAATGTCCCATTTTATAGAATGCTGACAATATGACTTTGAACCATAATACTATGCAACTGCGTTGATTTTCATAAAACACACCTAACAATTTCGAGGACGTTACCGTTAGAACTAAAACCAAAATGACAATTGGTCATTCAAGTCAGTCAAGGACATACGTGGCACCAGACAGACACACAAACACACAGACACACATGTCAAAGTTTTCCCCCTTATGGGAGATTTGTCGAAGCGAAAACTGGAATAACCCAAATATCCCTATTATTTTGTAAAAAAACAAACAAAACTATTTTTGTACAACTCAAATTCTTTTTCATTAATACCTATAGCTAATACCAGCCAATAATTTAGAGCATGCTGTCGATTAAAACTACAAAAGCCTTTGCAAAATCTACACAAAAAGAGCAAAATTCCGCACTGAATGGCCTCTAAATAAATGCAACGGCAGACAATAGCTGGCCATAGGAAACAATTGGCCCCGTAATTTATGTGGCCAGGGTATTCGGGTCACAGTGAGCCTATTTGCATGTATCATTTTCTGTTGTAGTCAGCTATGGCCCCTATTCTGAAACTTCTTACGGGTGGCATAAATAAGGCGACTTGTTTCATCTATAATGTGAATAATTCCACGATTTTTTTAAATTTGACCCTTCTGGCTACAGATTTGTTAGGGTTATTCCCTACGTTTTCAGCGTCTAGAAAGGAAGGCAAAAAGTCAGAGAGCTTCTTATTACAATCTACAACATCTTTGACGACCTCTGCGCTGTGGGCGAAAGTCCGCCTGTGACACAGCAGTTTGCGTGTTCGATTCCCGCCTTGAGAGGAATGTTTGTAGGATCTGCCTATATCAATGACAATACGGTTGTGTACCTTTAATATAATGTCGTCTTTTATATAAACCTATTTATTTTCTTCTTCACTAAGTAAAGGCAACTATAATGGAAATGCAATGTATAGATAGATAACTCTTTAATGTACCACACGAACAGTAAATACGCTACAAAAAGAAATACTGAGAATCCAGGCAATACGTAACGTAAGAAATTAACATTTAGATCTGAGATAACAGATTTTCACAATATATGTCAACGAATCGCGAAAGTTTAAGTAGTTTTAGAGTTTCACAAATTGTTTACTCCAACATAACTTCGTCAAGATTAAAAATAAAATAAAACCCGACAATAGATTGTGCTTATTATTTCTTAGACCTTGCTATGTCGTTAGAGCCCTAATATCGTCTGACATCATATACCCCACCGGGGTATTGAGACAAATCAATCGATACCTCATTTGTTGATATCGAACGCGTCGTTTCAGCTCTACGTGGGAACATAAAAATCGGTCCCATCCACCTTCTACTCCAGGACAAGCAGACGCACAGCGCAATACCATCCATACTTGGTGGATGTACCCTGCACTCGCACTAAGCGGTTTTCCTCCACCTTTATTATTCGCACCGCAAAGGAATGGAACTCGCTCCCTGCCTCTGTTTTTTCAGCCAATTACAACCTGGGTCTCCTCAAGATAAGGGTGAATAGGTATCTTCTAGACCTTCGTGTTACACCGTCGGTCACTTCGCTTTCCATCCGGTGAGATTGCGGTCAAACGAAGGTCTACTTACCGTAAAAAAAAATCAGCTACATACATACATACAAACCTAGGGTGCCATCCTGATAACTCAACTTCGTTTGTAGTCGGGTAAAAAGTGAAGATTGCATAGCTGTCCTATGGTAAATGCTCAGAATAACGTTCATAAAGCGTTTCGTACCAAAATACTGGTCATATAGCGTTTTCGGTCAATATTCACGTAGCATTTCAGTGTTTGTGAACTGCTCGACTTGCTGTATGAATGTGGAATCATTGAGGGCCGTTAGATTAGAACAATAGGGAATATACTCGTGTTTGTACGATTTATATGGAACTGCGATGGTTTATTTTGCGTGAAAGAAACCTATATTAGGAGTTTTAAGACTGGGTTAATAAACTGAGGTCATTTCTATGGCGGTTAGCACAGGACCGTGGTGGATAGCACAAACTTTGGGAGGTCTATTCCCAGCACTGGGTAAAGGCTGTGGATGATGATGATATATTTTTATGTATTAAATATTTGTAATTTTTATGTTTTTTTTATCATCATTTTGTAACATTGCAGTTTTACAAAAAAACCAATGCGTTCAACTTGTAAGTCCAGAATAATACCTATTTAGTAGGTAATGTAAGTTCAGCTTATAATTCTTAAAAATCAAAAGTTTGGATATTATGTCGGTAAAGTCAGGACAGTAGTAGACAATTCTTATATTTTTACATTACAGCACAAGACTTGACGAAGCGACCAGACACATTCTTACTATTATAATAAACGCGAAAGTTTGTAAACATGTATGTATCTTTGTTGCTCTTTCACGCAAAAAAACGGATAGGGCTGAAATTTTGCATACAGGTAGTTCTAGGCCTGGAATACTAATACTCATACTACTTCTTTTTATCCCATACCTAAATCAGTTCCCGTGGGATATGCGTGCGAAGCCGCGGGCGGCAGCTAGTTAGATTATAATATTACTAAACGTAACAGTCAGTGGTGAGATACATAACCCTCCGCAAAAAAGCTTCACTTCTAATATTGTGAATTTACCAGAAAATTCCCAGGCCCATATACAGGGTGCCATCAAAAGGGGTCTTTTTCGACGGGGTCAACTTACAAATAACGATAGGTTTTAATTTGTAAATATAGTTATTTCTTCTTATTCGTGTTCTTTACACGCGATAATTAACATTTCAAAATATTTCGACTGATGTTTTTGATTGTTTTTCTAACAAAACCAGTTTTTTATCATGAAATGATGTAAATCCTTTGAAATCGTAGAACAAACGTTGACGCCCACGATCTCCAAACCCCTTTTCGGCTTATTACTGCTTAAATAAAATATAAGGATGTAAATAATAGAGGAATTGTTACTAAATATTTTCATCGTTATATTTACAATGGTTTTTCCGCAAAGTACCGCCTGAATCTATTATGTATCTTATATCCTCAGACGAAGTAAAAAATCAAGACAGAGTGTCACCGGCCGACAAACTGATGCCGGTTTCGTAAACATGTGCGCGTTTGATGAGTGTTGCCGTGTAGTAAAAACTAATTACCCCTAATTTTTTATTCTACTAGCAGAATGAATGGATAAGTAGGTAAATAGATAAGAAAACATTTTTTCAAATTATATATTCACCTCACTTGGAGGTAGTATATAAGTAGGTATGTTTTTTCCGACTAGAAAGGGGGGAAATAAAACAACAGTAACATCAAACATTGGTTTTAATGGCTTTTATATTGCGTAAGTTTTCTATAGAACGGTCGTTTACTGTATTCCGTTCTGGAAATTGTTTCCAATTTCGAAATATGGTGGAAACGTATTAGGTACATAAATATTTTTCGATGATGCATCGCTTATTTTATGCTCTTGGCCAGCACTTACAAAAGGGAGAGGAGGGCTGGGGGCAAGGGGGTACCTTTTTTGCAATAAAAATTATCCCTTTCTATATGAACGCAACGACATAAATGTTGTTATCCAAATTAGTATGTGGGCAAGATTTGCTCCGGGGGGCCAAATCTCAAAAAGTCGGCATTTTCCTTAAGTCCCCCAGACCTCAGATATACATTTTCCTATAAATGTCCTTGTCTTTGCATGTCCTTAATGATATCCCTTAGTCGCGCATATTTACTAACATTTCACTTTTAGACACATACCGATCTAGATTAGACCCCCAATTTCGTCTAATTTTATATAGCCTGTAACTATCGGGGCATCAAGACGTATCATTAGACACCTCATTTATTGAAATCGGACATGTAGTTTCAGCGCTACGTGATAAAATAAAATCGGCTACTTACAATCATAATACATCCTCCGTTGGTAGTCGGGTAAAAAAATAAAAATAGGTAAGTAAATGAATATATAACATTACGTTTCACGTCACATTAATAACTTCCTCAACAAACGGGGACTATTGTGACGCTTAGTGTTGGCAGCACTTGTGGGAGTTTTGTGTTCCAAGTTGTCATAATAATTTATAAAGTTGATTTACTAAAAATATATATTTTTTTATGTTTACTTATGTATGAAATGTGATTCCATCCTGCTTCTTGTGTATTGACGATTGGTTTTTACACCATTTTACAACACAATTTGGCATTTTTTCTGTAAAAAATACGAAATATTACATCGTGACACTCCGCGCGCCGGCATAGCTCGACTGGCAAGGTAT
Source organism: Eupithecia tripunctaria (assembly GCA_955876795.1). Taxonomy (NCBI): domain Eukaryota; kingdom Metazoa; phylum Arthropoda; class Insecta; order Lepidoptera; family Geometridae; genus Eupithecia; species Eupithecia tripunctaria. Next base: position 4,301,336 of record OY041604.1, read on the forward strand.
GGCTTAGTTTCGTTGTATGTCTGTGCGTGTAACTGTGTATGTACACGGCTAGGCTTAGTTTTGCCTCCATCAGTGAGTCGGCCGGCGAAACTCTGTCTTGATTTTTTACTTCGTCTGAGCTTATATCTAAGTATATCTTAAGTATCATATATCTGCTTTTCCGTGGTACCTTGTATAGCACAAGTACCTAACTTTGAATTTAAGGTGAAGGTTTATGCCCCCGTCGCCATTAAATGAAATAGGTACCTACTTCGCAACTCATATTAACGGCACTAAGCCAAATTATAATAAATATATTCCCAGAAAAACACAATTCAATATTTCACGAGCCTGGCAAAGTCAAAATACCAAAACCAACAATTTTCTATTATTGGATATAGTATTTCTCATTGCCGACAAAATTGCCTCTTATATCGGCCATTTTTGTCATTTTCCGAATTTAATACACATTTGGATGGCCGTAAGCAAACCAAGAGGGAATTGTACGAGTTTTGTCAAAGAATTGAGAGAAAACTGGAAGGCATAAAAATTGTGGTTTCAGATGAAACTACTTTCTACTGAAACTATGTTCAAAAAGAGAATAGTCGTGGGAATTGAGGGCGCGCGTGTGCCAATTGACAACGTTTGTTGCGTTGACAACACTGCTCTGTCATTGCAGTACGATACGACTGATAGTGTTAGTTCACCGTAACGTCACGACTCTTCTCTTTTTGAACAGACTCTAAGCCTTTTGCGTCTTAGCTATATTTTTCAAATACTGTTTACCTTTTGGGCTATAATGACGAAATGGGATGTTGAAGAAGAAGAAAAAAATAACCTTACACAACCTTATTTTGTTTGTGTGTCGTGCTACGTCATATATTTTTGTGTAAACAAAAATAAAAAAAGTTGGTTGTAATAATAATTAGTTTATCGTTCAAAGTCTTGAACGATAAACTAAGTCTATTCAATACACAAGACACGATTAGATGAATTTACATTTAACGATAATAAATAATCTATGTATAATCCTTAATTTAGGATAGTACCTACTGTTTAATCGTAGCACTATAAGTGACTGTTATAATAATCTTTAATCCTTAGTTAGGGTAGGTGTTATCTGGGAGAGCTTGGTGGAATGACTGGCGAGACACGGCTTCATCATCATCATCAGCCTATATTAGTTCACTGCTGGACATAGGCCTCCCCTAATGAGCGCCATAGCGCCCTGTCTTCAGCTTGACGCATCCAGCATCTGCCTGCAGTCTTTCGCAGATCGTTTCAGAGACACGGCTTAACTTATGAAAAAGCTGAATTAGCGAAACGCGTTTGCACCACATACTATAAGCTAAGCTATGTCACTACAAATTATATAGAAACTTTTGTAGTTTGACGAATTCATTATAAATGTAAGCGGGCTCGTAGTTTACCCACTTACATTCAAAATGAAAAAAAAAACTATAATTACATTACACTAATATGCGAGAGTTTGGATGTATGGATGGATGAATGGATGTTAGTTACCTCTTCAAGCCAAAACTACTGAACGGATCAGGTTGACAATTTGCGTACAGGTACATCTTATCCTGGAATCAAAGGAAAGGAATCATGGCCTACTTTTTATTCCTATCAGTTCCCTTGGGATATAAATGAGGTTTAAACGTTTCCATAGAAACAACAGGCATAAACTTTTGATATTATAAGTATTTATGAATACTTATTACATTGCGACATAATAAAGACTGATGAAATATAAATAATTACGAACGGCTGGTTAATGTAACAAAATAAATGCTGAGTCGGACACCATCTCGTGAACTGAATCGTAGAATCCAAACTGTGTAATTTCGAAATAGCAATTATAATGCTCGAAGCATTGTTTTCTAACTTAAAAAATGTGTGCAATTAAAGCACACAAATGCCGAGGATTTATTGCAAAATTGCATAATGATTCTTATCCCTGAGGAGCTGAGGTTGCATTTAGGGTGTTGGTTAATTTAACATTTGTATTGATATGTGCGGCAGTTTCCAGATTCGTCAGTCGTCTTTGTTGCAAAATGGATCTTATTTCAAAGTCAGTGGGGTTGCGTTTGAAATGCTGGTTCTCTGAAATGTTAGACAGTTTGCAAAACAATTTGCAACCGACGTTTGAAGGCGTGTAACGTGTTAATATTCTGGCAAAGTTTCACGATAGATATATCGCCTTATTTGCCGTTTCTTTGAGGATTTCTCAAATTTTATATTCTGAACGAAATAATGCTGAAATCCAGTGTATAATTTTTTGAACTAGGATTTCATGACAAATCTCTGATTTTGCCGTAAATACCTCAACTGCCTGTATTTGTTCACTGCTGGACGCAGGCTCCCCCTGATAAGCGCCTTATTGGCTTCTATCTCATGGGGGAGTAAAGCCCAAAATTCCCAAGCTGGGCATGCGGGTTGGGGATCGCAGTTAGGTGGAAGAATTGTTCTGCAGGGGTGCTGCTGCCCGCCCCCCGGATATCCCTTAGTCGCCTCTCACGGCACCCACGAGAAGAGTTGGGGTGGTGCAAATTCTAAGCCAGCACCACGCAGCTAGCCGTTGCTGAAAATAGCTGAAACATTTCTGAAATACTTTGTTGTGTTAAAATAATGTAAGAGTGCTCCACAATCACACCTTATTGGCTTAGTACACCCTTAACTTTGGCACCCTGTATATGTTCGTACATACCTGTGTTTGTGCAAATCTAGAGCAATTTGACTGTAAATCAACTAGCCAGAAAACCCCTATTCTTTAAACCCCAAGGTTGAATCTTACGCAAGGAACCAAAAGGGTTGAAAGGAACTGCCCGCTGAATAGGGGAAGCGATAAATCACTAGACATTGAACACATCGACATGAAATGCGGAAAGGGGAACTACTTTTGATAGGAATTATTTTGATTGGTTCCCCCGAATGAGAAATGTTTGGCTGAGATGGTTATGCTGATTTGGCGGAAAAAGTTTTGATGGAAATGAGTTCGGATCGATCGGCCGGCGCCAAGAGGCGGATTTCGTCGTGCTTGTCTGTATGTCAAAAGCGGAATGCGTGAATATATCAAAAGAAACTTTAATAATATGTCCACTTACCGTATTTTTGTTAAAGGTACCTTATTATTATTATCTAAAATACCTGTTAAATCGTGCTGTTGGAGACGTTTGTGTCTAAATATTTTTATTAGTCTAGTAGCTGCGCCCGGCAACTTCGCCTGCGTGGAAATTTCAAATATTGAATTCACGCCCTAGTCATGATAAAAGGTTTTCCCTTGGATGCCACTGCCAGAACTGGATCAAATGAAACCACACGGAAAGCACCAGCTTTCAAATAAAAAAAGAGTCATTAAAACCGGACTACCCAGTCTGAGGTAACAAACATTTATTTATTTATTTGATTATTTATAGAGAATATAACAACATAACAGGTTTTTTTTAACCCTAAGGCGATGGTATACTAAATGGATTATACAAAATGATAAGTAGGTACTAATCTAAACACTAGGTTTCAATGACTATATAAAGATTAAATAAAAACAGTGTAATTGAGTACCTCCTCCTTAAAACAGAAGTATTTGATTCATCAATTACTTTATGGTTTATTTATACCAACTTTTAAGAGAATCGAACCAAGAAATAATAATTTTCCATAGAAATTTAACCATCCCTTTTAACCCCCTGGGGTTAAAGTTTGAAAATCCGATTAACCTACATGTGTTATTTTAGAACCTAAACTACCAAATTTCATCTCAATAGGTAAAGTTTGTGGTAACAAACATTCACACAAACTTTCACATTTATAATATTAGTAGGATTATTAGGAAGAAGTGAGATATATCCACTGAATCAGTCACATTCACTGCCTATCTGGTAGCTACCTACCGTAGGTAGTTAACCTACAGGTCTCCTTTTTAGCACCCTCCGTTTTGTTGATTCTTAGCCTATTTCTTCAATTAGGATACTACTGCTCAATATGTCATCGGACTACCTAGCCATAAGGTCTTGTTTGCGGAGCGTGAACTTATGGCGTTTGGTACGGCCCGCTAAAAGTTCAAACTTATGGCATTGGTAGAGTGTGTTTACGGAGAAGCTATTTTACAAGCGTTTGTTTGATTTGACGTGTCACGCGGTGTGCACCGCCACTTTTCACGCCCCGCCTATCCATAAACATCAACGTACGATGCGATATGAAAGTGTTTTGGCGTGCGATGGGGCCGCTGCTCGCGCCGCTGCACGCCCCGCGTCTACGTGACCAAGGCCTTCGTCTACCTGATAGTCAAATTCAAAAATGCTTTATTCCATAAATACAATAAATGTACACTTAGAAAAGGTCAAATCCTATTTAAAAAATACCGCTACGTTAACTTAATTCACCACCTAGATGAATCAAATACACTTTTAGTAATCTTAAAACACCTGTACCGTAAAACACCGCTGTTCATAAAATAAAAGAATATGTCTTTTGTTTTATGAACAGCTATAATATATTTAAAATCATATGTAAACTTTATTCACCCGATAGTTAAAAATGGTTCTAACTAACGGATCATTTCCAGAAAATGGCCTGCTAAAAGTGTATTTGATACACCTAGGTGAATTAGCTCAGGTGAATTAAGTTTACGAAGCGAAAAATACACTGACACGGAAATAAAGTGGTATTTTTTTTTAAGGCCGCTTCGGTATAAAAAAACGTCGTTTCTTTACTTAGTAGACTAAAAGAAGTAAAGAAACGACGAAGAAACCTTTAGCCTGTTCGTTGTTAATTTTCTAGTTGGAGCAAATTCCTTCCCAAGCTTTTTTATCCTCGAGATAATCTGATATTTTATAGTAAGCCATTTTGCGCAGTAAAGTTTGTTATAGTAAAGTAAAAAAATAAAAGTTTGTTATAGTAAAGTAAAAAAAAAATGTTATAGTAAAAAAATAAGTTTGTTATAGTAAGTTTGTTATAGTTTATAGTAAGCCATTTGCGCAGTAAAGTGACAGTTTGTTTGAATTTTTTTACCTTATAATTTTTGCAGCTCAGTTGGGGTTTTGTTGTATAAGCGTAGCTAGCGAAGTCTATCACCAGGCCAAATTCAGTGACTGCCTGTGCCAATCAATTTATCAGTTGATCCTGTTACCATGAGATAGGCACACGTCGACCATCTGCTACCGTTTGCCAATAATTCCTTACCGAACAGTTTAGCATTCGTTTTCTTCAATTTCCTTATTGACTTTCTTCCATTATTCGGAACAAGTGCGCCTAACCAACCTAAGCTTCCACGTGAATAGCCTTTATTACAAGGTAGTAAGGTATATTTTCTACAAATGTAGAGCCCGCGGAGATAGTTCGGTTGCGTCTGTGGAATATTGATGAAGCGATACTAATGTCTGTGTTCATTTGGTAACTTTTCCTGGGGTAAGACGAAAATTCGGTTATGTTTTGATGCTTACCGGAAAAAATGCTGATGCGATTAGATCGTGTAATTTCACGATATCAAATTCAGTAGCAATAATAACCTATATCCTAAAGCTCGTAGAAGCGAATGCGAACAATTTGTATGATACGATATTTTTCTGAAAACATCCCAATGTCACTTATAATAATTTCAAGAAATAAAAAAGAAAATTACAGCTTATTAAAACAAACAAATAAAAATGACCTTTTTGGAGTCTGTGGATAATTTTAGGGCAATACTCAATATCACGCACACACTTTTAGTAGCTATGTACATATTTTACACTTGAAACTTCTTGTGCAAAATATTACGCTGAGCAACAAGGTCACTTTTTGTCATACCTACTGCAGCACACACAGATATTGTTAGATGTTAATAATGTTATTGTTTATTTGTATTAGTCTTTTTACACTAATACATGTATAAAGAGGAAAGATTTGTTTGTTTGTTTGTATTGAATGGGCTCCGAAACCACTGGACCCATAAAAAACATAATTAAAAAGCTTACATTTCAGGGAGTGACGTACGCTATATTTTATTCCGCAATTTCCACGAGAACGGAAACTACGCGGGTGAAACCGCGAGGCGTGCTAGTGTTATATATAATAATAATGTTATGTAGTCTGTATATGTATCTGAAGATGCAAAAAAAATTATCTATCTTCCTTTATCACTATTGAGGTGCATGTCAAACACACCCAAAAATAAGTGACATAGAAAGAAAGAAAGAAAGAAAGAAAGAAAGAAAGAAAGAAAGAAAGAAAGAAAGAAAGAAAGAAAGAAAGAAAGAAAGAAAGAAAGAAAGAAAGAAAGAAAGAAAGAAAGAAAGAAAGAAAGAAAGAAAGAAAGAAAGAAAGAAAGAAAGAAAGAAAATACATTTATTTGGAAACTTTACATAACACACACATAACACGACACATTATGTAGAAATAACAGGTGTACAGTCACGGACCTCACACATAGCTTGTTGTAGTTCCAATAAAAAATTTAATGTCCTCAGTTCATCCGTCTCTTGTTTATAAACGTTTATAAACTCCCCGCATTTTTATTGAAAAAAGCTTCGGCAAACACACGGTGACGTATCCCGCTCCATCCTACTTCCAACCGCGGGGAAATAGATTGACGCCGTAATTTTATTGTTGGTTTTGCGCCCCGGGCTTTGCGGTTTATTAAAAAATAGTGGATGCGGGAGCTTAAGGCTCTTTCAGGGAAGTTAGTGAATTTAGAGAAGGACCAATTATTTTGCAGGTAAACGAGACAACGGATTAGCTAGACTTCATTCCATTTTTAAACGAAGGAGGTACGTCGACGTGTATTTTTTTTAATGTATGACTGCTTTACTCTTTTATAGGTTAAATAATTAAAATAATAAAATAATTTTTCAAATCTGATATGCGCATAAAATGACAAAAAAAAACATTGTGCCTATGCATATTGTATTCCTATTATTCTAAGCGCAATACATAAAAGATATATTTTGCTATTATTCTGCATTTTTTAATTATTTATAAGTCAAATAATAATGAAATAAAACAGTATTTGGTCCCTCCTGAAAACTTGCTTGAATTATCATGACGATTGTGGCAGGCGCGTACCGACGATAATGTGATTTTATTTTTTACTTATCAGAGGTAGTTTGCCGATCGACGAAACAATAGTTTTCCAATTTCAAAGAAACTTCATCACCGTTTTAAACCCACAAACGAGGAAAATAAAAAAATAAAAAAAGACGTGTGGCACTCGGGGACTGCCGCGGTAAAGCTATTGCAATGCCATCTAGAGGCGAGTTGCTGAACTAAAGAGACAAACGTCAAGGTTTTTTCGTTACGGAATTTCTGGATTCGGTCCCCGCGCTCAAGGCCCGCGATAGAAGCTATGCAATAGCTTAAAAATCTCAGCGGTGGTGCAAAAAGCTCTAATACCGTACATAATAATAATAATAATAATAATAATAATAATATTTATTTCTGTAACAATATTACAATCATTCTATGGTTGAGACCCTCATTTAAGTATAAAAACTTGTGTTAGAGGGTCTCGCTCTTCCATAACAAACGTTACAGATTACAAGTAAGTAAAAAACAAAGCAAAAGTTATTTTTAAATCTAAATGTTCTATTTTAATTGTTAAAATCTAAAATCTAATCTAATTATGGTCTAGTTTATTTATTATAAGGAAGGTAAAATGTGCGATTTGTGAAATATGGGTGTGGTGTGAGTAATGTTAATATGAGTGTGCGATTTGTGAAATATGTGGCCGTAAATCTCTTATTACCTGATAATAAAAACCTCATTATCATCCTGAAGTGGTCCTTACCTCTGTAACTCCCTACAGAACAAATTCCTCTTTGCCTCTCACGGCACCTAAGATGTCCTATGATGAAACAGCACCAATGCCTGTGGACATGGACATCATCGGTGCTTGTTTCAAAGCTAGGACAGTTTTTTTAAGCAAAACCAGTTGCACATTATACAAAAAATTCAAAATTTAAAAGATACAGAAACAATAGGCTATTGAGAGGTTTTCACGGCTTACAAGAATATTAGATACATAAAGAGTGTGAACAAGCAAAGTTAAATAGTAAAACTAATAACGACCTCTGTGGCGCAGTGGGCGAAAGTAACCTTGTTATCAGGAGGTTGCGGGTTCGAGTCCTGTATCGTACAAATGTTTTTACGTACTGCAGATATTTATACCGGGTGCTCTGGAAGCTTTCTATGTATAATAAAAAAACTATCTATTTATTGTATTGTATTCAGTATTTAGTAGGTATCATAATATTAAGATAAGCTTTACTTAGCTCTGTGTGAATTGTCCAGCAATATTTAAGAATTAAATGAATGCCTAAAGCGCTTTAAAGCTCTAAACGAGTCAACCGGCAAAAGAGAAAACAAAGCAAAAGTAGGTCACCAAGAAATATAAAATAAACTGCTTTACCTTTTCTATAAAATATAAAATGAACCGAAAAAGACATTTTGCACCTAGTTTTCCATAAAGCTTAGTTCGTAGCATTACGCTGCATGGACAAGAAAATACCGACTTACACGCAGTTATCACATAGCGCGTTACACGTAGGGTTGTCAGGATATCACAAAGCGGGAAAATTTGGAGCTTAGAATGAATTTATTTTGTAGTTTCCTTTTGGTTATTCAAAATTACGGCTGTGCTTGTACCAGTAATTGAAAAAACCCTTTTGGGTATACGGGGCGTCCCCCAATCTTGTCACATGCAGGAAAAGTATTTTAAATACTGATAATACAAAATAATTTTGATTGACGAAAAAATAAAACAGTTAGAATAACATTAGTAAATAAAAAATATTCATGAATGAAAACGGGTTCAGCCTCTCGTTTGTAAGGAGAGTAAACTACGATACGAACCAACAAATGTTTGTGTTATAAGAACAACATCATTATTATGTCTTATGAATTAAAACTACCGTAGTTTTTGTGGCCAAAGATGTTCTGTTAAATATTTTCATTTATTTCCAAGAAGGTAAACATTAATTTTAGTTACTTTATCAGCGCGTGGTGGCCCTAGCGAATATTTTGTTCTCAGCGACTTCGTGCGGTAGCTCGGTAGGTGTGAGTAAGAAAACAAGGGTGTGTTCGCGGTTTGCGGAATCACCCTGTATGTAATTTAAGGTTAAACGCATATTTCTGTAGACTTCTGTACGATTTTACACGGGTAGGAACTTCACAGCCTTGGCACACTTTGTTGTATTTATTTGTTTTAGGCAGCAATTATATCTTACAGAACTCATTATCTATTTCAGAATAAGAAATCATATTAGGTAGGTAACATTTTTGTCACTTTAACTGGTTCAGAAATACAGGTTCGTTTAAAGTTTATAGCCGATTGGTTTATTTATTGACACACGAATGAGGATTAAACATCCATTAATAATAATCTCTATCCATTATAACTTTGGTTTTAATTTCATGAATTCCGTAGCGCTACATTTTAACCACAGATGAAAAAAATCTCACCGGAACAAATAACTATGTATCAAACCGTGCCCATTGCATGCCTGAAATGTTGCCAACGCTTTATAAATCATCCAGACGTCAGAAACCTTAGTTTTTTGTACTGTACGAGTCCACAAACGTCAGTGGAAAACAGCACAGGAGCTCCGAAACTAGAAAATACTAGAACAGTCGAGTCCGAGTTTGCAGCCGTCCGCCGTAGTCTCCTGCGAGACACCCTTATTGTTAGCGCGCTGTCTGAATACAAAGCAGCATGTCACATAGATGATAAAAAAATGCGGGTAAACTGTATGCGGTTGCGATTTGAGTACGGTTTTGAAATTGAGTCGGAGGTGGTATTCTTGAGATGGTCAGAGCTTATGAGCTATTTGCATTAGGTATCTGTAGGTATCACATCGTAGGTATTACATCACATTTCACTTATTTAAAAATGTGAATTTTTGGATGGATGAATGGATGTTTGTTACCTCTTAACGCAAAAAATATTAAACGTATCGGACTGAAATTTTGCATTTTATCATTCCAATAACCTTAAATATTAGTGATTAAATTTAATAAGACTGATAATGTATCTGTAAAAACATAATAAGTACATTTTAAAATATTCTTATATCGCACAAATAGGAGGTAAAAAAATCATATATCAACACAAAACAAAATGCTACAAAGATACTTCTCAAGATTCTTCCTTTTACAATAATAACGTACCTGTCAAATGGAAACATACATACATATACATACCTATCCATGATAGCAAAAACGATGGCTCAAAGCAATATGTACGTACGTTGTTTCAAAGTGCAAAAACAAAGTAGCAAAGAACCTACGAAACTGAAAATAGCTCTAAAAGCCAAAGTCCGAGTTTACCACGGTCCTATGGGACGCCTTTATTGTTCGCAGACTGACTGAATACAAAGCAGTCGCTCTGCTACGAGGATCGTAGAAATGTGTGGATATTACAACCCTACAGTCTACATCGTACATCCCGTGTCTTGTCCTAGCGAGTTTGGTTGTCGAACTAGGCCTAGATCTCGGTACCCATGGGATTCCTGTGGTAAAAACTCGAAATACATAAAATTCTACGATTTTTTTTTGTTCCTTGAATGATAAAATAAATAACTATACAAATAAATCATGGAAATGAACGCGCACATAATTGATCGATACCCCAGGAACCCTGTGACCTTGTGAATTAATATGTTTAGGTTATTGCTAATTTATTTGGTTCCTGTACTTTTCTTGTTAATAAGGAAAAAAACTTGGTTTTGAATCTTACGCCGTTTCAAAAACATATGCTTTTTCCTATGCACGAAAAATCCTATGCATATCCTTTCACAAAATAGTGCGCATTTTGCCCTCTAGTAATCAATAGAATATAATATCTTCTAGAAATTGTTATTTGAGTATGAGATGACCGACTAATTTATTTCCAAGCTATGTTTATGATTTAAGAATCATAAGATCAGAAATAAGAGTTTAGGACCTAAAGGTTATAAGCTCTGATTTGTTTTTTTTTGTCTGCGCTTACATAAGCGCAGAGAGAGCGAATGTACGTACATTCGCTCTCTTTCTATAAGTGACGTGTGTTGTAATCGATCGTTTACAGATCTAGTCGGTATCTATCTATCATGATCGAACAAAGGCCTATCCAAAACTTGATCACTGTTCTTTATAATAGATTTGTAAGCCTATTAAGGGTAGAAGAGAGAAAAATAAAATCACACTGTCATAGTTATGGAACCAAGAGTCGCAAAAATGTCTATAAAATTCGATGTGGCCACCTTTTAAATCCGTAGTTACGAGACGTAATTTAAAACAATTCATCGCCCATAAGGTCCAAAATTTCAGCGAAAAGCCTAAAATTTGTACATGCATCCCTCGCCCGGGAATCAATTTCCTCCTGACACATCCATCCATCACAGCTCCGTGTCAACCTCTTTTTGCTATTATTTTCATTAACAGCCCGCGCGTGACCGAAATAAAGTGCTGTTTGAAGCGTTTTGATTGACTACTCAAAAATGGATTTTTTGTTAAAAAATCTTTTGGTAAAACAGGAAAACATTAGAATACAAAAGGTTTGGACTCTAACCGAAAAGTTTTTTTTTGTTAAATATAAGACCCAGAGGCAGATTAGCCGCTGGGTAAGTATTATGCACCTTATTTCTTATTTGATAGTTATTACTATTTAGTATGCTGTTTGTATAGTAAAAAAGTGACTTGTCTAAGTGCTTACTTTATAAGTCTAAAGAAATAAATGATTTGACTCTGACTCTGACTCTGTAATATCTGTGCTACTAGGGATCATTGGATGCGACTCAACTGTTGGTGTTGAAGGAGGAAGCAGACGGTTTGAGTTGATGAAAATATTAGAAAATGTAATTTTTAGACTAACAATTTGTAACACCTAGTTTTTGTAGGACTTTACTTAAACATGACTCATTCTAAAGAAGATGGAGTCACAAGAAAAAAAGTCACCAATTCAGTAACAAACTAGTCAACCAACCCACATTTTTGTGATATTATTAAATTTCTTAGGACAATATATACCCACCTAGTAGCAAATTAAATTCTGCTGACTAAAACTCCGTGACTGTGGAGTTGTCAGGTTTCTATGTAGGTTTCAATCTAAACTTCTAGCAGCTTCCAGAGGTTCCTAAAATTCTTGGAACAGCATCAAGTTTACCAATTACGTTTGAGCCACCCGTCGGAAGAGACGGCGGTAAGCAAGTTCCTAGCATTTTGTGAACCAGCTTTGGAATTCCTTAATCTACTTTGATTTAAACGTTTTTAGTCTCGTGGGTGTTGGGTACCCTAATCTGTGGTAAGATACGGTTATGTTTACATGGTTATAATATTATAATCCAGCTTTGTTGTGATTAATAGAGGTATGCAAGGATAGTTTGGACAGTAATTATTTAATACTGCGCAGAAAGGAGTAACAGATGTGGGCACCTGTATGCCAGCTTTTGTTTTCTAGGGTAGAACATTATTTTAGGAACATTCCAACCTCAATAAGTTACGCATTTCTTATCTTTTATTTTTCTCCTTACAGCATAAGACTTGACGAAGATTTGTAAAGTATGACGATGCGCTTGACGATGTTACTCTTGACTACTTTACTTTGGACAACAATCAAACAAGATGCGAGCAACAACATGTGTGGCCTACGCCGCCCGAGGCTAAGTTACTACTTACTAATACACTATAGTGCCATGCCAATATTAACACAGCTGCAAATTGGCATGGGTCAAACGATGACTGATGCTGCAATATTCATAACATAAATTTTTAAGAATTAAAATCGTAATTCGTCAATGCTTATTGTATTAATTTGTATTAAAATAATGTCCAGGATTTTTCTAAGCTTAAAAGTTGCCAAAGTTAGTTATTCGAGATTCTAATACAACGAAAACACAATTTTATTTTATTTATTTATTCCATGGACAATATTGGACTAAGAATAGTCAAATAACAAAAATAAATAGAATCAAATCTCCCTAGATACATTGTATTTTTCCAAGCTTCTTCATCTGAAAATAAGTTTTTAGAGAATACTCGTAGTAAGCTGTTTTTGTTCTTTATATTTATGTTTTTACAAATTCTTTCTTTCTGTTACTTTGCCAGGTTAATATTATAGAATTTAATACAATTCAAATGAAAACTTTCACCTTTAGGTACGGTGGCGTATTTCTTGTTACAGTAGATATGTATTGTATATCTTTAGATAAAGTTCGGCATTGAAACTAACAAGCCCAAAGCTTAAACCGACCTTTATAAAACAAATAGTCGAAAATCTAAGCAGAATTACTCAAACAGCCCTCCAGTGAGAGATTACTTCGTCCAGCGGCCTTTAAACAACCTATTTAAATGGAAAGCGTTTACAGTTAAGACACTAGGCCTAGAGCTGTTACTGTTTTGCCCAAGGAGCGGAAAAGTTATGGTGAAATCCAACGTTAGATATCTTTGGGACTTCTTGCATTGATTAGTTGACTCACTTTTTGTTGATCTATTAAAAAATTGAAGTGAATTAGAGTCAATTGCACCTTATTTCTTGTTTGATAGTAATAACTATTTATCAAGCTGTTTATATAGTAAAAATTTGACTTGAGTAGGTACTTATAGTACTTATTTTGTAAGTCTAAAGAAATAAACGATTTGACTCTTGACTCTTGCTTGATACACTTTTAAAAAAGGAGGAGGTTCTCTATTTGAGGGTTTTTTATGTTTGCTTTTTCAGAACTTTTGACTGGGAGATCTGTTTTTTTTGAAAGCTGGTGCTTCTGTTGTGGTACCATTTGGTCCAGTTCTGACTATATCATCCATGAGAAAACCATATAATTTAAGTCGGTTTATAGTTCAAACTCAATTATGGTAAGAGCAGCTTGCAATAGAAAATAATGAGAATAAGTACCTGTAAGATGCGTCGGAAGTTATACTTTGATGATATTTTTTCTTAACGTATTTTATTTTGAAATTTATCAAAATATTAGGATACAACATATTATTTTTCATAACTTATACTCGAAAGGTAGGTCGGAAGTTGCCTCGGAAGCGGGATGAAAGTAATACTTTTCGTTCCTAAGGACGAAAAGTAATGACAAGAAGTGACAGATCACATTTCTATGGAACCATGCATTCGAACTTTCTATACAGCCAACTTCAACTTCTTGTGAGATAGCTTTTGCGTCTGGTCTGACGCAATTCATACAGCCACTCAATTACAGCTTGATTTAAAATTGAAATAACTTAGAAGTAAAATATAATAAAAATATATACTATTTACTTTCAACAATTTCTTTAAAATAACAAAGATTTGGACAAAATATTAACCATTTTTAAATGATAAAAATTAATGGTAGAATAGTTCTCGGTATTCTACCGTGTCTATTTTACCATGGTAAAATAGCGAGCTAGAGAGCTGCCATGGCTTTAATCTGCCATCTCTAAAGAGCCTAAGCCTAAGAAAAAAAGGCGGGAGAACGTCAATCCTATCTTTATTTGATTTTTCGAGTTGTAGAGAGAGTTTTGTTTAATTATTACAATGAGTTCAGACATTGGTGTAGACGTTTCATCATCAATTTTATAAAAGAAGAGGGTAAAGCAGTAGTGGAAAACCTTTTACACATAAATAATATTATGTAGGTCAAACGGGTTTTCAGGTTAGGTATAAAGAACATTTAGCTGCTTATAGAAACAATCATCCAGAAAAGTCAAATTTTGCAAAACATTTAGTAGAATCGGGTCATTCATTAAATGATAATCACTCATTTTCAATTTTACATACTTGTGATAAGGAATTTAGATTGTCGGTCTTAGAAAATTTAGAAATTACAAAATACAGTAATAATACATTGTTGAATGAACTAAGTACAGGTTTGCCTCGATCACCATTATTACGGATTTTTTCTAGAATAGGCGCGCGCGGTGATGTCACGGACGCAGATAATGGGCGTGATGCGTCACTATGACTGTATTTAAGGGGCGGTTTTGCGAGCGATGCCTCACTTGGCGCGCGGAGCTCGAAGTGGCAACATCTCTGGTGGGACTCTGCCGTTGTTGTTTGGCGCTCTCAGTGTCAAGATCGAGTGGTGTAGTGTCCTGATGATGTCTCGTGGAGAGACGAAACTAGTTGACGACTTGCTTTGATAAATATTCTTTCATTTTGTATAATTTGTTAGATTTTATCGCAGAAGGTTTTTAGCAAATATTTTTTATTCTTATATTTACCACCTAAATCAAAATGAAGGTATCTAAAATCATACAACGATTTTATGAAATGGCGCGCTGAGAAAATAGTGAAATCGTTATAAGAAAACGTTTTCTTAATATATTTTATCGAATTCTCAAATCCTCACAAACTTTCAACATTATGGAGCGTGTATTCTATGTTAAAGAGATTAGAGACAGAGAACATTAAGTACTAAACACAATGTACATTTAAATGATTTCAATAGAGACTAACATGGTTTCACAACAGGCAAAATGATGGATTTACCCAAAAAATCCAAAGTTGTCACTCAAGAGGTACCTGGAAAAAACCTTTCACTATCTATAACCTATAATAGCTCTAATTTTACCATAGACTTTAAATAAATATCTCACCTGAGTTGTTGTTCTAAGTTGATTTATGTGAATTAAGATGTAATAAGTATTTTTTTTTTAGCTCATTCATATATATTTTGTACTTTCTTTGTATTCGTAATGAAAACCACAGTGTTCACCTAGGGTGAAAGTAACATTTAGTCCCTCGAACTATTAGCGCACTCGCTACGCTCGGGCGCCAAACCCCGTCTCTGGACTACATGAGTTACTAATATAAAGTTATAAGTTATTTTCATCCCTTGGGTAACAATGTAATAATGTACTCAGAGATTAAACAAAATGCTATTCGCGTGCAACAAATTGACATGACTATCAAATGTCATGAAAACAGAGAAAGTAAAATAACAATTACCCAACAAAAGTTGTAAAGTCACTCACACCGACTTGGTCCCAATATTTTGCAATGGATTTCCGCTATTTAACCATTGATTAATTAAAAAGGGAAGATAGGTTACGTTCTCTCAGCGCTTACTCAAAAATTGGCATGTGTTACAACTACACACAAACACATACGCTCACAGTTATATTTCCAGTCCTGTGAAATACAAAGAAGAACAAAGACGGAAAGACGTATCTAAGATCGAAGTGAGACCGAGAACACAATATTTCACGCGAATCACGACCGCCCGTGCCCGTGTATACGGAGGGTTTGTCCGGCATTATTTGTGCACCCCGCATTAAATAGTTTTATTTTCAATGTGCTTATTCTATTTATAGATCCTACCATTGATTTATTAAAAACGAAGATGAGGTACTGGTTGCTCGAAAGTGGCAACCTCACATTGTGTAAAATTGTGTTCTCCCACATCAGTCACCGTCTGACCGCACGGGCGGTCGTAATTCGCGTGAAATATTGTTGTCTCAGTCTCACTTCGGTCCTAGATACGTCTTTCCGTCTTTGTTCTTCTTTGTATTGCACAGGACTGGAAATATAACTGTGAGCGTATGTGTTTGCGTGTAGTTGTAACACATGCCAATTTTTGAGTAAGCACTGGGAGAACGTAACCTATCTTCCCTTTTTAAATCAATGGATCCTACTGCTGATTTGAACCGTCTCGTCGTATGAAATACTTAGAGTTATTATATTTTTTATGGAATGCTGCATAAAGCCTCTATTAATATAGGCGCACATACCATAAGCATTGAGTCAAGTTTGTGTTGAAGCCACACGTTACGTTGTCATCTTTTCAGTTACGGTAGAAAACAAAAGGCAGTTCACATTAATAACAAATAAAAATTGGAATCAAATCATGACTGCATCGAAACCAATGCGCATCATGAATACCAGTCGAAACATTCACAACCTCATTAGTTCGAAACTCATCATCGGCCTTTAATAGTTCTCTGCCAGATCAATGATTGACGATGATAACGTTCAATACTTGGCAATGAACACTGTGACTGTAACATCAAACACACTGACGGCTTGATGGCTTGATATCCAATAAACTGAAGTGCGCTTGACACACGAACTGTGAAATTGGCGAGCTTGTCATGTTAGCTGTCATGAATGTGGGGATCTAGCTTGATAATATGAGTGTTGTGTGCGGTAGAATTGAATTGAAAAGTGTATCGAATTTAAAGTAAATAAATGATAAATAAATGATAAATTGCATATCTAATGGATAAGACCTCAAGAATATATTTTATTTAAGTTGAATATTCATGCTTATTCATTATGAAAATAAAAGAGAAAATTCCGTGTGTGTAAACGTTTACATCCAGTAAATCAAGTAATTTGTATACATAAATTCCTTTGTTTACATTTTGACTTTTCAACTATGTCAAATTGTAAACATATTTGTGTGTTCTCGTGGCTCTTATGGCAGTCTCAGAATGGGGCAAAGACAATCGGGTCAACTTCATTGCCTCGAAAACGTAAGCATACATCTTCCAGTCCGTCTGTTCTGTCCATTCACAACTGGTCTATCCGTCCAGTTTGTCTCGTTTCTCGTTCTTCGGGATGTACCGGTACCTATTTAGTATCAACTGGAGCTCCTCGCTGTCACTCTCACATCAACTTTGAACTTTGGCACCTTCATCGAGTCGAAGGCTAAAACAACAGCCATGAAACTAGGAATCCTAAATAAGGATAAGCGATACCTACTTCTTGCCGGGACAGTTTCCACAGGTCCAGTTTGGTTTAGAGTATAACTGCCATGTTTGGGACGGCTCGCTTAAGTCATTACTTGCAGCCTTAGGCTCGATAGAATGAAGAGCCTTCAGACCACACTTCAGACTTATTGACCAGCAGTACGTCGTAGAGACTAAGGTCTAAAGTTTCAAACACCGCCGCAAGGTTGCTTGTCTCTCGATCTTTTATAGGATACATTTTGGAGCATGCTCACAGGAACTATATGACCTGATCCTACCATCCCCCTTCCACTCCAGGACAAGCAGACGCACAGCACAATACCATCCTTACTTGGTGGATATACCCTCCACTCGCACTAAGCTGTTTTGCTCAACCTCCATTATTAGCACCGCTCAAGAATGGAACTCCCTTTCTTCTTCTGTTTTTTCGGCTAATTACAACCTCTGTTAGGTCTCTTCAAGAGAAGAGTGAATAAGTACCTTCGTGATATACCGTCGTCTGCCACAATATCTTCGCTTTCGATGAGGTGAGATTCCGGTCAAACAAAGGTCTAGTTTGTTGTTAGATGTCAGGCACTATTCCTAATATCTACATATACGAGTATAATCCGCACACTATTAGAATAAGCTTCGGATGGAACTCTGTTGCTGTCTGTTGCGTTGTCAAGCTTGTCAAAGTAAAATGCAAAAAAATCTGAAACAACT
The DNA here is from genome assembly GCA_955876795.1 of Eupithecia tripunctaria. Classification (NCBI taxonomy): domain Eukaryota; kingdom Metazoa; phylum Arthropoda; class Insecta; order Lepidoptera; family Geometridae; genus Eupithecia; species Eupithecia tripunctaria. The sequence goes on from OY041604.1 coordinate 4,319,651, forward strand.
GTTAGTGACCTATCACAGTTAATTTATTTGCTACATTAAACGGACAGTTATAGCTTCTATCAGCTAAAAGCTGTTAAAAACTATAACAAAAGTGCATAAGGTCCCTTATTGGATGAAATGATCTCCCGTGTGAATTTTCAATGCATTGATTGGTCACCGGCTGTGTTGCTTTAGATTAATTCGCATGAATAGGGCTTTTAAAGGGAGGGCTACATGTAAAGCCGGCTCAGCTAGGCGCGTCTGATCCGATTTGATGAAGCAGTATTGTCCTTTGGCCTTACGTGACGTATTCAAGCAGAAGGACAATATTGTTGTGGGAGAAACGATCAGGTGCTACTCTTGGAAACAGGATCCCAGCTCGATGTCAATTCCAATTTCAATCTCTCCAATCATATATTATTTTTATTTTTAATTAACAAAAGACTTCAAATTCCATATAATTTACACTGTGTTTCTATTTATCAAAATAATCATTCAAATCGCTCCACAGCAAACAATGTAATCACATGTACATTTTTATACAGACGATTGAAGAACCTCCTCACTTTGTTAAAAAAGTTGCTTTTTTCGTTATTTTAACGGTCGGCGTCGGTCAATCACAGCCAATGTATAAAAAAAATTCAGACTAAAAATATCTAAAGTTTTCTTTCATTCCAGTTGGTATATTTTTTTCCGACGGGACAGTATGGGGTTGTTGTTTTAAATAAGTTTTTTAGAATTTAGCCTTTTTTAATACCTCAGTTGATGCGATAGAAGCAAACATATGAAGATTAAACATCAAAAAAGGTTTCGTGTAATATTCTTTTCTAATTGTGCTTATTTGGAATAAATAAGAATAAGGATGAACATTTCCCAAAGAAAAACATCATCTTTTCTATATATCTATCTATAGCGGTTTCCCACCTACCTTACAGCGCAGTCCAAAAATCGAATGCGTAAAACTTTTTAATGATGCATTTTAAACTAAAGGTTTACTTTATATTAGAAACTTGTAAGACCTCTCTGTTCCACCGTATGTTTCGAGTAGCAATGTACCCACCATTATGAAGCCATTGTCCTACATTGTACCCATTAGACGTATAAAACTATCGTTAATCCCGCCCTTGACCAAAACAAAACCAATTAAGCTTCAAATAAATCACCCTCTTCGAATGGTCAGCCCACGTACTTAGTACATATTACCCTATTAACAAAATACAACCTTAAGTTCCTCTTTAGAGAGTTCAAAGCTGAACGTTGGCGAAGGAAATTTATATTTTCAATTGTTTTTACGTTTAGGCTACAAAAATGATGTTAGGAAAACATTGGTGGTATTTTGGCTTTTATTTTTGCTTTCCGACGTCGCCGGCCATTTTGTTTCTTATCATAATGTCCATTTCTCTTTCTAAATAGATCAACAATGGAGAGTAGATATTTTGGTTGTTTCTTTGTCGTTATTCGCTTTGCTTTGTTGCTGTAATGAGATCCCTAGATTATGAATGCGTAGAAACCCCAGATCAAAGACAGATTTTAGTATATTAGGCTATGACAGAATACCTACGATTTAATATCAGCACGTTCACCATAGACACATTTTTCTCTCTTGTTGACAAAAATACCTTCACCATCTTACAATTCGTCGCACCTTGTAAGCATAGATATATACGCATACATACCATATGCTGACGACCCCTGTGGCGCGGTGGGCGAAGGTCTGCCTGCGACGCAGGAGGTTGCGGGTTCGATTCCCGCCTCGGGACAAATTTGTGTACGATCTGCAGAAATTTGTTCAGGGCGTTCTGGATGTTTTTCTATGTATAATAAAAAATATCTATCTATGTAGTGTATTGTATTATGTATATCAGTTATCTAGTACCCATAACACAAGCTCTCCTTAGCTTGGGGCTAGATAATGCTGTGTGAATTGTCCAGCATTATTTATTTATTATTATGCTATGTCTAGCTCTTGTGCTTGTCAGTTCAAAGATTTATTTATTTAAAGATTTAAATCGTTAGATCGTAGAATTCGTTAGATATGCCCTTACGCAAAAAAACTGTGGCATTTTCTTTAAATGCGTGCGTGAACAATATCTCTATCTGTCGATAAAATTCGTGTTATTGTCAAAAAACTTTTGTTAATAAGCACACCACATAAACACACAACCTAAACCTCAACAGCCTGTATCGGTCCACAATCCTGTGCGTCCAGACGCAGGCCTTCCCCTGATAAAGGCCTTATTGGCGTTTACCTCATGGGGGTATTGCCCATATCCCCACGCTGGGCATGCGGGTTGGGGATCGCAGTTTGGTGGAAGATTTGTTCAGCAGGGAGCGTTGCTGCCCGTCTCCCGGTGGATATCCCTTAGTCGCCCCCTACGACACCCACGGGAAGAATTGGGGTGGTGCAAATTCTAAGCCAGCACCACACAATTCACATAAAAATAGGTAAGTGCGCGCAGCTCGGATGCCTGTGACAATTCACTAATTCCAAATGAGTGAGCTCACTCACTTCGTTTGGCAATAAACATGGCGCGTTGATACTGCGGAAAGGGTCTATCTAACGATTTAAATCTTTGTCCCAGAGCGTTAAATTATTAAACATAAAAATCATTTATGGTATCGAACACATTTCGAAGACCTTCGCAGCGAGCGAAGGTCCGCCTGCCACGCAGGAGATTGCGGGTTCGATTCCCGCCTTGGGGCAAATGTTTCTACGATCCGTAGATAATTGTTCAGTGCGTTCTGGATGTTTTCTATGTGTATAAAAATATATATATTTATGTAGTCTATCGTATTAAATTAATCAGTTATCTAGTACCCATAACACAAGCTCTGCTTAGCATGGGGCTAGATAATTCTGTGTGAATTGTCCAGCATTATTATAACTCCACACAGAAGAAAAAGTAAAGTATTAAAATAAAAGTTCAGTATAATAATTATTGAATCCGGTTCTAAAACTAGCTAAGGCTTTATTACAGGTTCCATAGGAGAACACCTTTTTAAGTTTAACACATGTGCCTAAAATAAACTAAATAATAATAACAGTCAGAAAAAATGAAAATGAAAAAATCTACGATTATCTGAATGGCAGATTTTTTCTTTTTAATTTTTTGTTTGGGTAAATGTACGAAACATAATGTTAAAGTAGTAATTAAACATATTATCATGAAATGTGGTATTATTTAATTTTTATTTATTGATTGCACCACAAAATAACACGTCCATTTCCCACAAATTTCGGCAACCATTATCGAGAAACCACTACAGTATGAAACCTGAATCATTGCATTTAATTGAAACTGCGCCCCATACCGCCACAAGCAAGCAATAATGACTAGGGTAAAGTAGGGATAAACGACGCAGTGAGACGGATGCCATGACCATGTAGTTATATTGTAATAGAGTCAGAGTCAAATCGTTTACTTCTTTAGACTTACAAAATAATCAGTAAGACAAGTCAAATTTACTATTTATACAGCTTGATAAATAGTAATAACTATCAAATAAGAAATAAGGCGCACACACAGGTTGACTCTAATTCACTTCATCATAGTTGATCACATAATTTTTTAAGTAGTAGTTTAGTTTGTTTAAATACGGAAGTGACATAGTCAGCAGTTTGTGTAAAGTCCCTTTACACAAATAATAATAAAAAATGATAAAAAAAAATCATTTAAATGCAAATGATTGGATTGATGTTTACATGTTTTACCTCTACGCTTACACAACTAAATAAATCAACCAGAAATTTCTTAATTTAACCCGGAAGACACGTGAAAAACCGATAGCAGAAGCTAATGCTCTATTAATATGAATTATTTATATTAATAGAAGTGATTTAGATTGCATAAAACTTAAACTGTAATTTCACAATCAATTTATAATATTATCTTTTAACTTACATCAGGTTTAATTATCTAGAAACCAGGCTAAAAATGGTGTTAAATTTATCATTGGGCAGGGCTACAAATAATACTATTCTGCGATTATGAGCCGTTAACATCTAAAGGGCATTATTGTCACACGTATCACCACTACTGTGGCGACTATCTCTCCTTTACCCCACAGGCAACCGCCAGGCCTATAAAATGCGCATCCCTCGGTGAAACTCGTCATTAATACACCGTAATGATGTTTTTCAGCCGCGGTGCCGGTGTAAATGATGCCATGGTTCGAAATGTTCTCTCATTCCGTGCACTCGTTACGGTGTGAATACGGAACAAAGAACAGTGACTGTAAAGGCAAACGTACTTATGACGAGAAGTATTTTTTTACGTGAACTTGCAATTTAATGGCTAGTAAAAGGCGATTTTCACCTTAGCCTAGCCATAGGACAAGGGCACGCGCTTTTTTTTAAAGTAGCTTTTAAGATGGATTCTACCAATTACCGTTGACTTTATAAGCAACAAATAACGCTCAAAAGTAATGTCTGTGACATGACAGGGCTTTTTGCATTTTTCGACAGGTACTCTAGGATTAATTTGACCAGGACTCCAGATTTCATTTATATTTTTATGCATTTTTGAACAGATTTGTGGAGCCATGTAGTAATGAATTGAATATAAAAGTAACTATTTAAATACACGTACATAACGAGTTACAAAATAAACAAACGAAAGACAAAAACAGTCTAACATGGCGGTAAGAGCCATGGAAGGGTGGTAGTTTAAAATTAATATAATGTGGCTCTGCCTCCACGTCCTTGCGCTGAAATAGTGGTTGGCTCAGCGTGTGCTGAAGATATTATGCTCGGCACTGGTTTTCAGCCAAATACCATTTAATTGTTAAACAGGAAAAAAAAGGTGTCGATTCAGATGTCGCCAAAACGAAACTAATGATAAAGATAAAGATTAAGATATTTATTTGCAAAAACATGTGTACAAAAAGGTGATATAATAGTGATAAAGAAACAACATGCTTGACCGTTTGCGGCATGCAAAAATTATTAAGAGATGACAGCATGCAGCGTTAAAAACTATCTACAATTTATCATCATAATTTGACAGTACTAAAAAGGTCGCTGTCCCTGTCATATCGATCAAAATAATAAAGATGGCATCATTTTTAGTCTTGTCAAATTAGTTTAGTCTAGTTTTGGCATCTTCTCACCACCACTGTAGGATTTTCCGAATTTCCCATTTTAAATACCTGCTTGAAAAGGGCATGGGCAAGCTTAATCGATCGAGAATCACAAAATCTACCTAAAACATCAACATAAAATAAAAATACGGTGCGCTTTCCGAACCCGCAACCTTTTCTGTGAATAAATTTACTGTAAGCTGAAATTTCCAGGTAGTTTAAACTTACGAAAGTGACTGACCACGGCGTGGCTACAATCTTGCCACTTACCATAACAATAGCAGACTTGGAAGCTTTGTTCCGGTCTGTCTTGTCTTACCAATAACTTAGACGGTTATGTATCTAGGTAGGTCTATAATAATTTTAGCCCGCAGTTTATTCTTCATATCAGAACACATATGTTCAGAGTCAGAGTCAAATCGTTTATTTCTTTAGACTCACAAAAAAAGTACTTAGACTAGTAAAATTTTAACCATATAAACAGCTTGATAAATAGTTATTACTATCAAACATGTCTAACTGGTCTCACATACTATTGTCTGTGTGGAACTGGGCTTGTTCACTGTCGTACAATTTTTACATGCCTCTTCCAAATGATCCCCTGGGTTGGCTCAATTTGTTAAGAAATAAAATAAAATGAAAAAAGGTTATAAAGCACGACACGGAAAAACTACTAGGAAATAGTGATTTCATTTATGACCTCTATTGGCATGGTGATGATATTATGGGCAGACCGCTTCTGATGTTTCCAGGGACCACCAGTTTTCAGTTTTCAGTGGACCAATGGTTAACACTGACAATGGATATATCGATCACAAAATTTCAAGTACAACGCCCTATTATACGATAATATACTTTTGATTTTTAATCTGCAACCTGCGTATGGTTTTCGCTTCGCCAAAACACGAAGGACTAACAACTTTTCCTACACAGAACAGACAAAAATCGTCGACTTATCATATACCTATTTAACTATTAGTACAGGTCTCTCAACCAAAGGATGAAGTACCTACTTATGTACGCCTAACCAGCTTTCTCATAAATAATATACACCTAACGAGATAAAACTAGCCAGATGCTACACAATTAGTTGCAGACTCGCTGTTCTAGTTATCGCGTCAAAACTAGATACTCCTAACTACATTGTTCAACTCGGAAATGGGTTAGTGTGGCACGCTTGTAAAATCATGGTGGGATTCAAGGCAAAATACAACACTATTTAGTGCGGTAGGGTAGCATTCACTTTGCATTTGGGCTTGAGTCTGAAAATAGATGAACTTTGGATTTTTCTACTTATGACTTGCGATTCAAAGCGATCGCTCAAGCATCTATGGTATTACATTTTTTGTTATCGATTGTAAAGTCCAGCCTGTCATTGCATCAAACTAAATAAGACCTTCAAAATATATAGATTTATTAGAATCTCTAAGTGTGCTTCAACGAATAAAATTAAAAAATATTTGATTACCTACCTATTACAGATACATCGACAACGAGGCGAGATTAATTTTATTTTATTGGCCCACGGTTCATTCCGCCACTTCAACATTTTAGCACTTTTGTAATTGCTTTTACATTACTCTCTGAATTTATGACTTCAAATTATGACGCCCCCTTTTTACCGCGGGACTTTCCCACCCTTTTAACCACTGCTTTTCCCTAAGCGGTCGCTAATTTAATACAGAAAATATTTTACCCCAAGTGTATTGTGTACAAGGAACCTAACAAGGGTTCTCTTGTACCATGTTCAGCTCATATTTTTCTTGGATAATCCATATTTATTCGGGCGACCCTTGAAAGAAGGCTGTAGGGCTGCGATAAGGTCCACGACTTTGTATTATATTCGTGCTGTTAATATTTTTCGGTGAAACTTGATCGAAGTTTCGCACAGTTTGAGCTATGAGGGCTTTTGTTCAGTTTTACGACAGTAAAAAAGTTCTGAATGCTCGGAAAATAATTTTTACTATGAATATTATTTTCGGATTGAACTGTGTAGTTACGGAAACTCAAATTTGGTAGATTGAAGTGGAGATCATATATTACATAATTAGTGTTAAAAATATTAAGTCCTAATAGTTTATTTATTGAAATAAAATTAATGAAATGAAATTATTTATTCAAACAGGACAACAATATTAAAAACGCGATAATTGCATTATCGTCTAAATCAAAAAGCCAAACACTATGTAAGAAACGTTCCTGTTGACACTTCTCACGAATTGAACCTTAAAAAGGTCCATAAACATATTAAATCAGCAAAATATAGAGGTTTAGCTCATGTGTGTCCAGATTAACTAAAACCTAGTCTAGTAATTCTGGGCTCAAAGCTGTCTGTTTGTAATGGTAATTCGGTTTTGTAGTGGTTCAGCCGCGGTCCATCGCAGGTTAAATGGAATAGCTATATCAGCTAGTTTGCAGGTTGTTTGCAATATTCGGATTCTCGGAAATTGGTCTGCTGTGATAACATTATCTTACCAATGCAAAACTTTTGCATCGGTAACCTTGTCTGGTAAAGTGGTTTGTATTTAGATTAAAATATAACAGACGTACAATTTATAACTTAAGTTTATTGTCATACATACAAACGTACAAGAATGTATCGTATACATTCATACTCCTGAAAACAAGAGACGTTAGATTTGGACGAAATGTACCTAACCCTACTCAAAAGTGAAGTGGATACCATTGATTAATTAAAAAGGGAAGATGAGGTACTAGTTTCTCGGAAATGGCAACCTCATATTGTGTAAAATTGTGTGCCGGGACCGGGGCGGCACGGGCGGTCGTGATTCGCGTGAAATATTGTTGTCTCGGTCTCACTTCGATCTTAGATACGTCTTTCCGTCTTTGTTCTTCTTTGTATTGCACAGGAATGGAAATGTAACTGTGAGCGTATGTGTTTGCGTGTAGTTGTAACACATGCCAATTTTTGAGTGGGCGCTGGGAGAACGTAGGATACGTTCTCCCAGCGCTTACTCAAAAATTGGCATCTAATCTTCCCTTTTTAATTAATCAATGGTGGATACCTATCTTGTCCGTAGATGAGTTTCACCCCAGGCACATGTGGAGTTTTTGTTGTGAACAGAGTTTAGAACAGAAATCTTCGTCACAAAGGGAAGGTCGAGACTTTCTTATATGCACACAAACAGGAGTTTTGTTCTTTGTCACTGGTTTCTCTGAAAACTGTCAAAAATCAACCGCTATCCACCAGAAAGCTAGAGCTAGAGACTGCTTCTATCTCTGACTATGAAATTTACATGAACCAGACACTGGGTGCTGGCTAGGAAATTGGCAAAACAGACCCAGTACCATAGATATAAAATTCTGTAGATATTTTACCTACGTCCTTGCAGTGCTAACTCAATAAATGGCCTGTGTTTTGTAACAACTGCGCAAAGACACGCTTTTTCTATTCTTTTGCAATTTACTTATGGTTTATCCATTTTTAATGAAGCATGTTAGTAAACAAAGTACGACACAAATAACAAAATCTCTTGCTTGGCGTCGAGTTTTAGATATAATTGTAGGCAATTTTTATTGAAGTGAGGATCTAAAATCGACCAGTAATGTAAAATACGTATAAAAGGACGAGCGAACAAAGTGAATTTTAGGTTAAGTATGGGCGGTTTGTTTACGTTTAGGGTCCATTCAAAATGGATACGATATACCTTATGATTATGAATAACATGGATGGAATGACGTACCTAGACCGAAGTGTGACCGAGACAAATATTAGCGCGCGAAAAGCGACCGCCAGTGGCGCCGTTCCAACTATGATTGAGGTAGGAGGACACAATTGTACACAATTTGAGGCTGCCACTTTCGAGAAGCCAATAATAATAAAGAAGTCAAGTCTAATGAATCAACTGTCCTTCTCTGAGCTATACAGCCAGGATACCACAAACCAGCGGCAGGACTAACTTCAAGTGGAATATTTTAAGAGAGCCCTCGACCAAGGGCGCGCGATACAAATTGGCTTGATTCTGTTTTTCACCACTTGATTTTATTCGTGAACTTGGTGCGTTGTCTGAGAAAAACCAAACATTCCATTGTTGGTGAAAACTTTGTTTAGTTTTTTCTCCACCTAGCAATTTTATTTTAGGAATATCTTTGGGAAACTGCAAAGGAGTATTTACCAGGTATTTTGTTATAATATTTGCACAGTTCACGAAAACTATAAAAAATCAATTCTTTCTGTCAGTAATATCTGAACCGAATTGCTTTTATATTACTCGCCTTGTAGCGCCCCATCTTCTTACTAAGATAAACTAATTTTCGTTATTTTGTTGTTATTATTCAAGATTTTTATGAACTAACAATACTAAGTATGTATGTCTTAAATTAAATTATTTTAATATACCTACGCAAACCTACTTCTAAGGCTAGCTCAATTTAATTTGTACGAACTACGCGCTTATTATTTACTCAAGCTTTAATCAAATTAAATAAATCCTTATAAGTTACATTTGGGCTTTATTAATAGAATTCTGAATGAGTTTGGAGGATACATAACGTGGGTAGGTCCATAAAAACGTTTGGAACCGATATTCTAATCGGCCGCCCACTGTGACTGAAAAAAACACTGAAAAATCTTGATTTATGCGATGGGCTATCGAACCCCGCAAAATACTCGCGTGCCTATCGGGCCAATACCTAAAACTGGATTTCGTATTCCATTATAGAGCCCGTACTACTGACTTCTTTTACAATTTTCTGTGAACACAGTGTACTAGTTTAGCTCTTCTCTATTTATGATTTTAAATGAAGTGCCAGCAGCTTTAAGCCGTTGCTACCGTTATTTTTCCCGGGGCAGTGTTTTTTATTTGTAATATTATTATTTCTATCCACATCTCCCCTCCCCCCAACCCCCTCTCAGTAGGATAGAGAATGCAAGAAAACAGGGTCAGTAATAGCTTTTCGAGCTGCAAATATTGTGGTTGGTTCCAGTCATTGTGCCATTCCCTTTGGATTTTTAAAATGCAAATTGAATATGTTAGGCCGTGTGTGGCTTTGCCTCAAAACAATTTTGTTTTGGCGGAAGCGTCGAGTTGTTTACACAATAGGAGTGAAGCGAGAGACAAAAGTGGGTGCGGGATGTTTGCAGCGACTTTAGCTGGTGACAAACGTGGTTTTGTCGGATGAAGTACTTTTGAGCCCCGAAAGTTGGGTTAGTTTTTATAATCTGCTTTAATTTGAATCAAATTTCACTGTTTGGATGCATAATATAATATGCGTGGTCAGTATGAATGCATCCGTGATCCTGCATGAATGTTTCAGAGTTTATTAATGGACCTATGAATATATTTTGTGTAGTTATAAGTCGCTAGAGTAATAGATCGTTACTGAAAATAACCTCTTTCAAGTTTTCCCACTTAGATCACATTCAATCCGACACGACTTGCGCGTACTAGAGAGTTGAAAGGGGTGGTAATTTTCAGTCCCAATCTTTATCTACGCATCTAAAATATGTTGAGGTAGGGTCCCCTTTTACCCAATGTACCTATAGTGAATTGTTAGATTTAAACACTTTCGTTTTAATTGTTTGATTATTGTATGTAGGTACCATTTCTTTTTTGTCTTTGTGTGAATGAATTTTATCAAAATTTTATCTTAGAAATATAACAACGAGTAAACCTTCTAAATAAAATATATTGGGGTTCCTTAGTTAATAAATCTTATTTTCACGGCTGCTGCTTATCACCTGGTAAAAACAAATAAATTGAAAGCTAAAAACATATTGAATCAGCTTCCAGTAATTTTGCTATTGAAAGGGTCCAATCAAAGCCTTTTCATACCTTCAAAGGCAAAACTAAATAGGTTTTCCCCATTAGTTGTGCACTGCCATTTCTAGCAGTTCTCAGTCAATTTCGAACCAATCTGGTCGGTACATTGTTTTCCCTGATCCGAGCGATTGGGTTAATTAAGGCCCTTCCAGTTGATTGCTTGTGGGTTGTCCACTATTAAGTCAGTAAGGGTTGCTGATTTATGTAATGTTGAGAATCCTATGCATCTTGTTGTATTGATACACTAATAACACGTTTAGGCGTATTAGTATTAGTATTTCACTTATGAAATAACAAGTAAAATACGCATCACTTGTTATTTTACTATACATAAAATATTTGATATCTGTATGTCTGTCTGCCTGATAAATAACTATTTAAGGGAGTCCCGTCCAACCACCATCCAACAGACATGATTTTTTGTTGTTTTTATAGCTAATGGTATGGCACTTTGCGAGTGCGACTCGCTCTTGGCTGGTTTATTTTCTTTGTTTCATCTGCTACAAAAAAAAACATTTGTTTAATTTTTTTGCCTTTTTTGGGCCGTGCCCTGCAGAGGGTAACACCAGGTTAATGAATAAATATATAATATATGATAATAATAAATTACGTATACAATCAAAACTCAATAGAATTGATCAATTTACGAATACTTTTACTAATATTCCCTACGATTCACCAGGCTTACAGTGATAAAACTGTGACAAACTGACACACTACTTGGTCCTAGGTATAGTCAGACTGTGGCCGGTGCCTGTATAATACAGTCGTTAGCCACAAGGTGCTACCAGCCACGGCTTCATAATTGGATCCCGTATACATAAATATGACGAAGGATACGGCATTGTTGGGCGCTATTATAATTTGGGTCACATTTGGCACATTTGGCACGTTTGATTTGGGTGAGTTTATCAATAAAGATATTTCTCCTTTATACTTCCTACTTTTTTATATTGGTAACACCAATTACTGCTGACATGTCGCTATGCCCTAGAATGGTTTAACATTTTTTTTAATTACTTCATACCGGTATAGATCTTATCGATATCAAGTAATTTACTTACACACTTGGTGCTCATATCTACTATTGAAAAAAGGTAAAAAGGATATATTATACCTAGGTATGTAAAATTTCGAGCTGTGTGGTGCTGGCTTAGAATTTGCACTACCCCATCTCTTCCCGTGGGTGTCGTTAGAGGCGACTAAGGGATACCGTGGGCGGGCAGCAACGCCCCTGCGGGACAATTCTACATTTCTACCACCGAACTGCGGTTCCCAACCCGCATGCCCAGCGTGGGGATTATGGGCACAAACCCCCATAGAACACCAACAAGGGGCTTATCAAGGGTAGGCCTGCGTCCAGCAGTGGACCAATACAGGCTGTTGTGTGTGGTGGTGGGTTGATGTAATATTTCATCAACTTTGGTTCTAAAACCAAATTTATAGATTTTCTCATTGTAGTTGTTTTAAGTTGTAGAAAATTTTATCTTTGTGTACAAGTGACCCGTCCCGGCTTCGTAAACTCGTACGAAGGCAGGACGTATGTTACTCAGGTTACTGAGGGATAATGTAGTATTCTAATAGTGATTTAATAACTTCTCCTTGTAAAATAAAAAAGAAATAAATCAATGAAATATTTTTATTTACCTAAAGCATTCCTACACAAAAGAAAAAATGATGCTACTAAATAAGGCTATTAACATTCTCTTGTGTGCTAGCACTCGCAGAAATGAGTATGGCCAAAACAATAACACTGGTTTTTGTTATATTATTTTGAAGAAATAGCAGGTCAATCAATACAGGTAAGAAACGAACTAGCCTCTTGTAAAAAAGAGAGAGAATAAATAGTATTTTGTAATGTGATGTTCTTACCTTTCTTAAAACTTTCTACTCGAACTTTCGATCAAGATACGAGCGCGACCTCATACCGTGTTGAGACTAACCTGAAATCCGATATCTTCGACTCTCTTCAGTGGAGTGGAGGTTGAAATAATATGTTGGGTCTGTTGTGTGTTCTAGGATAAATATCGTTGCTCAAGTTTGTTGTGAGAAAGATATCGATAGTTTGATTCGAAAATATGTGTGTACTACGGCATCTCGGCACACGTTATCTCAATGCACGGAATCTCGACAAACGTTAGCTCAATACAAATCTCGACAAACGTTAGCTCGATGCAATAATCTCAACAAACGTTAGCTCGATGCACGAAATCTCGACAAACGTTAGCTCAATGCACGGAATCTCGACAAACGTTAGCTCAATGCACGGAATCTCGACAAACGTTAGCTCGATGCACGGAATCTCGACAAACGTTAGGTCAATGCACGGAATCTCGACAAACGTTAGCTCAATGCACGGAATCTCGACAAACGTTAGCTCGATGCACGGAATCTCGACAAACGTTAGCTCAATGCACGGAATCTCGACAAACGTTAGCTCAATGCACGGAATCTCGACAAATGTTAGCTCAATGCACAGAATCTCGACAAACGTTAGCTCGATGCAATAATCTCGACAAACGTTAGCTCGATGCACGAAATCTCGACAAACGTTCGCTCGATGCGATGATACGAAAGCTACGTCAAGTGGGGGGCGAAGACTGTTCATTCCATCATCTATATCTTATACCAGCCCTCCTTCTGATTACCTTATTGTTCGTTCCATACGTTGGTATTATTTAATACTAGCTGTGCCCCGCAGCTTCGCACGCCTAATCCCCGGGAACTGATTTATGGGATAAAAGTAGCCTATATGTAGGCTAGAACTACCTGTATGCAAAATTTCAGCCCAGGATCGGCCTGGAATTTTGCATCAAGTCAGTTTCAGTAGTTTTTGCGTGAAAGTCCAACAAACATACATACAGACATGTTTACAAACTTTCGCGTTTATAAATATTAGTAGGATTATTTATATGCTTAAAGGTACCATGGAATTTTAATACTTGTGCATTTTCTGTGATTTGGGTGCAAGTATAGTTTACCGTCAAAGATACGGTTTTTGCTTTTATTCCACAAAAATTACCCTCAAACATGCAATGAATCTTTGCGCTGCAGTGTGACTGCAGACATTGTTACTTTCCTTTAGTATAACTATCCCATATTATCGTTTTTGTTTTTAATCTTCACAGAAAATTACAGGACCTTTCTAACAATGCAAATTTGTGTTAATGACCCAATACGTACATATACCACCCACATACCGCCATGAGTCTTCCTAAAATGTTTTGGTTTCTTTTTGTCTGCCTTTTCTCTGAAGGAAGTTATAAATAGAGCAGCGGTGCTCAATTATTAGTAAACCAAATCAATAGTCTTGAAAATATTTTCTCAGAAATTGCAACTTCCAGTAAAGTAATAAAACTGAGAGCTACTGGATCGTCCATTACCTAAATAGGCTGCTCCTACCGTACGATACGATATCAATTATGTGGGAGGTCCATTTAGTTGGCAACATTTTTCTGGAGAAAGTTTATTTTGTAAAATGTTGGGTTTTACCTATTTATTTCTCGAGGTAGGTACCTTCTTCATTGTTGTGATGTATTTCGTTCCAATTAAATTAGTCACAAGCTTAGACAAGCCAAATCATGCCTCCTTCTCAACAGCCTATATTGATCCACCGCTGGACGTAGGCCGCCCTGATAAATGGCCTGTTTATTTTTAATAAAAAAACAGTGGAATTTAGAACTTCCTCCTTTTTTAGATCTGTTTAAATGGAGCAGCACTATAAATATCACCAACTAATAATGACGTTATGGACACGCGTTTTTTTTCTCTTGTTCCATAGCAAGATCAGTGTGGCCATGTTTAGAGGTAAGTAATCTGAGATTGAATGCTGTTTTGTTTTTCTGGTAAGACAATCATATTGTGTCCAAATCAGGGCGGCCTTTTTGTAAGGGATTTGTGTAGCTCCATGTTCACACGTTAAAAGCGCTTCGGTCCAAAAATGTATCCAATAAGGAGAGGTTACGTCTATAGACTCACCCTCCGGTTTAAGGTATACACGCAAATTATTATAGTCAAGACTTATCCTTATACCTCTAGATCTTTGTACACACGCATCATCAAAATACCTCAGTAATAGTAATATCCGTATAAATATCTCACAAGAAATATTAAACATACAAGCATTATCAAACCAAATAAGCTTCTAACAAGCATGAGACGTTAGCGTGGTTATAAATAAATCACGTTCAGTATAACGGAGTCCACGTAATGTAGTTACGACTCTGCTTCTGTCGCGTTAGGTCATAGGGTGTGGTGCAACTGTTCGCGATAAGGTGTAGAATACATTCTTCAACAGCACACATGATACGCCTATTGCTGAACGTGTCTTCCCGAGGGCTTTGCCATAAGCACCACTCTAGGTACGCAGAATGAGATCGTTCCTGCAGGTTGCATGCTGATAGGTTGAGAAAATATGTGAGGAAGATAAGGCAATAAAGACAAACAAACGCGACAGCAATCGTTACGCTATAGCCATAGCACATACGAGAAGCCTAATGCCACTATTTTTTATACAAATGCTTTATTTAGCCATATGATTAAGATACAGATTTAGTCGTGAATTTATTTAGTATTCTATTACCATTTGATTACAATCTCTATTACTAATAATAGCGTGTCAATGATGTGGTCGGGTAAGTGTGGCCATAGTCATCATTAAATAAATTATTATACAGGGTGTATAATACAACAAATGCCTATTTAGTTAAACTATTTAGCCGTCCGCGCGGGTCGTCAAGAAGCGCGTTGGGTGCAAACATTAAACAAACATTTCGGAATGTACGGCGATGTTTATGAATAGGCGGGGCGTGAAGAGTGGCGTTGGCTGCAGCGTGCGACGCGTAAACGCACTGTACCATCGCCAGTATAGGCAGAGATGCGAAAATAGTTTGGTGGCCAAAAAGGGCAACTGCGTATCTCTGCTTTAGCTGTACAAAACTATTACAGTGGCATTAATAAATATCTATATATGTATATATAATTTAATATAAACTACAAACAGTACGATGGGTTCTTAAAAGTAATATTATTATAAAATAGGTGACGGCACCACTTTCACTCGTGTGAGCGCGATCATGACACTAACACCATGATCGCGGTCCTTAATACAAAATGCTTCTACCGTATGGATGCACATTGGTTTAGATTAAAAAATAAAATCATAACAATAACACAGATAATGTTAAACTGTATTTCAAATCGCTGTTACTCGAGTCTGTCTCGGCTAATACAGCATTTGGTTCTAAGGATAAAGAAAATAGAACCGCAATGTTTTTGTATCTTCGCGAAATTGATTTACTCACCGTATATCTCTTGGACAAAATAAACAGAGAATCAAATAAGTAACAGATGCTATATTGTCATAAATTATTCTGAGAAATATATACCAATTTGGTTTTACTCTTCGATCAGGGGCCTTGTCGCGAAGGCGAAGAAATATTTTGAGTACCTACCTAGGTTGTAGGTAGGTTTATAAAGATTTTAGCTGACTGGCCATAACCGGTCGAGGCGAAGTGGGCGCGCGTGCGCAGCGTGGTCCTTCGGCGACGAACGGCCGACGATTCATTCTGTTACGAGACAATGAGCGAGACACATCGGTGAGTGACTTTGAGTTACATTGTATGCAATTGAGATCTCTTGCCACCGATATTAGAACCAGTTTCAGATTATAAATGTTGTGTGTATACCAATGCGTTGGTCTGTCTGCGGACAAGTAGATCAGAGATAAAATGTGAGGTACATGGCTATAGGGGAGGTTGGAGGTCATAAGGGTAATTATGCCAATAATAGTAAGAATCAGTAACCCGAGCACAGGTGGAACAGCCATCATAGCTCTGAACCTGAGCACAGGTGGAACAGCCATCACAGCTCAATGAACCATAGTCCGATGGAACAACCATCACAGTCAGATGAATTAGTCATCACATCCAGATAGAACTGCTAAGTATCATGTCAGATGAATTAGCATTAGAACCGGTGGAACAACCACCTCATTGTTGCATATTGCTTCAGCACTTCTTTAATTACTTTTTTAATGTTTACCACATACATACCTACCTACATATAATATTCGTCATTATTCAGAGTATAGAGGTATTTGGCGACAGGCCTGATTCCACTAACACAATCGCCTCACTATGACAATATTATCGCTTCGTTATCGCCTATTAATCACCGCCATTGATGATTTTGGTATTACGAGTATAGTAACAGGATATTTTTTGTTTATGCCATAGCTATGACTATTACGATTATGACAACCGTTTGACAATTTGACCGTTCAATGGTGTGATGGGTCAAATGTTATGGTAATAGAATACCAACTAAATTTACGACTCAATGGTGTCGATTCTGTTGTTTTAGGATTCCTAAGCTAAATTTTAAAAGTTCAAAATTTTCTATGCTAGGTAGACCTAAAAATTATGGTAAGTATTCTCTATACAGGTCGGTCCTAAAAATACCTCTTTTAGAACGTTTTTCAAAATCGCAAAACCTCTCTGAGTTGAGTACTTGGGTGTTGGGCTGTGAGTAAAATATTTTTTATTCTAAAATGTTATTTCAAAATACTTTTTTGACATGGGTCAAACAATTCATCCATTAGTATGAGAAATCGTTTAGAAATTCAAATCGATAGTTCAAAATCGATAAATTTTAATCATGACCTAATTGGATGCCTGCTAAAATTAAGTGGTTGTTCCCAGTTGATCACGCTGATTATGATCACGTTGCATTTGATCACAGCAAGCTGCGCCAAAAAAAATTTAAAAGAGACAGACGGCTGTCTCTTCTAAATTTTTTAAAGATTATGTATTTCTATTCTGCTAGCGCCCCCTGCAGAACAATTATACCGCTGAACTGCGATTCCCGACCCGCATGCCCAGCGTGGGGATTATGGGCACTGACATATATGACACCATGAGGTAAATGCCAACAAGGCGCTTATCAGCGGGAGGCCTGTGTCCAGCAGTGGACCAATACAGGCTGTTGAGGTTGAGGTTTGAGGTAATTCTGCCGCTATAATAGCAAATACTAAAAAATGTAATGAAATAAATATTAGGAGGCTCCCATGCAACAGACATTTTTTTTTTTCCTGCTTTAATAACCCTCGCCGGACTTGCACTTGGCCGGTTTTTTCTTTCAATAAGTGTGCAATAAATATTTTTCTATCTATCTCATTATAGCAGTGTGGCGCTGGCTTAGAATTTGCACCATCCCAATTCTTCCCGTTGGTGACGTAAGTGGCGACTACGGGATATCCACCGGGGAGCGGACAGCAACGCCCCCTGCAGAACAAATCTTCCACTAAACTGCGATTCCCAACCCGGATGCCCAGCGTGGGGATTATGAGCATTACCTCCCATGAGTTAAGCGCCAATAAGGCGTTCATCATGGGGAGGCCTGCGTCCAGCTGTGGACCGATACAGGCTGTTGAGGTTGAGGTATCTATTCATTGTTGCAGACACACTGGCTCTTCGAGACGTGCAGCTAATAGCGCCCTCTGCCGTGAAACTCGGCGACACCGTCCTTCTCAGTTGCAAGTGGACTCTGGAAGGCAACGAGACTCTCTACAGCGTCAAGTGGTACCGAGGAAGACAGGAGTTCTTCAGCTATTTGCCCAAAGAGTTTCCTTTCACCAGGATCTTTGCACAGCCTGGGATAGACGTCGATGTAAGTGTTTTATCCTTTGACATTTCTATAGCAACCATTGATTTATTAAAAAGGGAAGATGGGTTACGTTCTCCCAGCACTTACTCAAAAATTGGCATGTGATACAACTACACGCAAACACATACGCTCACAGTTATATTTCCAGTCCCGTGCAATACAAAGAACAACAAAGACGGAACGACGTACCTAAGACCGAAGTGAGAACGAGACAATAATATTTCTCGCTAGTACGACCGCCCATGCCACCGGTCAGACGGTGACTGAGGTCCCACCTTTTACACAATTTGAGGTTGCCACTTTCGAGAAACCAGTACCTCATCTTCCCTTTTTAATAAATCAATGATAGCAACGCTATCTGTTTCACAAGATCTTTTTTTTAATGGACTAGCGATCGGCTACCATCTCATTTTAGGAAAATGAAGATGTAGCCTCAGATGGAGCACGTTTTTGTGTATGTCTGCATAGGTTCCAAATAAACGATTTGTTACTTATCCGTTGGATAAATATCATTATTACGTTTAACGACTATAGGGTCTAGAGATAGGTAGCTTAGGTTCTAGATACAGCTGGTACATACACCGTGTTATATTGGTATAGCAATGTTTCATCTTACACTATAGTTTAAAGTATAGCAATAAAAATGAGCATCAAATTATTAAAGTCACAGTAACAGCCTGGAGCCACGATGTTACACCCTGTACCTCAGAGAGCACGTTTAGCGGTTGGTCCTGCGTCTGACCTGTCCCCGGTCGTGTCTGTCTGTTGTCCCATCAGAGTATGAGTTAGGGAATAGAGAGTGCACTTGTGCATTATAATAATGTCCTGTGCATCTAGTTAGTCGAGACTGGCCGCCGTGGTCGAAATTCGGCTAGGAGGACATCATAATCAGTAAGCAACGAGTACGGCGCGACGCTTTAAATGGGTGATGGCGTATATTATAGGAGACAACAGCCTTGCCTATAAGTACTATAGCCAACAACGGATAAATAGGAAGATATTCGACACGTATTTTTTCTTTTGTCAATCCAACAAAAAATACTAAAGTACCTAATTTACAACGGGATATTAACCATGATTTGAGTTTTGGGCTTTCCAATATTCGGCACAGTTTCATTCGCATCACGGAATAACTGAAGGCACTGCGAGTGAGTTTTTATCGGCAGATATAACGAAAAATCTACCTATGAAAACTCAAATCATCGTAAATATCCAGTTGTAAATAACTTTAGTATTAATAAGCATGATGGATTTAAATTTTTTAAATAGATTTTGAAAATAAGTAGGTACGTTAAATATGGAAAAATAAATTATTAGCATCGGCTTATTTTCGCATTGATAAAATATATACAAAAGTGTTGTAATAAACGTCAATCTGAGCATTAACTTCTTCAGGCCAAAACTGAATGGGTCGGGTTAATTAGTTTTAATCCTAGAATCTATAGTACTTTTTATCCCGGAAAAAACACAGACTAAACCGCCTTAAAGGATTTACATAAAAATTCCTTGAAACTCTAATAACCTCTCTTTACATGTAAAAGAACAGAGTCTGACCAAACACCCAAGCGTACGCTACATAAAGTTATATTTTTAAAAGCCTCTCAAAAGTTTTATGAGATTTAGATTAGAAACATTAAAATACCGCTCTTTGAGAATAAATTAATTTTTATTATTTGTTTAAATCACTTTTAAACAAATAACACTCAGACTCAGAAGTGGTTCCTAATTTAATGCTTGAAGTGGACAAGCCCCTCGAGGTAGAATTACGCCCTTGTTGTGAAATTCTAGAATAAAATGGAATTTGAATTCCTCAGAAAATTTAATCTACGAGTAGAATTGTGATTAAAAGTTTATTGAATTGGGATTTTCTAGCTCTCAGTAGATACAGTTTATATACAGCTGTGTGGTGCTGGCTTAGAATTTGCACCACCCACCGCATCTCTTCCCGTGGGTGTCGTAAGAGGGGACGGGGATATTCAACGGGGGGCGGGTAGCAGCGCCCCCTGGAGAACAATTCTACCACCGAACTGCGATCCCTAACCCGCATGCCCAGCGTGGGGATTATGGGCACTATCCCCCATTAGATAAACGCTAATAAGACGCTTATCAGGGGGAGGCCTGCGTTCAGCAGTGGACCAATACATGCTGTTGAGGTTGCGGTTGAGAAGTAGATACAGTTCGGGCAGGGTCGAAAAGAAGGAGTAAGTAAAAAGCGAAAACTAGCCAAGCGCAAATCGCATTCGCGTACTTGTAAGTTACGGAAGTACCGTACCTGTTAGAATATTTTTTGTTATACGAGTATGTATTATATAACGGCTTTAGAAGTTTCCTTAAACCAATTTCTTATAACACAAGTTATGAGAAATTGCTTTTTTGAGCTTCACGATTTAAGGTCAACAGTAAGTACCCATAAGTTTTGATTCCCTTGCGAATGTCATAATTGACGTCAGGTCTGAAGGTCACTTTAGATTAAGAGGCCATATTTAATTTCACTTTAAATTTGATACCTTCCTGAGAAAAGAGTCTTGACAGATAGACAGACGTACAACAAAGTAACACTTTATTATAAGGTTTCTAATTTTCTTTTTAAGGGACGCCTAACCCTAATACTTGATATGTTTTGTACGAGAAATTTATTTGTTACCAACAGCTCAAGTAAATCCTACACAAAATCTAGATCTTTCTCCTTGAAAATACATCCAGCTCGGTTAAAATATTTCATTCTTGACAGTAACAAGCTCCTAAATCTCCATTTAATTCAGACAATACATTTGTACGCGTCTTCATAGTGCCTGAAACATTTTTGTTTGTAATAATATTGTGACCTGCTAGAATCGCCAGGTTGGTAGTTAGTAGAGTATCTTTTTTGTGTAAGCATATTTAAGAAAATAAGGTTAAGCGATGCTTAACGACGACACCGGGACAGCTTCTATCCCTTTTTCAAGAACAGGTCCGGTCTGGTTTGGGACGGTTCGGCCAAGTACCAGCTTGCAACCTTTGACTCGATCAAACGAAAAGCCTTCAGACTCATTGACGAGCAGCATCTTGCAGAGACTAAGGTTCAAAGTATTGAACACCGCCGCAAAGTTGCTGTCTCTCGATCTTTTATAGGATACATTTTGGAGAATGCTCACTTGAACTGTATGACCTGATCCCACCATTCCCCTTCCACTCCAGGACAAGCAGACGCACAGCGCAATATCATCCATATTTGGTGGATGTACCCTCCACTCGCACTAAGCGGTTTTCCTCCACCTTTATTATTCGCACCGCAAAGGAATGGAACTCGCTCCCTGCCTCTGTTTTTCCGGCCAATTACAACCTGGGTCTCTTCAAGACAAGGGTGAATAGGTATCTTCTAGACCTTCGTGATACACCGTCGGCCGCATCTTCGCTTTCCATCAGGTGAGATTGCGTTGATACGAAGGTCTCTTTACAGTAAAAAAAAAAACTAAAAATATTAAGAAATTTTATTATAAATGAAAAGTGTAGGAAATTGCATCATTGCACCGACAAGTGCTAGGCACTTCCTGGCTCTGGTCAGAGCAATGATGCAATTTCCTCCATTTTTCTTTGTCCAATACGATAATATCTTTCTCTTTTATAACCTACGGGAACAATAATTATAGTATACAAATAAAACTACACATATATAATAATAAATAATAAAAATATTTATTTACGGATAGGTTTACAATTTTTAAAATGATCACGGTCTAGTATAAGCATGCTTAATATAAACCTATTAGGTCAATGAAAATGACTCCTCGCTCTCACTAAGTTAGAATATAGAGTATTCTATAGGTATTGTAAGCCGATAGAAAAATACTGGTCCCCGAGGGTATCCACTTGTGAATAACGTTTTTGACTGTTGGTGACTATTCGTTCACGTGCGTTTTTACTCGTAATATTACAAAATTTATCAAACTAACTGCGCCCCGCGGCTTCGCACGCGTTGTTCCTATGGAAACGTGAAAGGTGATTTTCATCCCACGGAAACTGATTGATGAAAAGTAGCCTATGTTTGATTCCATGATTAGAATTACATGTGTGAATATTTTCAGCCCGAACCGTTCAGTAGTTTTGGCGTGAAGAGGTAACAAACATCCATCCATCCATACATCCCTACAAACTTTCGCAATTATAATATTAGTGTGATGAAGGTACATAAATATACATTATGGCTGCCTTATGTGAACTGTGGAACACAACATAAAATAGTGTCACAAACGAAACTTTTGTTTCTTTATCAGAGGGTGTAATTTAATTTTCTTACCCACGTCCTACATGACAAGCGAAACATCCAACAAAATGATATAATACACATTTATCATGCTAAGCCTGAAATTCACTGTGAGGCTCCTTTTTAAGTACGACTCTTTACGAGGGTATTATTTTAAATTGAAATAATATCCCAAGGGAATATGGTCCCAAAAAAGCTCAGTCTATAGATATAACTATAGAGCAGAATTGGAATAAATAAATAAATAAATAATGCTGGACAATTCACACAGCATCATCTAACCCCAAGCTAAGCAGAACTTGTGTTATAGGCACTAGATAACTGATATACATAATACAATACACTACGTAGATAGATATTTTTTATTATACATAGAAAAACATCCAGAACGCCCTGAACAAATGTCTGCAGATCGTACACACATTTGTCCCGAGGCAAGAATCGAACCCGCAACCTCCTGCGTCGCAGGCAGGCCCACCGCGCCACAGAGGTCGTCAGAAGAATAAATGGTATCACATACATATAAATACTTATAGTTTTACTAAGTTCATCATAGTTGTATTCGTTTCAAAGATTTTTGGTCTGTTGATTCGTCTGGCAAAACTCGAAGTTTTTTTTTGTGATATTATTTGATTTCTTATATGTTCAGTTGTACCTACTATAATGCCGGATAAGGTTACTAGTACCTACTACTAGTAGTACAAAGGTGTGTCATGTACATATATAGGTGTGTAGTAATACTTCTTAGTAGAACTACCAAGACGGGGGCAATCTTTTGAGTGTGCACTAATGCTGCTACCAAATGGATTTCGAGCGGGATGACAAGATATGGTTTTCTCGTGAGTGAGAAGTACAGAACAGAGACGGGCACCGAATTTTCTATGCCAGACCCAAACCCCAACGCCAAACCTGTTCAAAAATTAAAAGACATAACTAAAGAAATACTCCTAGGTTTCTTATCAAAACAAAAACCAAAAAATGAGTGCTGTTCCTGAGATAAATAGCAAAATGTTTGCAAACATCCAGGTATTTTTCAAAAAAAGAAACTATTGAGATAACTTTCTCAAAAAAACGTAATTCAAGAAAAGAAGACCTTAATTTTAAGGGAAATATAACTTTCACAGTTTCTGAGATAAAAACGATTTTGAAGTACAATTTTGAAGCAAATTGCTTATGCACACTCTTAAGTCGCATTGGCTTTGTGATTTACCAGTACATTTATTCACTGCCCGGCTTTTACTGCAGGGACACGCTGTTCTACCCAAACATTTGCATCGTGGGCACTGAAAGTATTAACGGTTCACTCGTACACCGTTGTACTTTTAGACCGTTAGCGCTTTCATTGGTGGAGTAAAAATGGACCTTTTCAACTCAACCCGTGGATTTCGGAAGAGTCGACTATTGAAACCTATCAGAGAAGATCAGCGGCTTCTTTCTGTGTTTTTTTAACACTTATCCAGCTACCAAGCGTGGTGATTATAACAAAACCTCTTTTGTCAATAAATACGGATATACACAAAGTTTGAAATCGTTAGATTACGCACTTACGCCCAAAAACTGTAGCATTTTCTTTCGATGCGTGCGTTTACAAAATGCCGATCCACGCACATTATGAGTAGATAAAATTCGTGTTAAGTCAATAAAACTAACTATTATTATTGCTTTTTATTGTGCAATCACAACACACCATAAAACACAATGGTGTGTTTACTGATTCCCTATAAAGGGCCTATTTAACGATTTTAATTTTTGGTCATACAAATTTCTTTATTGACAAATGACTTTAATTTACTCTTACTAAATCGGTCACAGATCAGACTCTAACTTGTTCTGTGGGGGTGACAGTAAGTACTCTGAAAGTGGGATGAAACAACAATATTTATGTACCTTTTGAGATGGCAAACAAATAATATATATTTTTATCGTAGTTTGAATTTTTCAACCCACGTTAAAATGAAATTATATTTTTTTACAATTATAGTATATAGGTATTTTTTACAATTTTAAATTCATGGTAAAACTTAACTGTGTGTCGAAAGATCAATACACCATCTTCCAACCTGTAAAGCCACACTATATTACTATGTAAAACTTGGCATCTCCAAGGCCTTAATATTATTATAACTATAGCAAAAAACAAGCAGCTTAAAGCGAGCAGCCTGGAAATATATTCACGGTGCAGCAACTTGAAGTAAAACTCCTTATAAGTTTCCCGTTGTCTGCGGCCGTCGATGGCCCTCAATCGAATTACGATCGCACAAGCCCACAAATATTAACTTTGGCTCTCTTTTACAAGCCTTTTTACTTAGTTCTAGTAGCAGAGCATGACCAGATATATTATATATAAAATTATATATCCTAATTGAAATAAAGAATGCTGGACATTTCACACAGAATTATCTAGCCCCAAGCTAAGCAAAGCTTGTGTTATGGGATAACTGCTATACTTCTTGTACATAGAAAACATCCAGAACACCCTGAACAAATCTGCAGATCATACAAACATTTGTCCCGAGACGGGAATTGAACCCGCAACCTCCAGCGTCGCAGGCGGGCCTTTGCCCGCTATGCCACAGGGGTCGTCAATAATTAGTGAAATTATTAATATTGGTGAAACAAATCTTGAAAACAAACAAGATTTAAATAAAAAATTCTACAATTCCTTAAATAAAATAAATATTCACCTAGAAAAGGTCAAATAAAGCACTGACAAGGAAATAAAGTGATAGTCGCTTCGGTACGTAGGCTTAAGTAAAAAGTCAGTCAGTCGGTATTCTTATATTTACATAACAAGTTCTAGAAGACACCTATTAACTATGAGCGAAACAGTGCGTTATCGAAATGTATGTATGTACCTATTGTTCCTACCATCCTACCAAAGTCATTTACAACGGGATTTTACCATGATTTGATATCCGGTTGTAAATAACTTTAGTGTTAATAACTACAATGGTTTAAAAAGTTTGACTATCTATAAATCTAAGATTTGCACTGGCGACACGACTAGATGCAAATTTGCACTGATCGCCTATGTATTAAATTAAACAGTAAACAGGTGACATAAGCAAAACATTGGCTGTTATCTCATGGGGGGTAATACCCATACCTAATCCCTACGCTGGGCATGCGGTTTCGGGATCCCAGTTTGGTGATAGAATTGTTCTGCAGGAGGCGCTGCTCCCCGCCCCCGGTAGATATCCCTTAGTCGCTTCTTACGATACCTGCGGGAAGAGTTTGGTGCAAATTCTATGCCGCCGCCGAAATATTAGCAATACGTATATTAAGGCGCATACCCGAGCCAATCTGACAGCAATTCCTATTTTATCATATTTTTACGTTTATCATAAAAAAATTAAAATCCTACGTTCAGTTTGTGGTATCTATTATAAGCTATTTTTTAATACCTCTTTTATAATTTTATCTCATATAGTTTAGAAGGAGATGCAAAAATAGAGTTTGGTGGCCAAAAAGCGCAGCTTCGTATCTCTTCCTAAGCTTTACAAAATGAAACTATTACAGAGGCATTAATAAATAGCTGATAATAGATACCACAAACTGGACGTAGGATTTATAAAAATTCCTGCGTTCAATGTAATAATAAGATATAATAGTTGGGGGCGCCACTTTCGCTGGTGTATGGGCCTTAAGCAAAATGATAGCCTAAAAATGTCTCCGACCCATATCGAAGGAAATAAAAGGCGGAACAAACAATAAAATACTTAATTTTGTTAAAAAAAACTATAAACCGCCTTTTTTGTATTTAGTTTTTTTATAGATTTTCATGGATTCCATCAGAACTGAACCATATAAAATGGGACCACACGGGAAGCACCAGCTTTCATATAAAAATAATCATGAAAATCGGACCATCCATTCAAAGTTCTGAGGTCATAAAAAAATACAATCAAATTGAGACCCTCCCTTCCTTTTTTTTAAATTGGATAAAAAAATGATTTGCACTGGCCACCGTAGCCTTGTACAACCGAGAAACTTACATTTTATGAGAAAATGAAAAAATAATACTCGAAGCGTTTGCAGCTCATACAAAACAAAAGCACATCTGAAGACTCGCTTGGACCTACTCGCGATACTCGCTACCCAGAGCGACTAATAAAATGATGGTTTGGTTTCACTTGTCATCACGCAGGGAATTTTGAGGCTTTCGCTACAGCTCTTAGTAGCGAGTACCACGTAGGTCTGGGTAGGTATTTGACGCTTTAAATGTCGAAAACTAAACGACTTATACGAGCAGCATATAATAAAACTGTTCAATTACAAAACACGCGCCGATGCGTGGTTGGTTCTGATGGTACAATTTTAATCACATTTTGAAGAAGAAACGAAAAAAATGGCTATTTTTAAATGAATAAAAAAATCGTGATATTTATTTTTACCCAAATGGTAAACAGACATCAGCCTTACAGACAATTTTGTTATTCCAAAATAGAAGAAAAAAAACAGAAATAAGAATAGGGTAAAAAGGCCTCGGCGAGTATTCGGCTAAGCCCAGGATATTATGGAAAAAAAATCCCGAAATAAAATCTGCTCATAGACCTAAGTCGCCAAAAGACAATCGTGACCTCGGTAGCAAGAACGATGTTAAAATATGATGATGATAGTCATAAATAAATGTATATTTTCCGTTCTTTAATTATTGCAGGAATTATAGGATTCAGAGTGCAACACTCTGATTTTGTAAATTCAAGCCAGTGTAGCTCAACAATGTTACAAAACGGAGCGTAGCATGCCTACGAAATAATTCATAGCTCAATGCTGCTACGAAATTACGTAGCACTTGAACCGTTTACGAGAATTTGAATCCATTTTACCATCGACGTATTCATTGTTAGCTTGTTTCAAAATATAAAATAAAACCGGCCAAGTGCGAGTAGGACTCGCGTATGAAGAGTTCCGTACCTCATCCATTGAAAAAGAAATCAGTTGTATGGGAGGAGGTCCAGGAACCTACCTAAGGCAGGGATATGATGAATATGAAACAAATAATAACAATAAAATTCTGATGCTGATAAAATTTGTTGTTATTGCGGCAACTTAACACATCATTCTGTCAAATTTCAACCATCTAACAATCATGGTTCACAAGATACAGCCTGGTGATAGAAGGACAGACAGACGGACGAATAAACAGCGGAGTCTTAGTAATAGGGTCCCGTTTTAGCCATATGTAACCCTAAAAATAAGAGAAAAAAATATGGAATATATACGAGGGCTCGAAAACGAATTTGAGTATGAACAAATTAATAAAATATAAAAATATACAATTTGGCTTCGTTTTCGATTCAGGAGCCATTTAGTTTATTTCTGCCATAACATAAAACTAGCGAAGCGGAAAAAATATTCCTAAAATGCATCATAACAACATGCAACGTCATAAAACGAATCCCATGAATATTTGAAAGCAACAAAATATGTAAAGCCCTGTTATAGCAACTTATTAATATGAAACGGTGAGGTTGGCTCGTAAAGCGAATCTTACAACGGTTGACAATAAAACATGAAAAGTACGCTAACAGCCGTTAAAACGTGTTTACTGTGCCCTATTAAAGTGCCTCATACATGGTTGTTAATTTGTTCCTACCAGCAAGAACACTAGTGCAGTACCGGAAGAGCTACATGATTTTTTCTGGGCCCATTAGGTATGGACAAGAATAAATAATTCAAAGATGAAAAGGACTGTTGCTGAATAAAGAAAAAATATATTTTACTAGCTGCGCCCCGCGGCTTTGCACGCGTTGGTCCCATGGAAACGTTATAAGGTGATTTTTGTATGTATATTTTTCAATCTTTCTGAGAGATTTTCTTTATATTTTTTTCCGTAAGAACCTTGTACAGAGTATTAGAAAACTACAAAAAAATCAGCCAAATCGGTCAAGCCGTTTTCATGTTATGTCGTGACAACGGAAAATGGGTTTCATTTTTATATATATAGATTAATTTTTCATGAGTACACTTAAAGTTTCAGAAGATAGTTCTCCTGCATCTCCTTTAAATCGTTTGGTATTCTCGAATCGTCGTGATTAGTATTTATTAAATTCGATTAGCTTCTGCTATGCAGATTATTTTCATCAGATACATAAAAATGATCATTAGAAAAAACTGAATCGCCATAATATTTTTTATTAATTTGATTATCTTATAGGTGCTACCTAACTTATGCTTGAACGAGTTTTTCTACAGAAGTACATATATTTCCCGAGAAAGTACATCTTCTTTAATATATAACTATTACTACTACTTATCAAGCTGTTTATATCGTAAAAAAATTTACTTGTGTGCTTATTTTGTAAGTCTAAAGAAATAAACGATTTGACTCTGACTCTGACTCTTACTTAATTGAAGTTTTGAAATGGCTATCCCGGTTTCTATCATCTTGAACAGCCAAGACCTTAATGTATTTGAAATTCAATAATTAGTTTCTAATATTTCTAGAAAAGCTTGGACCGACTATAAAACCGTGTATCTGAAGTTAAGAATAAAGCTTTAGAGGTCAGGCTTCTCTGCCATTCAATTCAAATTAGAATACGTTTTGATGACTTGAATAAAGTTTCCGTGAGCTCCAATAAAATATTATAACCATAAAGCATCATTTTAATGACTCCGCAGATGCCAAGGGAGATAAGCGAAAATGAAATTTCAAAAAAGATTCTATTATAACGAGGTACCACGTATTAATTTTCACTAGCTATTTCCCGCGTATTGCACGCGTTTTTGCTAGGTAAAAAATGCCACTAATATAACTAACATTTTGAGTGCCCCTGACGCATTTATCATGGTGGGGAAAACTGGAATATATTTTTTGAAGCCTAGTTTTCCCCCTC
This sequence comes from Eupithecia tripunctaria, assembly GCA_955876795.1. NCBI lineage: Eukaryota > Metazoa > Arthropoda > Insecta > Lepidoptera > Geometridae > Eupithecia > Eupithecia tripunctaria. The sequence goes on from OY041604.1 coordinate 4,349,239, forward strand.
CTAGCGGATTTCATGGCGGAAAACTGGAGTTACCCCAGCTCGGCACGATGCGTGCCTCTAAAGATAAGATAAGATAAGATAAATCATTTATTGTCAATAGGTACACAAATAATAAATATACAAATGCTACTTAATTAAATGTATAAGCTATGACATGTCAATAAATATACAATTTTGCTGTAGAGAGGCAATAGTCGACATACAAAATTAAAATAAACATTAATAATATTATGGTCCTTATTTAATATTTAAATCTAGGCTAGGTGACTTTACAATAGTGTCAGGCAACTTCGTAGGGAAATTAATGTCCAGGTAACTGTAGTCGTTTTCTAAAAACTCTTTGATGCTATATAGCGTTTTGTCAATTAAAAGATTTCTTAATTCTAAGTTAAACCTGTTTTCATTTTTAATCAGCTTCAAACCCAAAGGGAGCTTATTGTAGAGTTTTTGACCCATTATTTTAGGGAGTCTTTTTTGTATATTTAGTCGGTACATGATCGGCTCTAGCATCATTTTGTTCCGCACAGTGCGTTTACTACTATCCCCTCTTATCGTGTAATCACTTAAATGTATCCTAACAAACTTAATCACCTCCATTATGTAGACAGCTACTGATGTTGGTATGCGAAGGTTTTTAAAATGATCCCGGCATGATTCCCTGAATTTAGCTTTTGTTAATAATCTTATGGCACGCTTCTGCAATTTCAGAACTCTTTCATAGTCTGTTGAGCTACCGAATAATATAATCCCGTATGACATAATTGAATGTATATAGGCATAATATATATCTTTAAGTGATTTTTGGATGTAATAGGTCTCAATTGTTTTAGAGCATAAACTCCTCGAGCCATTTTTTTGCATGTTGTATCAATATGATGTTTCCAAGATAGTAATGGGTCTAATTCAAAGCCTAACATTTTTACCACACTAGAACTTACTAAGGTATTCCCGTTTATAAGATATACTGGTACCTTATCCACCGTTTTTGCCGTCGTACTGAAAAATATGATGTCTGTTTTATCGTCATTTAACTTTAAACCATTCATTTCAAACCAATTACTGAGCTTAGCTATCGTGTCCCTTATAAGGATTATCAGATCATCTCTACTTTCTGCTGCTAAAACTACAGTGGTGTCGTCCGCATACTGAATAATGTCACCTTTGATATCCAGGTGCACTATGTCATTCAAGAATATGACATTCGCATTTTGGATCTCGAAGAGAGCAATTACATATTTTCGCGCACATATTTTATTATTAATCAGAATCTCGTCTCGTTTCATGTTGATTGTGCAACTATTTGAATTGGGAGTAATTGATGGTGTTTGTGATCAAGGCTACGGGAATTTACACTGTGTCACACTCTGGAAAACTGGCCAACCTTTACTAACCAGGGTATATACAACTGGCTAGGTAGTATTTTAGTTCTTAAGTGCACCCTAGGTGCCGAACACAGACCATACTTTCATTATCACACTCATCTAGAAATATTGGACTGCTTCGTCATCCAAAATCAATTATTTGTCGTTTACCACCACGAGAAAAATACATCAAATAATTATATCGTAATTAATAATAATAATATATAATTAATAATTTTCGTATAATACAGTCCACTCTCTCGTATAAAAACTTATTTGTTATGCTGAGTAATCGAACACCGACTATTATTCCATCACTTGTCACTTGATCAGTCCGTTAATAACATATAATTTTCCAGAAAATAGCGATATACATAAACTCGCTGTACCCACAACTTGGATTCATAAAAAGGGCAATAAATAAAATAGCGCTTGTACAAAAAAACCCGTACTAAGCTGCAAAAATTATCAGTAAATAAATTCAAACAAACTGTCAAAACCTTGCTATGCTAAGAGCTCACTATAAAATATCAGATTATCTAGTAGAGGATAAAAAAGCTTGGGACGGATTTTGCTCCAACTCGAAAAATAACAACTAACAGGCGTTGGTCGTTTCTTTACTTTATTCTACATACCACAGCGACCGAAATAAAAAATACCAATATATTCTTGTGTCAGTGTAATTTTTCTTATAATTTGTTTGTTTTATTTACTAAGTTTACATTTATTGTATTTATGGAAATAAAGCATTTTTGACTTTTGACTTTTGAAAATGGAATGCTCATAGACTTTGCTAGCCTCTTTGTTTTTACCTGTCGTTCCAAATCTTTTTACATTACTCGTATACACAATTTATGACAGAGTTTTTACTGTGCCTATGTTATAATACCTAGCTAGTTACTTTCACAAACTTTCTGTTTAGGTGTTCATTATAATTGAGGGTCGTAGACAAACAGTCTCTTGTACACCTGTGTTGTGAAGAAATTATTCTTATATATCTTTCGGAGTCTATTAACACGTAGACTTTAAAGATAGTTATTTAAGTAGATACCAATAAGGCCTTTATAGATGTTCAAAGAGAATAAGTACTTAGGTTTATGCTTAGCATGCATAGTGATGTTCTTTGTTGCATAAAAATGTAAAAGTAGTAAAAGGCAATGATAAATTATGCATATTGCACGATGTTGCCAGCTCACTGTACAGAAATGGCTCGTTTGCTTTGCCATTTCCTAGGAAGTTATAAGCGGCCTTTTACTTACAGAAGTTATAAGATACTCCCACTTGTCTCTCCTGGTTTTGCTGAATTATGCGGTTTGCTCTCTGTATCGGGTATACTTGAGTGGTTTGGATGCGCGGACGTGGGTTGCTACATTGGCGTAATTGATAAGCTTTTATAAATTTACTTTTGTTTTCAACGCTCTCTCCATTATATATCTTAAGGTAAGTTTGAAACGCTTTGCAACTGATTAATAGTATAACTATGTATAATATTACTTTACAAAAATAAATAAGTGAGAACCTATAATATATTTAATCATACCTACTATAGATCGTGCTTATATTTTGCATACAGTTATTTTTTATACTGAAATTAAACATAGGCTACTTTTAATCCCATAAATCAGTTCTCGTGGGATTTAACTAACCTGAGGGCCTAGACAAAGTAACAATCAATGTCGAAAGCGATAGTAGAAAAGTCCAAAAATGTTTGGGTTTGACATAGGTAAGCCTTAGATATGTCACGTGATCTGTTTCGAATTTATCCCTACGAATCTTTCAATTGTTTTCGATTCGCTTCATAGCGAATGCCGGTTGGCTAGGCCCTCAGGACAGACTTTATAGGAAGCATTGGGGTAGGAATACTTCCACTGCTAAATGTAGACGGGACACTGGAATAGGCAGTGTTAAATACATTAGTAAAACATTAATAAACTTGGAATGCATCTCAAACGGCACAAACCTCATTGAGCAATTACGATAAACCGCAACCCAATACAAATTATACGTTTCGATAGGAACAAAGCGTGCAAAGCCGCGGGGCGCAGCTTATAATGAATATTATAAGATTACTTTAATATACTATATAATAATAGAAATAAACTAAAACTGGTATTTACAATTGAAACAATTGAGCTACCTGCAGACTGTTGCAAACAATCAACAGGTGGCTTAACTGTTCAATACCAGTTAGAAGCGAAATGATTAATGATCATACATGACTTTGCAAGCTTTCCATGTATAGACTTGTATATTCATTTCAATTTATTTATTTACTTTAATCAATACGGTAACATACACCATTTACATTTATTTTTGTAATCTTTTAAACATTTTATTCCTATTCATTCGAATTCAGGATAATATATCAGCGTTTTATCGTAACTGTCATCAAATCAACTAACGTTTAAAATAAGAATGTTCACAAACAAGGCCTTTTTGATGCCTTTATGTCGTAAAAGGTCTTCATTCTGAGAAATTTTAAACGTCCCAAAAGTCCGACGATAAGACCATCAAAACTAACTCTAAGGGAGATAATCCCAGGGCCAGCCGTGGCCCTAAGCAAATATTTATCGAGCATCCCTTTAGTGCCCTTTAACAGACCCTTGTAGATTATTATATCACGATGTAAGAATTATATATATGTACTGAACTGCTGGCATTTAAGTATTTGTAAGTGGCTAAAGGGCGCTAAGGGCTTGTAATCGTCTAGAAATGGCTTTTAGGGCACCTAAGTTATATTTATTGTTTCAAGACGGTTATATTATAAGTGATGGTAGGTAATTCTGCAGGTCACTATACATTTTTAACTATCTAAGGCCCGTATTATGAAAGCTAGCTATGTTTGAGTGATTATCATGCATAGTTTTGAGTAAAGACTAATTTTAATACAACAATTATGAACTCGTGTCGAAATCTACTCTCACTCATGTAAATCTCTAGTAAAGTAACTAGCGTTCTTTTTTTACCACGTCATTACGTATTATTGAACGTTTACCAAGCATTACTTGAGTAATTGCCTACTTTAGAACGATTTCAAACTTTCCATCTCTGCCTAGTGATTCTTTGAACTCATATTTATTCAATCCTTTCCAAGCCTTACTCAAGCGTGGTCCAGACCACACGGTCTGGACCAAGCTTGAGTAAGGCTTGGAAAGGTTTTTTACGAGCCAAAGCTTTTTTTTTTAAAATAAAATGCCAAAAATTGTAGAAATGTTTGCGTTTTGTTTAAACCATCAAAACAGAAAGCTCTTAAAAATTAATTGTCATAATCAGGTTGATAAGGTAAAGAAACGTACGAACTAAACGATAAATGTGTAGACCATAGACAAAACCCTACTCACTGAAGAGAAGTTTTGCTTCAGATTTACGTTCCATAATAAAGATTACTTGAGCAGTGGTTCTAAGCTTTAGAAGAACTCACGTAATGACTGCATAAGTAATGCTTGGGAAAGCTTTCATAATACGGGCATAAGGGTCAGAGTTGTCTATTCAGATGTCACCAAAACTAGACTTAACTAATTTCCACATCCACATCTACAGCCTGTATCGGTCCACTGCTGGACGCAGGCCTCCCCCTGATAAACGCCTTTTTGGTGTTAAACTCATGGGGGTAGTGCCCATAATCCCCACGCTGGGCATGCGGGTTGGGGATCGCAGTTTGGTGGAAGATTTGTTCTGCAGAGGGCGCTGCTGCCCGCCCCCCAGAAGATATCCCTTAGTCGCCTCTTACGACACCCACGGGAAGAATTGGGGTGGTACAAATTCTATGCCGCCGGCACCACACGGCATAACTAATTTGACAGGACTAAAACTTGGGAGGACTTTTTAGTACTGTCAAATTAGATTAGTTTAGTTTTGGCGATTTTAGTACTGTCAAATTAGATTAGTTTAGTTTTGGCGACATCTGAATTCACACCATTATGTTTTCTATCTAACTTGAAAATAATGCCATGTTTCTTCATTACTGAAAACATTTATAAAGTTATGCAATTAATTATGAAACAAGTAAGGTATCTTAAAACTTTTATCTGTAAGATAGTTTTGCAATTATATTTAATCAAAAGTTAGTTCTTCTTGTTGTATCTTGAAGACATCTTGCCCTAATTAATGAAAATAAATAATATGCGAATACACAGACATTTCGATTTTGTTTTAGCCTTAAAGGCAACTTTTTTTATTGAATAAAACCTAAGTGAACGCATAGAGCACGATTTTCCAGAAGGTACTTATTCACTCAGGTTTTAAAAAACTATAAACTTACTTTAATTTTTACAGGTTTATTATGAATTTTCATGGATCCCATTGTCAGAACTGAACCAAATTAAAATGAGACCATAAGGGAAGAACCAGCTTTCATTTAAAAAGGAATCGTGAAAATCGGACCACCCAGTCAAAAGTTCTGTAGTAGCAAACATAAAAAAAATACAGTCGAATTGAAAACCTCCTCCTTTCTAAGTTGGTTAAAAATAGAAAAAGAATAATGCTGGACAATTAATACAGCATTATCTTAGCCCCAAGCTAAATAGAGCTTGTGTTATGGATACTATAAACAGATATACTTAATACAATACACTACATATAATAATAAATAAATAAAAATAAATAATGCTGGACAATTCACACAGCATTATCTAGCCCCAAGCTAAGCAGAGCTTGTGTTATGGGTACTAGATAACTGAAATACATAATACAATACATTACATAGATAGATATTTTTTATTATACATAGAAAAACATCCAGAACGCCCTGAACAAATGTCTGCAGATCGTACACACATTTGTCCCGAGGCGGGAATCGAACCCGCAACCTCCTGCGTCGCAGGCAGACCTTCGCCCACCGCGCCACAGAGGTCGTCAATAAGCTAAGAAGAAGCTAATATAGACATATGTATTTTTATTATACATAAAAAACATCCAGAACGCTCTGAGTAAATATCTGCAAATCGCATAAAAACATTTGTCTCGAGGCGGGAATCGAACCCGCACCCTCTTGCATCGCAGGCGGACCTTCGCCCGCTGTGCCACAGAGGGCTGCCAGTTACAGTTACTCTGTGTCGGTGCTTAAAAGAAGACCGTTTCTAGGGTTTTGTACCCAAAGGGTAAAACGGGACCTTATTACTAAGCCTCCGCTTTGTCACCAGACTGTATCTCATGAAACAGTTAAAATTTTTACAATTGATGTATTTCTGTTACCGCTATAATGAAAAATAAAAAAAGTTAAATATTTTTAATAAATAAGGAGGGCAACATCTTTATCACCGTTTGAGAAACGATCACCGAGGTTAAGCAAAGTCGCGCGCGGTCAGTACTTGGATGGGTGACCGCGTCACGTTAACTTTTTATTTATTTACGAAAAAAGATTTGTATTTTTTTTATTTTTATAGATAACTAGCCGTGCCTCGCCACTTCACACGCGTTGTTACCATGGAAACGTTTAAAGGTGATTAATATCCCATGGGAAATTATTTATGGTATGAAAAGTACGGTTTAGGATTACTTGTATGCAAAATTTCAGCTCGATCCGATCAGTAGTTTTGGCGTGAAGTGGTAACAAACATCCATCCATCCATACATCCATACAAACTTTCGCATTTATAATATTAGTGTGATGATACGGAACCTTTCGTGCGCGAGTCTGACTCGCACTTGGCTAGATTATTTCAGAATATTCAGATTATTAATATTATTTTAATATTACGGTATTATTTGTATCCACATTCGTCACATTGTAGTACATCGACGGTACGGGTGTTGTTACACCCGTACTCATAATCTATTGTGTTTATCCCTCATCGAATCTAAACAAATCTTACATTTATAAATGTACATCAAAATAAATATTCCTATTTAGGGCACTAACTCTAAGAGAAGGATTTTCTAGAATTTTATTTTAATCTCTCATTACATTACTTCCATCTCAGACTCTAAAACCAAATTACATCGAAATATGGTTACCAAAAGAGCCCATAACGTAAACGGCAACGAATCCAAACATGCAATAACAATGTCGTTATTACGCCGTTATTACATTGTAATATGTAACGGATAATCGTAATCGTTACAATTGTAAATCGTTATTCTGTAACGATAACTGTTACACCTTCATTGCTTGGATACTTATACAAACCAAACCGACGAACAAACTGTTATGTTATAAAATTGGAGTTTTTTTTAGTAATGACACTATACTAACTCGAACGAAAGATACGAGTATATAAGATTCTGGGAACTGGAAAATATCTCATGAAATATCTTCTGTAACTGGCTTCGATACTTTATGAGGGTGAGATCCATTCGTGTAATCGTTGATGTGTTCGTCAATTGGCGATCAACGCCGGGGTACCTCAGGGGTCAGTACTCTCTGCCATGTTATTTCTGCTGCACATTAACGACCTGCTGGTACCCGGTATCATTGGGTACGCAGACGACAGCACCGTGGTTGAGAGGTTCCTCCAACGGGAAAGCCAGCCAGAATACCGTACAGGTGCAAAGAGAAAACATGCTGCAGCGCTTGAAATTAACTCTTAAAGCAGTCTCGGACTGGGGCTAAGCCAATCGGGTTAAGTTCAATGCCTCTAAAACGAAGGCATTCCTCTTCTTTGCAAAAAAGAGTCCGCTTGTCCAGCGTCCCGTTTTCCAGAATGTACCGGTACCTATAAAGGATCAACTGGAGCTCCTCGGTGTTACTCTCACACCAACTTTGAACTTTGGTACATTCATCGAGTCGAAGACTAAAACAGCAGCCATGAAGCTAGGGATCCTAAATAAGGTTAAGCGATACTTGACACCGGGACTGCTTCTATTCCTTTATCAAGCACAGGTCCGGTCTGGTTTGGAGTATTGCTGCCAAGTTTGGGACAGCTCGGCCAAGTACCAGCTTGCAGCTTTTGACTCGATCAAAGGAAGAGCCTTCAGACTCATTGACGAGCAGCACCTTGCAGAGACTAAGGTTCAAAGTCTCGAACACCGCCGCAAGGTTGCTTGTCTCTCGATCTTTTATAGGATACATTTTGGAGATAGCTCACTTGAGCTACATGACCTGATCCCACCATCCCCCTTCCACCCCAGGACAAGTAGACGCACAGCGCAATACCATCCATACTTGCTGGATGTTCCCTCCACTCGCACTAAGCGGTTTTCTTCCACCTTTATTATTCGCGACGCAAAGTAATGGAACTCTCTTCCTGCCTCTATTTTTCCGGCCAATCACAACCAGGGTCTCTTCAAGACAAGGGAGAATATGTATTTTCTAAACCTTCGTGATACATCGTCGGCCGCATCTTCGCTTTCCATTGGGTGGGATTGCGGTCAAACGAAGGTCTATTTAACGTAAAAAAAATAAAATAACAGTTGGCCCAACAGAAAGTCAGCCGTGTGCCTCTTTATCGGTATTGCGTGTTTATTAGATTTCACCTCGTGTAGGAACGACAAAGGCACTAAAACGTAACAGACAGGTATTAATATCCCTCAATAAAAGCTATTGAAACGATACTGAGCAATTTCTAAGTAATCGTTACCACGTGATATCGGTTTTTGTAATATCGTTATAATTGATGAAACCGATGTCGATTATGTTGGTACCTGTTGGCTAAACTGAACTAATTATCTGGATGACAACCTCAGTGGCGCAGTGGGTGAAGGTCCGAATGCGACACACGTGGTCATGGATTCGATTTCTGTCTTGACTCAAATGTTTGTATGATCTGCAGATACTTGTGACGGTGTTCTGGGTGTTGTGTAATGTATTAATATACAGGTTGGGGCAAATTTTTGGCCCTTTACGGTAGCTACCGTTTCTTTCGTAGTCAGGTTTAGTTCTTAGGAACCTTCTATTTTATTTTGAAGAAAAAGTATTGCCGTTTTTATTTTTTTGGAAAAAAGTACGGTTTGCCCAAAAAATTACATTTCCCAAAAAAACAAGTTGGTCTTAATCGACTCCATTTCCAACCAGGATCACTTTTCCCAAAGTAACATACCAAATCAAATCATAAGTTTTGGCAATAATAAAAAAAACAATTTCCATACATTTTTATGAAAAAACGTTCTTAATTTAAATTCGTATGTAACTACTTTTTTAAGTTGGCTATTAATATATTTTTTTTAATCTTACTAACAAAAAATCTTGTATAAGTTATCTAGTTAAGTTAGCTACCCCTACTCACAACACAAGCTCTGCTTAGCTTGCGGGTAGATGATGCTGCGTAGATGGTCCACTATTATTTATTTTATTTACGTTTTTATTTGAAGTTCCTTCTTTTCTATCAGGTAAGTGATTTCTTTTAAAGGAAGCGCCTCATCGACAATGGTGTCTATTCCGATATTGCCAAAATGAGACTAAACTATTCTGACAGGACTAAAAATGATGCCATCCTTATTATTTTGATAGCGACATTTTTAGTACTGTCAAATTAGTTTAGTTTAGTTTTGGCGACATCTGAATAGACACCAATGGCTTTCAAATTACTGTAAATTTTGTTTGTTGATTGAATTCATATAGAGTACTTAATTAGTAATCATAATTACCAACCAGATCGACAATTTGTAAGTTAAATGAGGAAACTCTTGTTTATCGGTTTAGTAAACTATTTAATGCATTTGCTGCCGGCAATGCTAATCAAACACTGCTCATTGGTCGTGTTAATCGCTGGGACCATCCTGGTTCCGGATAGATAGCGGACTGATGGACTGACAGCCAAACACGATACAGAGATACTAGTATGAGTTTATAAAATTATAGAGCGGGAAAAGTTTTCGGGAACATGACAGTTCACTACCGCCTGTCAAGAAGCTTTTAAGAAACCATTATTGGATCGCCGTCATGCTACGAAAAGTGACTTTATTGACTAAGAAAATTACAATCAAATCATAGAAATCGTTTTTACGATTTAAAGAATTAAACTAACTACAGACTGTTGCTAACAAAGTGTGTAAATATTAATACTACGATTAGTAGATAGAATTCTGTTCTTACCTTCTTCGTACCAATGTTACAAAAATAAACACTAAAGAGCTCTGGTTTTCAGGAAGTCATTTCCTTTCAGATTACATTTCGGAACGCAACAACAAAAAGCAATATTTTCCCGGAACTGACCACATAGCATGCTATAAAGACATACTGTCGTAATATAATCCAATTTACATTAAAACGATCGCATTTCCCTAATCACGTCATTCAAAAGCACAAATATTTGATAAGCAAATGGCGTACTAGAGTCCCTGTGACTGTTGCTTAGAACAGCTAGCTCAATCAATCATTTGTAGAAATCATTGATATCTGGCGTCTAGACGTGTCTAGACCATAGAACAGGCTGAATGATGTAGAAAAGGACTTGGGCCCCTATTCTTCAACATAGATGAAGATGATGACGCTATGACAATAGGGAATGTGCATGTGACATCAATAAAGCTATTATTGTTTACGTATTCTCTAATAATATAGACATAAATTTGTATACTTATTTGTTTATGTTTAAATTAATCATTATACAGTAGGTATTTAAAATCAATCTAAAAATTTCTAAACGCCACGCTATTGGAAGTCGAACCGTAAGGTCTATACATACATATTGTATTGTCATGAAGGTTTGGCGGGATATGCTTTAGTATTATTAGGCGGCCGAACAACCGCCTAATAATAATTGCTTTCTGTAAACTAAAATTTATTTTTTTGTCATTCATTTGTTTATAATTTTATTTTGGTTTAAAACTCACACGCTCTTTGAGTTGACAAATGTAAACCGTGACGTCACAGAATAAGGGGGAACAAATTATATTAATATAATTTGCTTGTTCCTTATTGTATCGTCACAAATGACACATTTTGCCAGGCTGGCAGCATTTAATAGGCGCTACATCGAAACGCAAGAAACGTCCTGCAAATAAAGTGATCCGGCTGGTTTTTAAGCTACGCGCCTTTGTCCCCTCGACCATGGAAATAGAATTGAGCCGTTTGTAGCCTAATTGTTTAAGGAGGGGTCACTACACCTGACTACGGCCATTAAGGCGGATTATGCGCCCCTTTATACGCCCTAATTATATACAAGACACGGCAAGAATAAGGAAAGAGATTTGTAGGAGCGTTTTCTCGGATTAGGGAAATAAGGAGGATTTTCAGCTATTATAACTCTCAAAGCTTCTATAGTGCTCTTGGTACAAAATCAGTTTTTGGGGCAAACTCATGGAAACTTAAAACTCAAAGTGCTTAATTTATTTTAGATCTTACAGGACTCTTGGGCACGACCGAAATTTCGAATAAAATCAGTAAAACTAGTCATCAAAATGGCCACTTTTAATTTTTGTTCACTTCAATCGTTTAAAGAAATAAACCTTTACGTTGTCAGGTACGTTTTTGAGTTAAAGCAAAATCCGTCTCGTAATTTTTTATCCTCTAGCTCTAGCTAGAGGACTATAAATCATCAGATAATCTATTATCTGATGTTTTGTAGTAAATAAGTATAAGTAAGAAAAAGCCTAGTATTGGCAGTTGAGCTTCCTGTAGATTATTTGCGACAGTTAGCTTAATTTTAGTTAGCTTTATACTAGTTCCAATTTATTTTTAATATTCAATTGTATTTATTTTATATGAAGATAAATATAAGCTTAAATCGCTAACGATCTACAACTAGGACCTTTCATGTTATCTGAAAATGAATGGTCCGTGTTTATATAACTTTCGATGAAAAATATACCTACATGTAAAAGGGTTTATATTAGTACGTGAGGGAGGTTTACGAGGAAATCCGCGTAGTCCTCATTACCATTAGGGATTTTCTTTGGAATATCGAGGAAAATATAGTCTTTGAATATTTAAGAATCAATATGAATTGCAACAGTGTCGTGAACGTGACTTTATTCATGGCTATGCTCGTGTATTTTTAACAGATAACGTGACTTTTTTGGCAAGTCATAGGTATCCGTATGTATAGTTATTTACTCAGACATCAGTTTCAGTAAATCTATGACATACTATACAGGTTGTCACATTTAGATCGGTCAGTATGAGAAAGTCTGAAACTAGAAGGCATACGAAGATCGGGAATCGAACGAAAGTTTCAGACTTTCCCATACTGACCGATTTAAATGTGCCACCTTGTTGATAATTTATCAAAACATACTAGTCGCTACCAGAGTACAATATTTATGTATTACTGGTAGCTACTAGTATGTTTTGAGTGTATTTAGTATTTACTTTTGACGACCTCTGTGGCGCGGTGGGCGAAGGTCTGACTGCGACGCAGAAGGTTGCGGATTCGATTCCCGCCTCGGGACAAATTTGTGTACGATCTGCAGAAATTTGTTCAGGGCGTTCTGGATGTTTTTCTATGTATAATAAAAAATACCTATCTATTTAGTGTATTGTATTATGTATATCAGTTATCTAGTACCCATAACACAAGCTCTGCTTAGCTTGGGGCTAGATAATGCTGTGTGAATTGTCCAGCATTATTTATTTATTTATTTATTTTTGAGTCTGAAGCAAAGATCGTAGCGTAGTACCCTAGAGTCTGTTCAAAAATAGCAAAATTTTGGCGTTACGGTGAATTAACACTTTTAGTCGAACTGCGATGACAGAGCAGTGTTGTCAACGCAACAAAAGTTGTCGAATTGGCACACATGCGCCCTCCATTCCCACGACTCTTTTCTTGTTGAACAGACTCTACCTTCCGTTTTTCCGGACTTTTCACACTTTTCTGGACTTGAACCCGCCGACATGTGGGCATTTTTCAGTGTAATGAACTATTGTCTCGGAGAATATTGTAGACTGCCATTGTCTTGCCAACTTGTTGGCGGGCTGATGACTTGTAAGCCGACTCTTTAAGGCACATCCCCGACTCACACTAGCGCCGCCATCTATTTATCTTTATATTCGTGAAACAAATTCAGCAAACGAATTTAAAGAATTCATTTGGCAGTTTTTTGTTCCTATAATAAGTTTTTTCAATGTCTCTGTGATAGTTTTATTTTGCAAAGTTAATACAAAGATGCAAAAATAGAGTTTGGTGACAACTTCTAAAACTTTGTTTTTAAAAATGTTTATTTTTAAATTAACTTTTTTTTTTAATACAAATAATGTATTTATCTTGTTAAATTTTCAAAAATCAAAAGGTGACTGTGGCTTTTGTGTGAGTCAGTCAGGGCAGCACCTTAACAAAATAGTTGCATGATGAGGAACTGACTGAAGGTTATCATGTCAACAAATGGATCGTAGTATCTCTGCTTTATCCTAAATATCTCCAGGAAATATAATAAAATGTATTCAAAACTTTTTAAACTTTCGCGATTTGTTAATATAATTAATGACGGGGCGGCGCCCCGTGACCACGATCGCTGTAACGCGGTAGAAACGTAGGGAAATAAAAACAAAGGTACGTGATAAATACTCGGTAAATAATCCTTAAAGAGTATTTATTCGTATAGTTTTCCGGAAAATAACTGTGATAAGCCTGAAATCTCTCATATTATTTTATGCAATTTCTTTAAAAATCTTCATAACAAAGCCTTATCGATTTTAAAACTTGTTTATTCAAATTCTCATGGAAGCTAGTCAAAAATAAATTGAACTGTATAAAAACTTTCTAAGATAAATTCAGCGGTGGATATTGTTATTTCGAGTCTTTCGCAAACTTCTCGAGTGCCAAGTTATTCTATAGCAATCAATTTTGAGTTTTATTCCTTTGGCAAACGATCGGGAATTACCATACTTTGTTCATTCTTAACACGTTGTTATTTTGTGGGTTTAGATTTATTGCTTTTATTGGTAAGAAAATATTTTAAATTTTTCTAGTGTTTTGATAAATGGCACCACTTTAGTCAGGCACCATTGTTACAACTTCTTCTTGTTTGGGTTGTGCCTACGACATGATTATTTGGTATGCGTGACACCTAGAGTCGAATTATATTGTTTTTCCTATTTCTGGCCTAACATATTCTATGTGAGTCGTAGGTAATAAGTGGTACATTGGAAATCAAGATAGAGTACCCTCTGAGAGACTAGTAATTAATTTTATTTTACCCAAAAGCACTTAAATTAGTAGATTTTGATACAGCATTACTATGAAGTATGCTAGGTTTTTACAGGAAGGTATGTTTGCTTTTGCAAGCATAATAAAAATACGTGTTCCGATGCGATGACAATACAGTTAAATGACATAAATAACCCGATGCTGTCCATCTAGGACTTTCCATCCTGAGTCCATCCAGAACTTTCTGCACACGATGGAACTCCTCAATGGTTGGTAGCAGAGATATGATATTTTGATAAATTAGTTTTTAAACACAATACAACATTCATGTTTAAAAGTTAACATATTTTTTGTAAAGATAAACAAAAACTATATATAAATTGAGTTTGTAGGTAATTTCTTCACTACTTTCAAGTATCATAAACAAAGTCCCCCGCAATTTTTTGTATTTAAAAGCTGCTTTGCTAGTCAGGGTGGGTTGGTAGTTTGTACAAACCAACGAAGAAGTTGGTTCAGAGAAGAAAGGTTAACTCCGTAGTAGATGCAATAAAAGTGTAATAGTGTAGTGATAGTGCGATTTGGCACGAGCTGAGCAAAGTGCGCTTTAGTCATCCGTACAGTCCAAAAATGCTGTAGGTACCTACTTGCAATAGTATACGGTGCGAAAATACATTTGAATAATATACTTCTGGGTCATACAAAAGTTAAATACGAAGAGAATGCCTTCGGTGTTGAGACCCGGACTCCCATCTAAGAGGATACGAAACGAGATGAGTAGAGATCTGTTTTGAGCAACTAATAGAATTGTTTTAATATAAAAACTTTAATAGTTTGACGAATTTATTATAAATTAGCAGCGCCTCGCGGTTTCACCTGCGTGGTTCCTCCTATCCTCTTTATAATATATGTATAGATGTAAACAAGTTAACTACAAAATAGGTTCGTATGATAGCATTCATAATGAATCGATTGAATTATTCACACATCTTGTGTCCATCTTCTATGCTTTCTTCATCTCCGCATATCTCTGCGTTAAGTCTGAGCGTAATTGGGCAGGTCCGTGATAAACGCCCAATAAATACCGATGGTGGATGCAACATGATGTCCTCTTTGTCCCATCAGCTTCGTTCCATAATAATGAAACTATTCTCGATTAGGTATTTATCGCGTTTTCCCCAACGTTAAATAGCTATGAATGATATTATTATAGTGTGTTCAGATAGCGTTCGCCTAAAAAGCTTTCTCCCATTACTGAATCATAAAATAAGATGGTGGTGGTACAATAAAATAAACAATAAAAATTCTCAATTCTTATTTAGGTAGTTACTTCATAATTTTTCTTAGTCAACAAGGCCACAAAATGACGTCAGATGTCCTAAATAATAAAAACATTCATAATAAAACTCGAGCGATAAAAGCAAGGGTTGTCATCAAAGATAATAATGGACAGAATGGAGGCAAAATTAAAATGGGCCTCCGTCAACGTCAATAAGGGGAAATAGAGACGTGGTTTTAATAAAACATGACAACCGAAGAAAAAGGAAAGCGAAAACAAAAGAAAACTTAGCTAGAACATGACAGTACCGAAAAACATCGAGACAACTAGTTGCCAAACAGTTGTGTATACGGAAATATATTTCCAACCAGGTAACTGGTTGACCCCGCGGATAATTATTTCCACACAGACAACTAGTTGCAGTTGTCTAGTTCGGTTGTCTGGGCAGAACAAACACGAAAAATTACACCCTAGACGAGAATATGACTGGGCTAGAAAAGAGAAAAGTGTTATATGTGCAAATTATTTTTCATCACTCATTCTCGGAAAGCTGTGTGGTGGCTAGCTGTGTGGTTCTGGCTTAGAATCTGCATCACCCCATCTCTTCCCGTGGGTGTCGTAATAGGCAACTAAAGGATATCCACCGGGGGGCGGGCAGCAGCGCCTCCTGCAGAACAATTATACCACCAAACTGCGACCTCCAATCCGCATGACCAACGTGGGGATTATGGGCATTATCCTCCATGAGATAAACGTCGATAAGGCGCTTATCAGGAGGAGGCCTGCGTCCAGCAGTGGACCAATACAGGCTGTTGAGGAGGTTGAGAAAGTATTACTTTTATTGCCTACTTTCCATTTAATACTTACCTATTTATTTCTACTTTCCTTGTATTCGTGATGAAAAGCACAGTGTTTACCTCGGGTGAAAGCAACCTATTTAGTCCCGAGACGGAGTTTGGCGCCCGAGCGTAGCGCGGTTGCTAATAGTTCGAGGGCTGAATAGAATTCAGCTTTAGTACTAAGAATAAAGTTTACATAATTTAATATGAACGTTTCTAATACTATTCCAAAGAATAAACCGGGTGATTGTGGTAAGTGGATGCTATGGGTAATTGGGCTATGGCTATTCCCAGTCCTTAGAGAATTTGTCTACGACAGAGTAATTTTGATTTCGCACAGTCGAAGTATCGAATTCTCTAAGTCAATGTCCTAACTTTATGTAACCCGTTAAATTATGACCGATTAAGTTTACTAACATGCATACGCTGCAACTGAAAGCGCCCCCTTAAGCGTATTCTAAGTTAAGTTAGAGCTATCCTCAAAGACGACGTTCTATATAGCAAGCTTACCGTAAAGCTATGGTATGCTAAAGTCATTTAGCGAACCTTAAGGACATAGCAGATTCATCCTGTTCGTAAGCTCGTAATCTTCAAAGACATTTTGCAGTGACCACTTAAATTAGCAGCCAGCGCGCAGTAAGTCAGCTTGCCACAACCTAGCTACTCGTTAGTCGACGCCTTGGTTACCGCAAGGTGCAAGCTGCTGCTGCTAGACTGCTGCTCGCTTGAAGCCAGTTCTACGATCATACGATCGTGCGTGAACAATGAGCTTGCGTGGACAAGTAGAAGCGTTCGAGTGCTGTGCATGAGCGTTGAGGTGTATGTATAAGATAACTTTAAAACCTCTGCTAAGAGCTTTCTTCTTCCGGTCCTTATCCCACGCTAGGTGGGGTCGGCACTACGAGTACATGTCAGTTTCCTCCACTCTGCTCTATCAGCCGTAATTTCTGTACTCACACCTTTCTTAGCCCCGTCCTCTTTCACACAATCCATCCATCTTTTCCTCTGTCTTCCTCTCCCCTTATATCCCTCTACATTCAAACCTAAGACTCTTCTCGTCACATGATATTCTTCCCTCCGCATAACATGCCCATACTACGCTAACTGGACCCCTCATTTTTTCCGTCACAGGTGCCACGTTCAAACTTCCTCTGATGTACTCGTTTCTTATCTTATCCATCCTTGTCACTCCACGCATACATCTCTGTTAACATTCGCATTAAATCCTCTAGCAGTATGAGTGTGCAATTGTGCAGTGGACTTAAAATTCAAATAAAAAGAGTTCAAAATGTCCTACGTAAAACGCAGCGCTAAAGTGTGCGTCGGATAAAGTGGGACGTAGGATATTGCCACGCTATGAAGTGGAAGAGTCGTTTTAATTATAGTCTCTTTGCATTGGCTGCGTGAACTTTTAATCTTTTGTGGGGGTAAATATTGCAAGCACCCTGAATGGGTGCTAGCAATATTAATGTTGAAATGTTAAAGTTTTGCTGTGAAAACAAAGCACTTACTTACACATTATTTTTTGGTTTTGGCAAATAGTGCTACCGGCACTCTATTTAAAGTTCAAAATCTATAACAATCTCAAGAAAAAATAACCTGTGTGCTATTTTAATATTTTGCTATTTTAAAAACTTTGGTCCCCCTTTTACTTTAGATTTTATGTAGAACATGGTAACAATATAAATGCTTTGAATTATGTAAATGTTTGTTGATAACCCGCGGAGTGCTTACTTGGTTGTATAGACAGGACGCGACGTCGGCGGGCCGATCGGCAATCACTCGAATAACCGGGTGCAGCATTGTAACAACTTTTCCTGATAGCCTCAAGTTGTTTTCATTTGGTGTCATTTTGATAAATCTGACTTTTCCGACAATGTTATCTTGATATCTAAAGCTACTCGACACAAGACCTTACCGTAGTACAACGTTGCCCATACAAAATTATGTGATTTACATTTTATCGAATAGTTCACTTTCTTTAACCATATTTAGTACCGAACAACGCTGCGTTTATTTTTATTTTACACTAATATTACGGACATTGGAAAAATTATGTCAACCCAGACGTAGACGCGCTTAAAATAAGAAAAGAAAGAAGATACCTAATACAGAATAAAAAAATGATTAAACTGATATATACTCTAGGTTTTATTACTACTCTTTGATTTTATTATCCCAGGTGGGAAATCTGAAACGCAAAAAATCGTAGAGGGAGAAAACTGGATTTCAAAAAAAAAACTAGTTTTAAGGGGGATTTGTCAAGGGGAAAACCAAAATACCGATATACCATGAGTTGTCACAGCCTGACTACAAATGTATATCCGACGTTTCTATCCATTCCAGGTTGTATGGCAGAGATCGCTCTCGAGCGATAATACCGCCAATTCTCACTTAGTTTTAATTATTATATTTGTAAATGGTTTCTTAGTTTTAAGTGTGCAATATTTACTAGGTGTAGCGCTGTTTCGCACCAAATTTTTCGCACCACAAGACAAAAGTACCTAATAAAAAATTGTTTCTTTTCTCACCGGCTCTTTTTAAAATTTTCGTTTCAACCCAAAAATTTATAAAAGAGCCTAGTGAACTAAAAGCTTGGAAAAGTACAGTCAGAGAAAAAAAACACAATTATTTTTGTACAATTCCGAAAGTCTCAGTAATGTTCATAGCATGTACCAGGAATGCAGAACTTCGAGGAGCTTAGCATCTATCTACTCTTACTTAGAGCTGCACTCACTTGTTTTCCTTTGTTCTAGGTGTCCCGCTCGACGTCTCAGCAGGTAGTCCTGAGGGACGCCACGCGCGCTCTCGCCGGCCGCTACCGTTGCGAAGTGTCGGCAGACGCACCTTCCTTCCACACACAAGTCCTCTCCGCGTACATACACGTAGTCGGTGAGTGCTAGCTTTATTTTATCACAAACTACTTGGTATATTTTTTTTAATGCGGCTTTTGTGTTGCTAAGGCTATTATAGGCCTATTGTGATCACCACCTTTATATAGAAAGAAAAGAAAAGAAAGAAAATGATTTATTAAACACTACACAACACTACAAATAAAATAAAAGACTACTTAGTAATACGAACATACACAGTTAACAATTATTGGAAAGCTAAAACTAACACAAGTACGTAGGTACGTACCTAAGTACCTATTGGGTTGGTACTAAGTAGCCCCCTCAGCAGGCAAACGAGCGCGTGTGTGTAGGTATAACAGGTCCTGACTCAGCTTGTTGCTCTACACAAAAACCTAGAGAAGGTAATTTGTGAAGGAGCGCTGGTTTTCAGTCAGAACCAGTTAGGACCAGGATATACTGTTTGTATAGGTATAATTGGGGTTGTTTTACAAAACTATAAACCATTTTAATCAGGTATATGGTTGTCTCGTGGGAGCCATTTAGTTAGTTTACGATTATAAAAATATGTAGCTGTTCTTGACAGCTTTGTATTGTTACTGCGAGTTTGAGTCACTTTACCGACTTACCTAAAAAAACATAATTATATAATTTTATCGTGTAATGGACATATCTTAAATAACATATTTTTATTATGTTCTTATTACCGATCGATGTAAGCGAAACCTCTTGAGACCGTCTAGTACAAATTACTGTATCAATATTCTTATGATATTTGTTTAGGTCTAAGATCCAAAAACTAATCGTGTATTTTCTGAACAAATAATAATATCTAGCATGTAGCTAGATATTATTATTTATTATAGGTCAAACAGATACTAAATGCGAATATTATACTTACCATGTCTTGGCATGGGTTTTTGGTATGCGCTTTTTTACCGACTCCAAAAAAGGAAGAGGTAGGTACCTACTCAATTCGGTCGTTTTTTAAATCTTTGTTACCTGAGAACTTTGGACTGGGTAATCCGATTTTTCTTTTTTTATTTGTAAGCTCAGGTCCAGTTCTACAATGGCATCCATGAGAAAACCATTTATTTGAAGTCGGTTCATAGTATTTTAAAACAAGCTCAATTTATCTGATAAATTAACTGACGAATATGTATGTCTATCATCCATCAGTTTATAATTATTCAAAAGTAATAATATACGCATAGTTGTCGTTACCTACATTTTTAAAATTTCAAGCGTAATTGCTCGAGTTAAAAAAAAATATTCTGCACGGATTCTGTAGATTTTAACTACAGAATCTGTACAGAATAGTTTTTTCCTATACGACTATTACCTACTTACACTAAGGAAAAGTCAAGTCCAAAATGGTAAGGCCATAATCAAAACATTTTTATCCACGAAGGCTAAAGGTTGCCTACAACTGTAAGAATTGAAATACACCCTTTACCCTTGGTCAGGGCGATTTGTATTCCGGATTTTACGGCCCAACTTACTGTAACGGTATTTTTACGGAATTTACGGAATTCCTTTCAGCTTATTCCTAACCCGACGCGGAAAATGTCGCGAAGAAATGCCGCAACTAAAAATTCTTATTTTTGTTTGGAATTCACAACTTTGTAGACCAAAGGTAACTTACTCGAACCACATACTTATATTAAATATCAGGTATATCATGGTTTAAAGAGTAGTTTACCCAGATTTTCAGAATCGATTGTTTTATACATCAGCCACAAGCCGTCGTGCTGCTCGGACGTGTACCTTCTTGCGCGTATTTGTTGTATCTTTGCGATAAGTACCTTAGTCTAGTTAGAATTTTGATATACTCATTGCCTTTAATTGATTTTCCTTTGTTTGAGTTAAATCCTTGTAATTTATGAAAATGTTGTTTTTATGTTAAATAAATTAGCTTTTGTTTGTAGCTAATTTCACAAATTATGTAATAAGTAGTAATTATTTGGTCTTTAAAAAATCTTAAGAAACATCTGTCTATTTACACTGAAAACTGAAAATGACTGACTAAAGCTCAAAGAAAAAAAGCAAGTTAAAAAATACGAGTGTATCGAAAATCTGCGAATAGGTACATTTTTGGCGCTGCGAAAAGTCGGGTTAGGAACAACCTACAAACCGTTTGGTTTCTATGAATGTAGCTAATTTAGTGGTCGGCAGACGAACGGGGTTTTATGGTTCTTATTCGTAAAAGTTTCAGAGAAAAAGTTGTTTTCATAAAAAAAAATTGGCAGCGACTCCATTTAACGGTAGTTTTTGTTATTATGATTGATGTTGTGGAAAATAATGTTAACGATATCGCATTAGGTTATATTTGAGTTAATCGTTGGTGTTTGTTAGATCACTTTTGGATATAAATAAAGTTTTCCTAGAGAAAAATTCTACGGTTTATGTCGCGAGTGGTGTCGGCGGCATAGAATTTGCACCACCCAACTCTTCGCGCAGGTGTCGTAAGAGGTGACTCGAGTCCAGCGTGGGGATTATGGGCACTACCCCTATGAGATAAAAGCCAATAATGGCGCTTATCAAGGGGGGTATAGATGTTATTAAGGTTGAGATATGTCGCGAGTAGTTTGCTTATAATTATCTTCAGTAGTGTTAAATTGACTTCGAGATTGACTGACAAAAGTCTGGACGATCCTGCCCTACTGTCAAAATCCCAAAAAAGTACCACACAATGAAAACCTATAATAGGAAGATAGGTTTACCGTTTGGCATCTTAATACTTGATTGTAATTTTCAGATCTTACACTTTTAGAGTAGAGAGAAATGACATCACATCGTCATACATTGCGTATATTATTGAAGTTGAAGGAATGAATTTCACACATTATACGCATTCGATGACAAAGAGACGTCATTTCATTCTATTCTACCTTAAACAACAATCGCTGTGCTTTATCACTGCTGAGGCGACCAATTATCCGTAGTTTACCCTACTGATAGAACATAAAGATGGTCAATAAACACATTTCGTTGAGCTATATTCATAAAACTGACCCCTGTTATGACAAATAATATATATAGGGCTTACCCGACTTTTAAATAGATCCCTATTTTATGTAGCAATGAAATCATGAGCTTAGAAAATTGCATGACCATCGATTGGCTATGAAGACGAAGGCACCTCAGGCGAGAACCCGTTTTATCAGCAAAGGTTCAGTGAAATACCGTCT
This sequence comes from Eupithecia tripunctaria, assembly GCA_955876795.1. Taxonomy (NCBI): domain Eukaryota; kingdom Metazoa; phylum Arthropoda; class Insecta; order Lepidoptera; family Geometridae; genus Eupithecia; species Eupithecia tripunctaria. The sequence continues at coordinate 4,371,720 of OY041604.1, forward strand.
GATTCAAATCATACAGAAGCTAAGCTAAGAAAATGCAAAATTTTGATTGGAACTTACTATAATAGTGTAGAGTCCTAGCTAAGAAATATTATTCTTATAAGTCCGACGGCTTCATTAACAGAAATTGGACATGATTTTATTACCTGAAATTAAAACATTATAAAAATAAACTGCGTCTATGTTTGAGTCCTAGTGACGTCACACCTTGCTAAAACGTGAAACTTTCAACTGGCTATATCTTCTTAATTTTTTGTTTTATCGACAAAATATGGTCTGCTAACATAAAACAGCTGCTATTAGTGTTATTTCTCAGTCCGAAGTATGTCAATAGAAGAAGACAAAGCGAGATTTAGCAGTGTGCTAAGTTAGCAGACTATTATGAATAAGGGGGTTAGAGTTTCCATTTGAAGGTGGGTAAGTAGATACTAAGTAAGATAAGTACTAAAAATTTAATATAAATGTAGAACGACGAAAAAACTAAAAAAAACACTTTGTTAGATCAAGTGGATAGATTCTCGAGATTATAATTATAAATCACACTATGGGTAATTTCTAAGAAATCAAATGATATCCCAAGAATGTTTGCCTTCGACGAGACTTGAGCCAGCATTTTTCCCTCAGTATGGTAATGTGATAAGCTGATAATTGATAAGTGATAATCAACTACACCACGCTCAAGTGACGTAGGCCATCAAAATACGGACCTTAGTCCTGCCTACAGGCGAAATATTTTAGAATATTGTTTGGTTTCTTAGATAATACACTAACAAAGATTATTGTCTATTAATAATCTTATTTCTAACTCGTTTTTCTTTTATTTTTTTCTTTAGAGCCTCCTGAGTCGACACATTACCATAATAACTCATTCTTGTTAAAACGGTACCCAAATCACTTGCTACAAGGTAACTCGTCAAAACAAACGAAGCTAGTCTAATAAGCAGCTATTTTGTAGGTGTGTTTTGCAGTAAAAAGAGCCTTTTACTTCGGGCCAGCGGAGCAGTAAAGAAAAATTTTACGATGCTTCTTACGCACAAAGAGTTCAAGTTTATTAGCGGGGTATAGGATATGAAAAAAATTCTCTGGCAGGGTGAAATTGTCAGTGGGAACTCCGGGTAATTTTTGGGATTATTTCACCCCATGTTTTATTTTGGTGTAAAAGTTTTTTAGGGTTCCGGTTGGGTTGCGGAAACGGAACGCTCGGGTTTGTGCTATCTTATTGTTATCTATACTTACATTGCCTTTTTTTATTGAGGTGCTTTTCAATCAAAAGTATAAATACACGTTAAGGCCCATACACCAGCGAAAGTGGCGCCCCCAACTATTATATCTTATTATTACGTTGAACGCAGGAATTTTTAAAAATCCTACGTTCAGTTTGTGGTATCTATTATAAGCTATTTATTAATGCCTCTGTAATAGTTTCATTTTGTAAAGCTTAGGAAGAGATACGTAGTTGCGCTTTTTGGCCACCAAACTCTATTTTTGTATCTCCTTCTAAACTATATGAGATAAAATTATAAAAGACGTACTAAAAAATAGCTTATAATAGATACCACAAACTGAACGTAGGATTTTTAAAAATTCCTATGATAAACGTAAAAATATGATAAAATTGGAATTGCTGTCAGATTGGCTCGGGTATGCGCCTTAAGAAAATGCACACAGTTTTGTTCTTGTGATCCGGCGGGGAAATTTTAAAATGGAACCCTAAAAATATTTGTGTGACTAACCTTGCGTATTTTATATAGTTGAGGACACTTCTGGTGCCGCAATGGTATGCAGTGTTTTTGAAAATAAAGTTTGTTTTGCGTACAAAAGTTGTGTTTGTATTCTGGCACTGCTTAAGCATAAATAAACATTGCCATTCCCAACACTGTTGGAGAATAAAACTATGAATGTTTTAATTTAGAAATATTTTAGGGCATGATATTATGTAGGTTCCAAAATTCTTCATTTTACTATTCTTTAGAAAATTCTTCATGTTACTGGTCAGCGATAATTGAGATGGTTATCAATATCAAATAGTATCAAAACTTGTATGACAGTTTTACAATAAATAAGGTTCTTTTATATACCCAATTTAGTTTTAAATGATTACTTTCCTTACAAAAACCTAGAAGAAATACCTACTGATCAGTCAAATGATAAAGTTTTATAAACGAAAAACTCAAAAAAATAAAAACTTATCAAAATAATGACTATTTCACTCCCTGAAAAGTAATCATGAAGGAATTGTTTTAATCTGTCGTGTAGTTTCGGAGCCTATTCCATACAAACAAACAATGAAATCTTTCCTCTTCACAATATTAGTATAGACTTGGTTCTTTTCGACACTCTCTTCTTTCAACTTAGCTCCAGCTAGATAAATAGATGGAAAATGCTTTATTGCTCACTTTAAACTACAACATAAACATACTAAAACTAAAATAATCAAAACTAAGTGACAATTCAGTAATTCTCCCGATTTGAATTCGGAAGTAAATTTGATAATCTCTGTTTACTCTCCTCCAAAGTAAGTCCTTACCTCCTATCCTTCGCCATGTTTTAATTACTTAGTTAAAAGCTCAAGTGCCCCTCCAATCCATTTCCGTCGCGGAACAAACTAACGAATACTTTATTATCTCTTCGTTAATTAAGTAGTTTTTACTTAAAAACTCTTAAACCATCCAGTTTATTCCGAGTTTAAGTTAAACAGACGTCAAGTTCATGCGAAAATAAACTAAAAAGTACGGAATAAGCCTCTTTCCCGCACATTTCACAATTGAGACAGCATTGTTGCCGGCCCTTAGGGTAAGTTACTGCTTTTGTGATTTAGCGGGAACATTTTTTTGGTGCTTCAGTTATTAAATGTTTCCGTTTCTCGTTTCGTATCTTGTTTCTGAACATGGCTAGATTAATGCTGTTATTGTAAACGTTTCTCTTTCGCTGAATTCATTTACAAAGGGATATTTACCATGATTTGAGTTTTGAGCTTTCCATTATTTCGGCACAGTTTCATGCGCCATGATCACGGAATAACTTTTTATCTAGAGGTAAAGTAAGTAAACAAAAGACTAAAAATGAGAGGAGATATAATCTGCATAAAACTCACTTGCAAGACCTTCAGTTGTTCCGCCGAATTATATTGCAAAACTCAAAACTCAAGTCATGTTAAATATCCCGTTGTAAATTACTTTAATGTTAATAGCATTAAAGTCGATAACAATTAGATAAGCTTATTTCATTAATTTATTTTCATAAAAAACCCGAAAGAGAAACTATAAGACTTAAATCCATGATGGATTTAAGTCTTTTGGTTTTTTTTCGGGTTTTTTATTGTTAGAATTAAATAAGCTTATCTAATTTTTATCTGTTAACGGATTACTGCACCTAAAATAAACATTGGTTTACGCAGGCAGAGGCATTTAAATATCGTATTAGGCTAAAGAAACTTTTGTAGTTTGACGAATTCATTATGAATGTAAGTTAACCCGATTACATTCTTAATGAAATCGTATTAGGCTTTATTAATTTATCTTTATTAATCTAATTTATACTATATAAATTAGACACCTACTAACAAAGGATTTTTTTTTATTTACTTTGTTATACCTTATAATAAATAGCCCTCTTTCTTGTCCAGTCGGGTAATATAGGTGGTGGCACTAGTATGAACCTACAGCGCCTTCCTCAAACCTCAACCTCAACAGCTTGTCTAGTAGTGGACCAATGTCCACTACAGACGCAGTCCTTCCCCTGACAAGCGCCTATTGGCTTTTATCTAATGGGGGGTAGTGCCCATAATCCCCGCGCTGGGCATGTGGGTTAGGGATCGCAGCTCGGTAGTGGAATCGTTCTGCAGGGGGCGCTGCTGCCCGCAAATATTGCGGCTGTATGTTACCAAAAAGCTTTCCCTAACCCAGCTTATTCTTTGCCCGCTTTGCTCTGTTTTGTGTTTGTGCATACCGACAGACTTTGCTGATCTTTTAGTACAGATTGGCCCAGGAACACGTTACTTGTATGGGTATGGGTTTTTAAAGCATGGTCGTAAAATGAGGGCCTTTGTCAAAACTAAAATTTGAACAACAACGCGGGAATACTTAATATATGTAAATATTATGTGTTATACTCGTACATAGAAAATGACTGATTAAACTCAACCTCAATCTTAACCTCAACAGGCTGTTTTGGTCCACTGCTGAACGCAAGCCTCCCGCTGATAAGCGCCTTATTGGCGTGTATCATATAGAGGGTAATGCCTATAATCCCCACGCTGGGCATGCGGGTTGGGTATCGCAGTTTGGTGGTATAATTGTTCTGTAGGGGGCGCTGCTGCCTGCCCCCCGGTGGATACCCCTTAGTCGCCTCTTAGGATACCCGCGGGAAGAATTGGGGTAGAGCAAATTCTAAGACACACTTAAATAAGAAACAATTTTCAAATAAAACAGTAAGCACTCTCATGATCTTTGCCAGGCAATCTGGTATAAATAAAATCATTGGATTGTACCTACATGAGTAAGATCTTTGTGCATATAACTTCAAAGAGAACATCTGCACATAAAACCCGCTGTTGCGCGTTTCTGGTCAACATCACACACTTGTCACAAAAATGTTGACACCAATAGCTCGGCGGTGGTGGTAGAACACTGTATTGAGGAAGGGCCATCTCATTACGTACGTTTCGACAAAGCCCGTGTCTTGTCTAGGGAAAAATTCTTCGTTCCCCGCAAGATACGCGAGGCGATAGAGATAGATAGATGGCCTAACTTCAACAGAGATAGAGGTTGGAACCTACCACCCGCCTGGAAGCCGTGTCTCCATGGGAAGTCGAACAGCCGTATGAGTTTAGAGCCGGGTGTAGATACTGTTAGTTCCGTATGTACCAAGAGGACACCAACACCCGACACAGTAGATGACTCACACGCCCTGCAGCATCTACAAGCGGAGCACCCCCCACCACCCCCATCCCCGGCGGGCACGTCACGCGCTCATCGCGCGCTCATCGCGCGCGCGCAGTGCTCGAAGGAATGCGGAACGCGCGCATCTAGAACCGCACTCGCCCTGAAGATGTCCCTCGTTAAGGGATGAAACGTTGGTGTTCTTCCAACACAAATAAGATTCGTAGTTAACCCGCGTACATCCGTAATGAATTCGTCAAACTACGATGGTTTTTATAATAAAATCACACACTTGCTCTGAATCACCTCATACCAGAATAAATTCCCTTTCCAACACAATTTCCTATCTTTCATGGACGATTACCAGCAAAACAAGTTGGGAATCGTAACAAAATAACAACAATTATTCATTCGCCGCGAAACCTACACTTTTGCAATAAAACAAAACTTTTTCGACGTGCTGTCTGTCATCGATCATGGAGGGACCAGGGAGATTTAAGGACTAGACACAAAAAATTACGTTCCAATCTATTTAGGGATACGGTCTGGTTTTGGGTTTTAGTTTTTTCTTTGTGATCAAAAAACATCTATATCTACTTCATTGCTAACACGGGCCCGCGCGGACGCCCGCAGCCGCACCCCAGAGACGTTAATAATTACTGAAAACTGTCACTTAGTAAAGATTCCAATACCTTTACTCAGTGACAAAAAGTACATTAACGTCTCTAAGTGCAGCGCTTTATGAATTTTCCGGTTACGTATACATAAGATAAGCTCTTGATCCCTTTTTTCTAGATGATGTTTTTCTCGAGCGTTATTAATTTATGTACTTACTAGCTGCGCCCGTGGCTCCGCACGCGTTGTTCCCGTTGTTGAAACGTTAAAAGGTGATTTTCATCCCACGGGAACTGATTTATGGAATAAAAAATTTTGATTCCAGCGTAAGAATTACCTGTATGCAAAATTTCAGCCAGATCCGTCCAGTAGTTTTGGCGTGAAGAAGTAACAAACATCCATCCATCCATCCACACAAACTTTGGCATTTATAATATTACTATGATTTTTCAAGGCATCAAAGATGTTCAAAAGGCTAAATAAGGGACGAGGGAAAACCAGATCAGAGCTTTCCAAGAAGGCCACCAGCCTATGTACTGTACTGACTAAGTCAAAGAACCTCTAAAGCTTGAACAAAACAAGTAATTCGGCGCTAGAAATAACGCAAATTATTTCGGGTTACCTTATCACGTAGGTAAGTCCCAAGGCGGCGCTGGCCGACCCGTCGTGATTTGGGATAAGGTCAGGAACTTCTAATTCGGATTTAACTTGTTCTCTGTGGCTTAAAATTATTTACTCCAGGCTCTTCAGTCTGCTAATAGATCTTTATTCGTCGAAATTTTTCTTTGGAGTTTAGTCTACCCGTTGGCTTAGACGCGGGCATGTTAGCGGTTTCCATCTTAGTCGACAGATACTATTAGTGGCCTGTAATAATCATACAACGAAGTGTAATTTGCTGATCAATTCAGATGTGACGTCACTGTAACACAAATAAGTACCTACCTACTATTTTCGTCGCTCATTGGCATCGATCAAAAAAGTCGCCGGCCGCGAAATTTTTGATCGATGCTCATTGGCTACATTTTCATTACCTAAACAAAAGAAAATGAATCAAAGCTTAGCGAAAATAGTGGATGTAAAAAAAATATTTAATAATGATCTATATAGTAAATATCTATGGCATATAGAAAACAATAACGAAAACTATACCCATAGGCTATAGTTATAAAATAAGATAGTAATAATTATTTTATATTATGGGGAAAATATTGTGAATATAAATAAAAATAGTGATACGTTCGTGAATATATAAATGACCTGCACGGCGCCATATTGTCGACATTTTGTTTAAAGAGTCCTTAAATAATGCTGCCGACAACAACTCGCCCTGGGCTGTGTCCACGGCGTTAGTGGGTTCTGAATATTAACAGCCAGTTCTTTGATTGTCGTCGAACGGAATCTTTCGATGACCCACTTTATTTATGTGTCGATCGTATTCCGTGTGAGACATATTATAATAATAATAATAATAATGCTGGACAATTCACACAGCATTATCTAGCCCCAAGTTAAGCAGAGCTTGTGTTATGGGTACTAGATAACTGATATACATAATACAATACACTACATAGATTGATATTTTTTATTATACATAGAAAAACATCCAGAACGCATTAACTGACTTTTTCGTGGAAAAAGAATTGGGATTGAAAAGGTTTATTGAAGGATCTCTCGTTGGTCCTAATTTTAATTAGGCTGGTCCTTGAAAGCTCTGAGTTATTTTTAGAGGTAAAATAATGAGTTTTTTCTGATTTTCCATGTATGATTATTATCTTTTCTTAAAACAAGGGCGTTTCAGCCAGGCATCGGGAATTTTATTAAACACTAGCGGCGCCTCGAGGTTTTACCCGCGTAGTTCCCGTTTCTGTGGGAATTTTGGCATTAAATATAGCCTATGTTCCTCCCTGAAAAGTAAACATTTTAATAATGAATGGAGATTTTCTTAAATCGGACCAGTACTTTCGGAGCCTATTCAATACAAACAAACAAACAACAAAATCTTTCATCTATATATACCATTTTTAATTCGAATCATATCAAATGATAATGAGAATAGGAAACCAAAAAAATATCACAACCACCCTAACCAAAATTAGTTGTTAAGTATCTTACATATCCCTCGTTATGCCACGGAAGCCGTCCGTAATATATTATACTAACACTCATAAAAGGAGAAATGTTACCTACACCTGCAATAATCAGAACCTGAAACAGGCAGCTCATAAAACCATTATAAATATTAAACCGCTGATTTTCAACATGAGCTCGCCCCAAGGCGGTACTAAATTGTGAAATGAGTAATCGATAAAGTGATCGTTCGATGTCATACCGGGCCCGGGGGATAGGAATCTGCAATACACGGTTCGTACAGTACTGAAACTTTATACTTAGAAGCAGCTCGTAACGATTTTCTCGTGTTACTTGTTTAGTGCCGTGGCGCAGTGACCCGAAGTTGATATTAGCCTTTGACACCAGAGATTGCCTGTACCGATCCTTTGAAGACACGCGACTGCCCAAAAATTGAAGTGTTGTGTTATGTTCAACGCAAAAGTGGCTGTATAGCTCCACTACAACGTGATTATTCCTTCTTTTTAACCGACATCAAAAAAAGAGGAAATTCTGTTATATTTTTAAGCTATTGCATAGCTTCTATCGCGGGCCTTGAGCGCGGGGACCGAATCCAGAAATTCCGTAACGAAAAAACCTTGACGTTTGTCTCTTTAGTTCAGCAACTCGCCTCTAGATGGCATTGCAATAGCTTTACCGCGGCAGTCCCCGAGTGCCACACGTCTTTTTTTTTATTTTTGTTACCTCGGAACTTCGCACTGGGTGGTCCGATCTTAATGATTTTTTTGTATATGAAAGCTGCTTCCCGTTTGGTCTCATTTTAATTTAGGCCAGTTTTGACAATGGGATCCATAAAAATAAATTAAAAACCTACATAATTGAAGTCGGTTTACAGTTTATTAAAACAAAATCAATTATATTATTAAAATAGGGTATCAAATTTAAGGTCGCCATGAGGACATTCCAAATTAATGTAATTTATTTACACAGGTAAGTAAGGTCATGGACCACGGTATTTGTTTATGTACAAAAACAAACATGATGAAATTTTCATCTTTGACTGCTAACGAAAGGCGATCGAACTTTATTTATTAACTTGTTTACTTATTGGTTGCTTTTAGTGGGCCTCTTCGACTGACGGCACAAATTAATGAACAATGTTGAACAATTCACACAGCATTATCTAGCCCCAAGCTATGCAGAGCTTGTTTTATGGGTACTACATAATTGATAAACATAATACAATATACTACATTTTTTATTATGCATAGAAAACATCCAGAATGCCCTGAACAAATACCTGCAGATCGTATACGTTTATAACTTTATTTTGGTGTCATGAGTCACTTTACGAGATTAAAAAATCTCATAATATTGACCCTTTACTCAGAGATATGATGTTTTTTTACTTAATAAATGCAATTCAACGAATACTTGTTTGGATTATTCCCATATTGGAAGACAGAGCGAGATTTAGCAGTGTGCTAAGTTAGCAGACCATTATGAATAAGGGGCTAAGTCTATCAGAAAGCTTGAGCAGTCATCGATCTATGCTTATGGCATAAAAAGCATTACTCTGGCATAGATAGAATAGAATATAAACATCTTTTATTTCGACCCACACACATTAGTACAAAGGAAAAAATCATTCAGATAAAACATACAGGGCTAAAACAAAGAACAAGGAAATCGGTACTACATGAAACATAGTATGCTGGGCGTCAAATCGAGTTTTGCCCCCATGACCCTGTGCCGATACAGGTGTTGGCTCAGCATGTGCTGAACGATTGCCGCTCAGCATTGTTTTTCAGCCAAAAATCTTTGATTGAACCTTAGATCGATGACTTAGCAAGCATTTTAAGGCCCATACCCCAGTGAAATTGGCGCCCCTAACTATTTTATCTTATTATTACGTTAAACGCAGCCTAGCTACCTACCTAGCTGTTTTTCGCGTTCAGTTTGTGGTATCTATTATAAGTTATTTATTAATGCCTCTGTAATAGTTTCATTTTGTTAAGCTTAGGCAGAGATACGAAGTTGCGCTTTTTGGCCACCAAACTCTGTTTTCGCATCTCCTCCTAAATTATATGAGATAAAATTATGAAAGAGGTATTAAAAAATAGCTTATAATAGATACCACAAAGTGAACGTAGGATTTTTAAAAATTCCTATGATAAATGATAAAATAGGTATCGCTGTCAGATTGGTTCGGGTATGGGTTAATATGGGTCTACCTTTAAGTTATGCTACTGAAAAACTGTCACAGTGTGCTTCCTGATTCGTATAAAATTCCGATCATTTATTATTTGTCAGCGTAATAGTGACGCGGAGAAGCTCATGTGATAAATGGTGATTTATATTTTTGGTAAAATCAACATAACAGCTTTTGTATGCGATTTCTTTCTTTTTTGCTTAATTGTGTTTACGGGATGTCTTTTGTAAATTTTTTCTTTTTATTATATGACTTACGTTTTAGGTCAAATGGGTAGATATACAGGGAGCCACGGAATAAGCCATATCGAAAAAAAATTGAGTGAAAGTTATTATATATATACAGTTATTTATCCAAACAAAAATTATTTAAACAAAAAGATTTAGATCTAGAAGATTAAATACATAACATGAGAAGAATTAAGATAAGCGGCTTCCACACATACTAAGACATAATAAATTATCCGGAGATATTTTACAAAAAACCCAAGGTATACCTAATATTAAAGATAGAGCATACATTAACGATAGCAATAAGAATAAAGTTTAGTGGGACTTTTATCTTATTTACTGTTTATAAAAAGCGGGTAACTAGATAAGTAGATACCCCCTAAAATTAATGTTTTAATTAAACACAAGCTTAAATCAGTGTCGCCATCTAGGTACAATATTGAGTAATCAGCCGCGCGCACGGGGAATCCCTTCAATGGGAATGGAACGCCATTTTCAAATTATGCTCGCAAATTACAATGTGCTCCAATGTTCTATTTAGGGTTGCCAGTAAAGTCTTCCTAGATCCAGGTAGATGATAATGTTTGTAAGTTTAAAAAAATAGTTGCATACACTTAAAGAGGGGAGAGAGTTTAATCCAGCAATGGGATAATTCACTCATTATAATTTATTTCTAGCGGTTCCCATGGCAACGGATGTTTACAAAGTTGATGCATGGAAGATTTCCAAAAAGTAGGTACCGAGGTAGATACCAATGAAGACGGATATCAGCGTTACTCCTCACTCTGACTTATGTCAATAGAAGAAGACAGAGTGAGAAATAGCAGTGTGCTAAGTTAGAAAACTATTATGAATAAAATGGTAAGGGATTCGAAGTCGGTTTTTAGGTTTTTCTAAAACATGCAAATTAAATGAATTAATTATTAATATGGGTTTTATAAAAAACCTAGAAGATTATAGTATTGCGAAAATTTCGTATAGATTTCAGTTTAATTTTGAAATAAAGGCTACACAGCTAAAACAACTCTATGTACCTATGTCTAAGCTAGCTACTTAAAATCTAGTTCTTACTCAGTGCCCACCTATTTTGCAGGATTTAACAGGTTATTCCAGTTTTCACCTAAATGAATGAAAAGTCCGTCTTAAGGGAAAAACTGGAATGCATTTTTTAAAGTACAGTTTTCCCTCTTGACAATATTTTTTCAAGAGGGAAAACTGGAATTTATTTTTTTAAGCTATTGCATAGCTTCTATCGCGGGCCTTGAGCGTGGAGACCGAATCCAGAAATTCCGTAACGAAAATAACTTAACACCCCCCACTCTGACCGGCACAGAGGTAATACTTTTTAGTTTTGCCATCTATTGATGAATAGCAAAAATTTTAATGACTTATGCTATCCAATAGCTTTACCGCGGCAGTCCCCGAGTGCCACACGTCTTTTTTATTCTAGTTTTACCCTCATCGATTTTTTGCGTTCTAGTTTTCCCTCTAAGGAGAATACGTGCAACAGTAAGAGGTTGTATTGTGTGCAGGTATGGCAACCCTACCTTTCAATCGCAATCCAATCGCGACACGACCCCCGATTGAAATCTATTATTGATGACGAATCCAAAATGGTGACTATTTATTAGCACGGATACGTTGCCTGTTGACTACGAATGAATCGATTGGAATTGTCGATTATGGTAGGCGCAGACGGGCCATTGGCTTCTCGACTCAGTGACTACTTGGTGGATAGCGCTTCCACTTCTTAGCCACTAAAGTACGATGAGGAAGGGGCGCGTTCCGGCTTGCTGAAGTTAGAGGTGAAGCGTCATGGCCATTCAAAGCGTTATTTTAAGAGTGTGCTATTGTCCCGCCATGAGATGGATTTCCACCGGTATGATAAGATATATGGTTTTTTTTGTGAATGAGAAGTACAGAGCAGAGACAGAGAGTGCACTGTGTTTTCTATTTTCACCTGATAATAAGTTGATGAAACAACCAATTGAAAAATTAAAAGAAATACTTCTAGGTTTCTTATAAAAATACACCTAAGAAAAAAAGAGTGCTGTTCCTGAGATAAATAGCAAATCATTGATTTGAAAAAAAAAACACTTTTGAGAGCACTTTCATCAATCGTGTTATTAAAACACGTAATCCAAGATCGAAGTTCGAAGTAACATTTCCTAAATATGAAGGTGGTAGCTTTCACATATTCTGAGATTTAAAACGATTTCGAACTTCAAAATTGCCTATGGTACACTCAAAAGTTATTCTGGGATCCTCTTCGCCATACAATAAATACCTATTAATTTACGGTTAAAAATCGAATGTCTGTTATTTAATATTTAGGAAAGGGATAACTTGAACGCAGGTGTAATTTTTCGCAGGCGAGATGTATCCTAACACAATTAGACAGACTTAGAGCCGAGCCGAGCATTATCATAACCAACGCGTAATTGGGAATACTTGCTTTATAAAAAAGTAATGCCACTTTTACCGAATTTATTTCATTAATACCCCTCATTTCACAATTAACAGGGTCCAATCAATCGTTCTGTGTCCCGTTTGCACCCTACCCTTTACGTAACGACATTTCGATGTTTGATTGCGTTGCGGTGTAAAAGTTGAGCATTATTCATGAGCGGCGCGATTTATGGCCGCACCAATTAAAAGTACAGGTTTTGAATATACAACGGAAACTGTTTAATTCTGTGGTTGTCAATCAGACGAACTGGGTCATTGGATTTTTTGCGAAATAATTTGATGTTTTTGCACAAACGATAAACCGAATTGGAATTCCTTTTTATTTTCACTGTTAGAATATTAAGTATATCAGTCATCTTCGTATTTACCATCATGATCCAAAAAACAAGGTCTGACATTCTGAGAGTGACACATATTCTAGTATATCGCCGTATATGGCGGCTCTCAAACTTTTTAGTTTGGGAAAAAAGTAGACCTTGAAACGTGGGTGTTCTTGCAACACAAATAAGGTTCGTAGTTAACCCGCTTACATCCGCAATAAAAAAACTAAAAATAGGTTTATTCATCAGCCAAATTCGATGTAAAATAGCTTATCTACCTTTCCCTAAAATAAAATGTTTGGGAACCGCCATACCTACCAAATTTGTGTCACCCACGTGACCGTGATGTCTCGGAATGCTCTATACCTGAAATATATTATTATACAATGGTTACCATAACACAAGCTCTCTTAGCTTTTAGGGCTAGATGATCCTGAGTGCTGTGTGGTGCTGGCTTAGAATTTGCACCACACCATCTCTTTCCGTGGGTGTCGTAAGATGCGACCACCTAGGGGCGGACAGCAGCGCCCTCTGCAGAACAATTCTACCACTGAACTGCGATCCTCAACCCGCATGCCAATTATCTGCACCCCCCTCCCTCCCCCTAATGGATAAACGCTAATAAGGCACTTATCAGGGGAGGGCTGCGTTCAGCAGTAGACCAAAACAGGCTGTTGAGGTTGACCCTGTGTGGATTGTCCCGCATTAAGTAGTATAATGTATTTATATACATGGTTACACGTTAATATTACCAAGTAAATACGAGTATATATACTTGAGAACCCCCGAAACCACAGCAGAACAGGTTTCTGGTAAGGTAAAGGATACATCTCTCAGGGTCAATCCTACGTCATAGCAGTTACTTACCGGACAAAATCAAAACTCCACAGTATACGGATAGATAAATAGATACTTACTTTTGAGAGGTTTAACGATTTGACCTGGTAGGTTAGAAGTTAGCAACGCTTTGTAAATCAATATTGTTTCTAAATAATTGAATATCAAAGAACAGGCAGTGTGTCAGAAGCCGGACATTTCATCCAACGCTATCGATTTCATAAACGAGGCATAATATTATGTTTCCTGTATCGACATAACATAGTTCATTGTTTCATGAAATTAACTGAACAGAAACAAGCAAACAAGTAGGTTTGTAAGCTTAAACTCGTACCTATCTCATCATCATCGTCATTCCAGTGAATTGTCGTATATCCAGTGGACGACAATGCACTTCGATCTATAGGGGATCTCTTCATTAGATATAAATAAATATAAATATAAATAATTCTGGACAATTCACACAGTATTACCTAGCCCCAAGCTAAGCAGAGCTTGGGTTATGGGAACTAGATAACTGATATACTTAAATCGACAAAATGATTGGCCCTGCGCTACTCGCATCCAGCAGCTTTCATACAAACTGTTACATAAGCATTTAAAATAAAATAAAAATATTTTGACACACACTGCAGTAGTTTAAAATTGAATGAGACACTAAAGTAGGCTAACTTAAGTGTCTGATTTAATTTAAAACCATTTCTACACAAGCGACATAGTCATCTCCTAATGAGCGCCATAGCAGCGCCCCAGCATCTGCCTGCAGTCTTTCGCAGATCGTCATCCCACCTGGCCGAAGTGCGTAATACATTATCCTCCTCTTATTCTTAATAGTCTGCTAACATAAAACAGCTGCTAAGTAATGTTATTTCTCAGTCTTACTTATGTCAATAGAAGAAGACAAAGCGAGATTTTTCTTCCTTTTTGGGACATTGAGTCATTGCTGACTATGTCAGTTCCGTATTTAACAAACTAACTACTTAAACCTACTTAAAGTGTTCTAAGTTAGCATACTATTATGAATAAGGGGGTGTCGCGAAGGCGAAGAAATATTTTGAGTACCTACCTAGGTTGTAGGTAGGTTGATAAAGATTTTAGCGGACTGGCCATAACCGGTCGAGGCGAAGCGGGCGCGCGCGCAGCGCGGTCCTTCGGCGATGAACGGCCGACGATTCATTCTGTTACGAGACAGCAAGCGAGACACATCGGTGAGTGACTTTGAGTTACATTGTATGCAATTGAGATCTCTTGCCACCGATATTAGAAGCAGTTTCAGATTATAAATGTTGTGTGTATACCAACAATGCGTTGGTCTGTCTGCGGACAAGTAGATCAGAGATAAAGTGTGAGGTACGGGATGGCTATAGGGGAGGATGGAGGCCATAAGGGGAATTATCCCCATAACAGTAAGAATCAGTAACCAGAGCACAGGTGGAACAGCCATCATAGCTCACTGAACCAGAGCACAGGTGGAACAGCCATCATAGCTCGCTGAACCAGAGCACAGGTGGAACAGCCATCATAGCTCAATGAACAACAGTCCGATGGAACAACCATCACAGTCCGATGAATTAGTCATCACATCCAGATAGAACAGCTAAGTATCATGTCAAATGGCTTAGAACCTTAGAACCGGTGGAACAACCACCTCGTTGTTGCTTAACCTAATTTCAGCACTTCTTTAAATACTTTTTAATGTTTACCACATACATACCTACATATAATATTCGTCATAATTCAGAGTATAGAATATTTGGCGACATGGTGGAGATGCTGGGATATCTCAAACCTTACAGTCTAAAAGAATCGGAACACAGTGAGTTATAAATTTATAATAGATACACTAGTACGCTAGTAGTAGTAATTCAATGTCCGTACATGATTTCGTAAAATGTCATGTGGGTAGTTTTACTAAAGGTGTTCGCCCGGTTCGACGAAGTAACTTAGTAAAATTCTATAATTAGATCGTAGAATATTTTACGACTTTGCTTATCTACAAATTTGCGAAGTAGACAAAATTTTCAAGCATTTTACTACCTTGTGGTAGACCAGGTACCTACTATATAAGTAGGATATTATGCTGTATGACCGTTGCTTTCTTGCACTAAAAGAAATGTGTAGATTTTACACTTTACCCAGGCGTAAGAGTTGGTTTTTATTTAGATGTTGTGACGTGCGTGTCACCCATTAAGGGTCGGTGATACGATGAAAATAACTTGTGTCGTTTCGCCCATTGAGGAACATTCTCAAAATTTTTCCTTAGACTCGGCAAGGAGGGTTAATGTTCATAGTACAATACAATACGAACAGGAAAACATAAGGTAGTTAAGAGTGTGCAATAATGCCACTACGAGATGGGTTTCGAGCAGCGGGATGACAAGATATGATTTTCTTGCGAGTGAGAAGTATACGTATGCTCTGTGCATACGTGCACCGAATTTACTATTTGCCAAAACTGTTTTTACTTAAAAAAGGGTTGATGAAGCAACCAATCGAAAAATTAAAAGACACAACTCAAGAAATAAGTCTAGGTTTTTTAGCAAAACAAAAACCGAAGAAGAAATGTGTGCTGTTCCTGAGATAAATAGCAAAATGTGTGAAAAACAAATATTTTTCCTAAAAATTAACTATTGAGAAAACTTTCACCAATCGTGTTTTTAAAACACGCGATTCAAGATAAAATATCGAAGTAACATTTCAATAAATATGAAGGTTTCACAGATTCTGAGATAAATAACGATTTTAAAGTGCAATTTTGAAGTAAATTGCTTATGGCACACTCATAAAGAATTAAAACAAGTTGGCGCAATGGGCGGCCTTATTTGTTCCAGGCAACCTTTGAGCAAGATAATAAATCTACCTATGCACTAGACCCGCAGTAGGTATCTAGGGTGTTCTTACACTGTATGACACTTTGAGTTTATTAAAAGACCTACACCTAATGTGACTGACCTGTACCTAATGTGTTACAAATACAATATAATAGGCCTACCAAATAAGTTCGGGCATTGTATATTAATACAAGACAAAGTAACGTATTTTTTTGTAAATTCAGGTAAAGTCTGTTTGTTAAAAAATGCTGTGTTATTTATTGATCGTGAGAGTCAATTTGCATTAAGTGCCTTACTGCTACAGCAGGTGAAAGGGGACCTTAGTCCACTGCTGGACATACAACTAAATAAGGTTGCAGTAGGTTAAAAAGTCACTAATTACCTTCTAAACAAACCTAATGTCGTGGGGTTTTAGTAGAAACTTACGTTGATATGTACCTACTTAATTCCTTGGTACCCACGTAGACAGTAGATAGCAAGTCACAAATAAAAATCTTGCAACCTTGAAATGAAAAGAAAGCTTCAAATACAGTCCTAATGCAAAAAGAGGAGACGTTGGGAAGAGGCGGCGTCTCACATGAGACGTTGGGGAAAACCGCGTGTGAGATATTGAGAATAGCTCGTAATTGCTACCTAAGAATATAATATAATTAATACCTATTTGTACCTAAGAAACATAGGTAGGCAAGAACTTAATACAAGTAAGTTGCTAAATAAATTACAATGTTGTTGTAGATTTTACATAAGGACAAGATCTTTCGCTCATGGTCAGTTCAAATGAGGAACTGTACTTAAAATAAACAAAATAAGTATCGTCCTAACCCGTTTGAAATTATTGTACGAGTCAGTACAATCGTGCATAAACTCTGCCCAGTGTGCCCTCAAGCAAATATCTGATGGTGAAGGTAACTAAAGAGAGTTAGAGTTGACCGGAGCTAAACTTAAGAGTGCTACTCAGAGGTTTGTGGCAGAAATCCACATCTATTGTATATAAGTTACAGAAACCGACACTGCTAAGATCACCGAGTACATGTTTATACAAATTTAGGCTGAAGAGAAGGGAACAGAATTAGATATTTGTACCAAGCGCAATGATGAAAAACGTAGTGCAGCCACGATAAATGGCGAAAATCTTAATATTTCTGGTAAATTGACAAGAATGGAATTGACTAAATTTGATGGTGACACTGTCAAATGACAGGTACCATATTTAGGACCAATTCTCATCAAATATTGACGGTAGAAATATCAATGAAGTAGAAGGATTAGACACAAATAATAGCATAGCTGTCCAAACTCTAAAGGAAAAGTTCGGTAAACCTGCAGTGATTAGTGACGCACATTATGTGGCATTATACAGAATAAAACCAGTCAATACAAATCAAATAACATATTGCAGATAAGTACTCAATAAAATAGAGAGACACCTACTTGTATTGAGCTCCCTAGGCGAAGACGTAAATCACGACTATCTCGGAGTGATTGATGATAATGGAGAAATTCCCTATAGATCAAATCTAAGAAGTAAGAATGAAGATGATAGATGAAGAAGAAAATGTAGACGGTATCAGAAAATATCTAGAATACATAATATCTGCTATAGATACCTCAAATAGACTAAAGACAGACACAATAGGTGTAAAGATTACAGAACCGGCAAATATAGAAGAGAAAGACATCACAGAAAAAATAACAATAGGAGCATTACATATAAAAGCTGTAGAAATAACGAACAATAGGCCACGTATAAATAATAATAATAGAAAAGACAAACACAAAAATGATAACAGACAATTCAGTAAAACACAATCAAAGAAAAGACAAAACGATGTCTCAGAAAGTTCAGAAGAGCCACCTAAGAGGAAATTTACGAGAAATGTATATGTTGTAGGCAAGATTATTTTAATGCCAAATGTACAAGGTACAAAAATGTTCACAACAGGAAAGCTCAACAAGGAAACCGTTGCTTTAACTGCTTTCAAGAAGGTCACAGGCACAATCTTAGTTTCGGATATCTGTGGTCACAGGGTAAGCACCTGTAGAAATAATCGCAAGTGTTAGTATTGCTCTGAATATGGTGCGTATAACCAGGCCATATTTTGTCCTAAAAAAATTGCACAGGATGGTAAATGAAGTCAGCTAAAACAGAGAGTTAGCATAATTATGAATATGGCTATAAACACCACGCTGTTTAAAAACCTTGCTTAGTCATAATAAATAAGATCTGAGAAAGATTACGATTTCTCAGTTACGGCTGTTAGCGTTCGAGCATAACCGAGTCAAATACCTATAGCCATAACTATAGCCTAAAGATGCTTGTTCATTACTGATTAAATAAACCTATAAGTATAAGTATTAACTTTTTGGTGCGAAATCACCACCTGAAATGAATGAATTGAATGCCTTTTACGAGTAGATTGTAATATGCAGAAATAATGAATCAGGCAGTGATTAGATTGATAGTAATGAATTGACTATTATTTATCTTCGTTTTTCTCGAGGGAAAGGGTATTCATTATTTTTTGTTTGGTCAGGCAAAATCAGTGGCATTATAGAGTCGTAATTAGTTTAGTGCACTGGCGTATTAACTATCTACGAAGTACATCCTGAATGATGTAATACATTCAATGGAAAGGGATCCTAAAATCCGTATCCAATCCGACTACCCCACAAAAGCATACAGAAGGAACTGCTTGCGTTCGTAAAGATGTAAAATTAAATAACGAAAGTTGTTAAAATGTAATTATTGCTATCATCCACAAAACTTAAGGGGCCTTCCCGGTCCTATTATCGTCAACGAGAGCGTGATTGAAAAGCTTGTTGTTTCAACCAGCGCAATGTAAAAGAAAGAGGCAAAGCGACAAGAGAGAGGAATCGCCTGATCCCTCGTCGGCATTTGGTTAGTTTCGCAGTTCACTCGCAGGTAATCGGCCCTAGGAAAAACAGTGTTTAGAAATTTCATGAAACTTGCAACAGGGAAATAAGAGTTTTTTAGTAAGCCTTACAAGTTTGTGTGAAATGAAACTTTGTGTCGTTTAGAATCTCCATTAGATTTGCAAGGTTTCTATCTAAATATTGTGTTTACTTATACAATTTATGTATATAATATAATATACCTTTTAGTTAAAAGTTTCAAAGAAAGATGTATTACAACGCCATAATCACGTAAGAGCGTTTGTATGAAAAGTAAGACGGGTTGGCCGCTCTTAAATAAAGATAAAGATAAAGATAAAGATAAAGATAAAGATAAAGATAAAGATAAAGATAAAGATAAAGATAAAGATAAAGATAAAGATAAAGATAAAGATAAAGATAAAGATAAAGATAAAGATAAAGATAAAGATAAAGATAAAGATAAAGATAAAGATAAAGATAAAGATAAAGATAAAGATAAAGATAAAGATAAAGATAAAGATAAAGATCATTTATTTGCTTAAACATGTGTAGATATAAGATTTTATAAACAGGTATGCAAGTATCAACATGTTTTACCGATTACGGTGTACAAATTATGAAAAATGCCATGCAACAGAGACAGAAGCTAAAATAATAATGAAGTTATTAAGGTGTGTATAAGTTGTAATTGTAAGTGCATTGTACAGACTCTTCAATGCAAGTGTACGCTGTAGTTGTTAATAAGCTCAGTTCTTTACACGCTAATATTAATGTTAATTTTGTTATTGGCAAGTCTACATTAGTGCCCTTAAGGGACTAAAATAACGTTCCGGCTCCTAGACGAGAATTGCTGGTAGTTCAGTTCTATTGTGATGTAGATTGATAAATTATGTCACAGTTTTTGTATAGTAACCCACAGAGTTACTATTTTTGTAAAGACAACTGTATGATGCATGGGCCGATCGAGCCTTTCGTGACTAAACGCCCGTGCCGGTTAAATAAAATCACTATTGCTTTGACTAATAGCAATCTAGTTTTGAGACGGTGTAAAGTAATTCTGCCATTTGTGCCGCGAATAATGATTTCTAAAATGAAACAGATTTAAGTCACTACAAATAACCTACCAACAAAACAATATCTGTCTGGTATAGATTGAGTACCAAGGCAGATAAATAGACTGGTAAAGGTATGCGACGCTGCGTTGCTTTGCAGCGAACTTGTATCGTGAGCGCCCAGGGCAGTCAAAGTATTAAAGTTAAAATTCAGGTTGAGTTTCTGTCAAAAATCTTGCAGCGTCCAAACATCAACATTTTTGGACTAAATCCTTGGTTGAGGAGGGTCTTACGAATACTATTACTATAGATATTGTCGAAGAATGAAATTAAATTAGAATCAAATATGCTAAGCTAACTACTCAGAAGCAACGCTAGGTTTGCCACATAGAGAGAGTAGTAAAAGAACTATATGTCGGAGAATGTTTTCTTTCCATAAGAACTATGTAGCAGTAACAAATTGCCATAGTTGATTGTATCGGATAACGTCAAATAATTCAAACTTACAGCTACACATAGGAAGCAATTGACGCTGAAATGTATACTAGAATTAGCTCCATGGTATGGACTGAATGGAGGTTTGGACCGGAATGGTGTATACTATGAAGAGAGTATTGGACACACACAATCAGTTGTGTACGAAAATAAAAGAGCTTGAAGCTATGATCACAACCGCTTACGACGACGGTAGTTGCTGAGCTGGAGTAGGTACGTGTTTACTCGTCAAGATTATCTGCGTGTCGATGATTTTGCAGAATAGATTGATGGTAACTAATCAATACAAGAAAGGTTTATCTACAGATAAAATCAGAGGCAAATAGGGCGCACTGGAGGGTTGGACGAATAGCAGAACTAGAAAACATTTTGGATTGGCAGGTAAAAGTTGCAAGAGACATTGAAAGAGACACAGATCCACTTAAACAGATTGAGTCCCAAATGATAATAGGTAAAAGATAATTTTTATTGGCTCATAAAACAAGAAAGTATAATGATAAATAGAAGAAAATACACAGTTATAAAATACAGTATGAGACCAAAAGACTGCCACTCAAAGAAGAGAAAAGGAATGATGAAGAGTAAAATGAAGAGCGCAGGTCTTCTGTAGCACCTGGCGTAAAGCGCATTAATTGAACAAAGAGCAAAGTGTAGTTTCAAATGTAGACCCAGTTCCACTGATCAGAGCTAAAGGTTCTGAGGAACATAGAATAAAGTCAGTACATCATGCTGCGGTGCAACCAGAATCAAAAACTGATACAGTAGAAATCAGTATGAGGCCTGATTGGCCTCATACTTCAGCTCGGGCTTCAGCGGTTAAAGTCAGAGAAAAGGTCAAGGAGTGGACCACTTACTTATTAATTGTTTCACCAGTAAAATCAGTTAATGTTCAAAGGCAGATTAAGTGATCGACATACAAATCCTTGTTTGATAAATAGTATTGATATTAATATCTTTATTTCTCATTCTTCCTTGAAGGGGGGGAATGTCGCGAAGGCGAAGAAATATTTTGAGTACCTACCTAGGTTGTAGGTAGGTTGATAAAGATTTTAGCGGACTGGCCATAACCGGTCGAGGCGAAGCGGGCGCGCGCGCAGCGCGGTCCTTCGGCGATGAACGGCCGACGATTCATTCTGTTACGAGACAGCAAGCGAGACACATCGGTGAGTGACTTTGAGTTACATTGTATGCAATTGAGATCTCTTGCCACCGATATTAGAAGCAGTTTCAGATTATAAATGTTGTGTGTATACCAACAATGCGTTGGTCTGTCTGCGGACAAGTAGATCAGAGATAAAGTGTGAGGTACGGGATGGCTATAGGGGAGGATGGAGGCCATAAGGGGAATTATCCCCATAACAGTAAGAATCAGTAACCAGAGCACAGGTGGAACAGCCATCATAGCTCACTGAACCAGAGCACAGGTGGAACAGCCATCATAGCTCGCTGAACCAGAGCACAGGTGGAACAGCCATCATAGCTCAATGAACAACAGTCCGATGGAACAACCATCACAGTCCGATGAATTAGTCATCACATCCAGATAGAACAGCTAAGTATCATGTCAAATGGCTTAGAACCTTAGAACCGGTGGAACAACCACCTCGTTGTTGCTTAACCTAATTTCAGCACTTCTTTAAATACTTTTTAATGTTTACCACATACATACCTACATATAATATTCGTCATAATTCAGAGTATAGAATATTTGGCGACAGGGGGTATGTGTGCAAGCATTTCCTTATGTTTATTAGAAATAAACATAGTGACAACATTATTATGTGCTATCACTATCTGTGGTAATAGTCTTTCATCATACAACAGTTTATGTTCCAATGTATGAAACCGATAATATGCTTTTGACAAGCCGCAACCTTTGACAAAATGCCGCAACACACCACACCACAACAGTGCGGTTCTATAGTTCCTTTTGAGTAGGAAGATCTTACATTGTTTGGAATAACCACAATAAACCAGAACAGGAACTTTTTTACTCCGTCATAACTTGTGTACAGCATTAAAACCCAAAAACTCCGCGAAAATAAGCGCGAATATTTCCATTGCAAATCTCACGTACGTGTTAACTCAAGTTCTGTGGCCATAGCAGGAGAAAGATGTCGGATCGTTTTGATATATATTTAGCATAATCATTCTGTGGTCCTCTCTTTTGTAACATTAGCGTAAGGGAAATGCGCAGGCTTATCGTGCTGCCACGGGGGCAGAAATTAGATGTCGCATCGTTGCAATTAATTATGGTAAGGCCAATCTTCCTTTTAGCTACACTGGGTCTGTTAAAAATATACTTAAAACACACTATAAAATCGATATTAACATCCAAGAAAACTATTAGAATAACAGTTATATTCAATCATACTATATAATGTTATGAATGCGATAGTTTGGATGTTTGTTAGGTTAAGTACTTAACTAGCCTCGTTGTTCACGTCAAAACTATAATATCGGGCTGAAATTTTGCGTAGTGGCAGCACTAGACCTGGAATAAAATAAAGGCTTTTTACTGTAAATCTGTGAACGTTTCCATATAAATACGCTTGCAAAGCCACGTGCCAGTATTAAATTAAAACATCTAATACACGTAAGCAGATCTTGCTAGATGATTTTACTTTGTTTTTAATTTATTTCTTAGACAATGCCAAAAATACACCTTTCTGATAAAAAGTTCTTATAAAACAATCAAAAAGCTTCTTACTATAAAATGTGTACTTTTTACTGGCATGCACAACCTTTACTAAAGGTGCACAAACAACAACTCAAAATGATACTCTGAAGGAATTACATAGGTACAATTAAAGGCAGGTGGCAGCTGTGTGGTGCTTAGAATTTGCACTACCCCAACTCTTTCCGCAGGTCTCGTAAGAGGCGACTTTAGGATATCCACATATCCACAGGGAGGAGGGCAGCATCACCCCCTGCAGAACAATTTATACCACCACAAACTGCGATCCCCAAGTCGAATGACCAGCGTGGGGATTACGAGCACTATCCTCCATTAGATAAACG
This sequence comes from Eupithecia tripunctaria, assembly GCA_955876795.1. Lineage (NCBI taxonomy): Eukaryota > Metazoa > Arthropoda > Insecta > Lepidoptera > Geometridae > Eupithecia > Eupithecia tripunctaria. Next base: position 4,395,641 of record OY041604.1, read on the forward strand.
CGAATAAGGCGCTTATCAGGGGGAGGCCTGCGTCCAGCAGTGGACCAATACAGGCTGTTGAGGTTGAGGTCGGGGTGGATACTAAAACTAAAAAACAACAGAATACAGAATACAGAATACACACATACACAACGATGTGTAAAAGTGTCCATCAGTGGACTGTACGATGACCAGTCAATTTCCTGCTCGGGGCACTAGGCAGGTGGCGGGACCGGAAGCGGTGGTAACGGCCTACTTCCGCCGACGCCTCTTGCAGTGGGGCGCGGAAACTGCCTGCTGCGAGTCTAATTGGATTGTGCAGATGAAACGGGAAATATTAGCCTTATTTACTCGGATCACATGACGGGTTAAAAGTGAAATTACGCTTTGATGAATTAATATAGTTAAATAGTTTTATGAATCTTTATTAAGAACTAGCTGCGACCCGCGGTTTCGCACGCGTTGTTCCTATGGAAACGTCAAAAGGTGATTTTCATCCCACGGGAACTGATTTATGGGATGAAAAGTAGCTTATTGATTCCAGGATTAGAATCACCTGTAGGTATGCAATATTTTAGCCAGATCCGTCCAGTAGTTGGCGTGAAGAAAACATCCATACATACTTTCGCATTTATAATACGAGTATTAGTGTGATGTGAAGATATTGAAAATTTAGAAAGAGAAACAAATTAACAATTATTCATTATTTACAATCAGAAATCGCCTATCAATACCAATACGTCCTGGTAACAACCAAATGTACATACCTACATTTGTTACTAAGTAAATAAGTAGATAATAGTTGTTGTAACATGTAATAATTTCTAATTAAATAAATGTTTTTATCTTTAGAATAAAAAGGAATTTGAAACAGTTGAGCTAACTGCAAGCGCGGATAATCTAGAGGTAGGTCAAATAATCCGTATGAATACAAAAATACTTAATTTGATTATTTGTCCCGCTGCTGCTTTAGGGAAATGTTGATACGTTGCACCCCACCAAGGCAAGCCAGTCTCGATATAGATGGCGACCGACATCGGTCGCAAAGTTTTATCGGATATATTTTAACGTATTTTAATTTTCTGTACAAGAATCAAGTTTCAAATGATTCAATAACTATTTATCTCGATAAATACAGTAGATTAACATAAAGAAAAGATTATATTTCTAATATTCATATTGATTTACCATCGGAACTATTCATTTTTGTCGCAAGAGACAGCCATCTTTACAATTTCGGTGAAGGATCGCTACAAACTTATCGGGCTGTCTAATTTGCTCGCAATTACCTTTACCGAAAACGTAAAGTTTGCGACAAAAATGAATAGTTCCGATGGTAAATCAATATGAATATTAGAAATTTAACCTTTTCTTTATGTTAATCTACTGTAGGTATTTATGGAAATAAATACCTGATATTTAATTGGCAGATATCAAATTTGACTACCATCCGCTGCTCAAATTTTCTTCCGATACGTTGAAATGATCCCAGCGGTGAACTTAGTTTTGTGATTGACATTAAAAGTTTTTGAGGAATTTGACTCATTTTGAGGCGCTACTCATTATATATCAAAAAATTATCTACGAGTATGCCGAAATGGTTTTCTTATAAAAAAGACTTACTTTTCCTAATAAAGTTTTCCTGTAGACCCATAATAAAGCATGCCCGCGTCTCAGCTAAAAAAAACCACATGGTCACAGTAAGAAATTACTGCAAAAACTTGAGAGTTTCTAAATAAGCTAGTCTATATTTAGACATTTTCACTTTCTTTATAAAATTCTCCGCCCTAAACAATGTAACAACTATTCTTTGCACAGGTGTTAATAAGGCCTACCGGTGTGGCTCCAACTTCATAATACTGTTTGCAAAGTGTCAGCGTGTTGCGGCGACGGCTTTTGTTTAGCTTTTAACCTCGATGGTAACTAACTTTGGGTTTACTAATTTGTGCCACTTAATTTAGGGTTTCCGGTTTCAGTGGACATAATTGTTTTGTTTGATTCTTAAGAGAGTATATTGTTTTTATATTTGACATGAATTAAAAACTAAAAAAATATTTAACAGAGATGCAGAATAAATTATTAAGCTAATTTTAAAACATTAAAAGAAACAAAGATATTACTTAAATATTTATTTTTACCCAATCGCAAAAAATCATAATTAAATATAATACGTACTTCCACCAGAAATATAGGGGAAAATAAAAAAATATATTATGTATAATATAGGATAGGATACAAATATAAGATAATTACTACTATCTTGGTTGACATTAAAAACCGTTCGTTTCAAAACAACATAGGGCCTAAGCCAGCATTTGTAGCTTTCGGCTAAGCCCAATGCTATGCTAGTTTTCATTACGTGTGTAATGAGCAGAGCTATGGCATATTGTGTCAACATGCCAGAGGCCAGTTTCTGAAAACCTTTAAAAAAATAAAAGTTTCCTGGCCCATAATCTAACCGCCCTCTCCCAAATGCTGTCAAAAGGTCACTCACCCCATCCCGGACCTCCATAACTTATCTGTGCATCCGTGTATTAATTTATAACAGGCGAATACGGCTAAGACGAGATTAAACGAGAACTTTTGACCCCTTCCTTTAAGGTTATATAAGTTTAAGTCCAGCTTATGGAGGGTTTACTGTGGATTGGTATTTTAGATTTTGCTTTATCTTGCATCGAACACAGTTTATACCTCCTTCAAAGATTTAATTCGTTAAATACGCCCAAAAATTGTAGAATTTTCTTTCAATGCGTGCGGTAACAAAATGCCGACAAACGCACACAATGAGTAGATAAAATTAGTGTTTTTGTCAATAAACCTAACATATTATTGCCATTTAATGTGGCAATAATAACTGTTAGGTAAGTTAGTAGTTACATTTGACTCTGACTTTTATCAACAAACACGGCGCAGTCTCGCTATGGGAAGGGCATATCTGATTTCTTCTAACGATCTTTGCTACTTCATCCTATTCAGCTCGTAGTTATGTACTGTTTTTGCCATCACTATTGAAAATACATATCTACTCAAACCCCACTTGATTTTTCATAATCACCAATCTTGGCACAAAGATTAAAATTATAGGGGGTTTAAAAAAAACTACCTGTTTAAATGTTATCTGTTTACCAAAAAACATCCCGACGACATCCGGTACGGACGAAAAAAGAAAATTACATGGTTGACTCTGCTCACTTTGGGGCTTCATAATTATTAAAAATCCTGTGTAAATTGTGCATCATTATTAATTTACTAAGATAAATAGAACGAGGAACTTTTCCCCATCTTCCGCTTTAAGTATTTGACGTCGATGATTTGTCGATGAACAAACCCAACAAAAACAATAGTGACTTAGAGACATTTTTCGTGTAGGATTATAACTAAAGGGGGCCCTTCCCGGTCCTACTATCGTCAACGCGAGCGTTATTGAAAAGCTTGTTATTTCATCCAGAGCAATGTTAGAAAAAGAGACAAAGCAAATAGAGAGAGAAAGCGACTGATCGCTCGGTTGGCATTCGGTTACTTTCGCCGCTCAATCGCGGGTAGTCGGCCCTAGGAAGAACAGTGTGCGGAAATTTCGTAAAATTTGTTCTAGGATATACGTGTTTTTCAGTAAATAAGCCTTAGCCGTAAGACAAGTTTGTGAAATAAAACTTTGTCGTTTTGAATTTCCATTACATTTGCAAGGTCTAAATCTAAATAATGTTCCTTACTTATTATGAACGGCAATAATTCGTGCAAAATAAGTTGATTTTTGGAGGCTCATACTGAATTTGTTTCTCCAAACTTATATATAGTGCACAAAATACATAATTAAATTAGTTCAAAGTAAGATCTGTTACAACGCCATAATCATGTAAGAGCGTTTGTATGAAAAGTGAGACGGGTTGGCCGCTGTTAAATCGTGTACCGCGCCGGCTCTCTTTTGTATGCAATTGGCCGGACACCGCAGTGACGGCAGCGGAAAGGTTAATCATATTTTTGACACTAATATTTAATATTTTCATAAATGTTATTGCAAATTACTGCTTACTTACTTATTCGCGTGCAATAAATTCAGATACCATGTGATCAGAGACGGTATAGGCAACATAATTACGCAATATAAAATCAATGGTTAAAATAGGGTTATGGACCTTAAACTAGTGTATACCTAATTATATTATTCTACCAAGAGTTTCAGAAAAGCCCCACATGCAAAACTCAGTGCATGCAAAACTCAGTGTGTCTACCATGAGTTTTGAGAATGTATACTAGCTAGCGACTGTAGCGGATAGTTGTATACAAAATGCGCTGTGGATAACTATATGCGTATTTACGTAACTACTGTAGTAACGTCAGGCGATTTAACTGTGACAACTCGTGGTAGACACACTGGCTATGTATTTAGATCGTTACGAAATCCATTTATGGCAACAATTACCCTACATTGTTTTGTAAACAAGAAGATTGTTATCATTCTATTGCCGTAACATTGTACAGTAATTTCAATTTAATTACCCCTGAAAGGATAAGGGGTGGATCAACTGCGCTCTTCGCATAGTGTACGTATGTTCATGTAAACATAAACTCTGTGTCGCTTGAACGCTTTCAAATAGGGTTATCGCCTCGACAGTTTTTAATACTCCTAAATTGTATACCTCAACCTCAACCTCAACACTTTTTTGAACATACTACATGCTATCTGTTTACTAGACGTTATCGCGTCAAAAGAAATATTATCACGTGATGTGTTTATTCATATGAAACTATTTAATAATGTATAATGTCTTTACTTGTGTCGGATACTCCAATTGAGTATAAGTTACCTACCTACACGTTGATTATACAACTATATTTTTACGTAGCAATTAGCGTTAGTAATTTTGTTGCATAGATACAACTAAATATTTCACAAAGATCTATGGTGCTCAAGAGCCGCCGTCGGCTAGCACCTTAACGCTTTGAAGGGTGAGATTCGGTTAGGGGTTGGTTACGTAGCAACCAACAGCAATTTGCGTAAATATTTAAAACCACTGACTTTTGTATTCTCTTAATCACCTTTTAGGTGTGATCAACACCTGAAAATTTTAATGAAATGTTCTACTTTTAAGAAGTTATCTCGTCTGTTTTGTATCTAAGTGACTTAACGCGGTATCTCCTCTTATTTTTCTTGCAGTAGATATGCAAATACACCTCTACGCACGTAGCAGTATTGTAGCACCTCTACGCATAGCATACTGTATGTATAGCATACTCTACGCATAACATACTCTTCGAATAGCAGCATTGTAGCACCTCTACGCGTGTAGCAGTATTGTAGCATATCTACGCATAGCATACTCTACGCATAACATACTCTTAGCATAGCAGCATCGTAGCACCTCTACGCGTGTAGCAGTATTGTAGCATCTCTACGCATGTAGTATGGTTTCTCAATGAAAAAATAAGCTTATTAGAAAATAATATGACTGCAGGCAAAGTCATGTCCAAAAACTACTGAGTGAGTCATAAATCTCTCAGTAAATCCAAAACTAATTTAGCCAGGCCGAACTGATAACATAATCTACTGAATTGAAATTTCAGGTATTATAACTTAAAACTAAGCTTGACTGAGTAATCCATTGGCCAGACTGAAATAAGGGCGCTTGCAGATGGACGTTATTTTCTGCATAAGCTAAATATAATAAAAAATTTACGGTGTTATAATTCGTCAAATGCAAGTCAGACTAGCGCACCTTGGCACAGATAAGAGAGCTTAATTTTATCGTGTGCTTATTGCTCGACGACCTCTGTGGCGCGGTGGGCGAAGGTCTGCCTGCGACGCAGGAGGTTGCGGGTTCGATTCCCGCCTCGGGACAAATTTGTGTACGATCTGCAGAAATTTGTTCAGGGCGCTCTGGATGTTTTTCTATATATAATAAAAAATATCTATCTATGTAGTGTATTGTATTATGTATATCAGTTATCTAGTACCCATAACACAAGCTCTGCTTAGCTTGGGGCTAGATAATGCTGTGTGAATTTTCCAGCATTATTTATTTATTTATTTATATACCAAAGGTATTGAAAATGTAATTTAGCAAATTACATTTTCAATACCTTTGGTAGTTGCGCGTGGTGTGAGATGTGTGGAATTTTAATTAAATTAATTTATAATTAAAATTTACGACATCCAGATTTTGTTATGTGCTTTTTCAGGTATAATGTTTAAGGGTTTTGGTTATTTTTGTAAATTTGTAAATCTTCATATGAATTCTGGGAAAATTCGATAATCAAATCTTTAAGCTTATCATGCTGGGGGTTTGAATTATGAATGTTAATTACAATAATTTCAAGATAAACCATTAAAACGAAATGGCGTAAAACAAACTGTTAAAAAAAACTATTCGTTTAGTAAAGGTACGTGTAGTTATGGATAGTTGTTTTGGGTTTGATTTTTGACTAGTTGTTGTGTCAATATTAGTCGCAAAACTGTAGTCTGTAAACACCCTAAGCATGAATTATTTAAAACAAATGCAAATAAGCTGACTCTAATCCTATCAGCAAAGTTTCGTGACAAGGTACCCTTCACTTGATTGGCTTACAAACAAAATCCAAGCAGGAGAATAATACTTACTTTAAAGAAAACTTTATGTCTGCTATTTTTTACCCGACTTTCAACGGTGGTTGTACCTTTGTATGTATGTATGTAGCCGATTTTTATGTTCCCACGTAGCGCTGAAACTACTTGTTCGATTTTCACAAATGCGGTATCGATTTATTCATCTCGATACCCCGAATGTTATAGGGTATATGACGTTAGAAGATATTGGGGTCTGACGAAATAGCGGGGTCTACGTATGGATCTAAAATTTAATTGTTAAATTAATATGCACAATCGGTGAAAACCATAGTTGGATGTACTTTATTTTATCTTTTTAAATAAGTAGCTACTCCTATTAGTTGTTATGAACGACTTTAATTTGGAACCGACTTCGAAAAAAGGAGGAAGGTCGTTGTTCTGGCATTAATATGTTATTTTTATACGTTCATCGATTTTTATTCGTAAATTGATAATGAGAGCATTTAACAAAAGTTTCATGTTCTCTATTGCAATATCCAAAATTGTTTCTGTTTTAAAATAAAAAAAATCATAATAGTCAAAATTTATAGTGAAACATTTTCTATTACTGAGAATTTTGAGAAGTGAATTTTCTGCCGTACCTTGATCTTCCAAATGGCGTCCATAGTTGCTTCCCAGATCAAGTTAATACAACGCAAGAAAAAGGTCGTTTACTCCATACTGAGCTAATATCCTCATCAAGGTTGTTAATGCCCTCTGCACGTATTCCTACGTCTTTAGACGCGGCACTGCTAAGTGAATTAAGGTAAAAAAGTCGACCGTTGTCTGTAGCTATTTGCGTCTTTCATTAGATGCGATGGGGAGTTTTTTCACAGGTATTTTGGTTGGTTTTTAGACATAAAATGAAATATGTTTGAAGGGACAGGTTATTTCAAATTTCAAGAAGAGATCCATACCTACCATGAGATCTTTTGGTGATCTCCATATGGGGCTGCCTTTTTTTGCTACTAGATACCTTCACTTGGTCTTCTGAACTAGGAATGTCCATCTGCAAACTCGGATGACACACAACACTAACCGTGTCCGCGATGCACAGAGAAACCGGTCTACGAATACACCGGTCCAGTGGTTAAACACTTCTGGATAATAATAATTTTGATGCTATTAAGGGTTTGCTACTTTAACTTTATTTTCTAAATATCTCCTTCAAAAAAGGACGAACTTGGGATGGACACGAAGCAGTTGTACACGTATAGACGGTGGCGTGTTAATTTATAAGATACAATAAATACGTACTATAAATACATAAATACTATGATGCAAGGCACACATAGGCCTACTACCTAGGGAAGCCAGTCGATGGAAATTTCATTTACGTTTGATAATTTAGATATCGTTATTTTAGTGTAGTTCATATTCGGAGCTGTTGAGAGTTCAAACTCCGTAAATAACCTGGAATTTCGGGTTGCTCGTTAGATTTAACGGGGCTTTTCAGTTTTGTGTGCCCATTTCAATATTTGACCAACCGAAAGCTCTGAATTACACTAAAACTTTGAACTTTTCATTATGTTTGACTTTTAAAGTTTCACATAGGCGAGAACTCAACTTTTAATTATGAGATCGGGATCTCGAACCGAACTTATAAAATACCTATAGCTTTTTTTTTTCGATATAAATAGACCTTCGTTCGACTTTCGTTTGACCGCAATCTCACAGCAAAGATGCGGCCGACGGTATATCATGAAGGTCTAGAAGATACCTGTTCACCCTTGTTTTGAAGAGACCCAGGTTGTAATTGGCCGGAAACACAGAGGCAGGGAGCGAGTTCCATTCCTTTGCGGTGCGAGAATAATAAAGGTGGGGGAAAACCGCTTAATGCGAGTGGAGGGTACATCCGCCAAGTATGGATAGTATTGCGCTGTGCGTCTGCTTGTCCTGGAGTGGAAGGGGGATGGTGGGATCAGGTCATGAGCATTCTTCTGTAATTTCGGAGGAGGGCGTTGCCATTTGCGACACAGTTTTAAACTACTGCAGATGGCATAGTTTCCATTTATTAACCATGTACCACTGATTTTGTTCCAGAATAAACGTTTTATTATTATATTTTTTATTATTTTTCTCCAAAATGTATCCTATAAAAGATCGATTGAGAGACAATCAATCTTGCGGCGGTGTTCGAGACTTTGAACCTTTGTCTCTGCAATAGAGAGATACTCCTCCTTCTTTTTGAAGTCGGTTAAAAAGTGAAACCTTGGGAGTGGTTTCATATTTTCTCAGCTGACTATATCTGTGTTACCAACTGTTTCATACCATAATACCTGCTTTGTAACCATAAATGAGTTCCGGGGAATTTAATGTTGGCATGTCTTCTTTGATATATTGCAGCGGTTATATTATTTGTTCAGTTTGTATGAACCTAGCGTGTCTGTTTCCCAATAGCATTTCAATTGAAACCCATTTGTAATTTATGTCTGACACATGAAATTCATTTAAGTTTCAATTCATAATGAATTCAATTTTATTCTATTCAGCGATACTAAACTAGTTCTTGGTATGAATGTAAGCGGGTTAACTACGAACCTTGTTTGTGTTGGAAGAACACCAACGTAGTTAACCCGCTTACATTCATAATGAATTAGTCAAACTACGAAAGTTTCTATAGTAAAATAGTTCTTGGTATGTCGAAATGAAAGGGTTTTACTATAAAAAAACTTTCGTAGTTTGACGAATTCATTATGAACCTAAGAAGGGATGAAACATAAGTGTTCTTCCAACCCAAACAAGGTTCGTAGTTAACCCGCTTTCATTAATAATGAATAATAGGGATTATGTTTAACCCTTAACCACCTAACGGCGGTCACAGTGACTCCAGCGGTTTTTGTTATTTGAATATTTCCGTTATTATGCGAGCTATAAGTCTGAGAGTCCATCTACTTTACCCCCCCGCTCCTTAGTACGCACTGTGTGATCGATCGGTTCACACGTTCGCGCGTTCAAAAAATACAGGTAATTTTATTTTTTTTGCGGTCTTGGTGACCGCTGTTAGGTGGTTACGTAATTTCAAGGGGCTATTCGCCGCATACTGAAGATGAACCAAGAGCCTAGCACGTCCTCAACCAATAATATCAAAAAGTTTGAAATCAGGAAGACTTGCTCAGCCTGATGCCAAAAAAAACGCAAAACATATCACAATGTGTTTTCAATGTAAAAAACCCTTTTGCGTTGAGTGTTCGCAAAAGATGTGCATACATTTTCGTCAAAAATTGTAATTGTTTACCCATTGCAATTTTATAGAGAAAGTGATTTGATTGTGCCATTAATAGTTTTCTATAGTAGGTTATATATTAAAGTTTCAAAAACTAAGAAGACTTTATTAGGTTTCACTTAAAGTTTCTTGTCAGATCTCAGATTTTTTATAATGCCTAGATTTTGTACTCAAATGTTTATTGTTACAGAAGCATTGATTATTAATATGTATAAGTTTCTTTTTCAAAGTTTAATAACTTAATTAATAAGAATAATAATAAAGGTTACAATCTGTCTTTCATTTTTGTCATTAAATTTATTATTTTCATATAAAAAATTAAAATAATAAGCGGTCACTATGACCGCCGTTAGGTGGTAGTGTAACTCAAAAACACGATAGGTGGCTAAGGGTTAAAGCTAGTGGAAACGTGGGCTGTCATCCACTTGCAAAGGTAAAACCAATATGAAACTGTGCAGCGTACTACCATAACCAATATAGTAAATCAGTAAGCTGGCAACCCCATAATTATTGTACAAGATCGTTAAAGCATGGTTTGTTTCAATAATCTAGATTTATTATACACATCAAAACTGTTTAATCGTCGGATAAGCCCTTTTCGTAACGAGACCACAACGTGTTGTTGCCAGCCAGTATTCTGTGTTTTTTCATGACTGTTCGTACCATGTAATTGCTCAATATAATAATATGGTAAAAGGTAATAATAATATAATTTAAAATAATAATAAGGCTCACGTATTCAAAGACTTGAAAAGAAATACCACAGATTTTTTGTCATGGCGTATCTAACGATTTAAATCTATGTGTGTTACAACAAAAGTAACCACCATAACCTACGGGCATTTTACTCATTTAGCACCCATGACGCAAAATTAATGTGAAGTTAGGGAGCTGTGCATCCTGCATAGATGGGGCTAGGCAGTGAATGCGTTAATACCATTATACGGTTATACAACAAGAGCAACAAGGAATACAGGGAAAATAGTTCTACAATCCTTACCCCAATCTAGGTGTAAGTAATAACAGCCAGCTTGTAGTTTGGCCGGCTCCGATTGCACCGTGGAAATTGAACGGTTAGAATTTGATTTCAGAATTTGCAAGTCAATATTTGTGTGAAAAGAATACGAACTAACCTTAGAGGTGGTCAGTTTGTACAAATTTTACTGTGGTTATGAAATTGGTAAAGTTTATGTTAGTAATTGGTCAAGGTTCCTGCACAGATTCTAAAATTGCCAAGCCACTGCCCCACCCCTGCGCAGAGAGAGGCTACGCACGTGTGTTTATCTTTATTTTAGCAAAATGAAAGTGTTTGATACCGTTCGTTGCAACCCACAACACGCTACGCATGAGATTCGTGACGTCATTGTTCGACAGGGACAATTTGAAGATCTCAGAGAGAGATCAGACGCACCAACTGATTCTTCGTACCCCAAAATCATAAGCCCTTCCAAATCGCAAAAGGAAACATGGTTTAGTCAATTTAATATTAAAGCTATCAGCGGTGATTCGTGGCATTTCCACAGATCCATTTAAAATTATCCTGCATCTTACATTGTCTTTGCCCAGCACGTAGCGTCTGCGGCTGACAACGCAACACAAATTAAATTGGCGACTTGGATTACCAGGGCAAATGGGCCAATTAGTGTTTCGGTGGGTCGTCGAAACGGCGAGACAAACGAGATTGCCCAGCCACCTGCTTCTCCAGATGAGATTTCCCCCGCCTTGATTGTGGTCCGTGTTCTAGACGCTTCGATTTAAACTACCCAACAAAAAGCTGCATAAAAGATTTGAGTAAAATGTGAGTTATGGCTGTTTAGGGGATTAGATGGTACGAAATGGGGTACTTTCAGTTTCTTTATTAAAAAAAACCTACACATACCGCAGATTATACATAATATACAGATTATACAATTTTGAAGTTATTAAGGGTTTGCAACTTGTACATTATAAAATCTGATCATTCGTTTATTTTGATATCTCGTGATGTTCGTTCGTATTAATAAACTAATACTCTGTAGCAATTGTTAGAGATGTTGCGTACCTAATATAAGATATCTAACTATTACCTACACAACGTATTATATTTTTCCACGAAAATATAACTTGATCGCTTGTGCTCAGTCAGAAAATTCTTCAAGGTCCTTCACAATATGTCTCCGAAAAACAGACAAGGCTTTTTGTCCATTATTTTGCCAGTCTTTGAGCCGATTCCAGCCAATTGCGTTCTGACAAATGCCTATGAAAATAGAATGTAGGTAATCACAATGGCAATCTGCCAGGTCGTTAGAAATTACCACAAAAACTATTATTTCGCTTAAATAGACCGACATTTTAGAATGCCAGTCTCTGAGCACACAATGGAGCTATTTCGATGGAAATCGGAGCAAAATTACCGTTGAATTTGACATTATGTGACAATAATAGAATTTCTACACCTTCCTTTCCATCGAGCACTTTGAAACACTAACTTCCAAGTACTAAGCTATTTCAAAAAGCACATTATTTCTAACAAGTTAAATAGAAATAGTAAATGTATGCCCATCATCCTTCTATCATCCTATCATTATTTCTAACAAGGTATGCCCTATCATCATCGTCTTGACTGCGGATCGTGACTCTTCGAATAATCATTTTTACAAGGATTGCCTTCATTGGCCTTTGCCTCCCGCAGAGCCAATGAAGGCAATCCGACTGCATTATGTCAGTTGGACTAACCTGAGAGGACAAATTGACTTATGCAGTCGGTGACCTAACCTGTCCAGAGTTATGTGCTCCCCTACGTCCCCCTTTAAAATTTTCCCGTGAAAATACTGCAATATTTTATTGGATAGATAAGCGTTCTGCGTTCTCGATCCGTTTAGTAAAGAAATAACTCTTACTCTGCTTCACTTTAATTTATTCTTCATTATTAGAAATGAAAGTGTTCAAACCACCACAATCATGCAAAATGGACTTATGAGTTAATGAGCCTTGAAATGTGGTATAATTTATATAGGCATTGCTACTAACCACTATCATTTTCATTGAAATTGACCGCGATTTTACCTCCACTTTGTGCCTAAGGCTTGGCTCAAACGGACCACTGGCTACGGCGACCGGTAGCGGCGACAAGCTGCTTACACGCTTTTTCATAATTATATTATTACGAACTCGCCGCACACGCGTCGTCGGCGGTCGCCACTCGCAGTTCTATCTCCCAATGTGTGTGTCAAAATAAATGCGATTCTATGTTTCGATGTCCGCCACGCCATATTTCAGTACAATACATATTTCGATACAGCGGCAATGACGGCAAAACTCGATTTGACGCCCACCATTTGTTCAAATTAGTAAAAAAATCCTTGTTCTTTGTTTAGTTTTGTATGCGTTCTACATATTTCTATGTCCCAATGTGCATGTCAAAATAAATGCGATTCTATTCTATCTATACAATTCTATAACTGATAACTTTTAAATTTTCTGATCATTTCGTTTTATGAGAAGAACTGGATTATGATCGTTTATATGTGTACCTATATGTGTACTTATATGGATCTCGATATCTGAAATAAATGATTATTATTATTATATTGCTACTTTTAAAATATGATTCCTTAATTTTGTTTTTGAATATAAACACCAAAGCACCCCAAGATAATATACAACGCCAAGATTTTATGTTAATCCACATTAATGTTTCCGCATATTTCCTTTGAATCGTGACACTATATAACCACTGTAGTTCCACCGCAGCATCCCTTCCACTATCTTTTAAACATTAATTCGTTTGAAGTGGCCTCTCTTAATCAAAGTCTAGTCCTTTGCTGTGTTTACTTTGACAAGATCCCAAACAAGCCAGGCTCGTTTTATTTGATGCGATCTGTCGTATTTACAGTGAATGTTGGAAACTTGTTTTGCCAGTTTTCTATTGCTTTGAATGCTACATCTGAAAAATATACACCGAGAGGTATAACTTTTTTAAGCGACTTGCGAAATTGTGAGTTGGTTTCATCTCATAAATGAGTTAAAATTTATAGAGAAAGATTCAGGCATGTGTATATATTTCAACAAGTAATTAATTGAAAACTATAAAAAAGCCCGACTAGCTCTCCTCTTTACGTTTTAACAAAGTGAAAGGCAAAAGCTTTCATAATTCAAAGCTAAATAAATACTCCCGATATTCAAACAAGACAATTGTTTTCATACCTTATTACCAAAATCAGTAATGCCGTTTTTATGCTTTGAAGTTAAAAAAAGTATCAAAAAAAACTTATTCATTCGGAATTCGTGATTGATACTGATACTGTGCCGGAAAAACAGATGTAGATGTTTGTTACTTTTCTCTTACAGACATAAAAAAATCCGACAACTTTTTGCATAAATTTAAGTTAGCCTGGTCACATAAAGCCTACTTTTATCCCCTAAATCAGTTCACAACAACGCGTAAGAAGCAAAGAGCTAGTAGGCTAGTGCTTAATAAGATAAAGTAGCATTCGACTAGAGTATTCTAAGCTCTCATTGAAATGCAGTATCCATTCATCCCTTAACCCCTTCGAGGTTCAACCAGGGACGGCAAGCTAAGCAGTCCAAACACGGCATAGTTTCAGGTCAACACAGTATAGAACAGGTCAACAGCTATCCTGCAATACATAAAACCCAAGCTGGGTCAAATGTTACAATGGCTCCGTGCCAACTAAGCTAATCCTAAGTCCCGACCAATTGTCGTCAGTCCAGGGCAGTAGCCTAGGACCTGTGCCCGTGTCATTTAAATGCAGATTTTGTAATTGGTGAGATTTATCGGCCATTTTGAATTATTTGATACTTACGATTTGAACTTGGAACCTTAACAGATATCTATGAAGCTTTGATGCTTGCTTCAGTGCTGAACATGCTCATGTATACCGTAGGCAATTAAAGTATCAGTACGTCACATTCACTGCCCATCCACCGAGATCGGAAGGGGCGCGCGTCACAGACGCGGCTGGTGTAGCACGTCCGGTGCTTCACAGAAATTTACCTACCAAAATCGGGTAATCAATCTGCGCTAACAACTTTGCCATGTGGTGACGGCTTAGAATTTGTACTACCCTAACTCTTCCCACGGGTGTTGTAAGAGATATCTACGAGGGTGGATTGAAAAGTTCGCGGCCTAGTCAAGAAAACACAATCAAACACATGCAAAAATATTTTTATTTTTCGACGTAATTTCCATCTAGCTCAATACACTTCTTCCATCTCGTTTCCAAAGCTTCTATGCGTTTTTTAAAAAATGATTCCTCAAGGCCTTCAAAATAGAGGTTAACACCGGCTTCGACCTCTTCATTTGTTAAAAATTTCTGTCCGACGAGGTGTTTTTTTAGGTTTGGAGACAGATGAAAGTCCGACGGTGCTAAATCAGGAGAATAAGCCGGGTGGGGCAGCAATTCGAATCCACAATCACGAATTTGAGCCATGGTTTCGACAGAGGTGTGAACGCGAGCGTTGTCATGGTGAAACAAAACTTTCTTTCGCAGTAATCCTAGGCGTTTTTCTTTAATTTCTTCACGTAAACGATGCAAAAGTTTATTGTTTCACCTTTCA
Organism: Eupithecia tripunctaria; assembly: GCA_955876795.1. NCBI lineage: Eukaryota > Metazoa > Arthropoda > Insecta > Lepidoptera > Geometridae > Eupithecia > Eupithecia tripunctaria. The sequence continues at coordinate 4,410,985 of OY041604.1, forward strand.
GAAGGTAGTCCACCATGATGACACCCTTAGCATCCCAAAAAACAGACGCCATTACCTTGCCAGCCGACAAAATTGTCTTGGCCTTCTTCGGAGTCGGTTCACCTGGTTTTTTCCACTGCTTGGATTGTTGTTTTGACTCTGGAGTATAGTGGTGAACCCAAGTTTCATCCATTGTCACAAAAAGTTGATAAAATCTTGCGGATCAGCTTCAAACATCTCCAAGCAGTCGCGAGAAATTGTTAGCCGAATTCGTTTGTGCTCAAATGAAAGCAACCTGGGGACCCACCTAGCAGAAACCTTAGAATAACAAAGTTTTTCAACAATGATGTGTTGCGTTCGTTCATACGAGATGCCTAAAGAGTCAGCAATCTCCCTGATAGTCAATCTCCGGTTTTGCAATATGAGATCACACACTTTACCGATATTTTCTTCAGTAGTAGACGTCGTAGGCCGGCCAGCGCGGGGGTCGTCTTCGACGCTCTCTCGTCCACGTTTAAATTCTGCAGCCCATTTTTTCACAGTCGTATACGACGGAGCAGATTCCCCTAATGTTGAATTCATGTCATTATGGATCTCTTTCGGTGTTAAACTTTTTTTACACAAGTATTTGATGACCGCACGTTGTTCTATTTTTTCCATTTTTATAAAACGCTGCACCTTGTCTTGCTCAAATGACTCTAACGTTAAAACTATTCACGATGCGGTACTAAAATTTTACACAGTTTTTGCTAATAAACTTATAAACAAATTGAGGGTAGTTTCAATTTTTTTTTAAATTATTTATATATCAGGCCGCGAACTTTTCAATCCACCCTCGTACCACGCGGGCAGCGCCCCTGCAGAACAGAACTGCGATATCCAAACCATATACCCAGCGTGAAGATCATGGGCAATACCCTCCATCAGATAACATCCAATAAGACGCTTATCAGGGCGAAGCCTGCGTCCAGCAGTGGATCAATATAGGCTGTTGAGGTGAGATGAGGTTGAGGATAAAAACTTTAACACGTCACGATACGTCAAATGTCTACAGTTGGTTAAGCTACAAAACTTCAAAGAAAAGCACAAAGATCTTTCCCCAACATATGTAGTGTAGAATAGTGTTTTCCCTTGGCTAGTGCCTGTTGTGGTCCACAGCACGTTGACAGTAAGAAACAGATGACCGCCGCCAACTGTTCCACCTATGTACCTGGCGACTCTGCGAGGGTTACATAAACTTTAAAAAGCTTTTGTCGAATCTATCTAGGTTTTTGTAACATGAAATGATGTTTGTTGGAGCATAAAAAAGTTTTAAATGGAACCGAAATATATTTATGTGGTACGAGGTTCGTTAAAACATATGTACATGTTTTAAAATGGTGTACGATTGTCGGTTAACTACTTCCCTGCGAAATGTATTTATTTTAGATCGCAGGAATTATTTAACGCGGCATAAAAATTGCCATCGCAAATTGTATCCTATGATGATAATGATCTATTTGTGTTATAGCTGCAAATTATGTCATCAGATCCCAATAACATACATTAAAATTCACATGCTGGGTTGGAGTTGAGGTAAATATATAATTGAACAATATTTATTAAAGAATGAATCTGGTTTTTCGCATTTTATTTAAAAATCGTCAGCAAGAAAGCTAATTTAAGATTAAGTACTGCTGGTTTGTTTATCTTTTGTGCAGGAATTTAAAAAGTGGAATAATTAATTTAATTTAACACCTTTTTTTTAACTGCCAACGAACATCATTTCGTGTTGCAAAGTACTAGTGACTAGTGACAAGAATAGGATTTTAAAGTAAGTAATTTCTTAGCTGTCCCGTAACAGGAAAAGAATCTGCGATTTATTTGACAATCCGCCACAGAGGTCGTCCAATTATATTCCGTAGTCCAAATAGTATATTCAGCTCTATCCATCATGTATGAACTAATTTAATTATAAATGAGTGGTTTAGTTGCTGACGCCGAAACCTCTGTCCGTGAAACCACCGAATTAGGTTTAACTTGAAAAGCTAGCATTGATGTTTCAAAATCCTAAGTTAATTTTGGTAATGTATTTGTTGACCGCAGCTTAATTTTAGGTGTTTCATAAATTTATCAACAAGAAATCTCGTCAAAAACGCTGTAATAGTACATTTGTAGCCAAGGAATGAAAGTAACTTATTTAGTCCCGAGACGGGGTTAGGCGCCCGAGCGCAGCGAGGGCGCTAATAGTTCGAGGGACAAAATAAGAAAGATTAGGTCATTAAGTTATGTTATCAGCTATATGGATACTGTTGGTGAACCTTTATTAAATAAATCAATAAATAAAACATACTTTTTAAAAGTAATACTTTCATCCCGCTTCCCAGGCAACTTCCAACCTACTTTCCGAGTATGAGTAATGAAAAATCATTATACTATGAGACTTTTTTAAACCATTTTCGAAAAGTCATACGTTGGATCATCATCTCGGCACTAATACTATAGATTCCAAGAAAATCAAGTATCCTTGTTATCAAATACTAGTTCCTATTTTTTTGAAATCAAATAACATTCCACGTACGACTTTGAAGAATTTTATTCCTTGAACATTACTCAACTTTAATAACCGAAAACTCTTGTTCTAATTTGTCTCTATTCTTTAATTGTCAATTTTATTAGGTATTATTAAAGATTCATGTTCTAAGACTAGGTTTATAGCATTATAATATGGATTCAAGTTTTGTGAATCCACGTCCCTATCGCACTAATTCAATGAAACTCAGCTATAATAGGGTATATGCATGGATTTTTTTTATTTTTTTATACCATTATTTATTTAGGTTTAATACATAAACGAAAAAAAATATAACAACCAAAAAAAACTTATTGAGGTAAAAAACTAAAAGTAAATCTACACTCAGTTTCGGGTGATAAAAACACTGCCATGTTAGACATTGCATTTTATGACGTCACGGATCATCGAGTCCCATATGTAAACTCGAAGTCAAGACTTCATACCCATACAAAAATGATCAAGTATGACGTCACGCTTCACATGCCAATAGCGTTGCGTTTAGACATTTTGGTGTTGAGACTTGAAATATCTACTTTTCAATGATTAAATTTCACAATAAAAACATCATAAAATACAAAAATAAATAAACAGATGTATTTCTATATCAATAGAGAATACGTAAAAAAAATATTAGAATTTTTGAAGTCGTCTCGTGAATTCATTTCCACGTCTCTATCGCACTATTCCAATGAAACTCTGCGATTATTGAGGTTAAATCCCTGCATTATACATAACTATGACCCGTTCATTATTACGGCATAGCTTGGACATGACTTGTGGCCGCGGCACTGCCCCCAACAGATAATGCTATATGAAGTACTAGCTGCGCCCCGCGGCTTCGCACGCGTTGTTCCTATGGAAATGCTTAAAGGTGATTTTTATCCCACGGATACAGATTTACGGGATAAAAAGTAGCCTACGTTTTATTCCAGTATTAGAATTACCTGTGTGCAAAATTTCACTCAGATCCGTTTAGTAGTTTGGGCGTGAAGAGGTAACAAACATCCATCCATACATCGGGGCGCAGCTAGTCATCTATAAATAAATCAGTTCCCGAGGGATATAAATCACCTTTAAACGTTTTCATATGATCAACGCGTGCGAAGCCGCTGGGCGCAGCTAGTTTATAATAAAGATGAAGACGATGCACACCTGTCGTGTAATAGAACACACTCGTAGCACATAAAAATAAAGTTACATACATTGAATTTTGTTCAGTATGCTACGAGGTAAGGTAACTTAAACCTCAACTTGAACCTCAACAGCCTGTATTAATCCAGCTGGACGCAGGCACCCCCTGATAAGCCGTTGGCGTTTATCACATGGGGTAGTGCCCATAATCCCCTCGCTAGACATGCGGGTTGGGGATCGCAGTTCAGTGGTAGAATAGCCCCCACCCCTCGTTGGTTATCCCTTAGTCGCCTCTTACGACACCAACAGGAAGAGTTGGGTTGGTGCAAATTCTAGCACCACACAGCTAAGGTTACTTATGAATTGAATATCTCTAGGACTTTCTACGGACTCCCAGAGATTTTTGACTCCTACGTCACTTGATCTCGTGGTGTTATTGGTGAGGACATCTCCATTATACTGAAGGGATGCGGTCAAGTCCCTCGAAGTATTTTTTTTTAGTTTATTCTTTGATTTCTTAGAAATTATCCTCAGTGTAAAAATTATCCTGGGGCTTAAACACTACAATAACAATAACCTTACATTAATTTATATCAAAAAAAGTCTTTTGATTTTGTAAACTACGTGTCCATTAAGGTATTTAAAGACCTTAATGGAGATCCATTAAGGTCTTCAAACGTAGGTAGTTCTTCCGTCAGGTAAGCAACGGAACCACAAGCGATCGCAATAAAACAATAGCACGGTCGTTATTATACCCAAACATGCATTTATTATAACGATAATGCTTGAAGATGTCATCGAAACGCTGTTTATGTCACTTAGCTAAAGTTATGTCAGTTTGGCCAAAGTTATAACATGGCCAACGCGACTCGAATGCTAAACACGAATTCAAATAAATTAAAATTTTCAGAACAAGTTCAACTGAACGTGAGGAAAGTTAGGTGCTTTTGTTATTTTTTGAAAAAAGTATAATACCTACACATTTTATGGAGTTTTTGTTTGTTATTCAGTGCTGATGGCCTTCTTATTTCTTTTACAAAAGCAATGGCTATTTTCTTCAAAGACAATAAAAAGTTTGATCTTTACGAGTGATCTTTCGATCGAAAGTCGATCTTTCATAGTTTACGGACAGTTTTACATTTTTCAAATGTTTAGCGTCTATTATTTGGTATGCCTTGTTGGATAATAATAGGTGCTTGCCTGTATAAAATTAGTTAAAAAGACTTGTTGAACGTGGCGCATACTGACTTTACCTTATTATTATACTGTTAAAGACACAAACTTGTTAAAGTCCTGGGTCTTGTTATACAGGTTAGGCTAGTTCGGGATTCTGCGGACTCAATATTATATCGTAAACATTTTACTGTATCAGAAATAAATGATTTGATTTGATTTGATACCTTATGACCAAGATGTATGATATTGACAAGCATAGAGCCTTACGCGCAGTCGTGAAACAAACAAACCCATTAATGAATTATAATGAGTTATTTATAGAAATTTCTGACCAAAACTTGTACAACCATGGTTTGGATAGGTACAATTCGACCAAGCTAAGTTTACACCTCGCTTTTTGGGTATATTATAATGTACCTACCCATACACAACAACAGTAGGTATTTAACTACCCTATGCGTTCGGGCCAGCTCTGTGGTGCTAGCTAGCTATGTGGTGCTGGCATAGAATTTGCACCACCCCAATTCTCCCCGTGGGTGTCGTAAGAGGCGACTAAGGGATATCCAGCATGGGGATTATGGGCATTACCCTTCACGAGTTAAACACCAATATGGCGTTTATAAGGGGGGAGTCCTGCGTCCAGCAGTGGACCGATACAGGCTGTTGAGGTTAATGTACCTATGTTTAGAAATAATAATAAACCCTTTTTATGTTCTTAATAAAATAAAATATACAAAATAATTATGAGTTGTACAAAATAATTATGTTTTAATGCTTACTAAGGTAGATAAGATAAGATTGTAATTGAAATTAATAATGTGTTATTTAAATATTATGGACCTCCTACCGAGTGAAGACCTATGTATAACATAATGTTAATAACAGTACCTACATGCTAAGTAAAATCTAACAAATATTTTTTTAGTTTTTAAAGTCATACGAATCCGTTTTTGCAGACATACCTAAGCGTTAGTGATACGTAATCAACGCGGTGCAAACTTAACTTGCTCAAGTTGTATGTACAAATCGAATTATGCTGGACAATTCACTAATATCATGTAGCCGCAAGTAAATCTGAGCTTTTGTTAAGGGTACTAGATAACTGTACGGTGTGCTATAACGAGTATAATAAATAGTCTTATAGGAAAGGGCAAGTTAATAATAAATGTACCTATGTATTTCTTTGTTTATAGATTTTCCAAAATTAATTTTGGCTTCAGTGTAATATTTACAAACTGAATGTCTATGTATGTCCATGTCCAAAATAAGTAAATGCAACGCTAGCAGCCCGGAGCATAACATTTCGAAGCAGTAATTGAAAACTGAAGCTGTAATGCTGAAGTTTGAATGCAAAACAAAAACTCAGCCTTGCCTTGTTGTCCCCTATAAACGAGAATTTCCGTAGCGAAACGTTTTTGAAAAGAGTAACGAACGATTCTATATACGTTTTTAGGGTTTTTTCCTGCAAAGTAACTTTGATTTAAATTGTTAAATAGATTTTTTTGGATTTATTCCTGACGTGTAAGCGTAGAATATTTTTTTTGTATTTATGCGATCAGAACACATTTTCATAAACATTCACGTATATTTACCGACGATTCAACAGGTTTACAATCTGTCATAGTCACGGGACGACTAACTGATGACTGGGCAGTATTTTTTGCAACGAAACTCACTTGTTCTTCAGAAATAGGAATGTCGTTAGATATCTTCCATCACTCGCCTGCCATTCACGTGACAGCAAAACAGCCCTCCTAAACCTTGAGTTGTCTACATTTAGATGGATCAATACTTTATTATATCCCACGAAATTCACGCATTTACCGCATTTGAGGCTTCGATCAACATCTCAGTTTGAGGTTACCACTTAAATTATGCGGTGACGCGCCCTTCAGTCACAACTTACTTTCGGTTCTGGGCTCTCAGAAGGTGTGCTTATGTGATAATCTCGCTTACACCTTCGTCTTTGGAGAGGACTGGAGAATTTTATTATAGCTTATTTCATAACAATTCAAACGATGTATGATACACATACTCGTACATATAGGTCCCTTAAAAACTGTAGAGATATCGTTATTTTAACCACACGCGCCGCTTTCGCGCGGGAAAAGCCAGTATTGCCTCCACAGACAGGGAATTTATGCAAAAATGGCCGCTACAATCAAATGGTTAATAAAAAATCTATGTTCCAGTACAGTTATTTATTTATTTGTATGTAGGCGCAGATCTTTGTCAGTTTCGACGCGCAAAGTTGCTTGGTCCTTCGTTGATAAGAATGTGTTGCAGATATGATAGCTGATTTTCTTTCTATGTTTTTATGCAAATGTTCATTAGCTTGTACCGCTGCTTGGTCAAAAATGTTGTTCCGATAAATATTCGCTTGCCTTGTGGAGCCTCAGGTTTAATGTAATACGATTGAGGTAGTACTCCCAAGTAGGAAAACTGAAACCCAAAGACTCCTTCAGAACTTCAGAATACTTTCAAAAATCCAGTTTTCCCTTTAAGGGGGATTTGTCAAGGGGACAACTGGAATAACCTGTCATGATTTATGATACCTACATTATCTATATAATTATATGTATTAAGATCATATTATACATATCACATAGGTGTCTCAATTTGTAGTTCCACGGAGTAAACTTTCTGGGTGCTACCTTGTGCTATATTGTGGCATCTCTCATATTATTGCCAGCCTATTCACCCCTGTATATTGAAATCGCTTCGGAATATCAGATTGATTTTCTAGTAGATATGGAATTGTCGTGGAAATTGAAATAGTTTTGAGGTATCTGGTGAATTTATTTGTCTATTAGTTGACATCAGACATAGACATTCGAGTGTATGAAATTAACAGAGCTTCGCTGTCACCTACTCATACCTAAAATGAAAATCAGTAGACGATAAAAACCACCCCAGACATGAAACAAAAGAAAGTCTTAGTTCGAATTCAATAAATATAATATAATGTATATTAATTAAACTTTTTTTTTCAATTCCATGAAATTGCTTGCATTCTTAACATCCTTCAAAAAATGGAGGAGGTTCTCAATTCGACTGATTTTTTTTTAATTTTTTTATTTTGTTACCTCAGAACTTTTGACTAGGTGTTCCGATTTTCATAATTTTTATATGAAAGCTGGTGCTTCCCTTTCATTATAATTTTATTCAGTTCTGACAATGGGATCCATGAAAACTCATGAAAATTGAAGTCGGTTTATAGTTTTTAAAACAAAATTAATTATATTTCACTCATTGTACAAATGCACACAATACGACATAAAAAGTTTACTATTCGGAACAATGATCCCGAATGGAGCGGAGTAAATAAAACTAGAACCATCTAAAAATCGTAAAATTCTTTGAAAGTCAATCGAGGAACACGCATCAGCTTCTATCATATAACTATAAGCCTCATCATCTATGCTGGAAGTTTTTACGATTGCATTAATAATGTCATAAAACTTATTATCTTCTAGATATTTTATTTTACCTACGAGTATCATGTGGTGCTCTTGTAGCTCAGACGGGGATAGCAGTTCTTGTCGACACTTTCTTGACTTTGACGACCTCTGTGGCATGGTGAGCAAATGTCCGCCTGCGACGCAGGTTGCGGGTTCGATTCCCGCCTCGGGACAAATTTGTGTACCTACTATCTGCAGATATTTGTTCAGTGCGTTCTGGATGTTTTCTATGTATAATAAAAAATCTCTATCTATGTACTGTATTAAGTATATCAATTGTCTAGTAGTACACATAAAACAAGCCTAACAAAACCCAATGTGATCTGTTACTATTTAGCAAGCGAAAAAAAAGTAAACGCCAATGTCCATTACGGATATAAGCGGGTTACCTACGAACCTCATTTCTAGAGGATAAAAAAACTTGGGTCGGATTTTGCTCCAACTCGAAAAATAACAACTAACAGGCTAAAGGTTTCTTCGTCGTTTCTTTGCTTTAGTCTACATACCGAAGCGATCGAAATTAAAAATACCAATTTATTTCCGTGTCAGTGTATTTTTTAATATGATTTGACCTTTTCTAAGTGTACATTTATTGTATTTATGGAAATAAAGCATTTTTTAGTTTGAGTTTGATTTGTGTTGGAAGTACACCAACGTTTCATAAGGTTTGTAGCGTAATGAATTCGTCAAACTACGATAGCTTTTATAATAAAACACCAATGTTTGATGAAAGTGCATTAGCCATTTACAAAGAGCTGTGGTTTTGTCGTAAACCAAAGTTTGGGTGAATTCTGTCTTATTCTCTGGTAAATTTGCTCCGGGATAAAATTATTTCCCGCTCTCTGCGATAATATATGCGAAACTTTGAGCTTTTTATTGAGCTTTAAAGATTTGCAGAAGGTGATTCAAATGAATGAGAATTAACTGATTAGATTGGTGGATTGTGCATCATGCCATTTAGATAAACCTATTAGAAATGAAACGTTTCAAACATTCGCAATTTAAAATTAATTTATGATTATTAATAATTTAATAAATAATTGATTTTCTTTTAAAAAACTGTAAGCCGACTTCAATTATATATTTTGTTCATGGATCCCAGTGTCAGAACTGGACCAAATTAAAATGGGACCACACGGAAAGTACCAGCTTTCAAATAAAAAAAGAGTCATGAAAATCAGACCACCCAGTCAAAAATTCTGAGCTAACATACATAGAAAAATCAATTTAAAAAATACAGTCGAATTGAGAACCTCCGAGATAAATACCCGACAAATAACGATTTATTAGAAATTGGATCCATTGGGTTGTATTCATTTACAACTAAAGTAGACTTCGAACTTCCAAAGCGTTAAATTAAGCCAAAGCGTAAATTTAATAAAGAGTTATTAACTTCTTGGCTACACATTACTTCTCGGTAGATACGACTAATATTATGTCATTATTATAATTTTATTAAAAGCAAAAAAATCCAACAAACATTTATAAAGCGCATTTAAATACTAATTCTAATCTGTTTCTATTATGTATATTGTCAAGCATGTATCTAATTATGCGTAACACGAAACGCGACGATACTCTATGGCCGCCGCCATGTTTTAGGTTACACTACTTCCGATTGTCATCTCTCCTATGATATTGACTAAAAATAAAACCACGTACATCCATTTCTAATAAATCATATTTTATTAAGTAATGCCATCAATATCTTATAGTTATATAGATATTCGTAATTTTCTTTGACAATAAAGTTTTATTCTAAAGAGATTCCCTTTACTACAAGCGCCTCATTAACCCAGTTCAGTGGACATACCCCATATCCAGTGTAGGTACCAACTCCTTGTTAATTGCCCACAGTAATCACCTGTTATATCAGATACATCCCGCTATATCCGGTCGGCGAGCTGTTAACTGTTATTACCGCACTGTCTATTTTATTGCGCTATACTATGTTTTATGTTCCACTACAGCAATTTTTATGTGAGAAGTTAATCCTGACTGTTGCCAAAACATGTGCTTCATTAATTTCGTGTCCGGATAAAATGGTGTAAAAGTATGATTGGGGACTTGTGAAAAATTGCATTGGGATAAATGGTTATGGTGTAGTTCGACATTATATCTCTATGTATCTTTCAATTTAGATTCATGCTATAGGTACACAGTATTGTGGGCACTAATAAAGGGCTAGTGCTGATATGGCAGAATCCACGTAGATGCAAACGTCGCGAATCACAGTACCGCGCTTAGGCTAGGCGCAAACGGACCACACCACCGGCCACAGCCACCGGTGGCTGTCGCACGCTACCGCTACGTTTCCAGCAGCTCCGGAAGCAACAGCCACCGATGTTCGAAAGCGACCACATTACATTGACACGTGCGATGCGTAGGTCACCTATTACTGATAACTGAGCGAGTAAGTGCCAGTGATCTGAGTCGGTGTCTTGCCTAGTGCGCAGCGGCGTCCATTGGCGTGTCGCATGCAATGTATAGTGAGTGGCCGCCACCAGCAACGCGTGTGCGGTGAGTTCGTTCAAAATGTATGAAAAATCATGTACACAGCTTGTCGCTTGCCACCTTGCGGTGGTCCGTTAGCGCCTACCCTTATCATGCATCATGGATTGGAACTCCGTGGTATGCTACCTGTGGCTTAGAATTTACACCACCCCATCTCTACCCGTGGGTGTCGTAAGAGGCGACTAAGGGACTATCCACCGGGGGCGGGCAGCAGCGCCTCCTGCTAAAAAACTCTACCACCGAAATGCGATCCCCAACCCGCATGCCCAGCGTTTGGATTATAGGCATTATCCTAAGGTGCTTATGAGGAAGAGGCCTGCGTCCAGCAGTGGACCAATACAGGCTGTTGAGGGGTATGCTGACATAATGCACACACGGCCTTACGGAATTATATGAATTTTAAATGAGAAGAGCGATGACCTCAAAGATTTTACATATCCGTTTTTCTTTCTCACCTTGTCACCACTCTTATCTCGTTCTTTTAATTCTGCCAGAAATGAACATCTGATTTACTCGGCTCGCACATCGCTAGTGGAAAATCATCTTGAATTTTGTATTTCCAAACGCAATGAACCGTAAGAGTAGTGGAGGGAGCGCATATTTGATTCCATCATAAACCCAATTTACAGCTAATCTCATCAGATTGTCGAAGAAATAAAATTTCGCACGCGAGTGCCTCTCTCGCGAATGTAAATATCGACGTGGGATTGACTGATAAAGTACCTAAGCTTTTTTTTTATTCTTATATATAAGGCTTTGAGTCATTGCTGACTATTTCAGCCCCGTATTAACAAAAAACTACTTATACCCACTACTTTAAGTAGTAAGTATAAGTAGTTATTTTGTTAAACTAAACAAGAACTAAATTATATCTAAAACTAAATCTTAATAAAGATTATCTAGAGGATAAAATAGCTTGGGACTGATTTTGCTCCAACTCGAAAATTTACAACTAACAGGCTAAAGAATTCTTCGTCGTTTCTTTACTTCAGTCCACATACCGAAGCGATCCAAATAAAAAATACCACTTTATTTCCTTGCAGTCAGTGTATTTTTAGTATAATATGACATTTTCTGAGTGTGCATTTATTGTACTTATGGAAATAAAAAACTTTTGACTTTTGTCTTTTATAAGACTAATAATTCTGTTATTTTGTGTTAGTGTGTGTATCACCGCTGATGATAAAGTTAGTTTGCCAATAGGTAGATCGTAAAAGTAACCTAGTTTGACGAATTCATTACGGATGTAGGCGGGTTAGCTACGAATCTTATTTGTATTGGAAGAACACCAACTGAAGATGTCTCTCGATAAGAGATGAAAAGTTGCTGTTCTTCCAATACAAATAAGATTCATATAGTCAACCCGCTTACATCCATTTTTAACAGGCAGCAGTTTAAAGTAGGACTAAAAAATGCATTGTTAATGATTTTTCCTCACTTATACTCGGAAGTAGTACTTTTTATTCCTAGAGATATAAATGATTATTTTAAAGTTATTGTATATGAAAGACTTAAACTTAAAACGATAAGTAAAGGTTTAATAGTAATTGATATGGATCGTTTGAGCTACCAGTAGATTGTGTACGCTTCCGACTAATATTGATGTCGATCAGTTGAATTACCTGTAGATTGTTTACGCATCTAACTGGTATTGATGAATATCAGTTTTTCATAATTACCATTAATAATTATTTGTTAATTTAACTTTCCTTGTATTCGTAACGAGAAGTATAGGGTTTACCTCAGTTGAAAGTAACTTATTTACCTCTGAGACAAAGTTTGGCGCTAATAGTTCGAGGGACTAAATAAAGTTACTTTCACCCGAGGTAAACCCTGTGCCTTTAAATAAGTTACTTTTAACCCTTGATGTATCTATATGTGTATTTATATTGTAAGACAATAGTAAGTTAGCAACGTGTATACTAGATACTCATTGTTACCCCACAGATAGAACTAGATCATAGGATTAGAGACTTCCAATCGATCTTTGACTTTCTGACGCAAAGATCACCCCAATCCCTACATCACGACACCCCTCTAATGCGTACGCCTTTAAAATAGACCCAATAAAATATACTCGCCTCAGTTCACGGATCATTTGACACGCCTCCTGAGTCAAGCCACCGACAATTTAATATTTCGCTTTTGGAGCAAAGGCCACTAAATTAAGCAGAAGTCTCCAATTTTTGTCCCAGTGATCAGTATCGAGTGATCGATTTTACAGCCTACCTCCCTTGGCTGTAACTTTTTAGTGCTTCTTTTATTACGACAAACGATTTTAATCAAGCCAGTTTTTGTTCGGGCCACGCCATTAGCGCTCAACTCTGAATAAAATTCCAAGTCGCATTCGAGAATTCGCTTTTAAGTTCGTTTGATGGGTGGCTCCGGGGCCGTTTGCTGACCTTTATGTTGCGACATTAAATAAATCTATACAAACCCGTATTTGAGTTTTCAATAAAGGTTTCTCTTTAATGTTTTTTCTATACGGATTTAGTAGGCGCTTTCCGGTCGTTGGGGTTCATAAAAAGGAACGGAATGTAACGTGGTGCCAAAGTGGGACTTGTAAGTTTGAGCCAACCAACGGCTCGGTTAACTTTTATCGGGATACGAATGAATTTCAAGTTGGGCTCGCTAAGGCAACGAATTCAGTCAGGATTGGGAAATGATACGCTTCCGAGGGAATGGCAAATTGTTTGGTTTTTTAAAACATTAGTCTGATTATAAGATCACGTATAGATAAAGGAATGTGGGTACGTCAATTGTGCGTGAATGAAATCTGTTTCATATCATATTTTAAACCAACTTCAAAATAGGAGGTGGTTCTCAATTCGGCTGTATTTGTTTTTTTAAGTTAGTTAGGTACTTCATAAATTTTGACTACCTACTGATTTTCATTATTATTTTTTTATTTGAAAGCTGGTGCTTCCCGTGTGGTCCCATTTTATATTAGTCCAATTCTGACAATGGGATCCGTGAAGAAATATATAATTAAGATCGGTTTATAATTTTTTAATACAAAATCAATGATATCATTTTTTTTTTAGAATATAGCACACTTCTTGTACAAACAAACCACTCAGCGAGTTGCCGTAATGCCGGTATTTTTTTTAATAAATAGGTACAAAATGGGTGCAAAATCTAGTTCCACGTACACGTCCGACAAAGTAGAAGCTGAACTTATCAAAGATTCAAAGCCTTTTTAAATATCCGGAAAAACACTTTGACTCGGAAGTTCTTTTGCGAACACCCCTTAAAAGTTTCATAGTGAAAGTTTGCGTGTTTCTGTGTGTACCTCGCTTAGAGCTCGGTTCATTCTATTGAATGACTGGCTCTTGTCCTTTTTAAATTACTTAGAAAAGTTTTGGTATTGTGATAAAAAGGTAGTTTGGAGTAAGTTTTTTTAAGAATTCATCCTTTTATTGACCTTTATGATATCCTCTACGAGATTAATCATTGAAAATACAATACAATACAACTACTCTCTAATGCACACCAAAATAGAGATAACAAAAAAAAACACATCATAAAAACACTAGCACAATGTGTTTCCTTATCGCGATTAAAAAAATACATTTGGTAATTTTTTACTGTACTATGCCAAATAGTTTTAGTTATTATAGTTTTACACAATGGGTAATTTCTTAACAAATCAAATAAAGTTCCAAAAATTTTCGGCATCGACGCGATTCAAACCGGCGTCCTGCCCTCAGTACGGGGATGTCATAACCGACTACGATGTAATTACTTATGCCTTTACCTCAAGCGACGCGCCTCTGATAGGTAGGTATAAATCAAATCAAATCAAATCATTAATTTGCAGACAACGGGTTACATGGTTAGTATGATTTTTTTAAAATATCCCTTACTTACCAGCTAGACAGCTTTGGTGTGCAAAAGTTATATTATAATGTCTAATAGATATTGTGTGTCCACATTATTTATATATTTTCTTCTTCGTAAAACTCTTAAGACACCTTTTCAAACCCACAGCAAAACATTTAAAACACCGTTTTGTATTTTATTCAGCTTTTCGTCATAAATTTTAAATCCCCAATAGGTTTTGGAAACTAGCCGGCGCGCGTCCGCCCGCCCAGAGCCGCCCAACGATTCGAAACACGTGCGCCGCCCTACCTACCTGAATACACATGCTCGATTAATTATGTATGCTATTTATGGGATTATGATAGCCTTTCATTAATGAAGGGCTGTTGTGGCCTAGAAGCTACAACGACTACTAGTTTACGGTAAATAGTTATCACACTAATATTATGCGAAGGTTCGTATGGATGTATCGATGGATGGATGGATGGATGTTTGTTACCTCTTCACGCCAAAACTACTGAACGGATCTGGCAGAAATTTGCATACAGGTAATTCTAATTCTGGAATCAAACATGGGCTACTTTTTATCCAATAAAACTTTTCTCGTGGGATAAAAATCACCAATAATTAATTATCTCTTTATTTCAGATTTAAAATCCATATAACAAATTATTTAAAGTCACACAAAATCACACACTAAAATTACAACAAAAAGAAACGAAATTAGATCTAGTATTTAAAAATTAAATAAATTAAAATAATAATTAACCTAATGAAAATTTAAACTACCAAACTAACCTAATGACCATTTAATTTAAAAAGAGATGGACCCCATCATTATTTTCATCCATTTATTTTGGATATTGAACCTTTCCATAGAAACAACGCGTGCGAAGCCGCCGGGCGCAGCTGTTAAAAAATAATTTAAATTCAACATTTACTTCAACGTAAAACCGAACAAATCTTGATTATGAGGTTGTAACCCTTATTGGTATTATTTTTGTCTTTGTTCCTATCATATTTTTGATCGTTAGTATCAATGTACCTATTATCGCCCAAACTAACGATGTGTTGTTAAATACGTGAATGCAAATGAAATAACTGTGTGGTAAATAATAGATTCAGGCGTTACTTTGCGGAAATCCATTGTAAATATAAGAATGAAAAATATTTAGTAACAATTCCGCGAAAAAACCCTCTGCGATAAAATCTAACAAATTATACATTTATACAAAATGAAAGAACATTTATCAAAGCAAGTCGTCAACTAGTTTCGTCTCTCCACGAGACATCATCAGGACACCACACCACTCGATCTTGACACTGAGAGCGCCAAACAACAACGGCAGAGTCCCACCAGAGATGTTGCCACTTCGAGATCCGTTCTTATATTTAACTGTGTGGTGCTGGCTTAGAATTTGTACCGCCCCAACTCTTCCCGCGGGTGTCGTAAGAGGCGACTAAGGGATGTCCACCCCTGCAGAACAATTATACCACCAAACTGCGATCCCCAATCTGCGCGGATTGGGGATTATGGGCATTACCATCCATGAGATAAACGCCAATAAGGCGCTTATCAGGAGATGGCCTGCGTCCAGTAGTGGACCAATACCTACAGTCTGTTGAGACAGGTTGAGGAATTAAATAAACTTATTAATTACTAATATGTATAATAATTACAAACTGATTAAGAAATCAAAAGCGCTTTCTCAATATAGAATAAACATTTATCTTCGCCAATGCTAATATTCAATTTATTAGTCCGAAACCTCGGATTAGGAAAACATAAACATTATTTCAGAAGCAAAGAGCAACCAAGCAGTTTTCATGCAAGAACAACTTCTGATTCGACCGACGTATTTCGTTCGCTTATTTGCAATAACTTTGGGCGCCCCAGAAGTAAGTTGTATACGGGCGTTAGTTGAAGATTAGGATGAAACTAGATGAGGCATATGAGTTAGAACAGATTAACAAAGTTTAAAGGAAGATGGAAGGTTTGCGTGTTGCTGATATTTGTTCCGGGGGGTTGTTTACTGAAACAAACGTGCAGCTTTATGAAGTTTTATTTATGGAAACTTTTGTAGTCATTTTTATTTAACTATAGAAATTTTCGTAGTCTGACTAACTCATTATGAATGTAAGTACATAGGTTCACTACGAACCTCATTTGTGTTGGAAGAACACCAACGTTTCATCCCTTAGCACCACAAACAAGGTTCATAGTTAACCCGCTTACCTTCATAATGAATTTTGTAGTCATGTTTAAAGTTACTTTGAGAGTTTTCTTTAAAAATATGATTTTCAAGAGAGCAATAAAGACCTTAAAGTATCATAATCTGTAACAACAACTATTAAAGTTGAAGATAGCTTACAATTTAAAAGCTTTGTCTATTGGGTATCGTTTAAATTTTTAACCTCTTACTACTCGTTTTGCGAAACTTATTGGAACGTATAACGCGCGGTAATAGGCAATCGCCTAGAGATATGTAACTAGGGGTTAATCGAGCGTTTGGGCTTTTAAGAAACGATTTCGCAATGGAAATTTTATTTAATTTTGAATTCTGCCTTTAATTCTTGGGATTTCACGAATATTTTTCAGTATTAACCAGCCTGTGACAAAAAGAGGGTCTTATTATTAGTGTGTATCGATGAGAAGGTTGGTAGCGTAGTTGCTTCCAAACGGATAAACAGTTCTTACATTGAACAATGATTTATCGAAATAGGTATGAAAATCCCTTTTTTCAAATAATTTCAATATTTCACAAAAAAAACATATTCTCATCAGAAAAAAAAGGTATTTTCGCTTTTTTTAAACGTTTTTTGCTACGAGTAGCTCTAAATACTTGCTATTGCTTGCTATCACACACTAGAGAACTTGTAACTTCACTATCGATTTGCTATTCTTCTCCAAACGTTTCAACATCCGTGCCCAAGATGCATCTAGAATGCGACTAGACAAGAGCTACAAACTACGCCAGGTATTCCCATTTCACATTCACGACCTACTTCATCCCAGCTAAGTCCTGTATCAAGGAGCCAGCGAATTCAAATTAGGTAACATCTCACAAAGGGGCACGTAAAGCGGGTAACGGTTTTTGATGTTATCATGTTACCTTGCATCTAGTCTTCAGGAAGATGGTGTCGAGTTTGAGTCTTGAAACGGTGTTGTACTTACAATGGAACTTTGTTGTACTCAACAAATGCATACTTAAACTAAACTCATCGAGTCTCTATACATCTAATTCTAATTCTAATTCTGAGTGGGGGAACTAAGATCTGCACGGACATCTCGCATAGGAGTGTATTGTGCATTATCCCCATGCCTATGTAGGCCCTAACCAGCCCAGCTCCTTGAAGTATCGGAGCAGGACCTTTGGTGACTGACAGCTTCGTTTCAGCCTTTCTGCGGGTGTGGATGGGATAGATGCCTCAATGAGGCACTTCAGCCCCGTTTTATGTCTGGCCTCTTCTGTGGCCGTGCAGTGTAAGACAACGTGTTCCACAGTCTCTTCTTCTTGGAAGCAGCCACGACATAAGCTGCTGTCTGTGGATCCAGTCTTAAAAAGATGATGGTTCAATTCACAGTGGCCTGTGATGATGCCCACCATCGTTCTTAGGTCCTCTCGGCTCATCTTGTGCATCGTGTTGGTGGTTTTCCTGTCTTTAGATGGGAATAATGATTTAGCATGCTTGCAGTCTGTCCGACGCTCCCATAGTTTTTGGTGTTCTTTATCAGAGTTGAGTTTTAGTCTGTTTTTAACTTCCGCTGTGGGCGGGTTCGAGAGACTTGCATCTTGATGGGTTGGAGTTAGTCTTGCTCCTTCCTTTGCTAGTCTGTCTGCATTTTTGTTGCCTGGGCAGGATCGACTCTCTGTCCATTCTAGGCAGACTATGCTGTGTTGAGCAAGATCTTGTAGTGCGTTATGGCATTCTACAATTGCTTTTGATCTAGTCTCTGTCCGTTTGAGTGCGTTTATTAGTGCAGCACTGTCTGTTTTAAAGATCAGCTGCATCTGTCTGTTTGGCTCCTTGTTGGCTGTTTCCAGAAGCATATCATTTGCAGCTAGTTTAAGTCCCAGTGTTTCCGCCTGAAAGGCTGTTGTGGCCGAGTTTAGTGGTTGGGCTCTTGAGAGTCCAGTTTCGGGGCAGCAGTAGCCGCAGCCAGCTCCTGTTTTGTTCTTGGCCCCATCAGTGTAGATGTGATATGTGTTAACGTCATGTGCGGTGATCGCTGCTGCGTTCTCTTCATGCGTTATTTTATAGGTCTTGGCGGTTAAGTAGGTCGACGCTATTCTATCAGTGCCATTCGCCGCTTCTGGAAATGCAGCAATTGTTTTACCTAGTATTCTACTGTGGTTTGTGAGGCCAGACTCGCCTTTCCACTGGTTTGTTGATTTTATTCTTAGAGACGCCGCCATCGCCTCTTGCTGAATGTGAACATGCAAGGGCGTTAGTCCTAAGATTATGTCCAGTGCTGCAGATGGGGTTGATTTCCTACATCCGCAAATGAGTGTGCAGGCTAGTCTTTGAACTTGCTGAAGTTTGTTAATGGTGGTGACTAAGTTAGTTCTGGGCCACCATACTATTGCACCATAGGTTAGCACTGGGCGGACCATGACTGTGTACATCCATAGACACAGCTTGGGCTTGAGGCCCCAGTCCTTGCCTACCGCACGAGTGCATTGCCATAGGACGTTTGTGGCTTTTGTTGTGATATGGTCTAGTTGTTTGCCCCACAGCAGTTTACTGTCTAGCCATATGCCGAGGTATTTAACCTCCTTGCTTAGTGTCAGTGTTGTACCTAGCAGTGAGGGTAGTTTGTTGTACCTAGCAGTGAGGGTAGTTCTCTAGTCTCTATACATATTAAATACACGGTGTAACATGATGCGTGGGGATGTGTGACCTCGGTACTTCGATTTAATACCCATATTCGGCGATATTCAGCTGCTAAAAAGTTATTTGGATTTTGGTAAAATTTTAGTCAAAATCCTTCTCAACTTCGTAATGGCAGCCAAACTATTATAGGTCTACGACCCTGTATTTTTATTCTAAGCAAGCTGAATGCCTTTTGAACTCAAATAACAATTAATGTCTAAGATTTTTTTTAATCCAATATTCGATAGCTAAGGATAGCTATCGCTATATAGGAGTTCAAAGGCCTTCTATTGAGCTTGCACAGAATAAAAAGACAGGGTCGTAGACCTAATAGTTTGGCTGCAATAACGAAGCTCAAGCAGAAATTGGATTAAGACTAAAATTGTACCAAAGTCCAAATAACTTTTGAAACGCTGAATATCGCTGAACATACATGGGTGGGTTAAATCGATAAGTACCGAGTTATTATACACCCAAGCCACGATGACCACGGATCGTGTTATACCCTGTATAATAAACTACCTGACGCGTTGTAAAATGAGGATTACAATTTATAAAATAATCATACAGCTTATATTAATTTCAAAAGCGATTTACACGGATAACGGATATTGAAATGAAAAATAAGAAAAACAGAAACGAGTAAAATAATTTTTAAAAAATAAGATTAAAATAACTTTCATGTACCAACAAAACTTAACTATTCAATTATACCTATATACAACACTAATCTTTTTTTTAAACTAATTAGACGTCATAACATCTAAAAAACTACCTACTCAAAGTTGACAACACTGCTCAAAAAACATTTGCATTGATGAGAACCTTATCGTTCCATCTTTATATTTACAGTCTCTGTTTACCGCATTTTCAAGGCGATATTTTTCTTTATGATATCATCAATTTTGAACAGAGTATAACCTTGTACAGCGCTCGCCAAACCTATTATATGGAAGCGTTCCTTTTACCTAAATTAAGGTACGCTCTATCGATACAGTATCTACGAAGTTATAAAGAGATGAAGCTGGTTTGTTCGTAGTACCTACATTATAATTTTCTTCTATCGACATACAATTTGTTTATTTAATACTTTTTATCATTCATTTATTCATCAATAACATTTGATACTCTCAGTGTATATTGTTGATATTTCAGTTCCATCGAATATAAACAGTTTTGCGTTTCTATCTGCATTTCTTATTTAGGGAACTACTAAGGACATTTAATCTAAGAAATGAAATTTAGTAAAAAATAATAATCTAGCCTTTTTTGTTACAAAACTGTAACATTCAATGATAAGAGTCTTAAACTAACTAAAATACTGTATAACTGAAGTCAAATAATATCCCAAAAAAATCGACTTGGTCGGGACTTGAAGCCGCATTCGTCCCTCAGTAATGCGCTAACCAACTTCACGTGGTCAAGTGACGTAGGAACCTGAGTAAAAAGTACACAACACCACCCTAAGTATAATGGTTTTACGTACTTTTATTGCGAGTCATGGCTCCCATCGCGAGACTTGGCCGGCCCACTGCCACTTCAGCTCGCTAATTCTTAGAGCTGTGTCGATGACTTTGGTTCTGAGTATTCGTTACATCGCGAATCCTTTCCTCTAGCTACAGAGACCCGAGCATTTAAATACTTAGGTTTGAAAATTTCTGCTTTACAAGTTGTAAGCTGCTGTTACAATAAATATACGAAATTAATAGATGTTTTAAGCAGGTTACTATATACAACATAACGTGCCGCCTGCAAAAGCTTCACATATTATTTTACCTCTAGCATACAATTTCTGCTTCACATAATACTCTATCACCGGACGTAAGCTTTAGTTAGTTCAAACAGCTCAAGTATGCTAACAATTTGTCGGCAACCTATCTTCTAGATAATGTTAGGTAAATGCAACACCTAGCCTAAGCCAGCACCACACAGCTACTTGTATCTTTTCCTGAATAAAGCGATAGACTTTAGTCTATCGCTTTACTCAGGGAAAGATACAAGTAGACTTTAGTCTATCGCTTTACTCAGGAAAAGATACAAGTAGCTGTGTGGTGCTGGCTTAGAAATTGTATAGGATATTTACCATGATTTCAGTTATTCCGGGATCATGGCGCATGAAACTGTGCCAAAATATTGGAAAGGTCAAAACTCAAATCATGGTAAATATCCTGTTGTATATAGTTATTTACAACATGATATTTACCACGATTTGAGTTTTGAGCTTTGCAATATTAGAAATAGTTTCCTAATTTCTAATTAAAACAGCTTAGATAACTGAATACTCGACCAAACGATCTAGAGATCAACTGATCTACCATCAATATCAATTTGAAATAACGTGAAGTGGTTTAATTATAACTATGTACTTTACATTTTAATAACTGCCCTGGGACTATAAAAACTTCAATCAGAAAGTGGTACCTACGCGTGAAAAATAAACACTCCTTTTGTCGGGAAAAAATAACACTCCAACCAGAAATGAGGACGTTCAGCCAGGCTTTTTTGTTTTTTAACCGGCTCCAAAAATGTACGGAACAAATAGAATGACAGCCAGGGTTGAAAAAAAAACAGTTTTTTTATATTTTATAAAACAAACTGTTCAAAATGTTTAAAACAAGTGGTTTTTTTGTTTTATTTGTTTTTTTTACTTAAATACCTTTAAAGATCAATTTCAAATCAATTTTACGAATATTAAAATATAATCCATTTCTAAACTATTTCCTAATGCACATCAGTAAAAATTAACAAAACGATAAATATTTACTTTATGTTGCGTATTTCTAATCTAGTTATCGAAAATATTATAATTATTCATCAATATAAAACACTTTACATACACCTTTTATGTAGTGTAGTGTAGTTAGAGAACTAGAGAGAGAACGGGGAATACCCACTAATCCAGTGAATTACTTTCTTTCGACGGTCGACATAGGGACTTTACTGGTGGGGAGTTACCTATGCATACAATGTACAGTGTATAAAACGGCTAACATAGAGAATTTCCACTTGTAAATTTATTTTAAACTATTTAGAGTTCTACATATTTGTTCGTTTGGATTTATTTCCATACATTTGCAATAAAAGGTAGTTTTAAACCCTGTTTTTTTCGTCATGATTTAAACATAGTTTAAAACTCGTTTCAAACTGTGTTTTTAAACACTTCATAAAAAGCATAGTTTTATTTCAAACTGTTTTAAACACTGTTTAAAACAACTTGTTTTAATCATGCCAACGCTGATGACAGCACTGAATTTGTAATGTACATATAGGCCACCTGGCGAGGTTACCGCAAAAGGTCGAACTTTTAGTTATCCTGCTATTATTAAGAACTAGCTGCACATTTATCCCACATCCCACGGGAACGGGATAAAAAGTATCCTTTGTCCGTCTCCTGGTTTTAAGCTACCTACCTCCCGACCAATTTTCAGCCAAGTCACTTCAGCCGCTCTTGAGTTATAGTAGTGTGACGAACACGACTTTGTTTTATATATATAGATTTATCTCATTTGTGATTTGAAGATTTGAAGGGAACACGTCCCTAAGTCGTTATGAGATTTAGGGCCTCTTTCACCACCCTCAAGTAAAGTCTTGAGTAGGCTAACCACTAGATAAAGTCACCCGTAACTTCACATGCCAATTTCACGATGTTCGAGTAGCACTAATCATATGATTATCTGACCAGTAACTTACTCGTCACAACATCTGCCAATTAGCGTATTTACTTTACAGTTCAAAGCTGTAAGTTTACATTTTGTCGATACTTATCAGATAATACCCGACGATTATTTGAAATATATTAATAAAAATGGATTTATTTGACCTAATTGATCATCGATTCGATGAATTAGAAGATTCTACGACGCAACGAGTACCTAGGATTCGTGTATTTAAATTCCGTGTTGATTATTTTACGGACCTAGATGAAACTGATTTTTTGCTAGATTTCGCCCATCAAATATGCAGTAAACAATGTGCTTATCTTAATAAAACACTAAATAATCCCTAAATCTCAAAGGTGAGTGGTTTTTTGTCATTAATCAAATGATTTTATTTTCCACCACATCTTGGTATTTCTGCACAAGATGCACTAAAATATCCCTCTCATTAATAGAAAAGTTTGCACTTCTTTCCCTTTTAACTTTATCCACGATAGAAAATAAAGAGAAATAATCATACGCACGACACAACGCTTTTCAAAAACTCCCTCCAAAACAAAAGAAATGACAAGACATTTGACAACGGCCTATGACGTTTGACGTTTATTGAACGATGATTGAACGAATGGTAGGGTATGATTTTATACGTCATTCACTTACCCAGTAAGTTGTTACTCGAGGCTCAATTTTCGTTTGTGAAATGGACAAAAGATACTCGTGACTTTTACTTGCCAATTAACGTTATCTAAGAAATAACTACTCAACACTTTACTTGGAGATCGTGAACGAGGCCCTTAGACGATTGTAAAGAGCCCTAGGAAGATCTTGATAAAGATACTCGCATCACGAACTAGGTAGCTACCTTTTAACGTTTATACAGGGAGTTTAAGAAGATGGGTGGATCATCGTTGGCTGGTGAATGCGGAATCCAGTAGTTATGGATTTTACCCCATGTATGAATGTTCTGCGATAATCAGCTGTTCAAAAGTTATTTACACTTTGGTAAAATTTTACTCAAAATCTGATTTCCATACCATAACTTCGCTATTGCCTGCAAACTATGTCTGCGACCCTGCCTTTTTATTCTATACAAGCTCAATAGTAGGCCTTTTGTACCGGTAATATAACAATTAGGCCCGTATTATGAAAGGTTACTTAGTTATCGATCTATGTTTGAGCAACGCATTTCTATGGCATAAACGACACTCAAGCATAGCTCTATGACTGAGCAATCTTTCATAATAGGGTCCTTAGAGCCTTAGATTTATAAAAATCTTTGCAAAAGGCTTTGCTTGGTTCTAAAATAAATATTTTACATACTATTTCTTTCTATAGCCTATCTTAAAAACTGCGGGTTTTTATGAAGAAGGCTACTACCTAGCAAGAACTCTGTCAGGTAAGGTTTGGTTTTAATAAACAAATTTAATTCAATTGTATGACAGAAATCTACCCAAATCTCATATTGTTGTACGTAAGTACATTTTCTTTGTCCTAAACCTTACCAAAATTGAAATAACAAAATCAACGAGTACAGTCCAGCAAAAGATTTGTAAAATGGGGGTTTTCGTGCGAATAAATCATTTCAATACTGTCGTTCAGTCGCAAACTGTAAGAAATATGTTGGAGCGTTTCTGATTTATTTATAGATACGATAGCCAAAGAATCGTATTGTTCATTGAAAGATGTAGTGGCGCGTGAAAAGAAAGAGTTCTTTGAAACTTACGTGTTTTTGAACGGTTTTCTTTTTTATCCGCGATATTGTAGGTTATGCTTAATTATTCCAGTGTTTCCCTTAAACATGATTGTCATGTGGGAAAACTGTTTTATTTTTATTACCAGGTTTCCGTTACAACGATTGGGAAGCTGCATAAACTGGTTGTTTATAAATAAATAAATTATGTTGGACAATGTACACAGCATTATCTAGTTCCAAGCTAAGCAGAGCTTATGTTATGGGTACTAGATAACTGATATACGAGTACTTAATACAATACACTACATAGATATATATTTTTATCATACATAGAAAACATCCGGAGCGCCCTGAACAAATCCCCGAGGCAGAAAACGAACCCGCAACCTCCTGCGTCGCAAGCGGACCTTCTTCCACTGCGCCACAGAAGTCGTCTAAAAAGAAACGCTTAGTGAAAAGACACAAAAAGTTTTATGAAGGAGTGTAGAGAGTAGGTATGCATAGAAGATTTATCTAAGGACAATTCCAGAATAAGAACCATAGTCCATAGGTATCAGTGACAAGTTTATTTTTTCTGCTATCCGTATTGTGTCTTTCTATAAACAGTAGGGTTAAATGATTATTTATCGGGTATTTATCGCGTACCTTTGTTTTTATTTCCCCAAACAGTAGGGTTATGTAAATATCTTAATGTATTATTGATCTCGATGGGTTCCGTGACAGTTCAGAGTACACAAGTTCCTATTATGTTAATATTTTAAGACACTAACATATAACATTTATTTTACAAAAAAAAAATATTCTCTAAATGTTAGAAACAGACCAAGACTGTCAAAACCGTTTATTTATTTATTTTATTTATTTATTACATGGAAAACCAGATACTTTTATCTACAGAGTTACAAATTGATATATACCAGTAAGCTTATCGAAGGTTTTCACGGGTTCAGGATAGTGCAACAAATTAAGACTATGAACAATGTGACTAATCTACACGTATGTATCACCTATAGATAGTGTTTTTGAGTTACAGTACAATATTTTAAACTAAGCAATTTTAATCATCATTATCGTCATTGACGCCAAAAAATCCTCCACCAAGCCGCCGCCTGCCCGCAGTGACACTTGGGCAAAATAGATCAAGGTCGAATTGTGGTTAAAATAAAACACCAGTTCCAATTTACTCGGGTTATTTCAGTTTTCGCCCTTGACAAATCCCCCTTAAGGGGTTTTTTTTTTTTAAGTCCGGTTTTCCCCCTTCTATAGTATTTTTATCATGCCCTATAATAATTTTACAAAAAGTCTGTAACATTTTTCATAATGGACTAGAATAACCAAAAATGTTTTTGTCCGACGCAAATTTTCGGGCACCAAAATAAAAATCGTTTAAAATTTGCATACAAAAATAATCCGCGAACAAATAGCTGGTTTTCTCTTTGATTACAATAATAATGATCGCTGACGATGTTCAAACATTACATTTCCTGCTCGCTTATTTTACGTACTGTAATATGTTAAACAGCGTATACTCGTGGTATACTCCTACCGTGCTCTTGGCAAAACTACTGGGATTTTTTTCCCATTAGTTCTGTCCATAAAACAAAGAAGAATACAGTTAGTAGTCTGGCTTCCTCGATACAGGCCCAACCGAGTGAGGAAGTCGACGAATATCACTATTTTAATTCGCTCAGCAAATTATAAACAAAATTTCCTATTTCATGTGTGTTAGGTTAAGTTTATCTGTCTTACGTTTGTATTTTTTTGCTGCAAAAAATATATTTGTTATTATTATTTATTATTATAATTCTCACTTGTTCTGTTGAGTAATAGTTCTGTTGTGATTCAAACTAGTACCTACTGAATCTTTATTTACCCAATTTAGGTCCTGACTGAAAATCGTTGTCGTTATCGACCTCGGTGGATAATGACATCAAGCTGAGGCTGAGGACCTAGATAATGTAACAATCGATGTCGAAAGCGATAATAGAAAATTCCAAAATTGTATGGGTTTGACATATGCCTTAGATATGTCACGTGATCTGTTTCAAATTATTCCCTACGAATCTTTCAATTGTTTTCGATTCGCTTCATAGAGAATGCCGGTTGGCTACGCCCTCTGATAAGCCGCGTACATACATAGGTAGATAGGGAGAGATCAATTATTTTTACCCTTGAGCAAAGAATAATATAACTCACAACTCTGGGATTCTACTACACGCTTACAATATATTTTATATATTATATATATTTTACTATTTTCCTTACTTTTTATTTGTATAGTGGTGTTAAATAATTCTAATTATACTATACTATTCTTACTAGGTATAGATTCATAAACAGATAATACTTTATTACATAGCCAACTTTAAAACATTAAACAAAGGCAACGGAATTGCCGGTCAAACTATAATTCGTGTAGATAATTATTGGGATGAGAATGTCATATTGTTATGTTTATGACATTTGAATCCCGTTCGTTATCAGCATAACTTACACTCGTTTGAAAAACTGCAGTAAGTACGTTACGTATCCTACTTCCTACTAATATTATAAATGCGAAAGTTTGTGTAAATGTTTGTTATCCCGTACCTTCGTATAAACTTTACGGATTTTGAAATTTGTTATGTATATAGTTTGGGTTCTATAATAACACACAAGCTATAGAATTTTATTTCAAAAAGTAACCTTTTTGTTAAAAAGGGTCATAAAGTTTCAATGAAAACAAAAAAATCCTCGGTTCGATTGGTCGGTCTAAACTCGGTAGAAATACCCCGGCGGTCACGTCGCGCGCTCAACGCGCGCTCACGCGCAGTGCTCGAAGGGATGCG
Organism: Eupithecia tripunctaria; assembly: GCA_955876795.1. NCBI lineage: Eukaryota > Metazoa > Arthropoda > Insecta > Lepidoptera > Geometridae > Eupithecia > Eupithecia tripunctaria. The sequence continues at coordinate 4,438,674 of OY041604.1, forward strand.
GAACGCGTGCGTCTAGAAACGCAATCGCCCTGAAGATGTCCCTCGTTTAACACAAACAAGGTTCGTAGTTAACCCGCTTACATTCATAATGAATTCGTTAAACTATGAAAGTTTCCATAGGTACTTAGTAAAATCGGTAGAAATAAATTATAAAGTAAATATTTTATCTAAATTAACATGTTTCCAATACATTATGTCCACGAGGGTGAAGCCGCGGTGCAGCCAAAACATAATCATAATATCCCACTAATATTATAAAGGCGAATTTGTGCCATTGTGAATACCTAGTTGATTGATATTTGACCGAAGACAATACCAACACTACGTATACAAACGGTTGAAATTTTGCACACAAATCAAAATAGATCTGGACTTGGAATAAAATTTAAGCTACCTATTTATCATTCCAAAAAAATGCGCGGAGCCTTGGGCAAAAGCTAGCTTTTAAATAAAACATCGGCACAAAACAATTTCGTTACATGTTTGGTATTCTTCAAAGCCAATAAAAATAAAAGAACAAGCTAAATCTAATGTTGTAAGTAGAAATGCTTAATGGAGGCAAAAACCACAATTTTTAGAAAAAAAAACGGGTAAACTCTCTACAGTGACTCATTTACCCTCGAGGTTTTGAAATGAAAATAAATTATCTATTTACAGGGAGAATCTGTAGGAAACTGTTCAGACCTGCCGAGTTTTACCACCCCAAGGGGATTTCTGGAAAAACTGGCTCACAAATTGACCAGGGAAATTCCCGCTTCACTTTAAACATTTTCAATTGTTTTCCAATTAGTTCCGCTGTTACTCGCTGCAATAATCTGATTTGTTTGTTTGATTTTCGTTCACTACTTTGCTGGTAGACGGTTGAGTTATCGGAGTCGCTCTTTTTTATGTTGGAGCTATATTTTTACTCGACTGGAAATGGAGGAACGTTATGAGGTTGGCACCCTATGTTTGTATGTACATACCTATGTACCTAGCCCATTTTTATGTGCCCACTGCATTCTGAAACTACTCGTTCGATTTCAAAAAAAGAGGTATCGATTGATACGTCTCAATACCCCGGCGGTTTTAGGGTATATGACGATTAAATTATGTCAGAAGATATTGAGGGTCTAAAGAGATAGCGGGGTTTAAGAAAGGTTTGAAAATTTCAATGTTAAAAGAATAAATAAGCGCAATTGGGTTTATCTTATTGTTTAATAAGTAACCGCCAAATGTTTTGAAAATAATTCTGAATATAATTCTAGTGCACAAGTGTTTGCGCAAACATATGTATGTGCAATCGCTATTTCCTCACGCGTTGTTCCTTTAGAAACGTTAAAAGGTGATTTTCATTCCACGGGAAGAGAGTTTATGGGGTCAAAAGTAGCCTATGTTTGCTTCCATGATAAGAATTACCTGTATGCAATTTCAGACCAGATTAGGGCCAGATCCGTCCAGTAGTTTTGGCGTGAAGACGTAACAAACATCCATCCATCCATCCCTCCATTCATCCACCCAAACTCGCATATATAATATTAGTTTGATTATTAAATAATATTATAAAAAAAAATATATTATTATTCAGCTTTTCTTTTTTCTACTCAGTTCTCCAGTGCTCTTAAGACAGGGCCGCTTGACAATAGAAACTGTCATGGAAGGATTTCATTTAACATTTCACGCTTTAAGTACACATTAGTACACATTTCCTACAGTAAAATTTCCTACGCTAACCTTTAACCCTTCATAATGAGAGCTAAAGCATTAAGAGCAAGCAAGTCTTGTCTTACAAAGGTTCGTTTTAATTGTCACTTCGCTGTTATTCGCGACGTAAATGCAGAATGAAATCTAATTTCTTCTACGTTGTATCATTGTACGCAAGTGAAACAAATTACATCATATTAACCACAATATCTAAGGTCCTTTGTTTTTCAAGGAGGTGATAAGAGTTATTTTTAACCGACTTCAAAAAAGGAGGAGGTTCTCAATTCGATTGTATTTTTTTTTATGTTTCTTAGGTACCTACCTCAGATCCGATTTTGATTTTCTTCTTTTTATTAATAAAACTACACAAAACTATTACAGAAGTATTAAAAAAGCCTGTAATAGAAACCACAAACTGTACGATGAATTTTTAAAATGTCCTATGTTAAACGTAATAATTAAGGTAAAATACGTGGCAGCGCCACTTTCACACCTTAAATATAATAATAAGATAATTTAGATATCGCTGTCATATTGGCTCGCCTTAAGTAGATATCTTTTTTTAATATACATAGGAAACAACCAGAACCCTGGAGCAAATATCTGCAAATCGTAAAAAACTTTACATAACGTAATATTACCCTTTACGTGGAAATATTCAGTGCAATATGAACCACGGGGTATAACTGCCCGAAACTAAGTCGCAAAAAAACAATTTGACTCGCGACGGAAACACGAAACGGTTGTAAATTAAATAGAACCTTTCCGAGGCTTTTCCACTTAGCAGAGTTAATAACGTGCGGTAGGATAGGCTGTGTGGGTACAGTCACGGGAAAACTCGGCTGCCTCTGATTATTTTTAGAGAACACCTTTTTGATTTACATACGATTTAATGCATAGAACGGGTTTAGGGTATAATTCGGGTGGCAGACTTTATTCAACACGTTCTATTCTTAATGTGACATTATATATTGCTATAAAAAAGTTAACAGTAGAATAGGATGAAAGAAAGACGAAAGAAAATAATTTTATTTGCCTAAAAACTACACAACACAATATTTAACTTCACAAAATTTTGATTCGAGTCTTATACTTAATTTTTGTGCGTAGTAGGCAAATATGGCCCACACTCAGCATTGTGCTGAGTAGACCTGGTGTGTCTACTCAGCGCTGGTTTTCAGTGTAGGCCAAAGGCAGGTCACGTCACGGATGCTAATCCTATTTTATGTGGAACAAGGCTGCGGATTGCTGGTTTGATTGATTTATCTTTGATCTTTTCCGGGGCCATATTTGAATTATTTGTAATAACTTAGTTCACTTTTAAATATATTTGGTAATCCGTTTTAGTGGGTCAGAATGTCATGACAGATCTAACAGGACGTACGCACAAAATAATTAATAAACTTAATCTGTCATCTGGGGTTCAAATAATAAGTTTTAATTAATAAAAAAACAATGAAAATATAAGGTACAAAGTTATTTTCCCGACAGTACCACCGTATGGGTGCGCTTCGGCGAACAAACATCGAATAACATGGAATATTCGAGTGCGTTTCACCCACTGATTACTATGGAACTTGGCTTCCTTTGAAGTGTCTATTTCCATAGATTAAGAATTTTCAACCCGACCCGGGTGAAGTGGCAAGTTAGAGTAGTTTTTAGTCAAAGTGGGGTCAGATTTTGTACGTTGTTTTAGGTACCTATAGGTTACGGAATGAAACTCTCGAGAGCAATGTTGGCTTTCCTTTTGGTTTTAACAAAGAAGTTTAGCTTACAAGTTGAAATTTTATTAGATACTAGCTTCTGTCCGCGGCTTTACACGCGTTGTTTCTATGGAAACGATTTACTATATATAATATTATGATATGTTATGCGGACTCCTGATTATTTAAGGAATGTTAATTTTCAAAATTACTTGAACCTTTTTTTCCTTAATATGACAACAAAATACGTCAAAAAGTTTCTGGAACCTGCTTCAAAACTCATAATAACATCTAAATCACTTACAGGGATGCGAAAGCAACATAAAATATCCAACATTCGTCCTTCGCACGGAGATAATGGAAAAATTCTTACAGCTTTACATTAATATTCATGAAAACACACTGTTCGGATCTGTAAAATGTTACTTTGTATAAAATAGGTGTCAACTTGTGATATTCTTTGCTTTCACCTTTCTGTTTTAGCATAATTACAATATTTTTCCACGAGACTCAACGCGAAATGTTGTTTTGTATCAAGAATCATTTTGTGTAGTCGGTAGATAATTATACAAAAGTATTAGCTGAAAAAATTAGGTCGATTGAGAGCGAGCGCAGCGCCCCCTGTAGAGGAATTCTACCACTGAACTACGATCCCTATGTTAAAAGCCAATTAGGCGCTTATGGCTTACGTCCATCAGTGGACCAAATGTAGGCTGTTAAGGTTGACGTGAGGTGAGTTATATTAACATTGGGTCCTTTAAAAAAATCTCCTTTGTTTTATACTGTCTATGTTTAGGGTCCAACTAAGTGGGGGAAGCAAGAGATATCGCACCTTCCTCATTTAATCCCCAATCTACGTAAAGTCGGTAAAATATTTTTTCTTCATCTCTCCTCTATCGGCCATCATCTTTGTACTCACATCTTTCTTACCCATCTCATCTTTTACATAATCGAATCATCATAATCTTTGGTTTTCATCTCCCCGTTAATCTTCCACTTTCATGGTATACACTATCATAGTGCGAAGTAAGTGAAGTAAGAGTTTTACTCTTCTCTTCACACTGTAAAATCCCCTTGAATGCCCTTATTCAGAGTAATCAAGGGTGGTTAGGCCATTGATCCTGCACCTGACTTCTCCCCGGTCGGGTTGATCTGCCATTCCATCGGATAATAAGAGTAAGAGAAGAGAGTGCGTCTGTATTTGCACACATTGAGCTAATCACTGTAATATATCCTTCGCACAATGGTTCTCCGATGAAACTGACCACCGTGGTCGAAATTCGGCTAATAGGACATCAAGTTCTCTGCACTTTATTTTGCTTCCTGGACTGATGCGAGACCTTTGCCCAAGTCACAGTAGCCATATTGAACCGAGGTATCCTCGGTAGATATAATATCAACTACAAACAATGTTATTTAATTGTACGCTCGAAAGAATGGATTTTGCTGACCTAAAACTAAAATAAAGAACAGTTGTATACCACCACAATCACAAGTAAATAAATGGTTTCAATTATTAATTATTTGACGAAGTAAAGGATATGTGTTTAAAAAGGTATGGCTGATTGTTCAACTAAAGGAAGATAAAGCTTTGAGTTGAAAATGTTAAAATGCTCGAATCACAAACGTCTGCCGTAATCAAATGAAATCACAGAGTTGGATTAAAAGAACGGCGACTTGGCGAATCACGATTTAACATAATTTATAGCAAGAAGCGGGTCTAGGGTTCCGTAACAAAAGAACCTTCTGTCTTTTAACTAGGTACCTTCTCTAAAAAGTTTCTGTAAAATGTCTTTGTTTTATTAAAGCTAAACCAGCCAGCGGGGGTATCTTTATTCCTTAACCATGCTTGTTAAATTCATTCTAAAAATGACGCATCCCTTCACCAATTTACTCTAGGAGCAATAGATGCACTTCAATAACTATGTTGGGTTGCCGTCTGGTTGATTATATCACCCTAAGTAGGTTACATTGCTCAGGTAATTTGCACTTACTGTATTTTAATGACCTCAGAAAATACTCGTAGTTATTGGTTCAATATGAGACCAAAACATTTTTTAAGCAGTCTAGAAATGCCTCTGTGTGGATTTAAAAGGCACGAAACAATAAAATTTAATCTCGAGTTATACAACTTTTCACCCTAGCTAGCGAGAAAACAGTTTTTTCTAACGTGTACTGCCTGCTCGTGCACTATATTGGTCACCGAATTAGGTTTAGAAACAGTAGGTATAGGTACCTCAAACGGCATATTGGTGAGTGTCTTACCATCACCTCTGAAGATGCCTCTTGTCTCCGGTGATTCAGATAATCGTAGTTTTTCTACAGCTCTAGCAGCACGCAGAGGCTGAGCAGTGAAATGATATTGTAAACTTTAGTTTAGTTTGTGGGGAACCAAAGTGTTAATTCTCGATACTCTTGACGCAGGATGTGCGTCTATAACTTTGCCTGCGGCATGCCCTTTCGACACACAACAGTACCTGTAGGGCATCCTGTAGGGCAGTGAAAGCTACATGACCTGATCCCACCATCCCCCTTCCACTCCAAGACAAGCAGACGCACAGCGGAATACCATCCATACTTGGTTGACGTACCCTCCACTCGCACTAAGCGGTTTTCCTCCACCTTTATTATTCGCACCGCAAAGGAATGGAACTCGCTCCCTGCCTCTGTTTTCCCGGCCAATTACAACCCGGGTCTCTTCAAGACAAGGGTGAATAGGTATCTTCTAGACCTTTGTGATACACCGTCGGCCGCATCTTCGCTTTCCATCAGGTGAGATTGCGGTCAAACAAAGGTCTATTAACCGTAAAAAAAAAAATGAAAAAAAGCGTAAATTTCTACCTAGTTCTTACATTATAATTATCAAATTATACTTCCTCTCACGGCTTCACTCACGTTTTCCCAGGAAATGTAGCCTATCACATCACATCACACTAATATCATAAATGTGAAAGTTTGTATGGATGTACGGATGTATGGATGGATGGATGGATGGATGGATGTTTGTTACCTCTTCACGCCAAAACTACTCAACGAATCAGGCTGAAATTTAGCATACATGTAATTATAATCCTGTTATCAAACATAGGCTACCTTTTATCCCATAAATCTGTTCCCATTGGATAAAAATCACCTTTCAACGTTTCCATAAGAAAAACTCGTGCGAAGCCGCGGGGCGCAGCTAGTTATGTGCATATATGCAATATTACAGCTCCATCCGCTCAGTGGGTTAAGCGGGAAGAACAAACACAGCATACATCCATCAAAATTTTTGCATTTATAAAATTAGTCTGATACATTTAGGTTTAACTTATCAAAGGTAACTTTCTCAATAAAGTCACCGGAACCCGTAACTTTTATTCGTCTATGTAAAAAATTGAAAAGGCAGTGATTCTGTTTTAAATCTCATTCGTCTGAAGTTGAGTCATTAGTTGAATTGGATAAGGCGTGGGGCTGATAGCACAGTCACGATTTGTAGCTAAGTTTGCAGTATCATCACTTAGATGATAAAAGACATCAAAATTCTCGAGGAAAATCAAGTAGGTATAAATTTTTATTTGATCTATGGTGGCTTTCGTATCTGGCTATCACTGTGGCCTATGCCTGCTTTATATGATCGCCACTTTATTATGTTCACCCCTGAAGCTGCGGCGTCAAGCATAATAGATTTGTTTTTATTATTATTATTATTATAATAAGGTCCCGGGGTCAGGCCAAGGTTAGTGTTATTGGCATTTTTCTAGTACAAAAAATATAGTGACTCGAGGCTAGTCGGGAAGTTCGTAGTGTTACATCCCCGTGCCTCGGAAAGCACGTAAAGCTATTGAACCCAAGCCAATCCTCATCCCTATCAAGTCGGTATGCCGTCCTATCGAATTATGAGAGTTAGCGACTAGATTTCGCTCCTGTGTTTGCGCATATACTTGGTACCATAATAATTTTCTGTGCCTATGACTAGTCTCCCTGGGGTATGACATCATGATCACCTACTCGTGGTTCCACCAATTTTGAGCTACCAGCCTTATGGTCCCACTAGCTAAGGGCTAGTTGGTCCTACTACCTAAGTCCCACTGATTCATCACTGCTTGCAACACACTAATATTATAAATGCGAAAGTTTGGATGGATGTATGGATGGATGTTTGTTACTTCTTCACGCCAAAACTACTGAACGGATCTGGCTGAAATTTTGCATACAGGCAATTCTAATCATGGAATAAAACATAGGCTACTTTTTATCCCATAAATCAGTTCCCGTGGGATAAAAACCCCCGTTAAACATTTCCATAGGAACAACGCGTGCGAAGCCGCGGGGCGCAGCTAGTGTATTTATAATAATTACCTTTGTATGACGTCTATTGCTAACGACTCATTTTGATTTATTTTATAAATATTAATGAACATTATAGAAACTCAGCTACTGCTGAGCTGAATATTATACAGTGCGGACAGTGTGTGATTAATTAAGGTTTAGATTGATGTATGGTGCGTCACAGGGCTGTGTTGAAATCCATTATGTGGGGTATAGTGGTTTCGGTTAAGTCGTCTACAGTTACAGCTCATGCTTTTGATTATGAATTGCTTATGTAATTTGCACTTACTGTATTTTTAATGACCCCGGAAAATACTCGTAGTTATTTGTTCAACATGAGAGCAAAACACTTTTTAAGCAGTCTAGAAATGCCAATGTTGCGTGGGGATTTGAAAGGCACGAAAAAATAAAATTTCATCTCGAGTTATACAACTTTTCACCTTAACTAGCGAGAACACATTTTTATCTAACGTGTACTGTCTACTTGTGCACTATATTGGATGTTTAGAATTTGCACAACTCTTCCCACGAATGTCATACGAGGTGAATAAGAAATATCTGCCAGAGGCGGGCAGCAGCGCCTCCTGCAGAACTGTAAAATAGATCCAGCCAGAGGGCGTCCTACACTTCATTTGACAAGTCTCCACTCTAGAACATGATTACCCCAGTGATCGTCGGCTTATCGGGTGCTTATCAGGGGAGGAGACTTGGATGGATGGGTGGACTGACTGTTAAAAAGACTGGTTTGTTACATCTTCACGCCATTACTTTTTACCGGATCGGGCTTAAATTTCGGTTTAAAGATCTTTATATACTTAAAAGAATAAACTGGTTGACTTACATTGAGTACACATTGGTATATCCTCGTATTAAAAGTCGAACTTCATGTAACCATCCGCGCTTTATGGCAATATTTCGTTTTCACGTTGACTGTACTTTGGCAGATCGCTACGAGACGGCAATGATTCGCTTAAAAATTTGTACCTATGGAATAAAAATCGCTTTGAGATGTACGCTACGTGAAAAGGAGGTAAATAAGTATAACATGTAAGTATGGATTTGCGTAGAACATTAGACTGAAAGACTAATTATTTTCCATTGTTGTAGCTCTAGATTGGAAAAAGAGATCTTTACGGAACTTTTTATGATTTTATTTTTTTAAGTTCAGACGAAGGTTAAAATTTATCTCATTGCGTAGGCATTGACGCACTTAATTATTTTTAAAGTAATTACTTTTTAATCAAAGTAATTAATTAAAACAAGAACGATACTTTGATACAGCGTTTAATCTAAATCTTAGTATTTTCTAATTTTTCGCTCGAAATCACTAACTTAGCATTACTAAAGTTTCAAACAAGATTACAAAGCAAGAAAATAAATTGACTTTATGTATCAGAGAAAATCCTCTGAAATGAGAATTATTTTGTAACGTAATTAATGTCTACAGAAAATTTATTTCTGTTGTTATTGGTTTTGAAAGGTAAGAACTGATATTATTTGGTTTTGTTTCTTTACCTAGTGTTTGGCTTTGCGTCAGCTTTTAGTAACATTTTCTATTTGAGTAGGAAATTAAGCACCGAGAGCATCACGGGCGCCAATGAATAGGTACCGAGCGCAACTCAGAGAGCTTCTACAATAGCTGACAAGTGAAACAAGAAATTTAATTCTTGTACTGTCCCCGAAATACAGGTTTACTCTATTTTGGGGATCAAATATCTAATAATTTTAAAATGTAAATCTTTTTCAATAAACATTATAATATTTATTCATAAATCTCGTTAAAAATATATTTTTTGCATATAATTATTATAATTAACAGAATAATTACTAGAATCATGAGTAAGAGAAGGCTTTGATCACGCCTAAAATGAAGACAGCTTAAAGTACGTTTTTCGAGCATGGAGTGTAAACTTACTTTACCAGTAGCTACTCACCGACTGTGAAAGCTCATTTTTAATTCGTAGATTATATATTAAAGCTCGTAGGCCAAGCATAAAAACTAGTTTAACAAACCAAACTAAATAATAAAGGAGCCGTTCAAAACAAATAACAACAGAAATAATTTTTCTATTTTTAGTTCTTCACCTAGACAACGCCCGATTTTTTCTCTCAAAGTCACCTTCACATTGTTCCTAATGCCCTGAGAGCTCGTGACGTCATACCAATTTAAAGTGAGTGTAACAAAGTAAATTCTATTAAGGCGAATAGCTTCACTCCATTAGTCGACGATAAATGCCCGCGAAGACAGTGTGGTGGGCGTCAGCTGCAAGGGAAGAGTTATTGGAGACCCTGGCCTTAAACACGGCAATATGGTTTTGGTTGTTTATTGCCTGGTTAATATAACTTAACAGCTATTCTAAACTACATTGTAACTCAAATGTTTGATTTGAAAAAACTATCGTCGTTTAACGAATTCATTAGATGATGCCCTCCTAGCCGAATTTTGACTACGGCAGCCAGTGGGGTGTAACACTGCATTCATTGCGGATGTTAGTCTTCTTCTCTTATTTGTGTTGGAAGAAAACCAGTGTAGTGTTCTTCCACCACAAATATAGTTCGTAGTTAACCAGTAGTTAACATGGGATTTTTTGTTTTTATATTGCATAAAAAAATTACCAATAAGTTGTTCGCAACGGCTCCTATATCAAAAGCGAAGCCAAATGGCTAATCCACAATTTGATTAGCCTCTTCTTTTGCACTCCTAGACAAAACCTATATTTTTCGGCATTGCTTTTGGTACTCTAAACTTATTATCATGAGCCTAAATCGCCCATAATGGGATTCTCAAAACTTATCCAGAGACCTTATTAATAGTCTCCAGACAATTTGTCTCGGTTTATCGTGACGTAACCTTTCAACTAGGTCTAACACAATATTATTCCCAGATGGAATCCAGTTGACAGGGTTAGACTAGAAACGTAGCCAAATTATCAACTATCCGAATACAATAATTTATTATTATAATAATAATTTACACGTCCATTGTTCATTGTCCAGGCTGCTCATTTCGAAGAGATGTCGTAATCTCAGGCCACGTAGAAAAATTGGTGACGTTGGCAATTTTTTTCGCGCGAAAATGTAATATCTGAGTGTGGAGTTCTTGTCTAACAAAAAAATTATAATGGCTTTATTTTATATGGATCATGTGTCTCAATTAAAAACATATTATTATTATTATTATAACTAGTTAAATAATGCAACAGTCTGCAGTTAGTTCAATTGTTTCAATGTACTAGTTTTAATTTATTTTTATTATTTGATTGTAAAAACGAATAAATGAATAACTGGCAAAGTTTTACAAAAAAAATCCTTTGTCTCAGTCATTTATTCTAGCAACATTAAAGGCACTGGAGTATATAGTGGTAACATTAAAGGCACTGGAGTATATAGTGAGAATAATCAAAAGCAAATAGATAAATATGGCAAACTTTAAGGGATTCTTGGCTCTTCTGGTCAGGAGGTCGCCGGAGGATTATCAAACTTTAATCAGGGTCTAAGGTAAGGTTGAGGTTTTATTTAAAGTTCAAAGCGTATGCCCAAAAGTTAGTTTGATTTAGATCTGCCTATTATTGCGAAAATTTGCGTTATTGCAGAGAACATAATACTTACACTACACATGTCATACTTATGCTTTTGCTTATTTATCGCCTTATTAACCTGTTAATTCCGAGGTTTCAACAGGTATACCTACATAATATTGTTGTCATGGTATATCATTCCTTAAAAATAAGCGATGAACCGTGAATAAATAATAAACCCGTGAATAAATAATATAATGTATTCATAAGCGTAAAGCGTAAGTTAAAAAACATAACCAACAAGTAGAATTTTGAACTTGCCATGTTTTGGGTGGATGAGTACTTTGTGCAACCTTTGTCCAATGTGTGTTTTTGTACGGAGTTCCATACTGCTTTTAGTATGGAATTCCATACTAAAAACACAGAAACTTAACTATTAGTATTCGGCTAGATCCGAGTAGACGGATCCCATCCGTCAGGCTGAGTTGAGCATTGTAAATATTCTTCTTTTTCTTCAGCGTACCATGTCGGACAACCCCATGTAGATTAGATATCACTTATGTTCATGCATAAGATGATGATTTTAAACGACAGCAAAAAAATTGTAGATTTATAATTTGTGTGTATATATTTTATCAATATTTTTGAAATAATTCGCCTATGTTTTTGCAATTTTGTTAACGAAACCCGAATACTCGTATATGCAATGCAATATCTGCATGTTTTTTGCTTCATGATTAATCTGGTGATCTTAATTGAATTTAAGTGATTTATGTCACACAAAATGATATACAATTAAATAGAAAAATATAAGGCATTGAAGCTCCCAAACTTAAGATTATTATTTATTATTATTTTATTTATTATTTTCTTCCTTTCAAAAAATCTTGAAAAGGGAAAACTGGATTTTTTTTGAGTCCAGTTTACCCCTTGTTATCCCCATTAAGGGGGAAAACTGGACTTAACTTTTGTTTTAATTTTCCCCCTTCTAAATTTTTTGTAAGAGAATAACCCTAAATTAGTACTATCCTAGTCATCACATTACATTAATGTTGCCAGAGAATCTACAATCATCTCTCGGTATCTCCAAACAATTTCTGCTCTCCTTGTTCTTTGAATGCGATACCATTCAAAGTGAGATAATATTCTAACTACCTGACTTACATTATGAATATAAATTAACTATGAACCTTATTTGCGTTGGAAGAACACCAACGTTTCATCCCTTAACACCTTCATGGCCCAGGACGCAGGTGCCAGTCTGCAGTGCGTGCAGCTGCGGCGCGGCCCTGCGGGTCGCACCGCAGAGGCTGGGCAGTGAATACGTTAACGAGGGCATCTTCAGGGCGAGGGCTGTTCTAGATGCAGGTGCATCTAGAACAGCCCTCGCCCCTCACTTTCGTAAAATCATCGTTCGTAAAATAGTTTCTATTCTTAGTTGCGCTACTGTACTCACCGATACATCCAAACATAATACACCACTATCAGTCGGTAGACATAGACAGAGCAAGCTCATTAAACTCACGCGGTTGCAGCTCCTTTTGTAACTAACTCGAAGATATATGAACGAGAAAATTTCGTTGAGCTCTTTATTTTCGTTTAAAATGGAATTTATTTTATTAAAGCAAGACGGAGTGAACCGTGCAATGAGATATGAGACCATTCAAAAGATTCTTTTAGATAAACATGCGCTTCAAAATTTAATTAGCTGTAGGTACCGACCTAAGTTGCTCAGATATACCACAAAGAGAATATAAAATAACTATGTATATCCAATTTCATTTCGTCCGATGCGACATTATGATTTAGATTTAGATATCAATATTCTAGTAGGTAGTAAACGAATAATTGAATAAAAATCAGTTTTATAAATGTTAAACTGATGTTGAAACCGATCTCCGCAAACTCGACGCCCGTAGCTGGCGAGAGACAGCTAAATACCGATATTCCCGGAGATGTCTTGATTTGAAGGCTCAAGACATCTCCGGCAATATCACCCAGAGAGGCGAAAGACCCAAAGTGTCCCACTTTGGGTCACTGAGCCACAGTCGTCTAAATAAATGTATATATACCTCTAAGCTATTTTAATATATTGTTTTTATATAAAAAATTATTTATAGTTTAGACTTCATTATTTTTTTTTTATCATAGTCAATTAATGTTTTAGTTTAAGCACGCCGTTTTTGTTGTTTTTGACCTTGTGTGGTTGGCAGGTAGAAAATGCCATCGGCATTATGCCCACCATTTGTGTACTTTTTTTTAATAATTGTGTGCAATAAAGTATTAAATAAATAAATAAGCTACCCTATAGTCACCATACTAATAAATTGTATGGCGCATTATAGTATTTGTTTATTAAATAGTGGAATTAGGCCCCTGATCCCTTGTAACTTTCGCATTTTCAAAATTAGTTTAAGGATTTCTTTATCGTCTCATACGAGTACCATTGTGCTCGTAGCCAATAGTTTGTATCTATATCAGGCAAAGATACATAGTTCTTTCTTATATTCCCACCCAGAAGGGTACTTACAAACACAAAAAAGAAAAGATTTACTTTGCAAAAACAAGTCTCGAATACAATTCAGCAGTAATCGTAACATTCTTGCGAAGACTGCGACTTGTCACTCGATCATCTCATTATATCGCTTGGGTTCAATGACGCGAGAGTCTCGAATATTGGCATTCTGTCTATGTGTATTTTTTGCTTTGGGTATGTAGAATCTGTTGACACTGGATGAATGGAAATTATTTTATTTCTGTGCGTTTAGAGAAAATAATGTTGACCTGTTAAGTTAAGTATCTTTAACCATTTTTGTAAATATAGGTAGTTATCATTTAACGTAGTTATCATTTAAGTAAGAGTCAAGTTAGAGATATCTACCGGGGGCGGGCAGCAGCGTCCCCTGTAGAACAATTCTACGACCGAACTGCTTAAATTACTTAGTTATTCCGAACCGTCGTCGTAGTCGTCATTACTTCTACAATCATACATCTTCACCTAAACTACCTTGCTTGTATGGAATTTTTATTATATTATCCCAAAGTTGTTTATGTAAAAATTGTTAGTATTTTGCTGTCGCTACGCCTTGCGCTATTATATCTTGGGTCTAACTCAACGAAAATAGTCAGTGACGGGCGTACATTTACAACCGCTACCATTTGTCTACAAATAGCAGATTTTTTTTTGTGTTAGAAACACTAAAGTCCTTAAAGGTCGAGTACCCATAACACAAACTCAGCTTACTTTCAGTCTAAAAGATGCTGTTTGAATAGTCCGGCATTTATTACATGTTTAGCAGTAAATAGGTAATTGTTTTTATGAATAAAGAATGGAGTTTTAGATTCATCGGTTAATTCCCATTCTAATTTTTAGTAAATTGTAATCTGCACTGCAATATATCATGAGGATTTTGTATAAGCATTATTTCCCTGTCTTTTCGGTATCACTCTTTGAAGTTGCGCGGTCGGAGTAACATGTCAGCTGCGTTTCAACCTCTGAGGGCCTAGCCTCAATTGTTTTCGATTCGCTATAAAGCGAATCGAAAAAAATTGAGAGATTCGTAGGGGAAAATTTCGAAATAGTGATCTGTTTCATCGTGACATATCTAAGGCATATCTCAAACTCATACATTTTTAGACTTTTCTACTATCGCTTTCGACATCGATTGTTACTTTTTCTAGGCCCTCTGGGAATGTGTAGATGGAGTGTCGTGATGAGAGAAAGACCATTATAACTCAGTTTGTATGCACAATATAAAATAGAGACGCCGTTGAGATCCTGTAAAATCTGTCAATTTAACCTTCTATTAACCCACAGAATCACTCATACCCATTGAGGTATTATTTAATATTAATATTAATGTTCATGTATGTTTAGAGCTTCAGTTGTCTAAGATTTCGAGTGACTAGTTTAGATGAAATTATGGCACAGTATGTACCTATTTACAGTGTTTGAATTTAGAAAGGAAATGCCGTTCTACCTATATAAATCTAACTACACCAATTATTTATTACGTGTCTGCTGAAGGTGACGTTTTCAAAACCATCATTGAATCGAGAACTGTGAGTAAGGGTCGCTAAGGCACCACATAGGCTCAGATGACTTACAACCCACTTACTACGTGAATTCCAACGGAGAGCAAAGTTCCCTAAGTTGCTCTATGGTAATATCATGAAGATTTATAATAATTTCGGCTCGACGCGCTATAAGGCGGCCCTTTTTTATGGGAGCAACAATTTTGCAGGCTAATGCATGAATATGCGAGAATTTTCACTGATTCATTGCGAAATTTCACTGATATGGATATGGTTCCCTGTTTATTTAACGTTGGCTTCCTTGTGAATAACGTATGATTTGCTTCGGAAATAGAGAAAAGCGATAAATTATATTAAAAACTCTCTGAACCAGTTCAGTCCAGTGGATATATAGCCCATTTAGTATTAAAAATGATTTCTGTTTTTTGTTAAGCTTACGGAATGATGTTTCCTGATAAAGGATTCAGCCAAAAACCAACAAAAACACTTTCTATCCCCTGATAAGAAGTAGTTTTATTCAATTGTAAACAGCTCAGTGTTACCTTAATTCCCCTACGAGGAAAAATAGCACTATTTTGCCACAATGGCATTATTTCTGCAAAGTCCCTTTGAAGTGATATAAAAAATTCACGGTTCAGTTTTTGTCAAAGGTTTTCATGAAACAGTCTGTTGATTTTTGGTATTGGCCGAACTCACATGGAAGAGTATCGGGACAAAAATCTACAATGGTAGCACAATAATGATCTAACGAATTTCTATTATTTTTCCCTTGGACTAAAGATATCTGTGTGCGTGTTTTTATTGCGTACCTATATTGGTTGTTTGACGTATTAAGGCCATCTCGGATTAATTCAGTTGCTACCGAGACCGGTAGCGGTTTGTTTCGGTCCGTGGTATTTCGTGGAGTCTTTGTACGAGTATTTTAATTTTTCCCTTGGACTAAAGATATCTGTGAGTGTGTTTTTATTGCTTACCTAGCTATATTGGTTGTTTGACACTGTATTAAGGCCATCTCGGATCAATTCAGTTGCTACAGAGACCGGTAGCGGTTTGTTTCGCGCGGTCCGTGGTATTTCGAAGTCTTTGTATTTTAGTTTCTTAAGGATTACCACATACCCCCTTGGATTTCGCTATTGCTCTGGCTAGCGAATATGGCGTAGGTCTGAGCAGGTCTTTAATCACAATAAGATAGTTTCCTTGCATCCTCTTTGTCTCTGAATAAAGTATTACCGACAAAGTAGTATTATTTAGCTACTGTGTAGAACTATGTTGGTACTGTAGGACTTTTGCCGGAACTTACGCAGGAAAGAACTTCGTAAGCCAACTTTTCCTACGTCTTTGTTGCATTGTCGTATTCAACGTAACCCTTACTAAATTTGCATTTTATTCTTACACAGCCGATAACTTATTTTGAAAAAGTTGTCTCATTTCTGCCGTTAGCTATACGCTATACATACAGAGAGTTCAGAATGATGTTGTACTAAGATCAAAATTCTGAATTGCTTGTTAAAAATCATACAAAGTAGTAATAATTAATTTATATTGCAGAAGAGATAGAGTTTTGCGAGTCCTGGCCCTAAGTGTCGACACAATAGTGATAAAACCCAGTAAGAACGGTCCCGACGAGTGCTAGCTATTAGCAATGCTAATGCAGGGCGCTGGCTGGCAGCCGCGGCGCATGCTAAGTGTTCAAGTTGATATTTTTTGTTCGAAGTCGCTTCGGAATTTGTGAGTGGCTTGTGTGGACAAGGCATTATAATTTGTGAGAGTACTGAGTACTAAAAGCAGAAGCATTTTGAGTTATTGACTTCTCCAGATAATCTAGCTGCACAGTTCAAAAATTACCGCAGCGAAATACGTTTTGCAATTAAAATAACATCGGTTCTACCTACTGTTACTACGCTTCCTCACACAAAGGTTTTTGCACGGGCCCCTACCTACACATTTCAAAAAACAAATTAACAACACTGTAAGTCTAATAAAAACTCACTAAATTCCGAAACCACTGTGCTATGAGTAAAACTGGAAGGTATCAGAATTCGGAACAGCACATGATTAGATGATTTCCCAGGAATTCACACAAATTCGATTTTGAATTCGTACCTTTTCAACTTACGAACTGCCAACAAAATACAGTTACCACATGGTTTTCCTGAAATGTTTGCTATTCGATTGGCTGATACTGGTAGGTATAGATGGAATGAAACTTTTGTTTCCAATTATATAAACAGTTTAAGCTTGTCTGGTTTTCCCTGATGGTCATTATGTTGTTAAACAATAGCAATTTCATCACGGAAATTATGTATTTAGGTACCTATACATAAATTATGTAATTATTGATTGATGAGACTTGATTACCTTTAAGTATGATTTAACATTAATTTCATGAATTTCAGCAAAAATGGGCCCTATCGATATAAAAACCTATCCTGATTGTCACATACGATTACAATGTTGGTAGGTACCACTATTGCAGCGAAATTAAATTTAAGAATCCCTTGTGGTATAAGCAAATGAATAAAGAATCTTTGCCAAAACCTATGCCAACTTATAACAGTCTAGTCAATAAAACAAACATGAGCGTATTGCTACGGAGCCCTCGATGAACGACGAACGTGCCATTGAAAAAGAACCGCGCCAAAACACGCTAAGCTACCGAATTGTAAATACCAGTAAATCGATTATCCACACAAGCAATTTTCCTCTCTGCTTGTTCCGTATAGAGTTTATTTTTCGTTACAAGTCTAGATTGCTCGAAAACATTTGTCAGTGCGCGTGTAATCCGTCAGTCTGTCAGTGCGTCAACACATCGCGAGCGACGCAAAGTCGGCGATTCTTCTTCGTGATACTGATTGACGTGGGCAGATAAGCGAAATTCAACGTTGATTCCAATGGTTTAGGGTAGACAATCGAGTGATTGATGACTTAAGATAGACGACAAAATTAGAATTTGATGTAAGCAGTAGATGTTGGGTAGAAATTTCAATAAGTTTTAGTCATATGCTCATTGAGAGGATACAATAAGCCATTTTGCCGCCAGCAAGACAAAACATTTAAAAATATATGTAGGTACATAGGCAAGCTTAACCCTGAAATATAACCTCCACGCATAGAAGCAATGGATGAGTGAAGATACAGGTGGCTATTATGACTTTATCAAGTTCCCATTATAGAAACAAAATTGCACACAAACACAAATAACATCACACCCTAAACGCATACCTGCCATCGCAGTTCGGTGGTAGAATTTTCCAAAGGAGGTGCTGCTGCCCACCCCCGAGTGGATATCCTTTAGTTCCTCTTACAACACCCGCGGGAAGAGTTGGGGTGGTGCACATTCTAAACCGGCACCACACGGCACAACTGGCAAACATAACCTTAAAACATTAAAACCGTAGGTACCGTTTTTAATAAATCAATGGTAGGTACTTAGTTTTTTATTCTAAAATTATTACATGCGTAGGTAGATAAATAAACATTTCACAAATAGAGTGCCGACGAAAACATGACAAATGCCTGTAAGTTTTTTTTCCCTATTTTATAACTTGCCAAAGCATTCCAAAAATCCTAACAAAATAAACGTCCGTCAACACACCCGCATTGCCAGTTACAAGCAAAAACACCTCGAAAAAAGGAGGATTTCCTCCGAAAATTGGACAAAAATAGCGAACAAATGACGCAAGAGGGCACCATTAATCTCAAGCTACTAGCGTCAATATATGGACGTGACTCGCGCTGCTAATATTTACGTTTACAACACGAACTTCTCGGCTTAGCGTTTTTATTTGCGGAACGTTTGAAGCTTGGAAACTTTATGTCATGGTTGTGGATGCGTTGGTCTGAAGCTTACTGATGTTGTCGTTGCAGGAATTGCTCTCCACGAACATTAAACTTCACAGTCTACAATAGTAAGATATAATAAAATAAAAGGCTTCGAAATCCAAATGAGCACACGAACATAGATTCACTGAATGGATTTGAAGTGCCATATATTTTATACTAGCAGCCCTTCGCGGTTTCACCCGCGTAGTTCCCTTTCCCGTGAGAATTCCGGGATAAAATATAGCCTATTGACATAGGCTATATTTTATCCCGGAATTCTCTCCCTGAAAAGTAAGCTTTTTAATGGTGAAATATTTTTTTAAATTGGTCCAGTTGTTTCGGAGCCTATTCGATACAAACAAACAACCAAATCTTTCCTCTTTATACAATTATAATTTATTAATTTGTAGTATGAACATATGAAAAAAAACATCGATCTCTTCCAGGCAACCTCTAAACTTAGTAGAATTAAGGCCATAGTGTGGCAGTACTGCTGACGCAATCGCTACTGTTGATGATGACAAGTACATTATTAACCTTCCAAACGCCAGGATATTATTTACGCCGCACTTTAAAGATAACCTGGATTCCCCCGGAACTCCTCCTGGAACAATGAAAAATACCCGTGCTTAATCGAAGTGTGACAGTGCTATTTCCCCGTTGACCCGCCCTCCATTTCACGGCATTAGTTGGATGAGGTGAGCGGGCTCTGTCTCATAACCTTTATATCTAATCTTAAATATTTTACAACTGACTTCCTACGTTGCAAGATCGAACCTAGCTAGTATATAAGCTAGGAAGATACGGCACGTGTTCTGTAGCATAAATAATAATAAATAAATAAAACATGCTGGAAAATTCATTCATCATCTAGCCCCAAGGTTAGCAGTGCTTGTGTCCCCACTACTAAGATAATTAATATTATAATACTAATTATGTATAATACATTCTACAATATTATAGGTACACGTTGTCAGAGCGATGATCGTGGCGACGTCATAGACGACGACGTTTTTCTTTTTATTCTTAGTTTAATTTTCTTTATATTTTACTTGATAGCACAACATAGTATAAAACTTTAGTACTATAAGCAGTGGATCTTGAAATACAGTCATGGCTAGTAATGGATCCAATATTGTACGAAAACACTGAAATTGCGTCCAATAAATTATTTAATGTTTTTTTTATGTTTTATGCATATGTCTAAGCAAGTCAAGGCTGGCAATGACTTGCCGACATGTTAAGCTTTCTCTGTTTTTCACTTTAGCTCAAAGGGTCTCACTTCTAGTGCTTGCATATCAACAAATCTGGTGCCCCAACACAAGTTTTCTTTAAGTAGTCTACATGGTATAAATAAAACGACTTCATCCGTCGAGGCCATAAAGTCCATTCGAGACTACAGCTCTTATGCAACTTTGCACTATGAGCAGCGCCTCGATCAATCTAAGGTTCTAAAACGTTACTAAAATTTCAACTACCTACACTAACATCGACTCGATCAATCTTGCTAAAGCCGCGGACACACGAGCGCATCAGCAGCCATCATCCGTTATTCGAGAATATTCGAGCATATTCGATTCAGTGGCGAGTGATTTATCAGCGATCAGAGGGAGCGTCTCGCGCCGTCGAACGCGATAATCGATAGTTCACTTTTATTGCGCTTGCCGTTATGAATTCTCGATCTCGAATATCTAGATGAGCTGGGACTGCATTGTGGACGAGGGTTTGCTTGAAGGATTTTATTCTTTTCTCTGTCCCACTGGTACGGCAGTGAGCAAGTTCTGAGCAGATTGAGTAGTATTATTGTGGTAAGATAAAGACACCTACCTATAACTACCTTCTGATAAAGAAGAGGTTCTTCCACTCGAAATTTGAGCATGCGTGGCTTTTATGGAGTTGGATCATAGCTGCAGCAATAAGTAAAGTCACCGCCTAAAAAAACTGAACACAACATGAAGACTCTAAAATACCCTAGCAAACAAAACCACAGAATCCGCTAAGCCTAATAATCTCATATATTTTTGATTATTCTATCTAGTCAAAACAAAGTCAAACAATGTTAATAAATTGAAAACAAAATAGTTAAATGAAACTTCACAAATTAATGTTAAAGGCTTAGAAATTGGGGCTCTACGGGTCCCTACGCAATAACCCGATTTTCTAGTTTGTTTTAACATATTAACCAGAACATCCCTAATAAGAAAATTCTTATCTGCAAAAGTTGCAGCGCAGCCAATCGTCACGGACGAGCGAGGTAATAAAAGTGAGCCATGCGAAATCGATTACAGTCTGATGGTGCGAGACCTAAGTAGCTGATATTACTTGCTAGTTCACTTGAGTTTTTTATTGATAACTACCACTTGGATGGCAGGAAGGTACCAAAAAATATCGGGTAGATGTGACGTCGTCACCAACAAAACAACCGCGGTTTGCAAAACAACCAAGAACGTGCGATGCTATGGGGGATCTTCAAGGAGGAAAACTGTTTTTTTTAATTACAGTTTTTCCCCTTACAAATAATCTTCAAGGGGAAAACAAACTGGCATTCCAGTTTTCCTCGAAATAAACTGAAATAACCCAAAAGTACTTTTAATACAATACCGTCAATATCGACTGATTACTGACGACAAGTTATACACATTTGAAGTTTCGCGGGACGACACATGACTTATTAGCAATGTGTGAAGTTACGAGCCCATACTCCCAAATTATGACACGCTTTATTTTTTCATTTTTTGTTTTATTGACAAAACAAAAAATATATATGTCCAATATCTCTGATTTTATCTAACTTACTGATTAATTAGAATAGGTATGGTTTAGGTTTGAATGTGGAGGGATATAAGGGGAGAGAAAGACCGAGGAAAAGATGGATGGATTGTGTGAAAGAGGACATGGCTAAGAAAGGTGTATGTATGTACAGAAATGCCGGCTGATAGAGCAGAATGGAGGAAACTCACCGAGTGTGCCGACCCCACCTAGCGTGGGATAAGGACCGGAAGAAGAAGAATAATTAATTAGAATAACATTATTTTTACCCCGGAATTAACCACCATAGGATTGATCACCTCGTAAGTCTATATGTGCTGATAATGACCACCAGCTGAAAACTTTTGATTATTATTAAGAGCTTGCATGATCGCACTGCAGAACAAAGGCCTCCCCTTTCCACATTCCATTCTTCTCTATTGTCGGCGGAAAAAAAGATATAAGATTCATTACAAGCCAAATAGGCTAGGTATGCCTATTTGGCTTGTAATGAATCTTATATCTTTTTTTTTGCTTCTGGAATTAATAAAATAACTTAAAGACACAAGTCATCAAGGAAAAATATATTGTAATAGAGGAGAGAGGTATAGGTAACCCGTGTACCTCCAGAATGGGATTGAGATATTCGAACTAAGTATGACAGATGACCAATGATAATCAAATATTACAGATGACGTAATTCTCAATCCATAAGTACGCATATGCACGTTTTACTTTCAAAACTCTCTAGATACTCGAAAGTGCGCTGTAGTCGTTTCGCTTCAAAGGACATGTCAAGTTAAAGGCGCAGCGGCATTTCTTGTGGCAAGTTGCAAGTTTTTACGGCCATCGTGAAAAGTTCGCTCGTAAGTTTGAGGCGGTGATTAAAAATTTCCTGACTTGCAAATCCTTACGCTGGTTGATTAATTTGCAAGGTTTTAGTAAATTAGTTCAGTCGAGGCGTTGAAACAGACGTATTTTGTGGGATTTGTGTTGTTTGACGACCGGTTTGAGGAATGATAGGATGATTCTTCAGCTTGAAGATGAAGAGAAAAGCAGCCATTGAACATTTTTAAACCAGCTTAAGATTATTTATGCATATTGTAGGCAAACAGCGGTCTTTACTTTCAGTGCCCTAAATATACATAAGCATCTGTCCGTGTCCGGTTCTAAGAGTAGAGGGCGCTACTTCCGGGTTGGACAGCTGAGGCTGGGCGGTGGATGTGTTAAATGGCTAGAAGTCATCAGAAAATACCAATCATTCTAAGCCTTATTAAAGACAGAATAAGTACCTACAAAAATCCCTGAAATCAATCGCTATTCGACAACAATCACCGCAAAGCCCACGCAGGCCCATTGTTATTGAAGTCACATTTTTCATTAAATTTTGTCGAGCGATTTCTCCGACCTGCCTCATTGTGCCAACTTGCAAATTCAATTAATCCGGGTCGGGTTCAATAAGGTCGGACGTGGACTCATCAAACTTGATATCCGACCTTAATTTAGCCGGACAGCAACTTCATAAGCCGGGCATTCGGCCTTATGGTCACATGAAAACATTATCACCTTCATGGCCTAAGACGCAGGTGCCAGTCTCCAGCACATGTAGCTGCGGCGCGCCCCTACGGGTCGCACCGCTGAGGCTGGGCAGTGAATGCGTTATACACTAAACATAAAAAGCCGATATTTTCCTAGTCTGATTGCCGTAGTCTGCCCCTTAGTCTGATATTTTTTTATCTCATATATACAGATAATCCTGACGGGTTTAGAGAATGTTAAAATTTTAAGATTAGATTAAGTTTTTTATAAATAAACAAATACAAATACAAATCTAAATAGATAAAAAAATATCAGACATTGAGCCAAATTTCTACAAATGTAGAGTGTGACTACTTTACTTTCAGATATTCTCTCCTATTATTAAGCGCAAAATAACCGCTCTTAATTACAAAACCACGAACAGAAACTAGTTTATTAAAATCATGAATCATCGCGCATCGTTGACAATTCGTTTTTTTCTGACAATATTACGTGTCCTCGTCCAAGAGAAGTCATGTCACAGACATTGATTTATTTACTGTGTTTATTTGACATGTAACCCTATCTGCTACTTTTATAGAACTTGAACTTATCGCCTATTTATGCATTACCCTGCATTTTGTTGAATCGGTCAAGTCTTAGAAGCGAGATGGTAGGTCTTATTGACAAGCTGACATTTATAAAAGACATATTAAACAGGTGAAAAAGGCAAAGGTAGTAAGTAGCGTAGCCTTAATGACTGCCAAATTATTTACTGATTTATTTAATTCAAATCTATACTATCCGTCATCATAAACTTATACTTCATTTTAAAAACGGTTAATAAAATAAATCCGGCTTTTTTATATTTCTAACTGGTTTCCTACATCCCTACATTCACCCACCCCATTGATCCTCGTAATGCAAAAGTTCTTGCCCTCAAATGTGTTTTTCTTGTCGCGATCAAGTTTGATATTTCACCTATTTTACATTCTAGGCTCAAGTGCCTAAGAGGAAAGTTGCAGGCCACAAAGGTAAGGGTTCAATGCTTTTACTAGGAATGTGGTGAAGGAAATATTGCAAAGAACGTTTGTGGATCAGCCAGGCCCATAGAACTTTGAAACAGACGACTTAGCTGGGGATTTATATACTCGTAGGTAGCTAGTTATTTACAATACAATACAATACAATACATCAATATAATTCTTTATTTAAAACGGCAAGTGAGATAATTAAAACCAGAAAGATATTATAGTATTCTTATATAAAAATGTTTACTAATATTATAAAGAGAAGCTATTTAATTATTTGTTTGTTTGTATTTCAAAGGTTATACATAGGTTCGCCTTTGAACGGATAACTCAAGATACATGGAAACCTTGGAGAAAACGATTGGAGAAGAATGCGAATTTACGAGGCCACCAGGTGGGAAAATATCCGGCAGTGGGCTATCCGTCGGGGGCGGGCAAAATTCTACTACCACCACACTGCGATTTCCAACCCGCACGCCCAGCATGGGGATTATAGGCAACCCCCATGAGATAGAGGCAATAAGGCGCTTATCAAAGCCTTATTGCCGGGAAGCCTGCGTCTTAGGCTGATGAGGTTGAGTGGGAAAATACAAAAAGACTTGTGGCACCCGGGGACTGCCGCGGTAAAGCTATTGCATAGCATTTTGTATCAACTTATGCAATTATAATTTTATTTATTTATTTTATTCATGCAGTATTGCTTTTTCTTTGATATTAATTCAAGTTACACTTTTTGAGCGTGGTGACCCTATACACCTATATACTTTCTCATAAACAGCTGCTTATGTATTCGTCCGATTTCGGAGCAGCTCGTCTCGATTCGTGCGAGTTTCGTAGAGTCGTACAATACGTCTAATCGCACACACACAACGCCGTGTCAAAGACTGCCGAACTGAAACGACGTTAGACGATGCACGGCCTTCAAGCCACACCTCCTTGCCCGGCGGAGTGGGGAGCGTGAGGTTTTTTCGTTACGGAATTTCTGGATTCGGACCCCGCGCTCAAGGTCCGCGATAGAAGCTATGCAATAGCTTAAAAATGCTTTCATTAGGTTTATTCTGTTGAAGTTCGTCTGCTAGATAGGTAGGCTGGTACCTACTTAGTACTTATTCATTGATTGGTTATAATAGTTTCTGATTCAAAAACAAACAAAATCAATTAGTTTGTGACAATATAATATGTGCGTTATTAAGTATTCTAGCACCCATAACACAAGCTCTGCATACTTTAGGGCTAGATAATGCTTTGTGGATTGTCCTGCAATATTATTTATTTTATTTTATAATATAGGTATGGCCTTTATATTTTCTCCTACCTGGTCCACCTTTTTTGTACGTTACTCCTGAAATCTAATAACTTCTATTTAAATATCGCATCGCCTTAACACCCTACCGTACCTTACCGGATTTGAATTACAAAGCGAACCTTCGCCTTTTGGCCACGTGACGTCACAGTTCCGAGAGAGACTCAAAATATGAGTTTAGCTAAATTACGGTTTGTTCACAATGTGTTTGGGTTCAGTTTTCATCAAAGTGAGAGCAAAGTTTGGGAACTGTAGCAGGACAGAATTGATATAGGTAGAGCTTTAATCGGAGGTCTAAATCATCAATTTATAAACTAGGCTGCTTTAAAAATAAAATTATGTATAAATAAACAATGCTGAACAAGTGGGTATTGGTACTTGATACTCATCATCATCAGCCTGTATACGTCCACTGCTGAACATAGGCCTCCCCCAAACGACGCCACAAATAGCGGTCCAGAGGGCCTATACAATGTAACAATCGATGCCGAAAGCGATAGTAGAAAAGTTAAAAATGTATGGTTTTGACATATGTCTTGGATATGTCACGTGATCTATTTCGAATTTTTCCCCGCGAATCTCTCAATTGTTTTCGAGTCGCTTCATAGCGAATGCCGGTTGGCTACGCCTTCTGAGCCGCCTCCATCTATCGACTCCCTACGATCGCTACAATGTCGTCGGTCCATCAAGTGAAAGGTCTTCCTACACTCCGTTTCACATTGCATCGCAGTCGCCAATGGAGAACCTTTGCTCCCCAACAGTTATTGGTTCTGCGAGCTATATGGCCTGCCCATTGCCAGTTCAGTGTGCTAAGTCTGAGAGCTTTGGTTTTTCTACGGATTTCCGTATTTTTTTTAAATATATTCTCATATAGTAAAATAGGTACATCTCATTGATATTTTGTTTAAATACCATAAAATATAGAAAACACCCTGAACACCCGGAACGTACAAAAATTTCTCCCGATGTGTGGGGTAGGAACAGAACCGCGAAGGTCAGCCTTCTGCATCACAGGTGGACCTTCATCCGCTGCGCTACAGAGGTTGTCATGAATCAATGCGTTGAATACCTAATCTTTATACTCACCTTCTTTATTGCATTGATATTTTAAGAACAAAGCAAAACTAAAAAAAATCGTCTTTAAAAAATCTCTTTCAGTTCTGTGCCACTATACCAGGACCTGTCTGAAAATCAGCGCCGTTATAGCTTTGACTTGTAGGGGCATAATGCTGAGACAGGGACCTTTTTGGCCCCTTATATAACTTTCATTAAAATTTTCCTGCTCATTTATTTATGTACCTACTACTTTTCTTGTCTCAGTATATGTAATTCTTTTCTTCTTATTTTTTACTGAACTTTAATCTCTACGTATGTGTCGTTATTTAAGGCTTCAAATAAATGTTTTTTCTTTGTTTCAAAAACCGCGTACACGTATAGGCAAAGCAGAGACCATCATCATCTGCGAGAATCGAATCCGTATCCTCGTCAACTAGGTCGGTTTTATTCAACGCATAATACGAGTTTTATATCATTTTTAAATCCCACCAGCAATTACATATCCACCTCTGTATTTAATATCCAACTTACATTGCGCGTGAAATTCAAATAAACATAAACAGCTCACGGGTTTTATTTGCTAGTTAACAAACTAGTTCATCAAAAGTAAATTTTAATAAAGTTTGTGCGAGCTTGCGGTAAAGCCGGCAAGAGCTTATTCAGTTGCCGTGTTGAAGAGAAGCTATTGATGTCAAACCCGAGCTTATTTCTACTGAGCTGGTGTTAGTATTAGCCTATCGTGGTATTAGATTAGTGTAAAACATAGCGAATCTTAATATCACTTATCACTTTTCACACTAGTTTGGATTGATGGATGGATGTTCGTTACCTCTTCACGCGAAAATCACTACGCGCTGAAATGCATACAGGTAATTCTAATCCTGGAATCAAACAAACATAGACCAGACTTTTTATTCCATAAATCAGTTCCCGTGGAATAGAAATCACCTTTAAACGTTTCCATCGAAACAACGCGTGCGAAGCCGCGGGTAGAAACAGTACGTGCGTATTGTGTATTAAAATTGAAGAGGCTTTTGAAAAATACCAGACAAAAGCAAAAATAAATTAATGTGAGTGTGCACTTAAATGATCAAAAACTAAATTATAATCAGATTATTCTTGAAGTTTTCGTTTTATTACCTATTAGTATTATTTATTAATTTTCTATTACTTACCTTTCTGTTTGTATTATTGTTCAAGAAAAGGCTTAAAATATGAGTGGATGTCAATAAAAATTCAGTAATGAACGATTTTTTGCGCTAAACGAAAACTTCCGTAATAATAAGATAAAATAGGTGGGGGCGCCACTCTCACTGGTTTATGTGCCTCGAAAATATACAGAAAGAAGCGGCTGCCCTTAGTCTGGTAGATTCTCTAAGTCGACTTTTACGACATCCACGGGCTAAGTTAGAAGTTTGATTTTGATTCTTACGACGCGACCGCCACGGCTTATAATCGTATGATTTATGTT
The DNA here is from genome assembly GCA_955876795.1 of Eupithecia tripunctaria. Lineage (NCBI taxonomy): Eukaryota > Metazoa > Arthropoda > Insecta > Lepidoptera > Geometridae > Eupithecia > Eupithecia tripunctaria. The sequence continues at coordinate 4,466,873 of OY041604.1, forward strand.
AATATTAGAATATTCATATATATTTGATTATGTCATGATTTATGTAAAAATTTGTGGTTTTTTCAACCGTGGTTGTTATTCAAATTTGATATCGAAATTAATTTCCGTAGCTAAAAAAAGAACAACAACTTTTAAAAATGCCGAGGTATAAAAATCCTACTAATAATCTAAACGCGAAATTTTGTGACGCTTTGCCGTTGTAAAGAAGTTTGTTCTTAAACTACTGAATGAATAAGGCTGAAAGTTTGCACATATCCGAACCAACAAATCTGAACCTGGAAAAAAAATAAAAAAAAAATAAACGTGCCCGTGCACGCTAATGGATAATATTTAGTTTCAACCGGTACTAAGCGAATTTCACATTAGCGCACTACGAGAGTATGGTTACTAAAATGAACTTATACCCTATGAAAACCTGTTTAATCACCATTTGCACCAAATTTTCCACGAAAATGGGTACAGTCAAACAGAAACATAATTAATTTGAAATACCAGTAGCACCAAGCCTTCTGGTAATATAAATCAAAACAGTTAATAAATTAAATCAGTCAGTAAATTTACCAGTTTGTTTCACGATATTGAATTTATCATTATAACTTAATTGGAGCAGCAGAAGACACAGTGTAACTAATAAACCAGTAGAGCAACTTACAGGCTGTAATTTATAATAAGCCTAAGCCTACTTAGCGGCTTTATAATAAGCCGTAATTTTAAAGTCGTACTCAAAGTTTTGTTTTCAAACTTTTTAGTAACGTTGACATACCGTTAAACGTGCTAGGTACTTTCTTTTTTATTTCTTTCGTAAGTGGTTCAAAATTGGAATCAACAACACTTTATTTTAACTTCAAAAAAAGGTTCTCAATTCACTGTATTTTTTATGTTTAGTTTGTTTTCATGATTTTTTTTGTTTCAAAATTTTTCTTAGAATTTTCACCACCTTAACTATTCCCGTAGGTGTCGTAAGAAGGGGACTTATTCACCAGGGGGCGGGCAGCAGCGCCCCCTGCAGGAGAAATTCTACCACTGAACTGTGATCCCAACCCGCATGCCCAGCGTGGGTATTATGGACATTACCCCCCATGAAATACGTCAAAAAGGGGCTCTCTTCAGGGAGCCCCTTTTTGACGTATTTCAATGCCTGCTTCCAGCAGTGGACCAATATAGGCTGTTGAGGTTGAGGATAATGACAGTCAGAATGTAAACAAAATTTCTGCCAAAAGTTCGAATACTATCGACTGAACTTTTACTTTGTTGTACAGTGACCGGTTATGGGAAGTTTAATGTTCCAATTAACTAGGTTCTAAATTAAATGAATATTAAGCTGTGGTTTAATAATATATACGCTTTTTGCCGCTCAGAACGTTTGTTTTCTTTTAAAGCCCATTGTTTATTTGACATCCTGATCCGTAGGCGAGAGAATTCTCTCTCTGCAACAAACATCCATCCATCAGTGCATCTATATGCAAACTTTCGAATCAGTAAACAATGTTGACGAAGCTGTGTGGTGTTGGCTTAGAATTTGCCCCACCCCAACTCTCCCCATGGGTGTCGTAAGAGGCGACTGAAGGATATCCACCGGGGAGCGGGTAGCAGCGCCCCCTGCAGAACAATTTTAACAACAAGCTGCAATCCCCAACTAGCTTGCACACCGTGGGGATTATGGGCATTAACCCCCATTAGATAAACGCCAATAAGGCGCTTATCAGGGGGAGGCTTGCGTCCAGCGGTGGCTATAGACCAATAGAGGCTGTTGTGGTTGAGTTTGACGAAGTGCAAAATCTGTACCAGTGCGTAGTTACGTATTCGAAAGCCGTATACATGACCGTACAATAAGCTACTTTAGCAAACCGGCTATAAATCTTGTGCAGTTCTGGTATTCACTGTGACCGAAGAGTTAAGCCACTGCCTACCCCTTGCTGGCTAACCGGTAACAGATCTACTACATAATACATTCGCTAGAGTCCTCTCATCCCCCGCATTTGCTTCAAAGTCTCTTGTTGGGAAAACCTTAGGCGATGCGGCGCGGCGGTTAGGAACAGTAGCGCAAAGTAAAAATACAATACAAAATATGTTGGTTTGGTACTTTATTTTTGTCATGCAAGAAACAATATGACGATATAATAAATAATAATGAATAACGCAAATAAGTGACGGAAAAGGTTTAAGGTATCCAGAAATAAAATTCAAGTGAAGATTACCTCACCTTGCTTTGGATTAAATGAAATTCAGCTCGATTCCAATTAATTTTTGAAGTCACTTTACGTGTTTTTGAGGTTCTTACTTTATTCATTGTTTTTTATTTGCCTCATTAGAGAAATTAGTAAGTAAAGATAATTAGTACACGTCAAATACAAAACTATAAATTATCATCATATAAGAAAGAAATAACAGTGTGATTAATTTTCTCTTCACTTATTTTTTTGTACCCTAGTGGAAGATGAATAACTTAGGTACCAAATCAAATCAAATCAAATGCATTTATTTTGCGAAACATGGGTTACAGGCATCTGGTGGTTATGGTTTTCAAACGAAGGCATGGAAAAAACAAATAACAAATTTAAAAACACATTACAAGTCGCCTTTCCACTAACAATTTAAAAACCTGCTTTTTTCATGGTTTATTTGCATGTTTATGTTTGCGATGGAAATCTATAGCGTTGTCTATAGCCATGCACGCGAAATACTGGTTTATCTGTACGTTGTTGCTTGAGTGGTTTTTACATTCTCTTCAAAAGGTGGCCCGTAATACCCGTTTTATTTTGGATTGTTTTCCTTTTTTCCGCGATTTGGGTACACTTTACATGTGTTGTGTTGTACCTAATGTTGTTTGAGGAACCTTTTATCATTTTTATCCAGTGAAAGAGGAGTTCTTAGTAAATCCTTTAGAGTTGGTTTGGATCAGTCGAGCAAGTTAGATTCTACACAAAAAATTGAAGTGAATTAGACCTTATTTCTTGTTTGATATAGTATATAGTAAAAATTTGACTTGTCTAAGTACTTATTTTGTAAGTCTAAATTTGACTCTGACTCTGACTCTAAAGTTTATTCCAGTACATTATTTTATAATACACTGCTACCGGTTTATTATTAGATATTTATTAGTTTTAGTTTTCTTTATTAGTAGATAAAATCATAAAACAATTTAAATACTTATACTTGATCGATAAACGAAGCTACCTGAGTACTCGATAGTTAATCTAATTTTATTTCTCTTAAATACCCCGTTTTGCCCTGGTACCCCGTACTAATTTATACTTTGCCTTTTTTACTGCGTAAAACTGACTCACGCCAAATCAGTTTTACAAAGGCACAAACAGATAGGTAGCAACAACATGAAATATCACATTATGTACTTACATTGTATTTTACAAGCATTCATTGGAAATAAGTCGTTGGAATGAAAATAGTGAATGGGGGTAGCAGAAATTGCCGACGCCATTTCGAAATGATTCGTTTTGAAATAGTGAAGGTACAATGCAATAAATCGAGAACATTCTTAACAGCTGAGTGCGTTAGCAAAATGACCTGTTACCTTTGTACAGCGAAGGGTATTTGAAGCTTATTTTATTTAATGTTTTTCCAGCCATGAACCAAGCATAAGACGAATATAGTTAAAATCAGAGAGGTGGAATAATTAATCATAATAATATGATAAACGGTGGTGCGTTTACTCTAATTAAGGTGTAATAATAATGTTTTTCTAACAAATAAATCGGAGGAATCGGACAAATGAATCTGGATTCCCTACCAATAAATGAGCTTGAAATTAAATATTAAAATAATTTTCTCTCAATAATTTGCACACACATATAATACCTGCTTCGATGAATATACAAACTATGCCTAAATTCATTTAATTCAGTTAGCTAAGCTTTCAGTCTGCTTAATATATAATTCTTTTTATCGCGATAAACTGACAGTTGGCGGCATTCAAATTAAATGCTATTAAAATAAGCGTAGACAGAACATGATTTTCATTTTAATACCAATAGGATGACGTTGATACTGAATGCTACTATAGAAATATGGTTAAAAAAAACAGGAAAAATTAAGTGAAACTTCAATATTTTTGTGTCCAAATACCAATAAAGTTATGATTTACTCTACATGAACGGGTAGGTAGTTTTGAAAATAGCAACTCAGACTGAACATTACGTTCATTTTAGTCGAAATTAATATAAAATGAGAATTCAATATACAAAAAAAACAATAACATAATATAAATCAATTAGAACTAGTATTTAATACTAGTATTTCAATAAATTGAAACAATTGAGCTAACTCAACTGATCCATAAGGAATCAAAAGACTATTCTTTTGATTCCTTATATAGGATAGCATTGAAAAATCACTGCGCATAAAAGCAGCGACGTCATCCCTGTGTTCTAGATTTACAACAACACCTAAATAAATTCAAGTTGCGCTTCTATTTATTTATTTTTATGTTACATAAGCAATTGTAGCATAGCAATGGAAGCAGTCACGTGCCTCTTTCTTTCTTAGATGATTGCTTATGGCGAGCAACGAGGCGATTGTACGAGGTTTTCCCCCTGATGTTTATCAAAAACAAAGGTATCGGAAAAACGGAATTGTATTTGAACACGCGCTCTGGACGAGAAAAAACCTTTTTCGTGTGTTTTTTTAGAATATATTTAAGGGAAAGATAAAGATAAAGATCTTTTAAGAGAATTCGCGGCAATTTACTAATCTTCGGCTGAGATTATTTTATTAATATGTAACGGTCCACAATACGGTCTTGGTCTTCGGTAATGAAATATTTAAATATTTTAAATTTCAATTGGAAAAAAAATACGAAACCCAATACCGCACCGACTAGGACACAACAGTAGGTGACTGCACTTAATTGTATTTTAAAATCTTTGTTCATAATTGCGCTAATAAAAACAAAGAATTCAAAATTCTGGAAAAATTCACATTAATCACACTCAAAATTGAATCACTTTGAACTTGCAAGTTTCTTTGCAGAATTCAATTAGAACCCAGACCTTTCTAATCAATGTTTTGCTGTTTGCTCGCTTTTGAATGTCGTCGGCGGTGGAAACAAATCGATGGATTAGGATCTAAATGGCTTCCAACCGTGGTTTACAAATGCAATGTTGAAACTTTGGAATCTAATCTACTGTTTATGACTGACTAACTACTGCGCTTAGCATTCCTCAAAAGTAGCCTGTAGTTTTTTCCGGCAATATATCTAGGCAAAATTACAGTCTGATCCGTTCAGTAATTGTGGCCAGTACATTCAACAACGTTCGCCCTATAACGGTTGTATTAATTTTCGACTTAATAAAGGTTAATCAAGATTTGTCAAATTTACAGAAGAATGAAATTATATAAAAGCTTTATTCATTTTGTGTACGTTTATCTAATCACTATCTACCTATGCATAAGTGAACTGTGTTTTTAAAACATTTTGAACGAAACTTTTTTACCCTAAAATATTTTTTCAATAAATTCCATTTACATTCCACGAGTCTTTAGATTCGGATGAGATGACGATCCCTCCTCAAAAGTGTAGTAAACATTTTGTCCGCGGATGAGTTTCAGATTCGGACAAGATGGATCAAGAGACCCTAACCCAAACATCGTTATTTTTTTAATAATATAAAAATAAAAAATAAATAAAAAAAGAAACATTACAATCGGATCACTCAAACAAAAGTTCCGAGGTAGCAAACTTAAAAAATAAAAAAATATTGTCAAATTGAGAACCCCCTTCTTTATTGAAGTCGGTTAAAAAAGCATAACACTTTTATGGCTGATAAAAGAGCTCATAAAACATTCCTACTGTAAGTAAATCAGTTTCAGCTTCGGTTTTTGAGCACGTCAAGTCACCGTCTGTACCATAAATTGGTTCAAATCTTCATGTTCTTATTTAGAAAGCTTTCAACACCTTTCAATTTCCTAAATTATGTTCTTTCAGCTCGTGTCTCGTCAATATACCCAATAATTTATCTTTGACACAGAGGAGCGTATTTTACGCTTATCAATTTCACAGCCTCTCTAGGTAAAATACGAATATGGGTGAAAAGTTGATTATTTTTATATGAAAGAGATTCACCTTTAGTCACATCTTACGAATACCAGAGGATGTATTGTGTTAGATATTTATATGTCGAACAATAATAATGTGCGAATTTAACACATCTCATGTAGCAGCCTGAAGTTAAACGGTTTATTGTTTGTAGGTTATGTTGTTTGTAGGTAGGGTGTGAATGATAAAGTAGGTTAAGTATTGTTTTTTTCGAATGTTGCCGTCTATTCTGTTCTTACATATCCAGTCCATCCCAAGGTAGAATGGAAGAGAAAGCCTTTGTGTTTCGTCTACTCTAGATGGTTCAAAGTCAAAGTGAAAGTCAAATCGTTTATTTCTTTAGACTTACAAAATAAGTACTTAGACAAGTCAAATTTTTACTATATAAACAGCTTGATAAATAGTTATTACTATCAACAAGAAATAAGGTGCAATTGACTTTAATTCACTTCAATTTTTTGTCCTGTTCCTGTTTTCCCCTCTGCGATCACCTCAAAGGATAAAAACTGGACTTTTAAAAAAGGAATTCCAACTTCCCCCTGAAGATTCTTCTGAAGGGGGAAAACTGGCTTAAAAATAAATAATTGATTTTGTTAAAAAAACTATAAGCCGACTTCAATTATATGGATCCCATTGTCAGAACTGGGTGGAATTAAAATGGAACCACACGGAAAGCTTCCCAATAAAAAAAGAATCATGAAAATTGGACTAGCCAGTCAAAAGTACTGAGGTAAAAAACATAAAAAAATACAGTCCAATTGAGTCCTCCTTTTTCTAAAGACCGTTAAAAACAGTGTCGAGTTATCGACTATCACACTAGATTATTTCATCCAAACGGAGTTTCCCAGTCAAAAGGTGAATATTCATCATGTCTTAAACGTCAGTAAAAAGTAAAACATTGCTGGCGGCTCCAACGAACTGGCAAAGTCAATACACTCAGCACGAGTGCGGCTGTAACGAGCCGTCATGCCGAGACTACGGCAAATATTATACCAAGAACGGCAATCGAAAATGGCAGATTGAAGTGATGTCGCAAGGTTCATGTTATGTTGAGCAATGATGCGGCTCAGGACCAAGGAATATAAATACTCCAAGGAGCTCAGTACGTTTATTAAACAACAATCATACTGAAAGCACATAATGTATTTTTTATTTTATCTATAAACTGTGTGGTGCTAGCTTATAATTTTCACCATCCCATATCTTCCTGTGGGTGTCGTAAGAGGCGACTAAGGGATATCCACCGGGGTCGGGCAGCAGCCTCCCCTGCAGAACAATTCTACCACTAAACTGCGATCCCCAACCATGCCCAGCGTGGGGATTATGGGCATTAACCCTCTATTTGATAAACGCCAACAAGGCGCTTATCAGGGAGAGGCCTGCGTCCAGCAGTTGAGTGGGCTTAATGCCGAGGCATTTTCTATCTGCCAAACAGAAACATGTATTTACAGGGGGTTAGCGTGATAATTTTTGTTTTACAGATAAGTACCTATATGTATGTAGATGAATATAATTATATAAACCTACATTGCCTACCTTTTTATATATAAATACATACTCTAATACCTACTAAAGCAAAAGTAATAATAGTATTAGTTACAAATAAAAAACATTCTATACAAGCGAAAACGTAGGCCTAGGTTATAGCTTTGTACTAAGCTGTGTACGCCGCAGCAAGCAATTATTATAATTTTTATGTACTTGTATATCAGTAAATTCAGTCTGTAAGTTAATATGAAAGAACAGGGTAGCAAAGGGTACTGATAAGAGTAACACAAAATATAGGTGCTGCAAACGTGTTATTGAATGGAGGCCGCCGAGTCGGCAGACGTAGTGTAGGATGCATTCCTGCAGAGTAGGAATGATGCCCTGCTAAAAACTACAGGCTGCCTGAAGCTAAAAACAGGGCGCTTTGGCATTAGAGGAGGCCTTTGTCCTACTCAGCTGTGGGCAAAATGCGGATGATCGTGATACCTTAACTTACTTACCTTAGTTTGTATGTTTTTTGACTGAACTAAAAAACAAGAAAACAAAACATGTAAATATTATTGTAATTATCATTAATTTTTCGGTGATAATTAGTCGGGTATTTATCGCGTACCTTTTGTTATTATTTCTCCTAACTTTTTATCGTTTAATAATCATTAAATATAGTTATAACAAATCGCGAATATTTAAACTTACATAAGGTACATTGGAATGGAACATAGCAAATGTTCATAGTGATATGAATACTCAAACGCAACTCAGATTTAAGCACGACAAGAGTAGTCAAAGCGGTTTAACTGGAATAAGTCAAATTTTCGACAAATTTTCATTGAAAACTGTCAATAAAAATGTGCCTCGGAAAACATGTTAAAATTTTAAGCTGTTGGTTCTGCACCTAACCTCTCCCCGTCTCTCTGCTACTATAATATGTCCTGCGCACGTGGCTAGTCTTCGTTGAAACTGGTCGCCGTGGCCGAAATTCGGCTAGCAGGGCATTATTATTATCATTATTCAGCGGTCAGTGTTAACGCACTCACTGCCAAGTTTCAGCATCGGGACAGGGGTGACAACGCACCCTTATGCAGCTGATCGTCAAGAACACCATGTGTTAGCTGATAAGTTCAAAAGTCTTTCACAAACTGCTATGAAATCTAAAAACACACGGTGGAAATTGTTGCGGTTTTTTGAAAACTGCGCTGATTTCTGCAAACTACACAAAACCGCAGCAAATCGTTTCAACAGCCGCCTGGTTTAGCTATTGGGGTTATTTTTTAAAAACTCAACCGGATTGGGTACTCAATGGAGAGAGGTTACAGTGTATACTTAAGCTAGGCCTTGTAGATAGTAAGTCGTAGTTCTTGTAGAGTGCAAGGTGGCTCAAATATTTAGGTCATTTAAGCTTGTGATGCAATTTTTAGAGGAATAAGTTTAACTTTATAATGGGTTATCTACCCCCACGGGGGCGGTAATCTATAATAGTTACCGTCTGCCACCGTGGCAGTAGACGCAGTGGCAGACAGTAGTAATGTATTACTGTGTGCCCCCATTTCGTACGGTAGTCATAGATGTTACCGTCTGCCACTACGTGGGGTCCGTTTGTGGGAACAGACAGTAGTAAAAGGTTAATCAAACGCATGACGACCTTATTGTCGCTGTAGCCGAAGGACCGCTTCGGTCGGAGAAGGTTGCCAGTCGATTTTCGACACGAGACAAATGTTATCATCATCATCTTGCATGGAAGTGTATTTTGCATTGTCCCCTTGCATAACTAGGCCCTTACCATCGCCCCTTCCTAAAGTACTGAACCAGGATTCGGTTATGGACAGCTTCGAATCAGATTTATTGTGAATGGTTCCCTATTCATAGCGTCTTGTGTTCGTGGACGGGGTTGATGCCTCAATACGACTCTTCAACCCCGTCTTCGTCATCTGTCTACAGCCTATGTTGGTCCACGGCTTGACGCACACCTCCACCTGATGAACGCCTTATTGGCCTTTGTAATATAGAGGCTAATGCAAATAATCCCTACACTGGGTATGCGGGATGGGGATGGCAGTTTGGTGGTAAAATTGTTCTGCAGGAGGCGCTGTTACCTGCCCCCCGGTGGATATCCCTTAGTCGCCTTATACGACACCCGCGGGAAGAGTTAGGGTGGTGCAAATTCTAGGCCGACACTATACGGCGATGTCCACTTTACTAGGCCCAAACCATCCTCAGTCTTTGAGGTATTGGAGGACCTTTCGTGATTGACCGCATCGTTTCAACTTCTTGGTTTTGTGGATCTTAATCACTTCAATCCCATCTTTTGTCTGTCAATTGACATATTTTTAATGTACGATTTCATTGTCTACAGAACTGCCACCAGAGAAGCCTACGATAAAAGCAGAGAAGGGCTGGTACGCGTCTGGAGACTCGCTAAGGGCGCAGTGCTCGTCACCGCCTGCAGACCCACCTGCCAACCTTACTTGGCTGCTCAATGGCAGAGATGTGAGTACATTTAAACCTTACCAGACGGAACAAGAAATCCCGTTTCGTTTAGATTTAAATTTAAGCCATGTACTGGAGAATCGAGTAATTGCTAAGCCAAAATATCGTCGAGATGTCTCTGTTTCTATTTCCTCCGAAATTCAAGATAATGTTCTAGATACGTGTATATCATAAGTAAAACGGTAGTAAAAGTTATCGTAGAATTCAAATAGTAACATCATGCAGTTCAGACGGTGTGAAATTGACTGCAATGCATATTTCTTCTTATATTTACATAAAGGTACCTTATCGTCGGGATGTCTCTGTTTTCTATTTCCTCAAAATTTCGAGATATTATTCTAGATACGTGTATATCACAAGTAAAACGGTAGTAAAAGTTATCGTAGAATTCAAATAGCATGCATTACTTCTTCTTATATTTTCATAAGGTACCTATGCAGGTGTTGATCAACTTACATAAGAAAAATTACAGGCGCAATTACGCACCTGTCATTTTACTAAGTTAATATCACAAAAGATATATCTTTCTGACCATATCGCCTTCGTCAGTTTAAAATATAACTAAAGATCAGTATCCGTTAATCCAAAGAAAATCCGCAAGACGATCCTGTGGGTTCATTTATCAAACGTCGACAATGTGACGGCTCGCTGATGGCGACACGACGCAAGACAAATTGATATTGCTTAATATTGCTGCTGCGGTTTTTAATTGCTGGGGTAGGTATAGTATTTATTTTGGTACTGAGTAATTTAGGAGATAAAGACTAGAGGAATAAATAGAGTATGAACCAGTTTTTGCGCACACACTTCCCCACTATGATATGTCGTGTAGTCTCCATTTAGACTGACCTCAATAGTCGAAATTCTGTTAGTAGGACATCCTCCCTTACCTCAACAGAATATACTGGTGCACAGCTGGAGGAGTCAGAGTCAGAGTCAAATCGTTTATTTCTTTAGACTTACATAATAAGCACTTGGTCATGTAAAATGTTTACTATATAAACAGCTTTATTAATAGTTATTAAGAGATAAGGTTCATTATCATCATCATCATCATCAGCCTATAGTAGTCCACTGCTGGACATAGGCCTCCCCTACTGAGCGCCATAGCACCCTGTCTTCAGCTTGACGCATCCAGCATCTGCCTGCACTCTTTCGCAGATCGTTATCCCACCTGGCCGGAGGGCGCCCTACACTACGTTTGCCGAGTCGTGGTCTCTACTCAAGAACTCGTTTACCCCATTGGTTGTCAGTTCTTCGCAAAATATGGCCGGCTATGTCGATAACTTTGGTTCTCTGTCGGATGTATTCGTTACGAATTCTATCCTTCAGAGAGACTCCGAGCATAGCTCTTTCCATAGCTCTCTGAGCGACTTTAAACTGGTGGACCAACCCTATCGTGAGTGTCCACGTCTCAGCTCCGAAGGTCATGACGGGTAGGACGCACTGATTGAAAACTTTTGTTTTCAAGCATTGCGGAATGGATGACGAGAAGACCCGACTCGAGATAAGGTAGAATAGACTCAAATTCACTTAAATTATTTGTCCAATAGGGGAAGAAGTGAAAAAGAGACCACTAGCAAGTTTTTCGCTTATCAACTAATATAATCTTTGCAAATCAAAGTCTAAATATAATGCGTGCGACTTAAGAATATAATAGTTGTCCTATTTGTAAATGTTAGTAAATCTAATCTAATTAAATCTAAAATCTAACACAACTAATTTATGTTCTTACATACGGCGGTCGGTGTGGAACTGTGCGACATCCGGTCAAGCATTAACATCATTAATGTAATCATCTATGGAGTAATTAGGCTTTCTTGATAAGATTTCGTTTAATGTACAGTTTAAATTTACGAATAGGGAAGTCAGTTGCTTCAAATAGAAGCTTTTTATAGAATCGTACGCGGAGGTAATTCCCATAATTCTCACGCCAGCGAGCCGCATTCCCAGCCCTGGGTTGGAAATCGCAGTTCGGTGGTAGAATTGTTCTGCAGGGGGCGCTGCTGCCCGCCTCCAGTAGATATCCCTTAGTCACCTATAATGACATCCATGGGAAGAGATTGGATGGTGCAAATTTTAAGGCGGCACCACACGGCACTGTAAGGTAGTAGGACATTATTAAGTACTAAACATTGTTTTAAAATGTAGCACTTTCTTGTATGTCCGTTTTAATCGTCAATCTCATTCAATCGTCCTTCAATATTAAAGCAACTCGGCTTCGTCAATATTGCGGCTAAACTGGCTCTCTATAAAATACCTACATTATAGTCTTTTGTTGAGGGCCTTCTAATATTATCTTATATCCAATATCACATTCTGAAACCAAACAAGGCTCCGATTACAGGACAGTTCGAGATACCAAGAACGATACAGATACAAACTAAACTCAAGATCTGAAATACTCAAACGCTCAGATGTAAGCACGTCTCAAGTGCCGAATTTCTGAAATATTTTCATTGAAAAATGTCAAAAACTGTTTTTAAATCTGAGTTGTGTTTGAGTATTCGGGGATTAAGCTAGTAGAGTTTGTATTGATCGGTATAATTCGAACGATTCTATCGTTTGAATTATACCGAAATCGGTATCGGTACAGTATCTCGAAGTTGAATCCTGTATGGATTCAACCGTTGCCCATTCATGTTTGAACGTTCAATTGAATCCCGCAAAATGCCGAGAGTAGTGTTAAAGTGTTAAAGGGATTGCACTAGAATATTGATGAAATAACTTTGCTCAGATGTTCGACGAGTACGTGGAGATAAGGATATAGATAAAATTTATTTATTTTACCCGACGACAAAAAGAAATGGTGCATACAATCACACTAATATTATAAATGCGAAAGTTTGTATGGATCGATGGATGGATGAATGTTTGTTACCTCTTCACGCCAAAACTAGGTAAGTACTAAACGGATCTGGTTGAAATTTTGCACATAGGTAATTCTAATCCCGCAATCAAACATAGGCATACATAATATACTTTTTATCACATCAACATACTTTTTATCCCATAAATCAGTTCCCGTAGAATAAAAATCACCTTTATACGTTTCCATAGGAACAACGCGTGCGAAGCCGCGGGTCGCAGCTAGTCTAATAATAAATATAAATAAAAAAATAATACAGTAAAAAGAATATGCAGCATGCGTCTTGGGTACACTTCCTACTGGTATTGATACGGATCAATTGATCAACCTGTAGATTATTTGCAACAGTCTGTACATAGCTGAATTATTCTGATTGCAAAAATACTACTTTTAATCTGATAAATTTTTATTTAACTCCTGAAATAAAATAGTACAATGTTAATATAATTTCAAAGGTTCTTATAATGAAATAAAGTTTTCGTTAGCTGTTTCGTACACAAACTGCAAGTGTTACAAGTTTTGATTGGATTGGATATAATATTAGCCCACGCTTCCAGTTCCGGGCAGGCGATGTTTGCGCAATAAACTTTAGTTTTGGCTTGTTTGTTGGTTGGCCCTTGGTTTTTACTTGAATTACATGGAATAAAGCTATGCGCATATTAATACAACAACGCTGCTGTATAGCACCAAAATGTGCATTATAATCATTGATTTATTAAAAACGAAGATGAGGCACTGGTTGCTCGAAAGTGGCAACCTCAAATTGTGTAAAATTGTGTTCTCCCACATCAGTCACCGTTTGACCGGCGGCACGGGTGGTCGTGATTCGCGTGAAATATTGTTGTCTCGATCTCATTTCGGTCTTAGATACGTCTTTCCGCCTATGTGGTTCTTTGGACTGGACTGGAAATATAACTGTGAGCGTATGTGTTTGCGTGTAGTTGTAACACATGCCAATTTTTGAGTAAGCGCTGGGAGAACGTAACCTATCTTCCCTTTTTAAATCAATGATTATAATATGATCTTAGACTTGTCCTATGGTCCTACATATAACATGTTTGTTAATTTATGTACATTTGCAAAATGATTTTCCACAACCTTTTAATTCTATAAGTAACCGACTTAAAAACTTTGACTGGGTGATCCGATTTTGTTGATTCGTTTTGTGTTTGAAAGATGGTGCTTTCCTTGTGGTTCCATTCAAGTTTGTGCCCAACTGAGATGTCCACTGCTGGACATTGGCCTCACCATAAGGTCAACACGATGATAACCCCATCCACTGCCCAACCTATGTCGTTAACAATGAAAGTATCAAAGCTCGTATTTTGCATAGTTCTGCAGCATCCTCAACTTCAACCTCAATAGCCAGTATTGGTCCACTGCTGGACGTAGGCCTCCTTGCAAGCGCCTTATTGGCGTATCTTTTGGAGGGTAATACCCATAATCCCAACGCTGGGCATCCGGTTTGGGGATCGCAGTTTGGTGGTCTAATTGTTCGGAGGCGCTGCCTGCCCACCCCTGGTAGATATCCCTAAGTCGCTTCTTACAACACCACGTGAAGAGTTGGGGTGGTACAAATTCTGAAGCATATGAGAAAACTAAATAATTGTTCCTCTCGTTTTCTTTCGCACTTATGAGGGCTTGTAAGTTTCATGCCAAAGCAACACAAATGGTTAGCCAAATCTAACAAAACCCTAAATATGTCCTTCACGTCCATCAAAGCTGTTACTGCAAGTCCAAGCTTTGTAACCATACAAAAGTCGATAAACTACTCGTAATATATTTATAGGCGTAGGTATGTATTGTATTTTTGTTGGTATGTATAAAGTATTTATTTTTAAGTATTACCATAATTATTACATGCACACAGACCCCATGTATATTCGATGTCTCTGTCTATACCAGGTTGTCTGGTAGAGATCGCTCTTGAGCGATAAGACCGCCAATTGTCATTTAGTTTTAATTATTTTATTTTTAAATTGTTTCTTAGTTTAAAGTGTGCAATAAAGTATTTTCTATCTATCTTTTTCTAAACAAACAGCGCAAACACTCGCAAAAACAGCTGCAAAAGACAACCACGGGGAGATACGGGGTGTAAAAACCATTATATTTTATCAAGTTCTATATTAACCAATCCTGTCCACCCAAAGGTAGTGGTCGAGATCACTTTCAATAAGGTTTGCAATTAGGCCAGCGATTGTGCCATATTAGATTTAATAAAGTTATTGTCTGTTAGTTGTTTTATAAGTTTTTGATGGTACAATAAAGATATTACCTATCTCTCTATCTTTTGGTAATGTTAGAAAGGTTGATAATTTTTAGCGGAGTAGTGAATAAGAATATGAATAAAATAAAACAGCCTATATTGTTCCACTGCTGGACGCAGGACTCCCCCTTACGCTTTATTGGTTTTTATCTCACGGAAGGTAATTCCCATAATTCCAGACTGGCATGCAGTTTTGGGATAGCATTTCGGTGATATCATTATTCCGCAGAAGGCGCTGCTGCCTGCCTCAGTGGATATCCCTTAGTCGCCTCTAAAGACACCGGAGCCCGGTGGTGCAAACTCTAACGGACTGAATGACAATGAAAAATGCATTAATTAAGGCGCATACCCGAGCCAATATGACAGCGATACCTATTTTATCATATTTTTACGTTTATCATAGGAATTTTTAAAAATCCTACGTTCAGTTTGTGGTATCTATTATAAGTTATTTGTTAATGCCTCTGTAATAGTTTCATTTTGTAAAGCTTAGGAAGAGATACGAAGTTGCGCTTTTTGGCCACCAAACTCTATTTTTGTATCTCCTCCTAAACTTTATGAGATAAAATTATAAAAGAGGTATTAAAAATAGCTTTTAATAGATATATTAAAAGCTATTTTTAATACCTCTTTTATAATTTTATCTCATAAAGTTTAGGAGGAGATACAAAAATAGAGTTTGGTGGCCAAAAAGCGCAACTTCGTATCTCTTCCTAAGCTTTACAAAATGAAACTATTACAGAGGCATTAACAAATAACTTATAATAGATACCACAAACTGAACGTAGGATTTTTAAAACTTGCTGCGTTTAACTAGCAAGTAGGTGTCCTAGACACGATCCTAGACGTAACACATTGGAGAACACTGTAATGTTAGGTCTGGTTTTTAATAAACGAATTGAATTGAATTGAATTAACGTAATAATAAGATAAAATAGTTGGGGGCGCCACTTTCGCTGGTGTATGGGCCTTAATAACGATCACTTTCAGCCTGTTGATTATTCATCAACATTTATAAATTTTAATCTTCTCTCGAAGGGCAAGTAGCGTTTGAGTTGTCCTTTATTTAAAATCACATGTTTCGTAGAATCCACTCGCCCGTGATTTGGCAAAATAGTGTGCAGGTAAAAAAGGACCGTTGAACGCGTGTGGGCCCCAAAGGTGCCACTTTGATTTCATGTTACTTTCATGCTATTTTCAATATTATTCTGAATAGAAATATGGTTGAGGTTTATTTGTCTAAAACCTAGTGAACAATTGCTCTTTTAGCTTTGAACCATAGCCCAAATGAATGCAATAAGTCTAAAGGCAGGTTGCTGTGATTACATTGTTTAGTTCCTCAGTTAAAAACAGTAAGAATACAACTTATAAAACAACGCATACCAATAGAAAGCTAGAAATATCTGCTTTAATTCAAAAATTAAATTTAGAAGAGAACCTGTCAACTTATGAAAGTATAAATGGTTATTGGTCGAAACTTTTTTATTGTCTGAAGTCGTCAAATCGAATGGCCTACTTACGCCGTAGACAGGGCCTACGCCAGTGTGGAAAGTTCTTTGTCCAGCTAGTAGTTGCCGTGCAACCACTTGAAATATCTACGTTTCCTTCCACTTAGTAGTAATTGACCGGAAAATGGTACAATATTATCCGCCTTATTTTCTGTAAAAGCTTCTCGGATATTTTTTACAAGTGAGGTTAAGTTTTTTCTGAGAAGAAGCGTGAATAACGGAAGTCACAAATATATATAAAAAAACAATACCGATTTGGAAAACGATTGGTTTCAGTGTTTGAGTGGGAAAAGTTAAAAGATTTAAGTGAATAAATCAAATCTAGGTACAAGTGAGTTCTCAGTCTTCTTAGTTTTAAGCACGACTCGACTGTGAAGTACCAGGAGTTCATAACAGGATGGAGATAAATAATCCGCCCTCCCGGGCTTACTTGCAATTCAGCTGGATTGCTAAGTAATCACAGAACTTTGCGTGCAGACCACACGAGAGTGCATTATTGACGTTTGCCTCCGGGTACGAAATTAAATTGATTTTGAGCTTTCAGTGCGATGCAATCATATTTAATGGACTTGTATTTGTGTGTGCTTGGTGTTCCAAACGTGCTTTTGAGCTTTTTGGATAAGTGGTGCATAATTTATTCTTGGCTTAGCTAGAATTTTAGGGCTGTACGCATGTCTTTTCGAGCCCATGTCTAAAAGCGTCTGAACTGAAGCCACACCGCGAATTCACATTTAAACAAATGAATTCTAACAATTCGCCGGACTCGCAGGTCAGAGTTTCCTCATACGATTCAAACATTTACAAATCGATTACATGCTAAAAATCTGAATAACATTCCTTTGAATTTGGAATAAATTATAGAACTAAACTATCCTCAGTTTTTCGATATCGATGGCACTGAATCATCTCTCTATTTCTTGAGGCTTAGAAAATAAGCTCATAGACTTGCCTCTCGTTGCTCCCGAATCCAAAACCTTCCCTCGTTATCGAAACAAACATTGGCAATGCATCATTCCGTATAAAATGCAGATTTCAATACATGTAGGTAAAATATGACTTTGTTTACAACTCGACAAGTGCGCGCTGGAACTGATTACTCGCGGGCGAATTCATGAATAACAATGATTTAATAATGTGAGAGTTTTATCGATGAGATTATTCTGCATTTTACGGGGGCGGTGACTGGCTTTGTTTTATTATATGCTTTAATTATAATAACCTGGGTAGCTTTATATAATACAGATTTAGTATTCTATTTTTTGTGGCTGTTAGAGCTTTATTCGTTGAATGAGGGGAGTAGTAGTAAACAGGTGAGTCGAAAGCCTATTTGCCACCTTAGTGGTACAACAAAGTAGGTACCGCTATACAACGTGTATCATAATATGTGTACCTACTACCCCGAAGAGGGAGGAGGTTTCAGAGCACAATGTTGATCAGTTGTCGGGGGTAGATAATTAAAAATTCCTATTTTCAGTTTCCCATACAATTTTTTAAAATTTTCTGTTGTAGGCAACAGAAAATTTAAAAAAATCGTATGGGAAACTGAAAACAGGAATTTTTAATTACTACCCCCGACAACTGATAGTAAAGTACAGTGTACACTAGTAAAGTGACAACCCTGCGCCTGCCATTGACGAAATTCAAGTATAAAAGATTTCTGAAAAGACTACTCATTTGGTAAAGGTTTTAGGTAAGTTAGTTGTAGTGGTCGCGGCTTAAGAATCCACCCCTGCAACTCAGCCCGCGGATATCATAAAAGTCGACCTAGTTGTTCTTTCCAACAATTACAAACAGATGAAAAAAGACATGAATGATAAATACATAATGTTATGAAACAAACCTTAACAACAAGTTTATTTCGTACGTTATCTGTCACTCCACATCTGTGACCATACTGTCATTGTCACAAGTGCAAGAAACAGCTGACGAAAATCAGCCCTCCATGTTGAAAGTTTGTTGCAGTTTTTTTCAGAGATATCAATCGAAATTCGGAAAGTCATTGAACGAAACTCGTTACTCGGTGGTAAATTCCCCCCGGGGTACACGTTATATAATATTGTATTAAAGGGTTTAACAGTTAACTTTTAGAAATACCATTTTCTGTACCATTTAATTCTTTTGGACGCGTCGCTTTTTAACTAATTCCTAACAAATTGGCCTTCGACTGGCCTTTGTTTACGGGAGGGTGTTGATGTGGAATATAGCTGATGTGGAAAACAATGGAAAAAACATACTCGACAAACAGAATACCTACAGACGAAGTCATCTTGCGAACAGTTTGACACCGCACTAAGCCAGGCTTAGGTACGTTTGATCCACATCGTGACACAAATCAAATTGACCATTCACATGTCAAATTGGATACCAGTCGCATGTCCTGAGATGTCACTCGAGATTGTCGTGTTATTAGCATAATTGAGCTCCAGCGATTATGTAATTAACAGATAATATAGACTGCAGAGTTATCTTGTTACTAAGCATCATTTACCAGAAACATGAATTAGTAATTACTTTACGCTTCATTACATAATCATTACTTTTTATGTAATGTAGTGGCGGTTTGCTGTGGTAGTTACCGCACAACAATTCTATCACCGAACTACTATCCCCAATCCGTATGCCCAGCGTGGGGATAATAGGTATTACCCTTATGAGATACTGCCTATAAGGCGCTTATCAGGGGGAAGCCTGCGTCTAGCAGTGGACCAATAGGCTGCTGAGGTTGAGTGTCTGTAGTAAAGTTGTTTTTAAATTTTATTTTTATTTTTTATTTTACATTAATGCTAGACAATTCAAACAGCATTATCTCCCCACGCTAAGCAGAGCTTGTGTTATGGGTACTAGCTAACTGATATACATAATACAATACACAACTTAAATAGATATTTCTATTATACATAGAAAACTGCCAGAACCGACCTGAACAAATATCTGCAGATCGTACAAACATTTTTCCCGAGGCGAGAATCGAACCCGCAACCTCCTGCGTCGCAGGCGGACCTTTGCCCACTGCGCCACAGAGGTCATCGTATTGAAAGTTTGCTAACTCTTTTAATCACACAATAAAGAAATTACAGTCTTTGGGTACATAGGTGTAGATTGCACATAGCCCTATATGGATTCCAAAATTTTTTTACGCCTCTCCTCAACCTCTATCTCTACAGCATGTATCGGTCCACTGCTGGACGCAGGCCTCCCCCTGATAAAGGCCTAATTGGCGTTTAACTCATGGGGGGTAGTGCCCATAATCCCCACGCTTGGCATGCGGGTTAGCGGTCGCAGTTTGGTGGAAAATTTATTCTGCAAGGGGCGCTGTTTCGCGCCCCCTGGTGGATAACCCTTAGTCGCCTCTTACAACACTCACGGGAAGCATTGGGGTGGTGCAAATTTTAAGCCAGCACCACACAGCTGCGGCTCTAAGCAAATATAACTAAAACTCCCATCTAAAACTAGCAAACATTTTTACGAAGCTCTAGAATCTATTGGTAAAACGTCACAAACCACCCACCTCTCAATAGGCAAAAAACAAAACGTAATTACAGATTCAATAGTGTTACTTGTCTCTCGTGAGACGTACGTGACGCAGCAACACGTCATGTCGTCGACACACGTCACCCGCAGTTTGTGATAAAAGGAGCGGAGTTTTGTCGCGTCCGGGAGCGTGACGGCGAAGTGACGCCGACGTGACGGCCCGGAAAAGGCGCAAGTGGAATAAACCTTTATTTGAAAAATTGGATTCACTTGTTTTCTTTTTGTGGCCGGACTTAGTGACAGGCTTTCTTGTAACAAAGTAGTGCCACAACTTGGCTCTCTTTTATTTTAGTGTAAGTTTCACTCAGGGTTATTGAAAAATGACTCGGTTATTCTGAGGGTTTCTTTTACTCTGTCACATCATATGAAAGTATTGCGCTTTACTGCGACGTGGGTTGCTGTAGTGATTTTACGGGTGTAGAACTGTATTTCTCAATGGGATAAAACGTAAGTACACTGAAAGAGCACTTACCTATACCGTCGCTTTTGAGTCTCAGACCGCAGTCTGTTATGCCACAAAAGTCTTTAAATGCTAGATTATGTACCACTTAGCTTAAAAAGTTTAAAAACAATGACGACCGATGTGGCGTAATGGGCGACCCACCTGCGACGCATGAGGTTGCAAGTTTAATTCACGTCCTGGGACAAATGTTTGTAGTATCTCCATTTTTTGCGGAACTTCTAGGTATTTTCTACGTTATAAAAATGTAGATATATCAATGCAATGTATTCTACCTATTGAAAATATCAGTTATTTTTAATAATCATACCTACATGTAACATTACAGCAATATACTAAGGCATTACAATAAGTACACTACACACCAAAAATCACAAAAAAGTAAAGAAAAAAACCCATAACACAAGCTTTTAACACCAGCTTGGGGCTTGATAATGTGGATTTGTCCAGCATTATTTATTTATTTAATAAATACAGTGTTGTATTGGTAGAGTAAATAAGTCGTTACACGATACGAGAAATCTTTATGCGTTTGTTATTTTTAGTTTCCGCGTCCATTTCTTAAATCCCCAGTTAGTCCGACCCAGCAAACATAATGTCCACAAGTCAACAAATAGTCTGTATCGAAATATATCCTTCGTCACAAAAAATCGAACATGACATCTTACGGAACAAGTTGGACAAAGGTTCCGTGCCTACTTCATTGTTGGTGTACTTTCCTGTTTCCTTGTGTTATTTTGCAGGTTGTTAATAAATAAAGATACCTAAGGCTTTTTTCTTTCAGAAATAACAAGGGATTTGGATTTTAGTTTGTTGCTGCGGTGATTTTTTTGTTGATATTCGCTTTTGTGTGGTAGGTGAGTAAGTAAAAATTGCTGAGGTGACTCTCTATGGCTTGATAAATTTGATGGCGTTTAATAAAACAGACAGAAGGAAGCTGTGGTTCTCTCTTTGTAAGAAACCTAAGTCAGCGTTCACGACATCCATGGACTAAGTTGGAGAGGCCTATTCTTCTACCGCCAAGGCTAATAGAAAAAAGAAGGAAAATTATTTTAACAGTCTCTGTGGTGCAAGCCGCAGGGGCGCGCCGCCGCTACACGGGGACGGAGACTGGCACTTGTGGCTTGGGCCATGAAGGTGTTAGTTTAAAACACTACACACATAAATTAAAATACAAACAAAACTACAATAACACGTACACAGACAAAAATCTGGTGAATAAATCAATTATAAACGAAAAGGTATGAAGGTATAAAGAAACTATAGCCAACGGCATTTCACACGCCGCCTGTGCTAATATTCCTTAAGAAAACTACGAGTATTCCCATTTAGCGCACCAATTCTAAGAACAACATATTCAGAGCACCAATTTTATTCCAATTGAAAGCCACATATTCCAGTTATCCCCTCAAGGAGGATTTTCAAGGAAAATCTTCTTTTTTTGAAATCCAGTTATCCCCCTTACGGCATTTCAGCCTTCTAGTGATGCAGATTTGATACGACGTCTCGTCCCGCACTGATTGTAGGGCCGGCAGAGGGGCGGCTCACGAGTAACGTTGTATTGATTACGTAAAAAAATCGTTAAAAATAATTAGATAATTTATTTGAAAAAGTGGGCGGAAGAGAGTCTTCGTAACTTTTTATTCTACATGGTGATAACTTTAAATAAATCTTGTGATTGATAGTTTAGGAGAAAAAGAGTTTTAACGGAGAAAATGGATGGTACTTTGCACTATTATTTCAGATACTTAAAATTGGAATTTCTAATTTTCGGCTTAAAGGTAAAATGCCTTGTATAGCATAGATTATCATATATTTTTTCAAACCTTTTTCTATAAGGAAAAAGAAGAAAAACGGTTTTAACTTTACCCAAATTATGCCGATTCACATGTATCTACACCTTAAAAGCTGGAACTTCTGCAATAAGGCATAGATATAAGATAATCATAATCATGCATCCAAACGAAAAGCCGAATAAAATCGTAACGCAAATGAAATAAAACGTAAACAAATGATAATGCAAAAGATCACGAACATAACGAGCTAGGTTGATGACAGGAGGAAAGAATAAAATAGAATTAGCAGCACAAAGGCTCGGACGTTGTGTGAATAAATTTCACATACATGACTTTCGGACGGGGACTGGTGGTTAGGCTAGGCGCAAACGGAAGACCGACCACAGCTACCGGTGGCGAGCGACGAGCTGTTTACACGTTTTTTCATACATTTTGTACGAACTCATTACAGTTCTGCTGAAATTGTGCTGTTTAACATCTTTGTAGCGGACATGTTAATGAAATGTTGTCACGTTTAGCGAAATAATTAATTAAACTAAAAGATTTTAATTTCCAAACGTTTTCTCTGAAACTTGATTTATTAGAATTCCAAGCAGCCACCTAACTTGTACAAACTCATTACAGTACACACAGCAGTGTCGTCCGCAACTCACCAATTGACCGAATCCCGCTCACCCTCACTCAGTAAACCTAGGTGTCCTACGCACGCACGCATAAAAAGTGGAGGCTTCCGTAAAACAGTGGCTGTGCCACCGGTGGTAGCGGTGGCCGAGAGGTTGTGGTTCGTTTGCGCCAAGCCTTAAGGTAAAAGTTCTCCTGTAACCCGATCTACCTAGCTTTTATTTAGTTAAATTTTTGAGGGCATTAATGCCTAGCCAGTAGCGATTATAAATTTTTGAAGAAATAATTGAAAAAAACTAACTTTCAATTCATTAGTTTTGAAGGACCAATTCTAATCTATAGGAAATAACATTCTTTTGAAATCACGTGATCATAATCCATATCTCGAATTAAGAAATACAAACATAAATTTTCGTATATACCTTCACTTTGGAGTTATAAAAGTTGTTTCAGAAGTCTCATTATAACGTTAGTTATTCCAGGTCGAATGTAAAAATAAATAGGTTTTCGTGTTTTTTTTTTTTTTTATCAGAAATAGTCCTTCGTTTGACCGCAATCTCACAATTCTCACATGATGGAAAGCGAAGATGCGGCCGACGATGTATCACGAAGGTCTAGAATAGTTATATAAGGTAACTCGGTTTCAATTGCTCTAATCATGGTTACATCTATTATAAAGTTGTAAAACATAAAATTTGGGCTAAAAAAACAATGGGCCACTGTTTATCCAGTCTTTCTTTATGAAATATAATATAGGTAGACTATGGAATTTTAAAATATATAGATACCACCAGACACCAAGGTTAAACAAAATTAACAACACAGATATTTAATTACAATAGGTAATTTTAATTATCTCTAAAATTTACGAACTTCGGAGCGCGTAGGTAGTATCAATGTCACAAAATATCAAGGGGCCAATTAGCGATGAAACTGACTTTTAAGCTCGTTCTTACACGAGGTGTACCTACGACGTAAAATGGTTTTAAAGAAACGTGCGTTCGCAAGTTCTGGGATTGTTCTTGTTCTGATCTAGGTAGAATAACTGCGCCTTCTGGTCACAGCATTCGGGATTTTGCACATTTTTCTTTTATTTATTTTTATTGACGTGACAACGTCTATTACATCGATGAACATGGGTAGCATGTTAAAAAAGTATCACGTTGTTTATGATGTTGTCATGACGATAAATTAGTCTAATATAATGTCGCTTTGAGAAAACTATTAGTAACAAATTTTTAGGTAGTAAGAATTCTGACCCATAGTTGCGTTTGTTTTTGTTTTTGTACATTTTGTACTCATCCGTACTACCAACTGAAATTGCAAAATTCTTGATCCGAGCCTACCTATCCGACCTATATAAAGTCATAAAATAAATATTCCTTACGGTTTTGTAAATGCCAACGAGATTGATTGTTTTGACAACGACATTTTAGTTGCCTCGTGTAGATTAGGCTTAGTCATTACAAAAGTTGTAGGAAGTTGAGTATGTCGGATGTCTCACATGTTGTATGCATAATGTAGACGTCATTAAAACAGAGCGTTTTGTATGTTGGGTACAATTATACCGGAGATTTGTTTGGAGAGGCCTATGTCACTTTGAAATTTAACCAATTAAATAAATAATGCTGGACAATTTACACCGCATTATCTAGCTTACCTAAGCAGAGCTTGTGTTAAATTGCTAAGGTGGCTGCTTGGGATTCTAATAAATCAAGTTTCAAAGAAAACGTTTGGAAATTAAAATCTTTTTGTTTAAATAATTAATTCGCTAAACGTGATTTATAAACAAATATAAACGTTACATTTCATTAACATGTCTGCTACTAAGACGTTAAACAGCACAATTTCAGCAGAACTGTTGCTGTAGGTATTTAATTTATTTTTGTCTTCATTCGAAATCGTAATCAGCCAATCAGCGTCGATAATGAAACCGCGTCCCACCGCGGCAAACGGTGCGCACGGCCAGTCGGCGCATTTTAGCTGCGTGGGTTTGTTCGTTTGACAACGTTGGTCTACGTTTCTACTGCAACACACACAATGCATAAAAATTAACACGACTATGAACAACTGTAGCGCAGCACTTTTAGACGTCAACTTCCCACAGTAAAGGTACGCACGCGGATACCGCATGCATAGCGTTCACAGCGTTGAGCTGCGTGGGTGCCATATTGTACAGCCACGTATAATGGCAATGACGACATTGATCTCGTATTCTTGCGTAGTGTTCGTGGGTTGCTGTGGATGTTATCACATACATTGTCTTGCAAAGCGATGCTAGACACACGTGCGTGGCATCTCTGTGCGCAGTGGTAGGTCAGCGGTTTTATAAGAATTATACATTGACAAATACATCTGAGTTTACGGTTGGAATAGTACGGGTTTCCTCAACAGCCTGAATTGGTCCACTCCTGGACGCAGGCCTCCACCTTATAAGCGCCTTATTGGCGTTTATCTCATAGAAAGTAATAGCCATAATCCCCACGCTGGACATGCGTGCACGGGTACGGGTTTAATAATGTTGAATCCTTAGAATGAAGCTGAATTTTCTTTTATTCACCAGTAACATTACTGCTTCAGAAAATGTTTCAAGAAATCAGAAATGGGTCGAAATTACCGGTTGGTTTACCGTTAACAACGTATATCGTAAAACATGATCTTAATGGGTACCCAAACTAATGCGTTGTTATCGGTTCTGAGGATAAATGAAAGGTGTAGGAGAAAAATAGGTACTTACAACTCTCGGCGCGAAAATACTCAGAAACGAAAAACTAGACTGTCCGATTTTCGGCGCCGCAACGAATATCTAACATGTCTTTTATTTCTATCAAATAAAATTACCATAATTAAATAGAGACAAATGGAACAACCCTGAATAATAGTCTGCTAACTTAGCACACTGCTAAATCTCGCTCCGTCTTCTTCTATTGACATAAGTCAGACTGAGAAATAACACTACTTAGCAGCTATTTTATGTTAGAAGACCATAATGAATAAGGGGGCAAGTATTTACAAATGAACCAATTGAGATAACTGCACATTGTTGCAAATATTCTCCAGAAGCTCAACAATTTTTTATTTTCCGCATCAAATCCACCCAAAGTTATGCGTGTGAAAAAATTACCCACAATCATTGATTTAAAAAGGGAAGATAGGTTACGTTCTCCCAGCGCTTACTCAAAAAGTGGCATGTATTACAACTACACGCAAACACATACGCTCACAGTTATATTTCCAGTCCTGTGCAATACAAAGAAGAACAAAGACGGAAAGACGTATCTAGGACCGAAGTGAGAGTGAGACAACAATATTTCACGCGAATAACGACCGCCCGTGCCGCCGGTCAGACGGTGACTGATGTGGGAGAACACAATTTTACACAATTTGAGGTTGCCACTTTCGAGCAACCAGTACCTCATCTTCGTTTTTAATAAATCAATGCCCACAATGAAATGTTTTCTAGTCAACTAAAATACAATTGTTTGTTTGTATTGAATAGGAGCCGAAACTTTTTAAAAACGAAACGAAACGAAACGCTTGCTTTTTTAGGGAGTGACATAGACTATATTTTATCCCTAAATTCCCACCGGAATAGGAACTACGCGGGTGAAACCGCGAGGCACTGCTAGTATAATTACCTCTACGTTATTAGGACACATTCTATAGTATAGTCTTGAAACTGTTTTTAAATAATGTATTATTATGTATTTTGTTGGCATTGCCCTAATAAATAAATAAATAAACGGATGGGACTGATATTTTGCATAGACATTTTGCATGGAACCACCAATAGGTAACTTTTCTTTGAATAAATCAGTTTCCATGTAATAGACATATCTATATACAATAATAAAATCTTCGTTTATTTGGAAATTTTCAATATAAATATTTTATCCCGAGAATGCGTGCGAAGCCGGGGGTAATAACTTGTCATGCTAATAATTATAAATGCGGAAGTTTGGATAGATGGATGTATGAATTTTGCGTCCAGGTAATTCGAATCCTGGAATCAAACTTAGACTAAGTTTTATGTTTATGACTATAAATATTAGTTCCCGTGGGATAGAAATCACCTTTGAACGTATCCATAGGAACAACGCGGCTAGTTATTTATAAAGATGTCGACCTCTGGGGCGCGGTGGGCGAAGGTCTGCCTGCGACGCAGGAGGTTCCAGGTTCGATTCCCGCCTCGGGACAAAATTGTGTACGATCTGCAGACATTTGTTCAGGGCGTTCTGGATGGTTTCTATGTATGTATTAATAAAACAATATCTATCTATGTAGTGTATTGTATTATGTATATCAGTTATCTGGTACCCATAACACAAGCTCTGCTTAGCTTGGGGCTAAATAATGCTGTGTGAATTGTCCAGCATTATTTATTTATTTCATTCAATATTTATTTGGCTTCTTGATGATGAAAAGTAGATTTTGTTACTTCTCATTTATTTATTTCTACAAGGGAACACTAAAATGCCGCGGAGACGGTAATTCGCAATCGTCAATATTGCGATAGGATGACGATGCCTTTAATTATCTACTGATAATTTGGTCCATCAATGACGGAAATATGATAAGATAATGTTTATTTCAGACAATAACACGTTATATGGGTTAAGTGTATACTTACAATTTTACACATAAACTAAACTTTTTTCCATAACCTAAATTGTGGAAGTAAGTTACACAATTGTTTTTTTCCGTCGCCAAATCCCCTACAACATAAAACATAATTTTTTACAAACATGAAAAAAATGGACTAGGCTAGGAGAAAAACTCTCAATGTCAAGCTACTGTTATATTCTCTGCGAGGATCAAAGGTTTACCGCTAACCCCTTTTGGGCTGGACCCTCGGGGGTCCTTAGCTACCAGTTACCCCTAATCCCGGCGCCTCGGTGTAATTTGTTTTGGACAGTTTTCATTGGACATGTTAAACTTTGTTGTTTTGACGATTTCGGATATTTTGAATCGTTGTGTTGGAAGGTTTGATTTGATTTATTCGAGATGGAATAAACGTTTCTACTAAGTAAAATTAAGATTAGCTTAGTAGGTATTCATTATGTTGGTTAGACATAATTATCCTATATTATACAGGCTGTTACGGAAAGGGTGTATACTTAGCCAAAAGGGGATTTTGGACACCGAGGGGATCAAATTATGTAATGATTTTATTGTTATTTCCTTAAAAATAACATTCATTCTATTCGTGTTTGCTTACACGCACTGCATTATTTAACATATTATTATATAACAAAACTCTACTCTTTCAACAAAACCAACGTTTTATTGTGAATTAAATGTATTTTTTAATCTTTTGAATTTTTAAAACAATATTAATTATGTAAGAAAACACGTAAAACAACACGAATAAGAACACAAAATCTCTCTAGCTTTTTATACTGATAGTGGTACAAAAAATGTATAGTGCAGTTGAAAGGAATTCCCTTTCAGTAATATGAGCTAACTAAATTTGTAGATTGGAGGTTTCTTTTCAGGGCCCATAGATTTTTCCACCCTGTATATTTACACTACAGAAAATAGAGTGCAATAGGTAGTATGTATGTATAGGTAGCTAGTATGTACCCATTTAAGTATAGCCTGCTGATGGCTGCTCTAATAGAAATAAGTAGATAAATCAGTTAAATTCAGGAACCTGTGGGTTCATAATGTTTTTAAATTAATACCGGAAAATCATTTGTAGTTTAATAAAACTCCATTTAGTTAGTAACATGGAAGTTACTAATAACCTATACACCTTATTTATCTTGTAAGTAATACTAGAGTAGAGCAAACTTGCGTCCTGTGGAAGAATACTACATACATTTTGTAACGTGTTTGATAAGACATCCCATTTTTTTATTATTGGTGCCAACGACAAATGCTGAAACCGGACTAAACTAAAAGTACATAAAAGTTTCAAAACTTTTAGTTTTTCCACAGTTTTAATGTTATTAAAATTGTACCTACACGTTATTAATAATTCACACCTAAGTCAGGTATGATTTTGAAACTTTTATGCACTTTTAGTTTAGTCAGGTTGTACCATTAGTCGTTGCAGGCATCCACATCCATCATCCATCCTTTTATCGCCTTATTTTACTAAAGACCTTTATTTATAGCTAATTTTCACAACTTGGCAATTAATTTGTGTACTAAAACAGATGCAAAGAAAGTTTCATGAAAACTTAAAACTCAAAGTGACGGGGACTCTAATTTTACACTCAGTCACAAAACATCATCATGTACGTATTTTTGTGAGCACAATTTAAACTCAGGATAAAATTTTGACTTGAGTATATATTTTTTTGAGAAATAGTTAGGTAGGTACATATTGTTGTCGTTACTTAAACATCTTCTTGTGAGCTTAATTCCAAGAGATTTTCATTTTATCATCAGATGGATACTTAAAAACCCTAATTTGTACCTACCCAAGTTATAAAATGTGATAATAATAGAAAGTAATAATTGGTGAACTAGTTTCACGTTCCACCTTTAAGTATTTTAAAATAGATAAATTACTATTTCTATCTACTTTAAAACACTTAAATGTGGAACGTGAAACTAGTTTACTAAACACGGTATAACATAATATGTATGTGTACTACCCCGAAGGGGGAGGTTTCAGACCATCATGGTGATCGGTTGTGAGGGGAAGATAATTAAAAATTCCTATTTTTAGTTTCCCATACAAAAAGTTTTAATTTCCTAGTGCCTAAATAAAGTGACAACCCTATCCGGGCAACCTATACCTACCTATACTACCTCTACAGGTAGCTACAGCTTTGGCGAGAGATTACTAGAAGATTTAGTAAATGCGTAATAATAATGTATTTACGCATAATTACATGTATACACATCACTTTATAACACAATAATTACGACACAATACTGTTTACAAACTAAAACGAAACCCGGCTGCCCTTTGTGCGCCACGCGCATCAAAGATTTCTGGACAGACAGAACAGACTAACTACCTACAGTGAATAACGGAAAATAAAGTTTTAGGTAAGTTAGCTGTCCTGAATCGACCCGTGCAACTCAACCCGGGGATGTTTTAATTAGATAAATACACAAGAAATTACAAAAAGTTTGAAAATGACACGACTGTGTTATCAAACAAACAGCGTTAAGTTTATTTCGTGTATTTAATTTCACGTAACTTCAACCTTCAAATTGAAATTTTATCCTAGCCCATAATTCTGTGACATAACTTACGACAATTTGTCTCTATGATGCTGTATGCGTTTTTCTCTTTTAAGAATTATAACTGGAACTATCCCTCCTCGTCTGTGACCATACTGAGGTCACGACAACCAACACAGCTGACTTTAGGGTTGTCACTTCGTACAAAATCAGCTATCCATGTTGAAACTTTGTTGCAGTTTTTTTCAGAGATTTCAATCGAAATTCGAAAAGTCGTTGAACAAAAGTTGTTCCCCGGGGGGTGGACAATCGCCCCCTTTTCGGATAGTACACATATTTTGTTACACGTTGTATAAGTAAGATCAGGCCCCACGCATGCCTTTTAAAAGATCGAGTCTAAAAAGATGGCTTCGATCATGGGATTGAGAAACACATTATAGTAGTAATAAAATATATTATACATATAACTTGTGTACATCACTGTATATAATTAATTTACAGTAGCATACTTTGACATACTTACCATTTATTATATTTTATTTATTTATTTGTTTTCCTTTAGAATCCTTATTTAAGTTGTTAATTTTTAATATATTTATATCCGTCTGTTATTTTATTCCATAAGTACCATTATGGTGTTTCGTAAAGTCAAGTTAGTGTAGGTAAATTATGCTATATTATATTAATCATGCTCCCTTGATATTTTAGAAGAAATTAGGTAAACATTTCGAGATGACTGTTGATTCTGATGTCGGATTGGCCGGTTGTCTGGCCGTAGACTATGTTCGGTACGGAATCGCTAAAATTTAAAAATACCAATAATTGCTTACTATTTTCTTCCTTCAAAGATATCCAACCTACCTGAACATTAACCTGATCAAAAAGTAGCAGCTTTTGAAAACTTTACAAAAGTTGCGACACCTTTATTTATTGTACAACAAATAGGTATTTTCCAAAGAGGTGTTATTTTATTACTTCACGAAATGAACGACCTTTTACTTGAACTTTGTTCGCTGAAACCTTTTGTATTTTCTTGAAAATCGAATTTAAAGCGTAACTTTGCTTTTTGGTACTAAAGTTTTACTTAATTGGTTCTTTTACATTGAATTTGTGTGTTGGTATATTCTTTGAGTCTACTAGCGTATTTTACCTACCTACCCATTGTGGAGAAATAATTATTTATAAGTAATAGGTACTTACTAATTTATTTTTATTTCCAAAACTATTATCACGACAATCATCGTTTTGTTTAAAAATTAGAAAGATTTAAATAAAAAGCAAATAAGCGTTGAAAAGGTAAAGAGTCCAAATAAGTGCATGGGGCACTCAAAGAACAGAAACCGCCGTTTTTCCACTAATCTATTAAAAAACACTGAGTTCCAATTGTAAAAATATCCAATACGTTCTAAATTCATGGCATGTACAAAAGACTATTTCAGTAGAATGGTTCCCTTTGCGTAGCGTATTTTTTTTATGCCAATCATTATAGGCGCGTAGCGATCTGAACAATCTAAAAATATATTATCTAAATCCATCCCAGTTATAAATTATAAATACAATCGCAAAATCTATCTTGAAATATCGTGTAAGAAGAGATCTATTACTCTTAGAATATTAAATTTAAGCTTATACGAGTATTTCTCTAATCCGCAACAAATTAGGCGCGCTTTGAAAAGATTACTCGGAATGAAAGCATTTGGTTTACTCAACCTTCCCTTCAGACAACCTTTAGGTTCTGGGATATTGAACGCAGTCGGGTAAAAAGTTATTTATTGAAATCTTAAAAATGCCGTTTGGGTCTACATTAAATCTCATTTTTACGCCAAATATGCGCAGGCCTGTAAAATTTAGAAGAACCTTAGGGCTTACTTATTAAATACACCAATTAGAAAATGAGGACGGCAATTGCCTATCTTTTTTTATTTTTGTATTGCTAATGGACAAGCGTTTGGCTACCAACTCACTTGAAGAAAGTGAAGATGTAGCCTAAGATGGAGCACGCTTTTCCAGAAGGAACTTATTTACCCTAGATTTGAAGACTCCAAGATTGTACTCTACTGGGAAGACAGACGCAGGAAGGTCATTCCACTCTGCAGGCGATGGCAGTTGACTGCCATCGCCTGCAGTCGACTGCATGCGACGGCAGTCGACTGCCGTCGGCTTACAGTTTGAGCATTGCAGTCGGCAACTAGCCATCCGTGTATTTGAGACATATATCACCTTCTAGAAGACCAAACGAGTAATTTGATAACTTTTTTATTAAATCAGCTGTAGTCATTTTGGTGACTGTAATCTGGACCCGATAAACCATGTGCATTTTTTTAGCTGTAATTCGTACCCACTTTCTAAACTCCTGTAAAAGATGAACGAAAAGGGCTACCTTTTATCACTTTTAAGGTGAAGTAGTTAGGTAAATAATGCTTTAATAATAGAAATCAAATAACACCATAGTGTTAACTATAATAACCAAAAACTTTTGAATACTTAATAGGTCCAATATTTAATTACGTTACTCACTCACGTGACATTTTTAGCAACTTTTTAAATAGTTTAGAGACACCCACCCACTTCAGTGACATCCACCATTCTCGTAGGGAATTTACAATATTAGTTTACCTCTATAAGCTACATCTTATCCCATTACAAGCGTAGTTTACTTTACAAGCAACTAGTTAGGTAATTAAAAACTCGCAATCGGTTTTCTATTTCACGAGCGCAAGAAAACTGTTGAAACAACTTCTAATTAATTTCCTCTTGTTATTTTTACTGCTCTCTGGTAATTGTAACTTCTATTCGATAGATATACAAATAACATAGTTGATTAGTGTATTGTTAATTATTGTTAGTTTTTTGTGATTTGAATAAGGGTAATTAATGAAAATCTTTTTCATTTATTGCAGGTATACCTATCCAATAGCTCCAAAATAATTTTAGAGAAAACTATATATTAGCCGCAACTTTGTCCGCATGTTTCGAATATATAAATAATAGCTTAATAATATCATTCCAGTTATAGAAGTTCTGAAAAAAAAAACATTGCATTGAAGTGGCATTCATTCTTAACGTTTGTAGTAAATTTCTTTCAATAGAGTAAGTACTGTTTTGTAACTAGAATATTTCGGTAAACTAAAGATTGCAATATAAAACATATTATAACACTAAAACTGATGTAATTACGAGATTTATAACTTGCCAGGTGGGCGGCTAACGATGAACGCCACTATATGTATGTACGTAAGCAGCACGTTTCTCTAGAGTACTGAGTCTTGAAGTTATTCGCGCGCAAATACACTCTTGACATATTTTCACTTTGGCCCATAATATTACCTCCATGTGGCCATATGGGATGACGATCTACGAAAGATACTAAAAATGGCAAGCTCAGGATAAGAAGTTATTCCTTTTCTTATTCCAAAAGATCATAGTAATCGAGCAAATGTTGTTATTAATAATGACAACCAATTTACTTAGCACAAATAACATTTAATAACAGAATAAAACAATCACAACTAGTATTTACACTTATAATATCTTTTTCATAAAAATTTTAGCAGGAGTTCACAGGAATAATGCCACGTTGAATGATAAATCATTTACTTATAAAGGTTTTGGTTATTATTATAGCCGTGTGGTGCTGGCTTAGAATTTGCACCACCCCATCTCTTCCCGTGGGTGTCGTAAGAGGCGACTAAGGGATATCCACCGGGGGCGGGCAGCAGCGCCCCCGGCAGAACAATCCTACCACCGAACTGCGATCCCCAACCCGCATGCCCAGCGTGGGGATTATGGTCAATACCCCCCATTAGATAAACGCCAACAAAAGGCTTATAAGGGGGAGGCCTGAGTCCAGCAGTGGACCAATATAGGCTGTTGAGGTTGAGGGAGGTTGAGGTATTATTATAGTTTCACACTATGATGGGTATATTCTAAGAAATCAATATACAGTAATAACCCGCTTTACGCGAGGGATACGTTCCGGAAAAAATCGCGTTAACTGAAATTCGCGTATATCGAGGTTTATGATTATAGGTACAAGGTCAAAATTTAATACAACAAAATACGAATCATTTTAATCGATCACTTTAATTATAAGAACACAGTATGCAATAGGTACATACGATTAATTATTCTTTTACAGAAAAATAAATCTATTGTCTTTTGGTTAGCGTTTTTTTACGTTTTTGTAAAATACGTTCATAACACCCAACACTGTTCTTAATTGGTTGACACACGGTCATCATTATTGTCTATACTCTGCAATATGTCCAAGCCTGAATAATTTTTTGGCAATATATGCATGTGATTTCAAAATGGGTAAAAAAATATATACGTATTCTCTATTGATATAGAAACATATCTACATATTTATTTTTGCTTTTTAAGATGTTTTTATTGTAGAATTTAACCATTGAAAAATTGATATTTTAAATCTCAATCGCAAAATTTCAAAACGCTACGCCATTGACTAGAGCGGACGTGACATCACTGTACACATTTCTTCTTTTTTTATTCTGCTTGCTGCACCTTGATTTGACACTATTCTGCCCACTTGACATTTCGTATTGTTGATTATTTTCAATTTTTTTGGAAAACCTCTTTCCTGAGATGATCACTACCGAGGTCGTCACCAAAGGTTTTAATCAAGTGTGTACGTCGACGTCACATAAACATGGCGCTGATATGGCAGCGTTTTTATCACCCGAAAATGATTGTAGTTTTGATTTGTTTTTTTTACCTTGTTAATGCGAAATTCAGTGAGCGTCTTATCATTCCTCGGTTAAATAATGACCTAAAGAATCGATTAAAACAATAAAAAAAAATCGATGCATATACCCTATTGAAATTCGCGTTGTAGTGAAACCGCGCTTAGCGTGGTCGTATTACATATCCCAAAAAGAATTTAACGAATCCCGTCAGAGACAACATTTTCGTTGGGATACTGTTCGATTTCTTAGAATTAGATAAATCATTAACATTAGTATGGTGATATAATTGTGCATGTTAATGTTTCCAAACTTATCTTAATCCCATCTCTTATTTCAGATTCAAGGCAAGCCAGTGATCCAGCAGCGGATCCTTCCCAGTCCTGTGGTGTCCTTAGACTTGCCCGGCTCTTTAGGACGAAGCACGCCGTTCCCGGGAGATGAAAACAGCAATATTATATTCAGCCCTTGGAAGGCGTTCGGCCCATTCGTTGATACCATTCAGGTATAGATAATCTCACCTAACCTCAACAGCCTATATTGTTCCACTGTCCGGGAGAGGCCTGATAAGCCCTTTAGTGGTTTCTAACTTAGATTGCGGCGTAATTTTTTATCCCCACGCTGGGTATACGCGTTGGGGATTGTTGTTCTGTGGTAGAATTATACTGCAGATGGCGCTGCTGCCCGAATTAAATAAATAAAATAAATAAATAATGCTGGACTATTCACACAGCATTATCTAGCCCCAAGCTAAGCAGAGCTTGTGTTATGGGTACTAGATAACTGATATACATAATACAATACTATAGATATTTTTTTATTATATATAGAAATCATCCAGAACGCCCTGAACAAATACCTGCAGATCGTACAAATATTTGTCCAGAGGCGGGAATCGAACCCGCAACCTCCTGCGTCGCAGGCGGACCTTCGCCCACCGCGCCACAGAGATCGTCCAATTATTCGAGAAACTTTGATTTAGTTACATTTTGACTGAGTTAAGCAGAGTCATGACATGCTTATGCTTAGGAATGGTAATATTTCGGCTGAAAGCTCAATTTATGGTCCGAATGCTATTAGCGATTACTAATAAAATAGGAATTTTAATGCTAAAACAAAGAAAATTTTCGTAGGATCGTTTTAAATATTAGTATTCACAAGTCACAACCATTTTAACGTTATTTCTGTTATTCTGTTGCTGCGGTCAACAACACAGATGACGTGCTCGGAATTTTGGAATAACCATTTTAAAATCTCTAGACGCGAATAAATTTCACACCCCTGCGAATCAGTCTATAGATACCTACCCTCCAACACACCTACCAGCTTCTTTTAACAATATCATTCTCTAATTGGTTTCAGACTTTGATTAATGACATCTCCCTTACGAAACATATTTGGGCCTCGATAATTTTGCTGTCGGGAACAAATTCATTATTTTAGGCTAATATATTTGGCGTGTGTTTAACTTTATCCCTCTCAAGCCCTCTCAAAGGAGTATGTGAAATTAATGTAAAGTTATTTTATACGTTAGCTTGATTTAGGGTAAGAATGTTGAGTTCGGATTTTACTTGGCTCGATTATTACAAAATCAATCTTGTAGGTTAATGTTTCCGTTTATTAAAACGACATGATGCTAAACATTTTTACTTAAAATGTAATTTAAGTAGGTACCTACATAGATCTCTAAAAAGCTAGAATGAAATCTACCTTCTACGTCTTTCCATAACCAAAACTAATATGGCTGCATACTATTCTCTACTGTAGGTTCACCTCATCTCCGCATTCTGTTTGAATTGATCGATCATCGTATCGATAAATACAATAAATGAAAATAAATACAGAAATGACAGATGTAGAGAGGGATCTCTACATCTGTCATTTCTGTATTTATTTTATTATGTCATTCAACGTTCCCATTCACTCTCACTTCCACAAAAGTTCAGTTGGAATTCTGTACTCCTTCAACACGTATTTACCTACTTAGATATAACATCGACTAAATTATTATGTGAAACCCTACACTTACTACTTAACGCATTTACGTTTCTTGTGTTGGTTCCAAATAATATTGATAGATAGAGAAAAGATAAAGTTTTCAAGAGTGAAAACAGGTACTTCATACAAAATTCATGTTTTCAGGAAGGAGAACTCTTACCAAGTCAGGACACAGTTGTGCTGCCGACCCCACGGCATCACGATTCCATGGATGAAGACGCGACTGATCCAATGCCCACCGCTGACACTACCAACAAGGTTTATTTATCTTTATTATAAATATTTATTTTTAGCAACTAATGTCCCAGTCAAAGGCGACGACCAACCTTTTCTCCTCGCGATTAAACGCCATGATGGAAGAATTATAATAATGAAACACGTATAATTTAACGGGTTGACGGGTTGTTTTAGTCAGCTTTGCTTGCCCAATTGCTTTTAAACCTCGCGGTTTTTATCCACTCCAGCCTATTCTATAGATAGCAAGTTAAAGTAGCGTAAGATACGTTTTTTGTTACATTATTGACTGTGAATTGTAAGGTAGGCTTACAACAAATTAGAATTGTAAAGCCTAGGTTCGGATAAATATAACGAAATTTTGAAAGAAGCTCCTTGGGCATGCTTCGTTTGAACCCCCATTTTCACGAAATCATCATTCATCATCATTAAACTTAAAAGAGTAGTGAGTTACAAAATTACCCTTTTTTTGGTACTTCTTCTCTTAATTATGTAATCTGTTAAATAGTATTATCTCGCTTTTTGTAGAATTTTTTTAATTATCCTTCAGTATTTAGTCACTATAACTACTCATTAAGTTAGCTGTTAATTTCCTGAATATTAAATAAATACTAAATACTATTTTGTAGTAACAATTTATCAAGCTGTTTATTATATATTAAATTTTGACTTATTTTGACTTATCTAAGTGCTTATTTTGTAAGTCTAAAGAAATAAACGATTTGACTCTGACTCTGACTCTGACTCTGTAGGTGGCATCAATCAGCCAGCTGTCGTTCATGGTGCGGCCGGACAGCTTCGAGCGCGGGCAGCTGAGACTGACCTGCATCAGCTCGGTACACTCAGTGTACAGTGAACAAGCCGAGCTGGTCATCAACGAGGAGCGGCCGCAGATCGCCTCGGTTCTAGGCACGAGGGATGCAGCAGGTATGTTGATAAAGAAAGAAAGAAAGAAGAAGAAAGAAATACATTTATTTATAACAACAGAA
Source organism: Eupithecia tripunctaria (assembly GCA_955876795.1). Taxonomy (NCBI): domain Eukaryota; kingdom Metazoa; phylum Arthropoda; class Insecta; order Lepidoptera; family Geometridae; genus Eupithecia; species Eupithecia tripunctaria. Next base: position 4,505,018 of record OY041604.1, read on the forward strand.
GAAACTTAGTATACGATTGTTGTATCCATCCTACATCTATGAGTAGAAGCAAATTAGAGAGCCAGACAATCTTATAGGATGTAATTAAATAAGGTTGTTATTGTTATAAAAAGGCCTTAACTAAGCATAAATGGCTAGGCTCCCGAAAGAGGCCAGCGCTAGTCTTCCGTTTGAGCCCGAAAAAGTGACGTCACGTTGATTTAAATTTCAGAAAGTTCATTGTCTCTTGACGGCATGTAATGTCCCTGATGGTGTACGCGTCCATAGGCTGGAGTAACCACTTTTCATCAGGCAGGCCGCAGTCTTGTGTGACAACTTGGTAATATAAAAAAACTGACTGTACTACGAAATACCGGTAATCGAAATACTGAACTGTATCCCCAAAGAATAGGAATAGAGGTTGGAATGAGCTTTCTGAGACTTTCCCATTACCTAAAATCTTGGAGTCTTAAAGTCCAGGGTGATTATGTTCTTTATGGAAAATCCTGCTCCATCTTAGGCCACATCTACACTTCCTTATAGTGAGTTGGTGGCCACAACACCTTCATCCACAAAAAAAACGCTATGCCGAAATTTTCTTCAGGGTTACTTTAGTCATATTATGAACTATGTTTGTAACCAACCTATTACTTCGGAAAATTATCTAAGCGTCTGGTCGAAGTGACGCGTGACCCGAGAGCTGGTGAGTTTCCGGCGCAACGTATTAACATTGCCATACCTACAGCGGGGGTATGGCAATGTTATCGGGGCAATGCAGCCAGCGCACCTTGGCCCGACTAGTATTGTTATGGATCAGTTGAGCTACCTGTAAATTATTTACAACAGTCTACAGTTACCTCAACCGTTTCAATTGTAAATACTAGTTCTAATTTATTTCTATTGTTTGATTGTAATTTTCTTTCTCAATAAAGTTGATGAACCTATTATGTACCTTGTTAAAAATGGAGCGTGCAGTTTTAGTATTCTCATGCATTGAGGCTATTACTTCTTGCACCACTTTTGACTAACTTTTACGTTTTCGAATTAGGCCATACACTTTGATCACAAAAACCACAAGGAGATAGTAATTCTGTGCATTATTAATATGTATTACAAGACCAAGGATAATAATTATGTATAACTTACCTCCTCACCACAGGCCTCTTCCTGATATGCACTTTATAGGCTTTTATCTCGTGGGGGGTACTGCCCATATTACCCACGCTGGGCATGTGGGGATCGCACTTCAGTGGTAGAACTGTTCTACTAGGGGCGCTACTGCCAGCCCTCGGTAGATATTCTTTAGTCGCCTCCTACGACATCCGTGTAGTGAATTGGGGTTGTGTAAATTCTAAACCACCTCACAGTTGTGACTAGACACAGCTTAGGACTAACGGAATTTCTGCAAGCAGATTTTTCGATCTCTGAAAAAAAAATGTACTTTCGAAGGAGTATAATATATGTTTTGGTTTTAATGAGATGCCAGTAGTTTTCTCCTTGATTTTTTTTCCTCAAACCCTCCCCGGGGAAAATTGTAATAAATTTTTTTGAAGACCACCAAAAAATGTATTACAGTTTTCCCCGGGGGATTTATCAAGAGAGAAAAATGGAATAACCTTCGCAGTGTGTGACTAGGTCTCGCACAACGATGCTACGTTATATCCATGCAGCCGGTATTTGAAATGAATAAGCAGGAAACCTACAACAAAAAGGCTTTCATAAAACATTGATTCATATTCCAAATTTTGATGATTTGCCCGGGATCTTTGGCGATAACCACAGGTAAAACGAAGGTTTACTGAATGGTTATTGTGAAAAAATATTTATAGTGTATCCGAAGAATTTTTATTCTAGATTTGTAAATAGTAAATACTACCACTGAGTACGTAGAAAGCAAACCAATTCCACTCTACAATTCAAATATTTGCTGCAGCCGACTAGCATTGCATTGCAATTTGTAGGAAGTTTCTAGAGCGCCTGCCTTGAGGAACGAAAATATAGAAAAATTGGGTAAACATAATTACGGCAGTTACGGACGCTGGATTTTTGGAAATCCCCTGACCCGGATAGAAATTGTAGGTAATTTGTTTACTGTAAGAAATGATTTTCGAATGAGGAAAGTTTTGATTTCACAGAAATAATTTTTGTAAATCAAATGGAAAGTAGAACCTACTTCAGTGATTTTTCCGATTGAAAGGGGCTTAGGTACATTTATATTTGGATTACCTATATAAAATAAAACGTGAAATGCGAGTCAAACTCGCGCACCGGGAGTTTCCTAAATTTGTTATTTTTCTAATCTTGGTATGTTGGTATGTCCAACTGTGATCCATTCTATGTACCTATAAATTACACACTAGCACTAGCAAATATCAGTTGTCATGTTAGACCATCCAGTCTAAGGCCTTGTCTACGGAGACGCGGGGCGTGCAGCGAATTCGCAAATCGAATATACGCGTGTAAAAACGCTTTTCCGTAAACACACTCTACCAACGCCATATGTTTGAATAAGGGCAGTGAACAAGGCCTACGGTTCTCATGATTGGAAAGAACAATAGACGAAGGACTCACGTCGAATGATAAAAACATGAAGATATATTAATGAGTAGCTGCGCCCCGCGGCTTCGCACACGTTGTTCCTATGGAAACATTGAAAGAAGATTTCATCCCACGGGAACTGGCCAGGCCTGAAAAAGTAGCCTATGTTTGATTCCAGGATTAGAGTTACATGTATTTCAGCCAGATCCGTCCAGTAGTTTTGGCGTGAAGAAGTAAGAAACATCCATCCATCCATACAAACTTTCGCCTTTATAATATGAGTGTGATAATAATGTTTTCTTTGTGTTTTAATTTTAACTTTAGGCTCGAAGTAAAATTCACTGATTTAGTAACATGAAAATGGGCATTGAGGATATCAATCCATTGGTAACAATCAAAAGAACTTGAAAGCTATCGGAAAAACACGTTTCTTGTCCTACAAAAACATTAATTTATTTATCATTGTTTTCTAAAGGATCTTCTATCGAAACAATGTTTTTTGTAGCTTTGTTTTTCTCAAGAAAAGATACCGATTATTTACTTTTCTGTTGAGTGCTTCTGCTATTTTCTTCACAACGGCTTTGAACCTGGTTTTTAATATACAACAGTGGAATATCATCTCAATAAAAATTCTATTTTGTCAAAATATACCAGCTTTTTGCAAATCATACAAAATCACTGGGCTGTAAGCCATATCTTTATTGCTAATAACAAAATATGACCTAAGGCACTAAGAACTAAATACAATGCAAAGTTTTATTTAAAATATAAACTAATAATAACCAATTCTTAGATTTTGTTTTAAAAAACTATTAGCCGATTTAACTTTTTATAGTTTTTCATGAATCCATTGTCAGAACTGGACTAAAATAGGACCACAGGGGAAGCACTAGCTTATATATAAAAAAACGGACCACCCAGTCAAAAGTTTTGAGGTAAACAGGTATACAGTCGAATTGAGAACATCCGCCTTTTTTTTTAAGTCGGTTAGTAAAATGAAATCTTATAACACAGCACACATCCACACAAATGCATGCATACAACATAATATACAGACCACAGAGATTTAGATAGGCCCTTTCCGTAGTGAGACTACGTCGTTTTTGTTAGCAAGCGAAGTTTGTAAGCTCACAAACTTGTCTTTGTCATTTGGAATCAGTAAATTCTGTTTTATGTGGTGCTTGTTCATAAAAATGTGATTGTACTCATAGTGTGCGTGCGTCGCATTCAAAGAAAATGCCACAATTTTTGGGCGTTAGATCGTATCTAACTGTTTAAATCTTTGACATAGATAGCATAATACAACATGTGACGAACAATTAAGTTCTTAGGTACACTTCATTAAAACTAATAATCTTACCGGATTTTGCATAGTTGATTTACTCGTATATCAGTTTATAATACAATGTTAACACATGAACATATTACTCTATCATATCAATACTAACGCCTGCAATCGACATAAAATCAACAAACTCAGTCTAGCAAGAGAATTGCAAAGCTGACATGCATGCAATATTTGTTCGACGGAACACCATTGGTGATGAATGGTATTACCATTGAACCGTAACCAGTGCAACTAAAAGCCAACTCAAATGTTATGGTGGTACCATGTTTTGAAATGTCCGGATAAATCTCTACTGTTTTAGCTCAGAACTTTGGCCAAATTCACCGAAGTTCCGTTGCAACGCAAAAACTGGGTTCAATCGACGCGGAACGAATTTTTTGCACGATCTGCAGTTTTTAAGCTATTGCATAGCTTCTATCGCGGGCCTTGAGCGTGGAGACCGAATCCAGAAAATCCGTAACGAAAATAACCTAACACCCCCACTCCGACCGGCACAGCGGTGATACTTTTTAGTTTTGCCATCTATCGATGAAGAACTTTTAATGACTTATGCTATGCAATAGCTTTACCGCGGCGCAGTCCCCGAGTGCCACACGTCTTTTTTTTCATAGGTACACTTACATACAACACAGGAATAGTAACAAAAAGAGCAGTAACAGTATTAAAAGCACTCATATAAGGTACAGGTAAGCAGGTAGGAACACAATATATATTTTTAAAGTGAAAACTTCTTTAGCAGAGTTGTGCACTTTTTTGGTCTAGGTAATAAATTTTTAGGTAATAAATTTTAAACTCGCGTCAGATGCTGATCTAACACTGACATGTAAGATCACTGATGACGTAACACGCTTGCATTACTGTAATATTAAATTGGTACTACAGTACCAATACCTGTGTAAATAGTTCACTAAGTTGAGGCGCATACCCGAGCCAATATGACAGCGATACCTATTTTATCATATTATTACGGGTTTCATAGGAATTTTTAAAAATCCTACGTTCAGTTTGTGATTTCTATTATGAGCCATTTTTTAATACCTCTGTAATAATTGTATCTTATCATCATAAAGTTTAGGAGGAGATGCGAAAATAGAGTTTGGTGGCCAAAAAGCGCAACTTCGTATCTCTGCCTTAGATCTACAAAATGAAACTATTACAGAGGCATTAATAAATAACTTATAATAGATACCACAAACTGAACGGTGGGTTTTTAAAACTTCCTGCGTTTAACGTTATAATAAGATAAAAAAGTTGGGGCCTCCACTTTCACTGGTGTATGCGCCTTAAAAGAAAATGTCGGGAGCAACACAGAACCCACAGCGCCGTCAGTTGAGATGACCTTACACAGTAGTAGAGAAGTGCCGCCGCAGGCTAACAGATGGCGTTATCGCAAAGAACAGAATTGCCACTTGTGGTGTTTTCACTTCTGCCGACACTCCTGGAGTGTAACCCGTTGTTTTTTATTACCTAGTGAATATGAGTGGATACCTTTAGAAGAAAGTGAAAAACAAAAGGTATAAGCTTTGGTATAAGGCACCTACCTACTAACAGTGCACTCGCCTTACCAACAAGTAGACGAGGGCTATCCACGCGTTTCTGCCGTGGTGAGACAAAAAGGGTCTCAGCTTTATGCTGTTCTACATCAGAACAGGCATTAAACAGCGCCGGTTTTCAGACTGGCTTTTCCATAAAAAACATACCTACTCATTGTAATAAGAGTATCTGTTGCTCAGCAAGCAGTTCTTGTGTTAGTACTAGTACGTAGACTAGTACCTACCCATAACACAACGTCTGTTTACTTTGGGGCTAGTGATGCTATGTAACGAATAAATCCGACAGAGAACCAAATTTATCGACATAGCTCAAAGAATTATCAAACTGAAGTGGCAGTGGGCCAGCCATATCTCGCGAAGAACCGATAACCGCTGGGGTAAACGAGTTCTTGAGTGGAGACCGCGACTCGGCAAACGTAGTGTAGGACGCCCTCCAGCCAGGTGGGATGACGATCTGCGAAAGACTGCAGGCAGATGCTGGATGCGTCAAGCTAAAGACAGGGCGCTATGGCGCTCATTAGGGGAGGCCTATGTCCAGCAGTAGACTAATATAGGCTGATGATGATGACGATGATGATGATGATGCTATGTGAATTATTCAACATTAGGTATTTATTAATGAATTTGTATTTTGAAATTAGGAACTCAAGGTAATTAATGATACTCGTTCAAAGGAGAACCCGAAAGACCTTTGTATGATTTACTTCCTATTCAACCAAATAAGACAGAAATGTGATATGACGAACAACAAGGTTAAAAATAGGTTGATTGTTTGAAGTTCCGTACCAAAAGGGTAAAACGGGACCTTATTACTAAGCCTCCACTGTCCGTCTGTCACCAGGCTGTATCAAACAACATATACCTAATAAAAGCTAAATAATTTTAATAATTAAGAGGGGCAACGTCCTTATTACCTTGAGACCCGATCACCAAGGTTAAGCAAAGTCGGGTGCGGTCAGTACTTGGATGGGTGACCGCGTCACGTTGACTTTGTTTTTTTACGAAGAAAGGTTTGTATTTTATAATTTATAGGTTGTCAGTTCTTGGCGAGATTCTAATGTCATCGCCACGAACGATCAACGTGAGTTCTTGCGTGGAGTGAAGACCGCGACTCGGCAAACGTAGTGTAGGGCCCTCCAGCCAGGTGATTTAACATAAATAGGCTATTAAATGATCTTTCAAAGTCAGATAGAGCTCGTAAATTTAAGATTAAGATGCCAAAATGCCGATTAAAATAGCCAGTTATGTCTATTATAGATGCAAAATAGCCGGGTTAAGGCAAACCCTACTCCCATTGTATTCAGGCAAACCCTCAAACATTTGCCGCGGCTGGCTTGCCTGTTTACCTACACCATTCCAGGCTACCAGGCAAAGGTAATATGGATTGCGTGCGTATACATTTGTTTAAGGAACTGTCACAAAGACTTGACTGAAGACGAATCCACTCTGGAGAGCCTAGTCCCTCACTGATTGGATTATCAAACAAGACAGTATAGAATAGACTAATGCGGCACTATAGTTGGTATACTAAGTCAAGCAAAACTATAGGATATTATACTATAGACTAGACAGACATATATTTGCTACTCACACAGTACCAACCAATAAAACAGATGAAAATTATAATAAGGTGTCTTGCAAAACGACAAAAAAGAAAATAATTGAAATTATTTTGCATATAGACTCAATTATTTGATTGGACTAAAATAATCAGAACATTATCTGATTGTCATTAAGTGTGTTGTGATGTTTTGAGTTATTCCAAATTAGGCAAAGTAACATGACTTTGCCTAGTTTAGAAAACCATAAAAACCGAAAAGGATGAGTGCTTTAAATGTAACTAAGACTGCCTAAATAAATAAAATAGGCCATCTTATTCAGTTTTAAGTTGTGGTTCTGTCTAAATACTTGCTTATTTTCAATCAAAAAGCTTTGAATCAGCGTGATTTCTATTCATAGAAAATTATCATGGTCGGGTACGTAGAGTGAAATAAATAATAATTTCAGTTAAATAAATTTTTAAATTATAATACATCAATTTATAATCACAGAGAACATGACGTAAATTATTTGATAACTAATCTCCATGGTTTTGCTTGTTTAGAACGACAAGCAAAAAAAATTCAAAGACGAGTTTAAAGTATTTCGTTTTAGTTTCAAGGGCGAGTATAGTGATAAATCAAACTTTCCAGGAGAATAAAAACGTCCAAGGTTTCACTTCACTTTTATTACAACTTTTGCTCAGTTACATTTTCGGTTTGAAGCACAGAATGATATCAGAGACTTAGGTTTCAAGACTTTCAAGACAACCTTCTTATTTCGTAGCTCATCGTAGACTGCCCGTTTTTTTAAACACGCGGTACAGTGTCCGTTACAAAACTCTAGCTCTCGGCTGACTAATTGTTGAATGGAATGTCAGTTGTCATTTGAGTTACGAAATAATTAAGTATTTGAATAATCACTTTAAAAATATAAGCTTAAACTAAATATAATTTATCAGTTGATTTCACAAATTAATATTCTATTTTTGTCGAGTGTTTCCGCTTTGATCAATATTACAATGTACATTCAGCAACTTATTTTTGAAATTGATGGTAAATACGTATAAATTTGTATAAGAAGCATCTAAACTCACAACATTAATTTTAAATAAGCTAACAATAGTGTCCTGATGATGTCTCGTGGCGAGATGAAACTTGAAGAATTGCTTAAAATAATAATTGTTATAAAATTAATGGTTTACCAAAATGGATTTTCTTTCATTTTGTATTGGTGTGGTTTTTTCTTTTACAACGCGGTTTACATTTTGTTAGATCATAACCGAAAATCATAACGATCGATCGATCATAACGGTTTTGTGTGAATTGTAACTAAATATTTTCATCCTGATATTTTGCCTAAATCTATATGAATTCTATGATTTTATATCAAAAGTACTACGGAAATAACTATTTGATTCTGACTCTGACACTACACACCAAAAAAATACAAAAAATACAGCATAAGAGAGATAACAGAGGCGCAAGATGGGCGGCCTTATCGTTAAAAGCGATCCCTTCCAGACAACCATGGGATGGACACGAAGCAGTTAATTGTATGTAAGCGGATCAAAATACCAACTCTACTAAGCTTTTTGTAAGTCAAGCAGCAATACCTACTGAACTTAGCCACAATGAAGCCTTGTTGAAAACAACTATTGTACTCGGTCTAGACTTATTTCTGCTACATTGAAACTACATAATAGAGCCAATGGGAAGGTTGAATACTATAAATCGGCTCTTGAACTTTGCTTGCTCTCTACAATCGTTTTGTAGATATTAGCGTAGGTAGTCTACAGAATGTGCAGTTGTTATTTTGTTAAGAAAGTAGTATATTTCTTTAATGTTTTTCAAAGTAACAACTCTATAACTATTATAGGTATATTTATGACTTAAAAATACTAAATGGTTATGGTTCAACATATTGGTGTCTATTCAGATATCGCCAAAACTTAACTAAACTAGTTGAAAGTACTAAAAATAACGCTGTCCCTTTCATAGCAATCAAAATAATAAGGATGGCATCATTTTTAGTCCTGTCAGATTAGTTTAGTCTAGTTGGCAACATCTGAATTATTAATTAACCATTACCTGTCAATTGTTTATTCTGTTGACTTATGTCAGAACGAGAAAACACTGTTTGTACTGTTGCAACACAATAGTCTAACGACCATCACCGAGATAGTAAAGTTATTTGGATGAAAATCAAATTATATTATCAAATAAAATATGTCAATAAATACATTTTGTATAAAAAATGAATATTGCAAAAGAATTGACAAAAAATTTCAGTCCCGAATATGATTAGTTAATAAATATGATTAGTTATTTTTTTAACATTTCAATGGTTTCGTTAATAGACAAATTCCATACTAATCGAAAGTATATGCAAACGTGACCATGTTTTTCCCGTCATCAGCGTTTTAAGTTAACAAATCGGTGTTAACAATGAAATTTAATAAAAATCGCCATGTGCAACACATTGCCCATACCTCATACGGCTGCTCTGTTTGAATATTCGGTGGATAGTTCCTTTTATCTGTATCCATCTGTATGCTTACACATTTCATACTTACACAAAAACAAACAAGCTACTTCCAAAAAATCTTCATCGTCATCAATCAGCCTATAATATATATATTAGTCCACCGCTTGACATAGACCTCCCTTAATAAGCGATATCTGCCTGCAGACTTTCACTAGCCTGCACTGTCACCTAGCCGGAGGGCATACTACACTACATTTGCCGAGTTGTGGTCTCCAATCAAGACAACTAAAACAAAGACCCCATAAAATCTTACTTTTTTGCAAAGAACAAAACCATTTAGAACAAATCTATAAGCCAGCCTAGTTTTTATCCTATTTTACTACCCCAAATTCTATGAAATACGTACCCCAGGTACGTATTATATCTAAAGTTAAAATTATTATCTACAGTTTAAACGACGATATCACAAACCCCTAAAATTACTACTTCAAGTACCTTAATGATATAAAAACGACGCATAAAACACCTAAGTTTACCTACGTTACATTTTGGATACGCCTACAAAATGACAATCTAGTACATTTTGTATAGGGTCTCCATATTGACTCATCTTTAGTTCTACCCATGTCGTACCTACGAGTACACCAAAACAAATCTGTTTTCAAAAAAAGTCTATCTCGCAAAGAATAAAACCAGAACAAATCTATAAACCAGCACTGCTCTTGTTCTTTTTACTATCCCACTATTCGTAACAAGCGTACGTATCTCAAGCTGGACGTGCTAAAACAGTTTTAAACTTTAAAATTAATTGGCTAAAGTTTATGGTCGCCTGATACGTGAACTTCGACGCAAGTACGTGGATAGAGTCTAATTAAATTGTTTAACTGCCAGCAATGGTTTACTGTAAGTGGTTTACTCTAGACTCTTTGATTAAATGTGCACTGGAAATAAACTCAAGGAAAGGAGAAACAAAGAAAGTAGGTACCTCAGTAGGTATACCTTTATACACCGACAACTTTATGGACCGTTTTGTGACTCTAATCGACAGAACCTTTGTCTTTTATATTAAATCATGTTTGTTTTTGTTGATTAGGTTACAAATAAAATATTTGATATTATATTTCGGATTAGAAACTAGTTTATGCCCGTGGTTTCGCAAGCTCTATATTTATGGGATTGTTTAAAAGTTATTTATATCCTATTGGAACTGTTTATGGGATAATTGGTATCCTATGTTTTATTTCAAGACTGGAATTACCTGCAATTTGCATTCCGAGCCCGAACATTTGTCCTGAGGCGGGAATTGAATCTGCAACTTCCTTGCAAGTGGACCGTCGCCTGCTGCGCTACAGAGGTCGTAAAATAATGTAGGTAGGTAGTGAAGTAGGTATATCTAAGTTTAAGTTTTAGGCCTTTTCAAACCCTCGCGTTATTACCAGTAGGTATCCAGGGCCCTTCTTCGAAACTTTACTTTGTTTTCGTTGTCGTGCATACCGACTCTTTTGTCGTTTGAACGACAATGAATCAGAAACTTCGATTTCGTTTTTAGGGGGTCGGTCCCAGAACGTAACGTCTTTCGTTCGGCTTCGGATTTCGCGCGGTATACCTCTGGCACCCACCGGAGGTGACGACATACCGTCGTCATCTCCGCCGCCGCCGCCGTCAGTAAACTGGCTAACTCTGAAATAACCTGCTGCTGGGTTTCCACAGGGCTTATAAATCATCATGTATCAACACATTCAATAAATATAAATGTAAGCACTTTATGTGGATAAAACCCTAATATTCACAAATATCAAAAAACCTTTGATTACTATATAAATGTACCTACCTACTCAAACCATGTATACTAATACCATCTATATAAAAAATAAACCATCTACATTTATAAAAAGAGGAAAGATTTGATTGTTTGTTGGTTGGTATGGAATAGGCTCCGAAACTACGAGACTGATTCAAAAAAATCTTTCATTATTAAAAAGCTAACTTTTCAGGGAAAGTCATAGGCTATATTTTATCCTGAAATTCCACGGTAACGGGAACTACGCGGGTGAAACCGCGAGGCGCTGCTAGTATAAAATATAACAGGATCGACTCCACCTGTTGAATGAAATTATACTCTGTAAACACAGAGATATCGTTGTAATTAGAATGATTTATGCATCCAACCCAGAATCTTGAGCTAAGTAGGAAAACATGTAAAATAATATACTAATGACGTAAATTTACGATAAAAATGTTCAAGGAAAACGAATATTAAATATTCATTACAGCAAATTATCGCGTTTTCTTTCTTTCGCGAAAATTTGAAAAGCGTTGGCGTTGAAGTTAAATGCCATCTCGGGTTTTATCTGGCGATTTTATCGATATCGATGATGAATAACAAACAAATTGTTGTACCTAATAGGGTATATGCATGTGATTTCAAAAAGCTAATAAAAATATATCTGTACATTTATATAAAAATAAATGTACAGATATATTTTTAAATCAATAGGAAATACGTAAAATAATTATTAGCTTTTTGAAATCACATGCATATACCCTATTAGGTACAACAATTTTATGTTTTTATTGTGTAATTTAATGATTGAAAAGTAAATATTTTAAATCCCAACCGCAAAAATTCTAAACGCATCGTCATTGGCAGCTGGACCGTGACGTCACACTTGTACTTTTTTGTATGGTCATGAAACTTTGACTTGGTGATTCTATGAAACCTGACGTCATAAAATGCAAGAGCTAACATGGCGTTTTTATCACCCGAAATTGAGTGCAATTTAACCTTTTCTTTTTATCTCAATAATCTAAAATTTTTAGGTGTTATATTTATTTTCGTTTATCTATTATCCTAAAAAATCGATAAAAAAACATCTATGCATACGGAGTATTTATAGGCAAAATACTCCGTCTCTCCTACAATTACAATAAGCCATAGGTAACCCACTGCTGGGCGAAAGTTTCGCGTGTCACGCTGTTGAGACCACTGCGGGCGGTGGTCTTAGCCCACAGGTAATTTGGCATGCGCCTGACGTGGAATTTTATCCTCAACCCGCATGCCCAGCGTTGGGATTATGGACATTACACCCCATGAGACAAATGCCAATAAGTCGCCTATTCAGGGAGAGGCCTGCGTCCAGCAGTGGACCAATACAGGCTGGAGAGGTTTTACCAATAGAGGTTCGTAGCCTTGTTATTCTTAAGAAGGCTCTCCCAAATCTCAGCGGACGGCCCGAACGAATTTGTTGTTGTTTCACGTAGAATCGCATCGTGTTGGCCATTCCGCGGCATTCGCCTTATTTTGGAATTGTGCTCCCTGTGTCGCATCGCCCCCCGCCTTTGAGCGAGCGGTTGCAGAAATTTGAAGGAATTTTATATTTTTCATACTTTGCAATTCATTTTGAAAAAACAACTGATTTCAGAAATATTTATGTTTATTTCTAATGGTGAATATATTTAGGATGTTTGCAGTATGACAGATTTTCGAATAAAGGTGACTATCATGCATAAAAAATAGCTTGAAAATGACTCAATTTGGTGGTCAAAATATGGCAAATTAGTTTCACTCTCATTCAAAGATCATAATGTTTTTCAAAAAACTAAAACACTACAAACATAGCTATCTGTCATCCGATTATATATGGAAAATTTCAATACGATCGGAAGCGTAGTTTCCAAATGAAGCGGAAAGTACGTATGTATGGGGGCTAAGGTATCCGTTCCGTTCTTAAGGTTGAGACATGGACAGCCCAGCACTTTTTAAGATTTGTAACTTTTTGGGAAACCTCCGTCCAAGCATTTTTCATCTGCAGTTACTTTTCCCATCGCATGTGTTTTCATCTTGTTTTGGGATTCACAAATAATGTATACATACATTACATGTATCAATTTAATATGTATTGTATTTATTAAAGTTAAAACAAAAATAAACATCGACATTCACCCCATCTCTACTGCCATTAATGCTATTACGCTAATGATTCCGCGCAAGAAGGCCGTAATTACAAAACAAAGCTTTTTAGTAAAGATATTTCTTTCGCGGCCTTGTCACGATACATTATTATTAGTCTCTGCATCCTGTCAGGATCTACTTCTGCTGATGAAACAACAGAAGAAGTCGTTGTTTTATAGAAGAATCTTATCGCAGCACTGTAATCAGCATCATCATTTCACATTGGTCAGACAACAGACATCAGATTGGTGATGGAAACAACAGACATCAGATTGGTGATGGACATTAGGGTCCGTAAAGGCTTCATACACGGTAGCTATAATGTACATTACATTTCTTCATGTTTCATGCATAGAAAAATATACATAATAGCTGCCGTGTCTCCTGATGATTTATATGAAAAGATGTGACGAGATGCATCGTGCTACGAGTAGAATATACATCTTTACACTCCCGTGTGTGAAGTGCTTTATAATTGCCTAAAGATCGAGCCTGCACCGCCCTAATATCATGGTTATAACTAACCGGGGTTTTGTTAAAGGTAATTCGTAAGCCTGTCTTGAGCCGCCTCAATCCATCGACGCCCTGTGACCGACCAAATCTCGTCAGTCCCTCGAGTGGATAGTCTCCCGTGTCTTGTTCTGTTTTGTGTTGCATTGCGGTCTCAAATCAAGAACCTTTTCTTCCCAGAGGGTAGATATAAATACATATAATATAAATCCACATTATTTCCCTATTATCCTCTCCAGTGGTAGAGTACTGCTGTACAAAACAGAGACTAGCACAGAACCCACGAGATTAATTCCGATGTTGACGATAATGAACAATGTTGCGGGGTCATTTGCATCGATATTTCGATGCCGTTTAGCGAAATGAACGCTCCCGACGCAAATTTGCTGAAACTCTGCGTTGTTCACATTAAGCTAGTGAATGTCAGAAACAAACTTGTATTACTGACCTCACATATATGATAGAGTCTGGCACTTTTCGGAATGCCTTGCTGGACCAAGTGTTCTTCGGCTGACTTTTTGAGGCTTTTATACATTTGTACAAGCTTATTAGAATAAGAATATTTTTATCGTAAAAATTGTGTACATCATACATAAGTAAGGATCTTAAATCAAATTAAAGTAGGTATCAACAATTATATCCATTTCGGACATACATTATTTTATAATTCAATTGTAAGAAATTGTTTGGGTAAGTGCATAGCAATTAACATCAACATTTCTATCTTCAATCAGATAACAATGTACCTAAGTCTTTCAGGGAGACTACTAAGAAGCAGAAAAAATATGCAAAATGTGGATAGAAATGGAATAGAGCTTTGCACAGCTGTGGCAGTTTATAAGCTGAATACTAAAGAACTAGTTTCAACACGTTCAAAGCCAAACTCAAACGTGGAGTAGACATTCTTCACCTCCAATGAGCTCACAAGCCTGAAAATGACAAAATAAGGAACAAAAAAAATATGGTATTTCATATATAATTATGTATTAATGTAATTATAATTTAAGATCCCTAATAATGGACATGTAATCTACCTTTCACTATAAAATAAATTAGCTGAACTAAACTGAACTGCAATTGAAGTGAAATTTAATAATTACAACGACTGCGTCTGCGGCCTATTATCCATCCATTAATCAAAATAAGCTGATAGCAGTAGGCAACTTTTTTTTTATAAACTTTACTCTATCACTTCTATCTATACCGTGTCCATTTTGAATGAGGCATAAACGTAAACAAACCACCCATACTTACCTAAAATTCACTTTGTTGGCGCGTCCTTTTATACGTAATCTACAGTTCTTGTCGATTTTAGATCCTCCCTTCAATAAAAAATGCTTACAATTATATCTGAAACTCGACGCCAAGCAAGTGAGATTTTGTTATTTGTGTCGTATTTTGTTTACTAACATGCTCCATTCAAAATGGACAAACCATAGGTGCCTTTCTAACACCACGTTAGCACTACCACGATTACTTATTAACATTATATCGGGGCGGCGAATTAGGGGGCATGAAGTTTTTCTGTGAGTTCAAGCCGAATTTCGGCCAAAGATAAACATAGACTAGCCCTCGGTTTCCTTAATATTGAATTCAATACGGTTATTTAAACATAACAAATATTAAAATGATAAATATATTTCAAACATTTTACACGGACGGCTTTTCTTTATGTAATCTGCCTTCATAAACGCATATGTGTATACGTGCTTCATGAAAGATGCAATCAAACATTGCCTACTAAAAGATACTTTTAGCGAACTAGCACGGCTAATCGCTCGTTTACTGGCCCAATGCAAACACAGCCAGCCGAATGCTGCTCCACGGATATTGCATGACTATTGTTGTAAAATTCATACTCTGTGTTTGTGGAGTGTGTGTGGATACCGAATCGATCTGACATGATGAGTGAGTCAGTTTACGAGGGCCTATCGAATCAATAGAAGCTTTTGTGTTCCCACAGCTTAGACTGTATGTTGATACTGCTGTTTTGTTGAAAATTGTTGATGTTTTATTACGATTGTAGAAGATACCTGTTATTTTGTTGAAAATCATAGACTTTTATTTTAAATATTGTAGTATCCCTCGTTAGTGGGAGATTTTTAGACCTTTCTAAAGCTTTTGATTCTGTTAACCATGAACTTCTATTAGAGAAGCTCAAGGTCTATGGACTTCAAGGCAGTAGTCAAAATCTTCTAGAATCATTTCTAGAGAAAGGGAACAGACGATATAAATTAAAGTCAATGATAAACATCTAAGATCGAAGCCGTAGTGTATAAGTATAGGGATTCCACAGGGGTCGTCGCTCGGAAATACTCCATTTTTAATATTTTTGAACGACATTGCTCATGTAAATATCACAGGGGAGATAATACAATATGCAGACGATACCACCATAGTGGTTTCCGCAGATACTATGGATGAACTTTTGAATAGCATTAGCGAAACAATAAATACATTAGAAAATTGGTTCACAATGAATGGACTAATGTTAAACGAAGAGAAAACTAGCGTAATGGTATTTAATGCAGTGTCTGCTAGACGACCATCACTTAACATCCCTTTAAAAAGCGGTAAATCAACAGTTAGCGCAAAATTAAATTTTCGAACTAGACCCGGCCCTTACTTGGAAAAATCATATGCCTGGCGCTATACCTTGTGTGACGAGGGGTTAAATACATCAGCAACCAAAACTTGGGTCCAAGAATCCATTGCACCTAGTTCGGTAGACGTTGAAATCATGCATCTAGTGTATATGTTGACATTGTTTGGGGAAATAACTAAAAGCGCATATACGTGATCAAACTGTATACAACAATTGATTTGTTGGTCATAATAAACCCAATGACGATGCAAGAGTCACCAGGAAAATTGAAAACCACACGAGCGATAGAATAATAAGTAAGTAATGGTGTTTAGGGTTCCGCTACAGAACGAAACCCTTAAGATCTCTGTCCATCCTTTTTCTCTGTCTCGAATACCTCAGCAACTAGGTTCTGAACGCCGCCGTGTGGTGTCGGCGGCAAAGAATTTGCACCACCCCAACTCTTCCCGCGGGTGTCGTAAGAGGCGACTTAGGAATATTTAACCCGCATGCCCAGCGTGGGGATTATGGGCATTATCCCCCATGAGATAACAGCCAATAAAGGCGCTTATCAGGGGGAGGCTGCGTCCAGCAGTGGGCCAATATAGGCTGTTGAGGAGGTTCTGAACCGAATAAATTATCTCATAATTTTAAACATACCTAAATAAGATTACACAGTACAGATTGCTAGAAAAAAGTATTTGTAGTACAAATTATCAAGGTTAAAATTACAAAGTAGACCTACAAAGTCAAAGGTATGGCTTGGTTAAAATTTCGTAGAGTATTATTTATTATTAAGAAACATTTTTTGTTGCCCATATCATCTTTGTGGTTTCCAAAGCCTAAAATGTCGAACATGCAGACAGCCGGACGTTCACTAGATTTTGTATAAGTGTTTTATTAAATTGCACCCACGGAATGGGATCGTACGATTGCCAATCTATGGTTATAATTCCGGAACCCACGGTGCGTTAGTCATACACGCACTTGACGGGTCCTGTTAAAAGGTATTAGTGTAAAACATTATATTTCAATATGTAGTATTATTTGTGCCGTTATGAAAGTCATACATAATGTCTTGTAACTCTTTAAATAATAGTGCCGCTTGCTTACAAAATGTATCAAATTTATCGAATTTCTCAAGTGATAAAATATACAATATAAGTGTGGGCTTAGATCAATATAAAACTGATGAAGAATTGGCTCAAGTTCGTCTTTTCTTGAACTATACAGATGAATTGTTAAATTTTGCTGTAGTATGCTGTTGTATTTTTACCGTGATCGGGATACCTGGCAACATAATCACTATTGTCGCTCTTTCAAAGTGTCGCAAAGTAAGCTTAAAACATATTTTAATAATCGCAAGTAACTATTTAAACATAACTTGAAGCTACTACTGCCCATTGCTTCTTAACGTACCGAGATCAAACATCCTACAGAGCATCAAATCAGGGCCAATTAGTATACATATTTTGAATCGTAACTATAGTTTCTGACAGTGCGCATAAAAACAATATTAAATTGTTTTGAATAATAACAATAAAAATACAGACTTAAAGCTCTTAGCTCGGTTATGGCTCAAACATATTTACGGTACACAGTTTACGTACACGGTACACAGGTTACGTTACGGTACATAGTTACGGTAATTTCAGTGATACTTCAGGCATTTTATTTCTTTTTCAGATTCGTAACGCCACAGCAGTATTTATAATCAACCTATCAATATCAGACCTTTTGTTTTCAATGACAGTTCTACCACTGAGCATTACCTTGTTTGCGAACCGCTCCTGGGTAGCTGGGAGGATCATGTGTCGGCTGTTTCCAGCTTTGAACTATTTCCTTGCTGCCGTTTCGCTTTTCTCGATTGTGTCGATCACTGTTAACCGATATGTCATGGTTGTTTATCCAATGCACTATCCCAAGTAAGTTTTTTAGCACCCTCACTTACTTATGGCAATTTAGTTTCATTGTTACTCCAAAATCTTCCTCATCAATCTGATGGTTAAAAGAAAATAAAAATCCAAGCTCTTGTCGGTGCAATGTTGCAATTTTTTACACGTTTCTCTTTCACGTGCGGTCTTTTTTACTTTTTTATCTTCTACTTCTTTTACCACTGTTGAACATGTCCAAAATCGACTTTTTATAAAACTGCGACAGATGGCCATCAACGGAATTTATAACTCATATTCTCACTTTTTCAGATTATTTCAAACAAGAAACCTTATCATAATGATCATATTCATTTGGGTATGCTCATTTAGTATGATGATCCCAACATTCACAGAAATATGGGGTCGCTTCAGTTTAGATAATATTAAAGCCCAGACTTGCACCATTATCCCTGATCAAAATGGGAACTCTCCGAAAATAGTCCTGATTGCAGTGGGTTTTGTAATCCCGACAATATTCATGATCGGTTGCTACACTCGCATTATGTTCATAGTACAGAGATCAAGAACTAAATCTCATTCAAGACCAATCAAAAGCACTAATAATGTAGAGAATCATGTTGTTACAAAGGAGACTTCATCGAGTGTCACGCAAGATTATAGCACTAATAATGAAGAACAGAGAGAGGCTAATAGTGCTTTGTTCACAAGAATCAAAAACACCTTCAGATTTCAACGAAGGCGAATGTCCAATGGCCCAACAAGGAGGGACAAGCGACTGCATACAATGATTGCAGTGGTTATGCTGTCCTTTTTTATATCTCATGTCCCGATTGTGATTGCTAAGATAGTAAGCAAAGATTTTTCTGTGAGCCCTTACGGTACTATGTTGGGAAACTTAATTTTGTACTTGACAGTGTGTAGTAACCCAATTATTTATGTGGTAATGTCGAAAGATTACAGAAAGGCTTACAAGAATATATTTAGATAAGACCACGATTTACAGGAACCCTATTGCTGGTCGAAAAGTATTGAAATTGTAAAGCTTGTTGCTATTAAAGCGTGGCTCATTCGCTGGGAGGGTAAAGCTATGGTAAAGGTGTATAGGCAGGCACAGAATAAATACATTGTGTAGCACGTATAGATGATGTGGAAAACCTTAGATTCTTTCTAGGTTACTCAGCATAATCCATAATCAGAGACTCTATGAACTAACTGAGGATTATGACGGGAATATGCTTTTGCCTAGCCATGGGATACGAATAATTACAAGACCATTCGTTAAGGTATTGTTGATGTTAATACACTATTGAATTGTTCAAATTATGACGCATTTAGTAAACTGCAATGAGGAAATTCCAAACAAAATGCTACATAAAATTAATATTACCTACCCTTCTTTCTATGTTTATGTGTAAAGTATTAACCGATTTTTTCTAATAAATACATTAAATAACAACAATATTCATTTTGATTAGAAATCAAACCAACATCGTAATGACTTGGATGATCCCATCCAAGTCATTACGATGTTGGTTTGATGTTGCCCAAAAAAAAATGCAGAACGTAAAACTTTTGTCCTTAGACGGGAATCGAATCCACGACCTCCTACGTCGCTGGCGGATTTCAAGAAATCAAGGTCAACTTCCAGTCATGCTGTCAAGTTTTACCTCCTGCTAGGCCACGACTCCTGGTATTCGTAAACAGCCAGCAATAACGTAGCGAGTCATAAAACCCGATTAATAAACAGCTTTCAGCTTTTATGGTCCAGAATTAATGACTGCCAAATAGCAAAAGCTACAGAGATTCACTTAAAAGCAAATAAAGACGCCATATTTACGCGCACATTACTTTCAGAACTGTTGTAGGTAGCATTAACTACAGGCGGAAATATGATCGGAATTATTTTTATTATCGCAGTGCGAGTGTTATAGCCGCTCTGTATGAATAAGCTGCGATGTGTTATTGCTGAGAACGAAGCAAAGATAGGATCGCTTGGTAATCCCAATCAGAACTGCCTTTAACGGTATTTTATAAGGGTTTTTCCAGTGTTTGGTTGTTTTTTTGTGTTGTGTTTTTTTTTATTTCCAAAAACTGGAAATAAAAAAAAAACACTTTCCTCACCGATTTTTAGCATTTTAAAGTTCCCCCTTGGGAGAATGAAACCAAATAGAAGCAATAAAAACCACAGTGGTTATCAGTTTAATAAATTTTTATTTTGTACCTATCTGTTCATGAAATACTAAAAAAATTAAATTAATAATTTTTGTAAATGAAAGAATTGTAAAAGAAATAAAAATAAAATTTTTAATTACTTTCCTAGTCTACGTACAACCTACAGCTGCACCTACATATGTCACTGCTAATAAGCGTCATAGCGCGCTAATTGTGTTTCTTTTTCAAAGTAAATTAAAGTCATTCTCTCTTGTTATTTTGATCATATTTAAATGGCCCGCCTACAGGACCTTATTCGATAACAATAGCTATCCACAGTTCTAGTAAAGCTGTATCTAAGATGTTTATGGTTGGTATAATATATTAGTTGTAAACAATACGAATACAAAAAAGTTTTCGAAAGCTGGATAGACTGCTCCATCTCGCTTACATATACACAAAAGAATGAGATAGATGATATTCCCTCAAAGTATACCTAAGCTTCTGTCAAACCTCTGAAAAAACTTGTAGGTAAGTGTAGGTAGTTTGTGAAACTAAGATCAAGCTACATAATTCATCCGCTGTCATACAACGAAAAATTGTTCTTTTTTATCCTAAGGAACAATTGCTGTTAGGGACCTGTAAGGATTGTTTTTTTTTGTCATTGTAAAATGCACACTGACTTCTTCCGCTAGTGGACAACTATTGTAGCGAATTAGAGTCGATTGCACCTTATTTCTTATTTAATAGTAACTATTTATCAAGCTGTTTATATAGTATAAATTTGACTTGTCTTAGTGCTTAATAAAGATAGAGAGATAGAGATACATTTATTGAAAAACACATTTACAACACAAAACTGATAGTTATAAGTAGGTATTAAGGTTAATTAGTAAGTCTAAAGAAATAATCGATTTGACTCTGACTCTGACTTACACACATAGACGAAGATATAGACAATATAATCACCATGTAAAATTACAATGAATAGAGGGAAGTAAGTAAAAGTGTGTTATTTTGAAATGACCCAGCTGTTTTGCCAGATCTACCCCCAAGTTGAGAACAAAACGTTTTAAATTGTGCATGTGATATTCTCTGCAATGTCTGGTGTGTATTGCTCTGTCGTCGTTAGCGGCATTTTGTGGTGAAAACGCGGTTTTATTTCGAAAAATGTGGAAAAAACTTGCAAATTTACAGCAGAAATAAGGTTATCTGTGTGCATCAACATGAATTGTATGATCCGTGTTCTAAAATGGAATTTATTTGGGAAAAACACGTAAATACTTACCTCCTTATTTATAATAGTCTGCTACTGCAAATAAAACAGCTGCTAAGTAGTGCTATTTCTCAGTCTGACTTATGTCAATAGAAGAAGACAGAGCGATATTTAGCAGTGTGCTAAGTTATATCTAGCTAATGGGATCCTGGGATTTACATGCAGAAAACCGAGATGAATGCAAGGAGAGGGCCTGTTTGGGTCATTAGAACACTTCAGGTTGAAATAATAATCGTCTTTAGAATAACTCTCATAACAAGCACAGCCCTGTTGGCTTCTGCCCCACGCATGGCTCCCAAAGGACGGCTCGGGATATATGGTGTGTGGCCCATTATGTGGCCCAAGATCATGGAAATGAGAAACACAATTATAAATAGTAAAAAAGACGTGTGGCACTCGGGGACTGCCGCGGTAAAGCTATTGCATTGCCATCTAGAGGCGAGTTGCTGAACTAAAGAGACAAACGTCAAGGTTTTTTCGTTACGGAATTTCTGGATTTGGTCCCCGCGCTCAAGGCCCGCGATAGAAGCTATGCAATAGCTTAAAATATATAATATTTTAATGAGCAAAGACAAAAACTAGTTTTTTACAGGGTGCCACGTAAAGGGTATACCAAGCTGAAAGGTGGTGATTCTGGAGGGGGGTCCAGAATTACCACCTTTGGGGGCGTTGATGAACGTGTAAGTATTTTTTTTTTAATTTTGATTATTTTTTATTGGTAAAGTTTTTTATTTCTATTTGTGTTCTTTTACACGCATTATTGCATTATTTAACATTGCAAAATACTTAAAAAAATTATAAAATAGTAGTAGTTTAGTTTTTGTTGCAAAACAAGTTTTTTGTCATTAAATTATTACAAAAAACTAAAAAAATACTTTGAAATTTAAAAAATTGATAGTAATACACGAATAAGATGAAAAACATCTCTAAATTTTTCAAAAAAAATGTGATATAAGAAATTGTAGAAAAACTCACTGCACCCTTTCTATGGTACGCCGTATAACTTAGGTCGTGTAGTCCAGGCTCAATGTAACCGATTTTTTCAAATAATCTATAAGTACCTCTATATTATTATCCACTTTAATCATTCAAATGATTCGAACCTACCTCCACTCAAAATTATTAGTAGCTCCGAAATATTTCCGCACGCCGCACATAATTTTAGTTCAATGGGATAGTGCAAGAGACATTATTAATGTCATTACTTCACTGTTTTTAAATAAAGTACGGTCTGACACCGCCGCCGTACCATCTGACTATAAGAAAGAGTGAATAGAGAGTGCATCTGTGTGAGTGATCGTAAAACAATTGTAACATAATACATCGAATATTAACATTAAAATTAAAACACATAAAAAACATAACTACGTTCGTGCGTAAATAATTTAATTCAATTCAGTTCAGTTAATTTGTTGCGGTTTTTCACCATAAATGTTAGTAGTACAATAAATAACCAATATACTTTGTTAGTTACCATAAAAACAGATTTCAATTATTCATGTAATTATGGTTTCACATTCAACAAATTATCATTCCAAAATTACATTCTAACTATGGTTTATCCATTTTGAATGAAGCATGTTAGTAAACGAAGTACGACACAAATAACAAAATCTCACTTGCTTGGTGTCGAGTTTCAGATATAATTCAATTTTTATGGAAGGGAGGATCTAAAATCGACAAGTAATGTAAATTACGTATAAAAGAACGCGCCAACAAAGTGAATTTTAGGTTAAGTATGGGCGGTTTGTTTACATTTATGCTCCATTCAAAATAGACACGGTATAGGTAATATTACTACTCCTACCTAGATGAGTCATGTAAATGTCAAAAAAAATCAAATATTAAAATAATTATTATATGATATTGATATGGATCAGTTGAGCTGCAGATTGTTAGCAACAGTCTGCAGTATGCGTGGTTGTATAAATTGTAAATAGAAGGTCTAATTCATTCATATTACCCCCAGATTGTAATTTTTTTTAATAATATGTAAACTTAATATAATTCCAAATATCTTGTCGAATAGATTATATTTCCTACCGAACATTGATAAGTTAATTAAAGACAATCTTTCATTGAATTTTATGCATAAATGAAATATTTAAAAATTACTTTTGTAACGTCTATTAGAATGTATGTGAACTATGGTTTTACAGTACCTATACCTCCTTATTTGGTAACATTGAGTGATTTGCGCCACTGCAGAATAAGTCTAACACCGATCCCCAACTCGCATGCCCAGCGCGTGGGGTTTGTGGGCCCCATGACATGAATGCTAATCAGGTGCTTATGGAGGAGGCCTGCGTCCAACAGTGGACCCTATAGGTTGTTGAAGAGGTTGAGGTTAAGTGATGTGAAGTAAAAACATTCGTGTCGTCTCCAAAACTACTTGTTCAACCGATGCTAGTTCAACTCGTTATATTTTCATCAGGGAATAAATCGTTTTTACACATTTTATGCCGTGCAAAATGTCCGTTGAATTTTAATGGTGAGTTATTTAATCGTCATTTGTAAAATTGGGAGCATAATAGCCGCATTGAATATAATCTCTAGTTGTGGTTATTTGTAGTTGTTTTCGAAAAAAATGCTGAAAAATTAATAAGGTGTATATTAATGCCTTTGGTCAGTTTTTAAAAGCTGCGCGTCTTTGCTTTTGTGCTACCTTGTTCTATACTTATACTGACGTGTGATGTCGCGACCCCACAAATTCTAGCCTACAGTATACAAATCCCAAAAGGGGATCACATCTCATTGACAGGTGTACGTAATAGTTAGGTAGGTAACAAAACGTAAATGTTTGTGTAAACTCCATTACGGCCTTCAAGGCTAAACGTTAACAAATTTCCTTAAACTTCTTACTTTATTCGATGGCAAGGGCCCGTTAGCACGAAGGCTAAGGCACGTGCTAAGCACATCTAAACTTCGGAAATACGACGCCGGGATAAAAATCACTACATTTGTCACAGCATAAGAATTGGAATTAGACAAATTCGTCCGTTAAATTAAGGCCATTCCGGGACTGGAATTCGATTTAGGGTAAATCTCCCGGCGGCCGGGAAAATGGGTAGATTTCTTCCACCGCTGCTGCTTAAGATCGCAACACCCTCGCGTGATTGGATGAAATAGAAAGTGTATTTACTTCTAATTCAATTTTAAATTGGATACAAATGGATAGCTACTTTTTCTAAATCCCAAGTGAGCGAACGTTTGAAAGTGAATTATTCAACTTAACAGCGGGACGGGAAAATTAAATCGATCAGTTGGATGATTCAGATTGAGGACTTTTTCTCTTAATAAGTTTCATCCGACAGTTTATTATCTAGAGTTCTTCTCTGAAGGCCATTATTGAAGGCCAAACAAATCTTACTATTTGAGTTGCGAGTCGCTTTTTACAATAGTCTAGGTTATCCACACGAGTTGTCATTTCTGTTGAAAATATGAACTTTTATATCCAGTTTTCCCCCGCAGTGATGTCCGAGGGAAAATGCTATGAGAAAAGTTCTTGGTAAATGAAAGTGTGTTTTACGCGACTCACGAGTCACAACTCAAAACAAAAACGACATTCGTTTGGCTTCAGCTTAAACGAGGGTTTGATAACCTAAGCTTTGATGTGTTTTTGGTCACAAAGATCAATTTGTAGGTTTCCCTCCTAAAACAATATTTCAGTAAACATAAACATACCAAAAACAATGTCACAAAAACAGTCCTATATTCTTTACCCACGATATTTACTAGTCTATTACTAAGCAGTCTCGTATCCAAGTCGTGTTATGTCTGAAATATATTCTGTATTCCACAAAATGTCTCGTAAACTTTATGTCTGCCAATGAAATTGATTCAGTTCGGATCAGACATACAGAAAAAAATGTCTAATGTTGAAGGACAAAAATTGAAGTGAATTAGAGTCATTTGCACCTGATCTCTTATTTGATAGTAATTACTATTTATCAAGCTGTTTATGTAGTAAAAAAAATTACTTTTCTAAGTGCTTATTTAGTAAGTCTAAAGAAATAAACGATTTGACTTTGACTTTGACTTTTTTAATCTCCAGACATAACATCAAAGTCATTCATTCTTAGAATGGGTTGTGCGTAGCTTACGATAACAAAAAAAATCTCGATATGAAAGAGTTAAAACGTTTTCGTTTCCTCCCATAGATAAAGTACATTGCATGCCGCAATGCTTTTCATAGAATCATACGCTATAACGATATTATCATATGAACTCTTATTCTTCTTAGCTTTGTAGCTTTTGGGATTATTTTCCAATATTCCGCCGATTAGGTAAATTATTTATTTATTTATTTATTTATTACATGGAAAACCAGATGCTTTTATATACAGAGTTACAAATTAATAAATACCAGTAAGCTTATCGAAGGTTTTCACGGGTAGTTATCAGGATAGTGCAACAAATTAAGACTATGAACAATGTGACAAGTCTACACGTATGTATCACCTATAGATAGTGTTTTTGAGTTACAATATAATATTTTAGACTAAGCAATTTTAATCATCATTATCGTCATTGACGCCAAAAAATCCTCCACCGAGCCGCCGTCTGGCCGCAGTGACACTTGTGCAAAATAGGTCAAGGTCGAATTGCTTAAATTATGTATGAAGTATGTGGTACCTACACGTAGATTACCATTTACAAAGTCATACACGTTAATCATATTCTCTGGATCTGGATCAAGCTTGTATGAAATCAATTACCAAATCTTTTTTTTGATTAGTTAATCAGTGAGCCTTTTTATTGCAGCGAGTATAAAATGTCAAAAATTCGTCTCATTGCGAGTTTTGAGCGCCTTCTTTCCATGTCACAGAAGAAATATATAGTACTGTCCTGTCCATGTACTGACTTTCCATATTTTATACATATAAAATGTCGTTTTATTCATGTTTTCAATAAACTTTCATCAATTTTATCGTAATCAATTGACTCTTCCTGACATCTATTGGCGAATAGTAAGTTAATAAATAAATCAAATAATGTTGGACAATAAACACAGCATTATCTAGCCCCAAGCTAAGCACAGCTTGTGTTATGGTTACTTGATAACTGATATACATAATACAATACACTACATAGATAGATATTTTTAAATCAAAATACACACATTTGTCTCTATAGTAATACTATTTTATTCGTGTTTCAATAATCAACTTTATTGTTATCTACTTAAAGACTAAACTGAAGACATCTACTGACGAATAATATTACTGTAATTACAAAAAAAAAAACAAATTTACCAAAAAAATTACCGAGCGAAGCTTGGTCATCCAGATACTTAATATTAATGTACGACTGACGAACGCTCGTGTGACACTTTACGGTACGCCCAGCAACGCCGTCAGTTTCGTAACAGTTTCTGAAATATATTCCTATTCCTAGAAAACACGGTTACTTTTCAGAGAACGCCTTTAAAAGCTAGTGAAGTAAATGTGGTACTAACCATCCAAGAAATTCTATTACGGATAAATTGCAGTTAAGGTAAAATGGTCCCTATTTACAGCGTAGTTTATGAGGTAGTTCTTAAGTGCAAGTGAGCTTCGTAAGTTTCAGCGATATAGAGTTTTAAATACGCGCCTCCGGAGGTATATTTTTGTGGTAGAGTTCTTTAGGGCCAGTGAATAATTATTTTTGTACGGTTAGTAAAAAATTATCAAGCTCAGTTGCAAAATTACAGTACTTCGGTATAATCAACAATCTATGTTTCTGTTTAACTCAGCTTTTTATGTATTTAGGTGTTAATTTTTATAAAACTTTTTTTTATTCTTCTTTTAACAATATAAATTAACCAGTAAAAATTTTTGCAGAATGTTAAATTCATGTTATAGGCCATGCTTATATAAATGCAATGCAAATAAATAAAAAACAACTAGATCGAAATTCCATATTCCGTCTGTTGTTTGTGGGTAAGTTAAGCCTGCGTAGCTTTTTAATAACGAGCACGCTAGTTCAGTTTTGGTTAGGAGATTAGTCCTAATAGTTCACCGTTTCAGAACTAACTGGTTTCAGATTAGTAACTAACAACATATTCAACTGTGCGGGATAGCCAGAGCCACTCCCTAAAATTCAGCATGAACTCTGAATTTTAGGAAGTGACAAACCAGCACAGTTTATGTTGTTAGTTTTCTTTCCCTGGCGCGGAAAGTAAGTTTGAACGTACTACATACTTCTTCTTTTTAAATCCAAATCCATTTAATCACAACAATAACATGACCAATATATCTGAAACTTATCATCTATATGTGAACTGAGTAAAGAAATTTAGCTTGGCTCTTGAACAATTATATGTCTGGCTATGTAAAAAGCTACTTGGTTACTAGCTACTGACCAGTGTTACGGGGCGTAATGTCGAATTCCAAGAGTTACTTAATATTCGTTACAAAATAAAATACCCTAGTACTATCCAATGATCCTATCCGTCCACGGTAGTCTTTAAAGATTGCTCCTTAAAGACTACCGTGGACAAGATAGCTGCTTTATTATACCTATTATTTCTTTATATAAGTATTTCAGCCAGATCCGTCCAGTAGTTTTGGCGTGAAGAAATAACAAACATCCATCCATCCATCCTTACATCCATATAAACTTTCGCATTTATAATATTAGTGTGATTTGAAAAAAAAATGTGCGTCGAGCATGTAACGTAACACGGTGTAACGTTTCATCCTCGATGCACATTTTTTTTGTGCAACACCGCGCCGCGCCGTGTACTAAAATTCCTCTCGTTACTCTTTGCAAGCGCCCGCTGTGTAGTACGTTACAGGATGTTTTCGCTTCGGAAACCAATCGAATTAATTAAAATACTTCTGCTGTACTCACCTTAGGAAACATCGACCGCACATCTTCCATTATAGACTGCTTTAATCTTAAGGTGCATACCCGAGCCAATATGACAGCGATACACATTTTATCATAGTTTTACGTTTAAAATAGGAATTTTTGAAAATCGTACATTCAGTTTCTGCTATCTACACTCGAGAGCAATGAATCCGGGTCACTTAAAGAATGTTAAAAATCTCGGAAACTAAAAATGATAGGTTAATGCAATAAATTGTATTTAATAGACAATGTAATACTCCTTAAATGAAAGTAAAAAAAATATGAGTCACCATACATTTTATTAACACAAAATTACATTAAGAAAAAAACTGCTGATCTCTCCTTAAAACAAAAATAGGAAACATGAAATTTTTGAACTTTATTACGATTTTCTTGAATTTTAATACTTCGTATTGGCTCCTCGTGCTTCCATTACTGCGTTTACGCGGTTTGGCATGCTGTACACCAAGTTCCTTATACGATTTTGGGGAATATTCTCCCATTCCTCTGTGAGAGCAATTTTGAGCTCACGAAGCGTGATTGGGGGAGGGTTTCGTTGTTTTACGCATCTGCCTAGCTCGTCCCAAGCATGCTCGATCGGGTTGATATCCGGGCTGCGCGCTGGCCACTCCATACGAATAATGTTCATCTCTTGAAGGTAGTCATTCACAATCCTACCTGTATGAGGTCGGGCATTGTCATGCATAAATATAGCATCCTCACCTAAATTGACCATAAATGGACCAACGTGATCATTGAGGATTTCTTCCACATATCTTACGCTAGTTAAAGAGCCGTTTTCTATGATCACCAGCTCTGTGCGACTTTCAGAAGAAATTCCGGCCCACACAAGTACAGACCCACCACCGTAGGCTACTTTTTCTTCGATGCATGCTTGCTTGAATCTTTCCCCTGGTCTTCGATACACTCTGTGTCTTCCATCGTGCTTGTAGAGCATAAATTTTGATTCGTCGGAGAACATAACTTTTGACCAATCTTCAATACTCCAATTTACGTTTATAGGATTCTTTAAGTGACCCGGATTCATTGCTCTCGAGTGTATTATAAGTTTATAAGCTATTTTACCTCTTCAATAATTTCTCTCTCTGCGACAAAGCCTTTTGTTGTGTGGTGTAAAATAAAAAAAAAAAACCTCTTCAATAATTTTATCTCATATAGTTTAGGAGGAGATGCGAAAATAGAGTTTGGTGGCCAAAAAGCGCAACTTCGTATCTCTGCCTAAGCTTTACAAAATGAAACTTTTGAAAAAAAAAGGATTCCTAAAACTTTCTGCGTTTAACGTAATAATAAGATAAAATAGTTGGGGGCGCCACTTTCACTGGTATATGGGCCTTAAGGATTGGCAGGAGATCAGAGAGGCCTTTGCCCAGCTGTGAAATAGATAGATAGGCGGTTGATAACGCTTTAATATTTAAATTAACCTGTCAAGTTGAATTATCATTGCATACAAAAAAGTTATTGGAATATATATAAACACCAGGCAAAATGTCCAAGCTCTACAGAACAGAGCAGAACAATATATCCAGAGGAGCCGAAGCCTCTGCGAAATGATATCGATCGCTATCACAAAACGCCGCGCCAATCGTATTGTCATTCAATTTGAATTTCCGGGAGCGGACGACTTTTTGTGCTTTCCGTTTTGGGCGAGGAAATAGGCGGGCATACAAAATAAATTACATTTGATAGAAAAGGGAAAAACATTAGATTTCTTCTATAATGCAGAAAATTAATAAGTGAGAGTTATATTGTATTCATGAGACCATCCTTCGTGAGGCATTATTCTATCTTAATTATCCTAGTTGTCGGTGTTATAGAATACAAGGGCAATTTTTGGGCAAAACTATAATTTACTGTAAGAATTTACTCACACCCGCGTTTTTCATAGCCCAGACATATGTCACTCCCAAATCACAAGAGATAAAAAACTTAACATTTGTCACTGCATCGGAATCTTCGAATTAGACGGCTCAAGGGTTCCCGAGATGAGAATTCGCCCTTTTTTGTTTCGAGTCGGATAATGGAGCTTTTTCCTTCTGCAATATATCGTTAGTGCGATACAAGATTTGAAAAGGATATTAGGGACTGCAGGAATCGAATTGGTTTTTTTTATTTGGTTAGCGATTGCTTGGTGAGATAGCTTAGTCTAGCTCTAGCCACAGACAATAGAAAACTATGGACAAAGTCGCCTATTCCTACAAGAGAAGAGGTTTGTAGATGAATAAATTTGATGACTGGCGGAACCAATCCCGTAAGTTATAGATATGAAATTGCATCTTGTGCGTGATACAATATTTGAAAAGGATATTAGGGCCTGCAAGAATCGAATCGGCTTTTTTTGGCGAAGTTGCATCTAGAGATAGAGAGATAAGGTAAGGATAAATATATCTATAAAAAACAAGTATTGAAATGATAAATCCTATGAATTTTCAATTATGTTCCTTGCGTAAATTTGATTAGTTAATAAAATTTACGCAAGGACCATATTATATACATATATAACAGTCAGTTTTAATGAACAAAATCAATCGTAGGTGCCGATCAAGCGTGAAAACAAACTTTCTGCGTAAAGTCAGAGCAATTAACTCATATTTTTTTGTTTATAACAAGCAATAAGCACCGGAGTTTCCTGGATATTTCGTTGTTTTGTTTGTTAGTTGTTTAGCAGATTCCTCTG
Source organism: Eupithecia tripunctaria (assembly GCA_955876795.1). Lineage (NCBI taxonomy): Eukaryota > Metazoa > Arthropoda > Insecta > Lepidoptera > Geometridae > Eupithecia > Eupithecia tripunctaria. Next base: position 4,536,359 of record OY041604.1, read on the forward strand.
AGTTATTGTAGTATTCGTATTTACTGTTAAGTCAACTGTAGATAATGTTTTAACTTGGTGGTTTATGCAAATCGCTTGAGTAAATTGACCAGAGGCGTTATTTGAATAGGTTTTTGTTGTTATTTTAATAAGAAAGGTTTTTAAATAATAGCCTTTGAAGAAATGCTGTTATACGTTTGTTTGATTGTTTTTCACGCATATAAATATAAAAAATTCACTCATAAATAACGTACACTCATATCACTTGTTACATTTTCAGACTAAAACCCCGCTAGTGCATTTTTTTATATCTATCCATATCGCATATGCAGTGAATGTGTTCATTTGTTTGTATTTATTTGACGTCGTTTAACAACGAATTAATCAAATAAGCCAGTTATTTTCCTTGTGCAGTCATTGAAGTAATATAGTCATTATAGTATTTAACATAAGTAAATCAATGGGGCAACCGGGGTTTTGACTTATTATTTTTACGTTTGTTTTTGGTTGTTATCAGATATTCTAGTTACTTGTATAACGAGGCGTTTCCTTAAACACAAAAAAAAAACATATAAACCGTTAAACTCAATAGAAAGCAAAGGATCTTTTGCTGAAAGGAGAGGACTTCAATGTTCTATCATATCAAAATAAGAGCAATAATAATTAAATGAAAGTAGCAAATCCTTTCATAAACCGTCTATGCCTACATAAACGCCCACTTTAATTTAACAACCCCAAGTAAAATCGCCCTCGTTTCAGTTTGCTCGAACTATTGTGCATATTTTTTAAAAACGTTCGCCTTTAATTGTATGTCTTAAACCTTGCTTTATCAAAATCATACCCAAAGAATCCATAACCAAGCAGGCAAAAGACAGCGTTGAGTGAGCGAAACTCCAAACTCTTAAAAGTTGTTTACATCACAAATACTGATACAAAGTTTTAATAACATAATAAATAGCTGGAAACATTTCCGAAACGGGTAAACTGGATAACTTTTATGTAATAATCATGTACGGGTAAGCTGTTTTAGAAATACGGAGCTATGCTTCAACGTCTGTTGTTTTATCGCAAGTCTTTTGTGGTCACGAATCAATTTAGTTGAGGAAAATTACTTACTTAACTTTGTATAAGCACCTTTTAAAATGAAGTTGGCTCGCTCCTATTAACATTTTGCTCTGACAACTACTTACTCCGTATTTCTGGGACTACAATGGTTTAAAAATCAATGATAGAAAGGTTCCTACATAAGAAAATTCCTTTATGATTCTTTTTCTTGGTCGCTACATTCTTGACAGAGTGGTCATGGTCGTCGTCACACGCTTCACAATACGGTGTCATTCTTTCATTCATTTGATTTGGTTTGATTCTTCTCGCACCGCTGCTTTCCTGGTACATTCATTTATGGAACCGTTAAGATCCGTCCAGCTCATACCTACCTACTGCCACGAGCTCTCGTGCCGTCAACTTTTTCTTGTACCACAAGCCTACATGATGGAGTATCACAGAATGTCACACTTTCAGGGTTCGAACTAACAAGATGATCCGTGTTCAAAATACATCCATAAACTTCCAAGTCCGCTAGATTAACGCCTTGCAAAGTCGCGACTCGAAACTTTTAACAATGCGAGTGAAAAAACGCGAAGTTGAGCGATAAGTCACGCGCGGTAGCCCAGGTGTTGCCAACTCGCTGATTTACTCGACAACTTGCGAACTGCCTCTGTTATTAGCTTTTGATTTTTTACGGATACAGCTCTGTTACTTTGTTACCATCTTTTTTATTTTTTAACGAATTTAGTTTGCTGTACCTTTTGAGGCTTACAGAGTTATTGTTGTCGATACCAACGTTGTGTAAATTTGGCTAATGGGGGATTGGGACGTGTTTCAGATGACGAAAAAAAATTATATAAATTTTAAGGTTTTTTTATAAGGCAATGTTTTGTTGTCCCGTTTAGATCCATTTGTTCACAATCTTTAGTTTTATGAATAAAGGAAAAATTATTGCACAAGCACAGTATTCCTGCCACGAATGTAATTATGTAAACTACTCTATCCATGCGAACATGTCTATTTTGGCTAGACTATGGTATTTTTGACAGACTTTGGCATGTCTTTTAGAAGGATAAAATATAATAACTAGACTATGAATAAGAAAATCTTATTTATTTCTTATGAAAATTCAGCGAATTTAATTCAACATAAATAGCTGAGCTTCCATCGGTGGCCGGCAGCAGCGATCCCCAACCCACATGCCCAGCATGGGGATTATGGACATTCACCCTATTAGATATTAGCCAATAAGTCACTTATCAGAGCGAGGCTTGCGACCAGCAGTGGGCCAATAGAGGCTGTTGATGTTGAGGTTGAGAGGAACTTTAACATACCTTTTCTTACGAAACGATGTTCTTTACAAACCTCTCTACCAATGGTCTGTTCGCTGCTTGCCCTCTTTATGATTTCCTCTATTATTTTTAGCCATCTACAATAAGTCTACCTACTTCTGAGAAAGCCTAGCAAAGCGTACATAAGTAAGTAAACGAAATATACTTACTTAAACAAAGACATAATGCTAACGTAAAAGTTTCCAACAGAGCCGTGACTTTTGTTCAGTTCATTGAATTAAACTTGGCGATAAAATATGGCGGGTGAAGTTTGAGTTTGTCGTAAGCCAATATTCCATAATGAATACATTTAGCGCGGAACAAGAAGGAAAATTCTGCTAGAAGAAATAACACTTTATTAGAAGTAACTAGTTTCTTAGGAAGGTTCAAGAAGCAATTTTTGGTCCTCCGTACCAGAAAAATAACAAGTTTAGGATTTTGGTTTTTGTTACTTTAATTTATTCATAAATAAAAATTGGCTGCTTTTCACAGTTCCACCTCTCAAACTTAGTTGTGTAAGTGAGGTAAATAAGTTTGTATAAGATAAAGAAAAATGCAACTTTGGAATCCTACACTGCACGCGCCAAGCACGTTGGGGTTTTCTTTTATGTTACACGATAAATCCCTCGGTAATCGAATTACGATAGGAACACATCTATCACTTTCTATTTACATAACTAGAGAATCGAGTAAAAGCATACAATAAAAAAAAATCATTTGAACTATGAATATCCGCCATTTGTGAAGTCTATTGAAAATACTAAAGACACTCTTTTTGTAAACATCATTCAAAGACAACATCATACAAATACCTACGGCTAATTATGCATGTGCACGACGCGACGTCTAATTACAAGGGAACGTCTAAAGCCTCCAACTGAACTAAGATTAACCGTCGTTTAACTCGCTCTACACGTGCTTGGCAATCTCAATTCACTAGGGTTGGGGTCTTTCCGGCTAAATCTTCCGGTTTTTATTATATTCTTATTAATAATTCGATTATTTAAAAAATCTTAAAACCGACATGCCCTGTGGTGCCATAGCTGTGTGGTAGGCTTAAAATTTGCACCAACCCAACTCTTCACGCGGATGTCGCGTAAGAGGCGACTTAAATATATCCACCTGGGGGCAGGCAGCAGCGCTTCTTGTAGAATAATTCTTCCACCAGAACTGCGATGCCCCCTGAACGCCCAGTATGGGGATTACTCCCATGAAATAAACGCCAACAAGCTTATCAGGGGGAGGCCTGCGTCCAGTAGTAGGCCAATACAGGCTGTTGAGGTTGTGGTTGAGGTTACTGCAGTCCTAGATCAAACTGCAGTAACAGAATGACAAACTCGCCTGCAAGGACAGCTGTTTCATTCGGGCAAGATTTCTGCCAGCCAACTCGCTGAAAGATGATTGTTATACAATCGACCTAGACTTTTAACTGAATGGCGCCGGTTAGGAAATCGTCTAGCCATTTTGCAAGTGGGCTGATTTAACAATTCGGCGACCTATTCCCAATGACATAGTTTCCCATCACTTTCAGTAGAGACTCGAGGTTTAACAAGATTTGTGACAATGGTTACATGCATTAATCAACCTGCTATGAACAGTTTATAATGATTATTTGAATAGTAGGTTGTTTATATTACAAAATTGTTTATTACTGACCATAGTTTATAGAGAGTATCAATATAGATTTTGTAGTAGTAACATCCATGACTTACCTCACACACAAATTGCACATGAATTGCTTGTTTCATATTAAGAGAGGGAGTTTATATAGAGGGAGATACAGCAGAACTAGTTTGCTAGTGTGTGTCCATAAGAAATCATCGGCATCCAATTAAATCATCGGCTTATCAGAGTAATAGAGAAGAAAGATGCGAGCACAGCATACTTGTCTGACCCAACTAACTTTAGACCAATATCAGTACTGCCAACATTCAGCAAAGTTTTTGAAAAACTTATTTTACATCAATTGCTCAGTTATTTCAATTGCAATGACCTGCTTCATAGTAAGCAATTCGGGTTTACTCGCGGCAGGTCAACTACTGATGCCGGTATAGAGTTAGTATCGCATATTTTTGATGCTTGGGAGAAGTCGCAAGATGCCTTAGGCATTTTTTGCGACTTGTCTAAAGCATTCGATTGCGTACACCATGAAACATTAATCAGGAAACTACATCACTATGGAATAAGGAACACCTCCTTGGATCTTCTCACATCTTATTTGAGTGATAGGATACAAAGAGTTGACATAAATGGGAAACGGTCTTCGGGGTCTGTAGTTACAATGGGTGTACCGCAGGGATCTATCCTCGGTCCTTTCCTATTTTTAGTTTATATTAACGACCTGCCTCATCTTGTCAAGAATAATCACGAGATTGTATTGTTTGCTGATGATACTTCATTAATTTTTAAAATGAAACGACAAAACACTAATTTCGACGATGTAAACAATGCAATCTCAAAGGTAGTTCATTGGTTTAGTGTCAACAATCTTTTGCTTAACGGAACCAAAACGAAATGTATTAGATTTACTCTACCTAATGTAAAACAAGTTAAGGCTGATGTAAACGTAAATGGAGAAACGTTAGAAATTATAGAAAGTACCGTATTCTTAGGAATCACCTTAGATAATAAACTTCAATGGGGCCCACACATAGATAAGCTATCGAAGATACTTAGTTCTGCAGCATATGCAGTCAAAAAAATCCGTGATCTCACAGACGTGGACACATCTAGACTAGTTTATTTCAGCTACTTCCATAGTATTATGTCTTATGGTATACTGCTTTGGGGGAACGCTGCAGATATTAACACCATATTTGTGCTGCAGAAGCGGGCTGTTCGTGCCATCTATAAAATGGGTCCCAGAGAATCCCTACGTGATAAATTCAAAGAAATAAATATAATGACAGTACCAAGTCAATATATTTATGAAAACTTGTTGTATACTCATAAAAATATCAATAGTTTCCCAAAAAATTGCGATATACATAATGTAAATACTAGAAATAAACATAAACTCGCTGTACCCACAACTAGGCTGCATAAAATTAATGTATCTTTTAAAGGGCAATGTATACGCTTCTACAACAAAACCCCTACTGAGCTGCAAAAATTATCAGTAAATAAATTCAAACAAATTGTCAAAACTTTATTATGCAAAAAGGCTTACTATAAAATATCAGATTATCTAAAGGATAAATAAGCTTGGGACGGATTTTGCTCCAACTCGAAAAATAACAACTAACAGGCTAAAGGTTTCTTCGTCGTTTCTTTACTTTAGTCTACATACCGAAGCGATCGAAATCAAAAATACCACTTTATTTCCGTGTCAGTGTATTTTTTACTATGATTTGACCTTTTCTAAGTGTACATTTATTGTATTTATGGAAATAAAGCATTTTTGAGTTTGAGTTTGAGTTTGTGCACTATAATAATAGGTATGTAAAGACATACATAGACCGTTGTCAGGCTGCCGATGTGGCCGAAACTTTGCTAGGAGGACATCATAAGAAACTGCAGAAGAGTATAACAAACACGCAGCATAATAATAGAAACATCGCGAGAATACAAACACACATTACACAGAAAGTTCTGGCAACTTTTCCGCTACAGATGCATACGGAAAACACTTAGCGTCCAAACTGGGGGAACAAAAAAAGTTAGTTAGAGGCAAAGACAAAAAGGCCACGGCCCCACGGCCTAATGGGCCCAAGTTCGGAACACTTTGGCTAAACATTTGCTAATGGATATGGAAGTCAGCCAGGCTGGCAGATCTGTTGTTTTTTACGCACCAGACCAACTGCCAAATTGCCGGAAAAACTTTCTCTCGGTAACGCACGAAATTAGTGGTTTGTTACACCAGTCAAAACATTGAAATTCTGTAAGTTTTGAAACAAGTTAATTTAAGAAGTTTCGAGTTGTAGGCACAAAATAATTCAATTTCCAAACGCCAAACTCAACCATCCATTATGCCTGTTCTAGATTTATATGGTACCAGCCAATAAGCAACGGGTATTTACTTTCAAGACGTCTTAAATATCTGAATAATTACTTGAAACGCCCGTGGTGCTAAAAGCAAATAAGTTTCACGATAAATTACAATAAAACCGTAACCTGAAACTCCATTATTTTGCCAAGGGAGTGTCCGTAACTCATAACTTTCACGTTAAATTGAATTAAGATGACGATAAAAAGTGTAATTACCATAAAAATTGCGTGTACCTACCCGTGTCTGATAAAGGTGCACAGGTGTGTTTGCAGCAGTATCTCCACTTTTGTTACAGATTCATTATTGCACTTAAATTTCTTAAGACAAGAGATATAATGCCAAATGCCAAAACACATGAATCCGTTGATTACCTGCCCTTTAATAGGGTATATGCATCGATTTTTTTTATTGTTTTTATCGATTCTTTAGGTCATTATTTAACCGAAAAATGATAAGACGCTCACTGAATTTCGCAATAATAAGGTAAAAGAATCAAATTTAAACTACAATCATTTTCGGGTGATAAAAACGCTGTCATATTAGCGCCATGTTTATTTGACGTCCACGTTCACACTCCAATATAACCTTTTGTGACGACGTCAGTATTGATCATCTCAGAATCTCAGGTTTTCCGAAAAATCTGAAAATAACCTACAATACGAAATGTGAAGTGGGCAGAATAGTGTCAAATCATGGTGCAGCAAGCAGAATAAAAAAAGAAGAAACGTGAACAGCGATGTCACGTCCGCTCTAGTCAATGGCGTAGCGTTTTGAAATTTTGCGATTGAGATTTAAAATATCGATTTTTCAATGGTAAAATTCTACGATAAAAACATGTCAAAATTCTAAAATAAATATGTAGATATGTTTCTATATCAATAGAGAATACGTATATATTTTTTTAGCCATTTTGAAATCACATGCATATACCCTATTGCTAAGTTTATTACGTTAAAGGGTAAGAACGTTCGTTTTGGAAACGTAAACGTAGAACACTTCGCTAAACTTTCAGCTTCTAGAAGCAAAGTCTTTAATTTCTTCAATGTCTAGAAAACTACATTATTTTCTAAGGGCTCTTATTGTACATGAGCCCTGTTGCTGACGGCAAGGCAACTACACCCGCCACTGCTGCCGTCAACTGAAGTCGACGGCAGCCATCGAGCCGTGCCATCCGTTGTTTATGATTAACTAGCTGCGCCCCGCGGCTTCGCATGCGTTGTTCCTATGGAAACGTTAAAAGATTTTCATCACACGGGAACTGATTTATGGTATAAAAAGTAGCCTATGTTTTATTCCAGAACTAGGACTATGTCTATTTTAAATTTCAGCCAGATCCGTTCAGTAGTTTTGGCGTGAAGAAGTAACAAACATCCATACAAACTTTCGCATTTATAATACTAGCTGCGCCCCGCGGCTTCGCACGCGTTGTTCCTATGGAAACATTAAAAGGTGATTTTCATCCCACGGGAACAGATTTATGGGGTAAAAAGTAAACTATGTTTTATTCCCGTATAAGAATTACCTGTATGCAAAATTTCAGCCAGATCCGTTCAGTAGTTTTGGCGTGAAGAGGTAACAAACATCCATCCATACATCCATCCAAACTTTCGCCTTTATAATATTAGTGTGATTAGTGTGATGAGCCCTTACTCAATAAGTAGTCGTTCAACTGGTCCTACTGTTTGCATCGCTATTGTAATAGAGGTCGAGCCTTACATAATTATGTTAGATCCGGTCCTTTATCCCTGATCATAATTGTGTTCGAGATTCACAAATGCCCGAAACGAGGATACTTTATCGAAATTTAATTCTTACGTGGCGTCTTTTTTCTTGAAAATTCAGCAAATTATCGTTTGACAAAACTTATGCTGAAAAGACGCTTTCAAAAATTGGTAATATCTTGGTGGTGATGAGGTGACTGTTCCTTTGGTTCATGTCTAAATACAAAAATGTTGAAAATAATTTGGATTTTTCAAATTGAGGGACTATTTTATAAGTGCCTGTAACCATTTAGCTATTTAAATGTTTCTACAAAACACCGTTTTTCTCTAAACGGCCGAAAAATATGTTCACACGACAAATTTTATGGGGTTTTCCCCCACTATTTACGGCAAATTGTTCCGAATTTTTTCCCCATTTGAATATGAGAAAATAATTTCGTCCGGCCCAGGTTTAAACGGTGCTATAAATTAAGCGGGCACAATACACACCGGATAAATCGTTGTCACGTAAGAATGTCGCATTAGGGCTTGCTATTCGCGGGCCAAGTGGGATGGGCAAGCATTAGGGGTGGAGCAAGCGGGCCAGTCGAAATAGCCAGTCGGATAGTTTTTAATTCAACCTGCCTGCCTGATGGCAATACTATCCATGTGAATGTTCAAACATAAATTAAAAATACCACTGGCCAGCAATAATCTTACCTATTTTATTTTAATTGAAAATAGACGGCTCTGTTACCTTCTCACAAACTAAAGAAAGTCAAGATGTGGCATAAAATTGAGCACGCTATCCAGAAGGAAAACTGATTCACTCTGGATAAAGACACGAGATGGCACTCTAATTGGAACTGTACTGCAAAAAAAATGTTGTTCGTTTCTCTTAAAAAATCCCAATACGTTAAAAAGGTCGGAGATTATAGGGCTCACTTACAGGAGTAATTTTGGTATGGGCCACTAGTGGCTCGTCTGCAACGCACCTGAGAACGCGAGCGGGGCCAGTCGGGTGTGGGGCGTCGAGGGGAAGTAATAACAGTGGCACGCCGCAGTTAGCTCGCCGAGTTGTTATTGCTTTGTATTATTTATGTGAGCTGGCGATGAGGTGACAGTTGGCTTAGTCGGAACGCGCCCTTAGAATGGAGCGAGGATTCTCGCTGTTTCGCTGAGAAATTGAGTGCATTTCGCGGTAGCAGATAGATAGATGGTGAAGACTCTTTCTTATACAAATAGTTTCTTCTTTTATGAGTTTTCTTTCATCGTGAGTGGCGCAAACCGTCTTTTGTTAGAATTTCTGTATACTATGATCGGCAGAGCGTTAGGTGGACTATATCATAATATGACAATGAGGCCTTGATGATACGATGATACGGGCCAAAGATGATATGTTAAGGAAAAGAAACGAAGAGGTCGTTATTGCATTAAGTAATTATTTGTATTCGCGGACAACATATCGTGTCGTCCAATATATAAATACCTCCATTTGAACGTATAAAGGAGATATAGACAAATAAAGGCCAATTATAAATATTACGTCAACTATCTTTAAAATTTTCTAAAAATAATTCTATCAAGAATTTCAACCATACTCGAGGAAAATCAACCGAAAGAAAAAGCAGGCTGTCGAAGCAAATTCTCAACAATAGAAGATATATATGTCCTAAACCAAGTCCTTCAAAAATATAAGGAATATAACAAAGTCTACTTGGGATTCGTGGATTTATACAAAGCTTTTGACTCTCTAGACTAGAACATGATTGCATCTGGATGGCACTCAAAAGCCCAGGGTTAGAAGCCAAATAGATATAAATACTCAAAAATGTCTACAAAAATGGAACAGCTCAAGTGAAGCTTGAAAAAGCAGGGAAAGAATTTTCCATACAAAGAGGTGTTAGACAAGGGGACCATGTCCCGCCTAAGCAGTTCTAGAGATGATTTTCAGAAACATAGAATGGAAGGAAAAAGGAATGAATACAATGACGAAAACCTAAACGTTTCGCAGACGATCTTATTATATTTACAAAGAACCCGGCCGATATTAGAGTGAATGGAGAACTTATAAAATATATCAAAGAATATAAATGTATATCTCGGTGAACAAATATCAACAGACGATACTATGGAAAACGAAACAGAAAGAAGTACCTAGCGAATATTTGGAAACTTGTTTGGTCCCTAAGTGAAATCATGAAAAGTGAACATATGCCTATCACAGCCAAAAGGAATGTAAAGGAAGGTATGTCAAAATGCAATGAAAAGGAGTGTCATCGGAGTCAGAAAAAGAGACAAAGTTAGAATAATAAACATAAAAAGTAAAACTAAATTTAAAAATATACAAACAATATAAAATATATATACAAACTTAAATGGCGGAGAGCGGCTAGAATGGTCGGGGATACCCGAGGAAGTAAGAGAAGTAAAGGCAGGCAAAACAAACGATGGGAAAATGATATTAAAGATTAGCTGGCCCAAAATGGACCCGCGTTGCAAGGGACAGGGACCAATGGAAGATCTAAGACGAGGCCTATGTCGAAGGACAAACTGGAGGGTAAAAAAGAAGAAATAGAGTAGGATATAAGATAAAAATTAGGTTGTGATCCAGAAATAAAGGCTTATTTTATTTTATTTTATTTATATATACAGACCACGATAACATAATGAGAACGCGCCCTCCCGTCTCGTAACACATCGGTCTGTACCCATCTTTAAATCATTCTAGGCAAGCCTATAATCAAAGATTTAAATTGTTAGGTAGGCCCTTTCCACAGTGAGACCGCACCGTGTTGTTGCCAAGCAAAGTGAGATAGCTCGCTCATTTGGAATCAGTGTATTGTGTGTTTCTTGTGGTGTGCTTGTTAAGGCCCATATACCAGTGAAAGTGGCGCCCCCAACTATTTTATTTTATTACTACGATAAACGCAGCAAGTTTTAAAAATCCATCGTTCAGTTTGTGGTATCCAATAAAAGTTATTTATTAATGCCTCTGTAATAGTTTCATTTTGTAAAGCTTAGGCAGAGATACGAAGTCTCCTCCTAAACTATATGAGATAAAATTATTACAGAGGTATTAAAAAATAACATAATATATATCACAAACTGAACGTAGGATTTTTAAAAATTCCTATGATAAACGTAAAAATATGATAAAATAGGTATCGCTGTCATATTGGCTCGGGTATGCGCCTAAACATAAGTTCGTGCAATGTGATTGCACAATTAATAGTAATTATAAAAGTTAGGTTTAGTCAAAAATACAAATTTTATCTGTTCATTGTGTCTGTGCGTCGGTATTTTGTTAACGCGTGCATTCAAAGACAATAGTGTCGATTCTGTTGTTTTAGGATAAGCTAAAATAAGATTGATAGATCTAAAACAGCTTAACTTAGTTATAAGTAGCTTTAACCCTATTATTTGCATAACATTTAAGCTATGGTTAGAAACATCTACCTAATTTTAGCAGGCATCTAATTAGGTCATGATTAAAATTTATCGATTTTAAACTAGTATCGATTTGAATTTCTAAACGATTTCTCAAATAATGGATGAACTGTTTGACCCATGTAAAGAAGTATTTTAAAATAACATTTTAGAAAAAAAACATATTTGGCTCGCAGCAAAATCCCAACCACTCAACTCAGAAAGGTTTTGCGATTTTGAAAAACGTTCTAATATAGGTATTTTTAGGACCTTTGTAGAGAATACAATAATTTTTAGGTCTACCTAGCATAGAAAATTTAGAAATCTTAAAATTTAGGTTAGGAATCCTAAAACACAGAATCGACACCAATGCCACAGTTTTTGATGTAAGCGTATCTAACGATTTAAACCTTTGCCTATATTCATTCGTCAATACAATGACATCTTCATATAAATGATGAAGTAATGTGTATTACATCAAAGGTCAAAATTAGGTATAATCATATTAATCATGTAGACAATACTTATTTATCGTGTCCACTACGCCTCTAGTTGGGTTTGTTTGCACAGAACGCTTGCTCGGTGGATAAGAGATAAAACTGTATTTATTGCACGCTCTCGCTTTGTATTTGCTACAATAAAACAATGGTTGTTTGTCCTGCGGTTGCTCTTGTATTGGTATCCACTTTGTTTCTGATCTAATTAATTAATACCCTCTTTTATCCGGTAATGGGAGTGTGATTAATATGCTTTGGTATGGAATTTATAAGTTTTTGTCAATTTTACTATAAAGACTTTCGTAGTTTGACGAATTCATTATTAATCCAAGCGGGTTTACCTGGATGAAGTACCTCGTTAAAGGGATGAGACGTGGGTGTTCTTCAAACTCAAAGCCAAACACAAAATTTAATTATTTCCATAAATACAGTAACAGTAGGTACACTTGAAAAATGTCAAATCTATTAAAAAATTACACTGACACGTAAATAAAGTGGTATTTTAGATTTTAAATAAATATGCCTACTTTTATAAATATAGTAATAATAGTAATAACTATTCAGTATTCAGTATTCAGTATCTTTATTGCAAACAAAAACATTACAAAAAATAAAAAAACATACTGATATACATACATACATTGATTAATTAAAATGGGAAGATGAGGTACTAGTTTCTCGAAAATGGCAATCTCATATTGTGTAAAATTGTGTGCCTCAGTCACCGTCGGATCAGCGGCACGGGCGGTCGTGATTCGCGTGAAATATTGTTGTCTCGGTCTCACTTCAGTCTTAGATACGTCTTTCCGTCTTTGTTCTTCTTTGTATTGCACAGGACTGGAAATATAACTGTGAGCGTATGTGTTTGCGTGTAGTTGTAACACATGCCAATTTTTGAGTAAGCGCTGGGAGAACGTAACCTATCTTCCCTTTTTAATTAATCAATGCATACATATCTATATTGTTTAAGAGAAACAAGGGTGTGGCCAGTCACAGCAAGACAAATAGTGTTCCTTTATCATACTTTTGAATTTTGGTAGTGACTTTGCACACCTTATTGAGACTGGCGTGTATTCCAAAAATATACAACGCGGGCAGTTAATTAGTTTCGTAGAAAGAAGTAGAGTTGACAGGGACTGAAGCATCAGACTTTCAGAAAAGCTTAATAAATAAATGAAAAACTCGTTGGCTAATCCTTTCCAAACTCTTTTTCGCATACCTTTACCCAGATAGAATGTCCTGTTTCCAAGTTCCGGTGTCACTTAATTTCATTACCTACGAAACCTGAGGAAAACACATAAACATGTACGGAACTCCGAAAAGAGGTGTTAATAACACTTTGGGTGTCAGATTTACAGCCGGTAGTTTTACTCCTAAGTTGGGTAATAGTTTTCACGAGCGCAATCGTTTTTAAAGACTTGATTTGGTTTGTTTATAAAAGTATATGCCGACTTCAATTATATGGTCATTGTCAGAACTGGACACATGGGACGTACCAGCTTTCAGATATTAAAAGAATCATCAAAATCGGTTCACCCATCGAAAGTTCTGAGGTAACAAACATGAATACAGTCGAATTGAGACTCTCCTCCTTTTTTGAAGTCGGTTAAAAATAAGTTTTTGTAGCATTTTGTGTAAATGCGCATATTCCGTGATCCGATTTTTTATTAATCGATGGTTAATAATTTATTTTTTATTTTGCACAAATCCCGTCATTATAATCCCAATAAACACAGGATTTGTGCAAAATATAAATTACCAGCAGCGCCTCGCAGTTTCACCCGTGTAGTTCCCGTTCCCGTGGGAATTCCGGGATAAGATAAAGCCTATGTCACTCCCTGAAATGTAAGCTTTTTAATAATGAAAGATTTTTTTTTATCTGTCCCGTAGTTTCAAACAAACAAACAAAATCAAATCTTTCCTCTTTATAATACTTATATAGACCAGTTTCTGCTCACGACTTGTTTCGCAAGCGTTGTTGTTATGGAAACGTAACAAAACGAAAGGTTATTTTTAACCCATGGGAACTGATTTATGGGATAAAAATAATCCCATGCTTTATCCTCATTGATAGGGCTATAATTATATCTACGAACAATTTCAGCCCTTCCGTACCGGCAAGAGGTGAAAAACCATTCAAACATAAATCTCAACTTTCACAATTATCACACTATGATATATGGATGTATAGATGGATGTTTGTTTGTTACCTCTTCACGCCAAAACTACTAAACGGATTAGGCTGAAATGTTGGTTACAGGTAGTTCTAATCCTGGAATCAAACATTGGCTACTTTTTATCCCATAAATTAGTTCCCGTGGGATAGAAATCACTTTTAAACGTTTCTATAGATAAAACGCGTGCGAAGCCGCGGGGCGCAGCTAGTATAATATAAGTGTGATGTGATGTACTCGTATTCTGAAAATATCTTATCTGGCAATGAATAAAATCTGTTCAAAAATTGCTTCAAGCAACATTGTGATTTTTTTCAAAGGTAAACTTAACATTGACTTTGTGTTTGTTATTGAATTATATATAACTAGCTGCGCCCCACGGCTTCGCACGCGTTGTTCCGTTGTTCCTATGGAAACGTTAAAAGATGATTTTCATCCCACGGGAACAGATTTATGGGATAAAAAGTAGCCTATGTTTTATTCCAGTATTAGAATTACCTGTATGCAAAATTTCAGCCAGATCCGTTCAGTAGTTTTGGCGTGAAGAGGTAACAAACATCCATCCATACATCCATCCAAACTTTCGCCTTTATAATATTAGTGTGATAAATGCGGCTTCGCCCGCGTTGTTCCTATGGAAACGTTTAAAGGTGATTTATATCACCTCATAGAATAAAAAGTAACCTATGTGTTATTACAGGCCTAGAACTATGTACCTATATGCAAAATTTCAACCTGATCCGTTTAGTAGTTTTTGCGTAAAAGAGCAACAACCATACATGTCTACTATGTATCCAATTACATACATTTATTTGTGCGAGAGATTTAATAAAATTTATTAAAATAAAACAAATTTTAGAGCCACCCTCCACACCTTAAGGCCCTCCGCAGACAGCCACTAATTAGTAAGCGCGTGTCGTAAAGCGCGATTTCGGCGATTTTCCAGCGCGATTCCTTACACCCAGTGGCTTATTATTAAGCGCGACTTGGGCGGCTCGGCCAAGAGCCCCCGCTGCCGCCGCCGCTCCTTCCTGCCTTACCGGCGCAGCGCGAATGACGAAGGCCGTCCCTTCTCCCCGCGCTGCCGCCCGCAAAACACAGCATCAAAAAAATCCAAATTGCAGCTTCAAAAGAGCAAAATAGCAGGACGCGGAAACGCCTCGGACAAGCCGAATGCGGCAGTGTGCGTCAACGTATGCGTTTTAGTACAAAATGTTCTGCAAGCATATATCGCAAAAGCGCGACACAGGACGCGCTTTAACGGACTTTAAACTTCGAACCCCTTTCTCAACAATACCTTGTCCACATGTAGCCATTAAGAAAAAGATGATATTCCGAACTTATTCCGAAAACTCGCTTATTACCCACCCCTGCTCCCTAATACCCTTCCTGCGACCCAAATCCATTGTTCATTTGATCGAGTTTATTTAATAAAGATCCTTCGGTAACATGTGGTTGAGTCGGGAGATATCAGAGCATTTTTCCACCCGCTTGGCTTGCGACACTACCGAGATAATTGGCTCGATGGGGGAATATTTGCGGAAATGTTCTGTGGAGTTTTGTGGAATTGTGGTCAATTCTACTGACTATGTGTTGTACTACGTTAATTATTTGTTTATTTATTTATATATTACAGGGAAAACCAGATGCTTTCTTATACAGAGTTACAAACCAGTAAGCTTATCGAAGTTTCACAAGTAGTTACCAAAGTAGTGTAACAAAATAAGACTATGAACAATGTGACTAATCTACATGTATCACCTATAGATAGTGTTTTTTCTTTGGTATATTTTTATGAAATACAGCTTATAGTTCGATATTTTGTAAAAACGTAACATCCGTAGGTCAAGTACCTGCTTAGCCCAGACGAGCTATGAGACACCACTCCGAAGAAAATCCTACTGGGTTACGCGACTAGGCAAACTTAGGTTAGGACGCCCTCCGGCCAGATGGGATGACGACTTGATTAGTGCTTCAGGCGGATGCCGGGTGCGGCAAGCTGAAGACAGAGTCCTATGGCGCTTATTACAGAAAGCCTATGTCCAGCAGTCAACTACCATAGAGTAATAATGATGATGAATTTATTAATTAATAATATGTTTGATTTGTTCACAGGAGCTGTCGAAGCGTCGGCATTCCTGACACTGGGGTGTTTTTGTTCTACGTTAGCCATCCATCAATTACTTAGGTAATTATGTATATTAAATTACATAACGATATCGATATTTTTGCAAGTACATAATAATGAAACACTGTACTAAATGGGAAGGGAATGTAAAGGATGGATGTTTGTTACTTCTTTCATGCAATTACTACTGATTGGATTGGACTGAAATTCTGCCTTGATGTAGTTCTAGTCGAGACAGCAGCCGGTTTCTCGAACGCTTATTATTTTGATAAATTGTTGACAATTTGTCAGGCTGTACACGCACTGCTTTTATTACTCGCCTGGTTTTTTTTTTGCAGAATTATGTAACTTAATGGAAGATCACTAGCGGAAAAATATGAATGTTTGGAGCACTATAAAGTTGTAGGTAGCTAAAAGGAATTTTATTCGTAAGTACGCAGGTTATATTCCGCGAGATTAAAATTCAAGCTGTGAGATTCCGCAGTGCGTATATAACAAGCCGTTGACTATCCATTCAATGTGACAAGCGGTCGAGAAACCGGCTGTAGTAAATTAATTATAATTAATATATACTTACTCCTCGTACCTTTTTCCTCAAAATGCGGGCGAACCACTGGCAGAAGTCTGTCAATAAATTGTGATAATGATTATGATCGATCTTTTGTTGATTTAATTACTTAGAACATCTACTTCATTATTGTATATCGATCTCTATAAGTCTTGGGATAGGATTACACTCAATTAGATGCCAAATATAAAGGAATGTATAGGTACTAGCTGCGCCCCGCTGCTTCGCCCCCGTGGAAAATTTAAGTCACATCCCACGGGAACGGGATAAAAAAGTACCCTATGTCCGTCACCTGATTCTATAACCTCCCTACCAATTTTCAGCTAATTGTGTTCTGCCGTTCTTCAGTTACAAATAGCGTAACTAACACGACTTTCTTTTGTATATATATGGATTTATACCACTACTAATCACATCACATCACACTAATATTATAAATGCGAAAGTTTGTATGGATGTATGGATGGATGGATGGATGTTTGTTACTTCTTCACGCTAAAACTACTGGACGGATCTGGCTGGAATTTTGCATTCAGGTAATTCTCCATGAATCAGTTCCCGTGGGATGAAAATCACCTTTTAACGTTTCCATGGGAACAACGCGTGCGAAGCCGCGGGGCGCAGCTAGTAGATACAAATGTAAACTTCGCAAGATCTGCGAACTCCGGTGTAGATTTCCATCCACGTCTTGACAGGCATTGTAATATTCCTTGGAATTTTCAGACAAATCCAGCGATGATGCCGGCCGGTGGCGATTGTCCTGTCTGCGAGAAACGGAGTTTGTAAATAAGTTTTTTTTTTTTTAATAGAGTAGTTATTTTTAAGATTGTTCTAAGATATTATGGATGTGAGATCGGGTAAAGAAGTTGGGAATTGTGTTACGGTAAGGCAATTTGAAAGTTTTGTAACACAGTTGAGTATATAAATTATTTTACTTATTACATTGGGGCAGATAAGTTGATTTATAACATTACAATTATGTATAGCTGCTGTACATATGTGCGTTTACTTCCAATATAAAAACAACGAATTTTCAATCATCCTTATTTGAATTTAAGTTTGTGCTAACTCTAGATTATATGATAAAGATTGTATATAATTGTGTTATATAATATAACTTACAAATTATTAAATGTTCTTGTAAAATCGTGTGATCTGTAGAATTTAGTAGCATAAAAGTAGCCAAATTAATACTTTAAAAAGGAATAAAATAAGAATAGTCGTTTTAGATAATCCATACCTACCATTTTATGTGTCCATGCTACGCGATGGTTTAAACAACCATTATTACTTAGAACCGATATTTATTTAGAACCGAGATTTTTATTAGTGTTCACACGAATAAAAATCTCGTTATTTATCGTTATGAATGAGGCTTTTTCCAAAATAAAAAATATCCTGTTATTAAAGATTTCAATAGACGGAAAAGATCAAACAATAATGTATAGGTTGTCATGAAAAACTATGCACGGTCAATGCAGGGGCTATGTCGTTTTAATTTGTGAGGCCCTAATCAAAACACACTGATTTATAGTCTATGGATAAGCAGGCCCTAACTAATGAAATAAAATTTTGATCAAACCATACAGCATGGAAAACTTTTGACTAAGATGATCAGACTGACCTGGCCATGGAATATGAAGTTTTCATACCAACTCTTCGTTACCTTACCTACCTTTTGTACCGAAGGGGGTCTATTTTTTAACCGATTTCAAAAAAGAACGACGATCTTAATGTGATCTATCGCATTTTTTTTTGCATATTTTCAGTCCGGTCGGATTATTTTGTGACATGAAGAAAAAGCCTCATTAGAACATTATCATTTCAGTTAAGGAATGTCATTAATTATGTTATGAATTCCCAATTTTAAGATCTAAGATAAAAGATGTGATAACTACATCTACAAAGTATAATAATTTACAGTAATTACGCTAAGAATCACCATAAATCAAGATAGTAGGTCTCACCAGTTTTTGACAGCTTGCACAATATCAAGCCATGAATATTTAAGTATCTAGACTGTACCTATCTTTATAGACAAAAAATTCAATAAAATAATAGAAACAAATTAAATGACAAACACAACATCAGTCTACACCACATTATTGGCGTGTTTCAATTTAAATCCATACTCTGTTAGCCAACCGATGGTTTTCGAAAGAATTTTTAATAAGCTAATTTCAGCCATGAGTTATCATGTTAACGATAACAGACGCTTGATAATATTTTGCTCACAAAAACGTGTCACTTTTTATTTGTGAGTACAACCTTTTTATAGCTAATTGTCCATTTTTAGCGACGACGACACGACGCATGAATCTCTGCGGTGCGTACTAAACTTACCTGTAGAAACCCTTGTACAAATCTAATACCTCTGACATTGTAAATAAAATTAAATCTAGATAATACGAGGTACATGATTGTGCAAGCTATCCTATAAGTAGACAATATTACGGATAAAAAACGTGTAAGAGAGTACTTGTTTAAAAGATAACCCTGTTTGTTAATGTCAAATACGACTTAAGAGGCTCAGCTCGTAATTTTTTGCAGCGATTCAAAAACACTGAAATAAGGAAGAGACATAATATGAGGTAGAGCCATTTTGTTGTGTGCCCAAAAGCTGGCCCAAAAGTTGGCCTCTTTAATACACCCTTTATATGGCGATTTGCAAGCCATTTTATGCATTTTGTACCGCTGCAAAAATATTATATGTGATTGCCATTATTTATTTAATTTTATGTAAATGTTTTATTCTTAATGTAGATTATAGAATAGTTATTTCGTTAATGTGAATAAATTTTATACGAGATTCATGTTCTATGTTGATTTGCTCAAGGATGTTGTAATTTCATTTGATGAAGTCTGTTAAATAAATATACATATATAATAATGAAACTGTTGTTGTTTTTATTACCAACTATATGAATCCCTTGTCCTTTTCATGTCACTCATAAAGTTATATTAATATGAAAATAAAAGAAATGGTACAAATAAAATTAAAGTAATAAATGAAGAAAATAATAATAAAAACAATTGTTTTTGCATTTTTTATCGAATTACGCAATCTTTTTTACTCATAAAGGACCTATCAAACGATTTTAAATTTAAATATTTACGTCATTCAGTGACTGCGTAATGTGCAGGTTCTGTACATCATCATCATCATCATCTGTCCAGCTAACAGAGCTAAAGTCCGTAAAAGTCCCAGAAATTTTCGAGTCCTACGTCACTTGAATTTGTTCGAAACGTTGAGGAACGAGGGCATCAGGTTCTGCCAAAAGCAGCGTACTGGCAAGAAATCCAAACTCTCGGATGAGACTCTCGGGCTGATGGCAAAAAGACGGGAAACCACCCAAGCGACTTCGTCAGACAGGTCAGACCTGAACAAGCAAATTGCGAAGATGGTACGGCGCGACCTTCGGAGCTCCAACACACGCCTCATTGAAGAGGCAATAGAGTGAAACCGAGGGTCCAAAGTATTCACTCAGCAGCTTGGCAGGAGCCACCTGACGAAGCTTAAAACGCACGATGGGAGGACCGTTTTGTCGAAGCTGGAGATATCTGCCGAGATAGAGGATTTCTATGGCCGATTATACGCTGCACATGCCCCTCGTCCCCAACGAGTCGACCACGATTCAAGAGCCACCCTGACACGCCACTATACCGACGAACTGCCAGACATCAGTCAAGACGAGATCGTGCTAGCTCTGAGGCAGCTTAGAAATGAAAAGCCCCCGGTGAGGACGGCATAACATCAGAGCTTTTGAAAGCCGGAGGAACTCCTGTTATACAGGAACTACAGAAGCTCTTCAACGCCGTCCTTCACAGTGGGAGAACTCCAAAGGCGTGGAGCGGGAGTTTGGTGGTGCTCTTTTTTAAGAAGGGAGATAAAACCCTCCTTAAAAACTACAGACCCATCTCACTCCTGAGCCACGTCTATAAGCTGTTTTCACGAGTGATCACGAACCGTCTCGCCAGGAGACTCGACGAGTTCCAGCCACCCGAACAGGCCGGGCTTCGCGGAGGATATGGCACCATAGACCACATACACACAGTGAGGCAGATTATACAGAAGTCCGAAGAGTATAATCAGCCCCTGTGTCTGGCCTTTGTGGACTATGAGAAGGCCTTTGACTCTGTCGAAACCTGGGCTGTTCTGGAATCCTTACAGCGATGCCAAGTAGACTATCGTTAGTTCGAGGTGCTGAGATGTCTCTACGACGCCGCGACCATGAGTGTCCAAGTACAGGACAAGCAGTCCAAACCCATCCAACTGCGCAGAGGAGTGAGACAGGGGGATGTTATATCCCCGAAACTGTTCACGAGCGTGTTGGAAGATATGTTTAAGACGCTGGACTGGAAAGGTAAGGGCATTAACATAAACGGCGATTACATCTCACACCTCCGATTCGCTGATGACATAGTCGTAATGGCGGAGTCGCTGGAGGAGCTCAACCTGATGCTGGAGGGCCTAGCTTTAGCCTCGCGATGCATCGGTCTCGGCATGAATTTGGATAAAACCAAAATCATGATCAATGGCCTCATTGATCCGGGGCCGGTCGTCGTACATGGACACCCTCTAAAATTGTTTCCGAGTACACATACCTTGGGCAAATCCTGCAGCTAGGGAAAAACAATTTTGAGAAGGAGGCCAAGAGGAGGATCCAGCTAGGCTGGGCAGCGTTTGGAAAGCTACGTCGAGTCTTCTCGTCATCCATACCGCAATGCTTGAAAACGAAAGTTTTCAATCAGTGCGTCCTACCCGTCATGACCTACGGAGCTGAGACGTGGACACTCACCATAGGGCTGGTCCACCAGTTTAAAGTCGCTCAGCGAGCTATGGAAAGAGCTATGCTCGGAGTCTCTCTGAAGGATAGAATTCGTAACGAATACATCCGACAGAGAACCAAAGTTATCGATATAGCTCAAAGAATTAGCAAGCTGAAGTGGCAGTGGGCCGGCCATATTTCGCGAAGAACCGATAACCGCTGGGGTAAACGAGTTCTTGAGTGGAGACCGCGACTCGGCAAACGTAGTGTAGGACGCCCTCCGGCCAGGTGGGATGACGATCTGCGAAAGACTGCAGGCAGTTGCTGGATGCGTCAATCTGAAGACAGGGCGCTATGGCGCTCATTAGGGGAGGCCTATGTCCAGCAGTGGACTAATATAGGCTGATGATGATGATGATGATGATGACGTCACTTGAATTTGAGGTGTAGTTGGTTATACAATACAATACAAATATTCTTTATTGCACAAGCGTGGAATGACCTTCCTGCATCTGTCTTCCCATTAGAGTACAATCTTAGAGTCTTCAAAGCTAGGGTAAATAAGTTCCTTCTGGAAAAGCGTGTTCCATCTAAGGCTTCATCTTCGCTTTCTTAAAGTGAGTTGGTAGCCAAACGCTAATCCATCAGCAATAAAAAAAAAGCACACCAGAAATCAGAAAAAACAGACGATGACCAATGTGACCTTATAGCTAAAAGCGATTTATTTCAGACCATCTACCAGGTTATTACATTCCCGTGTGCAAACAAAATCTAATAGGAAGTACAAATTTACAAACGAACTTCTATCAATAGCATCTTAGGTAAGGCTACAATGTAGTAGCAAATAAAACTGATAACTATTAATATAAATAATAAAATCATTAGAAACACAACTAAAATGCCAATTCATTTTGATTATAGAGATTCAGATTTACTACCAATGTTCACTAGGTACTAGGAACCGATTTAGCCTACGGCTGCCTTCGGATGAGACGTCAAAATGTTGCGGCTGAGGTTTTTAAAATATGGGCGTAAAACATTGATTAATTAAAAAGGGAAGATAGGTTACGTTCTCCCAGCGCTTACTCAGAAATTGGCATGTGTTACAACTACACGCAAACACATACGCTCACAGTTATATTTCCAGTCCTGTGCAATTCAAAGAAGAACAAAGACGGAAAGACGTACCTACCTAAGACCGAAGTGAGACCAACACAACAATATTTCTCACTAGTAGGACCGCCCATGCCGCCGGTCAGACGGTGACTGAGGTGGGAGCACACAATTTTACACAATTTGAGGTTGCCACTTTCGAGGAACCAGTACCTGATCTTCCCTTTTTAAAAAAACAATGGCGTATAATATATTTTGGTGGCGTTAAAGTAATGTATAGTGTATTGTTTGAATTGGCTTAGGGTAAAAATGTTACCTACCGGGTAAAATTGTCATCGTAAAAATCTAGTGTCACTTGGGCGATGACATCGCTCAAATTATTTTAATATTTCTAGGGTGAGTTTTGTCACTGCCTATTATTGAGTGGTGTTATTTAATATTAATAATAATGCTTGACAGTCCACACAGCACGTCTATGCCCAAGCTAAGCAGAGCCTGTGTCATAGGTAGGTACCTATGACACAGGCTCTGCTTGATGACTAATGTACATAATACATTGCATAGATAGTTTTTATTTTTATATAAAAAACTTCCACAACATCCTGGACATACCTCAATATGATCTGCAGATCAAACCATTACCTATTTGTCCTGAGACGGGAATCGAACCCGCAAGCTCCTGTGACCTTCACCCGCTGCGCCACAGAGGTCCAGAGAGCGTATGTCTTCTAGTGAATATGAAGAATTTAAATCATTTTCGTAATTTTATTTGATGTAAGTAGGTTCCCGCGTCTCGGACGCGTAACTAGGTGTTGCACAAGGGGAATATTCCCATTTAGAGCACCTATTATATTCCCAGTTAGAGGACCCACATAGGTTGTGCCTAGTGATGGGGTTTAGCAAGGCACCAATGAGGCGCCGCCGCCGGTTGAACGCGCAGGTTTGGCCGAAACTGTAATATTAAAAAAGGCTTTTTTATATAAAGCTTTATTAGACTTCATTACGGATGTAAGCGGGTTAACTATAAATCTTATTTGTGTTGGAAGAACACCAACGTTTCACGTTGTCTTTATTAGACTTGTAATTTTGTAAGCCATTTCAAGGCAAGTGCACGTGAGCTCGCTGCTTGCCCTCGGCATCGTCGCGGCGTGCTCGCTGCACGTTCGCCTTGCTTGAAATCGTTCGGAAAGCGCCAGTGAGAACATTAAGGAATTTTACTATGTAAATTTATTTAAAATACCTAGGTACTAAATTAATAAAAATCTAATAGGCTGACAGCAACAAGACATTTGGGGTACGCATGCCTGTGAAGAGGTAAGGATAAAAGATTGTTTAATTGGACAAACACTGGGTCGATTTAGTGGTTTCAGGATTTCATTTACAGGTAATTAGGCTGTGAAATAATCGTCTACAGAGGTTTTCCCTTAGGTATGACTAAAATATGGGATTCTTCGAGGGGTGTTCTATGAAAAAAAAGGTTGGCATTCAATGTCGCTCAGAGGTTTTCGCGACCCGTACTTTTGACTCTTTGTGAATCTACAGTGAAATACCTCTCATCGTTTATAAATAGATTGTTATAAATAGAAAAAGTTGAAGTTATGACCGTTCGGAATGTTGTCCAGAAAGTTCAACTTTTACAAAAAAAATATCAAAGTTCAACTGATTGAACGTTTAGTTAAATTAATCGGAACAGGTGTCGCTCATGTTGCAGGCGTCCAAAGGCTCCGGTATCCTCATTCCATCTGTTCAAGTAAAAGTTATTGTCGCATACAAAAGTTTTGAATAACTATTATGTATATTTCACAGCTCCATTCGACGCGATCTCTTCTTTCACATGTTGTAGCTAAATCCTAGACTTCGAACACATTTTTAAAGGCAAGTATAGTTAAAATTCAAATATCGATGTGGCAACATTAGGGTACTTTGCCTCCGAATTCTGACTCGGTGGAATGTCATTTATGTTCTATGTGCAAAGGCTTCGCAACATCCCTAGTGATCCTTTCTTATTTTGAAAAAACATGAGCAAGAGAAGAGAAGAAACGATTGAATCAGTTCGTCGGAAGATAAGGATTCTATCTTCATAGTCGTCCGAGAATGAATTATCTAACCGTGAGTTCAAAAAAATTATGGCTAACCTACAACGTGCAAAGATTTACACGAATCTTGAGACGTCAGATACCATAGGGTTACCTCTGTCACCTATTCACGTTAGGTACCATCGCCAAACGTAAGCCTATCCAGTTTGATTTGACTATTTTGACTATTTTGTTTTGCGTTACAAACAAAAGATATCGAGCAAACCGGGGTTGGCAACTATTCACTTCACATAAAAATCACCCTAGTGGTGGTAAGGCGCAATTTTAGCTGACTATACATACATGCCCACATAAAATAAACAACACATGTTATCTGTTCATATAATGATAATCAAACGTGACGTACAGGGTTAGTTCCTTTGATCATTACTTAGTACTCTTTATCCCTTATTTATTTATATTTTGACGACCTCTGTGGCGCGGTGGGCGAAGGTCTTCCTGCGACGCAGGAGGTTGCGGGTTCGATTCCCGCCTCGGGACAAACTTGTGTATGATCTGCAGAAATTTGTTCAGGGCGTTCTGGATGTTTTTCTATGTATAATAAAAAATATCTATCTATGTAGTGTATTGTATTATGTATATCAGTTATCTAGTACCCATAACACAAGCTCTGCTTAGCTTGGGGCTAGATAATGCTGTGTGAATTGTCCAGCATTATTTATTTATTTATTTATTTATCCCGCTACTACAACGATGAAAACGTGGGAACTACCATCTCAAATTACCTACTTAAAATCAGTGCAGGTAAGCGAAGGAGTGATTACCGTAAACGCATTTCAGAGGCTATAACATCCATGTAATCTTCCCAGCTATATTCATAATACTAAAATAACGCTAGATACTTGTAATTCTGGGTAATACCTGTAATTTTCGTGGAAATACCCGAGCATTTTCGTAAACAAATAGTACGTGTACAAGTAGGTACCCACTAGACTTGATACAGAAGTCTGAAACTGTAAAGATCACATGACAGTTCTGATATTGCATTCGCGTATGATTATGTAATGTTTTAAACACTCTAGCTTGTTATACATATAACTTACGTTGGTACTTGCAGTAACTTGGTTGCTCTAGTCCTATCCAATCCTACTCATAATATTAAGAATAATAATGCCTTCCTAGTCGAATGTCGACCACGGTGGCCAGTCTGAACGAAGACTAGCCAGGTGCGCAGGACATATTTAAGTCCACAAGTGTCCGTGCAAACACAATACACTCTATTCCCTCACTCTCATAATCCGATGGGACGGCCGGCGGCAGACCGATATGACCGGGGAGAGGTGAGGCGCAAGACCAACAGCTTAACGTGCTTTCCGAGGCACGGGGGTGTAACACCGCCAACTTCCTGACTCCAGGCTGCTACTGTGAATTTTTCTTGGTAGAAAAACCCCAATAACAACTATTGGCTCGACCCAGGATTTGAACCCAGGACCTTATAATCAGCGGTTGACCATACTGACCGCTAGATCAATGAGGCAGTCTTATACTCATAATATGAAGCCGAAAGTTTGTGATATGTGAAAAATTCACATTTTGTTACCAAATCAACTGAACAGATTAAGATGAAATTTGGCGTACATTTTGACTTAGATAATAGGCTACATATTATAACTAAAATACGCATGCAGAGCTATGAGTACAAGTTTGTAAAAAAATCTTCGGAACATAGACCTAAACTCAGTAAGAAGCTAGAGAATTATACCTCTAAATACATACATACGGATCACATCCGCGGTAAGCTTGCTATTGCTATTGCTTATTTAATTTAAAATCCCGAATTTAAAGGCGGACCTTCGCCCACCACACCACAGAGGTCATCATATAGCACCCTGTGTTCAGTTTGCCGTATGCAGCATCTGCCTGCAGTCTTTCGGGGGTCGTCATCCTACCAAACCGGAGGGCGTCCTATACAAAGAGAAAGACACCTGTATTTGCCTGCTTTCTTGATCTGTCAAAAGCATTTGACTTAGTAAATTATGATAAACTTTGGAATAAGTTATATAAGCTAAATGTACCTAACGATATTATATTATTATTAAGGCACTGGTATGCTAGTCAGAGTAACATGGTAAAATGGGGTAATACCCTATCAGATGAGTATAAGCTGAAATGCGGGGTGCGACAGGGCGGGCTCAGCTCTCCGAAGCTTTTCTGCATTTATATTGATGCATTGATTGAAGAGCTCAGCAGTCAGCATGTCGGATGCTGGATGCATGATATCTGCTTCAATAATATCAGTTATGCTGATGACATGGTGCTGCTGAGCCCTTCAATCAATGGTCTTTGTAAACTTCTTAAGATTTGTGAAAAGTTTGCTGTAGCTCATGGCCTTAAATATAATGTAGCTAAGAGTGAATTCATGGTTTTTAAGTCAGGCACCAAATGCCCACCTTATGTCTACCCTGTGTCTCTCAACGGAACACAACTGAAGAGAGTGTATGTTTTCAAGTACCTTGGGCACTTGGTAACAGAATCCTTGTCGGATGAGGAAGATGTTGAACGTGAGCGAAGGGCACTCTCAACTAGGGCAAATATGGTAGCACAGCGATTTCGCTGTTGTTCAGTTCCTGTTAAAATAACATTATTTAAAGCATTTTGCACATCACTTTATACATGTAGTCTGTGGACTAACTACACCAAAAGGTCTATGAGTGCCCTTCGTGTACAATTCAATAACTCCTTCCGGGCGTTGTTGCGGCTGCCGCGCTGGTGCAGTGCGTCGGGCATGTTTGCTGACGCGGGCGTGGACAGCTTTCCAGCTGTGCTAAGAGCCCGCTGCGCCGCCTCGCTGTGTCGCCTGCGCGCCAGCCGCAACAGCCTCCTCGCAGCAGTAGCTGAGGACATGAACGGCCGATTCCTGCGGCATTGGGTAGGGGTGCATTCAGTGCTTGCAACCTACACCTGGCACTGAGTGCACACCTGCAGCTGTAAGCAATGTTGTGTTAATGTTATTTTCTTTTCTAAATGTGTAATTTATTGTAAAATGTACCGATATGGACCATGCCGGTCTGAAATAAATGATTTTTATTTTATTTTATTTATAATACATTTTCTGTTCCGAAAATGTATTGAGACATAATTTATCTTACATTGTGTAGGACGCCCTCCTCGGAACCGAAAATGTACGCCTGCGCCTGCGACGCAGGAGGTTCGATCCCGCCTCGGGACAAATGTGTGTACGATCTTCAGATATTTGTTCAGGGCGTTCAGGATGTTTTCTATGTACAATACAATCTAGTACCCATAACATAAGCTCTGCTTAGCTTGAGGCTAGATGATGCTGTGTAGATTGTCCAGCATTATTTATTTATTTACGGCGCCCATGAGAGGAAGCTAGCTAGTCTAGCAGTGGATATAGGCTGATGATGATAAAACCTTATATAGACGTTAGCCTCATGGGTATTATAAAGGTTTAAATTAGTATTACTCAGATTACATTCACTGATTCTTGAAAACAGAATTACTTCCGTAAGGTTCATTCAAATTAAATCACACACGACCGAAACCACATACTCAAGGGAAATAAATAACATGGAGTCAAAGGAATAACGTTGCTTAGAAATAGCCTTTTACGGGCTGGCTTGCTTTCCTATAAATCCATGTTTTAATCAACATGTCGCGTGATTAATTTCTATTGATCCTATGAAGTTTTGAGAAGATAATTAGTTAGATTGAATTTCACAGTAAAGTTCCATCTGACCCGATATCATAAAAATAGATGAAATTATATTGCTGAGGCTTCATATCGAATTGAAACATGAATGCTAGCCAGCATTTATTATGCTAGCAGTTGTAGCAATTATAAAATTGTGTTCCGACTCGGTCGAGAGATTTTATTATGCGTTGTAGTAGGTAGACAAGACACTAATTTTATTAATTTCGGTTCTTTCCTGACTACTGGCGCATTCGGAACGATCACAAAATTAAAACTAATAAGGTACTACCTATAGAGTGCCGAAAATAAGATTTCCCTCTAAACGTAATCCGAATAGGTCATCTTGCAAAGTGCATTAGTACCAAATTAGTACAATCTTTTAGTACTACATGAAAATCGTTTTCGATAGAACATAACTACCAAGATACTCATGTATCGTAAGAAAGTTACAGAGTTGGCAGTTTCCCTGTGATGCTTTCATTCACCCTATTAACACCCTGTTAAAAGCACTCATAAATTCTCCGTGATGAAAATCCCACGCTTTTATAGAAAGCGGTTTCTATAAATTTAATATAAAAAACACATCCAACAATAAAATTATTTAATTAATTCAAAAATATTTTACATAAAACGGTTACAAATAATTCAATACCAATTTGAACATAGTAACAGTGTATTTTACCAAGATGTTGACCTGACAACGGCTGGAGCGAAAATGTACCAGGCAGAGACAACAAGCGTGCTGCTTTTATAGAAATGTTGCCGTCATGAATTTTAAAATAATGTTTCCCGCTGATTATACATATAAAACATGCTGAAAACCCGGAACAAATAGTTATCTGTAGATCGAACCAACAAGTTTCTAGAACATAACTACCAAGATACTTATGTATCGTAAGAAAGTTACAGAGTTGGCAGTTTCCCTGTGATGCTTTCATTCACCCTATTTAGTGAGACCGCGCCATATTGTTGCCAATCTAAATGAGATAGCTCGCTCACTTGGAATCAGTGTGTTGTATGTTTTTGTGATGTTTTTTTTTTCACAAAAGTATGTACAATATGATTACACATGAAATGGTTATAATAACAGTAATGTTTATTGGCAAAAAAACACTATTTCTAACTATTCGCACGCGTTCAAAGACAATGTGTGGCATTGTCTTTGAATGCAAATTCTTGGTGTCAGGGCGAAGACAATCAAACAATTAGACAGGTTCGTGGGTTAACTTTTTGTCGTTTAATGTATGAAAATTCGTGTCATTAACATCACAACAACTGGTTCAAATTTAACTATCTGTTGGTGGACTCTGGTCTAAGTATATCAGTTATCTAGTGTCCATAACATAAGCTCTGCTTAGTTTGCAGCAGCAAGTGGCTGGTTTATCATGTTTGAACTCAGCTGTCTAAGGGTGAAAGGCGTGAAAAGGCCTGCCTTCACATTTGACTAGAAAAATTTCATTTATTTATTTCACTTATTTTTCACTTACATAATTTTTTGTGTCGATAAAAAAAGTCGTGGATAAAGTAACTTTCAAGTTATTTTAGTGTTTTGTAAGATTGAGGAGTTTATCAGAACTAAACCTTAATATAGTAATTAGTTTTTTAAATTATTTTGTCCTTCCTTGTTCTTTCGTCATGTGGCTTAAATAATGAGTTTGTTTTTAAAAATTATAAACCGGCTTCAATAACAAAGTTTTCTAATGGCTGAAACTTTCAGAACTAGACCAAATTGAAATGGGACCACAAGAAAAGCACCAGCTTTCAAATAAAGAAAGAAACATTAAAATCATCAAATCAAAAGTTTTGGCGTAACAAACATTTAAAAAATTTAGGCGAATTGAGAACCCGACCTCAAAATAGGAGCCTCCTCCTATTTTGAAGTCAAGTAAAAATATCTAAAATATAGAATCCGTAGTTATTTACGAAGAATACCTAGTTGGAATAATTTTTCGCTAACGCTAATGCCTCCAACGTGTTCCAAAAGCTTTGCTGTCGTCTCGCGATCTAGTTTCAAAAGTTTCATACATACGACTCGTATTTTTATCTACTTTTCATACTCCAGGTGGTTTGCGAAGTTTAATAGTAACATGGATAACTTCCTTCTTTAGAAAGCTTTTAGATATTTAGCGTAGAAGTAAAAACTTTGTCGGGTATCGAGGTAGTTATAACTTCTGAACTTATTAGAATGGGATTGATTATGTCGTCGTCATCACTCATGTTAAGGATAACATGAGTGATGACGAACAGGAGCTCTGTTCGAATCCAATCTGAGAGGGAAAGTATGAAATTCTCATTTATATTCTATAAGTATGCAGGTTATTATGTATACTTCCATCAAAGTTTATAATTGATGGAGGTTCGAGAGAAT
Source organism: Eupithecia tripunctaria (assembly GCA_955876795.1). NCBI lineage: Eukaryota > Metazoa > Arthropoda > Insecta > Lepidoptera > Geometridae > Eupithecia > Eupithecia tripunctaria. The sequence goes on from OY041604.1 coordinate 4,567,201, forward strand.
CGTATAATTTATTTTTCAGATAAACTTCTCCTGCGAAAGGTGATTCAGTACCAAACCTCCCAACGTAGGTAATGGCCGAAACACATAATTCACGAACACTTCTAATCTTAGAACCAAGCAAGTTACAGGTGGGAACTTTGGTGATAGGTAATATTTGGTTGATCAGCTAGTGCACTCTGAGCTCTGTTTAACCTAAAGCAATCTAGCTAGAAAGTAAGGTATAGATTGGAACTTCGGTGATAGTGCACTCTAAGCTTTGTTTAACCTGAAAATGTTCTACCTAGAAAAAGAGCCAGAGAGGAACCTTTGTGATCCCTACTTTATGACGGGTTCCGCTGTTCCGCAATATGTTGGGGCTCGTGGAAGCACCCCCGAAAACACTCCCGGAATCGTACCCTCGTTCACTAGCACACGTGCCCAGAGGACAGGTTTTAGTGAGTAGGAGTCTGACATAATCTTCTACGTGGAGACGGAAGGTAACCCATGATGGAATAATGGATTTCGGATGTTGGCGGTGCTTTTACCCGATCAGTCATGCGTCGTCAGACGCAGAAGTAACGTTTTCTCCCCCATTTGTGTCGATATGTCGTCCCATCGTATTATGAGTGTCAGGAAATAGAGAGTGTGCCTGTGTTTGCGCACACAGCTTTGCACCATAATATGTCCTGCGCTCATGGTTAGTCTCAGTTGCCGCCGCGCGTTGGCCGAAATGTGGCTAGGAGGCTACCTGATAATTGGTACATTCTCTGTTACATAAACCATAGAAGTAAAGTCGAACCAAATTTTAAATTTAGGTCATTGTTCATTTGACTTGTCTCTAGCTGACGGGGGAATGCTTAGAGGTAGAGACGACATAGGACCTGACGTAGAACTAATAATGCCTTGAGGCGTCGTCGTCGCCTCTACTTGTATAACTTGTAGAGCCATAGATTGGAGATCCAGCTAAACTTCAGCTGTAGGATTGAGAGAAACCAACAGTTAGGTGTTCGTATACTGTAATGTTGAGATGACATAGGATCGAATCTCTCGTAAAATATGCCTTTCTTGTCGAATTGACGTTCAGAAGTTATTTGATATTTAGGATCTGTATGCGGGTGTGGACAACCATACTGCTTAGTACAAAATTGCGCAAACTTTATTTTCCATGGAAATGTCAAGCTATGTAAGTTTTCCGTGTGGTGCCGGTGGCATATAATTTGCACCACCCCAACTCTTCCCGCAGGTGACGTAAGAGGCGACTAAGGGATATTTGCAGGAGGCGGGCAGCAGCGCCTCCTGCCGAACAATTCTGTCACCAAATTGCGATCAACCCGCAGGGTTTATGAGCATTACCCCCATGAGATAACAGCCAATAAAGGTGCTCATCAGGGCTCAGGCATCAGGCTGTTAAGGTTGAGGTTGAGGTTGATGTAAACTTCCCGCTTTGGAGCGTTATCACATTTCCATAGAAAAAAGTACCTAACGCAAACTTTGTAGTACCTAAGTATGACAGTACACACTCAACATACAGTGTACGAACACTTTTACAGCCAGTTTTACTGTTAAACTGCTGGTTTTCTCGTTATTTGGGTAAGTAGTAGACTACTTATTTAGAAGAATTGCGAACTCATTTTTCCAACAAATAGTAAAAATAAAGTAAGTCAATTCCTTGTTTCGAACAGGTAAAGCTAAGCAAGCGAAATAAAACAAAATAATGTTCTAGCTGCCCCAACAAAAACCCAACTATTTAAGCCGCGAGAAAAATATGTTGGCAGTAAATTAGTGTTAGAAAACAATGGTTGCCGTGCGGGGCCGGGTGCCGACATTTTTCAACTAAGGTTTACGGTCCCCAGGATTTGCTGGAGTGATGGACTCCATTCTCCTTACCGGGAACCAATGGAACGCAATGACCTGACCTTCGGAGGATATATGGGCGTTACTTACAGTTTCAGGGTTTGCCGCAGTTTACTTTTTTATGGTTTGGCGACAGATTTATTCCACGATTTTGCGTGTGATAGATGCGTTGTTGTTTTGCTGCAGCACAGTAATTTTTGTTTAGGTTGGAATTGAGAAACTTGTCGTAACGTCGTCATCGAAATATTTGACATTAAGAGCCTTACTGCACTGGGATGTTACGGCGACGACGACGTTGCGACGTGTGTCGCTAGCAACGTATCCAAACTATTGTATGACAGATGACGTAGTCAAACCATCACCAAGTGTTACCTCAACCTCAACAGCCTAAATTAGTCCACTGCTGGGCGCAGGATTCCCCCTGCCCCTGCTGAGTGCTTTATTTGCTTACTAGCTGCGCCCCACGGCTTCGCACGCGTTGTTCCTATGGTAACGTTTAAAGGTGATTTTTATCCTACGAGATGGGGCCTTAATTCCGTCAACTTAAAAAAATACTGTAATAACTGTGTGTTAGTAATATATGTATGTATGAAGATGCGATGTCGTTTGTGTCTATAATATCTTAGAAAAAAAAATACAGTGGGGACCTACTCGGAAAAGTCACTTCACTTTTAAAGAGTAGGTATTATTTATAAGAGTAGTATTTTGTCCGAATCTAAAATCTCGGGTCATATTATAAGATACCTACCCAGAACATGCTTAATACATAATATTACATTAACTAGTTAACTAAGACTGATAATAAATAATTTACAAAGTAGGTTATGTGTATGTTTCTAGTCATATTTACTCAGATAAAGTCACATAATGAATGACTGACAAGAAAATACATAGGGTTCATATGAATTTAACTAGTGGAGGACACATAATAGGGCACCTACCTAATTATCATTAACTAGCAGCAGCCAGCGGCTTTGAGCACGTTTTTTCTAGAGAAAAAAAATTACGTTAACTTACGTTACCATTACGTTACGTTCCTGGCTAATATTTCGTCTGTGATATATAGGCAAGGAATATATAAAAATACTAACGTATAGAACGGACACTCTTCACCTCTCACCCTACTTGATGGAGCTTCTTTAGCTGCTAGCGGGGCGAGCATCGAGCTTGGCTAGTACTATACAGGGTGGGGCAAATTTTTGCCCCCTTAAGGTACGTTCCTTTGGGACAAGTGTTCCTGGTTGGAAATAGAGTCGATTAAGACCAACTTGTTTTCTTTGACAAATATCATTTTTTGGCGAACCGTACACTTTTTCAAAAAACTAAAAATGGCAATATTCTTTTCTTCAAAATAAAACAGAAAGTTCCTTAGAACAAAACCTTCTAACTACAAAAGAAACGGTAGCTACCCTTAAGGGACCAAAAATTTGCCACACCCTGTATAAACTGTATGGAGGCGAGCCTCGAAGCGAGTTTTATTGCATCCAAATGCAAGGGTCATACGGCGCAGATGGCATGGGTAGTGATTTTGACAGACGACAGTTTGTTTGAACATGGACATACGAAATTTCTTGTGTGAGAGAGATGAGATTTCAATTCACCTAAGGTGAGATATAATAAAATAATTGACTGCAACTGCAACATGAATACTTAATACACATACATAATGAACTTAAAGTTCAAAAGCATTAAGAGTTTTCATTCCCTTTGCAACATCTTATTTCAAAAACTCACCTTCATATTGCGCAATTTTTAATTTTAATCATTTCTAAATAGTATCCTTTTTCCCTCTTTCGAGTAGTAACGACTACCAGGCACCGCCGCTATAATACAAATATCATCATATAAGTGCGCGGCGAAACGAAAAAGTTTGGGAGCCCCTGGCTTAAGTTATGGGTGCTCTATCTGATAATAAAGATTTTTTTTTACTGTATAAAAAAAACCCAGAACACCCTGAACAAATATCTGCAGTTCGTTCAAATGTTTGTACCGAGGCAGGAATCGAACCCGCAACCTCCTGCGTCGGCTGCGCCACAGAGGTAATCAACTAAACATGTAGGTAGGTATCCAAACATGCGCACTTATAATCATTAGTGTAATTGAGATTTTTTACGTTTACTCTGCCAACAACGGCGTTCGGTATATTATTATCTTTTGTGATCATGATCACCTATTTATTACCTGTTAGAAATTTAACTTTGTTATTCACTTTAGAAGAACTTGAAAGACAATGCTATCATCTATTTTCTTTGCCGGCAATGACATTTCAGTAGGCACAATTCCTGTGAATAACGTTCTATGCGACTGATAAACTGCATCAGAAATACCAATATTTGCCTTAAGTACAAATAATGTGATCGAAATAAGTTCATTTGGAATCACTTACATTAGTTGTTTACTAACATCGTGACAATGTCGTCTCCCGAGGAACAACCTTTAAAGAAAACAGAAAATAAAAATGTTAAAAAGAAGAAATCTTTTAGAGAAAAAATTGCATACGTGAAGGAAAACATAACAGTAGAGCCTGTTTTAGCTTTTTATGTGGTTCCGGGAGTTTTAACACGTCTAGCAACACAAAATTTGAATTTGGATAAAGCGTGTCGAGTCAATAAAAATTATGGAGACACCGTTTGTGATGCACTCATTGCAAGACAAGGAAACTTGTATCTAGAAGAAGAATTTGCAGTTCAGGAGCTTATAGCAGGCATGGAAACATGGAAGAACTTCCTACTGACTGCTATACCAAGCTTCCTGATCCTCTTCTTGGGCGCATGGAGTGACAGAACGGGAAAGAGAAAGATTTGCATTCTGCTTCCAATATGTGGAGACCTCCTTATGTGCTTGAGTAATATCCTAAATGCTTATTTCTTTTATGAGCTGCCTGTCGAAGCAACTATGTTCTTTGAAGCGTTGTTTCCAGCTTTAACTGGGGGTTGGATCACGACATACATGGGAGCATTCGCGTATATAAGTGATGTTTCTAGTGAAGAATCCAGGACTTTTAGAATGGGGGTCGCGAATCTATGTCTCACGGCTGGGAGCCCTATTGGTTCTGTCCTCAGCGGGGTTCTGTTGAAGTACATTGGATACTACGGAGTATTTTCGCTGAGTTCTTTTATGTTCTTATGCAGTATTTTGTACGGGTTTTATTATATCGAGGATCCAAAGAGGGCAGAGGAAATTGAGGTTGGTTTTGCGGTCTTTTACACTTTTATAACTGAAGTAGTTTGACTTCAGTTAATTAAAATCAACACTCAAATATCATGAATCATCATTATTACTTCAAACTACCTCAGGATTTTGTAGATAAATGTTGACATAATTTATCAGCGGAGATAAATTTTGTTTTCTTAGACTTCTATTCTTATTTTTTCCACCGAAAATCATTATTGTCTTTTGTTATCAAAGCATTAAGCTATGAGATTAGCTACTTCTCTTTCTATCGAAGACAAAGCATAGTGATGTACCTAGTAAGGTAATTTGGCGTTCCCAAGTACAAAGCTGTCAAAGCATCTATTAATATAAATAAATAAATTTTATATATATGTTTTTGTGATGCTAAAATAACATGAATGCATACACGGTACTACAGTAATTAACTACTTGTAGTCGCAAATTCAGATAGTTTTTTGTAAGTATAATAGTACTTACTGTTACTGTCACTGTTACCTAATCTAATCTTATATCCGAATGGGTTGGACTGATTTTGACGGGATTTTCACTGAAACCCTTATTCTATCTCTAAATTAAACGTAGCCTAAGTTGACGTTTTTGGTTAATATAGTTTACACTATGGGTTAGTTTGGTAAACTAACGTAGGCTAGAAATTACCCAATGTTTAAACTTTAACAACCAAAAACTTTAAAGAGATATAATAAGGTTTGCATGCAAAAAAATAGGCCTTGATATAGTTAAATCTACGCAGATGAGGTTACACAGCTACCCCCTTATTCATAATGGTCTGCTAACATGAATTAGCTGCTAAGAGTGTTATTTCTGTCTGACTTATGCGAAGTCAGAGCGAGATTTAGCAGTGTGCTAAGAAAGCAGACTATTATGAATAAGGGGGCTAGTATGTAAAACAACTATAAGCCAACAGTACATTCATTGCGGATGTAAGCAGGCTAAAACTATTACAGAGGTATTAAAAGAAAGCTTATGGTAGGTATCATAAACTGGCCTATATTTTTTTGAAAATTCCTTTCTTCAACGTAATAATAAGATATAATTAATTTTGTTTTGTAAAACTATAAACCGTCTTAAATAGTTATAGTTTTTTCATGAATTTTTATGGCTCCCACTGTCAAAACTAAACGAAATTTAAATGGGACCACACGGAAAGCACCAGCTTTCATATAAAAAAGAATCATGGAAATCGGACCACTCTGTCAAAAGTTCTGAGGTAACAAACATATTAAAAAAACAGTCGAAATGAGAACCTCCTCCTTTTTTTGAAGTCGGTTAAAAATAGGTGACGGCACTAGTGTACCTCGGGGTGCCGTCTTAATTTTATCTAGCTTGGATGAGTCGGTCAATCCAAAATGTCTAGTGGTCAACTCATCCATAACTTTTACATAACAGTTTTTTACCAGTATTTTCATTAAGTAACATCAACCAAATCATCAAACTACGAGAGTTATTTTTTTTAAATAGTTCAAGCATATTTGTAAAAACGGATTAGACAAAAACAAAAACTAGAGGATGATTATGTTAATCTACGAAAATCTACTTATTTACAGAAAAGGCCTCCCGACGAACGCGGCTTCCTGAAATCTTTTTTCGACATGCAACATGTAAAAGACACACTAACTGTAGCATTCAAAAAGGGTCCAAATAATCGACGAGCAAAGTCTATTTTAGTATTAGCAGCAATTGCCTTCATTTATGGACCTGCTTATGGTATGTTATACGTTATTTTATCTGCTGAAGTTATTTCAGTGGTTTATGTACAGAAACAGTTTGTAAATACGCACACTATGCACAGTGACGTTTATCAATAAGTACCCCCTTAATTTCAATAACACAGAAATAGTTTTATCATTCTGTAAAATGGAAACATCAAGCTGTTACAAACTCCAATCACACTAATTTTATAAAAGGCGAAAGTTTATATGGATGTGTGGATATATGGATGGATGGATGGATGGATGTTTGTTACCTCTTCACGCCAAAACTACTGAACGGATCTGGCTGAAATTTTGCATACAGGTAATTCTAATACTGGAATAAAACATAGGCTACTTTTTATCCCGTAAATCTGTTCCCGTGGGATAAAAATCACCTTTAAACGTTTCCATAGGAACAACGCGTACGAAGCCGCGGGGCGCAGCTAGTAGGATAATGAATTAAAAAAATACCCCTGCTGAAACCAGCCAGGACCACTGTAAAAGTGAACATACTCGTACAACTAATATTTTTTTCTAAAATACAAAATATTATATTATATTTTTCAGGGGAGTTTACAGTACGGTATTTGTTTACCCGAAACCGCTTCAATTGGGATGCTCTGAAATACAGCTTCTACAGCACTTTTTACATCTGCATCCATGCTCTGGGTAAGATGTTATCTTAGATAATAATAATCCTGGACCATTCACATCTATGCCCAAGCTAAACTAAGCAGAACTTGTGTCATGGTTACTACTAGATAACTCATATAGTTAGTTAACACACTAATCGATACGTTCATAGAATACACCCAGACATACACGCCAGGACAAATATTTTTGACGTGATAATCCAAAAGGATAATAATACAACATCTCTGACGCAGTGGGGTCTATTCGCGTTATGGTAGTTTCTATTTCCAAAGCAATGGTTTCTTAAACAGTATTTTTCTTCATCTCGAGTATTATATTTTATTTGTTAGGGCTGTAAAATTGCTTACATAAAATAGAATAGAATATACATTTATTCAGCCCACACATAGGGACACACAACACAGAGGGAAAGTAAAATACAGAACAAATAAAACTAGTACTATGACTAAACTTAAAAATTAAACAGCTCTACGAGAAATTGGTCTTTCCCTTATGCGCGGCTAAATAGGTCCAGCCTCAGCTTAATGCCGCTACCGCCCAAGGACGAAAACAACGCTACATGACAATAAAATAATACTAAAGTTTTTTACAATAATATTTAGGGATTTACCATGATTTGAGTTGAAACTCAAATCGTGATAAATATCCCGTTGTACGAGTAAATAACCTGATAGATTTAAAAGTAGTAAAATAATATTCCAAAATTACATTCATAACAAAGAACTCTAATTCCATTTCAATTCAATTTACAAATTGTAACAATTTTGTGCCCATGTTTGGTCTGCCAGAGAAATTTCCTCAAAATTATGATACCATGTAATCTAAGCCACCTTATCTGTAGGTACTGGTTGTTGGGCCACCGTGTAAGTGGCAGTGCCAGGGGCGTTGGCTAGTAAACCGTAAAATTAAATTGTAAAAAGTTCATACCCAAATGGCTAGTTGCCAGAAACTCGCAACGCTTTTCTCCGGATTTATACGTAGTCCTGATTGTAATTTTTAACGCCACAATATTTTTCAATTTACTTCTTGCCAAAATACGGTTTGTTTAAGCGAAATTTTAAAGAAACTTTGCAAACGCTGCTTTCGTTTATGCAAAATGAACAAAGCAAATATCTTGTGCTTATCTGGGGATTGAGTTTGCTGAACCAAATATTCTTCGATGCTCAAAATGTGATACATTCTATAATATGTAACATAACATATTGTTGGATAATTCACATAGCACTAACCAACACTAGCCCTAAGCTATTGAAGCTAAGTAGCTAGCTAAGCAGAGGTACTAGATACTAATTATACTGATACAACACACAATAATTATTTACCTATTAGTATTGTTTGAGAAGTACTTTTACCTAAACTCTTACGACTGCTATCTACAGCCTCCCTCATACTGGTCACTACATGGGTAATTTGTACTGGTTATAACTCTCAATTGTACATTTTTCTCGCTTGTTTTACATATTTTCATTTTGATGAGCTTATTTTTACTTTTTCAATGTAAATATAACTTTTTAGATGAAGGCCTCACTGGCGTTAGTGATCCAAGGGGTTGTGCCCATAACCCCAACCCTGGGCATGTAGGTTCGCTCATCGCAGTTAGGTGGTAGAAATGGTTTTGCAGGCACTGCTACTGCTGCCCGCTCCCGGAGGATACACTCAACCTCAACAACCTATATTTGTCCACTGCTGGACGCAGGCCTCCCCCTGATAAGCTCCTTATTGGCTGTCATGTCATGGGGGTAGTACCCATAATCCCCACGCTAGGCATGCGGGTTGGGATCGCAGTTTGGTGGTAGAATTGTTGCAGCGCTGCTGCCCGCCTCCTGTAGATATCCCTTAGTCGCCTCTTACGACACCCGCGGGAAGAGTTGGGATGGTGCAAATCCTATGCCGGCACTACACGGCAACACGGAGGATACACTAACGTCTCACAACTATATCCCCACCTATTTCTCACAGCAAACATTAATATCATAATCATCAGCCCTTGTCCACCCAATGGTGGGCTGGGCATAGGCTTATGGTAATGTCATTCTCCTCGGTCCTGTACTAATCTAGGCCAGGTGTAGCCTACGGTTTTGCGAATCTTAATATATACAGGGTGTAACGTAAGGGGTGGATCATCTAATATTAAAATCATCAGCCCTTGTCCTCCCACTGGTGAGCATAGGCCTATATTAATTCCATTCTCCTCGGTCCTGTACTAATCTGGGCCAGGCGTAGCCTACGGTTTTGCGAATCTTAATATATACAGGGTGTAACATAAGGGGTGGATCATCGGTGGCTGGGGGGAGGTGGGGTTCCCTACCCCCCAGCCACCGATGATCCACCCCACAAGGGCTGATGATGATATTAATGTTTTGCTGTGAGGAATAAGTATAATAGTTGTGAGACGAGTAGATAGATAGATAAATATGTTACACCCTGTATATTTAAAATTCATCATTGAAAATTAATATATATATTTCAATTTATTTCTCCCTTCTTCGCGTGAGATCTCTATCCTTTAAAGCCTTCTGCGGTTCTGTAAATCTTATGTATTTCAGGTGCCTTGATATCAATCAGCCTGTTTAGCCATCGGCTGAAATGGGACGACTCGGTGCTGGGTCTTATATCGAATGTCAGTAAAGTGATTGGCTCCTTGGCCACTGGATTAGCACGGAACAGTAGAGACATGTATATCGGTAAGTGTTTTGGGTAATAAGGTAACACATACAGTAGAGACATGTATATCGGTAAGTGTTTTGGGTAAAAGGTAACACATACAGTAGAGACATGTATATCTGTAAGTGTTTTGGGTAAAAGGTAACACATACAGTAGAGACATGTATATCGGTAAGTGTTTTGGGTAAAAGGTAACACATACAGTAGAGACATGTATATCGGTAAGTGTTTTGGGTAAAAGGTAACACATACAGTAGAGACATGTATATCGGTAAGTGTTTTGGGTAAAAGGTAACACATACACTAGAGACATGTATATCGGTAAGTGTTTTGGGTAAAAGGTAACACATACAGTAGAGACATGTATATCGGTAAGTGTTTTGGGTAAAAGGTAACACATACAGTAGAGACATGTATATCGGTAAGTGTTTTGGGTAAAAGATAACACTTCATTCCTCAACCTCAACAGCCTGTATTGGTCTACTTCTGGACGCAGGCTTCCTCCTGATAAGCGCCTTATTGTCGTTTATCTCATGGAGGGTAATGTCCTTAATCCCCACGCTGGGCATGCGGCTTGGTGATCGCAGTTTGGTGGTATAATTGTTCTGCAGGGGGCGCTACTGCCCGCCCTTCGGTGGATATCCCTGAGTCCCCTCTTACGACATTCGCGGAAAAGTTGGGGTGGTACAAATTCTAGCCAGCACCACACAGCTCACTTCATTACACTAATATTATATACGCAAAAGTTTGTATGTTTAGATGTATGGATGTTTGTCACCTCTTCACGCCGTAAGGATACGTCACTATAACGTCTCGTTACCAACATCAAATAGACTCACCGCTGTGGACAATTTTACAAAGTTTTACATACATTCAGTTTTGTTCTAATCTGATTTTTGCCTATAATCTTTATTAAAATCTATTTCTTTTCAGCTGTTGCAGTAGAAATGTTCAACGCAACATCGTTTACGGCTCTTCGGTCTATCTCATCGAAATTATGTACCAGCGATGAATTAGGTAGGTTTGGAATCACAACTAGTTAAGTACCTTTCTCTTAAATTCTTAAATTCTTTATTGAACACAAAAAAACATACATAAAAGTTAACAAATACTAGACATGTACAAAGGCGAGCTTAACCCTAAAAGAGTTTTCTTACAGCAAACCTATGATTACAGAGAGAGTTTATGAAGCGACTGTGGATAGATATTGTGTACATACAAGACAAAGAGAGAAAATACTAAATATACAAATATTTTAAAACTACTACTCATGTTGTAAGAAACGAAGCTAAGGAGAAGCAGCAATAACGTTTAAGCTCTAAATCCAATACCGCTACCACCACACAGTATAATGATGTGCATTCAAACATGGCCTTTAACTCGTTATCTTTAGAGACATTTTACAGTGACAATGGGTTCACACAAGCTTCAAACGCAAAGTGGCCCGCGAGCTTGTTGTCACCTGATGCAAAATTTGGGTTAAAATTAACCCAAATTTTACGAGTTAAAGCTCATATTTGAATGCACGTTTTTGTGTTGTGCGGCAGCGGTGCTTCCCAGGTTTACTGTTCTATGTTTAATAACTGTATAAAACTAAATATTAGTTAAAACGTCCAACCTTGTCATAGAATCAAGACGCTAAATTTTTGGTAAGAAAACTCATACTGAAAACTCTGGTCAAGTCTACACTTCAACTGAATCTCACCTCAACAGCCACTATTGGTCCACGGCTGGACGCAAGCCTGCCCCTGATTAGCGCATTATTGGCTTTTATCTCATTGGGTAACGCCCAAAATCCCCTCGCTGGACTTGCGGATGGATTCGAAGTTCGTTGCTAGAATTGTTCTGCAAGAGGGCGCTGCTGACAACTTCCGGCGGATATCTAGCGATATCTACGCGCGGGAAGAGTTGGCTTGAACTGACCGCCATCAAGGTTTTTAGGGTTCCGTACCCAAAGGGTAAAACGGGACCGTCTGTCTGTCCGTTTGTCACCAGGCTGAAATTTTCATAGACGATGTTGTATAAAAATTTTCTGTTGCCGCTATAACAACAAATAATAAAAGTTAAATAATTTTAAGGGGGGCAACGCCCTTATCACCTTGAAAACCGATCACCGAGGTTTAAGCAACGTCGGGCGGTACTTGCATAGGTGACCGCGTCACGTTGACTTTTTGTTTTTTTATATTTTTATAGATAGTGGTACGGTTAGTGTTGTCTATACCGTGTCCATTTTGAATGAGGCATAAACGTAAATAAACTGCCCATACTTAACCTAAAATTCACTTTGTTTTATACGTAATTTACATTACTTGTCGATTTTAGATCCTCCCTTCAATAAAAATTGCTTACAATTATAATATCTGAAACTCGACGCCAAGCAAGTGAGATTTTGTTATTTGTGTCGTATTTTGTATACTAACATGCTCCATTCAAAATGGATAAACCATAGTGTTTAATAAATCATTTTCTTTCTTTCTTTCTTTCTTACGGAACCCTTTGTGCGAAACGCACTTGGCCGGTTTGATAATCAAAGGTTTTTAAAACATATTTTTTTTTAGGTAAAATGACATCAGTCTTCAATCTCATGGAGGTCCTGACATCCATGATGTTCGGTCCCATCTATTCCTGGATCTACATGTTCACGCTCAAGTTCGACGCCGGTATCATCTACTATGTCAGCACTGTAGCGACTCTTCCTTCTATTGCTATATTTTGGTTTGTATTTAATTACTAGTTCGTAGTTTTATTAGTAACTAGCTGCGCTCCGCGGCTTTGCACGCGTTGTGCCTATGGAAACAATTAAAGGTGTTTTTCATCCCACGGGAACTGATTTATGAGATAGAAAGTAGCCTATGTTTGATTCCAGGATTAGGATTACCTGTATGCAATTTCAGCCCGATCCGTTCAGTAGATTTGGCGTGAAGAGGTAACAAACATCCATCCATCCATCCATACAAACTTTTGCATTATTAATATTAGTGTGATTTTACTCTTTGCACGATTGACTGTACCTCAGCAGTTCGCTACACGCCGGAAATCATTCGCATGAAAGTTGTGGGGAATAATGACATTCGCTACGAAATGATACGCGACTTATGGGGAAGTATAAGTAACCTGCAATATACGTTATTCGAAGTTAACATAGATAAATGTTTCAAGGTTATTTTCATACATTATGATAGGACAAATGCTTTCTCTAAGGTTATTTCTAAATGGCAATTGATCAGAGGGTTAGTGGTATCTATGTAGGTCGTAACTAATGTCTTGTAGGTCTCACACCTACAACCCACACTAGTAACTAATGTCTATAAGATATACATACATAGATGAGACCTACAAGACATTAGATACGACCATGCGAAAGTTTGAACGTTTGAAGAATCTATGCATCCATTCTTTCATACTTTCGCATTAACAATTTAAATCCTTACTTATTCATCAAATAGTGTCTCAATCACCGCCTTCTGGTGTAGGTAGGACGCCATGTTCTTGGCACTTTGCCATTAGTGGCCTGGTCATGTTTGTTTATACCTGACTAGCAGAGCCTCGTGGTTTCACCCGCGTAATTCCCGTTCCCGTTGGAATTCCGGGATAAAATATAGCCTATGTCACTCCTTGAAAAATATACCTTCTTAATAATGAAAGAATTTTTAAATCGGTCCAGTAGTTTCGGAGCCTATTCCATACAAACAAACAAACAATGAAATCTTTCTTCTTTATCATATTATAGAAGACTAGTAGCGCCTCGCGATTTCACCCGCACAGTTCCTGTTCCCGTGGGAATTCCGGGATGAAATAGCCTATTTCACATCCTGATAAGTTAGGTTATACATATGTTAATGATGGAAACAATCAAATCTTTTCTCTTTTTAATATAAGTACCTATTGATTTATTTGGATCTTACGCATAAATCAGTGTCTTAACATTTGAAACACAATTAAATATATTGAAAGTTTAAGTTTTAAAATAATTATAATTACTAACGTTCTTTGTAACGAGAAAACAAGATATTTATGAAACTTGAGGAGAAACTCAACTAATTTGGTTCGAAATATATGATTACTATACTAATAAGGTCTATTGGGGAAAAGTGAAATTGCAAAAAAATATTATTCCAGTTTCCCCTCCAAGGGGAAATGTTTCACCAAGGGGGAGATGTTTTTTTTTTTAATTCTCGTTGTCCTTCTTACAAAAAATCTGCAAGGGGACAACTAAAACATTTTTTTTAAGTCTATTCTTTCCCCTTATGGGCGATTTCAAGGAGGGGAACTGGAATAACCCCCCTCTATACATATGATAACAGTAAAATTATCACAATATATTTCGTTTCAGGTGGTTTTACATAGAACATAAAAAAAATACAAAAATAATTCGTAGAAAAGATGAAACAACCAAAATGGAACCAAATTTTGTCAAGACCAGGAAGCTCGAAGATGGCATGGATCTAGCAGCTGAAAAAACGTTGCAAACTTAGTTATATAAAAAGTTTTATCAAATATTAAGTATAGATGGTGATCTAAAATATATGAACTTTTATTTATATCTCCAAAAAACGATGATCGAATACAGTAAAAATAGACACTTACATATCATGCTACCATCCTGTACTAGTCCGTAATCTGATGGGTCAGTAGATACGATCGGGGTGAGGTCAGGCGCAGGACCAACGGTAATATTATTAAAGATGTATGTTTAATATATCCTGCGCACCTGGCTAGCCTTCGTTGAGACTGACCGAGGCCGAATATTAGGCCATCCATTTGTCTAATAGCTGCAAATAGCAGCATGTCTATAGATCCAACAAAAACCACATGCTTGGAGTGAAGAGATAAAATTAAACGATATTTATTAAAGAAAGAAGAAAATTTGAGGTAAGTACTGCGGGTTTGTTTATCTTTTGTGCAGGAATAAAAAAAACGAATAAAGAGGAACATCATACCTACTAGTCCATACTTATGAACTGATTTATGGGATAAAAAGTCTATGTTTGATTCCAGGATTAGAATTATCTGTATGCAAAATGTCAGCCTGATCCGTTCAGTAGTTTTGGCGTGAAGAGGTCACAAACATCCATCGAACCATCCATACACCCATACATCCATCCAAACTTTCGCATTTATAATATTAGTGTGATAGCTGTCATCAAGATATGGCAACCGACGACGTTATATAAATTATTTCATGAAAAAATTATAAAAAACTAGCTGCGCCCCGCGGTTTCGCACGCGTTGTTCCTATAGAAACCTTAAAAGGTGATTTTTATCCCACAGGAACAGATTTACGGGATAAAAAGTAGCCTATGTTTTATTCCAGTATTAGAATTACCTGTATACAAAATTTCAGCCAGATCCGTCCAGTAGTTATGGCGTGAAGAAGTAACAAACATCCATACATCCATCCAAACTTTCGCATTTATAATATTAGTGTGATGTGATAAAGATATAAATGGTTAGATACCGTAGCCCGAAAACTGTGGCATTTTCTTTGAATGCGTTCGTTAACAAAATGCCGACGCAAGTATGAGAAGATAAAATTAGTGTTTTTGTCAATAAAATTAACTGCAATTATTTCTTTTTATTGTGCAATCACATAGCACGAACTTTTGTGAACAAGCACACCACAAAAACACGCAACTCACTAATTTCAAATGACAAAGACAAGTTTGTGAGCTCACAACATTCGTTTGGCAATAAACACAGCGTGGTGTAACTACGGAAAGGGCCTATCTAACGATTTAAATCTTTGCTTGCAATGATTTCTTTAGTACGATTTCATTTGTTAAACTAAAAGAATGAAGAATACAGACATTTCCTTTAGGAGAGTGCGAGTATTTATGTATGTGACAAAATGATTTATTTGCACTAATAATTATTTGAAAAGAATATTAAATAATTTAAGCGTCTTAGCATTCTCCGAAGCCGTCGATGAGATATATTGAGACGTTTTGATCACGTGTAACAATAACTCTAACCAAAAATAAACCACATAATTTGTGTGTGTTATATAGCATTTGTTTTTATGTCAATTAAGGCTGACAGATTGCGCAAAATGATAGCTGAGTAAATAGTAAGCAAATGATAACACAGTATTTGTTTTAGCGTTATCAAGACATCATAGGCCATTCAGCAGCTTAGGTAAACACCCTGTGCAAATATTCCATGCTTAATAACTCAACGCTGATATATTAGACATGTTACAAGGATGATGTTTTATTAGTAATCAATCAGCGGTATTGAGTTATGTAGGTTTACTTACTAAAATATTTTTTACCAATATTTTTTATATATTTTCTGGACCCACCCCCATTGGTGGTCAATTTATTGCTGTCTATATTCGTTTATTTTTAAAATTATCTAGCAATTTAATGAAAGATAACAACTTTAACCGAACTTTAACCGTACTTTAACCGAACTTTAACCGAACTAAACATCTCAACACAATAAAAAGTCAGACAATTTATTAGAACACCATTTACTATATTTTTTCTTTCTCTTTATGTATTTGGATCAAGTACTATCAGCACAGCCTAAGTGGCTGCTTGATTAAGACGAATGAACTTTAAATTTATAAATTAGTTATTACCTACGTTCCGTGATTTCGTAACGTGCTCACTACATGCGAAAATGTCCCACGCGCCAGAAAAAATACCAGAGGAACAACCACTTCGAGAAGAAAATGACAAGAATCAAGGACAAGAAAAGAAAAGCTTGATAGAAAAAATAAAACATATAAAATCAAACATAACAGTGGAACCAATTTTTGCTGGTTTGGTCATCCCTTCTAGTTTATCGAGGCTAGCGATACAGAACCTTAATTTAGATAAAGCGTGCCGAGTGAAAAAGAACTTCGGAGACGAAATATGTGATGCTCTCATACAAAGAACTGGCAACAATACATACGAAGGAGCTGTTCAAGGAGTCATATCAGATATAGAATCATGGAGGAGTATTATTCAAACGGCAATTCCTACCATTTTAGTAATTTTTATGGGTGCGTGGAGCGACCGCACTGGAAACAGAAAAGTATGTATTATATTGCCGATTATAGCAGAGCTCTTAGTTTGCATATCAAATATACTGAGCACTTACTTTTTCTACGAGATCAACTTGGAAGTGACCATGTTTGCCGAAGCCATATTCCCTGCCATAACTGGTGGTTGGGTTATGGTTTTCTTGGGCGTGTTCAGCTATATTAGTGACATCACTGATGAGAAGTCAAGGACATTCAGAGTGGGCCTAGTGAATCTGTGTATGACAGCTGGGATACCCTTTGGGACGGCTTTAAGTGGTATACTGCTGAATCTTTGGGGATACTATGGAATTTTCGCCCTCTCGGGAAGTATTTATATGATAACGTTGTTTTATGCTATCTACTATCTGAAAAGTAATACTAAGCCAGTATCGGATTCGAAAGAAGAGGTGAGTACTGACCCGAAAAGGATTATAAAGTTTTCACATATGTAGATTAATAGTTGTTTTATGTATACACATTTTCTTCAATTATGCACCATTGCACCGGCCATGGTTGAGCTTGGTGCTCGTCTTTTTTGTTTGATACTTGAGTATTTATTAAATTGCATCAGGATCAACCTAAACTGGGTATTCTAAATAAATAAAGCATTTGCAAGTCATTATAAATGCTTTTCCTGTATAATATTATAAACGGTACAAAATCTTATCTAGAACCACTCGGTATTTTTGGCAACTCAGAAAATATAAATATACTATAAATGTGGTACCCGCGGGTGGATAAACATTAAACATGTTACCTACAGGTTTATCCCAGGTGGAGCGCATAATTTCAAATGACAGCAATACAATGAAAAAGTGGATAAAGCTATATAAAAACATATATACCTCGATCTTTTCTGATGTAGTTTTACCCATTTTGGGGATAGTGGTTAGTCAAAGGATATTCTGTACAAAAATAAGGAAAAACTACACCATTTTTGAGATGAGACACTTTATTTTTAAAGTGACTGCACGAGCCTCAGAAATTTTGTTTTTGAGTTTTTATATATAATACACTTTTTTATATAATACACAAACAGAAATAATTGTTTTCAGCCACAGCCAGTAACTTGCTGCGAGATTGCAACGTTGGTGAAGGAAACAGGAGAGGTTGCGATCAGGAAGCGTGAATCTAACTATAGAAAGAAGATCATTTTGACCCTTCTGGTTGTGGCCATTGTGTATGGGCCTAATCATGGTAAGTAAACTGATGATTTCTTCGCCACACACCACCACAGAGTAGTCCTTAGTTTCCTGATGTCTCACTAGGTAGTGCATAAGCATCTTTATCACTGTACGGCCGAATTTCAGCCACGAGGCGGCCAGTCTCAAAGGAGACTAGTCATGCGCTGGACATATTGTAGTACACAAGTGAGTAAGCAATCACCGATGCACTTTCTATTATCTCACTCTCTAAATCCAATAAGACGGTAGACCGACTCAGGCATACCAGCAAGGCACGGGGGTTCTAACATTGCTATTTAGCTGGTTTTGGCTGTTACTTTGTTTTTGGAACAGTGCAGTGCCTCAACAGTGTGGACGAGTAAGTTCCATCTTCGCAAATAAAAATATGTATGTACTACAAAAAGAGAGTCCATACATACGAGAATCGTAACCAAAAACAGTTCTTCGGTCATATCTGCAAAATATGAAATAGGTGGCATGAGTATGTATGCTTGGCCACAATTACTATATGAGTCAGATCAAGGAATAATTAATTTTGTTTTAAAAAACTATAAACCAACTTCAATTTTTATAGTTTTTTCATGAATTTTCATGGATCCCACTCTTAGAACTGAACAAAATTAAAATGGGACCACACGGGAAGCACCAGCTTTCATATAAAAAAATAATCATGCAAATCGGACCACCCAGTCAAAAGTTCTGAGGTAACATCACACACAACATAACAAACATCAGCTTTCTTGTCGGATAAAGAAATAAAATAGAATGCATTGGAAATAGAAAAGTGGGGGTTGAGGTGAAATTTCATCATTGCAACGACAAGAGTTAATTATAAAAGTCCTTGGGTTGAGAGTCAGCGGAGCACTACACAAGTAGTCCGAAACTTGTGATATGATTGAAAAACTAATTTCTGTTTCAGGTGAAAGAATAGTCACCTACCTGTTTGTGAGGTACCGCCTCAAATGGGACGCTCTGACATTCAGTTTTTATTCAACCTACAGTATCATCACACACTCGATAGGTAAGCCTATGTCATTTATAATTATAGTCATACTAAAACTTTTTAATCCATTATGAATGTAAGCGAGTTAACTACGAACCTTGTTTGTGTTGGAAGAACACCAACGTTTCATCCCTTAACGAGGGACATCTTCAGGGCGAATGCGGTTCTAGACGCGCGCGTACCGCATCCAACATTTCACCCTTCGAGCACTGAAGTGCTCGAAGGTGAAACGTTGGTGTTCTTCCAACACAAACAAGGTTCGTAGTTAACCCGCTTACATTCATAATGAATTCGTCAAACTACGAAAGTTTCTATAACTTTTTAATACATCATCGATAGTTATGTAGACACCGACAACCGTTGGGGTAAACGAGTTCTTGAGTGGAGACCGCGACTCGGCAAACGTAGTGTAGGACGCCCTGGTGACGGCCAGATGGGATGACGATCTGTGAAAGACTGCAGGTAGATGCTGGATGCGTCAAGCTGAAGACAGGGCGCTCATTAGGGGAGGCATATGTCCAACAGTGGACTAGTATAGGCTGATGATGATGATGAGTTAGACTAAAGTCATCTACAACAGGATATTTACCAGCATTTAAGTTTTGAGGGTTGATAACGAAAAAAAATATTACTCGGAATAAATTATTCCGTCATCATGGCGCATTAAACTGTGCCGTAATATTGGAACGCTCAAAACTCAATTCGTTGTGGATAACTTTAGTGTAGTCACTTTATAGCTTTGTAAAAAACTACATAACCGACTTCAAACTCTTTCAAATTCACAGAGAAGAAATTTAGATTACTGCGTAGTTTAGCTAGTACTAGTATTATCCTGACCATGGCCACATAACTATAATACTTAGCCAAGAGCGTACCACTATTTAGCTAGATTAGTGGTATCAAGTAGGTACAACATTGTAAATAACAGGGCATCCTGCCTCACCCACCATACCTGCAATCGCACGTAATGTTGCTGTGTGAAATTGTATGTGATTAGTTCCACTTGGTTTCAAAACATGTCTCCACATAAATTACTCTATCGTTGCCGTTGTATAATTTTCAAATACTCGTATCATGTAAAATTGACCTTCATGTAGATTTTTTAACGTTTCTAACACATCTACCTATACCGTGTCCGTTTTGAATGAGGCATAAACGTATACAAACCGCCCATACTTAACCTAAAATGCACTTTGTTGGCGCGTCCTTTTATACGTAATTTACATTACTTGTTGATTTTAGATCCTCCCTTCAATAAAAATTGCTTACAATTATATCTGAAACTCGACGCCAAGCAAGTGAGTTTTTGTTATTTGTATCGTGGTTTATTTACTAACATGCTCCATGCTCAGACAAAGGAATATAAAGACAGCTTACGGTGAAATAAAAAATGAAGCCGTAGAAAACCGTGCTCACCTTGTAAACACACGCGCTCACGCACACAAATATCAACCAAACCGTGCGCAGTGCTCGTCAGTACCCGTCGAGGCGCGAGCCAGGACACTTCGACGTGTAAATAGATAACTATGGTTTCCTGTGCAGTGAAGAACTGTCAAAATAGCAGCAGAAAGGTCAAGAAGTGGGAAGGAATAACGTTTCACTTGTAAGTACTGAAATAACACCGTAAAACTTTCTAATAAACACTTGTTTTTGTTTTACTTGGAACACAAAACCTCAACACTATGTTGATATCAAAGACAATGACAATGACAGTGACATATAGCACGAATGTTACCAGCGTATGATTTCAGATTTCCCCAAGCTTTTGTTATTTTTCGCTTCAAGGGTTCACATAATTGGTAGCTATTTAGACTAATCGAGGATTTCGATTATTGGACCGAGACTACGATATAGCTAGATTACCACGGACTCACTGACTCACTGACATAATTGTTCTCCCGGATGGTGGAGGGTGAGGTATTGTTTTTTTTGCGATAGTGTATTTCTCATGTTGGACCGAGGGAAAATTCCTCGGTCCCCCTCGGTTTTTGAGATTTGCTCCCCCTCCCGGAGCCCCCCCGCTCTAACCTTCTTGCACACGGACCAACTTGGATCGAAACGTTTATGGCGTTTGTATAGAGGGGGACAAGTGATTTAAACTGATTTTTTAAACCCCCCCTTGTCCCAGACCCCCTCCCTCTTTGTAAGTGCTACCAGATAGCGACGTGATAAAAGAAATTTGATTGCAGGGTCGTATAGAGGGTATCTTCTTGAATCAAAGGAAAAAATTAATTACCCCCCCTCCCCCTCTCGCCCCTTTTTTAGCCCCCGTTGTATATCTCCCAAACGGAGTGACTTGAATTAAAAAAAAATAACAGCCGTGTAGACGAATACAAGTCACTTTTTTAAGACAATTTTTTTACCCCCTATGCCCCCCAAACGCCTTCCCCTTTTTTGAGTACTACCAAATAGAGGAGATATCGAGGGGTTCTGATTGCAGGATCGTATAAAGGGTATCTTCTTGAATCTAAAGAAAATACACCCCACCCTACCCCCATTTTTAGCCCCCGTTGAGATCTCCCAAACGGAGTGACTTTACAGAATTTTTTTTTCACAGTCATGTAGAGGAGGATAAATAATTCTAAATGCAGAAAAATGTTTCCTCCTTTGGACCCTAGACCCCCTTTTTAATTAAAAAACATAAAAAACCGAAAATTGGCCAGTTGTTAGCCTTTTTATTCGGGTGGAGCATTAGCGACTACGGGGCTCAGAGAAGCGAGCCATGCCGTCACCCTTCACACCCCCAGCCAACAACCCACTCCCCGGGTTCCGGGGGGGCTGGGGCGTGAAGATCCAAGAATTTTATATGGGTATCAA
Organism: Eupithecia tripunctaria; assembly: GCA_955876795.1. Taxonomy (NCBI): domain Eukaryota; kingdom Metazoa; phylum Arthropoda; class Insecta; order Lepidoptera; family Geometridae; genus Eupithecia; species Eupithecia tripunctaria. The sequence goes on from OY041604.1 coordinate 4,589,254, forward strand.
GTTCGAGTAATATGGGAATAAGGATTACGAATTTGATGACGGCTGGCGTGGTTCGCAATCCGACACACTCACACTGCAAGGCGAGCGCAGCGAGTCTTGCTGTGCCTAGCCTCTCCTGAACCCCCTCCTTATCCAAGAATATGATATGGGTATCGTTTTCGACTAACATTGGGGTGGAGATTACGAATTTGATGACGGCAGGCGTGGGTCGGATCGTTTTTGACTCAAACTTGGACAGTACGATGAAAAGATGTCCATTTCAAAATCCAATTTGGCTGACATTTTTAAATCGTGGTCTCCTCTCTTGGTTATCGATTTCGATCAAATCGAGGGTGTAGGTTAGGTAAAAGGGGAACACAATTAAATAATAAACAACATACACAATTATTATTACATAACCACCAGGTAGCCCTAGTTAGTAATATTAAAATTCAAGATGGTGGACATTCTTTTTATTTGCAGTTTTACATTATGAGTAAGTATCGATCGTCTCCAACTGAATCGAAGGTGTAGATTTCGAAAATGAGTTTGCTTTAGAATTCAAGATGGCTGAATTTTTTTACCTAATGAGTATCGTTTTATGCAAAAATTTAATCGAGAGTGCTAATCACGAATATTTTTTTATTATTATAATTTCGTCTCTCATTTCATTCCTTAAAATAAACAAATCCACACATCATTTATTATACCATTTGTTTATAAACATACCCGACTTCTCCTGATCGCCATCTATCTTTAACCTATCCAATAATACTACTTCCCAAATTATAGGGAGTTTTGCTTTCAGATGGAAACACTTTCACGCACTCAATTATAAAAAAGTGGCTTCATTTTTTAGTTCACCGTAAGATGTCTTTATATTCCTTTGTCTGAGGCTCCATGCTGGATGGATAAACCATAGAATGGGAAATTATTGCTGAATTTTATGCTTTAATCTCAAATTACCTTCTATAGTCGTTTTTTAGATTCAAATCTTGCTAAAAAAGTCTCGACGACTTCAAGCAGAACCAAAAAGATTTTTATTTTGAATATGATCCGATGCGATGGTTTTAAAAATTGACAATATTAGCAACATTTGGATACAGAGACAGTAAAACGTCAAACGCTATCTACGAGTATCTCAAAACCCAGCCAAGGCAAAATATAATTAAAATAATGTTGTGGACCAAAGAATGATAATAAATTTGTAATAGTAGGTACCTACATTGTACGTGCCAAATTCCTATCGAGTGTGTCATTTGAGGCCCTATTTATATACCCACTAAACGCATGATCAGTGAGATTCCATACAGTTTCCCGTAACGTATTTTGGTACACCTGTAATGTCGTACTTTCTACATTATTGTTGGAAAAGAAGTAAGCAACTTTCAGTATTAATCATTAATTTATTAAAAACGGAAGATAGGTTACGTTCTCCCAGCGCTTACTCAAAAATTGGCATGTGTTACAACTACACGCAAACACATACGCTCATAGTTATATTTCCAGTCCTGTGCAACACAAAGAACAACAAGGACGGAAAGACGTATCTAAAACCGAAATGAGACCGAGACAACAATATTACACACGAATCACGATCGCCCGTGCCACCGGTCCGACGGTGACTGAGGTGGGAGAGCACACAATTTTACAGAATATGAGGTTGCCACTTTCTAGAAACTAGTACCTCATCTTCCCTTGTTAATAAATCAATGGTTTTAATAGTTAGGTAAATTATGTTTTTTTTAATATATTTTTCAGGGGCTCTCTTCTCCATCAGCGTATTCAGCAAACGCTGGGGCTTCCACGACTCTGTGCTTTGTCTGATCTCCATCACGAGCAAACTGGCTGGCTCCGTGATGATCGCTTTCGTGCAGACTGACTTTCATATGTTTATGGGTATGTACCATCGCCAAACGTAACGCCTATCCAGTTTGAAACTATTTTGCTTTGTGTTAAAAACAAAAGATATCGAGCAAGCCGGGGGTGGCAACTATTCACTTCACAGAAAAATCACCCTAATGGTGGTAAGGCGCATTTTTTTGCTTTCCGCTAGAATTTTTTTTTTTATATATAATAGTAGACCTTTGTTTGACCGCATACACGTTTAATGGTGATTTTTATCCCACGGGGACTGATTTATAGGGTAAAAAGAAGCCTATGATTCCGGGATTAAAATGACCTGTGTGCAAACTTTCAGCCATATCCGTTCAGTAGTTTTGGCGTGAAGAGGTAACAAACATCCATACATCAAACTTTCGCATTTATAATATTTGTGTGATTATATTTATTTTCAACACAAGACAAAATCCCCTTGTTCTTTAACCTCGTTTCCATTCTGTAAATGTACAGTGCACTAGGAGCCGATGTTTAACTTATTTTATTTTATTCCAGTGCCGATTATCGAGATCCTTAACGCGACTACTTTCACGTCGTTAAGGTCAATGGCGTCGAAGTTAGTTCCTTCAGAAGAAATGGGTAAGAAAATAACATGGAGTACTTTTGTTTGGTTCCCCCTAAACAGGGATTATCAAGGGGGAAAACTAGAATAACCCCTTTTTTTATGTCTCGAGTCCGATACATAGTATAGTCAGTCATCCGACTTTCGAACCCAGTGAGAAAAAGTGAATACACTCATGTGTTTTCACTTTCACTTTTTCTCACAGGGTTCGATTCTCGCCTGAAGTCAAATGTTTGTACTATACGCAGATATGTTTTCCAGGTGTTCTATAATATATACATACCTATTATAAAAATATCAATCTATATCAATTATTGTAAAAAATACAAAATGAGACGCTACCATGAGTACTAGATAACTGATATAAATTGGAATGGTTCCCTATACGTATCTACTCGTATGGAAGAGTAACACAATCTCTCTCTGCTTGGGTCCAGCTAGATATGCTGTGTGAATATAGTTCACCAATATTATATTCGTAAACATTTACAGGTAAAATGAATTCGCTATTCAGCCTGGTGGAAACCCTGGCCGCTCTGGTATTCGACCCCACCTACTCGGCGATGTATTCACGCACTCTCAGTCTTTTCACGGGAACTGTGTTCCTCTTCAGCGCAGCTGCGACTCTACCAGCTATAAGCATACTCCTGTAAGTTCCATTTACTTTTATTTATAACTAACTGCTGTGTTTTTGCATGAGCTTTTCCGAGACAGCAAAAAGTAGGTAGATATTGACAAAAATATCGTGAACCTCCATGCCAAATATTATTAAAATGATTTGGATTATCACTATCAGATAAGGAAACTTCTGCAGCGCCGGTCACTGCCTGAATCTATCTTGGTATCTTTAGGAGAAGTGAGGCATCCTCGAGGCAGACCATCTGCCCGATATCGTCAGGCCGCCCTATATCGGTGGCCGGATAGCTGTCTATGATGTTTCCACCGAACGAATAAGGCTGACGTATATAAACCAAAGGCCCATAGATCATCTTTGGTTTAAGGCGCATACCCGAGCCAATATGACAGCGATACCTATTTTATCATATTTTTACGTTTATCATAGGAATTTTTAAAAAACCCTACGTTCAGTTTGTGGTATCTATTATAAGCTATTTTTTAATACCTCTTTAATAATTTTATCTCATATAGTTTAGGAGGAGATGCGAAAATAGAGTTTGGTGGCCAAAAAGCGCAACTTCGTATCTCTGCCTAAGCTTTACAAAAGGAAACGATTACAGAGGCATTAATAAATAACTTATAATAGATACCACAAACTGAACGTAGGATTTTTAAAACTTGCTGCGTTTAACGGAATAATAAGATAAAATAGTTGGGGGCGCCACTTTCACTGGTGTATGGGCCTTAAACGGAACCATACTAACACTACTTTTAGAATAGGATTGTCCTAAAAAATCTAATTCAGTTTGATTATCAGAAAAAATCGGACGTGTATTTTTATGTCAATTAAACTGACTGACTAAATAGAATGTTATTTTTAACCAGGACACTACCCTATTTCCGATACAACCACTTTGTTTTATACCGCATCAGAGCTCAATTGTGAGGTCACCTCACAGGTTCCATCTGAAAACCAGCGCTACCTTGCATTAATGCGAGGTAGCATCAAGCTGAGGTGACCTGCATCGTTACAGCATTATATTTTCATATTGTGTATTACGCTAGTCGTAGTAGTAGTTGTATCTCTATCTATCTCTCTATACAAGTGCAAGTTCAGAATTAAAGTAGTAGGAAAACAGATTGTCCTTCCGAGAATTGTTGGTTGAACCAGGCTTTTTAGTCTCACTTCGTTTTAATATAAAATGCTCATCTCGTTCTTGTATACCTTGGACATTGACCGTTGTTGTGGTTAATTTGCGTAATTAAATACCTCGTATATCTGCAATACAAGTCGAAGGTTACATTTGTTTTTCTGAGGTAGAATGAAAATTGTTAAATTTATCTTGTTACGATGTTTACAAATTGTTACCGTAGATCTTACGAGTAGGTTTTTTATTTTTGTTTTTGTTTTCATTTAATTTCTATTATTACTAAATTTTTTATATTGCTTTTTGTAATTTATGTTCTTTAGGGCACATTGTAAAATTGTAAAATTATAAATGAGAAGCCCTGGGTCCTGAAATACAGCCTAGGGTAGTTCGGGATCCTACGGATTCAATACCTGAAACACTGTAATTGTGTCTAATAAACGATTTTTATGTTATGTTATGTTTAGCACGCAGGGCAAGCAACCTTACAATGCCATTCTCACAGAAATATATCTAGATATATCTAGATAAGTATGGCAAAATAGAATGGCCACTGAAACATATCTAAATTTATTCTATATATTATATAGGTCATACTATTGTTACTAAACTGCGCAAGCAGGTAAGTTTATACAGTTATTGCTAGCTTATTCGAGTGCTTTCAATTTCAGATGGTTCTTCATCCAAAACCGGAAAGAACGTGCCCAAAAGCTAGTCCAAGCAAGACTCGAAAAAGAAGATGTCATTTTTGAGAAAACGACGTTAGAAGAAGACACAAAATAAGCCCTGGATCGAACGATCTTTTTTCGATTACCGTACCATTTGTGTTCTTTCCCAGTGCCTTTTGTAGACGATATTTGTACGAAATTGTTTCTACATGGATGTACAAGAACATGTTTGTACGATTTTCAAATGTTTGTTCCGGGTGCTCATCGCATTTTCTATGTATGATAAAAATATCAATCTATGTAATGTATTGTATCAAGTGTCTGATATAAATGTACAATTAACACAAGTTCTGCTTAGCCCACGCTAAGCGGAGCGTATCATTACTGCGGCTAGAGGATGGTGTGTTGATTGTCTAGCATTATTTATGATGTGTTATAATGACCTGATTACAACCTTATTGGTACCCAAACATTGGTCTCATTAATTAATATGTAGTTAGAAACCGTAACAACCCTAATTAAGTAATTAGATACCTAGATTTTTAAGTCTTGTTTATGTTAATACCCATATTATACCTACGTAATTGTTAAATTATATAAGTTTTCCATAAACCTGTATTTTATTACCGAGTACTTGCTTACACCTTTGTATTTTCCTCTGATATAAATGTTTAAATTTAAGTAGGGTCTATATGAAAAGAATGGAGCCAGAAAATAGCACACTACAAAGTTGTATTCCACTTTGACACATTCAGTCATTAGAATGTCTAAACCTATTCCTGGCCAAGACGCACATCCCAGTCTCCATCTCTGTGGGGCGGCACGAAGCTGGGCAGTGAACACGTTAATGACTGAGACTGATGCAGTTGTTAAAATAGCAACCCTAGCTGGGTTGGCACTGTCGCCGTTGACGACATCGACTTCAGAAAGAGAGAAAATAATTTTATTTGCCTTATTATACACAACACAATTTTTCACTTTACTAAATTAAATTAAGACTCATACTTATTTTTTGTGCGTAGCACGCAAATACGGCCTACACTCAGCATTGTGCTGGATAGACCTGGTGTGTCTGCTTAGCGCTGGTGTTAAGTGAAGGCTTCACACATCTTCGAAATAAAATTATTATTGGAATCAATGAGCTGGTAGTAGTAGCTCATGAGTGGAATACACCGTGTGATAGAAACAATCTATTCCAGACATCATATAAATGGAAAATCCAATCCATCAGACTATACTCATGTTTCTAAAAGACTGATTGGCTTACCAGACTGCTCAAACGATAGCATCTCCATTCAAAGTTATTGGACCTAATAGAATGATTGCCAAGTGCAAGGTACCATCTGTACTATAGCGCTGCTATCAGCCAGTGCCTACATAGGCACGACCAACTGTATACCTGCTCCTTATCTAAATGTTTGCTTTTCTAAAAACACAACTTCATCTCGTTTCACAGTAGTTGTAGTTCTCTAGATTTTACTTTTTAATCTTTGTATTTTAAATGACGTTGAACTTGGATTTTGGATTTCTCGTATTACGAGTATATAGCTTTTTTATCGGTTCATTATTTTCGTGTGAGTGTTTTATGATATTGTGACTCGTTCTAGCAGTTTCGTCGATGTGCAACGTTCGATTTGTTACGATATTTTGAATTGTGATTGGGTTTGGTAAGTGTATACATAACCTATTTGATTAGTTTATATTAAATTACCTGTGGATTAGGTAAATGCTAGATGGCTTAAATTTTATGTGTCCAGTTCTCAGACACCTTTTTTATTTAAATAAATTCTAGGAAGTTGGTTTTCATGCATTAATTTGATAACTATTTTGCAAAATAAAAACGGAAAACCACACTTTGCGTGAAACGTTTAAACTAATTCATAATAATGTCCTGACTGACGTTTAACATACTCGTACCTACGATGTCTAGCATAATAAAAAACGTTTAAATAGATTTATACGGGTAAACGGTCGTAACGGACCTTGGACCTAGAATTAGACTCTTGTCTCGCATCTGATCTCGCATTAAAGGAGATCTAAACAACAAGTAAGAAAATAACAGCGAAATAATATAAAAACATTTGCAGTAATATTTTCTATTCAATTAATTGAGCTAACTGTAGACTATTGCAAACAATATAAACTTAGTAGTATGTATGTGTATGCACTTCTGACAAAATAAACAAACCTAGACTGATACGAGTATCACAATAAAATAATTGTGAAAGTTTGAATGTTTGTTACCTTGTCACGCCAAAACAACTAGTCGTAAAATTTTGCAAAGTTACTTACTTAGGTGTAAGGTTCTTAACCTTGAATGTGTCATTATCACACGAATGTGGCTTTTTTATAATTATCATATATCTACATAATCCTATCTAATATTTTCTGCCATTTTAAATGTATACATTATTTTGCGGTGCCCTACAGGGTACATGTAATTATCGACCTAAGCTTACACAATTTTAATACCATTTATAGTAGGTATTAATTGAAACTATTAGAAATATTATTCGACCTGGAACTGGATTAACAGCTAATATGATCGCAGACCTAAGCTGTATACCATGTGTACATATATGTGAGCAAAAAAAAAGCTACTGTCAGAAACTAGTCTACCCACAGATTTATCTAGATGCCTATATCTGTGTATATGCTAATGATAAAAAAATGTCGCGAAAATTTGTATCGATGTAAGTTACTCATTCACGTAAAAACCATTGAACGGATCAGGTTCCATACAGGTAGTTCTAGGCCTGGTAACACATAGGTACTTTTTATTCCATAAATCCGTTCCGTTGAGATAGGAGCTGTGTGGTGCTGGCTTAGAATTTGCACAACCCCAACTCTTCCCTCGGGTGTCGTAGGGGGCGACTGAGGAATATCCACTGGGCGGGCAGCAGCGCCCCCTGCAGAACAATTATACCAGGTAGCTGCGATCCCCAACCCGCATGCCCAGCATGTAAATTATGGGCACTATCCTCTATAAAATAGAACGCCTATAAGGCGCTCATCAGGGGGAGGCCTGCGTCCAGCAGTGGACCAATACAGGCTGTTGAGGTTGAGGTTGAGGGATAGGAATAACCTTAAAAGTGTGCCATAAGCAATTTACTTGAAAATTGTAATCCAAAATCGTTATTTATATCAGAATCTGTGAAAGCTACCACCTTCATAAGTAGGGAAATGTTACTTCGATCTTTTATCTTAAGTTATGTGTTTTAAAAACACGATAGTTTATTTTTTATTACACACATTTGGCTATTTATCTCAGGAACAGCACACATTTTTTCTTCGGTTTTTGTTTCTGGTAAAAAACATAGAAGTATTTCTTTAGTTATTCTTTTAATTTTTCGATTGGTTGTTTCATTAACTTGTAATTAGGTAAAAACAGTTTTGGCGCATAGAAAATTGCACGTTGCACGTCTCTGCACTGTACTTCCCACTTGCGAGAAAACCATATTTTGTCATCCCGCTCAAAATCCATCTCGTAGCTGCGTTATGGAACACTATTTTATCGTGTGCAAAGTCCCGGTCAGCAACTAGTACAACTATAATATATGAATCAAAAACAAAAAGGACCGGAATCAAAGCACTATGTCGTGTGGACTATAGACCGTAGGTGTCAATTTTCCCGAGCAAGTAACCGTAAACATCGCATGTTCATCAAGCTATTAAATATACAATTGCACCTTCCATCATAGCAATTGCAAAGTTTTACAGGTGGTTTGGAAAATCATGACATTTTTATACATTATGAACTTATCTTGTCTATCGTTTCTTCAATTAAATTTTATACAAATGCCTTAAAATTATGGAAGAGTCTGTTCAAAAAGAGAAGAGTCGTGGGAATTGAGAGCGCTCGTGTGCCTATTGTCGACGTAATGCCCATAATCCCTACGCTGGGCATGCTGGTTGGGGATTGCAGTTTGGTGGTATAATTGTTCTGCAGAAGGCACTGCTACCCGCACCAGGTGGATATTCCTGAGTCGCCTCTTACGACACCCGCGGGAAGAGTTGGGGTGGTGCAAATTCTAAGCCAGCACCACACAGCTTATTAAACCTTTAGTTAATGTAATATGTTATGAGATTATAAACTGTATGAATGTGTTAATTGTTTAAATAATAAGCAAAATCGATGAGCGCTGCAGTTAATAATAATGATACTAAACAATCCACATAGTAAGGTTTAAGTTTATTTATCTTGTTTATATCGAAGTCTTTGAAAGTCAGTCAGCAAGCTATGGAACGATCACATCCGACAGAGGCCAAAGTGATCGACAGAGCTCCAAGAATTAGCAAGCTAAAGTGTCCTTGGGCTCTCGCGATGAACCGACAATCGCTGGGGTTAACGTGTTCTTGAGTGAAGACCGCGACAAGGCAAACGTAGTGAAATACGTCCTCCGGCCATTCAACTGTGTATGTCCTGTCTGTATCCCAATGGGGGAAAGGAAAGGTGATGGAAGAATGGGGTCGACGATTGTGTAGAATGTTGGCCTGACCGGTCATGTATGGCAGGCAGAGGGTACGCCAGTCGGACCACGGTAGGTTTAAATGATCCCGTAGTTTGGTGACAATGGCGAAAGAGGGTGACCGGAGAGGTTTCAGCGAGTATTACGTCCTTCTCAGGACGTCTAGTTCCACATAATTCTGGTGCCCCCAGACCAGTCTCGTATACGATTTTCCTCGCCGAATAAAAAAGGATGAGATGACGATCTGCCAAAGACTGCTGGCAGATGCTGGATGCGGCAAGCTAAAGACAGGGCGCCATGGCGTTCATAAGTAGATGCCTATGTCCAGCAATGGACTATCATAGGCTCATGATGATGATGATGATAATATCGACAACAAAAGTTGCAGACAAGCGTACGTTCTGCGTATGATGGGCAAAGATTACCGCAGCCTATGGAGGAATGTCACATCAAATACCTGTTATTGCTTCAATATTTTCTAGAACTCAAAATTATCTACATTATATAAATATAAAGAGCAAGATTGGTATGTTTTAACGAATAAACTCAAAAACTACTTGACTGATTTCAAAAGTTCATTCATCATTAAAAGGCTATTATTATTTTTTTATAAATGTGCGAATCAAGGACAGCTAATGTTCCATAAATCCATCTGACATAAGATTAATCTGATGGTAATGCGTAGTTTATAACGTTTGTTAGCCATGGAAAGATATTTTCTAAACAATAGGAGTTTTCAATGTTTGTAAACTCATGCCATTCAGCTTGGCTATTATGTAAGTACGCTTATGAAAAAATGTCCCAGCAATAGGATATTATACATAGTTTTCGAAACCTTTGCAGATTAACCAGTTGAGACCTGATCGGGCGCCCGAGCTGTCGTTCGCAGGCGCACTCATTGAAATAGTCCGAGAAAAACATAATAACCATTTAGAATTCATCATCGGCTGGTCAAGAAATATGATAACAAATACTTAATTAATTACAAACAAACATCACTTTATGCCGATAACTCAAACAAACATCTTTGTGTCCGCATAAACTAGTACAGAAGTTTGTATGTATGTAGTCGGTTGTGATAGATATTAAACGATGGAAGCATTATAACAAACAAAGAAGACGTGCTCCAGCCCAAAATGGCACTCGAAAAAAAAGATCCTGCTGAAGCGGTAAAGGAGAAAGTACTAAACAATGACGCTAAACTTTACAAAGACAGAACTTTCGCCGAAAAGTGGAGCTACGTAAAAGATAACATAACAGTTGAGCCACTGCTAGCTGGCCTCATAATCCCAAGCGTTATATCCAGATTCGCGATGAGCAACCTCAACCTCGACAAAGCCTGTCGTGTCAACCTCCAATACGACGATCACATTTGCGATGTGCTTATCGCAAAATCCAGCAATAACTACTCCGAATACGAACAAAAGGTTCAAGAATTAATCTCCTCAATAGATATTTGGAAAAGCATAATCCAAACTGCTTTGCCCTGCCTTTTGATAATGTTTCTCGGAGCGTGGAGCGACCGGACGGGCAAGCGAAAAATTATCATCTTATTACCAATTTACGGCGAACTCCTGACGTCTTTTAATAACCTGATCAATGTGTACTTCTTCTATGAGATACCTGTTGAAGTGACGGTGTTTTTGGAGACGTTGTTTTTCTCTGTCACGGGGGGATGGGTGACCATGTTTCTTGGTGTGTTCAGTTACATAAGTGATATTACTAAGGAAGAATCGCGCACGTTTAGAGTGGGAATGGTGAACTTTTGTATGACAGCTGGTCTTCCGATTGGCATGGCTCTGAGTGGATTCCTCGTGAAGTCCATGGGATATTATGCACTGTTCTCGATGACCGGTGTCTTGTTCGCGATGGTGCTTCTATATGGCACCCTCAGTTTAGTAGAGCCAGATCAATGGCTCAAGGACAAAGGTTTGCCACCGGTAAGTTTACAAATAAAACTTGCTACTTTTCTGAATTAGGTATGTTTCAATATTTGAAACATTAAATTTTCCCACAGCAGAAAAGATGTTGAAAATATCAAAGGCTCTATCAAAATAAAAGATGTTTAAAATACAATTTACGATGGAATTTTGTAGGGACTAGATATAATCTCTCATGCATGATAGCTACGTATAATCTGCATAATTTTCACAGATCGAGCGTCCAGAATCTGAAAAAACCTCGTTCTTCAACATATTTCATGTTGTGGACACGATATCTGTGACCTTCCGAGCGCGTCCCTCCAATAAACGAATAAAACTTATACTTACCCTGGTAGCAACATTTATTCTTTACGGACCCACGTCATGTGAGTAAAGTTACTACATTAGACTTATCATCATACATGTTTTAGAAGTATAAACAGATCATGGTAAACTAGAGAACGAAGGTGATCGAGTAATCCTATCATATCTATGATGGATCTTATAAGGAAAAGCCAGTGTACTGCAGTTAAGTTTAAGGTTGCTGATTATTAGAAGTGGGTCTTCTAGAAGAAATACTTTAGTTTCGGTACTGATGCAATATGCAAGAATTCGGGCCATAGTCTCTAGAAAATTTGACGAAACCCGAATGTTAATAAAATATTTATCCATACCTTATACCATCAACAATGCGAAAGTAATTATTTCTGTCTGTTACATTTCCACGTCTTAAGAGATATTATTATTATTTTCATACCGGAAAAGCGTGTGCGAAGCAGCAGGCATAAGCTAGTTTCAAATATATGTACTTAGATTTTATAATTTTCTATACTCACGTTGTTGTGGATGTGTTCTGCTTGAGAGATACAAAGGTATGCTTATTTGTCATGACTATACAATTTTTCTACTAGGTACAATAATAGTTTATTTCGCCTTTGGATAACTTGTTGTCATTGATTTTCTTTCTTTGTTTTCAGCTGAACATGGCGTGTTCTATCTTTTTGTTAGAAATCGGCTGAACTGGGACATGGTTAAATATGGACTCTATGTCAGTTACTCTATCGTTTTACATTCCTGCGGTGAGTATAAACAACGCATTGTTGTTCTTTTGAGACTTATGAGTTATCCAGTGGGTTATAAACTCGAAGAAGATTCTTGTACTGCCGGGTTTTAGTAGTCGTTAGTCAAATAAGGAACCAATAAATATGAGCAAACAAGCCGGTTGTGCTGCACTGAAACATTCAGGCGTTTGCGCTTTGCGATAAACATTATAACTTCATGCTACGTTACGTAGATTCTGTTCAAAAAGAGAAGAGTCGTGGCGTTACGGTGAACTAACAATTTTAGTCGTACTGCAATGACAGAGCAGTGTTGTCAAATTGGCACACGAGCGCCCTCATTTCCTATGACTCTTTTCTTTCTGAACAGACTCCCCCGTAGATACATAGAACCTTACGAAAAAGACACTCAAAATTGTCTACGATTTGTTTTGACGCAGACAGTTTACGCAGAGCCTGACAAGGTTTCTGCTTATGGAACAAGATATTAGTGGAGTTAAATTTTTTTTTTTTTTAAGTAGGTAGGTAACTGTAAATAATAAAACTGCGTTTTTACAGGAACAATCTGTATATCATACCGTTACCTTGTACCTACTATCATATTTCATTTCATTTGGTTCCTTCTAGTTAATAATAAAATTAATAAAAATCATTAAATAGTTAGGTATATGATGATAAGATGGTTATGAGAAGTCTCAGAACTGTTTCTGTATAGTCAATACATAACAAATATAGTGCAACAAGAAAAGATAAAAATCTAAATCAAAACATTAATGTAATATTTTTTTATAAACGTTTCAATCATTATTAAATAAATCTAGTCTTTTTATATGAAAAATAATCGAAGAACAAAAATAATTAAAATATATATATATAAAAAATTGCCTCTCTATTCATGTATTTAGAACAAAGTTCTTCTTCGTAACATATGCAATCCAACAAATAATTTTCAACACCGATTTCTTGAGGTAAGGGCAATAATTGTACATTAAAGTGGTAATAAATGCATTAAATTTTTACTAAGAATAGAAAACCCGTCTTTTTAGTGTCTTGGACGTGTGATTTTTGTAATTTTGATAAGCATGCTTTCTGTCCAAGCGATCGAATGACACTAATTCTTTCCTTACATGCCAAAAAGGAAAGCTTATGATACAGACGGTTTCAGAGCGCGCATTGTGCATCTAAGGGGGGGCCGGCAAAATTTTTGATCGATGTATGAACAAAATTGCCGGCACGTCGACTAGTAAACAAAACACTGTCAGCTGTCTACAATATTCATACAATGAAATATAGCAGTAACCCTGTGTTGGCGCTGTGTGCTCAATTGGGATTTTTGAAACCAGCTTAAAATAATCCTTAACGCGATCCCTATGGTTAACCTTACCTTTAGAAAGAAAGGGGTCTTTCTTCGACAACTTTCTGTAAACCTATTATCTCCAGGTGCCATGTTCTCCATCACGGTGCTGAGCAGACGGCTTCAGATGGAGGACTCGCTGCTCTGTCTGATCTCAGTGATCAGCAAGCTGGCCTCCGCCACCTGGACAGCCTTCATCACTACGGATATTGAGATGTATTGCCGTGAGTACTGTTTCCGTCGTTTTGGGTCTTTAGACGTTACGCACAGCAAACTTTTTGAACAGGGCGCTGCGGATCGCCCGAGAAAGTTTTTGCAATGGATCGTTTTTCGTTTATTAATCATAAGATATGCGAAGAGAATCTTAAATCTTTTTAATATTACAAAAACTTTAGGATTTGGCTAGACCTTTAGATTAAAAACCGAGTCTTGCAGGGTAGAGAGACTTTGACCATAGAACGGAAACACAAAAGCTGAAATATATACAATAAGAATTAGCTTCTAGTTACTGGGCTTGGCATCCGTGATCCCTGTATGTGAATTATCACTAACTCAAAAGTTATGACAAGCAATGCTGGGAAAACTAAGAAACAGAACGTTCACTCAGCTGATGTTCTAAAGTTTAGATACAAAAGGCTAAGATACCATAACATTTACAATATAAGACCCACCCCACACTCATAAAAATCGGGAACTCATTTCAATAATTACTTTAAAAGCCAAAACAACCCTTTTAAGCCCGAAATGAACAAACAAAAATGTCGCTATGAATTCTAATTAATTTAAAATCGTTCAATGATCCTCATTATCCCTCCATAATGGCCGACAAATAACAATACTGTAATGAATATTATGCAAAAGCTGGAACACAGTAGCCTACTGGCTACCGTGTGTGCAGGATCCAGCACTTGATAAATATTATGAAAGTTTACGTAGTTATAATGTTGGTACTTCAGCCTGCTAATTCTCAGAGCACTTTGATTCTTCTACGGTGGACCCGTAGAAGAATCAAAGTGGTACGAATGGAAACCCATAATAATAAGTAAGGATTATTTTGTAATACAACAATAAAATAAAAATACAACTATTTGTGCCCAGAATGCTGGCAGCATTGCCACGTCGAATGGCAATGCTAATTCGTTGACCGAAGTTATACAGGGTGGTTTGTTGAGAAGCGCGGTGATGGCCAAGTCCAAAACGAGTTAGAGAAAAGTCGTAGTCATGCCCTCGATCAGAATACAATAACTCCGTATTTAGTTTTATTTTAAATCTCCTACTTGTGACGGAAATCGACACAGATGATTTAAAAAAAAGACAATTTGTATTAGGTTCAATACCGTATATTAGACTGGTATAATACCAATGGATTTTGCTCCTTTTAGGTTTTAATTTTCTTTGCAAAAATGAAGAATCAATTTTTGCAAAGAAAATTAAAACCTAAAAACTAAAACCTAAAAAGGTACTAAAAACACAACACCAAACAAAACTGGTGAGTTTAGTTTGGAATTTCTCTTGGATTCGGACTTGGCCGTCACCGCCCTTCTCAAAAAACTACCCGTATAAAGTATACGGGCTGATGATAATGGTGATGATGAATAATTAAGGACCACATAGTTGACAGCATTATTTTTATAAAATAATTCTCGCATGTGTAATAATGTGTATGTTTCGCTGTAACGTTAACGTAACGTCATTGTTTCAGTTCCACTGGTTGATATACTGAATGCAACAACATTCACATCACTCCGCTCGATCATATCTAAAATTGTTGATAAACAAGAGACTGGTGAGTAGTTAATGATTATTACAGTCAGACAGAGAACACTCAATATACACGTGTTGTTATCAAACAAGCTTCTGTGTCATAACTAGACACTTGAGAGCACAAATGAGTTTTTCAGACATTTTAACAACATAACCTATACAAAAACTAGCTTCAACATTATTCGTACATATATTCTAGTTAGAGTTTCCAACCGAATAATCACAAACCGTCGTGTGATGCCGGCTTAACATTTGCACCACCCTTCCTATGGATGTCGGGGGCGAGAAGCAGAGCCCCTGCGGAACAATTCAAAACCAAAGGCGCTTATCAGTGATCACTGAGTCCAGCAGTGGACCATAGGCTGTTCCCACACCAACCCAAGCCTATTATGGTTACCATGAATTTGTCATGGTGGCCACCTTACCTCGGCCTACATGAAACTGGTATAATTTTTGACTTTAGAGTGAAGAGCCAGTCAAAACCAGTCAGAGGCGTACCGAGGACGCCGCTGTACGGCAATGCTACAAGGTACTCCCCAGTTCTCGGGTGACACGTCGCTTCGACCAGATATACAGAATTATTTTCCAAGACCCGAAGAGCCTCGATTCCCCACGGTCCTAGGTTATTAGATTATTCCCAACGTCTCACTTGAGACGTGCTCGTACCAAACATCTTACGACAGTATTCCCAACGTCTCACTGTTAATTATTTCTTTAAGTATTAATAATAATAATAATCATCATCATTGATTGTTCTCTTCACACAATGAGCTTACATTTAGAACTAGAATTATGATGAATAACTATAGAGCAACATTGCGCGAGACTGGTGCCTGCGTTAGGTTTGTAAAAAACCTGTGTTAAAGCCATTGATTAATTAAAAAGGGAAGATGAGGTACTAGTTTCTTGAAAATGGCAACCACATATTGTGTAGAATTGTGTGCTCCCACCTCTGTCACCGTCGGACCGGCGGCACTCGGTCAAGATTCGCGTGAAATATTGTTGTCTCGGTCTCACTTCGGTCTTAAATACGTCTTTCCGTCTTTGTTCTTCTTTGCATTGCACAGGACTGGAAATGTAACTGTGAGCGTATGTGTTTGCGTGTAGTTGTAACACATGCCAATTTTTGAGTAAGCGCTGGGAGAACGTAACCTATCTTCCCTTTTTAATAAATCAATGGTTACAGCTTCTTAAAATATGTTCCTGTTCCAGCGAAAGTGAACTCTATTTTCTCCCTGACGGAGACCCTGGCAGCCTTGCTGTTCCATCCTCTATACTCCTGGCTCTACATGAAGACTCTGTCAGTGCTGCCTGGAGCCGTGTTCCTGACGAGTGCCGCGCTTACAATACCGGCAATTATTATACTTGTGTAAGTGGTTTTGCAGATAATTACAACAGCAAAATTTCTAACGGATTTAAAAAAAAAACTATCCTGGACATATTCAATTAATTTATTTGCAACCATCAAATATTAAGATAAAGTCATTCAATTGAGAATGCAGTTATATGAAAATATATTTACACATTCATAGCCTGTTTTGCAGCCACGCAATGTTTACATCAAATAAATACACATTGTTATTTTTTATTTTAAATTTAATTTCAGTTCTTTCTTCGTCCAGCACAGAAGAAAAATAAAACGCACAAATGAAAAGACTCTAGATGCGGAAGAAAAAATTGAAGATAAAAAAGCAAACCAACTGGCAACATTATCGTTAAAGGAATTGAATATCGATAACGATGCGGATGCAAGAACCAGGTTTTAAAATAAGTGGCACTTGTGTTCAAGGTACTCTTAACTATCTATTAAAAATCTCTAAGACGAAGTCTGTCTCAAGAGCGTGGTTATGATCGTGAAAATAAAAACCTTAGGTGAAAAACTTAATAAGCCCCTGCCCATACATACACGTGACTGGTTGAAACAAAAATATTCCTAATTCCTGTCTTCGTAACTAAAAACTACAATTTTTATTATGAATTTCAATTATGAATATTAGTTGTTGAATAAAATGAATAAAACATAGATATTGTTGTATTGATCTCATTAGATATCAATTGAAGTGAATACATAGTACTCACATGTAATTGAAAAACAAACACGTTTTGTAAGTAGCTATGTCATAATCAACTTGACACTTTATCAAGCGAAATTGATATCAACAAATGGTGCTAATAACTGTATAGCCAAACAAAGCTCTTTGTCATTATAGACTCGAATGTACATTAGTGATAATCGGTAGCGTTTTCTTACTCAACGAACATGAATGTGGTAATATTATAAAAAGACAGCGGATACTCGAAATGGCAGACGAAAAACAAAAAACAGCTGACGGTGTGGAAGAAAAACCGTTGAATGAGGAACAAGAAAGCAAGAAACACGAACCCGCTGACTCAAGATGGAGGAACATGATGAAAAACGTAACCGTAGAGCCAATGCTCGCTGGCCTAATCATTCCCAGTGTTATATCCAGATTTGCTATGGGCAATCTCAACCTGGACAAAGCTTGTCGCGTCAATCTGCAATTCGACGACATGATCTGTGACGCACTTGTCAAAAAATCCAGCAACAACTTCACGGACTACGAAAGAAAGGTTCAGGAGCTGATATCGTCAATCGATATTTGGAAGAGCGTTATTTCAACAGCTTTACCCTGCCTTCTCGTAATGTTCCTTGGATCATGGAGTGACCGGACAGGCAAGCGAAAAATCATCATCCTGTTGCCTATCTATGGAGAACTTCTGACTTCTATTAATAACCTCGTTAACGTGTACTTCTTCTATGAGATTCCTGTTCAACTGACGATTTTTCTTGAGACGTTGTTTTTCTCCATCACTGGAGGATATGTGACCATGTTCCTTGGAGTTTTCAGTTATATCAGCGATATCACTACAGAAGAGTCCCGAACGTTCCGAGTTGGTGTTGTGAACTTTTGTATGACGGTTGGATTACCCATAGGCATGGCTTTGAGTGGTGTTCTAGTCACATACATGGGATATTATGCTCTTTTTTCAACCACCGCCATCTTGTTTACATTGGTGTTAATGTATGGTAACTTTTGTTTATCTGAACCTGATGATTTTCTGAAAAAACGTGGTCAAACTCCGGTAAGTGTTATAATTTTTTTTTATAGCATACAAAATAAGTTCAGATAACTCCATCACCTCTTCAATAACTTCAATAACTTCAATACAACCTTTATATAGAGGTGGATACTTTTCTGATTCCTTAAAATTTATTCTATTATAATTACTGTTCAGTTTCATTGCTATTAGGTAGGTCGGTACTTGCCATACATTGAACCAGTGATATCTTTTTAGTAGATTATTGAGTCCTCAAACACCTAATTTTGATAAATTTACGCGTGAAAATTTATCAGATATAGAAATAGATAGGTAATATTAAATGATAAGTAATGGCAAGGTACGAACAAAACATCACTATAATATGCTAGTGTTCTAAAAATTATTTGTCATGTCAGTTAGATTATCAAAATATATTGGCGGGTATTTTTTCGTTTGTTGATTAAACAAATAAAACTGGACGAGTGCGAGTCAGACTCGGGCACGAAGGGTTCCGTACGTTCCGTATTTTTAAAACAGCATAAAAAACCATGTCTTTTGTATGGGAGCCCTCTTAAATATATATTTTATTCAGTTTTTTAGTATTTGTTGTTGTAGCTGCAACAGAAAACATAATCTGTAAAAATTTCAACCGTCTAACTATCACGATTCACGGTTCATGAGATGAGACAACCTGGTGACAGACGGACAGTGGAGTTTTAGTAATAGGGTCCCGTTTTACCCTTTGAGTACGTAACCCTAAAAATGATGAAGGTATAGCCAGTTCTAGTTCCGCATGACGTCAAACCTTACGACACTTGTTAGCAAGGTGTGACGTCACTATGCTAATGAAAGGTGACGAATGGCATGAGATACACGGGACGCAACCTGCAGTACTCGTGCACAGGTGTGGGACACGCGGGCAGTGATGCGCGAGCTTGCTAAGGTAATTGTGCGCGGCATTGTGGCGGGCACAATGCCGCGCACAATTATGACTAGAATAAATCAGAAATGAATGATAGAAAAAGTGCGAGTGGGAGATTGAGTATGTGTGCGTGTTTAAATGAAGAACGAGAACCACACCTGGTAGTACGGGGAAGAAATGCCCATTTGGCCACAGTAGTCGACATTCGCATGCAACTGTGTATGTCCTGTTTGTGTCCTAGAGGGTAGGAAATATGACGGAAGAATGGAGTCGGCGAGTATGTGGAATGGTGGGCTCGCAGGCTACGTATAGGAGGAAGAAGGGACGCCAGTCGGATCGCGGAGGTTATTATGTCTCCGTGGTTCGGCGGAAACGGCGAAAGAGGGACACCGGAGAGGTTTTTAGTGGGTATCACGCCCTTCTCAGAGCGTCGAGTCCCACATAATTCTGGTCCCCCCAGACCAGTCCATTCGTAAACGAATTTACCTCGCCGAAGAAAAAGAATGTGATGTCACTACACTATTACTAATAATGAGGCGGTATATTTAAAAAAAAAAATTGACAGACAAAAGTAATGTATGTATCCAATATCTTCTGATAATCTACCAACTATACAACTATATTAAAAATTATTTTTACTATAGAAGGTATATAATAATTTATCTACCCTATTTTGGTCGCATGATCATTATAATGCGAATTAATTCTAATCCAAAACACTTCCAGCAAGATGTATTTATGTCAAACTCTACCCATAACTTCTGTCGTCCAAGCAACGTGAATGATGCATTAATGAAACTAGAAAAGCCACTACTTGATCATATTGCTTACGTACGAGCCAGCAAGAGAGGTGCGCGAAAATACTGTAGTTATTTTTCTCTAGCCTTTGCAAACGGTCAGTATTTATACTTAAACTTCCTCCGCCTCCTCTCGCCGCACGCTTTTACTCATTGAAGGTTAAGATGACTAACGCGAGGTATCTTTTGTATTTTGTCGACCAAATTGTATTGATTCAACTTCACATTAAGATAACGAATTATATCGCAACAATGGTTTCAATTCCTTACTTGTTTCTGGGCTGGTTTCCGCAACTAGGCCGCAAGTGGGCCCTTTTTGCGTGTCGGGTGGGGGGCTGTTAGTCTAATCCAACCACCCGATGTCCTCCAGGAAAGCCAGCAGCTCGCTGACGCCGGTGCATGCCTCCCTAGGTGTCCTTGGTGTCCCGAGGTAGTGTAGTTATTGAGAAGCTACGCTATCGCACTCTACAAGCACATGCGCGGCCGTCTCCTCTGCATTCATGCACCCTCTGCATAGGGGGCTGTCCGTGATACTCAGATTAAATAGGTGTTTGTTAAGCATGCAATGTCCTGTGACAATGCCGACAATTCGTCGGAGTTTGTCAAGCTTCAGATTGAGTAGCTTTCGGGAGTATCTCGGGTTTAAAACCGGGAAGGCCTCCTTCGACTGTCTGCAATCTGGAATACTTCCCTAGTGGTCTTGGTGTTGTTTGATTGTACGTTGGCGGATTCAAGCCCGGACTTGACTGAATGGTAGGGGAATTATCGGTTCGGGCCCTGTTGGTTGCCGCTCCGAGCCTCTCCTCGCCAGTGCGTCCGCTTCATCATTTCCTCTTGATCCGCTATGTCCTTTTATCCATTGTAGTGTGACTCTATTCGACTTACTTACTTGTTGTAACAGGTGGTGGCATTGTAATGTAAGTCCCGAGTTGTGTTCTCTTCTGTGGAGGGCCTGTAGTACCGCCGCGCTGTCCGAGAGGATCCTGATTTTTTGGCCAGTTACCTTTCTTCGTAGCACTGCGCTTGCAGCTTGGATAATACCTACACATTCCGCCTGGAAGATGGAGTTGTATGCACCCAGCGTTGTTGTTATATGGATGTTTAGATCTTCCGAGAAAGTTCCCGCCCCGGTACCTGTTTTCATTTTAGAGCCATCTGTATATATTCTTAGTTCGTATATGTCTGAGCTATCACTTGGCTCTTCGTGCATTTGTATGTTGAAGCTTCTTGTGTTCTTGGTTTCAATTCCTAATCATATTATTCCAGATAACTCGGCCAGAAAACACAGGGGTGTCATTCTTCGATCTATCCCACGTTGCAGAAACTGTGGCTGTGACTTTCCGACCACGACCCTCGAACAAGCGAGTGAAACTCATATTCACTCTGATCGCAACCTTTATACTATATGGCCCCACAGCTTGTGAGTACGAGTACCAATGCAAGAATAGTTTTTTATAACATTGTGATTCCTACTAAAACCCAGAAAATCACTAAAGGCTGAATCAGATGGTTCACTCGAGTAAACCTTCACTGTTCATTTTTCTTTCACTCCATGTTCACACGTCTTAGCTGGAATAAAGCAGAAATGAACATTGCTATGTCTTTAAAATGTAATCCAATGAAGTCGTGCGTTTTGGAACCGACAAACTGGCGTTCTTCTGCCAGAGGACTCAAAACAAAATGGCCGAAACCGAGTGAACGTTATCGATGCGTTCAGACTGTTCAGTTTTCGTTCATTCAAAGTGGGAAGTGGTCTTCACTTCGAGAGAGAAGTGCCGAATGAAAGTCGAAAATGAACTAAAATTAACCGTCTGATTCCCATAACTACTGATTAGGATAAATTTGTAACTCATTCATTGTTATATTCTAGCGGAGCATGGCGTGTTTTATCTGTATGTAAGGAATAAGCTGAACTGGGGCATGGTGAAATTCGGATTCTACGCCAGCTACTCTATCATTTTACACTCCATAGGTAATAGTTTTCATGTCACCTCAATTATTTAACAATAAAAATAATAAGTACCTAATAGCATATTCTGAGGACATCCGTGACTCCGTGAGGGCGGGTACGGCATCAGATTTGGCCAAGGATCTCAAAAGGCGCAAATATGCAGGACTCGACAGAGCATACAAATTTTTCTCGTTGATGTCGACACCCTAAATTCGGGGGGTACCGAGGTCTTTCGGGTTTCTAAAAATAATCTAAGTTTCTGGTCGACGCGACGCGTGATCTGTTGAGTATCTAGCGCAGCGCATCCGCGTTGCCATACAACGGAGCAATGCAGCCAGCAGCATCTTGGGGACGGTTCCAACTGGTATTGATATGGATCAGCTGAGCTAGCTGTAGATTTATTTATATAATCAGATTGTAATTGTAATATTACTCTTAAAAAATACGTACCTAGAACACTAGGAACAAATATTTGCAGACCGTACAAACATTTGACCCAAATGGAATCCGCAACGTCCTGCGTCGAACCCGCAACCTCCTGAGTCGCTAGATATTCGCCCGCTGTACCACATTGGTCGTCAATGGTCACTTTATGATAATATTGATAAAAATCTGTGACAGGCAGAGTTCACTGAAATTCATGATAACCAATTGTGAAACCACCAGCATACTTCGCAAATGGTCACTGATTATTTATATAATGATGATGAGAGCTTGACAGTGTCTGACTCAATGAAGCATTACATAAAACCAGGAATTAAAAAAGTGTTTTTATTAGCACTTACTACTTCTATCCTTTCTTGAAATAATTCCGAGAAGCGAGTAGAGCTAGAAATGTTCGTAGCTGGTTATCAAAAATCAGCTACGAATGTGGGCTAAGTGGAAAGTAGAAACGAGTGCGATCAGCGGGAAGCGAGCGTGTACTCGTGGTTCCGATAGTTTTGTCTCTGGAATAGTTTGAATACACTTTATTCTTTTCTTCTGACCGCCAAGCGAGCATCAATGAGTAACTGTCGCTGAGCGAGTATTGTCTCCTGCCCTGATTAGCAGTTGCGTCGGTTGGACAAAAAAAGTTGTGTCGTATCACAACATTCAAACACAGCTCTTCGAATGGAGCTGTCCTAACTGACATACACACGCACGCTCGCAATTAGGACACTATGGTATTGTTGTATGACCAACTTAATTGAATGGCAATGCGAGCGACCGGACATAAGCTTATCCTTGATAGCTTTTGTCGCTCAGCGACAAACTGGTAGAGCGAGTCCTACCCGGCAGTGTAAACAGTACATACATCCATTTATTTTACTTATACTGAATGTACATAAAATAAATAAATAAATAATGCTGGACAATTCACACAGCATTATCTAGCCCCAAGCTAAGCAGAGCTTGTGTTATGGGTACTAGATAACTGATATACATAATACAATACACTACATAGATAGATATTTTTTATTATACATAGAAAAACATCCAGAACGCCCTGAACAAATTTCTGCAGATCGTGCACAAATTTGTCCCGAGGCGGGAATCGAACCCGCAACCTCCTGCGTCGCAGGCAGACCTTCGCCCACCGCGCCACAGAGGTCATCAATGTACGTTTCTTGCAATGTACGTTTATCGCTCAAGATACGTTCATACAATGTACGTTTCTTGAGTGAGAAAAAAGCCGAAAGGTAGTCGATTCATCGCCGGCGCGTGGCAATGGGGACAACTGCCTAAGTCACTTATGTACACTTTACTTAGTTAGGTACTAAGTAAAGTGTACATAAGTGACTTACAACATTTGTTAAATTTTTATTTTGATTTTGCAAACTTATGTGTTTACTTAATGTCTTCAGGAACCATGTTTACTATCATCATCCTGAGTAAGCGACTGCAGATTGACGATTCCCTGCTTTGCTTCATCGCTGTCATCAGCAAATTTGCAGCGTCCATCTGGACAGCATTCATCACCACGGATTTTGAGTTGTTCTGCAGTATGTTTGATAAATTTACTTACTTACTTACTCCTGTAGCTTGACTTATCCAAAAAGTTTTAGATCTCTGCTTGCGACACAAGACTACACCATGTATTTCGGTTCTGAACTGTCTTTTACCAGCTAGATTCGGAATTAGATCGTTTAATACATCATACAAATAAAATATGTACAAATTGGAGTACTTCGGGAATAAAAGAGCCAATACTTAGATTAAATGATAAGGCTAATATGACTCGTCCCAAATACGCTAACTACAATCGCTGTAGAGTAATAGTCAAGGTACAAGTACCCATTTTTCAAAAAGTCGAGTATAGTAAAATTTCGTAATTCAGTATCAAAATTATTCTCATTTGTAATACAGTTTTACATGATTTTTCTTTTATTTTTAGTTTAAAAAATTGGCAAAAAATCAATCCTAGGGAAACCCACACATAATATAATACACAGATAACATAATACACAGATAATGTAATACTATAGAGGTATTATCCTACAGATGCCTCATCTCATAGTAAGAAATGGGACCCGCTTCGGGCGAGATTTTGCGGTCCAACCAGTTACTGAGTTGAATTCCCTAGATGGCGCAATACTTGGCTTGCAAGAACTAAAATAATCGCACACATTCTACATCGAGCTTGGCTAGTGTATGGGATGTAAAATATTAACAGCTGTATTGATTGTTTCAGTTCCACTGATTGAATTACTGGGCGCTTGCACCTTTACATCATTGCGGTCAATTATAACAAAAGTGGTCAATAAACAGGAAACTGGTAAGTAAACAAAAAACAAATGAACATAACAAATCTCTTAAATGAGCACTAATACGTGCGTTTTAAAAAAATCTGTCAAAATTAGTACGACCAGACTGAAAAGAGGGCGCTATGAGTTTGTCTCTATAAATTATTATAGTATAGATAGACCCTTTATGTTATTCTGTGATGAAATTCATTCACAAATAAACTGGTCTGAGACCAGAATTATAAGGGACTCGACGCCCTGAGATATAGTTAGATATAGTTTCCATAGAAACAACGCGTGCAAAGCCGCGGGCAGAAACTAGTAACACATAAGAATAGAATCATCGATAGATTCGTTGAATTTAATTGATCACAATTTTTGACAAAATTCTTTTATTTCCAGCTAAAGTAAACTCTCTGTTTGCTCTAACGGAGACGCTGGCAGCTCTGGTGTTCAATCCTCTATACTCCTGGCTCTACATGAAGACTCTGTCAGTGCTGCCTGGAGCCGTGTTCCTGACGAGTGCCGCGTTCACTATCCCTGCTATGTTTATACTTTCGTAAGTTGTAGACTAAAGGATTCACGCTACACCGTGTCGAAGGCCCGTGAGCCCGGGCACGGTCGACTATTATGGTATACTTTTTGTATGAAGAGATTCATGCCCGACCGTGGCTCGGCCGTGCCCCGGCCGTGCGCCGCCGGAACTCGGCCGAGGCACGGCGTTGAAATATCGGTAGGTATTGTTTCCCGGTTTCGGCACGGTCCGGCGGCCCCTACTAGCTGGCAAAAACCATATAACATATAACACAGATATAGTGCAAATAATACACCCAAACTGCCCGGTGTAACATGAATAACTGGTTCGGCCGACGCACGGTGGACGTGTCCCGGCCAAAGCACGGCCGGAAAGTTTTGAACGGTGTTATTGTATGAATGCAAATGAAGCACTAATGTGAAACGTATTTATATGTGTATTAGGCTGATTTGGTAGGCAGGGCCGATGACAGCTCAAAATTTGCACCACCAACTCTTCCCGTGGGTGTCGTAAGAGGCGACTAAGGAATTTCCAGCAAGGCGGGCAGCAGCGCTCCCTGCAGATATATACTACCAAATAACTGCGTTCCCCCAACCGCATGCAAAGCGTGGGTATTATAGAAGACGTTTATCAGGGGAGGTGTTCGTCCAGTAGACCAATATAGGCTGTTGAGATTAAGGTGGTGGGCATGTAACAAAAAAGAATGGAAGTCGCCAGATCTGTACGCTGAGTGTAAGCTGCCATACTGTTTAATACAAAGTGGGAATGTGAAAGTTACATATACTTCCCGCTTGGAGCGCTGCTGTCACATTTTCATAGAAAATAGAGTAACGCAAACTTTATAGTATGGCAGTCGGTGGCAGGTCACACTCTGCATACTGAGCAATCAGGATACATTAGTTTCAAGATAGTATTGAGACGTAATCGACGTCTATTATCAACCGACAAACAACGTTCCTAGTTGGGTGGTTAGTAAATATTTTTGTAACCGACCTATCTAGTTTGTACGTAAGTAATCTCCATTTTTATCCTTAATCGACAAACTATCTAAACATGAATTAATGATTTGTTGGTTGATAAACTTCAAACTTAAAGTTAGGCTTTAAAAAAATATGCAAAAATCAATAAATAATGCTGGATAAATAGACACAGCATCATCTAGATCCAAGCTAAGCAGAGCTTGAGTTATGGGTACTAGATGAATGATTTACTATTCGTATTAATACAATACATTATACAGATAGATAATTTTATAAAAAAACACGTAATATTGAAGATTTTCGATTTGTTTAGATACTCTATAGA
This sequence comes from Eupithecia tripunctaria, assembly GCA_955876795.1. Taxonomy (NCBI): domain Eukaryota; kingdom Metazoa; phylum Arthropoda; class Insecta; order Lepidoptera; family Geometridae; genus Eupithecia; species Eupithecia tripunctaria. Next base: position 4,615,991 of record OY041604.1, read on the forward strand.
TAGTACACTATAGCATTATTTGTGCCTATAATGATAGCTGTACAATATGTTGAACCAAAAACACAGCATCTTCTTCAGAACAAACCACTAAACTGCGATCCCCAACCCACATGCCCCGCGTGGGGAGACGGAGTGTGAGGTATTAAAATAAATGACAAATTGTTCTATAAGACTTCCTTGGTATTCCTTATATCCTTAATATAATGGCAATCACAAAAAAACTTCAAAAGAGCTTCAAGCGGTTCAAAATTAAAAATTGCACGAAGACATCTCGAACTCGATACTATCGTCTCACCCAACTGGACTCAGTTACGGGAAGAATCTATGTGGAGGTCTTTATACGTATTTTGGCTGATGATGATGATGATGATGAAGACAATCCGTTACCAATCGGTCAGCGACCGACTCAGACAGTGTAGATACTTCAAAAAGATATTTACGCACTCCAGTAGGTTGTTCCTATCCAAGAGGCATCAATACATTTTCTAATTATATGTGCTATATCCATATCATTCGTGGAGTATTTCCTTATTTTATTTTAACGATATTTAGGAAATTAACAGCTAACTATATGAGTTAGTATAGTGAATAAATACTGAAGGTTAATCAAAAATTTCCACAAAAACTAAAATAAAACTATTTAAACAAGGGACGACTACTGACAGGTGAGAAATTCCTACCAAATTTGGTTAAACAAATCACTTAATTACGAAGATAAACAAGATAAAGAAGTCAAAGTCTTTTCGGAGAGGCCTATGTTCAGCAGTGTACGTGTACGTATACGGGCTGATGATGATGCTGATGATATTTATATCATAATCGCAACGGCTGGAGAAAATAAGACCATTTGTGAGATGATAATGGTTAATACGAATGAATTGGTTCCTCATTAATAGAGCCATTTCGCACTTCTTTTTCTGTCTTCGACAAGTAACAAAAGTTAATTACAAGTTCAGTGATTGAAGTATATTCATACAGCTGTTAAACTTCAACTCATCATATATCGGTTGAATTGAATAGCTAAGTGCTCTGGGTTGGTCAGTTTCGGAGATATCATGATTTGAAATTTAACAGCTGTCATCCGAAATATAGGTCAAGGACGAGTACTATAATTTATCTTTGCAAATTTGGCAGCATTTGTGGATAGAAAATATTTCGATACCTCAGCATAACTTTATAGCTTCTTCTAAGAATCTACCTAGTAGGTTTAAAACTATGTAATGTTTATCATCATCAAGATCTAATTACAAAAGTTACAGTTAGTTACATCAAAACCCAATCACAAGACACTACTTATTTGGGAATAAATTCGATGCTCTAAATGTGGTGCTCTTTAAATTGATGCCCGAATGGAATACTTTTAGTGAATCACTTTTTTATCTCATATCTAGATTGTCTTGTCTCGTATCATATCAAATTACTTAACACGGATGATTCACTTGCGATCTTCATCGATCATTAATCATATGACTTTTTAAACCAGATCTATGTTTGTAACTCTCATCAGCCTTGCTCCACTGCTGGACGCAGGCCTCATAAGTGCCTCATTGGCTGTTATCACATGGGGGTAATGCCCATAATCCCCACGCGGGGCATGTGGGACGTGGGTCGCAGTTTGGTGGTTTTTCCTGCAGGAGGTGCTGCTTACCGCCCCCGGTAGATATCCCTTAGTCGCATCTCATGTAGGTAACTATTACTGTTCTAAAATTGGTGGAAACTGTAGATCAGATATTTCTAAATCACACTTTTTTTTAAAGTAGTGTTATTTTTTGCAACTTATTTTGCCAAATCATCATCATCAAATTTATTTATTTTTTGTTCACAGTTCATTCTACATTGGTCACACAAGAAAAGTAAGAAGAATTAAGAAAACAGTATTAAATGCCGAGGAAAAGATGGAGGCAGAATCAAAAACAGTCCTGATGACGAACGAAAAGGGAACAATATAGTTCATTGAGTATCTCCTATATTAACAAGTCTATTCTAGTTTTAGGTTGTATAAAATAATTATAAGTGAAAAGTGCTAATTGTCAGGTTAAGGATTTCTTGCGGCATCCCCCATTGATTTAAAAAGGGAAGATAGGTTACGTTCTCCCAGCGCTTACTCAAAAAGTGGCATGTATTACAACTACACGCAAACACATACGATGTGCAATACAAAGAAGAACAAAGACGGAATGACGTATCTAGGACCGAAGTGAGACTGAGACAACAATATTTCACGCGAATCACGACCGCCTGTGCCGCCGGTCAGACGGTGACTGATGTGGGAGAACACAATTTTACACAATTTGAGGTTGCCACTTTCGAGCAACCAGTACCTCATCTTCGTTTTTAATAAATCAATGGGCATCCCTGTGTATATATACTCGACTTGGCAGGGATGATACTGACTATATAGTTCTGAAACATGAGAGAGTAAAACATCTTTTAATAAAAATATCCTTATTAAAAAAAAGTGTTTTTATTATTTATAATGTAATGACCCACTTATAATAAAATTTTCTACGAACCAGATTCGATTAAACGACTTGTAGCTAGTAATGAATTTCGTTGGAAATCCGGAAATTATGTTATGATAACACATACCAACAAAATTATGGTAGTATAATGCGTTGGTTTGTATTTAGGTACTAATCACAATAATATTATAAAGGCGAAAGTTTGGATGGATGTATGGATGGATGTTTGTTACCTCTTCACGCCAAAACTACTGAACGGATCTGGCTGAAATTTTGCATACAGGTAATTCTAATACTGGAATAAAACATAGGCTACTTTCTATCCCATAAATCTGTTCCCGTGGGATGAAAATCACCTTTTAATGTTTTCATAGAAACAACGCGTGCGAAACCGCGGGGCGCAGCCAGTATCTCATGAAATGCAACTTCATACCTTGAGAATGAGTTTTTTTTATACAGCACAAGAAATTTCCATACTACCATACCACATCTCAACCTCAACCTCAACAGGCTGTATTAGTGTAATGCTGGACGCTGGCCTCCCCCTGATAAGCGCATTCTAAGCGTTTATCTCATGGGGTATTGCCCATAATCCCTACGCTCGGCATGTGGGTTGGGGATCGTAGTTTGGTGGTATAATTGTTTTGCAGGGGGCGCTGCTGCCCGCCCCCGGTGGACATCCCTTAGTCGCCTCTTACGACACTTGCGGGAAGAGTTATGATGGTGCAAATTTAAAGCCAGCACCACACAGCTTGGCACACCTACAATCATAAATCATAGTTATTATTTGTGTAGAAGGACAAAGACACACATTCAAATAAGGCTAATTAAAATTAATTGGCTAATCACGTAAGCCAACAACTAAGCGCAAGCCTGACATGAAATTACCGATCAGATTCCTCTGCTACATTCGAAGCCGCAGGTATAAACGTAATTTGAAATGGGCCTGTTCTAAAGATTACCGATATCTGAGTCACCAGTAAGTACCAAATATTATCTTCAAATAAATATCGCAGATACAAGTCATACGTCCAAAACGTGTCAACAGTCAAGTGTCTTCAAACAATTCACCAGATACGCAAACGATAAAATAAATACTATAAATAAAACGTACGAAATTCAAACATGGCAGATTCAGAAAGAAATTTAGAAGAAATGCCATTACAAGGCAGGCCAATGCCAGAAGCAAAAAAGCAAACATGCTTGCAAAGACTTGCAAGTATAAAGAAAAACGTAACCATAGAACCAACAGCATTCCTCATGCTCACAGCTTCCATCCTCAGTGGTATGGCCACGCAGAATCTGGGATTACAAAAAGCATGTAAAGTAAACTTGAATATAAGTGAAAGTATATGTGACTCGTTAAATTCAGTTGAAAATAGTGCTTACGAACTGCAAGTACAACGATACGTTTCTGTTTATCTTTCTTCAAAAACCATCATAACTTCAGCACTGCCAGCTATCTACTTAGTGTTTAGTGGTGGATGGATGGACTTAACTGGTCGTAGGAAGATACTGTTGATAATACCCGTGATTGGAGAGATATTCCAAAACACAAGCAACATACTGAACGTTGCTTTCTTCTATCAGCTTCGAGTCGAGTATCTATATTTCTTAGATGCGTTCTTTGGCGCAGCTGGTGGAGGTTGGAGTCTGATGTACCTCGCGGTCTTCAGTTACATCGCAGACATTACAACTAACGAAAATAGAACTCACCGGCTGGGAATCGTCAGTTTTTGCACTTATGTTGGGATGCCAATTGGACTAGCTTTGTCTGGAGTTATATTGAGTAACTTTGGGTATTACGCTATCTATGGAACTGCATTGACTATGCATATTTTGAATTTGCTGTACATCATATTCACGTTGTCGGATCCCCTACGAACGAAGGACCAAGAAGAGGTAAGTGATTTAAATCATACGGCACATTACATTGATGTATTTACACATTAGAGAAATACTCTGTAATCTGTGGATGTATTGAACTCTTATGGCTCTTATTATTTATTTATAAGATGGCATAAGGTCTCCTTATGAGCTCTTATACACGAAATTAGACTGCAGATGACGCGGCAGTGGCCTACTGCAGTCGATTTTTTGACGGAAAAAATTGTAAAAGTTTTTTACATTCCTTCTTAAAAGTGTCCATCTTGTTCTCTATTTACTAATATTTCTTGAACATACAGTAAACGTGTTTTTCTTTTTCGTTGGCTGCACTCTGCAGGCAGCAACTGCCGTCGCCTAAAATCGACGGGTGTAGTTGGCAACTTGCAGTCCGTGTATAAGTGTCCTAATGATAATAGCCATTAGTAGTGCTTATCAGGGGGTGGGATATGTCCAGCTGTGGGCTGGTGGTTGTCGAAGTCGTAACACATTACAAGCTAAGACTTCACGTAGTAATCGACCTCTTCTCTGCCGCAGAAAAAAATGCCACTGTTTATATTGTCGGTCTGCAATGTCTTTGAAAACTAGCCGAAGTTAAATAATTTAACGGTAAATAATAATTAATAATGTTGGACAATCCAAACTGCACATCTAGCCCTAAGATAAGCAGAGCTCGTGTTTAATGAATAGGTTTGTAAACTATGCCAAATTCATACTAAAACCTGATGAACAGCTGAAGCCCGTAAAAATGCATTCATCTGGATTGTTACAGCAATGCTTTGCGTATTTGCCCTCATTATTAAGACCAAGCGCCTACTTATCAGAGATAATTTTGCCTTTTATTTTCTTGTGATAATAGTGATAATAGTATCGGTACTATAAAGACGATATTATGACCCAATTTAAAAATATGATAACTGTTTTAATAAGTACCTCTAGGTAAAATTTATTGGTTTTAATAATTTAGATTGTGTATCGTCGGATGTGTAGGTCAGCAACGATTCATGTGATACGCTGGGAATGTGAGACGTTAGGAACAGGCGTGTCCTAAGTGAGAAGTTAGGTAAAACTATGGCTTGTTCTTTGAGACGGGATGACATGTTATTGGTAAAATACAATATTTAGAATCAATGATTTTAAATAAAATGATATTATTTATTCAAATCAAATTATAAACAAAGAAAATTACCATCAAAGTAAAATAATATTCACAATTAAAACAATTTAGCTGCTTTCTGATCAAATTGTTATAAACGTATGTAGTAAAATACAACATGCTAAAAAATAATGTCACCTCGTACTAACTGACATACCAAAATATTATATGGTTTACTTATTTTTACAAATAGGTAGGTATAACTCAGGTGTAGGTATTACTTATTTTTACAAATCATAAATCTGTGCTAAAATAATATTTATATGTAATTCGGTTTGAATTCTCTGTGGCGTGTTTAAGCCTTCCTAATAGTCTATACTTCTATAATATTCATATATAGTTTTATCCTTAATGCTAAGCAATAAATGATGAATTAAGTGATTAGCTGCAAACCAAGCTTGTCACATAGCTTTACTCGCGGAGTCAATTTTTTTAAATTAATGTTATTTGGGAGTAGTCTATCAAAAATTGTATACAAAACTAAGTGGAAATATTTAAAGGATTTTTTAGTCATGATCTCTCACGAGAATAATTGATTTTGTTTTAAAAAACTACAAACCGACTTCAATTAAATGGACCCCATTGTCAGAACTGGACCAAATTAAAATGAGACCACACGGGAAGCACCAGCTTTCAAAGAAAAAAGCATCATGAAAACCAGTCAAAAGTTCTGAGGTAACAAACATAAAAAATACAGTCGAATTGAGAACATCCTCCTTTTTTGAAGTCGGTTAAAATTATGGTCAGGAACCAAATCTAGTATTCTCTCTCTTAGTCTTTTCAATTCAGTTGAGTAGTCTACTAATATACTTTCAACATTGTGAGGTACCTTTTTTTCCTTAATAGTACATTTTATGGTGATAGTCATTCCAAAATAATGTCTTAGTCTATAATGATTAAAGTCAGCTATAAATTATCGATAAAAGATAATAAGTCGGTACCTACTGAATATGGTAGATATCACGTATAAATTTTATAATCGCCTTCCTTTGTTTCGGTGATCACACGTTTGGCCCGCATAATATGGCGCGATTGTCAGACGATCAGCATACGGCTTTAAAAATAGTTAATTTATTATCTATTCAATAGACACTTGTCGTGAAACTTCTGTGATACCCAGTTGTGAGTTAACGTATGCGTGATAAGTAGCGAAGTGCACTTAATGAATGGAACAGTTCTAAAACTGTCACAATGGATACAAGAACTAATAAAGACGTTCCTCAAGCAGAATCAGATGCAAACCCAGAATTGAGAGAAACAGATCCTCTCAGAGGTGATGAATCCAAAACAGAAAGCAAAAAAAGCTTCAGCGAAAGTTGCTCCGTGGTTGTTAGTAATGTAACAGTAGAGCCTACAATATTTATGTTTATTGTGGCAGTCATAATAACGCTGATGACAACGCAAAATTTGAATTTGGAGAAAGCGTGTCGGGTCAATCTTAATTTTACTGATGAAATATGTACATCGCTGAAAACGCAAGACATAGAGAGCCAGAATTCATATGAAAAGGCGGTTCAGAAATTATTGGCTGGGATCGTGCCATCACGAACGTATATTGCAGCAACTTTACCGTGTATTCTAGCGATATTTGTTGGTTCATGGTCGGATAAAACGGGTCATAGAAAGATTTTTCTCATTAGTAGTATTTCCGGACAAGTTCTAGTGTGCATTAATAATATAATTAACGTATTTTTCTTTATGGAGCTTCCGTTGGAGGCAGTTGTATATGGCGAAGCTATATTTGAAGGATTCGCTGGGGGATGGTGTATATTATTCTTAACTGCATTCGCATACATAAGTTCTATTACCACAGACCAAACAAGAACTTTCAGAATGGGATTGATGAATTTTTGTATGACTGTTGGTTTTCCTATAGGGATGGGCCTAAGTGGGATAGTGCTTAAAAATCTTGGTTACTACGGTTGCTATGGAATGTCCGCTTGCATACATTTGACTAATTTAACATACACTCTTTTCGTTCTAAGAGAGGCGCCGAGATCTAAAGAACAAAAGAAGGTATAAAACAAAAATAATATTTTATTTTATAATAAATAGTCCACCGTCCATGATATTAATCACTTTTTGACACATGGAAGTAGTGATCACAATTATTGACATAATTGATTATGTTGGTTAGACATAACTATTTGTAGCCACTGGTTGCTAAATTACATTTTTTTAACTTTTATAATATATTTTTCACTTTTTAAAACCTTTACTTATTCCCTTTAATCAACTTCTAATTTCATATATTTATTTTACTCTGCTTAGCTTGAGGTTAGATAAATCTGTGTATATTGTCCAGCATTATTTTATTAATTTGACAAGTAGACACTGTAGACATTTTGGGAATCTATGAAATTTAATTTTGTTTTCGAAAGCATCTAATTTTTTGAAATTATGAAAGGGAAAACTTGTCATCAGATGAAGACAAGTTCTCTTTCGGAATACTGTAGTGTTTTCTACGAAAGACGCTAGTACATTTTTATGAGAAAAAAATTATGAAGAGTCAAAAAGCGAATAACAAAATGAGGTATTTTAATTTTATTAGTGATTAATTTTCCTTATAATAATGAACTCGTAGGCTTAGCCAATAGAATAAGGATTATTTTATCAGTGCTTATTCTTAGGAGTGGTATCAAACATCATAATCAGCATGACTTTACGAATGCTAAACATTTTTTTCTCTCCATAAAAAATGTTTGTGTAATGTCAATCCTAAGTTTTCATTATTAATTACATAATTATAAAATTTTTAGCACGATGGGAAAGGATTGCTCTACTTCCTGAAGACCTTCTTTGACCTGGCACATATCAAGGACACCTTACTGCTCGTCTTCAAAAAAACTTCTGATAATAGACGCATAAAGCTCTGCATTCTTTTAGGATGTGTCTGCTTATTGTTCGGACCTATGTTTGGTACGTTTTTTTATTTATTTATTAAAATTTTATTGCGTTGAAATTACTTTGATTGACAGATGGTATCTCTGCATTGTATCATAGATAGATAGATAGATAGATAGAATATACTTTATTGCACAACAGTTGTACATAGGCGAACATAATGCTAGATAGCATTCTCTACCTGCTAACCTTTGGGTAGTGTGAACAACAATTTAGTAGGTATCATAATTTTAATAGGTGTCGCTTGTCCATTATTAATTAATATTTCGAAGGACATTGCCTACTCATTTATTTTAATATGCTTTTCAAAATATTATAGATATGGTTTGTTACATCCAAGCACATACTCTCTGACATGATGACAATTACCTTTAGATTATTGAGGCGCAAAACTAAATTACATCTGATTGTGTAGGTACTACTGAATCTCCATTGATTATATTTGCTCACAGTATTAGAAATACAATGGTAATAATAAATGAACCGGTATTTGCATTTTGATTACCTGTCTGAAACATTAACGTGTGTGTACTATATGAGTCTACTAATTTTTGCCCGTAGTTTCACACGTACGTGTGAAACGTTTAAAAGTGATTTGTACCTACCCTACGAGAACCGATTTATGGGATGAAAAGTTAAAATTACCTGTATGCAAAATTTCAGTCCGATTCGTTAAGTAGTTTTGGTGTGAGGACGTAAAATATCAGTCCATCCATACATCTGAACATCCAAATTTTGCAAATATGATATTAATATGAACGAGTTCGAGGCTTGATATTGATTTAATTATGTGCAGACAGTTTTGACATATTAAACATGTCAAAATTGTTTACACACGGTAGAAATAATAGAACTGATAAAGAATGGCCAGTAACTCAAAAAAGAAATCGCAAAAATAACACAAATATTATTAACAGAACAGGGTTGGATGTTTAGATGTTTGTTACTTCTACACCCCAAAACTAATAAACGGGCCAGGCTGAAGTTAGGACTAGATTAACTATAAGCTAACAATCCTCATAATTCAAGATAATAATTTTGAAAGAACAAGCCGAAGCCGGGTGCAGAATCTAGTGATTACCTAAATAGAAGAAGAGTACGCCTAAGCTAGTCTGTTCAAAAAGAGAAGAGTCGTGGCGTTGGCGACAAATTTGTCAAATTGGTACACGAGCGCCTTCACTTCCCACGACGTTTGAGTATTTTTATGTTTTTCAGGGGAAATCTCAGTCATGTACTTATCAACGAGATTTAGGTTCAACTGGGATGAAGTCCAGTTCAGTATGTTCCAGACTTATAACTTCATCACGCACACTGTCGGTAAGAATTTATATTTACGTATTTGTATAAAAACTATAGCATTGTTCCCGAGAACATTAATAGGCCGTTTATTTCAATTATAATTTTGCTCCGTATTTTAAAAGGCTGACATCAAATATTATTTGGTAAAAGTAACAAACACTATACGTACCATTTCGTGATTAACTCTATCGAAAAAAAGTCAAAACAGTTCGACGGAGCACATTCATATTTTTCATGATTTTCACTTAAAAGAGGGTGGTGTATGTTACACCTACAAAACATATCGGGTTTCTTTACAAAAACCTAAAACCTTTTCGGGCGTGCATTTAGTTTTACTTCTATTGGCTGCTAAATCTGCCAGAGTTTTCGCTTCCTCTCCTGCTCGCTGCCCGCTTACCTTTTTCAAATTGAAGGTAACGTAATCCTTGGCTAAGATAATCAAAGAACTTGTAGGTACGGTCATATACTTACTACGTCTCTGGAGATTATAAATGTAATGCCAGGCGCAGATAAAGCGAGCGTGATCAAGCGAAGGCTAATAACAAACGCGATAGAACCAGTGTGGGAGTCTTCATTGCGAAAGCCAGCGAGCCCAAACGAAGGCCTTGATTCGCCTTCGGCCGTGACCGGCAGTCGTCAATGGAAAGGCGTGTTTTTATTGAGACTGTATGTCCCTGTATTGCAGTAAATAAAATTAAAAAAAAATATTTTTGTTTGAGTTTTAATAGAAAAAAGTCTAGGACAAATATACTATCAAGCCCTCGTGTGCATCTCGTACACACGGGTGTACGTAAGAGTTCAGCCGCCATTTTCAACAAAGACTAAAACATTTTAAAATCTCTTAGCTTATCTCATAAGGATTCTAACGATGTATGATACACATATAGCTCCCTAAAACACTTAAGAGATTTCGTTATTTTAATCACACGCGGCGCTATCGTGCGGAAAAAGCCAGAATTGCCTCCAAAGACAGGGAATATCAAAGGAAAATAGAGGGAAAATAGAACGAACGTACCGAGTTCGTGGAATCCTACTCGTTTGCATTCGCTCGCTCTCGCTCTCTTGGTCTATTATACCCATCATAATAGCACTTACCCTTGTTTGTGTTATAACTAGATTAATATTTCCAGGTACAATATTCTCCGTTCTGGTGTTCAGCAAAAAGCTGCAATGGCACGACACCGTCCTCGGCATTATTTCCACCATCAGCAAGATCTGTGCGTCTTTCGTCTTTTGCTTTGCCCCCACTGGCCGGATATTCTACATCGGTAAGACTAGCCTTATATTTTTCTGGCTTCTGGTTTCTGGCGTTGCAGATTCAGTTCTAGCCTCGGAGCAAATGTGTGTACAGATATTTGTTTAGGGTTTTCTGGATGTTTTCTATCTAATTGTTTGTCTATCTATGTACAAATTTGTCCCGAGGCGGGAATCGAACCCGCTACCTCCTGCGTCGCAGGCGGACCTTCGCCCACCGCGCCACAGAGGTCGTCAAAATATATATTGATCGCGATTAATTGCAACGGTGAAATTGGACCTTAGTTTAGACCAGACTTTGATTTCCATTTAATGTCGAATCTAAAATTCGTTTCCGTACACGCGTTCAAAAGTCAGCGAAATTGAACCTTAATTTTCAAATCTGACCCTGACATAATTATAATGTACCTACACAAAATCTTTATATTACAGGTCCATTGGTGGACATGTTGAATGGCACATCGCTGTTGGCGATCCGGTCCATATTCTCCAAAATGGTCGCTCCTAATGAACTAGGTAAGGTTTGTTTTGCTTTGCTGTGCTTACCTTTGTTCATGATAATTGTAAAGGAAGGTACTGACTGTCCGTAATATAACTTGTTACAAAGCGAACGTTTGTACATACAGTCAGTACCTTACCTATTAGGTACTGACGTAACCTGTATTACGCTCCGTAACACCGGTCTGCAGACTCATTCTGTAAAAGTTTGAATTCGAACTCGAATTCACCTCACTTCGAACGTCATTACCACGCTCGTCACCGAGGCGCTACAAGCATTATCAAGCTTTACAGAAAACGAAACTTACAACTCACTGCGGATTCAGATTAGTGAGGTTCTAAATGGTTTATAGAATGAGCCTGCAGTACCCGCAGCGGTCCAAACCAGCAGCAAACAACAGCAATGGCGGAAAAATACTACTTTTTATAATTTTGTTCCGGTTTCCATCAACATAACTTATTGTGCATAACTTGTATTATTTACATAATTTCCAGGCAAAGTAAACTCGATAGTGGCGCTGACAGAAAACCTCATGCCTCTTCTCTACGTTCCTTTATACACCAAGGTGTATACAGCGACCATGGAGGTTCTACCCGGTGCTGTGTTCCTAATGGGGGCTGCTATGACTATCCCCACCATCTTTGTGTTCATGTGAGTATCTATACATACTCATCAAGGTCCCCAACAGCCTATACTGGTCCATTGCTAGACACAGGCCTCCCCCTGATAAGCGCTTTATTGGCTTTTATCTCTAGGGGGGTAATACCAATAATACCCACGCTGGGCATGCGGTTTTGGGATCGCAGTGAGGTGGTGTAAAGGTTCTGCAGTCTCCGATAGATATCTCGTAGTCGCCACTTACAATACCCGCGGGAAGAATTGGGGTGGTGCTAGTCTATGCCGGCACTACACGGCCAGCTCTCGACTCATCAAGATAAGGGTTCGTATATAAATGACGACCTCTGTGGCGCGGTGGGCGAAGGTCCGCCTGCGCAGCAGGAGGTTGCGGGTTCGATTCCCGCCTCGGAACAAATGTGTGTATGATCTGCAGATATTTATTCAGAGCGTTCTGGATGTTCTCTATGTATAATAAAAAAAATATCTATTTATGTAGTATATTGTATTATGTATTATATTGTATTATGTATTATATCAGTTATCTAGTACCCATAACACAAGCTCTGCTTAGCTTGGGGCTAGATAATGGTGTGTGAATTATCAAATTATTTATTTATTTATAAGGACGGCTCGTCCCCTATGCACGGACATCAAGTTGCTGACTGCAAGGCATCTGGTAGGCCTAGCACAGCGATTGTTGTCTTGGGTAGAATAGTGAAAAAATACATCGCGTCGTCATACATTGCGTAAATTGTTGAAGTTGAAGTAATTAATTTCAAACATTTTACGAATTCGATGACAAAGTGACGTAATTTTTTTCTGTTATACCCTTGACAACAATCCCCGTGCCAGTCCGGCTGCACCCGTCGACTGCAGTCAACGGCTCTAACGCGCTGACAGAGTCAGAGTCAGATTCAGAGTCAAATCGTTTATTTCTTTAAACTTACAAAATAAGCACTTGGACAAGTCATTTTTTTACTATATATAAATATAGTAAAAAAATACTTATAATTTAAGGTGTCTTGCTTGATAAATAGTAATTAATATCAAATAAGAAACAAGGTGTAATTGACTCTATTTCACATAATCATTGTCCATTAGTGAAGTCAAAAAGAAACCACTAGCAAGTTTATCGCTTATCAACTAATACAATTTTTGCATATCTAAATCTAAATATAATGCGGCTTAAGAGTAGATAGTTGACACCACACCCTACCCACTAATATGGGTATCGTTTTCGTAATACTCCACAGTGTAGATTGGAAGAAAAAAGATATTGATTTCAAAATTCAAGATAGCTAACATTTTTTTATCGCAAAGTATACTCATTGATTTTGAATAAATAGAGAGTAATGCTGTCCGTTACATTTTTCACTTCCTTTCCTCTCCGCCCGCGCCGCTGCTTTTTTACACCAAAGAGATGATTAGTCTTTGATCGAGGATCAAAGACTAAATGACAAGTGCTAGTATAATTTATGTTGCTCAGCTGACTCCCAAACAACTGACCACGTAACCTATGTACCTATGTGTCAATCTACTTAAAATTACTCGGTTCAATTAGGCAGAATGTCCCTCTTAATGGATGTTACGGCAGGTACGGTCTCCTATTTCGTAGATACGATTGAATAAACTGGGAAATTATATAAGCGATGGACAAGCCAATTTATCTAAACCTAGCCTGGGTTCCGTGGAACATGGCTTTGAAGCCATAAAGCAAACAATTGGAGAATACCCTAAAAGTTCGAGAAAAAGGTTCAAAGCTAAGCTTAGCTACACAGAAAATGTTAGAAACATAAGTTGCTGTAAAGTTTTAGCTCATATAATGTTTCTTTTTTTCAGATGGTTATTCTGGGATCACAGAAAAAGTCTACGAAAACCAAAACTAGAAAATGGAACTGAATTACACATGTCATAAGATTTACAACTTAATCCTTTTATTCATAATGGTCTGCTAACTTAAAACAGTTGCTAAATAGTGTCATTTCCGATTTAAGAACTATTTATTTAGGTAAAAAAACAACATTACATCTTAATTAGTAGTGCCTTAAAGATTATATTAGGTTTATGTAGACACAAAGTTCTCACCTGGCTCAATAAGAGGTAGGTATATTAATGTGAAGTAGGTCCTTATAAACTAAACTTCAATAAGTAATGTCTTAATGTTATAATGTCATCAAAAGAAGAGAGAGTGACAAATAGCAACGTTTTAAGTACGCAGACGAATATGAATATGGGAGCTTGGATGGAAGGTCTCCTTTCTTGTAGATATTTTTATAAAATAGTTCTACTCATTTTTCTTAATTTTTTGATACTGTGTTTGTGAATGTATTATTTTATAAATTATCTGGAATGGAAAGTGGTTAAAAAAATGTCAAAGACTGGTTTTATACAGGTTGTAACAAGCAAGGCTAGAACATTAAGGTAGGGTTTAGATATGATTATAGAACACAAGACAAATATCACTAGATACGAGTATATACATCATATTGTCATGAAAATTAAAAAACCTACGTCAACAGTTTGGTCTAGCTCGAGCATTACAAATATGATACTTTCTTGTGTAATTTTGTTTATATTTTTTTCCTTGTTCTATGATCTAATGTGACCTCTCTTATAGTTTGGTCCTTATTTCTTACTGCCCTGTATTAATTACCATTTTGTGCAAAACCACGGAAAGTAAGAAACTTAAAAGTATTTGGTAAATATAATAATACGATTTGTAAGTTTTCGTGCTCAAATGAGATTATTTTATTTCTAAGGAATATTATGTAGATAGTTTTTTTATGCAATATAACTAATAAATGTGCATAAAGTGTCTATTTTATTAGTTTTCTATACTTCACGAGCAAATTAAAGCAAAAACAGCAAATAATTCAAGGGCAAGACAATGGTTCCAACTTATACAAAGCTACCATTAGGTAAGTCGACTGTGACAAAATTAAAAAAAAAATTAAATAAATTGTTACGTGTCAGGTTAAAGAAAACAAGTAGGTTGCAAAAATATAATTGCAAACAAGAGATGCGTGTGCTCATCGAAAAAGTATCTACAAAATGGCAGTCGGTCAAGCTCGACTTCTTATTAAAAATATCTCAACTGACCGAACTACCGACCTGCACTATGTTTTCGATAGACATTGGAATGCACCATGGACTCGAAGACAAATCTATATATACACTCGAGAGCAATGAATCCGGGTCACTTAAGGAATGTTAAAAATCTCGGAAACTAAAAATGATAGGTTAATGCAATAAATTGTATTTAATAGACAATGTAATACTCCTTAAATGAAAGTAAAAAAATATGAGTCACCATACATTTTATTAACACAAAATTACATAAAGAAAAAAACTGCTGATCTCTCCTTAAAACAAAAATATATAAAAGAAAGTCGTGTTTGTTAGAACACTTATAACTCAAGAACGGCTGAACCGATTTGGCTGAAAATTGGTGGGAGGGTACCTTAGAACCCAGGAGATTGACATAGGATAATTTTTATCCCGTTCCCGGCTGAACGAATCTTGATGAAATTTGGCAGAGAGGTAAACGGTATCTCGGGGGCGGACATAGGGTTCTTGAATAAAGCGTGCGAAGCCGGGAAAAGCTAGTAAATTATAAAACATGAAAAAACTAACGATGTGGAGATTTGAACACGGTTGTTCTGGTGTCTGAGGCAGACATGGTCCGCCTGCACCACGGAGCAGTTACAAGTGATGACGAAAATAAGATTTGCATCTTATGTGCACCATAAGTGTATGGTAAGGACCTAGGATGACGTCACAGAAAATGTTCATTACAAAATAATGTAATTCATAAAAAAACCTTTAAAAAAATCGGAGGATCCCTAGGAACGCAAATAAACCTCGCACTCTGCCGGACTTGTGATGTAAGTACAAGAACCAAAATAGTACTTCGTAAAAAAACGCCTTGTTTTACAACTTCGTACATGGCGATGGTCCAGATGTGACATAGTTTACTGTCTTTTAGTTCTCATCCAAGATTTTTGTCTAGAGGTAAATCATATTTAGCCTCAGGCTGGTTCACCGAAGTTGTTTATACATAATTATAGAGAATGCTACAGCGTGCTTCGTATAGGTAGGTTCTGAAAATACTTAGGGCGTCCAAAGCTAAACTCCACTAAACTTCGTGCCTCTGTTATTATCATTTTTTTATAAACTTAAGGTATTATTTTATTGTTCGATTTTCTCACTGTGATTCTAGAATTCACTCTAAAGAGTCTTAAACATGAGGTTGTATCTTTTTTAAATAAATCCAACACACTTAGGTACAGATTGACTAAATTAGAGAGATTTTCAAAACGCGTATATAATGTACCATTATGACATTAAATACGTGTTTTGAAAATCTCACGTGAGATTAGGAAACCGCCAAGATAAGAATAGCAAAAAATCCTGAAAGAAATAAAAAACTACCTCTAGATAAACTGACATTATTGTTAGTTTGACAACGTTTAACTTATCAGTTTATCAGACTCCTAAAATGCTAAAATGCGAAAGTTTGGACGTTTGTTACCTTGTAACGCCATGGATTCTTAACAATACAATACAATACAAAAATCTTTATTATCAGACAAGGTCCATAAATTACACAAAATTACAAACACAGATATACAAGCAACATAGAAAATAAAATAAAATGTACATAAATTAATAACTCCTAAGTAATAACTAGTTTCACCCAGTGGTGCAGTATGGGACAGTCATACTTTTGGGATATGTTGTTACTACCTCTCACTTTACTCATAGATGATGCCACTCGCTTCCGCATAATTGCCGCGAAGCCATCAGTGAAGGTATTTGCGAACATCTCCGACGCACTACAATAACGAGGCAGGCCCAACAGCATCCTGAAAATGTTGTTATATTGAACACGCAGGGCGTTAAGGCCCATACACCAGCGAAAGTGGCGCCCCCAACTATTATATCTTATTATTACGTTGAACGCAGGAAGTTTTAAAAATCCTACGTTCAGTTTGTGGTATCTATTATAAGCTATTAATTAATGCCTCTGTAATAGTTTCATTTTGTAAAGCTTAGGAAGAGATACGAAGTTGCGCTTTTTGGCCACCAAACTCTATTTTTGCATCTCCTCCTAAACTTTATGAGATAAAATTATAAAATAGGTATCAAAAAATAGCTTATAATAGATACCACAAACTGAACGTAGGATTCTTAAAAATTCCTATAATAAACGTTAAAATATGATAAAATAGGAATTGTTATCAGATTGGCTTGAGTATGCGCCTTAAGAGACTTTTGCGTGTACTTAACCCGTAGGCTGCTCGTGTAGAAGCACTGGCAGAAGGCTTTAAAAAGTGAAATTTTAACAGGTATGGTACAACGAGAAAACTTACGGGCTACCATATTTCCTCTTACTGCCAACGCCCTGCGTTCCCTTTCAATATCACAGTCATCTTTGAGATCATTAGTAATTATATGCCCTAAGTACTTGGATAGCTTAACAATATTTAATTTCTTACCATTTAGAAATACCGGCGGTACAGCTTGAGGAGCCTTGTTCTTTCCCCCGGTAACTATCATAACCTCACGATTTTTGTCATTATATAACATTCCGTGACTTACAGCGTATGACTCACAGACCTTCAGAAGGTCTCTTAAACCACAAATTAATGGACACAGCAACACCATGTCATCGGCGTAACTTATATTGTTAACCATGGCAGCATCTATAGAACAGCCTGCATAGGTGTTGCTGAGTTTAACAATCAGTTGATTCATGTACAGGTTGAAAAGCTTTGGTGATGTCAATCCACCTTGTCTAACACCGCATTCCAACCTGTACATGTCAGAGATACCACTTGACCATTTCACGCTATTAAGTTGGTTTGAATACCAGAAAAAATCGAAACAGATCACGTCACATACATTTTTGGACTTTTCTACTATCTCTTTCGACATCGATTGTTACATTGTCTAGGCCCTCTGGGGTATTTTAATTCATTCGATTCGTTTCCGAAGCGAAAACGTCAGATTCGAACACAATTTCTTAAATCACATCCTCAACAGCCTGTGCCGTTCCCTGCTGGACGCAGGCTTCCTCCGGATAAACGCCTTATGGGGAGGATAATACCAACAATCCTCACGCTGGGCATACGGGTTGGGGGTCGCAGTTTATTGGTAAAAAAAATCTTCAGGAGCGCTACGCCCCCGGAGAATATCCCTTAGTCGTCTCTTACGGCACCCGCGGGAAGAGTTGGGGTGGTGCAAATTCTAACCCAGCTCCACACGGCAGTTGCATAATAAGACGGACTTGGTCACTAAGGTTAAGTGACGGGAGGACATTTTACGGTTCTTAATATTTTCTAAATTATAAATTGCAGATATAATTTAAATAAGACTAAGAAGTAAATGAAATGTAGAACGCTGAAACGAGGCGTTCTGCTATCGTCAGTGTGGAGTGCCATACCTACTGTGTACTACAAAATTTGCGTTACTCTATTTTATTTGGAAATGTGACTAACAATTTATTTATACACATTTTTAAATAAATTTAAATAATGTTTTTCACAGCATTATCTTCCCCCAAGCTAAGCAGAGCGTGTGTTATGGTAACTGATATACATAATACAATACACTTCATAGATAGATATTTTTTATTGTATATAGAAAACATCCAGAACGAGCTGAACAAATATCTACAGATCGTACACATATTTGTCCCGAGGCGGGAATCGAACCCGCAACCTCCTGCGTCGCACAGAGGTCGTCATAGAATGTTTTGAACATGAAAGTTTCATGTTCAAATAAAATCTGGGCTTTTTAATCGTTTCATCATACAACCATGATTCACTAGCCTGGTTTTTTTCGTTTTGGAATCTATTTCTATACGTGGATTTGAGTACGGCTATTGATTTAAAGTGCGGTTTTGTAAGATTTTACAGCACAAAAATAAGCAAGCTCGATATTGTAGAACGCAGAAAACACAAAAAAACTAACGCACGTTCTATCCTAAATCGGATTCTTCGACTCGGGAGCCAGTCACTCACGTCCGTATGTGTTGACCCTCTGATACCCTACACGTGTCCTTTGGGTGGTGCTAAGAGCGGTACCCTCTGGTGGTAGGCTACGGCCGTGGCTTGTCACCACTCTCCGGACTGGGCTAGTCCGTAAAGCAACTCAGTTGTGTTTCGGAATGTGGTCCGGAGTAGCCATCTTCTAGATACATCGCCGGCCGCATCTTCGCTTTCCATCATGTGAGATTGCGGTCAAACGAAGGTTTATTGCTGATTAAAAAAAACTCCTTTGTCAGTGTTTTTGGTTCGGATAGATATGCGCTTAGCTTTATCATCCACGACGTAATAGTCCAATCTAGTGTACAGAATCCTTTAAGCAAATAAGATACTTAGATGCAATGACTCCTTGTTTCGCGTTCTTATCGAATATTCCATTACAGATAGCTTTGTAAATAATCATCATGACGAGAACAGTCCTAACCCATAGTTCTACTTTTTTGAGTTTATATTTTCCCGTTTTAATAATAATTTGGTAAACCGCTGGCTTCTCCTTTTTTTCGAGGATTCGCCACAGAATAAATTATAATAGCACTACATTTTGCGTGTGATAGAAGATTTTTTTTTATCGTATCCTTTTTTTATTTAAAAATATCATGAAAACTGCAGAATTAAAAATACATTGATCTATTTAACAGTTACTGTAATAATTTTAATTATGAAACTTTTTATTCGTCTATAAAAATATTAAGACTATCTGAAACCTAGGCAGCTAACATACCTACCTGAGATATGTTATTTTCAGTACCCATGATATTGCACGATAAATGTATAATTTAACATGTGTGTTCATTTTCAGAGCCATAAGTAATAAACCCTGTTTGATTTTTTATTTATTTTTATATTTGATACAAAATCTTGAAAACTTAAAATCTTGAGAAAGCACTGTTTTACCTAAAAGATTTAAGAAGTTATTATTAGATACAATAAAAGTACTTATTACAATTTATCTAGTTAATATAACCCTTGCTATTCAACAGACATCTTCTATAATTTATTTAACCTAAAAAATAATGAAAATGTGTTAGTGCTTCCAGTTAAATTCAAAATGGAAAAACCAAAAGAAAACAAAGAAGGTTTAGTAAAAGTTGAAGACCTAGAATTTGAAGATGAAAGTAAACAAATACTTCTCCAGAAACCAGTCAATGAAGACGGAAATAAAACTGAACTCAATGAAAAACCAGCTTTATCCTACAAAGAGCGACTAAAACAAATAAAAGAAAATATAACAGTTGAACCTATCATGGCCTGCTACGTGATGCCAAGTGTCCTAGCTTCCATAGCTATACAAAACCTCAACTTAGAAAAAGCATGTAGAGTAAACCTAAATATAAGCTCAGAGATATGCGATGCTCTCACCCTAAGACAAACAGAAAACTACACAATATACGAAGAAGAAGTGCAACGACTTGTGGCCGGCATGCAAGTCTGGAAGAACATAATCCAAACCGCCATACCATTAATGCTTATACTCTTCGTCGGTGCTTGGAGTGACAAAACCGGCAGAAGAAAAGCTTGCATTCTTATTCCAATAGTGGGAGAGTTTCTTGCATGTCTTGGCTTCATCGTCAACACCTATTTCTTTCACGAATGGCCCGTAGAAGTAGCGGTGCTCACGGAGACAATATTCCCGGCGATCACCGGAGGTTGGTTCACTAATTTTATCGGAGTCTTCAGCTATATAGGTGATATCACCACATCTGAGAGTAGAACTTACAGGGTGGGCATGGTCAATATCTTTATGTCAATGGGTTATCCAGCAGGCAGTGCTTTGAGCGGGATTTTGCTGAAACATTTCGGGTATTATGCCGTATTCTCTATATCTTCGATGATGTATATGTTCAGTTTAGTTTACGGATTTTATTATTTGGAGGATCCAAATCCGAAGAAACTAGTCAAAAGGGTAAGTTTAGTGTTTGAATAAATAGTTACACAGTTTGAAAAAGTTTCTCGGTAAAAATAATGTTTTTTTTTAGAAAAACATGAACGCTTGCAGCAATTTTCTCCGGGACTTCTTTGATGTTCAACTGGTATTGAAGACATTCGAGGTGGTCTTCAAACGAGGGGCTGGTAACAAGAGGCTTAGGGTCAGCCTACTTCTCATCGTCGTGTGTGTTATCTACGGCCCTATGCATGGTATGTTACATCGTTGGTTTCGCAGTCACCTTTCTCAGCCATTGATTATAAGGTCCTAGGTTCGAATCCTAGGGTCGGGCCAATAGTTATTATTGTGGTTTTTCTAGCACGAAAAATTCACAGTCACTGCCCGAAGTCAAGAATGACCTCTCTCCTGTCGTTTCGATCTGTCGCCCCATCGGGTTATGAAAGTAAAGGGAATAGAGAGAGTGCACCTATGTTTACGCACACCCTAATGCACTATAATATATGTCCTGCGCATCTAGCTTGTCTCCGATGAGACTGGCCGCCGTGTTCGAAATTCGGCTAGGAGGACATTATTATGTTACATTGCAAATGGGCAAGTCTTCAACTAAGTATTTTTGCATTAAGGTATGATGCATCCATTGATTTATTAAAAAGGGAAGATAGGTTAAGTTCTCCTAGCGCTTACTCAAAAATTGGCATGTGTTACAACTACGCGCAAACACATACGCTCACAGTTATATTTCCAGTCCTGTGCAATACAAAGAAGAACAAAGACGGAAAGACGTATCTAAGACCGAAGTTAGACCGAGACAACAATATTTCACGCGAATCACGACCGCCCGTGCCGCCGCCGCCGGTCCGACGGTGACTGGAGGTGGGAGCACACAATTTTACACAATATGATGTTGCCATTTTTGAGAAACTAGTACCTCATCTTCCCTTTTTAATTAATCAATGGATGCATCACGTTTATTTTAATAAAGATCGACATTGTGTACCCTTACGTATTGATAAAATATACTTATCGTACAAAGCTCCGAATAGACAGTAGCCATTCATGAAGTACAAATCTTATCAACAGACACCTATCTGTACACGAAAGGTGAGGGCTTAAATTGGTAAATCTATGCTGATATTATGTGGAGGTTATTAGCACAGACTATGCACTAGCCAAACTCGATGTAGTATGTTCGTAAACGAACCACAACATAATATATCTAAAACTTACTTGCTTGTCTTCGATTCTCAGATACAAAATGTAATCAATATATAAATATTATTCTATAAACAAAGAAGGATCTCAAATAAGTAAATGTAAATTACGTAAAGCGCGGCAATAAAATGATTTTTAGTTTGTTGACAAACATTTTACATCGAATTTGGCTAGTGTCTAAATAGGGAAAATACGTATGTTGTATGTTTGATAGATATATACAAAGTACTTGGTGGTGTAACTGCGTATCTACTTACTGTCAGACCAAGGTTAGACCTTGCATAGATTGATGTGATAACTCAATGACAAATATGTACAAAATGGTAGAGAGTGCATTCTCTGAGGCTTTCTTCTAACTTCAGCTTCTTGTGAGATGGCTTCTGAAACAGATGTGCATCCTCTAACTATAGTATCGAAGCTCTATTGTTATTATGTCTGTGTCTGTTCTTTAAAAGATCCGGGCCATCTATAGGTAAGGTGAATAGCGGTTTTTTAAGTATTTTTTGGGAAATACCTACCTTGTTACAGCTCGGTGTGGTTTTATTTTGCTCATTATAAAATATTTCCATTATTCCAACACATTGTTATTCAATTCAATACAATCAATACATTTATTTCAGACAACAATAAATTTAATACAGAAATATAATTTAAAGTGTCCATATTCGAGACTATAAAATTACATATATATATATATATGGTTATATAGATCCCCACAATAATATATCATTAATAACAACTTTGCTGGCAGGTTAAACTTTAAATAAATATTTGAGCATTCAACTTATAATAAGCACTTCAATAATTTTATAGCAAACAAACACAATGCTGTTTTATAATCTTGTTATTTGCAAAATGATTGAAAGGATTAGGTACTTGAAGGGTACAATTTATTTACCAAGTACATTCACTTTTTCGTCTCATTACTACCGTAAATATGTTCAAGCCTTTGCTCGTGGTTTTTATAATAATAAAGAATAACAAAAGCGATTTCGATTCTAATTCGATAACTTAGGTACATTTATTCTTCTAGCTAGCTTGTCATTGTCACAATCTAACCCAACATTTAGCCACTTCTAGTTCAGTTAAGCCACTAGACACGGCCAGTTGTCGCAGCCGCTTGTGGCTTAGTGGCGGCCACCAGTTGCTGCCGCCGCCAGCTACTCTGGCCGGGTGTGCAAGCGATGTGAGCGACAAGTCACGGCCACAAGTAGCGAGCTCAGGTGACTCCCGCAGCTTGTGGTTCGAGCGTGGCCACTCGAACGTTCCGTTTGCGGCGATACTATTCAAAATCTATGAAAAAATTCTTCGGCGTCTAGTGGCCGCGACTAGTGGCTCAATGCGCGGTTAGACTAAATTTCTTCTAATAAGCTATTCGTTTGCCCTAGTTTGACATAGCTCTTCCAGCTTCTTCCTATACCAAAGATGGGAATACGACTTAAAAACTGTAGGTGAAAAGCTATGGGCAAGTATTTCCAGGGATAGCAACGTGTGGAAGAGGCTGCAAGAAGGACTATGCGCGGTTTTATACCTGTGTATAACAAAGCCAATAGCACTCAGAGAAAAAACTTGAAGTAAGAATCGCACCAGCCAGTCACAATGGCATGGCTTAGTACAATGTGTTGATATCTTACCCAATCGTTATTAATAGCGTTTTGGATGTTTTCTATGTATAATAAAAAAAAACTATGTAGTGTAATAATAAATTAATATAATAATAAATCTATGTAGTGTATTGTATTAATGTATATCAGTTACCTAGTACCCATAACACAAGCTCTGCTTAGCTTTGCCGACTACCGACCGGTAATGTTTGTTTGGTAATTCTGTTCCTTTTTAATAAAGCATTTCATTTTATTTCAAAACTCCTTGTATATTTCAGGTGAATATACAATATTTTACTTGTTCACGCGTTTCCGGTTCAACTGGGATGAGGTGCAATACAGCATGTGGTCCACGTACGCCATGCTCACCAACCTCGTAGGTAAGCGAATGCTCCTGTCTGGTTGGCTTTAATTTATTACACTTGTGGAAGCCATTGTACTATTTCCAACCACATAGGTTAAACATTACTTAAAATTCAAATCTATAATATTCAATGCTTGAACGTAATTTTTTTTAATAATAGGGTATATGCATGGTTTTTTTATCGATTATTTAGATTAATACATGAACGAAAATATAACACGCAAAAAAAATTAAATAATTGAGGTAAAAAACTAAAAGTAAAACTACACTGAGTTTCGTGTGATAAAAACGCTGCCATGTTAGCCATTGCATTTTATGACGTCACGGATCATCGAATCCCCTATAAAAACTCAAAGTCTAAACTTCATGCCCATACAAAAATGTTCAAGTATGACGTCACGCTTCACGTGCCAATAGCGTTGCGTTTAGACATTTTGCTGTTGAGACTCAAAATATACATTAATTTTCATAATAAAAACATCATAAAATACACATGCATATACCCTATTATTTACTGTATAGCACTATAACACAATCTTATTCTAATACATATGAAATTTTTTACATAACTTGTTTTGTAGAGTATGTGCTCAGATAAATAAAAATTTACAAAAAAAGAAAATAAATATTTTAAATTGAGTTTTTTTTTTTTTTTTTTTTTATCACGAAGGTCTAGAAGTAGAAGTAGTGAGTATAGAGAACCCACAGGAAATGCTCGAAAAATTTTCACAAATAATAACGCACGCGTTGTTTCTACATATTATATACTCGTATACGTTTAACTTATTTATGGGATAAAAAGTAGCCTATGTTTGATCTCAGTAATAGAATCACATGTTTGCAAAATTTCAGCCCGAACCGTTCAGTTGTTTTAGCGGACAGAGGTAAGGGTAACAAACATCCATCCATCCATACATCCAAACTTTCGCATTTACAATATAATTATAAGTGTGATGTGATTCTTTCAGGTACATTCTTCTCGATGAGTCTCTTCACGAACTACCTAAAGTTGGACGACACGATGCTCGGTATAATATCGTGCACGAGCAAGATAGTGGCTTCATTTTCGTACGCCTTCGCGAGGAATAACCTGGAGATTTATCTCGGTGAGAACTTTGTTAAAGTTATGAATGCTTCCATTTCATTTAGTGCACCTATAACATTCGTGCATGGGTTCGGAAATGAACGAGCGCTTAAACTTAAACAGAGTTTGGTGCTTGAGAAAAAGTTGCTTGTAGGACATGTTTGAAATTGTACAATTTTATGCGGCCCGTACGCTGTACCAGCACCACAGTGCTGGTATAGAATTTGCACGAACCGAACTCTTACTCTGGGTGTTGTTAGAGGCGACCAAGTGATATCCACCAGTGGGTGGGCAGTGCCCCTGCAGAACACTTATTTTATACTTATTTTGTAAGTCTAAAGAAATAAACGATTTGACTTTGAACAATTCTACATCAGAACTGCGATCCCCAACCCGCATGCCCAGCGCGAGGATTATGGGCATTACCCTCCATGAGATAAACGCCAACAAGGTGCTTATCTGGGGGAGGTCTGCGTCTAACGGTGGACCAATACAGGCTGTTGAGGTTGAGGTTATATTGGCCCACTGCTGGACGCAGACCTCCCCCTGATAAGCGCCTTATTGGCTTATCTCTTGCGAGGCGCTGCTGCCCGCCCCGGTACATATCCCTTAGTCGCCTCTTACGACACCCACGGGAAGAGTTGGGGTGGTGCAAATTCTAATCTGGCACCACACGGCGATATAGGCTGTTGAGGATGCGACCCGTTGGTAGTAGGTACATTAAAAAGTAACTAATTGCAAAATGTATGTAAGTATGGCTGTATGGCTTAGAATTTGCACCAGCCAGCAGCCCAACCCTTGCGCGACTATGAATAGATATTGTGTACATAGGTGCGTATATGATATATTTTATGTGATATGTATATATAATGAGAATGATAGCGGACAGGATTGATGGCCCGCTATACAGACACTGCATTGCTGTACTTACTAAATAACTACACCTAAGTACCTACACAATAAACAACTAACATAGACTTAAGACTTAGATTATAGATTAACACAAATATGGATCCTATGTTGTCTGAAAATAAACGATTATTATTATTATTATTATTATATAAATATATATATATATATTAGGGTGTCCCTTATTTTTCAAAGTTGTTTTTTCTTAACGCATAGGTTCTATATTTTTTAGTATCCTCCTTAATTACTCGGAAAACAAAATAATAAACAATTCAATGCATGGGAACCCGTGCCGAATCGCATTTGAATCTTGTTCAAACAAGTTGTATGGGCAATATAGCGCGACCTGCTACTACATGAATTATTGTGCACTAGTTTAGATTATTGGAGTGTTGTGTTTTATTTATTCACAATGTCAGTGGAATTACGAAGTACACGAAAAGGTATTTACCTAATTGGAGAGCCTACTCACCAAATAAATGGCGCAAAACTGCCTTCAAATCGGCAAGTTTTGGCCGTTTTGTTTTACAACATTCGCGAAGTGAGTCTCACAGTAAATGAAAGTGCGAATCTTGTCATTCGTGAGTGCACTATATTCTGGCAAGAATCCCTACAAAGGCATTTCCTAATTGCGTGAAAAAGCTTGTAGACTTATATCATGTTTGGAGAGAGCTGCAAAAAAACTGTAAGTAATAAAACTCAGGCCATTTACCAGGGTCGCGAACAAAGTTTTAAAACCGATTTAGACAATTTATTTGACATCGCACATTTCGACACCCTCGAAAGAATGAAAATTGAGGAAGACAAAACGTTGTTAAAGAAACAGAGGGAGCCTGGACGTCCCGGTTGCTTAGCAGGTGTAGAAGACAGAATCAGAAAAAGGAAATTAGAAGAAGAGCAAAGAAAACTCGGACAATCTTCCAAAATGGCATCGACTTCTGCAGCATCACAGAGCTTGCCCCCTTCTCCCGTGACTTTGATTGATGAAATTGCAGAAACTCAGAGTTCTGAAGAAAGCTCACAGGAAGTTTCACTTGCGACAAGTCGATGTGAATCGGTTTCAAAGAGAGGGAGAACGTGTTTTGTCACTCCTAAATTAATTGCAGTTTTAGATAGATGCCATCTTAGCATAAGAGACTCCGTTTATATCCTTCAAGCGACAGTAGAAGCCCTAGGTTTGAGTTGTGATGAATTTCCAATCAACAAGTCTCTTCGATACAACGAATCAGAACCCGGACAAGGAAAACCAGAGCAGAAGCCATCAAAAAGATTTTCTTAACGACGTGCCCAACGTAGTTGCTGTTCATTAGGATGGGAAATTGCTACCTGGCCTGGATGTGAGAAGCTCGAAAGAAGAACGTCTGCCAATTCTCATTTCATTTGATGACAAACAAAAACTTCTCGCTGTGCCCAAACTAGAAAGTTCCTCCGGAAAAGACCAAGCTAGAGCAGTTTCAGATGCGCTTTCTGATTGGAATCTCAATGAACGAGTTCAAATAATGTACAACACATTATTTGAATAAGATACTACTGCATCTAACACAGGCCGCTTCAACGGAGCTTGTGTTCTCTTGGAACAAAAGATCGAAAGAGAGCTGTTACTCTTTGCTTGTCGTCATCATATTTATGAATTGGTTCTCAAAAGCGTCTTCGAAACAAAAAAAGAGCTGTTAAATTAATGCAGGATTTTCATGGTCTTGCTGAGGAAGAGCAAAAGCAGTACCTTTTGCGATGCGTACAAGAGACCAGAAACTTGTATCCTGATTGTAAAAAACAAACTCTTAAAAAAAGTTACCCGCGTTAATTTCGTTCTTATTTTACTTGTGTTAATGTGTAATTTGTGTGTGTATTTTGTGTATTTATTGTGAGTTTTTTGTGTACTTTATGTGTTAAGATAATGAATAATATTATTTTAAATTGCTGTGTATCTGTTATGAACCTATTTTGCTATAATTCTCATGATCTAAAAACTTTTTTATGATTTAAGAAAACTCTACATTTCTGAAAACTTTGAGGTCCTGTCGGCACGGGTTCCTCTTATTGTAGAGAGACCAAATTTTATATTTAGGTTAGGCTTAGTCTTTCTAAAAAATATAGAGGGTATGCGTTCCGAAATATTAAAAAAAATTTTTTTTGCTCATCCAAGGGACACCCTAATATATATGTTATGTGATATGTATCCTATATGATAATGTAGCTGAATGTTGTGTTTGTATTTTACAGCACCTTTGCTGGAGATACTCAATGGGACCTCGTTCATAGCCATGCGGTCCATAGCCACGAAGCTGGTCAGCGGGGATGAATTCGGTAAATAATTAGGTCCTTACATATGAATGATGTCGAATATTTTTTAATATAATATATTTAATTAATCAAGGTATGAACCATTATTTTCTATGCACTTTTGCCATCTTATAGGTAGTTCATTGATCCCTTTACTAAAAAACCAGTCGGACGGGAATCATTAAAATCTTTGAAGGCGATTTGGACTGCCCCATCGGAGTTGAATTTTTTCCCTTGCAAGAAGTTATCCAAATTTCGAAAAAAATGGTAATCTGTTGGAGCAAGGTCCGGGGAGTACGGAGGATGTCTTAGACTTTCCAATTGAAGCTCTTCTAATTTAGTAGCCGTCTGTTGCGCAGTGTGTGGTCTAGCGTTGTCGTGAAGCAGCAGTGGCGTGGAGCGATTGACCAGCCTAGGTTGTTTAGCCGCTAGCTTTTCCATCATGGTTTGCAATTGCTGACAATAGACATCAGCCGTAATAGTCTGGCCAGATTTGAGAAAACTGTAATGATCAATACCGGCACTAGTCCACCAAACGCTTACAAGTAACTTTTTTGGGGTTAATTTTCGCTTGGGGCAGGATTTGGCTGGCTGGCCAGGATCCAACCATTGCGCTGAGCGCTTCCGATTATCGTAAAGAACCCATTTTTCATCACAGGTAATGATTCGGTTTAAAATACCTTCATTATTGTGCCGGTTTAGTAATGTAACGCAGCAGTCGACGCGCGTTTGCCGGTTTGCTTCAGTCAATTCGTGAGGTACCCACCTTTCAAGCTTTTTAATCTTCCCAATTTGCTTCAAGTGAATTAAAACAGTTTTATCACTAACATCGCAGCCTGCAGCTAACTCGGACGTGGTTTGCGATGGATCCGCTTCCACAATAGCCTTCAACTCTTCATTATCAACTTGAGTCTCAGGCCGTCCACGGGGCTTGTTCTGCAGGTCGAAATTTCATTTTTTTGTGACCTTTCTAAAGCTTTTGATTGCGTTGATCATGGTACATTAATAAATAAACTAAGACATTATGGAATTCAAAACAAGGCACTGGACCTTATGCAATCATATTTATCTGATAGAGTCCAAAAAGTAGATATTGGTAAAGAAAGATCTAGGGGATCAAAAATCGATTTAGGAGTCCCGCAAGGATCAATATTGGGTCCTTTTCTATTTTTAGTATATGTAAATGATCTCCCATTTCTAGCAAAAGATCTCTGTGATATAGTCTTATTTGCTGATGATACTTCATTGATTTTTAAAGTTGACAGAAATAAACATAATTATGACGATGTAAATAATTCTCTTTCACAAATACTAGATTGGTTCACCGCCAATAACCTCTTACTCAATGCTTCAAAAACCAAACGCATAAAATTCATGTTACCAAATGTAAGAGAGCTCCCAACTAAGATAATGCTAAAGGATGAGATTGTTCACCTTGTAGACTCAACTGTTTTCCTAGGGTTACATATTGATTCCTCTCTTCAATGGAGACCGCAAATTGATGCTCTGGCAAACAGACTTAGTTCAGCAGCGTATGCGGTTCGAACAATTAGATACATTACCGATGAAGATACAGCTAGGTTAGTTTACTTCAGTTACTTCCATAGTGTTATGTCTTATGGTATTTTGCTTTGGGTACAGGCAGCTGACATCCAGACTATCTTTGTTATTCAGAAAAGGGCGGTACGCGCTATTTATAAATTAAATCCACGAGACTCGTTAAGGGAATTATTTAAAGAAATAAATATTTTAACAGTAATATCGCAATACATCTATGAAAATCTAATGTATACACACAAAAACAGAGATAACTTTATGAAAAGGTGTGATGTTCACAATAAAAATACAAGAAACAAGAACAAATTACACATCCCATCATATAGATTACGAAAGGTAGGGAAATCATTTGTGGGCAATTGCGTAAGATTCTATAATAAGCTTCCATCTGAAGCAACTGAGCTCCCTATTCGTAAATTTAAACTGTACATAAAACGAAATCTTATCAAGAAAGCCTATTACTCCGTAGATGACTACGTAAATGATGTTAACGCTTGGCCGGATGTCGCCCAGTTCCATACAGACAATAGTATGTAAGACCAGTTAGACTTAGTTATCCTAAGATTGTATTAGTTGATAAGCGATGGACTTGCTAGTGGTTTCTTTTTCACTTCTTCCGCTAGTGGACAAAAAATTGAAGTGAATTAAAGTCAATTGCACCTTATTTCTTGTTGATAGTAATAACTATTTATCAAGCTGTTTATATAGTAAAAATTTGACTTGTCTAAGTACTTATTTTGTAAGTCTAAAGAAATAAACGATTTGACTTTGACTTTGACTTTGACTTTGACTTTTCCAGAACGAAAACGTTGGAACCAAAAACAAACTGTGTTTTCTTTTGCAACACGACCGCCATACACATCATTCACCCTTCGAGTTGTTTCCGCAGCACTAGTGCCACGGCGGAACTCGTACTCGTAAATAATGCGATATTTTAAGTTTTCCATTTTGTAAAAAGAGTAACGCAAACAGAAAAAAACAGAAGAAAAAAAACAAATGAATGACGATCATCGAAGCACAAATACATGAGTCTATAGCTGTACAAATTTGAATTTGGAATTCCTTACCAAAGAGGAGAAATTTGTGATTAAAGTGGCCAGTACGAAAAACGCCAATTTCATATGTAAGGACCTAATATTATCTTTACCATTATTACTTTTTAGTTTTTTAACCGACTTCAAAAAAGGAAGGAGGTTCTCAATTCGTCTGTTTTTTTTATGTTTGTTAGGTACTTCAGAACTTTTGACTGGGTGGTCCGATTTGCGTGATTCTTTTTTATATGAAAGCTGGTGCTTTCCGTGTGGTCCCATTTTCATTTTGTTTAGTTCAGGTGTTCAGGTTCAGGACAATGGGATCCATGAAAATTCATGAAAAAACTGTAAAAATTGAAGTCGGTTTATAGTTTTTTAAAACAAAATTAATTATTATTGTAGCTACCTGAGAATGGTCAGTGCAAATGACAGAAAAACGCTGCTCCTTCCCTGGTAGGTTTTTTAATCGACTCGTACGGCATCGTCGGGTTGAGTTGGACCTTGGAGGGGTTGATTTTTACGCCGCCGCGACCGTCACGACTCCGCGACGGCCACGGCGAAAGGGAATTTTAAAAAATTATATTGAATGTATTGAATAATTAAAAAGGGAAGATAGGTTACGTTCTCCCAGCGCTTACTCAAAAATTGGCATGTGTTAACTACACGCAAACACATACGCTCACAGTTATATTTCCAGTCCTGTGCAATACAAAGAAGAACAAAGACGGAAAGACGTATCTAAGACCGAAGTGAGACCGAGACAACAATATTTCACGCGAATCACGACCGCCCGTGCCGCCGGCACACAATTTTACACAATATGAGGTTGCCATTTTCGAGAAACTAGTACCTCATCTTCTTTGTTTAATTAATCAATGATTGAATGATTATTTTTATATAAAAACACCTATTTTCTAACCTCTTTCATACTTAGTGCATTTAAATTAAATACCTACAGTCCTACACCTTTCAAAACTTGAATCTTTGAAGAGACAAAGTTTCTCAAATAATTTCATAACATCAATCCTTGCCCGCGGCTCTACAACTTCCTAGAACGCTTCATTTTCTTGCCCAGGTAAAATGAACTCTCTCTTCGGGCTGGCAGAGGCGACAATGCCTTTGGTCTACGGGCCTCTGTACTCCAGAACCTACATTGCTACCCTGAACATCCTTCCAGGGGCTGTGTTTTTGTTGGGGGCTGCGCTGACTCTTCCAGCTATTGGTATTTTTGGGTAAAGTATGATAATAATTATCACACTAATATTATATATTATAGTAGAGTAGGACGCCCTCAGGCCAGGTGGGATGACGATCTGCGAAAGACTGCAGGCAGATGCTGGATGCGTCAAGCTGAAGACAGGGCGCTATGGCGCTCATTAGGGGAGGCCTATGTCCAGCAGTGGACTAGTATAGGCTGATGATGATGATGATAATATTATAAATGCAAAAGTTTGGATCTGGCTGAAATTTTGCATACCTTTTACATACAGGTTTTTCATACAGGTAATTCTAATCCTGGAATCAAACATAGGCTACTTTTTATCCCATAAATCAGTTTCCGTGGGATGAAAACCACCTTTTAACGTTTCCATAGGAACAAAGCGTACGAAGCCGCGGGGAGCAGCTAGTAATGATATGAAATATCTTGAAGGACCTGGTGGCCAGTACCACAAGTTTTATAAACCTCTCTCGGGCACCAGTCTCTTCTCTTGCAAAACAAGATAACTATAAACTATTTTTAATCCATAAATTGTAAGCTATTATCTACCGTTAGAGAAAATAAATACATTAAAAACAATACAATGTACGCAATGAATGACGATGCAATGATATTATTCTCTACTCTACCTAGAAAACAATCCCCGTGATCGGTTTGCTTTCCAAATCCACGGGATGCACGGGCACGCAGAAAGTTAATGATTTGACAGACAACGCCGATGATTATTTATTTCAGATTTATTTAGGTGGTTGATGTTTTGTTTATTTGATCATAGTCAACATCAAGTATAATATCACCTTTAGAGAGAGTAAAATATAAATGTCTATAAGTTGCAAGAATCTCTCTTGCATATTGTGTACCTACCTTATTAATGAAATTATGATAGTCCAGCTGTAGATTAACAAACACCGTTTACGTAGATTCCATTTCATTGCATCACATCACACTTCATACTAATTAATAAATAAATGCGAAAGTTTGTATTGATGTATGTATGGATGGATGTAAAACTAGCAAAACTAGCAAAACTAGTATACGGATCTGGCTGAAATTTTGCGTACAGGTAATTCTAATCTTGGAATCAAACATAGGCTACTTTTAATCTCATAAATCAGTTCCCGTGGGATGAAACTCACCATTTAACGTTTCCATAGGCCCCAAGCTAAGCTTTTGATTAAGTTCTACGTTTAATTTCAGATGGTTGTACCTTGAGCACAAGAAAGATGCTGCTATGAAAGAGTCCACAAACATGGATACTGAGAAACAACTTGATAAGTAAATTATGTAGATTTAGGTAAATAAAGGTAGTGTTCAAAATTTGTATTTAACAAAAAGAAATGTATTTTGCTGTTGATAAGTAATCTCTTGATCTCTAGTTCTCTAGTTTATTAGATACACAAAACACATAACAAAGCAATAATAATTATTAAGTGTTATGTTTATCAACTTATCTTTCCAATTTGATTTGTTAACTTTATGTTTAATTATATTGTAGCCAGATTTTGGCAATGGTAGAAATATATTGTTTCATAATCTATACTTACATGTATTTAATTTTTACTTTACTATAAGACAAATAAAATGAAATTCGAACTGGCTTGAGATATTATTATGTGCACACAACAATAATGTAGACATTATAACAAACACACAATCAAACAGATGATTAAGAAACAACCGAAATAAAATTAAACAAATAAAAAAATAGAACACAAACTACTACTAACATATTTGATAAACAGGTATATTTGTGGCAGTGGCCCCCCATACAAACGTACTTTCCGCTTTATTTGGAAACTACGTCCCCGATTTGAAAATTTCCATGCATAATTGAATGAAAAATAGCTATGTTTTTATTGTTTTAAATTTTTAAAAAACATTATGATAATGAGAGCGAAAATAATTTGCCATATTTTGACCACCAAATCGAGTCAACTTCAATCTATTTTTTATGCATGATGAGACACCTTTAGCCCTTAGTCGAAAATCTGTCGAGCTGCAAACATCCTAAGTATATTCAACATTAGAAATAAACAAAAATATTACTGAAATCAGTTGTTTATTCAAAATGAATCGACAAGTACAAAAAATTATAAAAATGGTGAAATTCCTTCTAGTTTCTACTACCGCTCGCTCACACGCGAGGGGCGATGCGACACAGGGGGCAAAATTCCCAAATAAGGCATACGCCG
Source organism: Eupithecia tripunctaria (assembly GCA_955876795.1). Classification (NCBI taxonomy): domain Eukaryota; kingdom Metazoa; phylum Arthropoda; class Insecta; order Lepidoptera; family Geometridae; genus Eupithecia; species Eupithecia tripunctaria. The sequence continues at coordinate 4,650,456 of OY041604.1, forward strand.
CCGCCGAATGGCCAACACGATGTGATTTTACGTGAAATAACAACGAATCCGCACGGGCCGGCCGCTGAGATTTTGGAGAGGTTCGTATATCGTTGCCCCTGCGTTTAAAATTGAAGACGTCTAACAGTTTTAACAAAACTGTTTTAAACTAGCACAAAATATGTTCTTCTATATTTGAATGTTTGTTACGGCTTTGATAGCTTTAAACTGTGAAGATAAAATAAGTAGCGGCGGGGCGCCCCGTTTTGACTCGTGTATGCGAAGGAAAACTATTACAGAGGCATTCATAAATAATAATAGGTTTCACAAACTGTACGATGGATTTTTGAAATTTCCTGTGTTAATCGTAATAATATAAATACAAAATAGGTGGCGGCTAAACTCTGACTCCTGTATGCGCCTTAAAAACTGAAATGTAATTTTTAAGTAAGTACTGATAATACACGTATCTCCAAGGATCAAGTTATAAATATAATCATAAACCAAACGAATGTAAGATTGTTATAAACATGCCACAATTTCAAAACGTTATGTAACTTTTTTTATTTCTTCGTGATTATCTATAATCAAAAATATTACACAATGTTATGAAATTGTGCTATATTTACAATGTAGCACAATTAATCCATAAAACCAGGACCTAAAAATAAATAAAGGCGTTTTGTTTATTAAATTATAATTATTTATTGGAAAAAATGTTTATTACGTAGGTACCTGCACGCCATTGCAATTGAAGACTTTCAAATTTTGAATTTCTATCATACTATCATACTCATTATTATGTGGGTGCTTGTTGCCTCTTCACTCTAAAACTACTTCACGGAACTGGGTGAAGTTTTGCATAAAAGTAGTGGCATAGAGGCTTTGTTTTATTCCAGGCTTTCCAAAACTGGAATAAAACACAAAAGCATCTTTTTATTAAACGACTTCAAAAAAGGTCCTCCTTTTTTTCCAGGGCACCTCCTGGTTCCCTTTATCCCGTAAATCTTAATATACGAATAATTTTCCCAATCATTGGTAACTAAAGGTGATATCAGACGGTTAATGTTTTGTTCATTTTCGTCTTTCATTTTGCATCTTTCACTCCAAGTGACGCATCTAAACACAAAATGAAACATTAGTGCCGAATGAATTCATTAGTGAACCGATCCAACAGTGTTGGATATTTTCATTCGCATCTTTCACTCCGACTTCGAATGAACGAAAAATGAACAATCTGAATACAGAGTGAATGTTCACTCGCATTAGACCATTTTATCTTAAACTAATAATTTAACTAAGTCCAAGACAAACGACTTTATTTGATGAAATCTTGAATGAAAAAAGGAGGTGAATGTTCTTTTCTAAGTCATTCCAGCTAAGCCGTGTGAACATGAAATGAAAGAAAAATAAAGCATTCACTCGAGTGAACATTCATTCGAATGACCCGTCTGATATCACCTTAATGGATTCCATGGCAACATGCGTAAACGAAAGACCTACCTAGAAAAACCTTACAATGTTGATAGCGGATTGCATAAAACTGAGGCATAGTGACCGTTCTTTCAATTACCCTTCTATGAAAATAATTATGACTTTTCTTTCTTAGAGTTCCGAAAACAAATGTGTCATTTAGTGACGCGTCGACGCGTTCAGCAGTAAGGTTGTTCATTTTGTGCCAACGACAACCGAAACTTCGTATTTCGTGTTTCAAAGTATTTCTTTCATTCATCGTTTCATCCATGTGTTATCAGATCAAACTAAACTTTATGATGTCGCGTCTAACAGAATTTGAAGTTTTATAAGTTTTTTTTTTATATAATATTAATATAAATATAAATACAAATAATGCTGGACAATTCACACAGCATTATCTAGCCCCAAGCTAAGCAGAGCTTGTGTTATGGGTACTAGATAACTGATATACATAACACAATACACTACATCGATAGATATTTTTTTAATATACATAGAAAACATCCAGAACGCCCTGAACAAATATCTGCAGATCGTACAAATATTTGCCCCGAGGCGGGAATCGAACCCGCAACCTCCTGCGTCGCAGGCGGACCTTCGCCCACCGCGCCACAGAGGTCGTCAAGCGGTACGGTAATAAACCGTATTATGTCATAGCCATGTGATAGAAACAACATTCAAACTTTTAAAAATAACGCGTGGAAACTACCCATAAAGGGATATAACACTAATGCGAAAGTTTGAATGTTTGTTACCTACGTCTCCACTCCAAAACTACTGAATGGCTGGACTCAATTTGAATACAGGTACCTCTACTAGGGCTATAATAAAACATAGGCTACATTTTATCTCATAAATCAGTTCCCATAGGATATGATATAACCTTTTCTTGAAACTACGAGTACGATACCGCTCTAGTAAATGCAAAATTCAGAATAAACGTTATTTATAATTATCAAAATCTTTATTATTCAAGTCGAGCAAAGCGAAAGGAAGAAGCTATGTCTTTATATTTGCTATAAACCGAGTCGTCCGTTACATTGCATATTAATTCAGAGAGCTCCATCATCATCGCTCCTTTTAATTACGTTTAATGAATAAGCGAAAATTACCTTCTGTATTATTTCAAAACCCTTTATGTAAGCCGCTTTGCGCCTATCTTAATGAGGTTTCACATTTAGGGATCCATTGGAAGATGGCTGAAGAAAATTATCTACGTTTAGTGAAACGGTAAATCCTCAAAGGTACGTTAGATCGTGTGTCTTATCTCTCGAATTGTCCCTTCCCATTGTTTGAGGATAATTTGAATATTACTATGTAAAGAATTTCACTTGCCTGTTTTTAAGTAAGAGTTGACTAAGGGAACCTAGCGGAAAAGAGCAACAGAAGCCTTCTTTGTATTTTTAACAGCTCAACTGCCTCGTCCGCCAAGCGTGGTGATTATGGCAAACTCCAAACAAGAGTTTGCAATAATCACCACGCTTGGCAGGCGCTTGGCTTGAGAAGGCACGTTCAGCCACACAAATGTCCAAGGTGAACTGTAGACATTTGTGTGCTGAGGTGGAAAGAACTCAAAATATACAACAAAAACGAAATCTCCGATAAACTCTGGGAAAATTAAACAAAAATCCCTAAAACTTATTCGGAACATTAAAATAAATCATCACCAACTTAAATACAATTTAAGTTCTGAAGAATCGTAAATTTGTATTAGATGAAATCTGGTGCGAATTTTTATTATTTTGAGGCAATCTCCATAAACGTCCTTATGCTAAAATAAAGAATACCTATAGTACTTTATATTTTACTATAGAAACTTTCGTAGTTTGACGCATTCATTATGAATGTAAGCGGGTTAACTACGAACCCTGTTTGTATTGTTTGATGAAACGTTGGTGTTCTTCCGACATAAACAAGGTTCTAGTTAACCAGCTTACATTCATAATGAATACTATATATTTATTCCGAAATAAGCTCTATTCGCTGTTTCAACTTTAAGTGCTTTTCAGAACCAAATATTTTGTTTTATATTCAAAAGGCGAGCACTAAAGCACCGAGCTCAAAATCAGATCAATTATCATGAGTGATTCAAAATACAAGTTAAATGCAGAGAAAAGATAGACGTGTTTTTTTTTGCAGATCAATTTATTTTAGGTATTTCTTTCTTCATTTAAATATGATGGGTAAAGAATATATCTACTATCTGGGATCCCTTAAGCAAACCTGTCCTTAACCAAATTTAAATAGGTTGCTACTGTTTTAAATATAATTAATGGTCATGTAATGTTAGTCTTAAGGCGCATACCCGAGCCAATCTGACAGCAATTCCTATTTTATCATATTTTTACGTTTATCATAGGAATTTTTAAAAATCCTACGTTCAGTTTTTGGTATCTATTATAAGCTATTTTTTAATACCTCTTTTATAATTTTATCTCATATAGTTTAGGAGGAGATGCAAAAATAGAGTTTGGTGGCCAAAAAGTGCAACTTCGTATCTCTTCCTAAGCTTTACAAAATGAAACTATTACAGAGGCATTAATAAATAGCTTATAATAGATACCACAAACTGAACGTAGGATTTTTAAAAATTCCTGCGTTCAACGTAATAATAAGATATAATAGTTGGGGGCGCCACTTTCGCTGGTGTATGGGCCTTAACGGAGATGATTCGAGCCGATGTCATCATTCTGGGTAGAATGAAACGTAATTGAAAGGTTCTTTGAGCAGATTTTAATTAAATCCTTTCTATTAACGTCTAGAACCATGCACCGCTTTATTGTAAAAATATCATAAAAATATCGAGGTACTGTATTTAAATCCCGGTCAAATTATTCAACAAGACTCAGAGTGTGTCTTAAAATTGCATCACATATCAGTTATCTAGTACCCATAACACAAGCTCTGCTTGGCTTGGGGCTAGATAATGCTGTTTGAATTGTCCAACATTATTTATTTATTTATTTATATCCTCAAATGGTCAACGACTTTTAATTTTGAAATGATAGCTGATTTAAATAGATCCCCATCACCTTTAGATTTTTTTCTATTGTAAACAGTAAGCTCAACTGTTTCAATTGTAAATCCTACTGTTCACATTTGGTTTTATTCTCTAATAAAATACATATGTTTATAAGTAAATAAAGAAAGTCTTATCAGGGATTCTTTTTAATTTTCCAATATGTTTGCTTCGCTAGACACCATTTTATCAAGAAATTAAAAATCGAGTAGTTTTAAAAACGTCCCAATGAAATATTTTAGACAGAAGATAGTGAGATAATGGTGTCTATTCAGATGTCGCCAAAACTAAACTAAACTAATTTGACATTACTAAAAATGTCATAACGATCAAAATAATAAGGATGGCATCATTTTTAGTCCTGTCAGATTAGTTTAGTTTAGTTTTGGTAACATCTGAATAGACACCAATGTTGGATAATGTTGGCATATAATTCAAATCCTAGAAAAAATAATGAAATAATTCAGAAAATTCAAGTACTCTGGTTTACAAGCAGCTTAACTTTATTCTGAACAATCAGTAATTGAATTCACTAGACCTGACTAAGTTCGCAAAACAGGGAATTAATAATTCGCGTTACGCCATTATTTAGATTTAGGGAAATCAGGGCAAAACATCGCTTCTCACTTACACTGCCGTCGTTTGTCATGAGTTTTTGTCTTGAGTTAGATAAGGTGTTTGGTATACCAAAAGATATACAGTTTTGGGTTTATATAGGTATGGTTATGTAGCCGTTTCATTACTTTTCTTTGTATTTATTGTAATGGTTCTTTCTCATGTTGGTAGAGTCATCCCAATCCTACCTTTATGTTTTATTTGTTTCACGACTGATTTAGCACAAAAATATACCTGATATCAGTTGTCTAGAGGATAAAAAAGCTTGTGGCGGATTTTGCTACACCAACGAAAAATAACAACTAACAGGCTAAAGGTTTCTTCGTTCCTTTACTTTAGTCTACATACCGAAGCAACCGAAATAAAAAATACCACTTTATTTCCGTGTCAGTGTAATTTTTTAAATATAATTTGACCGATAAACTATTCATTTATTGTATTTATGAAAATAAAGCAAGATTTTAATTTTGATTTGTGGCGCGGGGGGCGATGGTCCACCTGCGACGCAGGAGATTGCGGGTTCGATTTCCACCTTGTGACATATGCTTGTACGATCTGCAAACATTTTTTTCGTGTATTCTAAGTATTTTCTGTGTGTAGAATTTAAAAATTAAATTATAAATTGTTATCAATTTAAAAAAAAACAGATTTATTAGATTTTTTTGCTGCCTTTTTTTTAACATACTAAAACTAAACTTTTTGCCGTTTCCAATACTACCTCTAACTATGCTCAACATTCACTTATTAGTCGTCTGCAAAGTAGCTATAATAAAATATTCAATGATATAGATATTTTCAACATTAGTAAGCCGGGGTTCAAACGTGATGTTCTGCTAGTCTTGAATTATCTAGAGCAGGGCAAATGCGGGCGGGTAGACGGGGTAGAGTCAAACACAATTATTAAGTAGGGTTACACAAACATATAAACAAAGGTTGATGCGGTTTAAAGAATGGGCTTTGTATTTGGTATCTTAGTTTTTATTTCTGAAGTTAATTTGCAGCTTAAATTAATTTACTCAGAATTTTTAGTTTGTTATTTTAAGTTTTGTTAACATAAGTTCGGACAATTTATATTATGTGCTTTGTTTTTACTTTTTATTTTCTTTATTCTATCCTAATATTTACTTCGTATAATGGTCTTAACGTTCCTTAAACTGATTATAGTGATAGTCAATTTGTTATAAATTTTACATAAAGTAAATCCTGTATTGGCCTTATGTTTAGTGAATAAGTATGTATGTCAATTTTAGTTCTTAAGGGCTGTGGATTTTGTTAAATAAATAAAATAAAATAAAATAAAAATTAACTGAATTTTTTGTCCTCTCATATTATTTTAATCGCTTATTGATTAATTTTCTTCATTGTATTATTCGTAATCAATATGACCGTCGAAAATGGTATCATCATCACAAAAACCAAAAAACATAAATGGAATGTAAAGCTGTTAATTGGTGTAATTCCCAGGAATGAAAAGCCTTTAAATTTTTCGAACAAAGTGAAGTAAACCTAATTATACATATTTATACCTACATAAACATTATATCTTCCCAAATCTTTAACTAGAGTGCAGGCTTTACTGTCTCAGCACCATGATTTCCATATAAATCCGAGGTGTAATTAACTAATTCCAGAATATAATAATAATTATTGTCGGCTCCCGAACTTTGGGAATGTTATGAGACTTGTACAGCGCGTGACTTCATTCGCCTAAGCATTTTTCCGGGAACACAACAATATTAGAAAAGTGTAACTTACCTTACCTGCTTACAAAAAATCGTGTATGGATTTTCCAACATTATTGATTTATTTAAAGAGTGAAAACAATAGGTGACAACCTCTGTAGTGCAGCGGGCTAAGCCTGCGACGCAGGAGGTTGCGGGTTCGATTCCAGCTTCGGAACAAACGTTTGTACGATCTGCAGATATTTGTTCATAATGTTCTTGATATTTTCTGTGTATTATAAAATACATCTATCCATGTAGTAAGTTATGTATAGTATCTCAGTTATCTAGCCCATAACGCAAGCTCTGTGAATTGTCCGGCATTATTTATTTATTTATTTATAATCTTTATGGAATCAGGGGCCGGTAAGGCATTGCGTTCAATCAGTCAGTCAACCCCTGTCGCACCAGCTCTGTTCAATAAGAATTATTCTGATGAATCCAACTCGATCTCGGCAATAATTAACTCCAAGTTAAATGGGTTATTGCAAAAGTTGAAATGAATGGTATGCATGAGCTGAGACTTCGGGAGTTTATTTGACACGGTTTAGCATTAGCAGTGATTTTAGGATGAATTAACTTGCTTCGGAGCGGAGAGTAAAGTAAAATATTACTGAGTGGGTAGTAACATATTGTACATACATTCTGAATCTTCCCTAAAAATTGTTTGTAAAAAAAATGTTTACAAAATGCTATTCTCAGTATGTCATCATATTTTCGACTCGGCCATTGATTTATGGATGGGCCCTTACTATAAAACTTTCGTGTATAACCCATCGATCTAAGTAAAATTTGGGAAATAGGGTATATGCATGTGACTTCAAAAAAACTAATTTACGTATTTTCTTTTGATATAGAAATATATCTGTATATTTGTTTTTGTATTTTATGATGTTTTCTTTGTGAAATTTAATCATTGAATATAAGATATTTTAAATCTCAACCGCAAAATTTCTAAACGAAACGCTATTGGCACCCGAACCGTGACGTAATGCTTGAACATTTTATGGGCATAAAGTTTTGACTTTGAGTTGACATACAACAGATGAACCGTGACGTCACAAAATGCAAGGGTGCATGGCAGCGTTTTTATCACCGGAAACTGAGTGTATTTTTAGTTTTTGTTTTTTACCTCAATAATTTAAGATTTTTGGCTGTTACATTTTTTTCGTTCATATATAAATAATCTATCAAAAATATCCATACCACAAAACTCGAAACAGAACAGAATTTAACCATACACTTGTTCTTGTATGACGTAAGCTCTTTACAGCTGAATATTCAAAGTCAAAGTCAAAGTCAAAGTCAAAATCATTTATTGCCAGTATGTACATTGATAGGTAGCTTAAGTTCTAATTACAGCTAAAGTTGGAACATACACCATGTTAGATTGGTATAGCAATGTCTTAGTGTCTATCATCTTACACTATACATGTCTTAGTGTCTGTAATCTTACACTATAATAATATCTTACTATATAGCAATTTATTACGAACACTTTTAACAGTTTTAAGAAAATCAGTCGTTGTAAATACTAATTTATTTTCAGTCTTCATGCTGTTATTTCCTTTATATAAATTATATAAAAATAGGTTTGCTAGTTATTAATAATTATATTTAAACAATTCTTGAGATAATTAATCCAACAATGTTAGTTTACAAGTTCATTTATATTATAATATTGTTTGCTTTGTAGCCATAGTCGTAGCTCTTTTGTAAATTTTGTCAGCGGAAGGCTTTTTATAGTTTTAGGTAATGCATTATATATTTTTCCACACATTACAAAACAGTTTTTTTGGTATAGACGGGTCCTAGGCTGCCTACTCAAAACTATCCTATCAGGATCCCGTGTATTTCGGGGATATAGTTCACTCGCCTTCATAAACAATTTATTATGTTTCTTTACAAACAAGGCTGCCTCAAAGATGTAGAGACAAGGTAGCGTGAGCAATTTGAGTTTACTAAATAACGGCTTACAGGATTCCCACGGTGGTATACCAACAATTGCTCTTACACATTTTTTCTGCGCTATGAATGCTTTGTTAACATACGAGCCATTTCCCCATAGTATTAGACCATAGCACAATACCGATGCAACATAGCCATGGTATGCCTGTAAAACAGTCTTTTGATCAGAGGTTTTTTGTAATCTATGTAGGGCAAAGACAAATTTATTCAGTCTGGTACAAACTTTATCAATATGAGCTTTCCAGTTGCAGTGTTCATCTAGAATGAAGCCTAAGAATGTAGTTTGGTTGACTTCTGATATGTTAGTTCCTGCATTCGATATACACAATTTATTTTTTTTATTTGCCCACGTGCCAAATTGTATTATGTTTGTTTTAGTCAAGTTTACGTTAAGGTTATTATCGTTGAGCCATTTAATAACACGTGCTATTTCGCTAATATTTTATCAACTATGTACGGTAATGTTATCAGTGTCTTTATTTTAGTAATATGTGATTACAAGTGAAATATGGATCTGATTTTGAAAGTATGTACAACCCTCTACACGGTTCAAAAGTCCCTGGTATATTTCGTATTTTCATAATCATCATCATCATCAACAGATATAAGTGCACTGCTGGACATAGGCCTCCGTAATGCGCGCCATAGCATCCTGTCTTCAGTTTGATGCATCCAGCATCTGCCGGCAGTCTTTCGCAGATCGTCATCCCACCTGGCCGGAGGGCGGCCTACACTACTTTTGCCGAGTCACTGTCAACACTCCACAAAACTTTTGTATTTTTAACCGACTTCAAAAAAAGGAGGAGGTTCTCAACTCGACTGTTTTTTTTTAATGTTTGTTACCTCGGAGCTTTTTCTTTTTTTATATGAAAGCTGGTGCTTCCCGTGTGGTCCTATTTTAATTTTGTACAGTTCTGACAAAGGCTAATGAAAATTCATGAAAAAACTATAAAAATTTAAGTCGGTTTATAGTTTTTTAAAACAAAATTAATTATTTGTTACAAAACCAAAATATAGATGTAGTATTTATTAATCATATATATTTATTTTCGCAGAAATTCGCATTTTATAATTGAGACAGCTTTTTTGGTTTGGACAACTTTTAATCGTTTTTCACCCGTTCTAGAACTATGTAGGATATGGACTATTTTCGAATCCGCATTTGGTTTGATTTCAATCCAACTATCAATTTAATCTCAGTCCATCTGCACTTCGGCAAGGTTCGTACATTTCACCGTAAAAGGTACCATAAATATACGTTGTAAATAGGTTCAATAACTCTTAATGATCCATCCAGTGAACGTCAAAACAACTCCAGAATAAACCACGATAGGTATGACGGTTCATTTCGCAAACGATCGCAGGTTCGATTCCCGAAGATTAATTGCACAGATCGCCGGCCATTGTCTGCGTGTTGTTGACGCTTGCCTTTTATTCAAACCATTGTTTTGGATTTACAAAAAAGTTTAAAATATAAGCAAGGCGTGTCGAGTCATGGTGATAGGGACCCGTTGTTTTATGTCGCTTTTTAACTCACCAACCATAAAGAACAAGAACAAAGAATTTTTTCATAGCTACACATTATGTTTTACAAAATTATGGAAAATACAAAAATACATGTAGTAAAGAAAACAGTTAAGTAATAAAATAGTAAATAAAGTGATAGGTATAAACTAGTAGTTCTCCGAACAGTAGACCTCATGAACATTAACTTTGTTTTAACAATGCAGAAATGAGATAATTATTTTATTAAACACTACACACGATTTCATAAGCCTCTTTTATACATGGACCTGTACGTCTCGCTCGACTGCAGGCGACGGCAGTAGACGGCAGTCGGTAGGTGTAGTTGCCTTGAAGTCGGCGGGTGTGTTGCCTTGCTGTATTTGACACTTGCAGTCCGTGTATAAGAGCCCTAAGTAACACGTAGATATTCCCATTAGTATTTTTTTTAATAAATATTATATCACATAAGCCTTAACATTAGGCAATGTTGTTGTAGAGCCTCAAGCCTCAAGGTGAAAGAAAAAATTGTATTTCTCTGTTTACCGCTGCTAATCAGACCCAGCCTCAACTTGTTATCGTTAATGTTAGCTTGGGGCTAGATAATGCTGTGTGAATTGTCCAGCATTATTTATTTATTTATAATATCATTTTTCAAACAAGAAAAATCTATTTCACTAGTTTCTGTCCGCAGCTTAAACAGCGTAGCCAATCTCAGCTACCGTTTACCGTCCGACCAAATTTCCGTTCAGCAGTTTAGGCGTGAAAGGGTTACAGACAGACAGAATTACATACAACCTTTAAATCAACCATGGTTATTAATACTGACGTTATTTACAACGGGATATCCATGATTTGAGTGTTGAGTTTTCCAATATTTCAGTACAGTTTCATGCACCATGGTCTTCATCATTGAAAATAACTTTAGAATTACATAATTTCGCTTTAACAATGTTTTGTCTCAAAATTTGTTAAAACGAAATTATGTAACGTAGCCTAAATCAGTTCATGGTAAAATATCTAGCTCCTCTGCTCCAAATTTTAATGAGATTTGTTTAGCCGTTTAACCGTTAACGCGTAACATACAGACAATCTGTTTTAAAAGACTTTTCCCAATTAGCAAGAAGGTATTTGATTAATTTCCTTTTAAAAATATCAGTAGATAAGATTGATGAATACTATAGGTAGGTAATTAAATCTCCCAGGAGCTTAAATCCACGAGGATATTTTGATCTCAAATTAAACTAACAAAACTCATTGTGACTTCTTCACTTCTCAGATTGAATATTTATATTTTTATCCTAAGATAATTATACAAAGAGTTTTTGATCTGATTGTTTTTTAAAGGAACCAAACGCTTTAAGTAACGTACCTTTATCTGTAGATTATATTGAGTAAGACATTCGGGGGGCAGCGAAATGGTGAGTAAACATAACATTTTGGTACTAAAAAGAGCAGGATGTAACTAAACTAAAGGCGCCGTTTTTGCCTTGTCAATGCAACCCCAAAAAGTTCCTAAACAAAAACCAACCTACTAATACTCTACCATGCAACACTGAGCCCTATTCCCTTGCTGTTATGGAACATTATTTAAAGAGTTTATATTTTTTGAATGCAAACTGAAAGATTGTAATCTAAATAACGAGGTCAGGAGTTTTTTTCTTGTTTGGTCGGTCATTTAAAAACTTTCATTAGTGAATTCGCGCGCTAAAAATTTCCACTTTATTTTCTTCTTCGAATCATTGAATGCGACATGGAAATGTTTCCGGATGTCCATTTTTAATTATAAGAAACAAAGTTTGTGGCGCTGGTGGTTTTGAAAATATTTTTTTTACAGTGTTTTTTTATGGTTCTAAATTAATTTCTATGGAAGATATTTCTATCCCATGGGAAATGATCTATGTGAAACAAGATTCGCTGACAAGATATTACACAGATTTCAATAACTTTATTTCTTTAAGCGTATATAAAAAATATATAAGCCGACTTCAATTTTATGGTTTTGTCATGGATGCCACTCTCAGAACTGGACCAAATTGAAATGGGACCACACGGGAAGCAACAACTAGCAAATAAGTTCCGTCGGACTAAGACAAGTCAAATTTAATACCATAACGAGCTTAGCCATTATAGTAGTTTACCTATATACTTATTATAGGTTAGGTTTATATAATTATATATATATACATATGTATGTATGTATATTGAAGCGACGCGTGACCCGAGAGCTGGTGTCTGGCGCAGCGCATATTTATTTACATAGATTTACAGTTAAGCTACGCGAAGATTTCTTGCAACAGTCTGCAATTATCTCAATTGCTTCAATTGTAAATATCTATTCTAATTTAATTGTAATATAGTTAAAAAAAGGTTTTTATATCTAGTAATTATGATCAAATAATCGTGATGTCTGAAAAAGTGAGGGAAGACTTTTTCCCAGCTGTGGGATGACCAAGGCAATTTTAATAAGGATAGTTTTATAATATTCAATTTTGTATTTAAAAAATAAGCTTATACATAGATATACAAAATAGACATTAAGTTAATTTTACATCGGTGAGTTCATAACGAGATTTGATGTAAATGCAGTGAATAATAGCAAGAATAATCAGCGGTGCTCGCTGATTATTCTTAGTAAAAAACAGTTTTTTTAATTTGATTAATCAATAAATTAGCGCATAATAATCAAAAAGAAATAAAGTAAGTCACTTAAATTTTGTCAAGTCGTGAAAGGTACCGTGTAGTAAGTACTATAAATATACTCGTATTGCACACTCATTCAAACTTTTTAGCCGTATATTTCCTAAATATGGATGTCTGTATGATTAGACTATGACTATGACTAGAGTTAAGAAATAAATTCAATCACTCACAAAATTTTCTTATTGAAGGTGACATTTGTGTTCGGACGGAACCTTATCACAAAATTCTCAAGTAAACGCTTAAGGGCCGAACCTAACAGGTTTTATTATCAATAATAGTTTGATTTATACATATTCTATTTTATTATTATACATACGTATTCAATTTTTTTATTACCTGCGAAAAAGATAAACAAACCCGCAGTACGTAACCTCAAATTAACTTTCTTGTTGATAATTCTTAAACATTATAAAAACCTCTTGCCGATTTGAGATTCCACTTCAATAAATATTGTTACATTTATATCGTAATCTCGTCCAAATTTGAATTCACATGCTTGGAGCATGTGAATTCTTATTAATGTTTTTGGGATTTGTTCTCATAATTTGTAGCTTATTAACAAATAGATTTCTCATTTTAATCATTCATTTAGTTCTCAGTAATCGGATCCCCGTGGTAAAAAAAACTCAAATTACCTACTAAAATTCAAAATGGTTTACTTTGGTTTCTTAAATGTAAAAACCTAAAAAAAATACGATATACACATGAAAGTGCACTGTTTTGCACAAAATTTGGACGAGATCTCAAGAACACGCGGTCTATTGAAATTGCTTATATTTTGACTCGTAGGCTCTTACTAATTGGTTCTTTAAACCAGTTTCTGTAAATTTCTAATATTTTTTTTAAATTTACTACGTTTTTCTGATCAAGCCGCCCCAAAAACGTGTGTTTTGTCCCGCTCTTATGAATGTGAAATCATAACAACACGCATTCACAATATAGCACGCATTGCGCCCTCTTAACACAAAGATAAATAATTTATCAAGAGAATCAAGCATAAAATACTTGACAGTAAATGACGATTCTTATCTTATGTTATCGATGTAAATAATTGTATCATTTGCTATCGTAGGTACTAAGGTACATCAGAGTAAGGCGTCGTATTATCCCACTCACGAGGATGAACGTACCCGAAGTGAGTACAGCTAGAAACAAGCAACGAGTTAGCGAGCAGCGAGCGTAAGTGCAGTGTGGTGCTGGCTTAGAATTCGCACCAACCCATCTCGTCCCGTGGGTGTTGAAGAGGCGACTAAGGGATATCCACAGGGGGCGGGCCTTGATAGTTTTGTCACTGAAAGCGCATTCCACGCTATTTTGTGAAAAGGATAGTCATAAGATTTGGCGTTCATATTATTTATTATTATTATTTCCAAGAAAACTACACCACTTATAAAAAACCCCAACCAAGGAACCAAAGAATTAGTAACGATGACCTACGAATCAAAACAAAAATCTTTTCTATAGACCTCGGCATTCCTGAGACCAAATTAGGCGCAAAACAGTGCACTTTCATATATTTCTTTATTGTAATTTTTTTAATGAATCGTGTTTTTACAACCAAGGAACCGAAGAAAAAATGTAGAATTTTATGTAATTCTTGTTTTTTACCACGGAGATCCCGTGATTACTGAGATGAGCCTAGGTTTTTTTTTACAAATCCACTAGGTTCGAGCCTTACCATGAATGAGCGAGTATTTATTTCGATAGCTTTTGTCGCTCAGCCGACTAACTAGTAAAGTGAGTCCTGTCAGCGGTCAATTAATACCTACATGCATCTCTATTGTTTACACGGAATGTATAATCTATCGTATTTTTTTTGATTGAAATTGCTTTCTGTTCCTTAAGTTTTTTGAATACCACCGTCTATATTGTTCTCTTATCTCCAGTCCGTCTCAAGGTTGTCTGGTAGTGATCGCTCAAAGCGATAAGGCCACCCTTTGTACTTCCTTGATTCTTTACTGTCCTTCTATATTGTATTTTATGTTGGTGTGGTATAAAGAGTTACAAAGAGTTATCTATCTATCTATTTCTTGAGCGACAAAATAGGCGATAGTTAATCGCTTACTCGACGGCGCGGTGTTGGGACATTGCGTAACCTAAAGCTATATGTTTTATTATAATATATTTTTATAATTAAATAATGTAGGACAATCCACACAGAATTATTTAATTAGTAGCTATGACGTAGAATAGAATTCAAATATAGTTACGTCGCCACTCTACTTAAACTTCATCATAAGTAATTTCTGCTCAAAGGTAATTTGTATTATTAGTTTGCGTAGTGAATGAAACTTAGATTGAAATTCTTAGAAACCTAACCTCACTGGACCAGTTATCAATAAAAAATATTCTGGTACAAAACGGAGAGCTAAATTTTCCTAATAGGAGACTTTCTGTTTTATGTATGATCGCAAAATATATAGGCAGATAAAAACAGGTTTACATTGCTGATATATTGAAAAATGCATGCTCATTTCCATCCCTATTTAACGACAAATCAAAATAAGAAACTGAGGTAGGTATATATTTTATATGCTTACCAGCAATTTAGACCAATTACGGTACAATTACACCGATTGCTGCCAAAACTAAGATCAACAAAACAAAGTTCTGTTTGATCGAGTTCAAATCTCGGTTTCGTATCATGTGACATGACATGACATGACACCTCTTGAACTCGGTTTAGCATTTGAACCGGATTAACTCTATATCCGTAAATAACGCTAAACTCGTTTAAAGCGTAGGTTTACGCTTTAAACGAGTACAGCTTAATTTAAGTTTATCCCTATTGACAGAGAAAATTACAATCAAATAATACAAATAAAATAAAACTAGTATGTACAATTGAAACAATTGAGCTAACTGCAGACTGTTGCAAAAAATCTACAGATACTTAGCTCAAATTATTTTTCCGCTAGTGGACAAAAAAGTTTAAGTGAATTAGAGTCAATTGCACATTATTTCTTATTTCATATTAATTACTATTTATCAAGCTGTTTATATAGTAAAATAAAATACTTGTCTAATTGCTTATTTTGTAAGTCTAAAGAAACAAACGATTTGACTTTGACTCTGACTGATCCATCAATACGAGTCGGACGTGTCCTCAAGATGCTGACTGCATTACCCGCTCTGCAGGGCATGATGATGCGCTGCGCCAGCTCTGGTCTCCGGTCACGCGGCGTCGCGTCGCTTCGACCACACTCAATTTTTTTAAACCCGTTTAGCCTCGGCACTCAACTAGGGTCTCTCGACTTTGGTGTAAAAACCTGATCCATGGCGTACCCAAATCTTGAAATGAACGTGGGGAGTTAATATGCAGGCCCTGTCGAGACCTGCATATTTTTCAGTTCAGTTCAGTTCAGTAATTTATTGATAAGAAAATTTTCTTACATTTGCGCCTCTTGTTTCGGCTAAATCTGCCGCCCCACCCGTTCTCACGGATGTCCGATGACGATGAGTTATAATGAACGTCTACAGTTGAAACGGTGGAATTGGACCTTATTAAGGCCTGACGACTCAAAAATTCACCGTCTCAATTTGATTATCATAAGATATTAGACAGGTTTCTTTTTCTTTTGTCAATTAATCAAAAAATGATGAAGTTGCTAGTTAAAGTTTCACATGACGGAGGCATGACGTCACGGCTCAGTAAAAAGTGACACATTATTTACTACACTAGACCCCACTCCCAAATTCTGACGCGCTTTATGATTGTAATTTTTTGTTTGGCTGACAAAAAAAATACAAACATTGATAATCTAATTGACGGAATAATTAGAATTCTTAAGTTGTCAGGCCAATTAGTTAAATCAGGTTTAGCCTAGTTTGTAGATAACGCAGTGGATGCTTACTACCCGCTGAGGTCACCGTGGTCGACCACCCGGTCTCTAAATACGTAAATACTAGAAAATCTTCAACTGTTTGTATTGTCTGAGTGCTGTGGCCCATTTCGCAAACATTGGAATCTTGGAATTGCAACCTTTTTATTTCTTTTTACCACCTATTTGACCGGCTTGAAAATATCTCGCGTTCTTTTGTAAAGTGTTTTTTCCAATGAAAAAGGAGTATTGTAGCTATAATAATTCTTTGCCACTAAAGCGTTGCGATTTCTTAAGAGAAGTATCATAATTTACTGTCGCTTTAACAATGCAAACGTTTACTCATTTATAGCCTCAACCTCAACTGCCTATATTGGTCCACTACTGGACATAGGCCTCCCCTAATGAGAGCCATAGGGCCCTGTCTTCAGCTTTGACGCATCCAGCATCTGCCTGCAGTTTTTTATCTCATGATTCCATAATCCCCACACTAGACATAGAATTATTTCCTATTTTATGTAACCACGCATCTAGATACCTACTCTTGCACAAACCTAGGCTTGGTTCGTACTCCAGTAAAACAAAAACCTACGTAGTTTCTGATAGGTAAAGGTAGTTTATCACCACACGGATGTCCAATCCTTGTTGTGGTATACTACCATTATCTATCACACTTATATTATAAATGCGAAAGTTTGTATGGATGTATGGATGGATGTTTGTTAAATCTTCACGCCAAAACAACTGAACGGATCTGGCTGAAATTTTGCATACAGGTAACTCTAATCCCGGAATCAAACATTGGCTTTTTATCCCATAAATCAGTTCTCGTGATAAAAATCACCTTTAAGCGTTTCCATTGGCACAACGCGTGTGAAGCCGCGGGACGCAGCTAGTTAATAATAAATATGGCACCAACACGAGATCATTTTCTCCACAAAAGCAAAATAAAAATAAATTTTAATACAGCCGGATTCATAGAATCTAATCCTATAGGTAACGAACTTGGTTAAATAAGCCAATATGAGATGTCCAAGAAAATGCAACCCAGAAAAAAATACACAAAAGAACAAACTTAGAACTTATAAGTTATCCAATTTGTAATGTTAAGTCTTACCCTCATCGGACAAACAGATAGAGCCTACGGGATCCGCCATGTATCAAACCAAGAATATACAAACTGACGCGGAGCAAAAACAGGATGGATCGGATGTGACGTCCACTGAGTGACAAATTGTAATTTATTTTCTCTGACTGTAATTTTCCAAGCTTTTAAAAACTTTTTGTAAACGGTGTACCGATATGGACCATGCAGATCTGAAATAATTTTTTTTTTTTTTTAGTTCGCTTAGTTTCTTCTATAAATTTGTACAGCCGGTGAGAAACGAAACATTTATTAAAACTTTTTTAACTTTCGCGATTTGTTAACATAATTAAATGGTTATTTATTTATCGGGTATTTATCGCGTACCTTTGTTTTTATTTCGCCCCGTGACCACGATCGCTGTAATGCGGTAGAAACGTATGGGAAATAAAAACAAAGGTACGCAATAAATACCCGATAAATAATCATTTAATTATGAAACATTTATTATTAGGTACTTTTGTATTGTGATGCAAAAAATTTGTTGCGAAACAGCGCTAGACCAATTTTTCCTCACACTAGAATAATATCGGTATTATTTATTGGAAATTATTAGGGTAATTTTTAAGAAGTCAAATAATATCCTAATATATTTATTTTTTTTACTATAGAAACTTCTGCTGGCGAACCTTCAGACTGCGGGTGAGCGCGCGTTGAGCACGTGACGTGCCCGCCGGGGGCGGGGGTGGTGGGGGGGTGCGCTGCTTGTATCGCTCTGAAGATGTCCCTCGTTAAGGGATGAAACGTTGGTGTTCTTCCAACACAAGAAGGTTCGTAGTTAACCCGCTTACATTCATAATGAATATATTTCTTTTTTGTCGGGACTTGAACCTACGTTCTTTCCTCAGTACGGCGCCGCTAGAGTCCGTATACGTGGGAAATCGTGATGTATTTTTTTATAGTTGGTTAGCACTCTTTTGTTTTTCATATTTGTATTGCATGCTAGGGTTTGTGACGTCAGTGTGAATAACTGAGTATCGAGTGCGAGATTTTTTACCAGCTCGATCTATAATCATGCGAAATTGAATATAACATAATATGCAATGCCTTAAATTAAAATATATTTTACAAAATTCATTCTCGCTTGGAGTAAAAGTATTTCGTAGCTCCTTAACCAGTAGGCACAAGATTCTTCCTTGCCATTCCTCATACGAGTTGGCCCAGGAGGCGCGTTGTTTACTAAAATCCATGTTCCATCAATCAGTCCCTTCAGCGAGCAACATTTGTAAAATTATAGTTGTTCCCTTAACTAACTTATAATTGATACCGCAAACAGTACGATGGATTTTACTGAAATAATAGATACCTGCGACCGATTTTGACTGCAAAATGTCCAGAATAAGACCTCTCAGACCAGAGGAGCATAATTTAATGTAAATTATTACGAAATATTTGTTTTATTTACGATAGTTCTGCGATAGCAGCGCCGCGTCTGAAGGACTTGAGTCGTAGCGCCAACTCTATGTCCAGGTGAAAGCCAAGATTTTTACGCGTGACCATAAGGTTTTCAGCGAACAAGTTTGACAATATTATGGATGGTCTTTTCGCTGAAAACCTTAGACAGTACCAACAACAGTACCAACAACTCTTTGACAGAGATGCGAAAATAGAATTTGGTGACCAAAAAGGGCTACTTCGTATATGAAGTTCGTGTCGTCATCTGGACAAGCCAAGGTTTTTACGCGTGATTTTCAGCGAAAAAATTTGACAATATTATGGATGGTCTTTTTCGCTGAGAACCATGGACTGTACCAACAATAGTACCAACTCTTTGACAGAGATGCGAAAATAGAATTTGGTGGCCAAGAAGGGCTACTTCGTATATGAAGTTCGTATTCGTGAGGGAAAGATCTGCCTAAGCTTTTTACGAAATAAAACTATTACAGAAGTATAAAAAAAATTGCTTATAATAGATACCACAAACTACATGTGTCAAACGTAATAATATTATAAAATGGGAGGCGTTATCATATTGGTTCGGGTATGCGCCTTGGATCGAATAAAATTTAATTGTACATTAGCTTCTCTCCGCGACTTCGCGCGCGCTTTTAAGAGATAAAAAGTTTATGTCCTTCTCCAGGATACCATCTATCTCCCGATCGCATCCCGTCTTGATCGAGATCCGTTCAGCCGTTTAGGCATGACAAGGTAACAGACAGAGTTGCATACGAATTTATAATATTAGTATGGATCGATGGATAACTAAACTTAGTCTAGCTTAGCTCATATACCCGACTGCTTAATCTACTTATGTTACAATCAGAAGGAATCGGCGCCAGCCGTCTACTAATCAAGTGGTATAACTACCCGAAATGCCTCATCGACTTGATTAACTCATGTGAATCAAGCAGAGTAGACAAAAGAAGTATTGAATATAAACTTATATGTCAAAAGGTCTTATTCATAAGTTTAATTCCAATCGCTTCAATGAGGTTCATCCAATAATTTAAAGGTCAATTAAGCTCGGCTCAAGCTGAAAGTTTGTCCATTTGCTACATTAGGTGAACCGGCTTCGCTAAATGCTCACTTTGGAAACATTGATTTTGTCTTCGAGATCTTGAGCTGTTTTTCAATTGGGAAAGTTATGGTAGGTCAAGTCTAGTCTATGAGACCTGTAGCTTGTTTAATTATCTACTCAAACTGCAGTTTATTTAAGTAGGTATAGTTGATCAATCAATATACGAGCTTCGAGGGGGTGAAAATGATTAAGGGTTGCTTTCAAAACTAAAAAAAATCTTATATTATATTATCATTAAACGCATTGATTTATTAAAAAGGGAAGATGAGGTAGGTTTCTGAAAAGTGGCAATCTCATATTGTGTAAAATTGTGTGCTCCCACCTCAGTCACCATCGGACCGGCGGCGGCGGCACGTGCGGTCGTGATTCGCGTGAAATATTGTTGTCTCGGTCTCACTTCGGTCTTAGATACGTCTTTCCGTCTTTGTATTGTACGGGACTGGAAATATAACTGTGAGCGTATGTGTTTGCGCGTAGTTGTAACACATGCCAATTTTTGAGTAAGCGCTAGGAGAACGTAACCTATCTTCCCTTTTTAATAAATCAATGATTAAACGTATATATTTGAAAATTTATGAAAATTCGTCCGACCCGACACGAACAAGGTTTCATACGAATTCATTGAAGCGACTTTCAAAATGTGATTCTTAAGCTCTCTGAACACAACACAAACACAACGCATCTTCCGCACAGCTCAAAAATATAGTCTAAAAAAAGACTTTTACAAAATGGCTTTTACCTATACAAAACATTTTAATGCAAACCTAGTTACTAAATCAACTTTACAATTAACTTTACAAATGAACTTGCGACTCGATTCATACAGCGTCGTAAGAACGCAAACATCTGACGTCACCTGCTCGCTTAACCTAATTTGTAAGAATTAACTTTGATAATTGCATAACTGAGACTTGAACTAAGTAGATCAGAGCTCTCTAATAAATTAGGCTCCTGCCAAAACTCTATTTAGAACCAAGAGTTGGGTTGATATTTTTGGACAGAATTTTGTGTTAACTTTTCAAGAAACAAGGGGGTAAAAAAAGCAAATAACAAATAGTTGGTACCTTCTGACTAAATTAGATTTTAACGGATGCTAAAAACGATGGAAAACTAAAGATTTAAATCGTTAGAAATGCCCTTTCCGTAGTGAGACGGCGCCCCGTGTTTGTTGCCAAATAAAGTTTGTGAGTTCACAAACTTGTCTTTGTCATTTGCAATCAGAGAATTGTGTTTTTTGTGGTGTTCTTACTCACAAAAGTTCGTGCTATGTGATTGCACAATTAAAAGTAATAATAACAGTTACGTTTATTGACAAAGACACTAATTTAATCTACTCATTGTGTGCGAGCGTCGGCATTTTCTTAATGCACGCATTCCAAGAAAACACCACAGTTTTCGTACGTAAGGGTACATATCTAACGATTTAAATCTTTGTGAAAAAGACTACAATTGATTCATGTGACGAATTCGTGGTCAAGCTCCAAAAGGGTACCGCGAACAACACAAACAAACAACAAAGTGACCGAAGACCTTGTCTTAAAGGATCTTTCAAAATACAAACAAGGGATCTTCATCCGTTTAATTCGGCTAAGTCCACATATTATTTGAAGCCCCAATTAGCCAGGTTGACCCCTGGCTGGTACAAACACGTCTCTGTGTTCTGTTCTTGTTAGAACGACAGACGCGCACTAAGTCTTGTAAGACGAATCACTGTACACCTATGAAACTTGAGATTTGAAAGAATAATGGCACATTCTTGAACATGTATATTTGCATAACATGTTGTCATAATTTACGTGAAAAATACTGAGCCGTAAGCTAATTTTTTTACTTAATTATCTAAATCAAATTAAATGTGGTCCGGAGTAGCCATCAGGTAAGATTGCGGTCAAACGAAGGTATATTTCTGATTAAAAAAAAAAAAAAAAAATAATTTAATTTTTTTTTTAATCAGAAATATACCTTCGTTTGACCGCAATCTCACCTGATGGAAAGCGAAGATGCGGCCGACGATGTATCACGAAGGTCTAGAAGATGGCTACTCCGGACCACATTTAATCTTATCTTTTATTTGAGAACTAGCTGCGCCCCGCGGCTATGCACGCTTTGTTCCTATGGAAGCGTTTAAAAGTGATTTTTATCCCACGGGAACTGATTTATAGGATAAAAAGTAGCCTATATTTGATTACGGTTTTAGAATTACCTAAGTGCAAAATTTCAGCCAGATCCTTTCAGTAGTTTTGGCGGGAAGAGGTAACAAACTTCCATCCATCCACCCATATATCTATACATACATACAAACTTTTGCATTTATAATATTAGTGTGATATTACTAGAGGCAGACGCAGCCATAGTTCCTTGGTGCGTGGCACGCTATTCATCGACAATGTACAAAAAAGTACGCAAATGTAAAAAAAAGACAGAAAATGACACAAAAACTACTTGATGGATTCATGAACCGCTGCCATCATTGCAATCGACAGCCTTCATCATCTTCTTTTTATTTTTGGCTCTGCTGCGTCATGGTTTGACATGGTTTGGCCAATGTCAGTTATCAATTGCACAAATACGAAGGAATTATTAATTTAATTTATAGATATCCTCTACACCATCCTATATCCTCTTTTATTTTGATCCAATACAAACTCAACCAGTTTGTATTGGATCAAAATAAAATAAAATAGGATAATATTACAAAATCAAACTTAAACAAATCGACAGCATTTCTCACCCACGGGAGTCATGTCAAAAGCATCATTGTCAAAATTGTGGCGTATACTTCTATTTGAAAGTTTAACGTATGTAGATATGTGAATTTTTTTAGTGTAGGTAGGTATACATCTGTGCAGCTGACTGTACCTTTGTACCAAAATATGTATGTAATGTTAATACATTATATACATATTACCTTTTTTTAACCTATTTTCCTCGACGTTTCGATGACGACGATATTAAATATTTGGTAATAATAATAATGTGTTTAGAAATAACGGTTTTCTAGCCGGTAAAAAAATGGTGCGAAGCCACAGGAAGTAACTAGTTATTTTTAATTTAAAGTAGGTACTTTAAATTAAAAAGAACTAGTTACTTCCTGTGGCTTTAAATTTAAGGCAGGTGCCCTATATTGTATTTCAGGTGTAATTCACTAACTTTTCTTAACTTATAATAATTGTATTACCGAAATTACCCTTTTGTTTAGGTACCTACTGTTGAGACACCAATTTATGGTATCAAAAATGATTTGTATCTTTATCCGAATTCTGTTGATTTATTAAATTATAAAAAATAAATTAACTATAAAAAATAAAGGCTCTGCGCAAACTATCTGCGTCAAAACAAGACGTAGACAATTTTGAGTGTCATTTTCGTAAGGTTCTAGCTGGTTCTAGGTATCTACGGGGGCCGCGAAATTTTTGGTCGATGATTAGTATAGATTAAGAATCTCAAACATTCCCGCTGGTTTTATGGCCCCAATAAACTGCGCGGCGAAGCTCTCCTCCCGTTAATGTGTCGGTTCGTGATTAACCGCCCGCTTCCGGCCCGGCCTCGAGTCGGATCCGCCCCGTCCGGCTAACTACCAGAGATGTCACCCAAATGGACTTACTGTTATGATATTACTATTAAGATTGATTAAGACTCCTCTAATATTAATTGAATTATGTACAAGTCACCGCCAGCTTTTTAAATAAGCCAGTTTGTAAAAAGTTTGGGAATTTCTGTCTGTGCTGTGAATTAGTGGCTGAACGATAGCCGGCTATTAAAATTGTAGTTTGCTTCTTTGTATTTTATCTCATTTTAGGAATATTTTATCACTTCTCCAAAAATTTATCTCAATAGGGTGTATATGCATGTGACTTCAAAAAGGCAATTTTTTTTTACATATACTCTATCGATATAGAAATATATCTGTATAATTATTTTATGATGTTGTTATTGTGAAATTGTGAATTGAAAAATAGATATTATAAATCTCAACCGCAAAATGTCTAAACGCAACGCTATTGGCACCTGAAACGTGACGTCATATTTGAACATTTTTGTATGTTTTTTACCTATACAATTTAATTTTTTTTGGCTGTTATATTTTTTTTCGTGTATTAACCTAAATAAACGATAAAAAAACCATATACCCTATAAAAACATGCATTATTTGCAGCCTATTTGCAATGTGACTAATATTATTGGTTTGGTAGTTTCGGCGGCTTTGAAACTAAGGAATTACTAACCTCGATTGCATCTCGAAGCCTTACGCAGTTTATGGATCCTCTATAAAACATTCTACGTAGATAACTATACCTACCTAGAAATTTAATTGGTATACATACATATACTTCACACTAATATTATAAAGGCGAAAGTTTGGATGGATGTATGGATGTATGGATGTATGGATGGATGTTTGTTACCTCTTCACGCATAAAATACTGAACGGATCTGGCTGAAATTTTGCATACATGTAAATCTAATACTGGAATAAAACATAGGCTACTTTTTATCCCATAAATCTGTTCCCGTGGGATGAAAAAAACCTTTTATTGTTTTCATAGGAACAACGCGTGCGAAGCCGCGGGGCGCAGGTAGTTTGTAATAAAATAGGTTATATTTTGTGGTCATCATTGGTAATCTGGTTCGATTCCTGGCTCTGGACAGATATTTATACGATCTGCAGATTTGTTCCAGGAATTCGGGTTTTTTCTGTGTATTATAAAAAAATATCTACGTAGTATTAAGTACATATCTATATCAGAGTTATCTTGTAACCATAACACAAGCTCTGCTTGGGCTAGAGAAGGCCGTGTGAGCTATCCAGAATTATTCATATTCATTTACTAAGGTCAAATTACAGACTTCCGTAGGAACGGTAGATAATAATTAATTTTGTTTAAAAAAAGCTTTAAACCGACTTCAATTTGTATAGTGTTTTGTTTTATGGATTTTCATGGATTCCATTGTCAGAACTGAACCAAATTAAAATGGGACCACACATGAAGATGTCATGAAAATCGGACCAGTCACCAGTTCTGAAGTAACATAAAAAAACAGTCGAATTGAGAACCTCTTCCTTTTTCGAAGTCGGTTAAAAATAAGCTATTATTTTTACCCAGGTGAAAGCTACAAGACAATACAATAACAAAGTAGATTAATAGAAGCAGTATCTGAACTCTACCTGCGAAGTTCGATGATTAGCAGAGCCAAAGCTTCATTAAAAGTTCCAGTAACTCTTTTTACTGTGCCGTTGTAACTAGTTTTCTGTAGACATTTCTTTTGGTACTTGAGATAATGTTCAGTCATTATCGGAATGCCTAGTTCGGTCTTCGTTGCTTCAATTGTACGCTTCTACTAGATTTGTTGCCATGTGGATGCGAATTAGCTAGGTGGATATCTAATACCAATCAGATTATATAAGGTGTTATCGTTTAAGTAAATAGAAAGTTGAAAATACAGCATCACTCGTATAGTATTTCATTTTACCAACATTTTTCGTCTCACACAATATAGAAATAATATAGGTAAACAGATAATTAATTTTGTTTAAAAAAATAACTATAAACCGATTTCAATTTTTATAGTTTTTCGTGGATTTTCATGGATTATTGTCAGAACTGAACCAATGTGGTCCCGTTTTAATTTGGTTCAGCCACACGGTAATCACCAGTTTTCATATAAAAAATAATGATGATAATCGGACCACCCAGTCAAAAGTTTTGAGGTTACAAAAAAAATACAGTTGAATTGAGAACCTCCTCATTTTTTGAAGACGGTTAAAAAAGAAGGGTAACTCGGTATTGGATTTTACCTGCCTCATAAACAGCTAAATAACAAGAGACAGTCAAGCCAGCTTTTAAAAATTTATCATTAATAAAAATTTAGTTAATTCAATAAGAAAACTTAAGTAGATATAAACACTTTTGACAGTAAAGTTAAGCTTAGTGCGACGAGGCCGGAATAATTTAGCACAAGAAGTGATTTATTCCAGTTTTTGCTCACACACTCGCCATTCCAAAGCCGCGACTGCGACTTCCAGAACAAACTTTCGCCCGCTTTAAATTAAATTATTTATGCCCTCCCCGCGCTCCACCGAATGTTTTTTTTTTGTCTCTGGAATTTAATATTTTTCATTTTAACGTGTTTTATGTGAGCTCTTATTGAAATCTCGTGCGTTATTTTTGATTAAGCGAAACGTTTTCGCCCCGTCCTGGGCTCTTTGGAATTTTAAATATCCTCATGCGACCCATCAAAGTATTTTCTTGTTTCTCGTGCAGGTGCGTTTTTACGTCTCGCTGAGCCAATATTTGCGCCATATTTGCGAGTTTATTGTCACGAAAATGCAAATAAAATGTGACGAAAATTTCCGGCTGGATGTGACGAGCTAGGGGAATTAAAATGTTCGGGGGGTTCGTTTTTGCTGAAGAAAAAATCTTTCGCTTTTATTTCTTTTTGCATTTATGTTAGTGTTATACGATTGCGGTTGTAACTTTTTATGTTTTTATCTTTGCACCTTCAAAGAATTTGGAGATTTCTGTGAGATTAACGGCTTTGTACTTTTTTATTAGCACCGAGTGTGTGATGAAGAGAAAAAGAGATAGCCTGAAGCAGTTCTGAATCACTAGATCACTAGATATACGTAAAAAAAATTATCTGTTGCGTAGGTAGTACACATAAAACGTGAACGTTCTTACATTTTCAACCGAAACACGTACAGTCATCTTCAGAAATTGTGTCTCCCGGGATGATAAGATGGGATCAAAATTGAGTTGGAAGATATTTGGATATTTTTATGCAAAAAGGTGTCTGTATAGAAAAAAGATTTTACATTTTAACAAACAGTAGGGTAATTACCTACATTTTATCTTGGTATGGTAACAAGCACTACCTATACAGCTTTATCGGTAATTCACTGATGATGCGTGAACTGTGGTTCTGCCTATTACCACGAACACATTCTTCTTCAATTTGTGTTGGTCGCCAGGTCTTAATTCTGAAGTTTTATATTGGTAAGTAGGTACCCAGAACCTGCGTACACGAAGTATCAGTGATTTAACAATAACAGTGGGGAATTCATGTTCGCCCAGTCAATTTATCAGGTTCTTAATAATACACAGCACGCACTTTTTGCAGTTTATTGGATATTAACTTCAAACAAAGTACATTTTCATGAGGACGCTATCGATGTAAAACCACCATGTTTTCCGCCGTCATAATATAAAAAAACCATATTATGTATACTATACAGGGTGTGGCAAATTTTTGGCCCCTTCAGGGTAGCTACCGTTTCTTTTGTAGTTACAAGGTTTTGTTCTGAGGAACCTTCTGTTTTATTTTAAAGAAAAAAATATTGCCATTTTTAGTTTTTTTTAAATGTACGGGTCGCCCAAAAAATGACATTTGTCAAAAAGAACAAGTTGGTCTTAATCGACTCTATTATCAACCAGGAACACTTTTCCCAAAGTAACATAGGTACCAAATCAAATCGTAAGTTTTGGCAATCATTAAAAAAAACAATACCCATACATTTTCTATGAAAAAACGAGTAAGTGAAAAGAACAATGTCACTCATTCAATGGTTCTTAATTTAAACTTTTAAATTTAGGTTTTAGTTTTTAGATTTTTTGTATAAAAAACCTAAAAACTAAAACCTAAATTTAAACGTACACAGTTTACAAAGATAGTTGTTAAGAATTTAGAATTAAGATGTTTACGAATACAGTTTCAATATGTTACATGTATATGAACTTATGGTCATTAACCTTGCTACTGTTACTATACGTATGTACCTACATAAACTGAACATGAGTCAGAAGTAACTGGCATTACTATAAAATCTACATTATGTTAGCAGGAACTACAAAGTAACCTTAAGTTGACTTTAAAACAAAATCACAGGAACATTTCAATACAGCCTGTTCAAACTATTATACAAGAAACTTTCAATTCTAAAGCTTGTCGCACACGTGGGAAGCACCACTGCAGTAGAACACAAAAATGTACATTCAAATCTAGGCTTCAACACGTGACATTAAGATGCATTTTATATTGACGGCGTCTAATGACAAACAGCTCGCGGACCACGCGTTTGAAGCTTGCGAGAACCCATTTAAATAATACTCAACCCAATACTCACTAGTCACTGTAAAATGTCTCTAAAGATAACGAGTTTAAACCCGTATTTGAATGCACATTTTTTTTACCGTGTGGCGTTGGATTAATGTGCGCAGAGCTTTAGACAAGAAACTTAAGCTTTCAACTTTTAAGTCACCAGCGTCCATTTAATATTGTCCCAGTAGTTTTTAATGAGCTCCAACAAAGAGTTTGCATGGACAATGTTTGATCCTCTTTAATTTCCGGTACTTCTGCCGCTTTTGATGCCGAGATTGTGGCTTTTTCAATATCCGCTTGTCGTCCTCTTATTTTGCTGATAACTATGTAAATAAGGAATTCCTAAGAAATATACTTTGTTGCTCAGAATCTTCGAGGGAGCTTCTGTTCTTAGAACAAATATTAACAAGTAAATAATTATGCTGGAAAATCCAGACAGCAACATGTCGCCCTAAGCTAAGCAGAAGTTGTGTTTTGGATGATATACATAATTAATACAATACATTACCTACTTACATTTTATACTATGCGTACATTGATATTATATCAGTTTCTGAGAAAAATTTGCTGTCGATTTAACTCGTGGAACCACGAGTAAACATGAATTCTCTTACTTTTAGTCTATATAATACCTGAATAATTGCTTGCCTACTGAATTCTGAACTTTATTTGAAATGTTTTTTGTAGTTTCGACTCGATCAAGCATTTTATTTTTATTATATTGCCCAAGACATCAATACAATTAAGTAGGTAGGCGCGTAAAGCCATTCACACTGCGAAAGTGGATAAGAAACAACTATCGACGTCTTGCTGATTGATGGATCATCCCTCCCCCTGTCTCCTCCCCCTCCCCTGTCTCCCCCCTCCGGATTATCAAACTAAGGGTTTCGAAGTAGCTTGGAACAACTCTACCTTAGGTATTAGATATTCAACTCAAATGCAAATAAAAAACTCATAATTTCCATAAATACAAGAAATGTAACACTTGGAAAAGGTCAAATTATAAATTTAAACACTGACACGAACATAAAGTGATATACGTTATATTTGTTGCTTCAGTATGTAGACTAAAGTTCAGAGGCGACGAAGAAACATTTAGCCTGTTAGTTGTTATTTTTCCAGTATTAGCAAAACCTGTCTTAAGCTTTTTTATCCTCTAGCTAGTTATTTTATTGTGAGCCTTCTTGCACAGACTGGTTTTGACAATCAGAAATTATATTTCATCTCTTATCAGGACCGATCGGACTTCATAGTCAATTTGATAAACCTTCGAAAACATAATCATTTTTGAACACTAGAACTAAAGCCCTAATAATAAAATAATATGCACTTGCATTCACAAAGAATATCTCAGCGAAGAGGCACTCTAGCACTTAAATATCTGGATGAACGCTTAAGCTGGATTTCTGGCTTAATTTATTAACTTAAGCATCATA
The DNA here is from genome assembly GCA_955876795.1 of Eupithecia tripunctaria. NCBI lineage: Eukaryota > Metazoa > Arthropoda > Insecta > Lepidoptera > Geometridae > Eupithecia > Eupithecia tripunctaria. The sequence continues at coordinate 4,680,456 of OY041604.1, forward strand.
GCGGGCTTTTGGCAAATATTTTTATCTGCATGCTTAGTTTCCTCGGTAAGTTAAATGAATTGTCGATTTTAAGCTCTTAACAGTTTTTGTAATTCATGGTTACCTATACTTACAGAAATCGTAATAATAAGCTATTTGTTATAACGATTTCTGTGCCTATACCCGTTCAATTAATGGAAAAATATCAGAATGGAAACAAACATGCTTCGCTGATACAAATAAAAATATCGAATATAAAAAATATTCGCCTTAATTTATACAAAACCTAGTTACTTAGTAAAGCAAACATGCTACCTAAAGTTTTTCAAATATTTACTATGACATCAAAACCATAGAAATAAATGTTAGATCGATTGTGGTGATATTGATATTACGTTGAGAATGTAAATATATATTTTGTATGTGAAACTGGCACTTGATCGACACAAACATTTCTAATATTATACTTTTAAGTAAAGATCTACAGAACAAGTACAATATTTAACCATTTGTGTAAGCTTGGTATATAAATTTGTAGGTACAGTTGGCAATATATTGGCATTAAACTAGCAGAATAGGTTTCTAGAGCGGGCAACTCCACGTTTTGATACCGAACGGATTTCCCAGGGCAGTCATGTTTTTAATTTGAATATTATATTGAGAATTGATAATAAAACTATCTAAAAGTAATCTGTTTTATCTCAGTAATTCAGATGTTCCGATGATCAGTTTTGTTTTTAAGCATTTTTACTTAGATTTGTTAAACTTCGCGTAAAATCAGGAAAGGCATGCCTTCGCTTCCGCCATTTTGAATTTATATTCACTCTTCGGTCAGGTGGTCCAGCTAGTTAACAATGACATTAATCCACTATTTGTTTTGGATTGACTTCCTGCCATAGACTTAGAATTTTTTCAATGGGTTGAACGAAATTGGGCTGATATTATTATTGAAATGACTGCTCCATTGCAATCGTAAATCTTGCCAAGCTTCTTTTTACGTTTAAATTTAAATAAATACTAATAATAATAATAATGCTGAATAATTCACACATCACCTAGCCCCAAGCTAAACAGAGCTTGTGTTATGGGTGCTGATATATTTAATAGAAAGAAGAAAGAAAGAAAATACATTTATTTGGAACAATTACATAACACACACATAACACGACAAACGTAAGGATTATAGATAAGTAGGAAATAAGCAAAGAATTACATATAAACCAAGGAAAGTAGTACATAAATAAGAGAGGAGCATGCTAAAGGATGTTATATAAAGGGCCAAAAAGGTCCCTGTCTCAGCATTATGCCGCTACAGCCGAAGCTATAACGGCGCTGATTTTCTGACAGGTCCTGGTGTGGTGGCACAAAACTAGAATAAAATAAAGCAAAACATTTTAGATATTTACAGCAAACAAGATAGACGTATGGAAAAAACAAAACAAAAATAGTCTGTAGCTGGCCTAAACACATTTTCCGAAGCTATTTTTGTCTTTGGTTTCGGAATGTCAAACGTCATTAGCATCAAACGTCAAGTCAGATTTTCCGATTTTCCGATTTTCCCTCCTTTCGCAGTATTGTATTTCTCTGGAAAATTGGAATGTTCAACCAAAGAAAAGAAAGAAAAACTAGTGCTTATCTATTTAATATATTACTACCGAAAAAATACATAAATTGTTAATATAAAACAACAAGTTTCGGCTTTTGTCCGCAAATTGAGTCGTCAAATTTATATGTCTAGAACATTGATATAATAATTTTGTGTTATTTTTATTGGTACATACCTATTTAAATATTTGCATTCGCAAGATGTTGTGTGAGGTCTGGGCACAGAGAATATGGTTTGCATGCGCAAGAGAGCAATCAAGAATGCAATACGGATGAGTTTGTGTGGACAGCGGACTGAGAAGGGGTAACACAAAGCGAGACAATCCCAATCTCACGCCGCCCCGTCCGTGGCGGCAGGTCGTTAGAAGGAACAAAAAGGTAAGAGATACCAGCACAAGAAAAGAAAGAAATCAATTTATCAATTTAGCAATTTTGGAGCGCCAAGCCAGAAATAATGAAATCTGCAATATTTTTCTTTTAGGGTACGCAGGTCGTAGGAGGTGGGAGGGGCTAATAAGCAAAATAAAATTTTAGAAACGAAGAAAGAAAAGTGTTATTTATGAGCTGTAATACAATGCATTACATAGATCGATATTCTTTCATTACCTATAAGTACATATAATTTAATCATATATTTTTGTTTATCATACATCATATATTTTTGAATGGCCCACGCCCACGCCCACGCCCACGCCCACGTATGAGTAATTAAAAAATAATAATAGTTTTATTGGGACAAATGACACAATCAATTAAAGTTATCAATAATATAAGTTGAACTAGCTGCGAAAGTTAAAATTCAAAGTATTCGCAATGTAACTTGCATCGCAACGCTCTCTTCTATTTGTTTTACTACGTTTAAAAGTTAACGTTATAGTTAACCTTTATGTTATAAAATAGGAGGAGGTTCTCAATTCGACTGTATTTTTTAAAATATTTTTATCACCTTAGAACTTTAGCTGGTCCGATTTTCATGATTCTTTTTTTATTTGATAGCTGGTGGTTCCCGTGTGGTCCGATTTTAATTTGGTCCAGTTCTGACACTGGGATCCATGAAAAAACTTTATAATTGAAGTCGGTTTATAGTTTTTTTTAAACAAAATCTTCAACTTTCATGTGAAAGATTACTATCAGATTCTCAATAAAGTTTAAAAATTGATATCAATTGAATGATATTTATTTGTAACAATTTTTATGCAACAGGTCATTCAATGCAACTTTGTGCATAAATCTGTCTCTATGGATGGTAATGGTAATGGTAAACTTTGTGTCTATTATAATTTATGGTTATGTCTTTGGTATAAAATATAAACCAATAAAATATTACTTTTCAACTGAAATCCACGGCGTTTTATTAAAAATAAACTTTCCAAAACCAAAAAACCCACGAAAAGAATCCAGACGACCCCAAGGTACCTACAGAATAATAATGCACCCAAGGTAAACAACCTATGTCAACCCAACAGGCCAAGAGAGACAGAACACGTGCTACCTAAATCAAAAGCGGATTCCAATTACGCGGGAAATCTGCAGAATCCTGTACGCAAGAGCCGGGGAAGAATCCGCAAGTTAGCCGGCTAATAGATGGATTCCAGGGAGGGTTCCGGAATTCCGATAGACTGCTGTAATTAAAACTGCCACGCCTTTTAACTGATATCCCGGCACCTGTGGATAGAGTAGGAGCTAGGGGGGACAGTTTAGTTTATATCTGACCCTTCCAAAGTGGATCAAACTTTCAAATATCAATTTTCTGACCCTTCCAAAGTGGATCTAATTTTTAACTTTCTAAAATGCCTTTTTCCCTTATACAATGAATGTATACGCTGAAATAAAGTGGTATTTTTGATTTCGGCCGCTTCGGTAAGTAGATTAAAGTAAAGAAACGACGAAGAAGCCTTTAGCCTGTTTGTTGTTATTTTTCGAGTTGGACCAAAATCCGTCGTTGGAGTTTAAAGTATATCAGTCATCTAGTCATCTTGTACTCATAATAAAAGTTCTGCTTAGTTTAGAGCTAGACGAAGCTGTGTGGATAGTCAAGCATTTGAAAAAAAAAATGGGTGTTTGCAAAAGTCGCCGCACGGAGCAGAAGGCAGGTTTTAGAACTAAACCCATTTCCCGTTCCGACTTACCTGTAAGATTCACGTAGATCAATCTAGCAATATCCAATTAGGATAACTGACTGAATTGTTTAAACCGATTTATTGCTGTCTTGGTAACAAACAGGTAGAGTATAATCTCCGATTACCGAATATTGGATAAGGAAGTCCGAATTCTTGGTACTTGTTTTTGTGTACTTATGTTTGTATGATGATGTGGTTTTTCGGCACTCAACTCCAGCACTTATCTGTACCTTCCTCGAAGAATTCGGCTCAACTGAATAGTTCCTCAACTTTGTCGAACAATTGGTAAATTGGTAAACTAATTCTTGTAGAATTTTTACGACTTGCAAAATTCTTGTTAAAGTTGAGAAGGGTCTTCAACTTTTCAGCATTGTTGTGCAACTTATTGAACTTATTGAAACTATAAGCAATTATTAGTTGTTTGTAGAAGTTTTATGGTTCTAACGCATATTTAAGATTTCGAATTTAAATTTGTTTAGCATAGTTTTTAATGCACTAGATTTAAGGATGTACGCCACGGCAAATAAATGAAATTAACAAAAATAAACATAATTAGGACGATGTAAGTAATTCTCTTTCACAGATACTATAGAATGGTTCACATCTAATAACCTCTTTCTCAATGCTACAAAAACCAAATGCATAAAATTCATGTTACCAAATGTAAGAGAGCTCCCTACTAAGATAATGCTAAAGGATTGTTCACCTTGTAGACTCAACTGTTTTCCTAGGGTTACATATTGATTCCCCTCTTCAATGGAGACCGCAAATTGATGCTCTCGCTGGCAGACTTAGTTCAGCAGCGTATGCGGTTTGAACAATTAGATTATATTACCGATGAAGACACATCCCATCATATACATTACGAAAGGTAAAGAAATCATTTGTGGGCAATAGGGTATGTGCATGTGAATTCAAAATGGCTAAAAAAATATATACGTATTCTCTATTGACATAGAAACATATCTACATATTTATTTTAGCATTTTGAGATGTTTTTACTGTAGATATTTTAAATCTCAATCGCAAAATTTCAAAACGCTACGTCATTGGCTAGAGCGGATGTGACATCACTGTTCACATTTCTTCTTTTTTTATTCTGCTTGCTGCACCATGATTTGACACTAATCTGCCCCTATTGGGTATATGCATCGATTTTTTTATTACAAGCTTCCATCTGAAGCAACTGCTCCCTATTCGTAAATTTAAACTGTACATAAAACGAAATCTTATCAAGGAAGCCTATTAGTCCATAAATGATAACATTAATGATTTTTATGCTTGGCCGGATGTCGCACAGTACCGCACCGACAATAATATGTAAGAACATAAATTAGTTGTGTTAGAACTATCTACTCTAAGTCGCATTATATTTAGACTTAGATATGCAAAGATTGTATTAGTTGATAAGTGATAAACTTGGTAGTGGTTTCTTTTTCACTTCCTCTACAAAAAATTAAAGTGAATTAGAGTCAATTGCACCTTTCTTCTTATTTGATAGTAATTACTATTTATCAAGTTGTTTATATAGTAAAAAAATTGACTTGTCTATGTGATTATTTTGTAAGTCTAAAGAAATAAAAGATTTGACTCTGACTCAGACTCTGCAGCAAGAACTCCCTTTACTAGTTTTCTAGATGACAAAAACTATAGATAATAGTTCAGTCAGCTCAGTTCAGCTCAGTCCCTCAGCGATACTCGCGCCATGATTGCTTATGCCGCATGGCTGAGCTCGCTTAAGCCAAGCGACAAAACTATCGAAACTACATACTCTCTTCCTACTAATCGCAAACTCGTATCTAGTTCCTCGCTTTACTCGCTTCTCGTTCATCGTCGGCAGTAAGACAACTGCCTAAAGTAGGTAAAGCCTTGGAAGAATAAAGGTAACAGCTTTCTTTTTTTGCATCTACTCTCCAGATGCAAAAAAATAAGGTTATTACTGGGATGCTCTGGCTATACTTAGATTGTGCCAGCAATGTAGGTAGTTATTGTCAAAATATACCTCAACCTCAACCTCAACAGCCTGTATTGGTCCACTGTTAAGCGCCTTGTTGGCGTTTATCTAATGCCCATAATTCTCACGCGCTGGGCATGCCGGTTGGGGATTGCAGTTCGATGATAGAATTTTTCTGCAGGGGCGCTGCTGCCCGTATGATCCCTTAGTCGCCTCTCATTACAGCCACGGGATGTACCCACGGGGTGCAAATTCTAAGCCTAATCTCAAAGCACACAGCTATAAAAAGTATACGCTGCAACAAAAAAACCTCTCATAAAAAGCGGCTCAAACAACAAAATCGTAGGTATTTGTTTTATTCCAATCGCTAATAAAAACGAATCGGCTCACCTTGAAATGTTGAAAACGTTCACGAAGCCAATATCTATAAAGTTTAAAATAGGGGTCAGATGTGACATTTTACGACGCGGGCAGGTGATGTCGGGGCATAAAGTAAATCTAAATCTAGGTATTACAGTCCTAAAATATTTGCTGGCGTAGGTATAAGTCTCTTTCAGCACCATTGGGATCTTTCAACTATAAATTCACCGGTGGGTCTAGAAGACACTTATGCTTAACCCACTATTTGTAGAGACAATAGTGGTTCAAGCATAAAAAATGCGATAAATAGTTACGCATTGCGTATTATTGAACATGAATATTTTGCATTCATCATCAACCTATTATAATAGTCCACAGCTATATAGGCCTAGCACGGGGATTGTAGTCAAGGGTAGAATAGTAAAAAATTACGTCACATTGTCATCGAATGCGTAAAATGTTTTGAAGTTAATTCCTTCAACGTCAATATAATTAACGCAATGTATGACAATGCGTTGGATTTTTTCTCTATTCTACCGAGACAACAATCCCCAAGCTGGGCATAGGCATCCCCTATGAGCGCCTGACGCCTGTCTTCAGCTGGACGCAAACAACATCTGCCTGCATTATTTCGCAGATCGTCATCCCACCTGGCCGGTGGGCGTCCGTACACTACGTTTGCCGAGTCGCAGTCTCTACTTAAGAACATGATTACCCCAGCGGTTGTCGGTTTTTCGCGAGATATTATTTTATTATCGCGAGCCTTTGCATGATTGAAGTATAATATATTTCCGACTAGTACTTTCACTTGGTACTCTATTCTCTTACTGCAATAATAATGGTGTATGTATTGTATAATGCCTGGTGGGCAGGTAAAATTAACCGTTAACCAAATAATTAAATTTGCCTACGGCACTTGATTCCTAAAATTTCTCATTTGTTTCATCAAATTCAAACTTCAGAGTTCGAACATTCATCAAAACACATAATGGAACGAAAATTACTTTGGGAATAAATTGAAGAACATAAAAACAAATGAATGTCACCCATGAATATCTACATTGGTGTCTTTTCAGATGTTGCTAAAACAAGACCAAACTAATTTTACAGTACTAAAAATGATGCCATCCTTATTATTTTAATCGTTATGACAGGGACAGCATAATTTTTAGTACTGTAAAAATTAGTTTGGTTTCGTTTTGGCGACATCTGAAAAGACACCATTATTTAGCAATTAAACTAGTTCTACGAGTATTTGACGTAAGCAACGAGATGTGCAGAGCGTGACATTTCAGGAAATAGGAGTTTTTCCATACAATTTGGAACAGCTCGCTTCTATCGTGCGGATAGGGAACTATGCAAATCCTATACTACGAGTAAAAGGAGACGTCACGAACACGTCTCGTTACTAACATCAAATAGACTCAGCTCTCAGGTTTTAAACCGAAATAACAGATAAAAAAAAACATGTTAGTTAATGCAAATAACTGGATTGCTCAGACTATTTGTATTAGTCTAGTGGGAAGAAGTAAATTCTCAAATACGTATGTGTTTTTGTTTGGGCTCACTGCCAACACTAAATCCTAGTTACAAATTACGACTTAATAGGGTAAGATTTACTTAAACAGAACTTTCAAGAACCGACTAATCTAACACTTTATTTTACAGGTCAATTACTGATATCTTAACCAATAACGAATATGCCAAGTCTTTTAATAAAGAAAATTACAATAAGCTATTTACGATATAAGTAACTTTTGCCAAAAAGTAAGTCTCGTTATCTTTGTTGTAAAGAAAATCCGCCCGAATAGCAGCTCTAGCAGCATACCAAGGGCCTGTGCCACCGATCCTGAGCTATGGTTTGTTGCTCTGGGGAAACTCTGTCGATACTAAAAGAGTCCTCAGCGTACAGAAGAGCGTCAGAGCTATTAATAAGGCTTGGTTTCGTGACTCTTGCAAACCTCTATTTAAGATTTGCAATATTGACAAAAAAAAGCAATTTTTTTTAATTTGCTGTATAATCCACAATACCACAAGCCGATCTATAAGAACAATGTTTTTAATATGTGCATCGTCAGCTAGAATAATTTACCAAAACCCATTTAAGACCTTATTCGTAAATTATTTAAGCAAAAATAAAATCAGTGGCTGCTTGACAAATGTTTTTATAGTGTCAATGAATATTTTAATTTTAAGTAGAATAATTTATTATAGTTTGACTATAATTGTAAATTTTAATTATCTGATTGCTAACTATTTATTTTTTTCTAGATTGTATTACCCTTGATTATTATTAATTAATATTTGTACAGCTCCTTGTTGGTTGAATACGTTTGATGAATACGTTTGTATTCAGCAAATAAATGATTTACTTGATTGTTACCTACTATTAAAATATTTGGGATGTTAGCTAACTATTTTTAATAAACTGTTGCAAACAGCATGGAAGTAGACAAATTAATCCTTATCAAACAATAGGTACCTAATAAGTATCTTTGATTATGGGCGGGTAATAGGAATATACTTTCTTAATTATATAAAAAAATCTATGTGCAAAAATATTTCTTCTTCAAAGATAAAAGTTTAACGCGTCAACAACTCTAATTATCAGCCTCCAGGGGAACTTTTGATATATTACCGATATCGTACAAGCGAGCATACAAGTTTAGCAACATTTTCATATATTCACTATGAAACTTTTCCCCCACGAGGCTTAAAAAACATCAGCTGAAATTCTACCTCCAGGGTATTCGGGTAACATCAATCTCATGCTCTATTTGACAGATTACTTGTATCATTTTTCTTCACGCTTTCGGGGCTCGCTTTTTTTTGTATTTATACATCAAGTTCAATCATCCGTAAATACCTTTTCGTAAAATAAGGTTGCTGATTGTTTCATCATCATCATCAGCCTATATTAGTCCACTGCTGGACATAGGCCTCCCCTAATGAGCGCCATAGCGCCCTGTCTTCAGCTTGACGCATCCAGCATCTGCCTGCAGTCTTTCGCAGATCTTCATCCCACCTGGCCGGAGGGCGTCCTACACTACGTTTGCCGAGTCGCGGTCAAGAACTCGTTTACCCTAGCGGTTATCGGTTCTTCGCGAAATATGGCCGGCCCACTGCCACTTCAGCTTGCTAATTCTTTGAGCTATATCGCTAACTTTGGTTCTCTGTCGGATGTATTCGTTACGAATTCTATCCTTCAGAGAGACACCGAGCATAGCTCTTTCCATAGCTCGCTGAGCGAATTTAAACTGGTGGACCAGCCCTATGGTGAGTGTCCACGTCTCAGCTCCGTAAGTCATGACGGGTAGGACGCACTGATTGAAAACTTTCGTTTTCAAGCATTGCGGTATGGATTGCTGCTCGCGTTGTGCTGATGCTGATTGTTTATGTTTGTAAATTAAAAACCGTCAGTAGAAGGTTAAATTAAAGCGCATACCCGAGCCAATCTGACAGCAATTCCTTTTTTATCATATTTTTACGTTTATCATAGGAATTTTTAAAAATCCTACGTTCAGTTTGTGGTATCTATTATAAGCTATTTTTTAATACCTCTTTTATAATTTTATCTCATATAGTTTAGGAGGAGATGCAAAATAAGAGTTTGGTGGCCAAAAAGCGCAACTTCGTATCTCTTCCTAAGCTTTACAAAATGAAACTATTACAGAGGCATTAATAAATAGCTTATAATAGATACCACAAACTGAACGTAGGATTTTTAAAAATTCCTGCGATCAACGTAATAATAAGATATAATAGTTGGGGGCGCCACTTTCGCTGGTGTAAGGGCCTTAAATGAAATCCTTAGCCGAGGTAAGGCCAAATCGTAAACATGCTACATGCGTAGAGGTGCTACAATACTGCTACACACGTAGAGGTGCTACAATACTGCTACACGCGTAGAGGTGCTATAATACTGCTACACGCGTAGAGGTGCTACAATACTGCTACATGCGTAGAGGTGCTACAATACTGCAACAGCACGCGTAGAGGTGCTACAACACTGCTACACACGTAGAGGTGCTACGAGACTACTACATTCGTAGAGGTGCTACAATACTGCTACACGCGTAGCCGTGCTACAATATTGCTACATGCGTAGAGGTGCTACAATACTGCTACATGCGTAGATGTGCCACAAGATTTGTAAAGGACTGCACCCCGCGGTTTCGCACGCGTTGTTCCTATGAAATTGCTTAAAGGTTATTTCGGGCAGCAGCGCCCCCTACAGAAAAAATCTACCACCGAACAGCGATTACCAACCCACATGATTATGAGCATTAAATAAAAAATAAAATAAAATAGCCTTTATATTCTCACACACTAGATTTACATAGGTACTTATTCTAAGTTTTATTTTGCAAAAACTAACTTAATATTTACAACTACTCTAATAAGTTAAGTAGATACCTATTCATTATTTATTTTTTCAAGTGAGGACCGCTTTGTCTTCGGTAAAGGCCTCCTCCAACTCTTTTCATCTTACTCGGTCTCTAGCTAGATAGTAGAGTAGCTACTCTACTCCATGTTTTCCCTGCAACTCTCACGACGTCATATCGCTTTGCAGGTCTTCCTCTTCCTCTTTTTCTGTGTATTGGGTACCAATTCATTATTATTTTGGACCATCTCTCGTTTTGCAGCCTTTGGAGTTGCCCTGCCCATTTCCATTTAAGAGATAGGACCTTTTGAACAGCATCTTTTGCTTTTGTTTTGCTCCTTATTTCAGAATTATTTATTTAATGTTTAAGTTTAAGGCCTAGAAGACTTCTTTCTAACCCTCGTTGGCATATCTTTAACTTATTGAGGTTCTGAGCAGTAAGGGACCAAGTCTGACACCCGTAAGTGAGACAGGGGAGTTGGCAGATTATGGGCATTACCCCCCATAAAATAAAAGCCAACAAGGCGTTTATCAGGAGGAGGCCTGCGGACCAGCAGTGGGCCTGCGGACCAATACAGGCTGTTGAGGTTGAGGAACTTCACATTTTCAATGGCAGTCGGTTATCGGGGATAAAAACGGTTACACATTTTCCTATTTCATAATTTGAAGCAACTTCATTAATTTACACCTTTTGATCTTAAACTAAGGGAACCGATAATACTTTTCTCAACCTCAACCTCAACAGCCTGTAGCGGTCCACTGCTGGACCTCACCCTGATAAACGCCTTATTTGCGTTTGACTCATGGGGGGCAATGCCCATAATCCCCACGCTGGGCATGTGGGTTGAGAATGCAGTTTGGTGGAAGATTTGTTCTGCAGGAGGCGCTGCTGCCCGCATCCCGATAGATATCCCTTAGTCGCCTCTTACGACCCCCACGGGAAGGATTGGGGTGGTGCAAATTCTAAGCCAAGACCACATAGCTACGTTAGTGAAAGTGGCACCAGTAGCGGGGCCTCAGTAACACCATCATCATCATTATCATCAGCCTTGTATAGTAAAATGTAAATCCAGTAAAACCTTTCATATCTGTGATAGCTGCCTAATGCTCACGCACCAACCGCGTACTCCACTGCTGGTTCAAAATTTAATAAATGTTTGAATGGTTGGTCCATTTGCCACATGTCGTCTCGCTTCGCCAAAAAATAAACAAACCTTTGTCTCGCCCATACATCGGAATAACTGAATTTGATCTGTGTTTCATGGGTCATTGGTTTGTTTTAGGGACAATTTCGTATTTCTTTTGTAACCGCTGACGCTCAAAGCTTGGTTTATCGTGTCGAAAAAATATTCATAAAAACACTTTTCCACGTACCGATTTCGACCACTATTGCCACATAAAAGGCTATGTGCTTTATTGGTGAAATAATTTTTTACTGTTGTTTCCTATTTTTATCGCTTAAACGTTATTTTTATCCCATGGGAAATCAGTTTTAAGGAATAAAACTTAGCCTATGTTTTGCTAAATTACTAAATTATATACTTCGTCACGTCGAAACTACTAAACGGAAGGGCTAATTCCGTTTAGTAGTTTTGGCGTGACGAAGTATCAAACCTCCATTTATCCATCTTAACATTCAAACTATCGCATTTAAAATATTAGTGGGATAATGTGATGAATTCAGCTAGCTATAATTTAAGGTCACTGGGGCTGTATTAAAAACTGTGTAGCGAATATTTCGATGACTACGTATATACCTACATTGATTTCACACGCTGTTTCATGTTACATCTACCAGATTGATCTGTCAAATATACCAGAGGGCCTAGACAATGTAACAATCGATGTCGAAAGAGATAGTAGAAAAGTTCAACAATGTATGGGTTTGAGAAATGACTTAGATATGTCACGTGATCTATTTCGAATTTTGACTTACGAACCTTTCATTTGTTTTCGTTTTGCTTCATAGCGAATGCCGGTTGGCTACGCCTTCTGGTATTCCTCGAAAGCGCTCGTCATGTAAGCTGTTTAAATGAAAACTCGTCGCTGTAACCTGCAACATTCCCAGAAATGCTCGTTAATCTGAAATTGTTCATTTGTGCTGTATGTAAGAATGTACTAAAATACGCAGAATAGACTACAACTTGGTTGTAAACCTTAACAACCGACTCACGTAGCGCTTTCGCCCTTTCATTACTTAATTTACAAAAGTAATTGAAGTGAATTCTCTTTGAAAATAAACGGTGATTTTTATCGTGAGTTGCGGTCTTAGATTAATTCTTTTGTACGTTCTTTGTTGCGGCGTAGATTAAATAAGTTCCTTACAGGGTAGTGAAAACGATTACGTTCCTAGGCTATGGGTTTGCCGTTTTGTAAAATGACGTTGTGGTCGACGCTGTATCTCTTTTTATTGATCTACCAATGACAGATCCCTTCCTAACTTGACCATTTCCAAAGTACCACTTCCTAAATCGTCTCTACACCATAAATTACAAAAAGCAGTAACAGTAAGTCCTTGTCGCTTAGTTTTAAAGTAAATCGTTCCCTTACATGTACACTTAAGTACAATAATTAGCTGTGTGGTGCTGCCTTAGAATTTTCACCACCTTAACTCTTCCCGCGGTCGTAAGAGGCGACTAAGGGATATCCACCGGAAGGCGGTCACCAGAGCGCCCAGAAGAACAATTATACCACCAAACTGCGATCCCCAACCCGCATTCCCAGCGTGGGCATTATGGGCATTACCCTTCATAAGATAAATGCCAATAAGAGGCTTTTAAGGAGTAGGCCTGCGTGCAGCAGTGGACCTATACAGGCTGTTGAGGTGCAATAAACTTTTTTCTATGCTATTCCATAAAAGACAGGGAACACTAGTCCCTTAATTATAGGTGGCTACATAAAACAATAAAACCTTAAGACTTGGCAAAGTACTATGAAGGTAGATTGGAATCCGTGCAGCCGTTCACGCGTGATGCCGTGACCAGACCAAGGGAAAATGGTATTCATTATTAAATACACAGGTATCTTAGGTAATGATACAAAATTTCGTCAAACAAAGGCTTTTTCATTGTAATTTAACATAATAATTCAATTCAAATATAATATCAAAGTCTGCCAACTTGGATTGGCAATTGTAAATTCATCACGGATTATTATTTAGGCAACAAATCTATTAACCTAAGCCTACGGGAGGCGACGTAAATCAATTAAGAGGAACAAGGCAGGCCGTGTTGGGGCAGAGCAGCCCATTTCAGTGCGACGTGGCCCCGGGCTGAATCGTCGCTTTAATTCAAATATTACTTGTGGAATTGAAGTTGAGGTTGAGCCACGAGCTTTGATCATGCCAAGAAACTGTCATCAAAACACTTTACGCTGCATTAGGTTACAAGTATGCTGAGTGTACTACCATACTGTTTACGATAAAGTTTGCGCTACTCTTATTTCTATGGATATGTATCTATGCTGCAAGCAGGAAGTTTACATAACGTTCACATTCCATAAAAAATAGAGACACGCAAACTTTTTAGTTAAAAAGTATGCCAGTTCACGCTGAGCATACTGGACACTGATTTTAATTCGAATATTATTTGTGAAATTGAAGTGTAGGTTGTGAAAACAGCTTTGTTCATGCCATGAAACTGTCATCAAAACAATTTACGCTGCTTAGGTTACAGGTCACAATCGCGTTTTTCAGCGATGCGGAAGCGAGCTTCGTCAACTGCATATTTAAACCGTTTATTAAAGTTTGTTTGGAGGCCATAAGAATACAGCAGTTGGATACTTAAAGCACCAGACAGAAGTCGGACACAAGTAAAAAGAGGATTTTCTCAAGAAAAGATCATAGGCAAAGGTCATGATGATTTAAGATACAAAAATCACAGTATCTCGACTGTGTCGTCATCATTGCCCCAGCGTGCCAAGTTACGTTAGACATTTAAAGAATTGGAATAAAATCGCTTCAGCTTATGACATTCCAATTTCATAGCCTCCTAGTATCGCGACTCATTCTATATTTACATAAAACCAATTACAGGACGGACGGCCACCCTCCTGATACCGATTCTGTAGTTCAAAGGTACAACTCTATTTACACCCATTTTCCTTCATAAAAGTGTAGCCAAATCATCGTTTTACACCATAGGTTTCAAGATGAATATAAATCGTTTGAGATAAATATCAAGATAAAGAAGTTTTATTCATCTGTGATTAGGGTCTTTAAGTACCTACTTCAGTATCCTACTACTTCAGATTCGTTCAGTACTCTTTCACGCAAAAGCTACTGAACGGATCAGGGTGCATGCATACTGGTAGTTCTAGTCCTGGAATAATACATAGGTTACAATTTATCCCGTAAATTGTAAAACCCCGAAAACCTTGGGATAGAAATAACCTTAAAACGTTTTCATAGAAACAAAGCGTGCGAAGCCCTGGGCAGAAACTAGAATTGTTTAATTAAACACAACAAAGCGACTTCATGACGCTTTTTACATTATTCGAAAGTGAGGATGATAATAATAACATCGAGAAGCCTCATGCTCCTCGATAATAATAGTAGGTTTAACAAAATTTAAACAAAATGTCGTTTTAATAACACGAGGACTAATTAAATTTAATTCATTTATTAAATCAGATAACATAGAGATCCATACTAGATTAGAGTAGGTGTTGTGGGGATAAGCTGGCTGGGTAGCCCGCTGGTTCTTGCCTTCCTGTCGGCCTTCGAGGTTTCTTCAGAGAAAGACCGTTCCTTTTTGACTGTTTATTATTCACCAGTTAAGTTACAATCTTACAATCAATCTTGAACTACACCCTACGACTGTCTGTCTGACACTGCACACCTTATCTTTAAAACAATGCTATATATACTACTATTAACAGAGTAATATCGTCGTTTCTCACGACCTAACGGATAGCAACGCATAACGGTTTACAACTAAATATTTCGGTACAAAGGGTGGCCGCCTATTCCCGCGCGTTTATTGCCTACCCTGCATTATTTGCCAAATGCAACGTTCTTTGTTAATCTATAAACAATGCCTGTTTTCTCTTTGCTATCTTTAAACATCGTAAACAGTTAGGCAATTCTACAGTTATGGGAATATAGCAACAATATACACCAAATCATCGCGTAAACATTACCTACTTAAATCGAAGCTTACATGTTATCCCTAAATCTATCTTAATGTCTAGTACGCGTTGTCAACAGTCTCCCCCCGAGTGCCTGGTGCGCCAGGTACTCCATTATTTGAAGACAACGCTATCGGGATCAATCTTGACACAGGGCGCCGGACGACGCCGCCTCTCGTTCTGACATCGACGATCCTCAGCCTTCCGTCCCGTCCTGGGTAGGTTGTCTCGACGACCCCGCGTGGCCAGGTGTTTCGTGGAAAGGTAGAGTCGGCGATGATGACGACGTCGCCTTGCTTCAGTTCTAGCGCTGTTTGTCTCGATCTCATGGCTCGCGGCATAAGGGTGGGTAGGTACTCCTTTAGCCAACGAGCCCAGAAGTGGTCCGCCAGGTGTTGCGCTGTCCTCCAGCTTGGCGTGCCCACAAGCGTTCGCCCGTCGAACGCTCCCAGAATGGCGGCCCCACAAGATCTGCCAATTAAAAAATGATTAGGCGTGAGGCTCTCTTCATCTCCCGGGTCGGCGCTAAGATGGGTTAGCGGTCGGGAGTTCACGGTGTGTTCTATCTCCGCCAGATATGTGTGTAGAACCTCTTCTGACAGGCTTCTCTCTCCTAGGACGGCGATGAGCGCGGTTTTCACGGACCTCACCAAGCGCTCCCATGCTCCTCCCATGTGTGGTGCCCCTGGAGGAATGAACTTCCATGTGATTCCCTCCTTTTCTGCCGCATCCATGTACTCGTTTGGACTGATTCTCTTTAACTCGTCTCTCAGCTCTCGGTTGGCTCCGACGAAGTTGGTTCCGTTATCGCTAAAGATAACCTTTGGGCTGCCACGACGCGCAGCCATTCTTCTCAGTGCCATGATCATGGAGCTGGTGCTCAACGAGTTTGCCAGCTCCAAATGAACCGCCCTCGTCGTTAAGCAGGTGAAGAGCGCTCCCCAGCGCTTTTCTCGGCGGCGCCCTATAGTTACCTGCATGGGACCAAAGTAGTCGACCCCGGTACAGGTAAACGGTGGTTGATGATGTGCCAACCGTTCTGCAGGCAGGTCTCCTTGTGGTGGTACCTCTGGCTTCGCCCGCTTCACGATGCACCACTGGCATTGGCGGACAACTTTCCTTACCACGTCTCTGAGGGACACGACCCAGAATTTCTGCCGCATCTCGTTGACTACCGTCGCGCTGCTCCCGTGATGAAGCTGCCGATGGTAGTGGTCTATTAAGAGTGAAGCTAATCTACCTTTACCATCGAGGACCGGCGGTTTCCGATCTTCTCCGGTTAGCTTCGACGTTCTTACACTTAATCGCAGAATATCGTTTTCGTCGAGCTCCACTTCTATTTTATTCAGGCGGCTCGACTTTTGTATTGGCTCTTTCTTTTTCAGGTTGTTGATCTCGCTTGCGAAGGCCTCTTGCTGACTCTGTTGAACCAGGGCGCGCTGGGCTCTCTGGAGGTGGTCTTCGTTGATGGGCAGCAGAGATGGTTTGTTATCTTTCGTGCCGACTTCCCTCGAGATTTTGCGGCGGCATAAATCATCACTTTTCCACAGGAGTCCAGTTTCAAAACGTCCGTCTGGTAGTCGCTTCGTTGTCTTCTCCAACACTTCCAGGGCTCTACCATCAGCGTCGTTGCTCGGTCGTCGAGGCTGGATACCGATCGCCTCGAGGTCAAAGTGCCGCTTCATCATCTCTTCCATATTCTCTTCTTCGGCGAGCCGGCAATGGTAAAGGAAGTTTACCTTCTCAGCTGCCCGTGAGGCTCGACCGTGGAGCACCCACCCTAGGCTAGTAAGAGAAGCGACAGGTTCATTGGGCTTACCCTTCAACACCTTTCTTGAGACGATCAGGTCCCAGTTGTCTTGACCGATGAGTAGAGCCGGGCGTTCGCTGCTGTAGAGCAGCTCCTCCTTAATTTCCCTCAGGTGACTGTAGCTCTGGAGGGTGTCTTCATCAATGTGCTGCGGTGACAGCCTCATATCTTCCACCGTACGTGCGCCGCGCAGAGTGTGTCTATCTCGTCGGTGAGCTCCCTTCAGTAGTAGGTCCATTCTCTGTGAATCGCAGTTGACCTTACCTCCTACCGTCTGCAGAACTAGCTTTTCTTTCTCACCTGTAGCTGCAATTTTCTCAGCAATTCTGGCTTCCAGGAGAGTCACCGTTGACCCTTCGTCTAGTAGGGCGATGACCCTGATCGATCCTTGCGGTCCATATAAATCGACCGGTAGCATCTTCAAGTAGGCTCTCGCTCCCACGGTGGCTGCGTAGACGTTGGTCACAAAATCTTTCCTCTCTGTGGGCTCTGTTTTATCTGCGGCCTCTTCCTTTTTCTGCTGCTGTGGCGCGACTGGCCTCTCGTTGTGTAAAAGAAGATGGTGTGGCCGCTTGCACTTGACGCACGGACGTGTTCTGCAGCTAAAGCCACTGTGCTTACCTCTCAGACATTTGAAGCACAACTTCCTATCTCTTGCTATCTCCCAGCGCGCGTCGACCGTCGCTTTCTTAAAACTTGCGCAGTCCTTGATGTAGTGCGTTCCCTCACACATGCGACAGCTTGGCACGGTGGTAGCGTTGGCAGCTTGCTCATCTTCCTCTTGGCTTGCGCTGACGGTCTGCCTGCCCTTCCTCTGAAGCTTCTCAGGCAGCGCTGCAGATCCGCAGATGTCAGCCTCTCTGTTTAGAAACCTCTCCAGCTTCTCCAGAATCGGTTCTTCTTCGGTGGCAGCAGTGCTGTAATCATACCACCTATATCGCATAAGAGAGGAAAATTTATCTATAACAGTCTTACCCACTTCCGGAGAGTGCAGTAGAAACGGTTTCTTAAGCGCCTTTATCGTAGCTACTGCATTGCTCAGCCTGCTGGCGAATATGATCATGTCTCTCGGATTGTCGCCAGGCTTCGGGAGCGCCTTCAGTTTCTGCAGTTCCATGTCCACGATGTCATCTGGGCGGCCAAACCTTCTTTCGAGCGTCTTCATGATGATAGCAGGATCGTCCGATGCGAAGAGAAGGCTCCGAATCGCCTCCTTGGCGGTTCCTTTCAGCGCCTTCCTCAGGCGCGCCGTGTTCTGATTATCGGTGTGGGCCGCGGCACTCTCCTCGTAAGTCTTTACAAAGGGTAGCCACTCCTCCGCAGTGCCGTCAAAATCTGGAAGAGGCCAAAAGTTACGCGAAGACTCACTTTTACGTAGCGTGATGGCGTCGGCTAGCTCCCTAATAAGATTCAGGGAACTCTCTTCCTTCTTCTCGAATCGGAGCGGCTGCGGTAGGTATCCCTCGGGTTGTGATGGTTGCTGGACCTCCTCCTCGACAGTTGGGCGTGGGGTTTCTATCTTGGTCGTCTCTTCTACCCAGCGCTGAACCTCAATAGAATTATCAATTTCCTTTGAGGCCGCCTCAGAGGCGCACTCCAAGGCAAGCTCGTACTCCGACTGCGCCAGTGCAGTCGCGAGTTGAGCTTCTTCAAGCTTCCTTCTCTGCAACTCGATAAGCGCCATCCTCTCTGTCCTCCTTGACTGTGTCCTCGCAACAAAGGAGCGCGGTGCGTCAAGCGTCGCGGACGCAGCCGTCGTCGCGGTCATGGTGCGCGCAGAGGGTGCGCGAGCATTCGCGGTGGCGGCGGCGGGCTGGGCGGAGTACTCAGTCGGTGCGCTCGGTGAACTCGGTGTCGTGGCAGCAGGTGCGCGAGTCGTCTGGCCCAGAAGTAAGCCGGGCGCAGAGTTCGCGGGTGCCGCGGGGGGTACGGGGCGCATCGTACTCGTAGTGGACGTCATCGATGTTACAGCGGCCGCTGCGGTTACAGCAGCGGTGGTGGCTCTAGTTCTTCCTAGCGCGGCTGCGCTCAACACGGCGACGGGTGCGGTGCAAGTCGTCTGTCCCAGAGATATGCCGGGCGCAGAGTTCGCATCCGCTAACAAGGCGCGAGTCGTCTGGCCCAGAGGTATGCCGGGCGCAGAGTTCGCGGAGGCCGTGGGTGGTGCGGGCGTTGTCTCAAAGTCTGTAACTGTGCTGGTACCTGGAATTCCAGTCTCCTCCGAGTCCTCCTCCTCCCTTTCGGGACGGGAGCGTAGCGACCTTGACCTGAGGTTTGGCATCTTCTTATCCGTGCTCGATGGACCAAATTGTTGTGGGGATAAGCTGGCTGGGTAGCCCGCTGGTTCTTGCCTTCCTGTCGGCCTTCGAGGTTTCTTCAGAGAAAGACCGTTCCTTTTTGACTGTTTATTATTCACCAGTTAAGTTACAATCTTACAATCAATCTTGAACTACACCCTACGACTGTCTGTCTGACACTGCACACCTTATCTTTAAAACAATGCTATATATACTACTATTAACAGAGTAATATCGTCGTTTCTCACGACCTAACGGATAGCAACGCATAACGGTTTACAACTAAATATTTCGGTACAAAGGGTGGCCGCCTATTCCCGCGCGTTTATTGCCTACCCTGCATTATTTGCCAAATGCAACGTTCTTTGTTAATCTATAAACAATGCCTGTTTTCTCTTTGCTATCTTTAAACATCGTAAACAGTTAGGCAATTCTACAGTTATGGGAATATAGCAACAATATACACCAAATCATCGCGTAAACATTACCTACTTAAATCGAAGCTTACATGTTATCCCTAAATCTATCTTAATGTCTAGTACGCGTTGTCAACAGTAGGTATGTAGTAAATATCACACAGATTCAAGTATGGTAAAAAATAAGGTACAGTCATAACAAATTTTTTTAATTAATATCACAGAAATCGTAATAATATTACAATTTCTGTAATTAATATAATAAATTTGTTTGGCACAGGGGGTTGATCTGGCTTGACATCCAGTATCTTTGCAGTTTACTGCAATGTCTATCAGCCAGAACCCGTATCAGACTGTTGGTGCTGCCCAGAATTCTGCGTTTGCAGATGTTATTTTATTGCGAATCACAGCGTCAAAGTCCCTTAAATGTGCGTCAGCGAAAATACCAGACGCACTACAGTATCTGGGCAGCCCCACCATTACTCTTAACACGAGTAGATTGTACACCGAGTTGAGAAAGTGGCCAGTTCTTATCGAGTTTGCCATTTGAAGCACGAGGCGCAGCCGAAGACCTTAAAACACACGAGGTAGGAATTTCTCCCGAGTGATACATAGTACCTTCAGCCCCACCATTGCTCTAAGCAAATTATTATATAGGACACGCAGAGCAATGATGAACGCCTTAGCTTAAGTAACCACACAGGCCGCTGGTATAAAAAGATTAGCAGTAGGATTTAAATAATAATAATTCTGCTAATCAATCGCTTTACATAAGAATGCTATTATCACAGAATCGTTTATTGATTAAAGATATCTAGCGTGATAGTGCGTGTGGTGCTATAAGTGCACAGAGAGGTTGATAGGATAGTTTCAATGTAGAGTGGAGTAGCTATAGTAGGGCCAAGTTGTGGAGTGCACCAGGGCTCTGAGGGCGTAGCCAACTGGCATTCGCTATGAAGCGAATCGAAAATAATTGAAATATTCGTAGGGGAACCATAACGTGACATATATAAAACGCATACATATGTCAAACCCATACATTTTTGGACTTTTCTACTATCGCTTTCGACATCGATTGTTACATTGTCAAGGCCCTCAGATCACACAGGGCCCTCTAACTTAAGCTTTGAAAAGAGAAGAGCAGTCAGCTCAAGCTAGAAAACCTACCAAACCTCGGTCCTGCTCCCAATACTTTTTTTATCATATTTATTGATACTCAGATTGAATATTGTCATGTGCGTCGTTGTATATTTATTCCTATTTTAAAGGAGGAGAATGTTCGATGTTCAATTCGACTGTATTTCTCTAATGTGATTTTTGAGTAGGTGATCCGATTTTATGATTCTTTTTTTATTTGAAAGCTGGTGCTTCCCGTGTGGTGCTATTTGGTCCAGTTCTGACAATGGCATACATAAGAAAACCATGTCGGTTTATAGTTTTTATAACAAACTCAATTATTTTTTTATTCCACTCATATCTTTTATTGGCGGATGAGTAATTCTGAGACGATTTCATCGTTATGCTGTCGTTATGTGTAAAGTGGAATTAGTGTCCTAAAAATAACGAAAAAACAATGTGAATTAAGGTTAGCACCGTACAAACAGAGTAGGTACTCATCAAACGATTCTGTGATAAAAATCCTTGTTTAAAAGCAAATAAAGCTACCTTCTGGATTTAATCCGGTTCAACTAATGAAGGCTTGATTTTTCCTTCAAACCTTTTGCGGATAACCAGAGCCCCTTTGATGGCAAAAAAGATTAACGTCAGATAGGAAACTGGGACAGCACTTAGTCAATTTGTGTGGTGTACTAGGGAATATTTCATGAATGAAGAATCCCATTTAATTATACCTGATTCAAGAGGTTTTGTTTGTATTTAGCCACGTCAAAGCATATTTTACTGCACTTAGATACCTATTTATTTCATGCGCAGGAATATTTTGAATTTTCTATGAAAACATAAATCAACGTAACTAGTTCATTCGAGCTAAACCTACCTATAAAAACGTAAATCCGTGTTGTCGTAAAATTAAATTCAAATACGAAAAAAATGTGTTGGCGACTACGGCACAAAAAAAATACCAACATTATCGAAGGGTCCTGGAATTTCAGTCTGTCATGTCCAAAAATATGTTCATTTCCATTATTATCTGAATAACAGTCAAAGAATTCCACGTTTTTTATGAAATAAATTAAGAGTTTGATTAGGGTAAACAAAAATCACGCCACGGTGGTGGAGTAGAAATTTAAGGAAAATACAAAAATAAACGAAGTTTACGATTTAGCGCCTCTCCCGCGCCACTAGGTGTCGATCAAGCGAGACTTATCGTCATAGCTAGCTACTGAAAACATTGCCAAAGAAGAACTACGAACAGAACTACATAACTAACAATTAATTTATTTGAATAGTAGGCACTATAGCCGGATGTCTTTATAAATCAGATGTTTCTGTTATTCTACAACTAAAACTCTTCATACAATCTTATGTGGTAACAAACATTTGCACAAACTTTCACATTTATAATTATTATGAAGATTATTTAATAGTTTTCGGGAGGTATCTATGATGTTGGCTTGGTTAGACCGTAAGTAAATAATACCCATATAAGAATGAAAAATATTTAGTAACAATTCCGCGAAAAAACCTTCTGCGATAAAATCTAACAAATTATACATTTATACAAAATGAAAGGACATTTATCAAAGCAAGTCGTCAACTAGTTTCGTCTCTCCACGAGACATCATCAGGACACCACACCACTCGATCTTGACACTGAGAGCGCCAAACAACAACGGCACAGTCCCACCAGAGATGTTGCCACTTCGAGCTCCGCGTGCCAAGTGAGGCATCGCTCGCAAAACCGCCCCTTATATACAGTCATAGTGACGCATCACGCCCATTACCTGCGTCCGTGACATCACCGCTCGCGCCATTTCTAGAAAAAATCCGTAATAATGGCGATCGAGGCAAACCTCTACTTAGTTCATTCAACAATGTATTATTACTGTATTTTGTAATTTCTAAATTTTCTAAGACCGACAACCTAAATCCCTTATCACAAGTATGTAAAATTGAAAATGAGTGATTATCATTTAATGAATGACCCGATTCTAATAAATGTTTTGCAGCATTTGACTTTTCTGGATGATTGTTTCTATAAGCAGCTAAATGTTCTTTATACCTAACCTGAAAACTACGACCCGTTTGACCTACATAAACCCCATTACATTCATCACAAATTAACTTATAAACACCAGATTTCTTATTGTTATCCAATCTATCTTTTCCGTTACAAATCTGTTTTAATAAATTGTTTGTTTTGAACGCTACATGTACTTTATTTTTGGACAAAGCCCTTGAAACTCCCTCACTTAATGGACCTAAGTAAGTTAAACTTCCTACATATTTATTTACACTATCTGGGGCAACAGGGTACAATAAAGAACGGACAATGTTACGTTGTTTACTCCTAATTAGACCATCAACTATATTCCTACTATATCCGTTTCTTTCTGCCATATGGTAAATAATAGATATCTCTTTATTAAAGTTCTCCCGTGATAGGGGTACTGACATCAATCTGTGAACAAAACTACGATAAGCTGCTAACTTATGTTGTAATGGATGACAAGAAGAATTCGGTATTATAATGTCTGTATAAGTCGGTTTTCTGTAAATTTGGAAATCGTGCCTATTGTTTAACCTAGTTAAAGTCAAATCTAAAAAGTTCAGCGAGCCATTGGTTTCCAACTCGAGTTTGAATTTAATTTTAGGATGAATTGTATTAAGTTTGTTAACAAATAGTTCTATTTGACGTAAACTTCCGGTCCAGCATATGATAATGTCATCAACATAACGATAATAATATAAGATTTTTGACTCCCCTATAATGTGTTTAATCTCAAAGCTATCCATGAAAATATCTGCTGTAAGTGGACTCAGTGGTGAGCCCATAGCTAACCCCTCCTTTTGTTTGTAACATTGATTGCCAAATTGAAAGTAATTTTGCTGCATACAAGCCCTAGTGAAAGATATTAACTCCTCCTTTTCTACCGGAATTACTCGTTGTCGTTCAAGATGTCCTTCCAATATTTTCAAACTCTCCTCATATGGTACGTTTGTAAATAAACTTTCTACATCCAGCGACAATAATTTCGCATTATGGGGCAAGTTGATATCTTTAACTTTATTAATTAAATCCATACTATTCTTTAAACTATATTTGGGATTGAAACCAGATCTAGATTTCAATTCATAATTCAAATATGTTGACAAACCATATGCTGGTGCACCTATGTAAGAAACAACGGGTCGAATCGGAATATTAGACTTATGTATTTTAGGTAAACCATATAACAAAGGTTTTCTAGGATTCATGGGAACTAAATATTTAAGAGAGTTAGGAGAAATAAAGTTTGAGTTTTTTGTCATATCTTTTAACTCCTGTGTGAAAACTTTAGTCGGATCGGAACTCAGTAATTCAAAATCATTGCCCTGTATGACCTCATTAACCTTCTGCACATAACTACCCCTTTCTAAGATAACCACAGTATTACCCTTATCTGCCTTTGTAATAATCAAATTATTTTGATCTATTTTATTTCTTAACGATTTGAAAGCATTTAAATCCCTTGGAAAAATGGGGCCTAAAGTTGGACTACTAATTGGCCTTTTAATCAATGAGGCTACTTCATGTTTGACCCCTTTATCCGCTCTCCTCCTAACTATTGCCATTTCAGAATCTACAGCCAATATCTCTAAAGTTTTCCTATTCAAAACTGGTTGTAAATTATATTTAAGACCTTTTTCTAATAATGATACTTCTGGATTTGTAAACTGAACACTACTATGATTTTCTAGACGTTGATAGAAGGTATGAGGACATGGGGGATGTAAGTTATTGCTATTCCTCCTTTGTTGATCCACTCTCTGTTTATCCCTTACTAACCGATCTAATTTTCTTGACTGAACCAAGTATTTATTATGAGCTAACTCTGCAGCGTACTCCCTGGCTTTATTATCTAATAAATCAAATTCGATGTTGTGCAATAAATAAGCTAACTCCATGTGTAAAACCCTCAAGTGAGTTTTAAAGTTATCTCTAATAGTGAACCAATGTTTAATTTCCGTTCTTTTTTAAAGCCCTACTCAAAGCTAAATCAGCTGCCCTACTATTTGAGTGACTTCTAATATTAATATAAGATGGAATAACCCCCAAATGTTTACATTGTTGATTGAACCATACGTTTTGAGCTGCAATACGATGTGACTTAGTGAGTTTGATGTACAATTTTGCCTGTTCAGCTGTACCTGCTGATCTAAGACAAATAATAGATTCGCTGGATGTAGAAAGTTTATTTACAAACGTACCATATGAGGAGAGTTTGAGAATATTGGAAGGACATCTTGAACGACAACGAGTAATTCCGGTAGAAAAGGAGGAGTTAATATCTTCCACTAGGGCTTGTATGCAGCAAAATTACTTTCAATTTGGCAATCAATGTTACAAACAAAAGGAGGGGTTAGCTATGGGCTCACCACTTAGTCCACTTATAGCAGATATTTTCATGGAAAGCTTTGAGATTAAACACATTATAGGGGAGTCAAAAATCTTATATTATTATCGTTATGTTGATGACATTATCATATGCTGGACCGGAAGTTTACGTCAAATAGAACTATTTGTTAACAAACTTAATACAATTCATCCTAAAATTAAATTCAAACTCGAGTTGGAAACCAATGGCTCGCTGAACTTTTTAGATTTGACTTTAACTAGGTTAAACAATAGGCACGATTTCCAAATTTACAGAAAACCGACTTATACAGACATTATAATACCGAATTCTTCTTGTCATCCATTACAACATAAGTTAGCAGCTTATCGTAGTTTTGTCCACAGATTGATGTCAGTACCCCTATCACGGGTGAACTTTAATAAAGAGATATCTATTATTTACCATATGGCAGAAAGAAACGGATATAGTAGGAATATAGTTGATGGTCTAATTAGGAGTAAACAACGTAACATTGTCCGTTCTTTATTGTACCCTGTTGCCCCAGATAGGATAAATAAATATGTAGGAAGTTTAACTTACTTAGGTCCATTAAGTGAGGGAGTTTCAAGGGCTTTGTCCAAAAATAAAGTACATGTAGCGTTCAAAACAAACAATTTATTAAAACAGATTTGTAACGGAAAAGATAGATTGGATAACAATAAGAAATCTGGTGTTTATAAGTTAGTTTGTGATGAATGTAATGGGGTTTATGTAGGTCAAACGGGTCGTAGTTTTCAGGTTAGGTATAAAGAACATTTAGCTGCTTATAGAAACAATCATCCAGAAAAGTCAAATGCTGCAAAACATTTATTAGAATCGGGTCATTCATTAAATGATAATCACTCATTTTCAATTTTACATACTTGTGATAAGGGATTTAGGTTGTCGGTCTTAGAAAATTTAGAAATTACAAAATACAGTAATAATACATTGTTGAATGAACTAAGTACAGGTTTGCCTCGATCGCCATTATTACGGATTTTTTCTAGAAATGGCGCGAGCGGTGATGTCACGGACGCAGGTAATGGGCGTGATGCGTCACTATGACTGTATATAAGGGGCGGTTTTGCGAGCGATGCCTCACTTGGCAGTTGGCACGCGGAGCTCGAAGTGGCAACATCTCTGGTGGGACTGTGCCGTTGTTGTTTGGCGCTCTCAGTGTCAAGATCGAGTGGTGTGGTGTCCTGATGATGTCTCGTGGAGAGACGAAACTAGTTGACGACTTGCTTTGATACATGTCCTTTCATTTTGTATAAATGTATAATTTGTTAGATTTTATCGCAGAAGGTTTTTTCGCGGAATTGTTACTAAATATTTTTCATTCTTATATTTACAATGGCTTTCCGCAAAGTAACGCCTGAATCTATTATTTAAATAATACCCAATTAAGTATGAGATATGTATATTTAACTATCTCGTATTATATATTTATTCTAAGTGTATTTCATGTTGTTTTTAAATTAGGTAGTTCATTTTATATTATTTAGTTTTATTTTAATACTCTGCAGTCTACTAGGTACCTACCTATAATCTAGAGGCAATAAATCTATACTAATATTATATTTCGGGTAGATTGGTGGGACCTGGCCAACAAACGCGATTCCTGGACGAGTTTGGGGAAGACCTTTGCCCAGCAGTGGGACAACTTTTAGGTTAAAAAAAAAAAAAAAAAAATATTATAAAGAGAAAAGATTTAATTGTTTGTTTGTTTATAGGCTCCGAAACTACTGTACCGATTTAAAAAAATCTTTCATCATTAGAAAGCTTTCTTTTTAGAGACTGACGATATTGTAACCCGGAAACTTCAGTTTTTACGATGTTTCTTTCACTGACGCCTCTATTGACTTGTTTGCTTTGTACTTCGGCAGTTTGTCGCTAGAGGTCGCCACAATGTATTGATGACGTGAATAAATGATCATCAAACCCATCCTGTATTCTATGTACCATTATGTGGGCTAGGCTTCAAATAAATAAATGATCATCAAACCCAGTATTCTTTAGCTTTGAAAGAAGCTAATGAATTTTACTGCAAATTGTACCTACTATGTGTAAAAACGAGAAATTCGTTTGAAGTGTCCTGCCTTACCCGGTGTGTTTATTTACATGAATTTGTCTCACTGACTCCGTACAATATTTGGACGATTCGAAGTCCACTCGGATGGAAAAACGAACAATCGCTCCCAATTTATTGTTCAATATTGACACAACATCCGTTCTAAGAAAATGTTTTTCAAGTTAGCAAATATTCGTTAGGTGTTTACTTATTTAGTTTGCTTGATTTGTTTGTGCGTTGTGACCGCCTCAGAATTTGTACCACGTGTGTCGTGAGAGGTGACTAAGGGATATCGATATCCAACAGGGTTGGGCAGCATTGCCCCCTGCGCAACAATTCTACCACTGAACTACGATCCCAAACCGCATGCCCAGCGTGGGGATTAGGTATGTGCATGACCCCCATGAGATAAAAGCCAGTAAGGCGCTTATCAGGGGGCGGTACATAATTACCTATAGATGTAACATTGCAGCAATTTACAGTTAAGTATTATGTACATGATGAAAATCTCAAAAAAGAAAATAGTATAGATACCTATACATCGATACTAGCTGCGCCCTGCGGCTTCGCTCACCTATCCCACGGGAACTGATTTATGGATAAGAGTAGCCTATGTTTTATTCCAGGCCTGGAACTATCTGTATGCAAAATTTCAGCCCGATCCATCCAGTAGATTTTGCGTGAAAGAGCAACAAACATACATACATGTTTACAGACTTACAGGTTTACAAACTTTCGAGTTATAATATTAGTAGGATACAACAGAATATAAGCGTACAAATGATACCTACAGACGAAAAATTTCCATCCATCTCGTCCACTACAACCCAAATGAGCTAGCTCAACAAAAATCCACGTTACACAATCGATGAGATAGAATCCGGAGTTGGAATCTGCTGGAGAATAGCTATCTCTACAGGGTGCCACGGAAGGAGTGTCCTAAGCCGAAACGAGGGTGTTGTAGACATCGAGGGGTCAACGTTTGCCATAGAATTTACCTATATTCTAAAATTTTCAATATAATTTCCTATATCAATATAAAACAGAATACGTGGTGCTGGCTAGCTGTGTGGTGCTGGCTTAGAATTTGCACCACCCCAACTCTTCCCGTGGGTGTCGTAAGAGGCGACTAAGGGATATAAAACTTTCCAAAATATGTTTTGAAAATATTTTGTGATGTTGAATTATGCAATAGTACGTGTACAAGAACACGATAGGAAAAAAGTTCAGAATCACCCACATTTGGCTTAAAACACCCTTTCCGTGGCACCCTATATAAAAGGTAGGTACCTAAAGTATCACTGTTGGTACACGCCACAGTGCGCATTGTGCAGTTAGACAAAAGCAGCTTGACAAAGCTCGGCTTATCGACGACAACGACCGATGTTGCTGTTATGGGAATTTGCTATACTGTGCAAATGCAGTGATCATTGTAAAATATGTACCTATTGACACTCAAACCTGATAAGAGTAGGTAGATTAGGTATTAGTTTTTTTATATTTTATTTTAAGATTATACTGTCTCTAAACTTAAGTCTTAATTCTAGTATTTATTTCTCTATGTATGTGTATACCTAGGTACCTATTTTCAACCTGTATTCTGTGCTGTCCTTGTGTGCTAAATAAAACTTCTATCCATCTATCTAACTACACCTGCTCAGAAGTTGCTTCTTCCTTTTCCAAATTAATAGAAAACCCGTCTTTGCCTTTGAATTTCATTTCTCACGTGTTATTTTTTCTTATTTTCCTTATTAACAGCCGGTAGCTATGGTTATTTTCATAATAGGTCAAACGTAAAAAAGTTTTATATAAAACTCACCTTGTGATATCGGCCTGTTTCGTATTCGGAACAATAATTCAAAAAAAGAAACATTGTGCAAATCGTACGTACGCGCGTTTATTCCTACATTAGAGCTTACAATTTCAATTTACTCGGTGATTTTGAAGATTTTAAACGATTATTTTCATCGAAGGTTTAGTAAAAAGTAGTATGTATAACTCGGGAGAAAGTGCGATTCCTACCTTGTGTGTTTTAAGGTCATCGGCTGCGCCTCAAATGACACACTCGATAGGGATTCGCGACTTTCTTAACTCAGTGTACAATCTCTATTATCATGATTAGTGCGATACAGATTTAAAAAATGCAATATGTATTTTATTATGTTTTGTCCATCGAGTTTAAATCCTAATTCGATGGTTTTGTCATACGTTTTGCGATCTGCGATCCCCAACCCGCATGCCCAGCGTGAGGAATATGGGCATCCCCCATTAGATAAACGTCAACAGGGCGCTTATCAGGGGGAGGCCTTCGTCCAGCCGTGGACCAATATATGCTGCTGAGGATAATTACGTATTTAGGTACGTACCTTCTTCATATGTGAAATCGAAAGTAGCTACCTAATTTCTACCTCTATTATCAAACGAATTCCTTACTAGCTGTAGGATCGTACCTAAACTTTTGTTCCGTTCTTTTGTAGAAACGTGCCAATGCAGGTAGAGTAACAAAGCCTTTGTCGCAGCAAATAAAAGTACCTAGTACCAATCAATTCCACTATTCTTATTGATAAATCTGTGGAAATACTGCCATATAATACGATGACCGGTGGTGCGATAGGCAAAAGTCTGTCTAAGACGCAGGAGGTTGCGGGTTCGGTTCTCGCATCGGGACAAATGTTTGTTCGATCTGCAAATATTTGTTCAGGGTATTATTAGCAAATACTTTTTGTGTTCTGACCTATTTTATTATATATAAAAATAACCATAGCTACCAGCTGATATTTAGGAAAATAAAAAAAAACACGTTTTAAATGGATTTCCATACTCTTAACCCTCCAGCTAAACGCGTGAGAAATGAAATTCCATAGAATTTTTCCTCCCGCATTTGGGTACACCTGCAAAGACGGGCTTTCTACCTTATGTTTAAAATCGGAATAAGCAACTTTCTGACCAGGTCTAGTATAAAGAAAAATAATGCAGTAATAATATTGAAAACATAATAATGTTTTACAGCGTGAATAAGAAGTTAGTTAACTTTAAATAAATAAATAAATAAATAATGTTGGACAAATACACAGCATTATCTAGCCCCAAGCTAAGCAGAGCTTGTGTTATGGGTACTAGATAACTGATATACATAAAATAATACACTACATAGATAGATATTTTTATTATACATAGAAAACATCCAGAACGCCCTGAACAAATATCTGCAGATCGTACAAATATTTGTCCCGAGGCGGGAATCGAACCCGAACTTTATAACCGACAAAGTATTTTCTTAACTGTTTTTAAATATTTTCAATGTTCCATTCCAATAATTTGAATTTACCGATACACACTGTCAATCGGTCGATACCTATCGATACAGATTACGAATATCAGAGATTAGCTAAAAAGTTTTATCTCAAACTGTAGTTATAAATAACATCGAAACTGCGCCACAAGCCCGTATCAGCTAACACGTAAACAAACTGCGTGTGAAACTCGAAGAGAGCAATGAAGGATCGTCGTCCTCAAACAACTCAACTAAAGTTCCACAGGGGCACTGGGATCCATTGATTTATTAAAAACGAAGATGAGGTACTGATTGCTCGAAAATGGCAACCTCAAATTGTGTAAAATTGTGTTCTCCCACATCAGTCACCGTCTGACCGGCGGCACGGGCGGTCTTGATTCGCGTGAAATATTGTTGTCTCAGTCTCACTTCGGTCCTAGATACGTCTTTCCGTCTTTGTTCTTCTTTGTATTGCACAGGACTGGAAATATAACTGTGAGCGTATGTGTTTGCGTGTAGTTGTAACACATGCCAATTTTTGAGTAAGCGCTGGGAGAACGTAACCTATCTTCTCTTTTTAAATCAATGCTGCGATCCATTGCCGGCCACAGGTACCTCATCATCATAAGCCTATACTAGACCGCTGGACATAGGCCTCCCCTAATGAGCGCCATAGCACCCGTCTTCAGCTTGACGCATCCAGCATCTGCCTGCAGTCTTTCGCAGATCGTCATCCCACCTGGCCGGAGGACGTGCTCCACTACGTACGTCGTTGCCGAGTCACGGTCTCCACTCAAGAACTCGTTTACCCCAGCGGATATGGATAGCCATAGCATGTAGGTGTCGTAACAGGCGACTAAGGGATATCCACCGGGTGGGCAGCAGCGCCCCCTGCAGAAAAAATCTAAGAAAGAACTAAGATCCCCAACCCGCATGCCCAGTGCGTGGGGATTGTGGGCATTACCCCCATTAGATAAACGCCAACAAGGCGCTATTTCGTGCCGGTACGATAGCAAAATGCCTACCTTCGAACAATTTTAGGCAGGTACCTCAACCTCAACCTCTACAGCCCTTATTGGTCTAACGCAGACCTCCCCTGATAAGCGCCTTATTGGCGTTTATCTAATAGGGGTAATGCCCATAATGCCCACGCTGGGCATGCGGGTTGTTGATCGCAGTTCGGTGGTAGAATTGTTCAGCAGGGGCGCTGCTGCCCGCCCCGGTGGATATATCTTAGTCGCCTCTTACGACACACACGGGAAGAGATGGGGTGGTGCAAATTCTACACCAGCACCACATAGCTAATTTTAGGTAGATTACGTATATTTCTTGTCCAAACATTCATCATCATTCAACTACTATTGTTTAAGATGTGTAATTCGTAATTCGACCCGTGAAACCCATGAAAAATAAAGTTGATATTGATGTTTTCTGTCAGTCAAAACTAAAATAACACAAAATCGTTTTCACAACAGTGCCGAAAATGGTTTCACGGATTAAAATTGAAAATTATTTTTCCGCGAAAATAATTTTCAGTTGATTAATAACTGTGAATTCGAACAAGATTCGTTATTAAAACCAAATAGATGGCCCTCGGTCGATGAACCATAAAATCCGCTGTCAATATTGGTCAATATGCAATTTTAAATTGCAATCCGCAGTTTCCGCAGTCTCCGCTTTTTATTTGCAAGCTGGTGCTTGATATCGATGACCGATAAATCAACGAAGAGCTAATAAACGTAGAAAGAAATGATCAGGTACTCTCTGTATTTTTTTTTTACCTTAAAACTAAAAAAAAACATCTGCGGACCTCCAGCTTTTGTATTAAATTAAATTAGCCCGCGAAAGTATGTAGTTTGGACAGCCCTGCCCTCTAGACAACAATCCCCGTGCTAGGCCTAAAGTATCCAGTTTGCATTAGGTATGTAGTGTTTCTACACTATGCAAACTGAGATGGCCTCTATTTCAACGCAGAAGGACAGCTGTTAGCCATTAGCGCTCTAACGGAGAAGTGAAATGAAAAGATAGGTACCTACAAACTAAGATTACCTAGATGACGAAAAAAATATTTAAGATTAGACACTAAATATCTTAAGAACTAACATGCTTTTTATAATAATATTGTTGTAATATGGTCGTGTGTGATCATCAGTGCCGTGCGCCTGCGCTATCAGAATAGGTTCATGCTCAGCTGTTGTTGTGAGTAACCCCACAACGCTGATTTTCAGCATGTAGGTACCATATTGATGATGACGAAAATGTAAAAGCTACAATATAGGGTGATGGCAACTTGTCTATAAAAAGATAGATTCAACTTATTAGGTTCGAAATAAACCAAATAAGTTGTTATATTATTTTATTTTTATTATGGTTTGGACACCAAAATGAAAAAGGTAGGTACGGATAATAATTTTATTAAAATATGATCATAAGTGCAAGCTGAAATGAACTTTTTTACGTTAAAGCTATAACTAGGTAGGTACCTTATCTAAAACTTATCTTTCCCGGCCAAGAAAGATAGGCCGATAGGCTGCAGTATGCTGAGTATGAACTTATGGCATAATATAGCAGTTCACACTCAACACACTATTTTTTATGGAAATGTGAAAGTTCCTGTGAAACCTAGGCTTCCCGCAGGGAGCGCTGTCACATTTTCATACAAAATAGAGAAACTGTAGAAAAATGTAGTTAACAGTATGGCAGTTCACAATTAGCATACTGGACTGATCCAAGCCACCACCTTGTAGTGCGGTCGGCCTACAAAGTTAAAAGGGTTTTAAAGTTTTTATCTGCCTGAATCTGCCGTAAGCAATTTAGGTACCTACCTACTTCAAAATTATACTTCAAAATCGTTAAAAAAATTTGGTTTTAAAATAAAATAGATGTTATTTTACCAAAAATACCTAAACTATGGACAAAACTTGCTACTTGTACTCATTTCGTTATTTATCTCATGACCAACACTTTTCTTCGGTTTAATAGAAGATAAGATAGTAGTATTTCTTTAGTTGTCTTTTAATTTTTCGATTGGTTGTTTCATTAAACTTGCAATCAGGTAAAAAATGTTTAGGCGTACCTAAATGGGCGTACCTATAGAAAATTCTATGAAAAGCTAGTTCAAAGGCAAGCTAGGGTAATAAATATGTATTTTGGCTATTATTTATCGTTGAAACAGCTCAAGCTTGCACGCACACCATGAAAGTTGTTTGAGCTGTTTAAACAAACAACTGCAATGTGCACCTTAGACAAAACGTCGTCGTGTCTCGTATTGCTTTTTAACAGTACCACACTTAGCCTGACTTGACCTACCCACTCAAAAACACCAGCTGCACAAAAGCACGTTGTACCTAGTAAAATTCACGCCGTCTCCATTACCCTATCCGCAGCAAATGTAAATTTTTAACGGTGTAAACCGCCCATTCATTCACTTAGAGCACTTAAGGGGTGCAGGGGTGTTTGAAAAGCCTTCAATTTGTCCCACAGTAATTAGACGGTGACTCGGGACAGATGCAAACGTTCTGCCATGAGTCTGTTTTAATTAGTATAACTCTAGGTAAGTATGCGGGTTCCGCTCTCTAGAATTGGATTGTTGTTTCCGTCAAGATTTCGTCATTTTCTGAAGTTCAGACAGAAATTGCTTTAAGGGTCCTATTGTAGATAATAATGGTAGGTACTAGAGAAAGATCTTGTTAGTTGTTAGTAAAAGTGGAATTCGCTGTACCTACCTACCTACCTAGCTAGTTCCAATAAGTAGGTAGGTACCGATATCAAATAATGTCAATGGCACTCGATATCGTCGGCTTACTGCAAGAAGTCATTAGTCGCAAGAAGTCACTAACTGCGTTAAGTACACCAATGAGTTCGACTCGATGAGCTCTACATTTTGGTAAAACAAACTTATTTATAGCTCTTCAAACTTAGAAGTTATGGCTTGGTAATAAAGTCATTAACTTCATTTTTGGTATATCTGGTTTCATAAAATTCATTAATTTACATTAATAGATTTTAACAATAGAAAAAAAACACAAATGCCATTTTTATTTTCATACATAACTCATTTATGTGACTTAACAACATTTTAAAAATGCTTTTACGTTCACAAACGTTTGAATAAGTATGGCTTTAATTCATTATTTGCACTTAGCTAGTTTTGTCATATCATTTCGTCATCATATTGTTTGGAAAAAAAAATACTAACGGTATTTAATAACTTCTATCAAAACGAATAACGTCTACACTGAGTTTTTTATTTTTTATAGAATTCATTATTTACACTTAATTTCTTTTTTCGAAACATAATTTATGGTAAAAGAATACTATTCGCATTAGATGACTTCTTTCAGAACAAGTTACGTTTATAGGTACCATCACTATTGGATTGGTAAAATTAATTATAGGTCGTTAACAAGTTTTTGCTAAATGATTATGTTAAACTTAATACTAGACTGCTAATCGCTTGAATGAGGTATTGTTTTATTAGTGATTTTTGTTATTGTAAAATTATACAGGTAAATGTAAGGTAATGACTTTTGCACATATATATTTACGTGTTGCTATGCTACTTATGAGACCGCGTACCGCGTGATCGGAGTCGCGGAAGCGAGGCACTCCCTCCACCTTCCCATGGTCCTCCCAACCTTGCGGTTATACGTACCGAATCGCGAGAAAAGAGTCACTCGGGTGACTCAAAACTCTACAAATCCTACGCACTGTGTCCCGTACACTCTCAATCTTCTGGGGCAAGCCACATCATATCACAGACTTCATTGCCGGGCTGCTCCTCCCCAGCTCGGTGTTGCTCCGCGCTCCCCATTCCTCCACCAGTCCCAGAACGGCCGCTCCTTTCGCCTCCAATTTTCTTCGAGCATCCCCTGTCACCAACACCGTCACGTCGTCCGCGTACGCCATAAACTCAACTCCAGCTGGAACCAGTAGGCGGAGCAAGTCGTCTAGCAAAACGTCCCAGAGTGTCGGTCACCCTGCTATTGGAGAAGTAGCTCGCCAACATCCGGTAAATGTTTGGCGGGCTACTGTGGGCAACGGCGGGTCTACTGTCCGCTTCAACTCGGCCTTGGTGAGTTCCGAGGTATTGGTTTCACCCTACTCCATTGGGTAGAAGGTCAAAACCGGATCCTGCGTTTTTATTAGTTTCGGCAGCTGCCCCTTGCCCATCTTTAGCACATTCGCAAAGCTGGGCTGTTCCTGGGCCACCGCCGCCGAAACTGCCACCGGCCATTAGGTGAAGCAGCCAGCCGACATGCTTCTGGAAACGACCAACAGAGAGCTAACCAAACATGCAGCTGGTCTTCAAAACAGACAGCACTGCTCTAATAAACGCACTCAAACGGACAGACACAAGATCAAATGAAATTGTAGAATGCCATAAGAGTCTACAAAATCTTTCTCAACACAGTAAGGTCTGCATAGAATGGACAGAGAGTAGATCCTGCTCAGGCAACATGAAAGAAAACGGACTAGCAAAGGAAGGAGCGAAACTAACTCCAACACCCCAAGATGTAAGTCTCTCGAACCAGCCTACAGCGGAAGTCAAAAACAGACTAAAATTTAACTCTGAAAAAGAACACCAAAAGCTATGGGAGCGTCGGATAGACTGCAAGTATACTAAATCAATATTCCCTTCCAAAGACAGGAAAACCACCAACACGATGCTCAAGATGAGCCGGGAGGACCTCAGAACGATGGTGGGCATCATCACAGGTCACTGTGAATTGAACCATCATCTTTTCTAGACCGGAGCCACAGACAGTAGCTTATGTCGTGGCTGCTTCTAAGAAGAAAAGACTGTGGAACACGTCGTGGTACACTGCACGGCCACAGAGGAGGCCAGACACAAAACAGGGCTGAAGTGCCTCATTGAGGAATCAACCCCATCCACACCCACAGTAAAGCTGAAACGAAGCTGTCAGTCACCCAAAGTCCTGCTCCGATACTTCAAGGAGCTGGGCTGGTTAGGGCCTGCTTAGGCAGGGGGATAATGCACAATACACACACAATATGCGAGACGTCCGTGCAGATCTTAGTTCCCCCCACTAAGAATTAAAATTAGAATTAGATAGCGCTTACATCCTTAAAAAAGCCTACAGCAAAAAGCTTTCTATTACGAAAGCAAAGAAGAAAGATTTAATGAAAATGTGCACTGAAAAAATTGAAGTGTTGTAACTTAGAGGGTGGTTTTGTAGGGTGTGAAGGAAACAACCTTATTTGTCCATGGTCGTATATTGAATGTAATAAAGTAAACTAAAAGTGCTATGCTCGCACAATGACATAGATTAGATGCTACTTACTAACTATTCATACATAGCTTACATTACAGTAGGTTAGGTACTTCACCTCCGAGGGCAAAGAAAAAAAAAATTAATCAACAATTTTTTTTGTTAGGTTATGATAAAATTTCTTACATTCAAACTTAATTATCATATTTTTAGATACAAACAAAAGTACAAACAAATAATTATTGGTAAAAAGGTCTAGTTCTATTCTTATGTACTAATTCAATCTTATTATTATAACTTATTTTAACATTACAACCTAAATCTTCTAATACTAAATAAGGACCCTTATATATTGTGTCCAATTTACGGCCAGTTTCATTTTTTAACAAAATTAAATCGTCTTTCTTATATCTAACAGAGTTAACTGATTTATCATACGTTTCCTTTCTCTTATATTTACTAGCTAATACATTTTTCT
Organism: Eupithecia tripunctaria; assembly: GCA_955876795.1. Taxonomy (NCBI): domain Eukaryota; kingdom Metazoa; phylum Arthropoda; class Insecta; order Lepidoptera; family Geometridae; genus Eupithecia; species Eupithecia tripunctaria. The sequence continues at coordinate 4,718,104 of OY041604.1, forward strand.
TTGCTTCAGCATTTGCTATCTGTAATCTATATTTTAGTAGTAAAGGATAATCATCAATATTATACAATGGTTCTACTGATTCACTTATGTTAGAAGGTATGCGACAGAGTTTTCCAAAAACTAATTCATATGGCGTGTAATTAGTTCCACTATGTACTGTGTTATTAAAACTAAAACTCCAAAATGGAAGCCAATAACTCCATGTGTCAGTGTAATTTTCACACTGAATTCTCAAAAATGCTCCTAGGTTTTTATGCGTGTTCTCTAGGGCTCCTATGGATTGGTGATGGTAAGCTGTTGAAGATAGTTTTTCAATATTTAAAATTTTACATACCTGTTCCATAGTTGAAGAAATAAACTCTGTGCCTCGATCTGTGCCAATAGTTTCAGGAACTCCAAACCTTAAAATAAAATGTGTCACAAATGCATCGGCAATAGTAACGGTTTCTTTATTTTTCATAGGAATAGCTTGGATAAATTTTGTTAATTCACATTGTATAGTCAAAATATAACAGTTTCCGTTTACATCCTTATCTAATGGTCCTACTACATCTAAGTATATTTTTTGAAATGCTGAGGAAGCCGTTGTGGTTATTTCCATAGGCTCCTTAATGTAACGTCCATATTTCATTTTTTGACATTTAGGACATTTTTTGACATAGTCAGTGACATCTTTTTCGATACCTGGCCAATAGTACCGTCTTTTTATTGTATTAACCATTCTTCTAATGCCTGAATGCCCGCTTGATGGTAATAAGTGAAAATCGTTCATTATAATTGTTTTTTCGTTTTGTTCTGTTATTCTTTTTATTCCTCTTAATATACATACTCGTGGTCCGGACCAGTCCTTCTGTAACTTTATTTCATCACAAATATTCTTTATTATATTAATATTTAATTCATCTTTAATAACGCATACTTCATTTATATTTATCTCGTTACAAAATAAACTCAATTTTTGCACAAATTCGACTCGCGTATAATGCGCCTTAAAATCAAGATTTATGTACAACATTTTATTTTTCGCTGCGTATGAAAAACATTCACGCTCATGATTTATAATATTGTCTTTTCTTAGTTTATTTATCTTACTTCCTTCCACAAATGTCATTTCAACAGATTCACTCGGTTTTCTTAATAAATCTACAATTCTTGGTTGATCAGGCCAATTATCAGTGGATTTACTAAGATCCGTAGATTCACTATCGTTAACTTTGTCATTTAATTCATTCATTCTTTTCTTCTGCGCTCTTGTCATTACATTCACTACTTTCTCTTGCATACTTTTAAGTTCATCAGATGTTATGTTTATTCTTGATAAGAAATCTGCAACTGCATTGTCTTTTCCTTTTATATAAATTACTTTAAAATCATATTCTTCTAAAGTTAATCTGAATTTCAAAAGTCTTGTCGAAGGATCTTTCATTCCAAAAAGATATATTAGTGGTTTATGGTCTGTTAATATAGTAAAAGTTCTACCATAAACATACGGTCTAAAATATTTAACACCCCAAACAATAGCAAGAAGCTCTTTTTGAATTGTAGGGTAATTTCTTTCTGCTTTATTTAAAGGTCTACTAGCATAAGCTACGGGTCTAAGATCTTTGTTACATAGTACAGCACCAATAGCGTTTCCTGATGCATCTGTCTGTATAATAAATTCGTTCTCTTCTGAAAAATCTGGATATTGTAAAATAGGTGAGGAAATTAATTTTTTCTTTAAAGTTAAAAATGCTCTTTGACATTCATCTGTCCAAACAAAAGGTTCATTTTTTCTACACAATTTGTTCAAAGGCATTGTTATCTCGGCAAAATGATTAACAAATTTTCGGTAATAGTTACAAAATGCTACAAAGCGTTTGACTTCGTCTGAATTTTTAGGTGTTTCATAATTCTTTAGAACTTTTGTTTTGTCAGGATCTGGTAATACTCCTTTTTCAGAGACTAAATGACCAAGATATAAAATTTCTCTTTTTAAGAATTCACATTTTTCTGGGTTTAATTTTAAATTAACTTTCCTTAATCTTTCCAAAACACAAATTAGATTTTGATTATGTGTATCTAAATTTCTTCCAAAAACAATGAGATCGTCACAATAAACAAAGCATTTTTCAAACGATAAACCTGACATTGCAACTGACATCATGCGACTAAATGAGCTCGGGCTTGTCTTCAATCCCATTGGTAAACGTTTCATTTGAAATTGACCAGTGCTGGTAGTAAAAGCTGTGTATTTACGACTATCTTTGTCCAAAGGTACTTGGTAGTAGCCTTGATGAAGATCCAAATGACTAAAATATATCGCACCAGACAATGAATCTAAAATTTCGTTTATGTTCGGTAATGGGAATTTATCGTCACACACTGTTTCATTTAATTTTCTATAGTCGATTACTAATCTCCATCTCTTTTCCTTTCCGTCTAAATCCTTTTTGGGAACTAGTAAAACTGGACTTGACCATTCGCTGTTACACTCTTCAATTATATCATTTTCCATCATTTTATTAATTTCTCTAGCTATATCTGGTTTTAATGTTTGTGGCAATCTATAAGGCTTAGTATAAACAGGTGTAGAATTGGATTTTATTGTAATAGATTGTTCGTATATATTCGTGGTTGTTAGTTTATCTCCATTTACATAGAAAACATCTGAATATTTAGCACAAATAGATTGTATAGATTTTTTATCTTCTGTAGGTAAATGACTTATATTTATTTCTTTTAAAATTTTATTCACTCTGTCTACGTTTTTATCGCATTTGGAGAAATTACAAATATCATAGTCACTCAAAGGTTGTATGCAGGGCTCAAAAGACTTTAAGTGTACTACATTGTTCGAGACATTTAATATTTTGACTGGTATTCTGTCATTCTTCACCTTTGCTATCGTACTCGCTAAAAATACATCTTTCGCTAACTCTCTTCCACATACAATCATCTCATCCTTCATACTGGTGTTATTAAGGTAAATATAATGTATAGATTCTGATCTTGCTGGAATCGTTAAGTTATTATTCATTATTTCTTTACTTTCAATGAATTCTAGTTCGTAGTCATATCCGTTGTTATTTAATATTACAGTATTTTTATTTAAATTAATGTTTGCACCATATTTTTTGAGAAAATCTAAACCTAAAATACCGTCAGCTTTCATTGGTAATGTATCAAAAACCACAAAGTTATGTGTAAACGTTACTTCTTTTTTAATTTTTAGATTTAAATTAACAGAACCTAAGGAACGTTTCTGTCCTCCTATACCATTTATTATAGTATTGTCTTGATATATTTGTACATTATTTGGTAGTACTCCTCTCTTAACTACTGATAACGTAGCGCCAGTATCAATAAGCCAATAGTGTTTAATATTATTAACATAACATACTATAAATTTTGCATTGCTGTTACATGTTAGTATGAAATGTTTAAGATCGAAAAAACTCACTAGCAGAAGCTTCTCCTTCAACCTTCTGTTTATCACCTGGTCTACCAGCTTGTTCTTCCGCTACATACACATTACGATTACCTCCGCGATAGTTATTGTTTCCATAGCCAAATCTACCTCTTCCTCGCTGCATACCATTGCCATAATATGTTGATGATGGCCTACGAGGATGGTTGCCTCTATAATTGTTATTTTGGCCTTGGCCAAAGCGAGTCCAATTTGATCCACGTGACGGTTGTCCACGATTATAGTTACTGCCGTATTGACCATACCTATTGTTGTTGCTATTTTGACCATAGTTGTTGTTATTATTATTACCTCTTTGGTATTGATAACCACGTCCTTGTCTTCTATTAAAAAAATTTCGTCCTTGCCTAGATGCATACATGACATTATTACCTGGTATCGGCTGTGTACCTGGCGATGACGGCGTCTCTTCATCCTTGGCTGCCTGAATAGCATCCGCCAGACTGCTGTAGTTCCGGGCTGCTATGATAGTAGAGAGCTTGGAATTTCGCAAACCGTCTGAAAAACGTTTTATTGCAGTTGTTTCATTAATCGGCTTTAGTACAGTATACGCATTAGGGTCATTACCAGCCTGTGAAATAGTCATTTCAGTAAACAATTTTTCTATCTCTGTCCCATAATCATCAATAGACATAGAACCTTGTTTGATTACCTGTAATTTGGTTTGTGAAGCCATAAAAGATTTTTTCGCCAAAAGATTTGACTTTAGATCCCTTATCAATAAGTCAATAGACACATAGTTTCTAGACAAGCGCAATTTTGCGTTTTCACTGAGCCTACTTTTAGTAACAAATGTAATCAACAAAATCTTACCTGCGTCGTCAATCATGTTCGCGTACATCTCGATAGAGTCAATCATCCGTTTGGTAGTCGACTCTGCGCCATCCATGACTGGAATCAAACTACATGCTACCTTTAAATCAAACTCCATTTTGTCTGATTTCTGCCTTCCACACAAACTACAAATTTCCTCGTATGTCTGTTTAATTTTTTCAAAAGTTTCTGTCGCTGACGAAACTAACTCTTCATTTTTGCTCGTCTGTAAATTCAAAATTATTTCCTTACACTTATCAAAAATCACGCTAGCTTCGGATAACTTTGTCGCAGTACTTTTACATGTATACCTACTCTGGCCTTTTTTAATCAAATATTTTCTTATACTTACTAAATCAAAACAAAATTCTATCAATTTATCAATCATAACTTTTTCCAACAAACATTTTCTTCAATGGCTAAGTGTAGAGCGGCCTTAAGTAACAGTACTTATCTAAAACGTTATACATACCCATTTTCATAACAAGACTTAGCTTACGTTCATACTTAATATAAAATATTCTAGCAAAAACATTCATTAAAGTTAACCATTTACGCCAATGTCCACGGAATGTGCTGCGCTTGCGATTTTGAACGCGCGGTATCAAGTTCACTGAGTCTTTTGCACCATTTTACGTAAAGTTATATTATCGCTTCATAAAACTGTTCATCGGGTGTTCAAGGTCGATCACCAAAAATTATCAAAGGTCCTAATAAAAAAAAATGTTTGTTCCACTTACTAGCAAATGACGTAGGTAGGTACCGAAAAAGTTTTCGAAAAATACACTGGTACGTTAGGTGGGTATAGGTTAGGGTAGCTGTACGCACTATTTTAAACACTCACTGCACTCACATACCTAAATTCACATCTTATTTTAATTAGTTTCTTCTGGGTTCCGCCTGCGGAATGATGCTCGGAAGCGGTCCATTCTGCTCATCGCCATCTCCTGCTGCATCCAGCGGCCATGACATTTTTTATACATACGCACCGCGAAGTATAGGAACAGAGTCACCAAAATCGCCAACATGACGAACATCACAATGGTCATACGGTCCATATGTCCTCCGATGTCTGATAGAGTTGCCTTCATATTTCCTCCGGCGTTTTCAGAAATATACACTTCTTCTTTTCCAATAGTTGATCGGCACATTTTGATATAATTTTTGGTCACTAAGATGGTATTAAATTTTCGGCAAGGTCGCCATGAAGTGTTGTAACTTAGAGGGTGGTTTTGTAGGGTGTGAAGGAAACAACCTTATTTGTCCATGGTCGTATATTGAATGTAATAAAGTAAACTAAAAGTGCTATGCTCGCACAATGACATAGATTAGATGCTACTTACTAACTATTCATACATAGCTTACATTACAGTAGGTTAGGTACTTCAAAATAATACCCCACGACCTGCACCATCATTGGTACGAGAATTCACCAGATAAAGAGGGTCTGGATTATTAACCTGAAGATGACTGATGAACTTCCGGTGACTAGGATTAAAATAATATTAATTTCTGATTATTTATAGATAGAGAAATGATTAAAGTCTGAGTTGATTGTAATAAGTTAAATTTTTAAGTAATTTTGTTTATTTTTTAAATAACGTAACGATAAGTAGGTTTTTAGGTAAAGCTCAAAGTCTGTTACTTAATATTTTCTAATCTAAATAATAGTTTTCTTAACCTTTTGATTCGACCGTTTTGCGTCTTTTCTAACCTATTTACCTGCTTATAATTCTTTACTGGTTATTATTTGCTAAAATAAGTTTTTAGCAAATAATTGTGCTTTTGACTGATTCATGCATTATTACAAATTTCAGTTATTTTACTAAGTGTTTTTGGACAAAGAGAGTAATATGTCTAGCTTTTTCTAATAAAATATATTATTTTATGATTATTTTGTCTTTAAATACTTGAAAAAGGCCAAAAAAACTTCGTTGCAGAAATACTTAACTCCAGTTTCGTCAAAAAAATGTATCGCAAGAAGTCATTGTCTTTGCATTTTTACCTTTAAAAAAAATTTCAATGGTTGGATTTTTATTGATTTCAGTGAATTATAAAATTATTACATATCTCTATATATTGGCGTTTAAATTATTTTGATAACTGTCGTAGTTTGGATGATATAGGCTCTTAAAGTTATAAAAAGTTAAAAACCGCGTTTGCCAAACTTTTGGTTTATGCAGTTAATGACTTCTTGCAACAAGCCGACGATATACTAGGCCCGTACTCGCAAAATCGAAAATGTCAGTGAATATTTCGTTGTCGTGCAGACTCTTATTAGGTATGTACTCGTAAATTACAAAAGATAAGGTTTAGCCATTGATTAATTAAAAAGGGAAGATAGGTTACGTTCTCCCAGCGCTTACTCAAAAAATGGCATGTGTTACAACTACACGCAAACACATAGGCTCACAGGTATATTTCCAGTCCTGTACAATACAAAGAAGAACAAAGACGGAATGACGTATCTAAGACCGAAGTGAGACTGAGACAACAATATTTCACGCGAATCACGACCGCCCGTGCCGCCGCCGCGCCGGTCCGACGGTGACTGAGGTGGGACACACAATTTTACACAATATGAGGTTGCCATTTTCGAGAAACTAGTACCTCATCTTCCCTTTTTAATTAATCAATGGGTTTAGCACGAAAATCACTATTGTCGTCGACTGCTGTTGATTCGACGGAGTCGACGACTGCCGTACTGTACAGTAGGCAACTTGCCGTCCTCCGTGTATATGGCCATGAGCCCTCTGCTCCAAATTAAACGAATTCTACGTTCCGTTCCTAGATAGAGAAGTAGGTATAGGTGTGACTTTAAAACTTTTATAAAAGTAAAAAGTAAAGTACCTACCCTTTTTTATTACATCGATGCTTGACAAGACCTTTTTTAAATGGTATAACACCGTTACGTAAGAAAAAACATGTTTGTCCATAAAAATCATTTACTTAAGGAAGTTTAAATGCTAAAAATACAAACATCGACACGACAACGTATAAATATCAGTCATAGGAAGAATCAAACATAATTCGTTACATTTTTTAATAAATTGGAAAAATCATGTCTACGATAATCTTAATTATACTCTTAGTTTACTTTCACATAAGTAGTTTTATTAGAATTTCTACATCTTATGTATAAAATAAAATAAACTATTTAAAGCTAGTTTTTTAAAATGTCATTTTAATGAAAAGTATTTGATTATATAAGTATGTATATGTTAATACTAACAAGGCTTTATGTTAAATTTTCTTAGTACAAATATTACTGAAATTTCATTAAGTGCAGACAAGTCAAAACCATAAAAAACAATGTTATCAAAACCTCGAATAACTATTATTTTACTCGTTACAAAACTATGAATACATCCAAAACCCATAAAAAATTACAGCTAAATAAAGCTAAAGTAGAAAAACAATTAAGGTAAACAATTACACACAGTTATTATCAAAATTATTTTACTAACTCAAAATGGAACAATGTCTTAGAAAAGTTAGTCAAATCGTTACACAATATCATAAATACCTCGCCTACGTGTAGGTGGGTATAATATGGTCTTTAGTTAAACATTACATTTCGTTTTATGGAAGAATAGTACATAATTAAGTACCAAAATAATCAATAAAATAATCTTAATTATCTTTATTTTTACATCTTCCTTAACTAAGGCATTCCTAAAGCTAGAACCGCACTATTGTGGTGTGACACGTGAGAAGCGAGTCCAAAGCATATCGGTTTCATCCATTAAGTATGTGTCAGCAGACGTTTGTTTGTGGGCTGCAATCATCATATCGTATGTCGTATCGGATGGTTAGACACAACTTCTTCGTAGTCAGATAACACATTATTAAGAGCGACACAAGACAGAGTAATATGTTTCTGACCACATACTATATTGTATGAAAACGATAGCCATGACATGACGGCCCGCAACACACCACCCTACAATAGTGTGGTTCTAGCATCAATGAATGTACTTGCCGCCCCCAAATTCCTAGATCAGTGGGTTTTGTCTCTAAAGTAATTTGTTCAATTCTGTTGATAGAATAAAATAATAACACTGCTAATGATACTTCTACATATGAGAAATAAGTTCGTAAGGTGTGTGTAACACATGTGATACATTCGTGTGTACCAAAAAACAGAAATCAATGCAAACAAATTGTACTGAATCGTTTTACGTGTACACACAATGAAATGACAACTCAAATATCGAAGTTACAAAATTAAGATTAAATTTTCATTTAAGTCTCTAGTAACGCAATAACAGGAGAGTTTATTTGATATTTCGTGAGTTTACTGTGAGTTAGCAACAGGAACAGGCTTTGAGTAGAGACAGGGTGACCAGAAATAAAAAGCTGCGATAGTTACCAAAGTTTTCCAAGTACACTGGGAATTAATAAACCGTGAAAGAGTTTCTTTTTTTTTGCTCAAAAAAGAAGTAATGTTTTCCGGGTTCGTGTATGCATGTTATGCGAGTTCTTTATCCAACAAAACTTTTAAAGCACTATTTTATGAACTGCACAGATATCAGACGTATGTTATAATTTTTGTAACTGCCAAATTAGCTACATCAATAATTATCAACTCAGAAATTCTAGAAACGAAACAAAGCTCCTTGGGGGGTTAGTTTTCTATGCGTCGTCTACGACACCTTGTTCCTAGCAGACGATTTTATAAATAGAAATGTGTGGGAGGATTTGTAATGAACAGTAAAATTATTTTCAATAAGAATACTAATTATAATTTTTATTACGAAATTGGAATTTGTAAGATCAAGTAACGTATTCAGATTATACTTTATAAAGAAACTTCACGCTTTCATTGTCTAACTGCGTAGGTATTAAATATGGGGGAAATTTAGGACGGGGCGGTACGGGCAGGTACCTTAACCGTTGAAGCTATATGAAAATGTTCTTAGGAAAATATCACCCCCATTCACAGATTATCAAAAATAGTTACAGATTTCGAGAAAAAACATTTTTATGCCAATCGATCCTGTTTCTTATACCTACTGATCACAAAGTTCTTTGGGACCAACTAAGGTTTGATTACTAGATTATTCAGACACCGCAAAAAACTTATTTCATCATACTTTATTTATCCTTTAATTATCATAAACCAAATTACAACTAATATTCACAATGTCACTTACATTAGAGTTTCGACGTCACTTCATGGTTTAAAAATAAGGCTATAATATACAATACGTTGGTGGTTTATGCTTCCAACCAACAACGACAATAGGCAAGAATCTGAAACCTGCACCTGATTAATTTTAGATTAAGAAATTTAAGATCTGTTTGAAGTCATTAAGGACACAGCACTCGAAATACAACAATGACCCTTGGCTTGGTCATCGATCTATGATTTAGGGCTCAGAATATTCACGGACGGTATGTTGCCGTCGAATGAACTCTGCCGTCGCCTGCAGTCGACGCGTGCAGTTACCTTGCAGTAAGCAATTTACCGTCCTTTATATGAGCCCTTAGTAACGCTTGTCTTCGTCGTAAACGTTACTCAAGTATAGATTTATGACTGAGTAAGCTTTCATATTTCAGGCCTAACACTTCACCAGGGTTCAGCTTGTAGCCTATTACAATAGTAAGAGAGATTTATAGCTACCTGATACATGGGGCGCGGGAAACCAGCCGATTTCGCTGGCGCGCGATCTTTAGAGGTAAGCATATGTCCAGCAGTGGACGTCTTGCAGCTGTGATGAGATTTACAGCTTCGTAAATCATCCACGGGATTCCCAGTCGATGCACAGGAGATATCTATCGTCTGCTTCTATCTCCGGGCGGACAAGGCGGCTGGTCGCGTATAAGGGTGGTTCTGCGTTCTCTCTCGCGCCCGCACTGCTTTAAAACCGACTGACTTTTGAGATGAACTTGTCTTTTGCCGCGCTGACTCTGTTAGTTGGTTAGTGGACAGCACGGGACGCACATGTAAATAATGTTAGCGGATTAGACATGTAAATGAGAGGATTTAAATTGCAAATTCTTGATAGTTTAGCATAATAGGGGGACGTCTGAACCAAAAACTTTGCATCTTATTTTAAACCGTCACCCAGACAGACACAAAACATGTAAGAGCGTTAAATAGCGCCATAAGGGTGCGTTTTCACTGATGCAGAGCGGAATCATCTATTCACATTGGTACAAGCTCTGCTTAGCTTCGGGCTTGATAATGCTTTGTGGATTGTCCATTTTTTATTAGTTTGTTATTGTAAATGTCAAATGTTGATTCTGCTCTACACTTCTATTATCTAAGGTTTCGCTGGAAGAAAACTCTTTAACAGGGTTAAGCTCGCCTTTGTACATATCTTTTAATATAAGTTCATTCTATGTATTATTTGTGTACATTAAAGAATTACAGAATTACAGAAAAAAACGATTTGACTCTGACTCTGACTCTTTGACTTATTCTAATTTTTGCAAATCATCTTGTTCCCTAAACAAATGTTTTACTTTGAACATATTTATTTCATCGTTGCTTTTGTTGGCTGCTCTGCACGGATCTCGGAGGAATTCGGTGCAGTCGTTCAACAAATAGTTTATTTTGTGCTTTCAGTTTCTTATGTTTTTCTTTATACACACATACACAGACAGAGGTGGAATGTTATCTATAAATACCTTGTATATTCCTTTGCAACGGCGTGCCGTCCCGACCCATGCTGGACCCGAAGCCGGCGGGCCGCACTGGCGCCGTCGCCGGCCGCCGCTGTGGCAGCGCCTTGCCGACAACTGGCTTTACTATTCTTGCTGTAAATCACATCACACTAATATTATAAAAACCGAGAAAAAGAAACCGAGCCAAGCTTGGTCACCCAGGTAGTATATTAATTAGTACCTGGGTGAGAGAGCTTCGCTCTGTTTTTTTTTTGGAAGATTGAGCTTATTAGAAATTCGTCAATAGATGGCAGGAAGACAAAATCGTCGGAGCCGTTTCCGAGATCCGGGTTAGGTATATATCTACAAGAATTGCTCGTTTAAAGGTATAAAAGATCAATGTTTGTATGGATGGATGGATGGATGAATGTTACCTCTTCACGCCTAAACTACTGAACAGATATGGCTGAAATTTTGTACACAGGTAATTCTAATCCCGGAATCAAACTACTACTACAAACTACAGCTACTTTTTATCCCGTAAATCAGTTCCCGTGGGATAAATGTTACTTTTAAACGTTTCCAAGGGAACAACGCGTGAGAAGTCGCGGGGCGCAGCTAGTAGTTTATATTTTCATGTCTACGTGATTAATTCAACATCATCATCATCAATGGCTTTAAATTAAATTCACGAAGGATGGTTTATCGATGGTGATCAATTAATGGTATGATATAAAGGCCTTATAATACGACCATATAACGCGATGACTTCTGTGGCGCGGTGGGCGACAGGACGCCTGCGACGCAGGAGGTTGCGGGTTCGATTCCCGAATCGGGACAAAGGTGTGTACGATCTGGAAATATTTGATCAAGGCGTTCTGGATGTTTCCTATGTATACAAAAATCTATCAATGTAGTGTATTGTATTATGTATATCAGTTATCTAGTACCCATAACACAAGCTCTATAGTTTGGGGCTAGATAACGCTGTGTGAATTGTCCAACATTATTCATTTTATTTCATACGACTTATTCTATAACGCTGAGAATCACTAGTAATGACCTGCAGGAGGTTGGAAAAATGTGTAAGTATAGGCCTATTTCGGCCTATATCCGAAAAGTGGGTGCAAGCAGTCTGAAATGATGATGACGAAATCTCTTGGTTTAGTGGGATGACGAAAAGTGGATTAAAGGCGTAACCCGAATGGTGGACAAGGTACTATTAAGAATGTGCAATAATGCTGCGTGATGAGCGTGATGACAAGATATGGTTTTCTCGTGAGTGAGAAGTAGAGAACAGAAACGTACGCCGTATTTTCTATGCACCAAAACTGTTTTTACTTAATTACAAAGGAATGAAACAACCAATCGAAAAATTTAAAGACAGCTCAAGAAATACCTTTACTTCACTTTACAAGGTAGAGGCAGACGCGCCTGATGATGTGATGACATCACAAGCATAGTTGGGAAAACCTACATAGGTATACAACCGTAAGCTGCAAATGGATGAAAGAAGGTCCTATAACAAGGAAGCGTATAATTATTACTAACCTTTGTCAGCATTAAATTGTATCGTCCTCGGGTGCATGGTATTAGTTCTATCTGTCAATCCCCTCTTCACTTCCTTTATCGGCTCCATTTTGAAAGGTTTCTTGAACGCCTCCATCTTCCCCGCCAAAACGAACGTTGAGTTCAAGTCTTTAGGATCTAAAATCGCGTAGTTTTCCACATCTTCGCCCGCGCCAAACTCTCGTTTGATTTTCTTGGCGGAGTTTCGATTCCTCGTTGTGTCGAGGATTTCTAGTGAGTCGTTTATGATGATAGTTTCGTTATTAGGCAGTTTGATCGGTGTGCCTTTCCGTTTCGGTACTCTAATCGGTTCTTTGTTCTCGGCATCAGTCAAATCGTCGCTGTCCGTCACTATATCAACCGTAGCATTAGCATCGTCCTTTCTCATGAAACTGAACTCTTTAGGCTGATCTATATCTAAGTTCGAGATAAATTTGAACTGAGAGTCTGTCTCCACATCTTTATCAGACCACGTGATACCTTTAGATGATTTCACCCTCTTCATAACTTCTAGGTACTCGTCGGTCAAAGTTGGCGTTGCTTTATCGTAGCCCTTGAGGGTAAGGAAGAGTTTTTTGAGCATTGAAGCCATCTCGCAAGTGTATTCTGTGACTACGTTGTTCTCAACGTTTTCTATTGTGAGGAGTTTGTGTCTAAGTTCGCCTATAGCTTTGCCGAATCTTACTTCGCTTTTGAGTTGTATGATTTGGATGAGATCTTCTAGCTGTGGGCACTCTGCCCTGGCCTGTTCACAGAGTGCTAAGAGTTTGTCGCGGCTGGCGGTCCACTGTGTCTGTGCGCACATTACTTGCGAGTCGAGGAGCGCGGACTGCTTTATGTAGCTTTCGGCGGCGCGCTCGCGGCGAGGCATATCTTCGTTGCATATCTGATGAAAACAAGTGGAGAAGAAGTTAAAATATTTTATTATAATAATATAGGTGAGTATTTTGTTAATCAGTAAAGTTGAAGGCATTTTGTTTTGGCGCTGAAAATAGGAAGAAAATGACAATATTTCAGCACATGTTGCTGAAATATTGGCATGGTTCATCCCTTGGAGAGCTTGGATGGGCTGACCTGAGGGGCGACTCCTTTTTGATTGTAGTAACGTGACGTAACGTGTCGTGCTGTTCGGAACTATGCAAATCAGATAGAAAAAGGAGACGTCACGACCACGTCTCGTTCCTAACGTCAAAAAGAATCACCCTGTGGAGAGAAACAGACACACACAGGCCAGCAGATTTATCCTACCCCTTTTTTGCTATAGATGTTTAAAATGTATAATCATCTGTTTAATAGCGTCAGTGGACGGCCGATGGACTAGCTCGCGCAACGCGTCAGGAGGCTGCCTTCGATGGAGCGACGTATTATAGACGAGTGCTAACCTGTTGAATGGCGTCAGTGGACGAGCGATGCACCAAATCTGCGACATGGTCGTAGGCTCTCTCGCAGCGCTAACACATCAGAGCCACGAGGCTGTCGTCTATGAGACGACGTATAATGGACGTTTGCTAACCTGTTGAATGGCGTCAGTGGACGAGCGATGCACCAGCTCTGCGACGTGGTCGTAGGCTCTCGCTCGCAGTCTCTCTCGCAACGCTAACACATCAGAGCCAGGAGGCTGTCGTCTATGAGACGACGTATAATGGACGTTTGCTAACCTGTTGAATGGCGTCAGTGGACGAGCGATGCACCAGCTCTGCGACGTGGTCGTAGGCTCTCGCTCGCAGTCTCTCTCGCAGCGCCAAAATGCGCACTCTCACCATCAACGCCAGGAGACTGTCTTCTAGGGTAGCGTGGGTCGTCTCTTCGCTAATGAGGCGGCGACGCCATTCTAGTTTTACTGTGGATAAATATCAGAAAATTATTTTACCAAAAAATCGATAAAGTTAACTTCGAATCTCGGGTAGAAAAATAAATATCATCAACATCATGCATAACATAGGGCAGTGTACTCTGATTTTCCTCAAATATAGCTGCAAATCACCTTAAACACAATTACACAACTTATTGAAGGCTGAAATAAAATTACACTTAGAATAAGACAGACATATAAATACATCATGGGAAGGATAAAAAAAACCAGCATGAGGATGCACGTCAAATACTACAACCGTTTGCGTCATTTAAAACAATCCAGAAGAAATATTGTCCCATGGCACGGAACCTATTTAATAATAATAATTGGGTTTGTTTTAAAAACTATAAACAGACTTTAATTATATGATTTTCTCATGGATTCCACTGTCAGAACTGGACCAAATTGAAATGTGACCACAGGGAAAGCACCAGCTTATAAAAAAGAATCATCAAAACCGGTTCACCCAGTAGCGTTCTGAGGTTACATACATAAAACTTTTAAAAGGTACAGTCGAATTGAGAACATCCTCCTTTTTTGAAGTCGGTTAAAAAAACAAACAGTCCTTACCTTTATCCTTAGCTACATCAGGTTCTTTAGTCACCACCTTTACATTGGACAGCGTTAGCTTAGCCTCCAGTTCTTTCACCTTTTTCTTCAACTCTTCATTTATCTTCACATACTGAGACAGCCTCATGTCACCATCTACAATGTTCTTCTTGATGCTGAGCTGGATCTTGTTGGCTCTGGCTGCGTACTTCAGGGTATTGTATGTGTCTTCGTAGCTGATGCTTGAAGGTGATATGTTGGCTATCATAACGGTTTTGCAGTTTCCGCCGAGGCTGTCTTTGAGTAGACGGGTCAATTTTGAGTCTCTGGGAAAGAAGATTGGGTTTATGTGTATTTAGTTAAATGAAAACTGTGGGAGTACTCACTTTTATCCCAAAGTACAGTTATAGGTAAATGCTCTTTGTTAAGTGCGTAAAATGCCTATGTCCAGCAGTGGACTAACTTAGGCTGATGATGATGGTGATGATGAAGTGTGTGAAAAAGTCGCGCTAAGGACCGCCCGTTATAATTTATTCATTCAATAATTTAAATCATAATAAAGTCGCAAAGCAAAATTGCAGTGTATTGAGTGTGTCACCGCAGAAAACGTGGTCGGTAGAATGATCGCAAAACTTAATGAGCTCTCTGATCTTAGGCACGGAAGCAACAATGCGCAAGTACAATCACGTAGATAACTGATAAGTCATATTTACTAACTAGCGACCCTACCCGGCCGACCTTGAAAGTGGTGATGTTACACGGTCTTGTATTTTTTAGTAAAACTATGCATAGTTACTATGAAAAATACTGAATTTATATATTTTTTTTTTGTCTTTTATAAACTAAAAACTATGATTTCAACTAAATACTTAACGTTTTTGTGACGTCACGCTTATTTCACTCAATGTAAATACGTTTTCAAAGATAATAATACTTTACCTACCTTTATCATTTATTAATACAGTTTAAAAAACTATTATTCATTTTGCAATGAATACCAGCACAAAATACATGCCTTGCCTACCTACTATGACATATACTTACTCGTATACCTCATCCCTACTAATTTTAATCTAATACCAGGGAAAACTCCACAAAATCGCTAGAATAAACAATCAAATTAACGAAAACGAACACCGAACAACCTTGAAAGACTTTGCTGCGCCATTGTACTCAAGGCATTCATTCAACAGTATTGCCAACTATATCGTATCCATTTTGAATGGAGCATAAACGTAAACAAACCGCCTATACTTAATCTAAAATTCACTTTGTTGGCGCGTCCTTATACGTAATTTACATTACTTGTCGATTTTAGATCCTACCTACTCGACGCCAAGCAAGTGAGATTTTGTTATTTGTGTTTTTACTAACATGCTTCATTCAAAATGGTTATAAAGAAATAACTAATAACCATAGGTTATAATAACCATAGGTTATAATAACCATAGGTTATAAAGAAATTTGCTACATTTTGTAATTATTTTATGATCAAACTTGGGTTAATTGCGTTTGATTAGTTAAATTGATTCGAATATTTAAGGTTTAAAATAATCCGCCAGTAAATTATAAGATGTTTTTATTATACTCTATAAATATTTAATTAATCTAGTACAAAATGTGCTAGACAAAAACAATATCAAAATTCTTGCTGAAAACCCCGCATTGACAGACATAATATATTATCCTCTTCAGCCAGAACTTTCTCCTCAACGCCTTATTTTTGGTTTAGTGCGCAGCCGTTGAAGCCAACTCCACAGAGCTCATAAAGATTTGCGCGGACTCTACCTAAGCTATGTCTGTAACTTTTAGTTATCTATGTGATCGACATACACTTGCACAGTACTAATTAATGTATAATTGCATGAAAATGATAAGGCAGTACATATACTAAACGTTCCAAAGCATATTAAAATGTAATAATTTTATTGTTATGATAAACTAAAATCGCTTAGTGAAAAATCGACGAACATACAGAAAAACATACACTCTCGTACATACAGAACATAGATCTTTACCCTTTTTTCGAAGACGGTTATAATGAAGTAATTACCATAAGCTTTTGCTAGGTCGAACTTGTTCTAAGCATTTGTATACTTAAATATTTTCTTGTTACGGTCTGCCAAGTTATAGATTCTTTCGAATCTTTATTTAAACAAAAGAGAAAATCATTATTTCTACCATTTACGTACCTACACGAAACTACTACACTACACTAAACAATACATTATCAGTTTATCAGTTAAAAGCAAAGCACACACAAATATTGTTTACTGTAATAATAAATGTGTTTAGTGACTAAATATGCATGTGGGTAGACCTAAATAAATGTAGGCTGGTAGACAGGGCTATTCAAAAACTTCGTTACAGAGTCATAGACACGTAATCTGACACAGAGTTGCGCGAAATTCAAATATTTTAGCGGTTTTTAATATTTTCTGCTTTCTGCAAGGAATCAAACTACCAGATTAAAGTTATTTTACAACGGGATATTTACCATGATTTGAGTTCTGAGCTTTCCAATATTTCGGCACAGTTTAATGCGCCATGATTGACGGAATAAATGTAATAACTTTAGTATTAATAACCATGATGGATTTAAAAGCTTTATTTAAAGTATTTTCTACAAACCGTAGACCATTTTCTATGAGCCCATGTTACAATAAAGTATAATGCAGTTTTTCGTAATTTTTTGAGTTTGAGTATTACAAATTCAAATTTAACAATAATGCTTTATTTCTATAAATACAATAAATGTACACTTAGAGAAGGTCAAACCATATTAAAAAATACACTGACACGGCAATAAAGTGGTGTTTTTTATTTCGGCCGCTGTGATATGTAGACTAAAGTAAAGAAACGAAGAAGAAACCTTTAGCCTGTTAGTTGTTATTCTTCGAGTTGGAGCAAAAGCCGTCCCATGCCTTTTTATCATCTAGCTAGATAATCTGATATTTTCTAGTAAATAATCAAATACGCATCACACAAATATTATAAATGCGAAAGTTTGGATGGATGTTTGTTACCTCTTCACGCCAAAATTCCTGAACGGATCTGGCTGAAATTTTGCATACAGGTTATTCTTATTCTGGGCTACTTTTATCAAATAAATCAATTCCCGTGGGATATAAATCACCGTTAAACGTTTCCATAGGAACGACGCGCGTGGAGCCGCGGGGTGTAGCTAGTCTTTTATATTATTAATTGCTCCAAAAGTAGCAATAAATCGAAACCTGTTAAAACATGGATGGGTTCAAAGAAAATGTTTAAAAATGTTTAATATTTACTATATATGGAATACTAATTCTCCGGTATTTATATCCCTCGTGTGAATGCAAAAAAAAATTAAGGATGCAAAAATATTTGAATTTTGTGCAAATCTGTGTCGGTCGGTAGCGGTATTTCTAAAAATAGCCGTGCTTGGTCATAATCTGACCAGGCTATTGTAAGGGTTCATATGCACGGACGGCAGTTTGCCGTCTGCCGCCGTCGACGTCGCCTGCAATCGACTGCAGGCGACGACAGTCGGCAACTTGCCCTCCGTGTATTTAAGACGTGTAGTTCGTGTATAAGAGTGCTAACACAGTGCATTATATGTGTTTCGCGTATTTAACGTATTTAACTTAAATCGTCGCCGATTACGGACCTTGACTTGTTTTCGAAAATATATTTATAAGAATTTCCCAAACAGACAAGATTTTTTGGCGTTTTTATAGAATGGTGCATTCGCTCACGAGTCCGAATCGCACTTGGCCGGTTTTTATTAATAAGCACATTTGTATGGAACATAGCTGTTGCCATCAGCAAGCTTATTGATGCAATTGCCCAGAGACAGCAGACTATTGTTTAGTAAAGCTAGCGCCCTCCTTGAACTGGTCGCCTACACGGGTGGAGGATATCATAGACAGCTTCATAGAGCGAGATTTTCAACCTTCTCTTGGTCGTATCGCGTAGTACTTTGTAGAGAGAAATAGTCAGAAAAAGGTTTTCTTCGTCAGAAATTGATTCTCTACTGTACAGTAAGAGCTATCGTCAATTCGCGATACAGTATCAATATTCGTAAATGAGGCCGCCCCGCGCCGCGTAAGAATTTACCCCCCCAACTCAGATCAGACTAACAACAGAACAGAGGAAGGGTAGCAGTTTCCTTGTGTATTTTTAACACCTCTACTGCCAATACCAATCCACCTGTCTAGCGAACTTGGTGATTATGGCAATACAGGGGGTATTGCTATAATCACCGCGTTCGCTATTGCAGGCGCGGTCCTAGTGAACGAGGGAGGTCACGGTGGGTCATGACTATAATATTTCTCCGAAAATATTTTGTTAGGTATGCTCTTGTGAAGTCACTCGGTGAAAAAAATTTTTTGCCCATGACAAACTCTTATTTTTCCAAATTAATGATTTTATCGGGTATTTATCGCGTACCTCCTGTTATTATTTTCCCTACGTTTCTTTCGACTTTTCTTTTTCCTATTGTTAAATTAAGTAGTTAAGTACCTATACGTAGATCTGCCATCACAATTTTTTTTACAACACTTTTGGTAGCATGTTCAGCAGTCGATGTAAGTATGCTGAATAATCTTGTAAGTTTTAATATCTCACCTGTAGGGTACATAGCTGTTCCCATCCGCAAGCTTATTGATGCAATTGCCGAGAGACAGCAGACTCTTGTTTATATTAGCACCCTCCTTGAACCGGTCGCCTACACAGCCCGTGGCAGAGGCTCGCTCACTGCCTGCTAGGTCAATCATAGACAGCTTCACTATGCGAAGCTGGCTGCTCGTCTTGTAACGCATGTTTACGTACACCTGTAGGAATGACAGTATATTAGTTTTTAAGGAGCAACAACCAGCAGATTATGTTGTGTAGCTGCTTCCAAGAAGAAGAGACTGTGGTATACTGCACGGCCACAGAGGTGAGACACAAAGTAGGGCAGAAGTGTGTCATTTAGGCATCAACCCCATCCAAACCCACAGAAAAGGCTGAATCAAAGCTGTCAGTCACCTAGGCCCGTATTATGAAAGCTTGCTCAGTCATATAGCTATGCTTGAGTGACGTTTATGCCATAGAAAAGCGTTGCTGAAGCATCGATGACTGAGCAAGCTTTCATAATATGGGCACTAAAGTCCTGCTCCAATACTTCAAGGAGCTGGGTTGGTTAGGGCCTACTTAGGCAGGGCGATAATGCATGAAACACTCCCATGCCAGATCTCAGTGCAGATCCCATTTCCCCACTAGAAGTTAAATAAGAATAAAACACTCAGAAGAGTTGGGGTGGTGCAAATTGTAAGCCGGCACAACAGCCACTCTGTACTGTGTATAAAGTCAAAGTCAAAGTCAAAGTCAAATCGTTTATTTCTTTAGACTTACAAAATAAGTACTGAGACAAGTCAAATTTTTACTATATAAACAGCTTGATAAATAGTTATTACTATCAAACAAGAAATAAGGTGCAATTGACTCTGATTCACTTCAATTTTTTGTCCACTAGCGGAAGAAGTGAAAAAGAAACCACTAGCAAGTTTGTCGCTTATCAACGAATACAATCTTAGGATAACTTAGTCTAACTGGTCTTACATACTATTGTCTGTGTGGAACTGGGCGACATCCGGCCAAGCATTAACATCATTGACGTAGTCATCTACGGAGTAATAGGCTTTCTTGTTAAGATTTCGTTTTATGTACAGTTTAAATTTACGAATAGGGAGTTCAGTTGCTTCAGATGGAAGCTTATTATAGAATCTTACGCAATTGCCCACAAATGATTTGCCTACCTTTCGTAATCTATATGATGGGATGTGTAATTTGTTCTTGTTTCTTGTATTTTTATTGTGAACATCACACCTTTTCATAAAGTTATCTCTGTTTTTGTGTGTATACATTAGATTTTCATAGATGTATTGCGATATTACTGTTAAAATATTTATTTCTTTAAATAATTCCCTTAACGAGTCTCGTGGATTTAATTTATAAATAGCGCGTACCGCCCTTTTCTGAATAACAAAGATAGTCTGGATGTCAGCTGCCTGTCCCCAAAGCAAAATACCATAAGACATAACACTATGGAAGTAACTGAAGTAAACTAACCTAGCTGTATCTTCATCGGTAATATATCTAATTGTTCGAACCGCATACGCTGCTGAACTAAGTCTGTTTGCGAGAGCATCAATTTGCGGTCTCCATTGAAGAGAGGAATCAATATGTAACCCTAGGAAAACAGTTGAGTCTACAAGGTGAACAATCTCATCCTTTAGCATTATCTTAGTTGGGAGCTCTCTTACATTTGGTAACATGAATTTTATGCATTTGGTTTTTGAAGCATTGAGTAAGAGGTTATTGGCGGTGAACCAATCTAGTATTTGTGAAAGAGAATTATTTACATCGTCATAATTATGTTTATTTCTGTCAACTTTAAAAATCAATGAAGTATCATCAGCAAATAAGACTATATCACAGAGATCTTTTGCTAGAAATGGGAGATCATTTACATATACTAAAAATAGAAAAGGACCCAATATTGATCCTTGCGGGACTCCTAAATCGATTTTTGATCCCCTAGATCTTTCTTTACCAATATCTACTTTTTGGACTCTATCAGATAAATATGATTGCATAAGGTCCAGTGCCTTGTTTTTAATTCCATAATGTCTTAGTTTATTTATTAATGTACCATGATCCACGCAATCAAAAGCTTTAGAAAGGTCACAAAATACACCAATAGCGTTTTTCGCTTTATCCCATGCATCCAATATGTGCTTTAATAGAACTGTACCAGCATCAGTTGTCGACCTCCCCTTGGTGAAGCCAAATTGATTTTTATGTAACAACCTATTGAGGTTGAAGTAGGGAATGGACACCGGTATTCGGTATTACCGAAAAACCGGTAATACCGAGTTATTTCAGGCACTTCGGAATACCGGTATTGAAATTGCAAATACCGGTAATTCGGTATTTTGAATTTAACGTTAAAAAAAATTAAAAAAACTCATGAGGCGGCTCTAGATTACAAACAACTTATTTTAAAATTTATAATGATTGTAAAATTGATGGACAGTCTATGTTTTCGCTTCACCATGTTTTCGCTTCACCATGTTTTCACGTGGTCTCAAACCGACTTCAAAATAAATAAACGAACAAATGCCCAAAGGATAGTGTTAGACTGTTTTTTGATTTAAATCTTTACTTTTATAAAAGTTTTAAAATCTATAAATAGATATTTTTAAACAATCAAAGTATACTAGCAAGCAGATAGACGGACGCGGGTGGCTTTGAGAAAGCCGCCTAGCTAATAGCGAGCATAGCGTTCGGGACATTATTTCTGCATGCATAAAGCTCAAAACTGATTGACGAAATTAACGACGAATGCAGGTGCGAGTGCAAAACAAGTATTGTTCCTGTAATTTCTTGGAAAAAAACCGTCGGACCCGTGCGGTGCCTCTTTCTTTGTCACGCACATTTTGAATTGCATAGTGCGCTCTCGCTCGGTAGGCCAGTTATCTATCAATTGTTACTACGCACGAGCACAAGGTTCAAACGGTAATCAGTGTATCGTAGCATTTCGCAGTGACAAGAAGTTCAAATACAGTTTGTGTTGTTGGTT
Organism: Eupithecia tripunctaria; assembly: GCA_955876795.1. Lineage (NCBI taxonomy): Eukaryota > Metazoa > Arthropoda > Insecta > Lepidoptera > Geometridae > Eupithecia > Eupithecia tripunctaria. Next base: position 4,740,574 of record OY041604.1, read on the forward strand.
TGGTTCTGGAGACGAAAAACTATCACCAAAAGGATGAATCAGTGCATTTCGCAGTGACAAGAAGTTCAAAAACCGTTTGTGTTGTTGGTTTGCTTTTGGAGAAAAAATAATCACCGAAAGGATAAACGGTAAGTAATATTTCATTTCATTTATTTCTCAAACAATTTACTACATCGAAAGTTTCACATTGCAAGTCTTATTGTCTAGAGCAAATAAATTACTATTATACTGAATTACTGATGGATGTAAATAGGCATAATATGAGTAAATTCAAAGCAGAAAGGTTTTTCAACCAATGACCGACCGGAATGGAGGTGGATCTCAATTCTACTGTATTTATTTTAGTTTTATTGTATATTACCACCGATTTTTTTTCTGGGTGAAACGTCTTTGATGATTCTTTGTTTATTTGAAAGTTGGTGCTTATTTTGTGGATTACTTTCCTATTTAAAAGTCTTCAATATAAAATAGAATAGAGATAGACTTTCTAAAATACCTTACCGATTACTTATATCGTGATTATTTTGTTTTATTGATTTGTGTGAAAACTTTCGAGTTTTAAATGTTTAATTAAGTTTGTAGTTGTTTCTTGTTGTGATAAATATTTGATTGTTATGTATTTTTAAGTTAAAGAAAGACTGTATAGTAGTACCTAAGTACCAAAAATTCTCAATTAAAATTAAAGTTGATTTAAAAAATACTGCTTTTATTTAAGAACCCTTTTTTAATACAATAAAGATATACTTATTCAGTCTTAAACAATATAACACGCAGAAGAAAATATTTTTTTCGACTTTATAGTAAAATACCGAAAAATTACCGAAATACCGGGATCCCGGTTTTAAAAATATTGATACCGAAAAATTACCGGTATTGGCAATAGGTCCATTACCGTCATTCCCTAGGTTGAAGTGAGAGGACAACTGTGTAAGAATAATTTTTTCAAAAACTTTACTCATTGCAGGAAGTATTGAAATTGGCCTGTAATTGGCCGGATCAGTGTGGCTACCAGATTTATAAAGAGAAACCAGTTTACTATATTTCATGAGATCAGGGAAGACTCCTGCATCAACACAACTATTGAAAATGTAGGCCAAGTATGGAGCAACTTCCTTAATAATAGAACTCAGTACTTTGGTTGAAATACCCCAAAGATCCTCAGTATTTTTTATATTAATAGATTTGAATGTTTTCACAATATAATTAGCGTTTACATGACTAAATATAAAAACCTCGGTACATTTATCTACAGATGATTCTAATAATTTAACCGCGATTGAAGGTGAAGAGTTTAGAGACCGGGTAACAACTTTAGGAATATCAGAAAAGAATGAATCAAAAGCATCGGCAATATCTTTATCTTGTATCAGTATTGAATTATTAATTTTTAACCTTATTTCTCTTTTTCGTGATTTTGTTTTACAAGTTTCGTTATTTATAAGTCTCCATGTTGCTTTGATTTTATCTGATGAGTTTAAATTTTTTTTCCTCAAAAACAGGCATTTCGCTGTGTTACAGACTTTTTTAATGTTTTCGAGTAGTTTGTTAAATACGAAAGAAACGCAGGATCATTTAACATAGCTTCTCTAGCACCATAAAGATCATATAGTCTATTCCTACTTCTATAAATACCGGGAGTGGCCCAATCAGTAAATCCGACCCTGTCCCTAACTATGCATGTTTTATGTTTAAATACTTCGCTGTGTTCTTTGTTTATAACACTTAAAAGTTTGGCAAAAAGATCATTAGGGTTATCGGAGCAAGATATATTGGCTACTGCTAGTTCCACTTGACTTTGAAAGTTCTTAATACGGCTCTCTGTAATAGGCCTGTAGGTATATTTCTCAACTTTGTTTTTATCATTATGATTATAACTAAAATTAACACTCTGACCATAGTGGTCCAATTTGAAATGTTTGATTACTGTTTTGTTGGTTGGAGATAGACTGCAATAAATATTATCTAAACAAGTGGCAGATGTGAGGGTTACCCTAGTAGGATCATGAAAAAGATGTCGTAAACTAAAGCATTTGAATAAATTAAGCAGCCTATCGGCGAGGGGATTCGCTAAAATATCTATATTGAAGTCGCCACAAACAATGAGATCCTTTTTACATGAAAATAATTTCAGCAAAACCTCTTCCATAGTACATTCAAAAGCTACCTGATTTGCGTCAGGTGGGCGGTACACGCACACTATGATGTGTCGCTCCAGTTCCACACAAGAAAGTTCAATTGTCCTCTCAATAGTGAGGTTTACAATATCTTTCCGTTCTTTACATTTAAGACTATTTTTAACTATAATCAAAGAGCCACCACGTATTGCAGCTTTTCTTTTATAGGAACTTGCAAAAGAATAGTTATTATAAAATGGCAGTAACTCATTTTTTACAATCCAGTGTTCTGATAAGCACATAACATCTACATTCAAATAATTCAAAAATAATTCTAATTCTAGGATTTTGCTGGGTAAGCCTTGTATGTTCTGATGGACTATATGAAATGAATTTTGCTTTCCCGTTGTCGATGTGGTCAGTTTAAATTTGTATTTACTGACACAATCGCTTTAATGCCCTCATTAGTACTGCTACTAACTACATAGACAGGCTCGTCAGGTAACTGCGTTATACTATTTATAACGGGATCAAAAATATTATATGCTAACAATTTAGCAATGTTCAGTTTGTTTTTTTTGCTTAGGTACATTGTATCCTTATTCAAAAAAGTATTACTAATAAACTTATTAGTATCAAAAAATAATACATCACTATGACGACATGTCATGTTGTAAAAGTACCTGAAAAACTGCATGGCTCCTAGAGCTCTCAGCATTAGCATCCGTGGGATGCTGTGTCCTGTTCTTGTTTCCGCTCTCCAACATCTGGAGCAGCTCTTGGGCAGTCTTGATATTGAAGATGGAGAGGCCGGCCACCATCACGCCATACTTGTTGTCTTCCCGAAGCTGAAGTGGGGTCTTGGAGGGTTTCAGCAGGTCGAATACATTTTCGTTGTAGACCTGAGAGGAGACAGTTGAGATATTGATGGGTGATAAATTGTACATAAAGTGGGTATACTTTTCTTGACAATTATTTAACTTCACAGGGATTAGGAGGCCTGGAGTGGTCCAGTACAATACCATCAGGTATTACGAGGGCCCACTCCAGGCCTGTCGCCTATGGAGTTTCTAAGCGGCGACTGCAATCCTTGAGGGAAATATGCTAATAAAACTAATAATCCCTTAAGGGTAAGTAATCCTGCTAAGGGTAAGTTATTTAAGAACCAAACATAGAAATTAAAAAGTTTAGTAATGAGTTAGACAGTAGAGCTTTTGCCCAACAGTAGTACAAGCTAATTGTATTAATAAGTACTGTAAGAGCATTTTTTAATAACCCTGTTATTTATTCACCGTGGTGTTCTTAACACTAAGCACAACTAATATTATACATATATTTATATTAAATGTATATATTTTGATAAGTTCATGATGTACTTATCAAAATTACTCACCTCAATATAGGAGACTCCAATTTCAAAATCTCTTTCATGCTCATAAGAACTCATGGTGTAAAACAAGTGTTCCATGGTCAAGTATGTTATTCCAGGGTGCTCTAAGCTACCTATCATTGTGAAGGTCTTCCCAGCTCCAGTCGCTCCATACACAAACACGGAGCAATTATAGCCCTCCATCAGAGAAGCAAGCATGTCTTTCGTTGTCGCCTCAAACACATCTCTGTTGGTTGCATTCTGCCCACAAACATTATCAAACACAAACTTCAGCTCTTTATTCGCGCGCTTCAAGAAGTTCCTATTGGGTTGCTGGATTCCTTGATAGTAAAATGGTCTGATCTCCTCCTTTGGGTCGAAAACTAGCATTTTTTCGTCGACGACGTCCACCACAATGCGGCAGTTGTCTCCAAGCTCCCTGTTGTTCAAGGGTCGCACTCTCACGGCTACTTTGATGTTTGAAGCCATGTTCAGTGTCGAACCACATTTAGAAGGCACCAGGGGAATTTTCGGCCTGGCCGAGGGAAGCCCTTTCTCGATTCGCACCATTTTTCACAGCACAACAGTACAGCACACAATTTTCATTGAATATTATGCCAACGCCACCAACGATTACTGGATCACTGGTCTGGTCAATTACTAACGGTCTTGTTAGGTCACATTTGTCACAGGAAAGAATAAAACTCAATTAAAAATAATTAAAATTACAACAAATTCCTCGTCGTAAACAGTCACCAAGTTTGAATTTTTGTAACGTTCGTTTTTGCGTTTGGGTTTGTGTAATGTGGTGTAATGTAACAGTCAGTCAGCGTCACTTATTTGAACTGACATTGACAACACACAATTTGACAATGATCTGCCTCTTACTTGGACGAACAAAATACTTACCCTATCATTGCTATCCCTCTCAGAAGCAAAAACATTTTTTAACTTGCTTCTGAGCTCAGAAGAAAGATCTCTCATTCAATAACAAAACTGGATGTCTCCTATAGATTATATTATAAAGGACTAGCCATAGAGAGAATCTAGGGCCTGTTCCTCGCAAAAAGTCCTCCAGCGTAGAGAGGAGAACCTAATTATTGACAGCTGCAATGGATAGGGATGGGCAATAATGCGCAATATTATGCGAAAAATAATGTCGATTTTTTTTTTATTTTAATTTAGTTTTAATTCTTGTGAAATTGAGTACGTACATGGTAATGGTAACTATGGTTAGTTTTAAAAAACTATAATTGGTCTCAATAGTTTTTCCATTCAGACTTTCAGACATACAGTATCTATCATATTATAAAAAAATTAGCAAAAGGTAGATCCAAGTAAAACCTATATTAAGTCGAGTTAAGGGTAAAATATCTTTATTTCTATGAATGGGTAAAATAGATCTAGGTACACATAAGAAAATGAAATTCTTTGTATTAAAATACACCATAGAAATCATGTTTTATTTCTTACTTCTGTGGCTACAAGATGTAGACTAATGTAGGACGAAGAAACCTTTAGCCTGTTGGTTTTTGTTATTTTAAACATTGATTAATTAAAAAGGGAAGATGAGGTACTGGTGTCTCGAAAATGGCAACTTTTTTTTTTTTATTTATTTAAATAGTAGGACATCTAACATGAGTTCACACAACATAATTAGTAGCAAGTAATATGGTTCAATGTGATGTGACTCTATAATTTAGGACGTCTCAACGTGCACAAAAACATAATTATGACAAATTAACAGTGTTCTTTTTTAACTGGATGGACACAGTAGCTACAAAGATTATAATTAAAAGTAAAATAACTGACTGCTAGCGTAGGACGCCCTCCGGCCAGGTGGGATGACGATCTGCGAAAGACTGCAGGCAGATGCTGGATGCGTCAAGCTGAAGACAGGGCGCTATGGCGCTCATTAGGGGAGGCCTATGTCCAGCAGTAATATAGGCTGATGATGATGATGATGAACTGACTGCAACCTCATATTGTGTAAAATTGTGTGCTCCCACCTCAGTCACCGTCGTCGGACCGGCGGCACGGGCGGTCGTGATTCGCGTGAAATATTGTTGTCTCGGTCTCACTTCGGTCTTAGATACGTCTTTCCGTCTTTGTTCTTCTTTGTATTGCACAGGACTGGAAATATAACTGTGAGCGTATGTGTTTGCATGTAGGTAGTTGTAATTGTAACACATGCCAATTTTTGAGTAAGCGCTGGGAGGGGGCGTCCTTATATTACGTGAGGTGTTTTTTTAAATTTTCTGTAATGGTGAGATGTCGTGAGATTTTATTCAACCCCCTCCCCCATCCCCAAACTCACGTTAGATTTTTCAAATGTGAAAAAAAATGTGGTTATCTTACGTAAAACGCGTTGGATTGTTATTGTAAAAAGAAAAAAAAATTGCTTCGTGCTTTTATTTACGACTAGTTAAGACTAGTAATCAATATTGCTGAGAGTTTAATTATAAATAATAATAAAATAAAAAAAATAAAAGCGTTTTATTTCAGACAATTACAGTCCATAGGTTTACGACAAAAATATACATCAAAAACACGTTTGACACACACAACCACAAAAATAGAAAAAGATAAAATTACAGAAAAGAAAAGTAAATAGAACAGAGAACCGTGACAGGCAACTGTGCTGTGATAAGGATAATCAATGCGGGAAGTATTTTCCTTCATTGATCACCCTCACCACAAAGTACCTCCAGAGTGGAGATGATAGTCCCTCTGCCACAGTCCTCAGGATGCTGTTGCGACTGTCCCGTATTCTGCGCATCAGGGACGCAGTTTTCTTGCGTATGATGGCATGAAAACCATCCGAGTGGTACTGCACAAACAATCCCGATGCACTACAGAATCGGGGCAATCGCAGCATCATCCGAAATATATTATTATATGGGATGCGTACTTAGGGCATCCATCGATCTTTTGGTGTGCCGGACCCATAGACTTCCCGTGTAAAAACTCTGACAGTATGCTTTGAAATGTGTGACTTTGACTTCTTCAGTACAACGGGAAAATCTGCGAGCCAGCATGTTACCTCGGACCGATAGAGCCCTACGCTCCCTCTCTATATCTTCATCATTTTTAAGGTAACGGCAACTATATGTCCTAGATATTTCAACTTGGACACGCGATTAATATTCAGGCCATTCAGTGTGATGTTCAGTTTATTATCGGGACATTTACCGGCGGCCTTGAAGACCATGTATTCAGTTTTGTTAACATTGTATATGAGCCCATACTTAACAGCGTAGGACTCACATACCTTTAAAAGCTCTCTCATCCCTCCTACCGTCGGGCTCAGCAGCACCATATCATCGGCATAACTGATATTATTTATGCTAACACCGTTCATGCAGCAGCCGATACGCAAACTGCTGAGCCCGCCGATAAGGTCGTCAACATATAAATTGAAGAGCTTGGGAGACATCAGCCCCCCCTGCCTCACTCCGCTCTCCAACCTATATGCTTCCGATAGAGAGACAGCCCACTTTACAAAGTTGATTTGATTGTCATACCAGTGCTTAAATGTTTTGAGGACTTCTACCGGTACACCCCTGTCCCTCAACTTTCTCCACAGCACATCGTATGACACAAGGTCAAAGGCTTTAGAGAGGTCGAGGAAACAGGCATATACCGGCGTCCTGCGGTCTGTATAATACTGGATGGTGTTCTTGAGACTTATGATTGCGCTTTCTGTCGATAGTCCAGGCTGAAACCCAAACTGTGCGTCATGAAGATGTATATATTTATCTAGATAAGCATCAAGGACACCATCCAGAATTTTAGCGATAATTGTAGCCAAAGAAATAGGTCGATAGTTTTTTAGGTCGGAGACATCCCCAGTTCTGTTCTTCACAATGGGCACCACTATTGTTTTCATCAAATCTAGTGGTTGGTGAGAATGACTAATGCACATTGTGAAAAACATAGCTAGGACATTCGGAAGGTGCACTCCCGCATGCTTTAGATATTCAACAATGAGCCCATCGTGACCGGGAGACGTACCACCACTCATCTCACTCAGGACCTTTCTCACCTGTCCTGCAGTAAAACGAGTAAGTGGCTCATCTACCCTATCGATGGACTCAGTACTGATGGTCATGGCAGTAGGACCCAGCGGGGACCGCACCTTAAAATGCCCACGGAACATGTTCGAGATGTCTGCGGCTTCACTTACTCCACCTACACTCACCGGGCGGCCAGGCCTGACCTCCTGTTTATTTGTTGCTTTCCAAAATTTACTGAACTCTTTATCTGATCTATGCTTAGCGAGGATGTCCATTTTAATTTGATCCTGGTTTTTCTGGCATCAGTTTAAACGACCTTTAAAAAGTTTGCGGGACTCTTGCATTTTAGTATAGGTTACTCCAGAAGAAGGTCGGTTACTAAGTACCCACATTTTAAAGTCAAGCCTGGCCTCACGATGAGCATCACTGACATGCTCATTCCAGCCACATGATGCCTGGTCTTAGTGGATTTTTTCCCTGGTTGACCATTCGTGCTTACAGCCGCGCTACTTAAAGTATGTACAATATCTTTATACATTATTGTCGAGCAAAAGCTTATGTTCTACTAAACCGCATGAACCGTGACCGCACCCGATAAACTCCATGGGAAAAACAATATCACGTAGTTCTTTATGACATATTCCAAGGTACTTACTTATTTGGGCATTACTTCTCTTCTCTCCCCCCATATTACTGAGCTGCGGGGAAAGTCACTGGTCATCATTATAAGTGTAATAAAAATTTAACTTTTAGAAACCGTAACAAAGTTTTTTTAGTAGGTACCTACCTACCTACTCAGGTACCTATCATAATTCTCAATGTGCCTACATCATCATCAATTTATTCAGTTGTTTCATGTGTATAGGTACCTACCTTAGTTAGGTAAGGTACATGAAACAACTGAATAAGATGTCATCTAGGCAGGTAGGTAGGTTCCTTGGACCTTGAGTTTATCTATTGCCCATAATCCCCACGCTGGACATGCGGGTTGGGGATCGCAGTTCGGTGGTAGAATTGTTCTGCAGAGGGCGCTGCTGCCCGCGCCCTGGTGGATCTCTGAATAGGTACCTTTCTATTCAACTTCAGCAATCTAAAAATAGTGGGTAGGTAGGTACCTGAAACTTATTAGATATAATTATATTATGTAGGTTAATTTGCCGCCGCCGCCGCGCCGTGTTACGGACTAAAGAAGAGTAGGTACCCTTCTTTAGTCCGTAACACGGCGGCGGCGGCAAATTAAATTTCTACCGAGTCGTGGTCCATGACAGCTGACGAAGGTTCAAGTTTTTTGGATCCCCAATGTCCATCGATCAACGAATGTTTTCAACTAAACTTATGAATTTTGTATTTTCGCCTCTGTTTTGTGAAGTAAGGTTCGGTTTAAAACTTTTTACAAGTAGGTACCTACCTACCTACCTAGTATCTACCTTTGCATGTACTCGATATCAGAAACCTGATATCTGTGTCAGAAACTAAGGTCCTATCAGTTTCTGAGATCTGAGGTCCTATCCTATCACCTTTGTTAGGTACCTACTTAGTCTGTAAGCATTCTGTACCTAAGCTTGTTGATTATAATCCACCTAGGTAGGTACCTACGCTTAGAAATATTATGTACCTACCTACTTATTTCTAAGATAGGTACCTACCTAATAGACTCAGATGAAAGAAGGTAGGTACTCTAGGTAGGTACTTACCTACCTAATAATAAAATTGACTGGTGTATCCAGATTCCAGAGGCCCCCACGATGCATTGCGAAACGGAGCGTGGGCAGATCTTCCACTCGATGGATGGACCAACTACTTTGTAGCGGTCGCAGGTGTCCGGTGTCGATGGATGTAGGGACATTCCTGGCGTCGTCGTCGCGTCGTCGGTTGTCGTCCTCATTTGGGGGAATCCTATGTTCAGCCGTGGACGTATACCTACGTATACCTACGGGCTGATTATGATGAGGCTAGTATGCTAGTAGGTAGATATGTTCAGTAGGTACAGTTCCACATAGATTAGTCCAACATTACAATCAGAAATTCAACAACAGATCTTGAGTTTCGGCAATTACCATGTAAATTCGCGAAGTTCACGAAATAATTTAACGCGCTGGTCGTTGGATTCAAAACAATTTATATGTTAATTCTGGAGGTATGGACTGGGTAAAGGGTGCTGCCAACATGTCGTCGTTTGTCGTACACGTTCCATATCTCATCCTAAATAGTTTCCAAAAAATCCCAGTGTTACGATGGCGTCGTTTTTTTGATGCTTCCAATTTCATGCAACATAGATGAACCGGGGTGTCAGCGAAGTAGGATAAAGTTACGAGAGCAGTTGAGGCAGTAGCCTAAATCAGAATCGATGAAGGAATATTCGGACTAAATCGATTAAATACTCCAAGATCTTCAAGTTTGCCCTAGTAGTTAATACCCCGCTGATTGTATCGCATTGAAGAGGAATCAGAACGGCGGCGGCGGCGGCGCGGCCGGGCGGGGCGGCGCGGCGCCCTGGCCGAGTTTGGAGCTAAGTTACGACATTACGACCTACCTACGTAACCTACTTGTAAGTTGCTTAAGGCCCATACACCAGCGAAAGTGGCGCCCCCAACTATTATATCTTATTATTACGTTGAACGCAGGAATTTTTAAAAATCCTACGTTCAGTTTGTGGTATCTATTATAAGCTATTTATTAATGCCTCTGTAATAGTTTCATTTTGTAAAGCTTAGGAAGAGATACGAAGTTGCGCTTTTTGGCCACCAAACTCTATTTTTGCATCTCCTCCTAAACTATATGAGATAAAATTATAAAAGAGGTATTAAACAATAGCTTATAATAGATACCACAAACTGAACGTAGGATTTTTAAAAATTCCTATGATAAACGTAAAAATATGATAAAATAGGAATTACTGTCAGATTGGCTCGGGTATGCGCCTTAATCTGCATCCAGCATTAAGTGCATGGTTTAGAAGCTAAAATTTAATATTAACAAATCAAACACCTCGACTTACTAAGGCGCATACACGAGCCAATATGACAGCGACCTATTTTTATCATATTATTCATTGATTTATTAAAAACGAAGATGAGGTACTGGTTGCTCGAAAGTGGCAACCTTAAATTGTGTAAAATTGTGTTCTCCCACATCAGTCACCGTCTGACCGGCGCGGCGGTCGTATCGTGATTCGCGTGAAATATTGTTGTCTCAGTCTCACTTCGGTCCTAGATACGTCTTTCCCTCTTTGTTCTTCTTTCTATTGCACAGGACTGGAAATATAACTGTGAGCGTATGTGTTTGCGTGTCGTTGTAATTGTAACACATGCCATTTTTTGAGTAAGCGCTGGGAGAACGTAACCTATCTTCCCTTTTTAAATCAATGATATTATTACGTTAAACATGTGAAATTTTAAAAATCTATCTTACAGTTTGTGGTATCTATTATAATTATAAGCTATTTTAATACCTCTGTAATAGTTTTATCTTATAGTTTAGGAAGGGATGCGAAAATAGAGTTTGGTGGCCAATAAATGCAACTTCGTATCTCTGCCTCAACTTTACAAAATGAAACTACTATAGAGGCATTCATAAATAGCGTATAATAGATACCACTAACTGTACGATGGATTTTTAAAACTTCCTGTGTTTAACGTACCTTATCACAGAAATCGTAATAATAGTGCCATATTATAAGGAATTCTGTGAAAGTATTATTAAGTCTGTGAAAGTATTATTAAGATGAAATAGGTGGGGGCGCCACTTCTACTGGTGTATGCGCCATAAGTTACAACTTCTTTTTTAATGATTTTCTAATTCCATAATTTGGTTTCTTTGAAAAACTAAGTTGTGTTGTAATGGTGCCGTGTGGTGCCGGCTTAGAATTTGGACCACCTCAACTCTTCCCGCGGTCGTAAGAGGCGACTAAGGGATATCCGTCGGGGCGGGCAGCAGCGCCCCTGCAGAACAATACTACTACCATCACAGACTACCACCGTACCTCGATCCCTAACCCGCATCCTCAGCGTGGAAATTATAGGCAATAACCCCCCAAGAGATAGAATAAGAATAAGAATCATTTATTGTGTCCTGTGTTTACATAGTTGGTCTTATGAACTACAAATAATTGTTCCAACAGTTTGTCCTTTCGGACTAATTATTGTTATGTACTATACTAGTACAAAGGTAGGTAAAATGTGCGATTCATTTAATTTTTAAGTATTTTTAATACCTAAAAATTAAATGAATCGCACATTTTCTATCACACAATGTTAACAATAGGAAGTCAATATTTATCTAAATTTTGGAGGGATACTCTCTAAGGCCCTATAATAGTTTTTGATACTAAGTATTTTCTTAATTTTATTTTGAACGTATTATCTTCGATTTCTTTGATTTCTATTGGTTAACGGCAGAAATATATGAACTTTTGTGGAATGTTGCATTATTTACTTGAGGTATACAAATATTATACATATAGTTTATGCGTAGGTTATTATGTCGACTAGAGTGATTTTCAAAGAATATTTATTGGGTTGTTGTTTTTTTATAAATAAACATATTTCCATTATGTATATTCCAGTTAACGTTAAAATATTATTATCTCTAAATATATTCCGAAGAGATTCAGTACTTTGCAGGTTGAAAATAGCTCTCAAGCACTTCTTATGATGAAAGTAGATTCTATATCTACAGAGTTCCCCCAGATATAAGCGCCAATAAGGCGCGTCCAGCAGTGGACCAATATAGGCTGTTGAGGTTGAGGATAAACTAAACACTACCTACAAATCACACATGGCAATCGTAAGAAAATACGCTTTGTGTGAAATGTCATGATGCGCAACTTTTCCGACGATTGAAAAACGCGTGAATGAATTTTGCTTTATTCTTTTGTCGTGTCGTAATAGGTATAAGTACTATACAAAATGCACACCTAGGCTTTCTATTCGATCAAGGAATTGTTTGATAAATGTTGTCCTATTATTAAATTCATAAAAAAAATAACTTGGCATGTTAATAAATTTAATATAGCTAACTATAAAGGTTATATATAAAGGTACCTTATACTGTTATTGTATATCATCGAGATAGAGTTGTATGTCTATTATAGATAAGCTGTTGAAACTGTACAGGCACACTAGCGCCGCCGCCTATTTTATCTTATTATTACGTCGAAAAACAGAATTTTCAAAAAATAATAGTCCAGTTTTTTATGCTTACCATACGCTTTCTTTTAATACCTATGTAATTGTTTATTTTTGTATAGTTTAGAAGGAGATACGAAAAAGGAGTTTGGTGGCCACCAAGTGCAACTTCAAAGCTCCTAAACTATACAAATAATAAATATTGTTAAAAAAAACTATAAACCGACTTCAATTTTTATAGTTATTTCATGAATTTTTATGGATCCCATTCAAAGTCAAACTCAAAGTCAAATCGTTTATTTCTTTAGACTTACAAAATAAGTACTTAGACAAGTCAAATTTTTACTATATAAACAGCTTGATAAATAGTTATTACTATCAAACAAGAAATAAGGTGCAATTGACTCTGATTCACTTCAATTTTTTGTCCACTAGCGGAAGAAGTGAAAAAGAAACCACTAGCAAGTTTGTCGCTTATCAACTAATACAATCTTAGGATAACTTAGTCTAACTGGTCTTACATACTATTGTCTGTGTGGAACTGGGCGACATCCGGCCAAGCATTAACATCATTGACGTAGTCATCTACGGAGTAATAGGCTTTCTTGTTAAGATTTCGTTTTATGTACAGTTTAAATTTACGAATAGGGAGTTCAGTTGCTTCAGATGGAAGCTTATTATAGAATCTTACGCAATTGCCCACAAATAGCTTATTATAGCTTATTATAAGCTTATTATAGAATCTTACGCAATTGTCAGAACTGAACAAAATTTAAATGGGACCACATGGGAAGCACCAGCTTTCATATAAAAAAAGAATCAGGAAAATCGGACGTCTAAAGTTCTGAGGTAACAAACATAAAAAAACAGTCTAATTGAGAACCTCCTCCTTTTTTGAAGTCGGTATTGGCTGTTTATTTGAGTCGGGTTACCGCCGGGGTACCTAAGATCTTTTTTGTACAACAGTTGACAGTTAATGTGACAGATTAATTTCCATGAAAGTAAACTTTTTATCGTTATTCTCGAACTCTCTCGAAAATTACACTCACCCCACTTGGCCCAAGAAAATTATTAGCTCTAATAAAACTTTAATACAGTTTTCTTGCCAAACGGTCTATGTAACGTGCCGTTAGGAGTTTCTTGCGCCACAAATGAACCCTATCAATTCAATTCGTCAATGTGATCGCTTTTTGCTCTACTTCGAGATTAAGAAGGATTAGGCATGGTTACACGACTGCTAAAAAAAGAGTACCTATGGTTTATCCATCCAGCATGGAGCATGTTAGTAAATAATATTTTTTTATTTAATATTTTAATATTTCTTTATTGAAGGGAGGATCTAAAATCGACAAGTAATGTAAATTACGTATAAATGGACGCGCCAACAAAGTGAATTTTAGGTTAAGTATGGGCGGTTTGTATACGTTTATGCCTCATTCAAAATGGACACGGTATAGGTACTTTTACTGTATCCATCGAGCATGTAGGATGTTAGCAAATAAAACGCCCTATTTAGCCTAAAATTCACTTTGTTGGCGCGTACGTAATTTACAATTACTTGTCGATTTGAGATCCTTCCTTCAACATTGTTTCAATTACCTTATCTGTATTCATAAATATCAATTATCTGAAACTTGACGCCAAGCAAGTGTTTTTTTGTTATTTGTGTCTTGGTTTGTTTAATAAAGTTATACATGCTTGATGGTATCGGTAAGTATTATGTTTTCAGGGCACATGTGTACAGTACACGGTGTCTATGTGAGTTTCTTTATTCCACCATGATTCCACAATCGGTTTAAAGATTATTTATTCCACAATAACTTTCCATTGCTGATTTAGATAAGCCTCCTGCAAAACAGATCCACCACCGAACTGCAATCCCCAACACGCATGCCCAGCGCGGGGATTATGGCCCCTGGGTAACCATAAAAATCAGATCAGAAGAAATCAGGAAATATAAACAAGAAACTTCAAATTCCGTGCAAAGTTGTAGCAATTTACATAAGAAGTTTCCTAGTAGGCTTGTGTAAAAGTTTCAGTCAATAATTAAATAAAAGATTTTCTGCTTAGATTTATTGATGACACAAAGATCGATCTGTAACCCTTACTTCGCTTCTTAGAATATTTTATTAAAATTCTGCTTACAAATATTTTTCATAAAAATACCTACTTTGTAATTCAAATGTCTTTTTTATGGATCTTTATTGTTTTTTATCAGATTTTTCCCCATTCCCGTAGGCCGGGAAGATTCATTCGTGCTCTTTAATAATGAAGGGTTGGAATGTGATGGATTTTATTAATTTTTAGGGTTCCGTGCCTCCAAAGTAAAAAAGGAACCCATAAAGTATCACTTTGTTGTGCGTCTGTCGGTCTGTCAGTATGTAAATTCGTTTTTCTAGTAACGCGTGTATATCGTTGAAATTAAAATCAAATAGGTAAGTACCTACTCAAGTCCGTAACGTCTTGAAGCTTTGTTATAGGTAAATGAAATTTCTAAGTCAATGTAATCTAAAGTTACAGCCAAATATCCAAATATTTTGAATTTTCCAAGAATCACGTGCACATAAAACCTAATAGGGACCTAGCATCATAAAATTTAGCGACCAGCAAGGTCGTATAGCATATGTAAAGGAACAAACCCGAAATCCGTAAACTATAATACGGATTAAAGATTTTTTCTAGCCATGGACCAATACCTACAGGGTACCTTCTTTCCGTTAAATGGACCTTCATTTGACCTCAAGGTCTAGAAGATAACTATTTACCCTTGTCTTGAAGAGGCCCAGGTTGTGTTGGCCGGCAAAACAGAGGCAGGGAGCGAGTTCCATTCCTTTGCGGTGCGAATAAAGGTGGAGGATAATCGCTTAGTGCGAGTGGAGGGTACATCCACCAAGTATGGATGGTATTGCGCTGTGCCTCTACTTGTCCTGAAGTGGAAAGGGGATAGTGGGAAAAAGAAAGAATCATGATATTTGGCAAAGACAAAAAACCTCTTATCTTACAATTATACGCAACCCTTAGTGCGCGAGTCCAACTCCCACTTGACGTTTTATTTATTACAAAAGTATGTGTTTCATCTTGCCTACAATACAAGGCGTGTACCACAGAAATGTGGCGTGTTAGTTTTAGTGATGTTCATTTAATAATTAGGTACATAATGTAGTCTACGTGCATTTATTTATTTATTATTTATCTTATCATCTACCGACGGCCTGTACTGGTCCACAGCTGGACGCAGGATAAAGCGCCATATGGGCTTGAATCACAATAGGAGGTAATGCCCATAATACCCACACTGGGCATTCGTACTTAACTAATATTTAATAAGTTAGTACAATAGGTTAAGTAGGTGTGCATTTTACATAATGTAATAGTATTCATTACGGTTGTAAGCGGGTTAACTACGAACCTTATTTGTGTTGGAAGAACACCAACCTACCACCCGCCTGGAAGCCGTGTCTCCATGGGAAGTCGACCACCCCCATCCCCGGCGGGCACGGCACGCGCTCATCGCGCGCTCGCGCGCAGTGCTCGAAGGGATGCGGAACGCGCGCGTCTAGAACCGCATTCGCCCTGAAGATGTCCCTCGTTAAGGGATGAAACGTTGGTGTTCTTCCAACACAAATAAGGTTCGTAGTTAACCCGCTTACAACCGTAATGAATTCGTCAAACTACGATAGTTTTTATAATAAAATGTAATAGTAGGTAACACAAAAAGCATGGAGAATAAAATTTATTTTAATTCATTGTTTCAACGCAGGTAAAAGTAGGATACTACATTTATTTATACTAAGTAGGTAGGTTAAGGAACCTACGCCTACCATTGCACTTTACAGCATGATTTGGGTGCTCGTGTGAAATGAAATAGATAAGTACATATATAAATATCTACAGCTATAATTTGCAGTCAGTAGTACTTCAATGATTCATTTTGTCGTCGTTCACGAATTAAGTAGTTCCCTGTAACAGCGTATAGAAGCTGTAACTGCCACGAAGTATCTGAAAAAAAGTTTAAAATTAAAAGCTACCAAGTTAGGACCATTGATGTATCGAAATTCACAGGTTTTTGCGGCTCGCTCCGCTCGCCGTTGTCAAATGTACCCCTGCTACTATATAATTTCACAGCCTTTCTTACTTACAGAAATAAACGTAGCCAACGTCATTTCGTTATAGGGCCCCGCTCTAAACACGAGTTTGTTCTGTGTGGTCCACCCCAGGAGAAGAAGTTGCTTCTGAAGCTTCAAATCCGCATCCACCCAGTCACTCTTGAATGTGTTGTAACTCACGCGCTGACTCTATAATTAAACGTTAACGGTATCGAAGAATGTTTAGCTAGTGATCTGTCAGTGATCATTAAAGCTGAAAATGTTGCAGGACTACTTTCCACATAGCACTGACGCATCCAGACCCGAAATTGGTCCGAGCTGATGTTTTTCATACACAAGCGAGCGCAATTTTTTGCAAAACGAATTATCATTTGTAACCGACTTCAAAAAAAGGAGCAGGTTCTCAATTCCACTGTATTTTTTTTATATTTGTTACCTCAGAACTTTTGACTGGGTGCTCCGATTTTCATGATTCTTTTTTTATTTGAAAGCTGGTGCCTTCCGTGTGGTCCCATTTTAATTTGCTTCAGTTCTGACAATAGGAGCCATATAATTGAAGTCGGTTTATCGTTTTTTCAAAACAAAATCAGTTATTGTTGAAAGACTCTGTCTACTGCATTACAGTACTACTACTTGCGACTCACTGGTATACTGTCGCATTTTACGCGACTCACAACCCAAAAAATTGCGCTCATTTGGCCTCTGTCTTATGTACTAAAATCATGTTGTGTTTATTTCTTACCTCAACTGTAACTTCATTGCTGTGCCAGAAAAACATCAGGAGTTGAATAAGGATTGCGCTTATATAGACGCAACTGGAAATGAGAGCTGAAAGGTCACCTTTAATCTGTAAAACGAAACTGAAACTAATAAGCCCTGTAGACTAATTTCGTCATTCCGCGCATTATTTTTATAATTTGGTAAAATCACAAAAATGCAGTACCTACTTATATACTCACCTCAACTAACTGAACGATACACACTCCAAGATTTATCGAAATAATAATGATGTAGGAAAACATGACAGGAGATATCAAGGCGTTGAACTTTTTCTGATGTAAAACCAGTTTTGTATGAAAGTCATGGCACTCTGCTATATTTCTGAGGGTGTTTCTAGCATTCTTCACGTCTATAACACGGGAACAGTTGAGGCTGCTGATGCGCAGCTGGCCAAAAAAGAATATCATTATCGTGATGGTCGTCATATCCCAGCAAACGACATACAAACTCAAAACATACCCCACAATTGTCTGGAAAAACATGGTGTAGTAGTATCCAGGAGGCTCTTTCGCAAATGGAGAGTAACCTTCAAACAAATAGTTGTACACTGAACCATTTTCTGTCACCTGATTTTTCTGATATGGCTCCGTGAATATGGCTATGTTAGTAAAGAATGCAAGTAAAAAGAAGAAGATCGTCATATTTCGGCTTCTTGAAATGTATTCCTTCATTATTTCGGCTTGTTCTTTCTGTGTCATGTGCTTGCGTTCCACCGCGCTGACGTAACTGACCAACTCACCCCATGCCCTGTAGTCTTTAAGAAAGAAGCAATTTTTCACAACTCCCATGTGAAATGGGGTGTGCTGCAAGACCACTTTAAACGACTCTAGGGTTACATTTAACGCAAATTTTATGTATATTGTAGAAAAGAAAGATATTGTAGTGCAGAAAAGCATGATTTTGAGACGTGATTTTACAGATTTCAGCTCTGGATGCCAAAGACCAGAGAAACTCATTATACTAAGTAGAATGCCAAGACTGGGGTGGTCTTTATTCTCTAGAAGTTTGAGAACATTTCTAAAATTCGGAAACATGATAAAGACAGGTCTGTCGTGCTTGGGAGCTTCAGATTTAATAAGGCATACGAACGAATACGACATTCCTCGTTCATAATTGGCGTGAGAATTTCCGTTCTAAAATGCAGTTGTTACGAACATTTTGTGGTCTAATAACTGGGTAGAATATTGCTGATTGAATTGTATATTACCTGGAAATTATTAGTGTTATTTTGTCGAAGGAATATAATTGCGATGTACAAAATCTTTTGAACAAAGGTAGTATTTATTTCTATTTGTGGTTAAAAGGCGCATTCTTTTTATATCATTGTTTTTATTGAAATAAGTTTTGCACAGAAACAATTCTTTTGTAATTTTAACATTTTATAAAAAATAATAACCCGGCGGGACTCGGAGAGGAACGAGTTCCGGTTCCGATCCAACTTTTGAACTATAGAAAATAAACACGTTGGTAAGCTTAGATGGGTACATCCTTCGGGGAAACCGATTAGACAATATTGGCTGTGTGTTTTTACAGAGAACACGGCAGCTGTTGACTTTATATGTTTGTTTGTTGTCATAGAACTATTATTATAGGCTGTACCATTGATTAATTAAAAAGGGAAGATAAGGTACTAGTTTCTCGAAAATGGCAACATCGTATTGTGTAAAATTGTGTGCTCCCACCTCAGTCACCGTCGGACCGGCGGCACGGGCGGTCGTGATTCGCGTGAAATATTGTAGTCTCGGTCTCACTTCGGTCTTAGATACGTCTTTCCGTCTTTGTTCTTCTTTGTATTGCATAGGACTGGAAATATAACTGTGAGCGTATGTTTGCGTATAGTTGTAACACATGCCAATTTTTGAGTTAGCGCTGCTGGGAGAACGTAACCCTTCCTTTTTTAATTAATCAATGGGCTGTACTGTAACTACTCGGCAGCTTTCCAAAGCATTGTAAAAACAAGGACATTAGCTTGTTTCTTTTAACAGAGTGTAAAAACTGTAAGTTCCCCGAAGTAACTGAAACAACAAAAGTAGTATTAGTAGTGTTATCCTTAAAATTAAACCAAACAAAAATTATATAATTTTTGTTGAAATAGTTTTTCTGGGATATCCCAGTTGAAGAAAATAATTTGACGTGTTTATAAACTACTTGCAGTGCCTCGCGGTTTCACGTGCGTAGTTCCCGTTCCGTGGGAATTCCGGGATAAAATATAGCCTATGTCACTCCCTGAAAAGTGAGCTTTCTATTCTAATGGTGAAATATTTTTTTTAAATCGGTCCATTAGTTTCGAAGCCTATTCAATACAAACAAACATACAATCAAATGTTTCCTCTTTACAATATTAGTATAGATAAGTATAGCAGATATAGATAAACCGACTTCAAATAGGTAATTAGACAACATATAAAATATACTTTTTTTTTAAGCTATTGCAAAGCTTCTATCGCGGGCCTTGAGCGCGGGGACCGAATCCAGAAATTCCGTAACGAAAAAACCTTGACGTTTGTCTCTTTAGTTCAGCAACTCGCCTCTAGATGGCATTGCAATAGCTTTACCGCGGCAGTCCCCGAGTGCCACACGTCTTTTTTTTTTTTTTATCAGAAATAGTCCTTCGTTTAACCGCAATCTCACAATTCTCACATGATGGAAAGCGAAGATGCGGCCGACGATGTATCACGAAGGTCTAGAAGATGGCTACTCCGGACCACATTCCGAAACACAACAGAGTTGCTTCACGGACTGGCCCAGTCCGGAGGGTGGTGACAAGCCACGGCCGAAGCCTACCACCAGAGGGTATCGCTCTTAGCACCACCCAGAGGACACGTGTAGGGTATCAGAGGGTCAACCTACGGATGTGAGCGATACTGTCCCCCAATACTTTAAAAAATGGCGGTAAAGTAATCCCCGGTATCTTATGGGAACACCTCGGGATCATTCTCTATATACAATAGTAAAAGAATTAGCTAATTCGGTTAACGGAGATATCAAGTAACATACATAAATAGTTACATAAAAAACATACGCGACGAATTGAGAACCTCCTCCGTTTTTTTAGTCGGTTAAAAATTCAAAAAAATATTTTTCGTATAAGAGACTCAAATACTCCCAAGTATTTATTTATTTGGGTGAAATCTTTTCAGATGGGAACTACGAGCACTTATGATGAAACTTACAGAGATAAAAGTCGACAACGTCATTTCATGGAACGGTCCGGCTTTGAACGCCAATCTCTTGCTGGTAGTCCAAGAAAGCAAAAGTATTTGCTTCTGAAATTTTAAGTCCACATTGACCCAGTTGCTCTTGAATGTGTTGTAGTTCAAGCGTTCACTCTGTAATTTTTTTTTATTATTTTACCATTCCAGAGCTTGGTAGAGTCCGCTCCACGACTCAAGTCCTATGGACGCGGCGCTGCTATCGCAGAACCATTGTAAATAAAACAAATATTTCGTTTTTATTTACATAATTATGCTCTTCTGGTCTATGAGAGGTCTTATTCTGGACATTTTGTGATCAAAATCCATTAGTTGGTATCCATTATTTCATGATCTTGATCGGAATTATGTAGTTGTACCTCTTTTGCCGTAAGACTTGAGTCGTAGCGCGGACTCTACCAATAATACCGGTTACTATTTCGGTAATACCGGTTATTTCTAGTACCGGTACTTTGCCGGTATTTTGCCTTATAATACCGGCATTGAAATTGAATTGTTGGTACCGGTATTTTTCGTGAATAATACATATTTATTCTCTAATTCTGCAGGTATTTCACATGCATAATACCCGTAAATATACCGGTACTTATTGAAAATACCCTAATGTTAGTACCGGTACTCGAAATATAACGGTATCATTTATACCGGTACCAAATTAGTACTGGTACTACTTCAAGGTTGAAAATACCGGTATTCCCAGGAAACCTTAGAGCTTCGTGTGGTGTACACTAGAAGCTCTCAGATTTCCTGTATAGACTCAACGTAGTTGAAGGTGTTTGAAGTCTTGTTACACCAATGAGCAGTGACGTATTTTAATATTCTGCCTCCTGTGGGGTTTGTCGCCCCGTAAATTAACGGAAAAAACCTAAAAGTGCGTGTTAGTCAGGCCACACAGTTTAGGGTTGCGTAGTTGCACTTGCACTGTACCTTTTTATTTACTACCTGTAACGATTTTACACATTACACAACAAACTACTCCAATCAACAATCTATATTTTTTTTTTACCGTTACCGTTGTGTCTTTTGCCACACTTAACGGTAACGGTAAAAAAAAAAAAGCTAATTTTTTTATGAAACTGGTCTCCTAGTTTAAATGGCAGTTTTGGCCGGTTGTCAAGTACCGGTCAAATAGTTTCAGATGGATCGCTTTGTATGCTTCGGAGGTTTGGGGCTCATGGCCATTTTCAATTTTTTTTTAAACATTTTAGTAACGAACGGAGTGAGCCCTGAAGGAGTTAAGGGAACCGGTGGCTGAAAAAATGTTGAAAAACGAATACTATATAAAATATTTATCGGTGAGTATAGTCCAACCGCCAGCTGGCGATTTTTCGAATCCTTTCTACACGCCTCGGGTAATTAATTCCTCCCCTGGAAAATAAGTCTGAGGTAGTGAACCATGCAATAACGGAACCCTACTCTGCGCATGTCACAATACACACTTCACCATATTTTTTGGTTTTTAATAGATAGATTAGATAGATTATAACTTTATTGCACCATCAATACATAACAAAAACAAACAAGGAAATTACTGCTAACTAATCTAGAGAGGCACAATCAATATTGAAATTATATTATATATACCTCCACAGTTACTTCATTACTATGCCAGAACAAGACTAAAAGTTGTATCAGGAGTGCGGTTGTATAAACACAGGTTGCCATTGCCGCTGTAAAATCCTCTTGGAACTAAAACAAGAAAAAACTATGTAAAGAAATAATGTTGTAATAATGTCTTAAATGCATCATCTTCATCATCAATTTGAGTCCACTGCTAGATATAGGCCTGCCATTAGGGCAGGAGGAATGACAGTGGGTAGGAGTGCCATAGCGCCCACTGTCATTAGCTTTACACATCCAGCATCTACCAGCAGTCTTTCGCAGATTGTCATCCCACCTGGCCGGAAGGCGTCTTAGACTAGGTTTGCCGAGTAGTGGTCTCCACTCAAGAACACGTTTACCCCAGCGAGTGGTTGTCAGTTCTTCGCGCGCGAGATATGGCCGGCCCACTGCCACTTCAGCTTGCTAATTCTTCAAACTATGTCAATAACTTCGGTTCTGTGTCGGTCGGATGTAGTAGGTAGATACCACATACTTTTAAAATAAGTGATGCATGCACCAATCTCTTACAAGGCCGACTCAGCGTGCATATTGCATACTACCTTAACTTTAAGCACTCTATAATAATACAGCAAGGGGATTGTAGCATTATTGCCTTATTAGCTCTTAGCTCATGGTGGGTAGTGCCCATAATCCCCACGCTAGGCTTGCGGGTTGAGGATCGCAGTTCAGTGTTAGAAGTGTTCTGCAGAAAGCGCTGATGCCCGCCATCAGCGCTTCCTGCAGTGGATATCCCTTAGTCGCCTCTTACGGCACCCGCACCGTGGGAAGAGCTACACCGACACCACACGCAATTGTGGGCTTTAATAAGTACGATAAATCAAACATACGCTGTAAAGTACTTACTTCTGCCATTTGTATGATACAAGCTCCAAAATTCACCGAAACGATCACCACATACACACACATCACTGGGGATATCAAGCTGTGGAACTTCGTCCAGGTCATCACCAAACTTCTATGCAACTTGTGGCATCCAGCTATATTCGCCTGGCTATTGTCTATACTCTTCACGTCTATGACACTCGAGCAATACAAACCACAAACCCTCAACTGCCCAGCAAAATAAATCATGATAGTCACTGTCATCATGTCCCAGCAGGCAATGTAAAAACTCATAACAAACCCAAAAATTGTTTGGAATAACATCGTGCAGTAATACCCAGGTGGTTGCCTCGAGAATGGGGTGTAAGTTGAGAAGATGTAATAGTAGACCCCCATCTCTCTCTGGTTCCTCAGGTATGGTTCGGTATAGATGGTTATATCAGCTACAACAGCCATGGCGAAAAAAAGACGGGTTATCCGTCTACTTTGACTTAGGTAATTCTTTATAACCTTTTGTTGTTCTTCATTGCTGTACAACTGTTTGCGCTCGACAGAACTGATTGTATCGACTAGTTCCACCCAATATTTGTAATCTTTTTGAAAGAAGAGGCACTTCACAACGCCAAGATGGAAAGGTGTGTTTTGCAATAACGCTTTTAATGAGTTTGTGTTGAAGTTTAGAGCACACTTGACGTAATGTGAGCAGAAGTATGCCAATGTCGTGTAGAAGAAAACGAGTTTTAGTCGTGATTTTAAGGATTTGAGTTCCGGGTGCCAGACGCCGCTAAGACTTAACATCCGAAGAAGAAAACCGAGACTTGGATGCTCTGGGTCGGCTTGAAATTTCAGTTTTTTTAGAAACAACATTATCACTAAAGGATCAGTTTATATCTTCAAGATCAAAGTATCGTTACACCTAACTTCTAAGACTTTTAGAAAGCGACTCTACATTTTTATACTGGGTCGAGTGGAGTGTATCTACGAAGTGCCAGTTTAGCATTTTAATTACTATTTTTTAATGTTATAGAACTATTTTTTATTAGAAAAATGATATGGACAACATTTGAATGCAGTAGCATCAACTAAATATCACATAGCGTGCAAATTGGTAATAAAATGCATGTTATCTATAAACGTAGCCTATAATTAGTACTATGGTATTAACTGTTATTGAAGCTTTGTAGGAACGTAGGCGTAGTAACTTCTATATAATTTATTCAGTGTCGTAGGTATACATGTAATATAAAATAAAATAAAAGCCATTTTGTTAATAAAAGTTTTTAATCACTACTCCGTAGGCGTTTATTTTAATAAGCGGTCAAAACGTAAAACAGTTTCAAATAACTGTTTTCGTGTTTCTTTTAGATTAGAGCATAGAGCTAGTTATTTTCAAACATAGTTTACTACCTATACTTTAACTTAATGTAGGTAATGTATGTAATGTGTAATGTAGGGTACCTACCCTATTGTGATTCATGAATAGGCAATAGTATGCAAGAAGAAAATGAAATTCAGAATAAGTGGGCAAAGTAGATTCTTACTTCCTCCATTTTCGGCTTCAGCAGTCAGAGTAGCTAAGCCGACGCTGTCCAGATAAAATCTGGCGGAAATTAGCAGGAAATTGTATTTGTTTCTTATGGCGACAGCCCCACAATAAAGTGAGGCGTGCTTATAAATGTTAATTTTATTGCTTCTACGTTCTAGAGACATGCAATACCAACTTAAAAGAGCGAAATAAGATTTATCCGACATCGTAGTTAAACTATTATTAGTTAGCGGGTATTTATCGCGTCTTATACCTATTTTTCCCGACTATTCATTAGAAATTACCCGTTATATAATGTGTTCAGATCGAGTGAGTTTAAATATATTAAATCCACGTTGCATCTTTGCAAAACGTGTAATAAATCTGTGTCTATGCATGCGGGAAATAAACGTGATTTGTTTCATGTTTTGAAAATAGAAAGAGGTATAGCGCACAAAAAGGTAACGAAAAGACACAGACCAGAGAGATGTAACTACGTGACGTAGCACCACGTAGCACCTCGTAGCACTCCGTAGCACCACGTAGCACCTCGTAGCACTCCGTAGCACCCAGTAGCACCCCGTAGCACTCCGTAGCACCTTGTAGCACCACGTAGCACCTCGTAGCACCTCGTAGCACCACGTAGCACCACGTAGCACTCCGTAGCACCACGTAGCACTCCGTAGCACCTTGTAGCACCTTGTAGCACCACGTAGCATCTCGTAGCACCTCGTTGCACCTCGTAGCACCTCGTAGCACCTCGTAGCACCCAGTAGCACCCCGTAGCACTCCGTAGCACCTTGTAGCACCACGTAGCACCACGTAGCACTCCGTAGCACCACGTAGCACTCCGTAGCACCTTGTAGCACCTTGTAGCACCACGTAGCATCTCGTAGCACCTCGTTGCACCTCGTAGCACCTCGTAGCTCCTCGTTGCACCTCGTAGCACCACGTTGCACCTCGCAGCACCACGTAGCACCTCGTAGCACCTCGTATTACCACGTTGCACCTCGTAGCACCACGTAGCACCTCGTAGTACCACGTAGCACCTCGTAGTACCACGTAGCACCTCGTAGTACCGCGTAGCACCTCGTCGTACCACGTAGCACCTCGTAGCACCACGTAGCACCTCGTAGCACCTCGTAGCACCACGTAGCACCTCGTAGTACCACGTAGCACCTCGTAGTACCACGTAGCACCTCGTAGCATCTCGTAGCTCCTCGTTGCACCTCGTAGCACAACGTAGCACCTCGTAGCACCTCGTATTACCACGTTGCACCTCGTAGCACCACGTAGCACCTCGTAGCACCACGTAGCACCTCGTACAAATTTATGACGTTGTACTAGTTTATATGTTTGACCGCTGTCGTTGCGCGTGACGTCATTGCAATGGAATCCGTCAAACTTTCCTAGGCAGAGCAGTGTTTTCTTTGGTATATTGTGTAGGTACATGTGTGGACATTAATTCTTTTTTACACCTACCTACCTACCACTAAGCTTAGACCTAAAGATTACTTATAAGTAATCTTTACCAACGTGGAGTTTTATCATCTCTTTTTACAATGCAAAACCATTTTTTACTGATCCTTATTGAGGTTATTATCAATTATTATTCCTAAATACTTAATGCTAGTAGTAATCATAGAAAAACAATATCCATTTTAAATTTTCATTGTTAGGACAGTTTAGATTGTAAACCGTAAATTTAAAGTCTGGAACAGTTAAGCTATTATTGAAGACCATCATCATCATCAACCTGTACTAGTCCACTGCTGGACATTTGTCTCCCCTAGCGCCATAGCGCCCTGTCTTCAGCTTGACGCACCCAGCATCTGCCTGCAGTCTATTTGAGAAAGCAATAGCCAATGGAATATCATGCCGGTTTTGAACTGTCTCATTCAGTGTTACAAATATTATGAACTAGCTGCGCCCCGCGGCTTCGCACGCGTTGTTCCTATGAAAACGTTTAAAGGTGATTTTTATCCCACGGGAAATGATTTATGGGATAAAAGTAGCCTTTGTTTGATTCCGGAATTAGAATTACCTGTATGCAAAATTTCAGCCAGATCCGTTCAGTAGTTTTGGCGTGAAGAGGTAACAAACATCCATCCATCTATAAACCCGTACAGCGGTAAAATTGTCATGTCAGCGGGTATTGATTTACTGTTGAGATGTTTTTCCTAAAGCCAAACTAATTATTTGAGATGATATTGTTTTTTTTTTCGAGATAACTTATGAGACTAACTAACTAACTAAATAACTTATGAGTATGTTAATCAGTTTTTCGGGGACAAAAGATTGTTAGACAAAGTTGATAGAAGTTATTTAGACTGGTAATTGGTGAGACTGTTATATAGTTATCTTTGTTATATAGGGAAATAAACAAATTTTTCTTTGATTTCATTTTAAAGAACCGGCGAAGAAACCTTGTTAATTGTTATTTTTCAAATAAGTAAAAACGGAGTACAAGTCGCGAGTTTTCATATTTTTTTAGAATTTACCTGATATCAAAATTTCATCTGAAATGTGTATAAAACAAGATTTCTTTGCCGATTAAAACTACTAAACGCAAACGACCCAATTTACGGTTCGTTAAAATTATTTAAGTTGTATGGCTGTCTGCAATAGACGGTGCCATAATCACTGCTACCTTGGCGCCCTTAATTGAGAAACTTACTCCTTACGGAATAGTTTACAAACTCATTGTTTTGTTTACCCGCCCGTGCCGTGGTGTGAACGTGCAATCTTGAAGTTTCAATTGTAACGAAGCTTTGAGTGACAATAATAATTTGTGTATATAAATTCATCTAGGTAGGTAAGGTACCTGCTATTTCTTCAATTATAATATATATAGAAGTGTCTATTCCTTCCTTTTTTTCTTTTAATGGCGTCTACGTCTGGGTTGACATAATTTTACCGATGTTGCCAAAACTAGACCAAACTAATCTGACTAAACATTTTGCCGTCCCTGTCAAAACGATCAAAATAATAAGGATGTCATCATTTTTAGTATCGTCATATTAGTTTAGTTTAGTTTTGGCGACATCTGAATAGACGTCTTCATTTATTGTTAGAACCTAAAGTTCAGGTCCTTCGGAAAAGCGTGTTCTATCTTAGGCCACATCTTAACTTTCATCAAGTAAAGATGTGGCCTAAAACTTGGTGGCAACGCTTGACAATCATCAATAAAAGAATACTTAATAAACCTCTCAAAATGCCAAATTTTCACAAATCTCTAATAATGAATTATAAATGATATCTAAAGAAGTCCGAAGAGTATAATCAGCCCCTGCTTCTAGCCTTTGTGCACTATAAAAAAGCCTTTGACTCTGTCGAAAGGTCGAAACCTGGTCTGTTCTGCAATCCATACAGCAATGCCAAGTAGACTGTCGCTATATGGAGGTGCTGAGTCTCTACGACGCCGCCGCCACCATGAGTGTCCAAGTACAGGACCAGCAGACCAAACCCATCCAACTGTGCAGAGGATTTAGGCAGGGGGATGTTATATCCCCGAAACTGTTCACGAGCGCGTTGGAACTGGACTGGAAAGGCAAGTACATTAACATAAACGACGATTACATCTCACACCTGCTATTCGCTGATGACATAGTCTTAATGAGAGTTTTTATTTCGCGTCAACGCAAATCGAATCTTTACAAAGAAGTAATTACTTCTTCGTAGGGTATGGTATATTCTAGAAGGAAGCACAAAAACACACATTTTATGAGGAAAGCCGATAGTAAACTAGATGCCTCTTATTAGAACCGTAACATGCAAGTAGCCCCCGAGTGCAACGCAAAATGAAATCACGGCCTTTGCACATGAGCTCCGTCGTCGTTCAGAAGGTTAAAAGCGTACGTGTGAGACGAACTAATGGAGTCCAGGTAATTGATTGAAAGCAATTTTCAACGCGCACGAGACTTTAAAACGTTAAGCTTTTCTACCCGGACCAGAGACGGATTCAGTATTAAAATGGGGTCCATTTTTTTTCATTAATTATTAGGTAGGTGCAAGAACATTTTGGGCCTTCGGCAAACTTGTACAATAAAATATATTTGCTCTGATTCTCAGGATTATCTTCCTACCTAACCCATTCACAGATTGATGTTTAAAAACTAAGCCGGTATATTTATTTACGAGGTAAAAGTTTTACCTTCATAGAAACAGAATGGCCACACTACTACACATAGTAACACTTTAACTGGAGATGGTTCTGTGGAGGTAGTGTCCCAGTCACCGCTGGTGTTACCATCTGCAGTGAAAACTATAATGTACTCCGATGAAATTGGCATAAACATGGGTCAGTTCTTAAGTATGAGTATGAAACATCCTGTAATAAATAATTGTTTTCCAAATTCAAACCTGCATACTATTATGAAAAAAATTAATAATGAAACTTTTAGTAATTTAAACTTAATAATATGCCTGGGTAATAGGGGTAATGTGAACAAATCGGACTTGATTAAGTATGTGGGCAAACTGTGCACACTAGACTTAAAACAAATTGTGATGTTCACATTCCCCTATAGCGACAGCTTGCCACAATCAGAAAACAACCTTAGATATAAGCTTAATATGATGTTGCACACTATCTCGTGCAACAACAATATACATGTGATTGACATTAACAGTATTGTTAGTAAAAAATACTATTTGACTCAAGGTAATTACTACCTTTCCAATTTTTATAAAAGACAGATAGCAATTTCGCTATCTTTTTATTTTAATATAACAGCCAAAAACTTGGCTATAAAAAATGCTTCTTTTGAGCATTGCAATGATTTAAAAAACAAGACCTTGGAAGTTGTTCCAAGCCATTTAAATTAGAAATAAAGACAATAGAGGAAGTCTCTAGCCCTAAACAGTCAAATATTATTATTTACAATAAAAAGCAAAGAAAACCAGATTGTAAAATCAAGGCAAAGTTTACTAACCTGGTGCACCAAAATATTCAAGGATTGAGATGTAAATTACTAGAATTAGAATTGTACATGAACTCATTTGATATTGACATCATCTGCTTAACAGAACACTGGCTGAAAAGCTATGAGCTCATGTTTAACTTCAGTAACCACCAGGTTGGTAGTTCTTTTTGCAGATCACATGCTATTCGTGGAGGCTCTCTAATATTACTAAATAAACTCATAAAGTTCAAAGAACGTAAAGACATAATAAACTTATCCGTTGAAAGCCACATCGAAGTAGCATGTGTTGAGCTGGAGCAAAGTATTGTAGTAAGTGTATACAGCCCACCATCCGCCTCCTTTGAAATATTTGAAAGAATCATGGATGATATCTTGTATAAAATATCAAAATCACATAAAAATGTCTTGGTATGTGGAGACTTTAATATTGATCTTTTAGAAGTCTACTCCCTCAGTAGTAGATTAACTAATTTATTTAATTGTTATAATTTAAGGCCAATATTTATGGAACCAACTAGAATAACTGAAACCTCAGCAAAATGTATAGATAATATATTTGTTTGTCAAAATGAAAAAGTATTAAGTAAAAAAATTATAAGCAATTTAAAATCAGACCACTTGGGTCAACTAATTAAACTAGAAATACAAGTTAAAAACTATAATTGTA
Organism: Eupithecia tripunctaria; assembly: GCA_955876795.1. Classification (NCBI taxonomy): domain Eukaryota; kingdom Metazoa; phylum Arthropoda; class Insecta; order Lepidoptera; family Geometridae; genus Eupithecia; species Eupithecia tripunctaria. The sequence goes on from OY041604.1 coordinate 4,770,859, forward strand.
AACAAAAAATTAAATATACACCTGTGACCACAAGTCGATTTGAACGGTTGAAATTGGATTGGGATTCTAAACCATCACCTGATTACTCACTTAACAACCCAAATGAGTCGTATTGTAGTTTTTTTAATAAATTCACCAATGCGTTCAATTCAATATTCACACCCAAATCGAGGATGGTCTCAGAAAAACTTAACTTTAGTGAGTGGGCAACAGTGGGTATACATAAAAGTAGAGTAACTTTGTATGAACTATATAGTGAAAAACAATATAATTTTAACAAGGACTTCAAAGAAAAAGTAAAAAATTACTCAAAAATGTTTAGAAAAGTTTGTCAAATAGCAAAATCAAATTATATTAGCTCCAAAATTAAAAACAGTGAAAATGTAATAAAATCAACATGGAAAATAATAAATAGTGAGACTGGAAAGGTCAGTACCTACGATAATGATTACAATTTAAAGATTAACAGTTGCACAATCAAAAATGACATTGAAGTAGCCCAAGCTTTTGAAAACTTTTTTACTGACATTCCAATCTCTACCACAAAGTCCCTAAATTCTTCTCAAGCAATTGCCGAGTCTTTACTGATAGAAAATGTACCTAAATGCGAAAATAAATTTAATTTCAACCACGTTAATGAAAAAGATATTATAAAAGTCTTCAAACTTTTAAATATAAAGAAAACTGCAGATCTCTGGGGCATTTCCGTCAGAATTATTAAACCTTTGATTGATACCATTGCACCAGATCTAGCTTTTATATTTAATGAGTCTATTGATTGTGGTGTATTTCCTGATCTAATGAAATGTAGCAAAATAATCCCACTGTTTAAATCAGGTAGTAGGTCTGACCCCACTAACTTTAGACCAATATCAGTACTGCCAACATTCAGCAAAGTTTTTGAAAAACTTATTTTACATCAATTGCTCAGTTATTTCAATTGCAATGACCTGCTTCATAGTAAGCAATTCGGGTTTACTCGCGGCAGGTCAACTACTGATGCCGGTATAGAGTTAGTATCGCATATTTTTGATGCTTGGGAGAAGTCGCAAGATGCCTTAGGCATTTTTTGCGACTTGTCGAAAGCATTCGATTGCGTACACCATGAAACATTAATCAGGAAACTACATCACTATGGAATAAGGAACACCTCCTTGGATCTTCTCACATCTTATTTGAGTGATAGGATACAAAGAGTTGACATAAATGGGAAACGGTCTTCGGGGTCTGTAGTTACAATGGGTGTACCGCAGGGATCTATCCTCGGTCCTTTCCTATTTTTAGTTTATATTAACGACCTGCCTCATCTTGTCAAGAATAGTCACGAGATTGTATTGTTTGCTGATGATACTTCATTAATTTTTAAAATGAAACGACAAAACACTAATTTCGACGATGTAAACAATGCAATCTCAAAGGTAGTTCATTGGTTTAGTGTCAACAATCTTTTGCTTAACGGAACCAAAACGAAATGTATTAGATTTACTCTACCTAATGTAAAACAAGTTAAGGCTGATGTAAACGTAAATGGAGAAACGTTAGAAATTATAGAAAGTACCGTATTCTTAGGAATCACCTTAGATAATAAACTTCAATGGGGCCCACACATAGATAAGCTATCGAAGAGACTTAGTTCTGCAGCATATGCAGTCAAAAAAATCCGTGATCTCACAGACGTGGACACATCTAGACTAGTTTATTTCAGCTACTTCCATAGTATTATGTCTTATGGTATACTGCTTTGGGGGAACGCTGCAGATATTAACACCATATTTGTGCTGCAGAAGCGGGCTGTTCGTGCCATCTATAAAATGGGTCCCAGAGAATCCCTACGTGATAAATTCAAAGAAATAAATATAATGACAGTACCAAGTCAATATATTTATGAAAACTTGTTGTATACTCATAAAAATATCAATAGTTTCCCAAAAAATTGCGATATACATAATGTAAATACTAGAAATAAACATAAACTCGCTGTACCCACAACTAGGCTGCATAAAATTAATGTATCTTTTAAAGGGCAATGTATACGCTTCTACAACAAAACCCCTACTGAGCTGCAAAAATTATCAGTAAATAAATTCAAACAAATTGTCAAAACTTTATTATGCAAAAAGGCTTACTATAAAATATCAGATTATCTAGATGATAAAAAAGCTTGGGACGGATTTTGCTCCAACTCGAAAAATAACAACTAACAGGCTAAAGGTTTCTTCGTCGTTTCTTTACTTTAGTCTACATACCGAAGCGATCGAAATCAAAAATACCACTTTATTTCCGTGTCAGTGTATTTTTTACTATGATTTGACCTTTTCTAAGTGTACATTTATTGTATTTATGGAAATAAAGCATTTTTGAGTTTGAGTTTGAGTTTGAGTTTGAGTTTGAGTTTGACACATACAAACATTTAGAACATTTTATTAAGAGACCGACGAAGTTTACTGCCACACATTAAAACTTCCAATGTCAAGCAGGTTTTGCCCCTAGTGGCCTCCGATCAGTACACCACAAACGGTAAGTAGGGCTCTAACTCACCTAAGACGCCATTGTGGCGCAAGTAGTGCCTAATTACGGAAACTCAATTTTCTCCAGAACGTGTAAATGTCCCCAGGCTCACGGAGGCTCATGTTCGAACGCCTTATCCTAGGTAATGTGCTTATGTAATCCAGTGATCATATAAAATTCATCATTGTTACTTCGGCTTAGGCACGCTCAGCGCTAATGGCACTTCATGTTATCTTTACGTAAGTAGAGTGGTCTTATGGGAATCATATTGGTAAATTTGTGTCGTATTACCTAGTCGCTTCCTATAGTGGTTAAATCTTAGTTGATACAAATCTGTAAAATATATGCAATTTAAAAAGGTTTACCTAGTAGCTACTAGTAGCAACTAGCCACATCTGGGTCATTCTCATTGCATTTAAGGCTCGAACCTAGTTTTTAGGTGGTAAAAAACAAGAATTACATAAAATTCAATTAATTTCTTCAGTTTCATGGTTGCGAAATGATTTATTAAAAAAATTACGTTAAAAATATTATGAAAGTGCACATTTTTGCACCTAATTTGGTCTAGATCTCAGGAACCCCGCGGTCTATAGAAAAGATTTTTGTTTTTATTCGAAGGTCATTACTAATTCTTTGGTTCCTTGGTTGGGTTTTTTCATAAGTGGTGTAGTTTTCTTGTAAATTTACGAAAACATCATTTTTGCGCCTACGCTGTTCCAAAAACGTATGCTCTGTCCCGCTTCTATGAACGCCATATCCTATGACTATCCTTTTTACAAAATGTCTTGCAATGCACCCTCTTAATGCATTGTGTAATAATCTACGTAGACATTCCCCGTAGCTTTACAAAGAGAGGCTTAATAAATTTTCCTTATTCCGACTCTCGCATCTTATTTAACTAACTCATAAATTTTTAGGAGGATATTTTCCATAATACCGACTATCAAACTAATTGAACAAGAAGATTTGGCTTTTCTTTTTGAATATTTTCCTTCAATCGTCCCACATCACATTAGAAAACTATTCCTACTTGATACCCAATTTATTTCTCGCGCAGAAATCTTCGCATGGGATCTTAGTACGTAATCGAATAGTGAAGGAGACCAATTTTCCGTGCGTTCGCTCACGGAGCGCACTATGGCGGGGCGGCGATATCGCTCAAAGTAACCCGGCCTTGGTTAATCCACAGTGCACACACATTTTACAGGTGGGAAAATAAAGGAAATATTCATATGCGTGTAATTTCACGTTTGTAAATAAGTTAGGGTATACATATACATATTTTCCGATCATATCCTTTGTAGGCCTAGGTTTACGTAATAAGGATTAAATCTGGGGGTAATTTCCACAGATGGAATTTTTTTGCACCCCAAGACGATAGTAAGTAACACTTAGCCCAGGTGATAGTAAAATCCGGTTGTGAATAATCTTCCGATCCTAGCCTGTCCAGCTAGGCCTAGTTTTACGTATTAAAGATTATATCAGTGGGTAATTTCCACACAGTGAAATTATCAACATTATGTCCTACAATTCCATTATCACAGAACCGACTGTTGTAACCTAAACCTAACGTAACTATTAACGTTATAACTTTTAAGGATCCCAATAACGTAACTTTATCGTATGTAATCCGTGGAGTGGAGGCCCTGGAGACTTGCAGTTCAGGTTTTTCTAAAACCTATAGCAAGCTCCAGCCTCTCACAATACAGGTTTAATATATATGCCTACTTATAGTTCTACGCGCTTATTATTAAATAAATTTAAGCAAAGCTATTGTGAAGAGGAAATAAATAAATTATTATTATTATTAACTCCCCAAGACAAAGAATATAATTTTTTAATTTGATGTAGTTATTTATAAGAATATAATATAATTTTTATTTTAAAAACTTTGTCTTAAATAATGTTGACACCATTATGGAGAACTTTTCAATAGTAGGTACACAGTAAACGGGTTGTGATGTCTAGTTAGAACGAATAAAATCAAGATGTAAGCGATCAGGATTCAGAATCAGAAGCCAACTCAGTGCGCTCTTTAATTGTGAGGCTAGACATTCTATAACTACTAAGATTACTTTAGTATTAGTATGGGAGTTTTTCCATTCAGTAAGTGCTCGAAGACAAAAGATCTTAAAGCTTTTTTTTGGATCTGCTACTGTCTTCAAGTATAGACCAATACTATACCTGTATAGTGTGTAAATTACGTACCTACCTGCTTTAGTTTCTTTTATATGTATATGAGTTTATTAGTATTTAGTTTTTGCATGCTGTGTCGGCCTGTTATAGGTTGGTGCACGTAGCATTTGTCCTCATGTTATTTATATATCTTGGAAGTTTTTAGTGTACTCGCCAAAGGCTAACCTAACTGTATAAATAAATAAATAAATACTGTTTCGTACTATACGGTTTTCTTTTCAGACACCAGTGAGAGTGGCGTCTCCACCTATTTTGTCTTATTATTGCGTTAATGTTAAACACAGGAAGTAAAAATCTATCGTACAGTTTGTGGTATTAATTATAAGTGACTTATAATAGTAGCCTCTATAATAGTTTCATTTTGGTTAGGCAGAGATTCGAAGTTGCGCTTTTTGGCCACCAAACTCTATTTTACTTCATCCCTGCATCCCTTACTAAAACTAGATATTATATACGATAAAAATGTTACATACCATATTTTGAACACCTCTGTGTTCAAAATATGGTACCTATGCGCCATAAAACGTTTTTGTATATCGTCTACAAGTTACAAGTTAGCAGTTGTTGGTGTACCCAACTGTACCTTACATAAATTGTTAGAATATTGGAATATTGTTGGTGAACCCTCTGGCTAATTCCTTGGTTTCTGATGGGGTACCAGACTGACGAAGTTTGTAATGTTGCTAGGATCATAAATTACGTCACCGGAGACCCAGATTAGATAGCAGTGCTTCGTGGCACGTCAGACATAGATTACCCTGCAGTTTCTATGCTCTAGGATTCATTATCTCGCGTTGATTAGAACCGCGAGCGTCTGCGATTTGATGTATTACAAGCTAGAGCACGAATATTCATGACGTGTTGAACCGAGTGAATAGAGAAAGGTATTTTCACGTGGAAATTATGCTGGAATTTCGGAAAACAGCGCTTCAATTTAAATGCGGGGTGTTTTGCGGTTTCTGTATAGGTATTATCCTATTCGATCATCACCTTTAATCTCGTATGATCTTATCTATCTTAAATAATACTGCAGAACGATTTATATCTATGTGCAGAACCATATAAAAGGAATATAATCACACTAATATTATACAGAAATGCGAAATTTGGGATGGATGGATGCATTTTTTACGTCTTCACGCCCAAACTACTGAATGGGTCGGGCTGAATTTTGCATACAGGTAATTCCAGGATTAGAATTACCTGTACCTATGCTAAATATCAACCCGATCAAACATAGGTTGCTTTTCATACCATAATTTCTTTCCCATGGGATATAATTAATTTTTAAACGTTTCCATAGAAACAAAGCGTGGGAAGCCGCGGCGCAGCTATATATATATATATATATATAAATAGATTTAAATATGGCAGGCATAGGCAGGAATTATGATGTAGCCTTATAATATTTTACTATTTTTTTATTTTATAACTGGATTTTTTTTGCAGACTGCCTTTGGCCTTTTTTTTATTCTTCTTTAATTTGCCTTTAATTTAAAAAAATTAAGCGGACTATCTTCGCCCGTTTTATAAAGTAGGTACAGATTAGTCCGCAAATCATAAATTGTAAGCCCTTAAGCTGGCTTTTCACTGGGTTTTTCATTACCCACCTGAACGAGATCTGGATTGAGTTTCCAAATTGAAATCTCATACCGTATATGCCGGGCCTTTATTAGGCGATACCGAGCGGTCGTTGTCGAATCTACTCTGAAGGTGGTTCACTGACATCCCATTACGTGTTGTGCAGGGTTGAACCTTCATTCGAGAATAAATAAAACATTACTGGTATTTAGTAAACACACATTTGAACTATTAATAGTATATAAATAGTGTGTTATTTAAATTAAAAGACTGACTTTATAGGTAATGCATCTACATTTTTTTATATTTTCTCAATACCTATGCTCCCGCAGTTGAACGACATAGGTAAATAATAAATCAATTCTGCAATATTACACTATAACGGTACCCAACCAGTATGAATGAATGAATGAATTAATGAATTAATGAACACTTTATTGCACTACTAAAATCAATATACATGGAAGTCTTATAACTAAATAATAAATAAATATAGTACAAAAGGCGGCCTTATCGCTGAGAGCGATTTCTCCCAGGCAACCTTAAGTCCAGTATTTCCTAATAAACATAAACCTTACCTACCTCATTATTTAATACACACCTTAATAAGAGTTTTGTACTCAACATCCAATGCAATTCATTGCATAAATACATTCAGCCATGATAGCCCTAACCGATCCGTACCTAGAGTTTGAAATTCGTTAAGTCTAGTTTCCAAACGATGAGCAGAATCCAAGGATCGCGTCTCGATCTCGACTCACTCCTGACACCCGTCCAATTTGCGTCAAGTCGTCATCCCTGCAACGGATGTCATTTAATTTGCGAACCATAATGATATCGTCGACTCAAGTGGAATATTTCGATGGGAAAGTAAATCCTGCTTCTTATAAGTACCACTTTTCCTACTTGCCTAGGTAATAAGTAGGTAGGTATATAATTAAATTGCTCGATGAATGTTGTTTGAAGTTGATGAAGTTTTTTGTACCCACATGGGAGGTTATTATTTCATCATCATTATCATCAGCCTACAAAACTACTATTATTTATTTACTCCGTTGTCCGTCCGTCTGTCTGTCTGTCCGTCTGTCACCTGGCTGTATCTCATGAACCGTGATAGTTGTTAGACAGTTAACATTTTTACAGACAATGTATTTCTGTTGCCACTTTAACGATATACTAACGTACACAACAGAATAAAATTAATGGGGGTTAATACAACAAACACGTTTTTTTTGTCGATTTTATAGATGAGTTTTTTTTTCACAGATATTTGTGACAAACTAGGGATTTTTTCTGTCATCAACTTACTTTTGTATCATGCTATTTTAAGTGTCCTACCTATCGGCGGAAACTTGTAACTCTTATTTATCTAACTGTCGATAAACATGCACTGGTAGACTAGATAAATAAATAAGTATAAAATAAATTACTAAACTTTGTAACGGATTCAAAGGTTGGATGCGATTTTATTAAATTTTACAGCCGTAAAGTATAAAATGGACGCAACTCAAGTGCCATTACTGAAGAAAGATAATGAACACACGAAGCTCACCGAACATAAAGCTAAAGTAATACATATAAATAACTGTTCTTGGACTTAAAATTACTTTCAGGCAATTTGTCAGGAAAAAAGTGTCCCACGCGGAAACAAATGGGTCAACCTTTTTTGGTCTAACGGAAATTTCTAATCTGTTATCCCTCGTGTATTGGTAAAAGAAATAATAGATTCCGCAATCCTTTAGTTAAATTATTATAAAATAATGCTGAAATCCGAAGAGTACCTTCACATTGTTGCACATTATAAAAGGGTAGTATTTAATAGGGTGACTGTAAATTAAAGTTTTATGTGTCTAAAATAATTAATTTACGTTAAAGTATTACTAAGTGAGGTCTTATCTCTATAAACTACTTATCGATCATAAAAGAAAGCAAAAATTATCATTTACAAGAATAGAGACAATAACTAACCGGTGAATAAAGAAAGTACTGAGACAATTTTTGCACGGTCACCCGTAATAAATAAATTACATGGCATTCATAAAACGGAAATGCCATCACCCAAACTTCCCATATAGGTACGTTTGCTATCAGTATCGGCATTGGAATGGGAACTTTGGGAAGTTTTATTAACTCACTCTCTTCAAATGTATATTGGTAGGTACCATCGGTTACAGTAATTCTTTCCATTAATTTACTCCTAACCTTAATTTCCCATAGGATCCGAATATAAATTTCATTTTTGAATAGATAATGCAAATTGCCTAAAACTCACAATTATTTTGGTGTGCGTAACGTCATTTAAATAAAACAAATGATTCGAGGATTTGTGGCTTAATTTATGTTTGAGCTTACACAGACCGACTGAAGTAGGTAGGTAACTACAGTACTCTAATGATGCAGGTACCTATACCGTGTCCATTTTGAATGAGGCATAAACGTATACAAACCGCCCATATTTTTGTTTCCATTCGGCCCAAGGTTTACTATTGGAGTTTTGGAAGGCTCGGCCTTCCAAAACTCTAGTAAGCCTTGGGCGAAGGAAGACCATGAATGACACAGTCTGTGGAACGCCCCAACAATCTATGACACAATCTATGCCTCGGGCACAAGTTCCTCGAACTTCTCGTAATGCGATTAAAAGTCGTGTTGGTGTCCGCGGCGCACGACAATAGATGTAACTTTAACATTGTTTCCGTTGCAAGATGCCAATCGATTTTATGGGTTAGACTGGAACTTTTTGCTGCAAGAATAACAGAGCGCTCTTCTTATTTTATTTAAGTTGTTGAGATTCTTATAGCATTAGGTAAGTTTCTCTAGGCAATTAAATAAGAATGTTGGCGATATCTGCTAACTTTTTACAAGTACTCTTACGTATTAACTCAAAGTAGGTACCTACTCTAAAGTATAATTTTTAAAATAACTTAATTTAGCTTCAAGTTTCTGAAGCCGATAAAAACGCCTCCTCTTCACAAGATACTTTTTTTTATTGTATTTTAAGCCTGAACTTTACCATTGAATAACCGGAAACACTCAACCGGATATAGGATGCCCCTAATTAGTTCTGATTGCGTCCCTGTCTACGCATTTCACAATCCCCAAAAAAACCGCGAGTTCTCTTTTGCGCTACGTAGGTACCTACTGAGATTGCTCAACTGCAAATTGTTGCGCAACGGGGCTTCCCTTTTTTGCAACCAACTCCTTTTATTCCCCGTTGCGCAACTATTCGCAGTTGAGCAACGGGGAACAAAACGAGTTGGTCCCACTTTTCCGTCGACAGCGCTGCAGCGCTGCAGCGCCGCCACATCGCTTCCGGGTGCGAAAAATTCAACAATTTTCGACGCTCCAGCTCCGTTCCAAACTTGCAGAAACTGAAAACTTTAGCTCCGTCGAAGTTTGATGAGTTCGACACACGCCGGCATAAAGCGCCCGTCGTCTTCCCTCACAATGGTTGTTCCTTACTTTTGAATAAAACTGCAAGAATTTACTTTGGCGATGTTTGCTTTCTTTGTTCGCCTTTTGGAAAATATAGTGAATTTAGTCGCCATAAACGGTAGGTAGGTAGGTATATTAAATACCATATCATCATAATAATCATTGTAGCATTTACTCGGGCCACTGCTGGCTGCTGGGTATATCATACTTAGGTACCTTTCATTTTTGCAAGCCTCCTCTGACCCATGACCTGTGTGAGGCTGGTATGTGTGTGCTTTTGTCTTGGCAACAGCGCGCCCACGTAGTTTTTGTATTTTCTTTGGTGCGCCCAGCGTTATTTTGCATACGCCAGTAGGAACAGAATCGCGCTGTTGTCGGTGGCTAGAGATAGAGATAGCGTAATAATAATAAATAATAATTATCGATCGTTGTAGGTAGACCACAGAATAAAAGAAACTCCATCTGTCTGTCTACTCTACATTTTGCAAACTAAAAAAAGCTAATATTTTTTTACATATTCCTATTGATAACAAAATATATGTTTCTAAAAAAAAATCCATGTGTATACCCTATTGGGGGTAAGCTGAGGTGACAAAGATTAGATAGGTAGGTATAGGTAATTAAGATAAATTGCTAAAACTTTACTAATCTGCTAGCTTATTCAAGACACAACTTACTTCGATTCGATCGATCGTTGGATATTGTTATGGCTACCTATGGTTTATCCATCCAGCATGGAGCATGTTAGTAAATAAACCACGATACAAATAACAAAAACTCACTTGCTTGGCGTCGAGTTTCAGATATAATTGTCAGCAATTTTTATTGAAGGGAGGATCTAAAATCGACAAGTAATGTAAATTACGTAGGTATAAAGAAAGCGCCAACAAAGTGAATTTTAGGTGAAGTATGGGTGGTTTGTATACGTTTATGCCTCATTCAAAATGGACACGGTATAGTTAGGCTAACGTTTATTATTAATGATGATGATGATTTGAAAATATTTGTGTTTAAACGTTATCAATCACAACAAACTTAACGATATTAAAATTGTGCGTGAAATGGAACGCAAAATCCAATGACGTTTCCTTGATGACGTGTGACGTGTGGATGCTTTTGACAGCTATTGCTTTTTGTCAAAATCATCAAAATCAGTCAAAAAAATGTCAGCCAACAAGGAAACTAACCTTGTTCAGGCATATAGTGAATTAAATAAATTCTGCCTTGGAAGTGACTATGAAAGAGCCCTAAAAGCTACAGGAAAAAGTAAGTAACGTGCCCTATAAATTTCGAATTCATAACTCTGACCAATTCGTAAAAAAACAGTAAAGACGAAACCTAATCTCCATCACATATTTTCTACTCAATTTTCCCAGGTTTTGTTTCGATATTAACTACATTATGACCCATTGTTATTGCTCAATGTAGTTAGAAGTATCTCACATAGATTTCATTTCTCTAGAATATAAATAATAAGTTTACCAAAACTATGTCTACCTCACCTCAATAACTTGTTTTCTATCTATTTCTACCTAAAATTCCACCTTAAATGTTTTGTTTTAGTCTTGCAAATAGCTCCCAATGAGCAAAAAGCATTCCACTGCAAGATAATATGCTTCATACAACTGGGAAACTTCAAGGAAGCACTGAATGTGCTGACAAAGCCCAAATCTGCTGCGCTGGCAGCTGATCTGCATTTTGAGAAGGCTTATGTCCAGTATCGGCTGAACTGCCCCAAAGATGCACTGGAGACAGTGGATGGTGCCCCTGAGCAAACACCTGCCTTGAAAGAGTTAAGGTAATTACTAACCAGGCCTAACCTGGCTAATTCTGTGGCAATTTATATGAAAACTAGGAAAGTGGGTTGGTAGTGGGTAGCTGTTATAATTAGCTGTGAAATAAAACAAATAGCTGTTTCTGAGAATAATACACCTGATGGCTAAAAACAGAGTCACACTTTTTTTAGTCTTCAGGATGTCACAAGGAACTTCTGCTGGCTATTATACCTTCATTAGTTGTCAGGCCTTTTGTAAAATCTGCTTGAAGTTTCTACTGTCACATTATTGCTTTTATACAGTCATATTGTTCTTCAAGTCCAAATCATATTTTATATAAGTGTTTTAACCCTATGGTTTATTTCAGAGCTCAAATTCTGTACCGTTTGGAGCAGTATCAAGACTGCTACAATCACTACCGAGACCTGGTTAAGAACACCACAGATGATTATGAGGATGAACGGCAGGCCAATATGGCTGCAGTGGTAGCTAATCTGGCTGCTATCAATCCGGTATGTTCTACACAGACTGCAAGATATTACAATAAATTTTACTTTAAAACCTTCAATCAGGTATTTCGTAGATACCTAGAACCTTATGAAAATTACACTCAAAATTGTCTACCACTTGTTTTGACAGAGACAGTTTGTGCAGAGTCTGACAAGATTTTTTCATACGGAACAAGAGATAAGTGAAGTCTAATTTATTTTATTTTGTAAGTAACTACCTGAAAATAATAAACTGTGTTTTTACAGGAACAATCTGTGAATCATACTGTTACCTTGTGCTTATCATATTTAAATTCATTTGGTTCATTCTAATTACAAAAAAGATTAATAAAAAATAAAAATCGGCCCGCAAATAGTTAGGTATGTAGATGGCTACCAAAAGTCACAAAACTGTCTCTGTGTAGTCAATACTTAACAAATATAATGTAACACGAAAAGATAAAAAAAATTAGATAACAATCTATATTATTTAATTTAAATGTTTAAATCAGTACTAAATGCAAACTAGTCTTTTTCGATTAAAAATAAATGAACGCAAGAACACATAAAAATAAATATAAATATAAATAACAATAGCCTCTCTTTCTGAATTTAGAACAAAGTTAGAATTGTATAATTAATTTTAACATAATGCAAACCAAAATTATTTTTTTAACACCGGTTTCTTGAGGTAAGGGCAATAATTTTGCATTAAAGTTGTAAAAATTGTATTCAAACTTTACTGAAAATAGGAAATCCAGTCTTTCTGTATTGAATATGTGGTTTTTACAATTTCGCTAGACATGCCTTCTGTCCAAGTGCTAATTCACACTAATTCAAATTCTTTTCTTACACGCCAAAAAGCAAATCCTTTTACCTCTCAAATTTATTGTTTTTCATGTATGTTTTAATATGGTGCACCAAAGGAATTAAAACAGTTTGCTTAATAATTAACTAAAAGTCAAGAAATCAACAACTTAACCTAAAACTTAACTCTTTTATCAGGGCTTCCATAGTATGGTTACAAAAAAAAAGCTTAACACTAACATCACCACAACCACAACCGACTATATAATGATCCAATGTTGGATGCAGACCTCCCCCTGCTAAGCGTCTTATTGGATTTTATCTCATGTCTCAATGCCCATAATCCCCACGCGCATGTAAATAAATAAATAAATAATGTGGGACAAATCACACAGCATTATCTAGCCCCCTGCTAAGCAGAGCTTGTTTTATGCGTACTAGATAACTGATATACTACAATACAATACATAGATAGTTTTTTTTTTTTTATACATAGAAAACATCCAGAACACCCTGAACAAAAATCTGCAGATCGTACTAACATTTGTCCCGAGGCTGGAATCGAACCCGCACACGCCACAGAGGTCGTGAATGTAGGTTCCGGAAACACGAACATACTTCCAAATACTTTGTTGATTCATCATAATACTTACCAAAACAACTATAAACTTTACAGTCATCAGACCTTCCACAATTCGAAGAGAGCACATATGAGTTGAGCTACAATGCTGGCACAACGACTGCTCTGCGAGGGAAGTACCATGAGGCACTACAGCAGTTGAAGAGGGCGGAACAAGCATGCTCCGAGAGTGTTATTGAGGATGGAGGCACTGAGGAGGAGGCTAAGCAAGAAGTTGCTATCATCAGGTTACATGAAAACTCTATAGTATACAGGGCGTCCCAAGACTGCTACATGAAGGGAAAGTACCTTAAATATTGTACTAAGTTTTAAAATTAAAATAAAGTCTCCTTTCAGCAAAATAACCTTATTTAAGGTATTTTCCGTTCTTGTTGCACAGTCTTGAGACACCCTATATAAACTTACCTGCTAAATTTCAATACAAATATCATAGCGCCGTAAAAGTATGTTTGTTATCCCTAATGTTTATGCCTATGCTGTATCCATTCAGCATAGAGCATGTCAGTAAATAAACCAAGATACAAATAACAAAATCTCACTTGCTTGGCGTCGAGTTTCAGATATAATTGAAAGCAATTTTTATTGAAGGGAGGATCTAAAATCGACAAGTAAATTACGTATAAAAGGACGCGCCAACAAAGTGAATTTTAGGTTAAGTATGGGCGGTTTGTATACGTTTATGCCTCATTCAAAATGGACACGGTATAGTATAGTTATGGGTGGAAAAAAGATTATAGAAAAAAAATCATCACTATCACTAATATTATAAATGCGAAAGTTTGGATGGATGTTTGTTACCTCTTCACACCAAAACAACTGAACAGATTGGCCTGAATTGTTTTATACAGGAAATTCAAATCCTGGAATCAAACATAGGGCTAGTTTTTTACCCATAAATCAGTTCCCATGGGATAGAAATTACCTTTAAACGTTTCCATAGGAACAACGCGTGCGAAGCCGCGGGGCGCAGCTAATGATAAAAAAAATACTGGACAATCCACACAGCATCATCTATCCCCAAGCTTGTGTTTTGGGAACTAGATGACTGTTAATAGAATATATTGCATTCACAGAAGTGTTGACAGGATTTTACTATAGAAACTTTCGTAGTTTGACGAATTCATTATGAATGTAACTTTCTTCTTCGTAACTTTCTTCGTTCTTCCAACACAAACAAGGTTCGTAGTTAACCCGCTTACATTCATAATGTTGACAGGATTGTTGAAAGAAAATTATCATAGTTTTGTTATATTTTAGAATTTTGATTAGTAAGCTAACATGATTCAGATTAATAAGAAAGAATCAAAAATACCAAACTTACTCAACTACCTTATTTATAATATTATGTGGGTAGTCCATTAACATAACATCTTTCTTTTCACTGAGTTATTAATTTTATTCCATAAGAGAAGTTAAGAGAATATAAATTTTCAGGGTCCAACAAGCATACTGCTTTCAGCAAATGGGCAAAGAGAAGGAGGCTGCAGCAATCTACCAGAATGTGCTGAAAGACAAGCCAAGTGACCAAGCACTTGTTGCTATTGCCAGCAACAACGCTGTTGTTATCAATAGGTATGTATTTTACAGAGTAATAGGGTAGTGTCCGGGGTAAAATTATTAATAATATATAATATTTTTATTTTTATTCTATTTAGTTCGTCAGTTAGATTTATCAGATGTTGGAAACATTTTTCCTTTGTAAATCAAACAAAAAATTTCAAAAGTAACACACTGAACTTCATTCCGGCCCTTGTGGGGGCACGGAAGGGGGCCTCAAGGCGTGGCCTCTTGACCCCGCCTTCAACTCGAAGGGTGACGATCCCTCTGTCCTTGGGTTAAGACAAAATGCTCTTTTTTGCCTATCAAATTATGATATAGTTTGATAGGCATTGGTGTCTATTCAGATGTCGCCAAAACTAAACTAATTTGACAGTACTAAAAATGTCGCTGTCCCTGTCATAACCATCTTTTGTATTAATATACTTTTGTCTTTATCTTTACGTATTGTGGGTTGTTTGTAATAAAAGAGTTATTATTTTGAACTGAGTCTATTGATTACACAGAACACTCGTACATGAAATTACAATAGAATGCTTATCTTTAATCCTTAATTAGGATATGACTACTCAAATGGGGCTCTACGAAGTGACTTTAATATAATCTGTAACCCATAACTAGGGTAGGTGTTATCTGGGAGAGCTTGGTGGAATGACTGGCGAGACGCGGCTTAGCTACAGAAAAAGCTGAATAAGCGAAACGCGTTTGCGCCGCGTACTGCTAGCTAAACTGTGTCACCACACATCAAAATAATAAGGATGGCATCATTTTTAGTCCTGCCAAATTAGTTTAGTCTAGTTTTGGCAACATCTGAAAAGACACCATTGTCAAAGTTTGGGAGTGGGTGATAGTGACGTCACGTCACACCTTGCAAAAAAAGTCAAGGTATGGCGGAACTCATAGATGAATACTAAACGCGAAACTTGTTGCTCTGTCTAAATCTCAATCACAAAATTTCAAAACGCTACAACATTGGCTGGAGCGGAAGTGACATCACTGTTCACATTTCTTCTTTTTTTTATTTTGCTTGCTGCACTATGATTTGACACTAGTCTGCCCACTTCACATTTCATATTGTCGGTTATTTTCAGATTTTTCGGAAAACCTCTTTCCTAAGATGATCACTACCGAGGTAGTCACAAAAGGTTTTAATAGAGTGTGAACGTCGACGTCAAATAAACATGGCGCCAATATGGCGTTTTTATCACCCGAAAATGATTGTAGTTTTGATTTGTTTTTTTTTACCTGGTTAATGCGAAATTCAGTGAGCGTCTTATCATTTCTCGGTTACATATGACCTAAAGAATCGATTAAAACAATAAAAAAAATCGATGCATATACCCTATTGTCTAGCATTATTTATTCATTCATTTAACGGGTATTTACCGCGTATCTTTTATTATTTCCACTACTCTCCGATCGCTGTAACGTGGCAGAAACGTAGGGGAAACAATAACAAAAGCAACGCAATAAACACCTGATAAATTGCCATTAATTATAATTGAATCGTAGTTAGTTTTTAACATGACTTAAAATAGGCTAGTGTCTTAAAATTATAATTAGTCCTTCGAGTTCGATTATTAGAAGATATTGGACATTTTCCTTTTGTCGATTCACAGAGGTTAACCCTTCGAAATCGATTAAGACATATGTCTTACTTCGATATTGGTCCGTCTGGATCGATTAAGACATATGTCTCACTACTTTGTAAGCCATATGGCTTCTCTTGTTTTTTCGGTTTTTTGATGAAGTTAGGATAAAATTTCAATTGCATTTATGTTTAACAACTTTATTACCAACAACTGCACACTTTTTGACAACTTTTTGAAACCATTTTGAAAGAAATATTAGAGATATACCGGGTGAAAGTTCAGCGCGCGAAAGTGACGCCATTTTTTTTGTGAAAGTCTGAGTGAAAAGTGTGTTTTGTGTACTTTATCCCAAAGAATCGGTAAAAGTTTCTTATTTATTATACGTTTTAGAGGGTTACCAAGGTTTTTACATAGTTTCAATAGTATATGTTGATAAACATAAGAGTAGTAGTAGTAAAAGTAGTAGTACGATTTTACGACCATTTTTTCAAATGAAGGGTCTGTGTAAAATTAATCAAAAACACAATAAAAAACATTTATAGCCAGTTTTATAGCTTTATTGCATAGCTTTCAGATAAAGTAAGCTGAATCACCCTACTATAAAGCATTCTAGACCTAGACTTAAAATAACACGTGAGCGTGCGAATCCGAATTCGCGTGCAAAAATCTGTCGATGTTAGCGGTTTTTTAGCGCAAAAAATCTCGATATAAAAGAGTAATATAAATTTTTCAATGGTTAAATTCTACAATAAAAACATCTCAAAATGCTGAAATAATGTAGATATGTTTCTATATCAATAGAGAATACGTATATATATATTTTTAGCCATTTTGAAATCACATGCATATACCCTATTCACACTAGCCTCAACCTAAGCCGAGCTTATGTATTGGGTATTAGATAACTGATATACAGTGCAAACATTTGTCCCAAAGCGGGAATCGAACCCGCAACCTCCAATCACTAATTACGTTAACAAATCGCGAAAGTAAAATCTATTGTAGTTATAATTAACCACAGAACTATATCGAGATAGAAGCAAGGAGGTCGTCAAAGCCTGTAACATTTGCCGTAAGTCTTTGACGTCACGAGTGTAATTTAGTGATGTAAAACATAAGCCGTGCGAAAACGAAAAAGCATCCATTAGCAAGCGGTTGGCCTTTTTACCTCTAACATTTTTCGTGTGACGACAAACTAAGACACCTTAGTTGGCTAAATATAAATGGGTAAAATCAACCTTTGTTTGTTGTTATTCTGTCTAAATGTGTCGTTTTATATTGATTCAAAATATCGACAGGGAAAAGGAAATGAGAAATAGTTTTGACAAAACTCGATGTAAATAAACCATGACACAAATGATTAAAACTCACTTGCTTGGCGTCGAGTTTAAGATTATAAAATATTTATAAATATTGAAGCCAGGATCTCAAATCGACAAGTAATGTTAATTACTTATTATGTGTTATTGCGTAAAATAGAAAAATGTAAATACGTACCTAACTAATAAATTGCGTTGCGACATTTGCCAGTATTTGCTAGGTGTAACTTGTTGCTGCAGTTGCCACCATACTTACCACTGTCCCATTTTTACAAGCTTTCATTAATTTGCCCTGTAATATACGCGCAAATCTTGATCGGCTTTCGGATGTACGCACGAGTGGTTGCGCATTGCATTAGCTTATTTTAAAGTGTCAGAGGCACATTTCCTCTGATGTCAAAATCGATTTTAATCGAGTAATAAACAAAAAGCGAAATGAAGTTCGTGGCGAGGACGCTCCAGTCTCTCTTATCGGCACGCGAGGTACATTATTTGATTCTATCTTAATATAGTTCTGTGATATTGATATTATATCGATTTGTACCAAGACGGGAATGGAACCCGCCACCTCCTGCGTCGCAGGCGGACCTACGCTCGCGCACATCCACAGCTTAGTTTCTGATATCTGTGCTCGTGTCACTTCGGTCGTCATAGACTCCAAAACGTCAATTTACGATCAAACATAATGATAATTAAAACTATAAACCGACTTGAATTATATGGTTTTCTCATGGATGCCATTGTCAGAACCTGACCAAATTGAAATGGGACCGCACGGGAAGCACCAGCTTCCAAATAAAAAAATAATCTTCAAAATCGGATCACCCAGTCAAAAATCCTGAAGTAACAAACATAAAAAATACAGGTATAATTGAGGACCTCCCCCTTTTTTGAAGTCGGTTAAAAAATAATCAACCATTCTAATGACACCTCTGTACTAGAGTTTCAAAGTAATACCTATCATCGGACTTCGAAACTATACATTTTTGTAAAGCTAAGTTTTAACTGTACCAGAGTTTCAAAGTAGATAGGTATCTATCTTCGGACTTCGAAGTTTTTGATTTTTGTAAACCTAAGTTGTAACTGTACCAGAATTTCAAAGTAGATAGGTATATATCGTCGGACTTCGAATTTTTTGATTTTTGTAAAGCTAAGTTGTAACTGTACCAGAGTTTCAAAGTAGATAGGTATCTATCTTCGGACTCCGAAGTTTTAGATTTTTTGTAAAGGTTATTTGTTATTTCACAGGGACACTAACGTGTTTGATTCCCGTAAACGCATGAAGGCCGCGAGCGCAGACGGGCTCGAGCACAAACTAAACTCCAGGCAACGCGCTGCTATCACCTACAACCAAGCTATTCTGGCTATTTACTCTAATCAGGTATGTACCTACCTACCTATTAAGTAAAGTAAAGTACATGTATTTAAACGTCCTCTCTATGAGAAGACCAAAAACAAGTTGTTTCTGCCTTCTAGAAGAGGCCATGACAAGACCAGTTATTACAACCTACTTCAACTGCCACTTACTCATTAGTAGGTAATGAGTAAGTGGCAGCTGTGTGGTGCTGCCTTAGAATTTGCACCACCCCATCTCTTCCCGTGGGTGTCATAAGAGGCGATTAAGGAATATTCACCGGGGGCAGGCAGCAGCGCCCCTGCAGAACAATTCTACCACCGAACTGCGATCTCCAACCCGCATGCCTAGCGTGGGGATTATGGGCACTACCCCCCACTAGATAAACGCTAACAAGGCGCGTATCAGAGGGCTGTATCCAACAGTGGACCAATATAGGCTATTGAGGTTGAGGAGTAAATGACAATTGTAATGAGTAATTACTCATTACGAAACTATTTATCAAGCTGTTTATATAGTAAAAATTTGACTTGTCTAAGTACTTATTTTGTAAGTCTAAAGAAATAAACGATTTGACTTTGACTAAGATTTAGTGAGGGCCTATAACCAATAGCAATTTGGCAAACATTAAAATACGTCTACGACGCTTTCTGAACTTCCCACCATTATTTTGTCTATTCCAGCCAGATTTCTGCAAGCAATGCTGCGTGAAACTAGTCCGTGAGTTCGAGGACGAGCGTAATGCGGCGGTTATTGAAGCTTCCTCACTGATGAAAGAGGGCAAGAAGGAGCAAGCAGTGGCCTTGTTGTTGAAGCAAGGAGGCACCTTGGTGTTGGCAGCCGTGCAGGTTTTACTGGCCCAGGTGAGAAAGCTGTATCATATACTTGCTCTACGATTTAATACCATCGACTTCAGAAGACGAAAGCAGTGGCCTTGTTGTTGAAGCAAGGAGGCGCCTTGGTGTTGGCTGCCGTGCAGGTTTGATGATTCATCATAGAGTTTGTATAGTACTATAAAAGCTCGGATGTGTATCATATACTTGCTCTACGATTTAATACCACCGATTCAAGAAGGCGCAAGCAGTCGTCTTGTTGTTGAAGCAAGGAGGCTGTTTGATTTTTGCAGCAATGCGGGTTTTACTGTAAAATGCATCTAAAGATTACGACTTCATGCCCATATTATAAATAAATAAAATAAATAAATAAATACTTCTGGACAATTCACACAGCATTACCTAGCCCCAAGCTAAGCAGAGCTTGTGTTATGGGTACTAAATAACTAATACTTAATAGAATAAACTACATAGATACATATTTTTATTATACATAGAAAACATGCAGAACGCCCTGAACAAATGTCTGCAGATCGTACACACATTTGTCCCGAGGCGGGATCGAACCCGCAACCCCCTGCGTCGCAGGCGGACCTTCGTCCACCACGCCACAGAGGTTGTCGAAATTATGAATGCTTATTGTTGTGGTAGGACTTCCTAGTTATGTATGTGCTAATTCCTTTATTCTTAACGTATGCAAAATATAACAAAAGGTATGCAATAAATACCCTATAAACAATTTCTTGATATCCTTTAATCTAGGTTCTTGATATTTTCAGGGAGACAGGAAGGGGGCAATCAAGTTGTTGGAAGAAAGCGAATTCAAGTACCGGCCCGGTGTAATTGGAACCTTATGCACTCTACTTACGGGTGATAATGAACTGGAGAAGGCTTCACAGATGTTCCTGGATGTTTACGAACATTATAAGGATGATGTGGTGAGATTTGAAGGCTATTTCTTATATTGCTATTGTAATATTTTTAAGATACTTATTTGTCTTTTTAATTTTAGGTTAAGTACTGCAGGATTGTTTAACTATTTTGCCAGATAATTAAGACTCGTGGAGGTCGAGGCGTATGAATCTACCTCCTACTTTGAGCACCACCTAAGCTACTTTGTCACTATCCGCTACTTTGTTGACATAATTCGCATATAAACTCGTATCACGGCATATGAGTTGGTTTACTTGGTTGGTTGAATTTTACCAATGAACTGCGATCCCCAACCCGCATGCCCAGCGCGGGGATTATGGGTATTAACCACCGTAAAATTAAACCGATTAAGGCGCTTATGGGGAGTTATTAGGGGGAGGTCTGCGTTCAGCCAGTGGGCCAATATATGCTTATAAGGTTGAGGTCTAAAATCGTAGTAATAACTTAATTATTTAAGGTGGAACTACCCGCTCATTTTTCCATACAAACGTGGAAGGGTAACTACAAGGCTGTTTGATGTTGACCATCCAAAACTAAGGATGAAATCAATTTATACCGTCATAAACTATGTTTGTATACAACTAAAACAGTAAAAAAGTATACGTTTGAAAAAACAAGCTTCTAAACTTTCGTATTTCAACACGAATTTTAGCTTAACACCTTCATGGCCCAAGACGCAGGTGGCATTCTCCACCTCGTTCGGCTGCGGCGCGCCCCTGCGGGTCGCACCGCAGAGGCTGGGCAGTGAATACGTTATACACTAAACATTATACACTAAACATTAACACCTTCATGGTCCAAGACGCAGGTGGCATTCTCCACCTCGTTCGGCTGCGGCGCGCCCCTGCGGGTCGCACCGCAGAGGCTGGGCAGTGAATACGTTATACACTAAACATTATACACTAAACACTAACACCTCCATGGCCCAAGACGCAGGTGGCATTCTCCACCTCGTTCGGCTGCGGCGCGCCCCTGCGGGTCGCACCGCAGAGGCTGGGCAGTGAATACGTTATACACTAAACATTATACACTAAACATTAACACCTTCATGGTCCAAGACGCAGGTGGCATTCTCCACCTCGTTCGGCTGCGGCGCGCCCCTGCGGGTCGCACCGCAGAGGCTGGGCAGTGAATACGTTATACACTAAACATTATACACTAAACACTAACACCTCCATGGCCCAAGACGCAGGTGGCATTCTCCACCTCGTTCGGCTGCGGCGCGCCCCTGCGGGTCGCACCGCAGAGGCTGGGCAGTGAATACGTTAACTTTGGGCGAAAATAAATAACACACGGGAAAAGAAAACTCTAAACTGAAGAATTTACCGACATAGTTTAGTTATTAATTAGTTAAAATAAATTTATTTTGAAGACGTACATTCAATAGTTTTTCTATGATAACACTTGTGCTAAAGTCTGTTCAGCGGCATAAATCATTGTGCATTTCATTCTATCGCGCGGGTATGTCTATAATGACAGGTGAGATAGCATGCATTTAGGCCGCGCTCACTGATGACTAACAGTGTACTTACCCTTAAAGCTGCCTTTTCCATGTCCAGGGTCGCCCATCCCTCCAATCAGTATGGCGCGCTGCCAGGGCCGCGCACATCCGCGGGGGCTGCGCGGAGCGCGGGGCGGCCGCGTTGGAAGCCCTCGCTAAGGCAGCGCCCAACGACGCGAGATCCCTCGCCAGGCTAGTCAAGGCTCTGGCTACTGCCGATCCGACCAAGGCTAGGAACTTTGCCAAGAACCTACCACCTATTGATCAACTTGAGGTAAGTTTATTTGAAATAAGCTGTTAATCGGATAAAAAATTTCATAGGTAATAAGTATGTATTTATGTCTATGTATTATTATATTAGTTCTTTATTTTTATAACCTTTTAAAACTTACAGAAGCACACATATCCCCGTGTAATGTCCCATGATCCTATCCATCCATGGTTGTCTGGTAGAGATCGCTCTTGAGCGATAAGACCGCCAATTGTCGCTTAGTTTTAACTGGTTGTATATAGTTCCTTTTAGATTTAAGTGTGCAATAAAGTATTTTCTATCTATCTAACCCCGGAATACTCAAACATAACTGAGATTAAACATGTCGAGTCGCGATTTTTCGAGTTTTCTATCTGTCTTAAATCTGTCAAAAATGCGTGACTTGAAACATTGAAGAAGGTTAGAAAGACGAAGGTTAAAAAAGTTTAGTGAGGCATCACGCATCTTTGAAAGCCCTCGCGCAAACAGCGCCGCGAGATACCTATTGATCAACTCGAGGTAAGTTCTATTGATCAACTGGATGTAAGCAGATCACTTCAAGATTCTCAATCAAACTCAGAAATTGTTACATATATCGTATCCATTTTGAAAGGAGCATAAACGTAAACAAACCGCCCATACTTAACCTAAAATTCACTTTGTTGGCGCGTCCTTTTATACGTAATTTACATTACTTGTCGATTTTAGATCCTCCCTTCAATAAAAATTGCTTACAATTATATCTGAAACTCGACGCCAAGCAAGTGAGATTTTGTTATTTGTGTCGTACTTTGTTTACTAACATGCTTCATTCAAAATGGATAAACCATAGATATCAACGTTATTCCAAGTTTAGGTTTAGTTTAGGTGAACCAAAAGGTTTAATGCAAAATGTCCTTCCTTATAAATACTTAAAACAAAGAATAAATAATTATTTAAGTAAACCAATACCTACTAATCGTATCTATCGAGCTTGTACTCGTAGAATGTTAGTAAACAAACCGCCCATACTTAACCTAAAATTCACTGTGTTAGCGCGACCCTATAAACGTAATCTACATTACTAGTCGATTTGAGATCCTTCCTTTAATAAATATTGCTTAAATACAATTATATCCGAAACTCGTCGACAAGCCAGTGAATTTTTGATAATTGTGTCGTGGTTTGTTTACTAATCTTCTACATGATCGTTGGATACGGTATAGGCATACAATTATGAATCTGCACTGCACCAGATGTTGATTTATGTTGATATTTGGAGCAGATAACATCTGCTTCGGATTCTTATAAAATTATGTCTAAGTAGTAAATTTTTCTATGTTTGTATGTATATCGTATCCATCGTATCGAATGGAGCATAAACGTAAACAAACCGCCCATACTTAACCTAAAATTCACTTTGTTGGCGCGTCCTTTTATACGTAATTTACATTACGAGTCGATTTTAGATCCTCCCTTCAATAAAAATTGCTTACAATTATATCTGAAACTCGACGCCAAGCAAGTGATATTTTGTTATTTGTGTCGTACTTTGTTTACTAACATGCTTCATTCGAAATGGATAAACCATAGGTAGGTATTAGTTTCATTAAATATTTACATATTCTTTGTTGTAGGTACTTATTATATAAGTTTATGTTAACCTATATTTATTTATGTGAGATTATCTTTGACACCTTTTTCTTAAATTGATATAACTCTTTCCACGACTGCCTGGAAGAGAAATCTTCTAAGCGATAAGGCGGCCCATTGTACCTGTCTGTGATGTGATGTAGGTATCTTTTCTTTTTCTCTTCTACAATAAAGCATTTTTTTATAATAGAAAAACTATTTGCTCGGAAGTGGTCGCGGCTTTCTTTCATCGATCATTTTACATTGCAGACTAAAATCGATATTGACGCCTTGGAGTCTTCTAAATGGATGATGGGCGCTAAGGTCGTCAAGAAAACAGCGCAAAGCAAGCAGGAGCAGTCACCTGGGTAATTATTGAATCAAAGCTATAATTATAACCCTTTTCTTTTTCTTTATGAAGCTTATGCTTCATAAAGAAAAAGAAAAGCTTAGGCTTATGTTTTGAGATGGGAGTGGATGGCTAAGTCCGAAATCATGAGAGTTGGAGAAAAGTCGTGAAAGAAGTCATGAACTCGGTTCCAAGTATCTGAAAATGTTTTCGAACAACGAAATAATATGAGATTACCTGTATCACCTAACATAATTTAAATTTAAACATTATTCATAATATCATATTTTTCTGTTTTGTTTCTACACATATTCATTGCACTATCTTTCTCCATACCCAAAAGGTTTGCTGTGAGAACTCTTGTAGGGTTAAGCTCGCCTTTGTCACCTTTTATCATCGATCAGGTATTTCGCGGCCTCCCCCGTAGATACCTAGGACCTACGAAAATGACACTGAAAATTGTCTACGACTTGTTTCGACGCAGACAGTTTGCGCAGAGCCTGACAAGTTTTTTGCATACGGAACTAGAGATTAGTGGAGTCGGATTTATTTTATTTTGTAACTAAAAATAATAAAACTGCGTTGTTACAGGAACAATCTGTAAATCTTACCGTTAATGTATAAATTCATTTTTTTTTTCATTCTAATTACTAATTAAAAAAAAAAAAAAAGCGGACAGCAAATAGTTAGGTATGTAGATGGTTAAGAGAAGTCGCAAAACAGTTTCTGTGTAGTCAATACATAAAAAATATAGTGCAAAAAGAATAGAAAAAAATCTATATAAAAATAATAATTTAGTATTTCTTATAAATGTTTGAATCAGTATTATATGAAAACTAGTCTTTTTAGATTAAAAAAGACATAAACGCAAGAACACGTAAAATAAAAATAATTGAAAAAAAATTGCCTCTATTCATGAATTTAGAACAAAGTTAAAATCGTAACATATGCAAACCAACAAATAATTTTCAACACCAATTTCTTGAGGTAAGGGCATTAATTGTACATTAAAGTGGTAAAAAATGCATTAAAGCTTTACTGAAAATAGGAAACCCTGTCTTTTTTGTGTCTTGGGACGTGTGATTTTTGTAATTTTGCTAGGCATGATTTCTGTCCAAGCGCTCAAATGACACTAATTCAAATGCTTTCCATATATGCCAAAAAAGAAATCTTTTGATACAGACGATTTCAGAGCGCGCATTGTGTATCTATGGGGGGCTGGCGGAAACTTAAATCGATGCCTTTTATGTATTGTTTACATAAGAGATTTATAAATTTTGTCGCAGAACGCCGGGCTCTGAATTGGGGCAGAAAAAGAAGGCGGTCCGAAAACGCAACACCAAACTCCCGCCCAACGCTGATCTGTCCCGCCCTCCGGACCCAGAAAGGTATGTTTGCATTGCACTTTTTAAATATGAACGATGAACTCTGAGCAATCAGTAGCGTACCTAGGTAGACATGGGATATCTGCCCATAAAAACTCACTCGCAAGACCTTCAGTTATTTGGTGACCATAGCGCATTAAACTGCGCCGAAATATTCGAACGCTCAAAACGCAAATCATGGTAAATATTCCGTTGTAAATAACTTTAGTATTAATAACTATGATGGTTTTAAAAGTTTTATACCTAACAAAATGATATTTTTTCTAGATGGTTGCCTAAATACGAGCGTACGGCGTACAGAAAACGTCGTGGAGTGCGTCGTGACGTCATCAAAGGCAGTCAGGGAATGTCTACCAATGCTACTGATCAATAGTAAGTTCTATTTTAATCATCTCACAATATGTGAAAGCTATCACCTTCATAGGCAAATGTTACTTCCATCTTTTATTTTGAATTTCGTGTTTTAAGAACACGATTGGTGAAGTTTTTCTCGATATTTTTTTTTCTGGAAAATAGATGTTTTGCACACATTTTGCTATTTATCTCAGGAAAAGCTCAATTTTTTTCTTCTGTTTTTGTTTAGGTATGAAATCTAGAAGTATTTCTTTAGTTATGTCTTAATGTTTCGATTGGTTGTTTCATTAAGTTGTAATTAGGTAAAAACAGTTTTGGCGCATAGATGATTCGGTGTACGTGTCTGCTCTATACTTCTCACTCGCGAGTAAAACATAAGTCTTGTCATCCCGCTCGAACTCCATCTCGTAGCGGTGTTACCTAATGAACATTTTAAACCGCCCTCACCATGACTAAGCTGGCACTCTCAATCGTCGGTATTTATACGGGCCTTAGTGCTTGAGCAACGACGTATAGCAACTCATCAGCGCTGTAGGTACCTTCCCTTTATTAATTTTCCTTGAAATCCTATAGAGTTTCGGAGTAAAGTTCAAGTACCTGAGAGAAAAGAGTCAATGAGGCTGGATTTAGTGCCTTCAATACTCAAACGCAACTCGATTTAGATAGGGCTTTAGGACGTTCTCAGATTTAGGTACCTCTACAGCTCAAGTTGCGATTTTTTGACAGTTTGCCATGAAATTTTGTCACATATTCATCATTAGAGACATGCTTCTTAAATCGTACTCGCGTTTGAGTATTGTAGTAACATAATTGATGGCACTAAATGAAGCCTCCTTGGTTCTTTTCTCTCAGGTACTTGAATTTTACCTCACTTTACCATGATTAAACAAACACCTCTCTATGCCTCCCCAAAAATATGTAAAATTAACTATTGAAGGTTGCCTGAGAGAGATCACTCTTAGCGTGTAACTTTTTGTGTTCTGTGATTTTATGATTATTTGGTGTGCAATAAAGAATAGTTGTATTGTCCTGTAGTTTCGAGTAATAGTCCTACTAATATTAGGTCCTTACATATGAAATTGGCGTTTTGTATGGGAGGAACAAAAAGTCGAATATTTTTTAATATAATATATTTAATTAATCAAAGTATGAACCATTATTTTCTATGCACTTTTGCCATCTTATAGGTAGTTCATTGATCCCTTTACTAAAAAAACCAGTCGGACGGGAATCAATAAAATCTTTGAAGGCGATTTGGACTGCCCCATTGGAGTTGAATTTTTTCCCTTGCAAGAAGTTATCCAAATTTCGAAAAAAATGGTAATCTGTTGGAGCAAGGTCCGGGGAGTACGGAGGATGTCTTAGACTTTCCAATTGAAGCTCTTCTAATTTAGTAGCCGTCTGTTGCGCAGTGTGTGGTCTAGCGTTGTCGTGAAGCAGCAGTGGCGTGGAGCGATTGACCAGCCTAGGTTGTTTAGCCGCTAGCTTTTCCATCATGGTTTGCAATTGCTGACAATAGACATCAGCCGTAATAGTCTGGCCAGATTTGAGAAAACTGTAATGAACAATACCGGCACTAGTCCACCAAACGCTTACAAGTAACTTTTTTGGGGTTAATTTTCGCTTGGGGCAGGATTTGGCTGGCTGGCCAGGATCCAACCATTGCGCTGAGCGCTTCCGATTATCGTAAAGAACCCATTTTTCATCACAGGTAATGATTCGGTTTAAAATACCTTCATTATTGTGCCGGTTTAGTAATGTAACGCAGCAGTCGACGCGCGTTTGCCGGTTTGCTTCAGTCAATTCGTGAGGTACCCACCTTTCAAGCTTTTTAATCTTCCCAATTTGCTTCAAGTGAATTAAAACAGTTTTATCACTAACATCGCAGCCTGCAGCTAACTCGGACGTGGTTTGCGATGGATCCGCTTCCACAATAGCCTTCAACTCTTCATTATCAACTTGAGTCTCAGGCCGTCCACGGGGCTTGTTCTGCAAGTCGAAATTTCCAGAACGAAAACGTTGGAACCAAAAACGAACTGTGTTTTCTTTT
Source organism: Eupithecia tripunctaria (assembly GCA_955876795.1). Lineage (NCBI taxonomy): Eukaryota > Metazoa > Arthropoda > Insecta > Lepidoptera > Geometridae > Eupithecia > Eupithecia tripunctaria. The sequence goes on from OY041604.1 coordinate 4,799,374, forward strand.
GCAACACGACCGCCATACACATCATTCACCCTTCGAGTTGTTTCCGCAGCACTAGTGCCACGGCGGAACTCGTACTCGTAAATAATGCGATATTTTAAGTTTTCCATTTTGTAAAATGAGTGACGCAAACAGAAAAAAACAGATGAAAAAAAAACAAATGAATGACGATCATCGAAGCACAAATACATGAGTCTATAGCTGTACAAATTTGAATTTGGAATTCCTTACCAAAGAGGAGAAAATTGTGATTAAAGTGGCCAGTACGAAAAACGCCAATTTCATATGTAAGGACCTAATATTTTAAACGCGAAGTTTGTAAGAAGTTATAGATGTAAGTTTGTTACTCTTTTGCGCAAAAACGACTAAACGGATCTTGCTGCAATTTTGCACACAGCTAATTCTAATCTTGAAATCTACTACTTTTTATCCCATAAATCAGTTCCCGTGGGATAGAAATCACCTATAAACGTTTCGATAGGAACAAAGAGTGCGAAGTGTGCGGGGCACAGCTAGTACTAAGTATATATTTGTTGTATGGTTCCGAGAAGTAATGGTAATTAAATATTCCAGTGACATGAGCAAGCAACAACCGAGTGCAGCAACCGCGGCCAAGAGTCCCCGCACCGTGGAAACTAGCACCAAGCAGGAGAGTGCTTGGCAGCGCAAACAGCAGCAAAAGAAAAAAGGAAAGAAGAAGTGGTAGAATTATGGAAGGAAACTTAATAAACGTTTTTTATTCAAGTTATTGGTTATTTACTTTTTAACATCCTTACTTGGTTCTGTAAACTAGCTAAACTTGATGAAGAATGTTTGTAAACAAACCAGGAAAATGTTAATCACATCACACTAATATTATAAATGCGATAGTTTGGATGGACGTTTGTTACCTCTTCACGCCAAAACAACTGAACGGATCGGGCTGAAATATTGCATTGTAATCAAACACGTTTACTTCCACCTGTTCTGTTGACAACTACTTTTTAGGGTTCCGTACCCACAGGGTAAAACGGGACCCTATTTCTAAGCCTCCACTGTCCGTCTGTCATTTTCTTAGGCTGCTGTATCTCATGAACCGTGATAGCTAGACAGTCGAAATTTTCACAGATGATGCATTTCTGTTGCCGCTATGACGACAAATAATAACAGTTAAATAATTATGCGGGCAACGTGCTTAGCACCTTGAGAACCAATCACCGAGGTAAAGTAACGTCGGGCGCGGCCAGTACTTGGGATGTGTGACCGCGTTGTATTTTTTGATTTATAAAGATGGTACGGACCCTTCGTGTGCGAGTCCGACTCGCACTTGGCCGGTTTTATTACTCCTTAAATCAGTTTTCGTGGGAATAAATTACCATTATACGTTGCCATAGGAACAATGCGTGCGAAGCTGCGTGCGGAAACTAGTGTTATATTTTATGCTGGTAGTGTGAACAGCCTTGCCTGTCTTGGGCTAGAATAGAGAGAAAAAGTAACGTACAAAATGTTAAATATTGAATTTAATTTAATCAGTGTGATGTGATGCTACCAGAGCTGGGATCATTAGGAAGAGTTAAATAAAACGTAAAATTTAGAAATAACGTATTTATTTAAATGATTAACTAGTGTTTCTTATTTTTTACCTCCTTTCCTCTTGGATTTACCAGGCCTAACATTCTTCTTGCTATTAGGCTTAAATGTTTTACTTTTGTAGTCAAATGGCTTTTTCTTAGCAGAGCTATTGAAGCCATCCATATTATTGGAAGATTCTCTAGTATTTAGTTTAGAACCTTTCTTTTTGCCGCCAAAACCGAACTTCTTATCTTTAGCTGACCTCTTCTTGGATACTTTGTTTTGTAGTCCTTTTCCTTTACTGTTTTTACCTTTATTGTCATCTAAGAAGTCTAAGTCAGCTGATTTGCCTTTTCTTACACGTTTTAGCTGATCCATCATGTGTTTTTTGTCTGCTGCTTGCTTTAGTTTGGCGTCAATCTGAAAAATAAACATTGCAATGAAAAATAACTAAACTTGATGCTTGATATTGAAATAAATATTATGAGAACAATGTAAGTAGGTCTTCACAAATTAATGTAAATTAATATGCTTATTATGGTCAAACCTATCCTTTTACTAAAGCTCTATAGCGAACATACCTGTACTCTCTTGGCTATTTTCTTCTGATCTCTTAGAGAGCGAACCTTCTCTGTGCGTGCCTGAGCTGCCTGCTTCGCAACCAGGTTCTTACGGACCTTCTGCATGTGCTCATCAGTCTTGGCCATCTCAGCAAAATAGTCATCTGGTCTGAAAACAATAATCACATTTTAAAGCTACTATGTTATTTACATAAATACCATCACAGTCCTAGTAACCGTACTAGGTTATGGGATGGGATATTGAAAAAATAAATAAAAGTAGTAAAATAACTTGATTTTGAATAAAAGTAAAAATTTCATTCCTGAGATGCCTTCAAAATTAGCCTACCAACTTAAAAAAGTAGTTACATACTAGTTTAAATTATGAACCATTGAATGAGAATGAGTGTTTGATGTTTTCACTTCCTCGTTTTTTCATAGAAAATGTATGGGAATTGTTTTTTTTAATTATTGCCAAAACTTACGATTTGATTTGGTATGTTACTTTGGGAAAAGTGTTCCTGGTTGGAAATAGAGTCGATTAAGACCAACTTGTTTTTTTTGACAAATGTCATTTTTTGGGCGAAGCGTATATTTTTTTTAAAAACGAAAAATGGCAATATTTTTTTCTTCAAAATAAAACAGAAAGTTTCATAGAACAAAACCTTCTAACTACAAAAGAAACGGTAGCTACCCTTAAAAATTTGCCCCACCCTGTATATGGTTTCGAAAATATTTTGAAAAATCTTTCAATAACATTAAGCTACATTAATCCCTGAGTGACAGTTACTATGTAAGAATAGATAATATAAGTCACACTATTTTACAACTCAAAGCTATTTTAGAGAGTTTAATTTAATATGACATATTAACCTCTCACTTATAGAACACATTGTGTTCTTTAAGTGAGTAAATCATTATCCGACACTTCACTTTGGGTTGTACTAGCTGTTGAACTAGCTGCTCATCTTTTCATACAAATGTGGAAGGGTAACTACTACTCTGTTTGATGTTGACCATCCAAAATTAGGGATAATATCAATTCATAATTATGGTCATTATCTATGTTTGTAGATATACCACACAAACACAAACAAATATCAGACTCACAGAACCTATGGATTAATGATTATTATTAATTTTATATATTAACTAGTTTCTACTTTTTTACATTTAACACTGAGTTTTTAACTTAGACCACACCGCAATGATTACTCAAACAATTGTAACAACACAACTCAAGCAGTTTATTCAATTAGACTTATATCTACTCTGAATCTTTTCATTATTTTTATATTATATGTCATCTGCATGGACCAAAATGTTCAATTGTAAGGAATTTCTGTTATAATTATGGCTAATGTCAGTAGGGAAGAGCGAAACCTCCTAGTACAAGTAGTCTAGATACTCAAAAGGAGGATTCAAAATATTGTTCAAAATAATTTTTGCATGTAGAGAATGAAAAACAAAATCATTTATATACAACCAATACCATAAACTAATATACATTTGAAGCTTGTGATCTTTAATATTTCAACATGAATTTTAGCTTAACTTTGGTCGAAAATAAATAACAAATGGAGAAAGAAAACTCTAAAAGAAAGCCTTTACCAACATAGTTTACTAATTAAAAAGTTAAAAAATTATTTTGAAAATTATTTATTAATCCTTGCCTGTGACTGCCAGGCTGCTGCAATCACCTAACGGATGAGCCCTACAGTTTGCGACTTACCGTCCATGTATATGTGCAGTACGTGTATAAGAGTGCTAAGCTGGAATAAAAAAATTATAGTTCTAAATACCTTTTAGTGGGTATCCCCAAGTCTTTCAGCATCTTGAGCCCCTCAACAACAGCAGCCTGCGCTTGTCTGTGTATGAGGTTCTCTCGCTTGAACTCATTCAATACAGGGTCTTGTGTAGGATCATAGAGCTGTCCACCTTTTGTGTTTTCTTTGACATTCCTGTAATAGTTAGCAAGTTTGATGGTAAGGTCATTGTGGTAATCTATGTCCAGCTATGGATGTCATTCTGCTGGTTTGGAGCTAACAACACAAAACAGACATCCCATATAATTAAAGTTACAGAATACAGACTTATCAATTAATAGATAATATGTTTATTCCACTATAAAAACTTGAAAATAATTAAACAAACAACCTAACTACTAATTAAATCTAGTGTGGGACAATGATTGATGATCATGTTTAGATCACTTGGGTCTAAACCTTGCCTGGTTCTAAAACTTTTAAGAAGTGGCACCTTGGCCACCACCACTTTTATTGAAAGATTTTTTATGATAAAGATATTTATTTGCAAAAAAATGTGTACAAAAAGCTGACAGATAGTAATAGAGAAACAACAAACAACAACAAGCACAAGCTTGACTGTTTGCCATATGCAAAAATGAGATCACATGCAGCATTAAAAACTATCTAACAATTTATCATATAAAAAATGGACTAGTCTGAAATAGTATATAATTAATTTTTATTTGCCTTTTAAATGTTTGTTCATTTGGTTTCTGTACAATTTAAGTAATTTGTTAAATATCTAAGGAGCGAGACTAACAACACTTTTCTGCATTAATGCTGTTTTAACAGGATGTGATTGTAACCTATGAGTTATCCTGTCTGTTTCATCTCACATCAGATATCCAGGGATAGATGGGGATTATTTTTTACAAAAACAGCAATTTCCATTATATAGAGGGACAGAAGAGTTAGAATTTTGTGTTTCAAGATTAGTGGCTGGAATATGGTACTTACTTTCTTTTTTGAGCAGTTTCCTGCATCTGAATAGCTACATCAGGTGCCATAGGTGCGACTGTAGTGACTAAGTCAAGGGTCTCTATCCACGGTAAGTTTAGCCTGATTTCTTTTAATTTTGCTTTCAATTCTGCAACATTGTTGACATATTTCTTCTCTACTTTCTCAATTTCTTCATTGAGCCCAGGTTTAAGAAGCCCTTTAGCGTAAGCTTCTTGCAGCTGAAATAATTTAATTTATAAATCCTCTTAATTTTACTATAAGCAAAAGTTTGTGAGTGAATATTTGATTTAGATACCAGCATGCATGTAACATGCTGGTTTAAATCAGATTTCCAAAATCACTGGATAATCCAAGATGAAATTAAACGTAGGTACTTACATGTTGAATGTATTCTGATCTGACTTAGGCTAGTTTATTTATGGAAATACCATATCAGGAAAAATGCGTTCGATGCCGCAGGCAGAAAAGTGTAAATAAAAAATATATTTGTGGTGTAATAAAATTTCCAAAACTTACTTCCTCGTCTGAATCTACATCGGTGTCACTGTCGTTTAGTACGAAGTCACTCATTTTGATATTATAATTATATCAGATCCCTAAAATAATCAAGATTAAGATGATTATTTTCTCAAATTGCGAATAAACATAACCTAAAAGCGCATGTACTACTGGACTTTGACTTGCTTTGCTTGACTGACTGGACCAAGGACTGGACCAGTGATGTTAGATGCCAACTCAGGAATTATGACATCGGTCTGTCAAAATTATGGTACACTAACCAAAATTATGGTACCTACCTTCGGTTTTTGAAAATCTTTCACTGATGGTTGAGAAGGCTCGAACCTAGTAGATTTGCTAAAAAACCTAGGCCTAGATCTCAGTAATCACGGGATCCGCGTGGTAAAAAACAAGAATTACATAAAATTAAAAAAAAATTCTTCGGTTCCTTGGTAAAAACACGATTCATTAAAAAAAACATGAGATTGCACTGTTTTGCACCTAATTTGCTCTAAATCTCGAGAACCTTGTGGTCTTCACAAAATATTTTTGTTGTACTTAGGACTAATTCTTTGGTTCCTCGGTTGGGTTTTTTCATAAATGGTGTAGTTTTCTTGTAAATATACTAAACTAAGTGGTTTTACACTGCCAGCGCACTTTTTATCTTTTTGGGTCTGAAGTCTCGCTTAGTTTGCAGAATGTGGAAAGAGATGCCCTCTATTTCAACGCAGAAGCATAAGCTCAAGCACAAAAGGCTCAAGGCACAAACTGAATTAATACCTTTTTGCCTTGAAACTAGAACCTAGAATGTATTTTTATTCGGCCCGGAAAGATAGGCCAGAAAACTTAAAGTATTTTGACTATGTTCTGGACCCACCCTAATGTATGTCAGAAAAGTTTGGGATGATAGAAAATTATGGTACATAAGCGTACCATAATGGAAGTACTATGGTACATGGTACGAAGACCTGGATTATGGTACAAATACCATAATTATGGTACGTATAACATCCCTGGACTGGACTCAACTTCAACTTCTTATTTCATGGCTTGCTTGACTGGACTCGCTCGGGCTCGACATTAGTAGACTTTGACTTCTGTACAGTGTTGCCACATCCGTAGGATAGGATTATCCTATAATCCCTATGATTACCTTAAATAGATTTATTGCATAATTATCGTGTTTTTAACGCATCCTTAATTCTTGTCAGCCATCGATCAGTTATTTCGCGGCCTCCCCCGAAGATAGGATAGGACCTAGAAGGAACCTTAAGCCGCTAATTAGTTAGCGCGTCTTGCCGTCCCACCGTCCCGCCACCCCCCCGCCACCTCCCCGCCACCCGCAAAATCGCAGGACGCAGAAACGCGCTTAAAAATTAGCATTGATATGAGTAGGGCTTTATGAAAATGACACTGAAAATTGTCTACGACTTGTTTTGACGCAGACCGTTTGCCTAAAGTCCGAGTTTACAGACGGAACGGCAGAATTGTGTCAAACCATGACGCAGCAGAGCCAAAAATAAAAAGAAGAAGAAGAAGATTATAAGTACGAAGTTATTGTATTGTCTTTGATTATCAGTTTAGAATTTATTTTATTTTGTAAGTAGGTAGGTAACTGAAAATAACAAAACTGCGTTTTACAGGAAGAGCCATTATTGTCTTTCGCGCGCCGCATTTACTTCTTCCGGGGAGCAATAAACGCGCCGCGCGAAAGACAATAATGGCTCTAGCATCATTATTTCGCCGTGCGAAATAAAATGAGCCCATCCAGTATCGACTGAATATGCAAAAAAAGCTGCCTAAAATTTTATAATAAGCCGTACTACGGTTGTTAGTTTCGTGTTCGTGCGTGTGAATTTATTAGAAATCTATCGTAGAACTGAAAAAAATATTATTCGTGGAATTGCGATAATCCGTATTCTGTAATTTGGCGATAATTGTTCACGTAATATTATGTTTAAGCGGACGCACGTAAAAATCTTTTTATTCGGATAGCCCTATGGCTATCCGAATAAATAATAAAAAGTTTATATAGTACTATAAAAACTCGATCCGGATAGCAAATAGTTAGGTACATGGACCTATGTAGATGGTTAAGAAAGTCACAGAATCGCCTAGTATTCTTATATTATATGTTCCTTGAACAGAACCGTTTCGGTGTAGTCAATACTTATATTAATATAGACCAACAAGACAAGAAAACAAATCTAAATAATAATCTGATATTTTTTATAAATGTTTGAACCAGTAATATATGAAAACTAGTCTTTTAGATAATAAAAAATAAACTCAATAAAAAATAAATATAATATTATATAAAAATTGCCTCTGAATTGGGTATTCATGAATAGACAAATAATTTTAAATACCGATTTCTTTAGGTTAGGGCAATAATTGTACAGTAAAGTGGTAAAAAATGCATTAAAACCATCGATCAAAAATTTCGCCGGCCCCCGCGAAATTTTTGATCGATGATTAAAACATTACTGAAAATAGGAAACCCCGTCTTTTTGTGTCCTGGACGTGTGATTTTTGTAATTTAAATTTTTTCTAGGCATGGTTTCTCTCCAAGCGCTCAAATAACACTAATTCAAATGCTTTCCTTACATGCCAAAAAGGAAATCTTTTTACCGAGTGAACGGAGTGAACGAAGCTTCTCCGGGTCAACATTCTCGTTTTCTTGTCAGTATGTCTGTACTCCCCTACAGGTCGTATTTTACCACCGATCATTACGAAATCTCGTGTACTGATTCAACAATTTTATAGATTTTTTTTGTCGTCGGGGGTTTTTTATTTATTTCCCCCAAAAAAAGGCAAAAAGGGGACTTTAGAATATCTCCGCTTTGAGACACCTAATTTCGATGACTTGATTTTTACTTAAAAGATTGATATTATATATGGTTCACAAAAATTGGTCAAGATTTGATCAGTATTTTTGGCACGAACAGCAGATCAGATATTAGACGCAAAATGCAATGTGCATGCGCCACCTTTAGAATATTATTGTAACATTTCGAGAGTACCTAATATTAATATATAGAACAAACACTCGGGTATATGAAAAATTATACTCGATACCCTACCCTACCCGGGTATTGGATTAAAAAAACGGGTATGGCTTGAAAGCTTAGTGTTCGCGAGGTTTACTATTCGGAGAACTACTAGTGATACAGATGGTTTCAGAGCACGCATTGTGAATCTATGGGGGGCCGGTGAAACTTTGATCGATGACGATGACCATGATACAGCAGCAGAGTAAAAAATAAGAACTGCTGATCGAAGGATGAAACGTAGAATGAGAAGTCAGACTCACCCGCAAGAACGATTTACTACTGTGTTTCCCTTTTACCTGATTTATATTTAGTTACAAATGTAAGAGATACCTTAGTGAATCATAAATCAGCAAGTAAACGGATAGGTGCGGTACGCTGTTGACTGATAAACGCAAGTTAACGCACTTGCAAGGTAAAACCGATACGGTGATGTTTATGGAGAGTAAAAAAACACTTTAAGTGATGTGATGATAAACGCAAGTCATAGTGGTTTTACATTAGAAGAAGCATTATTTATTTAGCGAAGAATATACTGCAAACAAATAATATATAACACAGGTCGCGCTTAAAGCCCTACTCAGTACTCACACCGGTGCTAATTTTTAGGCTCCTGTGTCGCGCGATTTTGCGATATTTGCTTGCAGTACATTTTGTAATAATATGCATACGTTGACACACAATGCCGCTATTTTGCGCGGCTTATCCTAGGCGTTTCCGCGGCCTGCGATTTTGTTTCTTTTGAAGCTGCTATTTGGCTATTTTTTAAGCTGCTATTTGGCTTTTTTGAAGCTGCGTAAGGTAGAGGGGGCGGCGGCAGCGATGCTTGGCCGCGCCGCTGAAATCGCGCCTATTATTAAGCGGCTGTGTCTAAGGAATCGTGCCAGAAAAACGCCGAATTCGCGCTTCACAAGACGCCCTAATTAATAAGCGTCTGTGTGCTGAGGGCTTAAAAATTAGCGCCTGTGTGAGTAGGGCTGTAAATTGCAAGACTAACTATTACACTGAGTGTAGGTACGTGTAATCGGTTTGATTCACTTTTTATGAACGCAGCGGAAAACATTTTTCTTGCCACTCTTTTGCGTTCTAGTTTCTTGTTTATGATTCTTAATATTGCCAGTAAAAAAATTACCATAGAGTTCATATTCCTCTTCGTACCAAAGACAATTTACGAGTCAAGTTAACTATTTATTTTCATAACCTTGTTGTTAATTGAGAATTTTTAGTATGTTTTATAGGTACATGTTAAATGTAATGATATAAGTTAATTCTCTTTATTAAAATACAATTATAGGTAAATTAACTCATATATTAACAAAGATTCGTAATTAAAAAGGTTATTTGACCGGAAGTAGTAGGAGCCTCAAACCATTTCGATTTTCGTGGGACCCCGTTGTTTTGCATCGAAAATGCAATGGTCGCCATCTTCGACTCTCGTGAATGTTTTGGTCGTAGTTTCAGACTTTGACGCTAATTTCATATGTGATATGCATTTTTTTGATGAAAATAGTTTCGCTGCTTTCACAGTGTTATAAATTCAATTAAGTGAAGGTTAGTACACGTTTTATTTAGTTATTTTGGTAAATTGTTTACATTTGGGTTTTCTAATGCTTTGGCATTCTGATTCAGTAGTTGTTGTCAACTTTAACGTGTATTTGATATTGTTCATCTTCAGTGCATATAGATTTTCATTATTCATGTGAGTATATGCGCGGTGAGCAGAAAAATATACAAACCTCATTTTCTATGTACCTATATTTTTCGTGTCTTTGTTACCAAGCAAGCCCTAAGTATGACCTCATGTCCATATAATTTAACACTGTTTCTTTGGTTAAATGCATCTAAAATTGACTATTTACCGATTTTAGGTTAGTGTTTACTTATTTTGATGTTGGTGAACAGACATTTCGATTTTCGTGCGACAATAATGGCGGCAGTAGGATTAACCTATTCACCGATTTTATGTAATTATTCTTATGTAGCTGCTCTCAAAATCAATTATTTTTAGATTTTACGTGATCTTTTCTCGTAAGAATCAAAATAAAGTGACTTTCGAATAATTTTCGAGAACAATGACCTCGACGGTCGTATCCTATTTGTGGACTATACATATTTCACCAAGAACATTATGCTGTACATCATGCATGCTGAAACGCCACAGTTCGAAGATTTGTGGGTAAAGGAACAATTTTCGGTTGCAGTCACACGAAATAATTTTTGGAGGCTGTGGTGCACTCCAAGGCGTCATCTCGGGTTTGGCCCAAGATGATAGTATTTACAGCATGTCAGCTCCATCAGAATACGAATCTGCGGCCCGGCAAGTGAGTACTCTGCAGTTTTCATTGACATACACATAACAGTGCCATGAATGCATGTCCATATTGTCCACAATGTGCATCATTAACCACTAGGCCCCTGTACAACCACTGTTCTGCTTTTGCTTATATTAGAACCCATTTAACACAATCGAATTACAAGTAAAGTCAATATGTAAGTAATTCAATGCATAAAATTACATCATTTGTATGTCCTTAATTCTCTTAAAATTACATGCACAACCTCACACCTAAACAGTTATTTTCTGTGTAATTATTTTCAGGAATTTTTAATAAAGAGTTGAAAATCATAGTCTATTTATTGATCCTTTATTATAGTATGTAATTGTTTTATTGGTAAGTAGATAAAATTAATATATAATACCTATGTGTTGAATTCAAGAACTAAAACCATACTATTCCAAGAGTCGCTGGAGGATATAAATAATGTACTTATTTGAGTTGCTAGAGTAATAGCCAAGCCTATCATGTTTTGTTTTATTGTTTGAGTGCTGGAAAATTTGCGATTGAATTCTATGGCACCTTAATATATTTATGCTGTGCCATAAGTGTGTTTTAAGTATTTTAAGTGAAATGTATGAAAATGATTCTATTGTAACCTTGAAACTCATTTGTTCTAGGATAACGGGCCGGCCACCACCAATGAAAATGTGTATGAACCAGTTTTGGATCATAAACTAGCAGAAGAAATGAATGTACAAAGTATCAGGACTCCGGTTTTGAGGGCTGTACCCCTATCTCCCACTGAGGGGGACCCTGAACCAGATTCCACAAACCATGAAAGCATTATTCATTCAGCGCACACAGCTGATAAAGAAGTAGAATATCACATCACAGAAAAGTGTAGTGACACAGAAATGTCTGTGAACAGTCTCGCCAACATTGTAAGAGTGGAAGAAGGCACTATAGACAACATGGGGCGCATATCATATCCATTACTGCAAGAAGCAGATAATTCCAATGAAGGCAACTATGTGGAAAATTCAGCCACACTAATACAAACTCCTATGAGCACAGCTATTGTTCAGAATGTAACTAAACTGCCACAGAACTTCACTATCAATGTTGATACTGCAGTTAGCAACATAACCACAATACAGAATGTATCACAAGAAGTCGCAGGGAGCCAAACAGTATGGCTACCTACAATACTTGCTACCAGTGCACCATCAGGTGATAACAAGACAGAAGAAGGCGGTCCACAACCTGGCATGTCACAAATTATCATTACAAGTGAAAGTTACACTAGCGATACACACATTAGCCGCAGGTCTAACATAGTCACTGAGACAAGCTACATCACCAGACCAAAGACATCCAAGGTCCAGATTTTGAGTAACATTTCTCTTCCGAAGAATCCTACTTACTCCCAGCAGTATATCACACAGACTAAGGAAATAGCTACGGCAACCCCTGTTTATGCTACCCAGAACCATATTTACAAGTTGAGTACAAATGTAGTAACTCAGAAACACCTCACCAGCTCTGTGCTTTGTGCTAAGACACCCAAAAGTCAGTCTTTGATTGGTTGCTCCACCCTAACACAGAGTGTGATCAATAGCAGTCCTATAAAAAATGTGGCTTACAGCCACACATTTACCAAAAGCACAAACCTGAAAACTCTAAATAAGGTAAATAATGGTGCTAATTTGAATGCTATGGTAGCTGCTACATCCGGCAGCACACAATGTCACATTCTATCTCGGGTTGTGTCTGGTCCGAACAAGATGTCTGTGCATTCAGGAAGAAAATCAGTAAATACACTCAAGGGATCAAAATCTGGCCATATGTCAGGTCAGAAGAATCAGTCGAGGCCAATAAAAATAATTCAGCAGGCAGGATCTGCTCATAAATCTGAAACAAAATCCTGGCCAGTGGCTAGTGTGACATACAAGAGTCATCAAGGAACATATGGCGTTGTGGATGCAAGTGCTTCAAAAATAATACAGAAAGTAGGTAGTCCTACCAGTAAAAATCAAACTGTTCAGAAATTTCCAGTTAAAGGGGAAAGATTGGTACTGCAGTCGCCCTGTGGCCCTGTATTACTCTCGACTGCGCCAATAAGCACGAGCCTGCCCAAACCCCCTCATTACGTCCAATCTGGAGCTACACCAAACTTGCGCTATGTACAGACATATGGAACAGCAGATAATCCGATGTCAGCGGTATCTCAGGTGTCTGCTAACCAGCAACTCACAGCACAGATTTTGCAGTCACTGTCACAGCCCAAGCTATTGTTGCAAAGCAGCCCCACGCCCATCAATCACTATGCTTCTGTGACTCCAATGCCTACTGTTATTATGGAAGAGCAACTTGAAATAAAACCACAAAATCAAAGACGTATTGTGATGTAAGTATTTTACACAAAATGATAAATAGTATTGGATCAGATATATATTAGCATTGTGATACTGTCTCTTTTAGTTTTATTGTACAAAATTATTTATTTAGCAACACAAATTAGATATTCTTAGACATAAAGTTACCGATAGAACTGATTATAATAGATAAGTTTGTCTGACTAGATTGGCTCCACACTAGGGTCCTGGCCCTGTATTAAAACATGTTATGTTTGTTTCAGAGGTGACAAATCCACATTGCTTACTGCTGATGATATTATTGGAATGGAGGAAAGGCCTAACTTATCGGAAGAGCTGCGTCGGTATTCAGTTAAGCCGCTAGCATTCATAATGTTGGACCACACATACTCATTGCCTGTACAAAAGCCGCAGCCTTCGCCCCAAGCCCCACCTCAGCCGCCGCCGCCACAGTCGCCTGTCCCGCTCCAAATTTTGCCCCCACCAATAATTATTCCAACACCAGTAACTCCCACAACCCCAGTATCGACGATCGCCCCCGCGAGCCTGGCTATCGTATCACCTCCGATCACAACAATCGCTCCCATGAGCCCTATGAAGCGTACTTCCCCCGTTATAGTCTCCAATGCTCAATACGAGTTGCCAGTTGCCGTCCCCACAGCTGTCATTGGAACTTCCATACCAGTTGCATCGATACAGATGGCCCCCGTCACTTACAAGCCCCAGCAGGTCCCGCATGTAGCGCCACTGCCCGATGACGACGCAGCGTCCGTGATCTCGTCCATCGACGGAGACAGGAAACCACCGGCCGGCGGGAGCGACACGGAGACCGCTCCCGAGGGCGAGGAGGAGGGCAAGACACGATGCATCTGCGACTATACACATGACGACGGCTATATGATCTGCTGCGATCGCTGCGGCGAATGGCAACATGTCGATTGCATGGGCATCGATAGAAACAACATACCTGATTCTTACATGTGTGAACTCTGCCATCCGAGACCCATCGACCGTCGCCATGCGAGGGCCATACAAATGAGAAAGAGAGAGGAGTTGAACGCTCTGGGTGCGTCAGATTCTGATTGTCCGGAGATGGTTCGCGGAATTGCGGGCCAGCGCAGAAAACGCCTGCTCACTGTCACCACATACACAGACACAAGCGGCTCGTGCGTCACCACGTATAATTCAGGTGTCCCGGTGCTGCCCCCGCAACCACAACCACAACCACAACTACCTTTACCGTTGCCGAAACGCGGGCCTATTCCGAAAGCGACGCCAAAACCCAAGAAAACGGAACTCCTAAAGAAGGGCACAAAGAGAAAACTTGCGGAAAAGCGAGTAAAGCGTAAGAAAGAAATGATTCTAAACAGAAGCAAATACGGTTCCAGTCTGTCTAACCAGTCTCACTGGCAGGATGCTTACGAACTTGCCGTCACTAACCATTACAGCCCCGAACTGAGGGCCAAAATCATGAAATACAGCAATAAACTGGGTAGTCAGCCCAATATGGCCTACGCGACTAACGCGCATCTCTGCACTACCGTGCCACATGCTGGCGGAAAGATCCTTATTGCTACAAAAGATTTGAAAGAAAATATGCCGATAATAGAATTGCGCGGTAAGTACATGCTGTCGAACCAACACCGACCACAGTTGCAGAATTCCGCTAGAGCCGGTAGTCAAAAACCGGGTCCATTTGTCTTTTTCTATAGGCTACCTAAAGACAACACGCAGATCTGCATCGATACAAGAACGTACGGCAACGAAGCGCGGTTCGCTCGCAGATCATGCAAACCCAACGCGGAATTACAACACTGCATTGTCAAAGGAACTCTTCACGTCTATTTGGTGACGATTGGAGTTATCCAATCCAATACAGAGATAACAGTTGGGCACGATGCTGACGGTAGCAAACAGCCTTGCGCTTGCGGGAATCCAAAACATTGTAAAGTTAATGGGCTTAACAATTCTATGCCTCCAAGGAAGAGCTTTGATTATCCTCCTAGGGAGAAAAGGTCCCGAAACAGATGTTTTAGTGCATCGTCGCCTATGTCGCCGCCCCCTCTACCACTAGGTCACCAAGTTGGGCTATTGACACCGCCTATTACGGAATCCGTCTACCTCTACCAAACAATGAAACCCGAGAGATCAGCTATCAAACACGAGTATCCGCCGTTGTCACCTGTGAAACCAGTTATTACATCCGTTATTGAAGAACCAATGAAAGCCGAACCGAGAAATTTTGATTTGATAAAAAGTGAGGCCATGAAAACTGAGCCTATTGCAACTGAGCAAATCAAATCAGAGACAGTGCAGGAGCCAATCGCTGAAGAAATGAAGACTGAACCTTTGGAGGAAGATACCAACGATGAACCTAAACTGGAAATGGATTTGACTTCTAAGGAAGTTATGAAACCAGAGGATTATGATGAACCAGATTTCTGCACCAAAGTTGAAGAAAAGGTTGAAGAAATTAAACCTATGGTCTATATACCAGAATTGATCAAAGAAGAAATCGAGGATCTGCCTATGCCTATTGCGATTCCGAAACCTGCAAGTCCTAAACCGATTGTTACTCCTAAAATAGAAGAAACAGAGAAACTCATTGCTCCTAAAGTTGAAAAAGTCATGGAGCGCAGGAAGAGTCGACTTCGGGAGCGTATAGAATCTTACAAAGACGAAACTTCTGATGATGAGCCACTTGAAAAACCAGATAAGGTTGAAGATAGAAAACCTATGCGTGATGTTATAAAAATAGAAACAAAGGCTGAGGATGAAAAGTTTTTCACAAAAGAAGAGACAGCTAAATCTGCGTGTCACGATAGATCATCACGGTCCAGCCGAAACCAGTCGACTTGCGCAAACCAAGACTCCTTGGACGACAAAACTGACGATTCACAAGACAAAATAACACCCAAGTCGAAAGAAAAGGACAAGAGAAAAATGGTTAGTGTATGTGTATTCTTTTACTATTCAGTGAGATATTTTTGAGTATGTTCAACAATTCAAATCTTATTTTACTTTCAGACACGAGAGGAGCGTAAAATGGAGGCTATAATGAAGGCGTTTGAACGCATGGAGAAGGCTCAGCAACGGAAACAAGAGGTCAAAGAGCGTCAGAAGAGAAGAGAATCTGATCCTCATCCCAACGCTTTGGACAAAGACGACGATGAGGATCCGCCTTGTGCAATAAAGAAACGGAAAAAGTAAGTAAAATCACCATAATTTATTTTTTATTAAAACATCGCGTTACGTTGTCCTTTTTTTCATTTCTAATATTATAATTTTATTTGTATCCCAGGCGTAAAGGACGTGCCCGCACCACGTCCCAGTCGAATCGGCGTCGTCTGAACTCGGCCGATAGCGATATGGTGACGTCCGGAGACGAAGCGCCCTTGCCTCCCATGACACCGCCCAGGGCTACGCCTCCCATGCGCCGGAATAGCACCCTGCCTATACACCATGGACCAGACAGACACCATGAACCAGAGAGACACCATGAACCAGAGAGACGCCATGAACCAGAAAGACACCATGAACCAGAAAGACACCATGAACCAGAGAGACACCACGAACCATTGATACACCACGAACCTCATGAGGTAAGTACTATCCACTTTTATTCCTAAAGCCTGTTCACCTGAGCAAAATTAATGACAAAAGCAAAACAAACAAGGTTCTTTATATAACAAACTTCCAAGTCTGAATAATAATTTAATCATTTTATATAATAATAGGTTCTACAAGATATTTTTACTAGTTTTATATTACTTTTTATTCATATAAACCGTTTAAGGTAATAATAATTAATAAATTGATTTACTAAGAAAGTATTCTAAGATAGCATGATGATTACTAAAAAGAACCTAAAAATACAAAGATAATCAAACATTCTTTGCAAATTATCCTAAAAAATAATAATGAACAATAAAGTAACCAATTTACATAGTGGTTTTAAAAATTAAAACCACCATGTAATATGTCTATAGGTCGGGTATAATATTATTTGTATTGTTTCTAAAATTATACCATTGATATGTCTATTATTTAGTATACTATTATTAAAATATTCCTACTTAAACTTTACTAATATTTTAAAGAGGTTAAGATTATAATAAAGCATGCATAAATAATAGGCAAATCAAAAAAATCCAAACTGTACATATTTCTATTAAGTTAGAAATCATTGGTTCTTTGTAAACATTATTTCTTTTGTTCGGGTGAACTGAACAGACTATAATAATTATATTTGTGGTTGTTTGTAATAATTTTCACACATAATAAATAATTTACTACTTCATTGCATATGTGTGTTCTTGGTATGACTAATATTTTTTGTAAATAACACTTTCTTTATGTTTTCAGATGTTTTCATTTAGAAATAAGGTAAATAATACTTTTTATAATTTTGATGTCATAATAGAAGTTTTAATTATTCAAACAAACTAATTATTTATTTTCATTGTAGGAAATCGGACTTAGTTCAGCATGTCTACTAGTAGAAGCAGCCGTGGGCTCCGTGGAATCAGCATTTAAACTACCTAAAACCAAGAAGACCATGGCAACTGAGTGGATCGGTCGTTCTCCTGAACGCACGCCTTCCCCTTATCGGTCACCATACAGACCGCCCTTGGTCTCCGCGCCTTCTTTGGAGAGTCTAGTGCGAGTCGCCTCGACCATGATTGGGGATCTAAGTGCCTCACAAGATGGGTTAGAGAACGATGATTGCGTTTCTCCCCCGCGTACGCCCGGCCGCGATAGAAATAGACCTCCCAAGAAATCGCGAAGGGTAACCAGAAGTACCCCCGTTGAGCCGCCGGCCGAGGTGCCCGAGGTCGTGCCACAAGTGCTCCCGCAGCACAGCGCTAAGAAACGCTGGCTCAGACAGGCTATCAGCGAAGAATGCGACCAATCCTTGAACGTACCAGGTACCAACACTTTCTTATCATTATATTTTTGTTTGAGTAGGTACTTTTATATCCCTGATATTTTAATAAAAATGCCTTTGTTACAGAATCCCCGCCCAATGAAATGTACACACCATTGAAGAAGCGCCGACTAGCTCGCGAATCTTTGTCGTGCGAACAGAACACCATTGTGCCTGTAAGTAATCGAACGAATGCGATTTATGGCCATAAAAAGTTTTCTTATCACCTCGGAAAACTAACTAGCATTTATTCACAGTGTATCGAAGAAAACTCGCCGGTTTTGACGTCTGAAGACTCGCCGGTAAAAGATGATCAGTTGTACAGACAATACAAGATGCGGAATATTATGGAGAGTATCTACACGACGCGCGACCGCACCCGCTCCGACAGCGGTCAGGGCTCCGACGACCAGTGCAATATGGACAATGACGTGCTAAACGTTAGTCTGAAGGGGCCGCATGACAGCGAAAACATCAGGAGAATCATCGGGGTACCCACGCCCGAGGAGGAATTGCCACCTGAAATACCCAGACCAGACGACATTAATACTAATAACAATAACCTTGAACTTGAAGAAAGCAATTACAACAAAGTCGTACCGATGGAAATCGATACAACTATACCACAACCAAAAATACAGGAAACCATCGAAAGCAGCGTCGTAGACCCCAAGCGAATAGAAAGCCCGACGGAAAAACTGAATAGCTGTCAGTCGGCTGATACGAGCGGTAACTCCTCGCCGCAGCGTGACGAAATGGATGACATACAGAAGAAAATTCACTCGTTTCACACGGAAAACATCCAAATACTCAAAAGCAGGAATAAAAAACCCAAAGAAAAACGGAAGAAGGTGAACTTGAACTTCGATCTGAATATGGTCGACGATCAGATCAGTATTCAGCTGCGCACAGAAAGTGACGGAGAGCCTGAAATCAATGGTGATGTTCAAGACGATATCCACGAGGTCTCGCCGGAAAACATACCTCTGCCGCCTGTGGAATCAATACCGCTACCATCTTCGTCCACGGAGAATATTCCACTTCCAATGGAACCGAGCCCTATGCCTCTCGTGCTACCGCCCGAGACGATACCTCTGCCTGAAGGGCCGATGACGCCTGCCCGGGCTGTCCGCTGTCCCTCCCCCGTACAACCGTCTCCGCTTCGGCACGTACAACCGTCTCCGCTTCGGCACGTATCACCGACGCAAAAACATTCTCCACGACTCGTTTCTCCACGACGCGTTTCTCCTCGACGCGTTTCTCCGCGACACGTTTCTCCAACACGGGTGTCTCCACGACGCGTTTCTCCACGACACATTTCTCCACGACACGTTTCTCCACGAAATGTTTCACCACCCGCATCTCGTGTGTCTCCCGTGCGACATGCGTGCATGTCGCCTCCTATACACGAGTCACCGAAACGACGCCCGTCGCCTATTCGACATGCGTCTCCCGTTCGAATACCTTCACCCAAAAGGGCATCTCCGGTGCCAGAGGATAAGTCCGAACGGACGGTATCCGACCGGCCGTCCGTTCTCGATAGTTCACCCGTATCCTTCTCGACGAGATTCAGCGCAACTGGACTCTTCTCGGGAATCTTTAGCAACATGACGCAAACCTTCACAGACAGTTCTATGAACGAGGATGTACCTAATATGTCTTTAATAAAAAGTGCAATAGAAAGAACTACAAGTTTAGATAGTAGTTTGTTCGACAAAGACAGTATTACACAGTCGGATGAAATGAAGAGTGTGCAGGAGATACTGACGCGAGTGAACAATATGGATAGCAATAACAGTGTGATATTATCGGGGGTGCTGAAGAGTTCCAACCAGGCTGGCTTGCTACCGCCATCGCCAAAGCCTGCTGCGAAGCTGTACTGCGCACGGATTAATGACCCCAGACTGAATCCTCCGCCTGTTGAGAAACCCAAACCTATTAGAAGAAAGGTTAGTTAAATTTACTTTTTATATCACATGATGATGCTTATAGTCTATATACAACACTAGCCAAACTGGATGTAGAATGTTTGTAAACAAAACACAACACATATAACTAAAACTCGCCAGCTTGGCGTCGAGTTCCAAATAAAATTGTAAGTAATATTTATTGAACGAAGGATCTCAAATCGATAAGTAATGAAAATAAATGACTTACATAAAGATGTGGCACATTTTACAAACATTTGCATCTACTTTGGCTAGTGTGTACAGTCGGATATAGGCCACTCGTGAAGCGCCTCATTGGCTTGCTTCTTTCTATACCTTACTTGCGTTTTTATCAACATGGTCAAGTTAAGATCATACAGCTCACTGTAACTGTGTGCTGTGTGATATTAACTTAACCTTGTTTTATAGCTGTTTCATATAGTTAAATGCTGTCCAAGGTTTCAGATTAGATAACGTAACAGAATATCGGTTTGACGTGAACTTGGTTTTACTTTACTGCAATTTACTGTTGCATTTTCACTTTCTGTTTGCTCCATTAGAAGTTCAACAAGTTCAACAATATCTGAATAAGAGCTGCATTCTAATTAAGCTGTGCGTGGATAAAAACAAGCATTTTAGTCGCCCTTACTCAATAATTTTGATTTCTATTTATTTTTGTTGTATTGACGTAGATTTCGTTATCGCTTATTATTATTATTAGAAATAATAAAACGCTAATAAAATGTTAATATTCCACAGCTCTCTATAACTGAGTACCGCAAGCGGCATAAGGGCGCAGCGGACGAGCCATCGGATGCTGTGAACGAGCCGACCGCATCCTCAGTGGCCGAATCATCGTCGTCTTCGTCGGCGCTTTCGCCGACGCGACTGGAGGCCGCCGCGGCGCAGGCGGCCGACGAACTCGAACAGCGACTGCATAAAGAACTCTCACACGATCATATGCCGAAAGGTAAACAATATATCGAACTACCTACCCGTGGCTTCGCACGCACTTCGCCTATAAAAAGCCTAGCCCATGTCAAGTCCGTCCCTTGGATACCTCCCTGCTAAATTTCATTAAGGTCCGTGTAGGCGTGATAAGGACAGTTACTTTCGGATTTATAATACTAGGATTATGTCGAGATTGGTTGCCTCTTTTGTACCAGGAGCATTATTATTAGGGCGTCCAGCGAAGAGATGAGCGGACGATATCAGGAAATTGTAAGCGTACCTGAACAAATCTATCTATATATTATAAAGCGCTAATAGGGGTCACAAGCAGTGGTTAAAGTTGGTTTGTGAAGGATGGTGTTCGGTTACTGTGTGTTTGCAGCCTATGTCACTCATAGGGTAGGTCCGACGCGTCCAGTAGTATGATCGATAGTGGTTATACTGAGAGAGCTAAAGTATTTCGGCGGGTTCACTTTTAATTCCGTATTTAACATTTCGTTGAGTAAACTGGCAGTTTGCGTCCTATCGAGATAAAACTGATCGCCCACGTGCAATGCAACGCCTTGCGGATGTGCTAATTATCGGATCGAGCACGCAAGCGGTTATACACACGCCTGACTTCCTACGTAATACGTATACAACAGGCCTACAATGATGGAATATCCAGCACATTTCGTTGAGATGAAAAAGGCCCACACATCTAGATGGTCAACATTGTTCTTTGAATGAAGCTGATAAACCGCGGGTTACCCTACTCCATAAGCAAAAAAGACGTGTGGCGCTCGGGGACTGCCGCGGTAAAGCTATTGCAATTAAAAGTTCTGCTATTCATCGATAGATGGCAAAACTAAAAAGTATCACCGCTGTGCCGGTCGGAGTGGGGGGTGTTAGGCTATTTTCGTTACGGAATTTCTGGATTCGGTCTCCACGCTCAAGGCCCGCGATAGAAGCTATGCAATAGCTTAAAAATAGAATATGTAGCTATAATCTTAAACAAGGGTCGTCAACATGATTCCAATTAGCAATGAGATAACCTGATCACGTTGCTACAAGTAAATTGCAACTGGCCACTTTAAATAATTGCTTTTACGCCTGTTCAATTGAGTCAATTGTATAAACTCGCATGCCATTCCTCATTTTTAGTTTGTGTAAAATAATCAAGAAATTAATTAATAACTAAATTCATTAACAACGGCGCAAAGGTACTCAATAGTATTTCGATTTGGCTCTTAAAAGTATTCTCTCTCAGAAACTCAGTTCTCCAGTCGTATTTTGTATCGAAGGTTTCGCAATATTTATTCGATCTGAGTTTATCTTGTAGTTTTTAACTGCGTTGATAAGATAATAGTTAACAATAAAATTATTAAATTGAAAACGAACCTATTCAAATTCTACTTAGTGTCAATGAATGTTGAAGGTAAATATTGTAAAAGGGGATACCAATCTTTTTATTGCATAACCAAAATCAGTAATATTTATAAGACATTTACGCCCACAGTACTTCAAATAGTTATGTATCGTATAGCAATTGTACTTATCGCTGTGCAGTTTAAATCCGGTGCGCTACGGGCTTGTGAAACAAAACAAAATGATCGCAGCACTTACGTTCGCAGTACCGCGGCAGAACCAATAGCAGTTTGTAAAGCAAGAACCGCTCGACCTTGACGGCTTTGCGGCACAAAATACTGCGCAAATCCGTCGCAATCAGCACACGTATAGCTATGCGTTCCATAGCTCGATGGTTTTTCTGAGTACAAGTCATCAGAAGATGATTGATTCAATAGTTATTACACGTAACGATTGTCGATAGAGTATAAATTAACTAAGCATGTCAAAGGATTATTTTTGGCACATGCGTTGGTGTTAACTAACAATGATATTAGAGCACAGATTCTTGCGCTACATAATTACAATTTATTAGTAAGTGCACGACTAAAGGCCTGCTATTTTAAACTTTCTTTATAAACTATTCGTTTTATAGATTTAATGAATTGTTTTTGTTTAATCGGGATTAATGGAATGTATCTTGTCGTTTCTCTACCATCATAACTAAAGTTATGTGTGACGACTGGGCATTGTTTAAAGCAGTATTATTTGCACAGGTGTGTTCGACGCTCAACCGACGGCGTCAGAGCGGCAGCGGGAGAATCTGAGCTCACGATTACGGCGAGAGTTCGGGCTCGCTTTACCGGAAGACGACGACGCTCGACCGGCCACCGACCCCGCCGGTACGAGACCAAACCCAGACCCTTTCGGCCCGCTGGCGGACCTCAAACTACCGCAGACTAGAGACTTCGATGCGTGGGCTCCGAATTTAAAAACCCATAGTCAGGACGCGTGGCCAAATCCCTCGGGAGTAGCGAGCGTAAGACACGACGGCACCACCCAAAGCCTCGATGGCACGAACTTTGCCCGATCAAGTCATACCACCAACAGCCTACCTGGCTACGACAACTTGGTATTATTAGGGCAAACAGCGCAGAATATAGCATCATTGGAAATCTCTAGGAATAATGTAGGGAATAGTAGTGAGCGGCTCGAGAGCCCTAACCCGCGGTTTGATGTTCAATCAGGGAGGACGGTCAAATGGGGACGAAGGGGGGTGTGAACTTAATGTTACTCACAATTTCTTAATACATATATTTCTAATATTTAGGTTATTAATTGTATACTATTTTGTTATGTTGTGTTAACTCATTTTACGAATCAGACTTCTGGACTTCTAGATGTATTTGGTGTTGCCATTAAATTAAATGTGTATAGTGCGGAGGATCGTTTGGTCATTGCGAAGTGAGCATGTAAATAATGTATAGTTTGACTAAAGCTGTGCTTTGTCCGGCAGATGGCGCAGTCGGTGCGAAGAGGTGTGACAGGTAGAGAGACTCGCGCTTCCAAAACATATTTTTGTAAATCTCACCGCGGCCTCGCGCCTGCCGCTTGTATTATAAAACAAATATTATGTTAACAGAATATATCCATAAATTATATCGTTAGGGTTGCGTATAAGAATGTATTTTGTAAATTTCCGTTTCGTCATATACTTACGTTTTATTTTCACAGTTTTCTGCAAGTACAAATTGTTTTTATTTCCCTTGTACATATTGTAAATAGGAAAGTTAAGATAAATAATAGGGAACGGTATGTATGTTTAATGGTGATAAAGATTCTTTTTTATATATGTACAACGTTTATGTATCTTATTGATATATTTATTTAATATCAATCTTTTAGTAAGGAATGATGACTAGACTTTTTGTATGCATAATGTTAAGTAAGTTATAGTTGTTTTCTAATTTCTTTTACGTTTTTGCGTAAATTATGGCAGTAGATAGAGGCCTCGCCCCGATCTTTCTCGACCCTCCTATTACTGTAAAACGTTACTAGACGATTTTCCCAAAAAAATGGGTAATTAAAAAATTTTGGTTTATGCAATTTGGCAGCTGGGTCTGTTTGGAAGCTTTACTTGTTCCTTATTAGAAATACAATATGCGTATTCGTTTTGTTTTCAGTAATAACTAATCTTTACGAATTTTATTATAGTTGGATCTTTGTTTTTATCACAAAACATTCTACGAAACAGAATGTATCCCGATGTCTTAAATATCTTCATTGATTGTTCACAATAGTTATGTTGTCCCAAGTATACAACTAAGCGAAAATGCATTTTACCGAATGTAAATATAACTTCGGCTTAAAATGCTTCAGCAAAAACTGTAAATAGAATATTGAAGGAATGAAATGACTTATCAACTTTGCAGAAACAGAAATCACAAACTTAGAATAAAAGAGTAACAATTGTTAAAGAAACAGCTTACACCAATCCTCGGTAAATAAATAGCTATGTTTTTAAGTTGTTTTATTATGCAAGGTTGGAGAGTTTTTAAATTTCTTTTTCGTAGAAAACCTTACAATCAGGTTTTTATATGAATTCGCCTTAAAATTTTGTAGTCAAATTTTTTATATGTAAATAAATCTAAGCAATAAATATGTGGATACGAAGTTCATTATAAATGTGATGAAATGTGGTGTATATTAACAACGAATATGGCGTGTTGTGAAAACTCCCAGATTCATTTGTATTGACCGCCCAGTGAAAGCATGGCAGTTGCAAAATATTCTGTATGTTATTAATATGAGAATTTAGTTTAGCTTGTTTGTTTAGTTAAAGCCGCCTCGATTTTATTTGTAATTTTATTTGTAAAATTTGGCTGAATGTTTTGGGATAGAAGCTCTTAATTTGGATTTTGGCCTATATAACGGAAAAACCTGAGATATGGGGGACTTGAAATTTCCAGTAGGGAAGGAAGTTGCAAAATGAAAAGAAGAAAAGATGCAAATGTTTAGTTTATAGGAAATTGATTCTGCCACAGGTTATTTAAGAATGTCGTAGTTAAACTACTGTTATGCCCAGTGTCTTACGCTCCATCCCAAATATTGCTCAAAGATTTGTTCCAATCCAACATCTTGGAACCACTGAGCTTAGTATAGGCAGATTGTGTGCTTTTTGCAGTTGAACGCAACTTGTGAGTGAGAATTAACGAGACGGGGACATGCGGCGAACATTACCGCAATATTTTTATTATTCTATTCTCTAAGCTTACACCTTAGGTTTATTTTGTGTGAGGTAGTGTTAAAATAGATTTAATGTCGTGTTCGCTGTCTGTCCCTGTTGTAACACTGGCATCTCCCCTAGTTCTTAGCCAGAACGGGTTGTATTATCTTCCCTTTAAATTAAACGAGGCTCAGCCAACAATTTGGTGATATTTTCGATTCTATTATACAATAAATTTCTTTATGTGATTCTTCGTAACGATAATCTTCCTTTTTCCAAATAGATTTGGAATAATTTGCGCATATCCGTGTTGCACCTCCGGTTTGACGCATAACAACCGTGTGACCAGGGGATTTGGTTCTACTTACTACAGCGCGTCAGATAAATATGAAACATCTAACCAGTCGGCATTATCCGTTTGAGGCGATGTTTCATATCGCATTCGCAGAACGTGCATTTAATATTGATTATTCGAAATGTCATCAAATTATTTCACTACTTAATTTAAAATTTTAGTCCTTGACGCATAATCCACGGTAATATTTATAATTATAGTCAACATGTTGCAATACCGCCTGCAAGGCAATGTACTAAATTTATTATCGATTTATGATAACACAGATTGATATAATTAGCAACAATATTTTATTCATGATTGTATAATATTTTTGTATTGTATAGGTAAATATTGTAAGGTTTTTTTAAAGATATTTTTTTATAAATCAATTATATCTAAGCTGTTCCTACGGCTCATTTACTTCTCTGTGAAATATGAATTAATATTTGTAAATACATTGATCTGGATTTTCACTAGTACTAAAACAACTGCTTATTGTAATGTCGTTAAGTGCATTTTGCTGTAAACAGTTGAAGATTAATAATATTATAGTCCTAGTTGGGAATGCTATATTTCAAGTAGATTATAGACGTAGAAGATATTACAGACAGTTTTTAATAGTACCTAATTTATTAAATTTCAATACACACAAGCAGCATTATGCGCTCTAACTCTAAATGTATCTGTAGGAAATTAGAAAAATCTTTGTGATAAATGTTTACTATCATCCAGTAGAGAACTCTGTAAATAATACCTTATTATAACGCTAGTGAAAGATATCACTTTGTTGTGGTGATCAAAAAGCGCACTCGTTTGCCATATTTGATTCTAGATTGGTTATTTTCCCCTCGTGATCGCACCCACCTTCCTTTGTCTATCCTTCTCTGTTCGATTTAATTACGCGTAAGGTATTCGTAACGATAGAATATTTTGCAATATTATTATTATATTTTTTTTAACGCTAAGTGGATCATAAAGTAGAGCTGTATATTATCCAGATGTTAAATATTATTATTTCTTTCTTAATGTTTGAACTAAGCATGTAAAATTTAAAATAATAATATAGAATAAAAGATGTTATGATAATTAATTACAAAAATCTTTGTACTTATCTTGCCCTGTAGGTATTAAAAGAAGACACGGAATGTCTAGAATATAATATAACATTTATTTATTTTAGCCTTATAATACAAAATAATGATTAATCTATCTTCAACATTATTTGTTACTTTTAATTTGAGACTTAGATCACACACTTTCTTATCTTAATACTTAATTAAAACAGTAGCTTGCCGTTTACTAGTTGGAGTGTATGACAAACCTTTACAAAGGGTTAACAATATTATAGGATTGAGAAGGAAATTCGGGTTTTTTTTGTAATATTAAAGTAGGTATGTATAGTAATGAAAAACTGGTGCTCATGTTAAATTACTCAGTCTTACATCTTCTCGTCCTGTCATGGACACCACGCTTTGTTAATTAATGTTCTTTGCATTGAGTGTAAATTTTACAGATATATAACATACCTAGTGTAATTTATATCAATTTGCAAAATTAACTACTGACAATTAAACAGGTCTAATAACTAACGCTCAGGCACGTTACAGGCCTAATAATAAACACACATATCACAGGCGACACTTTTAAAATTATAATCATTCTACGATGGAAACCTAGAAAAATAACAGGTATGTAACCTACTTCAGTTTTTTCTTATTTTTACAGGGGTACATAAAATGACGAAGAGCTTGAAGAAATGCAAAAAATCACTAAATTCAATGCTGTGTGATTTTAAATGGAAAGTCAAAAGCTTTCTAAAACATTATATGACCATTTGTGAAAGGTATACCTATGCGGTATTAAAAGAGCAATTCGAAATGAAAACAGGTTAAAACTAGTAATTGGTATGATTTTTATGATAGGTACCTAACGATTTTTTTAACTGCTTGTATCGTTGCAGATTCCGGAATGTTTTGGCACTGTTGGACAGCATCACATACGAGTAATTGCCGATGGGTGACGCCATCGGTAAGATATATTTTAATTTTAGTAGAGTACCTACACTAATTAATGATTTATAAACACATCACAAATAAATCTATCTCAGTGTAGGTACTGTACTATACTAGACATTGAAGCAGTTGTCGCTTACCATTCACTACCAAATAGGTACTATGTAAATAATATAGTCTTGACGCCATTTTAGAACGTCCGCCATTTTGTGGCACTATTAATAAATCTTTTAGGGCATTTAACACCTGGCTTGGTTTTGCCACGCCGCGGTTCGCTCTTGCTTCACATAGTAGTTCATGCACGATTGAAAGTGGACGTTGATGTTCACCGGATGGATGGACGTCGGATGCGTGGGCCTGGTCTCCAAGGTATCGAAAGGGCCGAAATGGTACGCCAGACACTCGTAGTCTATGTTGAGTGGCACGTAGTATTTACCTGTAAAGTAATGTGTTTCGATTAGAAATCTGACCAATTCAAACAATTATCCTAATTCTGTCAGCGCTTCGAAAAAGCTGTGGGTTTTTCCCAGAGCTGTAACCATTACCCATAAAGTAATATTAAACCTAAAAATAGATAGGTACCTTAGATCCCGCGAACCTTCACCTCGGTGAAGGTCGTTAGCGGGATCCTATAATATTTTATATCAAACTAGCAGCGGCTCGCGGTCTCCGTTGCCGTTTCCATGGGAATTCCGGGATAAAATATAGCGAGAATAAAACAGTTGTACCATTAGGCAGTATCATTGATGGTACAATTGGCACCGATTTGACCCAATTGTACCATTGATGGTACAACTGGCACTGAAGTTTACTGACTTGTCCCACTCGTACCCTTAGTCCTACTTGAGATAAGAACAAACCTCTTTGTCTTATATACCGTATAACTTCCAATATTATAATGGTTAATAGATACAAATATACAAAATATGGGACCATCTAACAATCTATAATACAATAGTAGAATATTTATTAAAATTGGTCTACTATTGACGAAGAAATCGGTGAACATTGGTACATACAGCCGTACCTACCTAAATGCAATAAAGGCAACATTAAGTTCAATCTTGCCTGGGAGAAATAGCTCGCAGCGATAAGGCCGCCTTTTGTACTATATTTATTTATTATTGAGATTTAAGACTTTCATGTATAATTATTATTAGTACAATAAAGTGTTCTTTCACTAATTCATTAGGCGGGTATGCCACAAGGCACAACAGTAGGTCCTACAGCATGAATCGTATTTAAATTGAACGTTGGATAAATTCTTACCGTTAGCATTCAACGCGAAGACGGGCACTAATTGCTTTATGGGTTTCCCGTAGTGAACGTGGGAAGGTGAATCGCTTGATGTTGTGTCCTGAAATTGAGGCTTAAATTAACCACAAATTACTATGGCACTTTAAGAAGATTAACATAGAACTTAAACCAAGCTCTTCAGGGTAGCAGCAGAATAGCTTTCGCTGTGGTCGAAATCAGCCTGGATGTTACACTGTTAGATAAGGGACCTTAATGTTTGAAGTACCTTCTTACAGGTCTTCATTTTATCGACCGGTAGGTACATTTGGAAGTCTAACTGTCATGTCTGTCTCCTCATCTCGCACCGCTGCTCTGGTACTTTACATACCTTACATTCGTATTGTCGCTTCTCGCGTAGGAACATAGGTTTTATC
Organism: Eupithecia tripunctaria; assembly: GCA_955876795.1. Classification (NCBI taxonomy): domain Eukaryota; kingdom Metazoa; phylum Arthropoda; class Insecta; order Lepidoptera; family Geometridae; genus Eupithecia; species Eupithecia tripunctaria. The sequence continues at coordinate 4,828,829 of OY041604.1, forward strand.
CTATACTCGGTAAACTCGGACAACTACCACAACAACCGCAGGAACTATTTCGTATCCATTTTGAATGGAGCATAAACGTAAACAAACTGCCCATACTTAACCTAAAATTCACTTTGTAGGCGCGTCCTTTTATACGTAATTTACATTACAGATTTTGTTATTTGTGTCGTACTTTGTTTACTAACATGCTTCATTCAAAATGGATAAACCATAGAATGGTACCTAGGTAGGTACCTACCTGTGGTGAAGGATCCCTGGTTTCCTCAGTGGATCCGGAGTTGGAGGTGGATGCGGAAGGCGCAAGCTTGGTGGCGCGCCGCCGCTTGTGCGTGAACACTTTGTGCTGAGGCCGGGCCATGTCGGTCGCCTAAACAGATATTACACGATTAGTAAAAAAATCTTGGTCAAGTCTTGTGCTGTAATGTGAAATATACCTAAGAATTAAGAATCTATAGTGCAGCGATATAGTGGTGTCTAATGTAATGTAATGAATGATGCAACTAAATCTAAAATATTGGGGTTGGCTGGAGATTGAGCCTATGAATCAATCAGTGTCGGATTAAGTGGGTTGTGATAAATAATAAATAATGCTGGACAATTCACACAGCATTATCTAGCCCCAAGCTAAGCAGAGCTTGTGTTATGGGTACTAGATAACTGATATACATAATACAATACACTAAATTGATAGATATTTTTTATTATACATAGAAAACATCCAGAACGCCCTGAACAAATATCTGCAGATCGTACAAGTATTTGTCCCGAGGCGGGAATCGAACCCGCAACCTCCTGCGTCGCAGGCGGACCTTCGCCCACCGCTCTACAGAGGTCGTCATATAGTGGGATATACCTAGTGGGTCAAGTTCTGGTACCGGCTAGCGAAGCGATACATTTTTGTTTTAGTTAGTTAGATATGTACATTTGTGGTACCTACTTAGTAAGAAAGAACTGAAAAAGAATCAAACTCGAGAAAAAACCCGGAAGCCAAAAATGTTATCAGCGAGTGGAGCGAGCCTTCACGTGATTTTAACCGTAATATTTTGGGGCCACCCTAGGCGCGTGGCTCGTAGCAATAATAATTGATATTCCTGCTATATGGCTGCCGCTACTGGAATCAAAAGGATCTCTTGATTTGCACAAATATTGCATAGGTACTGTACTTATATCAGTTTCTGCGACAACTTGGCAAGGATCGTGGGGAAAGACAGGTATCTTTTCACCCAGAAAAAATGCAAAGCTAGCGCTAGTTTCTTTGCATGGAATTCGATTTCTTACGTTGCGTATATTACATCATATTCTGCGATATACATATATCCGACATAACACATTGTAGATAATAAAAAATTTAACTCTTCATTGAATTTATTATATTATTATGCAGAGTGAAACTGATAGACATCGCGTTTGGATCACGCGACTAGACGTTAAGGACCAAACCAGACATCTACCTGAACCATCGCCGGTACCTCAGTGATCTCGTTGTCTTGTGAGCGCGAGAAACGTCTCTCGATGCTGTTCTTGAACTTGTAAGACTGGAGGTACTCGTCAGCGTTTGGTGGGCTACGAACGACGCAGAGCTTCGGTTCTGGGTTCCTTCGGCCGTCAAGGGGAATGCCCGAGTCCAAGGTTTCGCTGTCTATCTGATCTACTGGAAATAAATGGGGATCTCAAAATACGACGTTTGACCAGATTTGTTTACTGAGTGTGATGAGAATGATGGCTCCATCATTTACCTCATCATCGTCACCATCATCATCATCATCGGACATAAACCTCCCCTAATGAGTCTGTCTTCAAGCTTGACGCATCCAGCATCTGCCTTCCATGCTTTCGTAGATCGTTACCCCACCTGAATCCCACATCGAAGGGTGTCCTACACAACGTTTGCCGAGTCACGGTCTCCACCATTCTTCCATCATTTATCTTTAAGTAGATATCTTTGGACAGATATTTGGTTTAAACGGCGACATTTAAGCGCACCGAAGCTTTCATGAGAAAATCAATGCTGCCAAAAACTACAATGTACCTAATGTTGAAAGTACCTAAGTTTATATATTTTTGGCAAAGGCCAAGTGCAAGTACAAATAAATAACGAGCAATTTTGAAATAAATTCAGTCTGCTGGATTGGCAAAAACTTCTCACATGGGTGGTAGGCACGTTACAAAACAGTTACCTACTTACAGATTTTTCACATTTTGTTTTGTAGCAGCTAGAAGATCCTAAAATCAAATTGACAACATCATCTACCCGTATACCGTATTCCTACCTAGGCCTCCCCCAAAAGACGGCGTAAATAGAGGTCTTGCGCCGCCTTCATCCATCCACGTCCTAAATTGACAAGCAAAATCAAAACAAGTGTTAAAAACTCACCTCTATCACAATCCATAGGTAGGGCTTCCTCATAGGGCCTCCTCACAAAAGGCGGTGGTGCGGCCGGAGGCGCTTGCGTGATCACTCCCTTGGAGATAAAGCCACGGGAACTGCTGGATGAGCTGGTATTTCCTGACGAGCAGTGGGGGTGGGAAGGACGCTTCTCGCGGGGTAGCACTTCTCCTGGAATAGAAAGGTTCCAATTGTCAATTGTCAGCAATGAAAACGAAAATCACACTTACATATATTTTAAATGCGAAAGTTTGTATGGATGGATGGATGTTTGTTACCTCTTCAAGCCAAAACTACTGAACGGATCTGGCTGAAATTTTACGTACAGGTAATTTTAACCCTGGAATCAAACATAGGCTATAGCCGCTATAGGCTACTTTTTATCCCATAAATCAGTTCCCGTGGGATAAAAATCAATCTTTAAACGTTTCCATAGGAAAAACACGTGCGAAGCCGCAGGGCGCAGCTAGAATATAAGAATGAAAAATATTTAGTAACAATTCCGCGAAAAAACCTTCTGCGATAAAATCTAACAAATTGTACATTTATACAAAATGAAAGAACATTTATCAAAGCAAGTCGTCAACTAGTTTCGTCTCTCCACGAGACATCATCAGGACACCACACCACTCGATCTTGACACTGAGAGCGCCAAACAACAACGGCAGAGTCCCACCAGAGATGTTGTCACTTCGAGCTCCGCGTGCCAAAGTGAGGCATCGCTCGCAAAACCGCCCCTTATATACACTCATGGTGACGCATCACGCCCATTACCTGCGTCCGTGACATCACCGCTCGCGCCATTTCTAGAAAAAATCCGTAATAATGGCGATCGAGGCAAACCTGTACTTAGTTCATTCAACAATGTATTATTACTGTATTTTGTAATTTCTAAATTTTCTAAGACCGACAACCTAAATCCCTTATCACAAGTATGTAAAATTGAAAATGAGTGATTATCATTTAATGAATGACCCGATTCTAATAAATGTTTTGCAAAATTTGACTTTTCTGGATGATTGTTTCTATAAGCCGCTAAATGTTCTTTATACCTAACCTGAAAACTACGACCCGTTTGACCTACATAAACACCATTACATTCATCACAAACTAACTTATAAACACCAGATTTCTTATTGTTATCCAATCTATCTTTTCCGTTACAAATCTGTTTTAATAAATTGTTTGTTTTGAACGCTACATGTACTTTATTTTTGGACAAAGCCCTTGAAACTCCCTCACTTAATGGACCTAAGTAAGTTAAACTTCCTACATATTTATTTATCCTATCTGGGGCAACAGGGTACAATAAAGAACGGACAATGTTACGTTGTTTACTCCTAATTAGACCATCAACTATATTCCTACTATATCCGTTTCTTTCTGCCATATGGTAAATAATAGATATCTCTTTATTAAAGTTCTCCCGTGATAGGGGTACTGACATCAATCTGTGGACAAAACTACGATAAGCTGCTAACTTATGTTGTAATGGATGACAAGAAGAGTTCGGTATTGTAATGTCTGTATAAGTCGGTTTTCTGTAAATTTGGAAATCGTGCCTATTGTTTAACCTAGTTAAAGTCAAATCTAAAAAGTTCAGCGAGCCATTGGTTTCCAACTCGAGTTTGAATTTAATTTTAGGATGAATTGTATTAAGTTTGTTAACAAATAGTTCTATTTGACGTAAACTTCCGGTCCAGCATATGATAATGTCATCAACATAACGATAATAATATAAGATTTTTGACTCCCCTATAATGTGTTTAATCTCAAAGCTATCCATGAAAATATCTGCTATAAGTGGACTCAGTGGTGTATATAAGGGGCGGTTTTGCGAGCGATGCCTCACTTGGCACGCGGAGCTCGAAGTGACAACATCTCTGGTTGGACTCTGCCGTTGTTGTTTGGCGCTCTCAGTGTCAAGATCGAGTGGTGTGGTGTCCTGATGATGTCTCGTGGAGAGACGAAACTAGTTGACGACTTGCTTTGATAAATGTTCTTTCATTTTGTATAAATGTACAATTTGTTAGATTTTATCGCAGAAGGTTTTTTCGCGGAATTGTTACTAAATATTTTTCATTCTTATATTTACAATGGATTTCCGCAAAGTAACGCCTGAATCTATTATTTAGCGCAGCTAGAATTCAATACTTCGGCCCTGTCCTTAACCTCTCGCATCCTAGCTTGCATCTGTCAACAACCTAGCAAAACATCATCTTACCTGGCCACAAAGGACCCAAATAAAGTCTTACCTTTAGTAACAGCTTCAACATGTCTCTGCATATGCGATTTCATCTGCAAACAGAGTCCATCCGAAGGGCTGTAGCCCCTCACTTCGACCAGGAACCGGGCCGCCTCGTCCATGGCCTCGCTGTAGCCTGCCCGGAAGTGTTCTTCTCCGGCCTGGCGCTCCATAGCTAGAACAGGACCCACGCGAAGATGGAACATCTTCCCTGGGCGACTCCGCCCAACATTAGTTCCCTTCAGTTACACTCTGATTGTTGATTATAAATCGGGCAAATACCTTTACACTTAAAAGTCCTTTTTTTAAAGTCGATGCGTTGTCACTCCAGGCTTTGGCGAAGCGACCCGAAGGATCGCGTCGCTTTGCATCACGTTGGAGAAATGCTCATGGCATTGCTGGAGTATTAGTATTAAAATGGTCAGGTAGTTGCCAAATTTTAAAATAGTAAAAAAGATGAAAGCGTTTTTAATAGGATGAAATAGCAAGTAATTATCCTATCTTGCTTGATCAAGGCTATTCGTAAAACCCGATCCTCTATATTACTCGTGTTGTCAGAGTGCGGACTTCGAACCATTCTGAGATGAATGAGATGAAATACTAACTGAACAGCCAATGTAGGCTTTGCAGTATTTCTGACATCATCTTAAAACATTTAAAAGTTTCTGAAGAAAACGATGTTGTTGAAGTCTCTCAAGCTATTTCGTATTTGGGAGGGAGCCAGAAACGGCATGACAGAAATTACGTTCACTGCATGCAAGTGTGACACAGGTTGGTAAAAAGTCTTTATGTTCGGTTCATGGTCGGCGAAAATAAAAAACTAAAATGTAATTGGCAAAAGAAAATTGATAGATTGATTCAAGTGGAGGAATATTTTGTTTGAAATGATTGAATTAGGTACTTTTAGGTGCCTATACTTATTATTACAAAGTCTTATAGACACAGTAGGTATTCAGCAACTGGCTTCACGCGTGTCTTTGTTATCTTGCGTTTGTAAACGTAAACACATCTTGCGTGCGACCTATAACCGATCGGCTGCCGACCGCCGAGCGTCTCGTTGCTAGATAAAATGAATACCTACCTACGCCTCTCGCGAAATGATCACCTGAAACAGATGCGATTCCGTTTTTAACTGACTTCAAAAAAAAGGAGGAGGTTCACAATTCGACTGTATTTTTTTTATGTTTGTTACCTCAGAACTTTTCACTGGGTGGTCCGATTTTGATGATTCTTTTTTTATATGAAAGCTGGTGCTTCCCGTGTGGTCCCATTTTAATTTGGTTTAGTTCTGACCATGGGATCCATGAAAATTCATGAAAAAACTATAAGAATTGAAGTCGATTTATAGTTTTTTAAAACAAAATTAATTATAATAGACACAATATAGCATTATGGCGAAGTTATCCAGGGCAAGCAGTCTCGACAAAAATAAATAATTCCGATGGTAAATCAATATGAATATTAGAAATTTAACCTTTTCTGTAAGTTAATCTACTGTATTTATGGAAATAAATAGTTATTGAATCATTTGAAACTTGATTCTTGTAAAGAAAATCAAAATACGTTAAAATATATCCGGTAAAACTTTGCGACCGATGTCGGTCGCCCCCCCCCCCCCCCCCCCCCCCCCCATCTATGTCAAGATTGCTTGCCCAGGAACTTTAACATTTGGTTCTGCGACCTCATCCCACCATGTTGAGCGCGGACGTATTTATTTACGCGCCCGGGGTAGGCCGTGCGCGTGCGCCACTTGTTTCTGCATGACCTCATACGATATATCTTAGTGCCACAGTCATTGATTAATTAAAAAGGGAAGATAGGTTACGTTCTCCCAGCGCTTACTCAAAATATGGCATGTGTTACAACTACACGCAAACACATACGCTCACAGTTATATTTCCAGTCCTGTGCAATACAAAGAAGAACAAAGACGGAAAGACGTATCTAAGACCGAAGTGAGACCAAGACAACAATATTTCACGCGAATCACGACCGCCCGTGCCTTTTTGTTTTAAAAAATAAACTATAAACCGACTTCAATAATATAATTTTTTCATGGAACCAATTGCCAGAACTGGAACAAGTTAAAATGGAACTATACGGACAGCACCAGCATTCAAATAATAAAAGAATTTTGAAAATCGGACCACCCACTAGAAAAGTTCTGAGGTAACAAACATAAAATAATACAGTCGAATTGAGAACCTCATCCTTTTTTTGAAGTCGGTTAAAAATAAAAGTAAGTAGTCGAAGGCTTTTGTAGGTTGGTAGTTCTTTTTGAAGAACACATGCTATTCGTGGAAGCTTTTGATATCACTAAGCTCAAAGAACGTAAAGACATAATATTGTTGAGAGCAACATCGCGCTGAGCTGGAGCAAAGTATCCTGTAAACATCTCAATGTGGAGACTTTAATATTGATATTTTATAATTTTACTCCCTCAGTTGTAAATTAACAAATTTATTTAATTCTTCTAGTGTAAGGGCTAAAATGTATTGATATATATTTTTTATTTTAATTTATTTGGAAGACAAACAGTACATAGATAAATAAAGAGATACAATAAGAATTTCCTTAGACCAGTGAAGTCTCCACTATAAACAAATTTACACATAAAAAACTAGAGAACAGACATAGCAACAAACATTATACAGTGGAAATTACCTAACTAACATAGCCTTAGTTTACTAAAGAGTACCTCTAGCTAGATAAAGGGAAGTACAAAATAATTAATTTAAATAAGTATCAAAATTAACAAAGATTTAAATTAACAAGATAGAAAAACATTAAACCTATTTACTGCTACCTCTATGGTGCCGAATATATCATACAACTTTTTTTTAATTTGTTAAAAACTCAACCTTCTTGGTGTTCTTTTTTCAATTTGCTTTGTACGCGGTTCTTTACGCGGCATTTTTTCACGTCATTGATAAACCTTATATTAAAAACAAGAAACAATGAAAAGAATGAAAAGTTACGTTTGTTGCACTCGAGTGCAAAGATTTTTCACCTCGTGCTCTTTTGATTCCCTCGCTAACGCTCAGGATTCTAATTTTGAAACACTCGCTGCGCTCGTGATTCAATTTTAGAATCCTTCACTTGCTCGGTCATCAAAATTGAACACGCGGTTAAAAAGCAACTTTGCACTCTTGTATAACAAATAACTATTTGTCAGGTATTTAACAAATTAGAATTGGAACGTCTCTGGTAATATGTTCCTATAATCAATATAGCATGGAGTGTGTAAATACGTGAGAACACTAACTTATATTTTTTTTACAATAAGTAAATGTACAGTAAATAAAAATACCTATCTTTTGATATAACTTGGACATATGATTTCAAGAAGAGACCATACCGTATCAAGCGCTTTAAATTCGATTTTTGTCGTATCCATTTTGAATGGAGCATAAACGTAAACAAACCGCCCATACTTAACCTAAAATTCACTTTGTTGGCGCGTCCTTTTATACGTAATTTACATTACTTGTCGATTTTAGATCCTCCCTTCAATAAAAATTGCTTACAATTATATCTGAAACTCGACGCCAAGCAAGTGAGATTTTGTTATTTGTGTCGTACTTTGTTTACTAACATGCTTCATTCAAAATGGATAAACCATAGTGTCAACTTTATAACAAAAAAATTTCATCGTCAGCCTATCCATATCATTCAAACATGTTAAGTAAATGGATAGTACCGACGTGAGACGATCAGACTAAAAAAGTTTACCGTTAGCGCGATCCTGTAGAAACTTGAGATGACGTATGGACATCTCAATGATCTCTGTCTTCTCGATCCGGCCACGTCCTTTCTTAAGATACTCCTGAGGAATCAGTCGAGAGAGGTCTGCTAGGCAGTTGTTCATTCTGTCGCGACGCCGTTTCTCTATGATCCGGTGTGATAATGGATCTTGCTGTTGGGGGGAAATCACACTAATATTATAAATGCGAAAGTTTTAGATGTATGGATGGATTGATGTTTGTTACCTCTCCACGCCAAAAGCCTTGCCAGGTACAGACCATTTCATGACAATATCTCTGCGAACCTACCGCTATTTTCCCGTCGCAAAGTTACAACTCCACATAGATACACGTATGGCAGTGAAAGTGTTGTTACCTACTCAGAACAGGGAAGTAGGTGTTGGTTGTAGGAACATAGGTACTGAATACCTAAGAACCTGTCTTGCGTCAATGCTGCACGTACTTGGCAAGGTCGACTTACTTAATACTTTACTTTCAAAGAAGTTTAGTAAAGATATTTATGTATCCTTTGCTCAACTTTAAAGATACACCACACGCTTAGGAATTTCATACGAATCGAGTCAACCTGAAAAAACTCACCTATAAGTCCACTACTAGACATTATCTTTTGGGTTAATTATACTTAGAATTTGAATTTGTATTTTAATAATTATAGCTACCCTAAACAGCGGCGGTAAACATTAGCGGGTCATGCCATAATCCCCACACTGGGCATAAGTTTTGGGAAACCTTGAAACTGCAGGAGGCGCCTACTAAACGGCCAGCCTCGCAATCGCAGCGCATCCTATTTTTTGCGCTTACGATAAAAAAAAAGATTAAAATACTACCACTTAGATTAGATATAAGGGCCTTCGACTTTGGGTTTTCGAATGATTGCTTTAATTGCGATGATTTTTTTGGTTACCTATTGAAATAATGCTACATAAATAATAATGAAATAATAAATAACCTTGTGATCATTGATTTAAAAAGGGTTTTTAATAAATAAATGCTTGTGATTCAATTTTTTTTACGACTAAGATCCTTATGTCTAAAAAACATATTGTCAGTGTTGATTTGACAATTAGATGAAGCTTTGAACTTTGAAGGATTCTAACACCATGCATCAAAATTAGTTCAGGTATTCAAAATATATGTATAAATGACTCGCATACATGACCCAAAGATAATTCCTTCTTTTTAGGACAGTCGTAGTCGTGAAAGTAAAAATCATCGCAATATATTTATCTTATCAAACTTTTGTAAATGTAAAGAAAAAGAGATAAATCGGGCTGTTCAATAGACTTGCCCTCGAGACCTTCCCCTTTTTGAGAAAACCACTGCCGGGGTAGTCTGCCTCGTCCTCCGACGGCGCCGCCGCCGCGAAGTTGAGTTGGTCTGTTCTCCCGAACCCATCGTTGGGGTTGTAACTGTAACAAGGGACAAATGGTTACATAACATCAAGTAGGTACCTAATTAGTAGAATACGAAGAAAAACCAAAGGATATCCGCCGGGGGGCGGGCAGCAGCGCCCTCTGCAGAATAATTCTACAACCGACTGCGATTATCAACCCGCATGGGGATTTTAGGCAATACCCCGATGAGATAAAAGCCAATACCTAAAGCGCTTATCAGGGGTAGATCTGCGTCCAGCTATGGACCAATATAGGCTGAAGAGGTTTAAGAAAAACCATACTCGGTCCTCGCTTTCCTACTTTATCCCAAAATGAGGGCGCAAAAGCATTGACCGTGAAGCTAAAACACTGCCGGAATTAAAACGATTATTTTGAGACCTCGTTCACTAAAATCGCTTTAGCTGTGTTGATGCTTTGAGGCAATAAAGAGTGTCCGCCAACGTATTTGCCGAAGACTGCAAAAAATGGTCGTCCTTTTAATCGATGTGTATGTGTAGGTAAGGTACACTGCCGGCAAACCTGAGCCGTTTTGCTACAAACCGTAGCAAATAAACCGCGCTGCGTAGTAGTTGCTACGCCATAACATAACAAAGACCTACGAGCTTCGTAGCAGTCTCGTAGCAGATTATGATGACTTACGGTTACTACGTTACGTTACGTACGAGCCGCATAGCAAGCTAGACCTTCGTAGCAAATAGCTACACCTCGTAGCATCACGTCTACGGGCCAGCGCGTAGCACATTAGCTAAGCCGCGTAGCATGTATTATTTTGCTGATGCTATGCTACAGCTTCTGTAGCATCTGTTTGCTACGCCGTAGCATGTCATGTGCTGCTCCTTTATTAAGTAATTTTATATCATACTATTTTAATGATTTAGAAATGTTGAAATAAAGTATGTCATATAGAAATATATTTTTTAATTTAATTTATGTAAAATATTAGCATGGTCGAATTTGGTATTAGTTTATGTTTAGCTGAAGAAAATAAAAATAATGCCAAAAAGAAGCAAGTTAAAGACAGCAATAACTAAATAAATGAAACACAGTCTAGGTACCATACCTATTCAAAAATAATTTACTAAGGACTAAAATTGAAACGAATTCGTAATACCGCATACCGACAGCATGCTATGCTAATACAGAGTTAAGCAAGTAAGCTGAGATGCTTACTTAGCATTGATTTAAAAAGGAAGATAGGTTACGTTCTCCCAGCGCTTACTCAAAAATTGGCATGTGTTACAACTACACGCAAACACATACGCTCACAGTTATATTTCCATTCCTGTGCAATACAAAGAAGAAAAAAGACGGAAAGACGTATCTAGGACCGAAGTGAGACTGAGACAACAATATTTCACGCGAATCACGACCGCCCGTGCCGCCGGTCAGACGGTGACTGATATGGGAGAACACAATTTTACACAATTTGAGGTTGCCACTTTCGAGCAACCAGTACCTCATCTTCGTTTTTAATAAATCAATGTTACTTAGTGATCTATTTTATTCAAGTGTCGCTAACTGTGTGTGTACCTATTAGGGCTTGCATTCGAATATTCGTTTTTTTTTAATGCTGATGGATAAGCGTTTGACTACCAACTCACGTGTACCTGTCTTTTGATTTGCTTACCAGCTGAGTAGTTTACTGGACAGTGAGTTGTTAGTATCTAACCTACCGACGACGTTTGTTCCACTCGATTAATGTCTACTATAGCACGTGTTCTGTGTAGCGAAGGAAATGTTTTGGAAAATAAAGTTTAAACCAATAAAGTGAAAACTAAGGATCAATTTAAATGAAACTACATTTTTGAAGGTTACTAAAAATTGTACAATGTCTAATTGTAAAAAAATTACCGTTCGTAAATTGTAGGTACCTATGTCAGATTTTTCAAGTTTAATAAGATTCTTTTGCAGCTAGAAGGTAAGCCAGACAAGCACTTACATTACAGTACAAATAGATACAGACCATCTAGGTTAGGTAGGTACTAGGGCTTCCAATACCGGGATCCCGGTATCAGCCAATACCGGGATCCCGGATTTTTTTTCGAGATTTTTAATACCGGTATTGAAATGTTCATAACCGGGATCCCGGTATTAGTGATTTTATTTTAATTTTAGTACAAAACACAAAATAGGTAATAAACTATCACTACCGCAGTCCGCATAGGGTTGCCAGATGGCCGGGAATTCCGGGAAAGTCCCGGAATTTCACGTGCGGTCCCGTGTGTCCGGTGTCCAGTAATTACGCTTTACTGTCTCGTAATTCATGAACACTAGTTTTTTTCTATAAAGTTACGTCACCGCGCGGCGGCCCTGATGGTATTTACAAAAAGTTCGAGTTTGGTCAAAAGTCGACGATTTGTGGAAACTGACAAGGTTTCTTTAGAATGCTTGAATTGTAAATCTAAACCGATACCTACAATAATTAATTAATTACTAAGAACTTATGCAAAATATTCCGTATTTTGATAATTGGGAAACATTTTGAAGAAAATCCTCTTATAGGTTCTAAAAATGTGCTGATTATGATAGACCTTGAAACAGGCAACGTGATTAAATCCAAAACCGGAAGGTACAAACGGGTGCAAACTAAAAAAAATACTTGAAACTTTAAATTTGGTCAAAATTCGTCGATTTTCGGAAACTGACAAGGTTTCTACAGAAAACTTGAGTTGTTAGTCTAGACCGATACCTACAATGACAGACCTTGAGAAGATGATTTAAGCCAAATCTGGAAGATAAAATCTTAGCATTGTTACAAAAAAATTATGTTAAATATCCTAATTGTTTGATTTTTGATAATTGAGAAGATTTCGGAAAATCTTTTAGAGGTTCTGAAAATGTGCTGAATATAAAAAAAACATTGAAACAGGCAACGTGATGGAGGTCCATGACTCCCCCCCTCCCCCAATTTCTTAAACTCCAACTCCGTTTGTAACCCCACAAATGTCCAGGAAATGATACGACCGCATCTGGCAACCCTAGTCCGCACACAGTGTTGATTTCTTATCTAAAGTTTTTATTTTCACTGTTATTATTATCTTAGATGTTAAAATCCAAATATCGTTGAGATTCTTATTACTTAAAAAAATGTTAGACAAGTTTTGTGAAATTCTATAATAATAAATGTGATTAGTCATAACTTTTATAACGCAAATTATCGTAAAAAAAAGACTGAACTAATTGACACTTATTATTATTGTCATATAAAAAGATAATTGTACCTACATGTAAATAATATATGATTTGACAATAAAACTTTGTTTATTAATTTTACCTTCTAAATACGTATACTTCCAAAAAAGAATAAAATTAAAAGTCTAATAAAAATAAGGTTTTTTTTCAATACCGGTATCCCGGAATCCCGGTATTTAGAAAAAAACATTCGGTATTAATACCGGTATTGAAAAAATCCGGTATTCGAAAGCCCTAGTAGGTACCCACAGAATAGTCTGAAAATAAATATCTTGTAACACCACCTATTCTAGATTCGAGCATCTGTCTGTATTACAATAATTTGAAAGAGTTCATGAATTGGAGATCACTTTGGGTGCTTGCTGATGATATAAACTTTAGCTGACATGCGTTGGGTTTTTTACCAGAAAACACGTGATGGGTAACATGTTATACATAATATGTATGTAGTTACAAAAGAAACCGTGAGACCAATGACATTTATACATTATATAATATTGCGTGAGACGATATTTTTCATCCTCTGCATCCACATTTAAATGCATTTTAAAAGTCTGTGTAAATAAATAAATGGAAATTTGAAATTTAATCGAGGAAAACATCGACAGAACTTTACCTTGCTTACATTGATTTATTTTTAAATCAATGCTTGCTTACCTATATTCCGGTTGTTGTTATGTTTTTGATGGGACTGTTACAGAGTCAACAACTAATAAAACAACCTCTAAAGAGCGGTCTACCTACGTATCAGCTGCCCAGATAATGAGTAGGTAGGTATATACTTAATCATATAAATATATTTTAAAATCTAAACATGCTGTCTTTGTTGTCTCTTAAATCGGGATCTATACTCCTTTCATGGCTTTTCATTAACTCTCATGGTTTCGAATTTTCAAAACATGCCTAGATACCCTAGATAGACCAGTGCAAAAGCCACCCTGTATATCTATTATAGGTAGGACCCTGTAAACGCACCCGGTCATGAAGTGTACCTTATAGCCGCCGACAATTTATCGCAGGATTTTTTCGCGGAATTGTTACTAAATATTTTCATCTTTTTATTTACAATGGATTTCCGCAAAGTAACGCCTGAATGAATCTATTATGTTATGTATCTATAAATCTATGTACCTATATGTAGGTAATGTATGTCTCAGAATGTAGTACGAAAAAACTGTGTTGATTTTGTAGTAGGTAGTAGTTTGATCCCATAAATCAGTACTTAATTCCTCGGGGTGAAAATCACCTTTTAACGTTTCCATAGGAAAAACGCGTGCGAAGCCGCGGGGCGCAGCTAGTTGCTAAAAATGAAGATCAATCAACGCGTGCCAATGCCAACCATTCAATGATATAGTCGATAAAAATAATGTTCCTACAAAAGTTTAAAAACATCCGTAGGTATAATTCCAGTCAATCCATTAAAATTTGTCCACCTTAAATCAATTAGGTATTTTCCATTCCGTCATTTCTTTACACAACAATAATTGATAAAACTCACGCAAGTAACGCGACATCATGTGTTTCCTCTCTAGCGAAAGGGGTCAAAAGAACATTCATTACAAGCACTTAAAAACACAAATTCCTCGATTATGTTGGACGCGGACGAGACCGCTGCTCGGCTTGGCTGACTGGAGTTCACTAGATTGACTTTCGTCGTTGAGTTGGGTGCTCAGCTCACGAGACTTGCGTAGGGTAACAAGGATTGAGGTATGATGTCTGCCGGCACGTGTTTACGTCTGAGTTGTTTATTCACAACTATTTTTATGATAATTACACCTAATGGGGCGTTTTAATGTAATGATATCGGTTTCTTGCCATCTTTTACGTTGAATATCAAAATGCCAGCTTAAATCCCGAATACTAAAACGCAACACAGAATTAATCAAGCCTCACCTCATGTGACGAACGTTGACCTATTATTTTATTTTGTTTATTTTATAACTTTCTTTTTTTTAAGCTATTGCATAGCTTCTATCGCGGGCCTTGAGCGCGGGGACCGAATCCAGAAATTCCGTAACGAAAAAACCTTGACGTTTGTCTCTTTAGTTCAGCAACTCGCCTCTAGATGGCATTGCAATAGCTTTACCGCGGCAGTCCCCGAGTGCCACACGTCTTTTATTATTTTCCTAGGTATGTTCACCTTCCAGGTCTGGAGAATAGAAGTAGGTAATTTAATTTTAGAAGTGAACTTGGTTTTATAGGATAGGCTCGTAATCAGCACTTAGGTATACATAACATACATATGCATTTTCCCGTATGGGATGTACCTAACTTATGAGAATAACTATTATATTACGTAGGTACTAATGAAAATAATATAATAAAGTCAAAAAAATATTAAACTCTCAAAAGTGTGGTCACATTAGTCGCTGCACGTGTTTCGCGAAACGAAGTCTGACAACACGTTAATTTTAAAAAGTCACTCGGTGGAAATAATACGTCAAATAAAAGTGTAGGTAATTTCATTGTCTCGCAGTCATTGGACTATAAGGTCAGGGAAACTGGAGACTTAACGTAGGTAGTAAATAAGTAGCTACGTAGGTTGGGTACCTACCAGGTTAGGTAGGTACTAGGTAGGTACCTAACAGGTTCAAAATAATTAGCACTAAAGTACCTACCAGGACACAGGAAAGATAGGCAGGTACATACCAGAGCAGCAATTTTTTAATTATTTTATTATATTTTAAGTGATTGATTTTATTATTATTTGACGTAGGTACCTACCTAACTACCTACTAAGGTAGGTACCTAACCTACCAGATGTTAATCGTTGATTGCACACCTCATTTTCATTTCTATTTATAGGCAGTATAAGTAGGTAAGTACAAATTCGGTACCTACTTATAAATAAGGTATTTTTTTTAAATATAGTATGGTTGGTACCTACCTCTAACTATCCAATGGTGTCGATTCCGATTTCCGACGTTGACAAAACTAAACTAGGTAGGTACTACATACCTACCTAATTTAACAGCACTAAAGGATGACATCATTTTAAATCCTGTCAAATTAGGTACATAAACATAGGGTAGGTTAGGTAACTTACCTACATAGTTTTGGATTACCTACCGAAATTGACACCACTACATAATTGCATGTCATTTGTCAGTAACTAGTTCCTACTTATAACTCATCGAAAAAAAAACTACCTATTATAAGTAGGTAGGTACTAAAAACTTGTAAGGTAGATTCAAATTTCAAAGTATTATGGTACCTTACCTAGGTACTAACTTACTAGAAAATATGACGGAAAACTGACCTACATTTTCCGTGCGACCATAACATTCATTCAAACATGGAACGTTTCGTGATGCACTGGTTGTGCAAGCTGATGACGTCACAGACACGTGGCGCGTTCACGTGCCCGGCTGAGGCACAGAATGGATATCAGTGTCTAAGCTACCGCCGAGGTTCCATGGCTTCTTTAGTCTTTCCAATAATTAAATTCTTAGGCTCGAATACGGATAATATGAGCGATTATTATGCATCAATAAGCAGATTGTAGATTTTTTTTTCCTATCAGTTATACGCTACTAGTATGTCAATGATCTTGATCAGTTATATTGTTTTCATCACTCATACTCGGAAAGTAGGTCGGAAGTTACCTGGGAAGCGGGATGAATGAAAGTAATACTTTTCGTCCACAGGGACGCATCAACTTCTTCTTTCCGGCTATGGATATGGATATTTTTTTAAATAACCATATTATAATCTAAGGTGCTGGCTTAGAATTTGTACCACCACCAGAACTCTTCCCGCGGGTGTCGAAAGAGGCGACTAAGGGATATCCACCGGGGGGCAGGCAGCAGCCTGGTCCCCGCGCTCAAGGCCCGCGATAGAAGCTATGCAATAGCTTAAAAAGACTTTACAAGGAAGTACCATCGCCAAACGTAATGCCTATCCAGTTTGAAACTATTTTGTGTGTGTGTTAAAAACAAAAGATATCAAGCAAGCCGGGGTTGGCAACTATTCACTTCACAGAAAAATCACCCTAGTGGTGCTATGGCGCAATTTTTGCTGACTACGAGTATGCCTATTATACGTTTTTCCACGGCTGCTACCCAAAAAGGAGTGTAACTGTGTAATATATTCTGGGTTCAGCCCGATCCGTTCGGTACTTTTGGCGTGACGAGGTAACAAACATACATCCATCCATACATCCATACAAACTTTCGCATTTATAATATTAGTGTGAAGTGTGAAAGTGTGATCATTAAGGAAACTCAAAAGTATGCATGATCATAGATATAATATTAGTGTGGACTTGTGGAGTATTCTGTACTCTAACTGACATTGTAGGTAGAGCAGTATACCTATTGCTCTACCTCAGGTAAATTATTTAAATGAAAACTCATACAACAATGTTGCAAAAAGAACTAATGGAAGAAGCAAGCCACAGAATAAAATAGAAGTTGCATTTACACGTGTCACGGGACACGTGTAAGAAGCGGAGGTACCTGTACAATAGTCTTTTACAAGTCTTTGAACATTATTATAATACACACTTACCTACTTCTCTTACAGGACCAAACAAAAGTAAGTTAATTACTAGAAAGAAAGTGCATTAAGCTCTACGTGTATCGTGTAATCGAAGATTTGTTCTAGACTATGGTATTCTAGAAAATAGTATATACTGGTTTGTGAGGAGGGCGTTGTCATTCTGCGACACAGTGTTTAACTTCTGCAGATGACATCGTTTTTCAAAACTATTTCTGTTCCCCATGTTCTGTACCAATAAATGATTTTTACTTTTTACTTTTTTTACTTTTTTACTAGGTATTTAGAAAAAAAAATAAGACCTTGGTATTTGCTGTGTACCCGAACAATTTCATACACTTGAATTGTTATAAAATAAAAAAAAAATTTTGAAAAACCCACGACGGATATAATAAATAGTATATACTTAATCGAAAAAGGAAGAAATAATTTTTGCAAAACCCCCGACTAAATGGAACTGAAAAAGACAATTAAATTACCTTTAGTTACAATTATAGCTTCCTAAATTTTTTCACCTATCCATTACTACAAAGCCAAAAAAATCCGTCGGGTGGCTGCAGACAACAGATAATCTATACGTTTTTTCAATTGTAAATTCAACATATTATAGTTCAAATTTGTATCTATTAATTGACTGTATGAGATAATCTTTATACCTAGTCATTTAAATTCAGGAACCTCAACCTCAACAGCCCGGATTAGTCCACTGCTGTACTGACCACTGATAAACGCCTTATTGACGTTTGTCTCATGGGGGTAGTGGCCATAATCTCCACGGTGGGCATGCGAGTTGGGGATCGCAGTTCGGTGGTAGAATTGTTCTGTACGGGGCGCTGCTGCCCGCCATCGGTGGATATCCCTTAGTCGCCTCTTACGACACCCACGGTAAGAGATGGAGGTGGTGGTGCAAATTCTAAGCCAGCGCCACACTGGGTACCGGAAAATTCAGAAAATAGATGGCAATTGGAAATGGCAGCCCCCCCCCGACGGATTTTTTTGGCTTTGTAGTAATGGATAGGTGAAAAAATTTAGGAAGCTATAATTGTAATAAAGGTAATTTAATTGTCTTTTTCAGTTCCATTTAGTCGGGGGGTTTGCAAAAATTATTTCTTCCTTTTTCGATTAAGTACATACTATTTATTATATCCGTCGTGGGTTTTTCAAAATTTTATTTTGATTTTATTTTAAACTTTTTAAAGATTTTCTACTTTACTTACAGCCGATTTTTCGAATGCAGATCATCCTTTTCATTAATTAATCAATGGTCAACTCTTTAATCAAGTGTATTTAATTTTTAACAAGTCAGAATTAAACACGTCATGGTTTTTGACAGTTTTCAAAAACCAGAGGGGTGAGTTTGACGACAATATCGAGACGTCTCAGTTTCTCATAGATTTAGTATAGCGCCCCATCTCCCCGTATCGTGCGTATACAAATATAAGACGTTACGATCATGTCTCGTTACTATCGTCAAATAGGCTTTCTTTTTGTTAAGTTTTGATATCGTTGCGTTTCGTTTCACAATAACCGTCAAAACAACAAAAAAAAGAAAAATAGTGATAGTCAGGGTGATAACGTAAAGGAACGCTTTTCGCCTAGATAAATGTGTAGACCATAGACAAAATTCAACTCACTTAAGTAGAGATTTAGGTAGTGCAACTAGCCAAGTAGCGTCAGAGTTACGTTCTAAAATAAAGATTTACTTGAGTAGAGATTCTAAGCTTGAGTAGAACTCACGAAATGACTGCATAAGTAAAGCATGGGGAAGCCTATACAATACGGACCTTAGTAAAGCAACGTGAGTGAACCTTACATTAGTAGTATACCGACGACAGAGGCACGCCCTTTTTGTATTTATTTTATTTTAATTATTATGTTATTATTAAATTAGCAACGCACCGCGTTGCCTAGCAACGGAGTCTGTTGGCAAACACGTCTATGTATAAAGGTACAAAGGTTGCCTGGAAGAAATCGCTCTTAGCGATAAGGCCGCCCATTTGTGCAACTGTTTTTGTGTTTGTGTTTTCTTGGTGTGCAATAAAGAGTATTTGTATTGTATTGTACAAAAATATTTTTTTAAAACGTCGATTGCAGCGCCCCTTGGTGAGCAATCACCATAAAACTTTGCTAAGAACCATCGCCAATGAACCCCATAACTTGTACTGAAAACTGTGTCTCAATCGAACAAACCGTTCTGGAGATAAATGGCAACATTGGTTTTCACTAAACACACATATAACAGCGCCCCCTGGTGAGTGAAGACAATAAAAACTAGCTAAGAATCATCGCCACCTAATTTCGAACCCGAAACTGAAAACAGCACCGTAATCGGTCAAGCCGTTTGGGAGATAATTGGGAACATTGCAAATTGCACATACATACATACATACATACATACATACATACAAACAACATCACACCCTAAACGCATATACCGTCTCCGTTCCGTCGCGGGTAAAAATATAATGTACTAGCAGCGCTTCGCGGTTTCACACGCGTAGTTCCTATTCCCGTGAGAATTCCGGGATAAAATAAAGCCTATGTCACTCCCTGAAAAGTAAGCTTTTTAATGACGAAAGAATGTTTTAAATCGGTCCAGTAGCTTTGGAGCCTATTCAATACAAACAAGCAAACAATAAAATCTTTCCTCTTTATAATATTAGTGTGGACTTGTGGAGTAGGTATAGTATAGATAATCCGAAATGGATAAAATTGTTGGTTTAATTATGTATGATGTACACAATTTTTAACAATATAATATTCTTTATCTATTTTTTATTACTCATACTCGGAAAGTAGAAAGTAATACTTTTCGTCCCTAGGGACAAAGAGGAATTTTTTCTTTAGCTCATGCTCATGTTTTTGTTCTAGCTGTACCTAAGTTTTCCGAAGATTTAAAAATAAAATAAAATAAACATCGAAAAATAGGTTTAGCAAAAGTTGCGTTGAAACCACAATTATTTTAGGAGCAGACTCCCTTTTAATTCGGGTCGGTCTGTTACAACGCACTGTGTGTGGCACGTTCGCGATGACCGAAGGTAGCTGAACGTGGCTAGCCACGTGACGGCTCTGTCACGTTGTGATTCACGAATCACGATCACTTGCGCAAACTACACTACAAGGTATCCTACGTTATGCCCGCGATAACAACTCCACGACTCTTGCAATTAAATATAAACTTGTAGCACTTTTTATAGATAATCCTAAATAATTTTGGTACCTACTTCTAAGGTATTTATTTAGGTATATAGAAATAAATAAATACCTCCCGTTAATAACTTCATATTATTATAACAATATTGTTTATAACAATAAGAATAAACTCCTCCTTAGAAGGTTGAGTTTATTAAATTTCCCTCTTCTAAATTTTTCCCTTCCACCTACTTGAGTAAAAAAGACCCGTTTAATTTTTTATTCATGATCATAAGATATACGATCGTAGTGGCGCGGCAGGGGAAGGTCCGCCTGCGATGCAGGGGGTTGTTGTATGTCGTATGATATGCAAATATTAGTTCCGGGTGTTCTGGATTTTCTATGTAATAAAAAATATAGGTATCTAAGAAATGTATTGTATTAGGTATAATACAATACATTACTAATACAATGTGCGTGTGTTATAAGTACTTTGTGATTGTGACTGATATCAGTCATAAAGTACTTATAACAGTCATAAATAAATAACACACGCTCTGCTTAGCTTGGGGGTAGATGGTGGTGGCTGTGTGGTTTGTCTAGCAAGTTCAGTGAAAATTTAAGCCGATGACATCATCGAATTGTTTTATATTTCAACGAACTTATAATTAAGTATTTCTAGAGAAGAACACATAATGAAGAAATGGTCAAGGATCTCACAAGGCCCACATATTATGCAGGACTTGACTTGACAATGAAGACTTGGTACCGAAGCTCTTCGGGTTTACGAATATTATCTGAGCGTCTGGTCAAAGCGACGCGTGACCCTCGATCTGGTAAGTAAGTAGGTAGGTTTCTGGCACACCGCATCAAAATTATCACATCATACATCGGGGCAGCGTCTTGGGGACGTTTCCGACTGGTATTGTAATGATATTATATCAGTTGAGCTAGGTACCTAGTAGTAGGTACCTACCTGTAGATTGTTTGCAACAGTTTGCAGTTAGCTCAATTGTAAATACTAGTTATTATTGATTTCTTTTATTGGATTGTAATTTAATTTTTCAATAAAGAAATGTTTTTGTACTTGTAAACGCAATTATGGAACCCGCGTTCACTATACAGGATGGAAAAAATCTATGGGCCCTGGAGCGGAACTACCTTTAATCCTTTAGTTAGCTCATTTTACTGAAAGGAAACATTTCTTTATTTTTAAAAAGAAAACAAAATCGCATTCGAAGATCTTTTAAAAATGAGCTCCTGATGGATGTAAAGTTAGAGTAAAAAATTTTGGGGTCATACAATTCTTATAAAAATAATGTGCCAAAAAATTATGAGTAAATATGCCGCAAAAAGTATTAAAAAAGACCATTTAAAAAAATGATGCTCTGTTTTTATGAGTCTGTAGGTTAGGTACTCTTTCTTTACCTTCTATGAATCAGATATACCTACTCTATTTCTTCTTATAAAAGTTGGCAACCCTAGTCTTAGGCTATACCTAACCTACAATAGGAAGAAAAAAAACATACATAAAAAAAACATGGTAATAAATATTCGATTTCATGAATATCTCATACGACAGATAAGTGAAAAGCCAAATGTTTATTAGACTATTTTTACCTGAACAATAAATAATCCTACTGATTCGCATAACAAAATAGCGAGGGGTCTTTTTTTAATTTTTAGTTGGTTCGATGCCCAGGTAGGACAAGCAATTTTTAAAATATATTTGAATGCGATTTTGTTTCTTTTTAAAAATAAAGGAATGTTTCCTTTCAGTAAAATGAGCTAACTATAGGATTAAAGGTATTTCCCCACCAGGGTCCATAGATTTTTTCCACCCATATACGAGTAAGTAGTTACCCATCCCTACCTAAATTTAAAATTCATGCAATCGCGTGACGTTATATCATATTAGCAAGGTAACTATTTTCAGTACAGGATTATCATCAGGATCGAACAAGTGTAGTTGGTAAAAAAGGTAGGTTCTACTGTAAATACCTACTAAAAAAAAAATATTTTCTGTAAGCTAACAACTTTCAGTCAGACAGGTAATTTTTTAGAAAAAGTCACGACGATCGGCGATCAACGAACGTGACTTGCGTGTGTGTGACAACACGTGGTGTATTCTCGTACCGGAATGTGTGCAAGTGTGTGAAGCGGTCACAGAATACACATCAGTCTATATCTTGGTCACGTTTCGAGTAGCGTGTAGAGGCCGCGGCTCGTGTTCCCTCCCCGCCCCGGCCGCCGCCCCGCCCGCCGCCCGTCGCCACACGTGCACATGCACATGTGTGTTGGTTGAGTTATTTTCGCCGCACTTTCCCCGCAAACCACAATGTCACTGATATAATAATTCATTCATTCATGATGGCATCCATTAATGACCTTCAAATCATTATGTTTTTGTTTTAATTTTCTTAGCTATATGGACTCTAGTAAGTATCTAGCTTTCAATTCAAATTAGCCTACCCACTTTGAATAAAATACACCGCTTACCTAAAAAGAAACAAAAAAAAAAATAGATTTCATAAAAAAATCGACTTGGTTTTTGAGGCACATTATGAATAGAATAGAATAGAATATTATTTTATTTGTAACTTAATCAACAAAAAAAACATATATGGCTTAAAATAAAAGACAAAGCATCTGTTGATTAGAGTCACAAAACGGTCTCTGTCTCAGCATGAGCTGGTTGTAAACACGTTACAATCAACAATCAACGAATATAACGATTAAAACATACAAAAACATAAAAACAAGCAACGGTTGACAAATAAAAATAACTCATAAAGAAACAAAAAGAATGCACAAAAATACACAGCGTGGGTTGTTTTTTTTTGTATACAACTAAAAATAATATATAGTATAAATTATTAAATTGTACATAGCCTCGTTACATGATACTTGTATCGTTTTTATGACTCCTGTTTTTTTTTACCTTTAAAAATAAAATTGCGTAGTTTGACTTTAAAACTATAATAACTTTGTTATGAGTTTTTTTAATGATTTTTATCGATTAATATAATACCTAATATGTCGCGTGTCCATACATCTCGTTTGATCAAGGTCCGACAGTACACATTGTATTCCTGGACCTACATTTACATATACCTATAGTTTATACCTACAGAGTTAGGTACGCATTTACCCCATTTGACCCTACATATTTGATTGGTATCTGACTTGAACGAAATGATAGAATATAATTGATTTTGTTAAAAAAAAACTATAGACTGACTTCAATTATATGGATCCCTGACTAATTGTCAGAGCTGGACAAAATTAAAATGGGACCACACGGGAAGCACCAGCTTTCAAATAAAAAAACAATCGTGAAAATCGGATCACCCAATCATTGATTTAAAAAAAAGGGTAGATAGGTTACGTTCTCCCAGCGCTTACTCAAAAATTGGCATGTGTTACAACTACACGCAAACACATACGCTCACAGTTATATTTCCAGTTCTGTGGAATACAAAGAAGAACAAAGACGGAAAGACGTATCTAGGACCGAAGTGAGACTGAGACAACAATATTTCATGCGAATCACGACCGCCCGTGCCGCCGATCAGACGGTGACTGATGTGGAAGAACACAATTTTACACAATTTGAGGTTGCCACTTTCGAGCAACCAGTGCCTCATCTTCGTTTTTAATAAATCAATGCACCCAATCAAACAAAAGTAAACAAACATAAAGAAACAGTCGAATTGAGAAAATGCTCCTTTTTTGAAGTCGGTTTAAAAGAGGCCTCAAGGCAATTTGACACAAGCGAGTGAAACAATTCGTAGGTAACATGACCCTGTATAACAATCACCAGTCGTTGTTTGGCCATAAATAAATATAAAATAATAATAATGCTGGACTATTCACACAGCATTATCTAGCCCCACGATTAGCAGAGCTTGTGTTATGGGTACTAGATAACTGATATACATAATACAATACACTACATAGATGGATATATTTTTTTTTTATTATATATTGAAAACATCCAGAACGCCCTGAACAAATACAGAAATACAAATACAGAACCTGCAGTGCAGATCGTACAGATATTTGTCCCGAGGCGGGAATCGAACCCGCAACCTCCTGCGTCGCAGGCGGACCTTCGCCCACCGCGCCACAGAGGTCGTCAAATGTTGTAAGTTTATGAGTTATGAAGTTAGTGCCTATCCGGATTTAATACAATTTTACTATCTAGAAAATAATAATCCATTAATTTAATACATATAAGATTGTCATATAAGATTAATCTTTTCACTGTCAGCTGATTTAGAATCATTTAACTTGTTTACATGTTGTTAGGTATTATATTACCTAGGTATAGGTAATCGTTTAACTGTGGAGTTTTGTTTAAATGAAGTGGAACACTTACTTGTTATATTTCGTCTGAAGTCCACCGTCTTGCCAGTAATTCCTCGATTCCATAATTCCGTCACAGAAAAATAAACTTTGTTTCACAAAATTGTATTTTATTACTTTTCACTCCTACAACACAACGTAAGTGTGAACAAAAATGTTATAAATATTATTTATATTCTCACTAGGCATCTCCAGTAAACAAACACTGCGATGATAAAATGTTATCGTATAACACAGCAAGAGGGAACGCGATTATTAGTACGAAACACGTGTGTATGTGTACCGGCCGAGGACCACAATCGTTCTGATTCCGAGAGTGTAATCTAAATACCGGCCGGTGCCAGTCATGTGATCGCTGCGCGGCCCACGTTGCGCGCGGCGCGCGGCGTCAAAATACACAACACGGGCTTCGGAATCTGCCTTCACATTCCAATGTACTCTTGTGCGTAACATTTAAATTAAGAACAATAGAACTATTTAAGTTAATCAAGTACCGCAACTTTAAAATTACTCGTACTCAAATGATAGTGATCTGACGAAAGTGGAATCTGACGGACGTCTCAATTTAATTAATGATAACACACAGGGAAAAGTGTTTGCGTTTACTTGTAGCTATCACAATCACCTATCGCAAAGGACGTAGGTTAGGTACATTGTTACCCAAGGGTTGAAAGTTACTTACACCAGAGGCACTTGTGCTTTTCATAACGAATACAAGGAAAGTAAAAATAAACAAGTACAAAGGTTATAAATTAATAGTAATATTGTAATAAAAAAACTGATCCATATCAATACCAGTCGAAAGCGTAAACAATCTATAGGTAGCACAACTGATCCATATCAATACGCACGTGTGGCTGTCCAGCGTACATAGAGAATTGTCCAATTGCTTACACGTGATTGAGGGGATAGTGCCGGAGGTAGG
This sequence comes from Eupithecia tripunctaria, assembly GCA_955876795.1. Lineage (NCBI taxonomy): Eukaryota > Metazoa > Arthropoda > Insecta > Lepidoptera > Geometridae > Eupithecia > Eupithecia tripunctaria. The sequence continues at coordinate 4,854,732 of OY041604.1, forward strand.
CAATAGGAACTAGTTAGGTACCTATTAAACAAAACGACGTTACCTCATCTAACCATTAAACAAATGGTTATGTAAGAAGTGTATTAAATCTTCTTTATTATATAAATAACAGGGTGTTCCGGATTCGATGCATCCTCTTTACTCCAAGCACGCTTCGCTCCATTGCCCTTTGGCAGACCTCTTCTATTACGTTAAGGCCCATACACGAGCGAAAGTGGCGCCCCCAACTATTATATCTTATTACTACGTTGAACGAAGGAATTTTTAAAAATCCTACGTTCAGTTTGTGGTATCTATTATAAGCTATTTATTAATGCCTCTGTAATAGTTTAATTTTGTAAAGCTTAGGAAGAGATACGAAGTTGCGCTTTTTGGCCACCAAACTCTATTTTTGCATCTCCTCCTAAACTATATGAGATAAAATTATAAAAGAGGTATTAAAAAATAGCTTATAATAGATACCACAAACTGAACGTAGGATTTTTAAAAATTCCTATGATAAACGTAAAAATATGATAAAATAGGAATTGCTGTCAGATTGGCTCGGGTATGCGCCTTAACAGAGGTTTTCCATAAATTAAACGCAGCCAGGATAATCGTCATTGGGGCAGAAAAGTTATACTAATATTAAAATAACTTGTGAGAAGATAAAAATTGGTGGGGGGATGAGGCATTGTTAACAGCTATCTCCTGGAGAGGGGGTAGCTGATTTACAATGTGTTTTAAAATCTGTAGAGCCCTCTAGGAAATAAGTAGCTATAGGAGCACTGGTATTTTAAAGTAATTTTTTGTAATTTAATGTCATTTAAGTGTGTATACTTAGGTACCTACCCTACCTATCCACTTATTCCATATTTTTTGGTATTTGCTGTTTATAAGATAGTTATCCAATGTTAGTGGAGGTTGATGAGGTTGCTTCTTTTAATTTGCTATAAAGATTTATTTATTTCTTATGTATGTTTTTTTTTTAATTTGTAAATCTATTAACCTACATTTCATTTTTCTGTTTAACGTTTTTATTCCGATGCTTAAAGTGTTTGTGTAAATATTGTTATTATTTGTGTTTCGATTGTTTATGTAAATAGTTTTCTACTCTGAAACACCCTTTAGATGTAGTAGATCTGGACTAACATTTATAAAAATATTCATAATCAAATTTATTGCGATATTATGCACACAGGTACCTATTGTTCTTAGGTGTACGTACATAAGTTGTTATTTTGGGTTCGCTCATGTTTGAATAGCAACTTTCATAACTACTTCATATTTATAGTATAGGTACTCAAGCTACCTATAAATTTTAAAGAATTGAAATTGCGGGCCGAAATTAGCAACATTATAAATAGCTCTCATACTAATTTTAATTAGAAACTTATATAAGAACGAAAATAAAATTTCACCCCATTTACCCAATGACGTACTTGTACTTACTCGGTACCTACCCTATAATTGGTTTCACCCAACAAAGTTTTTGTTGGGTGAAACCAATTTTTTCAATTTTTTTTTTTCACGTTGTTTGTGGCAGAGCGTGCATTCAACGTGCCTTGTGAAGTTGTGAAATGTGTGTTTAAAAGAAGCACAAAATTCATATATTCTGTAATCTGTGGAATTTAGCTACGATGACGCACTAATATTAGGAGTAGGTATCTATTATGTAGTTAGTCGGCTGGCTACTCATTTGAAAACCTCTGTGGTTTACTCAGTGTTATTAAATAATTTTTTGTGTCTATTGTAATCAGGGAATCACAGAAATATTTTTAGACCCCGCCGCCGCACCGCCGCGCAGCTCAGATGTCTGTGATTATAATAATTATAAATCGAGTTAGAGGCATTGGTTATAATAAGTAATAATAGGTACCACCACCATCGAGTTAGTAAAATCCTAACCCGATGACCACCATCGTAATAATAAGCTTATTATTACGATTTCTGTGGGTACCACCTACCCACCGCGCCTCCACGCCACAAGCATTTTTTAACCGACTTCAAAAAAAGGAGGAGGTTCTCAATTCGACTGTTTTTTATGTTTGTTACCTCAGAATTTTTGACTGGATGGTCCGATTTTCATGATTCTTTTCTTATATAAAAGCTGGTGATTTCTGTGTGGTCCCATTTTAATTTGGTTCAGTTCTGACAATAGGATTCATGAAAATTCATGAAAAAACTATAAAAATTGAAGTTGGTTATAGTTTTTTAAAACAAAATTAATTATGGTGTACTTAAATACTTTTTTAAATTTCTGGAACCCCGGCCCTAGGCCCGCGGAAGTTCTTCATGGCGGGGGCTTAAAGTTCTTCTCCAAGATCCGGCTTCCTCCGGATGAAACATGATGACTGGGTCAAACAATGAAATTCAGACAAATTATAAAAAACCATTGAATAATAACATTTTTATTACCTACTTTGATGCAAAGATGATTGCTAAGATAAAATCACTGGACAATACCAAATACGGTGCGCCTTTCAACCGTCTCTTTAAAACAAATTCCTTCAGAATGTCATCTAAATCGAGAAATGATAGGTTAGTCTTCTCTGCTTCACTGAGAGACGGAGAAAGGTTCCTATGCGTCGGAGGGCACTTAGCTTACCGATCTTTCACAGGACGCGTAGACGTAGCTGGCACGGTAAGGAGCAAAACTACTAACCTTTCCACTTGATAGATCATTGCTTGAGAAACTTTAGGTAGACTAGCCAGTTTGGTTGCGTACTCTCGGTTGTCTCCACTTTTGTTTTAGTTGTTTTTTTAGCTGCTATGGTTAGCTATCTTTATTTGCAGTGCTAGTGATTCGACATCAATGCCGGCCTGCAGACCTGAATGTCGCTTGCTGATAATTCCTTGGAATATGTAAGTTAGATTCCATCTATATGTAGCGTCTTTTCAAAATAACTAAAACTTAGTCCCTATCCTTAATCAACTTTTATGCTAGTAGTGAAATCCATGCGTCGGTCGTCGTGTTGCTAAACAAACACCGTTCTGTCGTGTTCGTTGGTGACGGTGACACTCGTTTTACACGACGTATCTACTTGATCCACCTGCACAGAAGAACAACTTGAGTTCGCTGCATTTTGTTTAGTTTCACAATTTAACCATAAATAACTACTGCTCGTGTGGTACCGGTTTAGAATATGCAAGAGGTGACTAAGGGATATCAATGGGGGGCGGGCAGCAGCGCCCCCAGCAGAACCAGTCTACCACCAGACTGCTATCCCCAACCCGCATGCCCAACTGGGGATTATGGTATTTACCCCCATGAGATAAAAGCTAATAAGGCGCTTATCAGGAGGAGGACTGAGTTCAGCAGTGAACCATTATAGGCTGTTTAGGAAGAGGACTAATTGTTACGAAAAACGTGAGTGCAGGTTGTCAGTATGCACTGACCAAAAATTACGACTTCCAGAAAAAACTACCGATCAAACAGATTTAAAGGTAGTACCTGTAAATTTTTGAGACAGATACTAATTTATCGGTTGACCAATAGATGGTGTGCTGATCAATTGCCGTTAGAAAAGAAGAAAACTCGAATAGCCTCCTAGTTTCATTAGCATCGGTGCACCTATTAGGAGGTAACGCTCTTCCTTCTCACACCCGAAGCTAGTAAGTAACTACATATTAGCTCTCTAGCTAAATTTGCAACTTATTTCCGTATAAGTACCAAAATATACGAGTAATGTTCTGCCACGCACGTGTAACGCTACCGGCCCAAGTTAGCAAGAACATTTCACAACAAACAAGAAGTAAGTTTAATTTAGAAATTTAATTTTTGTACGTACTTCACAAATAAGATTTCCCAACAAAGTTCTGTCACGTTGTGGCAGCCCCGGTGGCAGCCCCGAGGGCAGCCCACGTCATTCGTCGTGTGATTGAAATTAACTTACGATGACGCAGCTACCCAGCACGGGTTCATTTTCCCTGAAGATATTTTATTATAAACTTTAATAAAAAAATATTAAAAAGTCGTTTATAAATAAACGGTTTTATAAATATCCAAGGCTTCTCAGGAAACAAACTGATTAAATTAACTTACGATGACGTCGCCGCTCGGCTGCACGTGCATGTTTACAGAAATTAACAAAACTTATCAATAAGTAGTTCTAGTTTAGTTCTATATATAACCCATTTATAAACATATTAACGTTTTTTGCTATCTGAAAATAAACGATTATTATTATTATTATAAATATCCAATGTTTTTATGGAACTTTTCTAACTGATTAATGTATGGGTACCTATATAAATGTATACTACGAAGGTACTTAGTACCTCTACTCGTGTTAATAAAATTGTAACAGTAACTACAGCTGAGGAACCTAATTCTTTATTTTTTGTTAATTTGGAAAGACCTCGACGATCTTAGAAAAACAGCCGTTGGAGATGCATTGGAGATAGTTTTTTTTGTGTTTTTTTTATACCTTTATCGTTATCTCGACTCCAAGTCAGTGAATTTTAATTTACCTATGTTATTGGCATCTGTTTACATAATTTGCAGCTATTTGTCAAATAGATCATACTTAGTCATACTAGGTAATAATAATATAATATTGGTAAATCATTTAAAAGTATTTCCTGTGAGTATAAGTTATATGTAGGTGAAGTAGGTATCTACATATTTTAATAAATTAATAAGTAAAATAAATACGAATATGTGGTCGTCTTGAGTTGTTCTCGAGGCATCTAGGACTAGAAAATGACCTTGTGCGTGCCTCGTCACATACCCTCGAGTATGTTAGGTTAGATGCTAGAGTTAGTTTTCGGCCTAGCCAAAAACTAACTCTAGCATCGAACGCTTGCCTAGAATATAGCATTAGATAGCCTAGAACTTTGCTACGCCAAAATAAGCTCCACAAAATGATGATAGGACCTATTTAAATGGCTCAGATGATTCAGAACTGAAAGTTCTCCTCGGATGGGAGGGAAGGTAGCAGGAGTAGAGAAAAGAATGCGTATACCTACTCTGAAAGTAAGGAACAAGAGGTAGTAAGTAACTGGATAAGCTTAGGTATCCTAACTTAGGTATTAATTATTAATATTAATGTTTCTTAAGTTTTACCATTATATTCTACAACACCACACATGGTGCACCAAGGCTAATGTAATGTAACTAAGGGGCTAATGCGACTATTAGATTTTTCTTCTTTTCTAACGGTAATTGATCAGCACACCATCTATTGGTCAACCGAGAAATTAGTGTCTGTCTCAAAAATGTACAGGTGACTCTGCTACCTATAAATCTGTTTGATTGGTAGAGCTTTTTCTGGAAGTCGCCATTTTTGGTCAGTGCAGTGCATGCTGACAACCTGCGCTCACGTTTTGCGCGGAAAAATACTGAAAATAGTTTTTGTGAAGTTTTGAAAGAAGAAGAGGAGAAACACGGACTGTAGGTTGATATACATAAGTCAATAAAATCAAAATAAAATTTTGAAAAACCCACGACGGATAAAATAAATAGTATGCACTTAATCGAAAAAGGAAGAAATAATTTTTGCAAAACCCCCGACTAAATGGAATTGAAAATGACAATTAAATTACCTTTAGTTACAAATATAGCTTCCTAAATTTTTTCACCTATCCATTACTACAAAGCCAAAAAAATCCGTCGGGTGGCTGCAGATAACAGGTAATCTATACGTTTTTTAAATTGTAAATTCAACATAAAATATAGTTCAAATTTGTATCTATTAATTGACTGTATGAGATAATCTTTATACCTAGTCATTTAAATTCAGGAACCTCAACCTCAACAGCCCGGATTGGTCCACTGCTGTACTGAGTACTGACCACTGATAAACGCCTTATTGACGTTTATCTCATGGGGGTAGTGGCCATAATCCCCACGGTGGGCATGCGAGTTAGGGATCGCAGTTCGGTGGTAGAATTGTTCTGTACGGGGCGCTACTGCCCGCCATCGGTGGATATCCCTTAGTCGCCTCTTAAGACACCTAAGGGAAGAGATGGAGTTGGTGGTGCAAATTCTAAGCCAGCGCCACACTGGGTACCGGAAAATTCAGAAAATAGATGGCAATTGGCAATTGGAAATGGCAGCCCCCCGACGGATTTTTTTGGCCTTGTAGTAATAGACAGGTGAAAAAATTTAGGAAGCTATATTTGTAACTAAAGGTAATTTAACTGTCTTTTTCAATTCCATTTAGTCGGGGGTTTTGCAAAAATTATTTCTTCCTTTTTCGATTAAGTGCATACTATTTATTATATCCGTCGTGGGTTTTTCAAAATTTTATTTTGATTTTATTTTAAACTTTTTAGAGATTTTCTACTTTACTTACAGCCCATTTTTCGAACGCAGATCATCCTTTTCATTAATTAATCAATGGTCAACTCTTTAATCAAGTGTATTTAATTTTTAACAAGTCAAAATTAAACACGTCATGGTTTTTGACAGTTTTCAATGAAAATCTGTCAAAAATTCCTTACTTGAGATGTGAGACGTGCATGAATTTCAGTTGCGTTTGAATACTCGGAAGTTTAACTTTCGGAAACTGAACTGAGGGGAGAGTTTGACGACAATATCGAGACGTCTCAGTTTCCCATAGATTTTAGTATAGCGCCCCATCTCCCCGTATCGTGCGGACTGGGAACTACGTAAATCCCATACAAATATGAGACGTTACGATCATGTCTCGTTACTATCGTCAAATAGGCTTTCTTTTTGTTAAGTTTAAAATCGTTGCGTTTAGTTTCACAATAACCGTCAAAACAACAAAAAAAGAAAAATTGTGATAGTCAGGTTGATAAGGTAAAGGAACGCTTTTCGCCTAGATAAATGTGTAGACCATAGACAAAATTCAACTCACTTAAGTAGAGATTTAGGTAGTGCAACTAGCTAAGTAGCGTCAGAGTTACGTTCTTTAGTAAAGATTTACTTGAGCAGAGATTCTAAGCTTGAGTAGAACTCACGAAATGACTGCATAAGTAAAGCATGGGGAAGCCTATACAATACGGACCTTAGTAAAGCAAGCTGAGTGAACCTTACATTAGTAGTAATTCATATACCGACGACAGAGGCACGCCCTTTTTGTACCTATTTATTTTATTTTTATTATTATGTTATTATTAAATTAGCAACGCACCGCGTTGCCTAGCAACGGAGTGTGTTGGCATGGCAAACACGTCTATAAAGGTACAAAGGTTGCCTGGAAGAAATCGCTCTTAGCGATAAGGCCGCCCATTGTGCAACTGTTTTTGTGTTTGTTTTCTTTTCTGTATCTTGAATGAATGAATGAATGAATGAACACTTTTATTGTACATAAAAACAAAATAACTTATATCTAAATAAAACAAATGAAATTAAAAACAACGTACAATAGGCGGCCTTATTGCTTAAAGCAATTTCTTCCAGGCAACCTTACTAAACAATCAAACAATCTTGGTGTGCAATAAAGAGTATTTGTATTGTATTGTACAAAAATATTTTTTAAAACGTCGATTGCAGCGCCCCCTGGTGAGCAAACACCATAAAACTTAACGAACCATCGCCAATGAACCCCATACCTTATACTGAAAACTGTGTCTCAATCGAACAAACCGTTCTGGAGATTATATGGCAACATTGGTTTTCACTAAATACACATATAACAGCGCCCCCTGGTGAGTGAAGACAATAAAAACTAGCTAAGAATCATCGCCACCAAATTTCGAACCCGAAACTGAAATCCGCACCGTAATCGGTCAAGCCGTTTGGGAGATAATTGGGAACATTTTGCACATACATACATACATACATACATACATACATACATACATACATACATACATACATACATACATGCATACATACATACATACATGCATACATACATACATACATACATACATACATACATACATACATACAAACAACATCACACCCTAAACGCATATACCGTCTCCGTTCCGTCGCGGGTAAAAATAGTGTAAACCTACTAACTTACCGAGGTAGAGAGCCCTCGCGTCATCGAGTTTGTATACATACACGCGAGGCATAGAGTTTAAATAGGTACATGTACCTATTTAAACTCTATGCCTCGCGTCTACATTACAAGTCTTGAACTTAGTTAGAGCGAGGAGTCGAAACTTAGAAGTCATCATCATCATCATCATCATCATCAGCCTATATTAGTCCACTGCTGGACATAGGCCTCCCCTAAAGAGCGCCATAGCGCCCTGTCTTCAGCTTGACGCATCCAGCATCTTAGAACTTAGAAGTGAAATAGGTCTATTATAGTATACTTAGTCTAGCTAGCTAGAACTACATAATATACTTTGTTTTGTTTATAAGACCTTTACTTGAATAAATAAATATTATTATTATCATTATCATATAAAAATATTAATTATTATTATATTATTCGTAATACTATGTCATATATTTCATATAATATTCCCAAAGTTACTTTCGCCTTATTTTTCTGACTAGTGGGGCGTTTGTAGCTATTTTGTAAAATTTTAGGTAGTTAGGTACAATAGCCCCCTTGTTTTTGTATGGGAAATGGAAATCGCTAGTGTACATCAACAATGTACATCATTGTCGATAGAATGGCATGTCGATATTTTTGTAATAAAACTGAAGTATTTTGATGATGGCAGGAAAAATAAATACCGGTGCCCTAAGCAAATATACAGTTCCTGCATAAAATGTTTCAATTCATTACTTTTCTACCCAGAAATGAACTAACACAATAATTGACGACCACAGTGGCGCAGCGGGCGAAGGTCCGCCTGTGATGCAGGAGGTTGCGGGTTCAGTTCCCGCCTCGGGACAAATGATTGTACATTCTGCAGATATTTGTTCAGGGTGTTTTTGTTCGTAGTTAAGTTGATTTCTTTATTTTATTATAGAACTACATAAGAGTTCCTCATTTTTTTTTTTTTTTACGTCATCATTTTATACGTACCTACCCATGATAACGTAAGTAGAGTGATCGCAACGTATCTTGAGCTCTCTGATCTTAGGTCCGGAAGCAAAAATGCGCAAGTACAATCAAATAGAAAAGTCATATTTACCAACTAGCGACCCACCCCGGCTTCGCACCCGTACGAAAGATAAACTTTGATTTTTATTTGATTAACTATTGTTTTTTTTTTATTTATTTAAAACAAAATACCTACCTTGCGTTTTGTGACGTCACGCTTTTACTAAATGTAAATAAGTTTTCAAAGAATATTATATTAAAACTACCTATTTTTTTCATTAATAAATATAGAGTAAGTGCGCTAATTATGGACTAGGGTTGTATTATGGACTACCGGCGTTTCTCAAAGAACGTTCTTTGTACCGAGCCGTCTGTCAGGCGCATGCTAAGCCCACCCCTGCCGCGCCTCCCTAGTCGTTCGCAAGCCGGCAGAGAGCGCACACGTATTCACTGGAGGCATTTTGTGTTTTTATCAACTCGCGATGTAATTTTTTACTTAACTTCGTAAGCTCCTAAGTAAAACAATTATAACTCTTTTTGAAAGTGGAATAAACAAGGGGAAAGGTGAGTTATTTTTCAATTGCTTGTATTAAATTTCAATACCCAATAGTTTTAAAAAAATTCTAAACAAATTATTAAACTAAAAACGTATATGTATTACAATATGGACCACCATATTGTTTTGAATATGGACTAGTAGTCCATATTATAAACAGTCACTAATTTTTAATTTAAATGTTCTAGTATGGCATCTACAACCCAAGAAAAGTCGAGACAAACATGGGATAAAAAAGAAATTACAAATTCAATTAAAGCTGTACAAGAAAAGCAAATGGGATTTTTGAAATTCAAACCATCCAAAACACACGGGGTACCCAAAACTACACTTATACGCTTGTCAAAAAGAGAAGACCAATCACTTAGCGATGTTACTAATCATAACCTTGGAAGAAAAACAATTTTACCCAGTGAATTGGAAGATGAATTGGCTGATTATATTCTAGAAATGGAAATCTGGATTTGGTCTGACACGCAGGGACATCGGATCTTTGGCTTACCAGTTAGCAGAAAAAAATTAAATAAAGCACTCGTTTTCACACCAATGCGCAATGATTACTTATAGAACTCTAACAAGGAATACGTGTGGCACCAACGCAGACTCGTAAGGAAATTAATATTTTTTATATAAATAAATAAATAAATAAATAATGCTGGACTATTCACACAGCATTATCTAGCCCCAAGCTAAGCAGAGCTTGTGTTATGGGTACTAGATAACTGATATACATAATACAATACACTACATAGATAGATATTTTTTATTATACATAGAAAAACATCCAGAACGCCCTGAACAAATTTCTGCAGATCGTACACAAATTTGTCCCGAGGCGGGAATCGAACCCGCAACCTCCTGCGTCGCAGGCAGACCTTCGCCCACCGCGCCACAGGGGTCGTCGATATTATCGTATCTTAGCCGTGTGTGATAACCTAAGATACTATAATATTTTATATTCGGGCATCTTACCTTAATAATTGACTGATTTAATTTTAGGCAACATAACTTGTTTTATTTTATAACTTTCAACTCAATTATCTTTGGTCCATATTTGAAACCAGGTAGTCCATATTATGTACACTTTTTTCGAATTGCCGAAAATGACATATTTTAGAAAATGTTGATTATTTCTAAGATGTTGATATTTCATAAGAATTTTATGATTTGTTTTTGATACCAAATAATTATTAAACTGTTTAAAATGGATATAACTGATTTAACTTTAGAATTCTGAGTTTTATTTGGCAAAATCCTTATGGTGGTCCATAATTAGCGCACTTACTCTAGTTAATAAAATATTATTTATTTTTGCAATTAATACCTGCTCGAAATACATGCCTTGCCTACCTATTCTGTCATATACCTCATCTCTACTTATTTTATTAACGGGTAAAGCTAAATGAAAAATGTCTGCACTGCCGCTGCAACAGCGGCATAAAACAAAATACCTACCTTGCGGTTTGTGACGTCACGCTTTTACTAAATGTAAATAAGTTTTCAAAGAATATTATATTAAAACTACCTATTTTTTTCATTAATAAATATAGTTAATAAAATATTATTTATTTTTGCAATTAATACCTGCTCGAAATACATGCCTTGCCTACCTATTCTGTCATATACCTCATCTCTACTTATTTTATTAACGGGTAAAGCTAAATGAAAAATGTCTGCACTGCCGCTGCAACAGCGGCAGTCCGCTGAAGTACCATTTTGAGGTTAAATTGCAGACCTTCATCGGCTTCTTTTCTCATAAAACTCATGACATCAAACACCATTTTTCGTGTTTGACGACGCAGTACGTTAAACCGCCCGCGAGGCATATTTAACGTTTAAGAGAAACAGCTAATATCAGGGAATACTCCAAAAAATCGCAAGAACAAACTACCAAACCAAATCAACGAAAACGAACACCGAACAACCATCAAAGACTTTGCTGCGTTATTGTACTCAAAGTATTCATTCGACAGTATTGCCAACTAGGTTATAAATAAATTTGCTACATTGTAATTATTTTATTTTCTAATTTGGGTTAATTGCATTCGATAAAATATTTAATTTATTCTAACATTTAAGGTTTTAAATTATCCGTCATTGAGTTTAAGATGTTTTTATATATTCTATAAATATTGAATTGAAAAATAAATTAATGCAGTACAAAATGTGCTAGACAAAATAAAAATGCGCCAAAATTCTTGCTGGAAGCCCCGGATTGACAGACTGATCCCCTCTCCACCCGCTCTTTCCCCTCAACGCCTTATTTTCAGTTTAGTGCGCAGCCATTGAAGCCAACTTCACAGAGCTCATATTAAGTTGCGCGGACTCTACCATATTTTTTAGTGTTAATTTGGTCTAAAGATTTGTTTAAAACTATTAGTAATTATTGTTAATATAATAATAAAATGATGCTATGACCCACAAAATAGTAAATTTGAAATCAACTCTCTTTGAGAGACATTATTACGTTGTTCCGGACTTGCAAGCGTATGGCACTTTTGAATTTCCCAATAACCGATTGATGTACCGCTGCCATGACGCCATGACGTCAACCTTTATGAGTAGGTACACTGTTTTCCATCAGTGAGCGCGGCCTAAATGCATGCTATCTCACCTGTCATTATAGACATACCCGCGCGGTAGAATGAAATGCACAATGATTTATGCCGCCGAACAGACTTTAGCACAAGGGTTATTAACATAGAAAAACTTAGACTTCTTAACATATTACTTGAATGTATCTCTTCAAAATAAATTTATTTTAACTTATTAATAACTAAACGTATGTCAGTAAACTCTTCATTTTAGAGTTTTCTTTCCCGTATGCTATTTATTCCCAAAGTTAAGGTAAAATTCGTGTTTAAATACGAAAGTTTAGAAGCTTGTATTTTTCAAACGTAGGTATCCTTTTTCTGCGTCCTTTTTGCAGACGATTTATCTCTTCTTTTTAAATGTCCCTTAATGTTTCTAAAAAACACCTTTAGACCTATCTCCAATAACAAATAGCCTTAATATTGAAGAAGTCCCTTTTAGGCCTCAAAATCGATACCCATCTTAATTGGAAAGCACATAATATAGAGAAAACCAAAAGCAAACTATCACAATTTATTTATGCCTTATCTATCTTAAAAAGCAACACAAACATTGAAAAAGCTTTATCTGCCTACTATGCAATGCTTAAATTCATGGCTAAGCTATGGCATAGTAATTTGGGGCAACAGTGTAGATAACAACCAATTATTTATTATTTGTTCGAAAAAAACATATAATTATACCAATTTGATAAAAATCCACGAAGAAAAACAAACATTATACTTCCGATACCTAGAGTTGAATTATACAGACAGAGCCCTTATTACAGTCATGTCTAATAAAATATATAATAAACTGCCAATATCCCATAAATCTGAACCAAAAGACTATTTTTGCATCTAAACTACGAGAACTGCTTATTAAAAAATGTTATTATGACACAAAAGACTTTCTTGAAGACAAACTACAAAGATAGAATACATTTTTAACAAAGAAATAGCATCGAAACTTCCTATTATGTAATATAATATTATATATATATAATTAACTTATTTATGATTATGATTGTTAAGTTTAATCTAGTTACATAAATGTATAAAAATAATAATAATAAGCTAAAGAAGTGATATGTACCTACCCAACCTATGTACCCAACTAAGTTAAGTAAATTCATTATTATTTTTAACAACCTATATAAATATACTATCAAAATTAAATCCTCAAGTTAAGTCTTAGATTAAGATCTATTGCCATTAGGTATACCTACCCTAATAACAGGGTACTACATTAAAACTTACAAAACTGTAATATTTTTTGTAGGTACCATGTAGGTACTAATGTTTTTGTTTGCAATAAAGATACTGAATACCGAAACTGTTTTAGTTGTATACAAACATACTTTATGACAATAAAAATTGATTTCATCCTTAGTGTTGGATGGTCAACATCGAACAGCCTTTCCACCAAGGAACATAAATACTAGGCGCCTTCCACATTTGTATGAAAAAATGATGAAAATGATACGACTAGTTCCACCCATGGTATAAGAAACAAGGTATGGCACTCCGGGAAATCAGGGTGACGTAGTTGTAACCAGATTACCAACTCCAAAAAAATTGCTATAATTAGCCAAATAAATGAGCTTCACGTTTCGTTAAAATAAAACTTTGTTTATAAGATATAATTGATTTTAATTAGAGAGGGTATCTATACACAATAATATAGAAAACAGAGTGAATTTAACGGTTCGGGAAGGTTCAATAAATGTTCAATGAAGGTTCAAAAAAATTATCCATGATATTATTAATGATCTTCACGTTTCGTTAAAATCACTTTGTTTCTACAATATAATTGATTTTTATTAGAGAGGGTATCTTTACAAAATAATATCGGCCACAGAGTGAATTTTATGGTATGGGAAGATTCAATAAAACAAGTTTATTTTTTAAACATTTCAGAGGGAGCATTTCCCCCTGACTGGAATGGAATGAACGTAATAAAAGTAAAATACATTTAGATATCTCAGTCATAATATAATTCTGATTTTATCTAATTTTATGACGATGTTGGGGCTGCCTCGCTTCTGCAGTGCTTCAGGGATGTTTGCAGAGTATCAAACGGATGGTTTCTGATTTAGCTATAACATAATACTATACATCCGAATATTAATTTGGTTATGTATTACTCTGACATTGTTTTATTGTTTCTTTCATAATAGATTCTTTAGGGTCTTATATTTTTGTTTTATATTATTTAACAATATCCCTATACACCAGCTTTATTTATGTAAGTACATGTTAATTTAATCTAAATTATTTTATGACATTTTTATGTAATTTTGTACATTATTTTAATACAGTTTGACAATGCCCTTTTACAGCAGCATACTTTGACATAAGTAAGTACCTTTTATTTTATTATTATTTGTTTTGTTTAACTAGACTAGACTGACCTCTCATATTAAGGTTTTTAATTTCTAATTAATTTTTGTCTGTCTGTCCTTTTTTTCCCTTTGTACCCTATGGTGTTTTGTAAAGCCAAGTTTGTGTATTGTAATATAAACAGTACCTAGATTATATAACAAAGATTGTAATTTATGCCAGGCACGTAATCTGAGTTTTAGATATAGATACAATATGGTTTTATCTATTTATCAGTTTCGATGATTTTGGCAAACGTATCTTTATTAGACTTTTTCCGCTAGTGGAAAAAAAAATTCAAGTAAATTGAGAGTCCTTATTTCTTGTTTGTTAGTAATTACTATTTATCAAGCTGTTTTTAGTAAAAATTTGACTTGTCTAAGTGCTTATTTTGTAAGTCTAAAGAAATAACCGATTTGACTCTGACTCTGACTCTAATGTGGTTTTTTCAATAAAATTATTATCTATCTATCTATATCTCACCAGGCCAAGCAGGCGTAGACAGCAACGGAGATTGAGGCTGGGGCGAGCTGACGGCTGACGACTCTCGCGAGATTTTCGTGAGTGTGGAGCGCCCTTTAGTAGCCGATATTTAGTTTTAGAGTTGGTAACCTTTGTAGAAGCTGGTGTCTATGGTTGATATACTCTATGGCTGGTGACAACCACCGTTCGGAATGCAATACCTTGTTTTATTATACCATGGTTCCACCATAGATGTAGTATACCATCTTCTATACTTTAAGCCCTCCGCACACAGACGCTAAAGAATAATCACAAGACACGCTAACGACACGAACGATTTTCTACCGCGATTCCTTAAACACATATCTATGGATTGTGCCTTCTTCTTCTATGGATAGTACTATGGGATTACCTACCTATTTATTCATTTTCAAACTTTTGTAGACTACTCCACCAAAGAAAAAAACGACCGAAACTTTAAGCCCTCCGCAAACAGCCGCTAATTAGTAAGCGCGTCTTGTAAAGCACGATTTCGTCGATTTTCCAGCGTGATTCCTTACACACAGCGGCTTATTATTAAGTGCGATTTCGCCGCCCCCTCCCCGCCGCCGCCGCGTACGCCTTTTAATACAAAATGTTCCGCAAGCAAATATCGCAAAATCGCGTGACACAGGACGCGCTTAAAAATTAGCGTTGATGTGAGTTTTTGAGGGCTTTATGTTCGCGTATGTTCGCTCTTCTTCTTCTTTTTATTTTTGACTGTTGGTCGCGTATGTCAAGTCAAGTCAAACTCGTCAGTCATAATCATAATGTCAAGTTCAACTTCATTCATGTCCAATTGACAAGATTTTTTGGAAGGGAAGAGGCGTTGAATAAATTCGATTTTTCTCAAATATTACTGTGATTAATAAGTGAAAATGATTGCTTTGATAAATCGCATCCTCGATTGGATCAAAAGCTTGTTCTGGAAGGAGGAAATGGAGCTCACGCTAGTCGGACTGCAGTACTCGGGAAAAACTACTTTTGTTAACGTCATTGCCGTTAGTATTATCTGAAAACAATAATTTTGCGTTGTTTGAGGCCGATTATTCATCGGTCATGTTCTATAGATCTATTGTATGTTTCTACTGCTTTTTATGGGTATCAATGTCAATATCATATTGACTAACTCAACAACATTCAACGTTTGCAAGTTTCATGATGTAGGTGTTGGTTGGTGATGCTGTGCAGCTTTTTCAGATGGAGTAATAAAGATTGACTCCTTGTGTATATCTCGGTACTGATTACTCATGCTTTCTATAATGATGTAGCTATTCATGAGCCTGTAACATTTAACTACACCTGCCAGGTTACTAGATGCATTCACATATTAACAATCGCTCAACCAATTAGGTAGGTACTGGCAAAAAAAAAAAGGTTATTTTGTGGTTTTGGAATATTCCTGGTGATTTTTTTGCCTCAGCATGGTAATAAAATTACAGTTGGTAGCAGTACCTACCCATTGGCGGATCCAGGGGGGGGGCCATGGGGGCCATGGCCCCCCCCCAAAAGGCCCAAGAGTTCCATACTTTCGACTCAATTTTACGATTAAATTCAGATGCACTTTTACACGGGCCACGGCATACCTACTCTTAGGTAGGTTATGTAGGTACCTACTTTATATGAAAGTACAGAAATATATTTTTTAGGTAAGTCGGTACTTTACATACATCTACAAACTAAATTCAAGAGGTTAATTTCTTCTCAGTATTACCACGTCCATCGACACGTTCAACGACTTTGAAATGAACATAGGTAAATGATATCTATTTCTCTTCTTCCGCTAGTGAACACAAGTGAATTATAGCCAATTGCACCTCATTTCTTATTTGATTGACAGTAATAACTATTTTTCAAGCTGTTTATATTGATAGAATGAGAACGCATCCGAAGTAGTAGAACAAGCATACCTCACCAATTTCAAAAAGACTGCGACTCACCGATATTCATTATGAAATCTTGGAATTCGAGATACCCAGCTACAAGTCTGTAAATACTTGTATATCGACACTCTAAAAGTTGTCTCAAAACCTACATTATGGTAGGGTGTGCGCAACTATTAAATTTCTAGGTCAAAGGTCACAAAAAATCCGTTTTTTGTCAATATCTCATTTCCTATGGGTTTTTTGCTATTTGTATGTATGATCAATATTGTAGCAGAAAAAATTCTCTACAAATTTTGTTTAAATTTTTTTTTTATACGGTGAACCGTTTTCGAGATAGAGGGCGGAGAACGCGCGGTCACAGCATCACGTTTCGCATTGCCCAACCCCATACCTGGTATTTTTATCCCACGGGATCAGATTTATGGGATAAAAAGTAGTCTTTGTTTAATTACAGAATTATAATTACCTGTATGCAAAATTTCAGCCAGATCCGTTCAGTAGTTTTGGCGTGAGGAGGTAACAAACATCCATCCATCCATAAACCCGTACAGCTTTCAAATATTCCACCAACAAGTGCAGCTGCTCATCAACAGTTCAAACGTGTATACTATCAAGTTCAAACTTGGTAAGGGCATGATTTGGAACCCCAGGTATGGGGTTGGGCAATGCGAAACGTGATGCTGTGACCGCGCGTTCTCTGCCCTCTATCTCGAAAACGGTTAACCGTATAAAAAAAAATTTAAACAAAATTTATAGAGAATTTTGTCTGCTTTAATATTGATCATACATACAAATAGCAAAAAACCCATAGGAAATGAGATAATATATTTACAAAAAAACTATTTTTCGTGACCTTTGACCTTGAAATGTAATAGTTGCGCACACCCTACCATATGTAGGTTTTGAGACAACTTTTAGGGTGTCGATACAAGTAATTACAGACTTACACCTGGATATCTCAAATTCCGAGGTGAACTTACTAAAATGACTGCCTTGTGGTTCAAAGTAATAGAATAAGTTTGGTTAGGTTAGGTTAGGTTAGCTTACATTTGTCGCCGGAGTTCGACACCAAAAACACGTCCATAAAAAAACAATAATGATACTCTTGCTTGGAGCAAAAATGTAACATTTCAGGAAACGAAACGTAACTTACGACTCAAGAACCCTGGCAACAATGATCTGTTTCCTCTTCTAAGTAGTTTTAGTGAAGGACGCGGGTTCAAGTCCCGTCAAAGTAAAAAAAAATGGGATATTATTACCCCCCCCCCCCCCCCTACCTGAGGCCTGCGTCCAACACTGGACCATTACAGGCTGTGGAGGAAGAGGTTGTGATTTTTTTACCCTATATCTGAACATTGTCAAAATGGCCCCCCCCAAAATAAAATCCTGGATCCGCCCCTGTACCTACCTAAAAATTTACTGTCTCTTCTCTTTAATGAGTCAGATATAAAAATATTCCACTCTTTTGCTATGGTTATACATGTTGTTACAAAAGATATGTAGATAGCTTGTTCCTACCTACAGTTCAGCAAACATACTAATTCTGTAAATGCAGAACAACGGGTAAAATATACAAGTGTGCAATAGCTTATTAAAATCTGATTTGAAGTTGCACATAAGTGACCATAAAGATTAATATTTATCAATGATGATGAATCTTACAAATTCGAATAAGTACTATATGATTCAGACTGGAGGAATCAAGAGTAGGCCATGATCTATAAAATTTATTGAACATTACATTGTTGTTATAATATTATATAATTGCAAATCAAGTACAAATGTAAATAGAGTTATCCCAGTTAGTATGTAATGAAGCAAGGACTTGCTTGATAAGCAGATAATTGCACAGACATGCCAGAAGCAATAATGAGGCCTGATTTAGTTAAAGTGTTCCAAATGCTGGAAAACATATAGTCACTCATTTTTTATACAAACGTGGAAGGGTAACTAATAAAGCTTGTATTTTCCAAACATATACTTTTTTTACTGTTTTAATTGTATACAATATAGTTAATGATGGTATAAATTGATTTCATCCTTAGTTTTGGATGGTCAACATCAAACAGCCTTGTAGTTATCCTTCCATGTTTGTATGAAAAAGGAGTGTCCAGTTCCACCTTAAGAAGCCGATACATTAATGTTTGAATGGCTTGCTAGCAGGTCCAGTGCAATAAGTACCAATATTGGCACTAACATAACTTTCTGTTCAAAGAGTGTATATTCAGTAAAAACAGCTAATATGTTGGGAGGTTAAAATCTGTAGGTGAAGTTTAGAATTAGGAATGCCATAGTTAGGTATGTTGTAGTCATGAGCTGTGTAATGTAGTCATGATGTTGTCATAATACTAAAAGTCATAAAAAACATAAGTACCTTATCTAGAGATTACTTAACTTGGTAAAAGACCAAAAATTTGATGATAAAATATTGTTGTAATTTATATTTTTTCAGATAAAAATAGTTGGTATGGTATGGTAGAAATACTCATATATCGACTTTGGACTCACAGTTAGTCTATAATGCATTTTATTAGCTAGCAGTCAGTCTAACTCCATCCAAAATCTTCCTGGGGTCTTCACAGGGTTTGCGGAGTGACCGCAGCAAGTTCAGGATTTCTGTTGTTGTGCTGTTACTGCCATGCTTTCCAGGACTACATCAGCAGCGGGCTGTTTGTTATATCTCCAATGGTGATTAAGTGTTTGTTCAGAAGGCAGTGTCTGGTTTAGAGTTCCTACCAAGATACGAAGGTCACGCTTTCCAGGACTACATCAGCAGCAGGGCTGCTTGTTATATCTCCAATGGTGATTAAGTGTTTCTTCGTCTTATTCTGAGCCTAATAGATAAAAATAGTTGCATGGGTACATAATTCGTAATTTATTCAAGGTCAAAAGTCATAAAAATCTATTTTTCGTATGTCTGAGGAATATCACAAATTAAACACGATATTTTATAAGATTTTATAGAGAATGCAACGATTATAACGCTACAACGAAGGCGTTTACGAGTTTCCATCTGGGTGTCTCGGAATTGCTAATATGTACAACCCAAAATATTTTATTCATAAATTTCCAAAAAAGCAAAAATAAAGTAAAAAGTTTAAATTTATGTCCTTCCTAAATGTTATTCGTAAATGTGGGTATAAATACAAACACTGTTTACAAACATATAATGTCGAACAGTGACACCAAAAAGGGGATAGGTATGTATTGCAGCAGAAGCAATGTGGCTACTGCTAGCTAATTCTATTTGACACCTATGAAATGTATCAACAATAAACTATACTTAAGTATATAAAAACAGAAGTATCAAATCTTCAAAAAACTGCCTGTTTATAAATAAAAACACAAATTTATATATTAATTTGAACTTTAAGGACAATAAATAGTTATGAATAATTTGGAAGTTTTACAAAAAGGGAAAACTTTGATTAAACTTCAAAAACTTGAATTACTTCTGCACTACAACGAAAACGAAACTTCGATTCTCCTTTACTGAATAGGAAAACATTATAATGTTTTTTTAATCGTAATTTTATTGCGTTGTTGTTTTTCACGCAAAAGTTCTTACTCGATTTTGAATTGATATTTTTGTTTCAGTCTGGTCAGTTCAGTGAAGACATGATTCCCACGGTGGGCTTCAACATGCGTAAGATCACTAAAGGAAATGTCACTATCAAGGTATGTATGATGCTTGTTACTTATTTCATGCAATTATTTTATAATTTTTAGATTTTTCTTCAAATAATTCATACTAAATAAATCATCAGTGGACAGTGTTCAGCAGTCAGCAGTGGACGTATACGGGCTGATGATGATGATGAAACTAAATAAATAAAATAAATAAATGATACACACAAACCTACAAAGTTAAAGCTTTCTAGAACTAAAGGTATTTTAGCAAAACCTCTAACAGACATACAGACGGACATGACGAAACTATGACGTTCCGAAACTGTAGAGAATAGCTGTTGAACGAATGTTGTATTTATCTGCTCCCCAGTTTTATGTAACAACTAATATAGTGTATACAGAAGTACAGTAGCATCAATATCTTATCTTATACCTTTAAACGAGCAATTCTTGTATATATATGTATGCATATCTATAATCCGGATCTCGGAAACGGCTCCAACGATTTTCATGAAATTTTGTTTAAATGGGGTTTCGGGGGCGATAAATCGATCTAGCTAGGATTCATTTTCAGAAAATGACATTTTATTAGTTTAATTATATTTTCAATAATTAGATTTATCGTAATCAATTGACTCTCCCTGACATCTATTGACGAATAGTAATCCTATTTTTTCTTGTTTTTAATTATCAACTTTATCCCAATCAACTTAAGAATTAAACTGAAGAATATGACTCTTCCTGCCATCTATTGGTGAATAGCAAGTACTATTATAATTTCTAATAAGCACAAATTACCAAAAAATAACCGAGAGCAGCTCGGTCACCCAGGTACTAAAATAAATATGATATGAATTGTTTCTTTTTGCTCCAGGTTTGGGATATCGGTGGTCAGCCTAGATTCCGGTCTATGTGGGAACGGTATTGTCGCGGTGTCAATGCTATTGTGTAAGTATATTTATTATTCGTATCGCCGAAACTCATATTAATCATCTTAAAAAAATTACCATATTCACGGATATGTCTCGCATTTGACTTTTGCCGATGTATTATTTAAATAGGCATACACGCTAAAAAGTTATCTTTAGTAAAGCAAGCTCGTTAAATTCAGACATCGTATTTTTATCCATCTTATATGAACATTGAAAGTACCTTCAATCTTCAAAAACTTTCGCCTGTATTATTTAGGAAGATTATTTGTACTTGCCAAAGGAAATCCATTGGCGAATAATTGTCAGGTAAATAACAGTTCGCGCTTTGGTACTGCCATAAAATTTTGGCAGTAGGCCTAGCACGTGGATTGTTGTCTAGGGAAGAATAGGAAAAAAATAACGTCACTTTGTCATCGAATGCGTAAAATGTTTGAAATTCCTTCCTTCGACTTCAATAATTTACGCAATGTATAACGATGCGATGTCATTTTTCTCTACTCTACCCTAGACAAGAATCTTCATTTCATTTCATTTCATTTATTCCACCATAGGTACATTTATACATACACTTGGTATCGTTGTAATCTAATTTTAAACATAATTAATAAATATTATTATATTGTAAGAATACAAAACACACAAGATTTTTTTTAAGGAAACACCATAAGGGATTTTACGCAGGAAAGAGAAAAAATTAAATTAAATAAAAATAAAAACAGACAGACGGTAAGCATAAACACATACTCCATACATACACATAATCCCCGTGCTAGGCCGGCTGGAGCGCGAACATGGATCTCGACAAGGGTCGTAAAGCACCGATTTTGTTTCTGGTGGATCGACAGCGGAGGTGCTTGCACTATTAAAACAAATATTAAAACCTGTGTTGTATACAGATATATGGTGGACGCAGCAGACCCTGACAAGATCGAGGCCTCCCGCAACGAACTGCACAGTCTATTGGAGAAGCAGCAACTGACGGGTATACCTGTTCTGGTACTGGGCAACAAGCGTGACCTGCCCCACGCGTTGGACGAGCATGGCCTTATCGAGCGGATGTGAGTATTACACTGACACTGATATTAATAATTAATTACTTATTCAAGCGGCTTAGAATAGCCGCGGCGTACCTGTGTGGTGCTAGAATTTGCAACTCTATACTCTACGTAAGAGGCGACAAAGGGGTGCGGGTAGTCCGGGGGGCGGGCAGCAACACCCCCTGCAGTTCTGCAGGGGGTGTTGCTGCCAAACTGCGATCCCCAACCCGCATGCCCAGCGTGAGGATTATGGGATATATTACCCTCCATGAGATAAATGCGAATAAGGCGCTTATCAGGGGGAGGCCTTCGTTCAGCAGTGGAGCAATAGAGGTTGAGGAGGCAAGCGGCAACATACAGGAACTATACCTGGTCTAGTACTGGGCAACAAGCGTGAATTACGAGCTATCAAGCGGATGCGAGTATAACACTATCACTGATAATGATAATAATTATTTGTCAACCTCTGCAACCTCCGCAACGGGCAAAGGTCCGCCTGAGACGCAGGATGTTCCGGGTTCGATTCCCGCCTCGGGTCAAATGTTTGTATAATAATCTACAGATATTTGTTCTAGATTTTTCTATGTATAATTATTAAAAATATCTATGTATTGTAATGTATTGTATAATTTCAGGAACCTCTCAGCAATCCAGGACCGCGAAATATGCTGCTACTCAATCTCCTGCAAGGAAAAGGATAACATCGATATAACACTTCAATGGCTAATTTCGCACAGTAAGTCGGGCAGCGCACGCTAAACACAGCCTTATTACAACTCAGCAAGGTTTCCTTTACACTTGAGGCGTAGTGCCTGCACAACTTGCGTTCGTGGGTGTACACGTGACTTTATATTATTATATTCTAATTATGAACTGGATTTTTGCTGTAATTTGTTTTATCCATGACAGCTCAATAGCTTCGTCTAGGGTCTTAATACGTGTTCGTGTCTTAAAACTGGTTTAGTAAATTAATTAACATGCTTCTCAATTCTCAAGTTTTTGGTTATTATTATTAGTTTATACTTTGGATAATGTCCAAATCGTATCGATCTTTTTTTTTATTATTTGATGCTTGTATGTTGAAATTATAGCGATAAAATGTAAATCCATTTTTTCGCGTATCCATCTAAACGCGCGTTGTACCTAAATTCTAAAATGTATTTTCACTGTAGCACCCGGGCTCTTGCAATGGCAATTTTGCAATTTGCATTTATAGACCATTATACCAAAGTTATACAATATCGAGTGCAATATCGAGCTTCCTTTGTAATACAATTAAGGTTATTTTGGCACCTCTCGTTAAACGAATATAGGACTCTCACGTGTCCAGTCAAAGTTCGAAGTGCGGATGCAAACGTGGTGACGAGTCAGTCACACGTGACCCGCTTATTGCCTCGTGGCCCTAGAAACTGTGACCACTGCACCTGTATTCGCCTACATCTTAGGGCGCGTTCCCACTATGTGTTCCCAGTGTCGTGACGACAGAATGTCGTGTAGTTTAAAGCATCGTGTATATTTAAAAGCAGGTGTTCACTTATAGGACGACACGATTAACTGTCGTCCATGACTTGACGTTATTGTGACGATAGATTGACGTTATGATGTTAGCGCTAGCACGACAGTCGAAAAACGATAAAAATACGCTACGATTCATATTGTGTCGTTTTTATGTGCAAACGACAAGATGGCTGCCGTGAACCGTAAAATATCGTCACGATCCAATGGGAACATCTATAGATACTATAGTTGTTCAACGATAAAAAATGACAACAAACAGTCGTTATTTTATTTTATTGAAGTTTTTTTTCGATGGTTCTACAAGGAGCCAGGTAGTCTCGAAAGGTTAAGCTAGAAAATTATAGAGTAAGGAACATTTATCTACTAAATAAATGAGAGTTACATGTACTTATGCTGAGGGCTATTTATAAAGGGAACAGCCAGAGACGATAGTCGTCCAACCATAATTTACGGTTACGCTTACGACACAGTGGGAACGCGCCCTAACATAGCTTAATTATGTCGAACAAAGTCAGTGCCACTTATGGCTCAAAGTTCGATTTGGTCGCGGCGTTGACTTAGATTGATAAATTTATCACCTGCATTTGCAGGTGCGACGGTCACAGATGTCAAGGCCAAGCAATAGTCGCACTCTTGAGAATCCGGGTAGTTACTATACCGTGTCCATTTTGAATGAGGCATAAACGTATACAAACCGCCCATACTTAACCTAAAATTCACTTTGTTGGCGCATCCTTTTATACGTAATTTTGATTGGCGTCGAGTTTCAAATTATATCTGAAACTCGACGCCAAGTGACATTTTGTTATTTGTGTCGTACTTTGTTTACTAACATGCTTCATTCAAACTGGATAAACCATAGTTAGGTACAGGCCTAAGTCACGTGTACGTGTTTCGAGCGTTATTTATAAGTTCCAACGAGTCATACGAGACGACTTTCACGATGCTTTATTGAAACTGTCTCTAAATCACATACCATGTATCAACTGTCTACCTTCCTCGTATGATATATGTGAATTATTGAGTATAAAGTTGAGAAAATACTGAATTTGTTATCGTTACAGACACGATGTGTTGCCACTGTATAATCTGTTTGGACTTTTTGAGGTTAGGTGTTAGAGTGATGCCTAGACTTTGCTGTAAAGCTTCGAACTGTTTTAGTTTGTTTATTTGCAAACTGAATTTATGTTGAATATTAATAATTCTGTTACATGTCAGATATGTCAATTGACTCCAAACCGACAATTGATCTGAAATTTAGCATGAGGCATAGCAATGGTGTACAATGATCGCCAAACTAAGTGCTAGATAAATCACTTGCAGAAATTTCAAAATTAATTATTTTTTTGTATGTCGCGTCGTCTTTTTCACCTTAGATGACATGCATGAGCCATCCTTGTTTTCTACTATAATAAATCAATATCAAGTAATAAATCGAACAAATCAAGTTAATGTTGTAGTTACTAAACTACGCCTGGTGTGAATGAAATATTTCCGTGCTAAAGTAATTAATGTATTTAGAGTTTTCACAATTATATAGTATAGTTTTATGTTATGGATGGAATACTTACAGGCACATTGAAACAGTAATGGTCTTATTTTCCAGTACGTATCCGCTTCTTAAAGTTTGTTCAAAAAGAAAATAGTCGTGGTTACGTTACGGTGAACTAACACTTTTAGTCGTACTGCAATGACAGAGCAGTGTTGTCAACGCAACAAAAGTTGTCACATGGCGCACGCGCGCCCTCAATTCCCACGACTCTTCTATTTTTGAACAGACTCTACCTTATACTATCAAAAATGGAAATGCACCGTTGACGTGCTGAAAAATGTAGCCAAACTTGGTGTCTCGTAAATATTGGTGCCCATATAAAGTTGATGGAAATGTTTAGGATTAATAGTTAAAGCAAAATATTCAGTTATATGCATAAAATTACTAGATAGTTAACTATTAGTAGTAACTTGTTAGACGTAGCTAGACGAGGGTCTTATACTTAAAACCATTTACAACGCTTGAGTGTTTTATTTGCACGCAAGTATTTTAAAATGATCTACAAATAAAACAATCTAGATTTTGTTAATACCAGTTGGCATAAAAGAAAAAATCTAAACATAAATAATTTATATAGACGAATGGTTGGATACCTACATTTATTTTAAACTCACTTTTTGATAAAATTACAACAGGACATATCACTATCTGTTTTAAAAGCATTTCAGTAAATATAATTTTCTTTTTAAATGCAATTTGATAACCAATAAGTTGTAATTTTCTGTATGTAATCAAAGTAAAGTATAGATTCCTTAATACTTATTTATATAGCGTTATGTAATAAATATACTTATTCTCATATTGTTAAATAAAAATATAAGTTAAAAAGCGCCTAGTGTGGGACTAATTTTGCTCAATACGTAATAAAAAAATAGGTGCAAGTATGTACATAATATAAAACGATTTATCAATTTATTTAAGTTTTTTATGTTATGATACCTAATCAAATCGCATATTAGTTATTTTATCGTAAATATGCAGGCTTCTTTAATGTTATGGAATTTTGTGAAAACATACTTCAAATATCTTTGAACAATGGTTTCTCTCGCTTATTGTTTATGTAATATTCTATAAATATTTATGGATTTAGGATTTGTTGATATGTTTTCTTTCCTGTGTTGATATTTTAAATTGATTTCTGATAAAATGATAGAACAAAATGACTAATATGCGTCTTTCCTGATACTTATGTATGTTCAATCAAAATTAGGCTCACAATTGGCACGGCAAGACACTGGCTGTGTAAAGTTGTTATGGAATACTTACGTTATTATGATCATCGATTTTGACAACCCAACAACATGCATTTCAAGAAATAGACGTGAATTCAATGTTCATTGTTCATTGATAATTTTGGTATAAGTATGGTGTTAACTCAGAATATGGTCCAAGGAATATGGTCTGAGGGTGTTAAGTAAAATCGTGTATCGATTGAGCTACTGTATCGTAATTATAGCTTAGAAGCAACAGTTGTCACATCAGCTTCTTGAAATTAGTATAAGCTTGAAATACTCAAACACGACCATACCATACCATGGGACTTGCATTTTATAGACGATATAAACATATTGCCTTCTTTATGTCATCTCAGTTCGAAAGATGCGCTCCAGTCTACATGTAATAGGCCTGACAATTAAAAAAACATAATTAGTCCGTCAGTTACATCATAGTTTTATCATAAGATAATACTGGACACGTATTTTTCTTTTGTCGATTAAACAAAAAAAAATATATAAAAATAATCTAACTGATGGACTAAAATTAGATTTTTTTAGTCGTCAAGCTTATTTTACTATGTATATTTAGTCGAAGAATTATCGGAATATGTACTAAATCGGTGATTATAATTATTCCTGAAGCTTTGACTGCACATTAAGTTTATTAAAAAAGATACATGCACATTTGCTAGAAATGCTGCGGTGCGTGTATACAGCATAGGGTGTTTGAAATAGGACGTTCAATAAAAGAGAAATAGTAAAGAAATACAGGGCGCGCCTAAAAACTTCAGTTAGTGAAGTGGTAAAATTACCAATACAATTTTTCAATTCAATTTAATAACTTTATTGGCAGACAACAATGGGTCCATAGACAAAAAACATTTAAGAAAGCAAATTTTATATGTAATAATAACTATTGCGTTGTACCATTTGACTAAATAATGCTTTTACTGGGCTGGCTGGTGAGTGCCTCTTAAAGGAATGAAGCGTTGGTGTTCTTCCAATACAAGTTTAGTAGTAACCCGCTTACAAACGCAATTTATTCGTGAAACTACGTCAGTTTTTAAAGTTAAGCACCAAAAGCAATGGGTTAAATTAGGGCTCTTTAAATTGCTCTACGCGGACTGCAGGCTGCCGACTGCAAAGCAAATGCACTGTCGACAACTGCCGTCGCCTGCAATAGGCAGTTGCAGCCCGTAGTTCTTTCTTAAAAAATATTACAGAAATAGCCCTTTAACGCATTCACTGCCCAGCTCCACGCAGCTAGAGACTGGCACCTGCGTCTTGGGCCATGAAGGTGTTAGTGTATAATTTCATAGCCAATATTTGATATTGAATACGACTCCGACCTTTTTATTGTTCTAGTATTTAGGCGCGACCTGTATTTTTGAGATATTCTTGATTTTCTTTAGTGCACTGATTGTCGTGTATTTGAAAGTGCCTATTCACCCATTTCTAATCATTATGTGTACCTATTATAAAATCTATTTTTTTTTTCATGTACATTTCTTATACATGGTAATTTCATAATAATATTTTTTTGTTAGATATTATTATTAGGCTTCTATAAATATCTCAAATTATGTTACCCTAAATTGTTCTGATTAGAATAGTATTATGCCTAAATGTATAAGTCATTTATTTTATTTATGTTCAGTACTAAATCTCTCTATTTCGTTATTAAAGAATTGTGTTTTTTTTAAAGTTACTACCAAAATTATAAATATTATTCGTAGCTGAAATTATTAAATTGCGGTCATGATTTTTACCAAGAGGAACAAAACGGTGCAATCTTTACCATAAAATATACCTTTGAATTGAAAAAAAAAACTATACAAATTATTGTGTTGTGATTGATCTGAGAGATGTATTTGACGACAGGAAGTCTCCTTTTTCCATACAATTTGGTACAGCAACGCCTCTATCGTGTGGACAGGGAACTACACAAATCCCATACAAAAATATACGTCACGTCTCATTACTAACGTCTAATGGACTCTTCTCTTTGATCAATGATCATGTAATTGTAATGTAGCCAAAATATACACAATTCATCTTTTCCAAAATAAAATTAAAAAAAAAATGAATTCCAAAGGAAACTGTCTTATGTACTTACATAAAGTAGGAAGTAATAAATGGAATTCAGAAACATAGATTTATTATTTATCAAATTATGTTTTTATTTTATCAATTCATGTTTTTGTGTTATTTTAAATTTCTTGGTAAAAGGAGGTTAATGTAGTCCACGGCTAGTTAAATTAAAACAAACCCCATTTTATATGTTTGTTTGTTGAAATAGATTAACTTATAGAATATTTATGTATATCTATGTAAATAAGCAAATTTTCAGTGCATTGTATTTGAAACATGTTATGTAATAAAGATTGATATGCTAATGGACTTTTATATAAATTTTAATTATGGTTAGCTATACCCACATTTGTTTAAGTAAAACACATACTTTGATAAGATACGATTTTTTATTATTAATGATTATTGAGTATAATTGAATGTTTGCTTCATTATTACCGAAGCCTCTCTCAGTACTTTTAGGCACAGAGAAAAATATACTTAATTATTAAGTTGTTAGAATTATTAATATCTAACAACAGAAAAAACTTATTATAACACAAACATAATTAAAGGTCAAGTTTGAGCAAGCCCATCAATAAAATATCATAGAGTTACCATAAATTAGTTAACATAAATTATGCTCAAATGCTTACGTATTAAATGCTTTATATTTCGTCACCATCAATCGTAGCAGGATTCTTCTCACATCTATAGGTAAGCCTCCAGTTTGTGCCATCCACCAGGGGCCCTATTCTGCTATACTAATCGCTTCACTATGGCAGTGGTACTGTTACAGAAAGAAAAGTTGTGGTATTCTACATTAGAAGAAAGAAACTACAGGCCGCAGGCCTTCGCCTCCGTCCCGGCGACGGTTTCTGTGTGTGGCGGCCTTTATATTTACGGCATAAATGCCATAATACATAATTAAAAGGTAAATAATTAATTTTGTTTTAAATTAAAATGGAACCACACAGGAAGCACCAGCTTTCATATAAAAAAAGAATCATGAAAATCGGACCACCCAGTCAAAAGTTCTGAGGTGTAACAACAACAACGAATTGAGAACCTCCTCCTTTTTTTTGAAGTCGGTTAATAAAATGAGAAACCAATGCATGCATGATGCAGGATCTTGGGATCTAAAGCACATCACACAGGTAAAATAGTTGTCTTTAGATACATTTTTCAGTGGCTTACCGAAAGCTTCAAGCGTAAAGTAGCCCGCGAGCTGTCTAATATTCTGATATAGTTTTCTCGTTCTGTATATTGACGTCAGCGTCGTCAATATAAAATGCATCTTAGTTATATTATGGGCGGCAGTGGTGTAGTCCAGATCAAGCGCCAACCTTAACTTAGGGCTTATATACACGGATGGCACGTTGCCAAATGCACGTAGTTATTGTATTCACTTTGGACGGCGAGGCATTTGCACCCGTCGTCGGTCGACGGCCTACCATGGAAACGTCGACGGCAGTCCGTGTATATGCGCCCTTAGGTATAGATATCATAGAATTATTATTCGAAGACGACTAAAGGTTCTTCAGCCATAAGGACATCCACTCTTGGAACAAGCTCAGCTCCTTTCTCTATTTCAAGTCGCATCAATTTTTCTTCACAAACGCTCAACCTGTCTTCCAAATCTCTAACTAACCGTTCCAAACGTGCAACTTTATCATCAGCCCCTGTACCATCTACTTCATCAATCGAAGCCCTAACTGCATCTTGGCTGTTGGAGTTGTTAGAAGTAATAGATTCAACAACGGAAGTCTGCTTTGCCACGCCAGCTACTCTCTGATGGCTGAGATATACATCACTTTCTTTGAACTTCTGCATTTCGTCCACGGAAAGCATCGCAGCCACTACCTTGTCGACGTCGTTAGCGTTTATCGCGTCCAAAACATCCTTTAGTTTATCTGCATAGACTTTTTGCAAGGTGGGTTTTAGTGACTCGATGAGATTGTTATCTTCGAAGTACGGGATATTTTTCTCCAATACAGCTGCATGGAATTTTTCGAGCATGTGTTTGAAACAGACGCTCGGTTTGTTGCGCCAGAAGGATTTGTCGGGGTTGTTGTGGAGCTCCCAAAGGAACAGCGTTTTGATGTAGTAGCTGGCTATGGCGCGCATCTCTAGACGATCCCGAAGTTTCTTCATCTGCAATTTGAAAACGAATTACTTATTGTACTTGTACTTACTTTTCTTCTTAACCCATCTATTTGTTCTTGTTCATTAAATAAATAAATAATAAATAAATAATGCTGGACAATTCACACAGCATTATCTAGCCCCAAGTTAAGCAGAGCTTGTGTTATGGGTACTTACTAGATAACTGATATACATAATACAATACATTACATAGATAGATATTTTTTATTATACATAGAAAAAACACCCAGAACGCCCTGAACAAATGTCTGCAGATCGTACACACATTTGTCCCGAGGCGGGAATCGAACCCGCAACCTCCTGCGTCGCAGGCAGACCTTCGCCCACCGCGCCACAGAGGTCGTCAAAATCGTCAAGGTATATAAAATTCATAGGTATTAAAGTTATTTACACCGGGATATTTACCATGACTTTAGTATATGGATTTAAAAAATTTATCGTTTTTTAAATCGTTTCGTTTTCATAGGTTTTTTTTTTTTTATCAGAAATAGACCTTCGTTTGACCGCAATCTCACATGATGGAAAGCGAAGATGCGGCCGACGATGTATCATGGGCCTGTGCCCTTTGTGGTTTTTAACTAGGTATTATGGGATTTAGAAGGAAATAAACTTAAAGGCCCGCGTTATAAAACTTGCTTAGTCATAGAGCTATGCTTGAGTAACACACTTATCTATGACGTAATAGTTACTCAAGCATGATAAAGCAGATCGATGACTGAGGAAGCTTTCATAATACGAGCCGAAATACTGGGCTACGCACAGGCACAGCACAACACCCATTTAAGGAAACTGTTTCCTTGAATGATTTTTGGGGAAGACTTTGTGATTTGAGATGAAGATTTTGTGGACTTTTACAGCTAAAAAGTGTTACCAACTAACCAGTCGTATAGTCATCTTCATCTGTTGGTATCCCTTCATCATCTCTCGTTCAAAGTCTTGGAAAGAGAGGCGCCAGCATCGGTTCTTTAATGCGTCTTCTTTTATCCCCTTGTTGGGCTTCGGGACTATGAGCCAGTCGCGTAGGTACTGTGCTGCCCTCTATTTCCCTGTAGGTATTAAGGAGAATGTTAAATAAAAAAAGACGTGTGGCACTCGGGGACTGCCGCGGTAAAGCTATTGCAATGCCATCTAGAGGCGAGTTGCTGAACTAAAGAGACAAACGTCAAGGTTTTTTCGTTACGGAATTTCTGGATTCGGTCCCCGCGCTCAAGGCCCGCGATAGAAGCTATGCAATAGCTTAATAATAGTACTAGACTCAAATGTACCCTTTAAACCATTGATTAATTAAAAAGAGAAGATGGAGTTCTAGTGTCTCGAAAATGGCAACCTCATATTGTGTAAAATTGTGTGCTCCCTCACCTACCTCAGTCACCGTCGGACCGGCCGGCGCGGCGGCACGGGCGGTCGTGATTCGCGTGAAATATTGTTGTCTCGGTCTCACTTCGGTTTTAGATACGTCTTTCCGTCTTTGTTCTTCTTTGTATTGCACAGGACTGGAAATATAACTGTGAGCGTATGTGTCTGCGTGTAGTTGTAACACATGCCAATTTTTGAGTAAGCGCTGGGAGAACGTAACCTATCTTCCCTTATTAATTAATCAATGCTTTAAACTATAAAAGTCTCTTAAGAAGTTAGTAAATAGTCTCAACGTCCCCCCCCCCTGATAAGCGCCATAATGGCGTTTATCTAATAGGGAGTAATGCCCATAATCCTGCAAAGCGACGTCTTAAGTGCGAGACGAGTGTTCGGCATTTTAACCGACAACAAAAAAGGAGGAAGTTCTGGACTGTTCTTTTTTATTTTTAATGTTTGTTACCTCATAACATAACGTTTGACTGGGTAATCCCATTTTGACGATTCTTTTTTTTTTTGAAAGCTGTTGCTTTCCGTGTGGTATAATTTGGTCCAGTACTGGCAATGGAATCCAAGATAAAAACATGGTCAAGTTTTTTTTATAGATTTTCAAAACAAACTAAATTTTTGTTACAGCTCTGCAGCTTTGTCTTATTGCAGTTAAATCTTGAAAGTAAGTAAAAGAAAGTTATTATGATTTCATGTTTATTTTTTAATTGTTAATCAGACAACGTGATGATTATTTGCTGATTAGGTATCCAATCCACTTTCGTTATTATCTTTTTGTGCAAAGGTCTAGTAACCTATTCTGCTATCGCATAAGATTACATTAAGTATTGAAATCTTATACCTTTATACGAGCAATTCTTGTTTATAAATATATATATTATAATCTGAATCTCGGAAACGGCTCCAACATACCTACAGGGGGTTTCGGGGGCGATAAATTGATCTATGAATCGTAAAAATAGTAACCAATTGTTTGCCACCCAGGACGTCAAAACTTAGATTTGATAGGGCTGGCGCTGCGATAAAGTCGAAAATTTCTGGTGAATATAATCTTCTTGTTTGACCACATATTGATGATTTTGTGAATTGAAAAAATTGGATTTTGCATTAACTTGACGTAAATATTTAAAAAGTAACAATCTAATAGAATTTACAGGTGAAATCATCGTAATTCTGCTAGGCCTGCATCATTACGTAGTGATAACCCTAAAAAACAGCTGATTTGTTTTATTAGTAAACATGCTCTATTCTGAATGGACATGGTATAGCTAGGATTGTGTCGTTTTATTCGTGTTTTCAATAAACTTTCATCAACTTTATCGTAATCAATTCACTCTTCCTGAAATAATATAATGGCGAACTGTTTTATTTGTGAACCATGTCATCGATTTTAGTGACGAAGAACTGCGTTCACACATTAAAAAAAGCTTGTACTCAGTTCGGTAATGGAACCCAGACGTTTTGAAAGATCTAAATGTGCCACCAACAATTCCACCACCGAACTGCGATCCCCAACCCGCATGCCCAACGTGGGGATTATGGGCATTTTGAGATAAAAGGCAAAGGCCCTTATCAGGGGGAGGCCGAGGAAGTGGACCAATATGCCTATACCGGGTCCATTTTGAATGAGGCATAAACGTATACCTACAAACCGCCCATACTTAACCTAAAATTCACTTTGTTGGCGCGTCCTTTTATACGTAATTTACATTACTTGTCGATTTTAGATCCTCCCTTCAATAAAAATTGCTTACAATTATATCTGAAACTCGACGCCAAGCAAGTGAGATTTTGTTTTTTGTGTCGTACTTTATTTACTAACATGCTTCATTCAACATGGATAAACCATAGGTATTTATATTGGTCAACAGCCTTGTTACGGCATACGATCAAACCTTGGAAACAGTACATTCACTAAGAATTAAGGATCTTACCTATACCCCTCCGGCCATCTTAAATTAAGGATCTTACCTATACCCCTCCGGCCATATTGAATTAAGGATCTTACCTATACCCCTCCGGCCATCTTAAAATAAGGATCTTACCTATACCCCTCCGGCCATATTGAATTAAGGATCTTACCTATACCCCTCCGGCCATCTTGAATTAAGGATCTTACCTATACCCCTCCGGCCATATTGAATTAAGGATCTTACCTATACCCCTCCGGCCATATTGAATTAAGGATCTTACCTATACCCCTCCGGCCATCTTGAATTAAGGATCTTACCTATACCCCTCCGGCCATCTTGAATTAAGGATCTTACCTATACCCCTCAGGCCATATTGAATTAAGGATCTTACCTATACCCCTCCGGCCATCTTGAATTAAGGATCTTACCTATACCCCTCCGGCCATCTCGGATGCAAGAACCTTATGACCGGTACCAGGTCGACATCCAGCGTGAACAGCTCGTCGTTCTTAGAGTTCCGTACGTTCAGTGTGTAGGCCGGCCCGGATTCCTTGTAAGTTACGAGGTACACAGTGCCGTTCACGTCTACTTGGCCTTTCAGCTCGTTCAGCGCTTTTTGGACTATGCTGTGCAGCCATTGCCTGGAAGTTACAAATTGAATGTTTGTTGTTATTTAATAATAGGTGCCTCTACTCCTGCAAGACTATTCTAAAGTCAAGTTTCAGAGACAACATTTTCTGCGTTCTTTATGGGCTACATTTAAACGAAAGATAAGTAGTTTTCCGCAAATCTGAAAAAAATTTAAGAACCCATGTCTTGACCAACATCTACTTTACAAGCATAATTTCTAAGATAGATAGATTACCTACTTTAAGCAACTTAAAAAATAACAGGTTATAGGTAGGTACCTTAGGCACATAATTAAACATAATACTGTGTAACTACTGTGTAATGGAACTGGTGATATCGCCTAAAGCGATAATAATATTTTAATAAGATAGATTTTGTCCATACCTATTGCACCATCAATACAAGAAAATAATTAAAATACGAGAACTTATTGCTAACTATAATCTAGTGTGGCACAATAGGCGGCCTTATCGCTAAAAGGGTTAAGAAATCTCTTCCAGGCAACCTATATCGTATCCATTTTGAATGGAGCATAAACGTAAACAAACCGCCCATACTTAACCTAAAATTCACTTTGTTGGCGCGTCCATACGTAATTTACATTACTTGTCGATTTTAGATCCTCCCTTCAATAAAAATTGCTTACAATTATATCTGAAACTCGACGCCAAGCAAGTGATTTTGTTATTTGTGTCGTACTTTGTTTACTAACATGCTTCATTCAAAATGGATAAACTCATAGAATACCTATTGACCTATAATATGCCCAAATAAGTAGGTAGGTATAGGTATGTATGTAAGTTATGTAGATACCAGGACGACTGTAAATAAGTATCCATTCGATTTACATTACCTAAATAAATACGAATTATCACAGAATAGCGAAAATACTAACCTAAACTTATTCTGCAGGAAATACTTATCAGAATCCCTCCACTCCCTTGTAACTTTATGACAATTCTCCCACTCCTTCTGCTTGTCCAGATTATCAAACGCGTTGATTATCTTCAGTTTTACGAAGCCCGGAAGGTCGTGCTCGATGATAATGCCGTTGGGACCGTCATCGTAGTTTATGGGGAGGCGGATTACTATGTCCATGTCAAACTCGTCCATTTGGGACACTTTGATCCCGTCATAGACACTGCCTGCGTACAGTACCTGTAAGTTTTAATACGGGATCATCGATCAAGGTTACGGGACTCGTTAACGCATTCAATGCCCAGACTTTTTTTTTTTTTTTTATCAAAAATAGACCTTCGTTTGACCGCAATCTCACATGATGGAAAGTGAAGATGCGGCCGACGATGTATCACGAAGGTCTAGAAGATGGCTACTCCGGACCACATTCCGAAACACAACAGAGTTGCTTCACGGACTGGCCCAGTCCGGAGGGTGTTGACAAGCCACGGCCGAAGCCTACCACCAGAGGGTACCGCTCTTAGCACCACCCAGAGGACACGTGTAGGGTATCAGAGGGTCAACACCTACGGACGTGAGCGATACTGTCCCCCAAAAAGAAGACTCGGCGGTGGTGGCGCGCCGGCCGCCGCCGGCCGCTCCCCTACACGGAGGGGAACGTCGGCGTCTTGGGTCATGTCATAATAGTGTTTTTTTCTTACTTTGACATTTCCCATTTACCGCGCGGTCAAACAAAACAATTGGCTATCTAATAAAATCTCTAACATTTAACATTAATTCTTGCTACCAATATCATGGTTTTTTTCTTACTTTGACATTTCCCATTTACCGCGCGGTCAAACAAAACAATTGGCTATCTAATAAAATCTCTAACATTTAACATTAATTCTTGCTACCAATATCATGGCTTTTGCCCGCAGCTTCGCGAGCATTTTTCTTGGACGTCCCAAACATAGGGTACCCCATAAATCAATTCCCATTTGATAGAAATCCTTTAAACGTTTCCATAGAAACAATAGAAATAATAGAAACAATTTGCGGGCTACTAGTAGGTATTAAGCATAGGAATTGAATAATAATGATGCTCAATTGTGTGGTGCCGGCTTATAGAATTTGTACCACCCCAACTCTTCCCGTGGGTGTCAAAAGAGGCGACTAAGGGATATCCACCGGGGGGGCGGGCATCAGCGCCCCCTGCAGAACGATTATACCACCAAACTGCGATCCCAACCCGCATTCCCAGCGTGGGGATTATGGGCATTACCCTCCATGAGATAAACGCCACTGAGGCACTTATCACAGCATTGGACCAATACAGGCTGTTGAGGATGCTCAGATGAAAGATGTGTAATGTAATGAATGAATGAGGTTATCAGAATTAAACAGGACTGACCTGACTGCTATATTTATTGAAGTAATTGCACTGCTCCCCCATCTTCTGTTTCACCTGTTCGAACACAAACTTGAACACTTCCTGTGCTCGCTTGAAGTCATTGTCCTTGATAGTGATAAACTGTTTGAAAACCTCCAGCAGGTAAACGTCTAGGTTCTTCTTTTTGGACATGATGAAAACTGAACATAGAAATTATAAACTGTATGATAAATAAACTGCAATAAAGCATAAATTTAAATCTATCTGAAATAAATTGAATCATAACATTACACAATAATTAAATCTAAATCTAAAACGATTTAAATCTATGCAATAAAGTAACTATATTTTACAAAAATTCTAATTTTCAAATACATAAAATTTGAATTAAATAATTTTGTAAATTTATAAAATATCAAATTTAACTAAGTATGGATAGTACCTATAGAATTAATTTATGTACCTACCTAACTCACGCCCCGGCAGATGCGCAGCTCATTTACTTCGTCTGAGATGCGCAGCGTAAAGTTTTTGTTTGTAAACACTTACCGTTGCCCGGTCGCACCGGAAATTCCGGTTCCAAGACTTTCAAGATATACAGATATAGATATATATCTATATCTATCAATAATCTCTTCAATAAAAATAAACGATTCAGGCGGCCACTCGACACAACACGATAACAAAAGGAGAAGGACGCATATGTAATGTAATGTAGGTAAATGAATCTATATAAGCACTGTACACAAAAGTTTGTTTTGTTTTCCTAATCAGGGGAAGGCGGCGGCAGCAGTAGAACGTGCGTGCGATTTAATTTTATACACTCCGAAAATACTTCTCCGTAGCTCAGCTCCGAAAGGTGTTCGCCACTCGCATGGCGCTAAATAAAAATGCTTTAGCTCTCCGATTGGTCCACGTAACTGACCTTACCATATCTGTACGTACACAGTTCAAAAAACTCATACTATTCCAAATGGATAAACCATAGATTTAAAATTCCGGGTTTCCCCGAATAAAGACCAGGCAGACGCGCCGCCCGCGCCGCCGCGCCGCGCCGCAACGAGTCGTCTTTTGTTTTGTTTGACCCCAGAAGTTTTGACTGAGTTGAGTTGCCAGCGAAAATAAATTATTTCCCAAATGTTCAAGTTTCATTCCTATCTGTCGTGTCCTTTCGTCAGTGTTTCATCTGCGTAGTGTCGTCCACACTGTAGCTGTAGCATGATTTCTCTTAATTTTTAATTATCTATATATCTATATTTTAAGCTATTGCATAGCTTCTATCGCGGGCCTTGAGCGCGGGGACCGAATCCAGAAATTCCGTAACGAAAAAACCTTGACGTTTGTCTCTTTAGTTCAGCAACTCGCCTCTAGATGGCATTGCAATAGCTTTACCGCGGCAGTCCCCGAGTGCCACACGTCTTTTTTTAATTATATAAATTAATATATTTTATGTTTTATATTTTATAAACATCCTTTTACTGACCTTGGACTTAATGTACTATAAATAACCACCACACGCATCACACGCATGACACACGTTCAGCCTGCCAAACAACTTGTTTTAATTATATTTGATACCACTTACTTAAATTATATTGATATAAATATAGATCGATAGATTCAAAATTTCCATTATCTTGGACGAACAAGTAGCTGGCTGGCAGCACCTTTGGAACCTTTGACGAGTGAGTGAATATGTGAGGTTTATCAAAAAAAAATTAGGGTTCCAGGGAACTCGCCATGATGAACGAAAAATTTAACTGAATATAAATTAGGAAGTTAGGTAAGACATTTATATCATAGATTGATTTAGTTAGAGATATAGTTACAAGAAGGTCAACTGTACTGACAATAATTATAAATGAGTTTGTAATATTTACCTCCTCTATCCAAGAATCTTTCTTGCCAAACAAACAAAAATCAAATCAAACCCTTTTGAGTGGTGGTTAGCGATTTTAGCGCGGACTTTACATGCAATTAAACTTAACAGATATTATTTTCTGATATTTAGCAACGGAACCCTTCACTGTTTTTGTTGACTTGCACATAACCGGCTGTTTTATTATTGTTCTGTTTATTTCATTCATTCATTCTTGTTCCTTCTCTTCTCTCTGGCTGCCGAACGAAATAAATATTTATCTCAGCCTGTCGCAACACAATTGCCAAAAATTTAACCATGAAATTTACTAGTCTATGGTTGTAATGTAATGAAATTTAGCCAACTTTTGAAGCCAAATCTTATTTTTCTCAAGTTGGCACCGGAAATGACTATTTTATGCCTTATGGTTAGTTCTACTCAATGATTTTATTGTCAATGGCGGTCTTTGATGGCGTTTTTGTCAGATTTTATTTTTTTTACATTTTTTACAAAATTTGAGATTGATTCGATCGAAAATACAAACTGTTGATTATTATCAAATATTTCGCTGCTAGAGTGACTTAAATGGATTTGTGTTATAATTTGCGTGTTTCCTGTTATAGTTTTATATCGGATTGTTGAGATAAACAACAATTTTGGATCAGACTAACAATTCTGAAAATTCAAGTATTTCAGCAGATAACTACCGTGAAAACTTCAGTAACATGGATAGTCGGCGTAACAGGAAGTGTGGTAAACGAAAGGTAACCAAGATGGTCATGCTTCTTTCAAGTTTTCCACTAGACCCTGATCGGTAAGTACCTACATACTTCTCCAATTTTACATGGTTATTATTGTGAAGCTGAATTCGATACTCCTACACGTGGGAAGGTAGACAGGCCTTTCAACTACCACTGTTCTACTTCACGTCACTACTTCCTTTCAATATTGGGGTCGAGTGGGTACCTGGACAACGTAGCAATGTACGTCACTCTTTCTGTGCAACATAATTTGTAAATCATACCAGTAGTTCCATAGCTCCTCCTCATAAACAAATTGTATTTATTTATATAATATTCTGGTGAAAAAAACACATGTTATCTGTTTAATTTTGATACCTAGTACATACTGCTTTTAATTTTTTTCAGATGTCGATTGTGGGTGAAAGCATCGGGCGTAGAATATTTGATTTATGTACCTACCTATTGAAAAACTGCACCAGCGTATGCAGGATGACCTGGTAATTGAGTTTCCTCTGCATGTGACATGGCATCATCATTTATGATGAAAGAAATTCAGGTAAGAAAACATAAAATTTGTATCGGTAGTAATTTGTGTCCCTGTTTGGCGGAGTGGACGTACGAGCATGAGTTATTCCCAGCGTCTCACGTGAGACCTACTCATTCCCAACGTCTCACGAAAAAATACTGGTGATAGTAATTTATTATGTGTCAATTAAAAGGTGATGACGAAAAATCCATCTTTAATGACAGCTGTCAAACTGAAAACGGTCATATCTCGGAAACTACTCGTCTCAGACCACTAGTTTGTATGGAGAAGTGACAGGTCTCGTTAAGATCTTCATTTTAGATGACAGCTTTCAAACTTAAAACGGTCATATCTCCGAAACTATTGATCCTAGACCATTAGTTTGTATGGAGATGTGACAGGTCTCGGTGAGATCTTCATTTTGGATGACAGCTGTCAAACTGAAAACGGTCATATCTCCGAAACTATTGATCCTAGACCATTAGTTTGTATGGAGATGTGACAGGTCTCGGTGAGATCTTCATTTTGGATGACAGCTGTCAAACTGAAAACGGTCATATCTCGGAAACTACTGATCCTAGACCACTGGTATGTATGGAGATATGACAGGTCTCGATGAGATCTTCATTTTGGATGACAGCTGTCAAACTGAAAACGGTCATATCTCGGAAACTACTGATCCTAGACCACTGGTATGTATGGAGATATGACAGGTATCGGTGAGATCTTCATTTTGGATGACAGCTGTCAAACTAAAAATGGTCATATCTCGGAAACTACTCGTCTCAGACCACTAGTTTGTATGGAGAAGTGACAGGTCTCGATGAGATCTTCATTTTGGATGACAGCTGTCAAACTAAAAATGGTCATATCTCGGAAACTACTCGTCTCAGACCACAAGTTTGTATGGAGAAGTGACAGGTCTCGTTAAGATCTTCATTTTGGATGACAGCTGTCAAACTGAAAACGGTCATATCTTCGAAACTATTGATCCTAGACCATTAGTTTGTATGGAGATGTGACAGGTCTCGGTGAGATCTTCATTTTGGATGACAGCTGTCAAACTGAAAACGGTCATATCTCGGAAACTACTGATCCTAGACCACTGGTATGTATGGAGATATGACAGGTATCGGTGAGATCTTCATTTTGGATGACAGCTGTCAAACTAAAAATGGTCATATCTCGGAAACTACTCGTCTCAGACCACTAGTTTGTATGGAGAAGTGACAGGTCTCGATGAGATCTTCATTTTGGATGACAGCTGTCAAACTAAAAATGGTCATATCTCGGAAACTACTCGTCTCAGACCATTAGTTTGTATGGAGATGTGACAGGTCTCGGTGAGATCTTCATTTTGGATGACAGCTGTCAAACTGAAAACGGTCATATCTTCGAAACTATTGATCCTAGACCATTAGTTTGTATGGAGATGTGACAGGTCTCGGTGAGATCTTCATTTTGGATTACAGCTGTCAAACTTAAAACGGTCATAATATCTCGGAAACTGCTCATCTCAGACTGAGGATCAACAATTTTATCGAAAAAAGTGTTGATTAACAATATTGATTATCTTGCCCAAAACAAAGCAGAGCTGGTAATAAGGGCAAGTAGCTGTGCCCCGCGGCTTCGGACGCGTTTATTCTATGGAAACGTTTAAAGGTGATTTATATCCCACGGGAACCGATTTATGGGTTAATATAAGTAAAAAAAGTAAAAGTAAAGTAAAAGTTCATTTATTGCTTGAAATACAATGTTATAAAGATCTTAAATATATTAAATTGGAATCATTGTTTTCTGCCTTTAGGCATGCAATCGTTTTAATACAATTATATAACTAAATTAAATTAAAAATAACACAAAATAATAAGCTTAATTAAAAATAAATGTCTGTAAATCAAACCGTAAATTTAAAATCATGTCAATCATTCTGTATAAGCTGGGTCAAGTAAAATATGAAGTAACATTTTTATCAATAATAAATTCATTTACGGTGTAATAGGCGGTTCTTGATAAGAATGATCTTAACCTCCTATAAAACAACAAACAAGGGAGCTTTCGCAGTGACTCTGGGAGTTTATTATATAAATAAGGAGCGGTGTAGAAGACGCTTTTGCGCATATAAGTAGTTTTACAGTCAGGGACACATACTTTATTATTGTCTCGTCTATTCCGTACAACGACGTCGGATAGTCTACAAAATAAATCAGCATTATTTTTTACCAGCATAGCCGTTTCCAGAATATACAACGAAGGAATAGTAAGGATATTGTGTTCTATGAAATAAGGTTTACAGGTATCTAGCACGTTAAGGTTGAACATCGCCCTAATACATCGTTTTTGATGTTTAAATACCCTTTCAACGTCGGTAGAGTTCC
The DNA here is from genome assembly GCA_955876795.1 of Eupithecia tripunctaria. Lineage (NCBI taxonomy): Eukaryota > Metazoa > Arthropoda > Insecta > Lepidoptera > Geometridae > Eupithecia > Eupithecia tripunctaria. The sequence continues at coordinate 4,897,352 of OY041604.1, forward strand.
CCCAAAAAATCAATCCATATCTGACGCGAGATGCTATTAGACCATGATATGCTATAAGAAGTGTTTTTACGTTAACTGTTGGGGATAATTTATACAGAACATACGCAGTACTATTAATTTTCTTACATAAGAGCTCTATGTGCGATTTCCAGTTTAATTTTTTATCAATATTTAATCCTAAAAATTTCGTCGAGGTAACTTGTTCTATTATTGTATTATTGTATTTAATTTTCTTACATAAGAGCTCTATGTGCGATTTCCAGTTTAATTTTTTATCAATATTTAATCCTAAAAATTTCGTCGAGGTAACTTGTTCTATTATTGTATTATTGTATTTAATGTCAAAGTTTCTAGAATCAGCAGGGTCACGTTGTCGAAAATGAATAATTTTAGTTTTAGAGAGATTAATTTTTAAGTTATTGTCATCTAGCCAGGCTATTATATCACATAGGGCTACATTGATGTCACTTTTATATGTCGCAATATTTTTACATGTTATGGTCACTGTACTATCATCTGCAAACAAAGTCATGGGTTGTGTGGTGGCTTTTGGCAGATCGTTAATATATATTATAAACAAAAGAGGGCCTAGAACACTACCCTGTGGCACCCCGTACTTCATTATCCACTTTTTAGATGTAAAAGATTCTTCAGTCTTGGTTCTAGTATTAATATTGGTTATTTCTGTCATTTGTATTCTATTTTCTAAGTAAGATTTAATAAGTAACAAAACATTTCCTCTTAGTCCATAGAGTTCAAGTTTGCTTAGCAATATGTCATGTCTAATATAGTCAAAGGCTTGGGTCATGTCACAAAAAATCGAGCACGTTGGTATTCTTTTATCCATATTGTATGATACTCTATAAAGAAAGTCATATAAGGCCATATTAATTGTTTTATTTTTTCTGAAACCTGTTTGTTCTTTACAAAGTATATGACGAGCTTCAAAATAACTATTGATAGCATTTAGGGCGTGCAAAACCGGAAGGTTTTTAAAACCGGTTTTTAATTTCGGTTTTGAGGGCCTAAAACCGGAAACCGGTGTTAGCCCCGGTTTTGGCAAATTTTTTATATTTTTTGATATAGTATATTTTGAAGAAAAAAACAATATTCTTAGATACCACATAACCTATAAATAAAACAAATTGTATGATATACCTGTTTTTAATCAACTATTTATGCCTACTAAGTAGACCATATTCATTATTTAGTTAACATGAACTTAAAATAATATAAACAAAATTCATGCTGTTAATTAGTAGGATCGTTTAGATGGTAGATAGAGATCGAAGGATAGACTGCATGCATATCTGGATCTTGGCAGTAGCAAGTTGGAGACCCGTGACCCGCGAAACGATCGAGTCTTTTTGATCGAATCACTTCAACCAGTGGGTCCCGATCGAACAAGTCACGAAAAATGAGCGTTCGACACAGGTATCATTTGATTTGCAATATTTTTGAGGTAATATATTTTAAAAAAAATCTCCTAAACTAGGGAAAGTTGGCACACGGAAGTTCTACTCTTACGTTAGGAATGATAAACCCTGTTCATTTACGGAATAAAACAACGATGGACAGTATTAATGTAAAATAAGTTTAAGATTAACGTGTCGTTTCATTAATTCTACTAACCATCGGCTCAAAAATCTATAGGTAGGGGAATACACAAAATATAACATAATTAATAAATCCTAGCGTCGCACGCGAGTGCTGTGCACGTGCACTCCCGGCAAGTGTATTTGGGCGACAACCCAGGCAGGCAGTGCGCAGGAGTCGCGTTACGGGTGCGGGGGTCGCGGAGGGAGGAGTGTAGGTGGGTATAGTTTGCTTTCGGATATATTTGATGACTCAAAATAACATATTTCTTGAGTGCGTTTGAAAAAAGTGGATTTAAATCAAAATTTAATTCATTAACGGGAAAACCGGAGTTAACTCCGGTTTTGTCTCTCAACGCCGGTTTTGAAAAAGTGGTAAATTTTGTCCGGTTTTCCGGTTTTCAGAAAAACCGGAAACCGGTTTTGCATGCCCTAATTAGTAGTGCGTTTTTTTTACTGGAACCATATCTACTGACTTTTTACCTTTTCACACCATAACTATGCAATTAAACATGGCTATACTTACGCTGTGTTATATGAAGATATTTCGATCGCTTAGTTAAAGTACATCATTCTCCCTCGATTTAAAATCTATGCATACAAATTACAGTAACAAGGTTTCAAGCATCAAAGAACGCATTTAAATTTCACTTGATTATGATCTAAATGTTTTTTAGGGGATTCTAAAACAGTTTAAAATGTTTAGGTATTCATTACTATACATACATTGATTTTACTTTATTTTTTATTATTGATGATGGTCAAGCAATTGGCTACCAACTCACCTTAAGAAAGCGAAGATGTAGCCTAATGGAGCACGCTTTTCAAGAAGGAACTTATTTACCCTAGATGTGAAAACTCCAACATTGTACTCTAATGGGAAAATAGACGCAAGGCTGTGGATATTAGTAGAAGACCTTATGAAACTAGAGCAGAATTGCGTTTTGTCACTGTGGAATGTCGACACGCACGACAAGGAATGCGTGGTATGATTTTGTGCGTCTGTTAGTTCTATGGTGGAAGGGAGAAGATGGGATAAGGTCGTGGAATGCTTTCGCATAATCACCAAAGTGGTACTTATAGAACACTGACAGTCTGGCAAGCGCCGTCTGTGATCGAGGCTTTGTAGGCTAGACTCAAGAAGAAGTGGGTTTTTTCTCGTTTTTCATAATATTTACATTTAATTTAGATTTTTGCTTCCTACGTATTATATACTAAACTAACTCCTTCATAGGTCAAGACGCAGGTGCCAGTTTCCGTTCCCGTGTAGTGCCCCCGCGGGTCGCACCGACGAGATTGGGCAGTGAATGCGATATACTAAACTAAACTAAAATATACTAAACTGACTCCTTCATAGCCCAAGAGACGAAGGTGCCAGCTTCCCTTTCTAGTAAGTATTTTAAAGAAAATATCTGTATGCATTTATTGATATAAAATGATACATTTTACGGAAAGTAGGATCTTGAACCCTAAATAAGGTTTATTTAGACATTAGGGTTCTCTAAAATATAAACTTTAAACACGCTCAATAATAAGGACAGTTACGCACACAGGCACAGCGGAGCTGTATTTTACTTATTAGTTATTTAAATTTAGACTCGACACTAGTTTACTAACAATAATAATAAACACGGGAAACCCTGTGTTTTTATCCTGATTAATAAATCATTAAACAACTCTCAAACCGGAGTTAACTCCGGTTTTGTCTCTCAACGCCGGTTTTGAAAAAGTGGTAAATTTTGTCCGGTTTTCCGGTTTTCAGAAAAACCGGAAACCGGTTTTGCATGCCCTAATAGCATTGTAGATATATTTTTCAAAAATTTTTGAGATTACCGGTATAAGTGAGATTGGTCGGTAATTTTCCATGCTTTCTTTAGACTGTTTTTTATGTAAAGGTTTTAATACGGATACTTTAAGCGCATCAGGATAAACACCTTGCGTAATACTTAAGTTCAGCAGGTGACAAATTGGACCACATAAAGATTTAGATACATGTTTTAGAATTTTTGTTGCGATTCCGTCATATCCAACGCTATTGGTATTATTCAATGAGGCAATTATTTTTAAGATGTCATTTGGTATACAAGGTTGTATAAATAAAGAGTCTTTTTGGCTTGTTATCAATTTAGTGGGCTGTTTTTTAGAATCAGTAATGGGCGTAATCTTATCGATGAAAAAGTTATTAAAAGCATTAGAAATTTCACTTGGATTCGTAATAATTGTATCATTAATTTTAATTTTAGTAATTGGGTCCTTTGGCGTGTTTCTTTTAGAGCTATTTATAATGCTCCAAGATGTTTTTGACTTGTTCTTGGAAGAGTTTATTTTATAATTATTTTGTGCCTTTTGCGTAAGTTTGATAATTTTTTTCAACAATTTACTGTATTTATGATATTCTTTTTTATTATTTTCATTCGGCACTCTCCTATAATTCCAAAGCATTTTCCTTTTCTTTTTACAACTTAACTTAATACCACGTGATATCCATTGAACTGGTCTGGTTGTCTTAATAGTGATTAATTTAAGAGGGAAACACAGATCATAAAACAGTTTAAATGTTTTTATGAACTCATTATAAGCGGCATTACAGTCCTCTTCGTTGTATATTTCGGAAAAGGAAATGCCTTCTAAGATGCGTGTAAATTTCCTTATATTGTCGACTGAATAATCCCGTCTGATAACTTTCCAATACTTCATGATACTATAATTATGTATTGGACAAGTAATAAGTTGAGCGGTGTGATCCGATAACGCGAACTCTATAACTTCAGTTACACATGATTTTTTGAAACTATGCGCAAAATTATCAATGCACGTTTGGCTCCTTATTCGTGTAGGTTGCTTCAAAGCCAGCTTAAGATTAAAATTTAAAAGCAGACATTCAAAGTCAAGCGTTACGTTATTCTTTTTTAATATATTAATATTAAAGTCACCAGCTACAAGAATATTCTGATAACTCTTTCGTGATAGTTCTTGCAATGTTTTCTCAAAAGTTTTCATAAACAAATCTAAGTTTTCAATTTTAGGTATTCTATACACACAAAGGATAACAATGTTGAAGTCTATAAGTTCCACTGCACAGCATTCAAAGGTACCAGCTACAGAAAAATTTGAGATTTTCTTTAAATTGTTCCATTTGTATCCATTTCTTACTAAGATGCATGTTCCTCCTCTTTTGCTATCTTTGCGACAAAAGATAGAGGTTAGAGTGTAGTTAGGGATTGTCAAATACTGTTCATATCCTTCCATCATGAAATGTTCCGTGATGCATACGACGTCAACTGTTTTCTCTTTTTCGGTCAATTCATCCAGGCATATATCTAAAAGATCCGATTTATTCAGCAGTCCAGCAATGTTTTGGTGTAGAATATTCAATTTATTGCTCAAGAAAAAACTGATTTTGTACTTCGTATTCTTCATTTTCTACATCTTTTATATATGATTCTCTTTGCTCTACATATTTCTTTAAGTTACATAGGAGGTGGGCTAAATCTTGCATAACAATACGAAGTCCATGATTACTTATCTTTCCAGATGGTTTATGGAACATGTTGTAGTCATATACTAAATGCCTATTTGTATCTAGGATGTATGCGTATTTATAAGTTTGTATGTCATGGTAGAGGAGGTTGTTAAAAATTTGAATTCTTTCATTTATTTTCTTCGTGCCATAGCCATAGTTGTAAATAGGTGCACATATTATAACATTTGTCCCTGTTATTTCTTGAAGAGTTTCCCTTATATTTCTCAAAAGTTCAGTGTTATCACATGACTCCTGAAAATCTTGGTCACCCATAAGTATTATGCAGTAATCCCTCATTGTATACTCTGTTAGTTTGGTTTTAAGTCCCCTTAGTAGTTGTCGAGTGTATGCTTGGGGGGTTAAGTAATGACATAAATTGTAATTATTTTGAATGTAGTCTTGGGCAATGGTAAGTACTTTATTTTCTTTGTTCTCGCTAATTAAACATATCTTTGGTCTATTTATCAATGTCGTTGCCTTATTTTTCGTGTTGTTTGCTATGTTTCGAATTTTGTAATGGGTTTTTTGCTGATTGTCCGTAAGTAAAGTATTCGTTTGTGTGCGTTTATTTTCTTTAGTAGGTGTTCGCATTCTCATAATGATCTCTGGAATAATTGTGTTTGTGTTTCCTGGTCCTTTTGGTGAAATTTTATGTTTTCTTTTTCTGTAATAATATTTGTTTGTGTCTCTTTATGAGTTTTTTTAGGTTTAGGTTGCAAATTAGCACTTTTAGACTTTGGTGTCGTTTTTGGGGAATTTTTCGGAGAGTTACGACCAAGTTTCATACATAGGTCATTTTTCTTTTTTAAGTTTTCCACATTCTTTCTAAGATCCTTATTTTCTAATGACAATTTCTCTATTTCATTATGGGCACTGTTAAGTTCAATTTGTAAGGTCTCTATTTTATCTATGAGATTTTTCATTTCTTCGTTTAGATCACCCGATAGCTCCGGGAGGCTACCTGTGGTGACATCTATCGTGTCTGCGCTCATTTCAGCTTCGGTTCGGGTAATATTCAATTGAGTTACCGCACGCCTTACTGTGATATAACTCTCATTATCACCCATCTTGATAGTTTAGTACCACTCGTATTTAGTAGATGGCACCTTGACGAGTCTCTTGTTGAATTTTGAAAAAAAGCAAAATTAATTAATTTGTCGAGTTTCGAACCAGCTTATGTCACATCAACCACATGTGCATAAAACTGAGACCTAACACCGCTAGGCCAATAGTGATTGTAGTAAGGGAGTCGAAATTATGTATATGGTAATAAAAATGTCTCTGATTGAATTTGAAAGTTCGTTACATTAGAAATGCAAGTTGAGTCACTATTTTTAACTTTACCCTCGTTCATAAAAATGTCTATGATTGTACACTGATATTATTAGAGTCGGGTTGTTTAATTCTGGCGTAAATCTACTTAAAGCTTTACACTGTCAGTTTTGGTTCGCAGTCACAAATCACAATTACAAAGTTAGGTATGTTTATTATTAGGTTTTCACAGCACTTAGTTGTCTTTTCGTGAGTTTTTTGGTAATACACATTCACTTTAGTTTCTCCGTAAGTTCGAGTTTTTTTTATTGGATAACACTCACGCGTGGGTTTTATGGCGTTATTATTCTTGTTATATTATTATTTGCATTGTTTTTATACTTTAAACATTTTATTTAATTAAATTTCCGTAGAGTCGATGTTTACATGGCAGTAGCGCCATCTGTCTTTGTATGTTGTCCTGTGTTAATATGTAACCTTTGTTTGATTCCAGAATTAGGAATGCAAAATTTGAGCCCGATCCGTTCAGTAGCTTTAGCGTTTATAATAGTAGTGTGAAAGATGATTGATATACTTAATGCAATACATGACATTGACAATATAACCCGTAGGAAACATCTGCGCACGCTCAAGGCAGAACAGTTCCGCGTTCAGGTTGTGAAGTGTCTGCTCGGTGAGCCGAAGCAGCTCCACAATTCAGCTGTACTGAACTAAATAGTAGTGAATAAAAGTCACTTGAATATTAATTGCCTGTTTCCTTTATAGAATCCCTCAACATCAACATCGACTGCTATCCTGGAGGTTGTGGGGCAAAATTTAGTTCATACACAATTAAAGATGAATGCAGTATTCCAACAATAGGCTGTACCATAGAAGTTCATACAAGCAAATACCAACAAGGTACGTAAAATAAGTGTCTAGAATTAGCTTTTCACCATTCTCGCTGTAAACTTGTTTACTCAAATATAAAATAAAAGTTCTGTAACTCAACCCGTCGTAGTAGCAAATTCGCAAAAAGAGATTATTTGCTATTTATTAGACCTTTCTTTTTCTCACTAAAGTTTTTAAGGTTTTGGTTATAATTATGTCAATTTAAAGGGTTCTGTACCCATTGGGTAACCGTCCCGGTGACCGGTAACGGGACCCTATTACTAAGACTCCGCTGTTGTTCATTGTGTTTTTTTAATTTTAGTTTGAGAGCTGTCATCCAAAACGAAGATCTCATCGAGACCTGTCACTTCTCCATACAAACTAGTGGTCTGAGACGAGTAGTTTCCGAGATATGACCATTTTTAGTTTGACAGCTGTCATCCAAAATGAAGATCTTAACGAGACCTGTCACTTCTCCATACAAACTAGTGGTCTGAGACGAGAAGCTTTCGAGATATGATCATTTTTAGTTTGACAGCTGTCATCCAAAATGAAGATCTCATCGAGACCTGTCACTTCTCCATACAAACTAGTGGTCTGAGACGAGTAGTTTCCGAGATATGACCATTTTTAGTTTGACAGCTGTCATCCAAAATGAAGATCTCACCGAGACCTGTCACATCTCCATACAAACTAATGGTCTAGGATCAATAGTTTCGAAGATATGATCGTTTTCAGTTTGACAGCTGTCATCCAAAATGAAGATCTCACCGAGACCTGTCACATCTCCATACAAACTAATGGTCTAGGATCAATAGTTTCGAAGATATGACCGTTTTCAGTTTGACAGCTGTCATCCAAAATGAAGATCTCACCGAGACCTGTCACATCTCCATACAAACTAATGGTCTAGGATCAATAGTTTCGAAGATATGACCGTTTTAAGTTTGACAGCTGTCATCCAAAATGAAGATCTCACCGAGACCTGTTACTTCTCCATACAAACTAGTGGTCTGAGACGAGTAGTTTCCGAGATATGAACATTTTTAATTTGACAGCTGTCATCCAAAATGAAGATCTCATCGAGACCTGTCACTTCTCCATACAAACTAGTGGTCTGAGACGAGTAGTTTCCGAGATATGACCATTTTTAGTTTGACAGCTGTCATCCAAAATGAAGATCTCATCGAGACCTATCACTTCTCCATACAAACTAGTGGTCTGAGACGAGTAGTTTCCGAAATATGACCATTTTTAGTTTGACAGCTGTCACCCGAAATGATGATCTAACCGAGAGCTGTCACTTCTCCATACAAACTAGTGGTCTAGGATGAGTAGCTTCCGAGATATGACCGTTTTAAGTTTGACAGCTGTCATCCAAAATGAAGATCTCACCGAGACCTGTCACATCTCCATACAAACTAATGGTCTAGGATCAATAGTTTCGGAGATATGACCGTTTTCAGTTTGACAGCTGTCATCCAAAATGAAGATCTCACCGAGACCTGTTACTTCTCCATACAAACTAGTGGTCTGAGACGAGTAGTTTCCGAGATATGAACATTTTTAATTTGACAGCTGTCATCCAAAATGAAGATCTCATCGAGACCTGTCACTTCTCCATACAAACTAGTGGTCTGAGACGAGTAGTTTCCGAGATATGACCATTTTTAGTTTGACAGCTGTCATCCAAAATGAAGATCCTCATCGAGACCTATCACTTCTCCATACAAACTAGTGGTCTGAGACGAGTAGTTTCCGAAATATGACCATTTTTAGTTTGACAGCTGTCACCCGAAATGATGATCTAACCGAGAGCTGTCACTTCTCCATACAAACTAGTGGTCTGAGACGAGTAGTTTCCGAGATATGACCATTTTTAGTTTGACAGCTGTCATCCAAAATGAAGATCTCGTCGAGACCTGTCACTTCTCCATACAAACTAATGGTCTAGGATCAATAGTTTCGGAGATATGACCGTTTTCAGTTTGACAGCTGTCATCCAAAATGAAGATCTCACCGAGACCTGTCACATCTCCATACAAACTAATGGTCTAGGATCAATAGTTTCGAAGATATGACCGTTTTCAGTTTGACAGCTGTCATCCAAAATGAAGATCTTAACGAGACCTGTCACTTCTCCATACAAACTAGTGGTCTGAGACGAGTAGTTTCCGAGATATGACCATTTTTAGTTTGACAGCTGTCATCCAAAATGAAGATCTCGTCGAGACCTGTCACTTCTCCATACAAACTAGTGGTCTAGGATCAGTAGTTTCCGAGATATGACCGTTTTCAGTTTGACAGCTGTCATCCAAAATGAAGATCTCACCGAGAGCTGTCACATCTCCACAAATCGCTCGATTTCTTTGGGGCAGGCAGGGCCAAAGAGTTGGTCTACAATGAAGACATAATGAATAAATTCAAAAATGTATATTGCAATTTCAGTTAAATTACACATAATTTATATACATTTTATTATACACAGGGTGTCCTACAACCATGCCACATGGAGCGGAAGTACTTAAATATTGTAGATAGAGTATTGTACTGAAAGAAGACTTCATTTTGATTTTAAAAACAATTACACATTATTCAAAGATTTTTGAAAAATCGCCCATCTAAATCACTAAAACCCGTAAAATTGTGATAAAACACCTTTTATTTTACTATTTCGATTTAAAGGCTCAATCGTATTATTTTATTCCAGATAACAATCATCATCATCAGCATATATTAGTCCACTGCTGGACATTGGCCTAATGAGCGCCATAGCGCCCTGTCTTCAGCTTGACGCATCCAGCATCTGCCTCCAGTCTTTCGCAAATCGTCATCCCAAGGTAACAATCATATCAAATAAAAGGAAGACCATGAAATTTTACATGTTATATAAAATAGTTACTGACCAACGGGACCAATTAGATAACCGCCGAGATCACTGGACCTCGCCCCGCTGATTTTTTTAATAGGTTATGTGAAAAAATTACCTTACTTTTATTCATAATTGTGGGCTAACATAAAACAGCTGCTAAATACTGTTATATCTCAGACTGACTTATGTCAATAGAAGAAGACAGAGCGAGATTGAGCAGTGTGCTGAGTTAGCATACTATTATGAATAAGGGGGTTAGTTTACAATAAGCAGTATGAAAATGTGCAGGAGTTACAAACTAAACTTGGTCCTGTAGTAACTCCTGCAAAAAAAACTGAACACCTTAAAAAGATAAATAAATCAACTGGTAACGAAATTATTAAATGAGTTAGAATTGGTATACAACAGAATGAATGGGCGGGACTTATTATTTTGAGCATTTGCTAAATTAGATTACCTGTAAGGAAAACGTAATTATTTTAATAGAATCTAAAATTTCATGGTCTTCTTTTATTTTAGATGCTTTGTTAAATGGAAAAACTAATCCATGCAATTGAGCCCTTACATGTCTGAAATCTTAAAGTTAACGGTGTTTTTCTTACAAATTTTCGGGTTCAATTCCCGGTTTAGGTGGATACAGGCGATTTTTCAAAAATCTTTGAATGCAGTTTTTAAAATCAAATTGAAATCTTCTTTCAATAAAATGTTATATAAATATAATAATATAAAATTTTATGTGGCCGTATAAATAAATTACTAGGGATATGTAATTTATTTATACTACTGTAGTAGCTGTCATACATTATTTTGTCATTTATATTTTATGTATTTATCAAACTATCAATTTACTTTGCTGCCAATGCCGATAAATACATATAACTATAGTGATAACTATAACTAATATTATAAAGGCGAAAGTTTGTACGGATGTATGGATGGATGGATGTTTGTTACTTCTTCACGCCAAAACTACTGGACGGATCTGGCTGAAATTTTGCATACAGGTAATTCTAATCCTGGAATAAAACATAGGCATACTTTTTATCCCATAAATCTGTTCCCGCGGGATGAAAATCACATTAAAATGTTTCCATAGGAACAACGCGTGCGAAGCCGCGGGGCGCAGCTAGTATAAAATACGCGTTTTCATCTGATATCTTATTAACTGACGGTACTTATCTATTTCAGATTACCTGTTGAACAATTCCACCGCCAACTGCGATCCCCAACTCACCCAGCGTGAGGATTAGTACTCAATATTTTAGAAAAATACTCAATATTTTTATTGAAGTTTTGTAAGTATTCATGCACCCTGCCTGTCAGATAGATTATGGCAGTGATCGTAATCTTAATCTATTAAGTAAGATTAATACTTAATCAGTAGGTATTTTATACAAAATTACAGCGAACTCTTGGGATACATAAGTTGTAAGTATTTACATTTCTAGATGAACTGTTTATAAAATCATGCAAGTAAATATTTCTGTATATTAAAAATAGTAAAAATAAATTCTTAATAGTAAGTACGTACAGCCGTTTTTTCATGGACCTACTATTTTCTCCTATTAGTAGGACCACGAGGGAGACCTTTTTCTGTCTGTCCTATTCTAGGGTGAATCAAAAATCTACCTCCTGTATAAGTTTCTCGTTACTCAGATGATGATGTACGTAATTAACAAAACTTTGTATAAATTTGACTAGGTTAAACTTAACATAAATAAATGTAACATTGGTACCCATCATGATCTAAAATTCACTTCGAAACTCGTTATAATTATCGTGCTTGGGTACCGATTTAAGGCATGTTGGTGGTTTATTATAATTATATTTTAAGGAACATGTAATCGTCGTGTATGCTTCGGATTATGTCACTACCTCATGCTTCGGATTTGATTAGTGTAATAAATTTGTAATGGTAAACGGTGTTTTTATTTTAGTCAACTGAGCCAAAATAACAAAGGGTATAATTATAATAGAATATAAATATTTTTCGAAAACTGTAGGTAGTAAATTTATAAGGGCAGCTAAAAATATCGATATCGATGAATGTGGTTTAGGGGTCACCCCTAAATCGCATTTATCGATATCGATATCGATGAATAAGCCGCAGCAGCACATCACTATTATTATTATTTTTTGTGTTGGTAGCCATGAATGTCTTTGTGACATGTGTCGTCTGCGCATGTCCAAATTGAAGTGGATAGGTTGGTTTTTCGCGATACATTCATAGACAGTGACGTTTGGTAGACTCATTTTATTCTAAGGAGGTCCCGTCTCTTCTTACGAAGTTATTGTATTCTCTTTGATTTATCTTTGCAAACTTTGTTATCAGGGACTTTTTGTAAAGAACACGAAAATAATGAAAGCAATGTTCTTTGGTAAAGATCGTACGAAGTTATTGTATTCTCTTTGGGTAAAGATAGGAGAATAAAAAGGTTGAATTGAATGTGGTTTGTTATAAGTGATTATTTACATCCTCACCTCAGTGGTTGCGAGAATTGTTGTTTGTTTATATTCAGTTCAGTGTTGTTTGTTTATATTCAGTTCAGTTCAGTGAGTAAACAATAGCTTTGTTTCAAACCATAAGTTGCTGTTGAATACCTAGATGGTCCATATACCTACTCGTAAGGGAGAGAGAGAGAGAGCTCAACGAAACATCCACAGTTCGCAGCAGAGACAAAGAACTATCATTCTTCATTGCACGCTGCGAGATATGTCGAACCCCTTCCAACTCACTCATGAGCTACCTACCTCTATTTTACACCGACAATAGCTCTGGGGTTGATTGAGGAGTTGAGGGGCTCTTATAGTGACACAAAATACTCAAATGCAATGCCTGTAGAGCTAAAAGTAGGTCTCTAATAATTGTATTGAGGAAGGTTAGTCCACCTACTAGGTATAACTTATAGAAAGTAAGTGTCATGATGAGATCAACCTGCCTACCTAATTATTTACTTCTTTTTTATAGTTTCTAGCAGCTCTTCACTTTTATGCTCAAGATAGCTATCAAAATCCTGATGGGAGGGATGCTGGTGTTAGCGATAGGCAGGCATCCGCTTCAAAAGCGACGAGCCAAACTACAGCTGTGCTAAATTTGCCACAAGTGTTGTGCATGTGTATCAAATTCCCTGTTGCCAGGAATGAAAGGGAGCAAATAATTCAAATGTAGCTGTATGTAGGTGTATATTTTATTGAAATAAATAAATAATTAACAATTGCAACATTTGTTTAAGATATTATGATATTTAGGTATGTGATAGGGATTTGATAATATTAAACATATTATCAAGATATCCAGGCAGCACACATGATGCTTTCATTTTAAGGACTAGTGCAGTCAAAGACTGAATGGCAATTATCTCCGAAACAGCTCCTTGCTGGCTTCTTGGTTAGCAACTGCAACAAAAACATGCAAGTAATTATCAGAAATCAAATATAATAGGCAACTTAACATAACTTTGAGGTGATTCTGGTGCAAGAGCATCAAGAGTCTGAAATTGAATCAGATGACCCTGCAGATATTGAGGCTGGAGAACATTATATCACTGGATATAAACAATGATGTTCACCGCAGAGGAATCCAAGTTTGGTCTGACCTAATAAATAAATTATTCTAATGTATTGCATTATTACATAACTACATCAATCAAAATTACCTATATGAATCACAAAAAGAAATGTATCTCACCTTAATCTTTATCTCTAACGCTTCGCAATTGCAGCTGCAATTGCCAGTACGGCAGTTGCAACCGAGGCCACATTGATAGCCAACCTATTTAGGTAATGTGCTTTCCATTTTGGAGAGTGGTGCAGGGGCTGAACCACCACCGGTTCCTGCTTGATTGTTTTTAATTTTTATTGCCTTGGTGTCCAACTTCCAGTCTTCACAGCACTGTAATAAATAATAGTAATGTTACAAAGCATACACACAATAAGTAATATACTGGCAGCACATAATTATAAGATAAACATAGGGTAAATGTATGTTCTGTGTTGAACAATCCCTAAATTTTTCCTAGTACTTAATAAATATAGCCTATGTTACCCAGAAAGTGAAAGACTACAGGGAGATGCTGGGTGCATCAAGCTGAAGACAGGGTGCTATGGCGCTCATTAGTGAGATGTCCAGCAGTGGGCTAATATAGGGTGATGATGTTACTCAGGGATAATCAGAGAAGCATTGTAATGGTAAACAAATGTTTGAAATCGTAGTTTTTTAGTTTATTTGTTACATACATACAAATATTTTCTCTTTATAATATTAATAAGTGTAGAAAACAATGACAATACTTACTTTTCACCATTTCTCCGGCAGCTTTGTACCCCAGCGAATTGGGAACCAAAGCAAGTTCTTGTTGAAGAACTTTCTTCGTTCTCGCTGCGTCGGGGGCTGTGACTCGGCCGTGAGCGAGGTCGGCATAGGCCAACATAAACTCTTCTTACGTTGCTCCGGTGATACTCGGGCACTCTGAAGTAGCACTTGATCATGATCATAGAAAGTTGGTAGGTTCACCTCTATCGACAATCAACATAACACAATCATTTAGTGGCTAGTGCGTATTAGATAGATAAGCTTATACATAATATAATGTAATGCTCGTTTTGCTTTCATAGCATAGTAATTCCACTTGTATCACTTCACAACACAAACACAAATTGAAAAATCTAAAAACAATGTTCAACTCAAATGTTGAGAACAACCGCGAACGAATTCGGAAAAAGTATTTCCAACACTGATTAAAAATTATGTCATAAACTTTATTTTTATTTCTACGAAAACGTCTGTATTGTTCACATACATAACTTGTATTCGTCAGATAATAGTTTGATTTTAGCCCCCCCATACGAACGTACTTTCCGCTTCATTGACACTATGTCCCCGATCGTATTGAAATTTTCTATACAAAACCGCATGAAAAGTAGCTAAAAAACATTATGATCTTTAAATGAGAGCGAAACTAATTTGCCATATTATGACCACTAAATCGACTTATTTTCAAGCAAATCACCGAGCATTTCTATTCAAAAGTTGTCAATCGGCACACGAGCACCCTCAATTCCCACGACTCTTCTGTTTTTGAACAGATTCCACCGTCACTCACCGCCTTTGTATTTGATGGTCAGACACGCTTTCTCACTCATAGATACGAACCAACAACAGCTTTCGTTCAGCAAGCCCGAACCAATCCCTGGTTTAGTTCCGAATTTCAACTAATCACCGAGCATTTCTATTCAAAAGTTGTCAATTGGGACACGAGCGCCCTCATTTCCTACGACTCTTCTCACACTCTTCACAAAGCTACAGCTTTGTATTGATCGCTTTTGCATTTGACGCGCTTCACTCATAAAACGCCCCATTTCATTTGACGTGAAACAACAACAAATTGGCATGGGCCGTCCCCTGAGATTCGGGAGTGCTTCGTACCCTTTTTAAGAAGCAATTTTTTGTAATTAGGACTCTACGTATGTTATTCTAGACTAAGAAACAAATAAATAAAAAATATTTTTGAAACTCTTTTTTTGACACTTTAAACCCGCTAGATTTGGCGAGAAGTCTAGTAAAGTTGGTAACACTTTTGCCCAAGTAATGGTACGAAGTCATGGTTATCGAAGTTAGTTTCCTCAACTAACTTAGAACTGGGTGTGAATTTGAAGTGTTTCTTGTTATTGTTGTCATTTAAATCCCGATGATTTATTTATTGATTTAGATACATAAAAGATGCTAAAAAGATATAAATTGAATGTAAAATTACTTAAGAATATTCCATATAAGCATTTCTACTATTTTCTACCATTTCGAAACTGTCTCCGTAAATTCATATTTTCCACCAACCCGCGGATTCGTTTCGGAAACATTCGATTACCGATCCGAGGCGCAATCAAAATAGCGTTTTGTAGATTCGTCGGAATAGAATTCGAATCCGACGGTTTTGTTTCGGAATCGAATCGAATGAATTAAAATACCCCTGCAGATAAGTAAGTACATAGTAGATCCATTATTCTTCGGAATTAGGTAGGTACCTAACAAAACTTATCACTACAATCAATGTCTAAAATCTTGTTACAAATTGTGTAAAAAATTATCTGTACCTACTACCTGGTATCGAAACCATAGCGTTATATACCTACCCACTGCCCACTTAACTCATTCACTGCCCACCTTTAAGGACCCCAGCCACAACACTCAAAATCTCACAAGCCCAAGGCATGTGAGGTGTTGAGTGTTGTAGGATGCAAAAATTTCAGAGTGATATCTTTTTGAATAATACATTATCATATAATTTTCAGACTAATTCTACCAAAATGAACCAAAACAGAAACAATACAAATAGAAGAGATGAAAATGATAATCAAAATGGTTGGCTCACAGCCAGGGCTGCCATAGCTGGAGTAGCCGCTTTAGCTGGTGGCATTTACTATCTTGCCAGCGGTTCCAAGGAGACACCGCAGACTAAAAAGCAACAACCACCAACCAAAAAGCAGCAAAAACCTGCACCTTCTGCTATTGCACCTACTCCAAGCACTGGAGGAGGATTTATGGGGTTCATTAGCTCTTTGGCTGCCTTGGCTACTGATACACCAAGGTAATTTATTACAGGACCTCTGTGACCACCTTTCATCCAACAGTGGGAAAAATGGAACAAAATCTATTTGATAAAGGGTGTTTGTATCAACTGCTTCCCATTTGGCAACCTTTCCATGACACAAACTTAAATTTCTCTGGCTATGTCTGTCATTCCATAAAATCAAATAGTATAATTGTTATTGATATATTTTGTATGTGGATTTGTAACAGTGGCAACCGAAGTTAAAAACAGCCTATCTATTCTGAAATCAACCTGCCTGCATCAAGTACATTTGATGGATGTAGGTAGGAACTGTTATCTAATCATAACATACATTTAGAGAGCATTTCCTAGAATTTATTAAACTAGGTATTTGAGTGCTTACAAGAATTGACTCAAATAATTTAAGTTATGGGCCTCATAAAAATAGTGTCTATGCATTACTTTGTTTTTAAATGAGTCTTTGTTTAGGTAGGTGCCTACACATTTGGTAATGTCACCATCATTGTGTAGACATATCTGTACTATAATTATTCTGTGTGATGATAAAACAGGATACCTACCTCTGTTTGCCTTAGACATGGATTGCTTCAAGCAAGCTCAGTCTATGTGGCACTGTTGAATAGAAACATCATAAAATGAATCGAGTGGGCAATATGGGCATGTAAGTGAAAGGTTTTTTTCACTCAGAATAGCCAGAAACATCCTAGTTTGACAGAGTCCTTCCTCAGAATCCAATAATATTATTCATGGACAGGGTGCCACGGAAAGGGTGTACTTTGCTAAAAAAGACTAATTCTGGACATTGAGTGGGATAAACGAAGTGCAGCCTCCGTCGCACTTTCTCCTGAGAAATACGAAGTGGAAAATCGTCGTTTTACTTCTTCCGCCTCTTTCAGAGCAGTACCAAATGAAGTTTTTTTTTTGTTTCAGTGAAAGATTCTACTCCAACGGCAAAGTGGAAAGCCAGGCGCCCCCGGACAACCCTGTCATTTCAAACCTCAACGCGTTACTGGCTGACATCCACGTTCGCCACATTCAGCTGAAAGACGATGACTTCAGGCTGCATTATAACGTCTTCGACACGGTGTTCCGCCATCTGCACGAAAAGATGATGGAGGTGGATGCGTATTATAAGAAATATCATAGCACGGTTAGTACTCAATACTCAATCAATTATTGTATTCCATAGGTGAACACAGGTGTTTACCTTTATATTATTAAGTTTCACTATAGATCAAGGCCTGCCAATAAATTTTCAAGGTAAGCAAAATGTCTTAGACTATTACCATATTCATACATATCTTTTTATAATTTTATAAATTTTATATGAAATAAATAACACATTCAAAAACATGATGCTGTGAAGAGGTTTTCTTGATAGTAAGTAATTTGTCGATATTTGGTTTTTACCTTTTCGAAAATAAATTAATTACCGCTCGAAAAGTGATTGGCTTTTCCTTGCATATGTTTTCTTTTAATACTTCAATAGACCCTGGGTTGATAATTCATAGGTACTTTACTTTTAAGATATCCCCAAAGCATAAAATCCATTGGGAACAAATCCGGGTTGCGGGGTGGCCAGTTAATGTCGCCTCTTTTGGATATCAGTTTTTGGCCAAACATTTCACGAACTCTGCTATTGAGTCGGAAGTGTGACACGTTGCCCCATCTTGTTAAAACCAGCTTCTTTGGTTGAAGCCTGAAAAGTCCTGTAAAGCTGGTGCAAACACAATCTTTAGCATCGCAACGTATCATGCTATGTACTGTTTTGACAGTAACGGGACGGCTTCTCTGATCTTCATAAAAATCCGTATTTTAATGAAGATCACGCTCTATAGGTATTTCCAGATCTCATCCTAGGTCGGCCGCGTCCTGATTGAGTCAACGTTGAACCCATCGACTTTACGACTTTCGCACGCAGAATCATTGTTTCGATAGTTACTCGCGAACGCAGAGCGCACATTGTGTGTGAATTGTCTAACATCATTTATTTAGTACATGGATGATTTTATTTTATGTTTTTTTTTATTTTATAGTATTTATATTATTCGCCAAAATTTGTCAGGAAGAGTCATTTTTTTTCAGTTTAGTGTTAACTAGGATAAAGTTGATTATTGAACACACGAATAAAATATTATTATTATTCGCCAAAAAATGTCAGGAAGAGTCAATTGAGTACGATAAAGTACATGAAAGTTTATTGAAAACACGAATAAAACGACATTTTCTAAAAATTAATCCTAGCTAGATCGATTTTTCGCCCCTGAAACCCCCTGTAGCTATACTAAATTTCATGAAAATCGTTGGAGCCGTTTCCGAGATTCAGATTATACCTATATAGGTATTAAACAAGAATTGCTCGTTTAAAGGAATAAGATACGATCTACTTACTCTTTTCCAGCGTCAATTCGCGGGCAGTCACTACGACAACCTGCGTATAAAGAAGCCAGATGAATTCGATATGGACATAGTGATCCGACTGCCGCTTAACATCTCCGAGTCGACCACAGGGGACCAGAGCGATATCACCATCGAGCCCCAGGCGGCTGGCTTCGTGCATCTAAGGATGGGGACGCAGTTCCAAAGGGTATGGAACCTTTCACACGCGGGCGAAGCCGCGGGACGCAGCTACTCAATTATGAATCCTTTACTTACATACATAATTTGAACGATCTCGTATATGGAGAGACACAGTAGGCAACTACACCGTATCCATCCAGCATGGAGCATGTTACGAGTAGTAAATAAACCACGATACAAATAACAAAAACTCACTTGCTTGGCGTCGAGTTTCAGATATAATTGTAAGCAATTTTTCGACAAGTAATGTAAATAACGTATAAAAGGACGCGCCAACAAAGTGAATTTTAGGTTAAGTATGGGCGGTTTGTATACGTTTATGCCTCATTCAAAATGGAATGGACACGGTATAGGCAATAAAGACGAACAAAAGTCCATTATGAATGTAAGCTGGGTTAACTACCTTGTCTACGTCATCCTTCAGTGCCCGAAGGAAGGCGGTACGCGCGTCGCGCGCGCCTATTATTTATGTTCCTTGGTCGCGCGCGTCTAGAATCGCACTCGCCCTGAAGATGTCCCTCGTTATGGGATGAAACGTTGGTGTTCTTCCAACACAAACAAGGTTCGTAGTTAACCCGCTTACATTCATAATGAATTCGTCAAACTACGAAATTTTCTATACAAGCAAAAGTCTACCTATTCCTCTACTTTGAATTGCGTAAGAAATAACTGAAAATAAGTTCCTATAATACTTTTAATTCATTTTTTTTTACTTTGCCCTGGGTAGCAATGACAGTTTTTTTAGTATTCATTACAGAAACAATCACAGAATTCATTATATTTGTACCTTATTAACATTGTGAGGTTTGTCTTAGTACTCACATTCGTTGTGACTTTATTTGTAGTCTAATCTTTACTAAGATTATAAAGACAAAAGATTCGATTGTTTCTTTGTATTGAATAGGCTCCGAAACTACTGGACCGATTAAAAAAATTCTTTCCCCAATCGAAAGCTTACTTTTCAGAGGGTGACATAGGCTATATTTTATCCCGGAATCCCCACGGGAACGGGAACTACGCGGGTGAAACGGAGAGGCACCGCTAGTAAATAAATAAAAACGTAATATTTGTTTGTTTCCAGCTGCCTCAAAGAGACGGCGTGGAGTGGTTGAACAACAAAGCTGCGTATGAGTGGATGGACGATCGCACAAAGTATCTACTGCGTTCTAAGTTCATGGACTGGTGGAAAGGAGTCGTTAATAGAGGTAGGCAGTAAATTAAGTTGATTTTTATGGCGTTCACCGATTGTGGTTATTATTTTAACAATGAAATTTTAAAACCCTACTTAGGCCCGTATTATGAAAGCTTGCTCAGTCATAGAGCTATGCTTGAGTGACGTTTATGCCATAGAAAAGCGTTGCTCAAGCATAGATCGATGACTGAGCAAGCTATTAGAGTCAGAGTCAGAGTCAAATCGTTTATTTCTTTAGACTTACAAAATAAGCAATTAGACAAGTCAAATTTTTACCATATAAACAGCTTGATAAATAGTTATTACTATCAAACAACTTAGACCCCACTATCTCATTAGACCCCCAATATTGTCTGACGTCATATACCCTAATTAAATGATTATTTATCGGGTATTTATCGCGTACATTTGTTTTTATTTCCCCTACGTTTATAAAGATAAATGATAAATAATCATTTAATTATGTTAACAAATCGCGAAAGTTTAAAAAGTCATATACCCTATAACCACCGGGGTATTGAGATGAGACAAATCAATCGATACGTGATTTGTTGAAATCGAACGAGGAGTTTTTTCAAACATGTCGCCAACCTCATAACTTATATTCGGGTAAAATAAATAGGAGGAAGTTCTATTTTCTCGGACGTCAATTGCATATTTGATGATTCTTTTCGCTTTATAGAGATTTACCATATAAATTTTATTTTTGTGGGATTCCTTTGTCCCGCAAAACTCAAATAAAACCGGCAAGTGCGAGTCGTCTCTTTCACGGAGGGTTCCGTATCATTTCGCAAAAGAAACCCTAATAAATGGATTTTTGATGGATCGGTTTAGTTTCCTAAAAATCTATATTCAATGGCTCTGTCAGTTCTATGGAAATGTTCTATGGAACTGTTTTTAGGATTTCTATCCCGTACGAACGAACTGTTGCCCGAACTTATGAGAATAAAACTTGCCTAATTATGTTATTCCAGATCTGCACCTATATCTATGTATTTTGCATAGAAACAGCTCAATCAATGCTGAACTTTAGCGTAAAGAAGTATCATCATTTAAACTTTCGCATAAAATAAACACCCATATAAACTTTCGCATATCTAATCTTATTGATTTTAAACTACACAACACACTGCAATAAAAATACAGATTACAGTGATTACTGACGACCTCTGCGGCGCATGAGGTTCCGGGTTCGATTCCTGCCTCGGGACAAATGTTTGTACAATCTACAGATATATGTTCAGGGCTTTCTGAATGTATTCTATGTATATAAAAATATCTATGAATTTAGTTTATTGTATTAAATATATTAGTTATCTAGTAACACAAGCTCTGCTCAGCTCGTGGTTGATGTGATTCCAGCACTAAACACGTTCCAACAACGCAACAACGAGCCCATAATATACGTAGACGGAGTGGAGTATTCCATAGCTCGCTCTGAGTCCGGCCCGGCTATGACTCTCTTCATTCAGAACCGGAGGAGAGGCGTCAGGCTGGACGTGGACCTGGTGCCAGCTCTCAAGTTCCCGGAGGCTAGGTGGCCCATCTCTAGCGTTTATAGGTAAGGGAGTGTCGCTATCAATCTATTCGAGCTTTTATAGATAAGAGTGAAACAACCTACCTACTCTTAGGCCCGTATTATGAAAGCTTGCTTAGTCATATAGCTATGCTTGAGTGACGTTTATACCATAGAAAAGCGTTGCTCAAGCATAGATGAATGACTGAGCAAGCTTTCATAATACGGGCCTTAGGCCTATGTATAAGCTTGAGTAACTACGCTTTTCTATGGCATAAACGTCATTCAAGCAATACGGGCTTACGTTGTTCACACTCGGCAGTATGGTCTTCAAGCTCAACAGCTTCTATTGGTCCACTGCTGGACGCTGCCCTCTCCCAATAAGCTTTATCTCATGGGGGGTAATGCCCATAATCCCTACGCTGGGCATGCGAGTTGAGGATCGCAATTTGGTGGTAGAATTGCTCTGTAGAAGGCGCTGCTGCTCGCTCCCGGTAGATATTCCTTAGTCACCCCTAACGAGACCCGCGGGAAGTGTTGGGGTGGTGCAAATTCAAAGCTACACGGCAAGTGCGGTCATAATCCCGACGAAAATACTATGAGTGAATCGTTCACAAATACATCTGAATGAACCACGGGTGCCCCTTGCAGTCTATATTCTTGGAATAATAGGTGTCACCGGTTGATAAGATAGGTTAGTCAAAGTTGATATCTCTTTCTCTCTTACAGACAAATCCCACCCGGATGCTGCCGCGGCGCGTGGATGGTAGTCGGTAAACCAGACAAAACAAGCGGATCCCACGGCCAGGTATGTATGCGTGTATTTGTATATTTGAGAGTGTGTTTGTAGAGCCCTTGAGGACACGTCTTTTGATAGTTTGGGCAACAGCAACCAAACTTTTATAGACGACCTCTGTGGCGCGGTGGGCGAAGGTCTGCCTGCGACGCAGGAGGTTGCGGGTTCGATTCCCGCCTCGGGACAAATTTGTGTACGATCTGCAGAAATTTGTTCAGGGCGTTCTGGATGTTTTTCTATGTATAATAAAAAAATATCTATCTATGTAGTGTATTGTATTATGTATATCAGTTATCTAGTACCCATAACACAAGCTCTGCTTAGCTTGGGGCTAGATAATGCTATGTGAATTTTCCAGCATTATTTATATTTATTTTTCATTTATAATATAAGCGCGATACTTATGTTATTTTATAATATTCATATATGATTTAATATCTAGGAGCGCTCCTGGAGGATCGCACTGCACAACCAGGAGAGAGAGCTGATGCACAACTCGTACCATCTGCGGCAGGCACTGCGACTGGTACGTACCTATCTCTGTTTCTCTCTTTCGTACCATATGCGGCAGGCACTGCGACTGGTACGTACCTATCTCTATTTCTCTCTTTCGTACCATATGCGGCAGGCACTGCGACTGGTACGTACCTATCTCTGTTTCTCTCTATCGTACCATATGCGGCAGGGACTGCGACTGGTACGTACCTATCTCTGTTTCTCTCTTTCGTACCATATGCGGCAGGCACTGCGACTGGTACGTACCTATCTCTGTTTCTCTCTTTCGTACCATCTGCGGCAGGCACTGCGACTGGTATGTACCTATCTCTGTTTCTCTCTTTCGTACCATCTGCGGCAGGCACTGCGACTGGTACGTACCTATCTCTGTTTCTCTCTTTCGTACCATATGCGGCAGGCACTGCGACTGGTACGTACCTATCTCTGTTTCTCTCTATCGTACCATATGCGGCAGGCACTGCGACTGGTACGTACCTATCTCTGTTTCTCTCTTTCGTACCATATGTGGCAGGCACTGCGACTGGTATGTACCTATCTCTGTTTCTCTCTTTCGTACCATATGCGGCAGGCACTGCGACTGGTACGTACCTATCTCTGTTTCTCTCTATCGTACCATATGCGGCAGGCACTGCGACTGGTACGTACCTATCTCTGTTTCTCTCTTTCGTACCATATGCGGCAGGCACTGCGACTGGTACGTACCTATCTCTGTTTCTCTCTTTCGTACCATATGCGGCAGGCACGGCGACTGGTACGTACCTATCCCTGTTTCTCTCTATCGTACCATATGCGGCAGGCACTGCGACTGGTACGTACCTATCTCTGTTTCTCTCTTTCGTACCATATGCGGCAGGCACTGCGACTGGTACGTACCTATCTCTGTTTCTCTCTTTCGTACCATATGCGAAAGGCACTGCGACTGGTTCGTACTTATCTCTGTTTCGTACCACAACTCGTACCATCTGCGGCAGGCACTGCAGCTGGTACGTACATTTTTGTCATCATTCGTAGGCTAGTGTCCTCAAAGTTCTAATTAGACCGTCAGTTCATCACAAGATATTGTACGTCATTTGTCGATTTAACAAAAACTGATGAAGATAAGACAGTTTGCAGCTCTCACTCGCCTAGTGCGCGCGCGTCACAGCCGCTCCGTATTGTGCCCTCCCCCACCTCACGCTCGAGCTATTCTGCCCTCCCCCGGCGGAGCTCCGACGCCGGCCGGGTCGCCCCGCTGGCGTTGTCGAGACCCCGGGTCGTGGCTCGTGACTAGTGCTAGTGTCGCTGAATCTCCTTAGCTGGGCTTTCCCTAGGGACTCCACCCGGCTAGGTGTTTTCGCCCTGCTAGTTACTGCATCCTCCTAGTGTACCTTACCTGCCTCCAATTTACCCCTCCCGTGCCCCGGATTTCCGATGGAGAGCCGCCGGAAGCGCGACCGGATGTCGTCCACAAACGACACCCCCCTACCCCCCGCAGGCTCGGAAGCTATGGCCGCGAGCGGAACTGCGATTCCGCCCCGTCCTCAGCCAGGAGTAACGGGATCCAGGGCCTCGCTTAGTCCCGAAGACGCCCAGGAGGAAAAGAGACAGTGTCTTCTGTCCTCTCCCTCCCACGAATCCCCGCCGCTGCAAGGCACGCCGCTGACGCTTCCCGCGGGGCATATGCCTCCACGCGCATCAGCGCGCTACCCTATTGCCGCCCAGCCATCCGCCAGCTCTTCATCTTCGGAGGAGGAGGGGACCTCGTTCCTGGAGCTGCCGCCGATGATGGCGATGCCATCGCCTCAGATGAGGCAATCATTCATCGAGGAGAGCGCCAACCCCTACGCCAATCGCGCGCTAACCCGCCGCCTGGGCCAGCCTGAGTCGCCGGACGATGACGCGGCGAGCTACGGTGCGGCCTTTGCCGCCCGTCCCCCGCCCGCTGTCTCGTTCAGGGTAAGACCGGCCCAGCAACCCCATGGATCACCAACCACACAGCGCCACCCGACGGCGGCGCCCCAACCGGGGCCAGCCGCACGCCCAGCCACGCAACAAGCGGCGCCCCATCCGGGGCCTGCCGCGCGCCCAACCCCGCAGCCGTCTACAAGTGCCGCCTCGCCGCCTCCATCCCCACATCACACCGACCGCCCTGCCTCACCGGCAGCCCCAGCTTCGTGGGCAGAATCCCGGGCTTACCCTCCCATCGTAGTGGAGTGCCTACCCAACTGGGTATCGCACTTCGCCGCGCTGAGGGTGAAGCTGGGATACGCCCCCAACGCACGCCCCCTGGCACAAGGGGTGCGTTTCACGCCCCGCAGCCCCGATGAATACCGAACCGTGCAGCGCCACCTGGTGGAGGCCATGGCGGATGACCCGGCGATTAGCTGGTTCAGTTACGCCGTCTCCGCTGACCTACCCACCAAGGTGGCCATACGCGGTCTACCGGCCAACACGGAGGCCGACGAAGTGACCATCGCCCTGACCGACCTGGGGTTCCCAGTTCGGTTCGTGAAACATATCCGTCCGAAACAGGGCCGCGCCGGCTGCCTGTTCCACGCCCAGCTGGACCGCCTGCCAGATGAGGAGCTCGTGCGCCTGTATGGCCTCACTGAGCTCCTCAACATGCAGGGCGTGTGCGTGGAATACTGGCGCGGCGCGGCGAACCGAGTGGCGCAGTGCCATCGGTGCCAGGCATTCAGCCATTCCTCGGCCCACTGCCACCGCCCGACGCGCTGCGTCCGCTGCGGCGGCCAACATGCCGCAGCCGACTGCCCCCGCCCCCTCACTGACAAGCCTACCTGCGGCCGTGAGCACACGGCAAACAGTAGGACTTGCCCTGTGCTCCGGCGCGAGGCGCGGAAGAGGGGAGTTACACTCTCCCCCCCCGCACCAAACCAGCCCACTGCCGCTCCGAGCAGGGGAGCGTCCCCCGCCCCCCTCGCCCGCACCCCCTAGCCGCCCATACACCGCTCGGCCAAGCAAGACCGCCTGAAGCCCCGACCGCCCCTGAAGTCGTCGCCAACCCGGCCACGATACGGGGCGAGCCGGCTTACACAAGAAGGAGGAGGCCCAGGGGAGGAAGAAGGAGGAAACCTGTTGCCTCCTCCACCCCACTTCAACCCACAGCAGCCCCGCCTCCCGCCCCCCGCGCGGAAAGGCCACCAGTCGCCGCTCGACGCCTGGCCCCGGCACCCGCCTACAGGATGCCGGTCGCCGCACCGCCACCACAACCGCCTATGCCAACATATGGCCAGCGCAGGGCGCCCCGCCCGCGCCTCACCCTCTACCCCACTGAAACCGTCACAGACGCCGGCGCGTCCACCGCGCCCGTCGAACCAAACGCGGCTCGACCAGACCCCGCAGCCATGCTGTTTGGGGCCCTGACCGAGTTCTTGATGGCCATTGCGGCAGGCGTCGACCTGCAGAGCGCTGCGCTGCGGGGTCTCGCCATCACCGGCCAGAATCAACGCATCGCGCCTGCAAGCTCGGCCTCCGCCGCGCCCATCACCGCCCCAGCCCCGGCCTCATCAGCCGACCACGTCCGCCCTGAAGTCATGGACTAAAAAAATAAAAATAAAAAACTAAAACAAAAAAAAATAAAAAATACAAATAATAAATGTAGCCCAAAAAATAAGAGGAACCTGCGCAAAAAGAGCATTGCGCCTAGCCCATTGACCGAGGGGCTGTCGCCCCTTGAGATGCCGCCGGGTTAATGAGGCCGAGCCTCGAGGCCCCTCTCTGTGCCCTCACCAGGGCCGGAATGAAGTTCAGTAGTGATGAAGATAATTTCCAGTTAAAGTTCCGCGTGAATAAAAAGTGTCGTAAGGTGTGACTTCACTCCTCCTCCCAACTTTGTCGCGCTTTCTTTTTGTAATTTTTTGTTTGAATGATAAAAGAAAAAAAATGTGTCAAATATCTTGTGATATTCTAACTGACAGACGAAATAGAATAATATTTTGTTTACCCGGGACACTTGGCTTATGGGATAGGAGGCTATGGCGCTTCTTAGGGGAAGCCTATGTCCAGCTGTGGACTAATATACGTTGATGATGATGATTAAGCCAGTTTTTAAATTAATTGAGTAGTTCTCTTGTAAAATACAATTTGATTTGGTGCTTAAGCTTTTCCAAAATGGTCTGCTGTGTCCCGCTATTGCCTGAGGAGTGATGTGATGTGATGTAAGTGATGTTATGAGACACAGGTTTTGCCTAGTTTAGGACCACGTACCTAAGTTAGTATTTTTAACCGACTTCAAAAAAGGAGGAGGTTATCAATACGATAGTTTTTTTTATGTTGTTACCTCAGAATTTTTGACTGGGTGGTCCGATCTCCATGATTCTTATTTAATATGAAAGCTGGTGCTTCCCGTGTAGTCCCATTTTAATTTTGTTCAGTTCGGACACCCATTGTCCGAACTGATCCATGAAAATTCATGAAAAAACTATAAAAATTGAAGTCGGTTCGGTCGGTATAGTTTTTTAAAACCAAATTAATTATTTTGTAAATATTTATTAATTATAGTTATGAACGCGAAATCCTAGGACGTTTTGCCTTCGCTCTTGCGCAAAAATGAATTTCGTGGCTTTTAAACAGTATCATCTATCCCGTCCTATATCTTTGTCACACAAATAGGTGTTCTGGACTTATTTATACTTACTTTTGTTTTAGCTAAAAAAACTCCGCGACGAGCAAGGCATGAAAAAAATCGCAAGCTACTACATAAAAACACTATTCTTCTGGGAAATAGTGGAACAAAACAGCGAGGCTTTTTGGAGGAACAACCCAGCTTTTCTTTTTAAACATATGGTGACAAAGCTGCACACTGCATTAGTAAACGGAAATATCCCATACTTTTGGAATAGAAGGAATAATTTAATTGGAAGCGTTGATAGACGACTGCTATCGGAATATGCGGCGAAGTTGGTTCCTCTGATGCAGATTCTGCAAAACCCTGGCGGTAACAATTTTAAGCTAGTTGCTAAATATCTGCTGTCTCCCAGCGAATTTCGAGTGTATAATGAAAGGTTCCTTCATATTTAAGACACTGGCTACGTTACAAGACAAGGTATCTACGATTTAAAGATAACTTTGACAAAGTCGTTATGTAAATTCATGACATGGATCTTAGTGCCTTTTTTAACCGCCTTGAAGAGATGTTTATTTGATTTATTTTTGTAATAATTGATATATTTTAGTAGGTAGCTAAGCTATACCAAATTATATATGGTTTTTATTGATTGTATTCTATATAGATTTGACATTTGAATAACCACTTAACGTGGTAATAGTAAGTAGTTTTATAATTGTTACGGCTAAATTTCGGTGTGAACGTAAACGTAAAGATTAGCCAGTTAAACTTAGGTTTATCTCCGGGAAATAACTAAAGTTCGATAACGTGACATTACATATTTAGGGCCTGTCTCCCAATATCCGGTTAATGTGTGTAATAACTAACTAACACATAAATTGTTTGAATGATAAAAGTGCCAGATATGAAACGTTGTGTTTCATATTCTTTAAGTGACAGTTGCCGCTATTTGGTAGCCGTAAAATGTAATAGTAGTTCTTATTTCATTTATTAATAACAATTATGTTACATCCACACCCACAGCCTGTATCGGTCCACTGCTGGACGCAGGCCTCCCCCTGATAAACGCCTTATTGGCGTTTAATTCATGGGGGGGGGGGGGAGTAATGCCCATAGCCCCATTATGTTACATGTCACACAAAAATATAAATGTATAATGAGTAAACTTTTGTTGTAAATTTTTTAGTAACAAAATACGTGACAAAATAGTAAACTAGCAGCACCTCGCGGTTTCAATCGCGTAGTTCCCGTTCCCGTGTGAATTCCGGGATAAAATATAGCATATGTCACTCCCTGAAATGCAAGTTTTTCATGAGGAAAGAATTAAATCGATTTAGTAGTTTCGTAGCCTATTTAATACAAACAAACAATAAAATATTTCCTCTTTTTAATATTAGTATATGTACTTAGATTAGTACATATATTGTTCCCGTTTTCACTACTTTTTAGCCAAGGGGCTGTGGTCACAGTCAATTTTAGCCAAGCTGGCTAAAGATAAACCTAACTTTAGCTGGCTAATCCTTTTTACTAACTTTAGCCGTAACATAATATACCCACTATAGCAGTAGGTAAGTATTGTTAATTTTGTATGGTAATTTTAATTTTAATAAAAAAAAACTGTGTAAATTTGCTTTTATTCATTTATAGAATTTTACTCGGTCTTTCCACTGATAGAGCTCCAGAATATACAAGGCCTCGGCATGCAAAAATAAAACCGGTCAAGTGCGAGGCGGACTCGGCACGAAGGGTTCCGTACCATCACACTAATATTATACATGTGAAAGTTTGTATGGATGGATGGATGTTTGTTACTTCTTCACGCCAAAACTACTGGACGGATCGGGCTGAAATTAAAAATGAAAAATGAAAAATTTGCATACAGGTAATTCTAATCCTTGAATCAAACATAGGCTACTTTTTATCCCATAAATCAGTTCCCGTCTGATGAAAATCAACTTTTAACGTTTCCATAGGAACAACGCGTGCGAAGCCGCGGGACGCAGCTAGTTATCTATAAAAACGGCAAAACAATCATGTTTGTTGTATGGGAGCCCCCCTAAATATTTATGTTGTTCTGTTTTTTTTGTATTTTCATTTTTATCATCTGTGAAAATTTCGACTATGTCTAACTAACTAAGTAGGTAGGTACCTACTTATCACTAGACATACGGAAGACGTACGGACAGCGAAGTCTTAGTACCTAATAGGTTGGGCACGGACCCAAAGGAAATACGGGACTTTATTAAGGCGACGCATTGATAATAATAAATAATACGCGGTTTGCAAACTAGCATTCGTCGTCGGGCCGAGCCGCGTCGTAAGTAACTTGCGCGCTTCTAGGTCCGGGACCAATCCGGGACATCTAGACGTCATGGACTCGAATTAGGTACCTTTATTTATTTTTTTACCGACTTGGTTTAAGGAGGTTCCCTAGTCCTAGTGGAACATCGAGAAACCGCTAAATATGGACCTATGAGAGCTAAAGAGCTTATAGCGCATCCATCAGGCCTTGTTTTACAGAAACGCGGGCATGCAGCGGCGCGCGGCGTCGTCGTTGCACTGATTACGGCCCCGTCATAACACGCGTAAATACAAACAACGCAATATACGTTGTGTTGCTGTACATCAAACGCGTGTAAAATCGCTTTTCCGTAAACACACTCTACCAACGCCATATGATTGAATTCTGTGCGGGCTGCGCCGCTCATGCGCCGCTGCACTCTCCCCGAGTCTCTGTAAACAAAAACAAGGCCTTAAACTCCCTGATCGAATGGAATTTTGATGGTGCAAGGAGGATTTTATTTTTTAAGGCAGTTGGTATTCGTACTTTTCCTTGAATTGTTTATCGATGTTGACAGGGTAATGCAAAAAAGTAGTTTTCAAAATCAACGAATGTAAAATCAATCACTAATTTTGTAAAAATGGAAGTAAAAAATTAAAAATATTATCTATCCGAAATGTCTGACGATTATTATGGATGGTACTGTCCTGTTAGGAAGATTAAAAAGTGCAATGTGTCTCCCAAGTTGATTGAAAGCCAGTTTACAGTGTATAACAGACAAAGTTTCGATATCAAAAGGACAGAAACTCCGTTAAATTACCCAACGTTTAAATCAAACAAACTTTCAAAACACGAGTCCAAAAGCGACCATGCGTCCTCATGGCCAATGCCCGTCCCAAAGCAAAGAAACAGTAAACAAAACCTCGATCATAGAACTGTAACCACACAAAACAGTATTAAAATTAAGAATTTGAAAACTACTACTACTGCTAGGAAATTTAGGAGTCCTTCGCGCAAAAAATCTAAATGCAAGATACGTAAATTAAGTAGATGGTAAGTCTTTACGACACATCAAGGTACAGACATTTATGTACAACGACATGTATACCATGATTTGAGTGTTGAGCTTTCTAATAATTCGCCCCAGTTTCATGCGCAATGATCACGGAATAACTTTCAAGTTCACACACAACTTTATTTCACACTTGTCCTAACTTTAATAATGAAGGTGTATCTACCTACTGAGCCGATTAGGGCTCTCGTATAGGTACGGCACGTTTTTTCAACCATACGGCCTCGGCGGTGTCATCATTATCACCATTATCATATCAGCCTATTACTTGTCCATGTCCACTGCTAGTCACAGGCCTCCCATAATGAGCGCCATAGCGCCCTGTCTTCAGCTTGACGCATCCAGCAGTCTTTTGCAGATCCCACCTGACCGGAGGGCGTCCTACACTACGTTTGCCGAGTCGCGGTCTCTACACAAGAAATCGTTTACCCCAGCGGTTGTCGGTTCTTTGCGTGATATGACCGGCCTACTGCCACGTCAGTTCGGCGGCGGCCCCAGCGGCTTGCTAGCTGTTAATTTAATAATTATATTTTCCAGTGCTAATCGGTCTATTCAAACGGAGCGACAAGGTGTGTTATCACATTTTGCCAGCATGGTAGACGGCATAGGGACCGCCGTTGTGGATAATGCTGCCCCCTGGCTTCCTTACGTTGGTGCGACGGCTCTGGCGATTGTACTGCTTGGTAAGACTCACTAAGGGCTCATATACACGGACGGCAATTTTTCGACTGCAAGGCAAATGCCGCTATGTGGTGCTGGCTTGGAATTTGCACCACCCCATCTCTTCCCGTGGGTGTCGTAAGAGGCGACTATGGAATATTCACCTGGGGGCGGGCAGCAGCGCCCACTGCAGAACAATTCTACCACCGAACTGCGATCCCCAGCCCGCATGCCCAGCGTGGGGATTATAGGTAACCAACCATTGATGACAGGCATGTAGGTAGGTAGATAGGTGAAAAATATCGACATGCATTTTATCTTATGACAATCAAGGGACGAATTTATTTCGTACCTACTACGTACGCGAAATAATACTAATCGATATTTTCTCTAGGCTACTTTTCGAAGAAAGTAGAGAAGGCTCTCTCCATATACAACACGGCGAATGAGTTGATGTCAAAGTTTCCCTTGAACGATATCCCACTTACGCGCGAAGGACGCGACGTCGATGAGTCCCCAATTCTGGAGCCTCCGCCCACCAATGGTGCCACCGTGGATCCACACACGTTCGAAATCCATTACAACGAACAACGCGACGACAACGTCGAGGAATCTCCAATATACGAGCCTGCGCCTACCGTGAATAAACAATCGCTCAGATTCCACTATAACAAACTAGTAAGTTTTTAAATAGCTCGGCTTCACCATTAACACATTCACTGCCCAGCCTCAGCGGCGCAGATAACATAGCGCTGCAGATGGACCAGTGCGTCTTGAATCGAATCGTCTATTCAGATGTCGACAAAACCAGACTAAACTAATCTGACAGGACTAAAAATGATGCTATCCTTATTATTTTGATGGTTATGACAGGGACAGTGACATTTTCAGTAATGTCAAATTAGTTTAGTTTTTTTACGCGCTGACTTAATCCGCAAATGATCTACAAGAGTCTAAACAAGAGAAATAAAGGCGAATCTGCGGTATAATGAACCTATGGTAGACCACTGCCGCACATGGACTTCTCATGACCGCTAGGTAGCGCCCTATCTTCAGCTGGCAGCTTCCAGCAGTTTTTCGCTGATCGTCATGGCACCGGGCGTCCTACGCCACTTTAACAGTCTTGGTCTATAGTCAAGACCACGTTAAACCCCAGAGTTATCGGTTCTGCTGGAGATATGAAACACAAACTTCAGCTAGCTATTCATCATTAATTAATAATTACACAATCGCAGCGAAAATTCGAGTTCGAAAAAGGCCACCCATAAATTACGTAGGGTGATTTTGAGTGAGATTTGGCTCTTTTGTAATCCCGTGGGATGTTCACGTCCTTTACAAATAAATATCTAGGATTCTACACTTTTTCGAGTATCAGTATATATTTTTGTTACAGAAATGGCCGCTGGATCCACTGATACTGAAAAAAGAATTTTGATTGTTCGAGAAGGGTATCAATTAATCGATCAGCAAATTAAGGGGGTTTTGGTCAGCCGCATAATTGATTTTACCAGCAGAAAGTGAGCTGCATCTACGGTCGGCGACAAATACTAAGTTGGTCAACAAGTGTAGTGAAATTGGGCAGGCTAAAAATTTATGTCATAGTAAATTCTCCAGCAATATACTAGTAAGGCAGCCGAAAATCGCAATAGTTTTATACAATTTTACAAGCTGTAAAATGATGATCATGATTTGCTAATCTTAGCATATCACACAACACAGGTATAGAAGATTGGATCGATGTTGTTGATATTTATTGTGTGTTGGATGATATTTATTGTCTCTGGATAGTTAAGATACACAACAACCTGGAACCTAACGGGTCCAGTCGTGAATCGATGGCGCTACACTAGGTTTCCCTCAGACGTTGTCCTGTAAAAAAATCTTAGGATTTTTGGGCACTCATTCACTGACTGACAGAGTTACTAACTAAGGTTATTAAATTCTGATTAATTCTATGGTTAAAAGTATAAAATAATAAACCTTAAACGAACAAACATGAAACTTAATTTACTAAATCTGATTTTTGTTCCCATGTAGCGCCTAGACTACCTATTTGTCAGATTTCAATATCACGATCATGATATTTTCACTGCTTGAGCTTTGTATAATCCTGCTGTGTTGGCTAAACAATTAATCCTGCTGACCAAAGATTATTTTTTTAGCTCAATCATAATTGTATAGTCCTGCCGACTAATAAATATTGTCTGCTGACCAAAACATTAATTTTGTTGATCAAACAGCTATTTGTTTTCTGGACAATAATAATTTAGTCGTGGAACAAGTACCGCTGATAATTTATATTTTAGGTACCTACAGTCGACGAAAACATTTATATGATGTCCAAATAGTTTTTTCGCCGATTTTTCCAGCTGATCAAATAAAATCAATACAGAAAAATTTCATCCCGTTTAAAAATTGTAAAACCTTATGGGACCTTTGTATTTTGTACTGTTTAATCTAGGTGATGTTTTTTCCGTGGGTCCTTTTTTATAAAATGATTTAGCTGTAGATCGTCGTAGAAGCAAGTCAATACAAATGCAACAAAAAATGCAGCTTCTAACTGTGGTGCTATGTTAGAAATAAAATTCGCAACTACGAATAATTGTCTGAATTTCTTTCCATAAATGGTTATTTAGAAAAAATAGGTAAATTAGGAATAATTGCTGAAAGCAAAGGAATATTTAGAAAAAAACAGATAAATTCACACGAAAATATTTTATTATGCTTATACAGTTGTGTTATTATTTATAATAAACGGAAGATCGTAATTTATGAGGAACGCCTATGGTACGCCGAGCGAAGCACCTGTGTTATGGATACGTAGTTCATTAAATTTCATACGAGAATAAAAACTATCCTATCCAATAATTTGACAATAGTCATTGATATAAAATTAATGTAGAAAAATAGAAAAAAAGTGTATAAAATTAGGACGGCAAATGTACCTACTATTAAAAACAGATCACAAAATCAATGTATCAATGTAAAATGAGACTTCGTAAATGCAGCCAAAAATTTACAGTTAGTGCATATTTTTTGAGTTTCCAGACAGATTTGGACGGTTTATCCTGTACACTAAGATAATACTTAAATATAAATGCAAAATTATATTCACTATCTTAATGCATAAAAGTTTATGGTTAGGTTTTAGGTATTAATAACTTATAAAAAAATCATTCCAAAGTAGCTAATTAAAATATTTAAAATTATAATATTAACCAAGCTCTGCTGCCGTTTTACAATTTGATAACCGACGCGCGACGGTGAAAAGTCATCGTTTACGCGAGGTTTATTTATTTCAGCTTTTTTGTATTTCCGGAATATAATCAACATAATGTCAAGAGACTAAAAAACAAGAATTGATTCAATACAAAAAAAATAATACAAAAGTAAACTAAACCAAAAATTATATATATGCCCGTGTGAACGGTGACGTTGCACCTCTATGAATGCAAAAGCACAATATCTACGTAAAAAGTACGTTACATCTTATTCTTAATAGAGTATTAAAATACCTAAACTACCGTTGTACTTACTATAATTAGATTGAAATTGTTTTCGTTTAAAAATAACAGAAAACATACATGTTACATAAAAAATATTAAAATTCTATAGAAACTCTATAATAAAATAAAAAATATAAATGTCAATTTAAAGCCAACTTATCTGATCTATAAATTCTAAAATTGATTATTATGCGTAATTTATTAATGAGGTGGTATTATGATTTGATGATACACACCAGTCAAATTCTTAAAAAGTGCATTTAAATATTTCTCAAAATAGTGTAACAATCGTAAAGTTATTGAGAAACACGTCACAACAAGATTTACTTAGAAATGATTTGATGATACACACCAGTCAAATTCTTAAAAAGTGCATTTAAATATTTCTCAAAATAGTGTAACAATCGTAAAGTTATTGAGAAACACGTCACAACAAGATTTACTTAGAATAAACTGTTTATCTGATAATATAAGTAACACAATGTTTGTAAATATCTTTTAAAATTTGTCTAATGATTGTTCAGATCGAGGTCCTGTGTTTGATTTCTTGATAGAATCAAGACATGCCATTTTTTAAAAGTCATGTAGATAAAGAATAGGATTGAAAATGAAACAGGAATACAAAATTAAGCATTTGATCAAATACAATCTAAGCGGAACTGCTTTAGCATGTCCCGCTGTCATCTTCAATCCCAATTATTTATCTACACGACTTAACTTTTATACTAGAGAAAATCTCCGAAATGCCTGATAAATAATACAGGTCTCCGTAAAAAGTTACTCGTGGAGATGTTTACATAGCCTATGGAACATATTACTTTAAAATATAAAAATGCGATTAACTTACCTCGAAGAACAGACTCATGTTTAGAAGCACGTAGATGTAGAAGCATTCACATTCTTATCCAAGACAGTCAGCTGAATTACCTGCAATGAAATATAAACATTACAAACAAGTAAACTTCTTTAAGAAAATCAGTTTAACGGTTTTTATATAATATTATTGTCATCATAACGTTGTGTGTACCAAATATCAGATCTATCTGTCAACACGAAGAGGGTAAAAATTAATTTGACTTAAACAAACAGTTCAAGCTTAATAAAACCGTTTATAAATATTGCCAGCGTATTAAAAAGCTCAATTTGTGAGGTTGCCTCTCTCTCTTGTTAGAGGTAATCTCTATTAACGGATTTCTGTTAGTTTTACTGTAGTTTACTGTACTGTACACTTAATTTATTTGCTTGTTTCATGTTGTTAGAGTTAACAAGCAGTCATGCCCCATGCTAAGTACATACTCTTAACTGAGTACTTTTGTAGGTCCTGCAGCTTGGCCGACTGCTTTGGCTATCGCTTATGCCCGCCCAACTCGGCCAAGCGAGATTGCGTCCTTGCGTTTATGTTGTTAGAGTTAACAAGCAGCCATGCCCCATGCTAGGTACTCACGACTCAGTACTTCTCTAAGTCCTGCAGTTCGGCCGACTGCTCCGCCTCTCGCTTGTGCCCGCCCAGCTCGGCCAAGCGGGATTGCGTCCACTTGCCATCTGCGCCGTTTATGTTGCGATCTTCGCAGACACACAAGAATAGGGAGTCTACCACCATCTGAAAATCATTAGGTTTGTAGTATGATATACCTACAAGTATACTTGGCATTGCGATTCTATGGAAGAGTGCTATTTTTTAAAGAACACGAGACGTAGTGACAAGACACCATTGATGTGCATTTTGATAAGAAGTACATACAGGAAGTTTTAAAAGACAAACAAAGCAATTGTTTGTCTTTTAAAACTTCTTGTATGTACTTCTTATCAAAATGCACATCAATGGTGTCTTGTCGTCTTAGATATTATGCTATGTAGCAGATCTGTTTGAACCCACCAATCACTTAAACGACCTTAAAAAGCGAACCTAAGTGCTTGAGATGGGACACCATAAAATAATATACATAGCTAAACTCTGCAATGTGCTGAAAGCCGACTGCTGTGATCTTAACGAAACTAACCTCGCTAGGATTGGTCAAATTCACAGCTAAGAGGATCGTGTGTGTGATCTGGTGGAAAAGCACCTTAAAGCTTTCCTCACCTCAACTTTAACAGCCTATATTGGTCCACTGCTGGGCGCTGGCCTCACCCTGATGAGTGCCTTATGGCTTTTATCTCATTGGTGGTAATGCCCATACTGCTCACGCGGGCACTGGGTTGGGGATCGCCGTTCGGTGGAAGTGTTGATCTGCAGGGGGGCGCTGCTACCCCCGATACCAAGTCAATATATTTATGAAAACTTGTTGTACACTCATAAAAATATCAATAGTTTCCCAAAAAATACCGATATACATAATGTAAATACTAGAAATAAACATAAACTCGCTGTACCCACAACTAGGCTGCATTAAATCAATGTATCTTTTAAAGGGCAATGTATACGCTTCTACAACAAAACCCCTACTGAGCTGCAAAAATTATCAGTAAATAAATTCAAACAAACTGTCAAAACTTTACTATGCAAAAAGGCTTACTATTAGGTCCTTACATATAAATATGAAATTGGCGTTTTTCGTACTGGCCACTTTAATCACAAATTTCTCCTCTTTGGTAAGGAATTCCAAATTCAAATTTGTACAGCTATAGACTCGTGTATTTGTGCTTCGATGATCGTCATTCATTTGTTTTTTTTCTTCTGTTTTTTTCTGTTTGCGTCACTCATTTTACAAAATGGAAAAATTAAAATATCGCATTATTTACGAGTACGAGTTCCGCCGTGGCACTAGTGCTGCGGAAACAACTCGAAGGGTGAATGATGTGTATGGCGGTCGTGTTGCAAAAGAAAACACAGTTCGTTTTTGGTTCCAACGTTTTCGTTCTGGAAATTTCGACCTGCAGAACAAGCCCCGTGGACGGCCTGAGACTCAAGTTGATAATGAAGAGTTGAAGGCTATTGTGGAAGCGGATCCATCGCAAACCACGTCCGAGTTAGCTGCAGGCTGCGATGTTAGTGATAAAACTGTTTTAATTCACTTGAAGCAAATTGGGAAGATTAAAAAGCTTGAAAGGTGGGTACCTCACGAATTGACTGAAGCAAACCGGCAAACGCGCGTCGACTGCTGCGTTACATTACTAAACCGGCACAATAATGAAGGTATTTTAAACCGAATCATTACCTGTGATGAAAAATGGGTTCTTTACGATAATCGGAAGCGCTCAGCGCAATGGTTGGATCCTGGCCAGCCAGCCAAATCCTACCCCAAGCGAAAATTAACCCCAAAAAAGTTACTTGTAAGCGTTTGGTGGACTAGTGCCGGTATTGTTCATTACAGTTTTCTCAAATCTGGCCAGACTATTACGGCTGATGTCTATTGTCAGCAATTGCAAACCATGATGGAAAAGCTAGCGGCTAAACAACCTAGGCTGGTCAATCGCTCCACGCCACTGCTGCTTCACGACAACGCTAGACCACACACTGCGCAACAGACGGCTACTAAATTAGAAGAGCTTCAATTGGAAAGTCTAAGACATCCTCCGTACTCCCCGGACCTTGCTCCAACAGATTACCATTTTTTTCGAAATTTGGATAACTTCTTGCAAGGGAAAAAATTCAACTCCGATGGGGCAGTCCAAATCGCCTTCAAAGATTTTATTGATTCCCGTCCGACTGGTTTTTTTAGTAAAGGGATCAATGAACTACCTATAAGATGGCAAAAGTGCATAGAAAATAATGGTTCATACTTTGATTAATTAAATATATTATATTAAAAAATATTCGACTTTTTGTTCCTCCCATACAAAACGCCAATTTCATATGTAAGGACCTAATATAAAATATCAGATTATTTAGAGGATAAAAAGGCTTGGGTCGGATTTTGCTCCAACTCGAAAAATAACAACTAACAGGCTAAAGATTTCTTCGTCGTTTCTTTACTTTAGTCTACATAGCGAAGCGATCGAAATTAAAAATACCACTTTATTTCCGTGTCAGTGTATTTTTTAATATGATTCGACCTTTTCTAAGTGTACATTTATTGTATTCATGGAAATAAAGCATTTTTGAGTTTGAGTTTGATATTTATATCCCTTAGTCGCCTCTTACTACATCCGCGGGAAGAGTAAGGTGGTGAACCTTCTAGGTCGGCACTAAAATCCTTAAAGGTTGATGTTTCCAAATTCAAATGGTCTCAAAGATCCTTACCTCATACAGCGACAGCATACAATGCGCGATAAAGAACGAGTAGATGCAGATGACCAAAGTGGGCGCCGCGAAGAAATGTAGATCAGAGTTCCGTTTGAGCAGCAGCAAACCGATGATTCCAGTCACGGCGGTCACGATGCACTTGCCGAGGAATAGGATGAAGTCTCCGACGCTGTTGATTGTGGCCACTTGGAGCGCGTTGTTTACTATTGTGCTGAATGCCTGGAGTAAAGCAATGTTGTAATTAAGAATAAAACGTTAAGTGCGAGGCGGACTCGTGTACCGAGGGTTGCGTACATACTTGTACTCAGACTCAGACGCACAGTGCCCATATATTCCCTGATTTATATATCATATATCTGTATATCATTCAACATTTGATTAAATTTTGATATCAATTGAACATTTTG
The DNA here is from genome assembly GCA_955876795.1 of Eupithecia tripunctaria. Taxonomy (NCBI): domain Eukaryota; kingdom Metazoa; phylum Arthropoda; class Insecta; order Lepidoptera; family Geometridae; genus Eupithecia; species Eupithecia tripunctaria. Next base: position 4,937,329 of record OY041604.1, read on the forward strand.
ATTTTGATTGGGTCGTCGTATTATTTTTTTTTTTAATTATTTATCTTCGTTTCTATAATCGAGTCTGAATCCCCCCAAAAGTATGGTCGTTAAGTGTAAACGGAACAAAAAAAGAACTAATATGTTTATTGCTACATAAACAATAAAATTAAGATTAACACATGTGAGTAACATCATAAAGGGTACTAAAATAATGATTACTCAGTAAGTAGAGAGGTATTTCGGTGACAACTATTCCCACACTAGGTTGGGCCTGTATCATGCAACTTTTTGTTACACCCTCTAAACTTACCCTGCCAGCAGCCTTGCAGAAATGGCACCGCTCGATGGTGATGATGGTGTAGGCATTGTGGTTCAGATAGCGGATGAACTTCTCGAGGCAGTAGAAACAGCAGATGCCGCACTTCAGCCCGCATTTAGCGCAGTCCGAACCTTTCTCTGCTCTAGCTGATAGTCTGGAAATTTAATTATTTATGACATACTACGTAGCATATACAGGGTGGGGCAAATTTTTGGCCCCTTAAGGGTAGCTACCGTTTCTTTTGTAGTTAGAAGGTTTTTTTCTAAGGAACTTTCTGTTTTATTTTGAAAAAATAAAAATTGCCATTTTTAGTTTTTTGAAAAAATGTACTTTAATTAATTTACTTTACTAATGATTCGCCCACAAAATGATAATGTCAAAAAAAAACAAGCTGGTCTTAATCGACTCTATTTCCAACCAGGAACACTTTTCCCAAAGGAACACACCAAATCAAATCGTAAGTATTAGCAATAATTAAAAAAAACAATTCCCATACATTTTCTATGAAAAAACGAGTAAGTGATAACAACAATGTCACTCATTCAATGGTTCTTAATTTAAACTCGTATGTAACTACTTTTTTAAGTTGGTAGGCTAATTTTGAAGGCATCTCAGGAATTAATTTTTTTTATTTTTTATTTTTTTTCAAAAAACTAAAAATGGCAATATTCTTTTCTTCAAAATAAAACAGAAAGTTCCTTAGAACAAAACCTTCTAACTACAAAAGAAACGGTAGCTACCCTTTAAGGGGCCAAAAATTTGCCCCACCCTGTATACTACTGCTACAGTTTTGTGGTGCTGGATTAGAAATTACACCACCCCAACTCTTCCCTCAGGTGTCGTAAGAGACGACTAAGGGATGCGCGTTTGGACTGAGAGCTCACTTTTGAATGTACTTGAAAAAGTCACAGATTTAGATAAAATATTGTTAACATGAAGCAAAGGTCATGTCATCTTTCCAATCGCGCGTGACCGCACCGAGTGAAAAGATTTGTGGGATGCCTTTGACCAGCAGTGGGACGAATCAGACTCATTAAAAAAACATGAAGCAAAGATCCATTATTTTGTTAAATTTAAAGCAAAGTCGTATGACCTCTAGATTAGAGCCCTAAGTTTACATGCGTATCGTCCATCGTTGTACATACGATACTTTAGGAGAAAACACATTTTGTGTGGAAGCAAATAATGTAGGGTGGATATGATTTTAGTTTTTTTGGACTCACATGTAACGCGGGTTGGCTCTACTCATAATTACCTATATTTTTTTACTACTAAGCCACAAAATGTTGCATTCGGTTGGCACAATTGTGCCAACCGAATGCAACATCTCTTCTAATATGTTTTCTCCTAAAGTATCGCAAGATTCGCAAGTAGCTATGTGATACTTTACGAGTAAACACATTAAGCCGCGGTTCCACTGCAGCGCACGGAGAGGCTACGCACGTGCATCAAACTTCGCTTTGCAAGAAAATATATGTGATTGTATCCACTGCAACCCACGGACACGCTACGCACGAATTGACACGCGTAGCTAGCTGGGATATGCGCGCTCGTGGCTCAACGTTGGCAACGCCATGCACGCTGTACACGCGGTACACGAAAGCGGGGCGGGATAGTCGGGTGGGGGACGAGACGGGCGGGGAAGCGACGTCCGCGCCATTTTGTCGATTCCTGTTCTCTGTTGCGTACGCACGTATTGACAGTACTGTGTTCCTTTTTATTAATCAGCCTTAGATTCGTAGCTTTTGGATTGATTATGGAGTACTTTATAGAAAAAGTTAAACTACATCCCTGTTTATGGAAAATGAACGATATATCCTACAGAGATATCGGTAAAAAGGATTTGATTTGGGCACGTATAGCCAAGGAATGTGAAATGGCAAATGGTGAGTAAAATTTTTGTTTGTGTATAATAAAATAAAATATTTACATGTATACCGGATTATGCAGATGGTTGGTAACATATTTATTATACATACATTATATATGTAACACTTTATTTAATAATATTTAATAATTTACAGTTAATTTTACAAATTACTTTTTAAATTGTGACACGGGCTTGTTGCCAGCTCAAAACATTAATATGATTAAAATAATAATTTTGTTTGTGTATAATAAAATAAAATATTTACATGCATACCGGATTATGCAGATGGTTGGTAACATATTTATTATACATACATTATATATGTAACACTTTATTTAATAATATTTAATAATTTACAGTTAATTTTACAAATTACTTTTTAAATTGTGACACGGGCTTGTTGCCAGCTCAAAACATTAATATGATTAAAATAATAACAAAATTCTTCTCTTATAAAGAAACTGTCATTGGAACTTCTAAACCCCGAGTGTCTTATGTCTAAAAGTTGGTTTTCAATTGAAGCTCCCGTTATATCTGCATTTGTTACTGAATCATAGGTGAGACCATGTTCCATTAGATAATTATGTAGCACACAAGTTGCCTTAACTACTCTTATGACGGTATCTACTTTGCACTCAAAGGGTCTTTTGTAAACTCTCCAACGCACACTCAGAATTCCAAATGCATTTTCTACCACTCGTCTTGCTCGACAAAGACGGTAATTAAAAATTCTTTTGTTTTGTGTTATATTGTTTTCTCGGGGAAATGGTCTCATCAAATTACACATTAAAGGAAATGCTTCATCTCCGATAAAGACATATGGAACTTCGATGCCGCCTTCTACAAGTGGTTCATCAGGTGGAAGATTAAGATTATTACCATATAACTTCTGTCCAAAGTTGCTTTCTCGTAATATTCCCCCATCACTAAATTTTCCTTTAGATCCAATATCTATCATTATGAATTTTTTTTTGCTGTCAGTAACCGCCAAAAGCACAATCGAGTGATCTTTAAGATAGTTAAAGTAATCTGAACCACAGTTTGGAGGTGCTTTTATTGTCACATGCTTGCCGTCAATAGCTCCAACACAATGAGGAAAGTCACAAGAAATTTGAAAATTTTCAGCAATTTTTCTCCACTTATGTTCATCTTTAATTTCTTCTAGAACTAATGGTTTTAAACAATCCCATATAGCATCGGTAACTTCATTGATTATCCTTCCTACAGTGGTTTTACCGATTCTGTAACTATAAGCTATGGTTTGGTATGAATCTCCTGTTGCCATGTATCTGTAACATACATATTTTTATATTAAAGGTAAAGAAGCGAAATCCCATTGGAAAAAACTAAGAGACAGCCATAGAGAAGCTCTGCGTCGACGTAAAACTTCCACGGGCCAGGCAGCACAAAACTTGAAGCCATGGAAGTACGAGGCTTTAATGGAATTTTTACTGACACAAAAAGAAAATAACGAAACTTCTTCAAATTACTCAAGTCAGTTACAAGAGACAAGTCAAGACACTCAAAACAGTTCGGATACAAATACGAATAACGATTCTATTGAATCGCCTGCCCCGCCTCCTGATCCTCCACTCGCAACATCGTCTACAATTCAATCTGGGAAGAAGAACAGCATGCAAATGGAAATAACAGAGATTCTTCGGATCCGCGAGAAAAATCGAGAGCAAAGACGAATTGAAAGAAATGAAGAAAGAATGAGACAAATTGATTCAAATCGACCACGAGATGCATTAACTGATTTATTCACTAGTCTTTGTCAAAAGACACGCGATCTTCCAAAGAATTTACAATTGAGAGTACAACGAGAAATTTTTGAAACAATTAATCGTGCTGAAGAAGAAGCATTGTCCTATGACTCAGTAAATAATTACTACTGCTCCACGCCATCTACCTCGTCTTCTTATGGATACACAAGTGCCACAAATTATCAAACCACCAATTTACCTGATGCTAGCCCCTTGCCCGATGTCAGCACCTTACGTGATGCCAGCACACTGGCTGATGCCAGCATCTTGCATGATGTCAGCCACTTGACCGATAATAACAGCCAGCACCTTACCTGATGCCAGCCACTTAACAACTGTTTGAATACACTTTTTAAAATATGATACGACTTACCTCAGGGTGATGGCAAGCCTTTCAGCAGAACTTATACATTCTCGATAAGTAGTATCCATTTTTTCAATTTTTTCTTTAATCATTTCATGTATAATTTGAAAATGGTGTCGTGATAGTCGATAATAATCTTCAAATTTTTCATTACTTAGTGTCATAAATAACGTCTTGTATTCTCCGTGATTATTTCTGAATGTAATATGATTTTCTATCCAAAAACGGTGTTTTCTTTTCCTTCGCAATTCACTTATTAATAGATCATCGATCTCACTTTCGAATTCATCGTCTGACGAACTGTCTAACAAACTCAGTTCCAATGTCATTTTACAAGATTCACGAAATGCGTGGTATCCACAAGGCGTATGAGTCAAGACTGTGCTGTGCTATAGTCGGACATAGTCGTGAGGTTATATTATTTGTGTATAGCGTGTGCTGCAGTGGAAACGTTGACCCACGTTGTTAAACAAATGAATACGTGCGCAGCGTGCCCGTGCACAGCGTGCGCTGCAGTGGAACCGCGGCTTTACAAACATGTTTGTATGGAAGCAAATAATGTAGGGTGGATATAATTTTCGTTTTTTTGGACTAACATGTAACACGGTTGACTCTACTCGTATATTTTATTACTACTGAGCCATAAAATAGGTTCCTTGCCACTAACAGTTCTCTAATGGAACTACTGAAGATTTTTTAAATAGTTACGTTTTAAAAGATATATTTTAATTATGTTTTCTGGTGCAAATATATCACTTTCACTGATAAAGATAAAGATAAAGATAAAGAGATAAAGAGATCATTTATTTGCTTAAACATGTGTAAATATAAGATTTTATAAACAGGTATGCAAGTATCAACATGTTTTACCGATTACGGTGTACAAATTTATGAGAAATGGCATGCAAACAGAGACAGAAGCTAAAATAATAATGAAGTTATTAGTAGTATATAATGTCAAAAAATTTAATTAAAATAAAGTAAGTAATAATAAGGGATTCTAATTATAATTCTATATATTTTCATTAAAAAGTTAAAGCTTATCATTTATAAAGTCGTCAGTCTTATAATAACATTTTTGAATTAATGATTTCTTAAATTTATTTTTAAATTCACAGTCATTAAGTTGCCGATAGCTCTTTGGTATCTTGTTGTAAATTTTCGGAGCCATTGATACTATGCTCTTATGTAGTAACGCAGTTTTGGATGAAAATAAGCAAAGCCTATCTTCACGTCTGTTTCTTGGCGCTTTGTCTGACATGCGCGGGAACAGGTGGGGGTTATTTCTTACAAACAGAGCCACTTCGAATATATATAGCGACGGAAGTGTTAATATTTTATGCTCTGTGAATAAAGGTTTACAGCTATCAGTCACGTGTATTCGAAACATGGCTCGCATGCAACGTTTTTGCGCTGCAAAACTGCTAAAACTTACTTTTTATTCAATTTGTGTGAATCAAATTGAAATTGTCTGTAATATTTTCATAAAAAGTAATAAACAAATACAAAGTTCCCGCATATTTTTAACTTACTTTAAGTAGCCTATTCCCGGGCATAGGGTACTTAAAAAGCTTTCATTGGCATGTGCAAAAACTTACTTGGCATGGAGATAAGTGAGGATAAGCCGCGGAATCTTGAACATCGTGATGAGGAAGGATCCCTTTGCCACCGAGCCCAAGTGATACTTTATCAGTTTACCGATGGAGTACAGGACAGGGGAGTTGGCGTTACAGCCTCTGTGAAAAAATTATGCGTTTTAAAAAACTACAATTTCGCAAACTTGCTGTCATTTTTGACATTGGCTGTCACTCTATAAATATTTCGCTAATATGCGGGTTGCAGACCAAGAGCTAAGCTAAGTTAGTTTAGCTTAGCTCGCATAGCTGACGCAGTTTTCCATACTTGTGTGCAGACCGCAAACTATGTGAACTAAGCTATGTGAGCTACCTAAAATATGCGAAGCTAAGTTAGTTGTGTATGCCGATTCGCAGCTACGCGAGCTAAGCTATGTCCCTCCCGCCTTCCCCGCACGCCCTTCGCACATCCTTCGCCAGTGCTGTCCAGTGTCCGTCGTACGCACGGTCGTTTCGTAGCGAATATGGAGCAATTTATCGAGTTTCCTGTGTTATGGAACACACAGTTAAAGGACTATCACAATTTAATTAAAAAGGATGTTGTATGGAAACAAATAGTGGAGGAAATAAGTTTTTTTTTTTTAATTAAAATTGTTTTGCTTACCTTAAACAAATAGCTAATCTTTCTTCTGGGGTTATAGCCTTCCGATAGTTAGTATCTTGTTTAGTAATATCTCCGATAATCAATGATAACAAATCATAAAACTGAACTCTTGTAACACGATAATATAACTGAAAATGTTCATCATCTAATTCGTAAAATAAAGTTCTAAACTCTCCACTTGCGTGCCGAGATTCAATGTGTACTGAACTCTTGTAACACGATAATATAACTGAAAATGTTCATCATCTAATTCGTAAAATAAAGTTCTAAACTCTCCACTTGCGTGCCGAGATTCAATGTGTTGACATATCCAAGGTCTAGAATGTCGTTTTCTTATATAATAATAATAAGTCAGTATTAATCTTCTTTTTCTATGTGTAACGTATTCATCATCGGAACTTTCTTCATCGATTATATTCATAGCAATCGCCTGACGTCCGTCTAATTGAACTCCGATTTAGTAAACACTCGATTTAGTACTGTCAAATATTGACTTGGATATAAGTTCTGCATGTCCCCTCAGCAAGCTTGATCCGCTACATCCTCCCTTAATTATAAAAGTTCCTTTAAACATAAAACAAAATCTTAAGCCAAAAACACGAGAGGATTACAATTACTTTAAAGCTAATAATGATGAAATACTTTTAGAACTCAAAGAGACTGATTGGATATCTAATTTAACACATAGTAACATTTCTAACGTAAATGATATGGTATCCTCTTTCTATCAAACATTGTTTAAAATTATTGACAAGCATATTCCTAAACGTAAGCCTAAAATTTCTAACTATCCTGCTTGGTTTAACCATAAACTCATTAAACTCTTTGGTGAAAAAGACAAGATAAGAGCCAAATTCAAAAAATATAAAAATCCTCGTGACCAACTTGAGTATGAAATTCTAAGACAGCGTTGTAATACCTACCATAACCAATGTTACAAAGATTACTTATCTAAAGCTGAAGCAAATATAGCCAAACACCCAAAACATTTATGGTCTTTTATAAAGTCAAAGAGAAATAATCAATTGTCTTTTCCTTCGGTCATGCACTCTCACACTTCTACTGCAACAACCGGGACTGATATCTCTAACCTATTTGCTACTTATTTTTCATCTGTTTATTCTTCTAAAGACAGCAATAGTAGCAACTTATCTTATTCTTTAAATGCATCATTGAACTCAAATTGTCTTGGTAAATTAAGGTTCTCAGAAACAGAAGTCTGTAAACAGTTAAAATCATTAGACATTTCTAAGGGAGCTGGTCCGGATAAAATACACCCACTTTTTATTAAACGATACGCCAAGGAGCTTACCCTTCCTATCACGCTCATTATCAATAAATCTCTTGAAGAAGCAACTTTCCCAGATGTGTGGAAAAAAGCTAGAGTAGTACCGGTATTCAAGAAGGGTGATCAAGATGTAGTTCAAAATTACCGTCCTATTTCTATTTTATCATGTTTTTCTAAAGTATTCGAGGCATTAGTAACACCTATCATCACCCGCCACACAAAATTATCCATCACCGACTCTCATCACGGCTTTAAAAATGGTCGCTCTATTGATACTAATTTAGTAACTTTTATCTCTGATATTACTCTTAACCTTGATAAAGGTATTATAACGGATGCCATATACACAGATTTTAGCAGCGCGTTTGACAAAGTTGACCATTCTATACTACTGGAGAAACTATATGGACAGGGAATCTTTGGCGCTCTTCTTGATTGGTTCCGATCCTATTTGTCTAATAGACCTCAGATTGTTTCTGTCAAAGGATACGAGTCTCAGGTCTACCATGCAAGCTCAGGGGTACCACAAGGCTCTCACCTAGGTCCTATTCTGTTTCTTATTTTTATAAATGACATAACACAATCCATCAAACACTGTAATTACTCCTTATATGCCGACGATTTGAAAATTTACCATACTATTAAGTCAACAAACGATATTCAATTAATTCAGGACGACTTAGATTCAATAGCTACATGGTGTAGTGATAACAAAATGCTACTCAATCCAACTAAATGTTTCCATATTAAATTCAGTAGAAAAAAGATTGCCCTTAACTCTAGCTATCTTCTTAATAATATTGAAATTGCACAGGTTAAAGAAATAAGAGACCTGGGGATTACATTGGACAATCAATTAAGTTTTTGTACACATTATGACAAAACTGTCAAAAAAGCAGCACAAGTATTAGGCTTTCTCAAACGAAACTCAAAAGAATTTAAAAAGTTTACCACTAAAATTACACTGTTCAATGCCCTTGTCAGGAGTATCCTTGAGTTTGCATGTATTTCCTGGAATCCCTTCTATTCCATCCATTCGCAGAGACTTGAAACTATCCAAAGATCGTTTACTCGCCACCTTGCCTTCAATTTATCCGGTATATCCCACAGGACTCCCTATGCCCTAAGATTAAAATTCTTTAGTATGATCTCCCTTTATAACCGTCGTAGGGTTCAACAACTAACATTTTTACACAAGGTAATTAACGGTCTAGTCGATTGTAAAGATATCCTGCTAAACATTCGTCTTACAGTACCTACTAGGAACCCCAGACATCCCATCACTAGCATTTTCAACACTCCTTTTTGCAACTCTAATAAAGGCCTACAGGCTCCAGTAGTTCAGCTCTGTAAACTATATAATTATACCGTCAAACAAGTTCCTGATATAGACATTTTCAGTGATAACCTCAATAAATTCAAATTTAAAGTGCTGGAACATTTCCGGAATGAACAATATGAACATAATGCTTCTTAGATCTCAATTTTACTTAATTAATAAATAAATATATATAATATTATATTTTTGTTATGTAGTAGTTTATTAATGTTTCTTAAGTTTAACCATATCTTCTATTACCTATATTTATAATGTTTAACTTCGATCTCATTTAATAATTTAAATATTTTTAAGAAAGTATTGTGTAACAATGTTGTGTCCGCCTATTATAAGCGTATATATTAGAACCTGCCTAGATATTAAGTTAAAACAAAATGCTTTATGTATACGCTGTTGGCGTTCCTTTTTAATAAATAAATAAATAAACTCCGCAACACTAACTGAGCTTTGGCTTAGCTCTTTGTGTGCACGCCATTTATTTCTATCTTAGCTTAGTTTGGCTTAGCCTAGCTTCCCTAGCTTAGCTTTGGAATAGCTTAGTTTTCGGTCTGCAACCGGCTAACCGGCAATGTAGAGCCGTAGAGCCTGTTCAAAAAGAGAAGAGTTGTGGCGTTTCGAAGAACTAACACTTTTAGTCGTATTGCAATGACAGAGCAGTGTTGTCAACGCAACAAATGTTGTCACATGGCGCACGCGCGCCCTCAATTCCCACGACTCTTCTCTTTTTGAACAGCTTAGACTCTAGTATCAACTCCGACATTAGTGATGAAAATTCTCATAAGTCCGGTTCAATTAGGTTACCGAACTACTGAGTCGTCGAGCTACTCAGAAGTGTAACCGAACTACTGAGATTACACCAAGTGTTCAACCTTACTATTAGCCTACATTTGAATACATAGGCTACATTTGAAATTTATGTATAAAAATTAATCTTTAAATGTAGTCGACGGGCAAATTCCCGTTCGTGTATTTCTGACGTGCATTCCTTGTAAACGAGCCCTTAACCTTGACTTGTCCTTTACGGTCATAAAGCAACTTGACTTTTGACTTCATGCATCCTTTCGCTTATCTATAATAATAATAGTAATGTCGGACAATTCACACAGCATTATCTAGCCCCAAGCTAAGCAGAGCTTGTGTTATGGGTACTAGATAACTGATATACATAATACATACAATACACTACATCTATGGCTATTAGCGTTTGTATTCTCATATCCTAATTGGATACGATTTGTAAGGTAGTCCACGAATTTGACTTCATATCCACAATTCAATTATATTAAAGTGAAGTATCAATGCGATAGCGATTGTCATCAGCCGGCTTTCACTTTTGCGAGCCTCGTGTTATTGTTGCTTCTCGTTTTCAATTAGCGCCTTCTTGTTAGTACGAGATGGGACGTATATAAGAAAACCTATCAGTCAAGTCAATCATACCCGTGATAGCGCCCGTGGTCATCTGTTGGCAGCCGAGGACCGAGGATAAACTCGCAGGCCTGAGGCAGATGAGGCACATCCACCACATGCTCTTAACATTAACATTACCTGAAGTACCAATGCGAGACAGCGCCCGCGATGGTCATCTGTTGGCAGCCGAGGATGAACTCGCTGCCCCAGATGAAACAGATGAGGCACATCCACCACATGCTCTTAACATAAACATTACCTGAAGTACCAATGCGAGACAGCGCCCGCGATGGTCATCTGTTGGCAGCCGAGGATGAACTCGCTGCCCCAGATGAGGTAGATGAGGCACATCCACCACATGCTCTTAACATTAACATTACCTGAAGTACCAATGCGATACAGCGCCCGCGATGGTCATCTGTTGGCAGCCGAGGATGAACTCGCTGCCCCAGATGAGGCAGATGAGGCACATCCACCACATGCTCTTAACCCACATCGGGTCAAACTGAATTTCTTCGAATGAAAACGCTGGAAATAATACCAAATTCATCATTACCAGTTCAGCCAAAAGGCCTTATAATGATCCAGCAGTTTACCGGGTTATTAACTACGAACCTAGTTTGCGTTGTTGAAAGAACACCAACGTTTCACCCCATATCAAGGGACGTCACCAGGTTGCATCTTTCGTAATTTTTTCGTCTATTATTAACATTTTCAATACGATGAAAAGATTCAATATTTGGAACAGACTGAGTAATTTTTAACCTGCTGCGCCCCGGATTTTTTATCAACCCTCTACGCATCGCGTTGGGTCGAAAAAGAGAGAATATATACTATTAGGATATTTTATTTTATATTCTTGTTACAATTATAATTATGCAATATCTTGTACCAAAGAAGCTGTTAAGCTGATAACTTTGATAGGACAGTTTAAAGAAAAATGTATAGTGCAATTCTTTTCTAAGGACCTTGCATATCTTGCAATCAATAGTTATAAAACAAAAGCCACTATTAACTTAAGTGATAGATAACGATACCATATTATGGTGAGCATTTAAGTAATACATTACCATGATTGGGTGTGGTGGCGGAATAACGAGGGTGAGAGTGTGACGGGAGGCTAGCACGCGAGGAAGCTATTGAAATTCTTATCGATCTGGGTCATTGTGTGGCGACACACATATCGGACCTAGATTATTAGGACCTACTTATAGAGTAGTTTTTCATGTCATAACAACCTTTTTAAACTAAACTTTTCCATCGCTTTTCTTTCTACATAGATAACGTGCTTTTTGACGTAAATAGGGTAGGGATAAGCATTCTTAAAATGCACGCCGAATGTATGACGGTTTGTAGCCCCTCTCTACAAACCGTCATACACCCGGCGTGCATTTTTATAATGGTTCTGACTGCTACTAATTACCTACCGATTAAGCCTACGGATGTGTTGACAACAACAAATATTGAGTATTGAGTACTCATCTTACTTATCGTAAATAATCATATTGTACAAATTACACAGCATCATTTAGCCCCAAGTTAAGCAGACTTACTTTACTACACTTCAACATTATATAACATAACTCAATTTTAGTACTGCGTGCCGATTTTGTTAATGTTTTAGTAGACATAGCTCTGGAGCCGAATCAAGGGTAGAGCTATACTGCATCTAAACCACACAACTTGTGCAGAAACTGGTTCATGGAACCAAATAATTAGTTATAACTACGAATCAAAGGAGGGGTTCCCGAGTTCTTGACCAAATTATGTGCGATACAGTGCACTTTCATGATAATTTCGTATTTTTTTTCTCAATCGAGTTTTGACATTCAAGGAACCGTAGAAAAACAATAAGAATTTTATCTAATTCGTGATTTTTACCGCGGCGATCTGCGTACTGATCCAGGCCTAGTTTGACCACCAAACCCTAACGGGTTTGGTTCGCTCCTTAATTAAATCTGGTTTACTATACTTACTTTTCAGGTTTGCACTTTTGTTAATGTTCTGGGCTTCTATAGAAGTTTTATCAGTATATCCTTCAGGTGTGCCATTAAGGAAGAAATTGGTCTTGAATGGTATGCCAGGGTAGTTCGCGGTAGCTAAACATACCTAAAATAGTTAAAACAGGTGTTATTATACGTACATCATCATCATCATCATAGACCTCAACCTATAATAGTCCACAGCTGGACATTGCCTCCCCCAATGAGCAGCATAATAGATAGAAAAGTTTGTGCGTTTTCTGACTTTTCTAGGTTTCAAACTTTAGTTGGTCCCACAGAACTTTTTGATCAGTACCTATAAGAAACCGGATGGATTAACGTATTTATTTATTAGATTATGTAACTTTTTTTTAATAATGAAAAAGAAATCACCGCCTGTGAAAGGCGGTGATTTCTTTTTTTAAAGAGGATGTTTCCTGAGCTCATTTTCATGTAGCTTCAACAGGGTGCCTGCTTACTGCCTAGTGCAAAATTTATACCCTGTATATGTATTAGAAAGCGCCACATCGCTCATATAATTTAACACAAAAAAAATGCTTTCGGACTAAAATTGTTCCGCAAAATAAGTCGTAAGTGGGTAGTACCTACTACCTACTCATATTATAAATGCTGCTAATATACAGGGTATTTTTCAAATAATTGCATAATTTGAAAAAACCCTATATTAAATGCGAAAATAAATGTCTGTAATTGACGCTATGGATAAACCCAGGTATGGATTATGAGTACTAACCACAACAAGAGACCAAAAGGTAAACAACAGCACGAGGAAGAAGAACGTGATGATAGGCTGCAGAAAAAGCGCGGGGATCGAGCCGAGACAGTGCGCAGTCTCCTTGAAAAGCGCCGCAAGGAACGAAACCCGGGAACGCATCACCCATACCAGCAGTAGGATTATAAACTGAAAATAATTCATCTAAATAAAAAGTTCTATATTTCTATAAAAACAATAAATCCCTTATTCATAATAGTCTGCTAACTTAGCACACTGCTAAATCACGCTTTGTCTTCTTCTATTGACATAAGTCAGACTGAGAAGTAACACTAAGTAGTAGTGTTAGTGCTGCTGTTTTATGTTAGCAGACCATTATGAATAAAGGGGTTAATGTACACTAGAAAAGGTCAAGTTAAACACTGACATGGAAATAAAGTGATATTTTTAAGTTCTGTCGCTTCGGTACAGCGACGCAGAGCCTGTTAGTTGGTATTTTTCGAGTTAGAGCAAAAATTGTCCCAAGTTTTTTTATCCTCTAACTAGATAATCTGATATTTTCCGTAATTAAGAGATCGAATCTGGCCAAGCGTGGCGATTATATTAAATATTAGCCATTGCGAGACCTTGGTGCACGTTTTTCGGCTGAGATTTATTTACTTTGTGCGCATTAAAATATCTTTTAATAAAAAACAAAAGCTAAATATGCCTCCCACCAGTTTACAGGATAGGTAGTTTTTATTCGATAATTGTTAATTACCACATTTTTTGTTTCAATTTACACACATTGTTCAAACCACTACTATAAAATCATTGCAGCTCTAGTTTTTAGCCTACCGCTAAAAACTAGAGCTGCTATGATTTTAGACCTACAACCTCTAGTTAGAGGTTGTCTACCGCTAAAAACTAGAGCTAACTAGTGTTAGCCCCAGACTTACCATACCAGACCGTGGAGACCGCTCCACGCGGACGAAGTTACGGGTAACAGCTAGTGCAGAAAGAGCGCTTTGCAGTCACCACAGGTTCTAACACTTGACTAACTAATGGACGTCATAAAACGGTTATGGTGGAAATTGAATAAAAGACTTACCGTTATTACCGTCGCAATTATGGAATACCATAAAAACGCTCTTTCATTCTTGAATGATTCCTAAAACAAAAATTCCCTTATTAATCTCAAATAACTGAGGGGTTAAGTGTTTAGACCTCCGCGGTTTCCTAGAGTAGATATTTTGCAACAGTATATTTGCTAACCTCAACTTCAACTGTATTGGTCCACTGCTGGACGCAGGCCTCCCCTGATAAGTCTCATAGAGGGTAATGCCCATTATCGCCACGGTGGCGTGCGGGTTGGGGATCGCAGTTTGGTGGTATTATTGTTCTGCAGAAGGCGCTGCTGCCCGCCCCCCGGTGGATATCCCTTACAACACCCACAGGAAGAGTTGGGTTGGTGCAGACTCAGAGTCAAATCGTTTATTTCTTTAGGCTTACAAAATAAGCACTAAGACAAGTAAAATTTTTACTATATAAACAGCTTGATAAATAGAAATTACTATCAAACAAGAAATAAGGTGCAATGGACTGGTGGTTAATTCACTTCAATTTTGAAGAAGCGAAAAAGAACCCACTAGCAAGTTTATCGCCTACACACACAGATAAACGTCTTATTGACTCTTATGTCATGGGGCCACCCATAATCCCCATGCTAGGCATGCGGCTTAGGGATCACTGTCTGATGGCACAACAGTTCTACACGAGGCACTGCTACACTCCCCCCATGGATATTCTTTAGTCGCCTCTTATGATACCTGCAGGAAGATTTGGAGTTAGGGTGGTGCTAATTCTATGCCGGCAGCGCCACAAGAATTTTAGCCGGGATACCCTTATTGACAGTGATACCCTTCTTAAATTTAAAACTTCAAATTACATTAATATAAACTTACAGCAAGAAAGGCAGTATCAGCAAAGTTCCTTTGTTTAGTTCTGAGCTCATGGTAGGTGTACCAAAGTAGGGCAGTGCCAGCTACACTCACAATTGACACTATTATCATGAATATCCATGACACTAGTGACGCCAACAGATGTAGAATTGACACCATGATTAGAGAACAAACTGAAAATACATGAGTTACTTATGTCTGCACATTTATGAAAACATATAAAAATTTAGCATATTTGTTCTAAGGTAATCTCTAATCTTTCACTATAAAATCTACTAGCAATATACTCTGTCCTTGCATTTATTTTACTTTTGATATCTGGAAATATTGCATTCTTTCAACTAGTCTTCATTCACATGGCCAGCAAAAGCCAGTGGATGGAGTATATTGCTTTTTTAGCTATGCATAATACCCAACACAATTATAGAGTTAGTCAAAATAAACCTATGCAAACTACCTACTTAGTCTAGCTGGATTATTAATAGATTTACTAGGCAACTACCGCCCGAACACTCAAATACATCTCAGATATAAGAATGTCTCAACCTCTAGTGACAATTCATTGAAACTGACAGAAAATCGCAACTTTAGACATGCTTAGGTCTAAGATGTGTTTGAGTATTTGGGGGTGAATGTTTGCTCTACTTTTGGTCATTGGTCATTTGTTCAAGAACTAAGAAAATTAATAGCCAACAAAATAGAGAGTACATAATGAAAATATTAACCAAAACCATTGAACAGCCTTGTTACTAGCAAAGGATTCCACTTCAATTGTCTGTAAAGGGCATTATACAATCAAAATATGATGTCATAGTCTTTTGTGAGTCAGTTGCTAAGTTAGCCGAGTGACTATTTCCACCCGCACAAGTAATTTCAGTGTAGTCAGGTATTAAAATAGACATGAGCAATATGTCCAGTGGCAGGTAGATAGAGATGTACTTACTAAATGCTATAATTACACAGATAATCATCTCCTTCCATGAAGAGTAGAGATCTGATAACATTTGCTCAATTGTATCCCAGCTGTTGAGTAAATCATAAAAATCTGTGAAGACTTTTTTAGCAATATCTTGCGCTGATTTCGGGAAGCATCTGTTCAGTAGTGGAAAAGAATCATACACTGGCAGGGTGGGGCATGGGCCAATGAAATTATGCAGTGCACTTGTGTTGGGCAAATTATTTGGGTTTATATCATATCTGCAGAGATTTGACCCTGTATCTTTATAAAAGTTCTGAATTTCTGTTAGTGACTCCATTTTCGTATTAGGACATTGTTTGACGCATATTTTCAGAGATCTTTGCAGTTCATTTACATCCATGAAGAACAGGTATTTCTTGTCAATAGTGCTTATGCCGGCAAGGGGAAAGTTTATTAGTTTCTGATTGCTCTTCACCCCACATGTATTGCCAAAAGAATCGAATCCATTAATCAGTCTTAGAGGGTTCCCGTATACAAACGAAATAGATGCCACAATTATCTAGAAACAAACATAATAAAATCTAGTGTGGATGAATTTGTTAAAGTGAATTTTAAAGTGATAACTGCCATTTATCAGATCTTACCATCAATATCCAAAATATTATGTAAATAACGAGCCACAAGACGTCGGTACAGCCTTTTCTTGGGGCTCCATTATGAGGAGCTATTTCACTTTGTGTGCACCCCATTGTAATTTTAGGTACTCTCAGGTAATACAAATGTATTATTCCATTATTATTTTATTTCATTATGCAGGTAAAAACAATTATTTTCCAATAATTTTACTTCACAGTATCACAGAATTAGCAAACAACTCTTCTTTCCGAATCAAGACGAAGTATACTAACTAGTCTGTGGAATCAAGGAACTAGAGATGGGTAGTTCCGGATTGAAATAGTTCCAGGAACTATGTCCTCTCCTGGAACTATGTCGTTCCAATCCGAGGCGTGAACCTAAACATGTTCAACATGTCCACCATGTCCATGCGTTGGATGGATGGGATGGCGGGGCGGATGTCGAACCGAAGAAAACCGAAGCCGGGCCGAACACTGTTCGACAACCCACAAGCTCGAGTAGCACCCGATTAGCTGCTTAAATCACAAACAAACCATCGTAAAATAAACCTTAACTACGAGAGCTATGGTAGATTTTTAAATGAATAAAATAAATTTTCATTTTGAACTTTGACCTTGAATATTGTCAGTTTTCACATGCAGCGTCTCATTACTTTTGAACTTTTAAAACAATTGATATTATTATTACTTGCATTGCAGTTTAATTGTTTTCTCGTGTTTAATAACCTATTCTAGTTCTTGGTTGACAGTCCTAAGCCTGAGAAGTATGAAGGTAAATCAATTTGACTATTTTATTTAGGCCCCATTTCTGATTTGTTGGTTTGATTTACCTACCTATTCACGTACCGATAATAGAACAATCCAGCACCGACAATAAATTTAAATCAGGAAATAAGAATAAAAAACTAGCTACCTAATAACAAAGATTTAGTGAATTTCTTTTAAATTGAAATCTAATAAATAAGGCCCATAATTTAGAATAATAATAAAAAAAGCCTATTTCTTTCAAGAAATGTGACCGCGGCACTGTAAGGACCTGTTTGTATAACGAAACGATGCTCCGGCCGGAAACATGTCAGCGGTACTGTCGCTTGAATCAAATCACTAAGAGAAACATGCCATGTGCACTAGCGGAATGGCATAGTTCCGCGGACATGTATCCCGAACATGATTCCGCCATAAAAATGAATCGTTTCATGTTCAACAATCCTCTCAAGGACATCTTTTGCGCATGTCTATATTGTCTACTGCTAACATGTCCGGACATGTTTCCAGGAACTATGTCCATCGTTCAAAGGAACTATTGCATGTTCAATCCATAGCCGGACATGGTTTGCGCATGTCTACAAGGAACATAAAAAAAATACTCCAAGACAAGAATGTTCCGTTCCGCTTCCGATGCAAACAAACCATAGTCATAGATATTGTACTATGAAGTACTAAAGTAAAACCAACATAGAAGAAGAAAGCTATAGAAGTATGAAGAATGCCATCTCACTCGCACTAAAGCGAGAACGACTTATGATTCAAGCTTATGAAGAAATGAGATAGAACGTTTGGCTTTTTGTCTCATCCGCATAGCCGGCTTTTTGCAATGTTTATCTCATAGAGATATCATCGTAAAATAAAGCACTAGTTCACCCTTTGATCGCACGGACACAAGTGTAAACAAAGTGTGAACATCATCGATTTGTCAATTATTCTTATATTATATTGTTGTTATAAAGGTTCTTATAAAAAGAATTTAGGTCATTCGATGCTAGAAAAGACAAATGAGAAGATAGGGGATCATTACCATCGCAAAGAAGTTTTAGACCGAGAGACCGTTGCAATGGTGTGTTTTTAATGTATGCTTCATGCCAATGAGTTACCCCTACTTCATTTATTCATAACCTTAGATGGTAGGACTTCGGGCCCTAGAAAATAGAACCACGGTGACTTTTTGTGCAGTGGCAGGTAGAGATGGGTTTATGCCGGGCATTTACAGGGCAGATTGAATAAATGACAGGGCAGAAACTACGCTTGTAGTTTTTAAACATTTTGAATTTTTTTTCAATTTAAAGTATTACAAGCTACGTTACGTACGTACTTACGTATTAATGTTTTCTTAAGACGTTAAGTAGGTACATGGTTTTTATTGCTTCAAGGTACCACTTATTCATAGTTACTTAATAATAATATAATATTGACTCTCAGACATCACGAAGTAAACCTTATAATACTTTAAATTGAAGAAAATTCTTGAAAAAAATTCAAAATGTTTAAAGACTAGAAGCGAAGTTTCTGCCCTGTCATAGGGCATTTATAAGGCATAAAATGACGTTTATTAGGCATTTACTCAATCCGCCCTGTAAATGCCCGGCATAAACCCATCTCTAGTGGCAGGTAATTTGCCTGATTTGCCTAAAAATGTGCGATTTGGTGACTAATCAAACACAAGGCATCTTATAAAGACGGGGCTGATTATGTTCTCTTAATTCTTACGCGAGAACCTCAAAACTGTAGTAGATTCTGTAATCGCAAGAACCGCATTTTTTGCGCATCCAGAGAATACACTTGTCAACATGATTTTTGATGAAAGAGACCACATTCGGGAGCTAGGATTGCGTAAAATAATTAAAGCTAAAGAAGCTGAAAAAAACTTCCATGCCAATGATTACACTGAAATGATTATGTGGCAAGAATGTATCAAGTAACCGCACCGCTGCCAACCGCGCCGGTGGTTCTTCGACACATTTCAACTGAGGATCTTTGAAAAATGACAGTAGATAAAAATTTGCGGATTGAAGACTTTCCTTGCCACACTCAATTTGTTAAGAGGTGTGTGAAGTTAGTGACAGAGGCCTCACAAAGCGTAACAGACGCTAAATCGAGAGATGGATTTGTAAGAACCCGGATGCAATCTAGGGCAGAAATGGCAAATTTTAGTCACAAAAATAACTTAAAATTTTAGTAATTCCTTGGTGACTTAAAAGTATATTTTGTTTTTTTTTTCGTTGTTTATACTTTGTTTTATCTTTTAAATTCAGTAAACACAATCTAAATTATATTTTTGTTTTACTTTACACTCAAGATGTAGGTCACTAAAATCTTGAAATTTACAAAACTTCAAAGAGCGGTAGAGGCCTCAAGACGGGGAGTAATTTTAGTTTTTTTACCAGTTTCATAATCTACGTGAAATATCGCAACTTTCGATACCTCTTTCGTTCCTGTAACTTGAAAAATAATTATTCCCATACATCGACGGGACACCCTACTATCCATTGCAGGTGTCAATTTGGTTCTCCTGTCTCCGCTGGGCATTGGGAGGAATAGGCCATAGAGTCTCTCTATGGCTAGTACTATATAAACTCTATGGTTCAGCTAGTTGATGTGCGAAACAAATTTCCTTGGAGATGGACAGACCTATAATATCATAGTTAAATTGGTAAAAATAAAAAAAGAACGTGTACCTTCGATTTGAATGATGAATTCGGCACTTTTGCCTCACCATCCGATTTACGACCGAAAACACGTCACCGCATCATCGTTGTTTTTGGATTTTATCGTTTTATGGTGCAGAAACCCTCACCGAAACACTCTGATCGATCACATAACAGTCCACAACAACAATTTTTTTCACCAATTTGACGAGGTCTGTCCATATCCAAGGAAATTTGTTTGGCACATCAACTAGCTAAACATTGCAAAAAGCCGGCTATGCGGATGAGACCCAAAACCAAACGTCCTATCTCATTTCTTCCTAAGCTTGAATCATAAGTCGTTTTCGCTTTAGTGCGAGTGAGATGGCATTTATCATACTTTCTACGATGCTAATGATGTACTAACATGGCAGCTACTATTTTACGGTGTTGTGCAAAATCACTGGAAACTTTGAATTTTATTTATTAGATTATTCTGTTGTTCTAAGAACTAAAACTAATATTTTCCAAGTGCTTTTTACTTATGCTATCTCAGTTATTTATTATATTAGTCGTTTTTTTTTCGGTTGGAGTAAAGTACGCTATTCCCCTCTCTCATCTAAAGTACATCTCACCTCTATGCACTCTCCCTTCGATGGGTGATTTCGTTCGTCCAAGTTTATATAATCATTGCAAATTCCCAAATTCCGAATTTCCGAGCCACACTACGATATAGCCTAGCGTTGCTTTTAACTTTACTTTTTCACGATCTAATTTTCAGGTATATAAAGATATGGAAAGGAATTTAAGGGCATTACTGGCCCTAAGAATGGCCATTACGCAATCTAGCAGTAGAAACCTCAACAATAATGTAGCAGCATTGACAAAAATTCATCGAGAAACCTACACCCGAACTTATCCTACAACAGTGGTGCTTGCAGATGGATCGACAATCAATATACGGTACCATGAACCAAGGAAAATTATAAAGGTTAGCACGCTTGTATAATCGGAAAATCCACCTTCAATTTACCCGTCGCATGTTGGTAGGTAGGTATTAGATAATATAAATAAAGTTGCAGGACAGTTCAACACAATAATCATCTAGCACCAAGTTAAGCAGAGCTTGTTGGTGATTAACACCTTCATGGCCCAAGACGCAGGAGCCAGTCTCCGTCCCCGTCTCCGTGTAGCGCAGAGACTGGGCAGTGAATACGTTAAATAACTTCTCAAACCTCGTAAGCACAGATCTGGGTGCTAATTATAAACAAGGGTAATATTATACAATAGGAACAGAAGTTTTATTTTTGAGACTTTGCTTATGTAGTTTTTGTAAAGGAATATTTCATAATTATTGATATTGCTACAGACCTCTTCTATTATTAAATCAGGATTTATATTTTCAGTTACCATTGGATTTATCGTTGCTATCTGAAGAAGAAAAGAAAATGAGATTGGAAAAACGAAAGCCAAAAAAGAAAGTTAAAATAATGGATGACATCGAAGATGATTTCAATGCAAAAAAGTATCTAAAATATATGAAAAAGAAATAATAGCTAGGTGAACCAGCTATGGGAGGCAAACTGAAGTTATATTAGTTTATTATTAGCTGTAATCGAGAAAAAATAAAGTTGTAGTGTTCCTTATGTGTGTTCATAACGCTTAAGTGTTCACGTTCATTCTTGATTAAATAAAAAAATTAAAACTGAAGTTGGTTTATGGCCTTTTTAACTGACTAAAAATAAAGGAGGAGGTTCTCAAATCATCTGTATTTTTTTTAATGTTTGTTACCTGAGACCTTTGACTGGGTGGTCCGATTTTCATGATTCTTTCGATTATTTTTATTTTTATATGAAAGCTGGACACATTTTAATTTGGTTCAGTTCTGATAATGGGATCCATGAAAATCTATGAAAAAACTATAAAAATTGAAGTTGGTTTATAGTTTTTTAAAACCAATTTAATTATGTTACCACCAACAATAGGTGTTCGATTACTCAGCTTTACAAATAAGATTTTACGAGAGAGTGGACTGTATTATGCGAAATAAATTATGTATTGATCTAAGGGTGGTTAACGACAAATTAACAAAGCAGTACATGAATCTAGATGAGTGTGATGACGAGATGAGTGAGTTCGGGCAAAATAGGATTTCACTAACCTTCCTGTCCGATGCGATGCGACGAGTCGGTTCTGTATTTGGCACCTAGGTCCACTTATGCACTAACAAAATACCTAACAAGTTGTATACTCCCTGATCAGTAAATGTTGGCCAGTTTTCCAGGGTGTGACACAGTGTGAAGTCCCGTAGCCTTGATCACCAGCACCATCAATCACTCCCAATCCAAATAGTTGCACAATTAATAGGAAACGAGACGATAAAGATAATATTCCTTAAAAATAAAATATGTGCGCGAAAATATGTAAGTGCTCTGTTCGAGCACTATTAAAAAAAAAAACTTGCAAACTATTATATTTAAATATACGCGGGGGGGATACCCTAACGGTCTTCAACGTTACGCGATGTCAGCTGTCAAAGTCACGTATCTAGATATGTCAAAGGCAGCTCGTATAGCCAATTCTGAACAATAGGAATCGTTCGTTCAGGTTTTCTTCAAACGCTTCGTGTATCTGCTTCCGAAGCGTTTAGTAAGGGCTCCGAGGTTCCCCACTCTACCCCGACTTCTACTCGCAAAGGCAACTGCCTCTGGGTCACTTGGTGAAGAAGCGGTGTGTCGCCTTTAGGTGAATTAAGGGATTTTGCTCATCTTCTTCGTAGGCTTCAGTTTTTTTTTTTTTTTTTTTTTTTTTTTTTTTTTTTTTTTTCTCCACTTTGGACCTCTTCTGGCTTGTTATGTAGGTACTTTGTGGACGGTTCACTTCATACATACATACATATATAATACTTAATACATACATACACATATATTCAATATATCTAATACGTAATATATACTCATAAATACATATATATACATGAATCCACCATTCCCCCTTTTCCTCTAAAGTTAGCTGTCGGATGATTCGTTCTCGCTGGTGGAGGGAGAGTCAAGCGAGAGAATTAGTTCTCTTGGAAGTGGACGCCCGTCCGGGGGTCGTGCATGCAACGGGGCAAAACCGTGCAAGTGGGCATGGTGACCGTTGTCGGCGCGGTCAAACATGCGTTTCGACAACGTACTCACAAAAGTTGCCACTGACGGAACTTGCACGTCCCGTGCGATAACGTCATTTCTGACGTATCTTCCTGCTCCGACACAAACGCGGAGGGAGATGTTTTGCTGAGCCTCTAAGCGATTTTTGTTTGTAGCGGAGCAGAGTGCGTACCAAGCGGGTGCCGCATATGTTAATCTGGAGCGGACATAGGTCTTATAGACCCCAACTTTGGTTTTTATTGGCAATCTTGACGCTAGTACCGGGCGCAACATCGCACGCGCGGTCCGTGCTTGACGGATTACATGTTCCGCTTGAGGGTTCATCCGTAGCGACCGATCGATGTGGATCCCCAGGTATCGTACCGAGGTTTGCCATTCGATGGTTTGACCTCGAAGAGTTAGAGGTTCTGGAAGAGAGCGCTGTCGACCAACCAGAAGCGCAGCCGTCTTGCCGACATTGACAGCCATACGCCAGTTGTCAAGCCAATCTGGGAGGCGGTTAAGCAGGCGTTGCATTCTTCTGGTTGCTCTCGAGATTTTGGATGAGGATACAAAGTAGGCACTATCATCTGCGAACAGGGCCAACATTGCGTCTGGGTCTCTACCTCTATGGTTTTCAACATATGGTATATTGTCCGTATATAGGGCATACAGGGCTGGTGAAAGGCAACTTCCTTGAGGGACACCTGCTAATATTCTCCTTTGGACGGAGGCTGCGTGGTCTACCGAAACGAAGAAACTGCGGTTTTGTAGAAATGACGCTATTATGCGTATTAATGCATGGGGAGCGTCGATCTCTATGAGTCTGTAGAGAAGACCTTCGTGCCATACACGGTCGAAAGCCTTCTCTATATCTAGGAACACCCCGACGGTGTGACGTTTATGATTTAGTTCGTCTGCAAGATGGTGGAGAACCCGAGTTAGTTGTAGAGTGGTCGAGTGTTGGCCGCGGAACCCAAATTGTTCGTCACGAGGAGAAAGGAACGGCCGAAGTCTACGGAGCAATAAACGCTCAAACAACTTCGCGATTTGGGGGAGCAACGTAATAGGTCTATAGCTAGAAGCTTGGCGGCGATCTTTGCCAGGCTTTGGAAGTACTATCACCTTTCCTAACTTCCACAACTCGGGGAAGTGGCCTGTACGCAAGATGCCATTAAACAACCGTGTGAGGACCACGAGGCCCCTCCAGGGCAACAGTTTAAGGGCGGAATTAGGTAAATCATCGTATCCTGGGGCTTTCCTTTTGGG
Organism: Eupithecia tripunctaria; assembly: GCA_955876795.1. NCBI lineage: Eukaryota > Metazoa > Arthropoda > Insecta > Lepidoptera > Geometridae > Eupithecia > Eupithecia tripunctaria. The sequence continues at coordinate 4,961,912 of OY041604.1, forward strand.
TAATAGAGTGACACATTTACGCATCTCGGCGGGAGAGATGTAGCTGTTCCCCTCCGGAGGTTGTATGTCAGCAGCAAGGAACGCTCGTACCCGCTGCAAGACATGCTCGTGGTGAATTCTGACTGATGGGGAGACGGTTGCAGGTACTGTGTGTAATGTGAACTGTGATTCTAAATGTTCAGCTAGTATCTCTGCTCTGTCTAGGGCTGCGTAACAACGTTTGCCCGTTCTGTCAATTAGCGGGCATACGGGGGCTGGTGCAGAGGACAACTGCCGGTTTAATTGGTGGAGGTTTGTGTCATTTTCTGTCGCATTTTCAATCTGTCTGTCCCACGAGGTGCCTCTCCATGCTCCAATAGCCAGCGAGACTTCCTCTGCGAGAGCATTAAGGCGGCTTTTGACCCTAGGATCACGGGTACGTGCCCAGTGGAGACGAAGCTTCCGTTTCTTCCGTAGCAATTCTTGGAGGTGCGTCGGCAATTCATCTCTTCTATGTGAACAGCTTCTGCTGCTCATAATGGAAGTCGCCGCTTCTTTCGCCTCTTTGAGTCGCGTCGTTACATATTTAGCGGCAGCTTCCACTTGATCAGAGGTTGACAGATCTCCAATTCTGAGATCTTCAAGCGACTTTTGGTAAGCCTCCCAGTCCACCCTTTGGCGTAGGCGAGGTGCTACCATGTTTGCTCTCATCCCTAGGGTGATAAGTATTGGAAGGTGTTCACCATCCAGGTCATACAATACTTCCACTTGAATAGGACAGCTTAGTGACTGATGCAAAACTATATCGAGTACATCGGGCTGGTAGTCAGCACGAGTGGGTACGTGTGTGGGTGCTTCTGGGCCAACCACTTCGTAACCTTTTAGCTCTGCGTCATCGAACAGACGTCTTCCGGCTGGGGTGATGACCCTAGAGCCCCAAGAAGTATGCTTGGCGTTAAGATCTCCTGCTACCAGGGTTGCGTTTCTTCCGTCCAGAATATGTGACAGATCCTGGATGTCAAGGGGTGGTCCAGGGGGGCGATAAGCAGCATAAATTTTGAGCTCGTGTGCTCCCACTTTTGCTCTGATACCATTTGACCGGAGCGATTTGAATGGAGGCATCTCCAGTTCATCGTGGATCAAGTCTCTTCGCACTAGTACCGCTGTGCCGCGGTATGCTACACCTAGTGGAGAAGCTTCATCACGGCGGTAAACATGGTAATTAGGGAATCTCAGTTCTTTGGATGCTAAAAGTTTGGTTTCTCCCAGGAGCAGAACGTGTACGTCCTGTTGTTGGGCTAAAAGTCTTAAGGCCGAGATTTTACCTTTAAGCCCACCCGGGTTCCAGTAGATCAGTCGTAGGTTATCACGACTGACCATACTGAAAGGATTTGACATTGGCCAGTCCTCTCATCGCTGCTTCACTGAGGTTACCTCCGGCAGCGATGGTCATAAGAAGGTCCGTCAGGATCCCCATGATAAGCATCATGGGGTTCCCAGCGGCACTCATGTTTTGAGCAATAACATTAGGGTGATCATAATTTTGAAGCGGGTCCCAATCCCTTCTTGGGACTGAAGTACCAGCTTGGTCCTGGTTCTGACTGAAAGTATTTGTAGTTGGTGCAAGAGTGGGTCTGCTGCCTCCACAGTTATTACCGATTGCAGTTGCTTGCACTGCTGGGGCAGGGATCCACTCCACTCTGTGGTGGTCGGAGTCATCTTGTATATATTAATTGTTGGTCTATTTTGGACTTTTTATTTGGTGGTAAGGGTTTTTGAGTGAACCCGTCCATTGTGGGTTGAGCAAATGACTTCTGTGGGACAGGGCGGATCGACGACGTCGACGGTACTGTAACTGTACTATTTGAATCTACTGGCACTGACCGGTCAGTTTCAGTGCGAGGATGGACAGATTCAGCTTCAGCATTATTATCATCCACGATAACTTGTCGTTCAAGTGGTGCTGTGGAAATGGTGGGATGTTTACGTTTTAAATGCCTACTCAAGTTACCTAAACTGCCAGACGTGAATGAAATAAATTCGGAACAATAATTGCATTTCCCTTTCTTCGAGTCTTCTGCTATAAAATGGTTCCACAGTGTGCTGGTTTTTCTTCCAGACGCCATTTTTACAAAGTTTACACAAAATAATTACCTACCTATGTAGGTAGGTAAATAAGTAGGTACATCAGATGGTCACAATCAGGTAGGTATATTCGTAGGTCACTTCACTAAGTAGAACGTGTAGGTAGGTACGTCTTAAACACACTTGTCTTATTCGTCCTGAAACAAGTACCTAAGTACCTATTTAAAATGTTTTTTATTCCAGTCACTATGTAGTAAGTAGGTTTCCAACTACATTAAAGTTATGAATAAGTACCTATGTAGGTAAGTTTTCTAAGACGCGCGCGACAGACCAAAAAAAACACGTACGCGAGTTACGTGACGCAACATCTAACTAAAAATAAACACGAGAAAACAATTAAACTGCAATGCAAGTAATAATAATATCAATTGTTTTAAAAATTCAAAAGAAATGAGACGCTGCATGTGAAAACTGACAATATTCAAGGTCAAAGTTCAAAATGAAAATCTGTTTTATTCTTTTAAAAATCTACCATAGCTCTCGTAGTTAAGGTTTATTTTACGATGGTTTGTTTGTGATTCATGCTACTCCCGTGCTACTCGCGCTTGTGGGTTGTCGAACAGTGTTCGGCCCGGCTTCGGTTATCTTCGGTTCGACCGACACCCGCCCCGCCATCCCATCCAACGCATGGACATGGTGGACATGTTGAACATGTTTAGCTTCACGCCTCGGATTGGAACGACATAGTTCCAGTAGAGGACATAGTTCCTGGAACTATTTCAATCCGGAACTACCCATCTCTACAGGGTAATTTACCTAATTAACGCGGTACTAAAAAGTGGGATTAAAAAACAAAATCAAATAATGATCTACGCGGGACAGCATTCAGTACCGCTGTCATTTTCAATTCCATTTGTTATCTACACTATATAATAGGGTATATGCATGTGATTTCAAAATGGCTAAAAAAATATATACGTATTCTCTATTGATATAGAAACATATCTACATATTTATTTTAGAATTTTGAGATGTTTTTATCGTAGAATTTTACCATTGAAAAATTGATATTTTAAATCTCAATCGCAAAATTTCAAAACGCTACGCCATTGACTAGAGCGAACGTGACATCGCTGTTCACATTTCTTCTTTTTTATTCCTTGCTGCACCATGATTTGTCACTATTCTGCCCACTTCACATTTCGTATTGTAGGTTATTTTCAGATTTTTCGGAAAACCTCTTTTCTGAGATGATCACTACTGAGGTCGTCACAAAAGGTTTTAATCGAGTGTGAACGTGGACGTCAAATAAACATGGCGCGTTTATGGCAGCGTTTTTATCACCCGAAAATGATTGTAGTTTTGATTTGTTTTTTTTACCTTATTATTGCGAAATTCAGTGAGCGTCTTATCATTTTTCGGTTAAATAATGACCTAAAGAATCGATTAAAACAATAAAAAAAATCGATGCATATACCCTATTATTATACCTAATAGGTGATTAATGTTTAAAAAAGAATTTCTTGTTGCGTAATAATATATTTGAAATCATATAAAAAGTTTCAGAATACCATAGTTACAATCAGCTATTAATTTAAAATCAAATATCTATACGTGTCTCTAAGTAGGTAATATGAAATTTTTATAATATTTTTTTTCCTTATACAATAAATACATTGTGTGCAGAAATTATGCTAAACTTATATACCTAATAGAGCCAAGTACATAATGAACAAATTAAAAAAAACATTAAACAAACGAACAAAAACAGGAAGATTGTTGTGTGCCTTGTTAAAACAGTCATTGCTTTGTTATAGAGCTTTTAAGCGTTGTTTATGTTAGCGGTGTAGGTACCGCGCGCGCGGCACGGTAAAGTGAGATCGTGAAGTCGGATATATCTCAAAGAATTAACAAACTGATAAAGGCTGATGATGATGATGATAATGTTGACTGTCTTTTTACAATCTTCTGTTTCTATTAAAAAAAGATTGACTGAAATCGGACAACGCGTTATCTCCCCCCATTATCCATCCCCTCTCCTAAGGGTGGACTCATATAGGCTGATGATGATGTCTAATTTTTTAAATTTTGCAACATTGTTTCTAACAAAAAAGAATCAATTATATCGGACGTGTTGATGAATTACAACGAAGTACTACATTTTGACTTTCATCCCCTCTCCCAAGGGAACCGTAATGAATTCCGGGATAAAAAGTAGGTATCCTATGTCCTTCCTCGTAGTATGAACTCAAATCATGCCAAGTTTCTTTTGAATCCATTCAGTAGTTTCGGCGTGATGCGCGGCCATGATACAGACAGACAGACACACCGACAGACAGACAGACAGACGAACAAAAAAAATTACTGTTTTGGCTTCAGTATCGATAATAGAGTGCATTCCAAAAAAAAATTCAAAATATCTTCAATGTACAGAATTGGACCCGTTACAGTTTTATTATAAGTATAGATAAACTCTGATAAACAATATAATTAATTACTGATGAAACGGAAAAAGTTACATTCGCCCCACTTCGGGGTGAATGTGACTATTTAATAGAACTTATTTAAGCTGATTGCTTTAAAGTTTATAATTGCACAACACCTACTTTGAACCATTTTTTCCGCACACATGATTTCAAACAGCACTAAAACAGAGTTGTATAGCCTAAAAAATGCTTTTCGTTTTTTCTGGGGCGAATGCAACTACGCTCCATAGAGTTAGTGTTGCGACGACATTCATCGACAACCTTTTCCTATATGATATGACTGATTAATCGGTAACAATGGGTTTAGGAAATAAAACATAGCTTCATTTTATTATTTTAATAAACAATAATTATTAATACCTAGTTAAAATAAAACTTTAGGCTACATTAATACTAAAAAATAGAGTAAGTACGAGATAAAAATAAAAATGAGGAACTCTTAGTTCTATTATAAAATAAACAAATCAACTTTACCTACTATGAACTAAAACACCCAGAACACCCGGAATAAATATCTGCAGAACGTACAAACATTTGTCCCGAGGCAGGAACCGAACCCGTAACCTTATGCATCACAGGCGGACCTTCGCCCGCTACGCCACTGTGGTCGTCAATTATTATGTACCTAAGTTAATTTCTCGGTAGAAAAGTAATGAATTGAAACATTTTATGTAGGAACTGTAGGTATATTTGCTTAGGGCACCGGTATTTAATTTTCCTGCCGAAAATAAATTCTATCGACACTGTACATCACTAGCGATTTCCATTTCCCATAGAAAAACAAGGGGGCTATTGTAACTACCTAAAATTTTTCAAAATAGCTACAAACGCCCCACAATTCAGAAAAATGAGGCGAAAGTAACTATGGGAATATTATATGAGATAAATGACATAGGATTACGAATAATATTATAAAAGCAACATAGGTACAGTCAGTGTTTCTCCTCTTCTTAAAAATATTTTTAGTATTTTCTCCGCGAAAAACGTGAGAGCAGGTTGTCAGCGTGCACTGACCAAAAATGGCGACTTCCAGAAAAAACTCTATCAATCAAACATTATTATATATATATAGGATGTAGCGTCACCTGTAGGTATATTTTTGAGACAGACACTAATTTCTTGGTTGAGCAATAGATGATGTACTGGTCAATTACCGTTAGAAAAGAAGAAAAATCGAATAGCCCCCTAGTTACATTAGCCTCGGTGCACCTTAGGTACCATCGAGTTTGTATGTACTATAAACTCTATGCTGGGTACCTACCTAGCTTATGAAATACCTAGTACAGTCCGACCGGAAAGAGTAGAAAATAAATGAGGGCGCCACAATAGTTTACAATTTACATGGTATCACCATATACTATGGCTACTACGTTTTGATACTTAATATTTTCAAATTTATTTATAACACATTGCAGTTCTTATTTTATAAAATTTTACAACAAATATTTATGCTCATCACATAAAGGTTTGTCCTGAATAAGAATAAAACCCACTATGCTATAGTAATGTAAAGTAAAAATGTTTTTTATTGTATACATGCATTAAAGAAATCAAAGCCTCTGTTTGTCCACCGCGCCGATACCGAGACGAATAATAATAAGAGCAATGGTGAGTGCATGTAAACTAAAAAGAAAGCAAGCATATTTTGTATACTCGAAGGGAAAAAAACACAATAATAGACAATTTTGTTGAATAATTATATAATAGGTACTAAATCATACATAAATCACTCTAATAAATCAAAGTCAAGATACTCAATACCCGACATCGATTCTTCATCAAAATGTTGTGGTAGAACATAATTAGAAGTTCCTGCCATACCATAATTTTCATCTTCACTTTGTGCCAAATTTTCAAAATTTTTTTTGCCTTCATTAGAAATCCTCCTAACAGTGCTTTCGGATTTTCCTGAAACAAAACATAAGTAAAGTATCAAAAATAAAGGATTGCTCTTACAAAATACGACTCAATGGAACAAAGATCAACAAAGACTTATTATGTATGCTAAACAAGGATTTTGGATGGATTTACACGATTCTTTAAGTAAATTATAACAGTTTACGTCCAATGTTATTATTTTTAACCAGCTACCCACGGTCAAATCTGCTTTTCATTTATAAACGTCTTCTAATTCAGTCAGCAGGGTCCCGGTTTGATACTCAGCCAAACATCTCATAAACGCTTTGTAAATAATGTCGCGAGCCCCACTGCGTATAGTTTTATTCATATTGCTAATATTTTACGAATTATTTGTTTATACTTAGAGAAATAACAATAAAAAAATCAACAACAAATCAAAACAAACAACTCGAATACTCGCTCGACTGAAGTTGCAGTGTTTCCACTAGCGGAAAATTATTCTGGTTAGTCAAACAAATATTCAATTTTAAACAAAAAAATTCAAATTAATGTCAAATCAAATGAATTCAAAAAAATACAACTTAACAATTTCATTTACTATAGTGATTGAATTTATTAGGTATTTAGAGTATTTTTTATTCAATTACCTTATTTTTATTATCAATTAAAATTAAATTACTTAGGTAAGTACCTAGGTTTTTACATTTTGCATTCATGTTATAAATATTCATAATTTAACGTAAATTAAAATTGTAATAAATTGTAATACGGTCCTCCCATCGTGCGTTTTAAGCTTCGTCAGGTGGCTCCTGCCAAGCTGCTGAGTGAATACTTTGGACCCTCGGTTTCGATCTATTGCCTCTTCAATGAGGCGTGTGTTAAAGCTCCGAAGGTCGCGCCGTACCATCTTCGCAATACGCTTGTTCAGGTCTGACCTGTCTGACGAAGTCGCTTGGGTGGTTTCCCGTCTTTTTGCCATCAGCCCGAGAGTCTCATCCGAGAGTTTGGGTTTCCTGCCAGTACGCTGCTTTTTGCAGAACCTGATGCCCTCGTTCCTCAACGTTTCGACCAGATTATGTAGGGTCTCGTCAGCGTCATCAGTGGGATCCAATGCAACGAACCTATTCCCGAGAAGCTGCTGGAACTTCTCGGTGCCCGCCATGATTTGGATTGGGTTAGGTCGGAGCGTGGACTTCATCAGACGGTTTCTTTCAAGCTTTAAGTTGATATTCAGAGAGCCTCGGAGCAGTCGGTGATCAGATCCGGTATTAAACCTGTTAATCACTGAGACATCTAAAATTGTAACATATATTTTTGTTGGTTTGGACCCCTTTCGGGTACAGGCCTCCTTCAGTTCATGTCTAGTTATAATGGCTGTTTATGTAATCTAGCTTGGTCCTAGTCATTCGCCATGTTTTTTCTTGATCTGTATCTAAATTATTCTTCTTTTTCATCCATCATTGGCCGCGATTCAACAGTGATTCGATACTACGCTATTATTGTATATGTACACGTAGAACGTAGAATGCCCGTATTGGGATGCTTGCTTTATATTTTGTGTTTTTATATATTATTTTAAGATTTGGAAGAGGCGGCGATTTGTGTGTTTTAGGTATGCGTTGTAAGATACTGCGTTATGCTTCTGTTTTCGTTGTAAATTTTGTGTTTGCGGCTCTGCTAATGGCGAGCGAAGCGAGCCGTGCCGTCTCCCTTCACGCCCCCAGCCCCCCTGAACACCCTCCCCCATCCAAGAATTTGAAATGGGTATCGTTTTCGACTAACATACTTAATGTTTTATTTTTGTATTGTACCTACTGTTAAGCCCTCCGCAAACAGCCGCTAATTAGTTAGCGCGTCTTGTAAAGCGCGATTTCGGCGATTTTCCAGCGTGATTCCCTACACACAGCGCGATTTCGCCGCCCCCTCCCCGCCCCTTACCGGCGCGGCGGGCGGCAAAGTTAGGGGGCCTGCAAATGTGGGGGAGGTGGCGAAACCCATGCGTTTATTAAGGGTCCTCATCATAGAGTTTATATAGTGGCTGAAAGAAACAGAATCGCGCTAATTAGCGTCTGTGTGCGGAGGGTCTATGACTCCCTTCATGCTAGCACGGCGTTGATCGAAGTTTTGTTTGACACTGACACTCACATCACATGACATCGAATAACCTAAGCGTTTTTGCTCTTTGTTTGCTTGCTCCGTCCGTCCATGGCATTTTTTGAAGGAGAAACCCATTGATATAGATAGGTTTCTCCGTAGAAGGAGAAACCTATTCTATATCAATGGGTTTCTCCTTCTACGGTCCATGGTACCTATAAGAAAACATGCGTCCGTCTCAGTATTGCCAGAAGGTTACATTTCTTACATTTTTCGTAACTTTTGACCTCCTCGCGTAACATGTAAGTAATTTTTATATCTAAGGCGATTTTCGTAACTTTTGAGAATGACGAGATTTTTAATACGTACTAGATTTTATTGCGAAAAATTTACGGACGCATCCAAATTGAACGTAACAATCCAGAACTAGTCGTCTAAATAGTATTTTACTCCTTATCCCACTCAGAGATGGCATTCTTCCATGAAAAGTCAAACAACGTATTTCTGGATGGATTAAAACTTGATTTTGCTTGAGCATGTGCGCGTACGTTCTTGGTGAGTACGCGAACTTGCGAAGAGGGAATCGAATGCGTTCCGGGTTTCGTTACATTCAATTCAAACAATAAAGAGAGATGACAAAATATCATCCAAGATAAATTAAAGTCAATTGCGTTTTACATTAAGGCGTTCAGTTCAGTTCATTTATTTATCTTTTGACACAGTAAACATGTTCTTAGATAAGTCACTTTTACATTTTTAACTTAAATAATAGCTAATTAATAACTACCTTAGCTTCAGTACCTACCCACCACATCACAAAATATGTTTTTATCAGCCAAAGCTGCGTTCCCGCCTTTTATAGGCAGAGCCCTTTTAATAATAATTGGTTGAACAAGTAAGTAGGTACGTTAGAGTTATATATACGTATCGAATATTAGTAGTTTTTTCGGTGTATAACTAACAGATGCACCACCAAAGGCGTAGCGAACAGCTTTTGTGTCCTCGATGTGGTCTGGAGCTGAACCCACGTTTAAGTTTAATATGCAAAAACCTATAAAATATCGAACGAAACGATTTTCACGGCTCGCTTCGCTCGCCTGTAACCTCTTCTCCAGTTTCAGGTTCCATTTTTAATAATATATGTTCTCGGGCTCACAATAAGATCACTCTGACCACCACCGTGAAAACTTGATGAAAAAGTTTTTTTTGCGGCTCGCTCCGCTCGCCGACGACGAACGCTTTCGTGTGGCTGGCTGCGTAAGAGAGAGGGCTTTCATGTACATAGCCAGGGCCCGTACTCCTTATCACGAAATCTAACTTTCTGATTCGATTACGTGATAAGCTAATCTTATGTAAGGCAAGCGACATAAGATTTGATTTTGGACGACAACGAACACAAAACTTCGATTTTCTTTTTCCGAGCACACCAGATGTTAAAAATTGTCGTGGATTATGCAGGGCAGAGCTGTTGTAATTTTTTTTGTTGTTAATAAGTAAAAAAGTTATAATATTACATAGCCCTGTTGTCGTTCTAAGAATACCTCACCTTAATTGCAAAAAGGCTGCGGCTCACTCCACGCACCGATGTTCATTTCTTAACAGTTCTCTCAGTCACAAACTCTTTTAAAGACTTTGTATACAAAAAGTTTTCAGGGCTCTCTTCGCTTGCAGGTTTATTTTCATATCCTTCTACCACTGCACACTCATTATTCCCCAAAATCCGGAAAAGTCTCAAACATTTGCGGCTTGCTCCGCTCGCCGTGGTTTATTGATGACCGTGGTGCGTGACCCCTCGCCCCAAAGTCTTGCTGGCTGCGACCGCGCCTTTTGTAGCCACCCCCACCAACCCCTTTACAGAATCCTAGTTCAACTAATAAATGATTTGTCGCCGGAGTTAGACCATAAAAACATGTAACTTTTTCAGCTAAAATGTAACATTTCAGGTAACGAAACGTAACTTACGACTCAAGGGCCCTGGCAACACTGGTCCGTCTAGCTAGCAATATTTTTAGTCATGTTTCAATCGAAGCGATTTTTTTAGTAAAAACATAAAAAAGTGACAAAAACAGTTTAGTAGATATCTGAGTTCTTACCACAGAACAATACTACTGTTCTTACCTAGAGGTTTTGTTATCATTATCAGCTACTATGCTCTGACCTAATAACTATAATTTGGTTGATCATTGGAGCTATGCTATTCAGTGTACTCCGTAACCTCTAAACTTACGTAAGAAAATTTTTGCGCCCAAAATGGGAAATTCAGTGTCTGCAGAAGCCGTGTTCCATGGCAAAGCTGCCGGAAGCAATGCCAACCCTCCGCCAGAATGTCCTATGCACAAAAAGGCTGCAGCGCCACCTTCAGAACCCGAAAAAAAAGAAGAAACACTAAAACTATCCGATTGTCCTGTTCAACATGGCAATGATATCAATCCATACAACATGGTAAGTTAAAAAAATAATAGTGAAAAGGTCAGTCATGTCATGTGTAGACTATCACATGGGTTCAAACTTGTTCATTTTCACAGATGCCACCAGCAAATCAACAGCCAGCCCCAGATCAGCCATTCAGCCTCCCTACTCAACGCCAAGTTTCAACAATCCCACGTGCAATGCCTGATGGCTCTACAGAGTTCTGGGTTTACCCAAGTCAGCAAATGTTTTGGAATGCCATGCTCCGCAAAGGTTGGCGCTGGAAAGATGAGGATGTCAAGCAAAAAGACATGGATGATATTATTAAAATTCACAATGCCAATAATGAACAGGTAAATAAACTTTTCTTACATCATCCCTAATTAAATAAAAGCTATTTTCTGCTGCTGTAGGCTTTTCCAGACTTTTATAGTTTAAAGTTCAAGCTTTCCTCAGCTCACCATGTTCTGAGCTTCATAATTAATTTTTACTAATTAGGTTTTTCTTTTCTAGGCATGGCTAGAAGTATTGAAGTGGGAAGCACTACATGCTAAGGAGTGTGGTCATCCAAGGCTCAAAAGCTTTGGAGGCAAAGCCCAGGATTACAGCCCACGAGCTCGCATTCGTTCTTGGCTTGGGTAAGAATTACCTTCAATAAAATAAATTGAAGTATGTTTTAGTTCCAAAATGTAAATGTTTTGATTTTTTACTTTCAGGTATGAACTACCTTTTGATCGTCATGACTGGATTGTTGATAGATGCGGCAAGGATGTTCGCTATGTCATTGACTACTATGATGGTGGTGAAGTTGACAACAGATATGAGTTTGCATTACTTGATGTGAGGCCTGCATTGGACTCTTTTGAGAATGTTTGGGACAGAATGAAAGTCATGTACATGCGTTACCGGTACGATATGATAAAAGAAGAAACCCCAAAGTTAAGTAACTGAATATTTAGACAACACATTGTTGTACTTAATTGTTATCTGTTCTTAAGATTAGGTTCTGAATGTTGAGATTTAGTAATTTATTTAGCCCTTTAGATAAGTTTTGAGTGGGGTTCTTCTGTCGGCAAGTTTGTCACTGTGGCAACTCTTTGTGATTTTTATTCTGAACTTAAACAACTTGATAAACAATAATCTGGAGAGCCACAATTTATGAGCTGGTTTAAGAGGAAAAAAATAATAATTTAAAGCAATGAGCTTTTGATTTACAAATTGTAACTACATCAATGGTTTAAATAGTTTAAATTGTTAACCATTGAAATATGATTGAAACAGTTCAAAAGCCATAAATAAAATGATGTGTTATGTTACCTTATGGTTCTTTATTTACTTGTTAAAGTATGAATATAACTCAAAAAATTATGAATTACTTCAATTATCAACACTGACAAATTGGTTGTTTGTTTGAACACCTTTACATTCATTTTTGAATTCTTCAACTTGCTGTTCAATGAATGCCTCGAAGCCGTTGTAAGGGCAGGCAGAGAGCAATTTGAATCTGGGTTTTCCCTTGATACTGTGATATATGGATCGGAGAACCAATGTTGGAGGCTTCTCAAGAAATCTGGTTCCTGTAGAGTAAAATTATTAGCACCAAAAAGATAAGAATACACTCAGTATAAAGAAAGATAGTTTTTGTTTGTACCTATATCAATTTGAAGAATGCAATGAAAATCATTAACTTCAAACAGGAAAGCTGCATTATTTGCATCATGCTCCAATATAGCTCCTTCGTATTTTACAATCAGTTGGGCCAGTAAGGCACGTTTTATTTTGTCATTATTTAGCAAATCTTCAATCTGAAAAGAGGCAAAAAATACAGATAAAATTGAACCCTCACCCTATTGATAAGAAACTTTTTTGGACTTTTTCTGGATAACTTACTCATAACAATAAGATAACTTTTTTTGCAATCATACCTTGTTATTCAATAGTTCCGTGACCATTGGAACATAGTCCATTAGAACACCAGATTGAAGCATTCTGAAATTGCAACCAACCAAATTTAACAATTAAAGTTTTATTTATCTAATTGATTGACTATTGTAAGTAATTAATTTTTCTAGTAAGATTTCTATCCCAAGGGAACTGATTCATGGGATAAAAAGTATTCCTATGTTTGATTCCAGGATTAGAATTACCTACCAATTTGTTCAGCAGTTTTGGTGTGAAGAGGTAATTAATAAAACAAACATTCATTCAAACTTTCACAAGTACTGTAACATTTGTCACATTTTTTTTCAAGGGAGCAATGTGAAATCTTGATAAAGTTTCAGCTGTCAGCTATGTGGTGCTGGCTATAATTTGCGCCTCCCTAACTCTTCCTGTGGGTGTCGTATGTGGCGACTAAGCGATATTCACTGGGGGGCAGGCAGCAGCGCCCCCCGCAGAACAATTCTACTACCGAACTGCGATTCCATCCCGCATGCCCAGCGTGGGGATAATGGGCCTTATCCCCCATAAGATATGCCAATAAGGCGAGGTACTCTTCAGGGGAGGCTGGCGTCCAGTAGTGGACCAATACAGGCTGTTGTGGTGATAAAGTGTATGAGGTATGGAAATAAGACCCTCAGGCAGGTATGCACATTTCGGGGTACAGAAATGAAGCAACTACACTTTTCAAAATGAATACTAGAAAACTAATAAACTAAATACACTATAATATAAATAAAATCAAAATGCAAACCTGATGTGCTTTGTAAACCTCTACCAACTTAGCAACAACTCAAAGCCTTTGTGAAGAGGTAACAAACATCCATCCATTTATAATATTAGTTCATACTAATATTATAAAGTTTGGATGGATGGATGTTTGTTACCTGATGTAGTGCGATTTGATACACAAGTCAAGCATGAATACACATGAAATGTACTCACGGGGGTAAATTAATATTTCCAAGGGATTTACTCAAAAGAGGAGATAATATCAGTTCAGCATTAGTGGAATTTGGATACCTCACAAGTAATAATGCTGTATCAATTCCGGGATTTTCTTCTGTTCTGTAAATAAATGATAAGATGAATGTTTTGGCTTGCAAATATTTGGTGTAGTGTACCATTTCTTGTTATAAATAAATAATGCTGGACAATTCACACAGCATTATCTAGCCCCAAGCTAAGCAGAGCTTGTGTTATGGGTACTAGATAACTGATATAGGTACATCATAATACACCACATAGATAAATATTTTTTATTATCCATAGAAAAACATCTAGAACGCCCTGAACAAATTTCTGCAGATCGATACACAAATTTGTCCCGAGGCGGGAATCGAACCCGCAACCTCCTGCGTCGCAGGCAGACCTTCGCCCACCGCGCCACAGAGGTCGTCTAAATAATAATTTACATAGTATTATCTAGTCCCAAGCTAAGCAGAGTTTGTGTTATGGGTACTGGATAACTGATAAAGGTACTTAATACAATGCACATAATTGATTTTTTTATTATACATAGAGCACATACAGAACACCCTGAACAAATAGCAATATGCAAATTGTATAAACATTGATCCCGAGATGGGAATTAAACTGCTGCGCCACAGAGGGGAGAAGCTAGGGTATGCCAAGCGGATAATGTTACGTTTATGTGGAAGGATTTGGGATGGCTTTTGCCCAGCTGCGAGACAATATAAAAGAAAGAAAAAAAAAACACTATTTATTACCCGTCACTGTACAATTCTGGCAATCTTGAAGTATCCACCTTTAATCTTATTAAGAATTCCACTACATGTGAGCCGACCCACACTTCAATGTCTTGTTCAGATGTTAGTGCATCCCCAAGTAAAGCACCATACTCAAACCAGGCTCTAGAGCTCTCATCTTCATTTAACTTTTTTACCTGTAACACAGCATGTGTTTTAACTGTTATTTATTGCTATATATATATCTATAGCTATACCGTATCCATTTTGTATGTAGCATGTTAGTGAATAAACTACGACACAAAAAACAAAATCTCACTTGCTTGGCGTCGAGTTTCAGATATAATTGTAAGCAATTTTTATTGAAGGGGAGGATCTAAAATCAACAAGTAATGTAAATTGAGTATAAAAGGATGCGACAACAAAGTGAATTTTAAGTTAAGTATGGGCGGTTTGTTTACTAACATGCTACATTCAAACACAGTATAGGTAAGCACTAGCTGCATCCAGTGGCTTCACATGCATTGATCCTCTGGAAATGTTTAAAGGTGATTTGTATCCGAGGGGAACTGATTTTTGCGATAAAAAGTAGCCCATGTTTGATTCCAAGATTAGAATTACCAATATGCAAAATTTCAGCCTGATTCATTCAGCAGTTTTGAGGCAGTAACAAACATTCATCCAAACTTACACATTTATAATATTATTGTGTTAATGACACACTGAAGTACTTTAACATTTGTCACATTTTATTTCAACAGAGTTAAATGAAATCTTGAAAAAGTGTAAGCCGTAAGGAAAAAAGACCTGACAGGTGAGCACATTTTGTGGCACTGGTACTTAAATGAGGCAGCTACTCTTTTCAATATGATTATTAGAAAACTTGATAAAAAATGCAAACCTGATGTGCTTTGTAAACCTCTACCAACTGAGCAACAACTTCACTCAGAGCCTTTGGATTGTTCTCATTCCATTTAGCAAGACTGGGCACCATGTTATCTAAGAAATCCTCATCAATGCTGCTCAGAAAACTTTCATCATCAAACCTAAAGTCCGGTGCGAACCAGGGTGCGGAGGCGTCAAATAAAACTTCCCATTTCAGTTTCTTTGAGCAATACGGCAGAACTAGTCGAAATTGACTATCACCTCCCTCAATAGAACCTGCCATTTTTTCGAGGTCAACTTTGGTTTTGCATAATCCTGTAATATACAACATTCAATAAATACGCCTAGAGACATCAATCATAAGATTGAAGGGCTGATATCAAAATCGTGTGCAGACTGCCAGTCAGAGCCAGCATAACCATATGATAGAAGCATCGAGATAGTATAATTCTATCTCGATGGATAGAAGTTACCTTCTTACCTAGTTTTAGATCTTCGTAAACTGTTTGCACGTAAGGACGAAATATTGGTGCTATTTCGTTTAGAATTCCTGAGTTCATGATGAATTATAATCCCTTTCGTTTCCTTTTCAAATTTTCAATCAAGATTTTACAAACAACAACAAATAAACATGACGGACGACGAAGTTAATGTTCTTCTTCTTTTCTTCTTTTAACCCTTCAGGTGCCAGACTTTGATTTAGCTAGGACGTATGTTGCCAAAGTCAAAATGGCCGCCAGACTTTTTTTACGCCGGGCGCTTAAAACTGAAATTAGGGCTGTTTTCTGTTTAAAATGATACATTAAACTGTATATTTTCGTTATCTATGATATATTATGTATATATCTTTTGTAATTTTTGTAATAGAATAATTAAATTCGTTTTAGTTCTGAAGTTACAAAAAAAACTTCTTCGTTTTATTTTTAAAAGGGCCTAGTTTTTTAGTTAACATTTTATTTAATTTGTTATTTATTAAAGCAGGATTAACCTAGTTTTATGTAATGTAATAAAAGTAAAAATCGGTGGGTATTAATACAAAAATCTTACACAACATTGTAACAAAGTCAAGTGGGCTGTGAAGACCAAGTGAAGACTGATGTTTACGAGGTTTGAATCAATTCAAGGAGTGCTAGACGTCAGATATGTAGCATGATATCGCTAGCTCATTCTATTCTACGTCATAGGTATATTAATGAAAAGAGAGAAAAACAACAAGGAATTTATGGTTAACGGTTAAACACAGCTGCTAAATTTCTGCCCGCCACGGGCGCGTGGCAATCATAGTCCATTTTTTTTACCCGTGGCGGGCAGACTGGCACCTTAAAGGTTAATCGAAGTTATTGTATTCTCTTTGCTTTTAATGGCGTCTACGTCTGGGTTGACCATAGATATAGTCCTTCTACGGGGTTGACATAATTTTGCCAATGTCGCGTAAAATGTTAAGAGGGCGATCTATGCCAATGACCTTGCTCGAATAGGCGTTACCAATGAAAATTCCCCGCACCACACCTGAATTATATCACGCAGCGCGCACCAACATAAGTATAAGTACGTTGCATACAATACAACAGATACCGCCACAGAATAAGTACTAGTATTTATAGCCGTGCGCTGCCGCCGCCGCGCCGCGGCCGCGCCGCGGCCGCGCCGCCGCCACCGCATGGCCTCTACAGATTGTTTATAACATTTATTAACCGACTTCAAAAAAAGGAGTAGGTGCTCAATATGTTTGTTACCTCAGATTTTTTGACTGGGTGGTCCGATTTTCATGATGCTTTTTTATATGAAAGCTGGAGCTTTGCTTGTAGTTTCATTTTGATTTGGTTCAGTTCTGACAGTAGAATCCATGAAAATTCATGACAAATATGTAGGTATATAAAAATTGCAGTCGGTTTAGTTTTTTAAAACAAAATTAATTATTAAACACCGATGATAATTCCTTTACCCCACTGGATTCAGTATTGAGTATTAGTTATTAGTTATTTTCACTATTCAGTATAAAGAGAATAACCACCTCCCGCTGCCAAGTTTGTAGCTATATTCGATTTTTTTAAACCCTGCAAAAATGATAAACAAACCCACAGTACTTAACCTCAAATTAACTTTCTTGTTATTTCTGAACATAACATCAAGGAAGTACTTGCTGATTTTAAGATTCTTTGTTCACTAAATATTGTCCAATTATATCTCTTTATCTCGACTCCAAGCATGTGCATTTTAATTTATGTTATTGGAATGTGTTGACATAATTTGCAACTTTATGACAAATAGATCATAGCTCTGTCTCGAATAGTACCCAAAACTAGTAGAAAGTAAGTAAATTAATAATTGAAGTAATTGAAGAAACTACTGTTAAAAAACATCAACTGCCCCTCTTTTTTATTTTAAGTGGATTAGAGTCAATTGTGGGGTCATTGCACTAGATTCCGACCATTTAGCGAAGACTTAAAGGCCTCTAAAAAAAATCAAACTGGTCAGCCTTGTTCGAAATGATACTAATCGGTAGTCTAGATATCTGAGTTTTAAATACACAAAGAGTTTTATAGTTATGCTATAAAGTTATTTTTATAAAAAAATAAACAATCGGAAATGAGTAATCTTCAGTTTTCGACCACAAAATTCCTACGGACCTGAACACGATTTCGACGGCTTACTTAAAAGGTTTTCATGGAATAAAATGCCAACAAAGTTTTTATGCTTTTTTTTCAGAAAAGTTAATTGTAGAATATATTTTTTTTATAATATTTATTATTTGATTTTACAAATCATGTCGATGTTTGGAGGAGGCGAGTGTGGACCTCAAGATAAAAAAAACTGAGTAGGTACATCCCTATGCGACGTGATATAAAACTTCGACAACGACGCGAAGACATCCAAGTCCGCTACTCAATTTTCAAGGGAGTGAATAGATTTAAGTACCTGGGATGTATTGTAAGGGACACTAACACCAGTAGCAATGGAACCAACATACCAGAGCTCGAGCTAGAGCCCAGAACACTCACCGTTGCAGTGCAGCGCTACACAAAGTCTTAGTGCCCAGGCTCCTCTGCCGAAGAACCAAGATCCGCATTAACAAAACGATCATTCACCCGATCTTGATAATAGTGTGAAGCCTGGACACTCAGCCAGAAAATTGAACACAAGCTACTAGTGACAGAAAAAAAGCGCTCAGCAAGATCCTAGGTCCAGTAGCAGTCGGATCTTGGAGGTTACGGAAGAACCGAAAGATCGCGGAACTAGTGACCAAACCCAACATCATTGTCGAATAAAATCACACAGGCTGCGCCGGCTCTGCAACGTGCTACAAGTGGAGGAAGATGGGGCTGCAAAATAATCTTTCCTTGGAGTTCCGGTTGGCCGACGACTTATCGGTCGGACCAGATACAGGTGGAAGGACGAATTGGAGAAGGACCTTCGCTCATTTCAAATCTTCGCAATGGACAGGATGGAGGCGGGGCAGGATAGAAGATGGGGTCGATCTATTGTGTCGGAGGCCAAGACCCACTTAGTGAGTGTGTGTGATGTAACAAACCTGCTCCAGCTCTGCAGATCGCACTTGATACGATCTTGGAAGACAAACTCACAAATCCCTACACAATTTGGTCAAAACGTTGAGGAACAAGGGTATGAAGCCCAGCCAAAAGCAGTGCACTTGCATGAAGTCGAAAATCTAGACAAGAAACCACCCAAGCGCTTTTGTCATACAGAGGTCAGACCTTAAAAAAAGGGATGTGAAGATGGTAATACGCCTTCAGAGCGCTTTAAAAGAGGCAATAAATGAAACCGAGGGACGATTCACTTATTAGTTTGGTTATGATCATCAGGCCCGTATTATGAAAGCATGCTCAGTCATCATTGATAATATGCTTGAGTGATGCTCATGTATAGTTTTGAGTAAAGACTAATTTTAAAACAATACTTAGGCATGAGCTCCCAAAATCTACACTTACTTATGTAACTCTCAAGTAAAGTAACAATGCGTTCTTTTCTTACCGTTATTACGTTTTATTGAACGGTTACTAAATATTAATTCAGTTAAAAAATATATTGTGAAAGTCAGGTTGATAAGGTCAAGAAACCGCACTCGCCCTGAAGATGTCCCTCCTTGTTTCAATTCACACCTAAATATATTGTCATCAAGATCTTTTAATGATTTTGGTATTTTATAATAAATTTTACGTGACATATTGACTACAATGTTTTGTAGGAAAGCTGTTTTACTGTTCGGTATTTGGAGTTTAATGCTATCACGTCTATTTCTTACTACAAAATCAGACTACGCAACTCTGATTTTGAAGAAATAGACGTGGAAAAGATGGGAATGCTTTCGAACAAATGGTGCCATTTCAAATACCACCAATATACAATAAACCGTTTTGTCAAAACCGAGGTATACGCTGAGACTTGCTGAGACAAAGGACTTCTATGGCCATTTATACGCTGCACATGCACCTTGTCCTTATATCAACGAGAAAATCGTAATTCTAGGGCTATACTGACGTACTATCCCAGTTATCAAAATCAACCCATAACACAAGCTCCCTACCGTTTTGTTTTTTCTTTTTCATTTGTATTATTTAGATGTAAGTTATTTTATTTTATATGTATAATAAAGTGTTCATTCATTCATTCATTCATTCATTCCTTACCTTGGAGTTAGGTGTTGTCGTGACACACACGACGATATAGGTGCACTCATAAAATGTGAGTACTAAAATACTTCAGAGCTTCTGAAGGCCGGCGAAGTAGAGGTGGGTAGCTCATGAGCGAGATAAAACGTTCTGTCGATGAATGTGCTGCGAAAAGAAAACATTTGACGTTTGGTTTGACGTCCAAAACTACCAGACAAAATAGAAAATGTAGTTTCGGAAAATGTGTGTTAGGCCGGCTACAGACTGTTTTTCTTCCGTCTTTCTTGTTGTGCTGTAAATATCGTATGTATGTAGTAATCATTTACTTTTCTATGTAATAATCTTCTACCTCTAGTTCTCGTTTTTTATAAAATCTCTTCCAATTTTGTGCCACCACTCCAGGACCTGTCTGAAAATCAGCGCCGATAGAGCTTCGGCTTGTAGCGGCATAAGCATAATGCCATAAGACAGGGACCATTTTGGCCCCTTATATAACATTCACTGAACATGTTCCTGCTCTTTTATTTATGATACTTTCCTTTGTTTCATTATATGTAATTCTTCTCTTTTTTTTCTACTGACTGTACACCTGTAATGTGTGTTATGTAATTGTTTCCAAATAAATGATTTTTCAAAAATATATAATATCCGTTCAACTGAGCGAATCTATCTCTCGCTCACATTAGTTTCAACGAAATTAATCTTTCGCTCATTTACCTCATTGATTCATTTTCGAACCTTAACATTGCTGAGCGAAATGAGCGAATGAGTTAGAACGAAGAAGACTGAGCAAGGCGAGTGATTTGATGGAGCGAAATGCATGATGTCAGATACAACATGAAAAAAGAGAGAGATAGCAAGGCTAAGCTCAGACCTGTAACAATAATGCAAAAATGTTTGAATGAAATTATTTTAAAAGTAATCGTCATCAGTATAGCGCCACCTAGCTCAGTTGAACGCGACATTACATTTTCTTTTTTATCTTTTGCTCATGAGCTACTCAACTCAATAAATATAAATAAATAAATAATATAATATATAATATAATAAATAAATGAGTGAAATATATCTTTAAATCAAAAAGTATATGTAGTATAGTATAGGTATAATTATATCTATATCACTCTTGTCATTGGAGTGGTATGATATGCGCATTTCTAAGGAGAAGCCCTCGTTGTACAGGAGGTACAGATCCTTTTTAATTCCGTTCTTCATTGCGGGAAAACTACACAGGCATGTTACGCGAGCTTGGTGGGTCTATTATAGGATACGGGATACAATAAATAAATAAATAATGCTGGACAATTCACAATACGATAACATTTTCCTCAAAAGCGCTAAGCCATCATCGTCTTGGCTTTGTCTTTTTGCCTAATTAGATTTTTCTCGACGGTAATTATTCTTGTCCATTACAAACATATTTGATTTCTACTGAGAATATCTTAACTTATACGAATTGGCTGAAAACGAAATAGGGTTTTAAGGCTTTTCCTATTCCGGCCATATCATTTCTTCGAATAAATTAAAGTTGGATGAAAACGAAACCATAATTCTAAACATGGTGGCCGTATCGGCCACGCCCAAACAGATGACCAAATTTCCTATAAATAACACGGTAAAATGGGGGCCGAAAACGAAAATTTAGATTATTTCGGTTGACATTAGTCAAAACGATAAAAATATACTATAATAACGTCGAGATAAGTAACAGAATGAGACATAAGTATTCAGTGTCCATTTGTACTTTCTTCCCCCCCAGCCGAGATGTAAATTTTTGATGATTTTCAACTTCCAATTTCCGACCACCCCATTTTCAAGTAATTCAATACAAAAACCGAAACTAGTCGGACGGACAGACGGCTGAAGTTGCAGTGTGCCGGCCATATATGGCGAGATATATCTCGCAAAGAACCAGGCAAACCTTTGGGGTAAACGAGTTCTTCAGTGGAGACCGCGACTCAAGGCAAAATTAGTGTAGGGCGCCATTTGGCCAGGTGGGATGACGATCTGCGAAATACTGCAGGCAGATGCTGGATGCGGAAAGAAGACAGGGCGCTATAGGCCGATGTCCAGCAGTGGACTCATATAGGCTGATGATGATGATGATGAGTTGAACCGGAAAAAAGAAAAATATAAGTACCTCAACTCACTGGTCGTTGCACAAAATTGTTTAGGTATAAACAATTGTTTTTCAGTTTTCTTTTTATTATACCTATTTTCTTTTTATTATACTTATTTTTGCGCACAGAATTATTTACAATAGTAAATAAATAAATATTGTTTGGCAATCCACACAGCATTATCTAGCCTCAAGCTAAGCAGGGCTTGTGTTATGGGTACAAGATAACTGATATACATAAAACAGTACACGACATAGATAGATATTTTTTTTTTACATAGAAAACGCCCAGAACGCCCTGAACAAATATCTGCAGATCGTACACATATTTGTCCCGAGGCGGGAATCGAACCCGCAACCTCCTGCGCCGCAGGCGGACCTTCGCCCAACACGCCACAGAGGAATAATATACAAAACTATAATCACCCCTTACTTAACATTTACCCTACAACAAACTAACAAATAAACCCGCTGTATACTAAAAATCGTCAAATAAATAAATTTCATGTTGGTTCCGCCACGAAAAATAATATTGCTGTTAAAAGTAGCACAGGTCCGTTCAGCACAACGTCTCGTCCCGCACAGTACTATTCTTACATATCTATGTCCCGCACTGATTGTAGGGCCGGCAGAGGGGCGGCTCGGAATACCAACATTTAGGGAACACGTTAAACGAAAAAATCCGAACTAGGCCTCATATAGCGGACGTGATGACCACAAATGTGAAAGAAACTAGGATTTGTCTAAATTTTACAAAAAATGTCGCAGACCACGGACTGTTGAGAATCGATTTTTTTGGGGGGATGTGGGGCCCCACCTTCTCCCCCGCACACGCACGTGCAGGATTATTCACCATTTATATTTATATATGTATATCAGTTATCTAGTACCCATAACATAAGCTCTGCTTAGCTTGGGGCTAGATAATGCTGTGTGAATTGTCCAGCATTATTTATTTATTTATTTATTATTTCTGGGAAACCCTGTAGGTATATTTGTAATGATATCAATCAATATCAATCTCTATTTAAAAGATTGATCTTTTAAATAGATTTTTGACAATATGGTACAATCGACTTTCCCGAATGTCATTACATTCGGGAAATTCGATTGTACCATACTGACAAAAATCAATTCAAAAGATTTCTCGGCAGTTAGGTACAATGTAATTTGAAAGAAAAAAATCTGAAAGAGATTTGAAAAGATCAACTGCTGTTAGTTGAGCTACGAACGACAGTTGATCTTTTAAAATCTTAGTTGGTATAGGTGGTTTTTGTAAAGATATACTGACTCCATCCTGATTCGATCCAGTTTGGCAGCCCAGAATATTACCATGACGACATTTTCTTATTTTTCGGATTAGACATCTAGCCTCCTGAATTGCTTGCGATGTCCTTATCACCCCGTTTCGGCTTGTTTGGCGGGGGCAAGCGGGCGCTTCATAACCGCTGTGTGTAAGGAATCGCGCTAGAAAATCGTCAGAATCGCGCTTCACAAGACGTACTAATTAATTAACGTCTGTGCGCGGAGGGCTTAAGATGGCTTACCTAGCCTTGAGATTGCCCCTGTTCGTACTTGACTCGGACGAAGAGAATCACGCTCCAGGCTGGCTGTCTGTATTATTTGTTATTTGCAATCTGTGGAAATAATTGGATTGATTTGGTCAACAATTTATTTTTCGTTTGCATTTTTTTCAGTTTTTCTGTATAATTCAGACGATTGATTTAGTGTGTGTCTTTGCATGGAATAAAACTATGAAAGATATGAACGTGGCGGCGCAGAACAACATTTCAGACCTGTTAAAGTTAGCTAGAAAATTCAACTGTTTTTATTTGTCTGGTATGTCAACATTCTATATTTTTCCAGGAAGTGCCCAAATTTGATTATTCTGTAGACACATTGCTATTTATTTCTAGGTTTACATCAGGGAATATGTAAACCATTTATAGTAGCAGGCCACCAAGTTGGTCTAATTCGTCCTGATGTGATCAAGCATTTACAAAGATTTCCTGAGGTGAGTAGTACCTTTTATCTTTTGAAACCAGGATAATATTCACGGATATTTTGGTTTATTTTCCTACCTTTTTTAGTAT
Source organism: Eupithecia tripunctaria (assembly GCA_955876795.1). Classification (NCBI taxonomy): domain Eukaryota; kingdom Metazoa; phylum Arthropoda; class Insecta; order Lepidoptera; family Geometridae; genus Eupithecia; species Eupithecia tripunctaria. Next base: position 4,986,200 of record OY041604.1, read on the forward strand.
CTTGGTTCACACACATTCGATTCTACAATATTTTAGAATTTTTGGTTTTGAACTTATTTTAATAAAATTTGCTGTTATACCACATTCCAGGTATTTAGAATGGCAGGAAAGTATGTAGAATTAAATCCTGCCTTCAGAGATTACAAAGAAAGAACTTTGAAAGTAGCAGATATATTGCAGAAATTGAAAAAAGAAAATGAAATTTGTGCTCTGAAAGGTTGGCGAGATGAGGTAATATTTATATTGATTAGTAAATAATAATAATCATTTATATTTTCCATGCTCATGTATTATTTTTCTAGTGTTTTGAAGTCAGTGCACCAATTTACAATGAGAGTTTATTGGAAATGGACAGGAGTGCTGTATGTTTATTTGGTATCCGGAACTATGGGGTCAGTGTTTCCGGGTACTTAAACCACCCTACAAAAGGCCTCTGCATCTGGCTGCAACAGAGAAGCTTTACTAAACAAACTTGGCCAGGTAAGATGTAATAGCAAAAATAAACATCTCAAAAAGTCTTACTTTCAAATAATTTACACAAACAGAACAATATTAAATAGTTACAATTTTAATGCCGGTGTTAAGTGCTGAACTGCTGATGTTAGTTTGGCCAAAAGCTGCATAAGTTGGGTTCAACTTAGTAAAGCTAAAAAGTTCTGATCTCGTTAAAATTTATTTGTCTTCTTGGTTCATTTAACTTTATAAGTAAGTACTTAAATAAATCATTCTTTAGTTCAAGAGTTATACAGTTATCTAATTCATTATAATTTTGGTACTTACATATCAAATTTACCAAAAAATCAAATGGAATCTGAATCATCTAAATTTTTTTATATAGGAAAGTGGGATTGCTTTGTCAGCGGTGGTTTGGCCGTTGGATATGGAATATTGGAGACATGTATTAAGGAGGCGGCAGAAGAGGCTTCAGTCCAAGGTGATCTAGTAAAGAAGTTGGTTCCAGCTGGCTGTGTCAGGTAATGACTATGTGTGAACCAAAGTGGATATGTTGATAAAAAAAAAGTCTCACACTAATATTATCAAATATCCATATATCCAAACTCTCATGTTTATATTTCGTACTTCTTACACTGAAAGTAATTAATAGATTGGCCCGAAATTTTGCAGTTATGCCTAGATTAAAATATAGGATACTTTTCCCCATAAATTAGTTCCCAAGAGATAGAAATAAGTGAAATAACCTTAAAACATTTTCATAGAAAAAATGTGTGCAAAGCAGACAGTGTACAGAAACTGGTTTACTAATAAAAACTTTTGTAGTTTGAATTCATTAATATTTGTTGTTGGTGTTCCTCAGAAACTGACTAAGTAGGTACTTGAATTCATTATTCATTCATTTATTTCACAAGTGGACTTACAGCTCAAACCAAAACGTCCAAGAGTCATGTGGTATAAAATAAGACAAAGTAAGTCAAATCTTGAACCATAGGCCATACAATACAAAACAATGAATACAAATGATTTATCAATCATAAAAGACATATTTTTAATAGGTACCAAATTAATTAATACAAAATTAAATAAAAAGTTACTTATTTAATAACCCCGCTTACATTCATAATGAAAAAAAAAAAGAATTTTGCAATTAGATGTAATATTATAATTTTTTACGATAATCATTATATACAGCGACCTGATGATATTGTGAAGCATATTCAAGGTACACTTTTCAAGGACACTTTTTATTGTTTTTATACAGAACAGAATAGAAATTAATTAATATACATTCATTTTATCCATAATTATGTAGGTATTGTGGATTCGTTCTTATTTTTTGTACACTTTCTCTACCTTTTCCATCGCCTCTTATAAATCGTAAGGTTTGCTGGAGGAAAACTCTTTTTCAGGGTTAAGCTCGCTTATAAACATATCCTATTTAATAAGTTAATTTTTTGTATTACTCAGTATGTACTACAGTATATGTGTACGATAATGAATTAAAAATAAAGAATAAACTCAAGTTCATAACAAAGCCAGGACATAGTATACTTTGAGTAGGTACTTGTGTAAGTCACACTATCAACCCTATCAGATTTCAATGATTGATTCCTGTGTAGGTATGTTATTATTATGACACGACACTTCAGATGTTATAGGCTCGCGCGGTCTTGTAACTTATAGGGAAGTGGTTACATTCAGAATAACAGATCCGTGTGTAACCACTTCATACGGATAGTTAAGCCTAAGTATCGGTAGTTAAGTATCTGGGAGCCTACTCGAAAAAGGAAAATAGAATTTTTGTATTGCAAAACGTGCAAAACCACCATAAATAAGGTTTGTATGAAAACGAATCGGAAACTTCCATTTCGTTTTTAAGAATAGGGACGTCTGAATGCGCCGACGAAAATTCGGGATTGGTTGATAGCATACATAAATTCATTCGAAGTAGGTGGTAATTACGGCACCTACCTATTACGTTGGTAAGGTAGGTAGGCTAAACCGCTGGCACGAGGTAGTAGAAACTTCATAACGTGTCAGTCTGAATAGAATACTAATTAATGTCCATAGATGTCTTCTATTATCTACTACGACGTCATTGCCACGTGTCAAATTAACACACCTAAAAGCAATGACTCATCTACATATACCAGTTACGGCGATCAAATTCAAGGCTATAACGTGATAAAAAATTATTCACACCATCATCGATGTAAGCAAAATTCGGGAGATAAGATACTAACTTCTATCTTGTCGAAAGAGGAACACTTAAATTAGGTCCAATTAGGAGTTCACCTTAGTTGTAGTTGAACCGGGGCGGCGCGGCGCGCCGGCGGCATTCGTGTTTCGCGTGCGTATTGTTGTCTCGGTCGCACTTCGGTCTAGGTACGTCTTTCGATCTTTGTCGTTTATTAACACATCACAGGCCATTTGTTGAGTTAGCTAGCGCTGCAGCTGGGAGAGCGTAGGTACTATATCTACAGAATTTTACTTATTATCTATGTTTCACATCATCAAAAAACCTTGATATCAAATTTTGTTTTCAGCTTCTATTACGAGAGCGAGCGAGGTCTGTTTCCCAACACGGAGTATGTATACGACTTAGAGCTACCTCTGGACTTTGTGCCTCAAAATGCGGATGGGGAAGTGGAAAGCTTCGAGCTGCTGACTGCAGATGAATGCATCCAGCGAGCACTGACTCCGCAGTTCAAGACCACTAGTGCCCCGGTGCTTATAGATTTCTTGATACGCCGGGGCTATATCAATCCTGAAAATGGTGAGTCTACTCATGTCATCATCAATTACTTCAATAACTTGGGCTCGGAGGGTGGATAATGCAATAGTTACTAATACACTCCAATGTGAGACGCGGACTGCACGTCTCAAATACAAGGACGGCAAGTTGCCGACTGCAAGACTCGACTGCATCATGACTCATGCTTTGTGACTGGCGACGGCAGTCGTCCAGTGCTGGGCAAGTTCCCGACCGGTTGATTACAGGCCCTTTAGCTTTAGACTCACAAGAACATGAGCCCAGTAATGGGAACTAAAAAGTAAATTACTATGATGGTTAAGTCTATTCTAGACGACCGATGTTACGCGGCGGGCGAATATTCGCCTACAACGAGATTGCGGGTTCGATCCCCACCTCGAGACAAATATTTGTATGTATAGGTAGTAAAATATTTATATAGAGGTAGGTAGTTTATTGTATTAAAATAAATCAGATATACATTATATACATAATATATTATATATGTATACGTACCCATAAATAACACAAGCTCTGCTTAGCTTGGACCCAAATAATACAATATGGCTACAATATGGCTTGTAGCTAGATAATGCTGTGTGAATAGTCCAGCATTATTAATATTATTATTTATGTCATGTTTTGCGATCTATGATCGTTTCTCATTCATTTTCCGCACCGACTTGGATAATGCAAGTGTATTTATCAACTGAATCAAATCAACAAGGAAGATCATCGTTGACACTAACTATTTTTAGTTTTGTGTGGTCGACATCGTCCGAGTATAATATTAATAATTTTCAAAAATAGCCGCGTGCAAAATCTTATATCATAATCATATTATCAGATTTTGCACGCGGCTTTATAATTTATTTTTGAGTGCGACATTGGGTTTTGCATAGTTTGATTATATCGGCAAAGTATAGGTACCTACCAACCGCTCTTACTCGTAAAATTTAAACCAGTTTCTGATTTGTTTTTGTGCAAACGCTATCTATGAAACGAAATTTCTGTTTCATCCTGGTGCAAACAGATGATTAGAAATTTAGTTTTTAGGGTTCCATATCCAAGGGTAAAACGGGACCCAATAGGGTCCCGTCTTAGTAATAACTAAGACTCCGCTGGCCGGCAGTCTGTCACTAGGCTGTATCTCATGAACCGTGATATTTAGACAAATGAAATTTTCACAGATGATGTATTTTTGTTGCCGCTATAACTAATCGCCGCGCCGCTGACAACAAATACTAAAAAACAGAATAAAATACTAAAAAACAGAATAAAATACTAAAAAACAGAATAAAATAAATATTATCCGGTTTAAGTTGTTTTCCGAGGCCTTCAGGGCACATTTATTAACAATAATAAATAATGCTAGACAACTCACATCTCATTCTATTGTAAGCTAAGCTGAGCTTGTGTTGTTTGTTGTACTAGATAACTGATATAACGTAAAACAATACATCATCATCATCAGCAGCCTATACTAGTCCACTGCTGGACATAGACCTCCCCTAATGAGCGCCATAGCGCCCTGTCTTCAGCTTGACGCATCCAGCATCTGCCTGCAGTCTTTCGCAGATCGTCATCCCACCTGGCCGGTGGGCGTCCTACACTACGTTTGCCGAGTCGCGGTCTCCACTCAAGAACTCGTTTACCCCAGCGGTTATCGGTTCTTCGCGAAATATGGCCGGCCCACTGTCACTTCAGCTTGTTAATTCTTTGAGCTATGTCGATAAATTTGATTCTCTGTCGTATGTATTCGTTGCGAATTCTATCCTTCAGAGAGACTCCGAGCATAGCTCTTTCCATAGCTCGCTGAGCGACTTTGAATTGGTAAACCAACCCTATCGTGAGTGTCCACGTCTCAGCTCCGTAGGTCATGACGGGTAGGACCACAGATCACAGAAACGGTAGGACGCACTGACTGAAAACTTTCGTTTCGTTGTCGTTCAAGCATTGCGGTATGGATGACGAGAAGACTCTAAGTAGTTTTCCAAGCTCTGCCCAGCCCAACTGGATCCTCCTCTTGACCTCCTTCTCTAAATTGCTTTTACCCAACTGCAGAATTTGCCCAAGGTAAATATACCTACTCAGAAACAATTTCGAGAGGGTGGGTGGCCATGTACGACAACCGGCCCCGGATCAATGAGGCCATTGATCATGACTTTGGTTTTATCCAAATTCATGCCGAGACCGATGCGTCGCGAGGCTGAAGCTAGGCCGTCCAGCATCCGGTTCAGCTCCTCTAGCGACGCCGCCATTAAGACTATGTCATCAGCGAATCGCAGGTGTGAGATGTAATTGCCGTTTATGTTAATGTCCTTGCCTTTCCAGTCCAGCGTCTTAAACATATCTACCAACGCGCTCGTGAAGTTTCGGGGATATAACAACCCCCTGCCTCACTCCTCTGCGCAGTTGGATGGGTTTGGACTGCTGGTCCTGTACTTGGACATTCATGATTGCGGCGTCGTAGGTCTCTACATCTCAGCTCAGCACTTCGATATAACGATAGTCTACTTGGCATCGCTGTAAGGATTCCAGAACAGACCACGTTTCGACAGAGTCAAACACCTTCTCATAGTCCACAAAGGCCAGGCACAGGGGCTGATTATACTCTTCGGACTTCTGTATAATCTGCCTCACGGTGTGTATGTGGTCTATGGTGCCATAACCTCCGCGAAACCCGGCCTGTTCCGGTGGCTGGAACTCGTCGTGTCTCCTGGCGAGACGGTTCGTGATCACTCGTGAGAACAGCTTATAGACGTGGCTCAGGAGTGTGATGGGTCTGTAGTTTTTAAGGGGTTTTATCTCCCTTCTTAAAAAAGAGCACCACCAAACTCCCGCTCCACGCCTTTGGAGTTCTCCCACTGTGAATGACGGCGTTGAAGAGTCAAAACAATACAGTCATACCTAATATTATATTATTATATTTATCCTTGTTATACCAAGAACACTAGAAAGAAATATCTGCAAATAGCACTTGAATACAAGTATAAAAATTCTACATATAGGTACCTACGTCTGTGTCTAGAAGTAGTGTCTGACAGAATATGCTGACTGCAAGAAACGAATGAGTCTACACCTAACAGTGGGTGTTTCCAACCATATGACGATGATGTTCCTCTACATATTGTTCTGTTATCTAAAACCACGTTTATATTTTCAGAGCCACACTATCGGTACCTTGTGGAGCTATTGCACGTGCCACTTCAGTCGATCTACAGTTGGCCATTCACCGCCGCCTCCGCTGTCAACGGCGAAGAGCCAGATGCACGTTTCAACTCAAATTAGTTAACTCCTAAAAATATTCTAACTCTCAGCACTGTTTGTTGACGATCGCTGATGACTCTTGAAACAAATCTAACACCGAAGAGAACTTCTATGAAGTTTTTAACTTTAGGAACAAAGATGTCATCTGTTATCGTCAACCTTGAGTGCTCAGGGTGTATAAGACGAATTTTCGAGGTAACTGGCGAACCTGTGTGAGAATTTGATATTTTAGTTAATGCTTAATTTGGAGATCTTCCGAATTTTATTGGTAGTTTAACGGCAAATATGTACTTTAAGGGCTGTGGATGGTAGGTACACATATTACTTAACTTATGATGCGTATGTATGTATTATTGCTTTGTTTATCATCCTCACTGTTCCATTGTAAAAATGTAAAACCTTCCATATGCTGAGAGTTAACTGCCATACTGTTTACTACAAAGTTTTGCATTTCCTATGTTAAAGTTATGTAAACTTCCCGCTTGGAGCGCTGTCACATTTCTATAGAAAACAGAGTAACACAGACTTTTTATTAAATAGTATGGAATACACACTCAGCATACCATTTATTAAACTAGAAAATATTAACGAACAATTTATCGCACTCATTTCATACTTCGCAAATCATTAAAAAACGACCGATTTCATGATATATTAGGTCCTTACATATGAAATTGGCGTTTTTCATACTGGCCACTTTAATCACAAATTTCTCCTCTTTGGTAAGGAATTCCAAATTCAAATTTGTACAGCTATAGACTCATGTATTTGTGCTTCGATGATCGTCATTCATTTGTTTTTTTTCTTCTGTTTTTTTTCTGTTTGCGTCACTCATTTTACAAAATGGAAAACTTAAAATATCGCATTATTTACGAGTACGAGTTCCGCCGTGGCACTAGTGCTGCGGAAACAACTCGATGGGTGAATGATGTGTATGGCGGTCGTGTTGCAAAAGAAAACACAGTTCGTTTTTGGTTCCAACGTTTTCGTTCTGGAAATTTCGACCTGCAGAACAAGCCCCGTGGACGGCCTGAGACTCAAGTTGATAATGAAGAGTTGAAGGCTATTGTGGAAGCGGATCCATCGCAAACCACGTCCGAGTTAGCTGCAGGCTGCGATGTTAGTGATAAAACTGTTTTAATTCACTTGAAGCAAATTGGGAAGATTAAAAAGCTTGAAAGGTGGGTACCTCACGAATTGACTGAAGCAAACCGGCAAACGCGCGTCGACTGCTGCGTTACATTACTAAACCGGCACAATAATGAAGGTATTTTAAACCGAATCATTACCTGTGATGAAAAATGGGTTCTTTACGATAATCGGAAGCGCTCAGCGCAATGGTTGGATCCTGGCCAGCCAGCCAAATCCTGCCCCAAGCGAAAATTAACCCCAAAAAAGTTACTTGTAAGCGTTTGGTGGACTAGTGCCGGTATTGTTCATTACAGTTTTCTCAAATCTGGCCAGACTATTACGGCTGATGTCTATTGTCAGCAATTGCAAACCATGATGGAAAAGCTAGCGGCTAAACAACCTAGGCTGGTCAATCGCTCCACGCCACTGCTGCTTCACGACAACGCTAGACCACACACTGCGCAACAGACGGCTACTAAATTAGAAGAGCTTCAATTGGAAAGTCTAAGACATCCTCCGTACTCCCCGGACCTTGCTCCAACAGATTACCATTTTTTCGAAATTTGGATAACTTCTTGCAAGGGAAAAAATTCAACTCCGATGGGGCAGTCCAAATCGCCTTCAAAGATTTTATTGATTCCCGTCCGACTGGTTTTTTTAGTAAAGGGATCAATGAACTACCTATAAGATGGCAAAAGTGCATAGAAAATAATGGTTCATACTTTGATTAATTAAATATATTATATTAAAAAATATTCGACTTTTTGTTCCTCCCATACAAAACGCCAATTTCATATGTAAGGACCTAATATATAGTACCTAATCCTACAAGGATTAAAAACCCCATTAGAGGTACTTTTTATATCATAAATGCATCATTGCAGATGAACAATATGAAGAATATTATGAAATAAATATCAAAAAACAGAAAAATTTAGTATATCTTTTTCTTTGAAGTCGGTCAAGTAACTAGTAACTTACAATTTTTTAGATGCCTGGCCCCGCTACGTGTCTAATGGCTCTTATACACCGGCTGCATGGCTCAACTGCAGGCGACGGCAGTCGATCGACTGCCGTCGATTCTTGCGGAGTCGGTAACTTGCCGTCCGTGTATTTGAGACCTGCAGTCCGTGTATAGTATAACCCCCGCACTCAGAGATCAATGCTTACACTGTCACTAAGTAAAGGTTTTTGTATTGAAATCTTCATTGAGGATTCGTCTGGGCCGAAGATTCTGTCGATAACATAATTATGCTTAACCTGCAAGGGCCACATACAATCCACTCTCTTCCAGGATTAGTATAGGGGCCTAACACTTTTTATAGGTAAACTTTGTTAGCAAATATTTTTTCAATTTAAATCATATCTCTAATTTTATTACATAAACTTGTAATTAATCTAGTAATTGTAATAATTATTTAGTAAACTTTGACCAAATCCTCATGTTCTTAGTAACTTAAACATTGTATAAGAAAATGTTATAGTTTAGCTAGGTATGGTTAATTTCTGTGATACTTTACCAGTTTGGTATAAGACATCGTATTTAATCCGTTTCTGATCCGTGTTCAGGTAATATAGGTACTTGTTTCGCCAGTGCGCTGTATTGATTTGGTTTCCGAGGGTTTCAATTGTGCTCTGTGTAAGTTTCCCAAAGTTCATCATTATTGTAACTTATCTATTGTATGTAGTTTTAGGTGCTACTTGCTAACGTATATAAAGCGATCTTTTAGCGAATATATTTAATTACATCATCATTTTGTCTAGTCATTCGACGACAGTGAAAACTCATTAAATTATCGTTACTTAAGTTGGCCTAAGTAACTAGCTATTGGAACTATAATTAAATTATTGATTTATGTATTTATTATATCATAAGTGAGCAAGTCACCAATTAAGTTTAACGTTTTATTTATGGAATTAATTTTGATACTAAGTTTGAAAATTGTACATTTTGTTATTTTTTTTCTTCGTTTTATAATACGTTCTTTCTTCTGGTCTATACCCACCCTTTACATTTATTCCGAAATTATGAGACAGGAATTTTCGTGTGAAATCGAACAAGAGGCCTTTATTGTAGGTCGTATTTGTAGATAAGCTAAATGTTGCGTAGAATACCGAATGGTTAGAAGTAGGTAACTCATTAAAATATTGTTTGAACGACTTTGATTATTAAATTGTAGTAAAATGTATGAATGTAGTTAAATTAGTAGTGACATGTAATATTAATGTCATTACAGTTTTATACATTTTTATGGTCACGTTAAAGGCGAAAGATTTTGTAACCATTTAATACATGCATACATAATTATGATTGTAATCGTTAATATTTGCGATAGTAATAATAGTTTTCCTAAAATAAAATGTTGGAAATAATGTACCTACTAACTTGTTTTAATTTACGGATTACCTATTTTCTTACTTACATTATGATCATTCAAAGGTTGCCACACTCTTCAAAGGATCACACGTATCGATAAGGCCGCCCATTGTGCAAAGTAATCTGTATATTCCTGTCCTGTTTTTATTTGGTGTGCAATAAAAAGTATTTGTATTGTATTGTACCAGATACGTCAGTTGTTACAAATATCAGTCGGACCGTAGTTCTTAGGGTAAACCATTTGTCCCAGTGCGTATTACTATAGCACTGTTGAGATTAGTTTACATTTAAATACATTTTCCGTTACACCAAAACGATTATTATAACAATCCACAAGATCGATTGGATGTTTTTTTAACTGACTTCAAAAAAAGGAGGAGGTCTCAATTCGTCAGTTTTTTTTGTTACCTCAGAACTTTTGACTGAGTGAGCTAAATGACAACGTCATAAGTGGCCTATTAGATGATTAAATATTCAAGGAGTTTTCATAAGGTATAAATAGGTACATAAGTACTTAATTTAATGTGTGGTAGTTTGATTAGTTCACGATTAATTCAGCTTTTGCATTGATCAGTATCAGATCAGTATTCTGTGCACAAGTTCATTTTCTGCCGTGTAGCTAATCTGTCGAATCCAAGAATCTGCCCAATTCACGATCTGTCGAGTAACGAAACTGCCGAATTACGAATCTGTCTAATCCAGGATCTGTCCTACACCGAACAAAGGGATCCGATTTGGTTTATAGTTTTTTAAAACAAAATTAATTATATAAAAAATGTATCGGAATTGTTTTTCTTAATTACCAATTAATTTCTCCTGTTGTGTGGATGCACCACAGACGCTAGGCCATCGAGATTCTACTATTTAATCTCTATGTGCTAGGCACTGAATGTGTTTACGTTAGGTTAGAAGCTACGAGGTAGAAGGACAAATAATGAATACGCAATTTTTGGTTAAGTAAAAATTTATTTTAAAAATAGGGCCGGTACTGACAACTATTGGTTGAATATACAAAACCATTTACTGCTTTAACACGATATTAATTAACTCACTAACACAAGGGTAAGTATAAAAAACTATTGCAACTGCATTAAAACAATTATCCATAAACTTATGCATTGTTAGTGTTTTTTCCGATATTCAAATGGAAAATATGACTCACGTATGTAACATTAAAATATAATGCTATAAAATACAACTTGAACGGCAAAATATAAGAAAACGTAAACTTTTATTATCCTAAAAGATAAACAATTATACTGTCAATGGCTTTAGAAGCCTGTTTAGTCAAACAACGAATGTGTACTAGAAAATGGGTTGGTATTTAGTATTACCATCCACTAATAACAAACTATGTATGCAAAGCCTAAAACTGATTTCCAATATTAAGAAGTATTAGTAACACCGTTGACCAACATACATTTCTTAAGATGAAACATGGTTGTAACAAATTAGCCAGTAATTTTAACGGTAATGATTCTACTCGCATACATTTTCAATAAACTTAATGAAACAGCACGACTCATTCATTTTGTCATCATCATCATCAGCCCGCGTACACCCACTGATGTGCAGAAGCCTCAGTCAATCGAATGGGAGGTCTTCCCACACTGTTTCGCATTGCATCGTGGTCGCCACTCGACTGTAGTAGTATTCGTGTGCCATTGTTTAGTTGAAAAAAAGGTAGAAGCATTGGGCAGCTAAGAGAGATTAGTAATCGTCTCCACGTGACACAACCTCCTTGCAAGTGGGTCTGAGAAGGATGGTGTGTTCGAACTGCGCCGTGTAGCAGCCCTTTATGTCGCAGAGCGGCGGGTAGGCGTCGACCACGCCTTTGTCGCAGAGATCCTTGAGGGCCATGGCATAGCGGGTGGCACCGGCGCGCTCCAGCCACCGCTTGCAGAACGCGAGTGTGCTGAAGTTCTTGTTAATTGTGTTCAGCAGTTGTTTTGATGACTGCAGTCTAGAATACAACAATAGTTTCGTTTTATTCTATGTCGCGTATCTTTTCATTTTTAAGAAATATAGAAATAATCTAGGGAATTTTGAAATCAACGTTATATTGGAGGTTTGAAGAATGTATCAGAATTCAAAAATAATGTAGTCTTTATCTAGGACGACAACTTTCGTTCATTTACAGCGTATATACTTGTGTGATGTAAATGTTGATGCACACTGACTTGGCAATTTCGACATGATCATCTTACATCAAATTAGTTTGAATCATCATTATCAGCTTTTTTCCCACTGCTGGGCATGAGTCTCCCTTTGTTTATTCTAGTCGCCTGAGTCCTGGCAGATAATCCATATAAGTTCAGACTGTGTACATTTATAGTATTTATGGAATTTTTGATTTGAGTACATTTGATTGTAAACAGATCAAGTACCTATACAAATAGACGGTCACGGTCACGCCGCCGCCGCCATCGCTCAAGTATAGTTGGTGGTGAAAATCAAATAGCCTCTCTATGTGTCATCGATAATATTACGTCCGTACTTGTATAATAGAGTTCAGTGATTCTCACCTCAAAGGCACAAACTGCTGATCGAAGTTCTTCATATAATGCGAGCAGTCCATATCATCGTGCACCTGTCCGCGGCCCGTAGAGCCGAAAGTCTCGATCGCGTAGAACTCATTCTCTTCCATGCGGGTCGTCTCGCCTCCCTTCACGATCGGCACTGTCTTGCCAGCGTGGATCCCTGCGTGATACGTGAATATACAATAACAAAGCTTTTCAAACGTACGCGAACTGAACGCATTCTCATTAGTAATATTTAGACCCCATGAGGTCACCCAGGTGGGCGGGCAGCAACGCCTCCTGAAGAACAATTCTTCCACCGAACTGCGATACCCAACCCGTGTATCCAGCGTGGGGATTATGGGACCTAACACCCATGACATAAAAGCCAATAAAGCTTATCAGAGGGAGAATTGTGTCCAGCAGTAGAACAATATGGCGGTACTGACTACTATTTGAATGATTCTAAAATGCTCTTACTCAATTATATATGTATATTTATCGCGTTTTTATACTTTTTCCGCGACGTATCTACAGGTTAACACCATCAAGGGATGGCCTATGAATAGTTACGTTATGTTTTCTGACCGCGAAGTTAAAAAAAATTGCACTTACTGTAAGGTCCAATCGAATGACCATTCAGATTGCGAATGGGCTTCACTTGATAAGTTTGGCCGTCCAATTCCACTTCATGTGACTCCATGACCTGTAGCAATAGAAAACAGCATAAGTGAGTTCGTTACCCAATATTGGTGAAATCGGGTGTGTAGAATAGAATAACACTCAAATAAAAGGCTACTTTTTAGATACTTTTCTTTCTGGGCAGTGTGAGGCAAAAGCAAGTTTTACATAATTTTATCACTACCTGCAACAGTAGCAACGTTGTTTATTTGCCGACATTTTCAATTCAATTAAAATTTTGGTTAATGGCTTTGCGTCTTGGTGACACGATACTGCCAATGTCCACATTTTCACTTTTTATTGTCATACTTTAATTAGCCTAACTACACAAAACCTAAAACTTCCGGTTGAATCACTACATCCATAGCAGAAAACTACATAAAAAGCTGTTTGGTCTGTCAGACAAGCGGGACTTTACACTAGAAATTTTGAAGAGATAGACATCTTCAAGCTACTAAAATTCATAGGAGTAGGTCTATAATTAGAATAAACTTTATAGGTGCTACTTTTTACCCCATAAATCAGTAATGATAATATATCCCATGGGATATAAATATCATTTAAATGTTTCTATAGAAAGCAGATGCGAAGCTGCGGGCAGAAACTAGTAAGTAGTTTAATAAAATATTTTTTACAGACAAGAATACACTAAAGTAGGTACAGGAAGTTCTATCGCATTTTGAAATTGGCGGTCTTATCCCTCGCATTGATATCTTCAACATTTTTTGTCAGGATAGAAATAGAGTAAACTAGAAAAGTAAAAGTACCTCTTGTACAGCAGCGCCCACATCACACAGTCTCACATCCACCCCAGAGGCCTTGATGCCAGCCTCCGTGGCCTCCTGCACCCCCTTAACGAGGGGGTCGTAGCGGGGGTTGAAGTGAAGAGTGAACGCGCAGTCAATGATCCTGCCGTTGATATGCGTTCCGAAGTCGATCTTCACGACATCGTCGTATTCCAAAACTGTTGTGTCACCTATAAAAACAATAACTTTAAAATCTTGTAGAAGTCATTTGATTATGCTAATCAATCACGTTACTGAGTCACTGTCTTTTTTTTATAGTCTGGGAGAAGGACGTAACACCCAGTTAAAACCTCTCTGGTGTCTCTCTTTCGGCATTTTCGCTGCGTCACTATGCCTGTGGTATTGTCACAGAATCGTCTGGTAGAATATTTTGATGAAAAGCCACATTTTCAGATAGTTGGTAACCAATTATTACTAAGCGACTTGTGGCGGTTTTATCGTTAAAAAGCGATGTCTACCAGACAACCTGGATTAGATGGATTGTACATGGGGATTTGTCTGTGTTATTGTAATTAGGATTGTCTCGCTACAGTGGAAAAGCTGTCAAAAAAGTATTGTTGGAAATCAGTTATGAACCGAATACTCAAATGCAGCTTACTTGAGCATGTTTCATGTCGCGATTTTTATTTGAAGTTTTCAATTAAAATCTATAAAAAATAGGTAGTTTGAGATTATGCTTAAATCTGAGTTGATTGAGTATTTAATAACATTGAGATCAAGAATGTACCTGTATTAGGTGTGTAATGAGCAGCACAATGGTTGCGGCTGCATCCAGTGGGGAAAGCCAACCCTGCTTTGAGCCCATCCTCCCCAATCAAGCCACGAGCGGTAGTCTCCAGCTCCTCACAGATTTGAATCATAGACATGCCAGGCTTGATCCAATCACGCATGTGCTTACGAGTCTGGAAATCAAACCACGGTTTTTTACATTTGGGTGTTATTTTATGCTCACTTCACCTCAACTATTTATTTATATATAATGTTATACAACTTCTATCTTCTTACATATTTGTACGAAATAATATTCTAGGATTCATAATGAAGTTTTTCTTCTTTTTTTGTTTAACATACTGCTAAACATCTTGAACTTCAACAGCCTATATTGGTTTACTGCTGGGCGCAGGCTTCCCCCTAATAAACGCCTTATTGGCTTCTATTTCATGGAAGGTAATAGCCCATAATCCCTACGCATTGGAGTTTCGTGGTAGAATTGTTCTGCAGCTTGTTTGTCCCCTATTGATATCCCTTAGTCACCTTTTACGACACCCACAGGAAGAGATGGGGTGGTGCAAAACCTGCAAAGCCAGCACCACACAGCTACTAAACATGCCTTCCCAAAACAAGGGGGGTTTTGCTATAATCACCACACTTTGCAGGTGGATTGAATTACAGTGGAGGTGTTAAAATACACTGGAGGGAGGTGCTAATCTTTCTCACTTAGGTCACTTAGGTTATTACTCTTACTTTTACGAGATCCACAGGCTGAGTTGGAGGGGTTGATTCATGTTTATCTTTATTGAATTAAAGAGGGTTTAATCAACATGACAATGTCACCCTCGAAGATATACTTAATTACTTAGCCCTAGAAGTTACACTTAATTCCTAACTTAACAAATGTTTACATGTTAAGGGCTCCCTCCGAGACTGGAGATGCCAAATTATTATTAACTAAACCAATCAAATCAAATCAACATTGGTGCTTGTTGCAAGGCAATAGCCATTAGTAATGATTATCTTCTTTAACATTATTTCGAAAAGGTATGTTACCTGTCTGTGAGCCTCTGCTGCATGTCTAATTTCCTGGTAAATGTCATTCTGAGTTCTGTCTAAAGCTCGCTTCTCTTCACTGGAAAAGCGGTCTTTGGCAGTTCTTTCATCAATGCCTTCAGCTTTACCATGCTCCAATATCTGACCCTCAGGGAAGTTTCCTGGAAATAAAAATTGTTTTTAAGTTGATGATAGAGTTTATTTTAGTAAATATTGAAATTATTGTTATAATTTAACTTATTTGCATGATTGTATTGTTTGTGATTCACACCCTCCAGCCAGGTGGGTTGATCTTATGCCAGACTACTGCAGACAGATAGTGGATGTGGGAAACATCAGTTTCCCACATCCACTCATCAGAGTGGGCACTATGGCACTCATTTGAAGAGGCCTATGTTCATTGACTGTCTAGAGTAGAGGTGTTTGGAGGAGGCCTACATCCAGAAATGGATCCATAACAGGCCACTATTTTCATTGGACTCATATAGATAAGAGAACTGATGATGAAAAGGTGACAGAATAACTTTGTCTTATAAGATACTAATTACCTGCATTGTTTTTAAGGAAACATTTTAAGGTTACTTCTATCCCAAATCATTTCAATTTATGGGATAAAAGTAGCCATCTTTTATTCCAGGCCTGGAACTAAAAGTAGCTTATTCCCTCATCAATGGAAACCAATATTACACAGATAGCACAGCCACTGGTGGCCTCCTGCCTGTTGGCCGGTTAAGTGATATTCCAGGCCTGGAACTACCTGCATGAAAAGTTTCAGCCTGATCTGTTTAGTAGTTTAAGTGCTAAAGAGTAACAAATATCCATGCCTCCATACAAACTTTCAAGTTTATAAATAGTAGGATTACTATGGATAATCCGATATTGATAATCCTCTTTAAATGACTAATTATTGGTTATCACTTACCATCCGGATACAGCTCCGAAATGGGGATACTTGGAGGGTTCGTTTGCTCCTTAGATGGCCCTTTTCCAGATTTACTTTTGTTTTTCTTTTTTTTCTTCTTTTTCTCTTCATCCAATGCATCACCAACTTCAAGGTTTTCCTCTTTTGGAATACCTTCTACTCCCTCTGCTACATTTGTAATCTCAGTGTTGCTTTCGTTTTCTTAAAATAAAATAAAGGTCACATTGCTGTAATTTAATTACAATGAGTGATATGCAAGCGACGCGACGTTGCGGTTACGATAGGTTAGGTTCTAAAGATTATCTTGAGAGAAGGGAAAATCTAAGAGAAGAACATAAGAAAGTTTACAAGGAGCTCACCGGCCTTTTTCTTCTTCTTTTTCTTTTTTTTCTTCTTAGCAGGATCTTTGTTTTCCCCATCATCTACGTCTAATTCCTCTTCTTCGTCATTTTCGATTGTTTCGGCAGATAGCTTTTCCTCTAACGTAGCCATATCTACAAATTAGAAACTTTATTGCTTTTAAACCACAAGAAATTCGAGAAAATTACAGATTTCCATGCGCCTTTTCACAAATCGTCTTTTTTTGTAGAGCTTGACATTTGTAATTGTAACCTACCTACTATCAGTGTTGCCAACCAATGAGTATACAACATTAAGGCCGCAGCACACAGACGCTAATTAATTAGCGCTTATTGTGAAGCGCGATTTCGGCGATTTTCTATCGTGATTTATTATCCCTTACACACAGCGGCAGATTCCTTATGATTCCTAAATCCTAATTTTATCTAATTCTAAAACCACAGAATTGACTCCATTTCAAATTGAAAAGCTATCGCATATTATAATTGACATTCGTATGTACATCCTAATTTTATCTAATTCGAAAACAATAGAATCGAAACCAGTGCCAATTAAGCATGCACCCAAAACTAAACTAAACTATCATATAAAAAAAAGACATTTATTATTTTTAGAACATTCAAAAATCTACAAGCTGCACATGATTTTAGTACAGTTTTAAAATTACATAGGTACAGTCCGACCGGAAAGAGTAGAAAATAAATGAGGGCGCCACAATAGGGTATATGCATGTGATTTCAAAATGGCTAAAAAAATATATACGTATTCTCTATTGATATAGAAACATATCTACATATTTATTTTTGCATTTTGAGATGTTTTTATTGTAGAATTTAACCAATGAAAAATATATTTTTTAAATCTCAATCGCAAAATTTCAAAACGCTACGCCATTGACTAGAGCGGACGTGAC
Source organism: Eupithecia tripunctaria (assembly GCA_955876795.1). NCBI lineage: Eukaryota > Metazoa > Arthropoda > Insecta > Lepidoptera > Geometridae > Eupithecia > Eupithecia tripunctaria. Next base: position 5,004,154 of record OY041604.1, read on the forward strand.
ATCACTGTACACGTTTCTTCTTTTTTTATTCTGCTTACTGCACCTTGATTTGACACTATTCTGCCCACTTGACATTTCGTATTGTCGATTATTTTCAGTTTTTTCGGAAAACCTCTTTCCTGAGATGATCACTACCGAGGTCGTCACCAAAGGTTTTATTCGAGTGTGTACGTTTTTATCACCCGAAAATGATTGTAGTTTTGATTTGTTTTTTTTACCTTGTTAATGCGAAATTCAGTGAGCGTCTTATCATTCCTCGGTTAAATAATGACCTGAAGAATCGATTAAAACAATAAAAAAAATCGATGCATATACCCTATTGTTTACAATTTACATGGTATCACCATATACTATGGCTACTACGTTTTGATACTTAATATTTTCAAATCTAATTATAACACATTGCAGTTCTTATTTCATAAAATATTACAACAAATATTTATGCTCATCACATAAAGGTTTGTCCAAATTAATTAATTTCTACTCTTTCTGGTCGGACAGTACCTAACAATTCAGACATTTTTAAAATTGTATTGAATGTGTTGCCAGTAAAAAATGTATTAGAAATGAACAATAGGGATCATGGACGTACGAAATTACACCATTTTTATATAACTGATTTAAAGACTTTTTATTATTTGTGGGCATGTATGTTTACCGCGGGAAGTTTAGGTTGCGGAAACATTACTTTTCCAATGTAGGTATCTATACGTACATCACATCAGTCAGTCAGTCTTGCAGGTACAAAGAGAATACAATAACTTGCAGGTAATGGATGATGTTGTGATGAAAAGAAAACGAATTATTAATATTAACCCGCCTAGTGCGAGTCGACTCGCACTCTAAAGGTTCGTAGCTACCTACCGAAAAATCAGGCATTTTTTTCAAAGAACCTAAACTATTTACTTTTTCCGAGACTTTTCAACTTTACTAAACCTATGAGAGATGGGGTGGTGCAAATTCTAAGCCAGCATCACACAGCTAGAAACCCTCGACATCCTATAACTAAAATACTTCACACACCTTTCTGTATATTTTATATTTTATGATAATTCCATTGTTTTTAAAAATAAGCTACTGAAACATTTTCAGCAGCACTATATGAAAACTCGGTGAAAACCGACTTCTCGTCTGTTGTTATCTTATCACCAGTGATCGGAATTATGAGGGCTAAAATACCTACTGCTCGAAAAATAACAGAGGCAAGTGGAGACGCTTTAGCACTAAATATTTTTTCGGCCCAATTGTTTCGGTTTTCGGTATATTACTAAAATCTAAAATTAACTCTGTAAAACAAGTATCGAATTCATTATCGATGTAGGTATATTATTTTCAAATGAAATGGTAATGGTTTCTTTGGAACGATGTAAGTAAAAAGGTGCAGAAGGTAATGTAATTCCACCTTATAAAGGCTTATAAGGTGGAATTACATTACTTTCTTTTTTTACTTTTCGTTTGTTAGTTATTCATAGGCATGAATAACTAACAAACGAAAAGTAAAAAAATCTACTTTATAGTTTTCACCCATTTATAAATTTTGTACAACCATTGGACCTAAACATAAACTCGATACCTAATTATTAAAGTAACCAATTTTAACCACCTTGATAATATTCGGTTGATAAGGAAATTAGTCTGTTAATCTAAATCGCTAAAGGCTTTTTTATTGCATTGAAGTACAGAGGGTGGGCTTAATGCAGAGGTATTTTCTACCTGCCAACCAGGTTTTATCAGGAATGGAGTTTTCCTTGTCAAGTTGTCAACTTGTCACCATCAGATACATTTTCTTCCGGAGAATTATAATAAATTATTAGGAGTTTATCTATATATGTATATTATATATAACTTCAACCTTTAAACGATTTTTTTTGCGCTTTAAATGTAGAGCTCACTCGCCAAATCCTTTTGCTAGATTAATCAACTTAATGCATCTCGATCTGTATTTCTGTAAATAAAGTTTTCTGGTTTTATTTTGACTCGTTCAGATGAACACCAGCTTAAAATAAGTATTGCTTGGTCATATATGTGGGAAGATTCCGTTAACAAAAAAATTAACTTATGTAGTTGTTACAAGCTTTGAATGATTTTAAAATATTCGTCAATAAGTCAGTTTTTAGATTATATTTTTCTAGTACAGTTTTAGCGAGCCTGAAGAACAGAGATTCAGAGCTTCTACGAAGTTTTAGAATAATTTTTATTTTTTCGTAATATTTTGCATAATACGAAGCTGCTTCTAGCCGTGTACTCCACCTTGTTATGACAGGTTCTGGTGGCAATGGCATGTTCGGAAATCTTTCTTTTAATAATTTTACTCTCTTGGGAGCCATATAAAATATTTATTACATTTTAAATTCACGTATCAACCACATACATATGCATATTCTGCCCTTATTTGTTCTGAAACTCAGCTAAGAGCGTGTGCAAAACAGGTAAAATGTCACTGTATCAAATTCGACAAAAAGTTTTTTTTAATTCTGTCAAAGCTGCGTACACAACTGGGGTAGCTACAGGAATGAGTGAAGCACGCACAACGACTCTTTGAATGCGAAACACGCCCTCAACAGAATTATACAGTTTTACAACAATGTTATAAAAATAAAAAACATTTTGCAGTCGTTTATAATAATGATTTTTATCATTAACATTAGTTTCAATAAAATTTACATACTTTCTTTCCTACAGCAACAATTTTTCTAATTTTCGGCCCAATTGCCGAAAATTGGCCGAATAAAATTGTTGTAGTAAGGAAGTCTCCACTTTTTTTGACTCTGTTCTATGCACTTTAGGTATTTTAGCCCTCATAATTCCGATCACTGCTTATCACCGAGGTATCATTTAGGTTTTATTTTATTTTTTATTAGATTTAAGTCAGTCTAAGATTGATTTTTAATGTAACTCTTTAATTATCAATTTTTCTCAACAATATTGTTATTATTTTAAGTAAATTTCTTAAGGATGTTGTGTCGACCTATTAGAGGTATATGTATAAGAACAAAGCTGTGTGGTGCTGGCTTAGAATTTCCACCAGCCCATCTCTTCCCGTGGGTGTCGTAAGAGGCGACTGAGGGTTATCTACCGGGAGCGGGTAGCAGCGCCCCCTGCAGAAAAACTCTACCACTGAACTGTGATCCCCAACCAGCATGCCCAGCGTGGGGATTATGGGCATTGCCCTCCATTAGATAAACGCCTATAAGGCGCGTATCATGGGGAGGCGTGCGTCCAACTGTGGACCAATATACGCTGTTAAGGTTGAAGTTAAGGTATAAGAACAATACTATCATTACATTCGGTTCTCAATTCGACTGCTTTTTTTTCATTCAATTCGACTGCTTTGTTTGTTAACTCAGTACTTTTGACTAGGTGGTCCGATTTTCATGATTCTTCTTATATGAAAGCTAGTGATTCCCGTGTGGGTGGTCCCATTTTGATTTTCTTTTGTTTTGACAATGGGATCCGTGAAAATTCATGAAATAACTACAAAAATTTAAGTCGGTTTATAGTTTTTTAAAACAAAATTAATTATATTTTAGCTGTGATATGTATACTGTTGGTGAACTTTATTAATAAATAAATAAAACTATGGGTATAAACATAATAATGCTCTAACGTAAAAGGTCTATTTAGCGATCTCGTTTAGAGCTCGTTCGTATAGCCATCTTTTTCGACGACCTCAGTGGCGTAAGTTGCGATACAGGAGGTTGTGGGTTTACCACGGGACACATATTTGAATTATGTACAGAAATTCTTCCCCTCCCTCCCCGCACATACAGAAATCCTAAAATAACTGACACCAGCGTATTTAGGGAAACCCTAAACAGTAAACTAGACGCTCTGGCGAGACCTGATCCCGGGTCTCAGCTAACTCGAGAGGATATTGAGCACGCGCTGACCGAACTAACGGCACATATAACCAGTTACGAAGAAGCGAGCCCCTTGATAACCGAAAGCAATAAGATTGCTCATCGCAAAGACAAATGGTGGAACAAAGAACTAACCAAACTCAGGAAAAAAGCACATCATCACTTCAATAGAGCGATGAACACAAAAGATGTACAAGACTGGTCTAACTACAGAAAAGTTAGACAAGAATACAAACAAGAGATTCAGAGCAGCCGTAAGAACTCATGGAAACGCTATAGCAACTCAGAGTGAAACAGCTCGCCTTAACAAAATTATATCCAAGGATACGTCCACTAAGCTTGGCTCATTAAAAAAACCAGATGGATCATATACAAAAACAGAACAGGAACAGCTCGAGTTACTGTTGAAAACACATTTTCCGGACTGCAAAATAGAGGAAAACACGGAATGGGAGGCACGAAACCATCACCAACCCCAAAAAAACGACTGGGAACTTGCAAACCAGATAGTAACAGAAGAAGCGCTAGACTGGGCGGTGAGGAGTTTTAAACCGTACAAAGCCGCTGGCCCTGACAGTGTCTTCCCCGCACTTCTTCAGTGGAATCTAACAAGAATAACACCAACGTTAGCTTCCATATTCAGAAGCTGTATAGCATGGAAATACATCCCTCGGGCATGGAGGAAAGTTAAAGTAATCTTCCTACCGAAACCTGGCAAAATAGATTACACCCAGCCAAAGTCATACCCATAGCCAGACCAATAAGCCTAGGCTCGTTCCTACTGAAGCCACTAGAAAGACTATGCGACAAGTACATCAGAAGTGGGCCGCTACTCAGAAACCCAGTTAACAAAAACCAGCACGCCTATCAGTCAGGTAAATCTACTGAAACAGCCCTGCACCAAGTTCACAAGATTGAAAGCGCGCTTGAAAGTAAACAATCTTGCTTAGTTACCTTCATAGATATAGAAGGTGCCTTTGACAAAACTATGTTCCCATCAATAGAGAATGCTCTGCGAAAACAGGGAGTTGATGAGAACCTAAATCAGTGGATAACTGAAATACTATCCAGCAGGGTAACCAAAATCGAGGGTCCAGAATCCCTGGGGCAGGCAGCCCAATGCAGGGTGACACGAGGCTTTTAAATATAGTAGTCGGTAAATACCGCTGTTTTCTAGTGGTCCCAGGATTTTGTCCCATTAATGGGACCACAAGGGAGAACTGTTTCTCGTAGTCCCATTATTGTGTAATTACATCCTGTATATAAAACTATGTGGTTACCAAAAGAAACAATAATAATAAACGGGACTCGAAATTATATTTTATCTCAATTTTTCTAAAAAATGTCCCACCGAAATATCACCGTGGATCAACTGTAGTTGGTAATTCATAACGTCCTCATCCCGCCTTACAAATTCTCGTCTCCTTTCTGATGATTTAGAGAATTCTTGTTCTCTATCAACCAGAATGTTTAATAGTCTTAATAAAGATTTCGGATGGCGTTTCTTCATGTCTTTATTTAAAAGCGAATGCCAACATTCCACTACGTTGTTGGTGCGGTGTCTTTCACCATATACGTTCCACTGTGATATAAATTCTTCATTTTAAAGCCAAGTCCTTTCCATAATATATTTTGTGAAATTTTTAATTTTGGCAGTGCCGGGACTTTCCTTTTTTATATACTCTACACCATCTGTTGTCTGATCTAAGGGTAGTAAAGGTAAAGCAGTGTGTAGACCCACGATGCGCCGTTCCTGTTTTGATTTAATTTTCATTTCTTTGGCCTTCTTTCAGATGCTTTTAGTGAAGTGATAATAGCACTTTTTCAAAATAATGCCCGGAAAAATGGTCATTATTGCATTTGCAGGAGCTACTTCAAAATCTAAGTGAAGTTTTTTTGGCGACCACTCTATTTGTGCTTTAATAATTAGAAATAAAGCGGTGTATGATTCTTCATTTTTGTGCGTCATCAATGCGTAAATAAGCGGAATAACGTGTGTTGTTGATGGTGACTCAGATATATCACCATGAATAGATAAAAGTTGAGTAAATGGAGCTGGACAGCTTTGAAACGTCCCGTCAATAAAAAACTCACCAACTTTCTTGATAGTATTTTTGTTTTCTTCTGAACAAAAAATAATAATACCACAATCTTTGTCGTAGTATTCAGCAAGTACAAATTCTGAGAATTTCGGAGGGATAATCACTTCTTCGATACTTTTAAAGTTAGTACGTTTGCGATAAGTGTACAAAGATGTTTGTACACTTTTAAAGGAAGGTAAAGTTGATACAAAATTAAGACCCTCATTTTCTAATTCCGTCAAACCTTTTTTAAAAATTTGTGTCACTGGTGTGTCTGTTAAGCGCGATTGTTCTTTCATTTTATCTATTGAATCGTCAATTTTATTCTTACTGTAATCCAATTTACATGAATGTGTTTTATTTTTAACTATTTCTTTACCCTGAAACGCAAAAAGGAATAAAATATCAGATACAATCTAAGGCATTCTACCCGACTCTAATTATTTATTTCCATGCGGACGAATTCACGGGTAAAAGCTAGTCATAAATAAAAAACCAAATTTTACCTTGAGAGTTATAGATCCACGGCATTTTATTTTCTTGGCTTGGCTACACTTCCAAACGACATTCCCACTTTTATAAACCATATGCCTATAATATTGTCTCCCATCATATAGTAATACGGTCCCGCCCTTTCTTTTAAGAAACAAAATTTCTTCCATGAGTATATTATTTCGTGTTTACTTATCAACAGAATTCTAAGTATTAACAGAATTTTGATGTATTTAGTGTCAGTCAAGTGTCATTTATTCATCATCTAACACTTCACTACACACTCCAAAAAGTTTATCTATTCTAAGGATTTTGTTATTATAATACCTATATACAGGAGGATAAATACTTTACTGAGCATAGGAATGGGACTACGAGAAACAGTTCTCCCTTGTGGTCCCATTAATGGGACAAAATCCTGGGACCACTAGAAAACAGCGGTAAATACCTATCGGAACATAATTTCAGTTTCAAATTTTCAAATTTAAGAATCGAACAATTGTTATAAAAAATTAGAAACTAAGAAGCCAGAATTTTTTGTCAGTCATTCAAAAGTACATACAATATATATATCATTTTTTTTTCTCTGTTTCAAATTGTTGAACAGAATAATAACATTTTTCTAATAAAAATAATTTACAGTTTCAGTTTAGTTGTAGGTAGTAGTACTATTTGGTCCCCATTATGTCGATTGTAGTCAATATTAATATCTTGCTTGGTTTTAAAAAAGTTTTTTGTTTCCTTACAAATAAACAGGTTTGCATCATATAAATAGATGGTAATGACAGCATTTTGTTAATAATGAAGTGAGGTCTACAGCTATCCCGTGGTTTAGTATTGGTGAGAATTCTTACACATTTCTTTTGCATGACGAATAGTTGTTCGAATTCTACATTAGTATCGTAGATCTCTCGAAGCTGCTACCCCACGAATCATTAGTATCGTAGCCATCTCGTAGCTCCTACCCCACGAAGCATTAGTATCGTAGGTAGTCATCTCGTAGCTGCTACCCAGTACCCCATTAAGCATAAGTATCATAGCCATCTGGTAATTCTTAGTCAACGTAGCATTAGTCTCGTAGCCATCTCGTACCTCCTACCCCAAGAAACAATAACAATAATAGACTTTGTACGCACCCATCACAAACTGCTTTAATACGAAAAAGTGTTTTAGGTCCCAAAATATATAATCATGCTGTAAAATGTATAAACTACAATTACTCTTATACGTCAAATGTATTTAAAAATAGACTCAAGAATGTACTCATAGAGAAATGTTATTATAGCGTTAATGATTTTCTGCTTGACAAATTTTGATTTTATATCCTTAACTTTAAGTTTTTCTGATAATTTTTGAATATGGTTGTGCTACTATTTAGAAAAGACAAATCATAATAGTGACAAATCGGCAGTGTGCCCTCTCCTATTTGCACGCCAGTAATGGCAAAACATGTAGGTCATAAAATTGCATGCTCACACATAATTGCATGGCAAATAAATTATTCTTATTCTCATTCTTAGTATCGTAGGAAGTCATCTCGTAGCTGCTACCCCACGAAACATTAGTATCGTAGTCATCTAGTAGCTGCTACCCCACGAAACATTAGTATCGTAGTCATCTCGTAGCTGCTACCCCACGAAACATTAGTATCGTAGTCATCTAGTAGCTGCTACCCCACGAAACATTAGTATCGTAGTCATCTAGTGCTGCTACCCCACGAAACATTAGTATCGTAGTCATCTCGTAGCTGCTACCCCACGAAACATTAGTATCGTAGTCATCTAGTAGCTGCTACCCCACGAAACATTAGTATCGTAGTCATCTAGTAGCTGCTACCCCACGAAACATTAGTATCGTAGTCATCTAGTAGCTGCTACCCCACGAAACATTAGTATCGTAGTCATCTCGTAGCTGCTACCCCACGAAACATTAGTATCGTAGGCATCTAGTAGCTGCTACCCTACGAAACATTAGTATCGTAGGCATCTAGTAGCTCCTACCCTACGAACAATTAGTATCGTAGCCATCTCGTAGCTATTCTTGTAGTCTACATGACATAGTCTCCTTAATTCCCCCTTAATACCCCCTTGGGGGTATGGAATCTTTTGAGTGCGCGGAATAATTCACTCGGAGACTATTCCCGTAACGTCGATTCTTGAAAAGGTGACCGCGCCTTCATTTTAGTCTGCACATAATGTATAATGTATGAAGAACAGAGACGGCTTTGTGAAAACAAAATTAGCTACTAGCTATATTTATTCCGCACCCCGCATAATGTAGTTCGATGTAAAAATAAGGGTTCCTAAAATATAATTTTAAATAATACACTAAGTTTTCTCCCATATCTTTTTATTCTAAATACATTAATATTCTTTAAATTCAACTCAAATATTTAATTTAAACTATTACAAGCTATTTCTTTATTTTATTTTAAACATAAATAATGTGTTGCAATGACCAGCATTGAACACTTTAACTTGTTAATAATATAACTAGGTATTATCCAATCTTACCGATAGTTCCATACTGACAAACATAGAGGGTACCTATACAACATTGAAAACTTTGGCAAAATTAATTTAACCTTTTATCCATTACAATATTCTAAAAGAGCTTGTGTATTTGTGGGTTACTATCAGGTTTCTATTGATATCCAAAAAACACGTGCTTTAGATACTAAGTAGGTCTAACTTAATGTACTATGTAGTACCTACATAATAAGAACTGTTGGTACAGTGGGTATCAAATAGCTCTTTTATAAAATCATAACTTTGATTCAACTCAACATTATTGATTCTATACACACACATTATCATGTTATTGCGTGGGACTTGATGTGATCGTTATGTAGGTATTCGTAGAATTAAAGTGGATTCGACAAAATATTCAAATTTAACATTGTAATTAGTGATTCGGTATGGTGTGAACTGCATAATATTTATATGCATTTAAAATATCATCATAATACATTGATAGTATGAAAGTAACACCTATTTACTTATGTCAAGGTTTTTACCAGAGTACATAGCGATACATTTAATGAATTAATTATGACTATAGTGAGCACATTGGCAAAGATACACGCAAGTTGTTTACAATAGGTATCTTAAAGTAGGTAGGTATGTGAAATTCGAAAGATTGGGTAGATACGTACAATAAACACAGATCTACTGCGGTACCAATATCATATTCAACACAATTACATACAATTATTTTACGTTTTTAGAAATAAAATGACTCTAAGCGTAACTTTTCTATTATTAAACACACATGTATTTTAAGCGTATCCAATGTATGGTAGGTAGGTATTATACAATGATTAATATGCAATTTCTAAAATGTTATTTAAATATACACAGTGAAAAGAGCGATTCATGTCATTCATAGATTAGATTCTATAGACCGCAGATACAAATTATTAAATTTTATTACAAACTTATAGAAAGTATTTGGACCATCTCACACTAATGAATGATAATGGTCAGTAGGTACGTAGATATCAAATAACGAGTAATACTTCTGGCATAAGTACCTATACATAAACGAAGTACCTAAATAAAAATGATGTGCGAGGAACTTAAATTGTTTCTTTAGTTTCAATATCTTTTTGAGTACATGAATGTAGAGACCAGCTCAAAAAATTTAAAATACGATGAACAAATGAAATGCAAAAATAATACATTAATTAAGTATTACACCCTCCTGGTAAACTTATACCTAACATTAATTTAAAGGATACGAATTTATGATAAGAGAAACATGAACTAATGATTTTGACGGTGATCAGATCTGTAACCCATTAAATCTAATATGTCAAATATTAAAATTAAACAAAGATTATTGTGCGACAAGAAGTAGAGTACAGATCATCTAAAAGATGCAAAAGGGCACACATATTGCAAAACCCGGCCTGTATGCCGAAAATTTGGTAAATATCAAAACGCACTCAAAAGAAAACCAGGTTATACCACTCACTTGTTAGTATCTACTTATAATTTTTATGAAACACGTCAAGCCATATAGTTGCACAACGCGAATTCGATATTGGCTAAGATTTCCTTCTCTTTGATTTACGAGAACCAAATTAATCTGTTACTTAGTAGTTTTATAAAGCAATAACACTATTCTAAAGAGAAAACTAAACAATAATTTAGATCGCCAGCGATCATCCTTAAGACATGAGGTGCATTAGGTTTACAAAATCAACTAGGTAAAGCTAGGTTATGATGAAAATAGAAAGTGTCTTTAACTTCGGCCGAAGATAAGAAGAAAGGTAGTTGTGACTCTTCAGGTGGACTGACATGCAAGTTGTTGTGGTACCACAAAGGTATCTATTACGGTGCGGTCGCTAAAACACTTTATACAATACGACTACCGCAAATGTATCAAGTAAGAGCTATTATTGGAGACACTGTGTAAGACATATTGAAGTTTATTATTACTCATACAACCGCATCACAGACAACTTTACTGTCAGACTTAGTAAATATTTACAAAATCATTGTAAGGGTTCCTTGGCAGCAAGAGGCTGGCCGAACATTAAATAGTCAGAAAAGACACAACAATAGCTTCGAAAGGCGATTTTTTTAAATGAACCTTAGACTAGTTGTTTTAGGATACCTATTAAATGTTAAAATATTTTGGTGAATAACATCATCATCGCAAACCCGTATTAATTATGAGAAAAGTGAATGATATGACAATATAAATTACCCTTTCATACCAATTAATAAGCGTTTCAATGTCCTTATGTAGCCGATCCGATATAAACGGAGTCGACGACTAAAATCTACATACGATTCTTTAAATTACGAATCGAACACTAACTACTTTACATGGGATTTTGCCGAACGTCACAGTAACGTAGCTTTCATAAATCTTTGGTTAGACAAAACGAAACAACGGGTACAAATACTAGACAATCGAACGTTACACAGTCATTAGGTTATCTAGACAACATTGCATGATGATTACATAAAATTAATTTTATATAAAGATCGAAATGTAACGACGCACCCGCTGATCGTCCCACTTCGATAGTAAGCGTGTGTACAACATGTGTATTATTATCCAACAAGAGTTCGCGGGCACTCGACGGGCGCTGCGGCGGCCGGGCGCGACTCCCGGCCACTCTCACTGCCAGAGCCTCCACCAAACGTGCACTTTCTCTGAGAGTTTCTTGCAGAATCCCAGTAGTTTCCGTCACATCCCTCCATCGCCTTCGCCCTCGCAGTCCTCTGAACCTTCACCCTCTTCAAGTGTTACCTGTTCAAAAGAATACATTATTAGTTATTTTATAGAAGATGCTAGAGGACAATTTGACCAGGTATCTACTATAATAATAAGAAGACCGGATGGACCTGTATTATTCCGCAAATTTAAAACGAGGGATTTCAATCATCATATTCCACTATTCTTAGTTGGACAAAATATTCATTTAACATTTATAATGCAAGAGCTTTTAATAGTAGATGCACGAAACTTACTTGAAAACGTATTTGTTCTGGGCGATCGTCATCCGAGCTGGAGATGGGCGCGGGGGGCGGCGAGGGTGGAATCATGCTCTGGTAGTAATCGCGGTTCTCCTCCAACGTGTCCAGTATGTCCTGTGCGTCGGGGTGCACCAGGTCCGCCCAAGTTTCCCAGAGAGGATGCACAATGTAGTCGATAAATCCTACTTGTGTTTTCTCAATTGTAGGGTTATTTCTGTCGCACATAGGACTTATTTCCATCCCGTTTTCTTTCTCCTTATCTCCTTGTTGGAAGAACTCTTCCATCAGCAACCCAACCCATCGCTTATAAAGAGGCAGAGGTTTAGTAGGGTTGCTCAAGTCAGCGCAGTGAACGAGATTCTCCAACACTTGTATCCTGTCCGTGTAGTTGTCCAGCAACAGCACACCGCTACCGGCTACTTTCTTCGTCTCAACCATAGTTTTCAAGTCTGCGAGTAGACTCATGTGTTTCGACATGTCAGTTGAGAGCACCATATCTATGACCATTTTGCGGAGTGTCTGCCTTTGCTTTTTATGAAGGTTGATGAATATGTCACAGCCTTCATTCTGGAGCAGCTTAAAAGCGACGGCTAGATGATGATTTTCTAAGACTGACTCGTCATTGTACATCAGTGCCAATTCAGAGCTCGAGTTGACAAGGAACTGGTTGGTGAGTCCAGGATGATCAACGTCGTGGACGCACGCAGCGAAGAGAGCCGCGCAAACCTCTATCGGTGTGAACACTGCGTCCAGAGCGGGGGTGTTGAGAAGCACGTTCGTGGACTGCGTGACATCAGCTGCGTGCAGCGAGTTGTGGAACGGGTTGTCGCGGACATAGTGCTCCTCGAGGGTGACGGCGAACGCAAGGAAGGTACGCGGTGGAACCTGTAGTGTAGAAAGCAGATCCCTCGATGAGAACGCGGCGTATGCCACTGCAGTGAGAGGCCGCCCACACGAGAGGTCGCCGATGCGGAAAATGTCCACTCCCCATCGATCGAGATCGCTGAGCAGCCTGCCCAGCTCTTCCTCGTGCGGTGTTTCCACGCCATGTCTGGGCACGCGATCCCCAGTGAAGCTGTTTGTGTGGGTAAGTGCTCTCTTCACACCGGTGATCTGTAAAGACGAAACATTCTTTAGAATTATGAAACAGCTACACGAATTAGCATTTAACTAACAATTTAGTTCTTTCTTAAAACTCACTTGAGACATAGCAGTAGCAGGCCCACCATGAGGAGACTTGTCCTTTTTCTTGGCGCGCTCGGCCGAGTTATCTTCCACTTGGAGAGATGGTATATCCAGTTCTTGTTGTTTGTCTGTAACCAACCAAAAATTACGTTAATCGATGGCCTAAAAAAGTCGGATATACATAGTTTCGAAATGGTGTTATTAGGTAACGATGTCAGATGAAAGTGAGTGATGTATGATTTCAAACCGCGCCGTTTTATTTTGGGTTAGTTCTAGTTTTCAACGTTTCAAGGACTTCAAAATGATTTATGACCTGAAATGTAGACTTAAATGTGAATCGAAGAAACAACAGACATAGTAACCTTACGTATGTAGTACGTAGAGGTTTCCATCATCAGTATTAGTTTAATGCTGCTCAGTGTTCTGATTGTTAGAATCAAGTAAGAGATTTATCTGTTTTATTACATGCGATACTTCACAACCGGTGAAATGATTAGGAATGATATTTTATTTGTATTGCGTTTTATTTTAAGAATAGATAATCTAATCAGCCTTTGATAAGAGAAAAAAGACGCAATAAAACAGATGAAACCTATTTCTGCTATAATAAAACCTTACCTTAACCTCTCAGTTGCGGGCCGTTGCGCGCGAAACATTGCGGATGTGCGGGGGACATTCGTGGGTGGTCGGCGCGCGCACGCCGCGTGCTTAATGATTGATGATTGTCTTCTATTTTACTATTGTACCTATGTATTATTGTACCTTTATGAAATCAGCTTGAAATATTCTAACTAACTGTATAATAATGATTACTTTTTTTTAAATGTACACTTCGCTACTCGAAGTTAAAGGTTGAGTAAGCTGATGGATTACCGCCTTATGTGCGAAAAGCCCTGAATCTTGAAAACAAAAAGATTTTTAAATAAAATAACTATTTTATTTACAAATATACACACCATGGTAAGTTTTAAAGTTAACAAAAGCATAACTTGCCATACATTATTTATAACAAAAAGCATCAACAAAAAAAGGTTCGTTATCGGCAACCCGTCGTCTAGGCTGCGAAGGGGTTCAACTACCGAGATTATTTATGAGTTCCACACATGTCAAGTGGCCTATTTAGTGGTTTTAGTCGCAAGAGTAGTTCATAAACTCTATTCAAACAAAGGTTCACACATCCCAAACAATTTATTTAAGATTTATGAACAAAATACCAGACCCCTTGAAAAACAACACCAAATACACACTTTCAATTTATGTTTCGTAGTACAAAGTAGGTTCAATAAGTTAGACAAAAACTTTGGTATCCAAAAACTGTAGTATATTTACAATATATTCGTGCTAAAATAATCACCTGTTACCATACAAAAACATTTAGAAATTCAACAACCAAAACTTACAAAAACTTGCGAATTTATACGACGTCAGTCTCAAGGATTTTCTCGGAGTGCGAAGCGGCCAGCTCCTGACGAACGTATTGACTGCTAGTATTTACTTCACTATTTTGAAGAAATTTAATTACATTCTAGCAATTTCTCACCTAAATAACATAAAAATATGTCTTGTTGACCTATTTCATTGATTTATTTAGTAAAGTCAATTAGATTTCAAGTCAAAAGGAAGGGATTTTGTTAGCGTACTTTGCAGAAAAAAATTGGGTGGCTGAGGAAATTAGCAAGATTTTGAATGAAAACTTTATCCAAACCGAAACCAATGAATGAAAAACATTAAAAACATACCTGTTCATTGTGATTTAAACACCAACAACAATAAATTTCACTTTTTAGTCGTAAATAACGTAATACAACACAAACTTGTTGCAAGGCAACAAACCGAAAACGAGCGCGCGGAACGAATGAACTTGTGACCTTTTTTTGTTCCGGAGTTTATTTTTATTAACCTTTGCTACCTGTCTCTATTCATCAACGAAGCATGTGACTAGGTTAGAGGAGTGAAGCTATAGGCTTTTGCCGTAATTATCGCGCAAAAACTGACGTCTCATTGAAGTGCCCATCGGCCAGGACCTGGCCGCTACGCACAAGCGCAAATTTTGACAGCAGCCAGAGCCTGGCTTATCGCCACTCCAAAGGTTAACAATATTTTAGGTGCCTGCCTTATAGTCTGAAGGTAAAATGTTCAAAACAATTAATTCTAAATATAAGTTATATATAACGCTGAAATGATTTTTGTCTATAAATATTCCTTCTAGTTATAAACAACAACATAAGTGCATACTTATAAATAAATTTGTTCATATCTGAGTACGAATTATATTATTTGTAAACAATATGTATGATGTTAGGTACCTAACCTACATACTTATACGAGTTCAATATGTGAATATGTGACAAACAGTTGAATACCGATGATTTGCCAATTGAGATGATTTGAATGAACAATAAATACTGCGACGCTACCGGGACAATGAAATCAAATTAATTGAAGCATGTTCTTCAATAAAAGACAGACCGAGTTGTCAATTGAATCAACGTGTGACGCATTGAGCTGTAAGCAACATTCTTGCCCTAAATGCATACAGTAACGTGATGTCGTCTCCTTGAATAGTTATGCAATTATAGTCTATATATATTTTTAACTGCATGTGCGTCAACCTTATTAATCGTTTATCTAAATCCGAGTTATGACGGGGCGGCCAATTAGAGTGGAAATATTGATGACTTCGCGTTGAGTATGCTGATGATCCGAGTTTATCATCAAGGTAGATCATTCTATGCATAGGTGGTGGATGATAGTGCACGGATGAACCTTAATATCTTTTAGATAGATCCAGCTCCGACACAAATAAGAAACTAGTTCTAACCGCTTCAATCTGGCAAACCTATCATGTGGGGTTATCTAACTCTATAAAACGTTATTTACCTATTTGTAGATTAGCGGGTTGAATAACATATTGGTAAGCTAAGCTTTTGTGAGTGCTTAATTCATTTTATAGCTTTATATATCTCTGGATAATGGATGAAGTTTAAGCCTTCATAAATAAAGGCAAAATGGTCATTTGACCAACAAACTCTTTCCTAGTCGATTACCTTCAAAATTACCTTGTACTTAATCACTGTCTAAAGCAGTTTACCTACGAAATCAATATGTTTAATCAATATTTAAGTACCTAATCTGTAGAAGTATGTACCAATTGGCCCCGATTTGAGTACTCAACTATGTTCCTACTACAATTTCAAGCAATAAAACATGTAGAGCAAGAGGATGTAAACAACGCTATAAACCTTCAAAATAAATTAATGAGGTCTTACTTAGATGTTTTCAATGGCGCTCCTTCACCGCGAGCATTCGCTTGTAATGTAACATTGCAAGATTACTTTGTGAGCATTACGTTACAACTACCTCCTATCTACTACCTAGACTATCGAGACTTCGCATCTAACATGCGTGTACATTGCAATGTAACAATATTGTTTTCATTAGGTACAGTTGCGCACTGTAATGCTTGTATCTTTTCCCTAACTTACGTTTATGCTCGAATCTAAATGTTACATTACAGTTGAATGCTTCTTGCGAGGAACAGCCCTTAAAAACTACTGTGAAATAAAAACAAGGCCAGTTAGATCGAAAAGAAGGCCACCTAGAAAGTTGGGCGGGCGGCGATGACGCGCCGTAGCGCCCCACACGTAGTTACCAAACTACTTAAGCGCTGACGTAGCGCAGCGTGAGCCTTTCATGTATTTTATCTACTACGGATTAGCGGTGCGGTATTTACATTATATTTTATTTGAAAATGTATGTTAAGTAGCGGTAATTTTCGATGATTCGGTGTTCATGATCATGATTTTGCATTAAAAGAAAGTTTTGAATATTTTTTAAGAAGCTGAATGAATAAACGCCGAGGTTATTTTAAACATTATTTTGAAATAATATTAGAAATTATAAGAATAATGTCAGTAAAATAGTCTCTCCAATATCATCCCAAAATAAGCGAATCTTACTAGCTAACAAGATAAATGCATTATTGTCACATCGTAGTTAGCTATGCACCTACTACCGAAGCAAGTACAGCAATACCATACGTGTAGTTATTTACCGATGCTAGATTTCTAAAAAAATAAGAAAACTAAAACTCACCCAAGAACGTTGAGCAGATGTACTCTGAGATCTGGTTGCCGGACTTGCTGGACTCCGAGAAGTGGCTCAGCTCTTTGTTCAGCATCCTCTTGAACTGCAATTGCAACACATCCAATGAATGCGCCATGCTTTCCACCGCACGCACCCAGCGAGTCGGCTCGCTACCCACGCTTTGTCTCTCGGCGCACAAGCGCATTTCTATCACTTGAATAAAATAAAAAAATCTAACAAAAAGGTCCGATTCGGTCGCGTTCTGTTATGCGTGTGCAATCAGCGAGCGCTATCGAAGGACTGAGGAATCATGGCGGGCGCTGTTCAAAGTCACTCGCTTAGCGCGGGTGGGTGTAGTCATACTCTACGCGGAAAGCGAACTCACACTTCAAATAACCGGTAGAATCGTTTATATAATTTAAATCAGGTTTTCCTTCGTGGTTTTTCAGGGGAGAGAAGTTAACTGGTCGTGTGTGTAGGTGCCTAATACGTTTTTTGTGGCGCTACCGCAACGAATCTTAAATTACAACAAAAATTACATTAAATTATACTCACAAAACAATTTTTATTCCAATTAATTGGAAAAATAAAAAAGGAAATTCATACTAAATACAATTTGATATAGGACACTTTACATCTGGCGATAACTGCCAGCGACTCTACACTATCGAACATTAATGTATGTGAGTAATGCTTATCGTCATACAGTCACATTAAAACTGATTTATTCACTGCATAGTAACAAGATAATATTAATCCATGATATCGATAATTTTCTTTACTACTAACAATCTATACTGATAAATAATCTAGGAGATTATGGTTTTAGTTGTCATGGAATCGATTAGAAATTTGCTGATGGACGAAAGAACACAGCTAAAATTAACTCTACATAAGGAAACAGTTCCTTGAATGTAGAGTTAATTTTAACTGTGTTCTTGACATACTTCTCTTGTCACCTTGCTTCGTTAATCGTTTTTATCCCTGAGAAGACGCCGCAAAGCTCACGTAAGCTTCCGGATCAGTAGATTTCAGTAAGTATGTATGTATGTATGTATAGTATACGAGTAATATATATACGAGTTACCAACATGGAGATTTACGGTTGAGGAAGGAAATAATTGACCTTTGATATCACATTGATGAGATTAGATTTAAAGGACTTCTGACTTCGTAAACAGATATAATCCGTATCTCCGAGATGTTATCGTGAAATGTGTTATCTATACACGCCGATAAATCGATGTCAGTCTTGTCAGCCAGCCAAACATTTATTCTCATATTTTTTTACAATGATTGGAAGGTATGTATTTATTTAACAGTTAAGTACAGTTTTTTTTTCAGAAATGACTGGAATAAATTATGGAATAAATATCTTCGACTAACTTTTTACGTAAATATGTACCAAATATTTGCTGAAATCATGCTAGTTGTGCTAGAGAACAACACAAGCTTCCTTTTGCCAACGTTTTCCCAAGAAACGCATTTTTTTCAAGTGTCTCACCAGGAACGACATTAATTTAAGAACACAAGAAAATTTCCACGCCTACGTATATCTACTTTCCAGAAGTAAAGCCATTTTCTTCGCATTCAAATCGTCACAGATACTTTTTACAATCTAGGTATTCTTTAATTTATCCTCAAGTCACATGTGGACGCAGCAACCTAAACCCAGTTTATACACCACCACTCCAGTTCACTGCAAAATTCATTGGCACAAAATTTATACACACCGAATTTATCCAGTTTATATTCAAATTGAATGCCTTCTATTTCAGCTACTTAGTTTTGATGAGTAGGTAAAGGAAACCTAAAAAGAAATGGCCTAGCCTACGTAGACTAAAACTCACATGGTTTTTCGGTACGTTTTTCCCTTTGTAACTAATTGGTACGTGGGTGCGGTTTAACCAGTACACGCAGTAGTCTACATTTGGTTAGTTGTATAGACCGTGTAAAATTAATTAATCATTAACATACAGGAATTATGAGGTTTTGTGACGTAGTGTATTGTATCGAACCCGTCCAGTTTAGGTAGGTACTTATAATACTCATAGACAATGTGAGGAGAATCCCTTGACTGTGTTCAAGGCACCTGGGAATCACTTGTGGACGTCAACGGTCAAAGATCATTATTTCCATTGAGTACAAACTGCATATTTAAATGGCATTCCATCTAGGCTAGTAACATTTACGTATATGTCATTATTAGTTAACTGTCAGTAGATATTAATTTAATTAGATGTGTGGTGCTGGCTTAGAATTTGCAGCACCCCAACTCTACCCGGGGATGTCAAAGGAGGCGATCAAGGGATACCGGGGTGCAGCGTGGGGATTATGGGCACTACCCCCCATGAGATAATCGCCATTGAGGCGCTTATCAGGGAGAGGCCTGCGTCCAGTTGTGAACCGATACAGGCTGTTGAGGTTGAGGCTGAGGTTGAGATATTAAACGAAGTGATATGCCCATTTAATATCTCAATCTCAGCCTCAATCTCAACAGCCTGTAGCGGTTCAGAGCTGGACGCAGGCCTCCTATTTCTGATCCTGACATTTTTGAACGAAGGTTAAACTAATTGGTTGGTCAGATTACCTACTATAAAATAGCAGTCCGGACATAAAGATATAAAATAATATATAAAATAAAATAATATAAATTTCCTTTTATGACTACTTTTGATTTGTACCTAACCTATATCTTCAACATATAAATAATTCGTTTAGTACACATTTCTGCAAAAAACATACCCGCCATCAATCAGGGAGAACAAATTATGTCAATCAGTAAATTAGTCAGTCAGTCATTGGTAATCTAGCTTTATATTCGCTGCACGCGCCGCTACACGCCCCGCATCTCCGTAAACAAGGCCTAAGGAAACCAAAGCTCTAACTAGTCGTTTGCCGAAAAAGGTCTATAGATAGATATCTATTGTAAAAGTATTTACGATTGTTCTTTCGATGAAACGGCAAAAAGCCATTTTTCATATTCTCTGAATTGCTTCCGACGTCGGATAACATCCGATAAGATCGCCCCCCTTCAAAATATAAAAAGAAACGTCTGTCTTTTCAGTGGAAAATTATATGCGTAGGTGAAGCGGAATACTTCTAAGAAAAGCATTTTACATCCACTTCTGAATTCTGAATGTTAGTATAAATAATTCTTCGTACAACTGAATTCAATATAGTAACTATTTTCGACGATCCAAATAATTTCTACCAATTGTTTCCTTTTTTTAAGCGACATCAAAAAAAGAGGAGGATCTCAATTCGACTGCATTTTTTTTTACCTCAGAGCTTTTGACTGGGTGCTCCGATTATCATGGTTTTTTTTTTATTTGAAAGCTGGTGCTTCCCGTGTGGTCCCATTTTATTTATCAGTTCTGACAATGGGATCCATGAAAAAACTAAATAACTGAAGTCAGTTTATAGTTTTTTTAAACAATATCAATTATATTGTAAAGAGTATATATATAGTATCTATCTATCTATATTTACGCGATATTAATATGAGACTCGTTTAAATCTTTGTTGATATCTAGAATCCATAATACTAATTATTCGATATGACAGTCGCAAACATTTCTCGGCCAAAAAAAGTGAAATGTATTCCAAGAAAATACACTTTCTACGAATCCAGCTGTTTAATGAATGACAAACGTTTGTTTTTCATGAGCAACCATGACCTGGATAATTCAGCTGAAAAAGCAGAAAAGAAGTAGGTAAGACGTAATTAAATATTCTTCAGCTCTGATTACATTGAAATGCTTTTTCAGTTTGACTTTCAGGTGCTTTCCAGACCGTTTTTACGTAACCATCTATATCTTAAGTTAAGTAAGTATTGATTACAAATCCTATACTTCCTACAAATATTATAAATGCGAAAGTTTATGAGAATGTTTTTTACCACGTATCTCCCTTAACCGATTTAGATGAAAATGTAATATGTAGATAGCTTAGCTCATAGAATAACACATAGGAAGGCGAATCATATTTTCAAAAAAATTACCTCTGCGTGGGTTGAAAAGGGTGGTAAAGTTTCTATGAAAAAATAGTATTCCTTGGTACTTAAAAAATAAATAAATCTAACCAATGAAATAAATAATAAAACTCACGTATTTTTTATTTTACATGTCTACTCCTGGGGGTGCGTGCACTTAGTAAAAACATATAGGTTAAAAAAAAATTCTATTTCACTGTGTGTTACCTGTTCACGCAGTTGTACGTGTCTGTATATTATTATTTGGCAGAGAGGTAGACCGTATCTCTGGAATAGGAGGAGCAGGAGCTAGTTAGGAATAAATCCCAATTACGTATTGGGAACTAGTAGAATAGTATTTTGTAAAATTTTTTTACATCGTAGGTACACTTGTCTTACACTTGATGTCGTTATTTAAGGTACTATATTTATATTTCCATACACAAACTTGGCTTTACAAAACACCATAGGGTACAAAGGTAAAAAAAAGGACAGACAGACATAAATTAATTAGAAATTAAAAATTGAGAGGTCAGTCTACTCTAGTTATACAAAACAAATAAATTAATAAAATAATAGAATGTATGTACCTATAGATATAGTGTGTGGAATGGATAAGAAGAAGTAAACGTTATTACGTTTTACTCGTTTGACGTTTTGTAAGAAGCCTTTTTCCTCATTTATATTTAACTAGCATAGGAGCATCAATACGTTCTAGGCGACTTTTTTAATTAGATCAAATTTAATACTCTCATTCGGTGTATAAAGCTTGTCGCACACCAGTAAACCACCACTGCCGTACGTCATAAAAATGTGCATTCAAAGATGGGCTTTAATAATTATCTAAATAAAGAGCCCTTAATGTACGCTTTTATGCTGTGCTGAAGAGATGTTGAATATGCGCAGAGCTTAAGAGTACCTACCAACATTGGCCGAAATTAAACACGCAAATTATAATGGGTCCTAAAGTTATTTACAACAGGTTATTTGCTATGATTTGAGTTTTGACCCTTCCAATATTTGACTGTTAAATCACTTAGTGTTAACAACCGCGATGTATTTAAAAGTTTTAAAATAGGTCTACTGTTTCCGATAAAATCTTATTGCCGATTATTTAGATAATATCCTGCTGGTGTTGAAATAGCGCGATGACGGGTGCGATAGTACCAACATGACCTACGTCACAAAACTCGTTGACATTGCAATAATGTGATAAGGCAACACGTTTTCAACATTTCCTATACCTACTCAATCACAAAGGGTGCATTGTTATAAGCGTAATAATTATCTTTAGCTGTTTTTATGGTATTCTAAACCTACGTCAATGTAGTAAGTACTTTTCTAGTTCTAAAACTAAGATTCGGAGAAACTTAACACAAAAGTAAAGTGAGAATTGGCTGACGATGATTTCACAAGAAACTTATAAAATACAAATTTTTATTGCACATAGAAAATCACGATGACAAATATTTACTACTTTCTAGCTAGCTTATGCAACGAAATAAAGCCACAAACGGTAGTTTTAGAGTTGGCCCATTTAGCAGAACTCTCGGCGGACACAAAGTTGAGAACTAGGAACTAGGTAATGTTTCTACATGTGCTCTACAAAGTAAAATGGATTAAAACTGTTTGCGCTCTCTGGAAGCTGCTACGATGTCACCTCGTTACAAGGTAGGTAGAGCTCGCTCGAGAGACCTGATTACGTTCGTATGGAGCTTTAAGCTTCCTAATGCAAGAGCAGTGCTTCCAACATAATTGATTTTCAAAATTCTTTGGAATTATTTTATGATGAAGATCGTAGCAGCCTACGTTTTGTCGAACGCAGACGATCAGGATACTAGTGCATAATGAGTTAGATTGTCTTTAGCTTGGATCAATAACGTACACGATGAATAAAAAGATATCTGATACATTCAAAGTGGAGGAACCCTGACCTTTTCTACGTGATCAGTTGTATGGAAATAAAGAGTTTTAGATTTGATTTGATTTGATCAGCACTTTTTAAACTTTCTCGATTTGTTAACATATTTAATGATTTTATTAGGTATTCTGTTTGATCAGAACTGCCATGTATAGATCTACGTAAACGTCCTCAGCTGTCCACCTCTGTGTAGGATACCTATTGGCTTCAATCGGCCAGCTCCATAAAATATCCGAGACGATCTTCGTCTGGCATTTGAGCTAACAAAAGAAAAACAGTGCAGTGCAGTATCGGAAAAGCTAAAGCTCAGACTGGGAGGCGGGCGACACGCGGCCGCGGCCACGGCTGTGACTGAGGTCGAAACCGACGTCACGGCTTAACCAGGTCATGTGATAGGTAACTCACATGTGAATATTGTATAACTACATTTCAAGTCACAAACCCGTTAGTTTAAATTATGTAGTAATGCTACGAGGACGAATCGTATTTTCAATTGATTTCAAGACAACGTTATGACTTGTTATAGGACTTATTAGGAAGGCATAAGCGTTTACCTGTTTTATTGAGTAATTCTGTTAATAGAGCTACTGGGATTTTTTCCCCCGTTAGTTCTGTGATTTAAAATAATATGCTTTACACCTGCTTTACACTTTAATCTCTACTATTCCCACCTGCTCTGTTAGGTAATTCTGTTGACAGTACTGATAATTGTGGCGGTAATTTCTCCGCATTAGTTCTGTGATTTAAAAAACTTTACCAACCTATGTACATATTGGCTATAAATAAATAAAATGAAATGAAACAATCCTAGGTATTTGAACTGAGAAATATATTTACCGAAATTCCTCACAAAATACAAAGAACGTTTTCTTTTTAGCTGAAAAAACTTAGCTTGGGAACATTTTCACAATACATTGCTGTTTTTGAAAAATGAAAAGATTGTACGCATATCTAAGGTCAGTGACGTCATATATTAGACGTGTAGTCAAAATTTATGATAAATATTTTCGCCTCCGGAGATCGTGCAGGCTTACACATTGCTTACACTAGAGGCGTTAAAGACTCGTCTAATATTCTGTTTCTCTGTTCTGTTTGCTTTAGTAATAGTGCTTGCGTAGATTTTTTTCAACGAACTGCACCTTGGGAAATTTATAACGATGTTGTTTATCGAGAATAAGAAGGTAAGTTAAGAAATTGAGGAAATATCCTTGTGATAATAAAATTAAAATTTGCATTAGCAATCACACAATGAAAATTATTCATAATACATATCTATAGTATAATACTACTAAGAACTATTAATATCATAAATGCGAATGAGGTACTCTGTCTGTTACCTTACCTTTAAGAGGTAAAGTGAAAATTTTACGTTGATAATAAATAATTTCACAAATTTCAAGTGGCAGAACGGATCTTAGTTCTGATATATTGTTTACTTCAGAATATAATACCCTGCTCTATTTATACTATACAGCTGGAAGGTATGGAAATAAAGCAATTTCGATTGAGAGGTAATAATTATGTAAATTGCAACTCCGGAAAGAACATAGCTGTTATCTGCAATGAAATAATTTAATTTAATTTATATATTTTACAGGGTATTTTGTATCCCAAAACAAGTAAATTGATTGAAAACAAGCGAAAGTGCAGAAAAAGTGCCGAAGAATGTATTGATGCCATGTCAACAAAGTTAACTCTTTTCTGTCATTTAAGGTTAAACTACCCACATCTATGTTCGTTAAAAATGTGTTTAGATTATACTACAATGTTTAGCTGTACGTAAATGTATTATGTATAACTTTTATGTTCTCATATAAGTGAATACCTAAGTAATTCTTTTAAGAATGAAGTTTCTATAAACCTAAAACAATAATAACACTCAGTTTCCGCTTATTTACGTTTTCTCATTTTTTTGCATAGCCCGCAAAACAAAGCTAAAATTTATAAATGAGTCCAAGTGACCTACTTCCTCATTATTTGCATACCTCATTCAGCATTTTTCAAACTTGCTTAAGCCGTTTGGATGCTTCGAGATAAGGTGTATCAGTAATCCACACTTCGCTATATTATATGACAGGATATTGTTCGAAGAAACCTATAAAAACGGGCTTTTAAACGAAGCCGTGGGCGACCGTCATAACATTATTGCATGGTGTCCCCAATTCCTTGATTTAAAGTCGGGACTGTCGGGATGCGGACTCAAATGGCCGGGCTGCGTACGTGACCATGCGGGCGTGCCGACAGACGGGCCAGACGATACTTGGATCCTAGGCATTTTTTGTAAACAAAAAGATTAATGATAATGCTCTATGAATAATGGATTTGCAATTTAATGTGTACATACCCTTCATCTGTTCAGACAACACCCTCAGATTTTATTACAGTTTGAAAAGTTCACCGAACCTTTTGATTTTAGTCTTTTATTGTATATTATTTTGCGTAAACCTTCGCAATCTAAGCTTGTCAATAAAAATATCTCATAAAACTTACATTGATACATATACTAGTTGGTATTTCAATAATCTTTACTCTACCATAGGTTTTAAGTGCATAATATTTCATGAGATTACCTACTTATTTTGAAGTAAAGTAATGTATAAAAATATAAAAAAAATGTAAAGTAATATACATTTATATAGGTACTATTTGTAAAACAAGATAGGTATCTTATTTTATCAAGAAACATGTATAAAGTCAAACAATAAGTCCTGGGTCAGCTTTTCTACCTAAAGAAATAAAACAGTTTGTCAACAAAACATAGGGAGCAAAGAACTGCTCTGTTCTTGTTATGAACATTAAGGATTTGCGTCGCTCGCAGCTCAGAGAAGGCAGTCTACTATGAAAAACGAAACGCAAAGTTGCCCATGATGAAACGCACGAAACGAACAACAAACGCACACCTTAGCAAAAAGTTGCTTCGGACGCGTAATCAACTGACCCCATCCTTTTGTTTCGGATCTCTATGCATTACAAAATTACGTGTTAGCTGTACGTGTACCGTAATAGGTCACGACACCCCAAATGGTGGTGATGCTTTATATGTTGTGTATGAAATTGTATGTTTTCTAGTGGTTGTTCTGAATAAATAATGTAAATAATAATTATTTACATAAGTCATTGAATACACGCATCGTTCGTCGAATCTGAAATATCGTCGCAGTAGGAAAACATCCGAATTTTCATTTTTCAAAGTAGACTGCCTGGGTCGTTGCGCCCTTCGGATTTAATAACGGCACGTCACGCACACAGGGGTGCGCAGACCTACGTAGATATACGCAAAGCTACGTTGCAATCCCCGGCCCGAATTATTAGGAGCTTAACAATTTCAAGGTTCATTATATGAGGCCCTCCACTCACAAAATAGAATAAGTTTTAGGCAGCCACTAAAGTTAGGATTACTTCGGAGTTTAGATATGTCTACCCCAACAAAGATTATGAATTGAACTGGCATTAAATAATAGCTTGGAATATATAAAGAGAGTAATTATTTGAAAAATATATTAAAAAACCTGACTTAATTGCTTCTTTCCGCAAAAGCATACAAACGAAGCTAAAACCATTTGTGAGTCCAATCAGGTATTTTGATTTATGTAGTAATTGTAATTCGCTTCAGCCATATGAATGTTTCGAAGAATATCAAATAAAAACTCGAAAAACATAACCCGCCTTACATCAAGCTTAAAAAAAGAAAAAATGTGCTTGGAGCAGGTAGTCACCCGAGTAGAAAAGGAAAATGAGAAAAACCCCGTTCGAAACGGTAGGCACCGTAAGACTTAGTTCGCTTTCTTTCCAATAGCTATCATTAAAACTTTGCTGGGGAAAGCCTCTTTTCTTGGAACGACGTGGATAGTTGCCTATAGAACGCTGTACCTATACATGACATGTATATTTTGTGAATGTTGCGTAGAGATTTTATTTTTATCAAGTACAAGTTATGTTTCTACCAGAAACTAATATTTTATTAAAAGAAAACTAATGCGTCCATGTAGATTATTTTAACACTACATTTTGTACTAAGACTATTTAAAGAAGATGCTTCGTGAAAAACGACTTCTAAAATCTGTTCTGCAGCAGCTACGCATGACACGGTTTAGCAATGTTCACAATAGAAATCTCAGGACAATAGCTCACTATTGTTGGCGAAAGAATAGAAAAGGCGATAGAAACTAGTGTCATAACGCAGAAGCTACCGCCAGATTATATCAAATATACTCACTCTCAGCTTTGCCTACTAAATATTCCTTAGATCGAAGGTTTTAGATTGTCCCCGTCTATTCAAAGTCAAATTAATAGGGTTTGTTTGAGTTTCTCAGTTGGTGGATCTACGCGTTTTCATACTATACAGATGGCGAACGAATGTTATTTGCTCTACATATCAGTACAATTTACGCCGAGAGACAAAGCTTCGTGTACCCGGATCTAGGGTCATAAGATTTATAAAACAAAGACGATACAAATACCCTATCATTATCATAATATTTTGTGCGTTAGCGTTGGTGATATTGGAACATACCTTGAGAGAAGCCATATCGGAGACGGAGCGGTGAGTTTGAATGGTCTCCAGCTGGTCCAGGCACCAGTCCAGCTCCTCCACGGTCTCCAGAGCCATCTTCATGTAGGATTCATCTAAAACAATAACGATAATTTAGGAACTTAATAATGTAGGTTGATTGTGTTGTGCTTAATGTACCTACACCAGAAAATTTGCCGCAAAGAGTAAATTCTATGGTCATTACGAGGCGGTGTGTTATTATTTTATGAAAGTTTACAATGTTATGTAATTTTATTGACATTTGTGTGGGTTTTAAAATTTAATTGCCTACCAAACGTAATTGCATAGCAACACAATTAAAATTAACGATATCATAACCAAAACCAAATATTGCCAGAGAGTGATTTATCAATAGGAACACATGGGACCAATCAACGGGATTGGCTATGGGAACGCTAATGACTATATCTATTTACGGAACCAATTAAACAAGTTTGACGTAAGACCCACTCGGATAGCCTTGGGTACGAAATCGCGGATAGACTCTATTGTAATCCAAACCCCGCAAACAATCCTGAAAGGGCGAAACAATTACCAGTGCTTACGACAAATCATCTACTATTACGGAGATAACGAGAGGGCATCAGTCGGTCCTTGTTTATCATTTCTGTTTAGTTGTAACAAGCAGTCAATTGTAGAGAAGAAGGCATCCGTGATATCAATCAAATAAGGGGTAATTGGATCGAAGGTATCACGTGATTGCGGCCGACGTGGCTCGGTACACGGCACACTTCTATCATCTCATCAGCACACATATCAACTGCCGCACGTGATTCCTCCAATGGGAGTTTGGCCATAATGACTACGCTTGGCTGTACGTACATAGGTGGATTGGTGATCGCAGTAGAGGAGTTGAAGATACACAGAAAGGGGCCGCTGCCTTTCCTCTGGAAGGTTTTATTAGTTTAACTACATCCACAGGCTGAGTTGAGTAAATGCCTACGGCATCTAAGCTTTTATAAAACTGCATGAGATCTCCTACCAGGATGTGTGACGATTCCATAATATATCATGTCAAATCGTGTAACGTTGAGACATCCAGCCGATTATAAAAATGGTCATTGCTGCAGATCGTGACTTCGTGCGTCATAAAGTTGACTCGGATAACTTCTGAGATTTGACCCTAACATCTCGTAAATATTTATAGTTAGGGATGTCTAGGGTGCTCGTTGCATGAATGACATGCCTGCCACATTATCTAGGTTATAAATAGCTTATTGGGTGATAGATGATTCAGTTATGATGATGATGAATATACATTATATTTTGAGAAACAAAATCTACTTTTGGTGATGAAATTAATACACTTAGATTTCAATATAGTTTATTTATTGTTGACTGCACTTACTATCGAATTAATGTCAACACCTTACCCGCCAAAATATTTTAAGAACTTCGTAATTTTAGCTGTTACTTGGAGATTACCGTCCAATTTATTTAGATAGAATAGTTAATCATAAATCATCATCATTACACAAACCTACGGCATGCCTGGTACGATTAGGTACCATTACTTTTACAACCAAGGAAAAAGAGTTAAATAAACTGATCCGGGTAAACCCGTTGAAGAAAAGGTAGAACTTTAATGTCGGCACTTTCGTCTCGAGACGTTACTTTTAATTAAAGAAGTCTTAAGATTATGTACCTCCTTACCTAAACACGGGGTAACCCCCATTATAAATTTTCTTTTAAACCGACTTTGTTATAAAGAGGTTCTATGTTATGTATGTCCGTTGATTTCCCTGTGAATTATGGACCGATTTGGAATAGAATAGAGAAAGATTCCGAAACAGACGCATAAAAAAGGGATTACCTACTATTCATCTCGCAATGCATAAAGTTTAAAACTAAGGGACTTGAAGTCGGTTTTTTAGTTTTTTCAAAGTTCTAGTTTTATTATGATTATTGTAATTGTTAAGGAGACGACCTCAATGGCGCAGCGGTTGGTGGTCCGCCGCGACGCAGGCGGTTACGGGCTCGATTACCGCCTGAGGAATATTTGTACAATCTGCAGATGTTTGTTCCGGGTGTTACTGCGTGTTTTCTATAGATAAATTATAAATTATTATGATAAATGAATTATTTAACTAGGTACATTACATTGGTCTTCGTGATTAGCTACGTTTAATTTGTTACACGTTTTTTAACAAGGATATTAAAATTTGTCATTTTAAAATTTATCAATACTATAATAAACTTTTTCTTCTTATAGTTTGCATAATTTGTTTTTAAATGCATTTAAATCACTCTCGGAGCGTATTGGCAAAGGGATTTTGTTGTAGATGATCGGGCCCATGCAAAAAACACTAATTCTGAGTAAAACTATTTTGCATAGATGAGAAAGATAGATATCTATCCATGTAATGTAATGTATAAAGTCCTATATATGTTATATATGTATATATATCTGTTATCTAACAGGTACCCATAACTCAACCTCTGCTCGCTTTTGGGGTTAGAGATGCTGTGTGAATTGTCCAGCAATATTTATATATTTTCCCCTCTGCGTGGTGCAATCGAAGCCGTCCTAAGATGCCGGATTATCATTTTCTCTACAACCCCTTTTCATCTCGATCTTGAGTGAAATGGCTGTGGCAAATACACGTACCTACTTAAAAAACAATAAGGTTTTCAAGAGTTATTTTCGCATGGATTCAATAAGAAGGGCACCTTCGAGGTAAGTATATCGTTGGGTAGTAATTTTATCTACACAGTATTCAGACCTAATAATATAGAGTGCACCCAACAAAGTTCAGGTAGTTAATAGGTATTATAAGAATTGATACGGGATGGCGTAAAAGTAATGTCTTAAAGTAAAATTACTTTAATTTTTACAAAAGGCGTCTTTGTGATTTGACTGTTTTGTTGTAGACAGATAAAGAATTTGTTGTCAACAAGCCTAGGAGCGATACACACCTGAAAAAGCACCTATGTTTTTTGAAATCTCGCTTTAATCACAGCCATCCACGTACTTAGTTAGTACCTGGCTCCAAATTGGCCAATTTCTTCTTTATGTTTAGTATTGAAGAAGTTTTGAAAACTAAGCACCTTTTTGCAAGCCACAAACCATGCAAGTGCATGGTTTATAGTTTACAAAAACTTCAATAGAAAAAGTCTGGCAGTTATGGGATAAAAAGTGTGGATCCGGGATTAGAATTACCTGTGTGCAAAATTTCAGCCAGATCAGTAGTTTTGACGTGAAGAGGTAACAAACATCCATCCATCCATCCATACATCCATATTCAAACTTTTGCATTTATAATATTAGTGTGATGTGATTCAGGATAATTCTTTTTTTAATGATGATTAAAAGAGGATTACTGATTTGTTTACGATCGTTGTTATAAGGAAATAAAGAATTAAAAAATTAGGATACGAAAAATACTGATAAGTTATGATAAACCGGTAGGTTAAATTGCGCTAATACCTACTAATTGGGTAAGATTGGGAGTCCATCGTATTTTTTTATCAGCAAATTTATATAATAAACATGCTAAACAGTGCTGAAATAAAAACTTTGTTGGTTGATCTTCTAATTCTTTTCTTTTTCAAGAATTAAAAAACGAAGCTTCAACATTTCGGGAAATTTAGAAGAGGAGTACTTACTCCTCTTCTAAATTTCCCGTAGATACTTATCTACCTACTCGTATCATACAATTATTATCCAGATATGAGGAATCGTTAGCTCTCTTAAACCAGATAAAGATAACTAAAAATCTTATTTTACTAACCTCTTGTTGAAAATCTCTATTTGAATTGGCCATTTATCCAACCGAACATAGGTCTATAGTATATAGTAGCTTGTTAATTATAATAATTTAACAACAAGTTAAATTATTATAATTAACAAGCTACTACGCTAATTGTAATATTTAACTTGTTAATTGTAATATTTAACATAGACATAGACAATACAAAAGAAATAATGTAATATCTCTATATATACATAGTACTCTATATATGTATATCTCTAAATACTAATCAAGGTAGATACTTACCTACCTATCTATTATGTATGATATATGATAGCGTTGTTTATTTCTGTTTTTATAATCTTTTTCCTTAATTTATTAGGTACCGGTTAATGTTATGTTTTTTAAAGAAATTCCCAGAGCAGACTTAAAGTTAAATTTAACTGACCAACGGGAAAACCATCCCATTGGCCGGCTAGTCAGATCATCAATCCGAACACTGGGAAAAACTAGTTTTTTCTATTGATGATTTCATAAAGGTTAATTCTCTGTAACATAGGGAGAACATGCATTACGTGCGTTTTGCAGGTAGTCGATTTTGATATCATAATTGACATGTATGGTAAAGGAACACTATTTGTCTTGCTGTCACTGACCACACCTTTGTTTCCCTTATACAATATATGTAGATATATATGAATGTATTTATATAAGTATGTATGTATAAGTAGGTATATATACTTGGGTATTTTACAATTTTAATCAGCATATTCATTTTATTTCATTTTGTATGTAAGATTTGTATTACCTAACTACATAATAATGCACACAGTTCCCCATGTTCAATCCAACGGTCCTATCCATCCACGGTTGTCTGGTAGAGATCGCTCTTGAGCGATAAGACCGCCAATTGTCTCATATTTTGTAATTATTGTTTTGTTTGTAAATTATTTTTAAGTGTATGCAGTAAAGATTGTTCTATCTATCTATCAATCTATTTATTTGCTATACGAGTAGGTTTCTCGTTTCTATATAGACAACATCATCCACATCACCTGCTGCGGTATGTTATAACTTATAACATACCACTGCTGGACTTAAGCCTCCTTGGAATAAGCACCTTATTGGCGCTTATTTGGGGCTCGTGCTATAATCGCCACGGTGGGGATGGCGGTTCGGGATCTATAAATTTCTTACCTATAGACGTGAAATCTCCAAAAATGATAACGATTAATGTAAAGTAATTGCCACGATAGCACTTAACCGTCAAATTATCCATTAATAAACTTGAATAAAGTATTATTTATCTACGTATCGTACGGTTCACGATGTTCTTGACACCGAAGTGGGTATAAAACTGAAAGACTCCATGGCCGAGTACAGAAAACAGTGAATTGAAGGTGACAATTGTAACATCACGAACTGTGGTCTTTTTCCGTCAGACCCTAATTTATATAGAGGATTTGATTCAACCGTAATATCTAATAGTGACAATCATTAGCGAATAAACAGTACCTTTATATTACGCGTATTTAGTATCATGGTATGGTTTGGTATGGTCAGTGTACTCTTTTTTCAAAAAAACTTATGTCAGTATTGAAAAAAGACTTGTTATATCCATACAAACTTTCGCATTTATAATATTTGTGTGATTAATTCCCATATTACAAGCATACTGACTGCATTGCCACGATGGCTGACAAGTTTTATCATGGAGTGAAATTGTAATGTATTTATTTATCTAAAACTTTTATCTACATATGTATTCTTAAACTGAAAAATACGAGGTAATTCAACTAATGGTTTGTCGCATATCTTTTAATTATTACTTTTTCATACATTTTACACTAAAGTCGGTTAACTCTGATAACAGTGATAGCAGATCCGGGTCAGTAGGATAGGAAACACTTTAATCTGTGGTAGAGGAACGTGTCTTATTTCGTTCGTTCCACACAAGGTTTGTTTTATCAAATAACTAGCCGCGCCCCACGGCTTCACACGCTTATCCCACGGAAACTGATTTATGGGACAAAAATGCCTATATGTTATTCCAGGCCTAGTACCTATGAATGCAACATTTCAGCCCGATCTGTTCAGTAGTTTTTGCGTGAAAGAGCAACAAACATACATACAGACATGTTTACTAACTTTCGCGTTTCAAATACTAGTAAGATAATACCATATCTATAAACCTATAGGGATAGTGAGACCACATTATCGTCCAATCCTTTTTGGTTTGCAGCCAGGATTCCAATTATGATAATCAATTAAAAGTTCTCGGATGAATCGTAACTAGCGGATTGAGTAAATGCCTAATAAACGTCTTTTTATGCCTTATAAATGCCCGATCACAGGGCAGAAAATACGCTTCTAGTCTTTAACCATTTTTTTCAAGAATTTTCTTCAATTTAAAGTATTATAAGGTTTACTTCGTGATGTCTGAGAGTCAATATTATATTATTATTAAGTAAGTATGAATAAGTGGTACCTTGAAGCAATAAAAACCATGTACCTACTTAACGTCTTAAAAATAAAACATTAATACGTAAGTACGTACGTAGCGTAGCTTGTAATACTTTAAATTGAAAAAAAAAACAAAATGTTTAAAAACTACAAGCGTAGTTTCTGCCCTGTCATTTATTCAATCCGCCCTGTAAATGCCCGGCATAAACCCATCTCTAATCGTAACTCAATTTGTGAATCTAAAATTGTTCCTCTAATCGAAGGGATACATTGCATTATTTGATATTTTAAAATTGTTTGTGAACAGTCAGTGCAGGGCGGTATTTTTCACATAAATCCAGGTATTGTCCTGCATTACGGGCGTATTGTAACGAGTCATACAGTTCAGAATAAGAGGTATTTATGTTCAACTCATTTAAACATAGAGCTGAATAAATCAATTATGTAATGCGAGGATATTTTACACAGAAATATTTACCTCATGTGTTTACTTCAATGCCCGTCAAAACAAATCGGTTATCAGCATAATAAAAGCTTGTCGATAATTCTAATCAGGACCGAGGGAGACACGTCCGCTTTTCAAAGAATAATTTGCATTATTATGCGTAATACCCGAATTATGAAAGCACTTATAGGAATTTCAAATACCAATCATTTCATATCGCATTGAGGAAAATGCGACCGAATGAAGTTTGTAATGTACTTATCGACAGGCAAACAAATGATTGTAGCAGGTAATTACTCGTAGAATACGGTACTGAGGAATATAAACCCCACACTTAAAATTCACTAGTACGTAAGTTTTACTTCAGAAAAATTTAGTTTTGATGTATTTCGATACACATAAGTCAAGATTTATTTCATTTTTAGAAATCTTACATCTATGATTTTACAATAAGGTTTTTGCGCATGATACATGCATGATATGCTACTGAGGGCTAATTAATTATACATAAGTTTTCACATACTTTATAAAATACGAGTTTTGTAATACTTTTAAGTTAGATGAGCCATATGCCTCTGCAACCTTACAGAAATACAATTTATTTATAAATATGATTTACTTTGTATTATAGTTTTAAAGGACCTACGTGCTAAAAAGCACGCTTTTCATTTGCGAGAGACTAACCCATTTACGTAATGTTAAACTCGTATCGACGATTTCCAACAACCAAGTGGTGTGTTCAGTTGATATGATGAGCATTATAATAACAACTTTTCAGGGAAATTTCTCGAATTATTATAAGATGAATAGCTATGAGTAATAAAAAGATAAGGCAGTCTCATCACAGAGTACGAAGAAAGTTTCATTAAACAGTTCAAGGAAAATATTTGTCGATGTTTGTGCCGAGGAGGGCTTAATCTTTCTTGAAATCTCTGAAGAATCTGATTTGCCGGGAATTTCCGTGTAAATGTATTTGATTGATTTGAGAGCTGTTGATAAACGCTCGGATTAGCCCAGTCCGTTTCGACCCCTTCGGGTTACTCTGATAGGTATCGGTGGCGTAGACGTGATTTGTTTGATATTTTGTGCAAAACTAAGAACGAAAATTCTTATTTCTAAATAATTTTTATTTTTTAGGTTTTACGAGAGACAATGGTACCTATTCAGATGTCGCCAAAACTAGACTAAACTAATTAGACAGGACTGCAAATGATACCTTATTACTTGGATCGTTATGAAGGGACGGCGACATTTTTAGTCCTCTCAAGTTAGTTTAGTTTAGAATTGACACCAATATCTATCTTATAATATATTAATGAACACAAGCTTTGCTTAGCTTAGGGCTAGATGAGGTGTATGAATTGTCCAGCATTGTTTCCGACAACCTCTGTGGCGCAGCGGGTGAAGGTCCGCCTGCACGCAGGAAGTTGCGGGTTCGATTCCCGCCTCGGGACAAATGTACGTTCGATCTGCAGATATTTGTTCAGGGCGTTCTGGATGTTTCCTAAGAATAATAAAAAATATCTATCTATGTAGTGTACTGTATTAAGTATATCATTTAATTATAACATAAGCTCTGCTTAGCTTGGGGCTAGATATTGCTGTGTTGTAACCTATTGCTTGGAGCACACAACTGACTTGTTAATTGTGTGAAAAATGGTAGGTTAAAGTAGATCAACCAGGTGACTTATGTAAAAAATTTTAATTCGAAACCATTGATGTTAAATTTATGAGTAATATACTAGTTTTTTTTATATGACTAGGTTGGGAATCATAATTCATTTCGGTAAAACCATTTGGCACAAATTTCGCTTCTAATTTTTGCTGTTTGTTTTGGTGAAATAAAACATTTTGAAACAGGGAAAACACGTTATAACAAAAGGTTCCTTACAAAATTTGACATCAGCAACAAACTTGTTTCTGCTACCGGCTTCGTTCGCTTAATTACCTAGATAGAACTTAGCCTGTCTCACGCAGAGTTGAGGGATAATTTTTGTTAGTAGTTCTGGAGATTACCCATACAAATACTTACAAAGGTTAAACGATACTTGAAGGTTAACTACCTTAAGTGAAGCTTGACAAGGTAGATATTTAAACGATTTGCTTCATCCGAGAGGTTTCGTATATTAGGTAGGTTGCCTGTGCACTGAAATGTGTTCAGGCAACTTATGTAATATGAAAATCTTGAGGATGCAGCAACGTAGTGTAATCATAAACAAACAAACAAATCATTATAAATGTAAGCGGGCTAACTACAAGCCTTTTTTGTGTCGTTTCATCTTCTTACCTTAGCCCCATACGAATGTACTTTCCACTTCATTTGGAAACTACGTCCCCAATCGTTATGAAATTTTCCATACATAATCGGATGAAAAATAGCTATGTTTGTATAGTTTTCGTTTTCCTAAAAACATTATGATCTTTAAAAGAGAGCGAAACTAATTTGCCATATTTTGACCACCAAATCGAGACGTTATTTTTTATGCACCGACACCTTTGTTCGAAAATCTGTCGCGTTGCAAACATCCTAAATATATTCGCTATTAGAAATAATCAAAAATATTCCTGAAATCAGTCGTTTATTCAAAATGAATCGGAAAGTACAAAAAATATCAAAAAAATATGAAATTCCTTCTAGTTTCTGCAACCGCTCGCTCACACGCGGGGGACCATGCGACGCAGGGGGCGAAATTCTGAAATAAGGCGAACGCCTCCGAATGGCCAACACGATGCGATCATCCGACGTGAAACAACAACAAATCCGCATGGGCCGCTGAGATTTGGGAGAGCTTCGTAGCCTTCTTAAGGCGCATACCCGAGCCATCATATTTTTACGTTTATCATAGGAATTTTTAAAAATCCTACGTTCAGTTTGTGGTATCTATTATAAGCTATTTTTTAATACCTCTGTAATAATTTTATCTCATAAAGTTTAGGAGGAGATGCGAAAATAGAGTTTTGTGGCCAAAAAGCGCAACTTCGTATCTCTACCTAAGCTTTACAAAATGAAACTATTACAGAGGCATTAATAAATAACTTATAATAGATACCACAAACTGAACGTAGGGTTTTTAAAACTTGCTGCGTTTATCGTAATAATAAGATAAAATAATTGGGGGCGCCACGTTCACTGGTCTATGGGCCTTAAACTAACACTTTCATGGCCCAAGACGCAGATGTGTTTCTCAAACCTCGTCAAGCACTGACCGGGCCCTGAATGCGAATGCTGAACAGTGAATGCGTTAACGAGGTATGTGTTCTTCCAAAAAAAACAAGGTTCGTAGTTAAACCGCGTACATTTATGATTTTGTATGTTTTTAGTAAAACAAGCTGTGTAGATGCAGAGGTCACAGGAAATTTATGTTGATGAGAGTCTTACAGATCAGTGACTTACCTCCTGGGTTGAAGTTCTTCGGTTGCGGCGTCACAGCAGCCGCACCGGACGATCTTCGTGATCTGTAACGAGAAAAGTTTTTATTATTTTATTAGATCTTGTGTTCCAATAAAGACTCAATCCGTACAAATATCGAGGTGCCTTAAGTTTACCAGATTGAAGCTCCTTTGACGGTAATTGAAAGGGGAAGATTTTCTAAAGAGTTTTGCGACTCTGCGCTGTGAATTTTATCTTATGCTAAACCCGTGAGGTTATTTTGCAAGAATTTTGGTAAGTATAAAAGTTTGTTCACATAAACATACATAGAATTGACTTCGACGTCATTACTTTCAATATGAAACAGACATAGGTAGGTACTTAAGGAATTCGAGGAAAAAGTGGAAAATTATCTTGCTATAAAATTATACAAAGGTAGCAGAGTTATATAATAACGAAACAACATTATCCTTGAAAGCATTATAAAAGATTAAACGAAGAATGTAAACACGAGAAGATTATGAAAGACTGCACAGTGCTTGCTCGGTGAAAAAGCTCTTCTATTTAATGAGATTAAATTTCTTTCTGTTCAAAGGCTATGACAGAGAGCGATTTTGCTTGTATCTCGCTACTCAACTTTGTTGTTTGTCACCGAGAAATTTTAAGATTTGTTACACAACGTTCCTTATTGACATTGATTGAAGATTCTGTGTGCTGAAGGTTAAAATGGACTGTATTATAGAAACTTTCGTAGTTTGAAAAAACAAACAAGGTTCGTAGTTAACCAGTTTATATTCATAATGAATTGTACTGCAATGTATTAGTTAATTCAGTAGTTGAAGAAGCATTCTTATTACAATGTTGGCCTTGTATACTTTGAATGTAAAAGAATAGAAGATAAGATGCCTTAAAAACATTAAAATGCACAATAATTTATAAAGACCAGTAAGCCGCATAACACGGCATTTCCACAACATGGTATCGCGGCAATCATTTATTGATATGACGATTATAGGGCAGTTATGAAACTGTTTATGTCGTAAAACGATGATCGTAATCAAAACTCTAAAAATAGATTATAGGCTATTTGATGATTCAATGTGTTTCATGGTAAGCTAAATATAGCTTGAAACATATGGGCACAGCAAGCAAGGTCATTTCGAGGTTCATAGGTGACAGATGACTTTTATTACCTACCTTGATTTGCCATAGCACATTACTCAACTTACTCATACAGTGTTTAATAGTTTATGGTTTCAATATTACAAAAATCCAACAGTATTATTACATTATTTGTGATGACGTGAGTACGGTAAGTAACTGTGTCTAAATTGGTAGGCAAGTAAGTAGAAGCTAAGCTAAGTTCTAAGCTATTCAGTTTTTCTGAGTCAATAATTAAATTATAGTTGACATTGAAACAAAACCAGAATAAATTATGTTACATTTCAGTTCAAAGCTATAGTCTTCCTACGTAAAGAAATAAATTACGAACACACTGGTTAGGTACGTTAAGACTTACGTTACGAGTAAGGAGTGACGTAACAGTTAACCTTTGAAATAATGACGATTTAAATGTTTCACTCAACAAATCCCAAAACAGAAGTAAGCGCTCATAAATCCTTTTCCTTACTTTAATGATTAATTACACACGTAGGACATAGGGTAATCATCTAGACAAAGTGGTTCTAAGTGAACAAGAGCGTAAAGTAGAGACACTCTCCCAGAATATGTACGATCTGTCACATTGTTGTTAGGTCTTGGCGATAGGTATGAATAGACCCCTCCAAGTCTACCCGTGGATATCAAGAGAGCTGAAGCAAGCTGAAGCAACCAGAGAAGCTCCAGCTTCCTTCTGTGTGTGTTTTTACACCAATCCGCCTGCCAAGCGTGTTGGTTATGGCAAAACCCCTCTTGTTTAGGGGGTGGTACGTTTTTAGTGTTTTAGTAGTGCTGATAAGTAATTTCATCATTCAGCATCAACCTATGTCCACAGCTGGACATAGACCTCACCTAATGATCGCCATAGGACCCTGTCTTCACCATCTGCCTGCAGTCTTTCGAAGGTCGTCATCCCACCTTGTCGGAGCGTCCTAGACTTTGCTTGCCGAGTCGTGGTAGAACTCAGACCAACGAAATTATAAATATTTTTGTTGGTCTGAGTGGTAGAAATACGTTTTCACAAGAACACGTTTACCCCAGCGTTATCGGTCCTTCGCGAGATATGGCCGACCCACTGACATTTCAGCTTGCTAATTCTAAAAGCTATCGATAGCTTTGGTTCTCTGTCGGATGTATTCGTTACGAATCCTATCCTTCGAGAGGCTTTTTCCATAGCTTGCTGAGCGACTTTGAACTAGTGGACCTGCCCCGTGAGTGTCCACGTCTTAGCTTCGTCCGTCATTACGGGTAGGACCTGTGGGTAGGACGCACGGGTAAGTCATTTTACTAAGATCGCTTAGTTAAATGACTTACCCGTGCGTCCTGCCTACAGATTCTACACACCACAAAAATCACATTCAATCAGACCGATTCTTACTAATAGCAACACCCACATACCTATTCAAGTTATGCAAGAGCAAGAAAAAACAATCATAGACATTCAGATGGTGATTCTTTAACGTCATGAAAAGAGGGTGTGGGTGTAATAATGTACCTAATATGGTATGCGAGCTGCGTACTACCTGATTCAGACCTCGCGTGTCGTCTCCATGATTCGTACTACGCCATCACGAGACTCTGTGACTCCACGACACTGGCTACGTCACACCAATACCTACGTCGGCGGCGCGACAAGATAAGTAAATGGTTCGCTCGAAATAAACATAGCGCATGACAAAGTTATTGAGTCATATTTTGGCCGTGCCATTAAATATCTCGTGGTAAATGAGCTGAGACATGACACATTTGCACCCAAGGACATTTTCAGTAAAAAATTAAGACCACCTAGCCTTTCACGAAACAATGGCAGTTCAACTTCAAAGCGTTTTTTCTATTGAATTATTTCATTAAAGGTTACTTTTACTCATAGACAAAAGAAGAGAAAATCAAAAACTGCTTTCTTATTTCATCAAAACCGTATTATTTTAGCCTAACCTAAAGTAATAAATTGATTGATTTCTCAGTTAGAGGTAGGTATTTCTATTTTTCTATTGAATTGACGAAACACATAATACAGGATGTTCGGTACAGCGTTTACTATATGAAAATGAGGGTGCATTGCATACCCCCGTTTTTTTTCAATTTTATTCAGTAAAAATTAAGTTATGGTACGACGAGAGCTATGCTCAGAGTCCCTCTGAAGGATAGGATTCGTAACGAATACAGCCGACAGAGAATCACAGTTATCGACATAGCTCAATGAATTAGCAAACTGAAGTGGCAGTGGGCCGGCCACATCTCGCGAAGTACCGTCAACCACTGGAGTAAACGAGATTTTGAATGGAGACCACGACTCGGCAAACGTAATAGGACGCCCTCCAGCCAGGTGGGATGACGATCAGCGAAAGACTGCAGGCAGATGTTGGATGGGTCAAACTGAAGACAGGGCGCTATGGCGCTCATTAGGGGTGCCTTTGTCCAGCAGTGAACTGGTATAGGCTGATGATGATGATGAAGTTACAGTACTATTATAAATAGTTAAAATTTCGGAAAAAATCTAAAATTCTTTAAAAATTCTTAAAAATCAGCGGGAGGCATTTGAGGGTTAAAAAAGCCACCAAGATATTGCATTTGGTTCGATCTAGTTTTCATATGGCAAACGTTGTACCAAACACCCTGTATACGAAGGTCTTTTGTCTGTTACCTTTTCACACCTAAGCGGCTCGATGGAACTTAATGAAATTCGGCAGGGAAGTAGAAGGTACCCCGAGGATGGACATAGGCTACTTGAAAATCGCGTGCGAAGCTGCAGGCAGAAGCTAGTTAGCAATTAAGTGATTGCGTTCGCGGAAGTTTAATACAATACTTACATCAATTAATTATTATGAACCTTGTCAGTGATTATGACGTTATCCTAATTCTGACCGGGTAAGTTAGGTACGCACGTTATGTACGTACCTACATATATTTTTTCCTCTATTTGGGCTTTTTGGACAAGCCCCTTTTTACGGTCATACTATAAAACCGTAAAACGTCATAGGATTTTCCTGTATTGTAAAACAAACTATCGTCAGAGTTCAGACTCATTGATAATTATTACTATCATAGATTGAAGACTAGAATAAACAATAAATGTTAACCGAGTGTGCTCGTGTGGACTCCATGTTTAGGCACCGGCCACTAACATCGACCATTTATCGGAATGCGCCTATTAATACGATCATAGCAAAGTAGCTTTCGCACTTGAAACGTTTTATTCCAAGGCACTGACCGTTGATTGTTCACTACTTAACGCTTTTACTTCAGCAATTCAGCAAAGTGGTAAACAGCGTGAGGGTATAAAGCAA
Organism: Eupithecia tripunctaria; assembly: GCA_955876795.1. NCBI lineage: Eukaryota > Metazoa > Arthropoda > Insecta > Lepidoptera > Geometridae > Eupithecia > Eupithecia tripunctaria. Next base: position 5,046,211 of record OY041604.1, read on the forward strand.
TCAAATGCTTTATAGTTCAAATGGATGATTACAGTACCAAATGGTGCCGAATTTCAGGCATTTTTTTAGGATTTGGATATTCTTGTATATTTACTACGCTGTTAGCGATTAGGCTTTTTGTAAGAAACATAACCTATTCCACGTTTAATCATATGAAATAATTACCTCAGTAATTAACTACTAAGCGAATGGAGAGTAATTTGGCCAAGCGTATCCTGCCAGAGCTGACATACCTTTTCCTCAAGCAAATTGCTATAATATATTTTAGAGGCAGGAACAAGGTTTTTTAAAAGCAGGCGCTCATTTAAATACTTACTTGGAGACGGGCACGTTCGTGAGGGATAAGAAGTTGTTGCGCACACTGCGCAGACTCGCCAACACCTGCGCGAACGGAGTCACGATCAGGTCTTCTCCATGACTGTGGGCAAAAAACAGCTTTATTAAACAGAGGATACGGTGTCTTATCTGTTAAAGGTCAGGTAACCAAGATACAGGACAAAAAACAACTTTATTTTTCACAGGATAAGGTGTAGTATATTTTTGATGGATATGAGAACTAGTCAATGAACTCGTCGTGGTGGGTTTCCCGAAAATCAATTTCAGGGGTGATGTGATTCGAGATGGAAATGTTGGTTATCATTAGTAATGCATTGCTATTATAGTGGATTTGCGGAATTAAATATACATTCATACCTATCATCTAAAACAGAACTCCTGCTTAACTTTGGGCTAGGTGAAATTGTGAGGATTGTCCAGCATTATATTTATTCGTTTGATTAAGATATGATTAAAACTCGGATACTTTTTAAAATTTGATATTATTGACGTATTGTGCTCCGTACTAATTTACAAATTCGAATGTTATTCTGTCTCAGTCTTATCTTTCTCTTTAAAGCCTGAAAACGGATCTAAACAAAATCTTGCAACGATGTAGTTGGTAAAACGAGAAAAGACAAAGGCTACTTTTTATCAAAGAACAACGCCTGCAAAGCCTCGTGTAAACCAGAAATACAAACTATAACTTTTAAAACTATATTTAGGTATTCAACGAAGAATGACTTCCTTCATTGAATAAACTTATTCGAGATGCGAGAGGCTGGGTGAACTGGAACATGGTAAGCGTCGCTCTATTTTTACAAACCCCGTCAGTTTTACAAAAATAAGTTGGCTCAGAGCTACAAAAACGACCTAGATTGTTTCTAATTATGCTAATTAGCTGGATTCAATTTCAGAAGAAAAATAAAGCGGTAAAAATGTGTTTTAGTAGGTATATCTGGTAGAGTCATGGAAAATATTTATTAAATTTAATTAATAGCATTGCGTGGATTTCGTTACTAAAAAATCTATTAAATTAATTACTGACACGAAAAAAGATATCGTCTCTTGGCTATAGATAATTTGATGTTTTTCTTCAAATTTGCGACGATAATAGACGACTTTAATGTAAAGTCTCCATTTATAGTTTATCCAACATCAATCTAAAATTGTTTTGTTTTCAAGTACTTTAACTTTATTTATGATGCTCTATAACTCATAACTTACCAACTTTGCAGACAAAATAGCTGCATACAGTCAGTAAAATAACAAGAAAGTCGTTGTAACATTCAAATATTATGTAAGTATAGTACCGATAGTAACTCCCGACGAAAAATATTCAATACTTATTCATGAGAGTAAAATATGTATGAAGATACATATTTTTAGTGGAGATTAGGTACTTATATAAAGGATGCCGTACTTATCTCATTGGGTTGTAAAAAACAATAAAAAAATACAAATGATACCTATTGTAGCAGAACGTTTTAGACTTACCCCCTTATTCATAATGGCCTGCTAACATAAAACAGCTGCTAAGTCTTTTATAAGTCTTGTACTTGAAATAAAAAATTTTTATTTTAATTAATTTATTTATTTAAGTCGTGTTATTTCTCAGTCTTATGTCAATAGAAGAAGACAGAGCGAGATTTAGCAGTGTGCTAAGTTAGCAGACTATTTTGAATAAGGGGGTTAGACTTGCTAAAATAGGTTCACACAAAAAATATCAGGCTTTCAATATACCCACTAATTCAATAGAAGCGCAGGTTTGTGAAAATTTCGTTATCTAAAATCTTAAATGAAGTTTGGTGTACACAGAGACTAATTCGGTTCACATATTATAATTTTTATAAAATGGGTATAGCGCGTGCGAAGCCACGGGATAAACCTAGTATTACCTATGTAAGAAATAGAGTAAAGCAATAAAATCAGTTAAATGAATATGACTGGATGAGCAAAGCAACCAGTCAGCTAGATTATTAACTCTCAGAGTTCCTCTGTAAGCGGATCCAGATAAAATACCATTATTATTACAAGACAGAGCCATATTGAATTATGGCACATTATTTTCTATTTATTATATATATTTATACAGTTGTTAGATTAAAGGGGCTTTTTGAGGTCATGCGACAGTTTGTTCGATCACCGAAAACTATAATCTCATAAATTTCGCGGCACGGCCGGCGAAATTTTTGATCGATGATTTTTGACAATATATTATTTAGCTTGCATTTAGCGCCTTGCAGCGCCCCTATCGGATAGTGTGGAACTAGTTTTCGTAGCATGACAGAGATCCAAAAGTTTCCTACTCTTTGTTTTGGGATTTATGAGATTATTTGCCACATTCCTGCCAATACGCTTGTAGTTTTCGTGTGATGTTAAGTGATTTGTTGCATTTTAGCAGTAAGGTGCAATGTGACAACTTTGACAAGTCGGTAAAGATGAAAACTTTTACCGATTCGGTATCATACTAGCCCCTCTGACGGGTTATTACGATGATGCTGACTTATGAGGACAGGCATATAAATTATTGTTAATTTTAGCCGATATAAATAACGAGAAGTTATTCTATGCCTGCCTGTTGGCAGCTTGCGGTAGAATGTCCTTGTTTATCAACCACAATGCGTATTAATTTCTAGTAGTTTTAGGTTCGTTTTTGTGCACACGCTAATCTTATTCAAGAGATATAAGAGTTGTTTTTGCACGACTACGAAAAAGAACTTCGATTTTCCAAAATTTCGCGATTTCGCCAGTCTTTGGGCAAAGACTGGCGAAATCGCGCTGTGAGCACTGATAAAATACGTGTGCATACTCAACTGCTGGACATGGGCTGCCTCTATAAACGCCATAGCGTCCTTGTCATCAGCTTGACGCATTCAGCATCTGTCCGCAGTCATATTAGTGCAAAAAATATACTATACTGTTATATGGGCTAGATGATGATCGTATCCAAAAAGCATCATCATCTAGTCCCTAGATCTTATACAACGAGAACAAAATTGTTTAATATGATGAAACCAGCAAATATTTAAAAGATATAAAAAAACCGGGAAGAACACTATAACCGCTAGTAAATCAATAAAATCATGTGAATTCACTCACATGATTTTGTCACGTTACGAGAAAATTTTTGGATCTACGCCATCTTCGATCATGAGTATGAACATAATTCTAAAAACTACAGGCACGCACGTCACTTCATGACCTTACTCACGCGTACAAGGCATCCATATTGTTAATTTATTTCGTTTATAATGACAGTTTATTTGGTTTCCAACAGAGCTCTGGCGCCGGCATTAATCTGGATGTCTGTAGAGTCGTGAACAATTAAAGTAGGCTCGTCATGAAACAGCATTGCTAATTAAATAATCATTTGTCAGCGTTCAATTAGCTATCGATTGACGTCAACGTGTTAATTTTAATACTGCATCGTATACTCGTATTAATAGTGACTGGTTTGACTGTACAAAGCAAGGTTCGTTTGTGTAGCCTTGAGCAGATCAATTGATTGTGGTCTTTGTTTTAACCACACATTTTTTATGCCATAGTGCATAAGTATCTGTTCTGTGACATAGCAGCTGACAGGGAATAGTACCGGGCCAGAAAGTGAAGAGGTTTTCGTGAGGTTTATACTCAGAAGTGGGATAAATTTGGCTTGTTTAAATAAGTATCACATACCGTAATGAAACCTTGCAAAATAAACAAAAATAAAATTCTAAATTGGTAACAGCCACGATAAATTTCGTATCTATTTCATCAATGTTCATAAATTTTTATTTTATTATTTATTAATGTGGATACGATTATTATCATTTCATCTGAATTATGGCAGGTATTCAAAGCGATAGTTACGTTGTTTACATCGTTCTTAAGGCGTATCGTACAGTTTGTGGTAACTATTATAAGTTGATTAATGCCTCTGCCAAACGTAATGATATGATAAAATAGGTGGCGCTGTCATATTGGATTGGATATGCGCCGTAAAGTCTAGAGCTCACAAAAGTCTGCAATGCTGAATGGTCAACTCTATCAGCACACAACCAGAACACAACTATCTCATTCTAAAGTTTTTCGTTTTTATCGCGCTTAACCACACTGAGAAAAAATTCTGAGAATTCCGTCGCAAAAAATTTAGACCTATCTAAATTTGTACCGTATCCATCGAGTTTGTATATAATGTTAGTAAACAAACCGCCCATACCTAACCTTAAATTCACTTTGTTGGCGTCGCATACGTAATTTACATACTTGTCGATTAGAGATTCTTCCTGCTATAAATATTGCTTACATCTGATACTCGACGCCAAGCAAGTTAGTTTTCGTTATCTGTGTCGTGGTTTGTTTACTAATATTCTACATGCTCGATGGATAGGGTATAGACGGGACTTGAACCCACTTTTCTCCACTCAGTACGAGAATGCTTTTACCAATTACATCTGTCGGTCAAGTACCTCACTAGTTAAAAATCTCTAGGACTTTTTACGACTCAAGCTTCTAAATCTTCAGGGGATAAATTTAAGTCTCATTCTCTGCGCAGTAACGCAGTTGAAGTAGCATTCCTTTGCATCGCTTTTAATTTGAGATATGCGCGTCTTCAACGTCCCCTCATTTCGTCATAAGGATATATATAAAGTACGTCGTGTGCATAGTTTATAAGAGCACGGCATGGCTGGCCACTTCTCTCGTTTACTCCCATCCTGTTACTGATTGGTAATTCAATTACTGTGAAGACTGGTCCAGTAGGTACATTGCTATAGGATGTTGCATAACTCTAGACTGAACGAGGTTACGCTACAATTTGTTTATTCTAATTCAAAGCATCTGGATGAACTGAATGATTCTGAGAGATTATAAAAAATGTAGAGCAAAGTTTTATGATTTCTTATCATTTGAAAACGGCATCTTTATTATTGTTTTTAACCGACTTCAAAAAAAGCAGGAGGTTCTCAATTTGACTGTTTTTTATATGATTTTTTGATTTTGTTACCTCAGAACGTTTGACTGGGTGGTCCGATTTTCATGATTCTATTTTTATATGAAAGCTGATGCTTCCCGTGTGGTTCTATTTAATTTTTGACCATAATTTAATAATTATTTATCGGGTATTTATCGCATGAATTTTGTCCAATTCTGGCCATGGGATCTACGAGTAATATGGTGATGACGAAACTTCGTGCTTCGCGATGTTATGATACTATAGAATACCTTTTTAACTAATATTTACTTTATTACTCGAAATGATGATACGCTTCTAATTTAATAAACAAAACTTGCAAGTAAAGCTTACATTTGCCATGCGAAAGCTAGATATATGAAACAAGTCTCGCATACAAAGCTGGCAAACAGGCCATAAACGTTATTCACTCAGCTGAAGTAATCATAGCAAAACTATTCAGTATCCGCTCTCGTATATAAATTGGAATAATCAAAGCTTGCATACATGTATTTGTTAACTATTTATTTGGGTCAAATCTGTACTAACATCTCTACGTAAGTAAGTAGTTACTTTTCATGTAAAAAAGTTTATGGCTATGCCTAATGTGGAGTCTGTCTACTTTCTCATCGAACAGGTTCTTCGTATTGTGTTTTATTCGATGTTATCATTTATCAATTAGAGGCCAACGAAATGATTGTTCTTTCGTATCTAGATGTTAACAGGCAATGAAAATAATATCACTCCTGCGTTCTACTTATCACTTCAATGTGTACCTATCATTGTGTTTTCATTAATAAATAGAGCATAAATTTACAACAAAATAAATACATATTGGGGCGAATAATGCTGGACGATCTATACAGCATCATCTAGCCCCAGTGGCCAACACAGCCGAGCTTGTGGTTTGGGTCGGTACTTGATAATAATTCAATCATCGTACATCATAGAGAAATATTCAGAAAGGAAATAAAGTCATGAATCCTTAGAATCTCTACGACTATTCCTTGATTGCCCGTGGGTTTTTCATGGATTTCTAATTTAGGGACTTTTATAGCAAGTCGAGGCCGCGCCAAATCACGTACGGCCGGTAAATTGAATAAAACCTCATTTCGACGATGCCACCCATCGAGTTACCATACCAATCCAGGAATAATTTTATTATGTACCTTGCCATTGTGTTTACATATTTGCAACGACGATTACGTTCCTACATACAAAAGCAAGGCAACAAAATCTGATTTAACACTTGAGAAACGGAGCCGGGTAAAGATTTGTTGAATTTTACTTACATGCTAGCAGGTTCAACTATGAAAGGAATTATGCCCATGAGATAAAAACCAATAAGGCGCTTATCAGCAGGAGGCCTGCGGCCAACAGTGGACCAACAAAGGCTGTTGAGGTTGAGGCTGAGGGCCAATTAAGAGTATCGTCAAAAAACTATGGTTATGAACATTGATTAATTAAAAAGGGAAGATGAGGTAATAGTTTCTCGAAAATGGCAACCTCATATTGTGTAAAATTGTGTGCTCCCACCTCAGTCACCGTCGGACCAGCAGCACGGGCGGTCGTGATTCGCGTGAAATATTGTTGTCTCGGTCTCACTTCGGTTTTAGATACCTCTTTCCGTCTTTGTTCTTCTTTGTATTGCACAGGATTGGAAATATAACTGTGAGCGTATGTGTTTGCGTGTAGTTGTAACACATGCCAATTTTTGAGTAAGCGCTGAGAGAACGTAACCTATCTTCCCTTTTTAATTAATCAATGGTTATGAAAACACAGTTTACGAACAGGTACTGTTACTTAATCACCTTATCATTGTTAAATCGTCCAAATCTCCTTTCGACATATTTTACAAATTATGTTTTATCTTCCATGTACTTTTAGGTCACAGTTTTTTTTTAATGTGTGCTTTTGACGTTATGTACTTTAATTACAAATCTCTACCTATTTGACGTTTTTTTCTTCTAATCTTCACAAATAAACGGCCATCTTATAAAAGAGGTTAGTGCAGGTATATCAAAAAAGGTTAGTTTAAAAATGTATAACAAGGTTTTTTTTAAACCTATTTATGCTTGTGTGCTTATCAAAGGCTATCGGTATCCCCACGAAGAAACTACTCAAAAGAGGAGTTCCCTAGTGAGGATACCATGAAAGCTTTTGTATTGTCATCACAACCAAAAAAGCATGCAAAGTCGTAAGTTGAGTGAAAAAAATGTTTAATTAGGAATAAAGCGTAAATACTACGAGTAGTATATAGTCGAGGGCTTAGAGAATTAAGCCAAGTCGAGGGTGGCATAATCATATTGAGTAAATCCTTTTTATTTCAAGATACACACTCTTGTAGATTATAAACAAAAGTTGAGATGCAGTTATGGACAGAGAAGTTCAAATTTGGCTTGCAAGATTTAGCCAAAATACCGCATATAAGGGTGAACTTGAAAAGGTGCATAGGTCTGGTAAAATGACTATTAGGTTGAACGGATATTAGTGCGAACGTTATAAAGCTTCTATATTGACTCCCCATGAGCGTCATTATCTAAAAACTTTAAAAGAAATACCGTGATATTGTCTACATATAAAGAGATGACTTTTAACGATACGTATAGTAATAGCAGTGTACATTGTATTGCGAACAAAGTCATAAGATAATTGTAATCTGGCTCATCGTCGGTAAAGCTTATTATTTCAGTAAAAAATTAGGTATCTACTGAATTAAAAATAAATTTTCATTCGATTTTTTTCCAGAACACTATTTCACTTAAGCCTCCTCTGATACTATACAAAAAGTATCGATATCTAATCCATAAAAGTTACTCAGGATGAGTATCGGTTACAAATGTGGCATTTATATTGTTGCAAGATATTTCTGTCACGAATATAACTGTAACAAGATCAGTGGCAATGTTTGAGAGAAATGACGTAGGAATATGAAGCTTCGAAGACCTTCGGAACGACGTACATGACTGTATTTTATGTGGATATCCTACTAATATTAAAAACAGTTTGTAAACATGTCTGTATGTATGTTTGTTGCTCTTTTACGCAAAAACTACTGAACGGATTGGGCTGAAATTTTGCATACAGGTAGTTCTAAGCCTGAAATAATAAATATGAATATAATAATAAATAAAAAAAAATGCTGGACAAATTCACACAGCATTATCTAGCCCCAAGCTAAGCAGAGCTTGTGTTATGGGTACTAGATAACTGATATACATAATACAATACACTACATAGATAGATATTTTTTATTATACATAGAAAACATCCAGAACGCCCTGAACAAATATCTGCAGATCGTACACACATTTGTCCCGAGGCGGGAATCGACAACAACCCGCAACCTCCTTCGTCGCAGGCGGACCTTCGCCCACCGCACTACAGAGGTCGTCGTATATATCGTCGTATAAGTCGTCGTATATATGCCCGTGGGATAGGCGTGCGAAGCCGCGGAGGGCAGCTAGTAGTATAACTGGTGTAGTTATAACTGGTGACTAACTCACGCGAGTTCTTAAACAATTACTACCTACGTATCGTTCTATGAAAGGTAGTGTTTGGTTATTTATTTTAATTTTAATCGGTTGGCGAATGGTGCTCTTTGCTAAGTCATGAACTTACGAGTTTCTACCCTCGGTTTCGCACTCGTTGTTTTTATGCAAACATTTAAAGTTAATTTATATCCCATGGGACCGAATTTATAATGGCGATAAAAATAGTATACCATGTTTCCATTTTGCTTAGAATTACCTATCTGCAAATTGTTTGCGGGATCCGTTGAGATTTTTTGTCGTGAAGAGGTAACAAACATGCTAACATCCAACGTTTCGCATTTATAATATTAGAGGTACCTATATCGTATCCATTTAGAATGGAGCATAAACGTAAACAAACCGCCCATACTTTGTTGGCGCGTCCTTTTATAAATAATTTACATTACTTGTCGATTTTAAATCCTCCCTTCAATAAACTTTGCTTACAATTATATCTGAAACTCGACGCCAAGCAAGTGAAATTTTGTTATTTGTGTAGTACTTTGTTTACTAACATGCTTCATTCAAAATGGATAAACCATAGTATGTTGACTATACTGACTACAGATTTTTTAATCTAAAGTCGGCAACTTGTTATAACGTTTCCGATTGATGAATACTCCTCTTTATTGCTCATGGGAAATCTAGCATCACTTTTTGTGGTAGGTAATTAGGTATGCTAATAGATATAACTCAATTGAGTAGATTTTGCATAGCTGCTTTGGCGCTTTGTATTCTTTAATATTTTCCGGAACCATGCCAAAATAACAATAGGAGAGGCTTTTATTTAAAGCGCATACCCGAGCCAATATGACAGCGATACCTATTTTATCATATTTTTACGTTTATCATAGGAATTTTTAAAAATCTTACGTTCAGTTTGTGGTATCTATTATAAGCTATTTTTTAATGCCTCTGTAATAGTTTCATTTTGTAAAGCTTAGGAAGAGATACTAGAAACGAAACTTGCTGCGTTTAACGTAATAATAAGATAAAATAGTTGGGGGCGCCACTTTCGCTGGTGTATGGGCCTTAAATGTTAATGTATGTATTGTAATCTGTATTGCATATAAGTACAAAGAAACTCAATCATTTGTATGTATATGTTTCGGCTTTGAGATCTCAAATGTTTTTTTTTAAATAATTAACCTTGAAATAACAAACATTGATTACAAAGTTGTTTGGGGCTTTCAGAATTTCAAATTAGTTAGCTGTGATGGTAGCAGAGGGATTTAAAATATTTACGTTTCGCCTCTTGTTTTGTTATTTTGGCATAGTTCCGGAAAACATAAAATAATACAAAGCACCAAAGCAGCTATGAAAAATTTACTCAATATTCAAATTGAAATTAAACAACTGATTGAGTTAATTCTTTTAGCATACCTAACATAAAAAGTGTAGCTTGTATTACAACTCGTTAAGTCGTTGGTCGCCCTTGTAGATTCAAATGTCACATCTCGCCAAATAATGGTACTGGTATGTTACGAGCAAGTACAGTGGACCCAGCTAGCTTCAAAAACACTAGTTTTAGGAGTGAGAGTCTATATTCTACATCGTTAGAGACGCTTGTCTACGCAATAGTGACGTATAACTAACAGCGGTGCTAATTGATATTTTGCCAATTGTGGTACATGATCTTCACCACAGACAACGAAGGTTTCATACCCAAATTAGATTCAATCAACTGGTGCGTTTGAAGTTTTGAAGATTACTATCTACGTTAGTTCGTACCGTACTAGCGATAGTGGCTATACAATAAGGTCAATAAGACATAGGTGTGTAAAGGTATGCAGAATTGTAGAACGGTTCTTCGAGAGGATTATCTGCTTGGGTGATCAGGATGAAAAGATTTTTGGTTGATACACACGATAAAATATTATTTTAAGATTTTTAATCACGAAAGAATTTATTGGAATAACAACAGCGGGCTTGGGCCCACGCTTCTTACAGATAAGTATACCTTCTTCAGTAAAGCGCATTGTAAGAAGGTAAAGTAATCTGATTAAGAAGAAAACGTGGGTATTGGTTCCCACTGAAAAGGATTCTCAATTCTCAGAGAATAAGTAGGTATATATTAATACTCAAGGATGAATAATGTTTCGAATATTTTATTTTAGCCCACGTAAAACGGTTTAGATGGAAAAATTGAGACTGGATAAATTATATTTCATTATTGTTTATGGTTATGTTAAATTAATTGACTAAATTATAAATTATTAGGAATAGCATCAACGAATAAAATCAAGATAAAGATTTTGCAAAACCCACGATGGATAATTAGTATCTCTCTCTCTAATCGAAATAGGAAGAAATTGTTTTTGTTTAATCCCCGACTAAATCAAATTGAAAGAGACAAATATATTATAATTGCAATTATAGCTTCCTAAATTTGTTCACCTTCCCATAACTACAAAGTCAAAATCAAACAACACATCACATCGAAATCAAAAATACCCTTTATCTCCGTCCGTGTCAGTGTATTTTTTAAAATGATTTGACCTTTTCTAAGTGTACATTTATTGTTTTTATGGAAATGAAGCATTTTTGAATTTGAATTTGAATTTGACACCCCTAAACGCATATACCGTCTCCGTCCCGTCGCGGGTAAAAACTGGTAAAAAGCTCCCAACGCCATCAACAAGCTTCAAACAAAAAAGTTGTATGTCAACCAATGCAAGAAGCAAAAATATTTTTGCTTTTAGTATAATTGAAAGGTGAATGTAAACAATAAAGCTTTCACCTCAGGGCTTGAGCTATTTATAGGGCAGGCTGCTGGATGCATCCACGTGTTTCCAATCAACGCCCACACAGGACGAGGCTCCAGCTTTGTTTTATATTTCAAGTCCATTTTATTAAAATAATAAATAGCAGAGGGCTGAATATTGTTGACGTTAGTAACAAGACGTCATCGTGACGTCTCCTTTTTATATGGGACTAGCTAGACTACATTCATAAAAAACGTATATAACAGTATGGTTAAAGAAACGCTAAAGAATTAGCGGCCTAAATGAGCTCAAGTAAACCACCTTAACACATCAACCTTGTAAAATAACAACTGACAATGAAAAAGATAATATCCGAAACAGCAGTAACAAGTGGACGGTAATAGGGTAATAGGAATAAGTTGTCATTCACGAGAAGCTAATAACCATGTACGGCAAATGGTTGTTACAGCAATAACCACGTTTCAAATTACACGTTTTCACATAAACCGGTACAGGTACCACTGATAGCTCGTACCTATCATAGAAAAAGACAACAGAGCTGACTCCACAAACCGTGAGAAAGAACGTGTGTGGAATATTCTATGAAGTCTCGATCGATGCGTAAATAGATTATAACAGCCCTATCGTTGTAGCTACTCTGATATTATGCAGCCATATCTTTTCCTGCGGTATAACACAAGGTTATGTTTGTATCCTGTGCTCTTTCCATATTTCAAAACGATAATATTTTTTTTTAACTTCGTAGTTACTTTTTTTTTCTATGAGAATGTAAATACACAGTTAACTAGAGTCCACTATAATTTATTGTCAATTACACGATGACGTAGCTAACAAGCTATTTATCTAAACAACATAATAACAACGCAGGTAACAGCCAAGGTAACATAAAAGTGACTTGTTTTGTTTCCATGATATTAATTAATAGGTACCTAGGCAGATTTATTTATTTATTTATTTATTAGTTTCACAAAATCCACAGCCCTTAATTAATAAGAAACATGTTTTATTATAAAAACTTACGGCCAAGAACGGATATACTTTTTATACAGTGTTTTTTTTAGAAATAATTGATCATAGACAGGACATAATGGATTGCTTAAGAAGTCAATGGTTTGAGATGACGTAGATAGTCTTTGTGAGCAAATACTTACAGGAGTTACAGGCGATTCTATGCGTGGTTCTCGGGTATGGTTCGAAGGCGTGCAGTCATTTATTTCAATGCAATTGCAACCAATTCACTATCACTTTTCTCAGCGAAAAACTATCTTCAAAATCACAGTTACCTTTCCTAGCCAACGAAACAACAACAACAACAACAACACAGAAATTGATTCCTCCTTCTTTCCTCATAAACACAAATAGTTAGAAATTATTTACGACCGTAGAATAAAGAGGCACGTGTAAATCGATCGCCGGATAATTCTACCGGGTTGTAAGTATTTATAGCTGTTTTGTATTGGGTCGAAGGTAGAGGGTTGTCCTCTAGGGTTGTTTGCATAGATTCGAGCGCTCTTGATTCCTGCTCTTTTCACATTAAAACTGTTCCACGAATCAATTAGCTTGAGGCTTTCAGAAACTTTTTGCCGTTCAATTTTAATTGGCTATCGAAAAATGGCAGGCATGATGGTTTAATAATTAGTACTCACTCAGATACCACCAGAATATATATATTCAAGTTTAGTTCCAAGAAATTATCTCTATTAGAAAATGTGTTCTCGAAAAAAATATTTATTAACTTCTGTACTTATTTTAAATTTTGTTTCATGCAGCTTCAATAATACCTACACAAGTTCAGTAAATCTATTTTGATTGCCACAATTAAAGGGATATTTATGTAAAATCAACTCATTTTTTCTATTCAACAATATTCCTTACGCTTTTCCGCGAATGACGTAAAATACAAACAATGGCTGCGTATTTATATCAAATATTTAAGCTTGCTTGCTCATTGTTGTCCTTTTAGTTTTATATAACTCATTTATATCATGGTTTAGATCCTTATTCAACCTCTAAAGTTCTCACACATTCAATGTAATGATGACAGTCTTTAAGACAAATCCATAATTCGATTCAAAGGATGAAACGCCTTTTTACGGACGCCTCCTACCTCTAAGTGGTACTAAGAACGGCTATCAGCCCAGCATCTATTTTTAAAACCAGCTCGCCCGGTAATGCTACCTTTACATTGCCATGCCAATAAGGTTCCGTGAAAACTTATTTCGTTATTTCGCTACCTGATCTGATTATGTCGGTCTGATCCCTAAAACCAAATGACGCTATCACTTTGTGGCTGGATTTTGCCACTTTAGAGTAGTCTGATTTCATTATTTGACATTTTTAGTTATTGACTGAGGAATAAAATCAGTTCTGTACCTATATACTCGTCTCTATATAGTGTAGTTCGTGTCCATCCTATAATTATGCTTATAATTATGCAAAACTACATCATGTATTTGTGCTCATCATGTATTTGTGCTGCAAATACATCATGTCTTTGTGCTTCGAGTCTGTACCTTTTTCAAATGATCGTATATCGTAGCAAAACGATGTATTAATCACAAAGACAAATAGCTATTACGAGAATGAGTTAGCCCTCTCTTTAGTTGATTAAGGCGCATACCCGAGCCAATCTGACAGCAATTCCTATTTTATCATATTTATACGTTTGTCATAGGAATTTTTAAAAATCCTACGTTCAGTTTGTGGTATCTATTATAAGCTATTTTTTAATACGTCTTTTATAATTTTATCTCATATAGTTTAGGAGGAGATGCAAAAATAGAGTTTGGTGGCCAAAAAGCGCAACTTTGTATCTCTTCCTAAACTTTACAAAATGAAACTATTACAGAGGCATTAATAAATAGCTTATAATAGATACCACAAACTGAACGTGGGATTTTTAAAAATTCCTGCGTTCAACGTAATAATAAGATATAATAGTTGGGGGCGCCACTTTCGCTGGTGTATGGGCCTTAAGGAGCTGTTTGTGCCAGCGCTGAAAGAACCTGTATTGTTAGATTTATTCTTATCTGCGGAAAGCACGTCCCATAGGAATTCCTCAGAATATTGCTATGAATAGGGTATATGCATGTGATTTCAAAATGGCTATAAAAATATATACGTATTCTCTATTGATATAGAAACATATCTGCATATTTATTTTTGCGTTTTGAGATGTTTTTATTGTAGAATTTAACCATTGAAAAATTGATATTTTAAATCTCAATCGCAAAATTTCGAAACGCTACTCACATTAACTAGAGCGGACGTGACATCACTGTACGCATTTCTTCTTTTTTTATTCTGCTTGCTGCACCTTGATTTGACACTATTCTGCCCACTTGACATTTCGTATTGTCGATTATTTTCAGTTTTTTCGGAAAACCTCTTTCCTGAGATGATCACTACCGAGGTCGTCACCAAAGGTTTTAATCAAGTGCGTACGTCGACGTCACATAAACATGGCGCCAATATGGCAGCGTTTTTATCACCCGAAAATGATTGTAATTTTGATTTGTTTTTTTTACTTTGTTAATGCGAAATTCAGTGAGCGTCTTATCATTCCTGGGTTAAATAAAGACCTAAAGAATCGATTAAAACAATAAAAAAAATCGATGCATATACCCTATTGTTCGAAATGGAACAACAGTTGGTTATTTTCTCAATGCCTACCATCGTACAAGGTTTTAATATTACAAGTACAACTTACCTACATCGAATACATATTTCAATATGATCGTAAAATAGGCGTATGATGAAACTGAAAGCTTTATTGTGACCCTCTTTAAGGATTTCACAGACCTTTTTACGGAAAAACGTATTAATGTATGAAAGCATCAGTAAGCTATTTTAGTTAGATCAAACCGGTTGGTTCAATCTCTGATAAGTGTACGAGGTGCTTCCATAGAAAGGTAGAGTGAGGGACTTTTGGGCTCAAAGATAGCTCGTAAAATAAGCTATAAAAGGTTTTATTCTATTTTATATAAGCAGTTTTGGCTAACATCCACAGTTTATGTGCTTTATGTGAAAGAGCAGCACTTACTAGTCTCTCTTGGTGCGCTCGTCCCAGAACTTCTCCCAGAAGGTGGATCTGTTCTTGATACGTAACACGCTGGTGCTGAGGGTGCGTGGCAGCGAGCCTCCGCCGCCGCCGCCGCTCGCCACGCCGGTAGACATGCTGTGCTCCGAGGCTGAGCTCTTGGCGATGAACGGCGACCCCCCACCGACCACCATGCGGTCCGTCTGGGACCCCGAACGCTGCATCTCTTTGTGCACACTAACTCGAATCCAAAACTATGCGAGCGCCGCTCACGCCGCGCTCACGCCGCGCTCATCGTGTCAATATCCCAGAGCCAGCTGGATCTCTCGCACTCAATAATAATATGCTCTCTGTTTACGTTTCAAGGCAAACGAGACTCTCTCGTAATTACGACGTCACTGCGCAAAGTCAATACAAATCAATTTATATACTCCGCTCGGCGGAGTTGTACTAGCACCGATGTTCATACATGCGGTCGGTTATCTTTATCTATCATCGGACGCTCTTATCAATAACAATTTTGTATACTTGAGTGGGGCTCGTATTTACATTGAATATCACAATGTATCACCAGCGGTTAATGGATAATCCATAAAATGTTATAAGAAAAATGATAGGCCTAATCCACAAACACCCAGACCGGTCAACAGTCGCGTGCTGCGGCCACCAGGGCCAACCTGTCAGATCAGTGAACGACCTCGACACTGTCTCACGGTGACACTTGCCGAGATATTCGACGATCAATGCTTCGATTGGAACACTTCACGATATGGAAGAGCACAGGAAATTTGAAGTCACATTTTAACTGTCCCAGGTGAGCGGGGGGAGCAGGGTTATTAAGGCTCGGTGCATCGCGTGCCGCTGGGCATGGGCATGGAAGGTGGCGACGCGTGTCGCCCGCAGCCCGCGCGGACTATCAATGGAAGCGAGCGACGAGGACGCTCGGGCCGCGCGCTCCCGCTCGCTCCGCCCGCCGCCGCCGCCGCGCCGACTTCTCGCGACTCCACCCGAGGATAAATTTGGCGCTAATGGGACTGGTGAGACGCTGGGCGCCGGTAATCAATGATCGACGTCGAAATCATGGGAAGCAGCGATCATTGTCAGGTGTATGAATGCTAGATCCCGTCGAAAGCCTGATGGTCTCATCGAAATAATAACAAGATCAGCGCAACATGAGCCACTGCCGCCGCCGCCGCTGTATCGATTGCTTGCTTTATAAGAATGATTCAAATATGTACGGTGCAAGCCCGTGGGTTGATGACTGATTCGGATAGTAAATGAGAGCTCATTCATAGCATAACTATGGAGTGACTAGTTTTCGAGGTCATTTAAAAAAAGTAAAAGTACACTGAAATTCCCTTTGTTTGCTTGTTAAATGTTTTTCATTTTCCTTTGTTACTAAAGTTACTAGTCATCTTTCGAAGGTCAGGTTTTAAGCTTACGTGGTACCATGGGCATAGTAAAAGTACGTACATTCGAATGTTGCGTAATTTGGGTATAACCTTGACTACTTTGTGTTTATCGTACGTCTCACTCTCATGGGGCTAGAATATTAAGGGAAATCATGGTTTTTCTTTTTTTATGGCGTTCACTCGTTTGTTTATATTTAAACAAAAAATAATAATGGCAAGGTATCTCTTACCCCCAAAGGTATGATTTGGGGGTCGTGTTACTGTTTGAAGACATTATATTTTTGTGAAAACCTACTCTACCTACCATCGTAGTATTTTTTTAACCTTTTTGTTTCTACGCACAGGTTCCTAATGTTTATTATATATATATATATATATATATCTGTGAATTGTCTAAAATTGAGCTGGTATTTTTCAAGATGACCTGAGTGCGTAGTCAACCTGCATTCGGTATGAAGAGAATCGAAAGCAATTGAAAGATTCGTAGAGGAGAATTCGAAACAGATCACATGATATAATGTAAAGCATATGTATGTCAAACCCACACATTTTTGGATAATTCTACTATCGCTTTCGACATCGAGTGTTACATTGGACGACGGTTTTACCATCTGCAAGAAATATAATGGCGTCTACTCAGATGACACCAAAACTAAACTAAACTAATTTGACAGGGCTAAAAATTGTCCATTCATAACGACCGAAATAAAAATGATGCCATCACTTTTAGTACTATAAAATACGTTTAGTTTGTTTTTGGCGATATCCGAATCGACACCACTGTCTCATTCTTTGACACCAGCTCTCTTTTACTGTTATTAACATAAAATATGTATATTTTTATGGTGGATATCCCTAAGTCGCCTCTTACGACACCCACGGTAAGAATTGGGTTGGTGCAAATTCATAGACAGCACCGGCTGTGGATGTTTATGATGATGTATATTGACTAAAGTTTATAAACCTATCAATATGTGGAATGAGAATTTTTGCCTTTTTAAAGTTTGATTTAAAATTGGACGTCGCAGCTGCTTCCTAGAGTTGATTTATAACCATGCAAGTTATCGTCGCTGTGCATACTATGATATGGAATTAGCGTGGGTGGCCACGGAAGCTTCCTACGCAGGGGCCTAGTTACGTAATAATAGATATGGAGACGGTGAAGTTAGTCGCCTAATTAATATGATGCCTTATTAGTTCTGTTATACTCAAAACATGTGGAAAATAGAAGGTTTTTTTGGATATAAGTAGATTTTCTTTCGGAGTAGAGATTGATAAAAGTGGAATGGTATTTGAGTTGAATAAATCCTACCAAGAACGTATCAAGTAGAGTCTGATCAAAAAGAGAAGAGTCGTGGCGTTTTGGTTAACTAACACTTTTAGTCGTACTGCAATGACAGAGCAGTGTTGTCAACCCAACAAAAGTTGTAAAAAATGCACACGAGCGCCCTCTAGATTGTTTGCAACAGTCTGCGGTTAGCTCAAATGCTTCAATTTTAAAGACTAGTTCTAATTTTTATATGATTTTTGATGATATTTTTTTATTAAATACTAGCTGCGCCCTGCGGCTTCGCACGCGTTGTTCCTATGGAAACCTTAAAAGGTGATTTTCATCCCACGGGAACAGATTTATGGGATAAAAAGTAGCCTATGTTTTATTCCAGGATTAGAGTTACCTGTAAGCAAAATTTCAGCCAGATCCGTCCAGTAGTTTTGGCGTGAAGAAGTAACAAACATCCATCCATACATCCATACAAACTTTCGCCTTTATAATATTAGTGTGACTTATAAAAAATAACAATATAAATGTATAACAATGGCACATACAAAGATGTAAGTTAATTATATTGTTCTTACACTGAGATGGACCACTAACGTCATTCATAATTGAAGCATATTTAAGGGCATTGTTATTAAATCATCAATTCAATCAATTGTTATTACTTAAATTTGTTCGAGCTTCCAGTTACTCGTTAGGAGAATGAAATAATAGACTAGGAACAGATATAATATATAAAACGCGTACGTTGCTAATAAAACTAGTTAAAAAAAATTCAATGAGGCAAAGAGATATCAAAATATTTATTCTGATTCATTAATTGTAGGTACCATTGATTGAGCGACTTATCTCTATGATATAAAAGAAACTGAATAAAAACTTATTAACTGTGGAGAAAAAAGGTGGTAAAATACTTGTAAGGAACAAACTCTTCGTGACTTTAATAGTGTTAGAAATAAAGGGGTGAGGTATTTCGTAGAGCTTACGTGTCAAGAACCTTCTAGCAAAAGGTGCGTCAACAAATCACATTTATAATATAACTAGCTACGCCCCGCGGCTTCGCTCGCCTATCCCACGGGAACTGATTTATGGGATAAAAAGCCTATGTGTTATTCCAGGCCTAGAAACACCTGTATGCAAAATTTCAGCCCGATCCGTTCAGTTGTTTTGCGTGAAAGAGCAATAAACAGACATACAGACGTTTAAAAACTTTCGCGTTTATAATATTAGTAGGATGAAAAACACACGAAATGACCATAGGCCGTTCTACCTTCATGTATGTTTTAAAAAATCGTAGAAACTAATTACAGGGACAACTTTTTAGATTAAATATTGACAAGCTCTATTGGCAATCAGAATATTGCGCTGGCTAGATTAACTTTGCAACTAATTATATTTAGTTTAAATATGTATAAATTAGTTTATTCTAGTAATGGTATGGAGTTTGAGAACATGACACTTATAATTTAGGAGATCTAAAAGGTTAATCCGATTTTTTTAAGGCGCATACCTGAGCCAATATGACAGCAACTTCGTATCTCTCCCTAAGCTTTAGGAAATGAAACTATTACATAGGCATTAATAAATAACTTATATTATATACCATAAACAGTACGATAGATTTTCAAAACTTCATGTGTTTAACGTAGTAATAAGATAAAATAGGTGGGGGCTCCACTTTCATTGGTGTATGCGCCTTAATGGAGTGAGACCTTCGTTTGACCGCAATCACACCTGGTGGAAAGATGCGGCCGACGGTGTATCACGAAGGTCTATAAGATAATTCACCCTTATCTTAATGAGACCCAGGTTAACCGGAAAAGAAGACGCAGAAAGAGAGTCCTTTAAAAGAATTGAAATCATCTCTATCCCACGAAAAGTAGAAACGTTTTATCTACAACCGACTTATATTTCAAGCAGCTACATTATTATTTACCAAAACGAAAAAAAACACGCAAAAGCACACATTAAAAGCGAATATAGGAAAAAGCTGGGAAATAGAAAAGTCGTGCATAACCGTGCTGAATTTAATATACGTACGCTCTATCCAGTTGAGCTGCCTCAGCCTCCTTGAATCTGCAAGCAATTAAAAATTATGGAGAAGAGAGAAAGAACGGAGCTCGGAGGTCCAGAGGACAAATACCACTTAGGGGGTAGGTCGCGGGAGGGGGTCAGCTCACACCGAAAGATATTGTGCAGTGTACTGTGATGCTTGCATAGAGTGACCACAGAAACGTATTAGACGGAATCACCGAGAGCGACAGAGTGGCCAAAGTAAGCGTAAAAGCTCCTACTTTTGGCACGCAAGAGCCCGCACTCGTAAAACAAAAATCGAAGCTTCATAGGGGTGAGTCTTTTTGATGTTAGTAACGTAATGTAATCGTGACGTCTATTTTTAGTACAGTCGACTCTCGTTAATTCAAACCTGCGATAATTCGAACCTCTCTATAATTCAAAATTATCAGGAGTTCCCTACAAAATCTCTTTATATTTCGAACTAAATCAATACATTTTTATGCACTTGGTAATTCGAACGAAAAAATCATTGCTATGTAACAAAACGACGCGTTAATTCGAACTCATCGGCGTCCACCACTCGACAATTCAAAGTTGAAGAGAGAAAAAGGCGGAAAGATTAATTTTTATTATGATTCGATTGACTATTTGACACTTTCTTCCACTTCCGCACGAATTGGTTTGTTTAGTTATGTTTCAGTTACTCTTTCGTTGGTATACAGATTAAAGTTTATGGTAGTTAGAAAGTTTAAATATTTGACGATTGCTGAACAGAAAAAGTTAATCGAAAAAGTAGAGGTAGGTGAAAAGAAAAGTGGCCATTTGATATTTCAAACACTCGATAATTCGTAATATTTCAAGAGTCCCTCGAGTTTCGAATTAACGAGAGTCGACTGTATAAGGTATACGTAGTTCCCTGATAGAGACGCGCTGTACTAAATTACATGGAATAATTGGTTTTTTTTTTTAAACTATAAACAGACTTCAATTTTATCTTATGGATGCCACTGTGAGAGCTGGACTAAATTAAAATGGGACCCGTGGAAGCACCAGCTTTCAAATAAAAAAATAATCATGATCGGGCAACCCAGTAAAAAGTTGTGAGGTAACAAACAAAAAAAATACTGTCGAATTGCGAACCTCTTCCTTTCTATGAAGTCGGTTAAAAAGACACGTCACGATCACGTCTCGTTACTAACGTCAAATAGACTTACCCTTCTGATTCGTTTTCGTGCAAATGCTATTTTATGCAGCTAACTTAGTAGTAGGTTTTGCACGAATACAAATCAAAAACTTCGGATTTCGTTCTCCGAGTAGGCCCCCGGTTCTAATACATTTCTGTGAGTGTAACAATAAGCCTCCAAAGCTCTTCCGAGGAGGCAAAGTCTTTACCATTAAACACGCATGCTGTCTGAATTGCTGTGTGAGTAAGCTCTACTTGTTAGTTGTACACAACATTTAGACGGCCTTAGATAAATAAACAATGCAGCTTACTTTGATCGGTGTTCCGGTGTAGGTACTATAAATAATGTATGTCGATGCAGTACGTGACTACCATAATGTACATTATACTCGTATAACGTGATCATCTTTACCTACGTAATGAACGCAAAATGTATATACTATACGAGTATACAGAGTATTTTTTAACTGGGACAGTACGGGCACCCATAACCAGAGGATATACAGGTGCAATTTATTTTGAAACATCAGCTCCTTTTTGGAGAAAAATATTTTGGCTTGAAATGTATCAAGTTGGTAAAAACTTTTTTGGTGCCGATCGACTTAGTTTTTTATAAGAATCATTTTATTGTAATGAACGAAAAAAAAGACGTGTGGCACTCGGTGACTGACTGCCGCGATAAAGCTATTGCATACCATTTTATATGGCAAAACTAAAAAGTATCACCGCTGCGCTGTGCCGGTCGGAGTGTTAGGTTATTTTCGTTACGGAATATCTGGATTCGGTCTCCACGCTCAAGGCCCGCGATAGAAGCTTAAAAATGTGAGCAGCGGAAGTTAGTCAAATTTGATCAAATGTTTTCACATACGATTTCTTAGTAGTTTGGTACAATAGGGTACTAAAACTATCACAATAGATGTTCGATATGGCCCCCATGTTTGCACTGCACCTGTATCTCTGGTTATGGGTGTATATATAATGAATAAACATAAATTAAGAGATATTTTAAAGTAGTATCGTGTCTAGCCATCATTAAGTTTAATCGGTTTGAGATACCTTTCTGAAAATTATAAATTAATTTTAAGGGGCTGGTGTTGAGGAGTTTGTTATAGTTTACACGTTACGATACGAAAGGTAATTAATTTGTTTTCAACTCAACTATACCTTGGGAATATATTAACTGACATATTCAGGTTACTGGAAGCGTAGGCTTAGGTATCACCGATATGAAAATTAAGGTTTGCTTTATCAGGTTTTCATGAGTTGCCACAAAGTAAGGTTGCTTTAAAACACCAACAATAAACAAGAGTGGCATCAATTATATCAAAAATAATAATTATAGGTTAACCCCTGATATTAGTTAACCATTATCTTAGGATGATGATAAATATCAGACAAAACCTAATATAAGCCCCGTTAAATGTCTCGGTAATTTCGGTATGGTTTTTAGTTATTGACTTTTCCTCTATATTTTAATCTTCGGATTTAAAACCCAAGACCCTATGAGTAAACAAATAAAATTATGTAGTCTTACCATTAAGAAAAGATACCTGCGTGAATTATCTAAATACTCTATCTAAATAATATGTATGAGTGTAAAACATATTGGCTGACGTCATTAATCAAATAGAAAAAATATATAAAATGTCTTTGTAAAAACTTATCACTCTAGTGATAAACAAAATATATCATAAAGATTCTATGCATAAACTACTATAACAGGTATTTAATGACGTCAGTGCTTTGGTCTACTTTACTGTGTTGTAATGAGTAAAAAGTGGTTAGTTATTATAATTTATAATTAATACCTAATGTTTTACGGTTTTTATAGATTAGGACTTAGAATAGTTTTATTAATCTATGGGTTCTACGTGTATGATGTTATGATATCAAAAAGAGTTGTGTGACTGTTTTCTCTCAAAATGAAAAGACGACAGTGTTTTTTTATGAGGTCATGGTATTGATGATGAAAATTATTGTGGATTCCGTTTATTTTATTTTCTGATCAGCGCACATCATTGTGTCGAATTCATTTTATTCTTGTTACTTACTCATCGGTGTCAAGTTTTGGAACGTTGAAAAGGAAGTCTGGATTAACTGAATAGGTAGGTACATATGTCAGAAATACAGAAACAGTGGAGATGTAGGTACCTAAATGTCACAATACTGTTATAACAAAACACCATTATGAAACTAAACTTATATTATGTAATAAATGATTAGGTATAGAGTATAGTGGGCAATCACTAAACTAAGAAAGCCTTCACCATTATAATTACCCATCCCATCCACGATAGTTAAAATGAATAAGGAGGTGTATGTATGGGTGGGATACCCATACCCATCCAATACTCGACGCAATCGTCGCCGCGGAAGCTAGAAACATCCTATCTATATCTATAGAGTCTACCCACCAACATCGCGCCTGCTGATTTAGCCTGGCGGCTTACCCAATTTGTATCCAATTTCACCGTTTGTTAAACTAAGTTCAGTTGAACCGGAGCAACGTGCGCTATGTGCTTAACTCGTTTGTGCTAAACTGAGTTCAACTTTATAAATGCAACGATGAAATTGAACCTAAATATTATCTTTGGTTGAATTGGATTATAATATCAGTGGTTTCCAAGGTGACAAGACTTTATCAGCAAGGCCCAACTACGGCGTTCACGATGACCCTTACTTAGACATAAAAATCGGCTACATACATACAAATATAGCGTGCCAACCTCATAACCTTGCTCCGTTGTTAGTCAGGTAAAAATTCGCCGGGTTGCGTCGTGTAGCAGCTTCGGTGTGTATGAAAATTTCATCTGTCTAGCTATCACGGTTTATGATATACAGCCGGGTGAAAGACAGATAGACAGCGGAGGTTTAGTAATGGGGTCCCGTTTTATCCTTCGAATACGGAACCCTAAAAAATACTGACTTACATAGTCAGTGTATATTTGAGACGTGCAGTCCGTGTAGACTCATAGTCCACAAGTTTACCATATGTTAATCAAACTTACCTTTCGCTGGCAATCGAGCTGTTCCTCGACATGGACTTGGGTGACATCTCGAAGTCTGAGTCGGAGCGGTAGAGGAAGGACTCGCGGCGTTGCGGCAGGGCTTGGAGCACCAGGGCGGTGGACGGGGACCCGCCCTCGAGCGGCGAACGCGCGCCCGCCGCACCTGCCCCACCATTCTCCACATCGAAGCTGGAACAAACCAATAAATTAATAGCTGGACATTGTTGGCATTTATTATAGGAGCGGTGTGGTGCTGGGTTAGAATTCGCACTACTCCATCTCTTCCCGTGAGTGTCGTAAGAGGCTACTAAGGAATATCCAACGGAGGGCGGGAAGCAGCGCTCCCTGCCAAACAATTCTACCACTGAACTGCAATCTCTGACTCGCATGCCCAGTGTGGGGATTATGGGCATTACCCCCACTAGATAAACGCCGCTTATCAGGGGAAGGCCTGCATCCAAAAGTGGACCAATATAGGCTGTTGAGTTGAGGTTGAGGTAAAGATATTATAGGAGCAAGTAAATCTTTCAACTCGTAATCAAAAGAAAATGTCAATATGTTTAACACGTCAGTGAACAAATTAAGGAATTAATGTAAATTTGTTTTCGGCAGTAACTAAACTAAGGATTATATTTTCTATTTAGCTTATTACGTATGTGTTACAGAGATTGCACTGTTTTTCTAAATTTTATGTAACTTTTGTGTATATATTTATTATCATAAAATGGTCATCTATTGTTCTCTACATAAGCTTTTTTGTAAAACCTTGTAGGTAATTAACCCCCAGAACCATAATAGCATGTATCGTGCATAGCTGTAATAATTGAGTTAGTTTAAAAAAAAACCGACTGCAATTATATGGTTTTCTCATGGATGCCATTGTTAGAACTGGATTAAATTGAAATGGAGACACACACGGGAAGCACCATCTTTTCAAGAAAAAAAATATCATCAAAATCAAAAGTTATATATCCACCTAGCCGTTTTCGGCTACAGTGACTTGGACTTTGGACTCAATATTGATTTATTAAGTTAAGGGACTTTGATGTTTAGCCCTTATATGGCTAACGTATCCAATTTTTGCCGTGAACGTGCGGTCACAAGTTACGCACGTCAGGGTACCGTTCACATAATTGTAGTGTATGTTAGAGGGCGGTCTTGCTTTTAGTTGGTCTCGCTTAAGGTCTAGTTCTCGCCTTCTTTCCTCCTCGAAAGCATATACTTTCTCCTGCACATGTCGCTTCCATTCTAGCCGTTTACCAGCATGAGACTCCCAACTAGAGGGTTCTATACTGCATCTCTTCATGTGTCTTTTTTGAACATCTTTAAAACGTAGGAACTGGCCACCGCGTTTCCGCTTACCAAGTTCGAGTTCAGAAAAGAAGATGCGCTTCGCCTTTCTCTCATCAGGCATTCTTGCTAGGTGCCCGCACCAGCGCAGCTGGCGCCGCATCAGATATGCCTCTATGCCACATATATTAGCTCGTCGTAGAACTTCCGTGTTGCGAACCCGATCCGACCATTTGATGTTCATAATGTCACGGAGGCATTTCAGATGGAACCTGTCTAGCGTGCGTATATGACGGCGGTACAAGCACCACGTCTCGGATGAGTACAAGATGTTCGGCAGGACAATCGCCATGTAAACCCGTATCTTGGTACTCAATTTGATGTTGTGGGAGCGGAACACCCGGTTTCGAAGTTTGCCAAAAGTAGCCATAGCAGAGCCAAGCCTGCTGTTGATCTCCGAGTCAAGGTCGCCTTTGGCAGTTATGCTGCTTCCCAGATATTTAAATTTGTCAACCTGCTTGAGTACATTTCCCCCAAGATGCAGATTTAGTGGAGCTCGGTCTTCAGCGCCCAAAGACATCACTTCAGTCTTGGCGATGCTAATTTTGAGTCCAAATCTACAGCAAACAGAGTTAAGCCTGGTTATAAGGTCTTGAAGTCCGTCAGGTGTATTCGCAACGAAACACAGGTCATCCGCGTACATGAGCTCGGTAATAAGGTCATGTGATACCTTAGTGCGTGCTTTAAGCCTGGCAAGGTTGAAAATGCCTCCATCTGTACGATATCGTATGCGAATCCCTTCCGTACTGTCACGCAGAGTCTCCTTCACGACAACAGAAAAGTACAAAGCAAACAGCGTGGGTGCTAGTACGCAGCCTTGCTTAACGCCGCAAGTTACAGGGAAGCTCTCTGATTTCTCACCATTGACGGTTACACTACAGGACATGTTGTCGTGAAGGAGTCTTATCAGGCGAATAAATTTATCGGAGCAGCCAAGTTTGGATAAAATTATCCAAAGTGCATCACGGGGCACACTGTCGAAAGCTTTCTCCAAGTCTACAAAACAGAGAAAGAGAGGCTGTTGTTGTTCTCGACTTTTTTCCTGAAGTTGTCTTATGGAGAAAATAGCTTCACAGGTGCCGCGGTTCGGTCGAAATCCAAATTGAGTTTCAGGCAGTAACCTTTCGGAAAGCACCATCATACGATTCAAGAGTACCCTGGCAAATGCTTTCCCAGGAGTAGAGAGAAGTGAGATACCCCTGTATGAGTTACTGTCCGAGCGGTCGCCTTTGTTTTTGTACAAAGCGCAGACAAGTGAAATCCTAAAATCAGATGGCGCTTTTTCGGTTTCCCACATCTGTTGAAAGAACAGCCACAACTTGTGATGCAGTTCGTCTCCTCCGTATTTCAGTAGCTCACCTGGCATGTCATCAACACCAACTGCTTTCTTATTCTTTTGAGCCTTTATAGCGTTAACAACTTCCTGGAGAGTAGGAGGGTGGTCCAATTCATCAGAGTGGGCCATAGAGGGTAGAGACCTCAAGTAATCTAGGTCAGTCAACCGATCTACGTTGAGTAAACTATTAAAATGTTCTGCCCAGCGATTCAGAACGTCTCTTTTGCTGATTAGGAGAGTACCATTTGCGGATTTTAAGGGCACGTTTACTCTTTGCTTATTTCCTATTAGGCTCCTTATCTCACCGAAGAACTCACCAAGTTGGTTGGTGTCTGCAAGCCATTGAATGTGCCGTACCTTCTGTTGCCACCATTCATCTTTAGCATTTCGAGTCAGTCTTCTGATATCGGATGTGCTCTGCTTGATTTTATCAGAAGCCGTGATCTGATATTCTTTTCGAAGGAGGTGGCGATGTTTTTCTAATGCGTCAGATAATATCTTGTCGTTGTAATCGAACCAGTAATAAAATCAAAAGTACTGAGTTAACAAACACAAAAAAATACAGTTGTATTGAGAACATCCTCCTATTTTGAAGTAGGTAAAAATAAGATAAAACAAATCAACACCAGATAACTAATACATACATAATGCACTTAAAACATTACTTTACACAAATTGTCATTTTTGTAATGTAAAATTAACGTGATCAAACCCAAGGCGTAAGAATTGCGTTGATCGAGCAGATTTATTTTCCTGCTCTTTATTTAATTCTAGTAGTCTGAGTCTTAAAATGGAATATATCTGGTAAATTCTTAGAGTAGAGCCCTGAATAAAATAATTCTCTCGATGCATACTAGCGACATCTGTACGGTAAGCTAGGCATCGCGCAGGTAGAGTTGGTATAAATTTTGCTCTACCCGGGCTCTTCGTAGCAAACATATGAAAGTACCCGTGGTCTGCCGTAAGAGGGCACTTTTAAGAAAAAAATGGTAGATTTATTATAAACACGAGGTTTTTGAAGAATGGAAAAGTAGGTCGGCTGAGCTAAAATCATTACACAACATATTAAAATCGGTTTTACGTCAATCGATAACTCACGTGCAAAAGGATGTAGTGACGTTATAAGATTAATATATGTAATACATTGATTAGAATAGATAAATTGATTAGAATCTAATCATGCTAATCCCAAGACCAAAGTCTATGTTCATACATTAGACATTCATTTAGAATCTTACGAATATATAGTCATGGGCTACTAAGAAAAAGCTTTTTTCATAAGTATATCTACCAACATATGTTAGTTCAGGTATTAAGCGGTTCGTATATGCTTGAAAGATTCAACTGTCATTTATATCATAAGGTAGTTAAAGGCCTTACTCCAAATAAAACAAGCTATTCGGTGTTCACTAGGGTTTTCTTATCTTTTGCAATATAGCTGCCTTTTGCATGACAGCTCTTCAACACATTGTTAAAAATTAAGTAAGTTTTGTAACACGTACCGAGAAATGTAAATGTGCTGATTTTAATTAAAAAATGTGTTTAGACATTCAAGAGCACAGTCAAAGTAAGTCATTTATCTATTGCCTATCCGCACTGCTTAGCTTGGGGCTAGATAATGCTGTGTGAATTGTCCAACATTATTTATTTATTTTATTTATTATTGATTTTTTCGATCTGGGTTACTATTTTATAATTGCCTTCTCGAAAAATGCTGGTATGTAGAGGTTTGGTGTGAAACATACACACATAATGGGTGTATGTTTCACTCTGATAAAAAGCGTCTTCATCATTTGTTCATCGTCATCAACTCTGCTTAGCTAAGGACTTGATCGTCATCTAGCCCCAAGCTAAGCAGAGCTGGACAATTCACACACGTCCAGCAATAATTAATATTTATGTATTTTTTGCATCCTTGAAGATTCGAGACAGCTACCATGATTTTACGTTTCGGTTTATGAGATTAATAACCATGATAGTTTTATACCTGAGCCAACGTTGTGAAACTTTACGAGCTGTTAAAAGTAATGCTTCAAAGCTGCTCCATACAGGCAGTTGCCCTGCCCTATATTGAATCTATCCACGATTAAAAAATCAGACAAATTATTATATCTTACTAAAGTTATTTACAACGGGATATTAACCATGATATGAGTTTTGAGCTTTCCAATATTTCGGCACAGTTTCATGCGCCATGATCACGGAATAACTGAATGTCTTGCGAGTGAGTTATTATCGGCAGATATATCGATCTACCCTCTTTTTCAGTCTTTTGCTACGAATGTTAACTACGTACTGGTAAACATCCCGTTGTAAATAACTTTAGTAAGATGTAATAATTTGTCTTAACCATGAGGGATTTAAAAGTTTTATTCTATCTTAATCCTTTTAATTTGCGACATGAAGTCACCGACTGTGATAGTATATCGATGCACTGAGCAGTGTTTTTTGACGTGATAACGTCTATTAAATCGATGAACATGGGTAGCATGTTCAAAACAGTGTCACGTTGTTGATGATGTTGTCATGACAATTGAAGAACTGAAGATTAGAATGAAAAAAAGATAAGAAAAGGACGTGTGGCACTCGGGGACTGCCGCGGTAAAGCTATTGCAATGCCATCTAGAGGCGAGTTGCTGAACTAAAGAGACAAACGTCATATTAAAAAGTCATTAAAAGTTCTACTATTCATAGATGGCAAAACTAAAAAGTATCACCGCTGTACCGGTCGGAGTGGGGAGCGTGAGGTTTTTTCGTTACGGAATTTCTGGATTCGGTCCCCGCGCTCAAGGCCCGCGATAGAAGCTATGCAATAGCTTAAAATTATAGAAAGTTCTAATAGATTCGAGAGAATTCGTCTAATAGATAGCGTTGATAGCTAGCTAACACCAGAATGGAAAAAACAGTATATAAACTACGAGGAAAGGTTTTCAATAGATAAATAAAATAAATAAATAAATAAATAATGCTGGACAATTCACACAGATCAAGTAAATGACGTTATCAGGTAAAATTATCGTTCCTGAACCGAATTTAGAGACAACCATTCATTATTACAAAACCACTTTAGCAAATCTTAAAATAAGCTAGTTCGTTCCTATTTTCGGTCCATTGATTTTTAATTAATCAATGGTTCGGTCGAAGGTATTTTTAAAATATATTTCAACGCGGATAATAAAGTGAAATTGCAGTTGGCTTATTAAAAAATTATATCTGTAAATAAAATTTTAAAATTACTGCCTACTAATTTTTCCTTCGACCATTTCAACAGCGGCTTTTAACAGTAAGTGGATCATTTATAATTCATCATTATCAGTAATCAAATATTAAAGGCTCCCTGGGAGAAATTGTTTTAAAGTACATAAAGGCCAAAGTACTTTTTATGTTATAATTTTGAAACTGTTGTGTTCATTTATTCAAAGTCTTATGTAAGTTTTTACTTACAAGAGTATGGTGAGTATCTAACGCAGCGCATCAGCATTGCCATACAACGGGGCAATGCAGCCAGCGCGTCTTGAGTACGCTTCCGACTGGTATTGATATTGTATCAGTTAAGCTACCTGTAGATTGTTTGCAACAGTCTGCAGTTAACTCAATTGTGACTACCTTCTAGCTTTTAGTTACTTATTTCTTTTATTTCATTGTAATTTTCATTTACAAGATATTTGATCTTCTAATATTTAAATTAGCCTACGAATAATAAGCTGTTACTGTAGTGTTCTTTAAAACAATAACAGATCAGATTATCATACAATGTGTTTAAAAGGAGGAATGTGTCACGAGCGCGGCGGTCGGGCAAATAATGTGATTTCCAAAGTTGCAGAGTGTGATGTGACCTGAGCTGAAACGTGTCACGAAGGCCGAGGTCAGACCCTTCGGTGATCGACATCTCTTTGCTAAAATATTCGCCTTTTTAACCTTTCAAACTATCCGATATTCCACTGAGTGGGTCGTGATGAAAAGTAATAGGAGAAGGGTTTCGGGCTGTATCAGCATCGTTTTTGTATCGAATGAATAAGGGTCACCTTCACCGCAAACATTATTTAATAGTTTTGCTCAATATATAATTTAATTTATTATGTATTGTAAGGTAAAAACAATCATTCATTCATTCAATATAATATATTGGAGTATGTTCAGTTTAAAAGCGAGTCAAAAAGCAACAACATAATTCTCTATTTGCTACTAGTTTTAAACTTTATTCAAACTATTCGACAAACTTTTGTTTTATTTTAAAATATAGTTTGTTTTCATAAAACTGTGTTTACTTTTGTTCGGTCTAGAACAAATAGTTTTGCATTGTATTTCATATTTTTGTAACAGGTATATTATTTGTAATGGTTATGTTACGAGTTAATTTATATTAAACATAACAATGTAACTCCAAATTGTAAGTTTTTACTCAAATATGTAGGTAATTAAAACAATGAAGAACAAGCTTTTGAGCATTATGGTTGTTTGTAAATTGAAGGCACGCATATCCATTTACAATGTTGCAGGCAGCTTTTAATTGGTAGCGTTCCATATTATATTACATGAGAGTTGAAACAACTCTCTAAAATGTAACGTTTAATTTCTTTTTATTTTCATTTTTCTCAATACTTCTCTTTTTCTCTCAATATTTCTTTTTATCAAACTAGCCTCTTGCCTAAAGATTGTTCAAGCATTACAGACATTTTAAACGAAGTTGATGTATGACGTTGGATTGCACAGAAGGACCCATCCATTATTTCGATGACCTTACTTTAAAAGTTATTCGGATATTTATTTCTTAGAGAGACCCGAAACATCTTGGTGGTAAGGTTGTTCGTTCCGTGTGATCGACGTCATCTGTCAACATCATTAGTTTTTTTAAGTATGACGCTCGGAACAATATTGTTCCGAGGTATGACGCTTGTATGACGAGAGCTCCTGTCATAAAGAACACACACTTTCCGATGGTCAGAATCAAAAAAATTACGATGACACATATTTTACTACGAGCGACTTAGCAAATGCTACGACACCGTAGCAAAAAGAAAAATAGATGCATTATTTTCTTCTCGTGTAGCTACCTGCCCGTGGTTCTTCTCCGGGCTGACATGGGCGTCCTCCGCAGCAGCCGCCTGGGTGCCGCCCCCCGTGCGCTCCACCGTCGCGGTGCTTCGCTCCACCTGTCCATACGCATACTACGTCAGTCAGCACCACCTCTGCAGCACCAGCCAGACGTATGAACCATGATACCTAACCATGATGATTGTGATGACCATTTTTTATGGACTATAGACCTTCGTTGACCGCAATCTCACCTGCTAGAAAGCGATGATGTGACCGACGGTGTATCACGAAGGTCTAGAAGACTCTTATTCACCCTCGTCTTGAAGAGAGCCAGGTTGTAATTTCCAGAGAAACAGAAGCAGGAAGCGAGTTCCATTCGTTCGCGGTGCGAATAATGAAGGTGGAGGAAAACCGCTTACCGCGGAGTGGAGGGTATAGAGTATATAGCCGGAATTTAGAACTCTGGTTAGTTGATCGATGATTTGACAGGTGCTTATAAACAGAAAACTGCATTTAGCGTTCGAAACATGCATAACTAGCGATTGGTTGTGCGTCTGCGTCTTACGTGTGTGATTTTGACGCGACAACGCCTACTACCTCTATACTTGGAATTCGAAAATGTATGGCCTGGCCCGGCGCTTCGTGATTGTGTCAAATTTGTTCACAAACTGGTCAAATAATCATTGCCTACAGTAAACGCAATAGAGCTCTTGAAAAGAAGTTTGACCATTGATTAGTTGGATCTCTGTAGTAGAAACAGGCAGTGAGTGGGGTAGGTTAAGAGAATCCGTAGATCCCATCTGCTACTATGCGATATTAATAGTAAATTATAAAAGTCATATTAAAAGACACCCAGTGGACATTTTGATTTTAAGTGCGACAGGCCAAGAGGTTTGGTTAGGATTTTGGCAAATAAAAATCCGTAGATTATACCTGCTACTCTACGATTTTATTAGTAAATAATAAAAACGTCATTTCATTAAAAATAACAGTGGAAATGTAGGTATTTTTGCGTAATAGTAGTGAAGTATGGAACGGTATTTGAAACCTGAACGCGGTATGCGAAATCATCATCATCGTCATAGGTTATACATTGGCCTAGATTGCAAGTGTGAAAATACTCGAATGTCGTCACGTTAGATTTGAATACAACATATTTTTATAGAATTGTTTGATGCTCTGCCAAATTCTATTTGTACATTATATTGTGAAGGATCCAGGGTTCAAATTGCAAACACTTGCCGTAATTATTTATGACATATCGAATACTCGTTTTATTGTATTCAACTTAACTTTACTGTTGTAGATTTATTGAATAGAATATATAAATGATTTTTTGAAGGTGAACAACTATGCAAAAATACTAGTAGCTATAGCTACTGTAAATCTACTTTACATAATGTTGAAAAAAAATCCACCACAAAGGTGAATTTTGTGGTACCATGACGAGGTAGATATTGGTGCTATATTTCCTACATTGAAAGGTGAATTTTGTAGTGCCATACATTACGAGGTAGGTATTGCTATATTTCCTACATTTGCAGCAAATGTGTTGAAAGGAACAAATAAAAGTGTTTCGTTTTGGCTGAGTGCACCCTTTGACAGGAGTCTGACGCAAGGCCAGGTTCTACCCTAGATGCTCGCTTGAAAGAAACCTGAGAGGCATACCAGCGAATGAATAAAAAATATTAATTTTCCCATTGCCGTAGACCTATTTCCTCCTATAAATAATTAAATCCCGGATTAATTTGTAATTTGATTGCCCAGAAAAATATCGCCAACCGCCCAAACTTGAGGAAAATTATTATTTATTAGCGACTTTAAATCATTTATAAAAGCTTTTTTATTTAAACCGCTGTGAAATATTAAAGTAGACTCAAAGGAAACCTGTTTAATCTTTGAAAAGGCTTATAATTAGGTATACCCGTTACTGCCATAAAATTATGTCTTTGATGTCGCGGTAAAAGTTATTTCCCGGCGGTTAATTATATTTCCCGTGTGCAAATTACCGATCCGAAGACTTTAGAATGAATAGAGTTTTCCGTTATATTGGCTGAAAGTTCGGAACAAGTCGCTTCAAGTACACGAATTCCCTTGAGGCTAACATAGGCTTACAGGAAAATCAGATGGCTTGACAGTTGGAAAACTACAAAACGAAGTAAAAAACTATGAGGACGCAATATCTACTTGAAACGAAGTATGTATTATTACATAGGAAGTTCAATTTGTTACGGAGATTTGATGGTGGTGAATGGTTTCAAGTAATAAAACGTCGTAACGATAATAACCCGTTATTGTATTTATCATGATGATTTGACGAGACAACAATCAAAGTTCCAATTACCTACGTCAATGCATAATTGAATACCATAGTTTGAGCTGAGTCATAAAATATCAGAGATTACAAATAAGAAACATAATGGATTCGCTATCTTATCTTGCGTTATTTATGAATTGAATTAATTTATCTGTAATATTAGCTTTGATGTGCCTATACTTATAAATTTACGTTGTGATAATTATGTGTTCGTTAATAAAAATGACGCAACGATGAGATAAAAGATTAATCAAAGATTTTTATCAGTGCGTTAAAATAAAACGTAAAACGCGTACATAAAGCTCCCAGAGTAGCACATTGGGTCTAGGAGTAGCAACCATAAAACAAATGAGATATTTTTCGGAGAAGTTAACTAGGTAACGGGGGAGGAACATGATTTGTATGGTAACCAGGGGAAATGAAAATGAACATGTTTTGTATGCAAGGTAGAGGCGTGGACCTCTTGGAGTAATCTCCGGTGCTGGTCTGGCTGGAGCTGGTGGTGGTGGTGCTGAGCGTGGAGAGGTCGCTGGAGGCGCGCGCGGAACGCAGCCGCGGCAGCAGGGGCGGCTCGTCCTCGGGCTCCAGGGGCTCCGGCGCCGGCCGCGACCAGCCCAGCGCGCGCGCCGCCGACCACACCGCGAACACGAACGTAAGCATGTCGCCGCCCTATCTCGCCACCCGAGGATAACGACATCGACCCGCTCCCCCCGAACGCACGCTTTCCCAACACATCGAAACCACTTTATGTCATCCTTCTCTCACAGCACAGATATGTTCCTCACAGGTGCTCACCGCGCACCGGCATGCCACGAGCGCTCCACGTGCGTGGTTCACGCGCCGCCGCGACCGCCGCTACACTGAGCCCGACGCCGGCTCGACACGCAACACAAACGATGCACTCTTCTTATCGTCATTATTGACAGTCAATAGGTAACCGCGCGCATCCACTTTAGATCGCAATTATCGATTCGATTAGGCAAAAATTAATCATACATTGACAGAGATTGACGAGCTTATTGTGTATCGCGTACGATGAACGTTCGCGGGGTCATCTCGCGCCGCGGTGCAGCGGTGAGCGCGCGTGTGTCCGGCGCCGCAACTGCCGTGCTTGTTGATGTTATTCACGCAAAGATGCGATCGGGTGCGTGTCGCGTTGACGCGGTCGCCGGCGTTGTTGACGTTGCGCGTCGCGGCGCGGGGAACGAGCGCCGACCTCACTCACTGCTCGGCTCACCCGCGCCGCCAACGGCCGAAAGGGCACGTTCTATATTTAAGAGTGACCTATAATCACATCACCTCTACGGTATGATAATGGATAGTCATTTATTTATGAGCAAAATTGAAAAGCTGTCACTTGTTGCACGCGCGTTTCGCATTGGTGGTATTAGCGGGGGCTCACCGCGGGCCATAAATCGATCACACCGGCGCTTTCTGTGTGGCTGAGCGCGTTAAGGTGTAGAGCTCGCCAGGAAATCGTGTCAACGCCGTTTCGGACAAGAGCACCGTGACAGAGCATCCTGCGGCTGCCCGGCGGCCATGTTGCGCCGCCATGTTGCCGGCGGGGTGGCGGGGCGGCGGAGTGCGGGGCGCGGGCCGAGCATGCGTACGCTGCCGCCGCCGCCGGCACGCAACTCCACACGAGGAAACGGCGCAACTCACCACCTTGCCGGGGAGAACTACCCCTAACAATCTTGCTCCGAAGGATCATTTTCATACGAGGACACGAGTGTGTTCGTTTATAGGTCACGTGAAATCTAACGTTTCCACTGAAGCTTGCTACGAATCACTGCGACTGATTTCAGTATAATACCTTTAAGCTTACCGTAGAAGATTACTTGTATGAACGACGAGAAAATTGTATTGTATGGTCCCATTACTATTGTTCGCGCTAATACCACTTCGGCAACGGAGCACAATAGGTGCTTGATCAAGTGAAGAAGTTACAGTAGGTAAAGGTTCATTGATCTATGCGTAAATATGAGTTTGGCAGACCAGTATCTAAGTATTATATGTTTACGTACATAAACAATCTCAATAACACGAGTATGTAGGCACCAACCTAAGGGCATGGCTAACTCTTTCTTTTATGGAATTCATGAAATAAAAAACTAGATCACTGATTATTATTTCATTGATAAACATAAAAACCTTCAATAAGCTTTAGGGTATTGGTCTGGCTTTTGGGTTTCCTTCAATAAATACAAAAGCAAAAGAAAAATAAACAGCAAAAATATAATCCATTACGATGTCAATACCCAAGCAAATCTATTGTTTTAAATGAAATTAAAAACAAGCCCACTATTACAGTGATAAATAACAGAAATACCATCCACTACGATGTCAAAACCTGACCAAATTTCCCGATGCAAGGTGTAAAAGAACCGTAATGAGGTTACAGGCCTCACATGGTAGTGGCCTCAAATGTGAACTTGACCGATGAAGGCCCTCAGCATCAGTCCAAGTACGCTTGGACTTATCTCATTATCTTATCCTGTCATACGGTTAAGCTCTTTTATCGCAGATGTTTCGGTCAAGGTCGAATCCCCGGTTTCATTCAGGTAGGGATAATAGGCTCTTGCATAATTGGCATTCGCAACATGACTTTGACATATAAATTATTTTAGACAATTCACACAGCCTTATCTAGCTTCAAGCTTTGATAACTTAACTAAAAAATTAGAAAACAGTTTTTTTTTCTTAAGTACGAGTTTATAGAGAACACCCTGAACAGCAACATTAAAAAAATGTCTCAAGGCAAGAATAGAACCCGTAACCTTTGTCGTAGGCGGATCTTTGCCCACTGTGCTACAGAGGTCGTCAATGCTCTGATGCTCAACTATTTTACCACTATTCACAGTATTCGGTAAAACAGTTGAGCATCAAAGCCAAGCAGGGAGGCTGGGAACCAAAAACTACAAACAACCCTAAAAAGTTACCGCTCATAAATTAAAAGTAGTTACTCAAAAGAACTTTCAGAAAACTGCACTTACTTTGCATAAAACTGCACTATTCATAAATTACAATTCCTCGTGTAATACTGAAAGTGTGCCTGAATTAAAGGGAGGCTGCCTCATTTCCATACGAGTAACACAGCTACGATGTAAGGTGTGTCTGCATAGCAAAAGGTATTGTCATTCAACATAACAAACTAGAACTTCTGACTGTCAGTGATAGTGCCCACGCTGTGTTGTGTTCTATACACATCTCGTATAGTTTTGTAACTTTGAATTAGGTAGAGCTTGATAGCTATATTAGTCTCATCAGAGAAACGACTTTTTGCAGTCTAATTTATAAATATTTTTTAAGTGTGGTGTAAATAACACTTTAATGGTAATATTAAGGTAATTTTTAAGTGATTTTTACAAGCATATAAACAAGTTACACCGCTACGATGTAAGGTGTGTCGGTAGAGCAAGAGGTATTGTCATTCAACATAACAAACTAGAACTTCTGACTGTCAGTGATAGTGCCCACGCTGTGTTGTGTTATATACACATCTCGTATAGTTTTGTAACTTTGAATTAGGTAGAGCTTGATAGCTATATTAGTCTCATCAGAGAAACGACTTTTTGCAGTCTAATTTATAAATATTTTTTAAGTGTGGTGTAAATAACACTTTAATGGTAATATTAAGGTAATTTTTAAGTGATTTTTACAAGCATATAAACAAGTTACACCGCTACGATGTAAGGTGTGTCGGTAGAGCAAGAGGTATTGTCATTCAACACAACAAACTAGAACTTCTGACTGTCAGTGATAGTGCCTACGCTGTGTTGTGTTCTATACACATCTCGTATAGTTTTGTAACTTTGAATTAGGTAGAGCTTGATAGCTATATTAGTCTCATCAGAGAAACGACTTTTTTACAGTCTTATTTAGTAAATGTTTTTTGAATTGGGGTCTAAATAACCCTTAAGTGGTAGTATTTAGGTAATTTATAAGTAAATTTTTCAAACATATAAACGAGTAACACAGCTACGATGTGAGTTGTGTTTGTTGAGCAAGAGGTATTGTCATTCAACACAACAAACTAGAACTTCTGACTGTTAGTGATAGTGCCCACGCTGTGTTGTGTTTTATACACATCTCGTATAGTTTTGTAACTTTGGACTACGTAGAGCTTGGTAGCTAAATTTGTCTCCACTTTTTTATCGTCTAATTTAGTAAATGGTTATTTAAGTAGGGTCTAAAACACCCTATAAACAAAAGATATTGAATTGGACCTCTTCGGGGTTTTAATAAATTATATGCAATAAGCCTGTTCGTTGCGACCTGAGATCTGGTGAATATCTGGTGCAGCGCATCAGCATTGCCATACAACGGGGCAATGCAAGCTAAGTGGTGCTGGCTTAGAATTTGCGCCACCCCATCTCTTCCCGTGGGTGTCGTAAGAGGCGACTAAGGGATATTCACCTAGGGGCGAGCAGCAGCGCCCTCTGCAGAACAATTGTACCACCGAACTGCGATCCCCAACCTGCATACCCAGCGTGGAAATTATGGGCATTACCCCCCATGAGATACGCCAATAAGGCGCTCTTCAGGGGGAGGCCTGCGTCCAGCAGTGGATCAATATAGGCTGTTTAGGTTGAGGGTCAATGCAGCCAGCGTCTTGGGAACGCTTCTAACTGGTATTAATATGGATCAGTTGAGCACCTTCAATCTACTTCAATTGTTTAATTGTTCATACTAGTTCTTATTTATTTCTATTGACTGTAATTTTCTATAAAGTACTATACTGGCCTGACTAACCTCGCGCTGCTCAAAGCCCGTTTTTAAATTGTTACTTATTACATTGTAAGTTAAATAGATAATAAAATAATTTCATAATTATATACATGGTAAGGAAATGCAATTTTGTAAGCTATTTTATATCTATAGCGAACTATACCACAAATGGCCGTGACGTGACCTGCCTTTGGCCTACACTGAAAACCAGCGCTGAGTAGACACACCAGGTCTAATCACACAATGCTGAGTGTGGGCCATATTTGCCTGCTACGCACAAAAATTAAGTAGGTATAAGTCTAGAATTAATTTAGTGAAGTTAAATATTGTGTTGTGTAGTTTCAAGGCAAATTTTATGGTGTATGTGATAAAAACTTGTATTCGAGCTTGATTTAAAAGAGAAGCATTGCCGAATACGGCAGAAACATAAATTTTCTTTCTTTCTTTTTCTTTCATACTATATAACAAGATAATGACATAGTTTCTTCGATTAAAAGCAGAACCACTCGTGACGTTGGCCCTACGTTTCTGTAACCTCTTATTGAGCTCCACGTTACCTTGGTGTCAAATAGCCTCCCACCGTGTTATTACGCTTGTGGCCAAAGATAATTACACTGGGATTGCACGTAGATGCAATTACGGCCCACCTCCATAGTTGATTGTGTGAGGTATAATGCATTAGCTATATGCGTTTAAGATTATTGTATGTAGATGATAGAGTAAATGAAGTCATTTCATGGCCATCGCGCTTCCTAACGTATAGCATTGTGTCTATCAGTACCATATTGATATTTTTATATTACTTTATTGTTTGATATTTATTTAACAATAGCAGCGCCGCGTGGTTTCACCCGCGTAGTCCCCGTTCCCGTGGGAATTCCGGGATAAAATATAGCCTATGTCGCTCCATGAAAAGTAAGCTTTTTAATAAAGAAAGAAGTTTTTAGATCGGTCCAGTAGTTTCGTAGCCTATTCCATACAAACAAACAATCAAATCTTTTCTCTTTATAATATTAGTATAGAAATCAAATTTCTGCCAATGCGTGTTGATAAGAAAAGCTTATCTGCCTATCTATTTGTACTTGATGTGTTAGGCATTTTAACGGTAATCTTTATAAGCCGGAAGTGTTTGACCATTTTTATACCGACTTCAAAAAGAGGAGGAGCTTCTCAATTCGACTGTATTTTTTTTGTATGTTTGTTACTTCAGAACTTTTGACTGGGAGGTCCGATTTCCATGATTCTTTTTTATATGAAAGCTGCTGCTCCCCGTGTGGTCCCATTTTAATTTGGTTCAGTTTTCACAATGGGATCCATGAAAATCCATGAAAATACTATAAAAATTTATGTCGGTTTATAGTTTTTTAAACAAAATTAATTATTGGTTATTCAGCGCAACTTCACAAACCAATATAATCCTGTGTGGTGCTGGCCTAGAATTCGCACCACCCCATCTCTTCCCGTGGGTGTCGTAAGAGGCGACTAAGGGATATCCATCGGGGGTGGGCAGCAGCGCCCCTTGCAGAACAATCCTACCATCAGTGGACCAATACAGGTTGTTGAGGTTGAGGTATGAGGTCACATTTTACCAGCATTTTCAGCGTACCTCTACTGTATTACAATGATAACTTCTTTTGAAATTGAGTCCCCGTTAAGATTATCTGAATATGTAACCTAAGTTTTCCTTATTCAAAAAGAAAATTACAATTAAATTAATTATATTACAATTATATAAATAATTATATAAATTAAAACTAGTATTTACAATTGAACTTACTGCAAACTGTAGAAAACAACCTACAGGTAGCTCACCTGATCCATATCACAAGTTGGAAGCGTACCTAAGTGCTGGCTGCATTGCTCTGCAGTACTTTTTAAAAAAAATCATGGAGTCACTATAACCAACCCTGATGAGTAAACTGAGTAATGACTCATCTCTCCAGACAGGCGTTGTATGTAGCTAATCGCATCGCAGCCCATTTAGATGCAATTATCCACTTGCTTCTAGAGCAGTGTTCGCAACTCAGCCGGGACCACTTGCCGACACACGCTCCTATACAACTTAGTTACGGACATTATAGTAACGGCGGAAGTTAAGTCTTTGGTCAAAGGCATTTTATGTAACGTAGGGTTTTGTAGGACACGAAGTTAAGCGTTGTTTTAATTGGGTTTATAGTGAATGTCCCTTTACAATGTAGTAAAGTTGAGATATAGTTTACATGTGATAAAAACTTGTATTCGCGCTTGATTTAAGAGAGAAGCATTGCCGAATACTGCAGAAACACAATAATTGAATGTGAATTTCGTATGCAGTTCGCTGTCTCGCCTTTGCCAAGATTTAATGAAGATACTAATGAACCTATAATAAAATTTACATTTCAACTGATTTGA
The DNA here is from genome assembly GCA_955876795.1 of Eupithecia tripunctaria. Lineage (NCBI taxonomy): Eukaryota > Metazoa > Arthropoda > Insecta > Lepidoptera > Geometridae > Eupithecia > Eupithecia tripunctaria. Next base: position 5,087,814 of record OY041604.1, read on the forward strand.
TGCCGATGTTGGTCTTCTCATTTCAGTACCAAGTAGAAGGATTGTGGAGTTTGAATTTCCGCCCAAAAATATGTTTAAAAAAACATATATTCGGTGTTCGACTTCGAAAATTCACAATAAGAGGAGGTTCTATATTAGGCTGTATATATTTTTTCTTATAATGTTTTTTCGTCGATTCTCCGTCAAGTATGGATACAGAGAATAGTCCCGGATTGGTCCCATAAAAATATTATTCCCGAGTAATTAGTAGGTACTTATCCTTAAAAACTAAAAGAACATTATGAATGTAAGCGGGTTAACTACGAACCTTGTTTGTGTTGGACGAACACCAACGTTTACATTCATAATGAATTCGGCAAACTACGAAAGTTTCTATAGTAAAACTAAAAGAACAGTTGTAATACCAAGGAATTTGAAGCCGGTTTTTGGTTTTCTTTATAACAATCAATTTTTTGCTGACAGTTTCGAACAGATACAGTCATAGATTATGTTTAACTACTATTACGACTAATATTATATGTTTAAGATAAATAGTTTACTTAAATACTCCTTAAGTCTTTTTGTTTCGGTACGTATTTCACATACCATTGGGCTTCACCTCTTCTCGCCTTTACATCCATTATACTATGTACCATAGGTCAAGTTCTAGAGATACCTATGCTTGTTAACCGGGTGTGATGCGATTGGAGTTCTGCTGGCAGCCGCACTAGTAAGCTCAGTAAGTACTGGCCCATCGCATAGCAAAGCGCCCGCCGCGACCCTCCGCTGACCAGGACTTACTCGTGTTTCATCTCACTACAATCTATGGTCTATCTGTCATAAGGTTGTTTACCGGTTGTGATGCGGTTGGGAGTCCTGGCTACTGCTCTATTTGCTAAGCACCAGTCCTGGCCTATCGCATCGCAAAGTGCACGCAATTCGCCGCCGCCCAGAGTTCACTCCTACGGTACCTCATCCCACTACAATCTATAGTCTCTCTGTAAGCTCTAGAGATACATAAGGTTGTTTACCGGTTGTGATGCGGTTGGGAGTCCTCCTGGCTGCTGCTCCGTTTCCTCTTCCGGCGGAAGCACCAGTCCTGGCCCATCGCATCGCAACGCGCCCGCCGCGACCCGCCCCCGCCCAGGGCTCACTCGTGCCTCATCTGACCACAATCATTGCCCGGTCACACTGACTCCGCACTCTCAACACATTTTTTGATACAATAAACGTTAATATTCTTTCTTATGATCGTAGGATCTATTGACACGTTCGTAATGAGCTTCCTGTTGATTCTCTTATTGCAGAAATATAAATTACGCGGAAACTCTCGCTTCTACTTAATTTCTATTGGTAAATTAGTTATTAGACCGTATGACCGAACTAATGATGCTTTTTTGTTTTACTCAGTAGACTTGTACCACCGTGTACAGGTCACTCGGATTTTGGTGTCCTCTTGTGTCAGTGTTTTATCGTTATATTTTTCGATTTTGTTACGGACGAAGGTCAAAATATTGGGATATTTCTTCTATTATTTGAAGAAGCTATAAAAGGAGAAGTTTTCGGTTCATTGGTTCAAACATGTGTTATTAATATCGGTTAGAGACATTTGATATAATGTAACCACTAACAATTGTTTCTTTACCAAATCTCCGAGTCAACCGAACGACAAATTCATTGTAGTTAACAATAAAATAGTTTATGCGCTTGTTTTATAAAATATTCGTCTCATCAGTAAACACAAATACTAGTTACTCCAAGCTTAGCTGCAATTAGAAGTAAAATATTGTAAAAAGCATAACATGCTTGCCTAACATGTTTTTTTTGTCTTCAAACAGGTTATGTTTGTTACAGATCTGATTTGATTCTCTGACTTTTTGACAATTTCTAACAGACATGCAACTTGGATTAAACGCCTTTCTATCAAAAAGGAAACGGTTCCTTGCAGGTATGTAATACAAGGTGACCAAAATATATTCATAGTTGTATGTGTACATTGTAAAACTGTAACTTAGACGACACGGATCGCCCACGTATGAAATATTTCGTGGACGAGTAGGTCATCACACAATCAAGATCAAATTCGCATCAAACGAGATCTTTGTAACATAATGTATGGGTAGAGTACGTAGAAACCGTAAGTGTAGGTGAAACCAGTTTTAGTTATAAATTTAATTAAATAAAATTTTGCTTATTTACGACGGAAAACAAATTTTCTCAGGTGTTAACAAAATTTAAACTAATAGGCCAGTCTGTAGTACAGAGGAACGCTACAAACCTCTAATATTTTATCATGCCCAATATTATTTGCAATTCTTTTTTAATTTTATTTTTTAAAAGAATAGATGTAGCACAGAGGTAAGGAACGCAACGGAAGAACGGAACGTCAGGAGGGACGAGAGACAAAAAAGGAAGACACTTTTGGCTATGGCCGCCCGAGACAAAGTTGGTGAAACGGTTACTGTTTTTCTCAGGTCTTACCTGTTATCAAAATTTAAACTAGTAGGCCAGTCTGTAGTACAGAGGAACGCTACAAACCTCCGCAAATATTTTATCATACCCAATATTATTTGCAATTCTTTTTTTGTTTTTTTTTTTTTATAAGAAGGATAGATGTAGCACAGAGGAACGGAAGAACAGAACGTCAGGAGACACTAGAGACAAAAAGGAAGACAATTTTAGCTATGGCCGCCCGAGACAAAGCTCGTGAACCAGTAACCACTGTAATATTTATCTAAGGAAATAAATGTGTTGCGATAAAACTGTATTCATATTCACAAAAATACACAGTCATCACAGGATTTTTGCTCGCAAAAAATTAAAAGGTTCTGATTTTTTGGAATGTGCAAAGACATTAGATAACATTAATTTCAATTTCAATTACCTACCTACATACATTTACATCTCATATATCTCATATCTTTAGAATACCATTTTCCGCCTAGAAGTCTGTGCGCTGTGTAATAATTGCAATTTACAGTCAGATGAACCTACATTCTCATCGTTTTTGTGCCAACTTTAATCGAATAAGTTTTATAGAAAGCATCTCTTCAAGAAATACCTATCTTGACATCTATTATTTTATGCAAATATTCTGGTAGCCTACGTTCCGACTTGATCCTAGATTCTGTGAGATTTCAAATGTTCGTACCTTCCTTTCATTCCACAGAGTATGTAACGAGTATGTTCAGAAACAACGAATGAAATTTCTACGGGTGGCGCCATCTATGATTGAGCGACTACACTAAATAACATTTCAGCATCTGACAACACGGTTCACTTCAGGATGGATTTCAATCCTCGAAAACTTTGCTCGTCTCCTCAAATCTTTTTGTTTCATTAAACAATAGCAAGATTTGATTAAATATGATAATATCTTATATTGCTGTTTGCTAGAGCGGTTAGGCTGTAAAATGAAATGAATATTGAAGTAAGGCAAAAGCCTTAAGTGCTTAATTTAAATAATACACCGTCTGAACATGAATAATACAGGAGTTTGAGAGCACCCACCGAATCGATTCACGGACGTTTAATTATCCAATCTTGCGGTTTTTAAGATTATTTTATTTTGCAACTTTTATTGCTTCCTTGTCTTGACTGACAAGAAATAAATCTACTGTCCAGCGTCATGGCAATTTAAACCCAGGAAAGCTAAAAGATATACATGTATGTTAGTGATTATCTTTATTTTCATTTTGGAGGGAAATAATTACTTTCATGAATTTCTTCAAGTCCGTCAAAAACTAAAAAAAATGTTAATGTGTATGTATGTGTACGTGAGATCTTTATCTGTAATGTAAATGATGTATATCCGTGTATGAAATCAGACTGCAAATAGAGTAAACTGTACTGGATCTATGCAATGTAAGTAAATGCGTGAGACACAACACTTGAACGGTTTCCTCATAACAATGGCAACCATAACCTCCAATAATCTAACTAGTTCTCATATGTTTTGCCTAATAATATTGGAATATCTTATAATTAGTAACGTAACACTACTTTCTAATATTCATAAGCTTTAGGTGTGTGTTCAACGTTAAAATATTAATCATTTCACCCTGAACTGAAACCACAACCTTATTCTGATTGAGCAAGACTACTACAGTTCCATTCATAACGTATGTCGATGGTTTATCATTCCATTCGTAGTAAGCAATAGCTATAAACTTTATAATAAACTTCAAATTCCTTACAGTGTTTAGTAGGTGTGTTCGTTTCGTGCCAAAGGAAACCTTGCGATAATCTTATCAATCACATTAACACAACATTGCGATGTTTGTTTAACATAGTCCGTACATAATCTGATTTCGACTAGAGATGCGCACTAGAGCCGTCTTATATTTCCACCGGCCTCAACCTGCTACATAATACATGCCACCGCTATAAACAATGGATCCTAATAAATAGAGCGAGATGCGCGCCGTATCAAAGAGGCGCAGTCATACCGTTGGGAAGCCGATGCCAGGCGAGCAGGCCCTGGACGTTAGTAAGCTGCGCGAGGTTGTTTATAGAGAATCATCGGAAGCTCGTGAACGTGGTCAAAGGATGTGGAGCGTGAGTCGCGCGTGCGAGGTGGCGCGATCGCGGGCGGCACGGCGGCACTAACGCGTGGCCGGGCGCGCGGCGTGACGTCAGCGCGCCCCCGCGCATGCGCCCTGCCCGCCCTCCCTCGCCCAGCTCACGAGGACCCTCCATCTCGAGACCTCAACTCCGCTTTGGGACTTAATCGATTTTTGAGCTGCAGTTTCATCGAACCCTCAGGTGTGCTAGAGTTGGAGACCGACTATCTATCGTATCGAGTCAACATCAATCTCCATCCTGTCGTTGACTGATTTGTATCTGGCTTTGTTTAACATCAACGAAATGTCCGCTCCGCCTTTTCACGAGCGATAATGAAACCCGGCTATTTACATGTACCTAGCTACTGTAGAAACTCAATCCCTTAAGGGTTGGGCATAATGGTGCTCATTATTAAGGGGAGTAGCAAAGTTCATAATATTTAATTAGTGATTCTGAGCTATTTAATTACGAGATAAAATAATTAGAAAGGTTTATATTGGTATCGATTTTGTATTACGCAGTTTGCTTTTTGGAAGAACTTCCTCAGATCGTAAAAAAATGTATTTGATCTTCAAGCAACTTTTGTGGTAGTTCCATAAATGTTTATATATTTTGTATCAAGAATGCGATCAAATCCAGATTTTACGAGTACCACGTAAGTCCAAAAAATATTATATAGAGCCTAATTTCGTGAAAAAAGTATCTAATTTTGATGTTCCCATTGATTTTTATTGTAAGTAGGTAGTATTAACGAACAAAGCGAACATCAAAAATGTGCTACGCTGTTACGGTTTGAACCGTAGCATTCGTAGAGCTTGTAGACCACAAGCTCTACGAATGCTACGGTTTGAGGGTCTACAAGCTCTACGAATGCTACGGTTTGAGCGTCTACAAGCTCTACGCGTCCGAAAGTGCTACGTTGCTACGAATGCTACAGTTGATAAGTCTACAAGCTCTACGACAGATGTTTAAAAGTGCTACGCTGCTACAAAAGCTAAGGTCTACGCGCTCACGGCCGACGCCATATAACCAAAAAGTGCTACGGTGGTAAGGCAATCATGAAATATATTTTATTACTGTCATTTAGCCGTGAAGGCATATTTACGTTTTTTGTCGGTAAATTCTTGTTGGTTATTTTGTTTTTAAATAAAAGCTATAGGCCTTCCTAAAAAAAGAATAAAGTAACCTTCACTTAAAACTTCACTATACCTATGAAACTACCTGTATAACTACTCATAAACATTGCCGACTGCAGGTGTCGACAGTCGTCGACTGTAGTTTGTTCGACGGCACTTGACGTCAGCCAACTTGCCTTATTTGAGAAGTGCAGTCCCTGTATAAAAGCGCCAATACAATGGGGCACCATAGTCACTCAAAATTAATATTCATGTAAACGAATATTAATAAAATAAAACCTGTGCAAAGAAATCGTCAAGTCTTCTGAAAACAAAAGTGCTACGTCGCTTCAACGCTACGCTATCTACAAGAGCTACGCGAGTCTGATCACGTACACGTCTACGCAAATGAGCTACATTCCGGCGAGTAGATAAATGAACGCAAGATTTTTTGCGTCTTCCCGTTAGAGTTTGGTATCGTTGTCATAACATCACACATAGATAAATAGATAGAAAATACTTTTATTGCACACTTAAAACTAAGAAACAATTTACATGAAATAATTTAAACTAAGTGACGATTGGCGGTCTTATCGCTAAAGAGAGATCTCTGCCAGACAACCTGGTATGGATAGAAACGTCGGATATACACGGGGTATGGTGCATTTAATAATTATGGTACTACACATCACTTATGTACAGTTGCGGTCAACACCATATACTTGAAACCGATAAAACCTATTTTCCGTAAAATGCGTACTTTTTTGTCCGCATGGAGAAGATGATTATATGGTAGATGAACTATACGAATTCCATGTTTTAGTACGTTTCAATGACGACCCGATACTATTAAGTTATTAGAGGGGCGAGTCTATTTGACGTTAGTAATAGGTCGTGATCGTGACGTCTCTTGGGGATTTGCGTTGTTCTATGTCAGCACGGTATAGGCACGGTAGCAAAATCTAAGACAAATTTGACGTAACGATGACGTCTCGACACAACCGTCAAACCGAACTCAGGGCGCTGTGACCTGATTTGCCTAAGTCTCATACTCCTGCATTTTAACCGACTTCAAAAAGGAGGAGGTTCTCAATTCATCTGTATGTTTTTATGTATGTATGTTACTTGATATCTCCACCCATGGTTAAACGATTTAACTGATTTTCCACTATTGTATAGAAAATCATCTCGAGAGGGTCCCATAAAATGTCTATAACCGAGCGATTTTTATTTTCCGTAAAACTTAAAAAGCAACATAATATGTTTGAAAATTCATGACTATATCGTATCCATTTTGAATGGAGCATAAACGTAAACAAACCACCCATACTTAACCTAAAATTCACTTTGTTGGCGCGTCCTTTTATACGTAATTTACATTACTTGTCGATTTTAGATCCTCCCTTCAATAAAAATTGCTTACAATTATATCTGAAACTCGACGCCAAGCAAGTGAGATTTTGAAATTTGTGTCGTACTTTGTTTACTAACATGCTTCATTCAAAATGGATAAACCATAGTTAGAACAGTTTTGGTGATATCTGCTTAAATTATATGTGATCGGATTACATTCGTATATGTAGGTACATTAGCATGCTAGAAAATAGTAAACAATCTTTGCTTGGTCTGAAATGGCTCTTTACGACATACATAACAATGAACATACATTGGCTCAGATTTATCACAAACTTACAATGGAAAGGAAATCGCACCTTCGCCTTTAAGCCAATTATAACATGAGCGTGATTCTAAAATTTAACGTTTTACAAGCAGGAACTTTAAATTACAAATTCCATGTTGTAACTACCCTATAGGTTTGAGGGTAGTTCTACAAACTTTGCTGACCAGAGGGCGTTACTTGTAACAAGTGTAACGTGGAGCTTAATTTGATCATGGAAGTTCATAGTACTCGTGTAGATGTATATTACAACTGCTTTGAGTCTTCATGATAACATAACTGATAATTTAATACAAAAGGGGCCAAAAGTGTGCCCAATGTTCATGTAGAGATACACACTGCTAGCGTCGCTGGTTTTTTTATACTACGCGTGCCCAGACAGTTGCTTATACCTTTTCACAAATATAAGGGAAAAAGTACGTCATTGCAGGCGTACGAAAATGTGGGACCATTGCTCACGCGTTTAGCGGGAGAGAAAAGTTTATGGAAATCCATTTCTTAAATGTTATTTTTAAAAAATTATGAAAGATCTGCCGGTAGTCTGACCTATTATAAAAAATAACCATAGTATTTTTTATAATAGGTCAAACGAAGTTTTGATTTCGAATTGTTCCGATATCATAATAGGGATATTTTATAAATTATTGTTTTGTTTTTTGGATTATTGTTCTGAACCTGTATTCGGAATAATAATCCATAAAACGAAACAACTGAAAATCGTTAATGACGATAGGACTCGAAAGGAATAGGGTATTTTTTTACCTAGATGTACAATGTAACGAAACGACTTTTCTATGCACACTCAGCGATCTTTAAAGTCAGTTTCTGAGTTCTGAAGAATCATTTTGTTGTGAAATGGTTTTGGCAGCGTTTTAAATAAAGAAATAATTGTAATAACACCGTTACAGAAGCCTGCGCCAATATGTTAATCATAGATATATCAATTCAATTGAATTGAGAAAAAAAAAATCCATATTACAGAAAATGTACACTTAGAAATGGTCAAATTATGAAAGATTTGAATTATGATTAGGGTAACCAGGAGAGCACATGAAATCAAATCAAAACTCTTAATAAGTACTTTGAAAAGGTTAAATTATAAAATTATACACTGACACCGAATAATACGGTACATATTCTTATTTTATTTCCCTCGTATTATATCCATATTCATAAAGTTGTATTTGTAATAAAGCGTACGCTTGTGAACGTGTGGTATTTAACGCATTCACTGCCTAGCCAAAGCGGTGCGACCTGCTAGGGCGGTACGCTGCTCTACTTTGAATTATGCTATAACGTTTTTGTTAGTATGAGCATTGAGCATGGCCAAAAACTCTGTGTAAATTCAACATCATTTCGTCAAAATAATTATGAAACACAATTTCTGGAGGATATTTCTTTTAAAAGTAAGTAAGTAATTTGCATTGTGAAATGGTATTTGATTTTAATACATTTTCTTAAGACTCAGTAAGTAAGGAGGGGAGGGGGGTGGGTGTTGAGGGCGGAAGCAGGTGGAGTATGACGTCACGAGTATGACGTCAGTGCAGGGGCGGGGCTGGGGCCAACGACCCAAGTTCTGGGAGCCTTTGCGAAGGCACTGCGAGGGATCGCTCTATAATGTTTCTACAGTCGTTGATGCACGTACGTAGATAGCTATGTGGTGCTGGATTAGAATTTGCACAACCCCAACTCTTCTCGTTGGTGTCGTAAAGGCGACTAAGGGATATCGCGATATATTTAAGGCATTATCATTGTGATAAACGCCTGTATGAAAGTAGGACTAATAAGTAAAGTCAATCGATTTAATTCAAAATCAAATTAATTAACATCATTTTATTATTTTCGAACAATTGTTTGTCTTTTCTTTGCGAAGTTTTATTTTTAATCATGTAGCAATACAAGCATAAATAAACATAAAGATTTTTATATCTTCATCATGAATTTATCAAATTCAGCCGCGACTGTGTACACAGTCTATGACCACACCCTATTGCAGCGTACCACTTCCCAAAAAAGTAAGACCTATCTTTAAAAACAGTTGGTATAGAAATGCGCCCTCTATTGTCAACAGCAAGAACTTGGACATCAGCCAGCCAGTTTCACTCCTCGCTGAAACAAGGTTTCACCGCGTCACGAAACCACATTGCTTGCTTCACTGAAAGTAACTCTCGAACATTTCCACAGATGGCGCTGTGTTTCAGCTAACAATGAAAGATGAAAGTTGGTACGAGTAAGCCAGCTAAAAAAAACAAATGCATTAAATTTAGAATATTGTTTGAATTTAACAAAAGTTTAAAAAACTCGTTTGAATTTATCATAAAGCCGACTGGCAAAAGTATTTCATAGTTCATCATAACGCGACATCAAGATTTCACATATAAATAGAGCGTAAATGTTCATCTTGAGTAAAGTTAAAGTCAACTCAATAAAAACGTTATTGTAGCGATGAACTTCAGTAGGTAGATGAACAATGCAAAGTGAAGTACATATAATAAAATTCTATTGCATTTATCTCAGACATTGCAATAGAACGGGTGAAATATAACGTAGGCAATTCCAACCAGTTTAGCTCGGAATTTATAGCCCTACCCGGAGCGAGGCTAAAAATTATAAGAACATTTTGCCTACCTAGTAGGTACCTGCGATAAATTTGTGTGTTGGAATTTTTACGGTTAACGGGCTCTGTTTTTCAAGTCCTTCTATTAGTTGGCGGACACTCCTTTGTTTCCTCGAAGCATTAAAACGGTTAAATCGATTTTGGAGAATATACGTCTTGATTTCGAGAGGGCTCGCTACGTGTTGAAGGCCTCTCATCTCAACCAATTGCCTTGGGCAATGCCACGTCAGATACAAACAGAATAATTTCTGTTTGCGTTTTGGTTGCCTGGAAGAAATGGCTTTAAGCGATAAGGCCGTCAGTTCTTTTGCTGTTCTTGTCCCTTTATCTAATTATATGAATTTCTGTTTTATTAAGGTGATGAATAAAGAATTATCTATCTATCTAGCAAAAAAAGCTTGGACTTTATAGTGTTTATATATTAGGTATTTTATAGTTTTCAGTTAATTAGGTACTTGTATTGTAATCGGTGCCTGTTTTTTAATCATACAAATTTCTTCTTGTATACCCAACTAGCACACAATGCGGTATAAGAAGCTCTATAGTAGTCGTTTAGAGGCGATCGATTTGCTCAATAGATAAGTTGTACAGTCGCCGTATACACTGTAACTCCTCTGTACCCAAAGTTATGAATATACTCGTAGCTACGACCACAGTTATGAAGTCACGGCTTTTAATCTTTTCCCAAATACTTGCAATTATTTTTCTATATTTGTATTTTAGTTTTCAAGCCTGACCCGTGTTAATGTCATTCATGCAAGGGATGTTAGCAAAAATCCAATTGCCTTGGGCAACGCCACGTCAGATTCAAACAGAATCATTTCTGTTTGCGTTATTACAATTCGGGTATTTTCGGCAGACAAAAGGTTTTTAATTTGAGCGTGAAAAATTTATTGTACACGCATATTTTGTATCCAATATTTGGGGATTTGTATTTAAACTGGTATTGGAGTTTATGTGTCCATTTTTTTTTGCTGAAATGACGTTGATCTTCAACACTTATGACCAGCGTTGAGATTATGGCGTTACCCTCTAAAAAGAGCCAATCAGGTGTTTACCAAGAGGAGGCTTGCATTCAGCAGTGGACATGTATACAGAATGGTTTTTGAGATGGGCGGTGATGGCCAAGTTTGAAACCACGTTTTATTTAGAACCATTTTACTTTTGACGGAAATTACTACGAATGATTTTTTACATTTTGAGCAACTTATTAGTTAGGTAAAATTGAAATAAGTAAGTAATGAGTGTAATTTGTAAAAAAATAGCTTTTTCCTTTCCATTTAGTAATACATTTCTTGCAAAGATTGATTGCTGATAGCAACAAAATCCATTGGTTCAATAATACAGGCTGTCTTTTTTTTTTGGAAAATAATAATAATAATAATAATGCTCGACAATTCACACAGCATCATCTAGCCCCAAGCTAAGCAGGCTTGTGTTATGGGTACTAGATAACTGATATACTTAACACAATACACTACATAGATAAATATTTTTATTAAACATAGAAAACATCCAGAAAAACATCCAGAACGCCTTGAACAAATGTCTGCAGATCGTACACACATTTGTCCCGAGGTGGGAATCGAACCGGCAACCTCCTGCGTCGTAGGCGGACCTTCGCCCACCGCTCCACAGAGGTCATCAGAATTGTTCAACAGGGAAAGCTCTCGAATAATGGCAGTACTGACTTATTACTTTTTTTTTATTATCTTTATTTAATGTAATGGAGTCCAATCACACAGTGACTATGCCATTCCCGTAAGAGATTTTCAATTCAATTCAATTCTTTATAATATAACATGAGAAAACACACAAAATTAACAAAATAGAAAAAAAAACAGTATTGTTTGCCACATGACAATGCAAACACTGTGCGGCTTACAAACCTAACTAATTACTTACTAGCTGCGCCCCGCGGCTTCGCACGCGTTGTTCCTATGGAAACGTTAAAAAGTGATTTTCATCCCACGGGAACTAATTTATGAGATAAAAAGTAGCCTATGATTAGTATACTTGATTCCAGGATTAGAATAACCTGTATGCAAAATTTCAGCCAGATCCGTCCAGTAGTTTTGGCGTGAAGAAGTAACAAACATCCATCCATCCATCCATCCATACATACATTCATACAAACTTCCGCATTTATAATATTAGTGTGATAGTGTGATGTGATTATTAACTATTACTAACTATTTATCAAGCTGTATAATATTGTTAAAATTTGACTTGTCTAAGTACTTATTTTGTAAGTCTAAAGAAATAAACGATTTGACTCTGACTCTGATGTGATTCGTTGGCAATAGTATAGCAAAACCGCAAGAATTATGGCCAATGCCGTTCAAGCTTTTCTCGAATCTTTTGAATCTTCACCTAGTTTTATCGCTTCGATTAATCTGGCGAATCTCGCGTTTGACATGAGACACGAATGAGGATCGAGAGGGGTTTCATGACCAATATCTTGATCAGTCGGTTGAAAGGTTATAAAATTTTTTGAAAACATTTGTCGGCTTTCTAAAGAATATTTGATGATATTTTTGTATTAGAAACTCTAGAAATAATTTTTAAGCATTGCAATTTAATTTAATTCAGATAACCAGTGCATAAGTTTTTTTTTATAGACGCACATTATATGTATATAGGATTTATTTTTAATTTTATTATTATGTTTTTACAGACGTTACCAATTCTTGTACTAATATAATCCTGGCGGAAGCCGAGAGAGAGCCCTTGCGTCTACATACAAGTGAAAACTTAGTTAGAGCAAGGAGCAAATCTTGTCGATCTACAAAGGTTTTCCCTACTAAGTACCTACTACTGTTGGAAATATACTTTGCATTTATAACTTTAGATAAGTTTTATGTAAGTACTTTGTAAACCTCCCTGAAATAAAAACTTTTCTTATATTATTGTATTATTATTAATGGTTGTGTTCTTTGAAGAAAGATATCGGCATAAAGCAGTTTTGACGCCAGTGTATGAAATTTCTCATCAAAGTCTACTTAAAGAATCCATGTTGATATGCGGCTAGGATGTTTTTACTTAGTAAGAAAGTAAGGAAGACTTCGATTAATAAATTTAATGATTATTTAAGGTTTGAGATATTTATTTTTTCTCTTAAGAATTTTCAAATTCACTTATAGAGAAACTATAACTAAAGTAATAAAATTAGGCCTTTCAGCTTTCTATATATAAAACAAGGGTTGGTGTTAAGGGAAATAAATTAATATGTACATCGATTTTTAGTTCAAAGAAGTACTTAGTTGATTTTCTTTAATAAATTTAATGATTATTTAGCGAGTATTTATCGCGTGCCTTTGTTTTTATTGCCCCTACGTTTCTACAGCATTACAGCGATCGTGGTCACGGGCCGACCCGATGTAATTGGAGTTACAACCGAGAATTGACGGCAGTATCCACGACTACCTTCAATTAGTCTTCAGAATCAGGAATGTCCAAGTTCACACTACGTCACACTACACTAACCGTGTCCGACCGCGGTACATTCGGATTACGACGCACACACTTATAAAGTACAGGACTTCACGAGGAAGAGAGACGAAAACAATCTTCACGATTAAAATTGATAATTTTTTTATTATTAGTTTTATTTGATTAATTACTTTTTCGAAGATCTTTAAAAAGACTCCCAATAATATGATTGTGCAAACCACTTTTTTTCAAAAATCTTCCCACTTACTTAAGACCTATAATTTCGATAGAGGATAAAAGTCTCTGGCCAAATTAGATATTTTTTACTCTGATTGCCGATAAACTAAGCACCATGCGAGATGCTGTCCTTCATAAAGAATATGTTTCTGCAAAAACGTTTTTATTTCAAGAGTCACCGCACATAATATTTTTTATATATGTATTTGGATAGAGGTTAAAAAGAAAACACGTCAATAAAATGATATCAGAGATATTTTTCAAAGAATACCTTTTTACATATTCGTATAAGGCCTCCCTTTATACTTCCTCCATTTAAAAGATAACTGTTTCTATTGTTTTCTTTCCTTGTGTGATATAATAAAGTATTTTCTATCTATGTTTTATGCCTACGTTCGGTGTATAGACAATTTTTATGAATTATTGTTATATCACGATGATTATCCTTTGGCGAACAGTGTGGTTATAAGGCTGAGCTATCATCATCATCATCATATCAACCGATCGACGTCCACAGCTGGACATACAATGACCGTTTTTGCAGATCTTTAGGAGATCTTTTTCAATCTGATTTTATGGCCGTGTACCATAAATATACCAACTTTTTGTATTTGTATTTTTTGTATTGATTTATTTACTTTTTGTTTCATCCCCAACCCGCATGCCCAGCGAGGGGAATAACCTTCTATGCGATAAACGTCAATGACGCGCCCCTCATAGGGAGGCCTACTTCCAGCAGTGGACGAATACAGGCTGTTGAGGTTGTGTGTGTATTTATTTATTTACACCGTAGTACACTTATTTTCCACCTGGTTTTATCATATTATTATAAATAATAATAAATAAATAATACTGGACAATTCACACAGCATTATCTATCCAGCTATGCAGAGCTTGTGTTATTGGTACTAGATAACTGAAATATATAATACAATACACTACATAGATAGATATTTGACATTATGCATAGAACACATTCAGAACACCCTGAATAAATTTTTGCAGATCACACATTTGTCCCGAGGCGGGAATCGAACCCGCAACCTCCTGCGTCGCAGGCAGACCTTCGCCCACCGCTCGTCGTAAGTTTTGATAATAAAACATGTTTGTTATTAATTAAGGGCTGTGGATTTTGTGAAACTTGATGTGTTAGGTTAGTTTACCTAATACTTATTACAATAAAACACACGCTTGGGCTTATGAAACGCCATAAAGTACAAAGGGAAAAAACAGAAAGACTCGAATGAATGAAAAATTAAAAAAAATATTAGCTCTCAGAGAAGAATAGCTAATTATCAAATTGTAAGGAAACTCACTTGAGAAGAGAGACTAAACGGTATTCTCGAAGTTAATTTTACCGTAACACATTAAATATGTAGGATATTTGGCTTTCCAGATAACAGTCTAACAAGGGGGTGGATTAATAATTACTTACGCACCACCATTGCGTACCACCCCACTTGTTACTTGCATGTTTGAGTTGTAAATCAAGGGATGTTTCTGACTTTGTTCTTGTTCAAATAACAATAAAGTTTCGAAAAATATTTAAAGTCATTGGGTAAAAATAACGTGAATTGTGTCTCTGTATACTGTTACTAATAAGACCTTTTGAAATAAACGTTTTTATTATTATTATTATTATTATGTATTTTATTGTTTTATCAGTTAATAGTCAACGAATTCAATATAATATATAAAACGCACCCATTGATTTCAATAAAAACTCAGTAGAGTGATAGGTGGATATCCCTGAGTTCGCCTATTACGACACCCACGGGAGAGTTGGGGTGGTGCAAATTCTAAGCCCACATACCGAGGTCTTCACCGATGGGTGAGCAGCAGCGCCCCCTGGAGAACAATTCTACCACCAAACTGCGACCCCCAAACCGCATGCCCAGCGTGGAGATTATGGGCATTGATAAACGCCAATAGGGCGCTTAGCAAGGACAGGCCTGCGTCCAGCAGTAAACCAATACCTACAGGCTATTGGAGATGAGGTTGAGGTTTAGCTTTAGGCTATCCAGAAAAAGGTAAAACTTTTTAGTAGTAAAAATTCTACTAATATTTTAAACGCGAATGTTTGTAAACATGTTTGTTGCTCTTTCACGCAAACACTACTGAACGGATCGGGCTGTAATTTTGCATACAGGTAGTTCTATGCCTGAAATAGCACATACGTTACTTTTTATCCCATGAATCAGTTCATGTGAGATAGGCGTGCGAAGGCACGGGGTGCAGCTAATATACATCACATCAACATTGAAATAATAATAATAAAGAATTTATTCGTCTCTCACAATAGGTGCTTATAACTAAACACCGCGACATCATGTTCCTGAAGGGCAGCTGATACTAAACGCGCCGTATGTGGAGGGGCATTAACATGCATGAGCTGAAATTCCTGGCCAATTTGAACTCTATGAGGGATGATCACAGGTTCAAAAAACTAAAAAGGACACTAAAGTAGGAACCTAGTAAAGGACCTAGTTAGGTATATAATGCAAACTTTTTGTAGAACTATATCCACCTGTGTGAGAAATATTTACAAGAAGGCATAAAAATACTACGCCTCGGTCGCCGTAAAAGGCTTAGTTTATGTAAAAGGCACCTGGTGCCCATGTAGATATTCTAATTACTCCGCCCGTACCTTATTGCTAATACTGAGATTGGGAAGTTGAGGGTTAAGCGATTTATAACTGCTTCGGGCTCCCCGGCTCTCTCAAAATTGCTAGGCTTGCTCGAGCTAAGTAATTTACTGAGATATTTACCTTTTTTCTATAAAAACTTTCGTAGTTTGAAGAATTCGTGAAGAATTGTGAGCGAGTAAACTACGAACCTAGTTTGTACACAGATAACACCAGTTGGTGTTCTTCTAACACAAACTAGGTTCGTAGTTAACCCGCTTACATTTCCAATGGATATTTACCTTTTCGCATTATGGCGTACGTTTTTATTTTTCCGACGTCGTTTCATCCACGTCTACTTAAAATTTATGATTTAGAGACATATTTAATTTCTAAATACAATAACTGTACACTTAGAAAAAGTAATTATTATAAAATTATACACTATAAAAAATAAACTATTAGTTGTTATTTTTCGAGAAACAAAATCCGTCCCAAGTTTTTTTATCCTCTATGGATCAGTTGAGCAACTTGTAGATTATTTGAAATAGTCTGCAGTTAGCTCAAGTCTTTCAATTGTAAATACTTGTTTTAATTCATTTCTATTATTTGATTGTATTGTTTTCTTCAATAAAGTATTATCCTTTAGATAATCTGATATTTTATGGTAAGCCTTGTTGCGAACTCTGCACAGTGGGGATTCTACAAGTTGTTTGAATTAAACCTTAGTATATAGAGATTAGACTATAAAACTATGTATAGATATCACAAATCATTATGACGAGAGGTAAACTTTTTACTGTTTAAGATTCATAATATGTCAATTTATACATTACTTTTTATCTGCAAAACGTCTGAGTTCATTTAGAAGACCTTTGGACCTTTACTTACTAAATAATGCTTTATATCTGCAATTCTTGAAATCTTTTCTCTCACTGATTGTTCTAAACAATTTACCTATTATTTCTGAAAATACACCTCGCATTTCCTGTGTTTATTCTGCTGAGCCGCGTCGAATGCTTTTTAAACGGGCTGTTTCCCTCAGGGGTAAAACAAGCGATTTTCATTATAAATTCGAGTTGCTTGCAATCTGCCATAAACACTGCTCACATCAGAAAATGGAGTTCGTTCGTTAGTTTCTATAGCTCTGCGTAGCTTGGGGCTACTGGAGACGATGCTGTGTGGAATGTTCATCATTAATTCTTTAAATGTTTAAATCTTTATCTCTTTTTATCAAATAAAACAATACACAGAAGTTGTCAATTTAAAGGACAGGACAGGTATGTGCGAAGGCGAGCTGCACGAGAAGTGCGCGGAAGACATTACTTTATAAGCTCCTCGTAAGGTCTGCATCCCTGGTACATGCTATGAACATTACTTAACTCTTCAGGAATTGTACAAAAATAATTGTTTTTTCTCTGACTGTACTTTTCCAAGCTGGCTCTTTTATAAATTTAAAAAACAACCGGTGAGAAACGAAGCAATTATTATTACTTTTGTCTTGTGGTGCGAAACAGCGCTACACCAGCTTAACCCAACTAGACTACTTTTTCACAGCAAACCTTTTGGGTATGGAGAAAGGTAGTAATATGGATAGATAAATGTACATACATATCAGAAAAGTAAATTATAAATAATCTTGTGTAAAAAAACCTAAATTCATTATGAATATAAGCGGGTTAACTACAAACCTTGTTTTGTTTGAAGAACACCAACGTTTCATCGAGGGACATCCTCAGGGCGAGTGCGGTTCTAGACGCGCGCCACTTCCAAGTTCCAACACAAACAAGGTTTAAGGTAACCCGCTTATATTTATAATGAATTCGTAAAACTACGAAAGTCTATACAGTAAAAACCCTGAATTTTATAAATTCTTACAGACGACAAGAATAAAATAAGATAAATGCCAACCTGCCTAGGGTATTATAATATATGTGACACTGCGCCCCGCGGCTTCGCACACCTATCCCACATGAACTTATTCATGAGATAAAAAGTAGCCTATGTGTTATTCCAGGCCTAGAACTACCTGTATGCAAAATTTTAGCTCGATCCGTTAAGTCGTTTTTGCGTGAAACAGCAACAAACATACATACACACATGTTTACAAACTTTCGCGTTTATAAGATTAGTAGGATAGGTATGAATATGTTATATGTATGCATACCTATCCAACTAACCCGACCGGATACATAATAATACTACCTACTATTATTATGTATCCGGTCGGCCTGATAAACGCCTTATTGGCGAATAACTCATGGGGGTAATGCCCATAATCCCCACGCTGGGTATGCGGGTTGGGTGGATCGCAGTTTGGTCGGTTGGACGATTTGTTCTGCAGGTAGCGTTGCTGCCCGCCCCCCGGTGGATATCCCTAAGTCGCCTCTTACGACACCCACGGGAAGAATTGGGGTGGTGCAATTCTAAGGCAGCACCACACACAGTAGTGACTTAGTCATATTTAATGTAATATGATTTCTCTACATCCTTCCATTAATATTTTTAATTGTGACCTATCGCGGAGCCCCGACAGAGGCTTTGCGGAACCCTAGGGCTCCGCGGAGCACACTTAGTATGGGTTTATATCATCGAGGTAGAATCCTAACTCGATGCTTTATATGCGTTAGGTTTCTTACCAGTTGATTACCAGCTGGTTACTACGGTGACATCATTTTCATCTTCACGCGGCTTTACTTACCTGTAAACAAAGAAAACATGTTATAAATTGAATTGAAATGATACATAATTGTGACTATGGAAATAGGTAAGGTAGCAAATTCACCAGACTGCATATGTGTTGTATTGAGATATTATAAATCAATGACGTACGTCTTCATTCAATCAAATTTGTAATTATTATTAATCTCTTCAACCATTAGTTCAAGAATATTAGATTTGGTATTCAAAAAGGTTTGGCATTTACTGAAAGATTTGAGAATAACTGCTTCAACTGCTAGCGATGTTCCGAGAGGTGCAATCCCTAGGGGATTGATTCTATTTGCGTAAGTTCTCTATACCTACAGCGATAGCTCTAGATCCCTTGCTGTTTTCTATTTATCCCCTTTGCTATTGGACTCTCCACAGACAAACCGTACTGGCGTAATAGTGTTGTGGATCTTTGAAAAGAAGGAATGAACTTTATTTCAAATAAAAATACGAAGGAAAAATATACCCAGTGTATACTTACCACGGTCACAGACCATATAATAATATCCTCGGTAAAAGTTTTGAAGGTTTTTTTTTCTAGAATTTTATTTCAGTGACGAAGACGGTTAAATTTGTAGAGGGGTGGCGTTGTTATTGTTAATGTAAACTCGGAAGTAGAATTATAGAACGAATAAAAAAGAATTTTAACTGCGCCCCGCGGCTTCGCACGCCTATCCCACGGAATCCGATTTATGGGATAAAAACCCTATGTGTTATTCCAGGCCTAGAACTACCTGTATGCAAAATTTCAGCCTGATCCGTTCAGTAGTTTTTGCGTGAAAGAGCAACAAACATACAGGTTTACAAACTTTCGCGTTTATAATATTAGTAGGATATTATTATAATTCGAGATAGAATTATAACTCTATCTCGATGCATTGGAGTAATAAAACCTAAGAAATATTGGTGAAAAATAAAATGTGTAAGTAAGTGAGACTGGTATTACTGGAGCAAATAGTAGGAGTTCGCAAGAAAAATGATGCAACTTTCATTCGTAATATAATTCATCTCCTTACGTTTTGTTTTGAAATTGTATCATTATATACGTTATTGATGTTTTTATTTTAATTTTTAGTTATCACCTTTTTTTTATATAAGAAAAGAAAAGTGTTGACATAAAATAATTTCGTGAATTCTAAAAACAGGTATAGGATGGGACAAAGTAATCCCAGATGTGATGTTATAGTTCATATAAAAATAAAGACTTACTTTGTGGCAAGTCAGTCAGACCGAGTATAATCTAGCACGTCAGACAAAATGGCGTCGGCGCTGAAATGACCACAATTAGATCCCCGGTTTACTACTTTACGGTTTACCCTTTGAGGTATTATGGTTAATTTATTCTCAAGCGCTCGAATCCAAAACCATTAACATTTTCAAGTCCAACATGAAAATAACAATGAAACAAATGCGAATAACTGTAGCAAGTGTTCCCCTTCAGTTTTTTCTTAGGAGGAAAACTGGTATTTCCAGTTCCCCTGAATTGAAAAACTGGAATAACTCCACTTTTCACATGAATTTAAATTTATTGCTCGGTTTCGATAAAACTTGCGTATGTTTCGACATTGCTTAGGCTTGGTTCGATAACTCTTACGCAAATGTACAATTACTTACCCAATTTATTCGCGCTTCATATTTTTATTACGTTTGAAAGAGGTGTAAGAAATGAATTTTCCCATGACATTTCTAACGTGGCGCGTGGTTAGGATTATATTATTGATTTTAGAGACGGTGCTTTGGTATGATGTTTTAACCTTTTTGAAGGTGAACAGAACTTGTGATATTATTTTGGACCTACCATAAAGATGGGTTGGTAGATTATCATAATAATAATAAATGTTTGCAATATTTAAATCTTTCTTTAAATTCCGCGCTACACGCTAAACCTAACTTGCTTACTCTACTTAATTAAAAAAATATGTAAAATAAGATTTGAGGACAAATTTACTATAACTACACATCTTTTTTAAAGCATGTGACGATTTTAATGACTAATTTACTTTCGCTGTATGGAGTGTACAAAAACGTGTCGATTTTTTTAAAACAAACCATTACAGACCATGCCCATGATAATGTTTGCTCAATCAATAAAGATGAAACGGTTGAAAAAAACCAGCTGACATTTACCGGAAGGTCGCAAATAAAGCAAAGAAAGTAACCCCTTTCATAACTCTCTAGGTATTAAGGACGCCTTTGTATTCTTTGTGTTCAAATATTACGCGACTATAAAAGGTAGTCATGAAAAGAGTAAATCATGAGATTCTTGACTTTGCTGTATGAAAATGATGTAGAGTAGAAGCTAAATAGTCCGGGTAATATCTGAGAAATGAAATAATTATGGCAAATAATTTCAGCTGATCGTTGGAGGACTATCGTCTCTAGCTGTTCCCTTATTTCAAATTGCCTTGACAATCTATTGTCATGAAAAAAACGTGCCGAGGACGATAGGGACGGTTGTTGATCGTGTCGTCATTACTGCGAAGACCATTACAAGCCACGATTCTTTAAACTACATGACTATCTGTCGTCACGACATAGTGGGATCGCGCCCTAAGGTTATCATATACAAATCTTAGTTACATTGGCAACGGGGACGGAATACAACTTTATAACACAACTTAAAATTTGCGAGAACGAATGCTGTGCTAAAATGTCGGCCGACTGGAAGTAACTCGCATCCATCACACCACATCGTACTATTTTCCTCGCGTACCTACCCTGGTATGTACTATTTAGTGGGTAGGTAGTACATACCACGTATTAAACGTTGCCTGGAAGAGATCAGCCATTGTACAACGTAATCTGTTCTTGTCTTTTCCTGTCCTGCATTTTTGTATATTCGGTGTACAATAAAAAGAATTTGTACCTCTATAGTAGTAAGAACCACGTACAGCTCTAGTGAAAACTCGCCCCAAGTGACCTGCCTGCGTCAATCCATAATGACCCTGTTCTTATCTTTAGACGTTAAAACCGCGGGACTCATAACAGTAAACGTAAAAAACGTTAGGACTCACAACAGCGCATGTCTTTCGCCTCGGGCTTTTTTTCAAATTAAAACGGGAAGGGCTTGGTAGAAGTGTACACCCGAGCTATCTATGCATGCACCTAACAGCTTTTAAATAATTTACGGGGGTAAATATCACTCCATTCTGACGTATAATAACAATAACAGACAGTGGTTGTAGGTCAGATTTAATGTAAATTGCGGCAGTAAAGGTAACACAGCGTCGAGCCTCAGGTATTTTCCTGTTCTAAGTATGTTGTAAAATATTTCTTTTCAACCTGTTTTGTGGACCCTAGGCCGCTTATATCTAAGATATTTGTGTGGCTAAAATATGATGTCTGTGATGTCAAACTGCTAGCTGTATGGTGCTAGCTTAGAATTTGTATCACCCCAACTCTTCCCGCGGGTGTCGTAAGAGCCGACTAAGGGATATCCACCGGGGGGCAACCCGGATGCCCAGCTTAGGGATTATAGGCATTACCCTAAATGAGATAAACGCCAATGTATATGTTCATATTTATGTACCTTTTTTTAGTGTAAATATGGGAACAAGCTCCTGTAACACAGCTACATTGTAGCTACCACAGGGGACAGAGCTCTAATTCTACTTGTACTAATATTTTGGAAAATATACGATTTTTTTTTGTATTTGTGTATTCCTTTACCTGTTTTTTCTGTATACCTTTAGATTTAAATGGAAATACATCTACATATAAACATGTAGTGATGTGCAGTGCAATAAATGTAAAGATGGGTAACGTCTCGTGTGAGCGTTGCCTATTTCATAGCAGCACACAAATACTCGGAGACCTTACTCAATTCAACTCAACTCAACAGCATGTACTAGTCCACTGCTGGACGCAGGCCTTCCCCTGATAAACGCCCTTTTAGCGTTAATCTCATGGAGGGTAATGCCCATAATACCCACGCTGTGCATGCGGGTTGGAGATCGCAATTTGGTGGTATAATGTTTTGCAGGGGGAGCTGCTGCCCGCCCATCCGGGTGAATATCCCCTAGTCACCTCTTACGACACCCGCGGGAAGACTTGGGGTAGCAAATTCTAAGCCAGCACCACACAGCTAACGATCATGATCAACTAGTTTTTAACATAAGGTTGTATTGTTTTTAACATAATCTGATTCGATCGGTGGTTTAATTTATATTATTCCCATGACAGTGAGTGAAGAGTCATCATAGAATAGTTATTATTAGGTAACCAATAACTATTCACTTTGTGTCATGGGAAGTAAAATGCAAAAAAATGAGAAGCAAAGAAAATTTTTGTTTTCAAATTTATATGAGATGAATTTCGGGGTACAACCCTATCTAATAAAAAAATAATTAACAAAATCGGACACCTCTGTATAAAGTTATGCATGACCCTTACAAAAGTTATACGTATACTACATTTAAGGTGCATACCCGAGCCAATATGATTTTATCATATCTTTACGTTTATCATAGGAATTTTTAAAAATCCTACGTTCAGTTTGTGGTATCTATTATAAGCTATTTTTTAATACCTCTTTAATAATTGTATCTCATATAGTTTAGGAGGAGATGCGAAAATAGAGTTTTGTGGCCAAAAAAGCGTGGATTTTTAAAACTTGCTGCATTGAACGTAATAATAAGATAAAATAGTTGGGGGCGCCACTTTCACTGGTGTATGGGCCTTAAAGGAAATCCGCGTCGACAGAGATTCTAGACAGAGTTTTTTAGAGATTCTCCTACGTTTTTAGTCGGTTAAAAAGAGTCACCGCGTCTCAAACACACCCAGCACCCCTAGCGGGCAAGTAAACTGCTCAAATATTCACGAGACGTTTCAGCGACGCTAGCCGAGGATAGGCGACGTGCCAATTATGACGTTTTATGACCGAACGCGATGTTGTCTTCCATAGGATGAATTATTTTTCAGATGATTCCAAGAAAGTAAGACCTAACGCCAATTCGTTAGGTCTACTTTCTTGGAATAGATCTCGATAATTTAATGTCCCATGATCCCTCTATGGTTGTCTGGTAGAGATCCCTCTATGGTTGATGAGGCGACCAATAGTCGCTTAGATTTAACTTTTCTTGTTGTAAATAGTTCGTTTAAGATAAAGTGAGCAATAAAGTATTAACTATCTATCTATAATTTAGTTAGCCTTCTGCTCATCAGCATTATACGTCCACTGTTGAACATGTCAAAACAAGGTGTTTTCGTGTAATAGTGTTAAAATATTAAAAATATTTTTTATTTTTGTGACAGGAAAATAGTTTATAAATTGTTTGTAGCACTTCAGTACTATTGTGTTCTAACCATTACGTACATATTCATTTTTTAAACTCATAATAAGAGAGATCGATCAACATATTGTTGGAGGAGATATATCAGTTGAGGTTTTTATGAGCAAAATGTTGTTATTATAATAAATGAGTTGAAAATTGAAAATAGTTTTTACAAAAAGTTTTTACCTATAGGCTGGCTGGATTAGATTTGAGATCAGAGGACGTGCCACAGGTCGATTAATCCGAGACAAAATAGAAAACCATTTGATTGATGCTAATATCAGTTTGGGTATTTCATTTTATGTTTTGACAATGCCACAGAAATTCTCATATTATTGAAGCTATCGTTGAAGTGTAGAACTAATGGGAGTTACCAGCATTATTATATCTATGGGAGCACATTTTCTGTATCAATAGTTCTGTGATAGACTACAAGAATAAAAAAAGTTTTCTTTGTTCTATGAACCAACAGTTCTATAGTACTAATGGGAGTTACCAACTATAATAGTAAATATAATATATGTAAATATATAATAGTACTAATAGTTCTACCATGGAACTGGTGGGATAAAAATGTGGTAACAGTTCAATGACGTCACAGTCCTATAGAACAAATGGGACCGCATGTTCATGGTTGGTTCTTTCATCGTCAAACTCGGCCTGGACATAGACCTCCTAAACCTGTATTGTATCTCTATGTGTGTGTGTGTCTGTAGTACCAAATATTTTTTTTATCTATCTATCATCTATCTACCTCCCCTAATGAGTGCTATAGCGTCCTGTCTTCAGCTTGCCGCATCAGCATCTGCCCGCAGTCTTTCACAGGTCGTTATCCCACCTAACCAGAGTACGTCTTACACTACGTTTTCCGAGCCGCGGTCACCGATCAAGAACACTAGTGGTTGTCGGTTTTTCAAAAGATATGGCCGTCCCACTGCCACATCAGCTTGTAAATGCTTAGAACTACGCCGGAAACGTTGGTTCTCTATCGGCTGTATTCGTTACGCACCCTATCCTTCAGAGAGACTCCAAGCATAGTCTCTTCCAAAGCTTATGTCATTCAGGGATAATGTAGCAACCTACATATAATTATTTACTTGGTGAAATAATGTTTTAAATGGGACCAGTAGTGGTTCCCGAGATAACCTCCTTCAAACAAATTAACCATTATACAAACTTAAAAACATTCATCATCATCATCAGCCTATTAGTCCACTGCTGGACATATACCTCCCCTAATTAAAATAAGGTACCTACCTCATAAATACTAGTACCTACTACATGTATGTAACATGTACGGTATTAACAGTATTAAACATAATATTCTTATAAAGTTATATACATATATTATAATATATAATATATAAGGGTATCAAATTGTATGCGAGTGCGACTGCCATAGCGACCGCATTTACCACAACGTGTAGTTTACATTCAACCAGACTACCAACCAATCAGAACTTAATTTATAATTATATCCCCCGCACCATATTAACTGAGCAGGTATGCTATACCTAAATCGAGAATTAGGAGCAATGAGTTTCGGTAAACTCAAAAGCGGTTGTTTACATTTCGTTACGGCGAGTCAACAACGTTTACTTGCCTACTTTATGAGTCATGTGTGAAGTAGGTATATCTAAGTTAAAAAGCCGTCTTTTTCTTTTTGAGTAAGCTCGGCAACTGCGATTCTCAGGCATGCATAGCAATATTTAGGGTAAATTTTTCAAAGGTGCAGGGTTCGGTCAGGATCGCGTCTAAAAACGTTTTGTGTAAGATGCCAATTTTCTTGCTTATCGTATTTTTCTGTCATACTGTAGATTGGGATGTTTTTTGAAGTGAAAACTCCTTTAGCGGCGTGGTTCACTTTTTTAGCATAAGTAAAAAATGGTAATAATCGCGTCAGGGTCACGTGATGCTGATCTAACACGTTAGATCAGCCTCACGTGACCGTGCTGACGTAACACGCTTGCATTACTGTAATTTTAAATCGGTACTACATTGTAAGCTAGCAGCCTACTTAGATGAGCTTTAAAAAGTTCAAAAGTTACAGCTACCTGTGTAAATAGTTCACTACGTTAAAAGAAGATTTCGCTAGTTCCGGGTGAACTTACAACAGCGTCAGTAGAGATGACCTTTTATAGTGTTATAGAAGTGTTTCGAAGTGTGAAGAGAAGTGGTACCTTAGTACATCAGAAGAGTGTGCGTGTAGTTTTCACTTCTGCCGGCACTCCCAGAATGCAACCCGTTGTTTTTTGTGGATAATCTTCTAAGACCGTCTTCCTATAGCTTTGTAGCTATATAACCCGTTGTTTTTTTTAAATAATCTTCTAAGACCGTCTTCCTAGCTACAACGGTTAAGGTACGATGCAACTGCCTCGACAAAAATACAGCATGTTTACCATATACATAGGTATATTTTTTACTTTCTATGATATTGTTATTGGGCTTCTTACTTATTGCGGTTGAAACTATTATGTATCATGTACCCTTATAGGGTTTTATTGCTTTATTTTATTATACATGTTATGAGTTCAAAATATCACTTACCACAATAACCAGATATTTCAGTACTGGTATATTATAATATCATCATTACGTATCACTACATAATAATAGAACAAAGTCGCTTCCCGCTGTCTGTCTGTATATGCCTATGTATGCTTATATCTTTAAAATTATTAAAAGTATTTTGATGTGGTTTATTAAATAGATAGAGTGATATTCAAGAGGAAGGTTTATATGAATAAATACATCAGCATTGCACCCGTGCGAAGCCGGGGCGTGGCGCTAGTCATAGTTATAAATGCTGTCTTAGGTAATTGGGTATTTACATGGGTTTTTGGTAAAATAGCCAAAAAATCCGATGATAGAGGGTAATCGTGCCTGAATTCTGAGTTCTTAGTATAGGTTGTTATTAGTTTACCTAAATTGTTTTACGTTACCTTTCTATACATTTTGCGCTTTGCAGCGTTCTCCTTCTTTGTTTCGTCACAGAAGAAAAATTGGTTACGTGGCTTTCCAAACAAAATTCTGCCAATTCAATTGTATTTTTCGAATGATTTTGCGTGATTTGTTTCATTCTAGTAATACAACTTTGAAAACTTTAACAGGTCAGCAGCATAAACAAATAATATCTTTTCGATATTGTGCAAACTCATACTAGCTACTCAAGTTCTACAGATACTAACAATAACGCGAGAGTACAATAAAGAAACTACAACAAACAAGTCTCAAGCTGAATATTATGAGGATATTAAATAAAATAGGATATATCTCTATCATTGACCCCTATTGTTCGTTTGAACGCCGGCTTTGTTGGGATTTTCTTGGAAATATCTTTCAGACAAATGTAATGTAGGTTTGTGTGAGCGGTTGGATCTCAAAGCGAAATACAGCTGTTTGATTCAGATGTATATATTCCAGCTATTTTCAACAGAATGGTCTGTTGCGTGACGATGGTAAGATCGACGACGGTATGACACTAGTCCCATGGAAGTTGGAGAGGCCCATTGTGTGGGACGCTACATGCACGTCATGCATCACACTTGCGCCTTCCCAATTTCCGAGGACATTCGTGAGGGCTGGTGCGGTGGCAAATATGGCCTTGGATCTCAAGAGGCGCAAATATGCAGGTCTCGATTCGATAGTGGCTACGAATTTGCTATCTAGGCGAAACTACGCGTGACCCGGCGCAGCGCATCAGCATTGCCATACAGCGGGTCAATGCAGACAGCGTCTTGAGGACGCTTCCGGATGCTACATGCAGATTGTTTGCAACAGTTTCCAGTTAGCTCGATTCTAAAGACTAGTTTAAATTTGTAAATATTATTAGATTGTAATGTTTTTAACAACTAAGTTATTCGAAATTAGAAAAAAGTTACTATTTTGATCTCATTCGGAGGCACGACCAATCTGTTTGTCTAACCTACTTTTCAAAGAAAAACACAACTTTGGGTCTCTCGATAAAGAAATTGTTTAGGGTCAATCATGTTTACCTGACAAAGTTGTTTTACTTCCGTGTTTACAAGTTTGTTCATGCGTCTTGAACATATTTTTCAAAAATCACGAGTTAGACACCTACTTATATTTTGTTTGGGTTTTTAGTAATTTTTATCAAAGAATATTGTTGGGTTTTAGAAATTGTATAGAATTGTAAAGGAATATATAAAGAACTTCGCCGCCTTGGTGAATTCATACAATTCGTGTTGCGTACAAAGTGCCTAAGGGTTCGTTTACACGGACTGCACGTCTCAAATAACATGGACGGCAATTAGCTACGAACCTTATTTGTGTTGGGAATAACAGAAGCAGGCAGTGAGTTTAAAACCTTATTATTATATGATTAAACTTATCATTTATACAGGGTGTTTGGTGGAACGATGTAGGGATTGAAGGAGCCGATCAAGGGTACCCATGTGATCATTTTAAACCACATATGCTTTAATGAAAAGTGTCATAGTTTTTATGAACCAATGTAGTTTTTAAAGTTATCTGAGCGGCATTAGCAGCTCTAGTTTTTTTTAATGACAGGAAGAGTTTACATCACTTCATGAGAAACATTTTTTTTTCAAGTTTAAGTCATTTTTTCTTTAAAATTTCCTGCGCAATGATTGGTTTAGCTTATTGTGATGAAAGACTGTATTGTTGTGATTAATTAGAAGCCATAACAAAAGTGATTATTGCACTATTTGGTATTTTACTATCCTTTAAACGAAAAAAAATCCCTACCGAAACTTTTGATAATAACTTAAAAACCATGAGACTTTTCATAATAGCATATGTGGTTTAAAATGATCACATGGGATCCCTTGATCGGCTCCTTCAATCCCTACATCGTTCCACCAAACACCCTGTATAATTGTATAAAGAAGTAGAAGAGACCGCGACGGAAAGAGAAAACTGGACAGTAACAAACTTAGTTAGAGCGAGGTGACATTATCTGACCGTAAAAGGTTTATCACAAGTAGGTATCTATGTAATAAAAGACTAAAATAACCGAACATTATATAAAATGAAATAGATTGTAAGTACCTGCCTTGTAAACCGATCTCTGCGAATAAATATTTTATAATTTATTATTATTATTTATAAGTTGTACATTATATATATACACTATAATAGAAGCATATAAAATAAAGTTAAAAACTACAATTTACCTTTATTGTCTCTAAACTTAAGTCTTAATTCTAGTTATTTTTTCTCTCTATGTTTGTTTGTATACCTACCTATTTTCAACCTGTTTCTGTGCTGTCCTTGTGTGCTAAATAAAACTTCTATCTATCTACCTAAAAGTTAGTGAACAAGCAATGAAGGGTGTTTCCGGGCGGGCAGCAGCGTCCCCTGCGGAACAATTCAACCACTGAACTGTTATCCCCAACCCGCATGCCCAGCGTGGGGATGGCAATACATCCCCCCATTAGTAAAACGTCAATAAGATGGGGGGAAGCCTGCGTCCAGCTGTGGACCAATACAGGCTGTTGAGGTTGAGGTTCAATGATATTCCAAATGAATATTACCGATTACAAATTTATTATTATTGAATTTATGTACCTCAAGTAGTCGGAGGTCCTTTGTAGGTACATATTAGTTGTGTGTAGTTTTTAACTTTATTTCATTAATAACTAGCTGCGTCCCGCGGCTTCGCATGCGTTTTTCTTACGGAAACGTATAAAGGTGATTTTCTTCCCACCGGAACTGATTTATGGGATCAAAATCCATACATCCATAAAAACTTTCGCCTTTATAATATTAGTGTGATAATAACATGTTTCTATGAAACTACATAAATACACGACATACCAGTGCCATTACATCACGTAACCGACAGGTGTTCGCAACTTCAGGTACACTTGTGTACACTCGAGTGTTACCAACTTGTCAATGGCGAATGGGACCCTGGGGACTTCAATTCCTTCGCAAACTAAAATATTTAACACGAGTAAAGCACGAAGTATCTATAGTTTGCCTAAGGGAATAGAAAGGTCCCGAATTAACCCATACCTACCTAATTTATTTATGACATACCTTTGGACTTTTTTGTCAATTTACTTCCCAGTGCGTTTATATGTGTTGAATCTTGTAACAACTATCCAATTTTCCTCCTACTAATATTATAAGCGAAAGTTTGTAAACATGTCTTTCTGTATGTGTGTTTGTTGCTCTTTCACAGAAAAACTACTGAATGGATCGGGCTGAAATTTTGCATACAGGTACTTCTAGGCCTGGAATAACACATAGGCTATTTTTTATCCCATAAATCAGTTCCCGTGGGATAGGCGTGTGAAGCTTCGGGGCGCAGCTAGTATAGTTATGAAGCTAAAGGCTATAGAAATCATTATAGTTCAGTTTCAGGTATTGTCGATGACATTGGTGTCTGTTCAGATGTCGCCAAAACTAAACTAAACTAATTAGACAGTACGAAGAATGTCGCCGTCCCTGTCATAACGATCAAAATAATAAGGATGGCATCATTTTAAGTCCTGTCAGATTGGTTTAGTCTAGTTTTGGCATTATCTGAATAGACACCATTATCTTGACAACCCATCGTGGAAATATTGTGAAGTAATGTGACATGAAAGAATATTGAGATTCAAACATTTTCCTTATCCTAATCAAATTATCCTCAATTCCTACCAATGAAAGGAAAAGTTTTCTTACCGACATCTTACTACGAAGTGTTTTTATGGAGCTGGCCAATATTCGCATCGGACTCAACGAACAGATCGAACGGTATAATGTTATTAACGGTATGCAAAAGGGTTCCTTTGTACTATAAAACAATTCGTTCAAAACCCAAAGCGAAGCGAGGCCGTATTGGCCACTCAATGAGAATGAAGACCTATCTGTACAAAATTCTAATTTGTGGGTAGACTTTTTTGATGGCGTTTTCGTACGAAATTCAGTCGTGTGAAAGTCTTTGGCCAAATCTGCGTCAACAACTCGAAACGTTTCCATTCAAATGTTCCCGCGTAGGTGTGCAAGGCGCGATTTAGGTGCCATATCAAGTATTGACCGCGCGGTTGACGTTTCCGTTTTGTGTCCCGCACAACAGCGAGTGGTGGCCACCAGCAGTGGACCGTATGCGCTGCGATAAACAGGCGATTTCTCTGACTAATTTCAGCTTATCCAGATAGCAGTGTCATAAATGTATTATCTAAAACACATGTAAGTACCTGACTAGGAAGTTCAATTTCGAAAAGATAATCTTATCGTTATAAGATAATTATTTATCGGACAGTTTGAGTACTTGATCAAGATAACATTTGATAATATTGGAACGTCAGCTGCGATATTTTTTGGAGTAACTTTATCAATTACCATGAATTTATCGGTTGAATTGGTGAACTCGATTTATAAATAACTAGTTTCTGCCCGCGGCGACGTACGCGTTTTTTCTATTTCATGGGAACTGTTTTATGGGATAAAAGTAAGCTGTTTTATTCCAGTCCAGACATAAATATATATCCACCTAGCCGTTTTCGGCTACAGTGACTTGGACTTTGGACTCAATATTGATTTATTAAGTTAAGGGACTTTGATGTTTAGCCCTTATATGGCTAACGTATCCAATTTTTGCCGTGAACGTGCGGTCACAAGTTACGCACGTCAGGGTACCGTTCACATAATTGTAGTGTATGTTAGAGGGCGGTCTTGCTTTTAGTTGGTCTCGCTTAAGGTCTAGTTCTCGCCTTCTTTCCTCCTCGAAAGCATATACTTTCTCCTGCACATGTCGCTTCCATTCTAGCCGTTTACCAGCATGAGACTCCCAACTAGAGGGTTCTATACTGCATCTCTTCATGTGTCTTTTTTGAACATCTTTAAAACGTAGGAACTGGCCACCGCGTTTCCGCTTACCAAGTTCGAGTTCAGAAAAGAAGATGCGCTTCGCCTTTCTCTCATCAGGCATTCTTGCTAGGTGCCCGCACCAGCGCAGCTGGCGCCGCATCAGATATGCCTCTATGCCACATATATTAGCTCGTCGTAGAACTTCCGTGTTGCGAACCCGATCCGACCATTTGATGTTCATAATGTCACGGAGGCATCTCAGATGGAACCTGTCTAGCGTGCGTATATGACGGCGGTACAAGCACCACGTCTCGGATGAGTACAAGATGTTCGGCAGGACAATCGCCATGTAAACCCGTATCTTGGTACTCAATTTGATGTTGTGGGAGCGGAACACCCGGTTTCGAAGTTTGCCAAAAGTAGCCATAGCAGAGCCAAGCCTGCTGTTGATCTCCGAGTCAAGGTCGCCTTTGGCAGTTATGCTGCTTCCCAGATATTTAAATTTGTCAACCTGCTTGAGTACATTTCCCCCAAGATGCAGATTTAGTGGAGCTCGGTCTTCAGCGCCCAAAGACATCACTTCAGTCTTGGCGATGCTAATTTTGAGTCCAAATCTACAGCAAACAGAGTTAAGCCTGGTTATAAGGTCTTGAAGTCCGTCAGGTGTATTCGCAACGAAACACAGGTCATCCGCGTACATGAGCTCGGTAATAAGGTCATGTGATACCTTAGTGCGTGCTTTAAGCCTGGCAAGGTTGAAAATGCCTCCATCTGTACGATATCGTATGCGAATCCCTTCCGTACTGTCACGCAGAGTCTCCTTCACGACAACAGAAAAGTACAAAGCAAACAGCGTGGGTGCTAGTACGCAGCCTTGCTTAACGCCGCAAGTTACAGGGAAGCTCTCTGATTTCTCACCATTGACGGTTACACTACAGGACATGTTGTCGTGAAGGAGTCTTATCAGGCGAATAAATTTATCGGAGCAGCCAAGTTTGGATAAAATTATCCAAAGTGCATCACGGGGCACACTGTCGAAAGCTTTCTCCAAGTCTACAAAACAGAGAAAGAGAGGCTGTTGTTGTTCTCGACTTTTTTCCTGAAGTTGTCTTATGGAGAAAATAGCTTCACAGGTGCCGCGGTTCGGTCGAAATCCAAATTGAGTTTCAGGCAGTAACCTTTCGGAAAGCACCATCATACGATTCAAGAGTACCCTGGCAAATGCTTTCCCAGGAGTAGAGAGAAGTGAGATACCCCTGTATGAGTTACTGTCCGAGCGGTCGCCTTTGTTTTTGTACAAAGCGCAGACAAGTGAAATCCTAAAATCAGATGGCGCTTTTTCGGTTTCCCACATCTGTTGAAAGAACAGCCACAACTTGTGATGCAGTTCGTCTCCTCCGTATTTCAGTAGCTCACCTGGCATGTCATCAACACCAACTGCTTTCTTATTCTTTTGAGCCTTTATAGCGTTAACAACTTCCTGGAGAGTAGGAGGGTGGTCCAATTCATCAGAGTGGGCCATAGAGGGTAGAGACCTCAAGTAATCTAGGTCAGTCAACCGATCTACGTTGAGTAAACTATTAAAATGTTCTGCCCAGCGATTCAGAACGTCTCTTTTGCTGATTAGGAGAGTACCATTTGCGGATTTTAAGGGCACGTTTACTCTTTGCTTATTTCCTATTAGGCTCCTTATCTCACCGAAGAACTCACCAAGTTGGTTGGTGTCTGCAAGCCATTGAATGTGCCGTACCTTCTGTTGCCACCATTCATCTTTAGCATTTCGAGTCAGTCTTCTGATATCGGATGTGCTCTGCTTGATTTTATCAGAAGCCGTGATCTGATATTCTTTTCGAAGGAGGTGGCGATGTTTTTCTAATGCGTCAGATAATATCTTGTCGTTGTAATCGAACCAGTCTTGACAGACGCGAGGTTTGAGCCCTAAGGTTTCATTGGCTGCTTTCAGAATACTCCCAGACAAGTGATTCCAGCTTTCGTCTATTTTCTCATCCTGGGGATGAATATCAGCTGTAGATATTTTGACAGCATCTCTGTATTTGGCTACGGTTTCATGTGACTCTAGTCTT
Source organism: Eupithecia tripunctaria (assembly GCA_955876795.1). Taxonomy (NCBI): domain Eukaryota; kingdom Metazoa; phylum Arthropoda; class Insecta; order Lepidoptera; family Geometridae; genus Eupithecia; species Eupithecia tripunctaria. Next base: position 5,121,910 of record OY041604.1, read on the forward strand.
TCAATGTGAAGACATTTAGGTTTTACCCTGCACGGTCTTAGGCGTGGGTTGAGGCGTAAACGCATTTTTGTGATGATTAACCGATGATCTGACCAACAATTCGCGCCTCGCATTACTTTCGTGACAATAACATCAGATATATGTTGCTGTCGAACTATGGCATAGTCGATTAGGTGCCAGTGTTTGGACCTTTGGTGCATCCAAGTTGTTTTATATTTAGCGGGAAGTCTAAACATGGTATTGGTAATAGCTAGATGAAATTGAGAACAAAGGCCTAAGAGCAATTGCCCGTTGCTGTTCATATTTCCAATACCATGACGCCCCAATACACCAGGCCAAGCCTCAAAGTCACGTCCGACGCGGGCATTTAAATCACCTAAAAGTAGGATTTGTTCGCAGGGCGGTACTTTAGTCAAAGTATAAGATAGTTCCTCGTAGAACCTGTCCTTAACGTCATCACTTTTATCAAGCGTTGGAGAGTATACGCTGATAAGATTTAGGTATTTTTCGTTTTCAAGGTGAAGACGCAATGACATGACGCGGTCAGATATGCCAACTGGATGTTCTTCCAACTTAGAGGCTATAGTGGTTTTTATAGCAAAGCCTACTCCTGATCGTCTAGGATCAGAAGCTTGTGTACCTTTCCAATAGAACGTATAGCCACCTCCACGCTCGACGAGCTCACCTTCGTCAGCTAGATGCGTTTCGCTGAGAGCAGCTATGTCGACATTATAGCGTCCAAGCTCTCGAGCGACGATTGCAGTTTTACGTTCCGGGCAAAGGTTGTTAGGTCGGTCTAAAAGGGTGCGGACGTTCCAGGCACCAAAAGTCATAGTCCGTTGTGTGGTTTTTGATTTTGATTTTATGTTTCTTGTATTGCGACCACGCAAAGTTGGGATGCACAGGCAGCCGTGGTTACTACCTCCCATATTTAGTTGAAGTGAGCGTTTGTTTAGGGCACCTTTTCTAGCCCCCTCCTCGGCTGAGCGAGGAAAGCAGTGCCTCTCTTAAAAGAGCTGCTTTGTCGCTGAGGGTGCTGCCGAGCTGCACTGTCACCCCATTGCAGTGCAAGAGCGACCACTCTCCCTAAGCCGCCTGTGTGCAGGTATCAGACAAAGCCCAGCATACACCAGTACCAAACCTCTCTACCTTTACCCATCGCCACAGGGCTTTTAAAACCTCGGAGTCCATAGAACAAAAGCCAAGTCGGATACGCAGGATATATTTAAGTGCATAAAGGTGCGCGCAATACCCAGATGCACCCACTCGTCAACCTCCCCTTGGTCCAATGGAACGGAGAACCGCTACGATCGGAGGGCAGGAAGATGCAGTCTCTGGCAACGATACATCACTCTTATCGCCACCTTCAGGCCTTCGACAGTTGCCTGGTTGCCTTGCCATTGGAAGTGGATTGCGTGACCGCCAAGGCAACATAATATGCAGGGCGGAGAGTGACCGTACGAAGAGGAAGAAGAAGAAGATGAGAGAATAGCGGGAAAATGTATATGACACCCTCATCAGGTTTTATCCCACGAGCCCGACGTAGGAGAAGGGATGTGGCCGCTGCTTGTTATAACAGGTCCTTGGAGCCACTGATGAGGCGTGGGAAACAACGATTTCAACGACAGTTTGCCACCTTTATGTAAAAGGCGGGCTGGCAAAAAGCGACGCTGTTTCACCACAACACCCAGGGGGAACAGGAAAAAGGATAAGGATACTAGCATCACGGAAAAGAAAGGAGTGTGACACTAGCAGCTAGAGTAGTCCGGGGTCGCGTACCCGTAGTGAATCCAACCAGATATCGGACAGATAGCTGAAGGATCACCCTCTTGGACCTTTAAGACTTTCCAGACATAAAACTACATAACTAAATCACCTGATCCGTTAAGTAGTTTTGGATTGAAGAGTTTACAAACAAGCAGTGTGATTTCTCAATCACGATTAATCTATTTTTACATTATCCTTTCTTCTATACCTAGTCGTAATGTTTTGGTAAAAAAAAACTAACTACAGTAAATACCCAAGCGTCTTTTTGTAGCCTTTTCTACGTAAAAAACTTGAGCCAATTATTTTGAATTAAATTTACTATGCCATTTAAGAAGCTTTACATTTTCATCATGGACAACGCACCACTTAATATTTTATTTTCAGACTCAGGATTTTCTATTTTACAAACGTCCCCAAGGCTTTTAAGTTTGTACATGAACGGTTTGTGCTCTAAACTGATTAAACACAAAAATTATAATCATTAACATGTGTTTCAAACGTCTAGAAGCTTGGTGCTTTTCATTTAATTTAGTTTCAAATAGATAATTAGCGTTATGAAACTCGACTCTGTGAACGCCGAGAATTTGCCGATTTATTTTTACGTTTCATTGTCTCAGAATATAAATAGTTTACCAGGTACAATGGTATGTTTGTCGTTCTCGTTTATTCGCCAGCGTAATTATAGATCTAGATTTTATTATGTAGGTATTTGAATCTACATGACATTGAGTTCATAGAAAAGACATTTTTTTTCTTTAAATAAGTAGGTACACTACTATATTTCCATTACAGTAAAAAGCAACGTGAAAGTCATAAATATTTTAACAAGCCTCTTCGAACATCGTTGAAAAGCTGAAAGCATTGACTTTTCTCCGAAATGCATTTTACAGCTCGTAACAGCCACTACAAAAGCCAGTTTGAACCGAAATGGCACAAGGGCTAGCCTCACCCCTGACAGCTTGTACAAATCAAATCGGGCACTGAATTGATTCAAATCAAATTGATTTATGATCAGCTGGCAAGTAGTTTCGAATGGCAAAGGTCTGAAGGTAATTTATGGACACGATTTACAACATTAAATGATAATCTACTATCTTTCTCCTTCAAGCTACATCGTAGAACCTTCGCGAAGACCACTCAAGGATAGCCTCGGGCACCTGGCAAATAAAATATTGATTTTAATGCTCATTAATTCAAGAGCTACATAAAATCAAGGTGGCGCTGAATAAAATCAGCAAGTCAGATTGTAAAATATTTTAGAGTCAGGCCTTAGGGAGTTTTCGGGCTTGTGTCAGGGATTTAGTGGATAAAATAACATTGGTGCGAGATACATAGAAAGGGACGACCCAAACCACTGCGGATCAGATTGCAAAGGATTGGAAGTGACCGCCGAAAGCTGCCTTTACATATATGAGTTTAGAATTAGATGGAGTAGTTTCATGTTTGATTTACGATAGCGGTCTTGCGTCATTTGGTAACAAGTACCAACCAATTTATGAAATGAAACTCTATTCAAGCTTAGAACAAAAGGTTATTGAAACAAAGACTTTGACGATCTAATAAGTTTTTTCGCTGATAGAAGTAGAGGTTTAATTAATTTTGAGCGTACTTTTTACCATATTGCAAGAGTGTAGGTGAGATACAATATCTTTTTCATAAAAATAAGTTCAATATTACTAATTATCAGTAATAACCACCCTTCGGCGCGCTCGTCTCCGAGTGTCTACAAGATCAAACTTTACCTAACACCCCTAGCAACTTCTAACACAAACAACCTTATGGAAGTGAGACAAAAGCTTTTCATAAAAATAAGATCAACATAAAAAAAAATCAGTCCTAACTACGCTTCAGCGCGCTCGTCTCTGAATATTTACAAAATGAAACTTTATCTAACACCCCTAGTAACTTTAACACAGCAAAACTTATGAAGGAGCTTAATCTACCTAATGGAACTTTCATCAAGATCGATATCATAAAATTAATAGCGCATTAATTTAGCTTTATAGATAGCAGCGTAGATTTCTGTTGTCTGGACCTTAGCACAGTTAGCTATCTCTAGGAACAATGTATACATTTTTTTCGCAATGACGCACATGAGTCAGCAGTATGTCTAGCAGTTAATTGATGGTCTATTATTCTTGGCATCTGCTGGGTTACTGCTGGGGAAATGGTTTCAGTTTATTACAATCCCTACAATTTAGTACATACTGAAACATCGCTTGTTATCTTTTGACATTTTATGATTGTAATAATAATCGAGTTCTGAAGAGGAATGTCGTATAAACATAGTGTAATAAATAACTTTCGCACCTTTCCATGAATACTTCTGAAGCCTCAGAATCACTCCGTGGCAGTATGAGTTTGGGCAGCACCATGCCTTTCTTCCGCCGCCCTCGGATGCCGGAAGGGGACGGCCACTGAAGCTCCGTGATGGCCATGGGACTGTGTGGGCTGAGGATCGTCAGCCGACGTTCGGGTGGAGGAAGGCTCAGCTGTTGTAGGCCCCGCCGGTCCGTGCTAGCAAACAACCCTCGCTTCTTTTCCGCGGAGACGCCCATGTCCTCTCCGGACAAAGCGCGTCGCGCCGGCAGGCCCCGCATCTCCCGCACATCTCTGTCGCTAGCTGTCAGGAACGAGCGATGAGAACGGACGGTCATGCAGGAGCTGGCGGGGCGTGCCGGCGACGCTTCCTTGTGAGGACGGAGGCTTTCCATGGACCGAGCGGTCTCGACCCGCGCCGCGACGAGGTACTGACCGCTCGTGATAGTCGTCTGCGCGACCTCGCATTCTTCCTGACTCGAGCTCGACGTACCGCTTCTCGAGAATGTGCTTTTCGATACGAAGCTTCGATCGCTGTACTGCGCAGTGGAAATGCTCGAGCACGTATTGGCATCTCCAGATTCTGAAGACGCCTGCTGCCTGACGTAGGTGCCCTCCTCGAGGGACTGGACGACTCGAGAGTTGAGGGATGAGAAACTGGCAAGTTTAGGCCTGCGGCTTTTTCGTTCATCATCTTCCTCTTCCATTTTTTGTAAAACTTCCTATCACTTATAACTTAATAACGGCACAATTTCACTATTCAATACACCATCTTTTTACTCAAATACTTTTATTGCATTCATATAAAACTTACACAGATATAATCATAAACAATAAGGAACACTAGACACAGTCTTTATCACTTTTTCTCACCAAAATTAGGCACACCTGAAACAAAACATGTTTAGTTATATTTTTTTTATAAACATTACAATAATTATAACTGAAAATCATGATGGTGTAGTGTAGGACATGAAAAACGGCAGTGATAGTGAAAGAGTAATTAGGGAGGGAAATAGGATAAGGAACTTCGTGCAGCTCGAACGTTAGTTTTGTTAAAGTTGGGTTTTATTTGAAAGCATTTGGTTGATTTGATTTTAAAGTAAATTTATGCAAGGTTAAATCTTTTCTGAGCATGTTATTCGTTTAGGAGAGTCTTAAAGTTTCATAAATTTTAATTACATGGATTAATTAGCAGATTTAGAGTCGAGCGCCAATTGTCCCGCTTGGTTCGCGCAGTCTGTGAGAGCTTTCATTTGTTCGGAATTCAACCCAGACGCCTTGACTTGGACATCTGCGCTCCTTGAGTGTTCTTTGCTCTCACTGCTCGACTCTACTCTCTTTGTGGTGGCGTTCCCGAACTGGTCAATGAAGGTTTCCTCCTCAAACTCCTCCTCGTAGCTCTCCTCGAAGTGCTCTTTGAACTCCTGTCGCGCCTGGATACTCATCTTTTCGGTGGTTTGTCTCGTTTCCATAACTTGATCCATTGTCTTCTTGACTAGTTGGCTGCTGGATTCAAGATTGCCTGTCGCGGTTTTTTGAGACATTGTGGTTTCTTGGGGTGTTTGTATCTAAAATTATTATAATGTGTTAAAGATATATTCTAGCAACTCTTCTATTTTACGGAAGTGAGAACCGTAGATGCTTTTAAACAAAAGTTTGTTTTATGAAAGAATAATGAAATTAAATAACAAAGAATAGCGTTAAGCGATATTCTGTAAAGCAAAATCGAAATCCTAGTTAGAAGAAATTGATATCGTTTTCTGGCGAGCTGCCAGTCCTGAATGTTTGGACCGCATTTAGATTTACGTTGTTCAAGAATTCCGTGGTCGTTTCGACAACATTTGACTTTTATATTGACTCAAATTATGTGCATTAAAGATTTAAATACAGGACAAAACAAAGGATAAAGTGAGAGTGCGTGTAACATCATTCTCAGCACAATGCACCCGCTGTCATATATTTTTTGTCATGTCCCAAGTATGCGGCAATAGAGCTTTGTCTACGAGTATATTTAGAGCATGCATTCCAATCCCCAGATCTCAGCAAAGTACTTTGTCGATCGAATTACAAAACGTCAGAAAACTAGACTACAAATATATTGTGGTCTAAGAATTGTATTAAATCGTATTGAAAATATAACGCAGGAAATGCTCGAGTTCGCAATGTTTTATTCAGTAAACATGTTGAAAGATATATTTTTATCGTTCGGTTTTGTTTGTAGATCTACTCTCATACCAGCCTATCTATTACTACATGTTGTGAAACGGTGGCAGTGTTTAATTCTCGAAGGTTCATTTGAAAGTGCAAAGCTCATCTAGCATTCCTTTAGCTACCGTTTCAAAGCATGACCTTCTTAACCCATTACCTCCACGTCTCTTCATCAACGTCAGCTCACCTCGACAATAAGAATTTGCGGCTATTTAAAAACTCAAATAAATATATACTTACCTACCTGTCTTGAGTGACCTAAATTGCGTTCTAAGATGAAAGGTTTCGCATTTCTTTTACAATCTATTTGGGAACGTGAAACGTATGTCTTTTGTAATGTAAGAATTAATTCGGCCCACGATTACAATTTCTAAGTATTTTCTTATTTGGGGCTCATAAACAGTGACAAACAGCTTTCTTTTTAACATAAATTACCTTATTATTTAGCCTCTGCTCGTTTAATTTGAATTAATTAAATTGTGATGAAAACATAACTTAATAAAATACCTAGTAGGTACCTAAAGTTTGATTTGATTCTAGTTTCTAACAAAAACACAAAAGTTGTCGAAACATACGTGAACCAACCGGATTGTACCCATTACTATGATTGACAAATAAACATTATTAAACAAACAAAAAAAAACATACCTTTAAAAAGTAAATAAATCCACTGGTGCACGTTTATGGCACTAGATATAATAGTTAATTGAAAGGAGCTGTTTCTGTTAGCAAGCTCTGCGCAGGACTGAGGTGTGAGGCGAGAAGCGTCGCGCTTTGAATCGCGTGTGAGCTTTGCGTGGGCTGCGCCGGCGCAGTGACGCCGCGTCTGCGCCGTGACTCGCCGAATGCCCGATACAATCGATCGCGGAAGCATTGTGAACGTGAAACACTTGTTGATAATGTTTCGAGAATGATCCAGGCTTTTCTTTAATTTATTCAAAACTAGCTGTACCCCGCGGCTTCGCACGCGTTGTTCCTATGGAAACGGCATTTATCCCACGGGAACTGATTTATGGGATAAAAAGTAGCCTATGTTTGATTCCAGGATTAGAATTACCTGTACCTATCCAAATTTCAGCCCGATACGTTCTGTAGTTTTGGCGTGAAGAGGTAACAAATATCCATCCATCCATACAAATTTTCGCATTTATAATATTAGTGTGATAAAGCTAATATAGCTTAAAGCTAGTATTTTAGTTAGTTATGTCATCAATTAATAAAAAATAAACAATTAATTAAATAAAAACTAGTAATTGCAATTGAACTAACTGCAGACAATTGCAAACAATCTACAGGTAGGGCAAACCTATTATTAGCTTGCTTTATTTTATTTTGGTTAAATGAAATTCTGCCCGCGGCTTTGCATGTCCAAAGTAGACTGTACCCGTCACGGGATACCATTTACCTTCCCCCAGAAATATGGGAGGAAGGTAAATGGTACCCCGGTGATGATTAAGATCCATTCAACCCTTTAGGCGTGAAAAGATAACAGACAACTAGACAGATCGAAAAAGTTACTTTCTATGAAATCATTGTCTACAAATGCAATAATAACGTAACAAATGAAGAGGCGGACAAATGTCATGAAAAGGAACGGATCCATTGTTGACTGCTTCTTGTTAATGAAATAAAAAGTGTAGCAACTCAAATATTTAATTTAAACCCTAGCTTTATACTTTGTACCATGAATAAATCTACGAAGAATTTTAAAACGCGAGATTTAGAAAGCTATTTTATAACTGGACGAGTTTTATGTTAATAGGTAGGTACCTACTTATCATAAATTATAATGCGGTGTTTATTCAATCTTTTTCTCATCGCCTGTACTTTTAACTGTGCATGTGTTGCATCTGTCTTGGCAAATAAAGCATTATGGTAGGTAATTTATTCTGACACAAGAAACATTATTGCTCGGAAGCTAAAATGTATGGGCCAATTTGGAGAACTCAGCCAAAACGCAGCGTACCTGATATATTTTGTCACGTTCCGGGTTATAATTCTTAAGTGCGTTCCAATTAGGTAACTCATATTTTGCTGAATTATTCCAAAAACCGTCATGACCCATACTTATTCGAAGAATTATTGTTCTAATCTTTGGTTCCGATAGTGCAAGAGGTGCCAAACTGCTGAAAATAACCATATGCGTCAAGCAAGACGTAAAATCTCAAGACGATGACTTTGCATCAGAGAGGGGGCAATAAACACGAGGCGTATGAATAATTATTGGCAAAGCTTCCTCTGACTCAGTTTATCATCTTGAATCAAACAGTGCCCACGTGAATTCTGGAAAACAACGCACTCAAATCACTGTTTACTCGAAAAACACGGAAAACTAGAATTTGTATGTAAATCAAAACACGTAAATATACACAAGTAAAGCTCACAAGGGAGTCTTCAATTTAAAACGGAAAAGCTAATTTTATTTTTAAAAAACGTTGGTACGAGTGTTTTAACAAATAGAAAAGGGAAAATTGCTTGCATTTTCTATTTGTATAGTCTAAAGTAAACAAATATTTTATACGGAGTTTCTTGCAATCGTCTTGCAATATGTAAATGAAGAAAAGCAAGAAAGGAACGAATATTTTTACAGCTTTTTGAAATTGTAAATTGGTAATTTTTTTACGTGGACTGGTAAAGGAAACTTTTGCTTTGTGAAAAGAAACAACGAAAACAATATTAATGATGTTCGTTTAATTATCCAAAGGTTGTTTTTACACTAATTGCAATTAGTGTTAGAAAAATATGAACAGGCATAGAAGCGGTCCTTATGTAATAAAAATTACAAAGCTGACTGTGAATTAATTTCAGAGGAAGAGCTTAATCAGAGAAATTAACACAAATCCCTTCTCATTTCCAAAATTGTGAAAGTTTGGAAAACTTTAAAGATGGATGTGTGCGCCACTGAACACAGAAGGTTTTAAATATGTTCTGATGAAACTTGGCAAACACCTATGTAATATGCTCATAACACTTAAGTTTTTGCCCAGATTCTAAAGTGCGCGAAGTGAAAAGATAAAGATAAAGATACATTTATTTGGCCAAAACAGGTGACTACATAGGTACAATAGCTATAAATAAGGTAGGCTATACATATAAAAGAAAAGCTGTGTATAGAGCTTGTGTGTTCGCAACGGATTGGTTACAAATATGTTTTTTTTAAGGTACAAAATAAAATCATGCATTAAATCATACTTTAAGCCCATATCAAAGAGCTTGACTGACTCCCAACCAAACTGATTCTATTTATATCATATCTTGATAAATTTTGTATGATTTAGAAAAAAGATACAGAAGTTTTCATTTTCGTCCATCCTGTAGCGCCTTGCAGCTAAGACAGTTCGAACGTGATTGTTGTTTTCGAATGATTTTGAGCGATTTGTTGCATTTTAACAGTGACAACTTAACAGTTAGCGAAAACTTTATCCGTTTTGTTATTGTACAAACTCGTACTAGCCAAACCGATGTAAGGCTTGATTTATATCTGTGATGATGATGAGCTAGTACAAAGCCATAGATAACATTATTCTTTAAACTTTATCCGTTTTGTTATTGTACAAACTCGTACTAGCCAAACCGATGTAAGGCTTGATTTATATCTGTGATGATGATGAGCTAGTACAAAGCCATAGATAACATTATTCTTCAAACTTTATCCGTTTTGTTATTGTACAAACTCGTACTAGCCAAACCGATGTAAGGCTTGATTTATATCTGTGATGATGATGAGCTAGTACAAAGCCATAGATAACATTATTCTTCAAACTTTATCCGTTTTGTTATTGTACAAACTCGTACTAGCCAAACCGATGTAAGGCTTGATTTATATCTGTGATGATGATGAGCTAGTACAAAGCCATAGATAACATTATTCTTCCGTGACTGCAAAGTTTATACACCGCTAACGTGGCTCTATAACTCTTGGCAAGGCCTTAAAATTACCATACTGCGAGCATATTACTAAAACAAAATGCAGTCGTAACTGTAGGTAAATAAGGCTTCTAACAACGTGATATAAGTAGGTAATGATTTGTAAATTGGTCTTTATTGACATCAATAATGCCTCTTTCTGTACTTGATAAAAAACATTGTCAACATTATGAAGATCCAACATAACTATTATGATGATGTGAACTTCATGTGACAAAAACAATTGAAAATGATAGGTTCACGTGTTTACCGGACATGAAATATTCTTGATGACAATGATATTAACTCGAATCTGAATGCTTACCATCTATTTTCGAATATAGTCCTAGTATACGAGTTATTATGTATTTGTAACTTTTGCTGTGTGACTCCATAACTATTTCGTTTTGTTTTCAAAACGCGCGTATATATAGGTACAGCTGTTTTTGGAGTGGTTTGAATTTACGGGCCGTTAAACAAACAACACAGAGCTTGTGTATTTAACAGGAAATTCAGATTCGCGCTGTTATTCAAATACCAAGACAAAAGTCCCTTCAAAGGATTATGGAAGTAGGTATAGAATTAGTCTGGAATTAAAGGACAGTGGTGCCAAGAGTTTAGTCGTGCCTACAGGTAACTTTTCGATGAAATTCATTATCATCATAACTTTGAAGAGTCATCCAAAACAAAAACTAACCGAGGTGCGGTTAGTTTTTGGAGTTTAAACTAAATCTTAATTTTAATAACTTTTGATTTATATATTCAACAACAACTATTACATCGTATGATTATCATAAATAGGTACCTACTAATAAATTTTACAATGTATGTATCATATTAGTACAAATAACTATGTTAAGTTTAGTACATTGTCTTATAATCAAAACGTTAGTTAATTAAATAAAAAAAGGTACTTAAATTAAGCATGCAATTATTACACTTTACACTAATATTATAAAGGCGAAAGTTTGTAAATGGATGGATGGATGGATGTTTGTTATTTCTTCACGCCAAAACTACTAGACGGATCTGGCTGAAATTTTGCATATAGGTAATTCTAATGCTGGAATCAAACATAGACTACTTTTTATCCCATAAATCAGTTTCCGTGGGATGAAAATCACAATTTAATTTTTCCATAGGAACAATGCGTGCGACGTTATAAAATCGTGTCAAATGTTTAACAAAAATACCCCTACTGCACAAGTTTTCTTAAACTATTGTTGAATATATCTGTATCCATTGCTTTCATTTCGGTAGAAAGAATATTAAATAATTTCACTGCCTAACAACTAACTGCCGTGTTTTGCTACATTAAACCTCGCATATATATATACCTCGAGGCTGGGTAGTTTCTTACCGTCAGGAGTCTCTTTGTTCTCTTCTTTAGAGTAAGTTTAATTATAAGATCACGATGAAAATTGACATATTCCCATATAGATGTAGCGTTCGAGGAAGCGTTAATATGCATATTATTATAAGTGGAACAGCAAGCAAGCGCTAGTATGCAAGTAATTTGCTACTATCAATTATCCTATTGTTTAACTGGTACAAAACCGCCACAAAAGAGTAAACAGAAAAGCCTGAGGGCTTTAAATTTAGATAGTAGGCCATCTTGTTTTCTGTATCCAATCTATCGCTTCTCAGAATAGATGGAAATACAATATTCTCAGTAAAAACTTATGGAATGAGTTATTTCAGCATTTATTGTTGAAAAACTTAATTTATTGTCTTACAAATAAATATCTGTACGGCTTAAAATTACCTAACTGTACTACTCACTATGAAAAATCAGTATAAAGTGAATTATCGGATTTCAAAATGTAATAGTGCTTGGATAATGTTATTCCAACGTCAAAACTAAAGTGTAGATTTTACCGAAAATAGCTGAGTGCATTGGTCTTGCGTATTTATATTTAGCTCTTCGCGTAATTTAAAGACCGAGACAGGGAGTCTTTTTGTCGTTAGTGTGACACGTGACTGTGTGTCTCCTTTTAGTATGGAATTTCCGTAGTTCACTGTCCGTACGACAGGGGCGCTGTAACAAATTGTATGGAAAAGCAGCCGTAGTCGGTCACAATCACGTCTCGTTACTAATATCTACAACTCACCCCTCTGGTATTTTAATTCGTCGGAAAGGCCGTCGGATTCGATATCAGAAACTTTTGATATATCAAAATAGCGTTCTAAAATTCCGTCGGAATAGAATTCAAATTCGAATCCGATGTTTTCGCTTCGGAAACGAATCGAATGAATTAAAATACCCCTGATCTCTCGTGAGTCCTGCCTTGGGGTTACGTCTCTAGCATATACTCTAGAAGGAAACTTTATCTACTTAGTAAATTCCATTTTGGGAAGTTTCTAGGAAGCTTCATGTTCTCTCAATTATATAACTCCTATATCTATAACTCTGTATTTAACTAAGTGCACTCTATATCCAGGTAAATACTGCCCAGTTCATTTTATTAATTGACTTCGTTAAAAATAATGAAAGGAAACAGCTTGTATACTTCTTGTGGGGCACAGTTCTCAGATTTTATATTGTGAAAGATGGTTTATAGGCAGTTTTTATCTTGATAAAGACTGTGCTATTTATTTTACTTCTCATATTGTTTAGCTAAGTATAAACGCTAGTACGCGCCCGTAACCAAAAAAATTCACCTAAGCAAAGTATAAAATGATGTACGAAAGTCGAAACCTGACGTACTTAGTCTTTTTTTAAAGGTTTGATCTCGCATACTGTATTTTTTGACCAAAACTCACTTGAGTAAGTGAAGATGTGGCCTAAGAGCGCGAAGAGAGGTGGTGCCTTCCTTAACGTTCCAGCTGGAAGGAGTCTTACGTAGTTACGTTAAAGTAGAGCAGAATTTTTGGTTTGACGCTGAAATTATGTCTACCGTACGGGTGGTATTTCTCTGTACATCTGCTGGTCCTATGATTGAAATGAACAGATTATTTGTCGCAGAAGTTTGTACTCACGAAGCTCAATAAAATATGGATTAGAAGTTCAAAACTCGGTGCACGGTTCGAGCCAGCTCACACTAATGAAAGAGATCAGTCAGCTGCGACTGCGAGCGTGTTACTGATAGACGAAGGCATTTCACACATGCTTTTACATTCCAACTTCAGTCATCATGGTAAGTCATGTTATGAGGGTGACTCAAATACCAGTGGAGTAATTCAAGGGATTGTCTTTGTAAGCTCATATTATATAGTTTGAAGCGAAAGGATTTAAATGTATGTTTTATGTATAAACCTAATTCGATTTGGCACATTTGCTTTGAATATTTGTAGACGAAAAGAACTAACTTCCTAAGTACCTATGAATGGCAGCTTGGTTCATAGAATGTGATCAAAGATGTATTTACTACAACTAGCGAGGTTTTTGTCCGATCAGGCTGCAAAATACCTCATCAAAGACTACAACAAATAAAGATTAGTATGATAGTACACGCATCGCAGAGAGAATAAGTAAATAAAACCGATAAAAGGGTATCCAGAATGTATAACTCAAAATGTAATCCTATTGAATCACTACTTATCGAGTTACAAATTCATTAGTACGATTGAGAAGTTAATCAATTGCAATCTGGCCGATGCAATCTAGTTAGGCCGCCCAGAGTCGTAGAGTAAATTATATTAACCCATCAATTTACAAGGTTATTGGAGAGCGTGCCAGGTCGATTTCCCATTAAAAAAATTGGAAAACTATGTTGGCAAACATTCAAACACGAAGGAAATTACTCCATGGGTAATTACTACCCATAGGTAATATCAGTCATAAATTACAGCAACACCCAGCAAAAACCCGGTTCAATTAACATTTAAAACGGATTATGCCGTTGTTACCAGAAAGTAATCAATCTGAGGTTTTGTTGGTTACGCGACGGATTATACTTAGTTTTTGTTTTTATATGAAATTAAATGAAATGCTTAGTTAAAAAAGAACAGCGTTAATACAACCATTACCTAGTCGGTAAAATGCGATCGAAATCTTGTCAAATAATAAATAGTTTTGGACAATTCACAATTCACACAGCATTATCTCTCCCCAAGTTAAGCAGAGCTTGTGTTATGGGTACTAGATAACTGATATACTTAAAAAAGTACACGAAATAGATAGACATTTTATATTATACATAGAACGCCCTGAAAAAACATCTGCAGATCGTACACACATTTTTCCCGAGGCGGGAATCGAACCGCAGGCGGATCTTCGCCCACCGCGCCACCGAGGTCGTCAAATAATTCAAATAATTAATAATAAATTAATAAGTATATAAATCAGTTTTATGGTGCCACACAGGTATTGGTATTGGTGATATTTTATCAAAGCTGATGTCTTATCGAAATAAATGAAAGTTTGAAATTAAAGTAGGAAATATTAATTAAATAATTTTTTGAATGAGCTTGTAAAAAAATGTTTACTGCCTGTTTATTCAGTTTTAATTAATTTGATTAAAGTTGAAGGTCAAATAGGTTCTTACCGTTTGATTCTCAATGACTTTAACACTCAATGGCAGTTAATGGTTAAAAGATTGTGTGATTCACAATTAACTTTTCACCTTTGCGTGAGTTACTTTTTTTTTTTTTTTCGAATGGGCTATGATGCTGTTGACCGCAGATGGCCATGACAGCGTTACCGGACTTTTGGCGGGCGCAGATGGCGCCTCGCCGGTAAATTTTAGGTTGGGGCGACACGCACAAGGGCCACCACTTAGGTGCGAGCCTCGGCTTGGGCTGTCGCCAGATGCTACGAGAGGGCATGGAGGTTACGCCTTAGGTGCACGAATGCACCTGCGGGCGGAAGGAGGGAATTCTTCGACCCCGCTTCCGGCGGGGTCGGTTTTTGGTCGGCTGTGTAGTGTGCGGTAACGAATCGGTTGACGTCACCTCCGGGTTAGCGGCGGTGAGTGGGTCAACGGGGTCACCGAGAACGTGTCTCGGTCTACGGAGGAGAGAACTCGTGGGAGGATTGTCAATGGGATAGTCGGGTATTGTGGAGATCAAGGGATTGTAATGATCCGGGGCCGATTCATAATGCCGCTGGGAGACGGTCTTTATGAAATGGGCGATGGACTCGAGATTAAAGTCGCGATGGAGATCGTTATTGCGCATGTACCACGGACAGCCCGAGGCTTTGCGCAGAAATCTATTTTGGACAACCTGAAGGGCGTAAGTATTGGCTGAGTGGCCGAATACTACAGAGGAGTACGTCATGACTGGGCGTATGACCGATTTGTAAAGTGTCACCTTATTTCTAAGGGACATTTTACTCTTCGCTCTAAGGAGGCTATTCAATCGGCCAAGTATGAACTTAGCGCGATTGGCTACAGCGTGGAGATGGGGCTTAAAATTAAGGCGGCGGTCTAAGATCACCCCTAAGTATTTGGCTGATTTAACCCAGGGAATGGGTTTACCAAATAGGGAGAGGGTCCTGGGCTTAGGGTAATTCCGCGAAAAGTACACTGCTGCACTCTTCGTCGGATTTACTTCTATGCGCCATTTTCTGAACCAGGCACCTAGTTTGTCTAGTGCGGCTTGCAGCCTCATACTGACCCGACTCGAATTCGAGTCGGATGCGTATAGTGCTGTGTCGTCCGCGAAGAGGGCGAGCTCCACTTTATGGTGGCGGGGGATATCGCTGGTATACAGCGTAAAGAGGAGTGGGGCTAAAACGGATCCCTGGGGAACTCCGGCTCGGACGGGTCGGGGGTCAGAGAGAGTGCCCTCCACGCGGTAACGAAAGCTTCGATTCGACAAGTAGTCTCGCAGGATGAGTACGAGTCTGTCGGGCACACCAAGAGTGGAAAGCTTATAAATTAAGCCATTGTGCCAGACTTTGTCGAAGGCTTTCGCTACGTCGAGGAAGACAGCTCCCGTATCGGCTGGCCATGTGTGATGCCACATGGAATGGATGTGCTCCGTGATGCGGAGCACCTGTTGGGGACAAGAATGATGAGCTCGGAAGCCGAACTGTTCATCGAGTAAGAGCTTGTGCTCATTGACGTGGGCCCAGAGACGACTCAGAAGGAGTCGCTGGTAGATCTTCCCCAGGGAGCTGAGGAGGCTGATAGGGCGGTAGGAGGAAGGTTCGTTCGCCTTTTTGCCTGGTTTGTGGATGCCAATGACATTGGCCTCCTTCCAGACATCAGGGAAAGAACAAGTGGATAAGGCTGCATTGAAGATGCTTACAAGGAGGTAGATGAGGGCAACAGGGAATCTCTTAAGGAGCCTGTTGCTGATGCCATCCGAGCCGGGGGACTTTTTCGGTCGGAGATCTTTAATGATCGCTGCGACCTCAGCCGCCTTGACGTGGTCAAGGGTGGCAGAAGGGGGTAGGGACGCTAAGCGCTCGACTTCACTGTTCACCGTATCAAGGTGGACAGGGTCGACAGGTTCGAGACTGGGGGAGCACTGGGCTTCCAGGCTTTCGGCCAGAGTGTCGGCTTTATCCTTATCTTCAAACGCTGGCGTTTGGTGATTCGGACGTAAAAGCGGGGGCATAATAGAGACGCCATCTGCTTTCATTGATCGCGCCAAGTCCCAGTATGCCTGGTGACCCGGTTTGATCTTTGAAAGTAGTTCGTCCCATGAGGAGTTTCGGTGCTCTTGAATGGCTCTCTTAACCTTACGGCGAAGCGAGTTCATTCTAAAGCGATTGAGATAGGTAGGATAGGAACTAAAGCGGCGAGTCGCTGCGTTCTTCTCAGTGATCAGCCGTCTGATATCATCTGGCAGGTCCCAGCGGCGATCGTTCGTCGCCGGCACCTGTTTCGATGATTCGCTAATAGCGGATTGGACGTGACTAGTCAAAGAGTCAACCGCAATTGCGATGTCGTCTAGGGAGCTAATATCGTCGGGGATTTTTTCCAAGGCGGGTGAATGAATATTCTTGAGAGCGTTCTCAAGCTTATACCATTGCACCACTGTCTTGGTGGGAGGGGTGACATTGGGAGGGGGGCCAAGCCTCATCACGACCGGGCGGTGGTCCGAGTCAAGTTCCTGCATCACCGTTATGGATTGCATCCGGAGGGATACATTCCGTAGCAGTGCCAGGTCCAAGTACTCGTTACCAAAACGGGGGTTGGGAGAGTACCGCGTAGGGCACATGGGGACGATCAGGTCTAGATCGAGGGAGCCAAGACACCGGGAAAGGCTGCGGCCGTTTCCGTTACGAATGCGGCAGTTCCACATCGGGTCTTTGGAATTGAAGTCGCCAGCCAGAATGACTGAGCTTCCGAGACTGAGGACTGATTCAAGATCGCTTTTAAGAAGCTTCTTATTTGGGCTGAGATAGCAGGATGCAATGATGACCGATTGATGACCGGTCATCGCAAGCCTGCAGACAGAGACTTCTAAGTCTTGGAGGGGAGGGGGATCAAGGGGTATGCAGTGCAGGGACCTCTTGAAATAAATGGCAGTACCGCCTTTGGGGGCGTTCGTTCTGTCATTTCGGACTATTTGATAGTTAGCAATCCTAGGATTGCTAGTGCCCTGTTTTAAGAAGGTCTCCTGCACAAGGAAAATATCGATTTGGTGATTAACCAGAAATTGATGAACGAGTTCTCTCTGGGATTTGAGTCCGTTAGCATTGAAAAACGCTAACGAGATGGAGCGGGGTTTAAGTCTCTCAGGTTGTGAAACCATTATTGAGACTTAAAAGAGAGGTTGTCAAGGGAGGACATGACTTCCTGATGATCCGAGAGGATCATCAGTTTTTCAAATGCCGTTTGGGCTTGGCTAAGTTTGCGCAGGAGCGCAGTGACTTTTCCAAAGTCCACGGCGGGGGCGGGTCCCCCAAGGCCGGCCGAAGCAGCAGCGGGTGCTGATTGACCGGGCTTTGAGGGGCGGGGCTGAGGTACGGGGGTGGGAGCAGGGGCGCGAGTTGGCTCCTGTGGGCGGGGGAGAGGGGGAGACCTAGTTTTAGCCTTAGGGGCTATACTTGTGTAGGCCAAAGGTTTGGCCCATGCCGATGTGGTAGGGGGGCGATAGGGGACCGTAGACACCTTTGAGGATGTCTTGGTGTACTGAGGGGCGGAAGGGGCAAAGCGCTCCGGGGCCCTTGAGCGAGCCTTGTTGCTAGCTCTCGGCGCCTTGGGGCAACCGCGATAGTTCGCGGTGTGTCCCTCGGCGTTACAGAGCACGCAGCTAGGCGGGGTCGGGTCGTCGCGTGCGCGTTTGCAGTCAGCGGTGCCGTGGTCGCCCAGGCACTTGACGCAACGCGGACGCGCATTGCAGTTGCGCGCAGAGTGGCCATAGAGTTGGCATCTGTGGCACTGTCCGGGGGGGCCTAAACGGAAGGGAGCCTCTACCGAAAGGCCGGAGAGGCGACATACGGTCTTAAGGCCGAATATCTTTTTCCCTTCGGGCGAAAGGTCTAGAATGACCAATACTAGGTCAAATGGGCGTTTGTCTTTGCCGCTATACATCCGGTGGACTTCCCTGATGGGGAAGCCTTGGGAGTCTAGGTCTGCTTTAATCGTAGCGGCGTCAAATTCGGCGGGAACGCCGCGAATGACGACCCGCAAGGATTTCTCGCTCTCGAGAGCATAGGTATGAAAGCCTATGCTCTCGGAGCGGAGAAGGGTGGTGAGACGTCGGTGGTCATCCGACGTCTGTAATTGGAGTTTTATAGACTCCTTAACGGATTGGGCTTTGACAAAATGTATGCCCTTAAGTTGGAGTAATTTCTCCACGTTAGCCCATTTGGCTTTCTCGCGGAGAAAAATAGGTGGGGGTGGTCTCTCCTTGCGGGGAGAGGACAGGGGCGCGGGGGCCACGGGAGTAGTGGCGGTCGTGGGGGCCGCGGGAGGGGGAGAGGAAGCGCCAAGATTTAGTGTCTTGGCGGGGGGATCGCTCTTCCCTTTCTTCCCCAGTTTCCTCTTACGGCTGTCTACGGTGACAAAGCCGTCGTCAGAAGAGGAGGAGGGAGGGGGAGAAGCGTGTTCGGGCTCAGAGTCTGAAGCCGATGCCTCATCGGACGTGTGGGAGACGTCGTCAGCGACCTCCATCTCGTCGACCTCGGGAGAGGGCGAGCGAGAGGGAGCCCGCGGGGACGCATCCGGCGAATCCGGGGAGTCCGGAATCGCCGGTTTAAGGGTGGAGGCGGGGAGGGGGCGGAGAGAGTGCAAAACGTCATTCAACAGGGAGGGGTGCTGCGTGAAGATTGCGTGGAGTAATCCACGCAGGTTCTCCACTGACAAACCGGTAATGTCCATAGTGGACAGGGGAAATGCTTTAAGAGCACGGGGGAAAGTCCCTATGCCCGGGGGGGACACCCGGGAGATGTGAGTGATCCCTCCCTGTCGGGTTAGACAGGGGGGGGGGTGTGTACCTGCGTGTCCTACCTAATTGTGTGTCCCTTATGCCACTCTTACGGGGCTAAAGGGGTGAGTAACTACCTAGCGCTACCTGGGGTCGGCGAGGGTGCTCCCCCAAGGCCGGTGGTCCCAGGCCCAGCCGAATTCTACTTTACTTTGAAGAAGTAAAGTAGGCGCTTCGGGTCAGCGCCCAACCAAGTTCGTTGGCACGGTTACGTATCCCTTGGTCGACCACTGAAGGCGTGGATTTACTGTTTGATAAGTCCTAGAAACAAGACAGAGGAGACCGCTTTGAAAAAAACGAGAACCTCGCAAAAAGCGTCGCTCTGAAAAGAGCGGGACGCTAACGTTTGCTGTTAAAAGTCTTGAAGATATTCAATTCTATAGCGAACTAAATACTTCGAGAAACAGAAAGGTTAGTTCTGAGAAGAACTGGTTTAATTGTTTTGTGTGAGCAAAACAATAGAAGCAGGCTAGCTACCTGCGCAAGCGAGGGCGAGGCGGACAATGGCCGGGTTGGAGCTACGGGGAGCTCTAACGGACGAACGGTACGTGTTGCCCGCGCGAACGCGAGCGAACGAATGTTGCGTGAGTTACTTCATTAAGATCAAGATGATGTAAGTTGTAGAGGCTCTCTGATTTTTCGTTTGACGATGAGAATAGGCAACGTCTCACGTGAGACGTTGGGAATATTTTTCGTAAGATGTCGGGAATAATAATAATAATTCATTTCGAATGAAGCATTCATAATAATATGTCTAACAAATAATAAACTAAATTTGGCTTGTTTTCTAGATTTGGATTACAGAACCTACACTAGCCCCCTTATTCATAATGGCAATAGAAGATAGAGCGTGATTTAGCAGTGTGATAAGTTAGCAGACTATTATGAATAAGGGGATAAGTGGTTAGACTTGTGTCATAGGTGCTGCATATCCTTCAAGAATTACATAGAATAATAGTGTAGATTATGGGCATTATCTTCCATTAGATAAACGAAAATAAGGCGCCCGCCCCGTGGTTGAATTTAGGAACGGGAAAAAATCTTAATTCTTGGAGCCACTCACTAGCACTCATTTTGAAGGGTTGCAATTTTTTTGGTACTATGATTTGCGGAAAAGTGTTTTACGTTTACATATAGGCGGCAAATTAAGTAGGCTTTTAAAAATTAATCAATATTAGAAATGAATTAACAACGGCTACCTATTTTGTTTTCGTTTATCAAGAACAATAAAACCAAAGTACGGGTAAAGTTTGCTAATTAGATATTTAGAAACTAATTCTTAAACACATAATTTTTAAATAATGAACAAGTTGAGCTACCTGTATATTAAAACTTTAAAATCCATCATGGTTATTAATACTAAAGTTATTTACAAAGGGGATATTTACCATGATTTGAATTTTGAGCTTTCCAATATTTCGGCACAGTTTCATGCGCCATGATCACGGAATAACTGAATGTCTTGCGAGTGAGTTATTATTGGCAGATATATCGATCTACCCTCATTTTTAGTCTTTTGCTACGAACGTTACCACTACCACCGGTTTCATTATCGAAAGCTACTCGATCACGACACACGCCACTAACGGTATCACAACGCGGTTCGGCTAGTACATCACTTCTTCGTTTTTTACACATTCTCACAACAGGCCACCCTTCCGGATAGTTGGAAACTTTCTTCTCGGTTGAAGTTCCTGTGTTTGGTAATCTCAATGGCTTCCTGTACCAATCTTGGTATGTAATGTCGCTCTGTTGAGATTACTTGTGGATTGTGTAATTCAAATCATGGTAAATATCCCGTTGTAAATAACTTTAGTACCTGTATATTGTTTGCAACATTCTTCGGTTAGTCAAATAAATTCAATTGTACTTATTAATTTTATTTTTTATATTGTTTGAATATAATTTTATAAATGTGTGAAGAAAAACTCTTAATAGATATGGAAATGAAAACAACGACGATTCAGAATGTTCTTCGATAAACAAAGAACAAGAACAATGCTCACAAAGCAAATAATGGCAAAACATGTACAAAATATTGGTTTTTGGTTCAAGTGGTAAATAATAGAACAAAACAGAGTTATTTGTAACATGGTCAAATATTAGATTTTAAAAGTAGTCAGTTTCGGAATTTATACAGAGATCATCGAAGGTTATTTACAAGTGTCCTATATTAGCAAAATATTACATACTACAGTTACAATAATCACAAGGTCGGCATTTTACCGATAAGGGTGTTGTGACGGCTTGATTGATGCGGTTCTTTGCTGGCTGAGGTCACGGCTGACAATGCTTTGCTTTGAAACGTGTCTTTCTATCTACTATTTAACAAATGGTGCATTTTGCAGGTTTTCATAGAAGTGACTACACAGGGGCGTAGGTAAGTAATAGGGTATATGCATGTGATTTCAAAGTGGCTAAAAAAATATATACGTATTTTATATTGATATAGAAATATATCTACATATTTATTTAAGAATTTTGAGATGTTTTTATCGTAGAATTTTACCATTGAAAAATTGATATTTTAAATCTCAATCGCAAAATTTCAAAACGCTACGCCATTGACTAGAGCGGACGTGACATCGCTGTTCACATTTCTTCTTTTTTTATTCTGCTCGCTGCACCATGATTTGACACTATTCTGCCCACTTCACATTTCGTATTGTAGGTTATTTTCAGATTTTTCGGAAAACCTCTTTTCTGAGATGATCACTACTGAGGTCGCCACAAAAGGTTTCAATCGAGTGTGAACGTCGACGTTAAATAAACATGGCACTAATATGGCCGCGTTTTTATCACCCGAAAATGATTGTAGTTTTGATTTGTTTTTTTTACCTTATTATTGCGAAATTCAGTGAGCGTCTTATCATTTTTCGGTTAAATAATGACCTAAAGAATCGATTAAAACAATAAAAAAATCGATGCATATACCCTATTATAGTTATTTTCTATTTCTACAAAGTTATTCTGCGACAGACGTCAAAAATCTATCGGCACAGTATGAAATACGAAAAACAAAAGACGGACGCTCTACTTGCGCTACCGTGTATACCTAAGTGATACGTTTTTAAACTTGTTTTCTTTCTAGTATTTCAAACGCCAAGAAAGTGCCAGAATACGTAACGATTAGTTCTGGGCTTTTTAACTAGACGGCGCTGCTAAATTGTGTCTAATAATTATCTATACTAATATGACTATAATATTATAAAGAGAAAAGATTTAAGAATAGACTTCAAAACTACAAGACCGATTAAAAAAAATATTTCATCATTAAAAAGCTTAGCTTTCAGGGTGACATAGGCTATATTTTATTCTGGAAACGGAAACTACGCGGGTGAAATCGCGAGCCGCTGCTAGGAGCTTATGATTCTATCAAACCAATTATAGATTTGATCGTCATTTCAAATATTTTATTTGCACCGTGGATTTATTTTGGAAGCACTCTAACAAGTTAGATGTTTTAAATTATTTCATTTGTTATTTCACTTAATTGTCCCACATTATAACATCTATCTGTAAACATAGGATGTAAAGTAATTAATTAGTGATTGAAATTCTGGTGATTACGAACCACTTTCCCAAATAAACTTTCGAATGTGATATAATCTACCTCCAAGTTTATTGGTAAGGGTAATTCAGCAATTAAACCCGTATAATTATAAGGTAACAGACTTAGAAGAAAAAGCTGCATCTCTACGTTGTACGAGATTGCTTTGAATAATTGGGTTTGTTTAAAAAAATTATAAACCGTATGTTCTCTAAGTCAGAACTGGACCAAACTAATATAGGACTACACGGGAAGCCATTTGAATAAAAATAAGAATCATCAAAATCGGATCACCCAGTTAAAAATTCTGAGGTCTAACATAAAAAAGTCGTATTGAGAACCTTCTCCTGTTTTGAAGTCGATTAAAAATCTACTTCTGGCTTTGAATTCCTTTAAAGTTGATAATAATTTTGAAAAGTTTTGTGGGACCAATTAACTCATCCCTTTCAGTAGGCTACCCCGGCATCTTTCTCTATATGAAACCAAGAATCATCAAAATCGGTTCACAATTGACGGAGAAATCGGTGATCATACTTAAAAACCTGTATACAGAACATCTTCATTTGATCGCATTTAATCAGGTATGAGAATGGTTAGCAAAATATATTATTTTGTTATAAGAATAGTGCTCGAACTGATGCGGTACGCGCGCGTCTAGAATTCTCCCTCGTTAAGGGATGAAACGTTGGTGTTCTTCCAACACAAATAAGGTTTGTAGTTAACACGCTTACATCCGTAGGCCGTAATATTATATATTAGTTAGTTATACGAATATTTCTCTGTATAGATAGCATTAGCTCAGTTCCTGTCGATAGTCGGGACAGTTCGACCGGAAATTACACAAATGAGGGCCTAAACAACCCGTCGACATGTCAAATTGACGCGTATTGTCAATCGACATGCAGATATATCTTAACAATACAATTCAGTGAAGTTTCTTTCATGAAAAAATAACGCAAATAAGTAGTTCGGTAGAGACTGAAAATAAATAATTATGGAAAATTCACGTAGCATTATCTAGCCCAAAGTTAAGCAAAGCTTGTGTTATGGGTACTAGATAACTGATAAATATTTAATACAATACACTACAAAGACATATATTTTTTTATTATTATGTATATAGAAAACAGCCAGAACACTGAAAAATATCTGCAGAGCGTACAAACATTTGTCGCGAGGCGAAACGACGATAGGTCCATCAAACAAAAATGGCGTTCACCCGGCATAGACACATGGACATTGGACAACCTCCAAGGTAAATATGGGTTTATCTTTTTTTACTAAGTAACTGAAATTTATATTTAAAAGCTTCTACAAATATGATTAGAATGATAGTGATCTCGTTTTGGTCTCTGATCTACCATATTTTAAATTTTCAGCAAATATCTTTGCTGAAGTTGGAACGGTAATTTTAGCTCAATTTGAAACATGGTCATGACCTGCTCCAAAGACCTTCGTTTAAAGGTTACTGAGCTCATAACGGTAGTCATAATAACGGAGAAACATTCACAAAATTACATTCCTAATAGTTTCTTCATGGTAAAAGTTTCATCGTCATATTTAGCCATGAATTTCCCTCACGCCAAGTTTGCCTTGAATTTGAATATGAAGGTACCAACTTGGGTTATATTAAAAGATATCATAACACTATAATAAGGATGGTTTGATATTTGGATAGTATTAGGTAACCTTCACTTCCAGAAAAACCTGTCGAAGCCCCAGGCAGGAATTGAGTTGTAAAATAATAAGCAGTCTTAAAAAGTTTTAAGAAATCTGAAATTTAAAAGCACAGGATAAATTCCCAATCTTATAATCCTTTAGAGAAAGTTTTAAGTATCCAATTAAAGTCTTTTCAGTTGCTATAGGCAGACATCATTGCTTGAAAGCCCGGCAACCCATCGTATTTGGATTTTATTAACAGGCTCCTTTTATCTAGCCAACGAGATCGAATATCGATCAGTCGTAAAATTTCAAATTTCACTGCTGAAAAAGGAAAAAATCTGTAAATATTCTAAAAAAAATTATATTCATATTCATACGGATGAAAACTGAGAAAAATTCAAACGAGAGAATCTGAGAAATATTCAATAAAAATTTAAAACGCGGATACATGCAATATCACGTTGTTTGAAATACCGAGACAAACATCAAAAATTCTTTATTTCCATAAATACAATAAATGTATACTTAGAAGAGAAATTATATTTAAAACATCAAGACAAGACATATTCTTTATGTACGGTACAGTTGCTAAACCAAACGCAAATTAGTTTTCCCAAAACACTGTTGTCCAATTTCCATACCAGTAACAGGAGTAACCTACGAAGCTCAACAGCAATGTTTTATCGAAATTAGCTTTCCACTTAATGGAAAGCTAATTCCGAAGCATACGTGATGTTATTTACATAATATGATTCACTTTATTATACTGTATCTTCTTAGTGCATTGAACTAAGTAAATGCGGTGAACATTTTAAGCTTTTACATTTACAGATTCAACTCAAGTTTTATTCCTAACTCTTGGTGGTACAAGACATATTAGAATAAAACTCCAGAGTAGTATCTAGCTCTGAGTTAACCGTTTAATGTTGCCTGGCGGAAGTGGGCCCAAGAAAGCATGTTTCTTTTTACACGGCAAAGATACGGAATGAATAGACACGCACATTCAAAGGGTTGTGGTAAGCCCCTTTACCTTTACCTTTCATGCCGCTCGCTAAATATCTGTGTCGGCTCGTCCAACATAGAGAGAGAGTCTTGATACTAGATAGTGAAATATATCTAAAGCGAAGCAAAGAAATCTTTTCATTTTTATCGTTTGAGTAGTTAGTAGATCTCACTTTTTACGTAAGACATTATTCAACGTCTTGTAAATCTGATTTTGGGTCAAGAAGCAACTAGCAACGAGAAAATAAATACGAACTTTGTACATATTTTAAAAAGAAGGAAATAACCCTTGACTCGCCAAAGCCAAGGCGATTGTGCAATCTTGGAAAATAAAGGCCATTGTTATTGGAAAAGTGCTTGAGATCTCCAGGCTTTATCTCGGCTCTTAAACTTTTTTTACGGGAACCGCTTCATCATCCAATTACTATAATATCGAAAAGGGATTGGGGCTCCGTTTATTATTTGTTAAATCAAAATGCTAGATCACACTAACAAACTAGATATTATGAGCATACAGAATCAAAAGAGATTGAAAATACTAACCTAAAAAATCTTGACTCCTTCCTTAGAAATTATCCCGAGTGTGAAGGTTATTTTATTATTAGTAACTATAAAAACAAAACCGATTTATTTTTCAAAATGTTAAAATAACATCATCTTGGCAGTGAATCATTAACTTTTCAACTTAATTGATACCTAAATATAGACCTGACCTGTAACTAAAGACCGTATCAATAAAGAAACTGAAGAAAAGCATTATTTGAGTCTATTTTCCCTCAAACTATCGGGAGAAACTAACAAAATGAACCTAGGAAACCAAATAATTTGCCTGCAAGCCCTGGCTCTGCCATAACTCAGCGTAGCACTAGATGGTAGATAGCACGAGGACGGAAGTCCCTGCCTTCGCGTGCCTGCACCGTACCCTGCACTAGATACACCTAAAGGTCTCGGAGTCGGGTAGAAAGGTCAGACCGTAAATAAATCCTCATTATGTACGGTTAGAATGTTCGACGCGGATTGATCGCTGTGATTTTTACGGTATTTAGCTTACGTATAGCTTTAATATCATTCAGGTACAGTCAACGCGCAAGCTGGTTTGTTTGGGGATAAATGATGCTGTGTGGATTGTCAAGCATTATTATTACTAAACCAGAATGGAACAGAACCTTGTGAAAGTAAATATGGTACGTAACATTACTCATACAATCCGAACTTTGTCAAATAGGATCGAAACGACAGTAAGGGACCCCGCGCACTAGGCAGCCTAGCTGCGCAGCCAGAATATTTGCGCAGCCAGTTAACGATTATTCTAGATTTCTCTGTAACGAAAGTCAACTTTTGAAAAAGTTCGGAACGCAAAAAAACGTCTGGCTACAACTAGTGCGCGGAGACTGGCCGCAGCCACATACATTCGCCTACACACGTTCTGGCTGCGCAGCCAATCGGCTGCCGTGCACACAGGCGCGTTGTATTGGCTGCCGCAGCCGGGAATTCGTGGTTGCCTACTGCGCGGGCACCTATACAAGGTCATATGTTTTACTGGCTGCCGCAGCCTGGCTGCGCAGCCAGGCTGCCTAGTGCGCCGGTCCCTAATTCTCCCTGTTGTGTATGGGTATCCAACTGATTTTGTTTCAATTTGAAATAGTTGCATTCTATTCTGATTGCACGCTGATTATGTTACGTTAGTACTTCTCTGTGTATGTGCATAATTTTACAAGTTATAAGCAAGTGAGAAACACTGAAGAATGCTCTTCATGTAAATAAATAAAAAAATATAGTATTCTCTCTTTTCCACAATAAGTGCTGCAATCTTCGCCATAAATCTTTGGATCAAAACCATAAACATGAGATATTTAAGGCTGGTATTTCAAAGTATTTCAAAGAGTCTACGCTTGAATGGCTATTTATAAGGTCTTCGGGAAATAATCGAGAGAATACGGAAAACGTTTTGTAAACCTTAAATTTGCACTCAAATTTTCGATAAAAATGTTTTTATCCTGTTATACAACAATTATACCTCAGTTGATAAGCATGTGGTTTTAATCTATCTTAAATATTGTAGAGAGGATAGGTTTGATTGTTTGTTTGTATTGAATAGGCTCCGAAACTACTGGACCGATTAAAAAAATATGTCATCATTAAAAAGCTTACTTTTCACGGAGTGACATAGTCTATATTTTATCCCGGAATTCCCACGGGAACGGGAACTGCGGGTGAATCCGCGAGGTGCTGCTAGTTCCTGATAAATCTATACTAATCGCAATGAGTACTATAACGCGGATAAGTTTGTATGTTTGGATGTAGGAGGTAAATCAATCTATACTTAACTTATCCTTATATACCTTTAGGTAATATGATTTATTTTCGTACCACAAGAGTAAAGGCACGGGCAGATGCTATCCTGACTGGAATAATTTAGATGATTCCTGTTGAAACCGGAAAACCACACCACCTTATGGTAAAAGGGAAAAAATAACTAAACTTGACTCACTTCTCCCATTGTGACCTTTTGTCCCGTTAATTTACAAGCCAGTAGTAATGTCCAGTAGTGAAAAATAAAACGAATAATAGTAAAAGTAAATGATTTTGTTTCAAAAAAACTATAAAGCTACTTCAGTTATTAAGGTTTTTCATGGATCCTATAGTCAGAACTGGACCAAATTAAAATAAAACCACAAGGAGAGCACCAGCTTTCAAATAAAAAAAGAATTATGAAATTCGGACCACCCAGTGAAAAGTTCTGAGGTAACAAACATAAAAAACACTCGAATTGAGAACCACCTTTTTTTGAAGTCGGTTACAAAATAACATTTTCACAGAACATCATCTGCTACAAACTAAGAGTGTATACAATAAGTAAGACACATTGTTGCGAAAAAGGGATCAAAGGCAATCTTTTATTCTCTTATCTTGTAAACGACCAGATGGTCAGATAAGTGATACCTTTCACTGTTATTTCGTTAATAAAGAACTACAAAATGTAATTCTTCTAGGTTTGGCGATAGAAAATAACAATATTACTATAAAAGCTTTCGTAATTTGACGAATTCATTAATAATTTAAGCAGGTTAACTACGAACCTTGTTTGTGTTGGAAGAACACCAACGTTTCATCCCCTCACATCCCTTCAACACAAACAAAGTTCGTTGTGAACCCACTTAAATTTATAATGAAAATAACAATGTTTATATGTGCCTGGAAAAATCATAGTGCACACTATTATTTTAAATGCTTAACTTTAGATGGATGGTTGTAATTGTTGTAACACATGCCATTTTTTGAGTAAGCGCTGGGAGAACGTAACCTATCTTCCCTTTTTAATAAATCAATGTTTAAAAGCTTACTTTTCAGGGAGTGACATAGCTATATTTTATCCCGGAATTCCCACAGGAACGGGAACTATGCGGGTAAACCGCGAAGCGCTGTGAGTGTGCATATATTTTTAATAATGCGTGTGATAGTATATGATACAAATATAATGTATAGCTGTGTATATGCTCCTGAATAAAATAAAGTAATAATGTGAAACATTAACCTAACTTTGGTTGTTTTGTTTAGTTTTACATTTTAGCATTGTTTTGCAGATAAAACTGTATTGTTTACACTGTTTTGTCTGCAAAGTAAAGTATTCATTCGAAGTTAATACTATTTATATAATTTAAGTGAAATCATAAGCAGAAAACCCCATTTTGTTAGATTTTGTTGTATTTTAGCCTTGCTTTGCAGATAAAACTGTATTGTTTACACTGTTTTGTCTGCAATGTAATGTATTCATTCGAAGTTAATACTATCTGTATAATTTTAAGTGAAATTATAAGCAGAAAACCACATTTTGTTAGATTTTGTTGTCGAATACCGCTGATGACGTAACGATCACCCGAGGCGCAGGTGTTGTTTACTCACTGGTATAAAAGGCTGTCGAACGGTCGACTAAGGGACAGTTATCGAGCAGCAGTCGGACCGAGCGGAGCTCCCCCCTCGTTGCAAAGTTAAGTAATTTAATTATTGTTTTACTGCTAGTTGGTTTTTGACATTGAAATTGTCAGTCAAGATTATAATGTTTTATTGTTTTATGTTTGTCTCTTCATAGAGATAGATAATGTATAAATTGTGGTTATATAGATAATGGATAGTGCTGTGTGGATTGTCCACTATTATTTATTATTATTTATTTTATGTTTTATTCTAAAATAACATGTACTAGACACCTAAGAGATTAAGTAAAATTGCTAGTGGTTTCTTGTTCACTTCTTCCACTAGTGGACAAAAGATTGAAGTGAACAGAATTTCAATAACACCTTATTTCTTATTTTTATAATAGTTTTGCGGTACTTAAGTCTAAAGAAATAAAGTTATTGGCTTCTGACTTCAGATTTCATTATTTACAATTCCCAAAATGTTAGGATGCATTGTGATGTAGGTAATTCCTTAATCCTATCAAAATTATATAGTTCGACTAGGTACTTATAGGTCGAAAATCTCTTATCAGAAGTGGGGATAGCCAGGAACTGTTTCAAAGTTCTAATATGTTCTTTCACAAGTTTCAGGTTGGATCCCGCAGCAGACCTGCGTGGACGAAGGTCTTGCTCAAGCCGATTTCTGACTGATGCTTCCAATCCACGACGAGATGGTGGACGTGCTGCTACCAATGCCCGGTCCTACGACAGACTTGCTATTTGTTGCAACTACATTGAGGTGCTGATCAACGAAATTCGGACGAAGTCACGAAGGATCGGAAGGGTTCGTAAACTAGATACGACGACGTAAAAACGTGACGTAAGACGGTCTTACACGATTTTGTTTTGGTAGCTATAAACTTGAACTGTATCATAATAAGAAACTTCAGGAATAAGTAGGCTTACAATTCATAAAAACCTACAAAATTCTTAAGAATTACGATACAAAATTTGCAACTTCTAGTATTGCTCGATCGATGTTTTCATATTGTTCTGAAATTGTAGTGGTTGACATAGCATTGTCAATGCAAACTTATTTTTAACTACCGGCAGTTTATCATTTTGACATCGTTTACTACTTTGGTTCAATTAGTGCCAACAATTTTTTTTTATTTATTAGTTTCTTTTGAATTTCACTTATAAAAAAATTGGCCAAATACAAATGCTAGTGAAACAAAAAAAAAAAAGAACAGAATAATATACCGGTATTGACTTTTATCTATCTTGATATAATTATATATCTGTTATATGGATGTTATAAGGAAATTGCATTGGATGGTACATGTTCATAAATTTGACGACGTTGAGATCTAAATGATGTGCTTTGTTTATTGCCCAAGAGTTTAAGATTGTTGGTTTGAGGCCACCAGTCTAAAGATGGGGCTTGGTTATTTTGGTGACTTGAAGTCTGTTGGCTTGGTCCGCTATTAAATAAAAACAGTTATGTATGGTCATATCTTATGAACATGTACATTAGCAAAAGTTTTGTCAAACAACAAAATATATATATATATATATATATATGTACAAGATTAGGTACATATTAAACAGAAAAAAAACGAATAAGGTCTGGTATAAATCATTTTTTTATTAAATTCACATGTAAACAAAGTGGCTTTTATGGACATTGTCAAATAAACGAAAACAAAATAATAAAGTGAAATAATAACAGAATCAGTATAAACTAAATGAATGGTAAATAAAACACGTACCCAACAAAATTAGAAACACTTTATAGGGTTGGTTAAAAAAAAGTGCTTTACAAGGATTTCAAATGAATAAAATCGAAAAAAAAAAATTTTTAAAACATTATTTTTACTACAAAATATTACGCATAATATGACATAGTTTCATGAATTTATAGTATTTTAAATATTTTCGATAAATTATAACATCAAATATGATAAACAAGACAGGTATTGGTAGAAGTCTCCCCCATTTCTCTCCATGGTTTTTCTGTCTCTGGCTTGTCTCATCCATTTTGGTCCGATTTATTTTTTTAAATACGCTTCCGTGGTCGCCCTTTGCTTCCTTTATTTTCTCGTGGTATCAATTCCGTCACTTTTTAACCGACTTCAAAAAAAGGAGGAAGGTGTCAATTTGACTGTATTTTTTTATGTTTGTTATCTTAGGACTTTTGACTGAGTGATCCGACTTTGATAGTTTTTTTATAATTTATTTTTGGAAGCTGGTGCTTCTTTATAATTCTATGTCAATATTGCCCAGTTCGGACTTTGTCTATCTTGTATCGTCCATCTTACTGACATGTTCTGCCCAGTTCCACCCAGCTCCACTTGAATGACCGTATTCTAGTTATGTCAAATCGTTTTTGTTTTGACTCTAAGGAAGTGTTTGTTAAGGAATTTAGAAGAGTAAAAAAAAATTGGTGAATTGCATTTTATACCATGCTCAATTATAGGGTAGTAAAACCAAACTCCTTACAAAAAATAAAAAAAAGTCTTTTGTCAATTCAATACCTACATTAGTGACAGCTTAATATTTTTATCGGAATAGTTTTCCTTTTATGTTGTCAGCTTAGCCGAGCGATTAGCCGAAGGTTCAGTAATCAGTAAATATAATAATGTAAAAAGATTCTTTTGGCAATTCAATACATTAATGAGAGCTTAATATTTTAATCTTATCGTTATAGTTTTCCTTTTATGTAGTCAGCTTAGCCGAGCGATTAGTGAAAGGTTCAGTAATCAGTAAATATATTACACCCAATATATTATTTAGAATCTGATGAAGATAAACTAAGCAACAGCTTAGAATAGAATAGAATAGAATAAAAAAAAAACATTTATTTGGACACAGGTACATAAAGAGTTTCAAAAATAAACAATCGACAAACAAAAACAGTATAACATGGAGGTAAAAGTGTCATGAAAGGGTGATGGTAGTTTACATTAAATATATGGGTCTGCCTCCACGTCCCTTTTAATTTTTATCAATAAAGAGCTCTGTATCAACAGATAAATTGATTAATAAATATAGGGATCAAAGTTTGAAAAAGGTTATAATATAATAAATAATTATATGATTGTGTTTGCTGCAAATATGTTTGAATGTTAATGTTATACAAAATAGTAAGAAAATAGATGAAACAAAAATTAGGCGCTTTATTAGTTTGTTATTCGTCGATCGTGAGGTAGTAAGTGTGTATGCTGTGAAATTTTAGTACTGTACAAAGATAAAGAATACTGTTGGAGTGAGCTTCCCGATACGCTTCAAAAACTAACTATGTAAACAAAAAAAAAAAAAAAAGAATGAGTGATGTTCCCATAAAAATGCATAGCTTAGAGCTTAGAGATAGTGCTGATCGCTATAAGAAGTTAAAATAACTTGCACAATATAACAAAAGCTCAAGAAAAAAATTGCTGAGATGGCCAAGTGAATGGCTTATACAGAATAATGACTTTGAAGAATCACTTTGATCAGTACCGTAATAGATTATTGTGTTACAAAGTAAAATAAATAATATATTATTAAGATATTGGTTCTGTTACAATAAAATTATTACATAAAAACATTTTACTGTATAAAGTTAAGTATAATATGTTAAAATAAAATACATATTATAATATTAAAATATTGGTTCTGTTACCATAACATTATTGTATTTAAACATTTTTACGGTGTAAAGCTAATTTTATATAGAATGTTTAATTCGTTACTGTATAAAGATAATTAAATTATTTACACATAGACAACTCATAGATTGAAATGTAGTTGGTATGTTTATATACATAGATATAATTGCCAGGAGCATACACATAGATGGGCTGGGATGACTAGGACACTGGTCTATTCTTTGCCTGATGTTGACCTGAATGTCATTTGCAGTGGTGGCAGGGTCTTCATGTCAAGGCACTGAATATTAGACCAACTCATGAATGTGTTGGACACTGATCGATTCTTTGCTTTATGGTTATCTGAATGTCATGTGCAGGGGTGACAGGATCCTTAAAACGAGGCACTGAATTAAAATTAAAACTGTGCATCCATGGGTTGGTACTGCTGGTCGATTTCTGCCCTGATACTTCACTGGTATTCATGCTGCAGATGATAGGTGTTGTATGTCATGGGATACTTCACTGGTATTCATGCTGCAGATGATAGGTGTTGTATGTCAAGGGCAGGGACAGCAGGCTAATTTGGGGGTCAATTGTAGTTGGTACTTTGAGAACAAAGTACTTGTCAGTATGGCCGTGATAGTATATGATACAAATATAATGTATAGCTGTGTATATGCTCCTGAATAAAATAAAGTAATAATGTGAAACATTAACCTAACTTTGGTTGTTTTGTTTAGTTTTACATTTTAGCATTGTTTTGCAGATAAAACTGTATTGTTTACACTGTTTTGTCTGCAAAGTAAAGTATTCATTCGAAGTTAATACTATTTATATAATTTAAGTGAAATCATAAGCAGAAAACCCCATTTTGTTAGATTTTGTTGTATTTTAGCCTTGCTTTGCAGATAAAACTGTATTGTTTACACTGTTTTGTCTGCAATGTAATGTATTCATTCGAAGTTAATACTATCTGTATAATTTTAAGTGAAATTATAAGCAGAAAACCACATTTTGTTAGATTTTGTTGTCGAATACCGCTGATGACGTAACGATCACCCGAGGCGCAGGTGTTGTTTACTCACTGGTATAAAAGGCTGTCGAACGGTCGACTAAGGGACAGTTATCGAGCAGCAGTCGGACCGAGCGGAGCTCCCCCCTCGTTGCAAAGTTAAGTAATTTAATTATTGTTTTACTGCTAGTTGGTTTTTGACATTGAAATTGTCAGTCAAGATTATAATGTTTTATTGTTTTATGTTTGTCTCTTCATAGAGATAGATAATGTATAAATTGTGGTTATATAGATAATGGATAGTGCTGTGTGGATTGTCCACTATTATTTATTATTATTTATTTTATGTTTTATTCTAAAATAACATGTACTAGACACCTAAGAGATTAAGTAAAATTGCTAGTGGTTTCTTGTTCACTTCTTCCACTAGTGGACAAAAGATTGAAGTGAACAGAATTTCAATAACACCTTATTTCTTATTTTTATAATAGTTTTGCGGTACTTAAGTCTAAAGAAATAAAGTTATTGGCTTCTGACTTCAGATTTCATTATTTACAATTCCCAAAATGTTAGGATGCATTGTGATGTAGGTAATTCCTTAATCCTATCAAAATTATATAGTTCGACTAGGTACTTATAGGTCGAAAATCTCTTACGTGCATGTTGACCCTACATAAACAAAAACCGTTCTATAAATAAACCACTTGGAATACCTTTCCTGAATATACCTCTACTTATGACTAAATTTATTTTGAAATCGATTATACTGTGATACTATTAGGTGAACGGTATATTGAAGTAGAAGCTCTATGAAGAGAAGTACCTCTTAAAGCCGACTATTATACGTTTATGAAGAAAATCGCCCACTGATTGTGGACACCTTTCAATGACTTCAAAAAGTTCTGGTGAGTACAAAAGATGACAAATGAACGCTTCGTAACATTTATACAGCTGTGGTGCGTCATCGCGGTGTACTTAGCTGTTGGGTTTTTAAAGAATTTCGAGTTTTTGAATATTATTTAGGTACAACTACATAACTAAAGTAGGTCGTTTTTTCAGTTGTTAGTGACCTAAGATTGGTGGTTGAAAAAAACGGGTGTTTTACTATTTTCTCGTTTCTACAAGTAATTTAGATGGCAGATAAGAAATTTTCTTCCTTATAAGTCGGTTGCTACGAATCTTGGCTAACACCAACTTTTAATAGATTTTAGTTTTGGAGTATTGACATAATTATTGACCCTAAAAGGTTTATTACAATTAACCGAACTAGGTACATTTATATAACATGAAATAGTGTCTCTGTGAATAAAGATTTTTATTATTATTATTTATTTAGTTAATTAATGATGTTTTAAAAATAAACTTCTCTTCGTGACCAGCCAAATATAATTCTAAAACTTCTTTTTACCAACCTTAACTTTAAAGCAGTCGATGACACACCGCTGCGTACGAAAAGTCCACGCACACGTGAGTCTAGTTTTCATTTGCAAGAAAATGTACGTGATAACGTTAACTGCAACCCGCGAACAACGCGCATATACGAGAATGATGACGTCATTGCTACACGCGTGGCTTACTCGAATAAGGCACCCACGCAGCTCAATGCTGTCAACGTTATGCACGCGGATGCCACGTGCGTAGCTTCACTGCGGGAAGTGAAAAGTAAAAACTGAGTTAGGCTACAGTTGTACATAGTCGAGGGTTAATGTGCAGTACACGCAGAACCACATTTTCAAACAAATTACGCAGCTTAAATATGCCGCGTGGCCGCAGCGTGCGCCGCTGTGGAGCAGCAGCTTTATCTGTAGTTGAAGTAGAAACCTCGAGTCAGTTTTTAAAGAAAAACCAAGCTGAGTAGAATTTAAAACCTCAGAATATGAGCGAATGGAAAGAATAAACGCAGAAATAAATGTACGAAAGTATTACACTGTCAGCTCTTTATGAAGCCAGTGGTTAACAAGTTCTCAATGTTATTCCACGGAGACACCTATTTCAAGCGGCTCGTAAAATGAAATTAAATCTAAGATATTAAATCGGAGAATCAGATCTTAGGTGAGCATTTCAGAGGAAGAAGTCACGAGTGCGCAGGTTTATAGGATAGTCGATGGCTTACATTGTTAGTACTGAGAATTTGAGCTACCTTTTTATTATTCGCAACAGTTTGTGTAAATGTTGTACTTAATAGTAGAAAAGCTTCTTCATTCTTTCAATTGGTTCTTCTGTGCCTAAATTGGTTTAGACTAGGTATACATGTTTCTCCTCTCTGAGTAAACGTCTTGATTTCAAAGAAGATTACTTTCGTAGAGTACTCATTAAAAATTACATTATTAAATTACTCTGAAACATTAATTTATATCTAAACAAGGTCTTAAATTACACACGTATCGCTCGTTCATGATATTAAAACGAATTGCCCAAACGGAGTGTAGAACTTTCTGCGAAATTAAATCAGTTTTGCGACTCTTTGGTTCGCATCAAACAAACGGACACAATGATTTTATAAATAACGCTATTTCATTCTAAATTTAGCTTTAATATTTTTACAAGTAATCATGTGTATTGCACATACAATTGTTTTTTGATGAAACCAAGTTAATCAAGCACTAATTTACTGCACACGACTTCGCACACTTGCTGTTTTGGGATGAAAAGTAGCCTATTTTCTTCCCTGGGATACCGTCTACTTGCCTCTCAAATATTCATTATGATGATTAAGCCGTTTATGGGTAAAAGGGTAACTGCCTGTTTACAAACAGAAAGAGGTACTTTCGTATTAATAATATTCGTATGAAGATAAATAAGCGACCGACCAATCTTCGTACTTTATAGAGCTAAATATTTTTTTAAGTTACGAGTCAGACTGTTTTATGAGCACAAACATCCCAGATTTTGGTGGATATTAAAGATTTAATGAGAAATTCAGGGAAAGAAATTCATTCTTATAAAAACACCAACAAGCAGTATCAATTAGTCCTTGCAGATGCAAATTACCTCTAGCCCGCTCAGGCATGCAGGCAATGATTACTACCATTTGCACAAATCTTTGCTAGCATCTGGCTTTTACGCAACTGGAAGCATCGCATTAGGCTGCTACTCCAACAATTTGTTCTGTACAGCATTCAATATTTCTCAGTCTTGATTTTGGGACTAAACTGCAGCTACAAGAGTTATTCTATTTTGTTTGAGCGCGAAGTGTACTTCTACAAATTAAGAGAGTTCTGTGGATTCGCACCTTTACGTTTAATCCGTGGCATTACTCGTCGCATCGAATTCTATTGCTATCACTATCATTCTGACAGACTTAATTACTTACGGTTGGTCCGCTATAAATTACTGTGATTTAGGGGTTGATTAGATAGAACGTTGTTTGTGGAACAATCACAGGTTGGATCTATACGTCACTGAAGCAATTGAACGCTAAGTGAATTCCTACGTGACTTCAAAAGCGGGATGACTTTGTTATAGAGGTGACTCTACTCAGTCATAAACATAGAGCTGCTTTATTATATCAATCATATTCAGGTTGTATACCAATATTTGCAGTTCAATACTTGAAATACGAGAATAATATAATCGTTTTTCTAATGTAGAATTTGATAAAGTAGCTAAACATATTATTAATTCACTGTAGGTTCTCAGAGTAACTAACTAGAACTTAGGAACTCCAAGTGTGTATACAGTAATGTAAATTAGAGGAATGTCGTACTTACCAACTAGATTATTCTATTATATTTAGCACATGTTATCCTTAAACAAACGGTGAATAAATAACAAAACGCTCAGCTCCAGAATTCAAAATTAAATTAATTCATTTAAACATTTTGTTTGAGTTTTGGCAGGCAAAGTTAAACGGATTGAATAAAACGAAATTTTTACGTATTTATACAAAGCGATACTTGTGGTTCGAGCTTCTTGAAACTTTTAAAGAAATAGAAATATCAACGTTATACAAATACTAATTGAAAAAGCGGTAATGATTTCCTGTGTGACATTTTCAATGTCTTTGTGATTTTAAAGAGGATTGTTATGAAAGTGCTTCTAAATTATCTAATACTATACAAAACTGTCTTTGTTATCGATGATAGAAGTCGTGCTTGCTGTGTAACATGTACATCATGAATAGTTAATAAACAACATACCTACAACATTACCTTCATACCTATATACAAATTGTGGCAGGTACACATTTTATTCCGATTTATTACTTCCACAATACCTAGGTACATTAAAGGAACGACCTGTGCTAATATGTGCCATGAAATTAAGTGAGTTGGAGAAGGTTTCAATTGAGTTGGAGAAGGTTTCAATTGTTTTCTATTCGTTTACTTGTATCAAATAGCGGAATAACAAATGATAACGATTCATTCCTAAAGCAACACATGCCCAGTAAAGAAAAATATTTTCACAGCCCACAAACGATAAATCGTGAAAGCTTCCACTGTAACGAAACCAGGGTTATGTTAATAAACTTATTTAATGAAAGTACTACAGAAACATTTCAATAAAACTTAGTTGTAACCTGACGCGATATTTGGTTATAAAAGTAAATAAGGAGGAAGATTTGGAATATTAACCGAAAGAGCTCATTTGTGTCATCTCTCGCACTCCAAAATCCGCTGTTAAATGAGGTTAAAACTTAATCCTTAAATTTACGACCTAACAACGTTGACCTACTTATGTCACAATTAAGTAATCTCCCTAATATTTCAAACAAAGTAAAGTCTTTCAGAAAAATAGCCGCCTATAACTTACAAAACCAGATTGAAATCAATACAAATATCTTTACGTATCGAATCAAATTTATGAATTGAAGCATGTAATACGTAATAAGTTAAGTTGAATTGTTATATCGAGATCGAAATATCAAATAGCGTAAGGTCTCTAGAAATCTGATCTAGGAAAGGCTATCAGAGACATGAGACTCGAGGTCCATTCTATTGATTAGTTATCACATCGAATAGAGACGTGTTATGTTGCTGATATTTTTTGTAGCTGTTTATCTAACATAAGAACTTTGGCATAATACATGACATATCACTTTAGTTTGGGTTATAAGAAGTAGCAGGTTTTTTCTTCCAGGATACTTTCTGCTGATGTGTTTCACAAGGTTATCAAATTTTCTCTATCTTTTTTTAATCAGTTTCCTAAAAACAGTTTCACGATCTTTTTTCTGCGTGATTGCTTTCCCTGCCATCTTCAGACTGAAATATGTTTGCAATATCCCTTTCTCTTTTTCGATACCTTTTTAGGGTTCGCTACATTCGGAAACACATTTATTTCAGTCGCAGAACATTTTTGGTGTAACAATGCATGTGTGGGTTTACCACGGAGCTAAGCATGCTGTATTGTTCAGTAATCTTGATAAGTAGATGGGATTATGGGTTCTCTCAAGGACTTTGCGCAGATAAGATGTCTCCGAGCTGACATAAAAACATCTTGTTTCTGGTAGTAGGTATTTCTAAGATATCTACGTCTCTCATGTAAAATACGTGTAGGTACTAGAGAACATGATATTTGGTGCTGAGTAGGATCTGAAGTTTTGTTCAACGATTTATCGCTTTGAAACATCTGAGTAGCTCATCCAAATCACCACAATTAATCATTATTCAATGAAACAGAGTCTTAATACAATTCAAAGGAGTTTGACGGAAACTCACTGTAATCCATTCGAGGCACTTTCATTAATTTCATCACAATGAAAATGTGTTTCGTACTGATACTTTTGATGTCATTTGTTTAAAACGATGTTTACTCCTCAGAACTGTAGAACTAATTAAAATTGGAGACATTATGTCATGGTGGCACATCTGTTGGCACTACAAAAATAAATTCAAAACAAAATCACTAAAATTTTTGTAAGCAATCCAAATCCGAACTGGCACTGGTAACTTAAAGATAGTTGGTGTTTTGCTCGAGCACGAAGTGTGAAGGAAGGTGTTTGGGTTATAGGATTTTGATGGTGAGGTGGTGGTGTTTAACTTTTTACCTGAGGGTGGTATTCGCGGGTAAGCGGGCGCGGAAGCGGCGGCGGCGGCGGGCGAGGGCCCGGAGCGCGTCTGGCCGCGCGTACCAACCGACTGTGACTGCCGCCGCCGCCGCCGAGCTGCTCCGCCATCACCGGCCTGCGCTTATCGGCAGCAACCTGCACCCATCCCACCGATAACGATTCTACTACCGAATACACTAATATCTGAGATAATACACATGTGTACGACCATCTTATTAATCATGCACTCATTAAAATCCACTTTATCTTTGGATAAACACGGTTACGACATTATTTACGAGCGACGTTTTGTTGATACTCGTGGAAGTCGTGCTGAAATAGTTTCACGCTTCATATTTACAGTTTCTATCTATTAGAGAATGGTCACCTATTGCCCGGGGATGACAAGACTCATTGTTACCACAGTCGTTTACATTACGCACCTTAGTTTGGTTAGCTTAAGGTTTACTTTGCAGGGTCTGATATTTGGCTGCGCTCTTTGAAGGTATGTGCCTAGCCGTTAGATTGCCGGAACGCCGCCTGGTAGCTCTACGATGTACTCCCATTGTTTGAGCTGGCTTTGGAAAGCGACGGCTAAAATCTATGTGTACTAACTAACTACATATACATAAATATATATCCCTGCTACGGAATGGCTGCCGTGTTTTGCAATTCCATTACATCGTTGAAATTCTGTGGTTCTATAATGACCCTATATTTCCTCGCTTACGCTGATGCAGACTGCTATAGTCGGAATTCCATTCTAACTAACCTTTTGACTCTTTGAATATTAATAACCCATTGTTTTGAAGTCAAATAGGTTGGTGCGGCATTTATGTGCGTTAGGTTCTAAAGGAATACTATACAATACAAAAATACTTTATTGAACACCAACAAAAATATAATACATAAGAAATTTGGATAGAAATAATTATCTAACCAACAAATTTATAAAAAGAGTTTGTGTTAGTGTTTCTATCTGAAATCAGCGAATCGCATTAAGATTTCTTATCTTACCTGGAATTTAGGACCTGGTGGAAAGGAAAAATTCTGGCAAATTGAGAATTCATGAGACAAATAAATTAGATTATATCATACAGAATCGATTAAGAGTCGGCTAAAGTGGACCTTTTTCAGTAGCGAATGTTTGTTTTATTAGTTGTTTGAAAATAGACGAGAGAAAAGAGAAAGCATTGTTTGCACCGTCTATAAATAAAAATAAATAAATAATGCTGGACTATATACACCGCTTTTAGCCAAGCTAAGCAGAGCTGGCACTAGAAAATACCCAAAACGCCGCGTCAACAATAAAATGTTTGCTAACGCTATCTGAACATATTATTATCACAATGAAAAATTATTTGCAGATCGTACAAATATGTGCCACGAGGCGGGAATCAAACCCGCAACTGCCTGTGTCGCAGGCGGACCATGTCGCGACGGTCTAGCTGGACGAGTAGGTACTAGAGGTCGCCATAAACGTAAAATCTTAATTAAAGGATTCATGCTTGTATTTAAAACATTGTTTACATTAGATAGCCATGCCTTTGTTGTGTGGCTGCTCGAGCTCACGCATGCATGTCTAATGGTATCCCAGAGCAAGAGCAGATTACATTGTTCTCGTTTCGATTCACATTTATAGTAGGTACCTGAGTGGCTAGTATGGGTTTGCACCACAAGCCCAAAATGTATAGTTTTCAAATTTTAAAACAACCGTTTGTATGCTAAATGCATCGTATCTCGATAACTAAATCTCTCGAAAAGGATTATAGAAATGGCAGAATTGTGGCAAATAATCGCAAAAGCCACAAAACAATAGGAATATGAGTTCGAAATACAAGTATTGGATTGCTTGCTGTCTGAAAAGAATCAAATGAAAAGTAGTTCCTCTTTACCCATAGGGGCGTTGCATGATGATAAAAATATAATGCTGGACAAATCATACAACATTATCTAACCATAAGCTAAGCATAGCTTGTGTTATGAGTAACTGATAAACTTAATACAATAAATATTTTTACATAAAAACTATCTAGACTATGGTCCTTCCAACCGGCCACAGAGGTCTTCAATTGTAAATAGGAAGCGATTTTTTTATAGTTTTTCTAAATACATCTATACTAAGGACTCTGATATGTTCCATGAATATTTATTAAGGCATGTTGGATGTAATTATGAAAGAGATTGTTGTAACTGTGTGGAAAGCTGTTAAGCGTACACACGTTGTTGCTGTTATCAAAACTACAATAAACTTGTATGTTTATCAAATGCTAGCAGCGTCTCGCGGTTTCACTCGCGTAGTTCCCGTTCCCGTGGGAATTCCTATATGGAATAGGCTCCGAAATTACTGAACAGATAATTTTTTTTTTTCATAATTACAAAGCTTACTCTTCAAGGAATGATAGGCTATATTTATCTCGGAATTCCCACGACAACAGGAACTACGCGGGTGAAACAGTGAGGCGCTGCTAGTAAAATATAATTTCTCCGAATTTCTATCTAACATTATTTACTGACATTGTGAACACACAAGGATATCAAAGCCTTATAAATTGTCTTATCACCCGTGTCATCTATTCATCCTTAAAATAAAATAATATATTTCTTCCTGTAACTAGATATTCAACAATATTTTGTAGTTTCTTGGTCGATTTCCATTAAAGCCTGACGTAAACAATTCATCTCATAGAAAACAGATTGATAGATTGCTATGAATTGATCTAGTCTTGAAACCATCTATCAAATATTACATTAATGCCTACTTATACCTACTATTTTTACACAGGGTGTTCCAATCTCATAGCATTAAAAACAGTGCACTCGTTTTTGTTAAACGTTGCTGCCCAAAAAAGAATCTGTACTTGGTTGTAAAAACACGATTCAGTAAAACAATACGATAAAAAAAACACGATAGTGCACTGTTTTGCACCTAATTTGCTAAAGATCTCAGGAACCCCGAGATCTATAGAAAATCTTTTTGTTTTGATTTTTAGGTTATTACTAATTCTTTGGTTCCTCGGTTGGGCTTTTTCATAAGTGGAGAAGTTTTCTTGTAAATATACAAAAACATTATTTTTGCGCCTACGCCGTTCCAAAAACGTATGCTCTGTCCCGCTTCTATGAACGCCAAATCCTATGGCTATCTTTTTCACAAAATGGCGCGCAATGCGCCCTCTTA
Source organism: Eupithecia tripunctaria (assembly GCA_955876795.1). Lineage (NCBI taxonomy): Eukaryota > Metazoa > Arthropoda > Insecta > Lepidoptera > Geometridae > Eupithecia > Eupithecia tripunctaria. The sequence goes on from OY041604.1 coordinate 5,165,358, forward strand.
AGTAACATGTTGTATAACTTAAGTTAGAGGCTGGTATACCTACCAGCCTCTAACTAACGAGGACCTAACCTCTAAGGAACGAGGTACCCCTCGTTCCTCTGTTTTACTTAGATCGATGGCAATCGTGTTTTTAGTGCAAAATTTGCTTGTTACCTAAGTTTCGATGATTAGTAAGATTATTGTTGATACTTTTTACCTTAAGCCAACGGGTATGAAGGGTCTATTATTATTTAACCGACTGCGCAAGAAGGAACGTCATGTTTTTACTCATTTCTGTATTTGGTTGTTGTTATAGAAAATATTATTAGTTCTATTTGATATTGTTTTATGTCTGTGTCAAACTAGTTGTCGTAGGTATTATACATGTATTATATAAAATATTTATATATATGTACATACATATATTATTTTATAAAAAAACGCTTTGCAGAACTTTTCTGTACTTCTGTAATGTTTTAAATACAATTGTGTTTCGTGTACGTGATGCGTTGGTTTCGACGGAAGTATGTATCTAGTATGTATCTAGTCTATTATGAATTTCAACATAATGCTGAGTCGAACACCATTTTGTAGCATAAAGCCTTGTCTAATTTCTTAGTTATTTTTTGTGTAGTTTTTATGTTGTAGGTTTCCTTTAAGCAACTTACTTCAGGGGTCGGATCAAAGCAGCGTAGCAACGTCAAGCCAGTTTTGTTTTGTGAACCGCTGAAAGTTTCCAAACTTAAAAGTTGAGTAAGTATTTGATGAGCTATCAAGCACACGGTCAAGGAGTATAAACGCCCTAACTCCACAAAATTAATCCATCCTAGCTCCGTGGTGCTGGTAAGCTGCGTGGTTCTGACTAGCTGCATGGTGCTGGCTTAGAATTTGCACCACCCTATATCTTCCCGTGGGTATCGTAAGAGGCGACTAAGGGGTATCCACCGGTGGGCGGGCAGCAGCGCCCCCTGCAGAACAATTCTACTACCACACTGCGATCCCCAACCCGTATGGCCAGCGTGGAGATTATGGGCATTACCCCATTAGAAAAACGCCAATAAGGCGTTATCAGGCTTACGTCCAGCAGTGGAACGATACAGGCTGTTGAGGCAAGGTTGAGAAAGAAATCCCTCACAATGGTGTTGTCTCAGAATATGACACATGTTAGCATTTGACCTTTGACGAAAGATAATGTCCATCAGATTATCTAGCGGATAAAAAACCTTGGGATGAAATTTGGTCCAACTCGAAGAATAACAACTAACAGGCTAAAGGTTTCTTCATCGTTTCTTTACTTTAGTCTACATACCGAAGCGACAGAAATCAATGGAGCACGTTTTCTCAGATGGATCTTACTCACGTTTTTCTATGTCCTCTAACTGTATACTTTCGTATTGAGGGATAAATAAGTAACTGATCCGTTATTATAGCTTAGCTTCAGACGGAATCCACGACAGAACCTAACGAGCTAGCTTTACGGTCATGTTGTTTATCGACAAGGTCAAGAATAACATTCTGCCACCCACTGTTCAACACGAACATTAAAGAATAAGTTTCATTAATAAAAGTGATATTGTTTGTTGCTACTTACGTGTTGTTGCGATGCTATATAAAAATAGCGAGCTTTATATTTAGGACTGGAACTTGGACCTGGACTTACCTGAAACAATAATATAAATTGTTAAATAGATAGAAAATTCCTTATATAGAAATAATTTACAAACAAATAAAACAAAGAAATAGTCTTATTTAGTATTTTGTATGTATTTTTTAAATTACCTTAAATTATTTTCTTTCAAAATTTAAATTCTTATATAGTTTTTTGTTATTCACATAAAATTTTTGAGTTATTATTGGATTTCGTAAAATAATAATAACGAAAACTATGCAACAATTGGCGGTCTGATTGCTTAAGACCGATTTATAACAGACAACCGTGGATAATAGGATGGTTGGATTGTATAAACTCATAATTAAAAATAAATATATGACGAAAAAATAAAATTAGATATTTCCACACAACATTAGCTAGTTACAGATTTTGATTTATTTATTCAGTTTACTCGAGATTATTTTTGTCAATTTGCAGTTACATAACTCAACTGTTTCAATTGTAATACAACTTAGTTCCAAATTTTGACAATAAAATAATCTGTATAAAAAAATTATATACGCTGGATTGTTGGTAATTCACTGATACTGTGTGCTCCAGGTCCCATCATCAGGAACACGTTTGTGGAGCCGCTAAATTAGAAACACATGTAAAGTGGTTTCTTATTGAGCAACTAAAGTTTTGTGATGAAGGTTAGTCTTCGTAGAAAATAATGAAAGTGAACCAAAACATTCAAATATTTGAGCAGATATTAAATTGTCTTGAAGAAGAGGATATTAGGCAATGAATACTAAATGAAGTCGATGATTTATTTATTACGAAAACAATGGTAGGAAATCAGAGATTTTACCAATACCTAAGCGCAAAAGAAAACCATAGATGCGTTATTTAAATCCACATATTATGTTTGTTTATTCTGTCAAAATACAGAGTAAATTAAGAATACATATGTAGGTACAGCATTAAATAAAATGAAATAAATCATACATGCTACTAAGGTGATATTGGCAGCCATCGATCAAATTTTATTGTAAAAAAATGCAAATGTGTGGAAACATTTTGTACATAAAAAAATGCCAGTTTCTGCCCCTGGCATCGCATGCGTTGTTTCTATGACGAAAAGGCGCAGATAGGAGCCAATATGACAGTGCCAGCTATTTTATTATATTATTACGTTTAACATAGGAAATTTTATCCGTCGTACAGTTTGTGGCATCTATTAAAAGCTATTTTTAGCCTCTGTAATAGTTTTATCTGATATAGTAAGTAAGTAGTAGAAGAGTTGCGAAAATACAGTTTGGTGGCCAAAAAGCGCAACTTCGTATCTCTGCCTAAGCTTAACAAAATAAAACTATTGCAGATGCATTATAACAACTTATACTAGATACCACAAACTGTACGATGGTTTTTTAAACTTTCTGTGTTTAACGTAATAATAAGATAAAATAGGTGGGGCCGCCACTTTCACTCATGTATGCGCCTTATTTATATCCCATAGGGACTGATTTATGAGATCATCAATATTCTAAGCCTTGAGCTACAATATTCTAAGCCTTGAGCTACAATATTCTAAGCCTTGAGCTACATCAATGCCCTTATAGGCTTTACAAGTCATCTACATAAGTGCCGAAAATCGAACACTACATATGTAAACCATCCCTTGTGGATGGTAAAGGCCATTAACGATGATGATGATGAGCTACAGCAATTCAAAATTTGAGCCTGATCCGTTCAGTTAATTTGGCGTGAAGAAGTAACATACATCCATCCATCCATGCAAACTTTCTCATTTATAATGTCGGTGTAATGTCAAATCGTGTAGCAAATTCAGATTCGAAAACCAGATTAGAAAAGTAATTATTAGTAAGGTTATGTTGTTATACAAGGTGCCACAAAACACGTGTACTAAGCTGAAATGGGGTAATTCTATATCTCGAGGGGATTTCGTACACTTTTTTGCAAATAAACTAAATACTTTTAAGTTTAATTTCACGAATTTGCGTACATATAAAAGAACACGAATATAAAGAGAAAAAGAAACATCTCGATTTTTTTAAAACAAAATAACCCGACGAGCTTTTCCCAGTTCAAAATAATAATAATCAGTACGCAGTACGCAGAACGCAGTACGCTGCGTACTGAGTAAGACGCAGACTTCGACGGAAGAAAAGACTACTCTAGATATTTTTCATACGATTGTGTGTCCAACAACGCATAGCGCATACCGTAGCGTACTGCGTGGTGATGAAGAGACCTAAAATAAGGCCAGAAGCAGGAACTAGATTAAAGAAATTTTGTTGAAGATATATCAATATTCATTTACAAAGCCCGCATTGTCGACCGACACCTCAGTTCTGGGCTTATTTGTTTACCAAACCTCCTGAGCATCCATTGATCGTGCTCAGATAAAGTAATGGATAGGATTAGTTGGGAACGTATACAGTCATTTTCCCACGATGTAATTACAAAAGTAATTAATTTGTCGTATAGCTTAAGGCGGGAAATTCGCCAGCTCGCCTAATTGGTAGCAAAAGACGGTGGAGTCGCGGATAGAATAAAAATTAGTCTTTTGAAATGTGGCTTATTTGTCCTTTGAACGATATGAGGTAGATTATAATGACAGAAATATAACATGTTTTTTGGTTAATAATGGTGTTGATTCTAGTTTTAGAATTCGATAAAATTAGCTTAAATTAGGATTTACAAGTATCGAATAGACGATAGCTTTACAAATTGAATAGTGTTCTTCTATTTAATATAAAAACTAGCTAAAATAAGGATTTCGGTATCATTACGAATCGATTATGGAATCGAAACGTGTCGTTTGACATTCCTAAATCCTGTGACATGACACCAGTGCCTTTAATGAATAATGATGAAGTAGTTTCATCATTAGGCGATTGCAATGTTTGAAATTACACCTTACTTTGTAACACTCGTGAATACTAACATAGACTAAGAACATTTTTGAATAACATATTATAGACCTAAATATTTTTTTTGGTGTCTGAAATAAATAAATTTTATTTATTTATTTAACACTAAATTCTTCTTCTCATTTTTTGAAAATCGGAATAAGGTTGATTTGTTGACAAAAAACAGCGTCATTAAACAACCTCTCTAAGTAACATTAAAGTAGAAAAGCTGTGTGGTGCGGTTATTTGTCACCGCCCCAACCGCGGGTGTCGTAAAAGGCGTTTAAGGGATATCCCTGTAGAACAATTATACCACCAAACTGCGATCCCCGAACTCGCATGCCCAGCGTGGGGATTATGGGCATTACCCTCCATGAGATAAACGTCAATAAGGTGCTTATCAGGGCGAGGCCTGCATCCAATAGTGGACCAATACAGGCTGTTGAGGAAAGTAGAAAAAGTAAAAGTAGCTCAATATTTTCAAACCCAGGTAAAAAGTAATCATAAAATATGCCTCTATTTGTCGAAAACCCGAAGCTAAGCGCTTGTTCGTAATCCATATTAGAGAAGGCCCTGACGTGTCAAAATATTTTTATACCCCAGTGAGTCATTACGTTTCGGCCGACCAATATCCACTAAAATGGACCTCGTAAGGGACAAAAAAATTTTTCTGATATTCCTCACGATATATACATACCATACATCTTTTACCTTTTATTACCAATACGGAATAGCATTTTGTGTACCTACGCACCTACAGACATAAATTATGGAAGTATAGACACCTCTGTGCTAGTGTAGAAATCTATCGGATAATGGGAAAATATAAGAATAGTCAAAGTGGAATAATATCTGGAGATTCGTGCCTAAAATAAAACAAAGGCAATTTTATTCCGTCTGTTTCCCTTTATTTAAAAATACAAACAAAACTAAATAGCCTGATACCTGAACACCACATGTGTATCTATATAACTGGAAATGCAAAAATAACCTAACCTGTGTCAATAAGCTTCATATACATATAATGTACATAATATTGAAATAATTAGCTACAGAATATCCCATGAAAACTTGTTAGCTTAGGACGCGCTGAGCTCTCTCTGATTTATGCTCACATTATTTGAACTAACGCGTTATAATATTATATTGGAAAATTGGCCGTCCAATTTCCAACCCAACGAGCTTTTCCCAGTTCAAAAGATTATAATAACTGCCTAGGCACAACAATAGAGCCCTCTATCGCCGTATTATGGCAATATCCTACCTGTTATATCCTAGATAAGTAAGAAGCCCGCTTTGCTCAGCTTGGTAGTTAGGTATTCAACTTTCACACAAGATTACTTTCCGCAGGCTTGCCTCAAGTTCCGTCATAAAACACGAAACTTTGCCGAGAAAAATATCGCCTGTGAAAATTTATTTGTATTGTAAGAAAACTTTAACGTTCAATTTAGTAAATTGAGCACCAAGACTTCTTAAAAATCTGTAAAAATTTAGAAAATCAAATAAAGTAATTTTTGATACCGATGTGGAACATTGGTAAATGGTTGATACATTTTAGCAACCATTTACCAAACGTCCTCAATATCAAAATCTACATGACTAATACTGTAACATGAAAATGTGTCTCAAAATAAATTAGACTATGTTGATCTTATAGTTTACTGAGAAAACATGTTTTCCGAGGAGGTTCTGAAATAATTATTTCTACCCTACCGAAATATTAAAGTCTAGAAATCTCTATATAACAGAGACAATTATACTCTTGCTTTATTATTTATTTTTATTTAAACACTTTATTGCACTGAAGTACAAAGGGTGGGCTTAATGCCGAGGCATTTTCTACCTGCCAACCAGAAACATTGTTTTTACAGGGGGTTGGCGTGCTAATTTAAATTTTACAGATTACTTAGAGATAAAAATAATTAAATATACGTACCTATTTATATTTATATATAAATACATACTCTAATCTCTAAACTCTACTCTTTATTATGGAAACTATTGAACTTACAAGGGACCGACAACATTATGCTCTAATACTTTGGGACTAGATGTGTGTATTGTCAAACATTATTTATTTATTTAAGTTTAATAAGCCTCGCGTCGCATGTGAAACATTATTTCCCTTGATTTGATTAATTAACGATAGTGGTCGCGGCAAAAAGCTCTCCGTCATCAATCTTTCATCAGTCGTCCAATTTATGAGAATACTGGATGTTGTCGGCTTAATTTACAAATTAGCCATAGTCATCAGAGCCTGTATTTATAAAAGATTATAATGGATAATAATACCCTCGTAATATGCTATGATATCAAGCAAAATCTGATCAAAACCACTCAGAATTCACAGCACACACTGAATGGTATCCTCTTCAACAGCTATGAACGCTATCTCGAAGGCAATGCAAATATACGAAGCCTTAAACCATCCATTGTCTGTGTAAAGACCCAAGTTGGTAATGAGAGGCTCTATGACTTACTTGCAGCCACGTCCCGGGACAAGCTTGGCAATTCAGCTGACCTACTTCTTGTTATTCTATAAATTTAACGTGACTTACTACAGTGGCCACACATTTGCCACCAGTAGGCAAAACCTTCACGCGCAATCAAAATGGATGGGTATCTACTAAACTATAATAGGGCCAAGGTGCGCCTTTTTAAGGTTAAAAAAAACCGCAAAGCTATTGCATTTAGTTCCTTTCACCCCTAGTATTCATAATAACAAACGTTAAGCCCATCACTGTAAGTATTTTTTTTCTGTATGATGAAAAAAATATTATTAATTTAATATTTCATTTGCAGTCCCCCAAAATCAGCCGCCCTAGGCATCAGCCTACTCAGCCTGCTGGCAAGTCCACTAACGGTCACTGAATTACTAGCTTATTTTTAATTTATTCCATTAATTTACTCTTTATGTTTTTTCTATTGATTTCTGCTTGGAAATGGTCTGGAAATAAAAGGTCAGGGTGTTATCGCGGTACAGTTTTAGTAATTTCTGCTCGTTATTTAAGGTATGCTAATGTTCAAAGTCTATAATGTATGACTAGTTATGTTAAGCGTAGATTTTAGTCTAAAAGTTTGTGATGATACGAGAAAATCCGCGGCCTGAATATTTTAGTTTCAACGTATATAATTCAGTTATTCTCAAAATTTAGTTTGCGTTAATTTATTACTGGCTTCAACATCCCAACTGGAGAAGCTAGGAGGCAAGGCTTTGTAAGTGGTTGTTAGTCCCCAGTTTCAGTTCAGAGCAACCGAGTAATAGAACCCGAGTAGCTATTCACAGGTAGTTAGAAGTTCAGACCACATATTGCCACAATCTTAGCATTAGGCACCTGAACGTGTAGACGAAGTTTTCAAGGCGCAAGGTTGTATAAGTTTCTGAGAATTTCGATAGATATTTTTCTGAAATTGGCATCGTCAGATTTATATGGATTATTCCCATTCCTCATCATATTTTCGAAGAAAATTCTGAATTGGATTGAGTTATTAATTGCAAAGGACTTGATAGAAGAACAATAATTGAGATAAAGCTACTCGTATACAACGAGAAGCTAAAATGTTGACTGACATTATCAAACCAAAATATTGGAAGATATTTTATGAGTTCGAATTTAGGGGTGAGCATATTGAGGTAGAAAGCTTAGCGATGCTATAAGTCGGATTGACGGGCGGCAATAATCCTGAAAACTCATTCCATTTCGCAGCTACATATTCCTGACCTTTAGTATAAAGGATGAAGGTATTGTTTTGAATGACAAATAAAGAAAGCGTGGGTTTTTATTCATTTTCTTTTGAAGTTAAAGCTGCTGTGAATTTCAGTTTTGCAAGGGACATGATGTTTCCGGTAAGCCCACAAAGGGTCAAAACGGACGATGAATTGTTTATGAAGGTAACACGCGGCTCTTAGACACGGGCTTATATTAAACACAAATTTATAACAATATCCATGGTTACACAAAAAACAGATATCTTGTTGGCCTTACATTTCAATAAGAAAAAAATTTAATTCCGCAGAAAATATGCCAGAAAGCTCAAAATTCAAATCATGGTAAATATTCCGTTGAAAACGACTTAACTTATACCGAAATCAAAATACCTACTGCAAACAAATAGATTTTTAAGCTTACGAACTTATGTACAAGTATATCCGTATATCGTATATCCGTTTTCTGAAGATTCATGCCTCGTTCGATAAGCAATGTACCAGCTTCCCGCGTGAGTTCAGCCTTTGAACTCGTCGAAATGGAAAACTGGAGCGAAAATTCGATGTTTTCCCAACGGAGGGTGAAGTTAACATCGCTTGTCTTGGACAGATTTCAGATCCCGTTAATCTTCTTAAAATACTGGATTGATTTATAATCCTATCAGGAGACTTATGTACATGTATAGGTTTTCGTATATCTTTATCTGATCAATACTGTAAGACCTTACATAGATCCTATACTACTTAGATCGTTTGCAACAGTTAGCTCAACCGTTTTAACTGTAAATAGTACTTCTGATTTGTTCTTATTATTACTCTCTAATTTGCTATGTTAAAATTAAAAAGAACACCTTACTTTAGCAGTAAGTATCAAAACTTAACTGACAAATGTTAAGCGTTTCTGCTTTTAGCTAATTGGCTAGATTAAACTAGTTAGCTGAAATCCCGTGATTTAGCGCTCGCAGCAGCTTGAACGTGAATATAGCCTTCATGCTAGCATTGCTTATGTAATTTGCGACAGAGTCGTGACTTTTCTGATTGAATTTTTTCCAGCATGTATGGGAATGTCGACTTGTCAAAGCAGACGTGCCGACACAGATCATTGAATGTGTTGGACATCATTAATTTTGTTTTAGAAAACTATAAACCGGCTTCAAATTTTATGGATTTTCATGGATCCCATTGTCAGAACTGGATTCTATTAAAATGGGACCACACGGGAAGCACCAGCTTTCACATAAAAAAGAATCATGAAAATCGGACCACAGTCAAAAGTTCTGAGGTAACAAACATAAATATATAGGTATATAGTCGAATTGAGAACCTCCTCCTTTTTTTGAAGTCGGTTATAAAGAACTGTAGCTTTGGTCGAAGCCGGCCCAACCTATACAGGACTTAACGGATACACAGACTAGACAGCAAAGTTCGATACTCGTAGGCATATGTCCTGACTTGCAGAACATTTTTAGCAGTGACGGATAAGTTTGTGGCTTTGAGGGAATTGTAATCTACTAAAATTAATACCACAGCTGGGCAAAGGAAATTGGCCAAACAGTAGCTCTAGAATCGGCTTCGTTTTCTCCGAGCACATTTAAATCGAGCCGAGTAACCTATTACATATTATTATTATTTTATTAATATCATTCCTAAAAACTTTATCATTATTATTTTATTATTATTATTATAAGCCTCAACCCTACCAGCCTGTATAGGTCTACTGCTGGACGCAGGCGTCCCCTGATAAGTGCCTTGTTGACGTTTATCTAAGGAGTAATGCCCATAATCCCCAAGCTGGGCATGCGGGTTGGGGATCGCAGTTCAGTGGTAGAATTGTTCTGCACGGAAAGAGATGAGAGAGAGAGAAAGAGAGAGGGGTGGTGCAAATTCTAAGCCAGTACTACACAGCTGAGTAATTTTTTATTAATAGTTCATGTAAAAATAGCACGTTATTTAGTGCGGTGCTGGTATTGCTTTACAGCATAATCGCCAGTGCTCATTAGCATCAATAAGCTATAAATAGGACGCTGCATTCATTAGGCATGAGCGCTCCAATATCGTAACAAACGCTGTCGCTTTCACATTGTGCCGGGTTGTAGCGCAGAGAGAGGCAGCTAACACAAAAATACAATAATAAATATAAATAAATAAATAATTGTACCAAAAACGTAAAAAATACTTTATTGTACAAAAACGTAGATTATTAAAATTTATGTAGACATGGTAACACGGAAATGCAGTACTAACAGCCGGTTTCTCGAACGCTTATTATTTTGACAAATTGTTGACAATTTGTCAGGCTGTACACGCACTGCTTTTATTACTCGCGTGGTTGTTGACTATCCATTCAATATGACAAACGTTCGAGAAACCGGCTGTAAATGTACTAAGCTGAAAGATTCTGGACACAGAGAAGATCATCTTCTGAATGATGCCTGAATTTAGATTTTTTCGAAAGCTAAAAATAAAGTTTTTTTCCTATTCGTATTCTTGTACACACACTCTTCATTTATTTAGCAAGAAAAAACATTTCACTAACATTTATTTGCTTGCTCAGCAAAACCAATGTTTTGAATGAAATTATTACATAAAAAATATGTAAATCCTTTGAAACTTCCAAACAATAATATTAATAAAAGAATACTTGTAAAAAACACGACTTTAATTATAAAACTTTTAAATCCATCATGGTTATTAATACTAAAGTTATTTACAACAGGATATTTACCATGATTTCAATTCTATGTGCCGAAATATTGGAAAGCTCAAAATTCAAATCATGGTAAATATCCCGTTGTAAATAACTTTAGTACGACTTTAATTTTTTCAAAAAAATATAATATGTTTAAAATTAAGCAAATGTTCTACGATGAACAAATATTTGCCCGTTTCATTTCCATAACCGCCCTCTTTTGGCTAGGTAATTCTTTTATATGTACATTTCTTATTTTATCAAAACAAAAGTTCTATGCGCAAGCTCTACGTTCTCGTAGCTTTTTCGTAGCACTTCGTAGCGGTGCTACGCCATGGCTGTAGTAGGCCCTGTATTAAATTTTATGGATGGCCTCTAAAATATCTCGTACAAAAAATATATTCAAACTTAAAGTTTTAGGCTTCGGTTACGTGAGAGGTAGTTAGGATACTACAAAATGCAGTGTAAATATTATGGAAATTGAATTTGGTTTTTACAAAATGATCATGATATACTACATATATATTTCCATAATATTTACACTGTTTTTTGAGTTTTGCGGGATAACTCTTTAATTTTTTACAGTACACACAATAAAAAATCAACTTATTAAATAGGATATAGGCGAGTTTAACATTGAAAAAGAGTTTTCTTCCAGCAAACCTTACGAGTTACAGGCGAGGCGATGGAACAGGTAGAGGAAGATTATAAACAAAATGTAATCCTTCATACGAGTACATAATAATAATTGTGCTTATGGGATTATTACTAATCCCTCGGGAATGAAATTTAATTATTGTATAGAGAATGATTCGGGATCATTCTCTATACAATAGCAAAATAATTCTCATAATCGGTTCGTAATTGACGGAGAAGTCGACGAAAATGCATGTAAAAAAATACAGACAGTCAAATACAAAACCTTTTTGCGAATTTTTGAATCACATGTCTGTTTTACTGGACTAATACATCGATGGTGCTTAGTCTGGCATGCAGTAACTTGCATGCCAGACCAAGTAACTAAACTATGCGCCTAGCTGCCATCGAATCAACTATCTTTCAAAGCGGCGGCGGCCATGGCCTCAACCGTGTGGTATCGTCTTAAAATGTACTCCAACACCCCAACTCTTCCGAGCTATGGAAAGAGCTATGCTCAAAATCCATCTGAAGGATAGGATTCGTCATAGTCAATGTAAAAGTTTATTTCCATAAATACAATAAATGTACACCTAGAAACGGTCAGTTTTTATAAAATTCGGGACTTCTTGTTTGGAGACGGCGACTCGGCAATAGTGGTGTAGTATGCCCTTTGGCCAGGAGGGACGATGATCTGAGAAACACTGCAGGCACATGCTGTATGCGTTTAGCTGAAGACAAGGCGCTATGGTGCTCATTAGGGGAGGCCTATGTACAGCAGTGCAAAAATATGGGCTGATGATGATGATGGAACGCTTCCCTCAGGTATCGATAGAGGCAACTAAACGATAAACAATAAAGCACTTTTCAGCAGGAGGCCTGCGTCCAGCAGTCGACCAATATAGGCTGTTTAGATTACGCCTAGTTTTGGCCTTATTTTAGATTGGCCTTAACGTATGATAAAGTGATCTAGCTGGCTTCAGTAAGTCGCCTGCGGCACAGCAGCATTATGTAAATGAGTAGCCAGTGGGGTGGATGTGATTGGCTGCCAATTTCCAACTTATTCCCTCACATGTCTGTTACTGATTATAATAGATAAATTCGAACGCTGCTCGTCTATTTTGGTTTACCTAATGAATTTGTAAATTAAATAATCATGTTGTTATTAAATTTTGTTGATAAACATATTGAGTCATATGTATAGTTGTTCATCGGTCAAAATGTTTATCGTCAAATTTCAAAAACGTATAAAAAAATATAAATCATTTAATAAAAAACCTTACAGGTTTGGTTGTGGTGCTAATCTAAATTACAAAATATCAGTAGGTACTAACGGGATATCCCTGTGTTAAAAAACTTGAATTGTATAAAAATCTTCTATTATTTCTTTAGTCACTTCATCTGAGTGAAGACGTGACTGAGAAAAAACATGAAAGATCACTGGCACGCAGTAAATGTCTTTATGTGTTGATTCGTTGGTTAGTACTTATCAATGAGTTCCTCAGTTGATTGAATACTAGCTTGAGTAGTTCTCTTGTTATAAACAGTAATTTTATTATTGAGCGTAAGGGCGTAATCTTTCAAAAAAGGTATGTTCTGTCCCGCTTTTATGAACACGAACTCTATCTATCCTATTCGCACAAATGACCGCACCTCTTAATTTATTTATTTTGTCTACATAAATGTGGTTATTTTTATAGATATGACGATGAAGATACCTAAATGTGACGAAGACGTGATTCACCAAAGTCAAGGCTTAACAGTTTCATCTCAGCCGCTTCGGCATTCCCAGTTCTCTTAGCTCGTGACAAACAAATGACGCATCACTTCCCACTTTCTACTAATGACGTGTTCTACCAAATCCACTAAATTAGTAGAATTTTGAGGATTTTTGTAAGCAAAATTCTTCAACACACATGAAGAACAAATTCCGGCGCTCTGTCACACAACCTGTGTGAAGGAACACCGGAATTTGTTCTTATTGTGGGTCACAGATTACCCCCAATAGATACCGCATTACAATACTTTTGTTCGGATGCTAGCGCACCAAAATTGGCGGAAGGCGCGGGTTGCGGGGACTGAAACTAAGGCGTTGTGATTGGCTATTTCAAGGTCGCACTAATAATGAACTAAGAGTATACTCACCGTAGGGTTGGGAAAGTCGCCGAACACCAAATTAGAATTCATCGATAATTAGTTTGTAAATTTCGTATTAAAAGAAAATAAACAATTAATTTTCTATAGAATCATGAATTTATACAGACATTCAAACTAATATTTTAAACCTAAGTAAATGACAAAAACACTACTACTATTTAATGAAATAAAATAAAAAAAATTGTACACATTACACAATAATGATGAGAGATCATCTGTTTTGAATTCAATTATAAAGTAAAGAAAAGTAAATCAAAAGTTTATTTCAATAATAAAATAGCACTATTTAAAGCTAAGAGTTACAAATGTAGTAGGTTATAGAAATTTTTGTATTTATCACAGTCCCTGTAGGTGTTGTTACCCGTAGTCGAGTGACTGTCCTCCGTACTAGTTAATACAATAATACCTACCTACCGAGAGTCCCGCTTATCTACGTCATCCACCATTTTTAACGATATCGACTAGACTCGAAATAAGTGAAATTCACAACACTAGCGTAACATGTGCCTTTGCCGAAAAGGACAACGAGTACAATAACAGCAATGCGGAAAAGAGACAAGTGACCGTCCTTACGTACCATTAGCCATTATAAGCTGACCTGTTCTATAAATGATAAAATTGTAATTATTTTACTTACCGATGAAATGTTATTCCGTCCTTTTGGTAGTTTGAATTTCTTGATGATTTTCCACGCCATTTCACTGCACATGAAGTCATTTTATCCAATTTTCTATCACAAAACCAATTTTCACAAGCGTTAGAGCACAGAAACGTAGGGGTCTGACACTTGGTCGAAACTGAAGCCGTACTTCGAAGCGGCGATTTACATCTGAGCATTTGCATTGATGCGTGGTGCGCGGTCGTTGTCTTTCATGCGGAATCTATTGGGGGTAATCTGTGTTGTGGGTACAATAACATGTGTGCTGAGAAATACAGTTTTAAAAATTGAAAAACGAGTGTAAATCTGTTTATCTTTCTGTAACCTTCTTGAACCTGCAAATTTGTCTGGGAGAAATCGCTCTCAGCGATAAGGTCGCATTTTGTTTTATTTATTTATTATTTAGATATGACTTTTATGTATATTAATTATAATAAGTACAATAAAGTGTTCATTCATTCGACGACCTCTGTGGCGCGGTGGGCGAAGGTCTGCCTGCGACGCAGGAGGTTTCCGCCTCGGGACAAATTTGTGCACGATCTGCAGAAATTTGTTCAGGAAGTTCTGGATGTTTTTCTATGTATATAAAAAAAAATATCTATCTATGTAGTGTATTGTATTATGTATATCAGTTATCTAGTACCCATAACACAAGCTCTGCTTAGCTTGGGGCTAGATAATGCTGTGTGAGTTGTCCTGCATTATTTATCATCATTCATCATTCATTCATTAATCTTTGCAGGGGTAGACGGTATCCCGAGGACGAACATTCTTACTTGAAAAGCGCGGGAAGCAGCGGGCAGCAGCTTGTTTATTACAATAACAAATGAGTGTTACTGAGCAATAGTTTGTAGTTTGCTGGGTATTTTTTGTTGGTTTTACGTGGTCTAAAATGGTAGGTGTTAATGGTAGGGTTTAGGCAACTTTACACAAGTGTCGACGACGGTGTAACTAACGGCACAATTTAAATTATTCTTGTGCGTCTTTAAGCTAGTCGATCGTCCCTCAATTTACACTTTTTTCTATTATTTTAACTTCCTTATTTGGAACGTTCATTTTGTTAGTAGAAATAAAGGCTTTTTCCGTACACTAAAAGTCACAATACGCATTCGATAAATTTCGGAAATATTCTCACTCGCACTTCCACTATCGAGAACGCTTTATTTCCTACCTCACTACATAAGTACAATTACAATAAAGCTATCAAAATGTAGATGAAACACAACGGGCGTAATTTGAACCGCTTTGAGTTCAGCTTTGCTATTAATTTCATGGAAATCGTTTCAGTTTGCAACCACATTAAAATACAGTAAACATACACGTAAGTGATGTTAAAAATCATTGCTGTGGGGATGGTGCATCATTTTTATTTATATATTTAATTCGTTTAAATCTTTTAATCCATTTGGCGTTAAGTAACTAGACGTGATCGTGTCGTCCCTTACTTAACGTCAAATATTTTCAACTGCCAACTGTGCAGGGTTACCAATGTATCCCCGACGAATACATATTAATTATCCTAATATCAATTTACCACTTGCATTATATCCCTCGGGTCCGATAAAACAAACGCAATTACAATTATATCGATAAAGTTGGTATTATCAGGGGGCCTACTCGGAAAAGAAAAATCGAAGTTTCGTTTTCGTTGTCGTGCAAAACCAACGCTTATGCTTACATAAGATTAGCGTTTGCACGAAAACAAATCAGAAACTTCGATTTTGTTTTTATGAGTAAAGGCCCTGGTTCTCTTCTGGTACGTTCGACCCGCAATATCTGCGACGGAAATCCCCGTTTGTCCCCGTCGTCGTCGCGTTATCCCCGTTTGTCTATCAACCGCCTAGAACAGTCGAGAGACGTCACCTGCCGCATACACGTCGTCTATATTCGTGAGGGCAAGCTGCCAACGGACCCGGACAGCTTATCAGCTGTCACCCGAACAGTGCGTATTGAATCATCGTGGAAATGTTTCAGATATTTCGTTCCGCAAAGTGTTTTTGAGGTTATTGTCTATGAGTGTCTTTAAAGAGAGACGTTTTTGAAGTGTGTCTGGTCTATGCGTCTGCTGATATCATACCTCTATAGTCACCAGCGCGTAGGCCTGGTTAATGTAAATCACGTCTAGAGATCCGTCTGCTCAAAAAGCCACGTTTAAAATATCAAGGACTAGCTGCGCCCTACGGTTTCGCCCTCGTGGAAATTTATGTATACAACTTTCTTATTTTTTCCTTTTATAAGAACGTTCTGACAACAACATACACATCTAAAAAGAATTAGCGAAATTAGTTTACCCATTCACCCGTGTTCATAGTTCACAACAAGCTCGCTGCGTGCCGGCGGCGGCGTGGTCGCTGCGTGGCGCTGCGCAGTCGCTATGAAATCGCTTACAAATCGCCAGTGTGACAATGCTTTTAGTGACATATACCTTCTTATTCGTAGCATATACCTGTTATATAAACCGCCTAAAACGTTACTATTACATTTGACCGTACCTAAAATTGACCACACCAATATTTTTTAACCGAACAAAAAAATCTGCTTTGTCTTTACCTTTACACTAAAGATTTATGGAGAACAATAAACTTGCGAGGGCTACTCGTAACCCGCAAAGTTAGACGGGACTCTAAGAAAAATAGCTCCGATTTTCTTACCCCCAGGGCACGGAACAATTTATTTTGTTAGCTAGACTGTTAGGCTGTAGAACAATGTAAAACTATTGTGAATTTTATAAATTTTGTGTTACATTTGCACCTTGGGTTTTTTTTATGTCTTTTAGACCACCGTGATACATCGTTGGCCAAACAAGACACATTTACTATCAGATGAGATTGTGGCCAAATAATAAACATAACAGACATAAACACCCACGTTGTTAACAAAACAGAGGTTGTTTTAAAAAAAACTATAAACCGACTTAAATAACATGGTTTTCTCATGGATGCCATAGTCAAAACTGGACCAAATTGAAATTGAAGCACCAGCTTTCAAATAATCAACAAAATCGGATCACCCAGTCAAAAGTTCTCGGGTAACAAACATTAAAAAAATAGAGTCTTATTGAGAACCCTTTTTTTGAAGTCGGTTAACCTGTAGAACACAGTAGTCGGGTATTCCCAACAAGCCAGAGGGGCGCGTGGGGGTGAGGGGCGCAGGTGGATACATACATCACATGAACTGATCATCGATTCAATCGCCTGATCGATACCAGGAAACCAGAATCTTGAGCTAGCCTCCTTAGTTTTAATGATACCTAAATGCGATTGATGTAGTTCCGATAACACAGTTTTATGATAAGGAAGTCGGAATAACGACCTTATGTCCTCGCATATTGCACCCATTCACAACTGATAACTGTGATTGACACTAATGATAAGCTTTTATTCTTACATCGGTTAAACTTGAAACGTAGGATGGAGCTCCTCGAATAGTCGATATAATGAGATAGCACTCAAAGAAGCTATGATTATTCCGAGCGCGAGATAAGATCTGTTTCCAATATGCTTTTATGTTATTCCAGATCCTGAACTACACTTATGTAAAGTTTACATCGATCGGTTTAGTAATATAGGCGTAGTCTGAGTGGTTTGTAGAGTTTGCACAATGTTTTCATTTTATTACCGACTAGCAGCGCTTCACGGTCTCACCCACGTTGTTCCCGTTCCCGTATTCCGGGATAACATAAAGCTTACGTCACTCCCTGAAAAGTATGCTTTTAAATATGGAAGAATTTTTGAAATCGGTCTTGTAGTTTTGGAGTCTATTCAAATACTTAAAAAATCAAAAATTTCCTCAGTTGGGTTCGGGTTGGGTTCGGGTTACAATGTTAAACGTAATAATAAGATAAAATAGGTGGAGCCACCACTTTGACTCGGGTATGCGCCTCAAAATCTGTTAAAATGCAACAAATCGGATTGCAATATTATTAGAAAATCAAAATTTATTATCAAATATTGGATCGCTGTGATGCTATGTAAAGTGGAATAGAATACAATACAGAAATGCTTTATTGAACATTATAAAAACACATTTCATGATGACATTACGTAAGACAAGTACCTACATACAATAGGCGGCCTTATCGCAAAATCCCCGACTTCTTCCGTGGTCCGCAAAATTAATCTCTTCCAAGTAACTTTTGGATGAAAAAGTAGTAACTCTTAGTATCCGGTAACGGCGCTGCAAGTAGATGTTTGAAAGGAAATTAAATCATTTATAATTTTCATAAACTATGCATAAATCATCCTTAAGTATCAACCACATTTATGGATTAGTTTTGCATTTTAAAGGATTCATGAAGAATAGTAAGTTTATACCTACATTTTACAAAAATGTATTCATGAAAAATTCTTACAAATCCAATCTGACTGAACAGAGATTAGAACTCGAGATCACCTTTGAATGTAAATGGCAAGTTGCAGCTCCCTCCAACTAACAGAAGCCATGTTTTATTCAGAGGCACCTATACACGGTGATAACGACCGGTCAACTACTCCAATCAGCATACACCCATGTGAACATGCCACACCCAAACTCCACTCTAGTTTACTATAAAAACTTTCGTAGTTTGACGAATTCATTATCGAATGCTCGAAGGGATGCGGAACGCGCGCGTCTAGAAGCACACTCGCCCTGACGATGTCCTTCGTTAAGGAATGAAACGTTGGTGTTCTTCCAACATAAACAAAGTTCGTTGTTAACCCGCTTAGATTAATCATTAATCCACTCTAGTTTGCCATACCACCATGCTTGGCAGATGGATTAAATTAATCTTTAACTTATCGCAGTGGAGGTGATTAAAACTACACAAAAGGAAGCAGCTGCTCTTCAATCTCGTTGTTGATTGTTCTCTCAAGTTATCTTACAAATAATTACGTATATAAGCGGGTTAACTACGAACCTTATTTGTGTTGGAAGAACACCAACGTTTAAGGTTCGTAGTTACGCAGTAGTAGTTAACCCGCTTACATCTGCAATGAATTCGTCAAACTACGGTTGTTTCTTTTACAATATCGACGGCCTGAGTTAAAGGGTTGACTCATACGCTCAACAACACAACACTACCTTATCTTAATCATCCCTACAAAATTTCTTAAATCTCACTATAAGTGAACCATGTATTAATAGGAGAATGAAGTTCTGAGTCAGAGTGAAATCGTTTATTTCTTAAGACTTACAAAATAAGTACTTAGAGAAGTCAAATTTTTACTATATAAACAGCTTGATAAATAGTTATTACTATCAAACAATAAATAAGGTGCAATTGACTCTAATTCACTTCAATTTTTTGTCTTCAAACCTATATCGCGATCGCGACAAAACAAAAATATCTAGGTGACTGAATTTCCGCCATGTATCCTTAGGTACAACAGACAGTGCCGTATTCCCTAGGGATACAGTAGATCGGGAACTAATGACTAAAAGCTTATCGGAGGACAGGTTTATTTAGCTGTAAACAGAATTTACCTAGATTAAACACTGCAGATAAGCTATTTTGGTACGATGGATTTATTAATCCCATATTTATAATGTAATTAAGGGATTATTGAAATATTGTTTGTAGATACATATATGTATATGTACAAATAAAGACCTCCTCATCGATTTCGATGACGGCGACCCTAGATATTGCGTATTCTTATTGTAGATAAGTAGGGTTTAGCTAATTGAAAGTGTAGGTTGGTTCTACCTACTTACCCATCCCAACGCGCAACGTCATAATTTATATCATCCAGTAAATTAGATCAAATAAAATTTTTAAAAGCACTCGTGCTTCCACTTACTGTATACAATTTAAAATTTTTATCAAAGCATTAGAAAACAATTTTCAACTGAGAAAATTATCTTGAACTTTGCATCCAGGAACAAATTAAAATGTTAAACGTCGCTCGCACGGGAATTTAAATACACAGTTATAGTA
This sequence comes from Eupithecia tripunctaria, assembly GCA_955876795.1. Taxonomy (NCBI): domain Eukaryota; kingdom Metazoa; phylum Arthropoda; class Insecta; order Lepidoptera; family Geometridae; genus Eupithecia; species Eupithecia tripunctaria. Next base: position 5,185,627 of record OY041604.1, read on the forward strand.
TGCGATGGCATCAAAAGTTACCTTCGAAAAAGTCAAAACGTCCATAATTGGGAAAACATGTAAGGTAGGTATCTAACAAATAACGAATCTGAAAAGGCCTGTGTAATCCTCTCAAACGCTAGTTTCCAATTACTGTAAAAATAGTTGTTTTTCAACGGCATGGTTTAAACCACTCAACTGAGCTTTACAAAAAGAAGTAAATCGCACTGCAAAACGTTAGAGTAGACTCAATTAAACATTTGATAACAGCGCCATCTCTGTGCGGTAGTTTGACTCACCTAGTTTCAGAGCCGACCACCGTCCAACCCCGCCGGCGGCGCACCGCTCGGACTTCAGCTGAAACCAAGCGCTCTCGGGTTTTCCGATGAAGACTTGCACTCGACATTCTGACGGTGGCGCTGCTCTCGTCGGTTTCAGCGATTGGCAGCATGGTTGTTGCTAGTTCTAAAAGCTTCTCATGCTTAAGTGTAGATGTCAGTGTAAGGTGTTCACATTCTCAGCTTCACGAATAAATCACCAAGCTATTTGATGGGGTTTGAAGTTTATTAACATAGTTTTTTGCAGGAACTAATAATTCACACGGTAAAGCAGCATAATAGTTTCACGCATGACCTTAGACCCTCCACGAGAAGAATGCGTCTACAGGTCTACGAAATTTTATATTTTGTTTTTTGCATTTAGGAAAATAAAACTGTTTAGGCAGGAGGTACTTTAATAAGACATGAAAGCTTCAAATAAAATTTACAGACCTTCAAATAATTAGTATTCTAAAGTCTTTTATCAATTCAAAGCAAACTCATCAAGCTTTTAAACCCTCAGGTAGTAAACAAAAGGTCTTGAAATGTTTTGGTCCTTTCTAACGAAATGTAGCGCAGGATTATGACATAAAAGACACAAGGAAATTCAAGTAAACTCTGTTTGTGCAGCCTCTCTAGGAAATAATTACAGAGTTTGCAAACCAAGAGTGTTTGATTGGACCTGGCTGAAAGGTGAAGCTTTTAGAATGTATCCTTACAACCCTATATAATCCGGTCAAATGCTTTTTCTATTCAACCCTAAAATTTATTTTCATAGTGTCATAACGCCACCGTCAAGTTCCATTCTAATCGATCCTGGCCATCCAATGGTTGCCTGAAAAAGATTTTCAGCGATAAGGGCACTGATTGTGCCATATAAGATTTAATTAGTGGTTACTGTATTATTTTTAATATTCATCATTTTAAAAGTTTTTGATGGTACAATAAAGATATTATGTATCACACTTAAATTTCTACCTATAGTAAAACCTAGGTTGTTCGTAGGTACATCTTGTTTCAACAGATAAATAACTTTTCAGTTGGAACTTTCGGTACCTAAAGTTAAAGAGATATTTTCGGACTAGTATGCTTTATCCGGTTCGATGAAAGCTTTCAATAAAAAATATAAAGTGCATTTTTTTAGAACGTTGGTAACAAGCTTATTTAAGTGCCTGATAATTTGACAGAGCGCGGAGCATACAAAAATCCAATTATGTTGGTTTGGTTTAAACGCAATCACATACCTTTAGGTGCCGCAATATATCATTTACCGTGGTTAACTTGGGTGTCTGTTAAATTGTTTCCATACGTGTTAGACGTACATAAATGAATACGTAATATTACGTATTGGAAAATATAACCCCTCAGAATGCCTATCTGTAATTTAGAGGGCACCAGTTTTAAGCATTTTGTTTTCAAATTTGTGTTCCTTCTGCTATCACTAGTTACCCTAAATAAATAAAAAACACCCTAACATGGTTCTTATTAGGTACTTTTTAACTCCCTACAGGAACTGTAATAGGATTTCTGAATAAATACTTTAAACAGGTATACGCACAATAGATAAGTAAACAAATAAAGCGTTATTGTAAGATTGGCAGCGCAGAATTCGGCCCACTTCTGTTCCACGCGACCAAAGAAGACGCGATTGTCTTTTTTTATTTAAAAAGAAACGTTTACTGGCAACGACCATTCTTGCATCCCTTTGTTTTGTTTACATAAAAATAAACACCTACAGTCACAGTCACAGTATTGTTTCTTTTGTTAAGCAAACTTCGAACCAGGAAACGTTTTCATTGTTTATTACTCAGAAGATTACCTAGCTTTTTAGTTACTTTAATGCAGAATGTTTGTAACTTTCATAGCAAAATATGTTTCCTTCCTATAATAGAATAGTCAATAGCTGAATAAATCACCAAATAGGCACAATAGCAAGGCGTAGATAATAATCTTGCTTTCCCACGGGAAATACCTTGGAACGAGTTTGAAATTGTACGCGAAATAGCTAAACTGGATTTGAATCTGATTTACATTGAAGAATAAAAAAAATCAGTTCAAAAGATTTTTGGTTATTATAGTTACAAGGTTATTATAGGTACAATCAGTAATTTCAAAAACATGCGACGACGCGGGTTCGATGCCCGTCGAAACTTTTTTTTTGGGATTTTATTTGATTTATACAAGTAATATTAAGAATATAATTGCTATAACGAACACATAACATTGAGTTTCAAAAGTTTACTAATTTACTCATGTTAACCATTTGTCCTATATAATTATAATGTAAGAATGTGTTTTGCAACTAACCAATTCTACCTATGAATAGCTAGAACCTACTTGAAGGTATGGTACCTCACTTATTTATAATTTTATTTTGCTTAGCTTGTAAATAAACCCAAAATTTCCATCGTTCATTTTAATCTCTGCAGAACCTTGAAGCATGAATGAACTTCAATCTTGGTCAGCTCTTGTTCAAAAACATTTTAATTCATATCGCTCCAGGCTTCGCAGGAGTTTGTTTAATTTGATTATTTTGGTAAGATACTACTCGCTCAAATGGTTTTACTGAATAAAATTAAGGTTAAAAGGCAAAGTAATGGCAAAATTTAATTGTTGTTCAGGATATGCATTTATTTCAGGTCAGTAATCCAAAATTAAAAATAAGATAAAACCATGTATTTATACGAAAAAATTACGATAAACTAAAAGTTATATTATACCGCAAAGGCGCTAACCTATAAAAGATCCTACTGCTCTACAACATTTAATCTTTATCAAGGAAACTCATTGCAACTGCAAATTGCAAATCCTTCTTAATTCAGTTCCTTTTAAATGAAAATACAATTCCTGCGGAATGTAAGTAAGACACGACGCGACGGTTGGTTTTACGACGCAATATTGTTGTTTTCTGTTCTACTATAAAAGCGTTAATTATTTTGATGGTAAGAATGAACGCTGTTAAACTGATTTTGCTACTTTACCATGTAAATTGAATCGTAAACTTAGTTACAGCTTTCAGAAGGTTGAAAATCACAATATTGCACTGTCACCTCACTTTCACAAAACAAATCCCAAAGTCTTTGAGCTCCCGTTGAAAAGAGAGAATATCAAAGAGCGAGAATATCATCATTGGAAAAATTCAAATCTTTTCAATATCGCGACGGAAACGCGTGGTTTATCAAAAGTTCAGAGCATACTTTCACGTTATAAGTACTTTTCGAATGGACGTTTATATTGGTCGAGGCGTAGCGAGGACTGCGTGAGAGTTGGCGCATGGACCGACCAGCTACGTCGCTTCTTTGTAGCGCCGGCAACGCATTGTGCCGATTGAGATGACACACCTGACTTAGCGTTGAAAAATATTATACCTCCGTGAATCACATCAAAAAGTTCGCTATTTTTATAGAGAGTAATATGTAAGTATCATAAGCTCAGTATGTGACGCGGAAAGCTGGAGCAATATTATTTGAGTGGCTCGAAGGAGTGTACGAATACGAAATAACTTCTGTACATGTGATTTAAAAAATACGGTACCATTTTTATTGTGTTAATTGTTTCCATGATGTATATAATGCCAAATATGGGAATAAAATATATAAAAGTTATCGAAATATAGGGTCTTAAAATAATTAATGTGGAACGGAATTGCTACATTTTAAGCAAGCACTGTTCAAACAATAAAAAGTAAATTATATTTTTACGTATTCAGCAGAAATCTCGTTCGCAGTCAACGAACGAAAGCACGATTTTATTTTTTGAATCACGATATGATTGATGATAATAGATTCGTAAGGCTAAGTGCGAATTTTTAAGTGCTATAACTTGCTTTATCATACAAAAAGCTTTTGGAAGATATATTGTCGGCTATGACTTATCATATCACCATTATTTGTTGTAATATAAAAGTTTATTGGAGTAAGTGTGTATGATGTAAATCTAATAAACTTGCGTTACTATCTTTAAAAAAATTGTTTATGTATGAGATAAAACGAGAAAAGATTAAAAATCGAAATATCTAGTATTTAATTACGAACTTCTATGATTTTGTGCAAATGTTTGTCACTGTGTTTTTAGGGTCTGCATTGTTTTCTACGTAATTATATCAAATTTTGAACCAACTTCAAATAAAGACCCGTATTTTTTTATGTTTGTTACAACTTAACTTTTGACTGGGTGATCCAATTTTGATGATTTTTTTATTTGAGAACTGGTGCTTCCCGTATTCCGTGTCCATTTTAATTTGGCCTAGTTCTGACAATGGCATCCACGAGAAAACCATATAACAGAAGTCGGTTTATGGTTTTTTAAAACAAACTCAATTATGTAGGGACCTATATTTCCAGCTCTGCTAACAGGCTGGGCTATAAATTATTTATTTATTAATTATGATTATAGAAGTAGAAAATATAATATCTGATACTGTCAGCATGCCGGTGTTTACGCGCGGCCGAGAACAAAAATAACTTGTGGCAGAGTTTCAAATATGTCGCAGTGTCCTAAACCGTATCTCAAGATATACACCGTCACAATTAATGGCCACCTGTTATTTATAGACTTCAGAAAAGGTATTCTATGTCTTGATCAATGGCAGACGTAAGGCCATGGATACATTCTTTAGCAAAAGCCATCATTTACAAATCTAGTTTATCTAATCTTATTACTACGACACTCTTCAAGACTAGGGTGAATAGGTATCTTCTAGACCTTTGTGATACACTGTCGGCCGCATCTTTGCTTTCCATCAGGTGAGATTGCGGTCAAACGAAGGTCTATTTACCGTAAAATAAAACACATTAAATTTATACCATATAGAAGTAAGGTCTGTCTATGTGGTCTGTCTAGAGTCGAAAGTTACAGCGTGTTGCCACACAATTGGGATGAAGTTATAGGAAATAAAAAATAAAACAAATATAATACGTCTAAGTACGTACTTATCATTATCAGTTACAGTAAAGGTAAAATACAGTTCAGGTACCAATCACACTTCACTAGGTTATTTATTGTTACTTACGATGCAGGTACTTATTTTAAGCCTACCCTACGATTCGATTGTCAAAGTAGTGGAAATCGATCTCTGCGAACTCGATGCTACTAGTTGGCCAGAGACAACTCAGAGCCAAGGTATCTGGAGAAGTTATGTGACGGAGGTTAAGATCCTCTTTGGGTTGTTAAGGCTGTACATAAAGAAAGCTGGAAACTTATAAGCGCTTACCGGCGCTTGACAGCGCTGGTCCGTTCTACACAAAGGAAGCAGGTTGTCGCAGTTATTTATTAATTTTAAATGGCAGCGCCCATCGCTGACCAGCGCGTGTTGAAGCTTGCCGGAATTTGTCGGCACCGTTCAGTGCATATCGACGCGCGTTCATATATTTTCCTGCGCGGGTTACCAGCGCTGTCAAGCGCCGGTAAGCACTTATAAGTTTCTAGCTTTCTTTCTGTATACAGCTTTAGGCGCAGAAGTAAGTGAAAGCCCTGAGATGATTTTAGACTGTTATTTGGATAAGCTACGGAATACGAGAGAATGCCAAGACCTTATTTCAAGCATTGGATTATATTTTAATAAGAAAGGTTTTATTACAGACGAAATAATATGACTGAGTTATGAAAGCTAATGGAAAATGCCTATCATAGCCAATGATAGGGTTTCAGTTCCTACTTAAAAAATATTTGTTAACTATAAGTACAATTTAGTGTAAATTTTAACAACTTTTTGGGAAAATCTATTTTTATATTGGTACAGACATTTGAAATGGTCTAAGACTAAAACGTCCATTGCCAAGAATATATTTTTTTCTCTTTTTTTGTAAAATTATCTACATCATGAGCGTTGACATTTTGACAAATGACAAAACTTTTTGTAGCACCTGAAAAGTGAGTGATATTCTCGAGTTTGCAAAAGTTGAGGAAAAGCTCATATTTCCCTTTGAAACACGATTGTTATCGGGAACGATAATGAGATGGGACAAAGGTTAAATAAAAAAACCTAAAATACAAGCAAAGTAAGGAATTTTTAAGGAATTAGTCGGTAGTTACCAAGCATTTAAGAACCAATTAAATTTATGTATGGACAGACGCAGAATCAATAATCAAGAGGTTGAAGTTAAACCTACCTAAATGCAAGTTTTGCTACTTTACAACTTTTAACCACATGTTTATGTCAGTAGACTCACAGTAGACGGATAACAAAAGAAAGTTCCCAAAATAAAACCACCTGTCAGTAATTACAACACAAAAAATATTACTACGCTAGAAGAGCTTCTTAAATGTTGTGGGTTGAAATTTCTTCGCAACCGTTTCTTTTCCTCACAATCTGGTTTAATAATAGCTTTAACCTTAGAAAATTATAGGTAGATATTTAATTTGTGAGAAAATCATGAGATAACGTAACTTCATTGAAAACACGCATATAAATAGATCGACTGTTTATTTTAATTGGCGACAGATGAGAGAACCGTGACTTATTTTTGTAGAACTATATATAATTCGATAAATACAGAACGCTTTCGAGTTAGAAGCTAGTAAAGCTTACCGGTTGGTATAATAATATACTTATTTTATTTATTTTATCAGTTACTTTGAACAGGGTAGAAAGGTAGAATAAGCATTAATTATTCTACGTTGCAGTTGTTAAAATGTATTATTTTGAAAACATATAACTTGGGTTTCACCATATTATATTTGACTTTGATATTCTAATTATAATGTGAACTTTTTTATTGTCTAAAGACCTTAGTTTGACCGCAATTTCACATGATATAATATAAGGATGATACTACATTTTTTTTGATATATTAGTCGGTAGCTATGCTAGCTATATACAATGTATATATTTTCATAGTAGTTCCATCGACAAAAAGTTTATTTTCCGGGTGTTCTAAGGCCCTTGGCTGCGCCTCATACACTCGATAGGAATTGGGCACTTTCTCGCCTGGATGTACAATGTATTTTATTTACCAAAACTCTCTATTCGACGACCATGTTTATTCAGCCCATCATAAACTTTTATTCCAGGAACATCCCAAAGGGATAAAATAAGACGATCCATTGGAACGAGTTAAAAGAAACTAATATCTTCTTGAAAGTCTTTGTTTTTACTATAAGCAATTTGTATTGAGTGGACCCGTCACAAACAACGAGATGGACCCGTCAAAAACAACGATTGAACTGAAGAACAAAATACAATTTAATTTGATTTTCGATCTTAACTTTTAAAACGTCTACGAGACTATATTTCTTCTGTGGTAGAAATTAGTTAATATTCCTACGTTGGTAAGTTACTCGATGTTAGATTATGTATCGCTCTTTTTTATTCGTCGAGGTAAAATTTGTTATACTGGTCTGGGGGGGAACCAGAATTATGTGGGACGCAACGCCCTGAAAAGGACGTAATACACACTAAAAAACCTCTCCGGTGACCCTCTTTCGCCATTTTTGCCGAACCACGGGAACATTTAGACCTTCCGCGATCCGACTGGCGTCCCCTCTTCCTCCCATGCATGGCCGACGAGCCCACCATTCCACACACTCGCAGATCCCATTCGTCAGATTATGTACCCTACTTATACTTATATTGTACCCTACTTATACTTATATTATATTTTTTCCGCAAAAATCACGAACTACGAGTCACACTTTCATAAGTTTACATCACTTGCTTTTTTGAGAAAGTAGATACGACTTATAGTTGACGACCACTGTGGCGCGGTGGGCGAAGGTCCGCCTGCGACGCAGGAGGTTGCGGGTTCGATTCCCGCCTCGGGACAAATATTTGTACGATCTGCAGATATTTTGTTCAGGGCGTTCTGGATGTTTTCTATGTATAATAAAAAATATCTATCTATGTTGTGTATTGTATTATTTATATCAGTTATCTAGTACCCATAACACAAGCTCTGCTTAGCTTGGGGCTAGATAATGCTGTGTGAATTGTCCAGCATTATTATATTTAATATCTTTCGCATATTATACCAAGCCAAGACTTTTTATTGATTTGGTTGTGGCTTAGAACTAGAGTTTCTCTTGATTTCAGTATAACTGTTTATTTTATTGTATATGTTATGTTTTAGTTACAAATAAACGCTTTTGATTTATGATTTGATTTCATTTTGTTTTTAAGTAAAGTGTATACCCTGCTACCCCTAACCTGTATTCCTTATGCCCAGGGTGGGGATTCTGGAGATTGGCTGGTGTTGCAGTATCTAAAACTGATTTTTTATCATAGAAAGTGAATGGAAACTAAACTACAATTCTACTCCAGTCAGCTTGAAGTTAATTATTGTTTGCACTGAAAGCTACACGAGTTAAGGTAATTGGTTATTTTGTAGCAAGCGTAATGTACGCGCAAACTCGTAAAACGTTCCCGGCTTCTGACGAAGGAGTTTCAAGTAAGTGAATTAAAACGGAACATCCAGTTACTCTTACAGGAAACGAGGAAACCGCAATGTTCCCAGTTTTGCTTATTGACTTTGAGGTAAACTCCCTTGGGATTTGGTTACACCTGGACCGAATAAAGTGGATAACACTGGTAGAGCACGTTTCAAGAAGGAAGTTTAGTAGATTTTTTTTGTTACCTTAATATATAATTGATATTAAGGTAACAAACACTTACATCACTTAAACCAGCTATAGCAGTAGTTTTTTTATGATTAGTATAGTAGTTATATTAGTTTATTTTGTATATATACTAGTTTTTTTTTGAATGCTAAATAATGCATTTAGCATTATTGCATTAAGCATTGATTTTCTATGATCCCCGTAGTAGGCTATGCCTGTTTCGAGGGAGACCGAGTGAACAATGATTGATTTCCATGACACTGAGAGAGAACCAAGCAAATGCGTTCAAGTCATCTTCATACCTAGTATTTTTTCCTAATAGACCTAAGTCGCCATAAGGAATAATTCCGATATAAAATGTATGACACGTGCAAAAATAAAATAAGTACAGTATGAAAGGCATTCAGTAAAACGAAATTTGAATTTATAAAATTTACATTAAACTAATCGTAATCGATGATGGGTGACACAAATTCTACACATCATTAATTCTAATTCAGTAGTAATTATTATCAATAGTTCTACTTCTCGAGTGTGCAATCAAAGTATAATCCTCTAATGTAGGTAATGTCCATGTTCAAACAATGGATTTCTAGTGACAATTTCATCTCATGCCATAATGCATTCTCAAAAAAAGTTCATATATCCGATTGATCAAACTATCGGGGTCTGAAAAACACATGGAAAAAAAAGTTCACGTAGGTAGTCCGATTGATCGAACCATTCGGTCGAACCACGTGGCCAGAAGCAAATACCGTTTGTTTACCGGTGTTTTTAATGATGCTGTTTGTAGTTTAGTGAAAATATGTTTAAGTAAAATACATATGTAAATGATGTATAATTTTTTGCGCCATGCTCATTGAATTTTTGATATGTGTATTGTATAGTGCCATACCATACAGTATACAGTAAGTATATCGGATAACACTGATAGAGTTGGTTTCACCATAGAAGTTTAGCGGAACGATGTTCATAAAGTAATCTAAATAGAACATTTATAAATAATATAGAAGTTAGGTAACATTTATGTTTCAACAATAGATTTCTAGCGCCACGCTCATAGGCTTTTTTGATACAGATCCATACTCTAAAAAACTGTAGGTAATATACGATGTGTATTGTCGGACGTTGATCAATCGTGATGTGCGAGTACGCGTCATATATGTATTTATCGATAAAAATAAATAAAGAAATTTATATGAGGCTGATCTTAAAAACCAGGTGTTTTTTCGTTTCATTAAAAATAAGCAGCATATTCGAAGTACTTGCATCTAAAAATATTCTCGTCGTGTTCTTATAATGATAATAATTTATACATTTATGTTTATGATAAGTGCGACCAATAGAATCCAATTTTAGTTTAATGGTGCAACATTGATAAACACGTCATGTATTCTCTCCAAATAAATAAATATTCTATTCAATTTTATATTAATCAGTACTTACACCCGGGGGCGGGAAGCAGCGCCCCAGGCAGAACAATTGTACCACCAAACTGCGATCCCCAACCCGCGTGCCCAGCGTGGGGATTGTGGGCATTACCCCTCATGATGTCAACGCCAATATGGCGCTTATCAGGGAAGGCCTGCGCCCAGCAGTGGACCAATACAGGCTGTTGATGTTGAAGTACTTACATAGGTAGAACATATAAATTTAGCCTTAAAGTTTCAGATTCTGGCCAGTCATAAAGGTATCATAGGCCTGCCGTAAGAAGCATCTCAGGTAAGCAGTATTTATCTTCATAAAAACTTTGTATTTCGCTATAAAAGGCCCTAGTTTCATTCCTCTTGATAACGTAACATGCATCTATGCCGAAATATTGGGAAACAATAAAACTCGCGAGTAAAAATTTATTGAAAGCTGCGTTCATATTCATTGCCATCATAGTTTCAAAATCTTTACGAGTTTGGTTTTGTGAAATGTGATCGCAGCTTTATTTTGAAATCGACTGAAGAATGAATTAAGATAACAGTTGTTAAGTTACCGTGGGTTGTTCATTTGCAATTCTAAGTAGATATCTTAAATTGAACCGGCATCTCTTGGATAGTAATAATACCCTTTTCTATGAAAAGCGTTTTCTTTGCACCCCAATTTATGTATACCTACATAGCAAAATGTTTATTATTCAAATTTATCGTTTTTCTTATGAAATCGAATAAATTGGCATTATAAATTTTGACTAACATAGACTGATAGGATCATAGTTATCAACTGACATATGACAATCATAGACCTGTAGGTTCCTGAAATGATTAGTTCATACATTTATGTTTAGGATAAGTGCGACCAACAGAATCTTATACAACAAGTTTAATGGTGCAAAATTGATAAACACTTCATGTATTCTTTCCAATTTCCAAATAAATAAATATTCTATTCAATTTTATATTTATCAGAAAAAAAAACAGGAAAATGTACCGATAAATTGGAATCGTATATTATAGCGTTTCAATCACACAAGTACAAGAGAAGTATCAATGGACAAGCTAAAGTGATATCTGTGAATATAATGTTACGCCTTAGTATATTGCTGTTATGTTAAATGTATACCTCAACAACCTGTTTTGGTCCACTGCTGGACGCAACCCTCCTCCTGATAAGAGCATTGTTGGCGTTTATGTAATGGGGGGTAATGCCGATAGTCCCCACGCTAGGCATGCGGGTTGAGGATCGAAGTTCGGTGGTAGAATTGTTCTGCAGGGGGCGCTGCTGCCCACCCCCTCTAGTCGCCTCTTACGACACCTACGAGAAGAGATGGGGTAGTAAAAACTCTAAGCCAGCACCACACAGCTAAATGTATGATTATTTAAAAATAAACTAAATAATTTTCAGAAGAGAAGTTACGGCTTCACGTAGGTCGAGAAGGTTCACATAGGCGGGCGGAGAAGTGATTCGTGGCGACGTATATTTTGCTGCGAGGCCGAAGCTCGCAATTTTCTTTGCGAATATAAGCCTTTGAAGAGCCGGCTGTCTACGTAAGACGCTAACGCCCCAAGAAGAGACTGCAAAGCGAAGATTAAAACGAAAATAAGGGTACAACTTTTGTAAAGATAGGAGCTTACGTTACAAATTGTATGGAGTACTTATGAATGTTTCAAATTATTATCAATTACTTTGTTGTTACTTTATATAGAAAATAAATTACAATCAAATAATCGAAATAAATTAGAACTAGTATGTACTATATACAATTGAAGCAATTCAGCGAACTGCAGTCGCAACAATCTACAGGTAGCTCAACTGATCCATATCAATATCAGTCGGAAGCGTCCCCAAAACACTGGCTGCGTAACCCTACTGTCTGGCAATTACACTGATTTTAATAAATAAATAAATAAATTATAAAACATTATTTTCACAATTTTTTTACGGATATCTGGTACATTAACATACTTAGTCGGATTTTGACTTAACGCCATATCGTTTTCTCTGGACGCAGCTACCAATGTTTAAAATCGTATAGTATTTTATTGAATCCTAGGCACATTTTAGCATCCCGCAAATTATATGAACTAAATGTTGCAATCAATAATCCTTAACACCTGTACGTAAGAGCCTCTGCACTGACAAATAACGAGCGCAGCGGGAATTGGATTCAGCAACTATTTCCTGATCTTCAGATTGGTCCATTTCCGATTGTCGTGATCGCTTTGACTTCGTTTTCCGCTGTGTCATTCGCATTGACCTAAGGTGCGAGACAGTGAAGCTCGCAATCCTACTTGTTGTGGTTACTGGTAATTATGTTGTCAAACCATACAAATACATTTACCAATCCATTTGCAAGCTAATCAAAGTTATTAACCACCAATTGCGATGAAAAGAACAGAAGATCTTACCCGCAATAACTCGATAACTCGGGTTCGATTTTATGAAAAATAACCTAAAACGTATCGTGCGTAGTTCAATAAATTATCGGTGCCTCCCGAATATTTGATGAAACGGGGCGACAAAAATGGTAGCAAAATTTCTGCGGACAAAGCGGCAATAAATTCATAGAACATTCGCGAAGAGTCTACGCGTAATGGAATACAAAAACAGTTGAAGACAAGACAGTGATCTCAATAGAATACTCGAGGTTAGTCAGGATAATCGTTTGCGGTCCACCATTGTTGTGCTAATGTTCAGGACAGACAACTGTCGGAGCCTCTCATGAATATTAAGTGCCGTTTGTTTAGATAGCCACTTGCCTCTGAAAATTCTATTCAATCTTAAACACGACGCGTCGTTGCGATGCTCAAAGTCGATCTCCATTGTTCACAGAAAAACTGGAATTGGTGACGCTATTTTCATGAACAGATGACCTTACACATTAGGTATCAGAATATTATGTACCTGTTACAAAATAATTATTTTAAGTCTATATTATTGTCATGTTCTGTGTGCCAAACCTAAAAGAAAGATTCACGGTTTCCTACTTTTTATTACTGTTATTCGCATCGTCTTTCGTGAACAGCACTCGGAGAATCTTAAAGATGAGTACCCCACTTAACAGGCACCAAGGATTAAGTATACCTTGAGGATACACGTGTCGTAAAAGAAGCTTTCATCCACGCATTTCTGCCAAGTCGGATGATTAAATTTCGACGTTTTGTTTCTGTGGATCATACCATTGTTATTTGAATTTACCTACACATAAAAAAATCCGATGAAATGCTAACTGTTTCCTCGAAGAGCCAGATTGATTATACTTTCTAAGTCTCCCACGTTCACTCGGTGTTGTGAGCAGCGAAAATAATTGTACTATAACACCGAGTTTGTCAATAGCAGTCAAAGTGTAAAAGTTCTTGAGCAGATCTAGACCACCGCCGAATGAATAAATGATTTGCTCGTTTTGAAGATTTATATTTAATCTCAAACACAATGAAAATTCTGATTTCCTCTTCTTTGCCCAACTTTTCTGTTGTGAATATTAAGTTAAACCAATATAAACTTACCCGCATATCCAAGAATGCCTGCGCCGTGGTATAGAGGCCAGCATGAGGCCAAAGGGCGGCGCCGTCGGGGCCGTCGCCGCCGCCTGCTGGTCGTCATCCTGCGCCCCACTCACGCGCAGCTCCGGCACGCGCAACTGATGCCGATTCATCTCTCACACGCACTTTACAAACATTTCAATAACTAACACTAATCAACTTTTATAAATAACGGTATCAAAAATATACAACAATATTATTGTTATCTGAAACATTGATTCGTATGAATTTTCGACGATTGAACGCTTGGAATGTGTTGTTAGATGTTGCCGACCTTTGCCGACCATATTTGCGATTAGAGAAGAATAATCGACAGTATGACGCACTTGGATAGGTTTAATAAATAAGTATGTATCTCTTGCGTATCTTTGGAATTAAAAATATATTCAAATAAATATCAATTTTAGGTGTTTTACCGCTTTGCTTTTACATATTTTATACATTTAAAAGGGATGACGACGCGACGTGACAATTGATGATCAATTATTCTATTCATGTCATGATCCAATTAGCCGAAAAACTTCCTACTCGTTTAAAATAAAGTACTTACTACGCTATTTGATATTTGACAAGAGCTATTGTGCCATCTGTTGGCCACTTGCCCAGACCGCCGCGAGGCGCGGGCTGCGACCCCAACCTCTTTAGGAAACATTATTTTCACGGAAAATAAAAGTAAGGAAGGTCAAGGAAACAATATTGTTAAGTTCAGAATTTCAGATACAGAGCTTTACTTACAAGAAAAAGGCTCGCAGGCAACCAACTTAACATTACTAACCTACATTTCATCTGGCAAAAACAAGCGAGAAATAAGATGTTTGTAAAAATGTCTGAATTTCGAATGAAAGTAGCACGAACATAAATTTCCGCTGGACAACTTCATGAGAATTGACGTAATTGGCTCGAGGTGAACGCTCCGATGGAATGCAAAGCGATGGATCATTTGTGTTAAGGACATGGGACCGAAATATTCCGAAGATTTGGGGCTTCATCGAATCTGTAGTTTTATGTCATAGTATCGCCACTCAAAGTGCCTTATACTTGAGAAGTTTTATGGTCGCCGGTATAATTAAATCTGAGCACGTAAAGTAGAGATGTGACCGGAATATTTTTGGGTAAAAACGATGTCTTTTACGTTACTATTATATGAATCTTTCAGCAAGTTATTGATTTTATTTAGATGTCGAACACTTCGAACCATTGCATTGCTTCAAAGCAACTTATGGGCGAAACACACGGCAACTATAATGTTTAATTAATGTACATTACATTCCTTTTTATTTCATACATGGAAAAATATACATAATAGCTGTCGAATTCGTGTGGAAAGATGCTCTAATACATACATACATATTTTAAAAGATTTTAATTTAACTTGCAATGATGTAGATTGTTTGGGTGGAATCTTGCAACTCAATTTTTACCATCGAGATGATCATGGAGACAGAAGTTGGCCATAGGAAATCCTAAACGAAATGACTGAACCCCGTCGAGTTTGGATTTGTCCAAGCATTTTAATACTCCACCTTAAAAGCTTTTCTTGTTATTAAAAAGTTTTTTCATAAATTAAAACCTATTTATATTAAAGCTGCCGTGTGTGAAGTCCTATCGAGAATTGTAGGAACCTAGCAATACACACACACTTCTGCCACTCGTTATTAGTATTTCTAAAACAAAGGCAGACTAAAGTTCAATATTTCCCTGTCGATATAGAACCGAAGGTTAGACATTCGTGTTGAATGGACATAAAGGTTGACAGTTTCTGATTTGCTTATACCCACGAGGTGGGCACAATTTATTGTTATTCAGGCCTTTGATAAGTTCTGGTAAGGTCTTCAGAAGGTCAATAGAAGCCGGTAAGTATTGCTCTCGTCTATTGTCTGATCGAGAGACTGTATAAACACGTTTTTGTTACTATCGAAATAAGATGTTGGTAAGTTTGGAAGAAAAAACTCGACAAAAGGAAACAGTAGAACTTATATACCCGATGTACAACGATTTCCCATACCCACGCCCATCGGATCTCAATATTCATCTAATGTGAAACCTTCCGAGAAAAAAGACGGAAAATACAATCTGAAATGGCTGTAGGAAAGACACATCCCAAATGTTGTTTCAGTAATGATGCCTTTATTCGGCAGTCAGGTTTAGCAAAGGCATCAAAAGTCAGTGTGTTATACGAGTAGGATTTGCCAAAAACTGGATGTGATTTTGTACGTATTCAAGAAGGATTTAATGTATATATTTATTTATTGAAGTACACAATAAATAACATAAAACAGGATGAATAAGATCTTAAGATTAACTCCATATAAGTACAGGTTGCCTGTACATTTTTATACATTGGATTTGATCAAGAACTTACGTACGTAACAACCGTTCTTAGCCTAATGGGGTTTGATTTTGGACCCTGAGAAGATTAACTAGTGAAACTGGTGCGGAAAAAAGAATGTTTTTTTCTTATAATAGATCATCCTCGGATTTGTTTTTGTAATTTTAGTTCTAACGTTCCTGCCTTAATGTTCACTTGGATACGTCAATAGACAATAGTATAGGTTACAATAAATGGTAATTAAATTATAATTCAAAGACATGGCAGCCATGATAGAAAAACCATTAAGGATCTCTATAAATAAGTAAATTATTATGCATAGATCAGCTGTACATGAGCATCTTCGAAGTATTGAATGTAAAAAAAGAATATAGAGTCTGAAGTAACCGAGAAAGAAAGTAAAAAATAAAAAGGTCCTTCCTGCTCATTGCGTTCCTTTTTTTTGTTGGGTAAAGGAATTTATACAGATAGGAACCCTAAAAGCCTACTGTTTGGGGCTATTTGTAGCCTTGTAATGCATGAATGTTTTCGTAACATGACCTTAACACTGCTCAGCTGAGTGTGAGCCGAGAAAGGCGGAGAGGCAATATAGGGCGGGCGGTGGTGGGGCGGGGTTGAATAATATCTACTCACGCTACGACTCGACTGTACGGTACAGATTATACTCAGGTTTTTACATCGAACAATTTCAAGGAAGGTTTCAATCGAACTGTTTATTTTATTGCTATTGTAAATTAACGATGGTAAAAATTATGTTGAATAAGTAATTCAATTAAATCGTTTATTTGCACGATCTGCAGATATTATAATTTGTTTAGGATGTGCTGGATGTTTTCTATGTATACTAAAAATTAACTATCTATGTATGTAGTGTATTGTATTAAGTACCTATATTAGTTATCTAGTACCTATAACACAAGCTCTGCTTAGCTTGGGGCTAGATAATGTCGTGTAAATTGACCAGAATGATACATATATATATACATATATGTATGTATTTTTAAGATATTTTTTTCACGGAGTTTATATTTTACGTATGCTGCCCGGCTGGCACGAAAGCTGTGGTACTTGAACAGGACAAGAAAGAAGCAAGCTCTAAGTGAATAAATAGTAAAAATAAATGGCCGTTGCTCCACCTCTGTCAGAGTTTTTTTCCAGAGAACATACCTACTAAAGCTAAAGTGAAAATAAAACCGCTAACTGTTAACCTAAAAAAATATCTGATCCATATTGGAAGTCCATAAAGCACCCAGTAAATTTTAGATTCTAGTAACTTTTTTGTGATGATTGCCAGTCAACAACTGAGTGAAAATCCTCCTTAATGCTTATTCGTGCTGATAAGTAGGTTGAAATGGTAAGCTCGTAAGCTTGCTATTAATCTGAGTGCGACCTTAGCGTGCACTGAACGCCTGCCGAGCACGCCAGCTCTCCGCACGCACTCGGGGCGATCACTCTGCTAATATCGTCAGGCGCTCAGAGAACGCATCTACTTGTAGCATAAAGCGTCTACCATATTAATAAAACTTGGTGGCTTTTTTGGGACGGAGCATTAAGGAGATTTACTTTATCCGGAAGCTACAGGAAAGGTTTAATATATCTTAGATAAATTTGAAACCATTTGAAGACAAAAAAATACAATCATCAACAAAATGGTCATTACACAAAAACTTTTTTACATGCCAATCGATCCTGTTTCATAAAAAAAATCTATGAGACAAACTCAGATTGGAGTACTAAAAATGGCAGAAATCGTAAAACCGGTTGAGTTACCTCTCCAAACTGTCCAGTCCTAAATATCTACCCTGTATTTTTTTTTCTTGAGTAGATCTTCGTACGACCACAAATTTACCTAATGTTAAGTAACGAACTGACCGATAATGAGTAGGTATTGTATTATTAGATGAATATTAATCTCGTTAGTTCATTGAAATAAGTTTCCTAGTAAAATTTAATTTATTAAATTTATTTTGGGTCACCGAAAGATACTATCTAATGAGTAGATTTCGATTTTTATCAGGATGCAAAGTCAGTCTTATCGGTTTGATGTACTTACAATGCAGAGTATAGGTACACAGTAGGGCATGCAATTATCGAAACTTTTCGATAATCGATAATCGGATATTTTTCGCTCTATTTTTCGATAATTATCGAAAATTATCGGTTATTGATGAAGGAAAATAGCTTAGTGTTTCGGCTTCTAGTTAATTTGTCCAATCTACAATCACCAAGATTAACGTATTATCTACCTATATCTTTCAGTGTATTAGACTAACTTACTACTTAAGCTTCCGGTTTCTCAATATTTCGTTCAAGGATTGAATGTACCATTAATAATATGGAAAATAATAGAAATTTATTGAACTTTACATTATTATTCAGTAGCTCATTGATAAGAGATAACTCATTATTTACTCAGGAATATGGTTTTATTACATACAACCAACATCTAAATTAAGTAGGAACATTAACTAAGGTGTCACACGAGTGGTCACGAACCATCGTCTCGCCAGGAGACTAGACGAGTTCCAGCCACCGGAACAGGCTGGGTTTCGCGGAGGTTATGGGACCATAGACCACATACACACAGTGAGGCAGATTATACAGAAATATAAAGAGTATAATCAGCCCCTGTGTCTAGCCTTTGTGACGTAAAGTAGGTACTTAGTTAAAAATATAGTCATACATGTGTCTAGTTGCCGGTGTCGGAGACTTTGGGGGCGTGAAGTGCGGTAAATTTTATCGACTAATCACTATCCCTATTTTTTTTTCGCAACATGATAAAATGGCAGACATTATGTTTTCTATTGCGGGATATTTAAGCATTCAGGGGCCTATTCAAATCGTTATAACTTCCAAACTGTCTTATTAAGGGCTAAGATGTAAGACTTATTTTGAAGCACACATCTGTACCATTGTTTAAAAACATGTAGTTTTACGATTTAAATTTTATGAAAAAGCTAATAATTAAAAAAAATGATTAAAAAACTTTTTTTTGTGTATTAAATTATCTTTACCTCTATTATAAAATAAAAAAATGCAACAACGTTATCATTGCTCAATTGCCGACATTATTGGATATCAAATGAGTCCACTATCGTCTACCTAGGGCCTCTGCATGGGTAGCTATAGCTTAAACAATACAAGCACCCGTGCTTTGAGGCAAAAGAAAACAAAATGGCTGCTATTTTATCATGAAACGAGTAAAAAAAAATAGGGATAGCGATTTATCGATAAAATTTACCGTACTTCATCCCCCCAAAGTCTCCGACACCGGCAACCGGACACATTGTATATTATATACCTATTAGCTTAATAAATAAAAAGCACCTATAGGTATTTGTGAATAAACCAACTAAAGTATTAATCTTACAAACTAAAAACAAAATCCTCCATTTAGATATATATCCAGATAATATATTATATCGATTAGTGTTACTGATCGAATAACTTTTAATTAGTTGACATTTTCGATTCTAATATGAACGAACTATTTTAACAATTAAGTAAATGAGTCAGTATAGTGAACAAGTAATCATTAGGTGTCTATAAATGTTTTTTTTTAATAAGAAATCGAATTAAATAGTTAAATTTGTTGGATAATCAATTCTTTATTTGATAATGGGGTGCTGCTGACTTGATTTGGCGAATTTTCACGAGGCAATTCATTGGCGTCGTTGCAGGAAATGATCGGTTAAGCATGTGCTTTATTTTCGATAATTATCGGTTTTTTATCGATTTTTTTCGATAATTATCGCTGGCTAAAATGAGCCGATTACCGATAATTTATCGATTACCGATTATCGGTTTGCATGCGCTAGTACACACTAAGGTACCTAATATGTCTGCTTCTACGAATGATTGTTTGTAAAACTGAACCCGAGCTAGATTGATGGATGATCTAACTGCCAGTTCGATATAAAATCAGCCTTAACAAGATTTATATCACAATCCAGCATCGATTTCCAATTAAACGCAATTTGGAATCAACCCTGACCGCGCCCAGTGCAATAAATTCGTAGCAACAAGCAGATTCTTTTATAGCTCGCAAATAAGGCTTCGCTACAACATCGAAGGCGCCTTCATTATCCATTTAGGTTTATAATAATGTAATCATTATGTAGTGTGTGTGGTCGCGGTTTAAATTTGCAGGTCTAATGACTGCGTTGACAATAGTTTGCAACTATAGTATATTGTCTGTATGTCTGTGTGCGGAAGCTGCAGATAAATTAGGAGGCCACCAGCATTCGCAATGAGTTCAAAACAATACAATAAGCAATTACAGCGAGTGTGAGGTAACGCGGTGATGATCGGTATAATAATATTATCTGTGACGGTGGTTTGTCATGATTATTGTCAGCCGGGCGATTCCTAACATCGTCACTCACGTGGAATCGACACCTTTTGACCGCAAACATCAGATATTTTCTCCTGATATGCTTGGGTTCTGTGTATTAGGTCCAAATCCCTGTCCATGTATATATATTTATATATATTTATTTTGTATAGTTTGCATGCAAATAGAGCTTTCTTATAATCATACCATTCTTTATTTTTGAGCTTTTAAAAAACTATTTCGTTCTAACATTAGCAACATTTGGGGAATAATTCAATTAAAAAATGAAATTAAATAGGGTAGGACTGCTCAAAATAGTCAAAACTACAAATACTTTATTCTTTGAAATTAATTAAGAAAAGATTGAAATTAAAATTTCGGCGTCTTGTGGTTATGACATCCCCGTACTGAGGGGCCCGTACGTGGAGTCCCGTCGAAGCTGATTTCTTTCTTAGTTCTTCATTTATTAGAAATTACGTGGAATGTGAGGGCTTGCGTACTTTAAAACAAAAACCTTAAAATGGACTTATTAATATGTTACCTACTCCATTACAATAGCTACTGATACATGCAGTAAATGAACATTAAAGCTCTAAGGTCGACGAGTAGCCTTCTCGTCCAATACACATAACAGAGACTCTAGTATGAGCTTGCAAAATATATCAAACAGGAAAAGTATTCATTTGCCGACTTGTTAAAGTTATACCCACTAAAATTAAGTATTCCCATTTAGGGCACCAATTTTAAGAGCACCACAGTTCTAGATGGATTTTTTATAAAACTAACTGCAACAAATCACTCCAATCGACGATTTGAAAACTACAATCGACTTCATGTGAAAAGATTTTATCGCTGTCATACTCCGAAAAGAAGTTGCTCTCAGTATCCGGTAGGGGTGCTGCAAGGCGCTTAACACGTTCAGTGCTACTGGCTCACCGCGTGTTCACGCAATTTTTATTCCAGTGCCGGTCCGTGAAATGTACGCGACAATCGGCAAGACATAAGAAAATCGTGGTGGCATTGAACGTGTTAATTGTATGTAATTTAATAGGTTTCGTAAACTATGCACCGCCCATGCTTAGGCTTCAAGCTGTAGTATCTGACAGAACCTTGGGGTAATATTGTGGGGTAATGGATTGCTTTCAGGTCGAGGATGTAGAATGTCGAACAGACGGGTAAGTAGCTAAAGAACGGGTGGGTTGCTACAGGCAGTGATTCAGACAGCTGTGAGCATTTGATTTATCGTTTTGCTTTATCTCTACATGTTGAGGGGAAAGATTTGCGAAAGCCAGTACCAGTAGATATAGACCTCACTGAGTAAAAACAGAAGTAATCTGAATGTAAGCGGGTTAGCTACGAACCAGTTTGTGTTGGAAGAACAACAATTTTTATCCCATAACGATCTTCATCGATGATCTGGGGATCTACTTGGAAGTTTCGTTTTCGTTGTCGGAATTTATACCACCCTAACTCTTTCCGCGTGTGTCATAAGAGGCGACTAGGGGATATCCACAGGGGGCGGGCAGCAGCGCCCCCTGCAGAACAATTATGCCACTAAACTGCGATCCCCAACCCGCATGCCCAGCGTGGGCATTGTGGACATTGCCCTGCATTGGGAGAGGCTTGCGTCCCCTTCATGAGATAAACGCCAATAAGGCGCTTATCAGGGGAGGCCTGTGTTCAGCAGTGGACCAATACAGGCTGTTGAGGTTGTCGTGCAAAACCAGCTCTGATGTCGCTTGCACAAGATTAGCGCGTGCACGAAAACTGATCAGTCTTCGATTTCGTTTTTAAAAGTACGGGTCCTGTTACGGTTATGATTCTAACACATTCACTGTGCTCACCAATGCGCCTGCCAATCGTGGTGGCTCCAGGGACGTATGTTCAGCAGAGAACGTATGTGTTGACGAGGAATTATTAATGTAGCTCTAGATCTGGATTACCATAATAGGTTAGGTAGCATCATGAGATTAACCTTAGAGGAAAAGGGGAATTTTAGAATATTCACATTCATATATGACTATAAATAAAAGGACGTTTCATATCGTTATATTACATATACATATAAATATATTTAGGTAAGTACTGTAATTTTTTATACGTCATCACCTGACCACAAACTAAGCAAAGCTTGTGTGTATTGAGTATGTACTAGATAACTGGTATTAAAATAAATAGAACTGTAGAGTCTGTTTGCAATACCTACCAATCTGAAAGTTTTTAAATAAATGCATATGAACTAGAGACGATACTTATACAACCATATTTTTATATTTTTTTCCCTTGTAAGATTTTAAAGTTTTTCACGAAACAGTCTTCATCTTCTTTAACTGAATGCCAAATGTTGGGTCTGTTAGTAAGAACATTTAATTTTATGGTAAACAAACCTCATAAGCTGTAAAGCTGGTGTTGGGTTTCGATAAAATCGATCGTTTGTATCATAGAAATTACTCCGATTTAATACTAAACGTGATAAGATTGTGTCTAACCCGCCGTAACATATCGCGTAAGTGGAAAATTATTAATTACACATATAGTAGGTATGTACACTCAGCGCTCCAATTTCGTCAAATCAAACTTCTCAGCTTCCTTGTTTGATAGTTGATGACTTTGCCAAATCCTTTTCAATACTTACTACCTACTCCTCAGTTTTAAGCTTATCGGTATAACCAATTACCTACTTAAAGTTTGCTTATACGATGTGTATTGTCGAACCTTGATCAAACGAGATGTGCCCTTTCAAATAAGACTACTTTGAATAAAATACACTAGTTATTTAAAAACAAACGAAGAAAGAACCAGATGAAGTAGTTTTTATTTAAAAAAAACATCGGCTTAGTTTTTGAGATGAATAACATATTTTTTTACAGATTTTTATCGATTCTATTTTTACCCCATCCCGTGGGTGTCGTAAGAGGCGACTAAGGGATATAAACCGGGGCGGGCAGCAGCGCCCCAGCAGAACAATTCTACCACCCAACTGCGATCCGCAACCCGCATGCCCTGCATTGGGAGAGGCTTGCGTCCAGCTGTGGACCAAGTACGGATACAGGCTGTTGAGGTTGAGGTTGAGTTTAGAGCTAAAAAAAAGAAAGCTCGAAACTAAAATCATGGTAAATATCTCGTCGTAAATTACTTTACAATTAATTTTATAGGCTCACAAAGAAAGCTCGAAACTAAAATCATGGTAAATATCTCGTTGTAAATTACTTTAGAATTAATTTTATAGGCTCACATGTGTTACATTTAGATGAAATATTGCAGGTCATCAATTTGATTTGCGCACTATCTGTCTAATTATAAGCAAGCAGTTGGTGAAGAGTTCCATCATAAATAATGGCCTGAAATGAATGGTTTATTTAATTAAGTTTCATGATCGAAACAGCTTTTCTAACTATGTAACCAACGGATTTATATTTATCGAGTATTTAATGCGCACCTTTTGGTTTTACTCGATAAATAATCGTTAGCAAATTGCAAAAAAATTTAAAGGATTTATTTCTGAATGATGTCCATTTTTGCAATGCTTGGGGTTATGTTTTTTGAGTGTTTACTGTCTAGGTATATAGGCAGCGGATAATCTTTATTACCCTTAAGCAACAAACTGCCGAGTTAATTTTGATTTAAAAAAATCGAAATACCAACTCTGAAGGAAAAGGAACGTCTGGCCTTTTATATTTTTATTGCCTACATTTTATAGGACTTCGTCCAATCGATTCGCGAAAAAAGTGAAGAAAAGTAAAAAGAGAGGATATATTATATTTAATTTTGTTCTACGATAGTAAAATATATTACCCTTTTGTATGGAAGCTAAAACTAGATTATCTTTGTTACTGTTTGGAAAAAAGTTTTTAAAGCTTACGCGATCAGAACACATTATTATAAATATTCACGGGTATTTATCGGTAAATAAACGCGATAAATACCCGTCAATATTTATAATAATGTTTGGAAGAAGTATCAAAATTTGTCGGTTTCAATTAAACCCGAATTCAAACTTCTAGCGAAATAAATAAAAACCTTTCTGATTTCAACAGATTGCATTTATAAAAATAACCTATGACTACAATAAATATTACAAATGGCACAAAAATTCTATAAAAAGCCCCAATTAAGAACGTGTCGTTTTCAGCATCAGTGACATCATTAATATTGATGTTTTTTGTTTTACCCATAAAGGACGAAGCTCACCTGGGCGGCAACGGTACACACAACACAATACCTAGCTAGCATTCAAATATGGACTTGTCTCGAAATGCTTAGAAAGTACGTTTTGCAGTGACAAAATGACTTATACTACAACTTAAAATCTTCAAGCGAGCGGCCCAATATAAACTTCAACTTCAACAGCCTATATTAGTCCACTGCTGGACACAGAAGGCCTCCCCCTGATACGCGCTTTATTGGCTTTTTTCTCATGGGGGGTATTGCCTAAAATCCCCACGCGGTTAGGCATGCGGGTTGGGAACTTAGCTCACTGGTAGTGGAATAGTTTTGCATAGGGCGCTACTGCCCGCCCCCGACGGATATCCCTTAGCCGCCTCTTATGCCCCTGCGGGATGAGTTGAGGTGGTGCAAATCCCAAGCCGGCACCACACGGCTATAATGTGCACACGCCACTATAAGCGTCAATATAAAATGCATCTTTAAATTAAGAGGTTTATTCCATAATGAACGTAATATTTTGTGCTGTGCGTCCATGGCGCGGGATAGATTTGCGACAACCTTAAACGAACAGATGCGAGTCTGGCACTTCCATTGGTTTTGCCCCCGCCACGTTCCCACGTCGCTAATAATAGGCCAGACGTATAAATGGTGGACCCCTGTGACGTCATAAGTGCTCTTATTTTATTTTATCGCCTGCTGGATTCTATTGACCATTTTCTGAATTTTACTGACGTTTTTATGTGGTTATCGCTAGTAGGATTTGTAGAAGGATGGACTTCTCCAAAGCCACCCATTTTTCCCTGCAAGGGGTCTCTCAAAATAAAATAGAAGGGAAAACTGTTTTTAACTAGTATACGCTTTACCTACAAAGATTCTAAAGCATTTTTAACTGACTTCAAAATAAGGGAGGAGGGTCCCATTTGACTGTATAATTTTTTTTGTGTTTGTTACCTCAGAACTTTTGACTGGGTGGTCCGATTTTCATGATTCTTTTTTATTTGAAAGTTGGTGCTTTTCGTGTGGCCCCATTTTAATTTGGTCCATATAGGATCCATATTATTGAAGTGGGGTTATAGTGTTTTTAAAACAAAATCAATTATATTTATTTGTTTAGGCTGGCGGCCGGTCTGACTATACCGTATCCATCCAGCATGGAGCATGTTATTAAATAAACCACGATACAAATAACAAAAACTCACTTGCTTGGCGTCGAGTTTCAGATATAATTGTAAGCAATTTTTATTGAAGGAAGGATCTAAAATCGATAAGTAATGTAAATTACGTATAAAAGGACGCGCCACCAAAGTGAATTTTAGGTTAAGTATGGGCGGTTTGTATACGTTTATGCCTCATTCAAAATGGACACGGTATAGTCTGACTATAAAATATAGTGCGCAAGACTCACTTGCGCAAACGTAAGTGCACTCTCTTTTCCATCACTTTCCCAATCCGATGGGACAACTCGACCGGTGAGTAGTCAGGCGCAGGTCCAATAATAGGACTTGAAAGGTAAAACAATAACTTACATAATCTATACTTACTTATTTTATTAAGAGGAAATATTTGTTTATTTTTTGTTTGTATTGAATAGGCTCCGAAACTACTGGACCGAAGTAAAAAATTCTTTCATCATTAAAAAGCTTACTTTTCAGGGAGTGACATAGGATATATTTTATCCCGGAATTCCCACGGGAACGAGCACTACGCGGATAAAACCGCGAGGCGCTATTGAATACTATACTTAATGAATGAATTAAGGATAACTGGATAACAGCAAGCGTTCAAAGTACATTTTATTTATATTTGTTTATCCTCGGTAAACCCCTGAAACATTGAACGAACTCAAATGACAATTAAACAGGGAAATATATGATATACGTAGGTACTTTATATTTCTTCTGTGGTTATACTAAATTCTTCTAGATATGGAAAGCATGGACGCAGACAAGCTGTATGGTGCTGGCTTAGAATTTGTACCACCCCAACTCTACCCGCGGGTGTTGTAAGAGGCGACTTAGGGATATCCACTGGTGGGCAGCAGCGCCCCCTGCAAAACAATTATACTACCAAACTGCGATCCCGAACTCGCATGCCCAGCGTGGGGATTATGGGTATTACCCTCCATGAGACAAACGCCAATAAGGCGCTTATCAGGAGGAGGCCTGCGTCCAGTAGTGGACAAATACAGGACATTAGGGGAATAAAAATTCAAGGAATTGGAAGAAAAAGACGGGATAGACATTCAGGGAAATGGATCTAATGGACCGAACCTAGGTTCATGTATGATCATATTTTCATGTATACTAAGCCAGTATCCGCTTAAATGATGATGTCCTCCTAGCCGAATGTCGGTGTCGGTGGCCAGTCTGAATGGGACTTCACCAATTGCGGAGGACATTTGTAGAACACCTTAGACTTGAAAAAAAATTGGTGTGCAAAAACCTACTCATTGAACTCTATAAATAAATAAATAACCTTTCATTTAAATGTCGACTTTAATTATCTGCCTACCCTTTCCGCGGAAACAACAAAATCCTAAGCGTTGATTAAATATCGCGGGAACTAATAACATACACAACAAAAGGGAAAGTTTGTTTGATAGAGAACATTTACAATGAAACTAAAGACTAAAGGCTGAAATTGGAAAAACGAAACAGGTACACCTGTTTTAAAAGCTTTTCTTTAACTTTTAATGTATGTATGTAGTTTGTTCGGCTCTCTCGATTGAGCTGAAATGTAGTATACCTAGGTAAGTTCGGTGACAGTGCAATGTCATGTTACCATCGAGATGATCTGATGATGGAGACAGAAGGTGGCCATAGGAAATCCTTAACGAAAAGACTTAACCTAAAAAAGACTAAACCTCAAAAAGCTAATTAACCACGGTGACATAAAAATAAATAAAACATATTATGCATTTATTTTTTAAATAAACTTAAAATAAATAATACTGGACAATTGACACAGTATTTATTATCTAGCCCCAAGCTAAGCAGAACTTGTATTATGGATAGGTACATACATAGGTAGATTTCTTTTATTATACAAGTACATAGAAAACATCCAGAACGCCCTGAACAAATCTACAGATCGTACAAACATTTGTCCCGAGGCGGGAATCGAACCGCCGACCTCCCGCGTCGCAGGCAAACCTTCTCCCACCACGCCACCGAGGTCGTCTTTGATAGAGGTATTCTTATAATGGTACTACCAATAGAGTCGCGCACGAAAGATATAGAATATTTTCCTTCAATTCTTCGAGTTCATTCTGGCACTGCTGGTTGCAACTGGAACTGATACTCAGCTACAGGCACCCAGTTTCAATAGTCTAATAGGCTCTTTCTTCACTCGAACAAAACCGCGGGCATTAGCCAGTGAACTAATAAATTACACAAGTTCTGTATGAAAGCGGCTCTACCCTCTTGTCCCCAACAAAAACGTATCTAATATCAGTTACGGATGGCAGCGTCATGTGTTGGCAAGTTATTATATCGAGTTACCCAGACACTTGTTTCGCGTTCGCATTTGCGTATAACACGCGTTTAACAATGTAAAGGATAATATGTTACGTTGAACATGTACAGAAACTATACAACAAACATAACGGAAAACAAAAACAGTAACATGCGTTCGATTCACATTGCTTGCGAGTTTTTTGTTCGCACTGATCAAACAATATCCCAAAAATGTTCGAGTCCGGAACTCGCGTACTTATTAAATTTTTAAGAAATTACCCATAGTGCTTATCATTATTAGTAACTATATTATCCAAAAACTTTTTACAGTGTAAGCTGTGTGATGCTGGCTAAGAATTTGCACCACCCCAACTCTTCCCGCGGGTGTTGTAAGAGGTCGCCTCTTACAACACCCGCGGGTAGCGAAGCCCGCGGGTAGTAAGGGATATCCACTGGTGGGCAGCAGCGCCCCCTGCATAACAATTATACTATCAAACTTCGATCCCAGTAGGCAGCAGCGCCCCCTGCCAACCCGCATGCCCAGCCTGGGGATTATGGGCATTACCCTCCATGAGATAAACGCCAATAAGGTGCTTATCATAATAATAATAATAATAATAAAATCATTTATTGCCTATAAATTTCACAAAGAACACAAGCTAGAATTATACACAACAAAACGAACTATAGGCAAAGGGAGTAGATTCAGCCATATGCTGCATGCAAGGAGCGTGCGGCGCTGATTTTAAATCTACTCCCCTCGGGTAGGTGGTCAACGAGGGGTTTTGAGATAGCGGGTTTCACTTATACTATTTTATCTATTTAGAACTTACAATCAAAACTCCGTTTGCAGGATGCAAACGGTTACTTCCATGTTTAATCATATATTTTTACATAGGTACTTTATATACATAAAAGTGGAAAGAAGATGCGCAGAAGTCGGTTGCGCATGGTGACAATGGCCACCAAACTTTGTTTATCCATATTTTTAAAAGCAAAATAACTCAAGATAGGTATCAGAAAACTGACCAAAGTACTTTCAAAGTTATTTTTTAACATTATAACAGAGGAAAATACATACGTGTTGGTGCTAGTTAGAAGTCTTACCCCGCCTTTAGTCTGTTGCGTCATGGGCCTAATCGAGAAACAGCTATCTTAATCAGGTGGGTTTAGCCAAAGAGCCACTCTCAAAGATAAATTAAAAATTATATCGGTAAGTACATTTGCCATCATCACATGAATCACCACCTGTCAAGCGTATTGATTATAGCAAAATACTACTGCAAATAAAACTTTTAAATCCATCATGGTTATTAATACTAAAGTTATTTACAACGGGATATTAACCATGATTTGAGTTTTGAGCTTTCTAATATTTCGGCACAGTTTCATGCGCCATGATCACGGAATAACTGAATGCCTTGCTGCATCATGCAATCATGGTAAATATCCCGTTGTAAATAACTTTAGTACTACTGCAAATCCCACCCAATCTTAACCTCAACAGCCTGTATGCCCCCCGATGGATATCCCTTAGTCGCCTCTTACGACACCCACGGGAAGAATTGGGGTGGTGCAAATTCTAAGCCAGCACCACACAGATGGTGTGGCTCACCTCAACCAACAGCCTGTATTGCTCCGCTGCTGGACACACGCCGCATAAGCGCCTTATTGGCATTTATCTAATGGGGGGTAACGCCACCCAACTGGGGGTTTTTGGTGAGGCACGTGTACTGGACACAATCTGAGCTGAAGAAGAAAAGTAGGTTCATAATAAAGTTTTTTAAACTTACGCGATCAGAACACATTATTATAAATATTCACGGGTATTTATCGCGTTTATTTACCTATTTTTCCCGACGTTTCAACAGGTTTACACTCAGTCATCCCGTGACCACGACAGAGTGTAAACCTATTGAAACGTCGGGCAAAATAGGTAAATAAACGCCATAAATACCCGTGAATATTTATAATAATAGGTTCATAATAGGTACATATTTTGATTTAATAATTGGTTGGATAGCTAATTTGAGAACACAGGTAAATCAACTTAACTTTATCAAAGTAAATAATGAGTTCCAGTTTCATAAGCTGAAGGGTCTAAAATAATTTTTCACGGACAGCTGGACAAAAGAGCTTTTTCAGATAAATTGGATAGGAGCCTTTACTCGAGTTTAAAAATTGGATGAGACGTTTAATTTATGTATTTCATCTTTGGAAAAATCTTATCATAATAAAGATTAATTGAATTTTCAGCTGAAGGTGTTAGAAAAGGGGATTACATAGTTCAAGTAGCAAAGGTTCATGAAATAGGGTGAAGTTCGGATTAACGGCCGAGGAGCGATACGAAATTTGCTATCTAGTTTTGATAGAATCAACACATTGAACCTATCAAAATATTTACAGCCTTTCAATACTTAATTGTTATTTTCAGAAGTAAGTTTTGCGTCTACCCTTTATTATTTTAATATTTAATCATATTGTTAAAATGCAGTCCATACAGTTTTTGCTCTTACAAAAAAATTCATGAGGGAATACTGGAATATTTTTTGTTTAAGAACAGTTTTCGCCCTTATGAGGGATTCCATGGGGGAAAACTGGAATAACCCTATTATTTTAAACTTTAATCACGTTTAAAAATTACGACTTTGCACAGATAACTTGGACTAAGGCTGAAGATTTAACTAAACCAGTCTAGACTCAAACTGGTACTTTTAATTGTATGCTATTGTTTAATGAGAACCAAACACGCAAGGCTAATTATATCTCAAGAGTACAATGCTACGTCACAATGAAACGTAATCCTGTAATAATTTTATAGCGCCATGTTTGTATGTTCTATGTTTAGATGTTGTTCTCATCTTGTACAAACTTCTGCTAAGCTGTTCGCTCACGGGGTACTTAGACAAATCATATAATACATAGATGCTAAACTAGTGACAAGACTACATATTATGTAGTCGAGTCACTAGTTTAGCATAAAAAAACCGGTGAGGTGTGACGGACTCGCGCACGAAGGGTTCCGTACCAATATCTATAAAAATAAAAAATACAAAACTTTACTCGTAAAAAAAAAACAAGAAGTCAACGTGACGCGGTCACCCATCGAAGTACTGACTGGGTCCGACGTTGCTTAACCTCGGTGATCGGTTCTCAAGTGATAAGGATGTTGCCATACTTATTAGTATTATTAGTTATTTAACTTTTATTATTTGTTGTTATAGCGGCAACTTCATCTGTGAAAATTTTAACTGTCTAGCTATCACGGTCCATGAGATACAGCCTGGTGACAGACGGACAGCAGAGCCTTAGTAATAGGGTCCCGTTTTACCTTTTGGGTACGGAACCCTAAAAAGAGGTAAAAATTAGACTTTTGAGGCAACTTTTAGAACGCCAAAAAGGAAGGTAATATACGAAAATTCAGCTTTATAACTCTCAATTCCAAGGTAAAGCTAAAGCTAAAGTAATTAGATTATTAGCTTTGCACCACCCCAACTCTTCCCATGGGTGTCGTAAGAGGCGACTAAGAGATATCTATCGGGGGGCCAGCAGCAGCGCCCCCGGCCGAACAATTCTACCACCGAACTGCGATCCCCAACCCACATGCCCAGCGTAGGGATGATGGGTATTACCCCCATGAGACAAATGCCAATTGAATATACCTACTACGATATACCGATATACTTTAGTATAAATATTTTACCAATAAATGAACCATTGAACCATTGAACCAACAAGTCGCTTATCAGGGAAGGCCTGCGTCCAGCAGTGGACAGGCTGTGTTCACGGGATGAGTAAGCCCGTAAGCCTTTTTTTTGTCTAGCCAACAATATTTTTTATATCATAATAGGTAAAGGCAAATATTCTAGCGGGCTTGGTTGTTAAACGAGGCCTAGAACTCAGTACTCCCGGAATTTTCGTGGTAGAAACTCCAATTACAAATTAAATTCAAATAAAATTCTTTGTTTCCATGTCTTCAATAAAAACACAAAAAACATGAAAATGCACTGTTTTGGCACCTAATTGGTCGAGATCTTGGAATCCCTACGGTCTACAGAACAGTGTTTTTGTAGGTTATTATATTACTAATTCTTTGATTCCTTATTACAGTTTCTTCATAAGTTGTGATTTTTTCTTGTAAATAAGCAAAAACACAATTGCCCAAAAACGTATGCTCTGTCATGGCTCTGTCCCGTTCCTATGAACGCAAAATTCTATGCCTATTATTTTCACAAAATGGCGCGAAATGCGCCCTCTTGGGGAAAAAGCTAGTAAATAGTGGGTGAAACATGACAACGAAAGTCTGATAAGACTATTACAAGCTCCCCGCTCTTTCAACTTCCAGCTCCGTTGGCTTTTAATAGGCAGGATTAAAGTATTTAATTGCCTTTTAGATATTTCAGGGACTAAATTTTATGACTCCGAAGACCCGATATAAATTCTGAGATCTGGTTCAAGGACATTATATTGTAAAATGTGGCGACTGGTGTATAAGAAATCGACAAAACTTCACCCATACTTGCTATGAGAGCTTTTTTACCCGCGAGGCGTATTATTTCCTTCGAATATTTTGTTGTGGTTGACAGACACTACCGCACTGCCAAGCAAGACTATGATAATGTTGTTCCAAGGTTTTTAGTTAATCCGCTTACATTCGTTATGAATTTGTCAAACTACGATAGTTTTAAAAGTAAAAAATAAAAAAATGGCCATCTATAAAGCTGCAAAAAATCATGATCGTTGTATGGCCCCTTTGCAATAAATATTTTATTTTAAAATTTCAACTGTCTAACTAACACGGCTCGTGAGATACAACCTGGTGACAGACGGACAGACAGCGGAGTCTTAGTAATAGGGTCCCGTTTTACCCTTTGGGTACGGAACCCTAAAAAGCATCTATGATAATTGAGAATTCAAAATTCTCGTTTGGTCTTTATGTTCTTAGCTACATTTTGGACGTCACTCTCTCATTTGGCGAAAAAAAGCAGAAAATAGTTACTAGTTACTAGTTACTAGTTACCTCACTGCAACAAAATGGAGCGGTTCTCAATTTACTGTTAAATGTCTAGTGGCTCTATCTCTATCTCTTCAAGTATATTTATGTATCTACAAGTCAAGTAAATGCCTCCTAATTGAAATCCTCCCTTATCAAGTGGTTATTGTCATGTGTCTGTGGTGGATCGAGTACCCTACTTGAGAATCGATTGGCACATGTTTTGAATAACAATGAAGCTGTTTTCGTTTGCATTACAACATCTGAATGCGGGTGTTATCTCGAAACGATATCGATCTTCTTCATGAGAAAGAAACATTATATATTCAGACCAAAATATCGTGTTCTTGAACACTGTGATTAAGAATGGCTGGATTAATGGCTTGGATATGGATAAACTAGATAAATAGGAAATATTTATAAATCTGTGTACATAATAGAAACATTAGTGGACGACCTCTGTGGCGCGGTGGGCGAAGGTCCGCCTGCGACGCAGGAGGTTGCAGTTCGATTCCCGCCTCAGGACAAATATTTGTACGATCTGCAGATATTTGTTCAGGGCGTTCTGGATGTTTTCTATGTATAATAAAAAATATCTATCTATGTAGTATTATGTATATCAGTTCTCTAATAGGTTAGGTACCCATAACACAAGCTCTGCTTAGTATGGGGCTAGATAATGCTGTGTGAATTGTCCAGCATTATTTATTTTATTTTTATAAGTATTGTTTTCTTTTGTAATTTCATATTGTCTCACATTCTAGGAAAATAATAGATAAGATTTTTTAAAAAATATTGATTGGTATTGATTCAATGTAGGTATAATGTATATACATTATACCTACAAATTCTTCTCTAGTAGGTTAGGTACCCATAACACAAGCTCTGCTTAGTATGGGGCTAGATAATGCTGTGTGAATTGTCCAGCATTATTTATTTTATTTTTATAAGTATTGTTTTCTTTTGTAATTTCATATTGTCTCACATTCTAGGAAAATAATAGATAAGATTTTTTAAAAAATATTGATTGGTATTGATTCAATGTAGGTATAATGTATATACATTATACCTACATTGAATCAATACCAATTTAATATAATTTTTTAATATAATTTAAGAATGTAATATAAATTAATTTAGACTTACCTTGTGGCAGGTGAGTCTAAATAAATTTCAAACTTTAAAACACTCATTTTGAAATCTGAAGAATCTGAAATTTGGCGTCATCATTCATGCTGTCCCGTTCAAATGATTCTTATTCAGATCTTATTTCCGATCTTATTTAAAGGTTAATAACATTCTTAGCGGAATCGTCCGACAAAAAGTCACAGCTATGTCACATGAAAGACCCACAAAATTTCAAGAAGTTCAAGTGATACTAAAAGTAAGTTACCGAGAAATTCGTTTCAGCTTGA
Organism: Eupithecia tripunctaria; assembly: GCA_955876795.1. Lineage (NCBI taxonomy): Eukaryota > Metazoa > Arthropoda > Insecta > Lepidoptera > Geometridae > Eupithecia > Eupithecia tripunctaria. The sequence goes on from OY041604.1 coordinate 5,220,138, forward strand.
TATTTGAGATCAATCTTCTGGAAAATATGAAGATCGCTACTTCAAAGGAAAACTAACAAGTAGGTTGATGCTTGGATATTTTATCAAGCGAAAGTTTATCTTGAAGTTAAACTGATGTTCTTTTAGTGGTTTATCACCTAGGAAGCGAAGACTTTTTTTATTGGTTTCTAAGTTTTCCTATTGCTCTATTCAAGTAGCCTATGCCCGTTCCCGGGATACCGTTTACCTCCCTGCCAAATTTCATCAAGATTCGTTCAGCCGGGAACGAAATAAAAACTATCCTATGTCCGTCTCCTGGTTCTAAGCTACCTCCTTGCTAATTTTCAGCCAAATCGATTCAGCCGTTCTTGAGTTATAAATAGTGTAACTAACACGACTTTCTTTTATAAATATATATAGATTAGTATTGATAAATAGCGATTTGTATATTGACGGAGTAGTGGAGTTCAAATCGAATCTTTATGACAAAAACGTTAAGGTTCATTTTATTTCATGAAAACAATGTTAATTCCCTTTTTACCACTATAAATGCAAGTAATAAATGTAAAAGAAATTATCGCATTGAAGTGTATTGTTAGTGGTTTATCAGCAAAATAACTGTGTCAGTGTACTTAATGTAAACACAGTGCAGTGGCAGCAAATATCTACACGTAGATAAACATGTTGTTGGTGGTTGAATCTGATCACGACTATAAATGGTTTTGGATTTAAAATGTCCAGAGAAGATAATCCATTTATTATTTAGCAAATTAAAACAAACAAATGAGGGAATAAAGGGTAATTACTCGTAAAGTTAGACTGGGTCGAGATACGGTGTAAAAAATCTGAATCGTAAACTTGACCCTATATTTTAAATAAACTAAAAATTAATAATACTTAACATCATTTTTATTATTGGTCTGGAATTAGTTTACTTCAGTTTTTGCTACAGTTAAAGCGGCATAGAAAAACATCAAAAAAGATTGGTATATAACATGCTTCGTTTTCCTCCCTACCGGATAAAGATAGAAACTACCATTCGTAGTAGGACGGTGATCCTATAGTTTTTAAAAAAGTATAATATTTTTTGACAGGTAAGCAAATTTAACAGCACAAGTACTTACTGGGAGATGCTGGAGGCTCGGGATACAGTGAAACAAACCAATTGTCGTTTTACGTATTTTTGATGAATGTGATGATAAATTTTGTGGCCGTAAAGTTTTGTGAAATGAGTGAGTGAGCTGTGTGGCGCTGGCTTAGATTTTTCACCACCCCAATTCTTGTCTTGTCCGTGGGTGTCGTAAGAGGCGACTAAGGGATATCCACTAGGGGGCGGGCAGCGTGGGGATTATAGGTTGTATTACCCCACATGAGTTAAACGCCAGTAAGGCGTTTATCAGGGGGAGGCCTGCGTCCAGCAGTGGACCGATACAGGCTGTTGAGGTTGAGGTTGAAGCAAATGAATGAATAAATGAACACTTTATTGTACTAATCATAATTAATATACATAAAAGTCTTATATCTAAATAATAAATAAGTATAATACAAAAGGTGGCCTGGCCTTATCGCTGGGAGAAATTTCTCCCAGGCAAAGTAAGCAATAGTGAACTGTCCATTTCTCGAAAACTTTTCCGTTTTGGTATTTAGCAAAGTCAAACAAGGGTGTCAAATTTAAGCCTCAAAGTAAGCAGGCATTATTATAGGTAGGTACATTTGCCTACCAGTGACATACGAGTGAGTGAGTACGACTATTTTCAACTATCTGGCACTGAATTAGAATTTCTGTCTGCGCCTCGCAATTTGCTCATCAAACTCAATCACCTCTTTGAAAACTAAGCACACACAAACCCATTTACATAGATAAACAGCGATTACAAGTTATTAGTACACATAACATCTGTAGTAACTACCGTCACAATAGCTTTCCGAGTAGAAATAACTAATAACTTACTAAATTTAATTTTTTGCCCGAATACAACCAGCAGGCCGCTGGATTTCAATTACTCCATATTCACACAAGATTGTGTATTACTATGGGACTATGTCGTGTTTGAATAATTGAGATATAACTGGATGTCAGCCAAAATCGTGAATTATAGATTAGCCGTCAACAAGCTTGGCCTAACTGAAAATGGCGAAACGTATTTATTTTACGCTAGATCGTAAATCAGCGGCAGATGTCTGCTGGTTACACTGTGTACTAAATAATGTTATTGGTGTATCAGTTCGAAATGTTTGGTGAATCGATAAAGGGATTCGTAAAGCTAACATAGCTAAAGTTCCGATTAGACTAGCCGCCGTGGTCAAAATTCGGCTAGGAGAATATCAACAAAGCTATAGTAAAATAGCCAAGTTAGGCACTGTATAAGACTACAAACCAAGGTGGGGTTTGTAGTCTTCTACTGTTCAGCGATAGTGCTTAGAATGTAATGAATAAAGGCCGATTCACATTGAATTATCAGTGAAGTCATGGTTCAGTGCGTACCAGTGCATTTCTAATTTGGTACAAAATATCGACGGACTATGAATATTCTGCACCAAATTGAAGATTCGCTGAAACTGAACTGTGACTTCACTGATATGGGACGGACCAGATCCCACTAAGTTTATTTTTATGCTAAATCAAAAAAAAAGTTTTTGAAGCGCGGAAAGGAAAGTTTTTGAAATCGGTGATTTGGAGCTTGATGGAACTACCCGACGTAGTCTGACGTCTGTAATTTTATTTCCGGAATTAAGTAAATGGAATAAAATATCTTTCAGCAATAAATACAATGTAGCTCTTTTCGTAGTAAGGTATTTAATAATATATAAATCTGTGTAATGTATTATATTAAATAGAAATATTAGTTATCAACAGTACCCACATCACAAGCCCGGCTAAACTTGCCACTAGTGGCGCTGTGTGAATTTTCCAGCTTTGGGTAATAAATTATTGAATTTTTTTCGTCCTACGAAATTCAGAAGCCAGTCTCATGAATGACAAAGGATGGCAAACAATTAGCTGAGGTTGAGGAAATACGAAATGAAGAGGAGTGATCTATTAGCTAACTTCGTTATCAGTGTCGAGACCCCCGAAGGATTATAGCTATTGCCGGCTACGTGAGCGGCGGTCTTTATTGTGGTCGCGTACTAATAAAAGCTTTAGATAAGGATTTGGGTGGATCAATGGATGGACCTTTTTAGCTCGAGGTAGGACTTGAATAAACCTATAACTGTTATGAACATGTAATTCTGCACAGATTTCTCATTGATGTCTGAAAAGTTTACAAGACTAAGGTCGATCAATGTTAACATTGATATCCATACGAATTTTAAAATAAAGAAAGTAATTTAGTCTCTATGTCTGTCTGTCCGTAACCATTTCACGCCTAAACTGCTGAACAGGTCTAAATGAAATTTGGCAGGGAGATAGACCGTATTCCGGGTAGAAACTTGTATAAAATAAAAAGAATAGAAATACTAATCGAGTTTAGGACTCACCGGATGAGTCTACTGCTAAACCCTCTTCTAATGGAGAGGGTTTAGCAGTAGATTTGATGAATATAGAATCCTAGCATCATCTAGCACTATAGATGGTGAACTAGTTATTTAAGTGTGAACTTACTCGAACAGCATTGCTTTTAAACACGATTCGTACTTACCCGTCTGAGCTATTTGCTAAGCGGTAAACTTAGTTCATGTATTTACATTTCAGGCTTGATCGAACCTCCCGTACCTCGATAACGATTCTCAGTATTGTGAACAAAAGCCAACTCTAACTGTACCTACCATGTTTGTAGTGCATAACTTGAGCTGGTGTTCGTTTGGTTGAGTATAAACTTATTTCTATTCCCTAAATAAAGCATCATATACTTAGAACTTTTTTTATCTTACTTCTAGATCCATCTCGGGTGGTGAAGTCAAGGTATTCGATTTCGATTTAAAATGTTTATTTATGTGAAATCAAGAAGATAATCTTACAGCAAATAAAACATTTGTTATTAATTTATTTTAAGCTATAACATTATCTGTTTTTTTTTATTATAGAATCTTCAAATATTATTGTAATCAAAAAGATAATTGCACGCCCCAAAGAGGGTAAATTACATTGTTACGCATTTCTGAATGTACCATATTCTTCACATGTAATGGCAATAAATATACTTTTACTTTTTACTTTTACTGTACGAGACTTATTTTTATAAATCTAAAAAACATATTAGTATGTAGGTAATACAATACAAGGTTAAAATAAACTATTTTATTATTGTAACTGTAGTGTAGTATTGGCTACAGTGAGCCTGACCGTTGTGTGGTGCCGGCTTAGAATTTGCACCCCCCTAATTCTTCCCGCGGTTGTCATAAGAGGCGACCTTGCAGAACCATTCTACCACCGAACTGCGATCTCTGACCTGCGTGAGGATTGACGGCATTATCCCCATGAGATAAAAGTCAATAAGGCACTCATCAGGGAAGGCGTTCCGTTGGTCCAGCAGTGGACCGGTATAGGCTTTTAAGGAGTCGGAACCATACTTAAAACTGGTACAAATTTCCAGAAACCATTAATTGTTTAGCACCATCGACCAGCTATAAAATAATACAAACAGATAGGTACTTGTAACTGTTATGAGTCTGACAGGTGCATAATTTCACATGCAATTTTGTGTGGTTATCTCTTACATCTAGTTTAAAGTTGAAAATTGCGATATTGAAAGTTTCAAGACTTCAATAGTTTAGAATATCTTCGAAAGAATTGCCTCCCTGCCTGCGTTGCATTTCTATTTTATTGGAGGAAAAAAATAATTCGTAATAACTGGGTATTTTCCAGCCCGAGGCCATTTTACCAGTGTAGCTATCAAGCTAACGTTAAGGCCCATACACCAGCGAAAGTGGCGCCCCCAACTATTATATCTTATTATTATGTTGAACGCAGGAATTTTTAAAAATCTTACGTTCAGTTTGTGGTATCTATTATAAGCTATTTATTAATGCCTCTGTAATAGTTTCATTTTGTAAGGCTTAGGAAGAGATACGAAGTTGCGCTTCCTGGCCACCAAACTCTATTTTTGCATCTCCTCCTAAACTATATGAGATAAAATTATAAAAGAGGTATTAAAAAATAGCTTATAATAGATACCACAAACTGAACGTAGGATTTTTAAAAATTCCTATGATAAACGTAAAAATATGATAAAATAGGAATTGCTGTCAGATTGGCTCGGGTATGCGCCTTAATCCGTTTATTGGAGAAATTATACAGTACCTAATAGATAGCGTAGGGAGCTCACATAGACGAAATCTAATTATGATTCGAGCACTTTATTCATAAAAGACGCAATATCTTCTTTACGATTATGACACACAATGAACTAATAACTCGTGACGATATAACTGAATATAATGCGAACAATAATGTCGTTACGGCAGAGAATGTTGTGAAGTCAAATGAACATACATTGGGTGCTTCGTGAGGGTTATTGTCAAGTTATTTTATAAAAGACTTGATTATTATAAAGCTTGACCAAAAATGATCCCCAACCCACATGTCCAGTGTGGGGATTATGGGCATTACCCCCCATGAGAAAGACACCAATAAGACGCTCATCAGGGGGAGGCCTGCGCCCAGTAGTGGACCAATACAGGTTGTTGAGGTTAAGGTTGACCACAAATATAAATTCTTAGTGCTAATTAAAATACTGCGGCCCTTGGGTTAGTTATGAATGCCAATGAATTCACATTAGAGGGTTCGTTTCGTCATAAATATAACAATCTTAGATGAGGTCGATAAGTCCAACCGTGAATTTTTAAAAGGCGAACCAATTCGTAGCATACTATGCTTTTCAAATATTTTCCCATTAATTGTTACAAAAACAGTTGTGACTTTTTTACGTACCTATGACCATAACTCATATCATATAACTCAGATGCTTTGATAAATCGGTAGGTACAATAAATAGGAGAAATATACCGTACCCTTGAATAAAGCACGAACGCTCACGTGAGATCTGAAATATCTTCATTCCTTTGCGACTAAAACCTAATTTTCCCAAAAACGTGTCAAGTCGTCTCGATTTGTTGACTCGGCAAGAAGCAATATCATATTCAGCGATTTGCTTTCATGAACCTTAGATCAAGATTATCGCCGTTGTATCTTGCACGACAGCCTTGCCCTTGGATTACTGGCCCGAAGGCACTTGCCGACCCATCTAACACTGAACAACCATCCAACTCAGGATATGTCGATCAAATTCCACTTTCAGTTAGTGGGCATTGGGCTACTTGAAACGATTTTAAGCTTCGACACTTTATTGATCATTTCGAATTCAATCGTGGGCTGAAAGGAGACCTTGTTGGTACTTATCGGTCGGCAATAGGTACCTTATGTGAATTTTATCAAATTCCGGATGACTTTAATAGGGGGTGTAGTATACACAAGTATATAACGTGTCTAATAAAACGGAACAATAGTGTACACTACAGGGGGTATTCGTCCTTTTGAAAATAAAAACGTTTAATTCACATTCATTGGTTCAAGACCCAGCGGTATTTGTGTAAAAATGAGGTTTTATTAAATTAATTTCCCAGCTCCAAAATAAATCTCCAAAAGCAACTGATATAGAAGCCATTATACCTAACTTCTGTTTTACTACACTGTAAGTTATTCCGGAGAGGTCGTGAAATAATATGCAAATGTTGTTAAGTGAAAATCCCCTTTACTTTATTTTTTTGGCGTACAAAGTGTCTCCCCAGCGAGTACGCGTGAGTAATATTGACCAAGTTTTTTATTAAAACTATCATCTACAAGTTTGTTTACTTCTATCATTTTGCAAATATGCGATTGATTAGATGCGTCACACATCTATGTGTACCATACATATATCCTACGTGGAATATAAATAGCATCTGTGTGATGAAGGTAAATAAATAGAAACGGCACACTTGTTTACCAAGCGTAACATCATCAGCATCATTCCGAGCCACTTCATGGAACGAATGATCGGTATGTATAACTTGATAAGACACGAGACTATACGTCATACTTTATTACTATGTTACTCTCTTTTCTTATTTTCTTTGTTCTATTGGAGTTTGGTCACACAGTGACCTGACCATGTCACTCTCGTAAGAGATAAGTAACTAATGTAATTGGTAATTTTATCGTGTTAGTTGCTTAATAAATAAATAAATACAAATACAAATACAAGAGATTAATGCATAGGTTGCCTAATTTTGTAAATTCGAAAGTAACTGTCTATCTGTCTATTTTTATGCCTACTCTGAATGGATCTCTGGAGGTAAATGGTGTCCCAAGGACGGACAAAAGCTACTTACAACGAGCAAAACCGCAAACAGTAGCTTGTTCTTTATAATATGAACATGGTAAAATAAACAAACACAACAAAAAGATTATAACGATAATGTTTGCCACATGACAATTCAAGGCCACATCCTTATAAGTGTGGATACTGTGCAGCTTAAAAACCTAACCATAAAGATTTTTGCAGATCAGAGGCGCACCGTTACCGCACAGCACAGAAATGTGCATTCTAATCCTACATTTTTTAAAGCTGTACGCACATTTTTCCGACGCCGCCGCCAGCGTTGGAATAATGTGCGTAGAGCTTAAACCTTCTTTAGTCTCCGTCATCGATATCGACGAGGAGGCCTTAAAACTGCCGCCCGCCGTTTTGCACTCCTCAAACTACTATCGAAAATTGCATGAATTATCTTTCAGGATTTTTCGTTCAAAGGAACAAAACTGTAGATCATTACCGATGTTAAGTTACTGTGCAAGGTTTAAGCTTTTGAAAACACTAACAATGACTGACTACCATCATCTAAGTATCGTCTTGACATACGGATTTACATTCCCATAATTAGGCGACCCAACTATCAGCTCTCATATTTTTCTTCAATGATAATTTAAATTCCTAGACTTGTAGAGAATCAATAAAAGATTAATAAAAGTAAACAGAGAGTCTTGCCTTCTCACAAAACCAACTTTTTTGTCGTAGCAAGTCTTCAGAAGCTGCCGCCCTAATGAATTAATTAACAAGCTTCATATTTTTATTAAAGTGCACTAGATATCTTGTTAAATTTTCTTTGGTTCTTCAAGTATTTTCTCTTTTCACAATCTTTATTATTATGTTATAGTCAAAGTAGATTTCTAATTTGTAATCCGCTAAGGCTTTTAACGGGCTAGGCTATTTGAATTGAATGAGATTTTTGCGAAGAAAAAGTTCTGATATTATTTTAACGACCACCATACAAAAGATATGAACGCGCGCGTCACGGCTGCCTATAAAACTATATAGACTAACCCCCTTATTCATAATGGTCTGCTAACTTAAAACGGCTACTAAGTAGTGTTATTTCTCAGACTCACTTATTTCAATAGAAGAAGACAGAGTGAGATTTAGCAGTGTGCTAAGTTAGCAGACTATTATGAATGAGGGGGTAACTATATGCTACACTAGTGTGTCCCGCGTTGTTTACCTAATTTCATTATTATTTTTAACTGTAATTAAAATAAATAAGACTACCTGAAGTGATCACTCTTTCCTAATTCAAGAGTTAGTTTTTCGTTTGTGTTATAATGCATATATTTATATATTTGTAAGCTTGCAATTTTTCTTTGATCGTCCCAGCTGATGTGTGAAAGCAATTACAAAATATTTTGATTAAAACAGATTAAGTGCATACATAAACAGATTTTCCTTAAAACAAATTTTAGTACAATGTTTAATAAACATATACCGTTTGCCGTTATATCGGTAATTCGATAAACCAGACATTTTGCCGCGTAGATTATGGATTTCCGATTGGGTAAAGACATTTTTAATGTTTGCTTTTAATTGGCAGTAAAACGATTATTGCTCGTATAGTAGCATTTTACTTGGTGTTTTGTGTAAACGACAGTTTTTATGTCGTTGTGGAAAAGTCTTCTTTTAAATATCGATGTGTACTGTAGAAAGTTTGCATTTGTAAATGTAATTTTCATGTGTTTGTATTATGATTTCATATTTTGTTTTAGCTGTAAGTTTTCCTAAGATTCGAAAATAAATAATAAATAAATAAATAATTTGCAAATGGAACCTCCATTTCCACCAAGCCGACTTACGTTCATGGATATATTTTTTTATTTTAAATTATTGAGACATGAAATGCAGATTGTTGAAGTGAAGTAAGTGCATGAGGTAGGAACTAACTTCGAACTACAGAAATGTGTTTGAATACTCAGAAGATAATGTATCAGTTGGTTATGGTTGGAGTTTCTTATCATGGCAAAAAGAAACCAACAATGAACAATTATGAGAAATTATCTACGTCAGCTACAATAAAGAAAGGCTTGCCTTTGCGAACAAAGAGAATGTAAGAGAAATCAAAGGTTACCTTATAGCCACGTGACACTAATTAACATAAAAAAATGCCAATCCAAAGTATCTTATGCCGTAGCAGCCAAGGTCGCTATCAGCATCGAATTCGTAAACAAAAACCGGAATTCTACGTCATAGTCGAATCCACGTAAGTTAGGTATGCATTGTTTACCTACCGGTACATGCACAGGACAAACACATAGCAAGACTGCAACAACTGTTCACTGGCTATTTCCTGCTTCGCAAAGAACCACTGCACTTCATTAATACGTCACGTTCGCCGTAAACACACATCTAGTTACCGGCAAAAAATCACACAAAAACATTGACGCTGAAGGCCGTGCATCTAACAACACATTCCATATGAATCTTAATATCAAACATGAAAAACTTCACTCGAAAACTCAAAGTATGACAAAGTACCGTAAACTGAACCGCGCAGCGCACTTTACGTGCTATTTGGCGCTGTTAATTGGTAATCGGACGTTATCGGGAAATGCAGGTAGGTGACATTTGGTAGACATGTGACGGGTACGTTAGGAGAGGGCGCGCCGCGGCAGGCAGCGCGCTCACTCGCGGTTAGAGGAGGACTGTGCGTGCGACCCGCTCGGCGAGGGCGCTCGCCTCTCACGAGCGGCAGCGAGAGCGGGCCACGACCCACGGGCTCAACTCAACTCTTCGCCTCGCTGCCACCACCGCCGCCGAAGCTGTCAGTGCACCGACCTGGATCATCCCCTACCCGTTAATAACTTAAACCGCACAGCTAACTCGTGACGTCATAATCCGATTGCTGTAGGTGACGGCTCGGCGGCCTTAGAGGACGGTTGATCATGAAACCCCACAGGTGACAATGAGTATCGTAACTGTTCAAAGGTCAAGTGGCGATCAAGCTGTGCCTGAGTACTTCCTAGTTAACAATTTACTTATCTCTTCGCATCAAAATTTGATGTATAAATAAAATGTTCTGTTATCGTTCATTAGGCACCTAATGGTCCCATTCGAAGCATCATGCGTACCTAGGTTAATGATCAAAGTGCTTAAAATATGAAATATACTTTATGGCGACTTTAAAATTATTTCATGGCAATTTAACTCTATTTATCGTTCCGCTAACCGATCTTCCGCACTTTGGTAAACTTGCAATCGTTATCGTGGAAATGGATGCAATTTGAACTTTATTCAAGTTTTTTGCAAATATTGAAATTAGAGAAGGCACTCCTGACTTCTACTACGTAAATAACGAGACTATTTACGTAGTAGACAGTACTTTCGTTTCAGATTATTTATATTTTCTACTCAAAGATGACAAGTACTAGTGAATTTCTGATTCTGTGTTCTATACTCGGTGGGAGTATATGGATAAAAATGTACCTACACTGTGTAGTAATAAAGCTATTTTTCTCCTTTATTTAAATACCGGTTACTGCCAGCGGCTTTGCATACCTTTTTTCTATGAAATGTTTCTTTGCATGTCTGCTTGTTTCTATGGTTTTATATGGATGCCACCTTCATGTCCGATGATGGCGACCGTTATTTCGTTATTTCGCGAGGTTATTTCTTTCTATCTCATGGGAATTGATTTATAGGGTCAAAAATCTTTGTAATTTTAATTCAACAACTGCGCAAAATTGCCCGATGAATTCAGTAGTTTTGGCGTTTAGAAGAAAAAGTGAAAGTAAGACTGTTTTTTATGGTTTTTATGTTTATCAGGACTAAAGGTGCGTACCAAATTTCAGATCAATCTGTCAACAGAAACACGGTCAAATTTGCCCAACCTTTCCCAGTTTGTTTATTTTCTTCTTTTAATAAAACCGTTTTACAGCCATCCATCTTAACTTTTGCAATGATAATGTTAATATTATTAACATTATCATTGCAAAAGTAAATCTGGACAATCCATACATTTAGTTCCCAAGCTAAGCAGAGCTTGTTTTACGAATAGAAAGTTGACTGCTAAATATAAAAAAATACATAATATAAATATACTGTGTTATACTTATATAATATGTATACATAGAAAAAACACCCGAAACAAATATTTACAGGCCGCACAGACACTTGTCGCAGGGCGAGAATCGAACCTACATTCTCCTGCGTCGGAAGCAGACCTTCGGCCTTACCACATCGATCGTCAAATGTGTTAATGTCATATGTCATTATGTCTCTTACAGCCGCACTCAAAGACGTTTTATGATTACTTGGCCCGTATTATGAAAGCTTGCTCAGTCATAGAGCTATGCTTGAGTAACGTTTATGCCATAGAAAAGCGTCGCTCAAGCATAGATCGATGACTGAGCAATCATTCACAAAAGGGCGAAAACTATCACTCACTAAAGATTTAAATACAAAAACCGTTACTTAGTGATTGAGTAAACATTAACGTCTCTGAGTGCGGCCCTCAGTACCAACCCGTATCCGAATCCCCTAGGTAGGTACTTACCAAAGATGTAGTTCTTAAATCCCGCTTCACTTACCTGAAATAAAAAAGATACATTTTAAAACAATGGCATGTTCCACATTATACATATATATGAGAGATCGAGTAAATACATTTTTAATTTAAGGTTGTCTGGAGTTCCCATACATGATTACCAAGTCACATGCATAACATTTGTCAATGTACAAACGAATAACGACCTATTAAATCAGTCAGTAAATGGTTTGGATAAAATTATATATAACTAGCGGCGCCTCGCGGTTTCACCCGTGTAGTTCCCGTTCCCGTGGGAACTTCGAGATAAAACATAGTTATATACAACTATATATACAACTTTTTTACTCCCTGAAAAGTACGCTTTTTAATGATTTCAATGATTTTTAATAAAAAATTTAATCGGTCAGTAATTTCGGCGCCTATTCAATAGAAACAAACAAACAATTAAATATTTCCTCTTTGTAATATTAGTATAGATAATATTTAAATGTTGAACTTTTAACAAAGAAAAATACAATAAAATAAAATAAAACCAGCCAAGTGCGAGTCGGACTAGCGCACGAAGGGTTCCGTACCATGATCTATAAACACGGCAAAAAAAATGATGTCTGTTGTATGGGAGCTGTAAATATTAATTTTATTCTGCTTTCTAGTATTTGATGTTATAGTGGCAACAGAAATACATACATCTGTGAAAATTTCAACTGTCTAGCTATCACGGTTTATGAGATTACAGACTGGTGACAGATGGACAGACAGACAGACAATTGTAATACTAATTTTCAATTGAAACAGTTCAGCTAACTGCAGACTGTTGATAATCTAGAGGCAGCTCAACTAATCCATATCAATGCTAATCAGAAGTGTCCCGAAGACGCTCGCTAAATAAATAATTTAACTTAATTTAGAACCGTTCCGACTTTATGGTTAGGTAGGTGCAAATCAAATATTTCAGTTTTCTGTTCTGACAATGGATCTGAGGATACAGTGAGTCTTTTTGACGTTAGTAACGAAACGTAATCGAGACGTTTCCTTTTATTTTGGGATTTGCGTAGTTTTTTATCCGCACTATAGATAGAGATACAGGCGCTGCGCTGCTGTATGGAATATGTATGTATGGAATTGTATGGAAAAAAAGGAGACGTCACAATCACGTCTCGTTACTAAGGTTAAATAGACTCGCTCTTCAGAGGGCGTAGCCAATCGGCAGGCTATCAAGCGAATTGAAAACAATTGAAAGATTCTTCGGAAGAAATTCGAAACAGATTTAGGCAATGACAAACCCAAATATTTTTGGACATTTCTACTATCGCTTTCGATTTCGATTGTTAAATTGTCTAGGCCCTAAAAAGACATTTGTTGAGCAAATATAATTATTACATATTAGCTTGCAATTTTTTTTTTTTCTATCCATTTTTCTTCTTATCTGTAGAAATTAAAAATGATGTATGTCTGAATTGGACTTAACAAAATGGGCATCGAGTCATTTTTTCCCGTGGTTCGAAACGACCCATTTCAAAAGAATCTTGGGCTATTCGCACCGCCGTAACCACTGCGGTGCGAATGGCCCTATTCAGAAACAGTGCTTGGGGTTTTCGCACCGCGGGTCGAACCGCCCGCTCGCGGTGCGAAACGACTAAAGACCCCTCAGGACAGCCAACAACAGAGATGAGACCCTATATATCTATTTTGCTACGCAAACAGATATTGTTCAATAACAGTTCACTCTTCAATCCGTCAACCAAAAGAAAGAGAGCAAAAAAAATCAATATTTGCACCCGAAAGACATACCTATTCCGATAAAATTCGGTATTGCTGTACCGATAAATGTAATATAAAAAACTTTGTACATCGATGATTAAAAAATACCAAACAATGAGTATTCAAGACTTTTTGAAGAGAGAGCGTTTTATACAAATTTGTTTCAACTATTTACAATAGTCACGACATTTTCTGCAATTAAAACATTTATAATAATAATAATTATAATAATGATAATAATAATAATAATAATAATGCTGGACAATTCACACAGCATTATCTAGCCCCAAGCTAAGGAGAGCTTGTGTTATGGGTACTAGATAACTGATATACATAATACAATACACTACATAGATAGATATTTTTTATTATACATAGAAAAACATCCAGAACGCCCTGAACAAATGTCTGCAGATCGTACATAATAATACCTTACTTTCTTTTCAAACCAGTTCCTCATCTCACCTCACCTCAACAGCCTATATTGGTCCACTGCTGGACGCAGGCCTCCCCCTGAAGAGCGCCTTATTGGTGTATCTCACAGGAGGGTAATGCCCATAATCTCCACGCTGGGCATGCGGGTTGGAGATCGCAGTTCGGTGGTAGAGTTGTTTTGCAGGGGGCGCTGTTGCCCACCCCCGATGAATATTCCTTAGTCGCCTCTTACGACACCCACGGGAAGAGATGGGGTGGTGCATTCTAAACCAGCACCACACAGCAATCTAGTAAATCATCATAATAATAATGCCCTCCTTGCTGAATTTCGGCCATGGCAGCAAGTCGAACCGAAACCTAGCCAGGTGCGCAGGACGTATTATAGTGCACAAGTGAGCGTGCAAACACAAATGCACTTTCTATTCTCTCACTCTCATAATCCGATGGTACGGCAGACCGACACGACCGGGGAGAGGTTAGGCGCAGGACCAACAGCTTAACATGCTTTCAGAGGCACGGGGGTATAACACTACCAACTTCTCAACTCCGGGCTGCTACTGTGAATTTTTTTTCTCCGATAACAACTATTGGCTCGACCCGGGATTTGAACCCAGGACCTCATAATCAGCGGTTGAATATGCTGACCGCTAGACCAACGAGGCAGTCATCGTCATAATTGACCTACAACATCCAGAAAGATATGTGACGTACCTTCTAAGCCTGCCTTTAAAATAAGGCAAAAAAAAATCCTGACAGAATTATTGTTTTATGAACTAGAGGAATACCTATAGGTGCCGCTCTTATAATGTTTATTTTATATAAATTTTATTAATAATTAATTAATATTAATACGATTTAATTTCTGTAAATGACATGTTACGTGTATGGTGTAATAAATATATTCTGTATTCATCCATAAAGGAAGTTTTATGTAGTGTTCGTTTGTCTTACGTAGTTGACTTTGAATTGGGCCTTTACGGAAACAACAGCCGCGTCCTCAGTCCTGACTTCACAAACCTAACACAACAATGTAAAGAAAACATGAACAAAACTTAAAACGAAGTGAGCATTAAAGTTGTTGAATTCGTCGTCTGTTCAAGCGTATCTGGGTGCGCCGGTTGATATCGACCCGGAGTGACGTAACTGGTCCAACTGCCGCTAGAAACTTCAACACAACCCTTATTTAGGAAATAAGACCCAAGCAAACTTTTAAATGAAAAGAAGTAACGTGACCTCGGAAATTGTAGGGGAGCTTAATGAATGAGAAGAGATCTGGCTTTGACTTAATGGCGCACGTAGCTAGGAAAAGGCATGAGGGTTAAGCTTTTTATCAAAACTTCAGAGAGTTCTGGGTATTGTTTTCGACTACCGATCCGACATCGCTCAAGCATCGTTTTTTTTTTGTTTTCTTAAGTGCAAGTAAGGTATCCTTTTTACAAAAATCTTCAAGGAGGAAATCTGGTTTTTTTTGTAGTCCAAGGGGATTTCAAGTGGGAAGACTGCTTTTTTTTTAATTCCTATTTTTCCCCTTGAAGGGGTGTGAAATTTTCCCCTTATTGGGGATCGCATGGGGGAATACTGGAATTACCCTCATTTATGTGCTGTTTCTGAAACTCAAAAAGCTTTTACATGACTTGTGCTCCCATTTAACCTCATAACATTCTTAACACTTATTTTTTTGTGGAAATGTATTATTAAAAAACAGTTTATATTTTTTCATGCAACGAGATGAATGGGGGCCTCAAAAAGAAATGTATCCAAAATTGTCAACAGCGCGTTTTCCAGCAATTCGTTAAGATATAGGCTACTGGAGTTTCCAATAACGGTACATGCAAACCCTTAGTAATAAAGCTCATATAAAAGGCCTGAAAATACTGGTAATAAAAAGGCTCAAACCCTGAGCAATGACACGATAATTTCGGTTTATTACCGTTGAACTGCTCGTCCCACATTGTGTAACTCAAAATGATGTGATGGAAAGGCATTTCAATCAATCACACAATCATGCCATTTCCACGAGGATTTGTCATAGGGTTTGCTATTTTGCGTCAAACATATTATTTCTTTTTGGTAAGCTTACTATATAGATTCTGGTAAGTCAATGCATGCTGAGTTCAGCAGGGGTATTTTAATTCATTCGATTCGTTTTCGTAGCGAAAACGTCAGATTCAATTTTGAATTCTATTCCGACGGAACTGTAGAACAAACTATTTTGATTTGTCAAAAGTTTCCGATTTATCGAAACTGACGGCCTTTCCGACGAATTAAAATAGTAATGCAGTTCATTTATTAAAAACCATAGGAACACATATTGGAACATTTGGTAACGTTGTATTAACACATTTAAAACATTCAAGACATTGATGAATTAAAAAGGGAAGATGAGGTACTAGTTTCTTGAAAATGACAACCTCATATTGTGTAAAATTGTGTGCTTCCACCTCAGTCACCGTCGGAACGGCGGCACGGGCGGTCGTGATTCACGTGAAATATTGTTATCTCGGTCTCACTTCGGTCTTAGATACGTCTTTCCGTCTTTGTTCTTCTTTGTATTGCACAGGACTGGAAATATAACTGTGAGCGTATGTGTTTGCGTGTAGTTGTAACACATGCCAATTTTTGAGTAAGCGCTGCTGGGAGAACGTAACCTATCTTCCCTTTTTAATTAATCAATGATTAAAGAACATGCTTTTTGAAAACAGCTTACTGAACAATTAAACGTGGGTATGGTTACCCATCCATTGGGGGAGGCCCATGTCCAGCAGTGGACTAATATGGGCTGATGATGATGATAGATACCCATTCATGCCAAACATATCCAGACCGTATGCAGGTTGCCCATGAAATTTATATGGAGAAAAGATGAATAATAAGTTGCTTATTCAATTTACTACAGATTAATGTTTCTATGCTGTCCTTAAAAGAAGACAATCCCTATTTGGCAACCATAGAATCATATGTACCTACGGTGCGGATTTGTAAGCCATTTTTGCTTATTGGTAATCAATTTCCTGTGTCATGTTCTAGTTGTTTCGACTACGTATCCACAAACATGTGTAGGTATAACAAATTGATGATGAATTTAGACTAATGTGTTATGACGACCGTTAATACGTTCCCCAAGGCCAGTGTGGACTGACAAGTTGGTAATGCAAGAATAATTTGAGTGACATGAGCACAAGCAGAGTAGGTATTAGTAATATATACAGGGTGTTCCGCAGATTGTGTGATAGAAGCAAGATAATAATAATAAAAATATTTATTTCTCTCAAAAAAGTAGGTACAACAAAAGTTTAGTTATGCTTAAGCTTAGGTGGTAGGTGGTGGGTTAGAAACAATAATTACAAAGGTAAATAACATTTTCACCGCCAATGCCACATACGGCGCACCCTTTCGGGTTCACCGCAGAGGCTAGATGAAGATTTGAAAAGAAATTAATTTTTCAAATTAAAGTTTTTTTTTCAGATTAATTTTTTAATACACTTTGCATGTTTACAGCTGCTGTATTTACCTAAGTCACATGAAAATTATGATTTTAATAGTATGGGGTTACCTAATCGTATGTAGAAAAATATTCTCAAAGAAATTACAGCACAAAATGTCAAAAAAGAATTAGGTACAGTATGCAAATACAATATGTACGATCTGCGAAAGACTGCAGGCAGATGCTGGATGCGTCAAGCTGAAGACAGGGCGCTATGGCGCTCATTAGGGGAGGCCTATGTCCAGCAGTGGACTAGTATAGGCTGATGATGATGATGCAAATAGCCGAGAGACTTTAGAGGGTTAAAAAATCCGCCAAGCTATTGAACTTGGTTCCACCAACCTCCTGTCCACATTTTGCTGAATATAGTATTATTCGGGCATTCCAAGATGCAAAAGTAAAATAATTTATGTTTACAAA
Source organism: Eupithecia tripunctaria (assembly GCA_955876795.1). Taxonomy (NCBI): domain Eukaryota; kingdom Metazoa; phylum Arthropoda; class Insecta; order Lepidoptera; family Geometridae; genus Eupithecia; species Eupithecia tripunctaria. Next base: position 5,238,007 of record OY041604.1, read on the forward strand.
AATGAAGCTTCATTGAAAATAATGAGGACAAAAAGAAAATAATGCAAATTAGCTATTTGTTTCATTCTACAAAATACGGAGTGAATTTGCTGAGCATCTAGGAAAACAAAGAAGCAGTAAACAAACCTACAGTTGGTTTGTGGGTATAAAGTACCTACCAGCCAGCAGATTCCTGCATTTGAATTTGAAATGAAGAGTAACATCTTTGGTTTTGCTCTGTAGTTTCAGTACGAGCTGCGGAGTACACTCCAATATTTCCGAGTCAAACTGTCCCACAGCTATGCCGCATGGAGGGAAAGTAGGTATCTTAAATATTGTACCTAGATAGAACATTGTATTGAAAGAAAACTTCATTTTGTTTTTAAGCTATTGCATAGCTTCTATCGCGGGCCTTGAGCGCGGGGACCGAATCCAGAAATTCCGTAACGAAAAAACCTCACGCTCCCCACTCCGACCGGAACAGCGGTGATACTTTTTAGTTTTGCCATCTATCGATGAATAGTAGAACTTTTAATGACTTTTTGAAATATGACGTTTGTCTCTTTAGTTTAGCAACTCGCCTCTAGATGGCATTGCAATAGCTTTACCGCGGCAGTCCCCGAGTGCCACACGTCTTTTTTTTAAACTAGTAGTAATAGTTTACATTAAACTAAGAAAAACTCCCGTAATTTTAAGTGGGAGCCGAGAAAAAGACTATTGTCATTAGGTTCTATCTATATCGTATCCATTTTGAATGGAGCATAAACGTAAACAAACCACCCATACTTAACCTAAAATTCACTTTGTTGGCGCGTCCTTTTATACGTAATTTACATTACTTGTCAATTTTAGATCCTCCCTTCAATAAAAATTTCTTACAATTACATCTGAAACTCGACGACTCCACAAAATAGTTAAACCATAGGTACAATATATAGTACAATATATACTAGTACCTACCTAGTAATAGTTTATATTAACACCTTCATGGCCCAAGACGCAGGTGGCATTCTCCACCTGGCTCGGCTGCAGCGCGCCCCTGCGGGTCGCACCGCAGAGCTGGGCAGTGTTAAACAAAGATTCTAAAAAAACTCCCGTAATTTTATGACAAGTGGGAGCCGAGCCAAAGACTTAATTATAAGGATTTTATTTTTCCAATTTTACACAAAAGAAGAAAAAAAATCTGTATGTATTTTTTTACTATTTGACGGGTCGATTTCTGGTCCAGACAGGAAAACCCCCCAAAATTCTCAGATAGGTAAATTATTAGGGATCGAAGTTCCAGACTTCGAATAACACACACACACAAAACACAACAGCCTGTATTGGTCCACTGCTGGACGCTGGCCTCCCCCTGAAGAGTGCCTTACTGGCGTATCTCATCGGGGGTGGGGGCTAATGTCGATATGCATCTACAAGGTGCGCTGCTGCCCGCCCCCCAGCGAATATCCCTTGGTTTCTCTTACGACACCCGCGGGAAGAGTTGGGGTGGTGTAAATTCTAAGCCGGCAACACAACTCGAATACGTGTGAGGTTAACTTGACAGGAACAATTAATCCAAATATCACGTAACGGCGCAAGCGCGCAGCTGTTGCTTCAATTTCACACGATATCATTTATATCGAACAGCCAGAATGTCTTTAAGAAAGATCTAATAATTCCAACATTACCTACACGGTTGGTTCAGATTTTGTAAAAACTTGATATAAAATGTTTTAAGTAGCTACTTGCGTCTTGGGTACTTACCTATTTTTCGATTTAATATATTTTTGGTGAACGTAGTGAAATGGACTTGCCTAGCCGTGCAGCAGAACAGTTGTTACTAACTCTAAAAGTTGAGGCCTAACTTTCCATTTGATAGGCTAAAAACCTTGATTTCCATGCAATAAGTGCCTATTTATAGAGATGTAGACAAGATAAATGGGCTGATACTGCGATATGAAGAACAGTCGTGACTCTAAAAGTTGAGGCCTAATTTTCCATCAATAGGCTAAAAACCTTGATTTTTCATGCATGCCATAATACAAAACAATAAGTGCCTATTCATAGAGATGTATACAAGACAAATGGGCTGTTACTGCGATATGAATGGGATTGTCAGCTACAGAAATCTGGCTCTGTTGAAATTGTCTTATATTGCGCATTTAGCTGCCACGCTCTTTAGTATTAAAATATATGCTGAAGGTTCATTGGTTTTATTCATAACCTGGCATTTGTGACGCCAGAAACGAAAGTAAGAGAATATTTACACCTGTGATAGGTATTATGTAAATACTAGTTTCTACCCGCGGCTTTTGCACGCGTCGTTTCTATGGAAAAGTTTAAAGGTGATTTATAAACCACGGGAACGGATTTATAGCCTAAAAAAACTTTTGTTTGACTAAAATTACCTACACTGCATTAAAATTACCTATAAGTTTTTTTACGTGAAATACCTGCGTTTGACCACAATCTCACCTGATGGAAAGCAAAGATTCGGCCGACGGTTTATCATGAAGGTCTACAAGAAACCTATTCACCTTTGTCTTGAAGAAACCCAGATTGTAATTGGTCGGAAAAACAGAGGCAGGGAGCGAGTTCCATTCCTTTGCGGTGCGAGAATAATAAAGGTGGAGGAAAACCGCTTAGTGCGAGTGGAGGGTACATCCATCAAGTATAGATGGTATTGTGCTGTGCGTCTGCTTATCCTGGAGTGGAAGGGGGATGGTGGGATCAGGTCATGTAGTTCAAGTGAGCATTATCCTAAATGTATCCTATAAAAGATCTTATAAAAGAAGATGAAGTAAAACTTTAACCCGATCCGTTATGTAGTTTGGCGTGAATATCCATCCATCTATCCATCCAAATTTTCACATTTATACGTATAATACAGCTGTGATAAAACTTTAAAATCTACGGAAAAGGAACAGATATTCTGTCAAGAATAGGGTGGAAACAGGAACAGTTGAATAAGACTTTCGTAACTACATACGCGAGTCACAATACCTTACTGGGTGCATTCGTAGGGCTGCACGAAAACAAAGTTTTTTAACAGACTTCAAAAAAGCAGAAGGTTCTCAATTCAATTGGTTTTTTTTATATTTTTGTTACCTCAGAACTTTTTACTGGGTGGTTCGATTTACTTGATTCTTTTTTTTATATGAAAGCTGGTGCTTCCCGTGTGGTCTCATTTTAATTTGGTCCAGTTCTAACAATGGGATCTATGAAAATCCATGAAAAAACTACGTACTTGCGTACCTGTCCGTAACATAACACCCTGTACCTAAGGAAGGGCCTACTAGACTGAGGCTCGTATCATGAAAGTTTACTTAGTCATCGATAAATGCTTGAGCCATACAATGCAATACAATACAATACAACAACTTTATTGCACTTCACGATCAGAAAAGAAAAACACAAAAACAGTTGCACAATGGGCAGCGTTATCGCTAAACGCGATAAATACATAAGTTAAAAGCGTTACTCAAGTATGTATTTATGACAGCATTTTTTTCTTAATGCGTCTAGCGTGAAAATAATTATTTTTCTAGTTTTTGTATTGTTCGCGATCCAAAAGGAATGTGTCTAGCTAGTATATAGGTTGTAGTTTTGCGACCATTGTAAACTAATTGCTATGAAACCCATGCTTAAAATAACTTTTCACATTCAATCATCGGTTTCGAGTGAGACATGTTCATTTCAGTAACTAATATTTTACATGACAATAGATTCTCAAAACGAAAATTGACTCGGAGTTTTTAAGCATTTTAACATGAGTTCATAACAAATGGCTTAGAATTGTCGAAATACTACAACAAGTCGCTATTTTTTTTTTAACTTAAAATATTCGAAACAGCGGGCATCCGCCATTATCACGTACCTAAGTTCAAAAAGTCCAGGAAATAAACTTTGCAGTTTAACAAATTCATTAAGAATGTGAGCGGGTTATCTTCAGATGTTCCTGTTGAAAGAACATCCGTTAGCTAGGGACTTCTGGGTGAGTGCGGTTCTAGGTTCGTAGTAAACCCGCTAACGTTCATAGTGAACTTCAAGATAGGTTGCTTGCTGAGGTTGCAAAAAAGTGCAGGCAAGTGAGCTATTTGCTTGGGCGACGGCGACGAGTAAAGACGTGTGTGGTTTTTAGATTTAATTGCTTTGGCGCCGTTCCATGGTACACCGACATTGACCGACACGACTGGAAGAGTCTCGGTTATGCTACGCTTTCCGTCACAACTGATCGGAGATAACATCCAACACTTGTAGTAGAGAATAGAAATCTGCGATGTTCTGTTGCTAGCGTTGAATTGAATTGGGTAAGCCTAATTTCGGCCCGTAAGATTGTGGATTGGCCAAAGTTGACAAATAAGTATTTTACTGTTCAGCTACTTACTCAAATAGGATTTATTCGCACTCATATTATAAACTAGCTGTGCCCCGCGGCTTCGCCCCTATAGTTTTTTGTGTCAGTTTCTACGAGACCGGGATATTCTACGTCCGTCTGCTGGTTCTAATCTACCTCCTCACCTATTCTCAGCTAAATCGATTCAGCAGTTTTTGAGTTATAAAAAGTGTAACTAACACGACTTTCTTTTATATTAAATTTATATGAATTTAAATATTTATATAAATTTATCTTTTCGATCTGGCAACCCTATCGGATGGCTTTTTGAGGTTATATCTAAACAGGTTTCGTGTCAGACGACATTTAAAACAATGGTGATTTTTTCGTGGTTTTGAGGACTGTTGCCAACCGTCCAGCTCCCAAGTCGATGAAGTAAGTGAAAACCTGAAGTTTGTATTAAAAAATAAATATTGCCAGGAGTAAACTGGGAGGGAGTAAACTGGATTCGTGATTGCTTGATAATCTAACCTAATTTTAGCGTTTTTAATTACAGGGGCTATTTGGAACTGCGGAAAAATGCCCTGGCTTTGCTTTTTTGCTAGAGTAACAAGCTTTTTTTTCTTTTCCAGGTCTATGCCATCATAGTCCGACTTTACCAGAGGATATATAAAAACCATAGACAATATGATAACTTCGGTTAAATGTTGATTATTTGTAACAGTTTATATTAATAAAAGTAAAGTCTTGAGAATAAAAAAATCTTACATTTTTATTTGATCCTGAAGTTGTAACAGTTCCAAATATCACCTTATATGTTTAATTCAAAACTTCTTATTATATTCAGCGAAAAAGCATGGCCGTATCCACCAATTTCCAAATAGCCCCAATGAAGCGATATTTGGAACAGCATGAAAAATCAAAAAGGTAGAGGTAGAGTAAAGGAGGTATCTTATGTAAACGATTATGTAGGTCTAAACGGGATTTATCCATTAAAATTATAAAATGTGTGGTCACCTTATCGAATTTATTGTAACTTTTGTCGAAAATTTGTTCCAAATAACCCCATTCTACGGTACTTCTATCATGTCAGCCATACGCTACACCATTCTGTTTTTTTTTTCAGATTTTTGTCACCATTTGTCATTGAAACAGAGTAGCAGGTACACTATGGTATTTTATTAATATGTATTCCCTAAAGTATCGAATAAACATCATTTAAATGTGCATTCAAATTATCTTGAAATTCGATCGCTTCCAGTGAAACCTGACTTTTGGACGCTCGGTTAACAAAGCGCTCAAGAACGAGCAGCTTTTAGTGCTACCTTTTCTGTAAGTGGCACCACTGTTATTATTCCTATCAGTACGCATACGTCCACTGCTAATGCTAGTGCTACTGCTAATACTAACGAGCTGCCCCCAAACTGTATGTCAATAAAATAATGGCAAAGACCACGTCAATAACCTTATTTAAAAATAAGTAAATAGTAACTCATTGCCTTCCATTAAGTCCGCGTTTAGTCTATCAATGGCGCTCTTCACTACGGGAATGACATACTTAAGCCCGTATTATGAAAGTCTGCTCGGCTAAAGAACTATGCTTGAGTAACGCTTTTCTATGGCACAAACGTCACTCAAGTATAGACCTGTGACTAAGCAAGCTTTCATAATACGGGCCTTAGTCATGTTGACAAAGGCTTTTCAGATGAAATAATGAAAAATACTATTTATTTTATTAAAATGTGAGCAAAACCTACGGCTAATTACAAAGTAAGGAACAATTATCTAACTACATAAGAATCAGATGTACATAAACTGATGGCTAAATTTATAAAGTTTGCATTGCAACAGAATGCAATAAATAAATAAATAAATAGTGTCAGACAATTCTCACAATATTAAGGATAAAGGTGGGATAAAGGCACATATTTGGATGACTAAATAAAATAACTATAATTGATTTTATACATAAAAACGCTTTATATTGAATTATAGATTGAACACACATTAAAAATAAAAAAGTAAGTTGGTGAAAAGTAATAAGCGCTCTAAAGTATAACAAGATACAAAAGTGTGTAAAGTCTTCTTTGAGTTTCTTAGAGTAGCTGACTGTGCATGCTAGAGACGATGCTAGAGTGTGCTACCCGTGTAGTCCCACTTAAATTTGGTTCAGTTCTGACAGTGGGATCCATGAAAATCTATGAAAAAACTATAAAAATTTAATAATGAATCGGTTTATAGTTTTTTTAAAACAAAATTAATTATTATTCTAAAGGAATTAGTACAGCACCTCTAAAAGTTGGTGTTGCCTTTTTATTTTTAGTGAAGTGGCGCCACTTTTACTAAAGATGGTGCCTTTACTTACGTAAGAACTCTCACGTAAAGTACAAGTCTTTGGTACCATCGCAACTACGACATCTCTGGGAAACGAGACCCCTTAACTTTAAACTTTTTAACAGTTATTTAAACTCAAACGTTCTAGTAAAATGTGTAGGTTGTAAATCGTAGTTTTTTTTACTTTGTTATATCAGCCGTGTGGTGCCTGGCGGCTTAGAATTTGCACCAGCACAACTGTAAGAGGCGAGTAAAGGATATCCACTGGAGGGGGCGGTTAGCAGCGCACCATAATTTTGGGAGCGCCGATAAAGATATTATTTTAGGGCCGAGTTTGAGATGACATGACGTCAAACGTATGTCCACTACCATGCACCGGGACATCGAAGTCATGTCTACCGATATTATTTCAGGGCCGAGTTTAAGATGTGATCTGTGTGGTTTAGTTGGTTGTAAAAAAGGGCATTTTCGTATTATCACAATAAAAATGTATCATTTTGTGTAATTCAAACTTAAACTTTGTAATCACTATCTTATCGTGTAGTTAATGAAAATACCCTGTACTTGTATCTTTTTAACTTAGTTAATGTATGTAACTGGCAAGAGCGGAGTCCCCAAACACAAGCAAATGTTTGCTTAAATGGAGGTACCCTAATCAATTCATGGTTGTTAAAAAAGTTACTGCAATAAAATATTTTTATTTATTTTACTTTTTATCTTATTAAAAAATTATTAAAATCGGACTACTCTAAAAGTTAGAAAGATAGATAACTCTTTAAATGAACTCTTTGATAACTTTTTAACAAATCCACCAGTGGTCGAGCCTACTCGAGACAGTTAAATTATGATTAAGAATGACTTGGTATTGGTATGTATGGTATGTATATCAACGATTAATCACTAAAGTTATAGGGAAGTACTAAGAGCGTGTGAATAATTTAGATTTTGTGAAATGGTAAAACCCGCGGAATAAAAGTTTTCCTGTCCAAATAAATTTAATATGATTAAACAGTAACTAGCTTATCTAAATGTTTATATTAAGAATATGTGGCTAGCAATTTAATAAACCAAAATGTCATCATCATCATCATCTTCCCCCACATGACGTCACCTAGGGCATTTTCGGTGTTGCGTTACGCAGAGCGTCGCGTTTCACAAATGTGTGCCACTTCTGGTCCATAGCTGTGTGGTGCTTGCTTAGCACCACACATCTATGGACTAGAATTTGCACGACTTAGAATTTACACCACCCCAACCCTTTCCGTGGGTGTCGTAAGAGGCTACTAAGGGATATCCACCGGGAGGCGGGCAGCAGCGAATACCCTGCAGAACAATTATAGCACTATATTGCGATCCCCAGCCCGCATGCCCAGCGTGGAGATTATGGACATTACCGCCCATGAGATAAACGCCAATAAGGCGCTTATCAGAGGGAGGCCTGCGTCCTGCAGTGGACCAATACAGGCTGTTGAGGTTGAGGTTTAGGTATATCGTCCTGCACCAAATCTAATCCGTATACCGTTTTGATAGCTTTCATTCATTCATCATTTTACGTACCTAAGAACCAGATTGAATTGCAAAAGTTACGGTTACCTACATCAAACTCTATTATTTAGGTTAAAAGATTAACGAAAAAATATATACCACCCTACGAATAAGAAATACCACCCACAAATTTTAAATTATTGAGGTAAAAAGCTGCACTCAGTTTCGGGTGATAAAAACGCTGTCATGTTGGCCCTTGCATTCTCTGACGTCACGTTTCACCGATTCACCTAAACTATGTCAACTCAAAGTCAAAGCTTCATGACAATACAAAAATGTACAAATGTATAACGTCATGGTTCATCTGCCAATAGCGTTACGTTTGAGATATTTTTTTTATTGCTGATGGATTAGCGTTTGGCTACTTTAGTTTTTTAAGCTATTGCATAGCTTCTATCGCGGGCCTTGAGCGCGGGGACCGAATCCAGAAATTCCGTAACGAGAAAACCTTACGCTCCCCACTCCGACCGGAACAGCGGTGATACTTTTTAGTTTTGCCATCTATCGATGAATATAGAACTTTTAATGACTATTTGAAATATGACGTTTGTCTCTTTAGTTCAGCAACTCGGCATTGCAATAGCTTTACCGCGGCAGTCCCCGAGTGCCATACGTATTTTTTTTATTATCGTTTCATGAATTTTCATAGATCCCATTGTCAGAAATGGAAAAAAATAAAATGGGACTACACGGGAATCACCAGCTTTCATACAAAAAAAAGAATCATGACAATCGGACCACCCAGTCAAAAGTTCTGATGTAACAAACATGAAAAAAAAATACATTCGAATTGTTAACTTCCTCCTTTTTGACGTCGGTTACAAATAGGCCAACTCCAAGAGAGAATCTTTGACCCTACGAGATAAACCAAAAGCTCGCACTTCGTACTATCGACCGCGTGTTACGTAATCGTTGCATGAAGCGTGAAGTTCCAGCTATCATGGCTGTAGATATACCTACCTATGTATATGTGTATATGTATACTAATATTAAAAAGCGGAAAGATTTGTTTGTTTGTTTGTATTAAAAAGGTTCCGAACTACTGGACGGATTAAAAAAAATATTTCACCATTTAAAAGCTTACTTTTCAGGAAGTGACATAGGCTATATTTTATCCAGGAATTTCAACGGAAACGAGACCTCCTCAAACTCAACAGCCTATATTGGTCGACTGCTGGACGCAGACCTCCCCCTGATAAGCGCCTTGCTAGCGTTTGTCTCATGGAGGGTAATGCCCATAATCTCCATGCTAGGCATGCTGGTTGGGAATCGCAGTTCAGTGGTAGAATTGTTCTGCAGGAGGCGCTGCTGCCCGCCCTCTGGTGTATATCCCTAAGTCGCCTCTTACGACACTCACGGGAGTCGGGGTGGTGCAAATTCTAAGCCAGCACCACACAGCCAACGAACTTAAACTACGCGGGCGAAACCGCGCGGCGCTGTTAGTGTATTTAGATGTTGGTAGCGTAAGATATTTGCATAGGTATGTATCGTTCTCGCTAGAATGGGTAAATTACGCTATCATAAAAACACGTGAAGGCACTATCTCCTGTGGTTAAATAAACGGCCAAGTGCGAGAACTGTCTAGCTCTTACGGTTCATCAGATTGAGCCCTCTGACAGACGGACGGACGAGAATGGAGGCAGGCTTATTTTAAGGGTTCCGTTTGCACCCTTCGGGTATGAAACCCTAATGAAACAGTGTGTCCCACGGGCATGGGACATGGAGAACCGTTTACTTGAAATATTAAATACAGGTTCTGCCAGCACGCTTTGATTTTAAGTAAACATTATTTTTTGGTGATGGACAAGCGTTTGGCTACCAACTCACGTAAGTAAGCGAAGACGTCGTCACCTCCATGGCAAACTTACGAATCTCCTATCACAAAAACAGCAGATTCGTAAGTTTGCCATGGAGGTGACGATGTAGCTTCAGATGGTTATAATTCTAATTCTAAGTAGGGGAACTAAGATCTGCACGGACGTCTCGCATAGGAGTATATTGTGCATTATCCCCCTGCCTAAGTAGGCCCTAACCAGCCCAGCTCCTTGAAGTATCGGAGCAGGACTTTTGGTGACTGACAGCTTCGTTTCAGCTTTTCTGTGGGTGTGGATGGGGTTGATTCCTCAATGCGGCATTTCAGCCCTGTTTTGTGTCTGGCCTCCTCTGTGGCCGTGCAGTGTATCACAACGTGTTCCACAGTCTCTTCTTCTTGGAAGCAGCCACGACATAAGCTGCTGTCCGGAGCACGGAGGAACTTATTTATCCCGGATTTGAATATTCCAAGATTGTACTCTAATGGGAAGACAGTAAATACGTTATTTATATCCGATAGAAACTAACTTTGTGGGATAAAATGTTGTATGATTTATTCCAGGCCTATAACTACATCTATGCAAAATTTCTGCGCGATCCGTTAATAATTTTAATCTGAAGAAGTAAGAAACATTAATCCACAAATCCATCCATCTAAATATCCATTCTTTCGCATTTAAAATTACACTTGTCTATGGTTGTTTTACTGAGTCATAGAAATAAAGGAAGTTTTTATTTAGATTTGACTGGGTTCGATTATAAGATAAAACAAACATATAGGTACATCGAGTTATCTTACGTCAAAAAATCCGAAAACACGTCACATATTTGGAGTCAAGATAAAGATAATAATTACATTGTAATAACAATTATTGTTAACAATATTAATTGATGTAAAAGGGTCGTGTGGTGCCGGCCTAGAATTGCACCACACCACCCTCTTGGGTGTCGTAAGAGGTGACTAAGAGATATCCACCGGGGGGCGGGCAGCTACAGCGCCGCCCCCAGCAGAACAATTTTACCACCGAGCTGCGATCCTAACCCGCATGCCCACCATTAGATAAACACCAATAAGGGGGATCCAGCCGTGGACCAATACAGGCTTGAAGTTACGGTTGAGGTACAAACATTTGTCCTGAGGCGGGAATCGCACCCGCAACCTCCTACGTCGCAGGCAGCCCGTTGCGCCACAGAGGTCGTTATCATACTAAAGTTATTTACACGGGATTACAACGGGATATTAACCATGATTTGATTTTTGAGCTTTCCAATATTTCAGCACAGTTTCATGCTTCATGATCACGGAATAACTGAAATATTTTAAAGCTCAAAACTCAAATCATGGTAAATATCCAGTTGTAAATAACTTTAGTATTTATAACCATAATGGGTTTAAAAGTTTGGTCGTCATTATAGTAATATACAATAATCTGATCTGTAAGACTCGTAAAATATTCAAGTCTTAGACAAATAATGACCTAGTAGCAGAATTTGTCCCCAGTATTAAGTACAATAGGGTTGTAAATGTTAAACGTGGTTTATGATGCGTAATGACGAAATTGCTATTTCGACCTAAATTGTCGCTGATGTGTGTTGTAATATAGGGACGACACATACACAAGTGGAAAAGTACGAGTAATATAACGCCTCGTATAACAAGAAGGAAAGGCCATTTTGAGGTTTAGGGTTCGATTCCCGCCTTGGGACTTGTTTGTACTATTTGAAAATATTTTCTAATTTTAATTAATCTTGTATGCGTTATGTATTAAGTATATTATCACTGCTAGTCATCTGCTACCATCATAAAAGCTCTGCTTAGGTTAGGGCTAGATGATGCTAATTTAATTATGAATATCTTTTATTAATGAATTGACCTGTTTTTAGAAGAGTAACTACGTAAGAATAAAAGCAATAATTTAGAAGTAATTCTAACTGCAGCAATATAGTACATACATATGTAGGTAAAGTAAAATTAGATAGAGCGCACGCCACGACGATGCCGCGTAACGATTCCGGGAAAATTTTCTAAATAACCCAATGATACCTTATAAAAATTACCTACGTCATTGAATTATCTGACCTGTTAAACCCGTAAAAATATATTTTTAGCTAGTATTTAGTATTTCGCGAATTTTGGTTTAGAGAGCGCGATTTCATTGCACACCTTCAAGACTCACTTTCATGCGACATCTACCGAAATAAACCAGAACTAGGTTAGCTGAAGGTTCCCACGTTCATTTCATTTTCAGTCCCTGTAACAAAGGCGTAGCATTACAGATACCGTAGCGTTGGTACGTAGTTCAAGGCGTACAACATAGATGGCGCTTCCATAAATGAACTGAAAACTGAGTTTCAGAGCCAAGTTATATTATAAGTTATTTGACCTCGCTCTCTTTTTCGAGATACGTAGGTAATCTTGGAAAATTAAAGTATGTGGCAAAAGGTTATTAACGTAACAGCATAGAGATTATTTGATTAAATAGATTATTAAATAGTTATATCATGTAAGTACCCAGATATAATATGTTACACTATTTTCCAGGCACCATTCTGGTGCCAAAATATTTTTATATTTTAGTAAATTTACGACAAGCACGTGAGAGAATTAATTTTAGCGTCAAAGTGCCCGATTATATCCAGCTAAATGACTTTGGTGCGTCAGTCTCGCTGGAATCTCGGAGAACCTTGTAGGCGTACCGATGATGGGATGGATAGATGGCATTTATTATACTTAAAGGGCAATACAAAATAGTTATAAACCTTTAAAGTACCTACCTATAGAATGGTTTTTATGAGTACCGGGAAATCAATAATACCACCGGGACAGCCGACTTCCTAATTCGTCGAGAGAAGGGAATAACAGAATTTCATTCAAAACTTCAAGGCACCATTTCACAAAATTACCAGAAAACCAATAGTTTATTCAGCAAATTAAATAGCAAAATGTTTTCAGCTTTTAGAGACTGCCAGTTTTAATGAATAGGTGAGCAACTGGTTCAAGGTCACGAAAAATGTAGATGAGTTGGTAGTTACTGGAAAATATTTAACAAATATATTTTATGAAATGTTTTAGGTAGGTCTATGCCAGCTTGAAAAAATCCAAGGGTGAATAGGTATCTTCTAGATCTTCGTGATACATCGTCAGCCACATCTTCGTTTTCCACCAGGTAATATTACGGTCAAACGAAGGTCTAGAAACACAAAAAAATGAGAGATACCTACAGAAATATGTAAGGAAAATGTTTTGAAACAAAAATCAATTTCATGAAAACAAAATCAACCAAACAGCACAAAAGTTGCTTCCGAATTAGAACTTTTTAATAAGTACCTCATACAAACGTTGTTTTTGACAAACTCGTAAACCATGGAACACATTGTAGGTATAGCGAAGAACGAACTTTGCTGTTTGAAACATTGGAATGTTTACCTCTGGAATCCATTAGGGTAAGGAACTTTCCTCCAGGTTGATGATAAGAAAATAATAGCTTCGTTCAACTTTCACACGTCTCGAGAGGCTTGGATATGCCGTGGGCTGAATTCTATTTTGAATATATTCATGAAAACATTGAAGGCTTAACTTTTTCGATAACTTATGAGTAATATTAAAAAAAACTCAACCTCCAGAATAATTCAATAAATGTACACTTAGAAAAGGTCAAATTATAATAAAAAATTACACTAACACGGAAATAAAGTGGTATTTTTTATTTCGGTTGCTTCGGTATGTAGACTACAAGTAAAGAAACGACGAAGAAACTATAGATTCCCTAGTCGCTTTCTAGTTGTTATTTTTCAAGTTGGAGCAGAATCCATCCCAAGTTTTTTTATCTTCTAGAAAATCGGATATTTAATAGTAAGCCTTTTTGCACAGCAAGGTTTAGACAGTTTGTTTGAATTTATTTACTTTAAATTTTTGCACCTCAGTAGGGGTTTTGTTGTTGAAGCGTATACATTGAAAGAAATAAGAAAAAGATATATTTCACACCCTTTAAAAGAAACATTAGTTTAAGAAGCCTAGTTATGGTTACAGCGAGCCTATGTTTATTTTTAGTATATAAATAATGTATATCGCTAATTTTTGGGAAACTATTGATATTTTTATGATAATACAACAAGTTTTCATTAATATATTGACCTGGTACTGTCAATATATTTATTACTTTACACAAAAAAACAATACAGATGGAAATGATGGGAACCAAGTACACAAGGCGGCCTTATCGCTTTGAGCGACCTCTTCCAGGCAACCTTGGGGTTGGACATAAGACCAATACCAAAATAAACAGTATCTTCTTATATCTATTTATTATTATTATTACTTATTATTTTTATTTTTTTATTTATTATTTCTTTTTATGTATATGAAAATGTTTATATTATCTATTTTACTTATGGCCTATGTCCAGCAGTGGACTAGTACTTAAAGTCGATGATTTTACTTAAAGTCTTTGGTACACCCCCTGCCTTTCTTAAATTCGCATAATTCTATCCATCCAAAGGTTGCCTGGAAGATCGCTTCTAGGCGATAAGGCCGTCCATTGTACTCATTTTATGTATTGTATCCATGTACAATAAATAATTGTTGAATTGTTGTATTGTAATACCTAATGTGACCAAAATTCCTCTAAAATGAAGTCTTGAACCCTGGGCATTCCAGCAGTGCGACCGCTATAAAATTGCAAATTACGAAGGCCATTCAAGGGCCTTTCAAATGTCAATATAGGATGGGTGGCTTTTGCGCAATCGCACAGCAGTGGAATCAGTCGGAATTTAATACCAATGTCGGAAATGTCGTTTAATATGTAGTAAAGTATTATAATTATAATATCTGTAGCACGGCTTACACGAAGCTAAAGGGCCGATAGATTCAAGATGAAAAGCAAAAACATAAATTCCACGTTCTATATTATATGTAAAGTCAACGTAGGTAAATAATAAAGTCATAATATGTATTTATTTGTGTTGCTGTGTGGATGACTAACATTTTAAATATTATTTTCATGGTATAAACACACAATAACTATGTTAAATATGTCATGTTGGACAATTCACATAGCATCATCTACTACGGGTACCAGAACAACTGGTATTTGCAGATCGTTCAAACAGCTAGGCGGGAAACGAACCCGCAACCCCCTGCGTCGTAGGCGGACGTTCGCCCACCGCGCCACGTGGCGTCAAATGCTAAGATCAGGGTGGACGAAGGGTTGGCGAAAATGAGTCTGAAGTAAAAGTTTCCCCAAGTGGTCTACAACAGAGAGTAACCAAGGCCCACACTCTTAACAAAATAACCCGGTAGTATCAGAGAGGTAACGTGATGCTGATCTAACATGTTAGATCCGCATCACGTGATCGTGGTGACGTAACACGCTTGCATTACTGTAACTTTAAATTGGTACTACATCGTAAGCTAGCATCCTACTTAGATGAGCTTTAAAAAGTTCAAAAGATACAGTGTGTAGAAATAGTTCACAAAGTTGAAAGAAGATGTCGCTAGTTCCGGGAGCAACACAGAACCCACAGCGACAGTTGAGATGACCTTACATAATAGGAGGGAAGTGTCGCCGCAGGCTAACAGATGGCGCAGTTCAAAGTATTTACTATCGCAAAAAACAAAAATGGCCACTTGTGGTAGGCACCACAAGTGGCAATTTTGTTTTTTGTTTTCCGATGTACTAAGGCTAGTACATTGGAAGAGTGTGCGTGTAGTTTTGACTTCTGCCGGCACTCCCGGAGTACAACCCGTTGTTTTTTTCCTTACACTTTAGTTCATACGCCTCTATCTTGCGGATGGAGAACTACGCAAATCCCATACTAAACAAGATCTTACCATCACGTCTCTTCACCAACGTCAAATAGACTCAGGTGGTAAGTCGCATCTAGCTGTAACCCCTTCATCCGAAAATCTTGTGTAGAACTAGGTACGGTGGGAATACCTTCCATCAATTTTGTTTAAAACCTTAAAATTTTCAAACCGCTTGAGATGAGAAACAAGATATCTACAAATAATTTCATTATTTCCGTAGCTCACCTATAATTTTTCCTCATATCGTTAGCTCCTGCATTATTAAAATTCCCTGTATAATTCTATTCGCTTCCTACACGCTTTCACGAAGTCTGACGAAGTTATTGGCTTTTATATCGACATCTATCGCAAACATTGGATCATAAATTCAGAGGAAGCCTTTTATGAACGTATTTTATTGACTTTAATTTTATTCGTGATGTTGGCCAAAGCTCTACATGAAATTATTAATATTGTTTCATTGAAAAGAGAGAACCAACCCACGTTTGTTAAAATAAGTTTTTCTATTTTTAATATACTTTTTCCTAGTATTGTCACCATGTTATGTGAAAAATCTACCGTTTAGGAGCATTCGGTATACTTTGCAAAATGTTGAAGGCCCAAAATGTTGATACTCTTTTGTTTCGAAACAACCAACCCAGCTAGGTTCGTTATCATTATTCTGAATTATTTGAAATACTTTACGTCATTGCATTGGTTTGACTATGCCACTCCCTTATGTGAACAGAATTAACCTCTAATAACTAAATTCAATCTGAAACTAACAAATAATTTTATTGCTGCATCACTCAGTGGCTAAAATGATTTAATAAACACCAGTTTCCATTGTTTTAACTCTGTATAAATCAATAAGCTTTGATTACTTAATAATAATGAAATGATGTGTCCTTAAATGTGTGTGTACGATCTGCAAATATTTGTTCAAGTAGTTCTGGGTGTTTTCTATGTATAATAAAAAATATATGTATCATTTGTATGTAGTAGTTATATTAAGTAAACGAATTCATTATGAATATAAGCGGGATGTGTTCTTTCAGCACAAACAATGTTCGTAGTTAACCCGCTTATATTCATAATGAATTTAAAGTTGCGTTGCTTTTTTCAAAATAAACAAAGTACCAGGCACTGAAAACCAGCTTTCTATGTAAGTGGCCGAGGTAACTTTGAAGCAAGTAGAGACGAGACGTGAGCCGACTGTAGAAGATTACAGTAATTTCATATGGGGTGTAAATATAACCAATCCACAGATTGTTATAAAGGCATGTGACGTTACTGATTGCCTCACAATAGAGGGTTGATTGCGTGGTAAGAACGGGTTATGGTGTGAAAAACTATGAGGGTTTCCTTTTTATGAGACCGAGTGGCAATATGTAGTGTACGGTATATGGGCAAAAATATACTTGCCTATACAATGGTACTAACCTATAAGATCTAGGTCATACAGGGAACTGGTAATTCACTGACAGTGGTGAACTGCAGGTTCTGCCCTTCATCTGGAACAGGTTTGTGAAGTCTCCAGGTCATAATTTAGAATTTTATGTAAACAGGTACAGAATGCTAACTAGCATTATGTTCGCGTGTTGTACATAAATTGAGAGTTAGAATTTTATGTAAGCAGGTACAGAATGCTAACTAGCATTATGTTCGCGTGTTTTACTTATTTTACAGTACCATTAAGAAGGCTACGAAGCTCTTCCAAATATCAGCTACTTTTATTTTGAATAAACGACTGATTTCAGAAATATTTTATTTCTAATGGTGAATATATTTAGGATGTTTGCAACGCGACAGATTTTCGAATAATGGTGTCTATCATGCATAAAAAATAGATTGAAAATGATTCGTTTTGGAGGTCGAAATATGGCAAATTAGTTTCACTCTCATTTAAAAATCATACTGTTTTAAAAAAAACTAAAACACTACAAATATACAAAAAATAATTCATACGATTATGTATGGAAAATTTCAATACGATCAAAGACGTAGTTTCCAAATGAAGTGGAAAGTACGTTTGTATGGGGCTAAGGTATCCACACCTTTCTTAACACGTAATTGCGCAATAAATATACCTTTACTTTTACACCTCCCAAACAAAATACAATCCGAAACTCAATGAATTACCAATTTACCACTCCCATTTAAAACCACATCAGTCTCATTGACCTCAACCTCAACAGCCTGTATTAGTCCACTGCTAGACGAAGGCTTCCCATTGAAGAGCGCCTTATTGGCGTATCTCATGGGGGTAATGCCCATAATCCCCACACTGGGCATGCGGGTTGGGGATCGTTGTTCTTTGGTAGAATTGTTCAGCAGGGGGCGCAGCTGCCCGCCCCCCAGCGAATATCACTTAGTATTACTTCGCCTCTTACGACACCCACGGGAAGAGTTAGGGTGGTGCAAATTCTAAGCCAGCAGGTACACCACACAGCTAATCATTGGCCTATTACCTACGAAAAATGATTTCAGTAGCATCAGTCTGGCTGGTAGTCAGCCAAGTACATTCAAACACACACGTATTGATGTCCAGAGCACAGAGCTGTTTTAAGGTTTAGTTTCAAAGATGCTTTTCGGATGCAGCGACAAACTTTCCTCATGTGAAGTTTGATACATGTTTAACCTCTAAGTGACTTCAGTGGCAGAAAGCAGACAGCAGCGGAAAAATGGAAAAGATGTCTTTTTCAACAGACGTAAGCTGTACGTAAGCTCATAAAAAGTAAAGTTCCAACAGTCTTACCAAATGCCAAATATTATACGAAAACTGCACTAAAGATCAGATAATTGTTAAAGTTTTTTATTTAGGCAGAAAACTCATTTAAAACTTCATCTATTTATCACTCGACTCGGGTATAAACTAACGAAATACTGGCTTCAAATGAAAAAATTATTCGAATTTTGGATATTTATGCATACTTTTTTTGCACCTTTTACACGGACTGATAAAAATTAGTTAGAATTAAACATATACTAGTAATCAATAAAAATAAATAATGCTGGACAATTGACACATTATCTAGCCCCAAGCTAAGCAGAGCTTGTGTTATGGGTACTAGATAACTGATATACATACTTAATACAATATACTACATAGATAGATATTATTTTGATTATACTTAGAGAATATCCAGAACGCCCTGAACAAATATCTGCAGATCGTACAAATATTTGTCCAGAGGCGGGAATCGAACCCGGAACCTCTTGCGTCGCAGGCGGACCTACGCCCACTGCGCCACACAGGTCGTCGAATAATAATTAAAATAGTCTTTACTTGCATATTATAACAATGAACTTTTGATAACTCAGAACGATTGGGCGCCAAATTGCGACAAAGCTCTTAATAAAAAAACAGAATAAAAGGTGTAAACTCTACCTAAAGCTTAACCGCCAATTTGTACTAAATAATATTAAAACGTAAGGTTGACTCTTCTGACCACGTGACTATAATAGGCTAATAACTACGTGCGTGATAGGAGGCTATTTTATCGCAATGTCGCTAGCAAACAAGCTTTACCTTAGTGCCCAGATACCAAATACTACGAGTGAGTAGGTATTATACTTTGTATTTGACATTTTCAAAGTCGTTGAAAGATGTAAAAATGTCACTGATTTTCTTTACTTATTTTGTTACTAGCTGCACCCCGCGGCTTTGCACGCTTATCCCAGGGGAACTGATTTATGGGATAAAAGGCCTAGGACTACCTGTATGCAAAATTTCAGCCCGATCCGTTCACTAGTTTTTGCGTGAAAGAGCAACAATCATACATACAGACATGTTTAAAAACTTTCGCGTTAATAATATTAGTAGGATTTTCTTCAAAACTATTTTGTGCTAAATGGTGCTGACAATCACAAAATTCGTACGAAAAGCGACATCCGGAAATAAAATTAGAGCTTTATCTTAAAATGGCAGTAGAAATTTGTAATTATATTTTAATACATATCAGTTAGTGAACCCTAGTATAGATTATAATTATTATTATTATATTATTTATTTATAACGTAAGTAAGTTTTTTGTACCATAAAACCAGTGTTGGTTATTTAAAACAAAGAAAAACTCAACTGACAACTTTGTAAACATGTAAGTAGCTCAGTATATTTTATAGACCGTTCATACTTTCTTACCAGAATCAACGCCCATAAGTGAATATTATTATTGGGTTAATAGGGTATAGGTACGATATTTAGATCAGTACATTGTTATACCAATTTTTACTCCTCTTCAATATATTAGTCTACGCACTCTGTTGATCAACTGAATGGTGATCAACCGAGGCAGCACACAACCCTAGTGCAGCCAAGCGGATTGTTTGAATAGGATTTTTATTATAAAGATCCTAAATATACAATATCATAGAAATCTCACGCAAAATATCAATTTTTAACCGACTTCAAAACAAACAGGAGGTTCTTAATTCGTAGTTTTTTTATGTTTGTTACCTCAGAACTTTTGACTGAGTGGTCCAATTTTCATGATTCTTTTTTTACTTATGTAAAAGCTGGTGCTTTCTGTGTGGTCCATAATTTGGTTCAGTTCTGACAGTAGGATCCATAAAAATCCATGAAAAAAACTATAAAAATTTAAGTTGGTTTTTTTATTTTAATATTACAGTTATTTAAAACAAAATTCATTATAATTATTAGCTGATAGACTTATCTCTCATATATCGATAGTCTCATTAGATTAACTCGAAGAAGTTTCATTCACATGCTTGCGAATTTACCGTATTTCCAAACGAAGCTGTCTTCGTTTGTTTGATGCCCTTATTTGCTACTTTGTTAGAGAACTTCATATGGTTTATATAAAATATTTAACGAGATCGTTATTTAATATAGGTCTTCGTAATTACCATGGCTTTAAAGATCTTGAGTACGTTTTATTAACTAAGGAGCCCGTCACTGGCAATAAAGTGTATAAATTCGTTCTGCAAGCATCGCAGTTCCATAACAACACAAAATGAGTCATTGGACTCTAGAGGGATCTTGCTATGGCATTTTTTTTAGCCAAGTTACAGTGTAAATTATTAACTAAATAAATAGTTAACTACTAATTGAACTAGACATTTCTTAACTTGTTGTGTAAGTAGGGTTGCCATCCGTCGGGTTTCCCCGGATTTGTCCTAGTTTAGAGGGAGTCCGGGGAGCGTCCAAAACATAGAAATTTACTAAGCGTAGAAACAATCTCGACAGTAATTAAAATTCAATTCAATTTTCAAGAATACAGCGGCATTAATTTTTACAAATTCCTTTTAAAAAAGGAAGATTTTCTAAAAGCAATATTATTCATTGATCCGCTAACAAGCATCATTTTTTGTCAGTCTGACTTAAGCCGATAGAAAAAGACAGAGTGAGAGATAGCAATGCTCTAAGTTAGCAAATTATTATGAATAAGCGGGTGTACTTAGGGTGATATAAATGAGTATAGTTTTAGTTATCTTAAGGTCAAATTATGTTATGGCCCATACACCAGCGAAAGTGGCGCCCCCAAGTCGCTGGTGTATGGGCCTTAAGAGATATTTTGTTTCTGTTTTTTCTACTGATCTAAAAGTTATTTAGGACCAACTAAGATGTGAGTAGGAGAAAATTCAAAAATTGCAAAAATAACATAAATTTCGAAGAAAATCATTGCATCGTCGAGAATCTCTCTTTCCCAGGAGGAACTTTATGATTGTAGATTTGAAGAGATTGTACGTCATAAGACTCAGTTAGATCATGAAATCGTAATATAGAAAAGTAAAAGAAGCTACTTATAAAGAATACAATTCATTTCCGGCAATTACCTCGGATGTTATTCTACTAATATTATAAACGCGAGAGTTTGTATACGTATGTATGTTTGTTGCTCTTTTACACAAAAACTACTGAACGGCTCGGGCTGAAATTTTGCATACAGCTTGTTCTAGGCCTGAAAAGACACTTTTTATCCCATAAATCAGTTCCCGTGGGATAGGTGTGTGAAGCCGTGGGGCGCAGCTATTTATGAGATATAAACAGGCTGGTTCTCATAGCCCTCCTGTGTTCTACGACGCGACGGATAAATTCTACAGGGACGCGCAATTAGGGCGAACATATTTACATAATCGTCAACGTCTAAGCAATGTCCTTCCAGGCCCCGAGATAATCCGGTCCATGAATTATGACCGTCCTTTCGTCATCAAGGAAACTTGGCTAATTCGTATTAGGCACCTACTTAAGAAAAATGTGAACATTACTTACAGGAAGGACGAAGGTAATTGTGTTGCTTCTTTTATATTTAGAGGTATATCACCAAATTTTCTTTGTGATACCTGGTAACAAATTACGTAACTTATACAATATTTATTTTCATTCGGGTATTTTAAAAATGAATGTTAAAAACAGATTCATGAAATTATAATGGAATAAAATTAAAACAGAGCACATTTTAACATAATTTCAAAAACAATTACAAAGCTAATAAAATTACAAATGGTTTTCTTAAACTCTATTTTATATATGCTTAGCTCACTGGTTCAGAATAAAATTGGGGTAATAAACCCTTACATTTTATCGCCAACATTTCAATGCTATGATAAGCGTTCGTAAACAAAACTTTTATATTAGCAAGTTTATCACTGCTCGACCGTGCAACATAAAATGCTGCGTTCCATAAAGTGGCACGAACAATTATCTTAATAGAGATTTAATGTTTCTAGAGAACGCTGGTCTGAATCAAGATGCGTCTGAAATGTAGGAATAAGCTTTGAGATCAGATTCCAAAGTCCACACTTTGAGTTTGTAGGCTTTATTCGAGCTAAGCTGAACGAAGAAGCCAAGGACAGAGTTTGCATAACACCGTAGAAGTTTGTCGGGGGCTTCTCCAGGCGAAGCTTTGATACAAACTAACTACCTACCGGAGACAATGCTGCTTCGAATTCCAGCTACATTTTTTGTCATTTGATAGATTGATAGATAGATAAAACATTTATTTGCAACTACAACACAAAAAAAAACTCAGTAGGTACAAAGAACATAAAAATAACTTGGGAAATAAAGAAGGAACAATGCATGACAACAATGAATTGTTTTAAATATTCAGGCAAGTACGGATAAAGTATGTGTGTGCTGCAGCCTGACAAAAAGGCCATACTCAGCGCAAAGCTTTTTAAAACACTAATTTTCAGTATAACCCTCTGAGGTGACCAGAAAAATGAGACACTAACAAAATAAATATGCATGTAAACACACTTTTAAATAAGACACATATGTAGACATTTAAACCCAAACTAGATGCGGAATCGATATTAAACTTACCTGCCTACATATAATTAGTATCGGGGCAATGCCAGAGCGTGCCCCGACAGTTGTTTTTACTGACGTCGTTACTTGCGTAGGACATAAAAACCGTAACTGTAGCTAAGATGTTGCAAGATCCGGGCTTAGATGTTTCGGTTTCGCCTTGCGAGGTCAAATCATTAAATCATTCAGAACCCATTCCAATTCAAAGTAAAGTCGCTAAATCCATTTTTCAATTCCCGGAAGACAGATTTATTCCTTTGACTACAGATATTTTTGGCAAGCGCAGAGTAATGAAGTATGACAAATAGATAAAACTATTTTCCGAAAATTTAATGGACATGAAATATAGTATACGTAGTGCCGTTAAGTGGTAGAGCCGGTTGAGATGATCAATAACAATTTATCAACACGAAGCTATTGTCTCAATAATTATAATTTTTTGCTTACATTAAATTGCAAGATTTGCTCGTAATGCTTCAAAGATACAGTTTTCATTACAGGATTGTAAATAATAATTTAAAGTGATGGGATAATATCAGCGCGCCTGAGCTGGCGAGATTATATTCCAGGATTGATGACTTATTCCAAAACATATTTTACAGAGAGTATCACAAACCACGACAGGCGCTGTTATTATTCCTCCACTCCATAAGAGCAACCAAAGATTTTGTGGAATGTTGATATAAAATAAAAATGAACTTTACAATCACATCGGAGGGTCGTTGTGGGATACCTTAAGTGCTTTTTATTCATTCAGAACAGCTTATTGTGCGGATGAGAATGATTAATGTGGTGTTAGGAGCCCCACCCCAAGCCAAAACAAAGTAAGAAATAATACATTGAGCACAGGTTTTCAAAACTGGGTCATTTGCTGAGGAGCATCAGCTAGGCCGGCTGCTGTCTAAATTATGAGAATTTAGACAGCAGATGAGTTTCCTGAAATTAAATATTATTTATGTATCTTTATGCACGTGGAAGTACCAAAAAAATAGTAAAAATCTGCGTTTTTTCACGCCGTGTTGCCAATATTAAGATATTATTTTCTTAATTAGGTACAATACAATGTAATTCTTTATTAATAAAATATATAAAGGTTGAAAAATACTGGATCAACAATACTTTATTTCGTCAATTCTTTTTACATCTATGTCATCTATATCTAGGTATCTATATACTGGTATGAAACTTGACACCCATAAAAAATCTTGACGAGAATGAATGATATGCCTTTACCTAGTTTTCATATTAAATATATCTTATTTGAGAGGTTTTGTTTACTTAGATACCTCTAGGTCGGAGCTGTCACCAAGTCGCCACCTAAATGAGATAATGAAAGGGTCTCTCTTGGGTGTCGAAGAGATAAACACATTAGCGGTACGTGATATTATCCCGGAGAAAATATTATGTTTCCATCGAAAGCAATTTTTTAGACACATAAAAATGAAGTAGGTATAGTGAGGTACTAAAGTAACATATCATTCTAATAATTTGCATTACACTTCGAAAATGTAGTCGTTTTCGTTTGCTAGCAGTCAAGGCACGTGGAAACTAAGTCAGTATAATTTCCTATAGATAGTCAGTATTAGTAAGAATATGTATTGGAATGTTGGCGCGACACATAATTGGTGCCTGCTTCGTCTCAATTGAACGAGACACCCGGATTGTTTTTGATTTCATGGCTCTGCCGGAACCGCTCTGGTTTCCCTTTGATTTCGGAACGTGCGCAGTTATTTGCAAATAAACAGCTTTAGGTTCGGTGTGGGGTGTTATTTGCTCACAGTGTTTCTCTTATTTCATCTCAACACCAGAATTATAGTTGATAAGTTTTTTGCATTGTGGCATGTTATTATCCTATTCAGAGTAAACCTTTATTTATTTATTTTTACTATCATTATTCTGATCTGGTTATTTACCGCAATATATTTAAAAATTTGTATGACTTTGATGAAGACTAAAATTTTGTCATTGAAATGCGTGCGTCTACACAACAGTAGCAACATAAGAATTTTATCTTATGAACTGTAGTCAGCTTTAAAAAACTTTCTTAGCTTTAAATTTCATCTCCTCAAATTAACTTCCAACCTCAACCTTCTCTTTGATTTACAAACGGGAAAATAATGAAAGACGAAAAAGAGAACATGACGAATCTATTTTTATCCAATAAAATCTGCAAAGGCTTAGTGAAATTTAATATCAACCTATCATTTACTTACAAAGTACACTAAAAATCGCTAGCTACCACCTTCGTAGTGTTGACTAATGACCAAAATTCCAAATAAAGTTTTCCTTGAAATGGTTATTGCACTCGACACCGGTCCAAGTGTTTATCTACGAGTAACCCTACAAGCCGCCGTGTAAAGAGCCCTTTCCAAACTCTTCAATTATAAATTAAATGATCAAAATTATTGCATTTCATATAATTATAAACATTATGGCGTTGGTATAAAAACTGAGCAGCGTCCTATCAATCTGATTACCCATATAAGTAATGAAATACATAGGCCCGTAATATGAAAGCTTCCCCAAGCCTTACTTATGCAGTGATTACGTGAGTTCTACTCAAGCTTCAAATCTCTTTGCCAAGTAAATCTTTATTATAAAACGTAACTCTGACGCTACTTAGCTAGCTGCACTAGCAAAATCTATACTTGAGTGAGTAGGCTTTTGTCTATGATCTACATATTTATCGAAGTGAAAAACGTTCCCTTACTTTTTAAACCTGAGAATCACATTTTTTTACATTTTTAGCGCTTTATTTATTGTTGTCTGAAATAAACGAATCGTACGTAGAAATCTTTTCCAAGCATTACTCAAGCGTGGTCC
The DNA here is from genome assembly GCA_955876795.1 of Eupithecia tripunctaria. Classification (NCBI taxonomy): domain Eukaryota; kingdom Metazoa; phylum Arthropoda; class Insecta; order Lepidoptera; family Geometridae; genus Eupithecia; species Eupithecia tripunctaria. Next base: position 5,263,879 of record OY041604.1, read on the forward strand.
AGACCACACTTGAGTAAAGATGTGTTCAAAGAATCACTAGGCAGAGATTTTAAGGATAGAAATCGTTCTAAAACAGGTAATTACTCAAGTAATGCCTGGTAACCGTTCCAAAATAAGTTAAAAATTGTATTTACTCAAAACTATACATAAACATCACTCATACATAGGTCGATGACTGAGCATGCTTTCATAATACGGGCCATACTCATTTATATCAAATTGTTATGCGTGCAATAAATCTAGACTACAAGTAATTCGATACTAGTCTGATTACTTAGAAAAGTACGGTAATACCCGCGAAGAACTTAAGTACTTTACTGCATAACATGATACGAGTATTGTTCAATATTTTCCAAGAGTTTTAAATTCATTGGGATTTCGTGCCAAGTTTATTTATTTGAAATTGTTTCACATATTTTTTGCGCTAGTAAACATCACCTTCAACTAAACTTTTGTTTACAAGCAATTTTGTATGAAATAAATTCGCTACGAAATGAGACGCTATGTAAAGGGAATAATTCTTTCAGACCGACTGCACTTAGTCTCAAACCAATCTTTTTCAAATCAACCTCAGTTTTTTAAGGCAGTGGCTCTAAACATTGCCTAGCAATAAAGTATTACAAAAGAAGATAAATTACAGGAAAAGGCACCTTATAATAGGATACAAATCACTGGTCTCATAAAACGGGGCTTTTTAACTTATTATGATCTTTTTTAACAATCTAAATGGACCATTGATTCGGGATATCTGCGTTGATGAATATTCAAAATTATCTTTTCTTTTATTAGGTAGGTACAAAATAAATCCAAAGGGACTTTGACCAGCTCAGTTTTCATTATTGGCCGGAAAAGGCGTAACACTAACGGCGTAAGGACCTGTCAATGAGCGTTTAGCTTCAAAGGGGAAACAAGCTCATAATTCTATTACATCTATGCATGAACCGTCGTCTAGCAACATGCGTTTGGGATTTTAGACCGTATTTCAATACCATACGGTTTCAAATTATGAGCTGGATATAAAATCCATAATCATGAGCGTCAGTGTGTCAGTACGCGGATAAATCGTCTGTGACGGGCTCAATGGTCTGCGATGGAGTTTTCCAGACGCTTTTCATGCTTTGTTTTTCGGTATACTAAATTTAAAAGGTTCTATAAATAATACTATCACACTTTATTATACACAAATATCATATACAAATATCACACTTTATTATAAATGCGAAAGTATGGTTATTTGTTACCTCTTCACGCCAAAACTACTGAAAGTGTCGGCTGATATTTTTGATACTGGTTATTCTAAGCCTGGAATAAAACAAACGCGTTTTTTTATAAATCAGTTTCTATGGGATGTAAATAACCATTAAACAATTCCAAAGAAACAACGCGTATAAAGCCGCGAGCAGACACAAGTAACAAAATAATAATTACGACTAAATTCAACACCGTGTGATATTATGTAGACACCATAGCCACGGCAGCGTCTATTATCAAAAAAATAAAAGAAATGATTTAATATACAATTGAACTGTTGAGCTAATTGCAACTGTTGCAAGCAGTCTTGATAGGTAGCCCATCTGATCCAAATTAATAACATCAAAAATCTATTGAGTAGATAGTTCTCCTGCTCCAGCTGTGTGGTTTAGAATTTGCACCACCGGAACTCTTCACGCAGGTGTCGTAAGTGGCGACTAAGGGATACCCAACAGGGGCGGGCGCAGCGCCCCCTGCAGAAAAATTATACCACCAAACTGCGATCTCCAACCCGCATGCCCAGCGTGGGGATTATGGGCATTACCCCCCATGAGATAAACGCCAATAAGGAGCTTATCAGTTGGAGGCCTGCGTCCAGCAGTGGACCAACACAGGCTGTTGAGGTTAGATAATTCTCCTATTATCAAACACTCAGAAAAACTAATTAATTGTCACCCACGTTTATTATTTTAACGACACCAACCTTTTATGCCCGTCGGCTAGAAACGGCAGTTTCCGCAACTGTTGTGTCGTACATAAAATAGTAATATTCCTTTTCAACAGCTGTTTCAGCTGTTAATCCACACCCAGCCTAAATGGAAACGAAAATTACATCGCACAAAAGCATACCTACGTTGCATTTGGAAATTTAGCTGAGTTAAATTTAGCGACCAAACAAGGTAGGTACCTTCACGCCAATATTTTGACAGGGTAATGAGAATTTACTATTTAGGCGTCTTTCCCCACGTTACTCACATGACACGCACCAAGGCTGATCTAAATCAAATCTAAATGATCGTAAGAAAATAATTGGATGAGGTTTTCAGCGGGGTAGTGTTTAGGTCTAAAACGCAGTCTTATTTTTTTCTGATAACTACATTATTTTTAAAACCGTCGTAATGATAAAAAATTACTAAAGTGCATGCATGGGTATTCGCGTTTTTAATAAAAAAAATGACACAACCGGAAAAAAACAACAATAAATCCAAATAACAATACTGATAGAAAATAGTACACACTTATATGAACGAGATAACAAACCTTCTTCGTAGAGTAATAAAAGCAAACACTGATAAAGTGACGCAAAGTAAATCCAATATACGTCCAATAAACGTCTGCTACCTATTTTCAGTTATCCCAACCCAAGGGTTCCAATCCAACTGAGGTTCCAACTTAATGTCGTATAATACCTACGAGACATTGAGGTCTATTCAGATATCGCCAAAGGTGAACTAAACTAATTTGATAGTAGGTACTAGAAATATCGCTGTCCGTGTCATAACGATCAAAATAATAAGGATGGCATCATTTTTAACCGACTTCAAAAAAAGAGGATGCTCTCAATTCGACAATACTTTTTATTTTTTTATGTTTGTTACCTCAGAACTTTTGTCTGGGTCGGGTGGTCCGATTTTCATTATTATTATTTGAAAGCTGGTGCTTCCCGTGTGGTCCCATTTTAATTTGGTCCAGTTCTGACAATGGGATCCATGCAAAACTATAAAACTGGTGTCAGTTTATAGTTTTTTAAAACAAAATAAATTAATAGTCCTGTCAGATTGGTTGAGATTAGTTTTGGCAACATCTGAACCAAACCAATGTCTTAATGTTTTGAGGGTCACTTTTGTAGTGTAGACGCATGTTTACCGACACCACTGCGAGTTTTAAAATACTGAAAAAGTTTTCAGAACTTTTTCACCACATTCAATTTAAAATGATACGTTTGAGAAGACAGTTTGCTACCGCATACTTGCCAAAGCAAAATTTATAATGGTTTTATAACTAAGGAAGACCCTATCTTATTATATGTGTCAAAGTTTTGTTCCGTTTTGCGTAACACTCACAAAACATTTTTGTAGGTATCTCTTGTATATGCAGATATTTTAATATATTGTATTTATATAAAAAAATGTATATATAGTTTAGACTTAATTATTGTTTTTATTAGTTTAAGCATGCCGTTTTGTTGTTTTTGACCTTGTGTGGTTGGCAGGTAGAAAATGCCATCGGCATTATGCCCACCATTTGTGTACTTTTTTATAATTGTGTGCAATAAAGTATTAAAATAAAATATAAACAAGGCTCACATCACTCACATTTAGAACAATCCATAGAAATAAAAAATAAATAAACGGTTGAGTTCAGTTAAACTCTCTTTTGCCGGCTAGGGCTACACTAAATAAATAAATAATGGAGAGAGAGATACTAAATGAGTGATATATTTATTTCATACAAAAATGACATTACGTAGATAGATATTTTAGTATACATAGAAGATACATACAAAACACTGGGAACAAATCTTTGCATATCTTACAAACATTTATTCTAAGGCGGGCATCGAACCCTGCGCTGTAGCGTCGGTCGTCAAAACGAAGTATGGAAGGAAACGAAAATTTTTCCTACGAGTTTTTTGATTTTTTTACATCCATTGTTTTCGCAAAATATGCATAACTCATCCTAAGACCTCTTACTTTATGCATGACTTAGGCACTATGCTTATAAATCAATTTCTCCACCTAATACATACGAGTACCCACAATGTTCGTAATTTACAAGCCAAACAATACTACTAACTATTTCTGCCGACCGACGAAACTGACGCAAATCAAAAACAATCTATTTCTGAGTCATTATTGTTTACAATTGTTTCTGCTTGTAGTTTTTAAATATAGATTGTAGTCATATGTAATCTTCAATCACGTGTAGTGAGATGAGACTAAGGAATATGCATATTGTTCTACGACTTAAAGCTTTCCGGGATATAAGGCTCCACTAGCTCACAGCCCCTTTGAAAGCTCATCAGACGATGCGGCTTTCGCTACGTGCTTTTATTTCAAATGACTTCGAGGGTTAAAACAAAACCCTTCCCCACCGTGCAATAGAAAATGGCACAAAATACAAAGTGCTGCGTTTCTACAAAACAACTCCATTACGGTACCTAATACAACAGCCCTGTTAGTGAATAAATGAGAGGCATCTTTGTTTCAACGTTACATTTATTTTCATTAACAATTCTCAGTGTAAAACCAATGTTTTTATGAAGCAATCTATTCGAGTATACGTTTGACATCAAAGGTAGTATGGATTTTAGTATTATTTCACTCTTAGTGGTCACACAGTCACACCCCTCGATTATGTAGGTGACCTAATGGAATAAATGATGTAGGACGTACAGAATGAAATTTTTAAAAAACCACATGCACAACACCTGCGAATATTCTGCAATGTTTGTAACAATTTTTAAGATTGCCAAAACGGATCGAAAAGTATTTACAAAAAGGTGAATCAAACTGCTTTGATAGTAACAAGTCAATATACGTATATAATTAAAATGTTTTCACCACTTCTGACTTCCATCTGGCACGGACTGTATCTACAGGCTTCAGCATCAACTAGCGTGGAAAGACTGGACTGCGAATTGTATATTACATAATAGTCCACTTGTGAGAAGCATAGAATGGTCATTCAGAGCTTTGCTTTGAGCATTGGCCCGTAGCGACGCCGCGAGCGCAGCTGCTCGCAACAAGGAAGCCTTTCATGTCACTATTATGACTCCAGGACCCAAGAGCCCAACATCTTCAATGTTTGGCCTTTTCCCTCGGAGAATAGTTTGCGACTTCGTGTAAATAGTTCAAATAGTTTTCTCAGAAAGCGACAGGAAAGCGCTTCGGTTGGCTCAGATTGCGTTTCTTTGTGTATGTTTGGTAGGTATGTCTATATCGTTTGTGTTTTTGTAAATATTGGCACTGCTTTATTGGTTTCTGCGGGAATGTAAAATTTGGTAGAAAAGAATAATGCCGACCGAGTGTTTACCTGGTTATGATTCACAGTCTGGATAATACCCAAAATAGTGTCAGCTATAAATATGTTGTAACCCTTTATCTTCCGTAAAGAATACGTAAACGCTCATAGTAAACATCTTAATGTTAGTTGGGCACGTACGGTTTTATTACTATAAACAATTTAACCTCCTTGAGCACATGTTTACTTTTAAAATAACTCTTTCATTTTGTTGGTCTAATACGTAGAAGCCATTATTTTCTAAGTAAATCTTGTATTAATGGTGAACTTCATTTACTGCTATTAGTACCTTGGTTAAACCTAAAGACTAATCTTTATCAGACAAAGAGCTTATAGTTAGTAAATAATTAACAGGGTTTTCAGACTAGCTTACAGATGTCATAATATAGTTTGAATGAATTCAGACAGTTTAAATTGGTCTTAAACCTGGGATACCTATTTAGGTTTGGTTCGATTGACGTTGTCCGTGGAGTTATTATTAGAGTTATTAAGATTAAAATGTGAAAATATTTTGCATATTTTAATAATTGCTGCGTTCTACAAGAATCATTTGGTATTACGATGATTGTGGTTAAAAATCTTTGATATCATCAAATATCCCACAAGTATCGAAATTTACAATAATTGCGACAAATAACTTTTTCGCTAACTTAACTTTTAGTATAACCAAAATTTCTATATGAAATAAAACTGGCGGGCAACGTTAATCAAACCACTTCGACGAACGAACTAGAATTGAACTGCTTACCCAAGAAAATCAATACAAATTAGCAAGCAAAATCTCCCCAATATCACATTAGCATCGATTAAATCCGTACTAATCCCATGTAACCCACAAACACGCAACAAATTGACATTCCATTATCCCAAAAGCTTTGCTTCAAAATCGCGTTAGTGTCGTTGAAATGAATACCCCTGTCCTACATACCAAGCATACAATATGCTAAATGGGTCGGTCCGTTTGCCTATCCATCGGGTAACGTCCAAAATCAATCACCTGTGCGGGTGCGTTGTCGATCAATCATCGCCTACACGTTTTAGCACCCTGTTGCTGAGAATATTTTACAGGAAAACTGTTTTGTTTTTAAAGGATATTCACGCTTTAGATACTGGAAAAGAAGTTACATAACAATAAACCTTCCGTTTCTTTAACTTGCAATTGGGTATGAGTTTTGGCGTATTGCACACTCTTCCATCACTAGACCACCTGCCAAGCATCGGGTTATGGCATCAATGTTTAGGGACGCACGCTAAGTTGTCGTATATGTGCCTTGGGTTCCTAGGCTCCTTACTTACGCTTAATAATGCACTTGCTAATATAATGTACGTTACTTATCTTCAGCGGCTTTGCAAGGACTTTTCCCAGACAAAAAAATTGCCTGCGTCCTTTCACGGGGTACCGTCTAAGTCCTGGCTAAATTTCATAAAAAAATATTTAGTTAACGGTACCCTTTCTGTTACCTTTAAACACCTTAACTATCGTTTAGGTGTGAAAAGGTAATAGACAGAGATTCACTTTGGATTTTATATTAATTACTTTTAATAAAATATTTCCCCTACAATTAATTAATTACTTCTTGTCCATCCTAAGGTTGCCTGGAAGACATAGCTTTCAGTGATAAGGAATTGTACATTATCTGTATTATTTTACTATAGAAACTTTCATAGTTTAAAGAATTCATTATGAATGTAAGCGGGTTAGCTACGAACCTTGTTTGTGTTGGAAGATAACCACTACTACTACTACATCACTAACGTGGGACACAACACAAACCAGGTTCGCAGTTAACCCGCTTACATTCATAATGAATCTGTATTATTTTTCATTTTCTGTGTTTTCTGATAACTTGTGTGCAATAAAGAATATAATGTATCCTATTATTTGATATAAGTATGGATGTATATCAAAAAACTGCCAATGAATATCATTTCTAGAAACGGACCATGAATTTCCATTTTTTTTTTATTGTTGAAACGAATGCTTCCCCTTCAGCATGGAATAACTCGTGGGTCAACAAGGGTTGATAATGATGATGATGGAATGACTCTTCGAACGATAAAGTTTACCCTTGGTTGACCCCTATAAAATGTAAGTAAATACCTTACAAGCATAGAATATCAGCATAGAGCGTCCCCAGATCAATACCGCATCTAATGCGGACGGAGACTAAATCCAATTTTATGCAGAAGCCGGTCGGATCTATTTGAGTAAGGACATTTTAAAACTCAGCTATTCCAAGTACCAAAGCTGGCATCCAGGGTGTTAATGAATTTTAAAATGTAATTACTGTGGTTTCCAAGGAATGGCAAATAGAGTAAAAGATTTTATACCTCAACTGAAACTTTTGAAATGTTTATTCTACAGATGTAGTAGAAACATTTTGCGTGCAAACACAAATTTCGTTGGAAACACAATGTTTTTACACGTGTTTGGGAAATAGTCGCAAGTGTACATATACTGAATAAACGTGGCTTACGGTAACTTTTTCGTTAACTTTTATTTACCTTTATAACTAAATTTGTAAATTCGCAATCACCCAGTCACAAAAACATTTCCTAACTTAATCAGAGAAGTCGTAAAAACAAGTTAGATTGTTAAAAAGTTTTTTTTAATAATACTCGGAAACAATGCGTGCGTACGAAAAATAAGAAATTTACGAAATAATTTGACAAACTCCAGAAACCTTTGCGTCAGTACGTACGACAAGTAAAACTGACGAAATACCTCAGAAACTTAGGAATACTGAATTAAGAAAACAAGTGGTTAGCAGAAGCAAAACCATGAAATGAACAAAAGGGTACTTACTAAACGTTTATTTTTCATTAAAATTGAGTCTTACCGTAGTTGAGATTGAACGGACCCTTTTACAAGAAGATAAAATAATATTAAAATTGTTTTACAGGTTCATGAGCTTTCTTTCATGGTCTTTGGTTTTAAAGATTTTTTTTTCATGCTCTGATTATGATTTTGCTGATTGATTTGGTCGTTCTTTTGTTTACTTTTTAAGACCAAGGATAAAAATGAGAATAACCTCTAAGTATTTCAAGAGGTACAGGTACAGGAGGTATCAAGTATAGGTTCAGGAGTTTTAGTAGGAGAGAGAAGAAAATTACTAAAAATAGAAAGAAATTGGAACAGTAGTGCTAACTGCAGTCGGTGCAAAAAATCTAATTGCTGTTCATCTTCTTCAATCTTTTAAAGCTTGCAAAGTCAAGAGTTCATTTTCCGAAAGTAGAATAGCTTCTTAAATAGAAAAAAATTGTAGGTCTTTATTGTCTTTTACACGACTGAGAAAAGATCTTAGTAAGTACCATTAGTTCGATAAGTGATTATCAGGTTAGCATGTTGAGATTCAATTAAGTGGATTCCATAGTAACATTGCAAGAATTTAATTACCTACAACAGTGAACTCCCTAGCTTATTATGTTATCGTCGGTATCGTTGATTGTTTATGAGATATTATAAATAGCTTGTTGTGTTGATCTTATTAAGAGATAAAACTCTAAGCAGGACTTAGCTATCAGTAGGTAGAAATTACCGACAATCGCGTCATAGAATAAGCACATTATTGTCAAAACGAAATACTGATACGTTAATAATTGATACCCATAAACTTTCTACGAATTGACCCATTAATAAATATTAAATTGTGACCCTGACTCAAAGTTAAGGCGCCGGTACCTCGAGGCACACTAGTGCCGCCACCTATTGTATCGTTGAAGAAAAGAATTGAAAAAAATGATAGGTTAGTTTTTAATACCTCTGTTATAGTTTTATACCTTTTTTTTATTCCTTTGTTCTACGTAATAATAAGATAAAATAGGTCGTGGTGCCAGTTTGAGTCGGGGTAGCGCCTTAACCGAAACATTTACTCAGTTTGCAAGTAGTTGTGCAGGGTTCATTATAACATCCGCCGCAGAGAAAGACGCCCATGAGACTCCATTTATCCACTAATCATACATAATTTCCCTCAGCTTTCGGAATTAGGTGCCTGAAGAGTTATTAACTTCTATGAATAGTCTTAGATATAAGACCCCAACTACAGTATTGAATGTTTTGACCAAATTATTTGATGTTTCCATCAAATAAAGTATTACGATTTAGATATTCAGATAATTTCTCAGACACACGGAGAATATAAAAGCAAAAACTTACCGAACATTAGCGAGCGTGTGGCGGCGACTCTTAAGGTACCTGCCGTGGTACTTCTGCAACTCCCCGATGCTGCCCTGCTCGGCCTGCATCTTGACCAGAGCGGGTGCTGGTAAGGTCTCCTCCGCCTGGCTGCGTTTGCGCGCTTTACTAGACTTCCTCGCCGCCGCAGAAATGCATATCTTCACAGCGGACGGACTGCCAAAGCTCCGCTTCTTCCCTGAACTTCTTGAGGACGTGTAAACGGTATCAGTGCTACTGCGAGTACTTTTGTAGGAGGGGGTCAGGGTCGCGTCCGTCGCGTCTTCGAGGGGCCAGTCGGAATCGTCCTCTTCCTCGATCCCCGGCAGCGGGGACTGTTGACCGAGCGGACGCGGTGAGTTTATCACTGGCTCGGGGGCGACTGCAAACAACCAATAAACACTCTGAACCAACACGTAGGTATCTCCAAACACTCCAGCCAGATACAAACTACTTACGGCGAAGATTTGCTAAACGACCTGGCATCAAAGTTAATTAGGTTGGGCTGTTTCCAAGACCTTGATATAGCGTTTCTCTAATCCCAAAACACTTTTGTAACTTTTAAGATAGCGTTTTTAGATTATCGTCTCTATTGATTTCCGTCTAGCCACAGTAAATAAACCTACCTATCTGCTTTTAATGGCTTAATAAAAGCATTAAAATAGAGTCAACGCCTACGTTGTGCGGCTAACATATTTATAATACCTATTCCAGTTTAGTCTGATACCTACTACATAAGCCGTAGTTTGAGTGCGGTGAGGCTCTACGTTTGGAGGAGGTAAGCCCGCATTATGGCCATGCTCCTTGAGTGATCCGACTAATAGCTCTAAGAATTATTAATAGGTAACCTGCATAAAACTTATTAAGATAAACTATTCAAGACTCGTATTTCTGCGTCTCAAGTTTTGGTTTTAACACGTAATTTCCATTCCCAAGAGAAAGCGAGCTACACTCGGAATATTAAAAATTACGCTTACTAAGTTACGTCGATCAGTTCCTTAATTAGATGTCAAGAAATGCCGTTGACCTATGAAAGTAGCAACCGAGAATTGAAATTGAATTATGTAACGTGACAGGCGGACAGACAGATTCCAAGTTATTTATGACGTAAATTGTAACAGGGGCTGAAAAATACATGCTCTCGGCAAAATTCACGTGAATAAATTAAGCCTGCTGTGTTTAAAGTTGAAATAGTCATTACAAAAATGTGTCCCTGAAATCTACGCCATGTGGTATGCTTTTACAGCTTTAATTAATTATAAATGATAATGATGATGTAGCCGATGATATAGATGTAGCCGATGATATATAGATGTAGCCGATGAAAGTAGATGATATAGCCGAATTTCGATTACGGCGGCCAGTCTCCTCGGAGACTAGCCAGATGCGCAGGGCATATTATAGTGCACAATTTTGGGTGCAAGCACAGGTGCACCCTCTATTTCCTCACTATCTTAATCTGATGGGACGACAGACCCATACGACCAGGGAGAGGTCAGTTGTAGAACCAACGGCCTATCGCGCTTTCCGAGCTACGGGGGTGTGACACCAATTTCCGGACTCCTAGCTACTACTGTGTTTTTTTACTGTAACATGTCAATGCAAACAAGATTTCACCTTTCTCGAAACTACCTATGTCGACTGTTGCCAAGAAACCTGTTGATTGCTTCATCACTCAAATACTATCAACACAACTACCACAAGCAATGAGTGCATCATTTTCAGATGTCTTATTAAGAGATAATTAACTACATACAATTGGTTGGAACAAAATTACATTAGTGAACCTAACTATTTAACATATCTACATATGAATTCAAGATCGTCTAGAAGAGTCATTTAGTGGAGGCCTTTATCCAGAAATGGATACATATCAGAAGCTATGATGATGACGATGACATTTTAAATACTGTTTGTTCTCTTATACAGTTTTTCCCACGCAAACAATACGATTGCTGGTAGCAAAACGCATTGAGGAAAATATTGGCACAAATAGCACTTCAGGAAGCGTCACGATAAGCTTATTATAGAGAAAATATCCAACATGTGAAAATTATTTGCCCCAATCAATACTTAGTTTAATTAATAATACATATTATTTATTCGACTCGATGTGACAGGTCTACTAAATATAAATTTAATTTAGTTACAAAGGAAAGGGGTAAATTGCTATCTCATTCACGATATAGATTATAATTAAATTGTAATTCAATTTAAATCTTGATAAATGAAAAATAACTAACAAGAAAATAATATTTTAGCAGAACTGTAATTAGAATTTCTTGCCCATTTTCTTGTTTTCCATTTAACTAAATGTATTTGCTTATTCCCCAACAGGGTTTGTTTTTGAATTAGATTGATGACCAAAGTTTTGTAGGTAGGTACTAATTGTTCAAGTTTCTGGATTAACAATTAAATTCCAATTTGTCTAAAATATTGACATAACCGTATTTGATAATCCATTAGGAACAAAACTGTATTTTCAAACACAAAGGCTGGCCTTCGTAGCGAGGAGCTGCGTAGCAATGTACTTGTAGATACTAAATCCTGATGCTATAACACTTATTTTAATCGTTATAAAACAGCTTCTATATTACGTGTACTAAAAATAATACTGAATTGAATGCTTAATCCATTAAGAATTGAATTATATTATGTTTTAGCCGAACCCCGCGGCTTCGCACGCGTTGTCTTATACTCGTAGAAACGTTTATAGGTGATTTATACCTACGGGAATTGATTTTTGGAATAACAAGTTAGCCTATGTTTGATTCCGGGATTAGGATTACCTGTATGCAAAATTTCAGCCCGATTTTTATTTTTTTTGGCGTGAAGAAGTAACAAACATCCATGCATCCATACAAACTTTCGCATTTATTGTAGTATTAGTGTGATGATTTCATTATTACTGATCGACCTTCGTAGAGGGTACTACGTGCCATTCGTAGCCCTTGCTACGCCCTACTACGCGCGCTAGCGCTTGCTACGACACTTGTTTAAACGTTATTTTAACCGTCTCCGTTTTAACCACAGTTTACGACAAGACAAAACTGTCTTATTACAAAACTATTTTATGATCATCTAGTTATTTTCACTGATATTTCGTAAATGCTTAAATATTTCAATTATCATTCGCAAAATAATTTCTTGCAGAAAGGTACCACTAAGATTAATTTTGAAAGCCGTTGTGCCATTTATAATTCAAGGTTCTAATTTTCTCTTTGAGGTTTATTTATTATCATTAAGTAGAAGTAATATAAGACCATTACTATTTCTTTGATATTTTTTTCTATCGAAACATATAACTAAACAGTTTTCGTGTAAAACACAAAATCTTCTTTCAAATTATTTTGTTTAAATTTTGTGGCAGATGAGCTGTACTAACAGGTAGATAATTCATTTTGTTTTACAAAACTATAAACCGACTTCAATTATATAGATTTTTCATGGATTTTCATGGACTCTGTTATCAGAACTGGACCAAAATAAAATGAAACCACACGGGAAGCACCAGCTTTCAAATACAAAAATAATCCTGAAAATCGGACCACCCAGTCAAGTTCTAAGATGTTCTAAGAACAAACACAAAAAAACAGTGGAATTGAGAAAATCCTCCTTTTTTTGAAATCGGTTAAAAGCAAACATAACGCTTTCAATTAACAATGACAAATACTTTTGCAATATATGGCGGCAATTAGCCTGAGCTCAGTCGATCCAAAGAGCTTGATTACAATAGTTTAAAACATATTCGACTGTTAAATTTTACAATCAGCCTTAGTTAAATCCTGTTTAATATGGATAAGAAGGTCGAGCGAAATACTCGACGCTATCATAAATATCAGGTGCATTTGTTGTATCATAAATACAACAAATGCACCTATAATATGATTTTAGAGTCGGAAACCAAGAATTCAAGTGTGAGTATTTTTGTTCTCTATCTTCGACGTATGCACGAGTTAATGTGAATCTATTTTGTGCTAGAAATGCTTATGACAACACGATTTTAGATATGGAGGTATTTTTGATAATAAACGGAGCTCGACAGTGTTTTCGATTCTGTTGTTTTAGAATTAACTAAAATTAGGATTCAGGAATGCCAAAAGATACCTCGATGAAACCTACGTTTCGATTCCCTAAATTTTAGCTTATTTTGATATCAAATAGACAATCAACTAGAATAGTTTCTAAATCCTAATTCATTCGATTCGTTTCCGAAGCAAAACCTCAGATTCGAATTTGAATTCTATTCCGACGGAACTTCAGGACGCTATTTTGTCAAAAGTTTCCGATATCGAATCCGACGAATTAAAATATCTCATTCTGACGTACGTTTGTCGTGCGTGAACAGAAGAAATATAAAACAAACATTATCAAAGCTTAATAATAGTTGTTCGATTATGAGTATTTCGTAAATGTGGCTAGAAAAAAGTTATTCCAAATACGTGTTCTGTATGTTGTGTTTTTCTTATCGGTAGGAATGTTTCTCCTTTATGGTTTCGGTTATACCTGTTGAATACTATTTCTTTGAAAATTTTATTCGTCTAGAAAAAACTAACGAACGATGATTTTATCCTTTTTATTTTTATGTAATTTCGGTGTAATTTTCTTTTGATAATGTCTGGTTGGAAATTTTATCGAAAACGATTTCAAGTTACTAAGCCTGTGACACAAAAGCTGGATTTAGACATTTGTGTGATTTATCATATATTATTCGATAACAAGATTTTCTGGGGTCCGAATCGCAAACACAAAACTCTTAGGCCCGTATTATGAAAGCATGCTCAGTCATCGACCTATGCTCGAGTGATGCTTATGTATAGTTTTGAGTAAAGACTAATTTTAAAACAATGATTAGGAACCTATGTCAAAATCTACACTCACTCATGTAACTCTCAAGTAAATAAAGATGCGTTCTTTTCTTACCACGTCATTACGTATTATTGAACGGTTACCAAGCTGCATTACTGGAGTAATTACCTATTTTAGAACCATTTCAAACTTTTGGTATATATATAAACTGCCTAGTAATTCATTGAAGTCATCTTTGCTCAAGTGTGGTCTGGTCCATACTTGAGTAAGGCTTCGAAAGGATTGCTACACGCCAAAGCTTTTTTTTTTTAATAAAGTGCCATAACAGTTTGCAATCTTTGCGTTTCGTTTCACAAAAACGATCAAAACAACAAAAAAGGTCTAAAAAAATTGTGATAGTTAGCTTCTTAAGGTAAATGAACGTTCTAGCGCAACAAGCTAAGTAGAGTCAGAGTTATGTTCTATAATAAAGATTTACTTGATCAGTAATTCTAAGCTTGAGTAGAACTCGCGTAAGTAATGCTTGGGAAAGCTTTCAAATACGGGCCTTAGTCTTGTCCAAAAGGATTAACAAAAATCAAAATGTACTAAAATGACGTCAGTGAGTAAATATTGGAGCTCAAATGGAATTCCACATGAACTGACGAGACGACAGGTGGGCTAAAACGCTGACCGAGACGGGGTGTAGAAGTACGGGACGTCCGGCGCGATGGGTCGATGACATCTAAATGACAGGGATTGCACTTAAAACAGACTGGAGCTTAACCCTACAGAGAAAATTGTTTTTTCAGATTGGCAGTTTCTCCACAATATTGTACCTACGAATCTTTATATCACATCACACTAATATTATAAATGCGAAAGTTTGTATGGATGTATGGATGTTTGTTACTTCTTCACGCCAAAACTACTAGACGGATCTGGCCGAAATTGCATACAGGTAATTCTAATCCTGGAATCAAACGTAGGCTATTTTTGATCTCATAAATCAGTTCCTGTGGGATGAAAATCACCTTTTAACGTTTCCATAGGAACAACGCGTGCGAAGCCGCGGGGCGCAGCTAGTATTATATATGTATGTAAACAATAGTGTTTAAGCGAAAATGTGCAGCAGATCTAGCGAGTGTTCCATATTATTATGTTTATAAAAATAATGCCAGGGATTTCTAAAAATACAAGTTTTTGGTATTCTTTGATTGAATCTGAATTACCCCTGAATTTTTTTAAATCTTATTAAATCCTGTGGCACATAGAAGTTTAAACAATCGAATCATTCATAAAATGTTTATTCTTTATAGAACTACAAAATGAGCTAAAATGAGGAGAATATCATAAACCTAGTAAATTTACCGCGAAAGATTTTCTTCCAAACTTCACACATTCGCCAAAACTTTCTAACCTACATACATATGAAATGAGACTAAAGGCTCCGCACTCGTAGGTTTTTACATAAAATCATGCTTCTTTTTCGATTCGCTTTCAAAGTTTTGCAGCTCAAACTGTCATGTAATTATATTTTTTAATTTTACTAACATATTCGTGTTTTATTAACTTGTTACGTTTATTCTGATACGTGTTATTATTGTTTATAGTTTTCATTCTACAGAAAATTTCTAGTTTATTGATTTAATAAAGGTCGAGTATATCACATAGGAACTGTCACTGAACATAAAACTAGTATCAATTGTTGTACAAAAGTGAAAGTAATTAACAGGAGCTTTCTTCAGAATTATAATTACAAAGCTTTTACTTGAAGTGAGTTTGTGTGAAAAGAGCCCCAACTAGGGAGCCGTTAGCTGCGACACTGGGCTTAATTTAAAGTAAACAAAAATGGGAGGCTCGACGTCACTTCAGCTACTGTGTAAGTATACAATGTGTTGTGTAAACAGTATTTCAACTTCGAGTCTGCCTAAATATTATTATTTACAGCCCAAAAAATGGTGTTATGTTTTATGATCCATTTATTATGTGTGGATTTTTAATATTCTCAATACAACTTTTAAATACAAACTTAAAAAGATTTGAATAAGTTCTTGGATTATTCTCATAACATCATCCTGATATCAAAAGCTCAAACTATAATTTTATTAAACGCGACTTTGTTGAATAAAAAAATATTGTTTGTATTTTAGCTCAACACGTCTCTAATATATTGTTTTAAAACAAAAAATTACTACAAATAGAAGTTTACTTCATCTGTATAATAATATTTATAGTACTACGTAGTATTGATCTGTCAAAAGCACAGCACTTCGTAATTTTCTCCTTGAACTCAAACAATAGAATAAAGAGCATTCTCAATCTCTTCGAATCTTTACAGCCACGTATAATTTCTCCTAAGCTGAGCTACTTTAACCATTATAACCGTACTTTGTACTTTGTTTGCCACAACAGTATTTCAACATCGATCGGGCTCGACTCCCGACTATTTGTGTTACTTAACAGAACACTGTAGCCTAATTATAATATAGTACTTTGCATTCTATTGTTTATTTTCTAACAGCTTTTGCTCTATTTTCGGGTAAAAGGAGCTTATTAAGCTCCACTAAGTTCATGTAAGCACGTAAAAAGTAATCTCTTTAATCGTTTTAGAGATTTTGGATTGAAATTATAATCAAATCTTCACAAAGATTCGTCTCAAGAGTTTTAGTTGAATAAGTATTTAGGAAAAGGGAAGCTAAAACGAATTTATTCATTTTATTCAGTAACTGACCGTCTTCATAACATTTTAATAAAATGATAATTTAATACCTAGCTAGAGCAATAAAATGCGCAGGCGTCATTTTCAAGTTTACGAGTAGTATCATCCAGCATTATGTCCCGGAATATGAATTTGCCATTGGGAGACACTATGAATTATTTAATAATACCGGCTCTGCGGGAATAATTATTACTGTCTGGCTCGAGGAGGATCAAAATGATCTAATATTTTAGTCATCGGTTTATCATGTTAATAAAAGTATACTTCAGTACGCGATCACACCACAATATATTTTTATTTTATTTATTTGGGAAACATACAGTTATTTTAAACTTAAAAAAGAAATACTTAAATTATACTTAAAACAGCAAAGTTTCCACCATTAGGTATCACAATTACCATTAAATAACACCATTAGATATCACATTTTCTGCTACTTCTACTTTTACCTAGATAAGTTCCTACTCGTAACTCCTACCTAGCAAGATTGTGCATATTCAAACTTTTCTTATTTCAATGTGAACACTTGAAAAGTGTTAGTATATTTTAAATACTAAACGGCATTTAAACGCAAACACATGTAGATGTGTTTTAAAAAGAAAATTACTAACTCGTTTCAGACACGATCCATCATATCGTTTAACTCAACAACGTGGACATTGTCAAATAATTCTTTTATTTTGAACGATCTAAGTAAATTTTTGCCTGACTAATATTAATTATTTATACGAAAGTAATTCAAAAGCATTTTTGTATGGTCATGTAATTTTATTTGTCTGTCCGTCTATTTGTATCTCTGTTAGCTTTTCACGTAAAAACAGCTGAATGCAACTTAATGAAAATTGGCATGGATTTGGTGGTATCCACCCAGCCAGGCTATAGCAATGTTTTATCCCGGAAAACACTTGCGAATCACGGTGAAAGCTAAGAAAGTCATATCAAATGTAGGCGCATATGTGAAATTGTGAACTGCAAAAAGATTTTAAAGTGACGAGATATCCTTATCTGATATCTAGCTTAGAGTTACATTTTTGAAACTTTGGCGATTTGTTCCCTTATTACAAATTATTTATGGGGTATTCACCTCGTAATAGCTCGTAATAAGTTACGAGTTGTTATTCAAAGTTACCAGGGTATACCACAGTTACAGCCAAAACAACAACGAACGAACAAACAGAATGTCATGCCGTGTCTGTACTTAGCCGTACCTACTAACTTTATTAGGTTAAGGTCAGGAAACAGCACGGGGCTTTTTCTAACTACTGAAGTAACCTTTAACTTGGGTAACTAGTTTAATGTCGCTTAGCAAACTCCATTCCGCGTCCTAGTTTATATCTCACAGTCAAATACAACAACACACAGTCTTATTCATAGATCCTATAGCTAGGAGTAACTGATAGTTTCATGCCTTTTGTCTAGTTTCAATACTGTAGAACGCTCGGCCTCGGCTCTCATAGCTGAATGGGAATTTTGTCTCTGATTATGTTTTAAAAGTAAGCGAAAACATTCATGCTATGGGCACCGAATTAAATGGCATACTATACGAAAACTGTGACTTGGAGTCTGAATTATCGGAATTACAGATTAATTATCCATAGATATATGTATTTATGGGTTCACCCTTTTCAAATAGATGTCATAGAGAGTTGTATGTTGGTGGTAAAAAAGCAGTTACTTACTGAATTCTTCAAGGGAGAGGTGAGGGCTGCCATCCCTGAGCGCGTGTTCATATTCCGCGTCGTCGGTAGGCGCCGCCGCGCGCGCCCCGCACCAGGGCACGCAGCAACGGAACACCCCCCCTCCGACCACTTTGGAGCCGTCTTACACCCTGAACCAACGGCTGCGCACACGCACACTCACAACCCAACCCCCACTCACTTATCACAACCACCATGCGAACACAAACACCAATAAACTCCTCAAAAACCATATAAAAGATGTAGAAAGTTCTATCAGTCTTGAAGGCAGATAAAGTTTGGGTATCGATATGTTTGTCAATTTATAAATATATATATGAAAGTTTAGGAAAGGGAATGGATGTAGGGACAGGTGGGAAGAAATGTTAATTAAGTTTGGAAACTACAGTTCACTGGATGGTGTTTGTTCACTAAAGTCAGGTGGCATTATCGTATCATACATCTCTTTTATATCCATTTAACCCATGTTTACGACGGGGCAAGTTTATCTGTTTGAAATAAAGAAAACACATTGAAAGTATGCTATTGAATCACTCGCGTCATTAAATTATATTCACTACACCAAAATCGCATTACTTTTGTGTTCAAATATAAGCCGCCGAAATAAAACAATTAACTCAATTGAAACAGACAGAGCAACCCGTTAATATTGTTAACGATTAACAACATTGTATGCGATACAGAAACGTTATTACATTGCAAATCAGTAGACCATTAAACCATCTCAAATAATTTATTCAATTTTCAATACAGAGTGTTGAGTCGATATCAAAGTGCGTGGCGAATCGGCGATCTGTTGGCCATCTGCCATTGCAAGGCACGTGTTGTCACCTCCAGAATATCGTGCATATTCTCAGTCATTTTAAATCAAATACAAATAGCCACATATCATAACTATTCTGTCAGCATCACCGGAGCATATCGCTCTACCTAATCTACTAGACAAAATAATGTTACCTTCGTTCTTTGTGATGGCTATTTTCAGAATTGCGTGGTAGATTTGTTATTTGTTTCATGTTACAGACGCTGTTTTCTTTTAAAATATAATATAATATTTATTTTAGTTGACAATTCACGCATTAATAATGCCCGACAAGAGGAAGCATTACTCTCATAATACCTCTATGGCCTGACAAGGATTGCAAAATACACAAGAGGTTATTCAACGCAAACCAGAAATAGTTTTAAAATCGATCATAAACATGACACAAAATTATATTAGGGACTTGTCAAACTTTCATGATGAAATTCACGATTAGAATACCTATCACGCGTACGTGTCTATTGACTTGTGGCACAGGCTGTCAGAATCAATTTCAGTGTATTCAATACTGACAAGTGCGGTGACAGAATACCGCAAGAATGGATCCCCTACGAAGCGAAACTGGTTAAACTCCGTTATAGAAAATAAATCCTTTTAGCTCCTGTTTTTATCCACCGAACTTTTTTAGGCTGGAGGTTTTTGGGAGGTGGTGGATTTATCCGGCTTACAGGTAATGGAAATCAAATTTCACTTAGCTGAAATGATATGGCACGTTGAAAAATATTTGCCCAAAATCATCATTTAGTAGCATCGTGGTTCTAACAAACGTACATTGTCCAATTGGATAACTAACAATAGACCGTGAATCGGAACATTTTTTTATGGTAGACTTTACAACTTCATAAATTATTTAATATGGAACAGATACCAGATGACTGCTAACATGTACGCACTTTCTTTTTATTTTCTCAAATCTGTCCTATATTTGGGGATAATCTAACCTAAAAATCCTTCTACGATGGATACAAACCTTTTGACCTTTGTATATTCCCTTTTGTGACAGGCATATTCTCGCATAATCTCGCATAATGTAGGCGGAGGTAACAAAGGCAAGTAATTCTTGAATGTTTTACTGCTAAAGATTACTATTTGTCTTCTAAACTTGAGCAAAGTCAAATGAATAAACATAAAGTTATCGTAATTGGATTACATTTCTTACTAAAATGTTCTGCTAAAGTTTATATTAAACTAAGTACCTACCCAATTCTATTGTTTATCTTTTGTACTTTTGACAGGGTTCATTACCGACTTATTTTTTCATAAATATTTAATTACAGATAAAATGAGATTGAATTTCATGCTACTCAAAATCGAGGACGATTCCAAACAGTAATTATTATTGAGTGATGATATTGTGGCAACTTGTCTTTTTTCCATCCTGTAAAACTCCTATCAAAGTGAGTTAGCTAAATGTAATAATTCTGGTATCCTTATAAAAGTAATAAACGCAAAAACCTATATATTAAAATAGAGTTTTGGCTTTTTGTGCCCTTCGTCGAGACACTCACTCGTAACTATTCTGTAAATGTTTTATGTTGTTAGGTAAGTTTTTTTTTCATTAATTTAAGTCAGTTTTAGCTTGTTTCTTATTTTTCCTAATTAATGTTGTCACAAATAACTTATTTTTTTTTCTTACAACAAGATAATCATTTGCCCTGCATTAGTTTCATTCAGAATCGATCTGCGACGCTTGATGATGGGAGGAAAATGATCATTTGACATAAAAGTGTGTGACAAAATAACAATAGACGAAATGTGCGAGTTTTCTTTGTCTTCTATATACTCGATTCTTTTCGTTATCATTCACTGACTTTTCTGTAGGTGCCGGAACTTACTCGCTATAGATTTTTCCAATCTCCTTTGTTAGTGGACCGAACAAAGCGGCGCTAGGAGTTCTTACGTCGTCGTAAAGCTGAAGATAGTGCTCTTAAATGGCTCATTGTAGAACCATCAATTTCAACTTTAAATTACGGCATTGGTTTCCGTATTTATCGTTTCGCCTTGTAGATTTTGAAGGGAAACCGATTCTCATAGCAGGCAAGAAGGCATACTTGCATTAGCTACAAGTAGGTAAAAATCTTGTGGCCCAAACATTTCGTTTCCTTCATACGAGTATAACCTAAGAAAAGATAGGCATTTGAAATGATCAATAGGGAGCAACAAGTAAAAACTTCAGATATTATGCGGAGAGAATTAGAGGAGATTTCTTTTAGAAAAAGCAAATTTTATTCAAATTACTCTATCTACATCTAAACTTTAAAATTACCGAAATATTTATATAGGTACATCATGAATGTAGTTGTAAGTAAGACTATATAAAGTAGTGATTGATAGTTAGCCCCAAATCCTCAGGTAAATAATAATTTCTGACACGTTTTTATTCATCGAACTAGCACCGACAATGATGGCGAATAATTGATATTGCTAGGGCCTGAATGGAATGGCCCGCACAAATATAGCGATCATTGCAATCAATTACTACTCGTTGAGCGGTCGGTAGTTTCAATTGTGTAGTTACTTTGGTCTTGTTACAGTCAATGTGTGGACGGGAACGATATATTCTTTCCTTAAAGGAATTGCAATGTATCATACAGATCGCTAGCACTTTTATACGAGTAACTTGATGGTTTCTTCTTCTGCTAGTGGACAAAAAGTTTAAGTGATTTAGAGTCAATTGCATTTTATTTTTTATTTGATAATAATTACTATTTATCAAGCTGTTTATATAGTAAAAATTGACTGGTCTTAGTGCTTATTTTGAAAGTCTAAAGAAATAAACGATTAGAGTCTGACTCTGTTTGTCTTGCAACAACGCGCAAGAAAATGTGACGATATGTGGTCAGTGAGGAACAATTTATAATTCAGTGCATTATCTTCCTGCGCTTCAATTATACGTTACCATGAACGCTTTAAATAGAATATCTTGTCTTACTATACCTAACGTCCTCTACGGTTATCAAGCCCCAAATCTTGAACGTGATTTGTTGTGATTTCATGTTACCTTATTAGACAGCGCATGCCATTCATTAGTATATTCTGACGTCAATATTACGTCATGGATCTAGCGATCTCACTTATGACCGAGGCTGTACCACTGTGAGCTAATCATAGCCGAGTGGGCCTTTGTTTTTTCGTTTTTGCTCTGCTCTCGTTTAGCCTTGTATATGTGCGTATAAAGTACCTACTTAGCTGTGTATTTATGTAGGAGACAGTAACTCATCATGAAAGATAAATAATACTGTACCTACTGAACATTTCCCGAAAAGTTTGGATGAGTTGTACTCGAACCAAAGTGATGAATCTGTTTTCGTTAATTGGTTAACAGATATGTAGGTGGCTAGTATAAAAGTTAAGGATGAAATCGGGAATTTGGTTTGCACCGTTTGTTTATGTCTGTGAAATTCTGTACAGTAATGTACGTACGTACAGCATGAAAAAATTATGGTTGTAGGGAACGCCCAACCTGCACGGTTAATAGAACCATTAAATGAGAAAATAAAAAGTAAGTGCTGTTATCGAAGGAACATTAACTATGGTATTGCTCTTCGGAATACCGTAGAAATTAGAATATTTTAGTTTCAATACATTTACGATGCTAACCTCCAAATCGGATAAGGATATTGGCTAAGTTTTAGATTTATATTCAAACTGGAGAGGTTAATTAAAATATGGGAAAGGATCAACCGTTTAAATTGAAGATATTATGTAAGCACTTAAACAACTGTAAATTTTGGTAATTTTTTTGTCCTACTTAATTTATGTGGTTTCGGCATTGTTATAAAAATACATCTTCCAAAATAAATGTTTCACCTGGATCGTGCAAATAAAATGTGACTGAAAATACTCGGCCACAACGACGCAGAAAGGTTTGATGACAGGATGCGGTGACATATTAAAATATTTTATAAGATTATCAAATACATTACATATATATATCCAGCTCTTGAGTTCTGAATAACAACGGCTAGATTTGACGTGAATAAAACCAGTATTTTATTAACCCGTATTTTAGTCTTACAACAACTAAGACAAAATATATATTTTGGCTTGAATAACACAAATTTGAGAACGATATTCTCCACGAGATCGCAGACTGTTGTAAGCAATCTGGAGGTTTCTGTATTGATCTTTATTATACCAAAATGATGATTGCTACGACACTGGGATAAACAAGCGTTCTTTATTGTTCTTCCAAATTCTGTAGCAAAAGAAGGTAATTTTCATAGGTGTAATTTAACTACTTTGTATCCATTTTTCACGTCGAAATAAAAACAATTGAAGATGACGTAGGAAAAGCAACAAGCAACTTGCTTTATTGAATGTTAAGATAATATTTAATGTGTTCATCCTTAATAACATAATAACTGCTCTAAAATGACTATTAAACTAATAGCTACTACGTGATAGCCATAAAATAGACATTAATTTCTAATTACTCGCTGCATTTTATTCGTTCTGTTGTATTTCCATAAAATCAACTGATTCTAATAATTGCTAGATTTCTGTTGCGTTCTTTTCTAATCTTGATATAAAGCTAGCATTATTATAAAAATATATACTTCGTTTGTGAAATTCTTGTGGCTCGATATTCAACAAGTTGTTTGTATTTTTGTTATATAACTTTCAGGCTCGTTTGACGTTTCAAAACAAAAATTAGCCCGTGTTTCCATCGTAATCACCGCAATTATCTTGCTAGAGATAGGCTTATTGACAAACTCTATTTGCAACATAGTAGCGTAGCTAGATTAACGGGATAATTGATCAACAGATAGTGTGGCATCGTAGTAATAGCTATCCATGTTAACGAGTTTAATACCGTGCACTAAATTCAGGACGTTTTGTTTCGGATGTCTATTATCCTATCGCACTGCGAGGCTGGGCATCCTGTCGTTGAGTGGATATTTATGTAAATATTGGCAATTTAGTAACGTTTTACGATCATTATCCATCTTCGTGTAAACGTTACTGAACGAACCGCAATAAAAACACATTTCGTGTCCCACATAACCTTGACACTTTTATAGAATTACTTTTTACACGGTATCATTATCCTCTCGTAAGCTACTAAGTACGTAAACAGCTAATGCGTGATTTTTCTGCGTGATATTGGGATTAACTTGTTATCTTATTATGTCGTAATGTTAATACAATGAGGTGCGAGTGATTATCCGTAGCTGGTAACCTTTACGGGAACTTCAGTGATTCAATAGCATACCAAGAATGTTTTCGACCGATGTTACACTGGTTCACCGGTGAAAAGTAATTCGACACAGATACCTCCGGTATCACAGTACACATACACTAGGGAATGGGCCAGTGGCACAGTGCACTCGCGGACGCGGGCGCGGGTGTGGAGCAGGCACAGGTGGTGTCAGCCGGCTGCTTGCGGGCAGTGCATGCCGGTGCAGGAGTGCGCGACGCGCGAGCGTGCGGCGGCGGCAGCGCGGCGGGCCCCGAGCGTCGCGTCGGCCGGCAGACCGCGACTGGAGCGTCACTGCGCGTCGCAGCCTAGGGCGCCGAGCGAGCGGGACGAACATACCCGCCGCCCGTGCTCTCGCCCACGATTCTAGCCCTTGAACCTTCCATCTTGATTCCTATTTACTTTGCCCGCCGCCGGTCACTTATGTTTTTGTGTGACCGCAAAAGGGTTTTCACCCCGCGAACGTCCGATCCCTTGAACAATGTTACGTAGAGGCTAGAGATAGAGATGCTGCGTGGCCTTTCGTATGCTACGGCTCGTTTCGACGTTATGTCACTATCGAGCGTGCCTGCCTTGTTGTTTGGCCGTGAACGTGTTTTAGCCGTGCACTCATTTGGGCCATTATGATTTATTGTTCCAGAGGGACCCACGTGACGAACTATTACATCAGGGAACACTAGGGTAGCTTCGTTTTATTTTATTCACCCAGTTATCTATCTAGTTATTTTTGGCGTACCAAAAAAGGTATTTTATTTGTGTTTTGTCTAGGGCGGCAACGGCGGCGTTTCGGTGTATACCACCAGAATTTTAAAGAGGTTTTATAGAGCCTCTTTAAAATTCTACCTCTCTTACTCTTCATTATGAAACTGTAGGCACTTTATTCGCAGTTTTTTATCCTTTATTAATAACACGTCCAAAGTCCATTGTGCACCTGCAAGTCGGGCAATATTAAGTAACGTAAGTGCTTCAGCAGCAGTTTCCACTTTGTTCTCGTAGCAATAATAGCAGCAAAGTTCTACCCTAGAAACTTGCAGTTTCTAATGAGAATGAAACTAATTACAAATTTCCAGAAAAAGTAGAGATACTTCACATAGAAATAAAACGAATGGAGTGAAATAGATAAAAGCTCGGGAATGCACATTTTTATAACTTTTTATTTTCATACTTTAACTAGGTACTCGTAAAGTCGTAATTAACAATGTGTCGAATTTAATCTTTGTCAATAATGAAAACATTTCTTTTTTCTACCGTTATACAAATGTTGCGAGGTGTTCAAAAATAAATAAGCCTAAGCAAAATCAAATAATCACATACATTTTTAATAAATTTGGAACGGAAGGAAAAATTAAGTTTCAGCAAAATTGTTGCGTAAAAATGTTCTAGGTCGGAAACAAGCGGTTTATTCTGATTATTTTCATAAAAAGTATCCTAAAAATAAATGAGATATTTTTTAAATATAGAAACTAATATTATATTTTCGAAAGTTTAGATGGATGTTTGTTACTTTACATGCCAGAACGGTTCGAGCTAAAATTTTACAAACATGTAATACTCATACATTTATATTTTTTTATATATTGCCAAGTTATTCCCCTACTGCTTGATTAGTTTACATACATATTATACATACTTAAACACACGCATTTATTTTATCACAATTCAAACACTACACACATACACAATCACTCACATAAAACCCTTCTTAGAACACTGCAGACAGCATCGTACTACTGTAACACTAATATAGTTAAGTATGGATACGGCAACTAAAAGAAAACGTTTAGTACTGGGTCTTCTGAATGTACAATCTCTAAACACAGGTAGAGACGAACTTGAGGCGAGCGTGCTAATGCACAACCCCGACATCCTGGCTTTAAATGAAACCTGGATTAAGGACGAAAAAATTGCTCCAGCTCTACCTGATTATACGCTAAGACTTAGGTCTCGAAAGAAAGCGGGTGGGGGCGTTGGCTTTTATGTGAGAAAGGGGGTACGTGCTAGAGTTCGTGAACACCCATCATCGGAGCTAGAACAACTCTGGCTCGAAGTTACACTACCGGGCACCCGAATGGCTATAGGCACTGCCTACAGGCCAGAAAAGGTCAGAGTTACACCGGCTCTTAGTTCACTTACTGAGTCATTATCTACCTTTTTAAATTGCGACTACATCTGTATTCTGACGGATTTTAATGTAGATATGTCGCAGCTTAACACTTCGAACGCTCGCGAGTTAGAAGCGTTTTGTAAACAGCATAACTTTGTTCAGCTAGTTACAGAGCCTACTAGAACTACAAATACCTCTGCAACTATTATAGATTTAGTTATGACAAATATTCCAGATAGATGCAAGAAATTAAATGTACTACCCAACAAAAATCTTAGTGACCACGCTATGGTCTTAACATCTTTCAACATTAAAAAAGAAAAAGCTAAACCTCGTTACATTGAATCTCGACCTTTGAATAGTATAAACGCAACGCAATTCGAATATGATTTAAAATCCATAAACTGGCAAGAACTTAACAGAAAGGATGTCCACTCTATGGTAAGGGGATTTAATGAAAAGGTCATTAATTTATTTGACACACACGCACCTCTGAAACGTAAGAAAGTGATAGACTCTCCAAAACCGTGGCTCACAGACACAGTTAGGCTTATGATGTTTTTACGGGATAAAGCTCTGGTTAAAGCGAATTCTAAAAAAACGGAGTCGTCTAAAGACTATTATAGAAGTCTTAAAAATTTAGTAACGGGGGCCTTAGAGAGAGAGAAAGCGGCTTTTTTCGCACACTATATAAATAAAAACTTAGGCTACCCTAAAAAGCTAAAAAAATTAAAAAAATTAAAACATTATAGGCAATAAATGATTTTATTATTATATTATTATTATTATACAGTAATCAAAAATATAACTACTATACATTTTAAACATCTCTCATCATCTAGTCTCTATGTGCTAGAAATCACCTTTAAACTTTTCCAACGAAACAAAGCGTACGAAGCCGCGGGCATAAACTATTAATAAATGTGCTTAAAGCACCACACGTTTCTGCTCTAAAACGTCTAATAACACAAGCTAGTGTCTTATTACGATGTCAGGGGTAATTACCGGTTTTGAAAGACAAGTTTTAAGACCGTAAGTGTGTCATAGTTAATTATCAATCACAGCATCTGATTCATTGATAAGCACTATCTAAATAACATTTGCAGATAATCTAACTGCTCTACCAAGGAACCTATCATTAAGATGGGTTCCCTTAAAGTTTTTGCTGATCGTGACATTATTGTCACGATCACGTGTCGATCAAATACAAACATTAATGTCACCATTACATTACATTACACAAATACTATAGAGACTAGCGTGTCTCTACGTTAGCTCTGCAAACCTCTAGTTCTAAAGTACATTTTGCGAATGAACCACATGCCATTTTACTACAAACACTTTAGTCTCTGTAGTGTTTGATCGTGTATTATTAATACAATTTACAATATCAGCGCGTCTTATCATTCGCTCTTCATACCCACAATTTAAAGTATATTTTCAAATCAACCAACTGCCATACCAAGAAACCAACCTTAATAATGTCACGATCAAATACTAAAGAGACTAGACTGGCGGGTCATTACATCTGCTTTACACAGTTCAAAGTACATTTGAAATCAACCAACTGCCCTACCGAGGAACCAACCTCAATAATGTCACGATCACGTCACGATCAAACACTATACAGACTAGATTGGCGTGTCTCTACATCCGCTCTACATACCCGCAGTTCTAAAGAACTCGTCACTGTTTACTGCACGCCAAATCAATCACTATTTATATCTGTGAGCACGTGCGCGTTTCACACTCGCTCGAGTGGATGATAGGAGTAAAGTCTGATCTGTGGTGAATTTATAAAGGGAGAACACATAGGCTTACCATAACAATGACTGCAAGTAATTTCTAAATTAGTAAAAGACTCTATTTTTCTTGGAAATGAAAAAACATTTGACCACCATCTCACATACGATTAAGAAAGTGAAGATGTGGTCCATAGACGGAGCAAACTGTTTTATCAATCCGTATGTCCGAATGAATAAGAGATCCCTCTGAGGCTCATTCGGGCGTGTGTTGGTCTGTCCGTCTGTCAGAGTCGACTCTCTCCGAATCTACTGGACCGATTAAGTTGAAATTTCATACCCACGTTAATATTTGTGAGCCAAACAGGAACGTGTTTTATAAATAATAAATAAAAAAGTATAAAACTACGTAGAAAAAGACGCATTGTCCTTTTGTGTCTAAAATGTCTTATATTATGTAGCAGAAGATGTCTCATGACTTCACAAAGTCAATCATAAGTAGTGACTGATGATTGATTTTGTGAAGCCAAAATTGGGTAATTCTGAACTCCGAGGAAATCAACGTGAACAAACAGATTTTGTTGAATTTCGAGATTATGCAGTTTTTTTAATGATCTCGCAATAAAAAAAAGTCATTGTTGAAAAAATATTTTTCCTCCTAGTTGTTTCTTGGTACCTACCTGTAAAGTTCGAAGTCATTTTATATTATGTCATATTATATATCTCAACGATGAATTCCCACTCTTAAAGGGCAAACAGTTTTATTTTCGTAGAACTTAAATTCTATGTATAGCATTATTTTAAACCTATGAAGCATGGAAATATGTATGTATGTATATCGTATGGTTCAGTGTGGATATGATACTGGAAATATGTTTCAAATATCGACGGCTTCATCGGAAGTTGATTGATCGGTGACAATGAAGGATGAGTATAAAAATTGTCTAAAATAAAGAAAACAATCTGTGCAGGCTACTGCACAGATTGTTTACTTTTTTTCACAATTTTTATTGTGTGCCTGTAGTCGGACCAACCCTGTTTTTTGAATCAGAAATGTAATAACTATTATTACTTTAGGCTTTTGTAATAAGCACTAAGACAAGTCTTCTAAGCTATAAATGATTAACTACAAATGTGAAAGTCTGTGTGAATGTTTGTTACCACGTATCCCCGTAACTACTTGACGAACGGTGCGGATACCTTAGCCCCCATACAAACGTACTTTCCGCTTCATTTGGAAACTACGCCCCCGATCGTATTGAAATTTTCCATACATAATCGGATGAAAAATAGCTATGTTTGTTGTGTTTTAGTATTTTTAAAAACATTATGATCTTTAAATGAGAGCGAAACTAATTTGGCATATTTTGACCACCGAATCGAGTCATTTTCAAGCTATTTTTTATGCATAATAGACACCTTTATTCGAAAATCTGATGCTTTTCCAACATCCAAAATATATTCACCAATAGAAATAAATAAAAATATTTCTCAAATCAATCGTTTATTCAAAATGAATCAGAAAGTACGAAAAATATAAAAAACTGGTGAAATTCCTTCTAGTTTCTGCAACCGCTCGCTCACACATAGGCGATGCGACACAGGGGGCAAAATTCCAAAATAAGGCGAACGCCGCTGAATGGCCAACACGATGCGATTCTGCGTGAAACAACAACATATCCCGCACAGGCCGGCCACTGAGATTTGGGAGAGGTTCGTAGCCTTCTTAATTATATGAAATATGGGGGTCACCGGCTAATTTTGAAACATGATCCTCTTATGGGATCATCTTATAAAAAAAATGGGTGGTAAAGTTTTTATGCAATTTTTTTATTGCTTGGTTCGATTCGCTCAAAACTCGGTATAAATAAACTACAAAGTAAATAATGATTTACGTATTTTTATTTTTACAACACTACCCATACATACCCCGCGGGGCGCAATTAGACAGAAATAAAGCGTTGTTGATTTGCTCTCAATATTAAATTGTCCCATCAGTTATTGAAACAGGTTTATATTTTCAAAATACATTTGAACTGTTTTTAAAGAATCCATTTTATTTAAATAAAATTCCGTTCGCGCTCTGTTGCACAATCATATACATGGAGTATTTCCAATTTATTTTTCAGCTCATTCGAATATCATGATTTGGAAATAAAATGACTGGTTTAAAACGAGGGGATTTATACATATAAAATGAAGTTTATAAGTAACTGATTGATAAATTTGCAGTGGTTTTTTGTGACAATGTAGCCACGGTAAAACAAACAGACGAAAGTTTTATTTATGGGCAGTAGAAGGTATACTGCCCATAAAAAATCCCTTTGACCGCAATCTCACCTGATAGAAAGAGAAGATGTGGCCGATGCGACGGTGTATCACGAAGGTGTAGAAGATCTAGAAGAGAGACCTTCTTATTCACCCTTATCTTGAAGAGACCTAGATTGTAATTATCCAGAAAAACAGAAGCAGGTAGCGAATTCCATTCCTTAGCGGTGGAAATATTGAAGGTGGAGGAAAACCGATTTGGATTAAATTATTTGTACCCGCGACGGAACGGAGATGGTATATGCGTTTAGGGTGTGATGTTGTTTGTATGTATTTGTTTAAAAGTAACGTAAGTAACTTGATCAAAAGTAATTTAATCCACTTTTGAAGAAAATCGATTCAACCTCTCAAATAATCGTAATTTTTTTTATTTTCTTTCTTCGACGACATGTAAATGAATCACAACGACTAAACGGGAAAGGACCCGTTATTCAATTTTTTTCAAAACTGAGTCAAATGGACAAATAGATACATTGAAGTTGGCTAGTATGATGGATGAGATCGGTGAACCGTGTGGAGTGACACAAAAGTTTACAGGCCTATCTATCCTGCACAGCAGTGGGTTACCTCGGGTTGCATAATATCAAAAACTTTTCAAGAAAGTGAAAGTTTACATAATATACTATTCTAAACTCATACTAAGGCAGTCAGCAAGAAAAAGGAGTTTACCTTGTTATCTAAAGTGAACTGTTTGACCTGTGCTGAGGGCTAATTAAAGTAAAACGCCTTAAAGCTGCTTTCTCCGTCGTCTTATGATAATTCTAAGGTAATATGATGTCAGTCATTTTTTATGCTGGGAAGAGTCTTGGCCCAGTGGGAGACAACACGGTCTCATGAAATAAAATCCAAACGCCAAATCCAAATTACTAAATCACTTCTTGAATGAACAAAAAAAATCAACCTACACCCAATGTTAGTCATTGTTTTGAGGAGATAACAAACATGATTATTTCATTCATGATTTTTTCGTGATAAATGACCTAGGTAGGTAAATGACTGCCTAGGTTATTTATATCACGAAAACATCATGTAAAGCTGCTGCTGTGCTGGTGTGATAATTTTATAATGTACATACATTCTCTCAACGTCACTTCTTATAGCTTATTTATAGTTGTTATAAATAGCAAAGTGGATGAGTGTGAGAAAGATAATAAAATAACAGCTGTTAACCAAGATTAAGGACTCAAAGGCTCTACGAGTAAGTATTAGTTACTTATAGCTATTGAGGGCTTAAGCCTCTTACACAAACGTCAGACATCTACGCAGCAGAAAAAGAAATATCTTTGAGCATGAAACTAGATCACCTTCTGTCGAACTAGATGACTATTGTACAGTCCTATATTTATAGAGAGGAAAAAAATAAAAATAAAATGTTAGCTAGGTACTTTTTACACTTGGTTCTAAATTCTTAGATATTTTTTGTATGTAAAGATATTCACAGAATCAAAGCAATATAGGTCGAAAACATTTTATGATACGAAGCAAATCGTAGAAGTTCGAAACAGTTTTTGGTTTTGAAAGCTATCGTTCATCATTTCGTTTGGTCTATAGTATTGTGCTTCGTTGAAGTTTATGTATTTAGTTTAGTGATAACCTTGCTTCCCTTGTTGTTTTTTAATTGTTATAATTTTTTGTGTAGCTATCATTAATTAATGGTGTACGAGCACGTACATTGGGCAATGCCCTAACGTGCATTGTGCATTGCCCTTTCTTGACCAAAATTTCCTGGAATCTAGAACAGATTATAGCTTCTATTTTTAATAAGCGCAAATTTACGCGTCTCACGTGAGACGTAACTCTGCTCTAAGCAGAGTACTTCAGTTTATTTATTTGAAATTCTCTGAAACACCTAAACAGAGCTGGTGTTGGCTGATGCCTCATTAGAATTTTTCATGGAAACATCGACGTTGTAAACATAAGGCCCTTTACAGACGAGAAAAATATTTTACACGCACCGTTGTCGATGCTCTCCAAATAATACTACCCAGTTAATGCAACCGCCACAATGAATAAATGAACGAACACTTTATTGTACATACAACATAAAATAAAGTTAGTATCTTAAAGCAATTTCTTCCAGCCATAATATGTTAGAAGGCGCTTGCTCACAGAGAACTGATGTAATATATCAATCGAAATAGATTCGAATTTGCCGAATTTATCAAAGATCGACTAATCTTTAACTATACAATATGCATGTAGGTATAAAAAAAGTGTTTTGTTCCGCTTCAACCACAGACCACTGCCAAAAAATGGCAAGACTGACCACACCATTGAATAAGACGTTTTTTATACCAAGTCTACGAAATTGCCATACGAACACGCACTGTAGTAGTCGTAGTTACCTCGCTGATATGTTACAAATTGTAACATAGTGGCGTACTCTGCAATTTGTATCTCCTCACTGATCTAATACTCTATTCTGATAAATTATGATGGGCTATACTAGTGATGTACCGCTTAAACCACAGACCTCTACCAAAAAATGGCAAGACTGACGACACCATTGAATATTCCCTCACTGATATGTTACAAATGTAATGTAACATATTGGCGTCCTCTGCGCTTTGTATCTCCTCACTGATCTAATACTCTTTTCTGTTATGTATGTTATGTATCTTTTCCGTATGTTAAGTGACCGAGAGCTAGCAGAGAATGAAAACGAGTGAGTTTCGACGAGCGATATCGATTTGATATACCTACAACCGCCGGAGCACAGCCGACGGCAAACGAAGGCCCTCGTTTGGGCTCGCTTGTTTTCACAATGACGTCCACACTCTGGTTCTTTAGCGTTCATTCGTTAAGTTAGCGAGAAAGAGCAAGCGAATGGCTTGCTCTCTCTCGCTTAGTCTGGCATTAAACATAAACATTTATTTATATCTTAAAATTTAACTATAGTAGTATTTAACATTACATTACAGGCATATGCTCGCGATGAGAAACCACCTTGAAACATAATGTAGAGCAAGCAACGAGCGTTTCATGGTAGATAGACGCGTGGCGCGCCCAAAATCGTCATGTACATTAGTCCTAAAAGCTGGAATCGCTGTGTAGCCACGGGGGATCGCAATTCCCATATATTTCCGAACACAGCGGAATAATCATCACGCGCCCCATTTGTTGACACAAAAAAGCTGTGCACGTGACGAACGGAATGGAAACAAGTAGGTAAGCTTTTGGAAGCACGATCGTGGTTTCAAACGCAATAAAGATTGGTTTTTTATAAATATTAAAACAACACATTCACATAAAGAATCAACATCGTATCCTGGAGTAAGAAGAAAAAATATTTGGTCCGTCGTATTTTTATTATCAATTTGAGAATGGAGGCTAACGTGACGTCACACCTTGCAAAAAAGTATCGCAAGATGTGACGTTACACGGCACTTTAATTAATAGCTATACCTTCAATTTTTTTTATTTAATCGGCAAAATAATAAATACGAGTCCAATATCTTTTGAAAATCTAACTAACGGACAAATGAGATTTTTTAGAACACTAGCCTATTATAGAATTCAGTAGGTATAGAATACCTATCTCGTTACTAGAGAACGATTTGATCACGTTTGGTTAGGCCCGTTGTCATTATCAGCGTGGGCCATCAAGTGGAGGACTCGACTGCATCTTGCCGTTCACGGTCGGAGCTCAACAACCCTTCAACCCTATTAGTGCGGCTTGTCTGTTTCCACTTTAGCGCACAGAACTGGGTAGCTCTCACGTTATGGTGTATTTCCAAATAGTTTTCTGTGAGAGAAAAACATTTTGTCAAAAAATTCTGGAAATCTTTGCCGAACACATTTTGTTTTTATAATAATGTGGTTGGGGGCTGAGTTTGTATCACTTATTGTTATTCATAGATAGAAAATAGAGAGAACTCATGTTTTTTCTAAATTTATATATTAAATACAATGCTTGTTCTATGTGATTCTGTGTGAAATACTCTCATAGATATTATTTTTCGTTTATTGATATTCAGATTTCCACAAAAGGGAAAAGATACATTTTAAAACAGAGCATAAAGTATTTTACACCGGGGCGGCGCCATTACAATAACTGGCTAAATTCTAAGAAGACTTCGGAGGAAACGCAAAAAATATTTAAAATAACAATCCGTTTTTATTTCAAAGAGGTGAAAATAGGACCTTTGTAAATAATACAAAGTGGAACGAATGGAGGTCAAATTGAATCACTTTACGTTGGAGTAATTCATAAAGTTTTGACAGATTACAGATTCGGACAAAAACCTTTTGATAAATGTTGTTCGATTTCTCGTAGATAAATCATTTGTAGCTGAAATGGATACATATGATCCATCCATATATGTCAGCCGAAGCATGTCAAGCTAGCTTTGTGATTGTAGATTTGATAGTCTCTGCAAGTCTAGGCTGGCTATGACTCAGACAATATAGGGGCATAGTCCACCTATCATCAAAAGTACGAAGTACATATCTACAGACATATTTAGAAGTTCCGTATACTAGGTTAACAGGAATTGTTATTATAGTACAGTGTTCTTGGTAATTACAACCGGAATCCCTCGAGTATATTAGCTGTCGCAATTCCAGCAGCACTGCCTTAGCGAATGCTTTCTTAATTATAAATAGTGCTTAGGTAGTAAATTTTTAATGCCTAGTATTACTGAGTAGAAAATTATAAAGGTTTGCTTACAATTTAAAAGTTATAGCGAACTAACTGAGAGAGCTTTCAGGATATTAATCAAACTACTCGTTAAAAATTCTTACTCGTATTAATTTTAAAAAGTTTGAGATAAAAAAAAATTGTAATGTTAGTATTTAAAAAATCAAGCCCTATCTTTACCTTTAACATAAACTTTTGCATTTAAATAGTTGCAAAGATCTTAAGAACAAGTTTTTAATGGCTCTTGAACCGCGCAAAATCGACCAACTTTTGGCATTTCGAACAAAACGGTTAGAGAGTAGAGCTCTTGAGAAGCAAGTTCGTAATTATTATAGTCATTTACAGGCAGACATTTTGAAACTATTAAAAATAAGATAAGTACCAACAGTTTTAGCAGTTGAAATAAGAACTCAGTAGCAATAAGAGCTTATAAATATTGTTTTTACCTAACTCACTAGTAACTTGTGAAATTTTACCTCCAGCTTATCTTGTTATCAGAAAGTTATCTAAGTACCTAATCTGTTATCAAGATTGTCTTCAGTGTTTCTAGTCGAGAGTAAGCTGAACTTTTTGTTGTTAATACATCACAAAAAACCTAAAAATTATATGTGTTCGGTCTGTTAGGTCTAATATGTAGAAACATCGAGGCATGTTTGCTGTTCGGAATTCCAATTTCTTTGTCGCGAGGTTACATCAATAAAAGTCAAACTGTGGATCTAGTTCTATACACGTCGAATGTAGATAGTATACGCCACAATCCAATTTGTTCTGGACAACATGTTATCAAAATTTAATCTACCCTAGTTACTCTATACTATACTGTACCGCAATTTTGAATTTATTTTATTTCTTGGTTAGTTGAAAACATCCATACTAATATTATAAAGAGGAAAGATTTAATTGTATGTTTGTTTATATTGAATAGGCTCCGAAACTACTGAAATGATTAAAAAAATATATCATTAAAAAGCTTACTTTTCAGGGAGTGACATAGGCTATTTTATTCCGGAATTACCACGGGAAAGGGAACTACGCGGGTGAAACTGCGAGGCGCTGCTAGTACAGTATAAATAAGCAGAAAACTTTTATCCAAATCAGGCTAAGGCATAAAACTATACTGAAAGTACGTTTATTGTGTTACCAGAACAGGCAAATATCCTTGATTGTGTTAATGCGATGGTCAAGTAATATCTCGGCATGATGGGGTGCGTGCTAAATAATTCTGATATTACTTTTATTGAAGAAGGGTAAACCGACCCTAATACACACAATCATCATAATTTCTTACGACCTTGGATGGCCTGCTAGCAATAACATTATGGAGGTGGCGCGGCAGTCCCACTTGGTTTGTTACAGGAATTTATTGCTTGGTTCCTAGCTCCGATGTGAGATATTCTAGAAATATTCATCTTCTTTTCCGGAATTTTTAAAATACGTCTAGATTGTTTTAGTCACTTTGTTTCCGAGGCTATGCGCCTAGCCCTGTTATGGGCTATCAAATCTGTCATTTGAGCCTGGGGGCCTATTTTAATTCTCCACTACGCAATTCCGTGTTTCGTTTCGGCCAATTGGTATACCTTAACACACCGAATTAAAGTACCAATTAGCACGAAAAAACGAAACGAGGCTCTAATAATAAAAAAAACGGCACTTAATTATAATACTCAAAAATGCGCAATCGATTGTTAGATTGCGTATTTTTGAGAATTATAATTGGCGCCCTGTTTCGTTTACGTTTCGATAGTATCGAGACGTCTTTTGAGGCTTTTTTGTATGGGGTTTAGTACAATGCCTCTAGCGTGCGAATATGCAACAGCGCAAATTCGATACAAAAATGAAATATCTAAATGACATATCCTAGTATTCAAAAAGCAAACTCAAAGTCCATAACGTTTACGATGTCCCGACCTACATGATATGACAAAACCATAACATTTTCCCTCTTCGCATTGTCATTGCCTCATGTGTGAGGATCGTGATAAACAAAGAATTTATCGAATTTATTACAGTGGAAACAGGCTTGCAGCTTAAACTTTTAGAAAATATTTTAAGTAAACTTCGCAACTTAAGCAAGACTGCGGCTTTGTTGTCCAAGCATCGAAGAAAGATTTCTTCAGTAATGATAATAGTACTTTTGCGAATCGAATCACCGACATTTTCCATGCACAGTACTTGCAATGGACAGGGCACATCCAAAGGCTGCAAAACGAGAGATGGTCCAAATAATAATGAATTGGTACCCAATACACAGGAGAAGAAGAAACACAAACATATCGCAATGAACGTTGATGTTTAAGGATAGGCGGGGCCAATAATTCGTATCTCTGCCCAAGCTTTACAATATGAAACTATTACAGAGGCATCAATATATAAATTATAATAGATACCACAAACTGCACTATGGACTTTCAAAACCTTCTGTGTTTAACGTAATAATAGGATAAAATAGGTGGGGGCGCCACTTTCACTCGTGTATACGCCTTAATCGCTTCTTCGTAAACACACTCTACCAACGCTATATGTTTGAGTTTAGTGCGGGCCGCGCCACTGCACGCGCCACTGCTCGCCCCGCGACTATCAATCAATCAATAATTTATTGCGTGAAATACATTTATAAAAGTTGTTATAATAATAATGGAATGTCACAATGTATTCTGCCCTATTGGGCGTGCAATGTCTTAAATTTTACAATAATAACAAAAGAATAATCCATAAAATAAATAAAAAAATAATGTCAAGCGTCTCCTTAAATAAGGCCCAAGACTCCAATATATCATGGGACGCAACACCCAAACTCTAAAAGTAGTAAAGATGGTCGCTTAGCGGGAATCGAAGCCGCAACCTACGTTGTTCATGAGTTATGAACTGACCAACCACTACGCCACTGAGCTGGTCCGCTGTTATTGATGCATCACTTATATATGTATAAGTTGTATCTAGATGACCTGGTTTCCCTGAAATGTCCTAAGGACATCGTAAAAGTATGGAAATCAGATGGAAACAAACAAATTAATACGCAAACGGTTTTCATGCGAACCTTCATCGTGCTGAAAGTCAGTTCGATTTCCATCAGATTGGAGTAAGAATCTTATGAATAACAATTTTCAATTAAGTCGGCAGCTTTGTACGCTTTTTATGAAGCAATTCATATAAATGCTAATTAAAAATCTAAGCTAAGTATGTATATTCCCTTTTAATGGGAGTACTTACAAAACAAGGCGGCCAGCGCCCAAGAACATTTTCCAGATTTTACCATCTTTTCTTTTTTCCCACCATGATCTTTCATACATAAATTACCTGAAACAAATACAGATACAGTTATTTGAAACGTCGAGTTTTAAACTTCATTTGTTTGGTTGAAATTGGAGCGACATCAACAAGGCTATTATCGCATTGAATTTTTAAAAATGTAGCCAATTTTAATGTGCACGGCCTACGGTGGCGTAGAGAGCATCAGGGAGGTTTCATACATACATACCTACGTATGTATAGGCTAGAAGGTCGATTGGTATAATATTTTCATTACTCATACTCTGAAGGTAGGTCAGAAGTTGCCTGCGCAGCGGGATGAAAGTTATAATTTTCAAAAAAAATAATTTTGAAAAGTAATGACCAGTACAAAACAACTGACAGCTGTCACCTCACTTTTCTCTTGAACCATGCATTCTACCTTTCTATACAGCAACTCAACTTCAAATTCTTGTGAGATGGCTTTTGCGTCTGGTTTGACGCAATTCATACGGCCATTCAATTACAGCGTTATGTAAAATTGAAATAAATTACAGGTAAAATACCATATTATAATTTAATTTCAACTATTTCTTTAAAATAACAAATTTCGGGAATTATTAAAATATTTTTGGAATGATAAAAATGTATGGCAGAATAGTTCTCGGTATTCTACCATGTTTATTGTACCATGGTAGAATAGCAAGAGCTACTATGGCTATGATGCCATCTATAAAGAAGATTGTTTATGCCTAATAAAAAGAAAGCGGGAAAACGGCAATCCTATCTTCATTGGATTTTTCGTTGTTTTGTTTATTACAATGAGTTCCGACAGTGATATAGACATAAATGTAACGCCTGATTTTATAAAAGAAGAGGCTAAAGCAGTAGTGGAAAACCTTTTACCACCTAAATCCAAATGAAGATATCAAGAAGGTATGAAGGTAAATGGCGTATTGAGTAAATAGTGAAATCTTTATATAAAAAAGGTTTTGTTATTATACTTTAACGAATTCTCAAAGACTTACAACACACCTTCAATATTATGGAGCGTATATTCTATTTTAAGGACAAAATTACTACTGGTACTAAACACAATGTACATTGGACAAATGATGGATTTAACAAAAAAAAACAAAGTTTTCACTTCTCAAGAGGAAGTTGGAAAAAGCCTTTCACTATAACTAATAATTGCTCTAATTTTACCATAGACTTCAAATAAATATCATATCTAAGTTGTTGATTTATGTGGTTTTTCTTTAGCTCATTCATATTTTTATTTTATTTTCCTTGTATTCGTAATGAAAAGTACAGTGTTTAGCTCGGGTGAAAGAAACCTTTAGTCCCTCGAACTATTAGCCAAACACCGTCTCGGGACTAAATAGGTTTCTTTCATCCCTTGGGTAACAATGTACTATTACTGACCGGTTGCTTAACCTCAACGTCAGCAACCTATTTTGGTCCACTGCTGGAAGCAGGCCTCCTCCTGATAAGTTCCTTTTTTACTTTTATCTCATGGGTGCCCATAATTCCCACGCTGGACATGTTGGTTGGGTATCGCAGTTCAGTGATAGAACTAAGGTATAGCAACCGGGTGTGGGCAGCAGCGCCTCATAGGGAACATATGAAGATACCCGCGGGAAGAATTGGAGTGGTGTAAATTCTAACGAAATGCTTGATAATGCTAGTGACAGGTATTTAATTTAGTATCCTACTACGCAGCGAACAACACGTTTCCGTGGGTTATTCCAGTTATCCCCCTTGAACTAACCCTGGGGGCAAACTGGAAAAACCAATTCAGTAGGTAATCCCCTTGAAGAATTTTTGTTAGGGGATTAAAAAAATAGTTTTCCCTCTTGCCGATCCCCCTTAGGGGAGAAAAGTTGAGACGCTTGCTATTAAAAATAACGGAAACTCAACAATATCCGTCTGAAAACAACATCTTTGGTGTAGGGTTTCCTTTGACAAAACGGAAGAGAAATTGTATTATGAGAAGAAAGATTTTATAGGTGGGAAATAAACGTAAGTTTGAATTTGTTATTATGCATGTCATGTTCTGAGAGCTCCTAATAAATAAATAAAATAGAATCTATAAAACTAGGGATCAAATAGCACTTTCTAAAAAATTCTAGGTGTTTTCTTTTTCCCATCTTGCCTTTGGAAAACATTCTTCTTTACTACACCTGCTCAGAAAGTTACATATGGTAGAAAACCCATCTTTGCTGGCGTATCGACACGTGGTAGGAAAAACTATATTGAATCACGCGTTTAGCGGGAGATAAAAATTGTGTAAATTCATTTCTAACGTGTTATTTTTTTAATATTCCTTAATATCGTAGCTATGGTTATTTTCATATAGACATAAAAAAGTTTTTACTCAAAACCCGCCTTATGATATCGGCCTCTTCCATATTCGGAACCATAGACATACAATTTTTCACTACGTTCTCCAGAACGATAATTCAAAATTAGAACCATGTTCAAATCGTACGCGCGGTGTGCGGTGTGCGGGTATTTATTGCTACATCGGGGTTTACAATTTGAATTTACTCGGTGATTTTGAAGATTTTAAACGATGCTTTTCCTCGAAGGTATAAAAAACTATGTATCACTCGGGAGAAAGTGCGATTTCTACCTCGTGTGTTTTAGGCCCTCTCGGAGGCTCAAATGACACACTCGATAGGAATTGGCCACTTTCTCAACTTGATGTAGGTACTATTTCATGACTCATACTCGGAAAGAAGAAGAGAAGTAGTGATAAATTGTGATCAGTTGAGCTACCTGTAGATTGTTTACGCTTCCGACTGCTATTGATATGGATCAGTTGAGCTACCTGTAGACTGTTTACGCTTCCGACTGGTATTGATATGGATCCCGTCTAGGGACTATTACGATAGGATTTAGGATCTCTTCCCATCTATTTAACGTTAGTAACGTTACGTGATCGTCACGGTCACATTTTTCATACAATTTAGTACAGCACCTTTATCTTTATCTATATATGCAGACTATGGAAGATCTAAAATTACAAAAAACATCACGATCTCTTGTATCGGGTACTCCAGTGTGTCTATCATGAGTTGTCACAGTTAAATCGCCTGACGTTACTACAGTAGTTACGTAAAGACGCATATAGTTATCCATAGCGCATT
This sequence comes from Eupithecia tripunctaria, assembly GCA_955876795.1. NCBI lineage: Eukaryota > Metazoa > Arthropoda > Insecta > Lepidoptera > Geometridae > Eupithecia > Eupithecia tripunctaria. The sequence goes on from OY041604.1 coordinate 5,305,750, forward strand.
TTAGTACCTAACTATCCGCTAGAGGCGCTTTAGAAGTTTCCATAATTTTTTTTTAACTACAGTCGCTAGCAAGTGTAGATTGTCAAAGCTATTGGTAGACACACCGGTGAGATGAAACTCAATCAAAACTTCAGTGTTGTAGTTATTTCTGTTTCCGACCGTTTTATCTCATATTTCGTGATATCTACGTTAACTGATGCTGTGGATTTAACTTTTCCGATAAATCTAAAGATAAATTAATTACTCCATAGTAAAGCTGTGACAGAGTTTGCAGCGGATCTGAAAGGCTTTCGAAGTTTTGAATTTACTTGATTCAGTTCATAGAGACCGTTATTATTGAACAAACTTTTGTCTTACGTACTCTAGGTATATAGGAATTTACAAAGAGGGATATGACAGATTGTATATTTTTTAACCGACTTCAAAAAAGGAGGAGGTTCTTAATTCGTCTGTTTTTTGTGTTTGTTACCTCAGAACTTTTGACTGGGTGGTTCGATTTGCATGATTATTTTTTTATATGAAAGCTGGTGCTTTCCGTGTGGTTCCATTTTAATTTTGTTCAGTTCTGACTATGGAAACCATGAAAATTAATGAAAAAACTGTAAAAATTGAAGTCGGTTTAAAGTTTTTTTAAAACAAAATAATTATTATCATAATTATTGTAAGAACTTTTATAGTTATAACATGGCGGTTCTATTGTTGAAGCTACATCTAATTAACAAACCAACTACATACCTTATCAATTAAAAGATTTTAAAGAGTTTGCAGTGCGGGATATTGGTGTCTATTCAGACGTTGCCAAAACTAAACTAAACTAATTTGACAGGGCTAAAAATATAGCTTTCCCTGTTATTACGAGCAAAATAATAAGGATGGCATCATTTTTAGTCCAGTCAGATTCGTTGTCTATTTTTGGCAACATTGAATACACACCAATGTCAAATAAAAAAATTATTACCATCCAAACTATCGTAGTTTGACGAATTCATTAGGTTTTGATGTTGTTATTCTAGCAACATAAACAAGGTTCTTCAACTTACAGAATTAATTACACCCAAGTTAAGTCATACGTACAATTTAAAGAATACTGGTCATGCACAAAGGCAACCTTAACTTTAAGAGGGCGCATATCACGCCATTTTGTGAAATGGATAGTCATAGGATTTAGCGTTCATAGGAGCGGGACAGAGCATACGTTTTTGGAACAGCGCAGCGTAGGCGCAAAAATGATGTTTTTGCATATTTACAAAAAAACTACACCACTTATGCAAAAACTTATTAATGACCTACGAATTAAAACAAAAATATTTTCTATAGACCGCGGGGTTCCTGAGATTAGACCAAATTAAGTGCAAAACAGTGCACTTTCATGATTTTTTTTATCGTTATTATTTCAATGAATCGTATTTTCCATCCAAGGACCCGAAGATAAAATGTTGAATTTTATGTTACTCTTGTTTTTACCACGGGGATCCCGCGGTAAAAACAAGAGTCCAATTTTTTCAAACCTACAAAGATCACCTCAATGACCGGTTCTGCGATACCCACATCTAGCGTTTTTCCCACGACCTTCACCAAATCATCGGTCCACCTTGTGGGGGGTCTGCCCACGTTGTGCCTACCGTTACGACGTCGCCACTCGAGAGCCTTATGACAAACAACCATCAGTTCCAAGAGCTATGTGCCCTGCCCACTGCGGTCCGAGCCTTAAAAGAGGTTTCTTACAGCAAACCTAAGGATATAAAGAGAATTTATGAAACGAGTTGAAGTTTTATTAGATATTTTTTATTTGTAGCACTCGCTGGCTTTTTGAAATGGCTGTAGATGGCCTAGTCCTGAAAGAGGAATCATGAAGCATTTTACGAGAAAACAATCAGCTATTACGAATAATCAGGCGTCTGCCTGAAAATTAGTTATGCAGAGCTGAAGACAGAAGCTAGTAATTAAAAAATTATATGATAAACTGGTAGATATAATAGGTGGCATAAAAGTCGTACATAGGCGAACATAATGCTAGATAGCATTCTGTACCTGATAGCCTTTAAGTAGTGTGAACAACAATTTAGTAGGTACCTACTTAATTGTTGTTTACACTGATTATTCGTAATAGCTGATTGTTTTCTCATAAAATGCTTCATGATTCCTCTTTCACGACTTGGCCATCTACAGCCATCTCAAAAAGCACTATAGTGCTAGAAAACAGAAACATCTGCTCAAAGTGAATTATAAAATAGCTTAGTATACAAGAAAGTGCTTTGATCTACAAAATTATATTACTCACGCAAAATATGGTAGACGAGTTTAACAGAGGATAAAAGTAGACAACAGGTTAAGCGATGGAAGAGTTTATCCCGGGGGAGGTGCAATGTAATTTGAAGCAAGTCGACTGACTACCGAGTAATATCGTTACGCTCCCACAATTACCCGACTTCGATCGACTATTGTTTCAGTTCGTTGTTATAATCGAATGATTATCCTCTCGGCTCTCGCGTGTTGTGGGTTTAGTTGAGCTGGCAGGTAGACTGATCAAATGAAATATGCTCTTTTAGAATATAATATGTTTCAATGTTTAAGGCCCATACACCAGCGAAAGTGGCGCCCCCAACTATTTTATCTTATTATTACGTTAAACGCAGGAATTTTTAAAAATCTTACGTTCAGTTTGTGGTATCTATTATAAGCTATTTATTAATGTCTCTGTAATAGTTTCATTTTGTAAAGCTTAGGCAGAGATACGAAGTTGCGCTTTTTGGCCACCAAACTCTATTTTCGCATCTCTACTCTACTATAAGAGATAAAATTATTAGAGAGGTATTAAAAAATAGCTTATATAATAGTTACCACAAACTGAACGTAGGATTTTTTAAAATTCCTATGTTAAACGTAAAAATATGATAAAATAGGTATCGCTGTCAGATTGGCTCGGGTATGCGCCTTAAGTCGATTCGACATAACGCTACTAATAGATGAGATGGTGTCGACGATAAGCACAGAAAGAGGATGCCTAAAGTTGTCTCGTGTCTTTGGCTAAAATCCACTCTAAGGCTCGTATTATAAAAGCTGCTTAGTCATCGATATATGTATGCCTGAGTAACGCTTTTCTATGGCACAGACGTCACTTAAGCATAGACCTGAGTTAGCTTTCATCATAAATTCCTTGAATAAATAAGATCCTATCTACATAATTTAGAATCAACAAATCTTTATTTTTTTATATTAACGACCTCTATAGCGCAGTGGGCGAAGGTCTGCATGCGACACAGGAGGGTGCGGTTCCATTCCCGCCTCGGTACAAATGTGTGTAAGTTCTACAGATATTAGTTCCGGGCGTTCTGGGTGGTATCATCATCATCAGCCTATATTAGTCCACTGCTGGGCATAGGCCTCCCCTAATAAGCGCCATAGCGCCCTGTCTTCAGCTTGACGCATCCAGCTTCTGCCTGCAGTCTTTCGCAGATCGTCATCCCACCTGGGTGGTATAATAAAAAATATCTATTTATGTAGTGTATTGTATTATGTATATCAGTTATTCAGTACCCATAACACAAGCTGCTTAACTTGGGGCTAGATAATTCTGTGTGAATTGTCCAACATTATTACTTATTTATTTATTACTTAAAGTTGTAAATTTTTGAGGTTTTTATCCCAAAACATTGCTCACAGAAGGCACTTATATCAGCGAAATAAAGTTAACGACGTAACATTCATTTGTCCGACAATGGAATAACTACACGAGTAGTTCCACAATGCACTGGAAATTTTATTCTCGCTATACGTGTGCCAAATCCTTTAACGAACCGTCGTATTATTTCAACGAATACATTTTGTCGTTGAAATGAAAATACACGTTCCATTTTGCTTAATTGAGCAATTGCGTATGATCTTCCGACGCTTGTTGATTCTGATTTACTATTTAATGGAATTCGTCATATTTTATATTCGATCTGTATTTCTTTTGATTTATGTTTGATAGACTGTAAAATGAGAGACCCAGAGGTGCTTGCGTGAACGTAAAAAAATTAAAACTTTGAAACCAAGAACATCCTACTAATATTATAAACGCTAAAGTTTGTAAACATGTCAGCAGTCAGTAGTGTGTTCGTTGCTCTTTCACGCAAAAATTACCGGATAGGGCTGAAATTTTGCTTACAGGTAGTTCTAGGCCTGAAATAACACATAGGTTGCAACAGCAGCATAGAGCTAACAGCATAGACTTTTTATGCCATAAATCAGATCCCGTGGGAAAGGCGTGACGCCGCGGGGCGCAGCTAGTATTTATATAACTACTAAGTTCTTTATTATAAACAAAACCATAGCTAAAAAATATGTTCTTTACTAACACTTTCAGTGCCCAAGACGTACATGGTCCACCTGCTAGGCACTGCATTTGTTAATCAACTCTCGTCTTTAGTTATTTTCCATAGTGACCCTCCTTTTGATTTATCACCTCTTTCGCCCAGATTACACTAAGGTCTAATTTCACCGTTGAAATTGAACGCGTTCAATTGTCGTTAAAACTCGCTTACGCATTAACTGAGTTCAGTTGGAACTTTTTACTATTCACGAGCATGAACAAAACACAGTTAATGCGAAACATTCTGAACGCCCGATATTGGCGGTTCAGCGTCTACAAACGCATTTAAGAAATGTCAATGTCGTTGCATTTTTGTATAAGAATGTAAATTTGAAATATTCGGACAATAATTTTGTGCAGATCACAAATGGAAATAGCATTAGCACTAGCCTTCGAAGATAGTAGTGATGATGAGGATCTATTTGTTAGTGTTCCAAGGTGGACGCGTATCAGAGAAAAATGTTTTGATACCTTTGATGACAAAGACTTTGTTACAAGACTGAGTCCAAGAAACACGCAACAGTTGTAAAATTATAACAAAAGCACCCGATAAAACCACAAGCACATTCACGAAACTCGAACGAAATGACGAAATTTGAGGAACGGGATGAATAATAAATTGTCATAATATCCCAAAGGCGGGAGGTACTGCACTCTGTGGTTATTGTCTATGATTTTATATAAATCTGTGGTAAATGTTCGTTAACGTAATATCGTACATACTTAAAATCGTAAAATACGTATATATAATATCATACGTAAAATTTTGATCGTACGTACACGATCAAAATTTAGCTCCAAAAAGCCGGTGAAATAGTTTTGACAAACAAGATTTAACTAGATATGTGAACGCGTTTACTTAGAAACGAGTTTAGTTGAACGCGTTTTAAGATACTAACGGTGAAATCCCCTCTAAAATGATTTCGGTGGTGTTTCAAAATAAGCTACCTATTGTGTGGCTTAATAGACAAACCCCAACGCTTGTCGCATTAATTCATGTACACAGGCCTGACCCTTAGTCTTAATCACATCAATTTCGGCTTTGTCGGCGAGACTTCATCCCAACTGCCGATAACCCTAAATCCCAGGCACATCGAAGGGATCATTCGCAAATATCGGACCAGATTGCTGACAATGGACAACCTGGACCAATAAAGAAAAATATTATGAAAGTAAATATTACCTGCTAGGGCAGGATATGAAGCCTATTATGGCAGAGGCTAATAAAGATTACAGAAAAGTTTGATCTTCAGAACATTTTTTATAACCCAATTGACATAATTATTGCTCCCTGACAGAGTTTTTATGCATTGTGTACCACGAAGACTACCTACCATATGAATAGAATACATATTTGTTTTAAATTATTAATTATTTTCAAAACTATATGAAATAATAGTTTAACGTTGTAAAAGAAAAGTTATTAAGAAAAAAAAGTTTAGAAATCATTGGTGATGGAAACCGCATTGGTTCGAGATACGAGTAGCTTCTTTAGTATGTAAAGGTTTACCCAGGTACTCGTTTCATAATTATAAAATATTCCGATAATCTCAATAGCTATATTCATAGATTCATCGGGATATAAGATTAGAATAATATTTTTTTATTGTCACATTAATGGGATGAAGTTGATGGGCCGAACGGGATTTCACGATTTTAATAATTATAGCAGTGGACATATGTACGTATCTGCTGAAGGTCAGAAGCAGAAGATTTAGGTATAAGACTAGATAGACTATAAGTAGCTAAAAAAAACTAAAAAAAAACGATTTGTTATCGTAATTAATGATTATCCATCGGGTATTTCTTATAAACGTGGAGGAAATAACAAAGTACGCGATAAATAAGGTTAGGGTAGATCTCGTTCGAATATAAAAACTTGTCCGCGGGCGAGATGTCCACTTCACTATACCTACAAAGTTACAAGTGAGAAAACCTCTATAACCACAACGAGAACCTAGTCACTTATCAGATACCTAATAATATGTAGTACCACATTTCATTCAAGTAAAAGCTTTTAAAGTAGCAGTCGTAAAGAAAGCTGTTGTCCATCGGGGAATGGGTTGCAGACTGAGGAACTGCGAAATTAACTGTGGATTCAGTCACGACAGGGCGTGACGAGAAAGCTTCCATCCAATCTCAGCATAACCTTACATAGACAGACTTCTCCACTAGATAAAGTGTTCATTGATGGACCAAATGATCTTCTTCGGAGGAAATTGAAGTCATTGTCATTCGCAACTACGTGAATGACGGCGAATGATGGAAATTTTGATTGAAGGTCATTGAAAATCGAACTAAATGGACATCTCGCTGTGCCAAATCAGAATTTGATATCATTGTTCGTCTAGCTTTGCTACTGTCAATGTGGGCGAGCAATTGACGCGTCGAATTGACGCGTCTACTCCATCACACATCTACATCTACTCATTCACAACTTCAATTGAAACGGACAATCACGTGCCAATAGGGTATATGCATGGATTTTTTTTTATTTTTTATTCTATTATTTAAGTTAATAAATAAACGAAAAAAAATATAACACCCAAAAAAAATTAATTTATTGAGGTAAAAAACTAAAAGTAAAACTACACTCAGTTTCGGGTGATAAAAACGGTGCCATGTTAGCCCTTGCATTTTATGACGTCACGGATCATCGAGTTCCATATTGTAAACTCAAAGTCAAAACTTCATGCCCATAAAAAAATGTTCGAGTATGACGTCACGCTTCACGTGCCAATAGATAGATAGATAGATCTCATTTTGCTGTTGAGACTTAAAATATCGACTTTTCAATGATTAAATTTCACAGTAAAAGAATCATTAAATACAAAAATAAATATACAGATATATTTCTATATCAATATACGTAAAAAAAATATTAGCTTTTTTGAAGTCACATGCATAATAAATGCATATACCCTATTGACGAATGATCGTCTCCGGGGCGGAACACTCCCGTAAAATTGAAATTACCTTATAAAATAAATACACTTGAGATCAAAAGTTGGAAGTGGAGCAGCAGCAATTTAATTCGAAATATTAATGTACCAACAAGAGTACACAGTTTGGTATAAACATTAACATTGGTAAATAAGTTTTCCGCGTTTGCTGTGATTTCTTTACTACCTAGCAGCTACATTTAGGGAAAACTCCCCACTGTTTATAAACTACTAAACTAGTTAGTTATACATATACCACAGTTGGGTGAAAAACTCTTCGTTCCTGTAGTACCATGTATTGTAGCTAAAGATTCAGGGTACCTACTTAAGGTCATTCAAAATGACTTTTTTTATAAGGTCAAAGTCTATATTTTTATATTTTTGAGTTACCTGCAATATTATTTTATAGATTGTCAGATCATTTTATTTATCTATTCATTTAATTAGTAATAAGGTATAATATTTACAAGTGAATGACAATGACATTGACAAACACCCTACTAATCGTGGACGATGTCATTTTCGTAGCTGGTTATAAAACATGGCCTTTCTTTCTTTCAAGAAAAAAATCCATGTTCATATCTGGTTATCAAAGATTAGTTACGAACGTCTATTAAAGGATGATTACAGGGTGTTCTAGGTACTAGGATGCTAGGGTTTACCTCAAAAGTAAAACAAGTAACCCCTAGAACGCTTACGCGTTGATTGAAGATTGACGCGCTGTTTATGCCGATATTTTGACACTCACAATGGAATATGTCAAATAAAGGACAAAAAATTGAAGTGAATTAGAGTCAATTGCACCTTATTTCTTGTTTGATAGTGATTACTGTTTATCAAGTTGTTTATATAGTAAATATTTGACTTGTCTAAGTGCTTATTTTGTAAGTCTAAAGAAATAAACGATATGACTCTGACTCTGAATCAAAACCTATAGAGTAGGTACTTTCTGTTGATCTACGAGTTTACACATTTGGGTTTAATCGAGAGGTCCTCCACCCCCCCAGCCACCGATGTTCCACGGATTGTGTTACACCGTGTATACAGAAGCTGTTGAATTATTCGAATAATAAATATTTTTTTAAACCATAAACAAGCAACAGAAAAAATTGAAACGATTAAAGAATTTGTAAAAAAGTTGTGAGTTACTTTTGAATCTAATTACTAAAATTAGATTTTACATAGTATTAAGGAATTTGGTAGCGCCCCGACCTATGTAATAGTAACAACATGTAAAAAACCAGTGCGAGTCGGACTCGCGCACGAAAGGGTTCCGTACCATTAATACCTCTACGCGTTCATAAGGAAAGGGGTAGTAAGACTTAAACTATAACAAATATTTTAATTTATAATGTTACTAAAATTTTAATGTTTTCGCAATTTTTCATTGATTTGTGCTATAAGACATTGCTTCGTACCAAAATTCAAGATTCAGAGTTCATGGGAAGTACCCTGTAGGTTTTTTTCACAGCTCCAAGGAACAGTAGACCTAAGTATTTTATTGTAAATTCCAGCTGTCGAAACCCTTTTTCTCAGGAACGCGTACCTGAGAAAAAGGGTCTTGACAGACAGACAGACGGACGGACGGAAGGACAACAAAGTGATCTTAAAAGGCTTCCGTATTTTCTTTTGGGGTACAGAACCCTAAAAAATAATAAACTAATATTTAAAAGGTTTTATAGTACGTGCACTTTCGGTGCACGAGTTGGAATCTCACTTGGCTAGTTTGATTTAATTTCGACCATCCCGGTTAACCAATTTCAGTGTATCTAATAATATATATCGTTCCATCAATAAACCAACCCAATAACATGAAAAACGCGTTATGGGGTCTACGCATCTTTCAAAACAAGTTCATAAACAGACAGTGCGATGCCTAGGCACATCCATCTTAATTATTCATGCCAATATCGATCCCTAGCTGCCATCTGGTGCTCGCGCCGTTTCTTTGCAGAAGGCATGCGTGGAGTGTAATAATTGTGAGACATTCAAAGATTCTAGAGTATGGGGTAAAAAGTAGTAGAACTTACTTTTTACCCCCAAAGGTAAAAGAGGGATTCGAAGAGGGTTCTTGTGTTTTGAGGCACCATAGCTCCCGAAAGGTTCATTCATTTGGAAATAGTAGAAATAACAAAATCTGCCTAGGTATTCTTATATTCTTAAAAACCTATATCAATGATCTTAAACATTTATCGACTACAACCAATGGGGGAATGCTCTAGCAATCGCGCTACGCGGTGAAGTGACGTAAGAGTCGAAAAACTTTGGGACTTTCTTCGGACTATATCGCCGTTATTTAATTTCTTCGAAATTATACTAAGTTTGACGGCTTGCGCACTTTAATAACAAATACTATTTATTTACTTTTAACTATTACTGTCCCACTGCTGGGAAAATACCTCCTTTATTCTTTCTACTTCTAGCGGTCCAACGCTGCAACAGGCCACGATGGAAGATGTGCCTTGAGCTTGTCACGCCATCACATCCTGGGCCTTACAAATACCATTATTAAGCATTTTAATGTTCATGATTCAAATTAAAAACGTCAGAGGTTTGTTATACTAAATAAGGCATGTCGGCGTTTAACGCCGTCTCTATCACATTTATTTGGGGAAATATAAACTAAATAGACAAATTTATTATTCATAAAGCCTACGACATAATGTGGGTACTTATCAGCGGATTCAGGTCATGTGGGCGTGAAATCGCAAAGAAACAAATAAATAAAGAAACGTCTCAAATCCAATGTCTTTGAGGCATGTACGAGTAAATCCATTAATTTGAATTCGACGCACATATTTTGTATGCGGGCTTACCAGTTCCTATATGTTTTGCATTCATGAAATATACTGCGTAAGGCACGGCAGGTACCCATTATGTTGTCAGTAAAGCTGATTAACGTCTGAGGAAGGGTAGAGATACTAATTGTTGTATCTAACAAGTGTGTCATGAATGAAATTTAGCAAAATAAAACAAAATACGCACGGTAAAATTTGATATGTTGGTAATACTTCGTCAGGCACCCACCACCTTTTCTGTTTCATGACTAAATTACGATAGGATCAAGCATAACGACAGCATGACGACCTTAGTGGCGTCGTGGGCAAAGGTCCGCCTATGATACAGGAGATTGCGTGTTCGATTTCCGCCTCGGGACAAATGTGTGTATGATCTGCAGATTTGTTCAGGACGTTCTGGATGTTTTCTATGATATAAATAGTTTATTGTATTATGTACATCAGTTATCTAGTACCCATAACACAAGCTTTGCTTAGCTTGGGGCTAAATAATGCTGTGTGAATTGTCCAACATTATTTATTTAATATTTATTATAACTAAGGTTTTGAGTTAAAGTTTGATTTACGCGGCGTGGTTGATATGGGTAAATAGTCAACGCACAACAATCGATAATATCGACCTGAATTCACAACCAACATTATTATTGACACAACGGGAACAATTTATAAAGATTATACCAGCTTTTCCGTTTTTATATTTTTTGAACTTCTTTTCCCTATACCAGTACGGTTAGCTATAGGAACCAAATAACACATCTCCACAAATTTTGCGTACAATTTCATTTTTTGCATAATTTAAACGCACGCCCTGCTAGCGGCGAGTTTTGATCTCGTTTTCCTTTTCAGGCAATTGAATTATTTTCATCGTGTCACCGAGCAAGCATTAGTTCTTTACCCACCTATATTTGTACACTTTTCCAGCTGGTACGTCATTCATTATTACGTAGTTAAGCTACGTATACATATTTTTATTAAAACATTTTCTTCCTCTAATCCTTTATTGGGAACAAGCTTTTGCCTTTTTAATAGGAGGTAGGTTTTAGTACAATTGTTCGTAGATTGGAAGAGAACAATGTAATTACAGACAATGTTTTCAGAAAATATAGGGTAGCTGCTTGCTCTAATAGGAGTTTTTGTATTCCAATATATTGTTAGAAAACGCTCCGGATCTTCAGATGTTTTTTGCTGCAGGCAGAGAATAGACGACGCCTTTTTAAGAACGTTTACAAAGCTAACATATGTGTATGTGATTTTCATCCCACTCGAACTGATTTGTGTTTACCTGTATGCAAAATTTCAGCCAGATCCGTCCAGTAGTTTTGGCGTGAAGACGTAACAAACATCCATCCATACATCCATACAAACTTTCGCATTTATAATATTAGTGTGATATTCTTTTAAACTGCCTCGCTGGTCTAGTAATCAGCTGGTTCAACCACTGATAATGAGGTCCTGGGTTCCCGGGTTCAAAGTTTCGGACAGTTCAAAGTCCGGACAAATAGTTTTATGGAATTTTTCTAGCAATAAACCTTCACACCAGGAAACTGGAGCCAGGAAGTTGGCGGTGTTACACACAACCCCGTGCTTCGCAGAAAGCACGTGTCGGTCTGTTGTCCCATCGGATTTATGAGAGTGAGCGAATAGAGAGTGTATCTGTGTTTGCGCATACACTTGTGCACTGTAATATGTCCCGTGCGTCTGGCTAGTCTCCGTTGATGAGACTTTCCGATGTGGTGGAAATTCCTCTAGGAGAACATCAGGAGACATCATCTTTATAAAAATGTAATTTACCTTAGTAAGTAGGACTCAATAACTCAGTTCAAACTAATCAACTCCAAAAATCAGTAACTAAGTATAACGATAAGCCCACGTCATTCTGAATCAAACCCATCCCTTTATTGTCTTGCTTCTCTGTTAAACCTGAACTTTGCCCTTTGAGGGTAGACGCGAAACATTATTAATTAAATGCCCCGCAGAGGTTACTACTTGATTATTAAATCATCTTGACACTTTGTGCCTGAATTTAATCAAACGAGATACGACTCGATCACTGCGGATTGCTACGCCGCCCGCCCTGGTTTACTTTTGTATCAGAAGATCGGTAAAATATGCTGTACCTATATTATAGGCTACTTTTAGATCTCTACCAATCTACCCTTACCGAACACACTTTTCATTTAATTTTATTTATTCCACACTTACGTCGTTAAATTCGAATTTACTATTTCTTAATTAAACATAATATTTAATTATGACTACATATATCTATTATTAGTTATAAAACACAAGATTTTTAAGGAAACACCAAAAGGGGCAGAAGAAGAGCAAAGAAAAAAACAGACATACTGTGATTCCTATAAAAGCACATAATTAAAAAATAGCAAATGGTTGGCTGTAAAAGGGCCTATAATTATTTATTATGTCAGAACGTCATAAGATAGTTTTATACTCGTAGTTCTTAATTTAACCTGGATGCGGCTAGCGCAAGGCCGTAAGGAATGTGTAGTTCAAGAGGTAAGAGAACTATTATTATACAGGTCAGACTTTTTTGGACGAGAAAGAGAAAGAGAGAGTTGTAAGGAGAGATTTTTTATCCGGTGTGGCTCAGTAGCAAACAATCTCTCTTTACCTCTTTTTCTCTCATTTTTCAGTTAAAATGATGTTAGCATCCACATTTCTTAGAGAATGTTGCGTGTGAAGTAAGATTTTCAAAAAAGTTCATATATTTAAAATTTCAGGGCATTCTACACGTTTTTTTTCAATCAATCTTGTTCCTAATATTGATCAAAACTTCTATGGGACCAACTGAGGTTGGTGTACTTGAAAGACAGAAATTGTAAAACAATTTTCCCATATGAAGAACATATCTTTAAAATAATGGATTTTTCTAAGACCATTTTTCTGTAGCTTCACTGGTAAAGAGTGGTACTGCACGTACTTCAAATAATATAATTGAAGTCAGTTTATGGTTTTACACTATTATTTCATCGTCTAGGGTAAAGTAAGCAATAATATGAACCTAATACATGACTGTGCATAACTTCTTATCCAAACATGACTCCAAAATTCCTTTCATCAAAACACATTTACCGATTACAGAGACTTTGTGGAACGTTTTAGCGTTACAGGCAATTATGTTACGAACAGAATTAGGTTGGATTGGATAACGAGATTACTGGCTGTGTTTATGTACCCCGATTTATTTGTTTGGTGATCATCGAAACTAATTAAATGGGAATTGCTGGTGTTAACTGGATTAACTTAATCATTGATTATTATTAAAAAACTTGCAGATTCATTAAAAAAAATTCTGTCGCTTGCAGATATTTTGAACGTTCCAGTTAGGTAAATCGGGTGAATCTCGATCGAGTTCGAGGTTATATTAATGTTAAACTTCCATTTTGAATCCGAGAAGCAAACATGCATCCTATATCGATTGAGTTGCTCTTCGAATGTGAACATTGAACTTTGATAGGAAAATCTCAGTATTGTTCAATGAACGTTACTTTAGATGCTCTGTTGTTATAGTCTATAAATAGTAGTATGTAGCCACCAATAACCATACCGGTATAGCCTGTGTAGTCATAGAATGGGATTGAGAATGACGTGATGTCTCATGCTGTCCTGCAGTTCTAATAAATTCTGAGCGGGAAGAGATGACACCATTCTTAAATCCTTCTTAATATTATAAACGCGAAAGTTTGTTACGTGTCTGTATGTATGTTTGTTGCTCGTTCAAGCCGCGGGGCGCATCTAGGACCTTATAACTACGCAAGTTATATGGTAAACACACACAGAAAAACAGAAGAAAAAAAGACTATAAAGACCAATATCACAAAGCATTTCAGTAATGGTAAAGAAACGGGAGTATGTACAACGGTTAGATTCAAGATAGGATACTACGGAGAAAATACGAAAAAATAGAAAAAGGAAAGATAGATAAGTCGTGTAGACCTATACGGAAACCACTATAGAAAACACTGGGTATGTTACCTGTAAAAAAATCTGGACTGTATAAAAAAATATTCAACCAAAAAATATATTCGGTCAATATAAGTAAACGCAATAAGGTTTTATTCAGTTCTCTCGAGTTTGCGTTTAAGGTAGAGTCTGTTCAAAAAGAGATGAGTCGTGGCGTTTCGGTGAACTAACACTTTTAGTAGTACTGCAATGACAGAGCAGTGTTGTCAACGCAACAAAAGTTGTCGCACTAAATTGTTGAGATCAATAGTTGTCCCACCGTCGCCGCCGCCGGCGAATAAGCGCTCCACCAGTATGTCGCTGAGCGACAAAAGCTATCAAATATAATATACCTACTCGCTCCGTCGGTCAGCGATACTCGCTCAACCACGCTCGCTAATAGCCGAGCGACAAAACTATCGAAACTACAAACTCTCTTCCCGCTGCTAGCCAACTCGTTTCTAGCTCTACTCGCTCTACTTCTGGTTCATCGTCGGCGGTGAGACAACTGCCTTAGGCTTTGTTTACGGAGACGCGGGGCGTCCAGCGGCGCGTGCAGCGGCCCAGTCATCGCACGCGTAAACACAAACATGTCACAATGAACGTTAATGTTTATGGATCAGCGGGGCGTGCAGAGTGGCGGTGCACGCGTAAACACAAATATAGCGCAATGAACGTTGCTTTTTTTAGGCTGGGCGTAAAGAGTGGCAGAGCACGCCGCGTGCAACGTGTAAAAACGCCTCTCCGTAAACACACTCTACCAACGCCATATGTTTGAATTTATTCCGGGCTACGCTACTGTACGCGCCGGTGCACGCCCCGCGTCTCAACAAAAAAGGCCTTAAGCTGAAGAAATATTTCATAACGTTCTTTTTTATAAAGCTTGCAGTCAAGCACAGTCCACGTCCACTGTCGTAAACTTAATAATGTACTCGCTCGCGTGCTCCAGATATTCTATCAAGAGGTAAAAGTTTTCTGGTGAGTTTCCTCAACATTTCATACCTTTCGTAACATTTTAAATCAATGCTGAGAAAATGTTTCAATTTATCAACTAATATTGTATGAGGCATGTCGGCGAGACTTGATTTAGGTTGCTTTCTAAAAGGTGTGTTTGTATTTGGGACTTAATAGTAGCTCTGCTTACCTTAGGTATTTTAGGGCTTAATGATGATATGTAAATTATCCAGCGTTAATTTTTAATTAATTTAATTTTTAATAATTCTGTATCATAAATTGTAAAATGTACCTACCTAAAGGATTCTTGAAGGTATCCTATACTATACTCAAATTCATACTAAGTTAGTAAGACACTGGCATCGATTCTGTTGTTTTAGAACTAGTTAAAATAAGCTAAAATTAAGATTTAGGAATCACACTAATATTATAAAGGCGAAAGTTTGGATGGATGTATGGATGGATGTTTGTTACCTCTTCACGCCAAAACTACTGAACGGATCTGGCTGAAATTTTGCATACAGGTAATTCTAATACTGGAATAAAACATAGGCTACTTTTTATCTCGTTAATCTGTTCCCGTGGGATAAAAATCACCTTTTAATGTTTTCATAGGAACAACGCGTGCGAAGCCGCGGGGCGCGGCTAGTGTCAAATAAACGAAATCTTTTCTATGTTTTCTCAAAAGATTTTCTTAGTACACAGTGTTTCATTAAACCTTATAAAATTAGCATCATTGGACACCGGGCGAACGAATCGCTAAAGAAATTATCAACCTTGTCAAAGTTCACAAAACCATGGCGACATCATTAACAATTCAAAAGAAAATTTGAATTCATTAGAGATTACACTTATCAAAGTCAAGGTTTCATTAAATTCTTGTCAGGGACCGTTTTAATTTTGTTTGGCTTGCTAAGCGTGCTTTCGTTTAATATTCACCTTTTGAGCGCTATATCTTGGCGCTGGCTGACACAGCACATCGCTGTCAAAATGAAAATTAACGAAGCTTTTCTAGACTACGGTGGCTTTTGATTAGTTTCGAAACGGTATCAACATCATGGGCTCTCTTCTGTTACACGAATCGCTACACAATGACAAATTTCGTCACAAAAATAATACATTTTGGAATCTACAGATACTAAGCTGTGTAGGCTTAGAATTCGCACCACCCCAATTCTTCCCATGGGTGTCGTAAGGGGCGACTAAGGGATATCCATCGGGGGGCGGACAGAAGCGCCCCCGCAGAACAAATCTTCAAACTGCATGCCTAACGTGGAGATTATGGGCATTACCCCCATGAGTTAAACGCCAATAAGGCGTTTATCAGGAGGAAGCCTGCGTCCAGCAGTGGACCGATACAGACTGTTGAGGATGAGGTTAAGATACTAAGGCCCGTATTATGAAAGCTTGCTCAGTCTTCAATCTCTGCTTGAGTAACGATTTTCTATAGCATAAATGTTGCTCAAGCATAGCTCGATGACTGAGCAAGCTTTCATAATATGGGCCTAAGAACTACAGAACGCTTGTCAAAAGTGTAAACTTGAAACCAAACTAATAATCTCTCTTTGCAAATAGCACCTCACGCACTAGAGTTGCTTCCACGTAGTTAGGTTCGGATTCTACGTAGTTAGGGCCTCTCTCGGGTAAAGGCCTCCTCCAGTTCTGTCCAGATATTACGGTCTTGTGCGACGAAGGTGAAAGAAATAATCTATTGACATAAAATTATTTCAAATAACGACAAGCTATTCTTTTTATAAGCATGATTAAAATTTTATTTTTTTAAGGTTATGGAATAAAATACTTTTTCATTACTCATACTCTGAAAGTAGGTCAGAAGTTGCCTGCGTAGCGGGATGAAAGTTTTTCTTTTCGTCCTTAGGGACGAAAGTTATGACAAGAACAAAACAAATGACAGCTGTCACCTCACATTTCTATTGAACCATGCATTCTACCTTTCTATACAGCCACTCAACTTCAACTTCTTGTGAGATGGCTTTTGCGTCTGATTTGACGCAATTCATACAGCCATTTAACAGCAACAACAACAGCATGACGTAAAATTGAAATAAATTAAAGGTAAAATGCCATAATTATAATTTACTTTTAACTATATCTTTAAAATAACAGATTTCGGCAAAATATTTACCATTTTTGAAATGATAAAAACGAATGGTAGAATAGATCTCGGTATTCTTCCATGTTTATTGTACAATGGTAGAATAGCGAAAGCTGCTATGGCTATTATGCCATCTATAAAGAAGATTGTTTATGCCTATTAATAAAAAGAAAGCTGGAAAACGGCAATCCTATCTTCATTTGATTTATCGAGCGAGTGAATGAGTTAAGACAGTGATATAAACATAAATTTAACGCCTGGATTTATAAAAGAAGAGGCTAAAGCAGTAGTGGAAAACATTTTACCACCTAAATCAAAATGAAGGTATCAAGAAGGTATTAAGGTAAATGGCGCTCTGAGTAAAAAGTGAAATCGTTATAAGAAAACGTTTTGTTATTATATTTTAACGAATTCTCAAAGACTTACAACCCTATATTATGGAGCGTATATTTTATGTTAAAGACAACATTACTACTTGTACTAAACACAATGTACATATAAAGGATTACGAGAGACTAACATCGTTTATCAAAAGGTAAAATGGTGGATTTAACAAAAAAAAACAAAGGTAGTAGTTTTAGTAGTTTTCACTTCTCAAGAGGTAGTAGGAAAAAACCTTTCACTATAACTAATAATTGCTCTAATTTTACCATAGACTTTAAATACATATCTTATGTAAGTTGTTGATTTATGTATTTTTTTTCTTTAGCTCATTCATATTTTTATTTTTACTTTCCTCGTATTCGTAATGAAAAGCACAGTGTTTACCTCTCGTGAAAGAAACATTTAGTCCCGCGAAATAGTGGCGCCCTCGCTACGCTCGGGTGCCATACCCCATCTCGGGACTAAATAGGTTTCTTTCATCCCTTGGGTAACAATGTACTATTTTGTTTACATTTATTTTATTTTAAGGATAATACGTAACGGGTCTGCGACGATGCCATT
Organism: Eupithecia tripunctaria; assembly: GCA_955876795.1. Lineage (NCBI taxonomy): Eukaryota > Metazoa > Arthropoda > Insecta > Lepidoptera > Geometridae > Eupithecia > Eupithecia tripunctaria. Next base: position 5,323,819 of record OY041604.1, read on the forward strand.
GTCATAGTAAAGCGATTAGTTAGCAAAATTGGCGTGTTGCGGTTTCAGGAAATTGAAATCAAGAATCTATCAATCAAGTCTTTTACAATAAATTTCTTTATTTGATTACACGTCGTACCTATAACATAAGCGATTGTAAGAACGGCACAAGCGGGTGTTTAAAGCGATCTTACCTAATAACATCTTTAAGCTAGTAGAAATACTAGGAATTACCATAGATCTACTCTGGCTTTAGGTACTAATATCAGCTGAGTAACTAACAAACATTCCTAGCTCGGCAGCAGCTCTATTTTAGATCCAGAGCGAAGCGTGGTGAGGTCGTTGTCACAAAGAGGGTAGCAAAGCCGAGATAAGGCGTAGCTCTGTAGAGCTGCTTGTAAAGGCTAATATCGCTCAAACGCTGAAACCTCGTTTCAAGTATAGACTTACTGTGCCACTTTCTAGACTCCAATCAATTCGAAGCCTAGAAGGCGCTTTGATTCGAGGTATAAGTTGGAAGCGCCTATGGCTCAAACGGATTCCTATTGGATCTTTTAATTTTTGCTACATAAGATGCGGGTTATTTCTGTAATACATATTTTCTTGTTACATTACCTACCTGCCACTATTTGGTGGTTGGACAAACGGTCATAGAGTTAAGATAACTAAATAACTGTATAATAACAAATATAAAGACATCGAGAATTAACCTTCCGTATCAGCAAAAATAACATATTAAACTTTGTAATATGGTTGTGTAAGCATATGGTTACAATAATAAAATATAACAATATTATGCTTGTAATATTACAACCAACAGGCGTATAATTTTTACTCTTTCAAATTGAATAGCTGTTCAGGTAATTATATACAGATAGACTAGGCAGGGATGACGAGAAGTCCGTCTCAAGGTTAATGTTCGAAAGAAGAGCAAAACATGTATTATTTTCACGGTTTGAAATACCTTTCGTAATTAGCAATAAAACAAGCCAGCATTAAACTTAATAACTCCGCCACAAAGAAACTTCGTTTTACGACTGGAGAAAATTTTCAGATGTCTCTCTCTGGGAGTAATCACGGCCAAAAATGAGGGCTCTCTTGACGACAATAGGGTAAATGTTGTAAAAACGTGTCCGGGCGTGATGTTATCCTGGACGAGTCAGGTATAAGCTTATAACTCTGGACTCAATGAATTGTTACCCGATAGGCGACAGGGTAGCCTATGTATGTGTGTGCCTATGGGTACACGATATACGCACACCAGTGAAAGTGGTGCCGCCACTTATCTTATTATTACGTTTAACAGAGGTAATTTTAAAAATCCATATGGATTTATTTATAATGTTTTAATGCCTCTGTAATAGTTTTATTTTGTAAAGCTTAGGCAGAGATTCAAAGTTGTCCTTTTTGTCACCAAACTCTATTTTTGATCTCTGCCTAAACTATGTAAGATAAAACTATTACAGAGGTATTAACTAATAGCTTGTAATAGATACCACAAACTGTACGATAGATTTTTAAAATTTCCTGTGTTAAACGTAATAATATGATAAAATAGGTGGCGCCGTCATATTGGCTCGGGTATGCGCCTTAAGTTATGCCCATTGATTAATTAAAAAGGGAAGATAGGTTAGGTTCTCCCAGCGCTTACTCAAAAATTGGCATGTGTTACAACTACACGCAAACACATACGCTCACAGTTATATTTCCAGTCCCGTGCAATACAAAGAAGAACAAAGACGTAAAGACGTATCTAAGACCGAAGTGAGACCGAGACAACAATATTTCACGCGAATCACGACCGCCCATGCCGCCCCTGTCCGACGGTGACTGAGGTGGGAGCACACAATTTTACACAAAATGAGGTTGCCGTTTTCGAGAAACTAGTACCTCATCTTCGTTTTTAATAAATCAATGGTGTAGGCAAATAAATATTCCACTGCCGACACAAAAATAACCAGCACCACACCGATCATGTTTCACTTTTGGCAAAACAAATATTTACACCGAAAAATAGATAAAACCAAACATAATTGAAAAATAAATGAGACTCTTAGTTAGTATTGCGGTTCGCTTCGCTCACCGCAATCCGACGCACGCCCATCAGCGATAAAATATACGGAAAATGGTTTATAAAACCGTTCAATCACCTTTAGAACTTACTAGTACTTATTTACGTCTACTCAATAGAAATATAAATATAATTTAACACTATTAGTTAACATAATTATTAGTTATGAATGTTATGATATTCTTAGTAAAGCCTACGAGCCCAGGAGTTATTTACCTACTTTAACTTAGATTTAGTACACATTTACTGTTTATTATGTACCTATCTCATTTTAAGTGAACTGTAAAGTTTTTATGAGAAATAAATTTCCTTAAACCTAAACCTATTTACCGGTCGTGCCAAGTAACTTAACTATTACGGGAGACAAATGGTAAAAGATATGGGCCATTTGACGTCCACAAGTTATATAGTTCGTGGGTTGTCGAGGGTAGTATGCAGGGTAGGTAATCGGTGCTGCGCCGCGGCTGTATCGACCGCCGCCTGTTGAATGCTTCCCCACCCTTTCCCCCAAGACCTTCTCCCAACCCTTACTTTTCACGTGCTTAAAATAGAAGCGTGCAATGTCGATATTTGTAACATTAGCCCGGCAAAGGACTATAGACATGTTATCGATGGCTCTTTGAATAATAATAATAAATAAATAAATAAATATATTGGAGATAAATCAACGAATTGATACAGATAGAGAAAAAATAGCATTTCACTGGTAATATTTAAACTGTAAACAGCCGTGTGTCGGCTTAGAATTTGCGCCACCCCCATTCTTCCCGCGGGTGTCGTAAGAGGCGACTAAGGGATATCCATCTCTCATACCATCAGACTGCCATCCCTAAACCGCATGCCCAACGTGGGGATTATGGGTATTACCAACCATGAGATAAAAACCAATAAGGCGCTTATCGGATGAGGTCCAGTATTGGACCGTAATAGGTTGTTGAGAATGATGATGAGAATTTAAATTGTTTTCTTAGGTAGGTACCTAACTATTTAAAGAACTCATGAGCGGATTGTGTCATGGCTAAAAACGACTGTCTACCTTAGAAGCATAATATTTTTGAAAACCTATGACTAGGTATCTATTTAAAAAAAAAATTGAAGCCCAAATTATATGTTCAGTTGTTCAGTTCTTCTTGTTATTATTTTATTGGCATAATTTAAATAAAGATTTAAAAAAAAAAAAAAAAAGATAAAATTATTTTGAGTCGACCGGTGACATTTTAAATCCGGTCGGGCCCAGCCGGATTTAAATGTCACTGGATTGCAAACCCTAGTCACAAAGATAGAAAGTAATTTGTGAAAAGTACACATAATTTAAGATAAAATTCGCCATTTAGGTAAATTTTACCCTTCACGTGGAGTTCAGACAAATTGCAGCCCATTCAGCAATAAAAATAGAGATTCTGCCACCTGGAGATAAGGTCAACGCTTGCCCTTTACAAGGACTTGGATAATAATTCGAGAAGCCTGTGGCTTTTCATATAACGCTGAGAAAGGATAGTTAGGCGTAATGCCCCTAGTTTTCTACCTGATGGCAAAGAGTCTTTAGCAACGAGGATTTTACTTTTTTGACTTGTGATAAAAAAATTACGTTCGTTTGCCCCCAGCCTGTACTAGGCATCATCAGTGGAGATTGACAACATTGGTGGCGCGATGGGCGAAGGTCCGACGCAGGGGGTTGCGGATTTGATTCCAATCGGGACAAGTGTGTACGATCTGCAGATATTTGTTCAGGGCGTTCTGGATGTTTTCTATGGATGATAAAATAATCTATGTAGGTAGTGTATTTTATTAAGTATATCAGTTATCTTGTACCCATAAGATAAGCTCTGCTTAGATATTGGGGCAAGATATTGCTGTGTGAATTGTCCACCATTTTTATTTCTATATTGTTTGAGATTCAATCTAAGCCATAGCTCAATTTCCATCCATAACACTCTTCTTTGTTTAAATTTAATAAAACAAATGACAACTGATTTTGGATGAGACAAATTGACAAATTGATTCATCCTCATCCACTCCCTGCGCATACGTGGACACTGGACACATCCACTTGCTCCCACTTAACACATACTCATTCTGAGATCAAAAAGTGTTCGATATCGGTAACTGGAAACTAAAAGTCGTCAGTTGAAGACACTAGCAACGTTAACAAAATGTCCCTACAATTGTACCGAGCTATCTTCAGTTAGCTGAGCAATCGGACACAGCAACTTCTATCACCAGTGACCAGTAGTCGCAACGGGCGACTGTGTCCGATCACCGCTACAGGTCACAGCCACTTCGGTTCCCTGTGATGATGTGTTCCGTGTAGATAGATAGATAGATAGAAAATACTTTTATTGCCCACATAAAGCTAAGAAAATTAATAAATTAAATAAATATAAACTAACTCTAACAATTGGCGGTTTTACAGGCTACATGAAATGGCGTGCCGTGTCGGCACAAAAAGTGTCTACGTTTGCGCAGCACCTAAGGCCAACTAATATTATAAATGCGAAAGTTTGTATCGATGTATGGATGTGGATGGATGTTTGTAACCTCTTCACGCCAAAACTACAGAACGGATCTGGCTGAAATTTTGCACACAGGTAATTCTAGTCCCGGAATAAAACATACTACACATACATACTACTGGTACTTTTTATTATTTATTATATTACTTTTTATATTACATATAACATAAATCAGTTCCCGTGGGATAAAAATCACCTTTAAATGTTTCCATAGGAACAACGCGTGCGAAGCCGCGGGGCGCATGTAGTGAGTTTATGAAGTAAAAGCCCGAAACTCGATTTCCATTTGATTTCCAACATGCTCAGAAAAGTTGAATGCGATGTGAGAGAGGCCTACTAGTTTCAGCTGAAGGTATTTTTCGCAGTTGATTAAAAATACCCTTCCCCAAATAGGTAAGTCGCTTGGGTTATTCTCCGGCACGAATTTAATCTACTTTTTAATACATTTAGGACCCAGTTAGTTTGTTATGAATATGACCATTAGAAAAGCCTTTTGGTTCTTGTACATAGATATTTAGAAATAGATAATTTAGTCGTTTTAACGTTAACGAAAAACGATAGATTCAGGCATAACTTTGCAGAAATCATGCAGAAATCCTTTGAAAATATTAGATTTATATACAGGGTGCAACACAAGGCGTGGATAATCAGTAGCACCAGTAGGGGGTGGGGGACCTCAGTACCTATCGATTTAAACCCCATGTTAGTTCTGCGATATTCAGCGTTTCAAGTTATTTCGACTTTGGTAAAATATTGGACAAAATCTGATCTCTGTCTGACAAAGTCCCGAAATCCTTACTAAATATACAATCACGCAAAACCGTCTCTGATATGATCCAACAAATTGCAAGTCGACTCAAGAGCGGGTTCGATTCCCGTCTTAGGACAAATGTTTGTTGGTACGATCTGCAAATATTTGTGGGGGCCTTCTGGGTATTTACCTACTATGTATAATAAAAATATCTACATACGAGTATGTACCTATTGGAAAAGTATTATCAGTCATAACTCAAGCTATGCTTAACTTGGGGCTAGCTATATGAAGCTGTGTAAGTGGTCCAGCATTATTTATTTATTAATATTAATTAATTATTAATATAACTAACTGCGCCCCGCGGCTTCGCACTCGTTGCTCCTATGAAATCATATAAAGGTGATTTCTATCCCATGGCAAATGATTTATGGGATTAAAAGTAGCCTGTGTTTGATTCCAGGATTAGTATAACCTGATGTATGCGAAATTAAAGTCCGATCTGTTTATTAGTAATGGCATGAAGAGGTAACGAACATCCATCCATCCATACATCTATACAAACTATACATCACATCGCACTAATATTTATAATATTAGTGTGATGTGATGTATTGAGGCTTAGTAAAACAAGAAAAACCGTGGACAGACGTCCGTTTTTTTTTTACAGCGGAAATTATTCATGTTTAATGCAGGAAGCATTGTTTAATCTCTTGGCTCGTTATTGGATTACAATGCTAATAGAGTTAGGAACTAACTACGGGAGCTCGGGAAACTTTTAGCAGTGCCATGAATTAATCCCAAGCCTGCAAAAGGGCTTATTTGTTGATTAATGAAAACTAGTTTCATTCATTCAGCTGTGCGATTACGCAAAATCCTATGACATTTGAAAGCCATTTCGATGGCCTTGAAGCTCATTTCAATGTACGTACATATCCATACAATTGCAAATTACGGAGGCTTTTCAAAGGGCTTTCAAATATTTATATAGGATACTAGCTGTGCCCCGCAACTTCGCACGCGTTGTTCTTATGGAAACGTTTAAAGTTGTTTCCCGGCAGTTATTCGAATTTTTCTCGCCGTAAAAACCATCCTTGAACTTATTTAGATTTGGTTTTTGGGAAATTGCACAACTGGCTATGAATTGCAGCGCTATTACTTAGTTTTGACGTAGTGTTGTGGAAGAAGTAAAATTATACCATATTCAAAAAGAATATATATCATATTGTTTGCGCTTAGTGTTTGCGTAATGCACCACTTTGAATTTCTCTAAAGTTGACAAGTGATTTTCAAATATAGAATGAAATATTTTATCTCTAGCTGTCAAATAAAACCTTGTCTTTCAATTTTCACTCATTTTAAATCCATAAACAAGCGAGGTTCAATATTTATCCTCAATAGTATTTTTGATAACTCTTCGATTCAACGAGGAAAAAATATCCACTTCCCTGCTATCTTTGTACTATGAAGTCTCAAATGGGCACTAATGCAAGGGTACCCATTCGATTCAACCATTGGAAATGTAAAGGCAGTGTCCCGAAATATTGTAAAATTTAATGGGCGGGGGCCCACTTACCTCTGAGTGGGCAATTTGCCAGCACATCGAATTTTTAGATACTTACCTACAAACCTACCTTATTCGTAGGAAACACTTTGATATTTTCTAAATACAGCCTATTAGTATAACATTTCTTTTGATAAAGTCGTAAGTAAACCTTAAAAAAAAACCAATAAGTACTAATACAGATTTTTCATGACCTAATTCCCGTCCGTCAACGATAAAACTTGATGCTTTGAATACAGATGATTTCTACCACGCAAGCACGACTTCCTAATTGGATCTTCCATGAAACATAGCTAAGCATCCTGGTTCATATACAGGAATTAGTATTGCCCTCACGTAATAATCATAACTCAAGCTAACCAAGAACCGCGTACTTCTATCCCCGAGGAAGATGACACGCAATTTCGTTTAGGCAACCGCTTATAGCAGCGAAAGCGAAATAAAGTGGCTTAGGATAAGTGTAACTGTGGATGTATATTGCTAAAGCGAATCGAATACGAATTTTTCTTTGATATGTGGATACTGCTGTTAAATTCCTCTAGATAGTGGGTCTATAGAATTCCCTTCTCTTCCCGTGGGTACGACACCCACGGGAAGAGAAGAGGCGACTTAGGGATATTCACCGGGAGGCGGGTAGCAGCTACCCTGCAGAACAATTCTGTCACCAAACTGCGATCCCCAACCAGCTTGCCCAGCGTGGGGATTATGGGCATTAGAGTTAGATAGGTACTTACTTGATTAAGGATTGGATTCGTCAAAAACTAGATCAGCAACAATAAGGTTAGTAATAAAATGTGTCGCTGCGAAAGGGATTACGTTACAAAATATGTTACACATGAGTTACACACAAGTTATTACACGTGACGTCATTACTCACATTAATCTTGGGGACGTAATAATTAAACGTAAAAACATAAGAATTCCTGAAAGTTATGTTCCTTAATGTAGACGCACCTTTAGTCGAGCTTGTTCAAAAAGTTTGTAAAATTGGGTTTGAATCATATTTTTCACTATTGTAAAATTATAGGCCCTACCATCGACGTCAAGCAATCAGGCGACATCTACCAAACTATTGCTGTAATTGATTGAAAACAGCTTGCTATGTTCCTCCTAGACTAGGGGTGCAATTTTAACGTGCAGGTAACGCCATCTAACGGACTTTTACTGAAATACATAGCGTGCGGCTTACGCTGGAAAAACGAAAGCTCGCGCCTTACCAAACTACGCGAACTGTCGTCAGATGGCGCTTTTAACAATTTTCAGTTGAAGGCAAATTTTGTAACAGTTAATAATAAAAAGTATTACAATGCATAAGAACAAAAAATTAACTGAATAATATGTTCTTATAAAACATTTTAAAGTCATAATAAAGTCTTAGTAAGTTGCATCTTTGCTCTGTCGAAGAAGTAAGAATAGCATACGACAGGTTGCTGACATAGGCAGCCAAAGTAATATCATAAATTAATATACATGCTAACAATATTCGCCAACCTAATTCGCGGTTATAAACATTTATCTATTCAGCAAAAGCCTCAAATACCTCGGGTAGGTAACTGTAACTTGGCTCTACATTTCACGTCAAAAAGATTCTTCAGATAAGCCTGTTTGTTGAAGTGTTGGTACAGGCAGAGATTAGAGGAATCACCTCTGTTTATAAGCAGATAGAGAAATATATACCTACAGATACAAATATAAAGAGTAGCTTTTTAATAAGAGAGGTTTCGCCAAATATCACACTGAAACAGTGAGAAATAAAGGAAAGTCCTCTAAGTAGTGACCTGGAATAATAAGAAAAACTGCAAATTTAGTTTATTTTAATCATTTACTTTCACCGCAAAAAACTGCAGTTTTTTTATGTGAGACCACGAATGTTTGTATAAATAGATTCTGTTGCATAATGGTAGTCGGTCAATCTAAAATAATGTAGTGTAAAGCTTTTCCGTAGCTTTTAAAAGCTGGTCCAAAACAGATTTGTTGTTGCGTAATTTGCTGTCAAATCAGTTGGCTTTTGTATGCGACCATTTAGATTAGTACCGGCCATTATTATACCCAGTAGCGCCTTAAACAATTTAACCCGCCTGTGCAGGTAAATAGACTTACTTATTGAACTACCGATGCTATACCACTCGATGGACATACGAAATTCTAGCGGTCGCAGAGAACCGATAGATGGAGGCGGCTTAGGATTTATACGCTATTCGTGGCGTCGATTGAGCAAGTCCTGTATTCATCAGTGGGCGTAAACGGGGTGATGATCACTGTACTTGATAAATAATTGTACCTACCGGAAGGTAGGTATCATCATGGTGTTTCTGTACTGGTCCTCTATGACACAAACAACTCGGAACACCGACTGCGGTCGAATAGATAGATACACCTTTGTGAGCTTCTGTGTATTGGGACTTTAGAGCCAAGTTGGTTTTCATTGTTACTTAACTGTCAAGTCAAGTAGGTGTGCTTTCGGGAAGTTTCGTTAAGCCACTTATGATACATCCTGATGAGCTGGATGTGTTATTTAATACCAGAAGATTTTTTTAATTAAAAACAAAGCCTATTTAGGTATAATTAATATTTTTACAATCATAATGTTTTAGAAGAAATTCGATAAAATTCAAAATATATCTATTTATGCACCATACTCATTCTACTAAACCCATAACTTTGAAAATTTGTACGGTACCGATCACGTTAGATACAAATATTACTGGAACCAGAATTTTCCGTGAAACTTTTTAGTATGCTTTGCTGCGTGAACTAGCAAACTATACAGTTTTGCTGCATACCTTTGAAATTCAATCTCATAATTATCCTCCATTCAAATCCAAGCAAGGACTTGCATATAACTGTTGGTGTGCACGACAGAAAAAAACTTAGATTTATTGAATTGTATACGGCAACACATTTAGGGTATGACGAATGTTAAAAATAAAGCTGGAAACACCTTCCCTTTTTGGATCGGCCATTTTGATGAGACAGACGTGCGCTTCTTTTATTTTCAACGAAAAACCCTTCTACTCATAAAGAACCAGGAAAACGTAGGCTGTGAGGGTTCAAAAAGTAACGAGTAGCCCTCACAGTGTTGGTCGAATCGAGCCGGATCGAAATTAGAAGAAAAAACGCAAGAAGCAACGATGCCGATCACGCGGTCGATGTGCGGCGGCGGCGGCGAGAAAAAACGTGGTCAGCCCGCACAGCCCGTGGCAGCAACGGAACCTGCCGCGCATACGCATACGAAACCACAATCGAATGCCAATGAAAGAATGTCACGTAAGTCTAGTAGCAAATCGAAAGCCATTGCCCACGTGCAGGAGCGTCTAGCCCGTGCAAAAGTAGAGTTGGCGGAGGCAGAGCTGGCGCGGCTCAACGCAGAGAGTGACTCGGAAGGAAATCAAATCGACGACGGTGCCTCGCTCGCAAATAGTGAAAAAGTTAGAGGTTGGCTAGATGCCCAACCAGCGGCGGCAGAAATCTTACCGGCGCCGGTGCTTGCGGATTTATCGGCCCTTACTGCCGCGCTCACTCGGACCAAGCCGCGGCCACCACTATTCGCTCAGGAGCTGCCAACATTCAGTGGTAACAGCGGTGAGTGGCTAGCTTTCAAAGCCTCATATAGAGACACAAAGAAATATTTCTCTGCAATAGAAAATCTATACAGACTGAGGAGGAGTTTGCGTGATCATGCCAAAGAGTCAGCGGAAGCGCTTTTCTACGGGGAAGGAATAGAACCAGATGGGATTATGATACACCTTGAAGTCAGGTTTGGCCGGGCAGATTCATTAGTAATGGCAGAGGTAAGCAAAATGAAAGACCTACCTAAGCTTACAGATGTCCCCAGGGACACCATCATTTTTGCAAGCAGGGTAAATACAATAGTAGCTGTTGTGAAGTCACTCAATAAAACTCATTACTTGTATAATCCAGAAACAGTGCGCACCACCATTGAAAAGATGACACCAACTATGAGATACCGGTGGTATGATTATGCACAGCTAAGAAATGATGAACCTGATTTAATAACACTAGCCAATTTTTTGTCCAGAGAGGCTGAACTCTGCGCCCAATATGCTCAGCCCGAAGTTGTCAACAATAGTCTGCCACCAAAGAAGTCACATGGACACAGGAGCTATGCTGCCTCGGCACAAGAAAGCCATAAGCCACCGCCACAGGCCAGTCAGATTGAGGCCATCGAAAATATCAGTCAACGCTGGGAGCAAGCTAAAAAGTTGAATTTATGTTTTAGGTGCTTGCACAAACGGGCCTTCCGACACAGATGTGCCTATCGACCATGTGGAACAGCAGACTGCAAAGGTTCCCATCACCCACTCCTGCATGGAGAGAAGTCACCTGTAGAACCCGAGAAGCCTTCAGAGGAGAGTGGGGTTAAAACGATACCTGAGATTGTGACAACTACAAGACCCAACGCATTTGAAAAGGCATACCTGAAGGTTATTCCTGTCCGGATAAATGGCCCCACTGGAGGTATAGATACTTTTGCATTACTTGATGAAGGTTCCACTGTAACATTAGCGGAAGACCATATAGCACACATAGTGGGGGCCTCAGGACCTAGAGAGCCATTTAACATCGAAGGCGTAGCTGGAGCACAAGTAAGCGCTGACACATCTATGTATGTAGAACTAAACATAACTGGCAAGCATTCCACAAAGAGACATAAAATAATGGCACGAACGATACCAAAACTTCACCTTTCACCGCAAACGATAGATAACGCCATAGTGTATCAAAGTAAACATCTGGGAGATATAAGTCAATACCTGCAATATGAAGATGGCACACCTACTTTGATAATAGGCCAAGACAACTGGCACCTCATAGTAACGAGAGAAATAAAGAGTGGGCCTAAAGGACAACCGGTTGCTTCGCTGACAGAACTTGGATGGGTGCTGCATGGATCCTGCAGGAAAGATAAAATGCTGCGAGCTCATGTTAACAAAATAACAATAAGAAACGAAATAAACGAAACCGAGAAACGTATGGATGAACTAATGACATCATTTTTTGACTTAGATAATATCGGAGTGGAGGCCAGGCACCCCCAGAACGACAAAAACGCACGCGCACTGGCTATACTGCAGCAGCGCAGCCGCCGCCTTCCAGACGGCAGCTTCGAAACGGGCCTACTGTGGCGAGATGAAACGATAGTGCTGCCTAGCAACCGAGAGCAGGCACTACGGCGGCTCGAAAATATTGAAAAGAAATTAGATAAAGATGCTCACCTAAAGAAGCAATACCATGAGCAGATGAATCACCTCATAGAGAAGGGGTACGCCGAGCGCGCTGTCAATCCACCACCACCTGGGAAGACGTGGTACCTGCCGCACTTTCCTGTGTGCAGTGCAAATAAGACCAAACCGAGAATAGTACTAGATGCAGCCGCCCGCTTTCAAGGTATCTCTTTGAATGACTGTTTGCTTGCCGGGCCAGACCTATTACAATCCCTGCCAGGCGTCCTCATGCGCTTCCGCCAAAGGAAGGTCGCTGTAATCGCAGATATTCAAGAAATGTTTTTACGCATTCACATCAGAGACATCGACAGAGACGCTCAGAGATTCCTGTGGAGAGAGAATCGAGATGTGCCTCCATTTGAGTACCGTATGGCCAGCGTCATATTCGGAGCTGCGTCTTCACCGTGCACGGCGATATTTATAAAAAATAAAAATGCAGATGATTACAGAACCCAGTACCCTGAAGCAGCGGAGGCCATATCAAGGAACCATTACATGGATGATTACTGCCAAAGCTTCAACACCATTGAAGAGGCTATAAAGGGTGCCACAGACGTAAGCTACATCCATCAACAGGCAGGGTTCCAACTTCAGAAATGGGCTTCAAACAGAGAAGAGGTGACCAGCGCAGTAGCCCCTGATCAATCAAATCTTAACACAGAGAAACTATTTGAAAAAACGCTTGGGCTTGTGTGGAGGCCACATGAAGACAGACTAGCGTACAATTTGAAGCTAAAGGTACCAGCAGAGGTGCTAGATGGAACGAGAGTCCCTACAAAGAGGGTCACACTTCAAACCATAATGTCTTTGTTTGATCCCCTAGGTCTCCTCACACCTGTCATGATGCCAGCCAAGCGCCTTATGCAGGAGGCGTGGCGCCTATGCGTCGCGTGGGACGACGATCTGCCGGGCGAGCTGCACGCTGCATGGCGCGAGTGGCTGGGCCACGTCCAGCGCCTGCAGCACCTATCCATTGCGCGGTGCTACCCGCACTACGCCACTGCAAAGCATCTGGAGATGCACATCTTCGTGGACGCGAGCGAGTCCGCTTGCGTCGCCGCCGTGTACTGGCGCGCGGCCACTGGGTGCGCCACCGCTCACCTGTCCCTGGCCATGGCCAAGGGAAAGGTGGGCCCCCTGAAAACGACATCGATACCACGCCTGGAACTCCAGGCCGCCGTGCTGGGCAGCCGCCTAGCCCGCACGGTCCAGAACGAGCACGATGTGAAGCCGGTGCGCCGGGTCTTCTGGTCCGACTCGCGCACCGTGCTGGCCTGGCTGAGGGCCGGCCCCCGCGTCTACAAACCTTTCGTCGCTCATAGAGTGGCGGAAATCGAAGAGGAAACGAAGGTCGGCGAGTGGCGCTGGGTGCCTACCGCACTCAATGTCGCCGACGACGCCACTCGTGACACACCGGGCAACTTCAACCACGAGCACCGCTGGTTCCGCGGCCCTGACTTTCTCTACCAGCCCGAGGAGTTGTGGCCGCGGGAGCCCGCATCGCCGGCACCACCATCGACTGGCGAGGAACGTGTGGCCACTACGCGCACTGTACCGCGCCTCATCTACGCTCTCCCTGAGGCGACCAGGTTTTCGTGCTGGTTGCGCCTCATCCGGGCGACCGGCAGAGTCCTCCACTTCATCGAACTCTGCCGCAACAAACGCACTATCGCTGCCGGGCGCATGAAGCGTACGCGCTTAAACGAACACGACGACCCTACATGGAAGGCGACGACGAACCTACCAGCAGCCACCAGCCCGCGAGTCCAGTATCCCGTTACCTCCTCGGCCACCGCACGCCGCTACATCGCAATAGAGGGGCGGCACATCGAGAGCGCAGAGAAACTTTGGTGGCGCGCCACGCAAGAGCAGAACTTCGGAGAAGACCTACGCCGCCTTCGCAAGCAACTATCAGTCGAACGAGACAGCCCGCTGCGAGCGCTAAGCGTTCACATCGACGACGAGGGCACACTTAGACTGAAATCGAGAATCGACGCTGCCACAGACCTACCTGAAGAACGACGACACCCACCGATCCTTCACGGTGAGCATGCCTATACCCGACTCCACATCGCCTGGGTTCACAAGCAAAACCACCATGCTGGCACGGAAACGGTCGTAAACGAAATAAGATCATGCCTATGGGTACTCCGTCTAAGGCCGATAACTCGCACCATCGTGAGGAGCTGCATCGCATGTCGCATCCTTCGAGCGAAGCCAGCCATACCGGCGACGGGCGACCATCCAATCACCAGACTATCCCATCACCAGCGAGCCTTCACATACGTCGGATTGGACTACTTTGGGCCTCAAATTGTCACGGTAGGTAGAAAGCATGAGAAACGGTATGTTGCTTTATTTACCTGCTTGACGACGCGCGCTGTGCATCTAGAAGTTGCGGGATCGCTTGACACAGACAGCGCTATAATGGCACTACGCCGCATGATGGCTAGACGAGGATGCCCTAAAGAAATACACAGCGACAATGGTACAAACCTACGCGGCGCGGATGTAGAACTGCAGAAGGCGGCCCACGAAGCTACAAAGAACGAAGCTTCTTCACGAGCGATCACTTGGCGTTACACACCGCCTGGTGCACCTTTCATGGGAGGAGCCTGGGAGCGACTCGTGCAATCCGTAAAGAGGGCGCTAGCTGCGACATTGAAGGAACGAGCACCGACTGAGGAAGTATTCGCTACGTTACTTCTAGAAGCCGAATACACTATAAATAATCGACCACTAACCACTGTATCGACTTCGCCAGACGACCCTGAGGCACTAACGCCGCTTCACTTCCTTCTCGGCGGGCCCGCCAGAGTACCCCTGCCGGGAAGTTTCACAGAAAAGGATCTTCTGTTAAAACATAGATGGCGCCACGCGCAAAGATTGGCAGACGTGTTCTGGGTGAGATGGGTCAAGGAATACCTCCCACTTCTCCAAGATCGGCGCGACCCAAGGAGCACGGGGCGAGGCCCACAGACTGGGGATGTGGTGCTTATCGTAGACGAGACGCTGCCCCGCAACGCTTGGATCAAAGGACGCGTTGAGAAGCTGTACCCCGGCAAAGATGGCACTGTACGCGTGGTAGACGTACGCACGAAGAACGGAGTACGCAAGAGACCCACGAAGAAGCTCGTCGTGCTAACTAGTTAGAGTGCACTTCGTGCACGGGGGGTGGAATGTGCACGACAGAAAAAAACTTAGATTTATTGAATTGTATACGGCAACACATTTAGGGTATGACGAATGTTAAAATTAAAGCTGGAAACACCTTCCCTTTTTGGATCGGCCATTTTGATGAGACAGACGTGCGCTTCTTTTATTTTCAACGAAAAACCCTTCTACTCATAAAGAACCAGGAAAACGTAGGCTGTGAGGGTTCAAAAGTAACGAGTAGCCCTCACAGTTGGCATGATTTTCCAGTTGGAGTGCATGTTTCGCAGGAATTTAAACTAGATCTCATTAATTTTCAGCTTAGCCAAACTGCAAAACATAAAATAAAGTCCTTATGGACTAAAATTATTAAATTCCGAATGAAATGACTGCTGTATTTATGTTTGGTGAATAAAATTCAGCGACATTACGGTTATCACATATTTTGCGACTCGACCGCGCACTTTCAGATGGTTTTTATAACCTAATAGAGGTAGATAGCTATAATGTAAGTAAAGGGTAGGTGCATAAGTACTTAAAGAATATAAAACTCAATAGTTATACTGAAATTGAATATTTCGATCGTAAAATAATAAATTTAAGTGAATAGTAACTACTTACTCATATAAATTTATTATTTTACGAGTCATCCAGACTGGTATGGACATTTGCTTGCTGGTACCGCCTTAGAATTTGCGCCACTCCAACTCTTCCGATCCCAATGGTGATGGTGGCATTACTCTCTAACAACGAAGTAATAACGTTACTGATACTAGTACGGTGATTATCAATGGAGGCCCTTGTCCAACAATGGACTGGTAGAGCCTGTTGATGTGCTGATCCCTACAATTATCAGACGTTTTAGTCCTTAGACCACCGTTGACGCATTCACTGCGCAGCCTCGTCGGTGCGACTTGCAGAGACGCGTCGTCATCGTGACACGAGAGTGGAGAAGCACGTCTGTGTCTTAGGCCATCAACCTCCTCAACAGCCTATATTAGTCCACTACTGGACGCAAGCCTCCCCTTGATAAGCGCCTTATTGGCTGTTATCTTATGAGGGCAATGCCCATAATCCCCACACTAGGCATGCGGGTTGTGGATCGCAGTTTGGTGGTAGAATTGTATTGCTTTGCGGGAAACGCTGCCCGCCCCCTTTAGATATCCCTTACTCGCCTTTTACGACACCCGTGAGTAGAGTTGGGGTGATGCATATTCTAACCCGGCACCACACGGCTTAGGCCATGAAAGTGTTATAATTATAATGTTTTTAATGAACTCAAAAACCAATAAATTTACACTTAGAACAGGTTAATTTTAAAATAAAGCACTGACAAGCTAATAAAGTGATATTTTTCACTAAAACTACCACTAGATGAAATTTGAAAAGGCGCATCTATGAATAGGAAAACCACATGGAAAATCTAACTGAAAATTTATTACTCAAACCAGGTGTAGTTTGTTCGTTCTCATTGTCTATTTTATCTCGTTTACTCAGCGAGTGTTGGCGCTAATCTGCAAGATGCTGTGTTTATTGTTTTCTTCTATTTGATTTGTTACTTTACGGTTGGTTTGATGATAACCTTGTTCTGGAAAAAAAACCACTTTCTGTTATTTTATGTTCAGATTGTCGTGTCATGGTAAGCATTATTTTCTGTAAAGGCGTAAGCTTAGGCCGAAGGAGCGTATGTTTTTCAGTTGTTCGTCGCAAGCAAGAATGCGTACAACAACAATGACGGACAGCTTGCCGTGCAGCACAAACAAGATTTCGAATCAATCGACTTGTATCGATGCGACTTTATATCGTCGTAGTTAAGCGACTAATTTCACGCGACACTTGACAAAAAAAATCGCAAGTTTAGTTAGCCTCAGTATAATTTTTCGTTATAAAATGCTTATTTACATCAGTACCATGGGTAAACAATGTACTCGTTTTCCTTATTGACATAAAATTTTCTATACCCTATACCTTTTCGATACATTATCCCCCATTAACTCATTACCTTTCGTTCGGAAAACCAAAGTTGTGAGCACTTTATTTCTAAACTTATTATAATAGGTTCACTATGACACTATAACAACACGACAAGGTACACCTATTATAAAACGAAATACGCAGAAATTAAGATATTACATTAACTGACACTAACTCTTGGAGATGGTGAAATTGCTGCATCTTTTACATTATAAATGTTACTTTAATTGTTCCTCTGATTTTACATAATATTTAACATGCAGTGTCCACCTATAATTGGTTGTGCAATTAGATATCTCAACATTATGTGTGAATTTTATATATAAGAATTATTGTAACACCCACTGGTAGACCAAATAAATAAAATAAACAAAATATTTTTACTCAACGAAACCGGATTACATTCGCTTGTTAAAAAAAACAACTTCTATTTAGCTTCAGCTATAGAGTCAGAGTCAAAACGTTTATTTCTTTAAACTTTCAAAATAAGCACTTAGCCAAGTCTATGCTTTTACTATATGAACAGCTTGATAAATAGTTATTAATATCAAATAAGAAATAAAGTGCAATTGACTCTAATTCACTTGAATATTGAATATTGGTCGAGTCGACAGATCTCTTTCTTCAAAAAGGTACGTTTGTAATTTATTTTTTCATTGAGCCTTCATTAACTAGATAGCCAACAAATAAGGAACTTTATAGGAGTGCGGGGTGTCAAAAAGAAAAATGCGTGGGCAGACAGCTACGGTAAGGTAGGTAGAGTCTGTTAAAAAGAGAAGAGACGTGGCAAGTGAGCGCGCTTGTATGCCAATTTGACAACTTTTGTTACGTTGACAACACTGCTCTGTCATTGCAGTACGACTAAAAGTGTAAGTTCACCAAAAGGCCACGACACTGCTCTTTTTGAACAGACTCTAGTGTCTGTTTTAATCTTATCAAAAACATAAATGTGAAAATCGCCAAGTTGGTTCAGATAGTCGCTTCACCGATAAAAAAGCAGTAATCATAATTATAGGTAAGTGCCAAGTTTCATGGCTATTCCTTATCTTAATTTGTAACGTTCTTTCATTATTTCATTTGTTAGCAAGTTAGCAAGTCTAACCCTAAGAATAATACAGCCAACCATAGAATATCGATTCGATATCGCAATTAATTATTCACTCTGCTCTATGGCTTAACTAATATTGATCGGCCTCAGCGCATTTATGATGAACCTTTAAAATAAAAATAGACTGACGTGACGTGTAACGAGAAAATATAAAATATTATAAAATATGACTAATTGAACAGACCTGAACGTCTAGTATGAGTTTTCAACAACGTCCCAGTTTTCCGCTTATTTATAAAAGAAAGTTAAAAACTACAACCTGACTAAGTAAAAGTTGGAAACAAGCGTTTGATGATGTTCCAAATAAATATTATCTATATTGTAAATTATCCACCATTATTTTTTTTTGTAGTCGGAGGCACCAAGCTAATGAATTATGTATATACCATCCATCCACGGTTGTATGGTAGGGATCTAACGAGTCAAGCCAAACGATTCGTAATTTGTTGTAATCGGACTAGTAGTTTCAGAGCTACGTGCTACGTACTATTATAACATAAATCGTAAGTCTGTCAATCGGCTACATACATACATACAAACATAGGGTGTCAACATCATAAATAACCCTTCTCCGTTTGTAATCGGGTAATAATGTAACAAATCTTTAGAACTATAATGGAGTTCGTATGAAATTTTTGGATCGCTGCGCCCCGTCACACCTGATAAGATAAATAAGTTAATAAGTTCATGTCAGTAATCGATAGGGACGCTGCAAGGAGCTACTTCACGTAAACTTTTATAGTTTTTGTAATGAAAGCGAAACTCGCAATAAGACCCGAGACTTATTACTTTGTTTTATCGATGAATAACGTGGGAATCCACAAATAAAACCTAAATTAGATAATCATTTACACATCCATCCACATAAAAGTTTTACGGTCCGAGAATAGCATCAACATTAAAAAAAACGTGAAAAGTTTTTCCCCCGCCTTGTTTGCTCAATCATTTTTTCATTTGTGTAGGCTAATGGGTTCTTAATATTCCCAAATCTGAGGGTTCATCTCATTGGGCTATCAATCATCATTTTGTACCAGTAGTACCTAATTGGAATCTGATCACAACACACATTTACATTTACCTCCGTGGTTAGGGGTTGATTGACATTGACACTAACAGTGAAGTGATGTTACTTTGAATTCTCTATCTACAGGATACTACGCATCACTATGTTGATACGCCAACTCCATCGATCAAAAATTTCGAGGGGGGCCGGGAAATTTTTGATCGATGGCCAACTCTGTCAATCATTTGATTCTATTTGAATGTTCGACGCCCGACTAACCTTCAAACTTCCTGTCACACTGGTGTGAAGGTTAGGAAAACAAAACTTTAACACCATGAAAAAAAGACAAAATTTATAACCTTAACAATAGTAATAGGGTTAGAAATTAGGTATTCTTATCCTTCACACCCTACTAGATTTTTCACACTTGTGTGAAGATTACGTATAAAAATTTCCTAAACATTACATAACGGATAATATAGGAATTTAAATGCTCAACCTTCAAAACGTACCCTTCTCTGTCGCTAGTGTGACAATAAGGAAGAAAATTTCCGTGACACTACAACAATATTGAAAAAGCAGTTGACGTTATTTCATTACTTACATTGTAGGTTTCATCACATCGATAAACTTTTGAGCACAAATAAAAATTAATTGTAAAACTTTCTAAGAATCCCCGAAAAGTTTTGTAATCACATATTTACTAGCACGTTTTATTTTTATTCAAAGTTTTGTGATCACATACTTAAAGACTAATAGGTATGTATTGTACGCCAGCTCTATCAATCATTTGATTCTATGATAATGTTCACCGTAATAAGACCATACCTATCACATACCTACTTATTATTTAGACTATTCAATGTATAATTAAATAACGTTATGTAGGTACGTAGTTCTGGACGCCTTCCGGCCAGGTGGGATTGGGATGACGATTTACTAAAAACTACAGATGCTGGATGCGTCAATTTTCAACTGAGCTCGAGCGATCCAATTTCTTGCGTTCCGAAGTCGGAATGACTCGTAAATAAGGTACCCAAGGGATAAAATTATAGAATCAAGAAATAATTACGTAATACACGACCAGCGTGCTCGTATATCCTTATTCCGCTCTGGGACTCCACGCCATGTATCATGGGTAACATAAACTACCACGTTCCCTGCAGAGCTAATATTTGCACGGGAAAAACGTGAGTTGTAACCTCAACATAAGAGCTTTAGGGAAATATTGACTCGCATTAGCGAGTTTGATGCTTTTCCTTTTCTTTTTGAAGAAATTTAATATCATCATTATTTTACACAGTAGCCGTTGGTCCTGCGCCTAACCTCTTGGACCGAATAGGATTTATTATCGTCTGCTCCCACAAACGACTCACACACAGCAGAAGATGATTGCACTTATGACTATCACCCCCCACAGGGATGGTTGACCATAGTGTTCCAGAATGTAACATTGTGTGCTCCTATGTTTCAGACGTCTTCTCCACGTAAGCATTGTTACCGTCTGCTATTGCGTGGGGTCGTTTGTGGAGGCAGACGGTAATAAATCAGACAGTAGCGATTGACCTTGTGATTGCGTACACACTTGTGCACTATAATGACCGACATGGGCTAAAAGAACCGATGTGGCACGGGCGAAGGTCCGCCTACGATGCGGTTGTAAAAGGTTGTGGGTTCGATTTCTGCCTTCTTGTGAAAAATGTTAAACCCATCTGCAAATATTTGTACCGTTTATTTTTATGAAGCTATTATAGAAAATATTTATCTCTGTTATGTATTATTTTGAGTGTATCAATCTTTATTGAAAAAAAAATACAATCAAATAATAGAAATAAATTAAAACTAGTATTTACAATTTTAACAATTGAGCTAACGCCTAAGCAGCCTAAGCTGTAGATTGTTTACAGCCTAAGCAGGCTGCAAACAATCTACAGGTAGCTCAACTGATCCATATCAACACCAGTCGAAAGCGTGCCCAAGACGCTGGCTGCTGTACGGCAATGCTGATGCGCTGCGCCAGATACTCACCAGCTCAGTATACCAGTCATCTAGTAGGTACTAGATGACAGCATGAGCTGAGCTTGTGTTTATACCAGTCATCTAGTACCTACTAGATGACTGGTATAAACACAAGCTCAGCTCATGCATAAGGCTAGATGATGCCGTGTGGATTTCAGCATTATTATTATTTACTAGCAGCGCTTCGTGGTTTCACCCGCGTAGTTCCCGTTCCCGTGGGAATTCCGGGATAAAATAGCCCATGTCACTCCCTGAAGCTTTATAATGATGAATGAATTTTTTTAATTGGTTCAGTAGTTTCGGAGCCTATTCAATACAAAAAAAAACAAACAATCAAATCTTCCTCTTTATAATATTAGTATAGATGTCCTGTGTATAGGTCAATTTTTCGTTGAGTCTGTCCGTTCAAACATCCTAGCCGAAATTCGGCTACCAGGTAGGCATTATTAGACTTTCTTGAAACGCACAGCTGGATATAGGCCTGTTTTAATTTTGGCCAGTCTTTTCTGTCCAGTGCTTACATTCAGGTGTGCATAGATACTTTTGTCGTCAAACCAACATAATGCAACATTACCTACCTACAAAATCAAATATCGCTACACATGTTTATCTTAATTGCATCAAAAGAGTTATAGCCGCATCGTAAAGATAACCAATTTGTAAATGGAAAACGGTGTTGTGTTCTAACTCTACAAAATGTATGATACGAGCTGTTATTTGTTAAAACTCAAACACCGGATGTTTAAAATGTAGAAAGAGAAATTGGAGTGTACTTCTTGGAGTAAGATATGCAACGAGGGACAATCCCTCGTTTTATTTTTTATTCAGTGAGCTGCCAACGTCAAAGAAAGAAACAAAACGTGTCTGTGGTATTACTTTTACGCTTGCTACTCATCGATCAAACATTTCGCCGGGGAAGGCCGCGAAATTTTTGATCGATGTTGCTACTACATATTTTAAAAACTTAACAATGTGGTATAAACATTTTTACACATCAAAAATGATAAAGTCAGTCGCAGCTTGCAATCAACAAGAGACAAGGTAAATTTATATTTTAAGACCTCAGTGGCCCAGGAACTGATTTCTCGTTTAAGTTTTGAGGATTTAAAATCTTATCATAAACATAAATTTTGTAATTATTAAGGTTCAGAAACCTTTCGACTACATATACCTACAATAATATTGTGAAGACGTTTTTAATTTTCTTGGTCAATAAAGATGTCATTTGTAAAGAAGGCGGCAGTTACGATCATGAGGTCGTCTATTCTCTCAAGTTAGAAGTCATTTGCGCTCATTCAAGAGCCATTCAAATGTCTGAAAGTAACACGCAAATGAGCCTCGCTAAGAATTTATTTTTCTTCATTCCGCTTCAGATATTCACCTCTCACTTTTATTATTTTAGGAGGGAAGTCACTATACGACGAAAATAAAGGTGTTTTTGTAAGTGGGGTCCAGCTTTACGCAAAAGCACTTTATAATAAGAGTCCTCACGATAATTGTTACATGGGAAATATTTGCCTAAGCCCGATTCGCTGAAAACCATTTAAAGAAGACATCTCTAAGGAGATTATTTCCAGTCACAAGGGTCTTAAAGCGGAAAGAGCTTGGAAATAAATATTCGGGAAAAGGAATTGTAATAGGAAGGATATAAAAACAATTAGGGTCATAGACAAGACACCTTCTTCTGTACGTTAATGTTTTTAACGGAAAAAGTTGGGAAAATAAATAGGAAGTTGGGCGAACTGGACACAAGAGACTTAATTGGCAAGTGAGTGGTTTTATTGGCCCCAATGAGAGCGTAAACACCCCCCATTCCCCCCGTAATCATTGGGACGCCCGATGGTCCATTTAATTAATTAAACTTCATAAACACGATTAAATTAAGGCTGCTTCACACGAACAGGACAGTTCCGAGTTATGGCCGTAAACCTAGTTTGACGTCTTTGAAATGAACTGTTGTTTTGTTACATATGACATATGTTACAATGTTATATACATTGTATATAACATTGTGTAAAAATTTGATGCAATCACAGGGACTTTACTGTAGAATGCCAATTATTTAAGATCGTTGTCAAATTTTTACACCAATTATATTTCATGCCAGTTTCTCTGTGGCATCGCACGCGTTCCTTCTAGGGAAATGTTTAAAACTGATTTTTTATCCACAGGAACTGGTTAATATATTAAAAAGTAATCCATGTTAGATTCAAATTATTTTTTTCTCCACAGTAGGACACAGTAGAGTAACCAGCAGAGAAATAGGTATTAAAGAGACATAAAAGGTAGTAGGTATTCCTAACAGTCGCTGTAATAAGGCATTAACACTTTTTCTGGCTCTGACACGGCCCCTACGAGTAAAGTGTCCTAACCTTTCATATTAAATTCATGTGTTGGCATTTGACAGCCCTGGGTTTAATTAAAAGGGGAGAGGTGAATTAGTCTTCGGGGACTCAATTTTTAGCGCCCGAATTTGTTAAAATTTGCCAATTACATTGATAAAAATGTTTTTCTAAATTACCATGCGGGGTTTCCGCGAAATTAGATGACAATAACATTCATCCGCATAATCCAATACCGCGTTATTGAGAGCAAACGAAAGTATTTGTACAAATACGGGGGTAGAATGCAGGTAAGCAAATAAATATATGGCGTTCATTCTGTATTTACGTATCCCTCGAGTACCCTTAGATGTTCAGGCAGGAAAATGAAAATATCTTTCGTAATTAAAGCATAATTAAAATTTACCAGGTCCTTTTTGAGGGGTTTGCGTTTGGTTTTAACGAATCCAACTCACAACAGGTAACTAATGTATAACATAACGTAAACATTGATTTAAATTTGAGGGATTGTAATTAAACTTCAAATTAATGACGACGTTTAATGACTTGAATGCCATGAAACGGTCTACTTTAATTAGAATTTTATAATTTGATCTTTTATAAGTTTATTGTACCTATGTATGAAAATAAAAAAAAATGATGTGATTTGATTTGATTTAACTAGAAAATTCTGTATTCAGTTAGTATTCAATTATTTTACTTTAGATGCACATGTTAAACTTGAAGTCGTCATGTTACTTCAAATATGTATGGTTAAGTTCTATTTTGGTTTATAACTTAAGCTGAGGAAGATGTGTCACATAATTCCTAATAATAAATCTCTAAATAAATTCACAGTTTCAGTCAGAGTTTAATAGTAGTGCGGCTTGCTTGCAGCCGTCAATTTTTTTCTCTTATATATTTTTTATTTTATTTAAGACTAGCTGTGCCCTGCGACTACGCACGCGTTGTTCCTATGGAAACGTTTAAAGGTTTTTTCCCGGCAGTTATTCGAATTTTTCTCGCCGTAAAAACCATCCTTGAACTTCAACTACCATTTAAAAAAAATTGGCCAAATTGGTCCAGTCGTTATTGAGTTATGCGCTTACCAACACATTTAGATTTTGAATAAGATATGTGAATCAACGCCCTAAAATCTTAGAGTAAATGTTTTGTATGTCAGCATAGATATTGTTCTTGGCTTGGCGCCATAGAAACGGCCTCCTTCACTCGGGTTGAGGAGATATTCAAACACGTTGTGCTAGGACATGTCCACCTAGATAAGTACAGAACTTAGGGTTGCTTTAAGATTTTCATAATCGAATACAGTCTTAGATTTTTAAACACATACATATTACATTCTACCCTAAAGTATGCTCAAAATTAGCAAAGGCTAACTTATTCATTGTATAATAAAATATTAACAATGGTAATTTTTACTCCACAATATTTAACAATAAACATTAAATCAATTTCCGAATTGAATTCAATTAAGGAATTTCCGACGCAAATTACACTTCATTCAAATCACAGAAGTTGTACAGGTACCTAATACATTCTGTTTCACCGTGTAGGTACATCAGACACGTAGCACCAAAGGACTTGCTGGTAGAGGGTATAAAGAACACGTGGCGTCTTGAATTAGTGCAAGTGAGTGCTGCTAGCGATGAGTCTTTGAGATACTAGTTTATTAATTATCTTATCAGCTTTAAAATGTATCAGATTCGGATTTAAGGTAAGTATAAGATTATTAAGTTTAAGATTAATTTCATTTTTGTTTATTAGGGTACGAGATACTTTATCTCGATATCTACACTAAAATCATAAAGAGGGAACATTTCGAATAAACCCGAAAACTATTGGATCGATTTCAAAAATTAAATGTTGAATGAAAACTTTCTAAACCAAATATAGTTGGAACTTGTACGATTTGGTCCGATGTGAATATAAACCAACAATTCTTTCCAATTCAAATTCAAATTCAAAATGCTTTATTTCTATAAATTCAATAAATGTACACTTAGAAAAGGTCAAATCATATTAAAAAATACACTGACACGGAAATAAAGTGGTATTTTTTATTTTGACCGCTTCGGTATGTAGAGAGAAAGTAAAGAAACGACGAAGAAACCTTTAGCCTGTTAGTTGTTATTTTTCGAGTTGGAGCAAAATCCGTCCTAAGCTTTTTTATCCTCTAGATAATCTGAATCTTTGGTTTTGCAACCCTCGAACAAGCTCAAGCTGCAAGCTGTTTTTTGTAAATCGTTGTTTACATATAAAGCATCGAGGATTCGAGAGCCAAGTATAGATTCGGTCGTGTAGACCAGGTACTTTAGTTTGGGACTCATTTTTAGGTGTTCTGACTCAGCTAAAACAACATGAATAGTAGGCACAGTTTTTTCTGTACACATTCTTTTTTATGGCTTAACTTCCGAACTAGGTCAACGTCCTTTCGTTTGGCTCGGAGAAGTCAATTGTTTTTCCTTTGGATTCGATTTTCCTTATTTCAACGGCTATTAACACACCCTCAACGAGTCCCCACCTAAACGGTCACTACAACAAATTGGCCCATAATAACCTATTAGTAAAAGCAGGAATCTCTGATTTCTCTGTTTTGGTTTGCAAAGGGATACCTACTGACTTGCTGGTAAATATATCCACAAGTACCTAGGCAGACGTTATTACCACCTATTGCGGCTCTCTGTGATGATCGATAAGCCCCGATTTTGACGCTGCTGTCAATCAAATTTCCTTTTTTTCGGTAGAGTACAAACTCGGAGTCTTCCCGAGTGAATAAGTTTCTTCTGGGAAAGGCACATCTTAGACCACATCTTTACTTTCATGTGTGATGGCGGTATGCCATGTAGGGCGAAAGTACTCCTCTTTCCGCATTTGAACTCGAGTTGGTCTGTTATGCGTTGTTTCGTTTGCGCTTGCGTTACAGCGCAGAATCTTCCTGTGGTCTTCACAGGCTTCGCAGAGTTACCTCGGCAAGTTGAGGATTTCTGTTCGTTGTGCAATATGCATGTGACTTCAAAAAAGCTAATATTTTTTTACCTATTATCTATTGATATAGAAATATATCTGTATATTATTTTTGTATTATATGATTAGATGATATATATTTATTGTGAAATTTAATCATTGAAAAGTAGATATTTAAAGTCTCAACAGCAAAATGTCTAAACGCAACGCTATTGGCATGTGAAGCGTGACGTCATACTTGAACATTTTCGTATGGGCATGAAGTTTTGACTTTGAGTTTACATAATGGGACTGGATGATCCGTGACGTCATAAAATGCAATGTCTGACATGGCAGCGTTTTTATCACCCGAAACTAAGTGTAGTTTTACTTTTAGGTTTTTATCTCAATAATTTAATTTTTTTTGGGTGTTATGTTTTTTTTCGTTTATGTATTAACCTAAATAATCGATTAAAAAAATAAAAAAAATCCATGCATATACCCTATTAGTCCCTCGCTCCAGAACTACGTGGGCAGCTGATTCATCGTCACTGAGACTCACCCTCTGCAGAGAGAGCTGTCCGTCGCTTTGATGGTGTATTAGCGTGATGGGGTCAAAAGCTTTACTATCACCGATATTTTTTTTATTACAGAGACAAATGGCGATTCATCGCACTCCTGATAAAATACTAGCTAAAAAAACTACCACATATGAACTTTTTGTATGAAAAAAAAGTATAGAGATAGTATAGAACAATGCCGAAGATTCGCTCGCATTTTATTTGAAGTCGACAAACCTATCAAAGTGCGTGACTTTGCGTCCCAAACTGCCTACAACATTAATAGTCCTTCTTAGAAAAGTTTGGGCCCAAATATTTGTTACAGTGCAAAACTGGGATAATGATGCTGAAATAAGGTCAAGATTTTACGCTTGCTTGGTTCCGGTTGGCTGATATTTTGATTGTCTTTGGTGTTTCGTAGAAATTGTCAATCATACGGGGTGAATCATCAGGCAGGGGTTCAATTCTGCTAATGAATCACTTCACTATATACGACAATGGATTGATTATTAATAATCCGCTTGATTTTTTGACCTTTTTATTTATTCTGGCCTTATTATTACGTGATACCCTTGTTTATTAGTATATTAAAGGCGGTAGCGCTAGTACCTATAGTAGCGGTGGTATACGGATTTTTTTATCGTATATATTTCTATCGTACGTAAAGCTATGGAGAGAGCTATACCTAGAGCTTCTCTACGCGTTAGTATCTGGAATTCCGAATTCAGTAATTAAACTATAGATACAGACATAGCTATCAGAATTAACAAGCTAAGGTGGCAGTGGGTAGACGGTTGAGGTCGCAGAACTGACCACCGCTGGGGAGTGAGGTCCTCGGATGGCGACTGTGACGCAATGCGAAACGAAGTATGGGAAGGCGTCCCACTCGATGGACCTACGACATTAGTGTCTGTCAAATTAGTAAAGTTTCGTTTTGGCGACATCTGAATATATTCAGATGTCGCCAAAACTAAACTTTACTAAAAATATCGCTGTGCCTGTCATTAGGATCAAAATTAAAAGGATGGCATAATTTTTAGTCCTGTCAGATTCGATTAGTCTAGTTTTACTAACATCTGAATAGAAACGACGATGGTGAATGGAACCACAAGACTTGGTTTTTGAGACGTTGTTTTGGGGAGGCCTTTGTCCAGGTCTATCTATGGCCTTGGCTTACGTAAAGTTAGACAAGCTTTTTTTATGTTCATGTAAGTTTATAATTAATGTTTGTAGGTATTATGGTATGAAGTGTAAGCATTTGTTTTCTAAGATAAATAATAGATTCAGGCGTTACTTTGCGGAAATCCATTGTAAATATAAGAATGAAAAATATTTAGTAACAATTCCGCGAAAAAACCTTCTGCGATAAAATCTAACAAATATAAGAATGAAAAATATTTAGTAACAATTCCGCGAAAAAACATTCTGCGAAAAAATCTAACAAATTATACATTTATACAAAATGAAAGAACATTTATCAAAGCAAGTCGTCAACTAGTTTCGTCTCTCCACGAGACATCATCAGGACACCACACCACTCGATCTTGACACTGAGAGCGCCAAACAACAACGGCAGAGTCCCACCAGAGATGTTGCCACTTCGAGCTCCGCGCGCCAAGACTTGGCGCGCGTGACTTCGGAGCTCGAAGTGGTGTGGTGTCCTGATGATGTCTCGTGGAGAGACGAAACTAGTTGACGACTTGCTTTGATAAATGTTCTTTCATTTTGTATAAATGTATAATTTTGTATAATTTGTTAGATTTTATCGCAGAAGGTTTTTTCGCGGAATTGTTACTAAATATTTTTCATTCTTATATTTGTTTTCTAGCTAAACATATTTATTCAATACCACCGTCTATTTCATTTTTTCATGTCTGGTCCATCCCAGACTTGTCTGGCAGTCATCGCTCTCAGTGATGGGCCTTTTACACTTTTTTTATATATTTTTTTGTGTTTTTTTCCTGTAGAGAACGTATACAGGCTGATGCTGCTCTTACCTGCGGTAGGACTGCGGTGCGACCGGCCAACTGCGTCGCGAGCGCAGCACCAGCGCCACCCTCGGCATGGACCCGTGCAGATTGCTGCTCATCTGGGGTGCTGATGTGCGTTTGCGGCTCCAGCCGCGCTGGTTGGTGTTGTTTTTACCCCACAAGTGGGATGTGCCGTATTCTGTAAGGAAATTAATAGATATTCAAAGAACTCATACACCACTTATTTAGCATATATTTGGTATATCAGTGATATACCTTATATGTCTTTTAATATAGATATAAAATTATTTAATAATCACATCATATCCACGCTTATATTATAAACACAAAAGTTTGAACTTTTAAATTTTTGCATGAATTTTTGTTGCCTCTTCACGCCATAACGACTTAATTAACCAGGCTAAGATTTTTGTATAGATATTGCATAGTTCTTAGTTTAGAATCAAACATAGGTTACTTTTTATCACATAACAGATCTCATTCCAACTAATGAAGTATAGGACAGTGAAGTGTGATAGAATAATAATTTTTGTAATCGAATTTCACAAATATGCCTACATAACTACGTAGGGACCACGTCCTAAAATATTGTATTGTCACTACACGGTTTGTTAAGTAAAATTTTAATCTCATTGCTACAGTTTTTAAAGTTGACACTATTCGTAATTTCTAAAATGTTGTATTTCTCTCCAAATAAGGTTTGCTGGAAGATTATTATTAGGGTTATATATTCCTATGCCACTACTTCTCTAGTTTTATGTTTTATAGGTACCTCTATGTTTTCTTTGGTACAATAAAGAGTTATGAATGTTTTTACAGTCTTGTTGGGTTGTTATTGTGGTTTTGCCATGCTTCTAAAACTCATAAAATACCGTAGGACAACATAAGTCACTGGAACTTATTTTTAGCGTACATTGGCCATGGACTTCTATTTGATATGCAAACATATTCACCTACAGTTGGTTCCTAACCTATCATGATAGGTACACAGTACTATTCTAGCTCACTTTATGTTAAAAATAGGACCCCAAGACGCGTCTACTAGTTAGTGTGGTCTAGTTAAGCGAATATAGTTGAGTTCGGACCTAAAAACTGCTGAAAACTTCTTTAGCAAATTTCGTTACCACTTAAACATTAAGGTAACAATAGTGTACTTGAACTGTGAACATTTTTATACGAACACACAAACACAAAACACTCTCCAAAAATAGAAAACTACCTGGTAAAGAGCACTCTGGCAAGTTGAGGCGCAAACTTCTAAAAGTCGGGGCACACATCACAATAACTCATCATTAGTCACTGACATCTAAATAATAGTGTTTTATGCGAATATATAAATTGTTATCCTGAAAACGTCTAGTTCAGAACACTTTTAGAAAGATACTGAATCTACTTCCACATTCCAGATCTTTACGACATGTATTTTTGAAGCAAACAAACAAAAGTGTGCACAACGCATTAGAGTTTTCCACTTTGCCAAGACTTGACTATGACTGTTGGTCAACCGTGTGTTGGTAAATACTACTGTGATAAAGGTATATCGCGTTCCTATACTGTGTTTTTATTTCTCTACGTTTCTGTCATGTACACTGTTTGTGATCGCGGCCTAAATTCATGCTATCTCATTATGGACATACCCGCGCGATAGAATGAAATGCACAATGGTTTATGCCGCCGAACAGACTTTAGCACAAGGGTTATCATAGAAAAACGAATGAATGTATCTTTTCAAAATAAATTTGTTTGAACTAATTAATAACTAAACTATGTCTTCATTTTAGACTGTTCTTTCCCCGTGTGTTATTTATTTTCGCCCAAAGTTAAGCTAAAGTTCGTGTTGAAATACGAAAGTTTAGAAGCTTGTATTTTTCAAACGTATACTTTTTTTACTGTTTTAGTTGTATACAAACATAGTTTATGACGGTATAAATTGATTTCATTCTTAGTTTTGGATGGTGAACATCAAACAGCCATGTAGTTACCCTTCTATTGGTAACTACAAGGCTGTTTGTATGAAAAATGATGAAAATGATGCGACTAGTTCAACCACAATAATCATTAAAGTTGTGATATTATTAAGTAATGTTATGAATCACATCACACTAATATTATAAATGCGAAAGTTTGTATGGATGTATGGATGGATGTTTGTTACCTCTTCACGCTAGAACTACTGAACGGATCTGGCTGAAATTTTGTACACAGGGAATTCTCATCCCGGAATCAAACATAGGTTACTTTATTATCCCATAAATCAGTTCCCGTGGGATAAAAATCACCTTTAAACGTTTCTATAGGAATAAAGCGTGCGAAGCCGCGGGGCGCAGCTAGTATTATAATGTAAATGCGAAAGTTTGTATGGATGGATGTTTGTTACCTCTTCACGCCAAAACTACTGAACAGATCTGGCTGAAATTTTGCTCACAGGTAATTCTAAACCCGGAATCAAACATAGGCTACTTTTTATCCCATAAATCAGTTCCCGTGTCCTAAAAATCCCCTTTAAACGTTTCCATAGGAACAACGCGTGCGAAGCCGCGGGGCGCAGCTAGTTTATAATATAACTAGCAGCACCTCCCGGTTTCAGCCGCGTAGTTTCCGTTCCCGTGGGAATTTCGCTTCGTCACTCCCTGAGAAGTAAGGTTTTTAATCATGAAATAATTTTTTTAATCGTTCCAGTAGTTTCGGAGCCTATTCAATACAAACCAACAATAAAATCTTTCCTCATTATTATATATATTTAATATATAATATAATAAGATATTCAGATGTTCTTAAAGCCAAAAAGGAAGTGAAGTGAGCCAATACTAGCTGTTAAGATTAAAGTTAAAGAAAGCAAACTCATTGCTACATTATCTATCTTTGGTACACGGCAAAATCAGTATGAACAACAAGAAATGCATTTACACTGCAGTTTATAAGATGTGCTAGTATAATGGGCACCTTGCACGTGCACAACAATGAATCCAGGCACTTTGGACATCCCTTCGTAGCATATTGATCGCGATGAAAGACTTTTATCGTCTTTTCACATGCAAATTAAATCGTGCTCGAGCTAACGACTTGTAGAGCAAAGCAAATTTCACCCAACCCTGTTTGTTGAGGATGGTTACTGTTCTGGCACATCACAGTAATATTATAAATGCGAAAGTAGTAGTAGTGTATGGATGAATGGATGTTTGTTACCTCTTCACGCAAAAGCTACTGAACAGATTGTTCAGGTAATTATAATCCTGGAATCAAAGATAGGTTATTTTTTATCCCATAAATCAGTTCCCGTGAGATAGAAATCACCTTTAAAAGTTTCCATAGGAATAACGCGTGCGAAGCCGCGGGACGCAGCTAGCTATACATAAATTTATGACGCACAAAAACCGTGGTACAAACTTAACTAACATCTAGCCATGCATTTTAAAAGCTACGAAGAAAACAACACCATTCGAGTGATCGCAGTACCTTATAGTTCACCAGCAAGAAGAGCTGAACATAATTACGTATAGTCAGCAAAAATTGCGCCATACCACCACTAGGGTGATTTTTCTGTGTAGTGAATAGTTGCCAACCCCGGCTTGCTCGATATCTTTTGTTTTTAACGCAAAGCAAAATAGTTTCAAACTAGATAGGCATTACGTTTGGCGATGGTACCTAATGTTATGTATATATATAAAAATGAAACCCGTTTTCCGTTGTCACGACATAACATGAAAACGGCTTGACCGATTTGGCTGTTTTTTTTTTAAATGTTCGTTGAAGTTCAAGGATGGTTTTTACGGCGAGAAAAATTCGAATAACTGCCGGGAAACTACCTTTAAACGTTTCCATAGGAACAACGCGTGCGAAGTCGCGGGGCACAGCTAGTTTTATATAAAATGATTAGCTATTCTAAAAAAAAGTTTATATCTAACATTTTATAGAAAACAGGTACGTACTCTAAGAAAAAAAACAAGAGACTTAAAAGAACAAAGCCCAAAAATAATCTCATTTTGAGTCTTATTCGCCGAAACCTGTAAGTATTCATGTTATCGAGACAAAGAGATTCAATAAGTGATACAAAAGAAGGGGTAAAAACCTCGCAGAGCTCATTTTCAACAGCGAATAAGCTTGGCGCACAGAGAAGGGCTATATTGTTATCAATATTCATCATCATCACGCTCAAGACAATAGTGAACAGGTATCTTCTAGATAGTAGGCAACATATCACTTTCCATCAGTTGAGATTGCGGAAAAACTAAAGTGTCGGCCATAAAACAAATTCGGTATATCGGCAAAAAATCATCAGTAATAGTAGAGAAAAAAATTAAAGTACAAATTCTGGTAAAATATTCTTAGAGATCCAAATAATCTAAATCTCTAATAGTGCATGATATTGTAAATGTAGAGAAAGCCATTTACATACAAGTAAACATTATCACTACGAAAGCAAAAAGCAAAGTGGTATTGTGAACCTGTTGTGTTGTGTTTAGTTGAAAATATCAAAGGCTAAAAATATTTTTTACCGACTTAAAAAATATGGAGGATATTCTCAAATCATCTGTATGTTTATTACTAGATATCTCCGCCAGTGGTAAACCGATTTTGCTGATTCTTTTACTTTTGTTTAAAGAATGACCCCGAGGTGGTCCCATAAAAACTTTACCCAGACTTAATCCCGAGGAATTAATTTAATTTTTTTCAAGGATAATTAGTAGTATCCTGTAACATTAAAAATAATAAAATTTTAAGCAATCTCTTCTATGTTTGTTACAACAATTTCGGTGTTATCTGCGCCGATCGTTATTAGATTTTGATGACAAAATTTAGGAAGTAATTCCTTAAATGTTTGATTCTCTAAGACTGCTATTGCGTCAATTGTAAATACTAGTTGTAATTTATGTATTGTAATTTGTTCTTTGTTCTTTTTCCATAAACTATTTACTCACGCGTCAAGCCCACTTCTAGATTAATTTTATTATTTTTCTTAAGACGAATTGCTAAAGTTTAACAAAAGCACTGATTAATTACAAACAAAGGAACGGGGCCGAAGTTGTTTAAATTCATTAAGTTCGGCCCAGCTATAATTGTTTTAATTTATTAGGTACTGACATAATAAGACTTCCTTTTGAGGTGGTGATGTAAATTTCAAGTGTGTATACTTAAATATAATATTATAAAGAGAAAATATTTCATTGTTTGTTTGTTTGTATGGAATAGGCTCTAGACTACTGGACCCATTTAAAAAATTATTTCATCATTAAATTGCTTACTTTTCAGGGAGTGACATAGGCTATTTCATCCCGGAATTACTACGGGAACGGGAACTGCGTGGGTGAAACCCTCGAGGCGCTGCTACTAACTTAGGTATAAATCACTCCTCAACCTCAAGTTCAACTTCAACAGCCTATATTGGACCACTACTGAACGCAGGCCTCCCCTTGATAAAAGCTTAATTGGCGTTTAATTCATGGGGAGTATTGCCCATAATCCCCACTCTGGGCATGCGGGTTGAGAATCGCAGTTTGGTGGAAGATTTGTTTAGCAGGAGGCGCTGCTGCCCGCCTCTCGGTGGATATCCCTTAGTCGCCTCTTACGACAACCACGGAAGGAATTGGGGTGGTGCAAATTCTAAGCCGCACAGCTAAAGAACCTAGTATTTTCTAATAGTTAACAAATACCATATGGCCGGTATAACGGAAGGTAATGTTCACGGAATTGCTCTCGTTTTTATTACGTCTAGCGTTTGCGCCATAAAACTAAAAACCAAACTATAAATTCTGAGACGTAAGACATCATACCTATCGAGATAGGACAAGAAACTAACGGCTTTGCCAGTGGTTTTCCTTGAATGATTGAGTTTGTTTTAAAAAACGTTAAAACGACTTCAAGTATATGGTTTTCTTATGGATGTCATTGTGTCAGAACTGTACCAAATTGAAATGGGACCACACGGGAAGCAGCAGCTTCCAAATATTAGAATCATCAAAATAGGATCACCCAGTTAAAAGTTCTGAGTTAACAAAAACAGTCGAATTGAGAAACTCCTCCTCTTTTGTAGTCAGTTAAAAATTGATAATGATTTCAGATTTGAAATTTCAATAACTTTACATTTCAATAACTTTTATATTCTTGGCTTACAAAATAAGCTCATAGACAAATAAAATTTTAATCAAATAAAAAATAAATAGGGTGTTATTGATTTTCGATTTTCGTACTTTTTATTTTTTTGTCTACTCGTGGCATAAAATAGATAAATATAATTTGTAAATATAAGAATGAAACATATTTAGTAACAATTCCGCGAAAAAACCTTCTGCGATAAAATCTAACAAATTATACATTCATTATGAATGTAAGCGGGTTAACTACGAACCTTGTTTGTGTTGGAAATTATACATTTATACAAAATGAAAGAACATTTATCAAAGCAAGTCGTCAACTAGTTTCGTCTCTCCACGAGACATCATCAGGACACCACACCACTCGATCTTGACACTGAGAGCGCCAAACAACAACGGCAGAGTCCCACGAGAGATGTTGCCACTTCGAGCTCCGCGCGCCAAGTGAGGCATCGCTCGCAAAACCGCCCCTTATATACAGTCATAGTGACGCATCACGCCCATTATCTGCGTCCGTGACATCACCGCGCGCGCCATTTCTAGAAAAAATCCGTAATAATGGCAATCGAGGCAAACCTGTACTTAGTTCATTCAACAATGTATTATTACTGTATTTTGTAATTTCTAAGACCGACAACCTAAATCCCTTATCACAAGTATGTAAAATTGAAAATGAGTGATTATCATTTAATGAATGACCCGATTCTAATAAATGTTTTGCAAAATTTGACTTTTCTGGATGATTGTTTCTATAAGCAGATAAATGTTCTTTATACCTAACCTGAAAACTACGACCCGTTTGACCTACATAAACACCATTCATCACAAACTAACTTGTAAGCACCAGATTTTTTATTGTTATCCAATCTATCTTTTCCGTTACAAATCTGTTTTAATAAATTTTTTGTTTTGAACGCTACATGTACTTTATTTTTGGACAAAGCCCTTGAAACTCCCTCACTTAATGGACCTAAGTAAGTTAAACTTCCTACATATTTATTTATCCTATCTGGGGCAACAGGGTACAATAAAGAACGGACAATGTTACGTTGTTTACTCCTAATTAGACCATCAACTATATTCCTACTATATCCGTTTCTTTCTGCCATATGGTAAATAATAGATATCTCTTTATTAAAGTTCTCCCGTGATAGGGGTACTGACATCAATCTGTGGACAAAACTACGATAAGCTGCTAACTTATGTTGTTATGGATGACAAGAAGAATTCAGTATTGTAATGTCTGTATAAGTAGGTTTTCTGTAAATTTGGAAATCGAGACACTTCAGCCCCTTTTAGTGTCTGGCCTCCTCTGTGTATGTGTATATATTTTTTTTTAGTAACAAACATACCCACTTGTTTTCACATTCACCAGTACCTACCTATTGGTTGCTTTTATTAAATATCGAGGCCGAGATTTCTAATTCGATGTAGAGCGTATTTATCCACGTTTTCTCGTATTTCCTCTGTTGGAAAATGCGAATCAATTTGTAGCACAGATTTACAAACACAATCTCGTAGAATTGCAAAACATAAACTGCTGTTCTTTGCTTTCAGTTTTCAGACGTAAGCTTACTACCGATTGCTTACGTCTGGGCAGCCCACATATTCTACTCCGAGTATATTCACGTTTGTGTGACTATGATTGCTGATATACGTATGAGAAATAATATCAAAAGGTATGCGATTAATTTATATATACATACACAGAGGAGGCCAGACACTAAAAGGGACTGAAGTGTCTCATTGAGGCATCTACGCCATTCACACCCACAAAATAGCTGAAACGAAACTGGCAGTCACCGAAAGTCCTGCTCCGATACTTCAAGGAGTTGGGCTAGTTACGGCCTACTTAGGCATGGGGATAATGCACAATACACTCCTATGCGAGTTGTCCTTGTCCGTGCACATCTTAGTTCCCTTACTCAGAATTAGAATTAGAATAATCGAATGTACAGTAGAAAATGAGGTAGCTGGATTTCTTCTGATCTATACAGGGTGGGGCAAATTCTTGGCCCCTTAAGGGTAGCTACCGTTTCTTTTGTAGTTAGACGGTGTTGTTCTTAAATTTTCTTGTTCTTCAATCCCTTTAACTACAAAAGAAACGGTAGCTACCCTTAAGGGGCCGAAGGTTTTGTTCTTAGTTCCTAAGAACAAAACCTGTTAACTACAAAAGAAACGGTAGCTACCCTTAAGGGGCCAAGAATTTGCCCCACCCTGTATAGCTCAATCTCCACCTTCTAGACTTATAAAATACTTACGCATGTGCAACGAAGGATGGGGTCCTTGTTCCGAACACGCCCGGCGTCCCCGAGCACTCAAAAGCACTTCTCTTCGGGGACGCTCTACCATCGGCTCTTCTCCACTGCTACTCTCTCCCTCATAACCACCACCACCACCACCACCTTCCTCTCTACCCTCTTCTACAACACATGCTGACATCATTAATGCTTTATTGTTCTCACTTTAAAGTTCAAAATGTCAAAAAGTTTGAGTCAAAATTTCGTGAGGTACGTGTATTTATCACAATATCCCAGAACTACATTACAATAATAATTAGTCTGTGGTCTGTGTTGAATCGATTTGCACTTTTTTAATCTCTGGCGCACTGCACTTTTATCTGAAACAAACAAATTTCAGTTACTTGGTTACAAAGGTTGTAGCACACATCGTCCGCACGGCTTCCGCACAGCAAAAAAATAAGCATTGAAATATGGGCTTTTTATCTTTAAACATGTTTTACAGTAAGAGCCTAAAATAGCAGACAGGCAGCACGCGGTAAGCGACCATGCCGCAACCTAGTGGCTAGGTAGGCACTCGTTAGCATACGACTTGCTTCAAGCAAGTGGCCCGCTCTCCATAGCCATGTGAACCCCTTGCTCGAAGTACGGCAAAGTACTTGCGATCATACGGCTCTTTGCCAACCGGCTTGGAATGCGAGCTTGACAGCAATGACAGTTAGCACAAGTGTCACCGCGTGGATAACGATGATCAGAGCCCTGAGTCTGGTTTGATAATATGATGTAGATGTCATCGTGATATCTCATTTGTGTATGAGAATTAAAAAAATTATAAATAAATAATGTTGGACAATTCACACAATATTATAATATGGGTCCATAACTGTGTAGTTCCGTTTCTGGTTAGGTGTTTATTTTGTTAGTCTAAAGAAATAAACTGTTTCCGCACGCTAAAATGAGACGTCACCGTGACGTCTCAATACTATCGTCAAACCGAACTCAGGGCTCAGGAGGATTTGAGACGGAAGCATGTGGGAGTTGCGATAGCTCTGATG
Source organism: Eupithecia tripunctaria (assembly GCA_955876795.1). Taxonomy (NCBI): domain Eukaryota; kingdom Metazoa; phylum Arthropoda; class Insecta; order Lepidoptera; family Geometridae; genus Eupithecia; species Eupithecia tripunctaria. The sequence continues at coordinate 5,362,423 of OY041604.1, forward strand.
AGCTTTGTTCTTTAGTATAATTTCCCTAGATGTAATTTAGCTACCTTTGACAGTCATAATTAATGAACTACGGCACGCCAAGCGATCGATCGCGGTAACAGAAGCTAAAGCCATAAATAATAGTTTGTGCATTGCTGCACGTTTGATTTTGGATTGTTGTTGTTTTTTAAACACAAACTCAAAACACATCGTTACTCAGTGCTGTAGATTAACTGCGAATCAATGTGGAACCAAAATAACCATAACTGAAAATTACTTTTACCGCCGAATTATTGGAAAGCAAGACAAATGATAAAATTTGCATTTTTAGTGATCATACTTTTAATAGTTCTTTTAACTGACACCTAATTATTAGAGATAGCTTATTATTTTTTTATAATATATTTATTTGTATTCAACCTTACACTTAGGATTTTTACGTAGTCTAAGTATAAAAGTCATATCATCTACAGAGTAAAGTCTTATTCTGTAATGTGAAAATATAAGAATTAAGAGTAATCACAATCTAGCATTTCTTCGAATTTTCTAGAATTTTCATTTAATTTTTAATTTTCTCAAAAAAGCTTTGTCATAGAAGTCGGTTTAATTTAATAAGTACGAAGAATCACCTCAACCTTCATTCATTTAACCTTAACCCGTCACCCCGGTTACAAGATATCCCGGGGACAGGGCGGGGCAGGCTCTTGTTATAATACTTGATAATTATCAGTTAATACCTAGCTTAGGGTGGTAAGTAATCTCAGGAGATGGGGAAAACCGACATTCCCTGACTAACTATAGTCTTATTCTGTTAATTAATCGTTCCTCTATGACAATATTATCTCTAGAATGTGATCTCTTCAAGACAAGAGTGATACATCAAAGGTAAGATTGTTTCTATCATTTTAAGGTATTCTACCTTAAAATGGTCCCCCAACTATAGAAACTATAGTTGGGGGACGCACGTGATAAGTTCCAAGGTTAAAACGACTTAATGACAAATATGTAAACACGCAGTATCTGGTGTTTCATTCATTTAAGGATTCTACGTCGCAATTTTGCGAAGATACCATTGTCATAGTTAAGCGATAGGTTAGCATAATCGGCTTATTGACGAGCGGTTCCAATAAAGCGATAGACTAAATGTTATGGAAATTTGTTGTGGAAATGGATTTTGGTGCCAGTAGCAGCCCCTAATTTTGATAGGAAGCAAACAACCCTACTCGGCGTAGGTGTATGCTTATGGTTTGACTTTTTCTTCTACAGGTAATAAATTTTGATGATGCTGGATAATCCATACATCATACTATGGGACTGGAGTTTACATTTGTATACAAAACTATTAAATCGTCCATGGTCATGGTGATCACGGAATAAGAATGAAACTGTGCCGAAATATTGGAAAGCTAAAAGGTCTTCTTGACCTAACTTCAATTACCTACCTGTGTTAAATATCCTGTAAAATAATGTAAATGAATTGGAAATAAAATGAATTGGTTTATTTGACGCGACACATTACAACAACTATAGGTACATTTAAGAAAAAAAAACCTAACTAGATATGATTAAGACTATAGGTGGAGTGTTTTTACACTGGTTTTACACAGTTGGCTACTTGGTGCAAACAAAAATGGAAAACCGCCGAAGATTCATATTTGTTATTATACACGTAGGAAACACCAGCACAAGAGTTTTAAGGTGTCTTCTAGAGATCGATCATCGTCGGCCAAATCGTCACTTACCATTAGGAGTCATTGTGGCCAAACTAAGGATTAATCACGATAAAACCAAACAAATATCTGCAAACCGTACAAACATTTCTTCCGCGACGAGAAAAAACACCACCACCTCCTTCTCCCACTGAGGCGCTTGTCGATTTTCTTCGTCTTCAAAATAAACTAATTTTAGTTTAGTAACTACTTACAATATTTTCACAGTTTAGACACCATCATACCTAACCCTGCCCAATACTTTTTTGCTACAATTCCTCTTATATCTCTCTATTGGTACTCTGCCACTTCTAGGTAAACTAGTTTTGCACCAATAAAACGGGCTACCAATCAAAAGTTATATCCCGTAACTTCAAAGCTGATCAATACGTCGTCGGCCACAAGTTTATAACTAGGTACCGAGTTCAGTTATTAACTCATGCCACCAGCAAATATGACATGCATTGTATGACGATGTGGAACAAAAGGATCCATTTGTGCTCTGTTTGTGCGACGCAACTATTGTTCTCTTCGACGTTTCGATCACACGCGTCTGACACCTGCAAATTGACTAGTGAATTAATCTGAGCACCCCTAAGTTAATACACACTAAAGTTGATTTTAGGCTTAGATAAGACTCAGTTTTCCGAGTGGCTTGACATACAAGCGCCGCAATGGCTCGAGTCAAGGGAGACCCTATGTAGCAGTGGACTAACATAGAACAGAAGAAATGTGTGCGTATCCTAGCAAATATAAAAAGAACGGACAGCTGCAAACCTTTTTTCAATAAGTTTAAAATTTTGACCTTGCCATCAATTTATATATTAGAACTATGTAAGTTTGTTCGAAAATACCTAACGTTCTACAAAACACTCGAAGAACTTCCCAGAAAATACCCTCTTAGACCAGGCAGAAATAAAATCATACAACCTTCATCAAACCTGTGTATGCACAGTACCGGCCCTTATAAAATGTCTATAAAAATCTATAACAAGTTACCAAAAATATTAAAAGACCAATCCAATTCCCTATTCACAAATAAATTTAAACAATTTTTAATTGACAAATGCTGTTATGACGTAAATGAATTTTTAAATGACAAACTAGATAAACTGACATGATAAAAATGACTAAAATCTATTTGAGTACCTACATTGATTAAATAAAAAGGGAAGATATGTTACGTTCTCCCAGCGCTTACTCAAAAATAGGCATGTGTTACAACTACAACTAAACGCAAACGCATACGCTCACAGTTATATTTCCAGTCCTGTGCAATACAAAGAAGAACAACGACGGAAAGACGTATCTATGACCAAAGTGAGACCGAGATAACAATATTTCACGCGAATTACGACCGCCCGTGCCGCCGCGCCGGTCGGACGGTGACTGTGGTGGGGAGCACACAATTTTACACGATATGAGGTTGCCATTTTCGAGAAACTAGTACCTCATCTTCCCTTTTTAATTAATAAAACATTAAAAGGTGATTTTCATCCCACGGGAACAGATTTATGGGATAAAAAGTAGCCTATGTTTTATTCCAGGATTAGAATTACCTGTAGGTATGCAAAATTTCAGCCTGATCTGTCGAATAGTTTTCGCGTGAAGAAGTAACAAACAAACATCCATACATCCATACATCCATACAAACTTTCGCCTTTATAATATTAGTGTGATGTGATGTGATGTGATTGAGTATTGAGTATAGGCTGTAGGTGTAAACTAAAAACAGACTAGCCACTTCCTGGTGAGCTGCTGAGTAGGCTGTGTCGACCGAGCGCTAAAAACTCATTGTACGTGTAACGACGTCGAACTACGTGACTCCTAGGTATACATGAGGGTCCATATAATCAGAGATCTTACTATGAGTGTTGCTCAGTTTACGAAATTATAAAAGAGTCCTTTCATACATTTAGCTCCTTGCAGTGCTCCTTGATATTGACAAGAACTTGACTACATACCTAGTGCGTGAAAATAAGTCCAAACGGGCTGCATCGTCATCGCCACTAGTAGCTTAATGATTTATTCATTTACAACGGGATATACCATAGTTTGAGATTTGAACCATCGTTTGAGTTTTGATTTCAGTTATTTCGTGATCATGGCTCATGAAACTGTGCCGAAATATTGGAAAGGTCAAAACTCAAATCATGGTAAATATCTCGTTGTAAGTGACTTATGTGTTAATAACCACGATGGATTCATAAGTTTTATACGCCTTATGCATTTCGCTGTAATGCATAAAGCAGGGTATGGGAAAATATTTCTGCGTTGTGATACCGTAAGTGTTGAGTATCGTGATCGAATTTCGTTCGATGATGAAACCCGTGGTAACGTTTCATGCAAAATACAAAAAAAATCGGTATATCTGCCAATAAAAACTTACCCGCGGTGCCTTCAATTATTCCGTAATCATTTCGCGTGAAACTGTGCCGAAATATTGGAAACATCAAAACTTATAAATCATGGTAAAATGTAATTTCAAATTATTAATAACATTAGTGGTAGAGGTGACTGCAGCAAAATGCGGTAAGGTTTGTAGTTACTTAGTTAAAAAAGTTACATGTGGCCGCCGACGCCATAAAAGAAATAACGGGTTCAAAGAATTAGCACAGAGCAATAAACATGTAGTTAGCCGTCTAATTTACGTTGTACAGTATATTTACGAGTGTAAAATGAATAGCTGTAAAGTCTTTATGAAAAAATACTGTGTATAATCACCACATTCATATGGAAATGCTTTCTTGACACGCAACGAAAGTTCGAGAAAGTTTCAAGTCGGGCTTCCCGCCTCGGTGTGACACACCCCATATAAGGGTGCCTACTTTAACATTTTCGTAAGTAGATTGTATGATCAGGCCTGCCTTCAACGGCAGGTGTTATTTTACATTTAGTTTTCTTACCTCGGGCGGTGGCTTTGTAATCATTTTACTAAAGTCAAAATTGCACAGTTACTCAGTACACACACACGTAGTTAATTTACATTTACAACATTATTTATAAATGTGAAAGTTTGGATGAACGGATGTTTATTCGTTCTTCACTACAAAACTACTAAATGAATTGAGTTGAATTTTTTTTTCGCATTAGGCTTTCCAATACATCGGTATAAATGGAATATAAACAATAACTAAAAAAAACAAAAACCTGTAACACAGGATTTTCTTTTTTTTTATTAATACATTTAAAAATTCCAATTAATTCAAAAAACTATTCTCTGTAACAAGGCCTACTACGAGTACAAAATATCAAATTATCTAACTAGACGAAAGCTTAGGACAAATTTTGATTCAACTAGACTCATTCGTTCTGACAAGTGTAAAATATACAGAAAAAAATCTCTAATATAAATGGTTTCGTGCGCTTGAGATTTATAAATTATTATATGTTTATGATAATTTGTGTTATTTTTTTGCGATTTTCCACCTGTTTTTATTTCTGAAATCATCGTCATCTTCTGGTCCGGTAAGGACCACGCTAGATGGGGTTGGTACCTCATTTATTTTTCTTCCACTATCCTTTATGAGGCGTCATTAAGTATCCTGTTTCACACAATCCATCCAGCTTTTCTACGTTCTATCTCTCGTTTTTATTTCTGAAATATCATATAACATAACAATTGAAAATAAATTCTTATTGTGTTAAAGAGATATATAATCTATTGTTGACCGTATTTCATTGTCAGTCTGAGGACAAAACATACGAAGGGCATATTGTATCATGTTAGCAATTTTTCAACATTTTGTATCTCTCTTATGTTTTTCTGGCATTGTTAGAGACTACGGAATTGTTACATACGTGGTTCACTGACAAAAGGAGTTATATTTAAATGGTGAGGGAAACCTTAGCAATTTTTGGGTCATGGCAGAACTGTAGCCAGGTAATTTCGCCCCTAAGGGGATCGACAAAGTACCATTTTTCCCATTTGAACATTGACCCTTTCAATACTAGCATTCACAAGGCAAGGCGATGCATGACTCTTATGATGTAATATTTTTTTCCTAATCATTAGCTAATGTTTCTTCTTTAAGTTAATTATAATAATTTAATATAATTAGGGAAGTAATTGTCGATGACAAAAATGTTGTGTTCACACTTAGGTAGTTTATGATAATTCTATTAGTCAATGCCTTTTATTAGCTTTCTGTGACTATTTTAATTTCTATTGTAATTAGTTAGCTGATGGCAATCCGAATTAAATAAATAAATAAGAATTACCTGTCTGATTTCAACCCGATCAGCGATCAGGAGTGTAGTTTTGGCGTGAAGTCGTTGCCTACATTCATTATAGGTATAACGACATAACATCGAAACTTTCATGAGGAAATTTCCAATAATAATACATCGAAACTTTCGCATTTAATTTTTTAATATAAGTGTGATATTTTAGTATAGTGAGATATTTTAGTTCGATTTAATTAGTTAGGTAAACAATCTAATAATAACGAGTTTTCTCTTTGTTTATTAGTATGGCAAACTCAGAGGAGGCAAAAGCTTGAAACAATGTCGTTTGTGCCTCAAAACTTCAGCAATATCGAGTTAGGACGACATACCTGTTCAGTGTTCAAGGTGCAAAAGCAATATAAGAAGCCCCTTTTACTTCAGCTGGCAAAAAATCTATAGGAAAAGTTTTTCTGAGCTTATTCTGATAAATTCCGATGAATGAGCACGAGCCTTAATTAAAAAAGCTAATTTAAAAGTTTGTCATAGTTGGCTGTTATTAACTTTCCACGTTCCACGTAATTTGTACAGGTAGACTGTAGGTTGCCGTTGAGGTCCCTATACATGATCACTTCAATCCACAACGTGCTATGCCACCATAGATGACTGAAAGTCAATATAACTTGAGAACAACTTCATCTCTCATGATGCCCTACTCAGATCGGTTTCGAATAGTGCAGGACAGGATGAGATATGACGTTATGCTCAATTCAATCCTATAAGTAAGCAGGTTATACTGACTGATCCCAGAGTAATCAGTAGTTCTACTTTAAAAACGAATGAAGTTGATGGATGACGATAGATCGACGAAACGCCCAACCTTACCACCAAGTTGCTTCGGGTGCGTCACAAACTGACACGTTTCGTTTTGGATCTCCAAGAAATAAATATCATAATTATTTTCATAGTACGGTCATAGAAATAACGGATCGGCCATCCTTCGTTGTGTGAGATCCGACGCCACCCATTAACTTTCATTTTTAAAGAAGGCCTCCAGAATAAGAATGCACCATTTCGAACCGAAATAAAAGCGTCGAACATTCACTTTGAATAATGTGGTGCCTTCCCACTTTGACAACAACGTGTAGATTGCATCAAAAATGCGATCGATTAAATTTTATTTGACAAGGTCCCGTCCCGTTCTGAAAATTTCGAATTGTATGCAATAAAATAAAGTTAAAATCTATAACCTGACTACGTAAAAGCTGTAAACAAGCGTTCAAAAACCGACTGTTGCAGATTACCGATTTAAAATTATGCATCATTGAAATTTTTCTATTCTGGTAGTTACCCCCAAGCTAATAAATTAAGCATGAACCTACAAAGGCCTCCGACTACTTGAGTATAAAATTCACTGATGGATTATAAATCGGTAATATTTATTTGGAATTTCATTGCAACTTTAACGTAGTTTGGTTGTAGTTTTTAACTTTATTTAATTTGCCTCTTTTTAAATAATGTAGTTATAATCAGTACCTACCAACTACGCTCTTTACAACGATGCCCCATACGGGTATATTTATTAACATTCGAATATTCAACCCCCACTTAGATATTCATCTCGTTACACCCCTGATTTTGCCAGATGTCACCTAACCTATAAAAACTGACATGCTGAGACGAATCAAACGATATGTCATTTTTGTTGTAATAAAGTAATGTAGTATTTTCAGAGCTACGTGGGAACATAAAATCGGCTACATACATACAAACAAACAAACATAGGGTGTTAGCCTCATAACCCTCCTCCGTTGATAGTCGGGTAAAAATGATGGAACGATTGGAACTCCGAACTCGCGTCATTCACATGGATAGCCCCATGGCTATGGAGCTATAGTGTACGTCGTATTGCCTACTACACACCATAGTTACGGGCAAACCGCGACCTTTTCATCGATTGACTTGGTGGTAAGATTGAACATAGAAATTTGTATTTACAATACACTAAGTCATAGACAATTTTCGAACGATCTTATTGGAGTGGGATATTAGAAGTTATTCATTAAGTTAAGCTACGAGAAAATGAAGTACCACTCCAGAAGAAAGACAGTTAAGTATACATCATTGGCCAAACAAGGATAAAACTGTTTGTTATGGTCTACCTTCCCTGGGTTTTTATATAAATATAGCAAGCTGACATTCAATTATAATTTAATATGGCAATAGTTTAAAAGTACGTGTTATGTAGGTACTTATATACTATAATCGTATGTGATGGGGCTAACACCGGTTTCTAGGCAACTGGGAACACCATGTGTGTTTGAGTGAGGACAGTGGCCTTCATAGATCGCTGGCCGCCCTGACGGATTCCAAGTCTCTTATCGTAATAACATTCGTTTTGGGTTTTAACCCTTAATATTTGTTATTTTTTAACCGACTTCCCGTGTGATGCCATTTTAATTTTGTTTAGTTCTGACAATGGGATCCATGAAAATTCATGAAAAAACTATAAAAATTAAAGTCAGTTTATAGTTTTTTAAAACAAAATTAATTATGTATGTACAGCTTGTTAAACAGGAAATATTCTCAAAATGTTTCGGTGACGAAAATAATTACTTCAAACATAACATGGGGTAATCTACACGAATGAACGTATACTTGTATGAGTGTGATGGAACCCACAACAAATAGAACGACGCTTTGATATTAATTAAGGTACGTTATTGGAAAGGCAAAGACACCTTACCGTTCTATAAGCAAGCAGTCTGTACGAACCCAAAAATAACCTCAAGCTTAATGTAATTCATGTATTTATTCAGTAACTAACACGATTTTTTTAAAACCATCTAACTAGAATCCGTACGTTCTCGTCAGTGTGATCCAGGAATGGTAATTTTAGCAGTTCCATCTAGCGGTGTGGCAATGGTACTAAATAGAAAAAAACCATTGAGTTTTCACAAAAATCGCCTAAACAGTGAGTGGGGCTCCTCAGAGCACGGATCTTCTAATGCCGGGTAGAGACCAAGCGAGCGAAAGCAAGCGAAGGCTAACGAACAAACGCGAAAACCAGTGTGGACGTCATTGCGAAAGCCAGCGAACCCAAACGGGGCTACCATACGCCTTCGGCCGTGTTCTGGTGGCTGTCGCTATAACAAATAAAAACGGAACGATCATTGAATCCGTTTACATTCGCTTACTCTCGCTCGCTTGGCCACCATATGTGTTATAGCGAAAAATAACCGTCAGAGCCACTTCCTAAAATAGAAGAACTCTACTATCTATTGATAGATGGCTCTGGATGAACAAATAAGACAAATATATATTCTATCGACGTTTCACACGAACCCTAGTTATTTATAATCAGTGCTCTAATTGGATCTACGAAATTGGAGTTATTCGCTATCTGCCTGTCGAGTTGGAAGTCGTTCGATGAGCACAATACAAATTAATACGTTTTATGTTAGTTAAATTAATGTCTGTAGGTTTACAATTTCAATTAGGGGCTTATTGAATTCCAAGATAGGGCTTCGAGAGAATACTTATCTTATTAACTACTGCCAGCTGCTCGCAATCAGTTCCCATGGGAAGAATTATTCCTTTAAATATCTCCATAGAAACGCGTGCAAAGTTGCGGGCAGAAACTAGTACTCGTACATTTTAAACTCTAATCAATTAATAGAAACAAATTAGAAATAGAATTTAAAATTTAAACAATTTAGCTGATTCAGCAGTCTGTTGCAATCAATTTACAGGTAACTCAATAAAATTAATTACGCGATTAATACCCGATAAAACATTTACCATGTTGACAAATTGAGAAAGTTGAAAATGCTCACCCAAAGCTCGGTTTCAAACTCAAAGTTCTTATGATTTGTTTATAATAGATAGATTGATAGATAAAAAAAATTTGGTACCTGCTAGTCTGTTCAAAAAGAGAAGAGTCGTGGGAAGTGATTTGACAACTTTTGTTGCTTTGACAACACTGCTCTGTCATTGCAGTACTACTAAAAGTGTTAGTTAACCAAAACGCCACTTTTTGAACATACTCTACAGACACAAACAATTAACAAAGAGATACAATTCGAAAAAAAGTACAATAGATTTCATAATTCAGACAAGCACTTTTAAAAAGAAAATAAGTATATACTTAGTGTACAAAAGTTTTTGTACACTAAGTATGTACTTATTTTGTGTGTTGCAGCACATTGAATAGGCCGTGGTTCAGCGAATTTTTCCCTTAAAACCAAAAACGCTGATTTTCAGCCAATCGAGAGCAAGCAAAACGAGTACAAACAGACAACTTATAGGTACATATCAGAGAAGATAACAAATACAAGTTTAGAACTTCAAGAATAAACTTAACTTCAGGAGGAAGTTTTCGTATAATTTATAGCTTGAGTAGCACATGCCAATAGTTTTACTTTCTTTGAAATTTTATTTAAGTTTTTTGATACTTGCTCCCGTGCCTTGGCTTCGTGTCTAATATTAATTTGATGGTCTTTACAAAAACTGAAAACGGAATACAAGTTCTTGAATACATACACTGTTTATTTTTTAGATTTACTATTTTATGGCACTAATATTATAAATGCGATAGTTTGGATATTTGATGTAATGAATGGGTTTGTGTAACCTCTTTACAAATGCGATGATATGAATCATAAGATTCATGATTTATGAATCATCACCATCACCTCGACTCGACACTCGACTTTTCGATGTTAGATTAACTAAGAACTTTCATTGTTTTTGAAAATAGATCTAAAAGTGCCATTTAAATTAAATACACAAAACAAATGTTTAAAAGCCTCATTTATGATCTATAGTAGCATCAACATTGTTTTTAATTAAAAAGTAAGGCGGGAACAATCTAGCAATTAATCTAGGCTTAGAACTGCCCGCATGCACAGTGTAACAAGATAGTATCTCTACAAAACTAATTGAAATTAGCTGCTCGTTTACTGAATTTAATATATATTCAAATTTCTTATATAAAAATCCAATGTTTAAAGATCTTGGCGGATTTTTTACTTTGATAATATTTGTAAGATGGCTCGCATTTTTTCTAAACATAGCTAAGAAAAGATAAAGATAAAGATATTTATTTGCAAAAACATGTGTATAAAAAGGTGAGATAGAAACAACATGCTTGACCGTTTGCGGTATGCAAAAATTATTAGGAGATGACAGCATGCAGCGTTAAAAACTATCTACAAAAAAATAGAAAACCTATAACTATAAAATACTATCGACAAAAAATTATTCATTAAAAAAAAATCAATAAGGTTTGTGTAGGCAGAGATTTTACCTCAGTGCTGTAAAAGCACAAATCCTCCATGTTTGTTACTGCCATCTCGACCACGCCTCAACTTTTCTCATTATCTTGTTTTCGAAAACACTTCTCGAGAGCAGGTAAGAATACTCATCCCGACAATTACTGAGCTAATTTATATATTATACCTGCGGGGTTTTAATAAACACAAACGGTTATACGAAAATGATTAATTAAATTGTGTCATTCATAACTCTAAGGTATTGTTTCATGCTTGGTGACTTTCATTAAAGTATAACTAGTATGAACACATAAACACGAGAACTTAATCAAACCGGCCAAGAGCGAGTCGGTCTCGCGCACTTGGGTACCGTACCATTATCTATAAAAAAATGGCAAAAAATCATGTATGTTGTATGGGAGACCACTCAAATATATTTTGTTAACCGACTTCAAAACAAAGGAGGAGGTTCTCAATTCGTCGAGTTGAGTCGAGTCTGGTAGAGATCGCTCTTGAGCGATAAGACCGCCACTAATCACTTAGTTTTTAAGCTGTTCTATTGTAATGTTTCTTTAAATAAGTGTGCATAATGGTGTTTAATTTTGTTACCTCACAACTAGCTTGGATGGTCCGATTTTCATGATTCTTTTTTAAGCTATTGCATAGCTTCTATCGCGGGCCTTGAGCGCGGGGACCGAATCCAGAAATTCCGTAACGCAAAAACCTGAGGTCCCCCCACTCCGCCGGGCAAGGAGGTGTGGCTTGAAGGCCGTGCATCGCATCGTCTAACGTCGTTTCAGTTCGGCAGTCTTCGGCACGGGTTGTGTGCGTCGTATAATATAATCGGACGAATACTTATGCAGCTGTTTATGAGAAAGTATATAGGTGCATAGGTATTTATGTACAACAGTGAATAGCTGTACTTGTAAAATTTGTGTATAAAGTGTTTTGAATATGAATGAACAAAGTGCAATTATTATTAATGAAGAAAGTCACGAAAAAATAGTGAAAGAAAATGAGTGAGTAGGTACTCTATATACATACATTTTATTTAAGATCCTGTCACCACAGTCGGGTGGGATACTACGGTTCCACGACCTCTAAGCAGATTTGCTGCAGTCCGCGTTCCTACACGAGGGTTTCTCCTGACAAGGTCCAAGACCCGTTCTTGCACCTGAACTCCTACCTCTCTGCCATCCCCGCGCCTTTGAGGAGTAATCCGGTCATCACTCAGAACCCTCTGATAGGCCGCCGTGATGACTCTAGCATCAACCGGATGTTGCCGGTTTGGGTACCTATCCCGGTAAATTCGCAAGGCTTGTGACGCATTTCCTCTAGCTTCACCGTAGCACATAAGCATTTGTCCATACTCCCTCGCACTAAACATAATGTAGGTAGGTAGGTACCTTCCTAACAATAATAAATAAAAATAACACTAACTCAATAAAATACTGAAAACTTAATAAACTAAACTGCTTCTAATAATTATCAAAAAATACACGAAACGGTCAGTACCTACGTTAACACCGCGCGCGACTATTCAGACCAGTTAGTGATCAGATCACGTACTAAAACAAAATAATAAAAACATTCGTGAAATTAGGTAAAATTATTTATATCCCTTTATAAAAGCCGAATATTTCTTTGAGTAGCCGCCGACCGAAATCGCGCTGTCATATCTCCTATGAGTTCTAAAGTAATAATCATAAGACTCAAGTTTCCTTTTTTTAAATTTTGTCGGTAAAAATCAAAGACGCGCGCGCGTAAGGCCTTCGGGTAGCCCCGCCGCCCGCGCCCGCGCCACGCCCTTGCGCGCGCCCCGGCGGCGCGCCGCCGTGCGGCACGGGCACGCGGCATGGGCCGGGGCCCGTGCCGGGTAGTGCCGTCGCGACGGCACTTCATTGGCTGCTTCCATTGGTTGCACTGCAGTCGACTGCAGGCGACGCCTCGCCTGCAGTCGACTGCAGCCAATGGAAGCCGTCGACCGCAGTCGATGCGTGTACAACTTGCAGTCCGTGTCAACTTGTAGTCCGTGTAAATGCCCTAGAACTCCCGAGACGAGACTACAAACTTATCTTTTCGTAAATAACTAGCTGCACCCCGCGGCTTTGCACGCGTTGTTCCTGTGGAAACGTTAAAAGGTGATTTTTATCCCACGGGACTGATTTATGGAATAAAAAGTAGACTATGTTTGATTCCAGGATTAGAATTATCTGTATGCAAAATTTCAGTCAGATCCGTCCAGTAGTTTTGGCTTGAAGAAGTAACATACATACATAGGTACATAGAAACTTTCACATTTATAATATTAGTGTGATTTGTACCTACCTATACCGTGTCCATTTTGAATGGGGCATAAACGTAAACATACGTTGGCGCGTCCGTATACGCATACGTAATTTACATTACTTGTCGATTTTAGATCCTGCCTTCAATAAAAATTGCTTACAATTATATCTGAAACTCGACGCCAAGCAAGTGAGATTTTGTTATTTGTGTCGTATTTTGTTAACTAACATGCTTCATTCAATATGGATAAACCATACGTACTTTAATTTGCAGCCATGACCTTGAAGTATGCCAATAATTCATTAGAAACTTTAACATTTTAAACCATTGATTAATTAAAAAGGGAAGATGAGGTACTAGTTTCTCAAAAATGGCAACCTCATATTGTGTAAAATTGTGTGCTCCAACCTTAGTCACCGTCTGACCGGCGGCGGCGGCGGCGGCACGGGCGGTCGTGATTCGCGTGAAATATTGTTGTCTCGGTCTCACTTCGGACTTAGATACGTCTTTCCGTCTTTGTTCTTCTTTGTATTGCACAGGGCTGGAAATATAACTGTGAGCGTATGTGTTTGCGTGTAGTTCTAACACATGCCAATTTTTGAGTAAGCGCTGGGAGAACGTAACCTATCTTCCCTTTTTAATTAATCAATGTTTTAAACATGGACGTAGATAAATTTACGGACGGAATCCTACAGATTCAAAAGTGAAGACAGTTTTTGTTTTTGTTTTGATTTTTCTGTTGATAATAATTTTGTGTCACATCAAAGTAATATGTTGATGAACCAATAAATTTATTTGTGGATGTGATCCCGTGTTTTATGTTGACGAAACGACTGTGGTTTCCGCGACATTTCACGACAAGAAGACAAGAATGCATTTTTCGTTATTTACATTTGTTTACAACGCTGTACATCTGTTGACGTCTAAAGCCGTAATGGCTGGCAGTCGATGGACAGACTATGATATCAATGTGTGAGTGTGTTCGTGTACGTACTGAGGGTGGACAGACTATCGAGTGCTTCATTTTATTTCTTAATGAGACTCCGTCCGTGAATTTTGCTAGGTCCATGATTTTAAACACATTTTACTTTGTCTACAATAAGTAACTACCTACGTTTGTACATACACACATACCTATAACCTACGTTTGTACGTTTGGGGCATGGCGTGGCGCGGCGGGGCGGGCGGGCTAAGCAAAGGCCGCATACGCGCGTGTAAACTCTTTGACTTTTACCGAAAAACCATTTTAGTTAGTATAGTACCTAGTACCTACGTGTTCGTTGTTCAGTCTGAACAGTTGCGCGGTGCATAAACATGGTTAGTATGTTTATGTTTCGTGATTTTCTTTTGTTAATTATTAGTTGGCTAGGCAGATAAGTTTATGTTTGCCGTTGGCCGCAGCGCGTTGGCTAGGCAGATCATGTGTGTACCTATACCTATTAATTATTGGTGTTGTGTGTTTTATTATTGTGAGTTTGTTAGATAATAGTTATCCTTAGAGGAGGCATTTAATAAGGTTAGTGTTTTTTTTATCATGATTACATTATGTTTAGTGCGAGGGAGTAGGTATGGACAAATGCTTACCTAGGTAGCTATCGATAAACTGCGGGCATCAAGTGAGATGTTTGGTAAACATCTGGGTAGGTAGGGATCCATCAGAGGACTATCGTAGGGCATGTGTTCCTGCCCTCCAGAATTAACGGAAAGGCATCATCACCATCATCAGCCTATAACTAATCCACAGATGCACATAGGTCGGCCTCCCTAATGAGCGCCATAGCGCTCTGTCTTCAGCTTGATGTATCCAGCATGCAGACGATCTTCTAAAGATTGCAGGCAGCTGCAGTCTTTATCTGATCATCATCCCACCTGGCCGAACGGTCGTCGGCTGTCGACCTTTGCAGTCGGCTGCCGTCACCTGCAGTCGGCTGTTGTCGCCGACTGCTGTTAAAGCGCATCAGGGCGCATCCTTCCGAGCCGCTTCCGCCGGAATCCGTGAGTCTAAAGGATTTGAGTAAAATGCGGCGGTGCGGATATTTGCGCGGGGTTGCCTATGTACCTACCTATTATTTTATGATGAATGATTCGAAAATGCGATGACTTCGGCGCCTGTGGCCGCAGGGTAGCGCGGACATACCTACCTAATAAACGCTCGCTCCTCTTTACGTGTCGGGCGGGTGAATGACCGCAGAATTCAGCTGTGGCTGTGGGTGTACGAGTGGGTACCTACTAGTGGGTAGGTAGGTACTTATTTAAGGCAAAATGTGAATGTGAATTAAATGTGTTTTACATTTTTAAGTTATCATCAATTATGGGCATGCTTTCAAGGCCATGGCCGCTGATTAAATAGTAGGTTACCTACCTACCTACTAGGTAATTATTTATGCAAAGATAAGTTTGTAGGTACCTTGTTTCGCTCGGGCGGGAGTTTACGTGTCGGGCGGGAGAACAACCACGGATTTCAGCTGTGCTGTTGTGGCTGTGGCCCTACCAAAAAAACACATTAAATTTTGTCTAAAATACTCTCGTATCGTAGGCTATGGGGTATAGCCTGCGGGTGTCCGAGGGTATTTTAGACATAATTAAATGTGTTTTTTTTTATTTCTAATCAATGATAGGCATGCTCAAGGCCATGACCGGAAATTTAATCGTAGGTAGGTTAGGTAGTAGTTAGGTCAATTTATGGAATGATAAGTTTGTAGGTAGGTAGGTTAGGTACCTAGTCTCGCACGGGCGCGGGCGGCGGCGGCGGGAGTTTTACGTGTCGGGCGGGTGAACGACCGCGGCGGATTACAGCTGTGGACAGCGAGTGCACGTGTACTAGCTTTCGAGTGAGAGGTTGGCAGTGTTTTAAATACATTGCTGATTTTAAATTTGTTTTCTTATCGGTCACCACGCTCGGCTCAAAAAGTGTAACTTGAATTAATATCAAAGAAAAAGCAATACTGCATGAAAAAAATAAAAAAGTAAAATTATAATTGCATAAGTTGATACAAAATGCTATGCAATAGCTTTACCGCGGCAGTCCCCGAGTGCCACACGTCTTTTTTATTTGAAAGCTGGTGCTTCCCGTGTGGTCCCATTTTAATTAGGTTCAGTTTTGACAATGAGATCCATGACAAAACTATATTATTGAAGTCGGTTTATAGTTTTTTTAAACAAAATCAATTATATTCTGTGTTTTAGTACTTATTTGTTAATAAAGCAGCAACAGAAATAAATATATTTCATCTAAAAAAAATATTTCTGTAACTATCACGTTCATGAGATACAACCTGGTGACAGACGGACAGATAGACAGACATACAGATGGACGGACAGCGGAGCCTTAGTAGTCTTAGTTTATAGGGTGCCGTACCCAAAGGGTAAAACTCTCGTTTTAGGTATGGAACCCTAAAAACACTAAAAAATTAAGGGATCCATGCATTAGATTTTAAACTATCAATTTACTTTGTAGGCGGTTAGCTATATAACTTTTGGTCCCATTATGAAAACTATTTTACAAATATAATAAATATATAAACAGCGTCGTTATCCTCCGCCTAGGCCTTGTTTTATCCAGGAGCAAATCCAGGGGTAAAGGTTAGTCATATATAATCGCTTATCATAATTGATTGTAGCATTAGGTAAGAACGGAATTTACTCAGGTGTACTTTTTAATACCACCTCCCTAATGGACCTTGTTTTTAAGACTATAATCCTCATGTGAGAAACTCATTAGTCCAGAAACGCTGTTTAGATGAGCCATACTTCACGAATTATGGTTTTCTTTAGAATATTGCAATATTTTTTGCTTCGTTACTTTTTAATTGCAATTAAATCCAAAACTATTTTGCCGTGTGGTGCCGGCTTAGAATTTGCACCACCCCATATCTTCCCGCGGGTGTCAATGGAGGCGGCTTAGGGACGGCTTAGGATATCCAATGTAGGCGGGCAGCAGCGCCCCCTGCAAAACTATTCTATCACTGCGATCCCCAACCCGCATGCCCAGCATGGGGATAATCAGTATCATTGGGAGACCTGTGTCCAGCAGTGGACCAATATAGGCTGTTGAGGTGTTTCACGAATTATAGTTTATTTTAGATTAGCACAAAATGGTTTGCTCCATTACATTTTAATTGCAATTAAATCCATTTGATCTGAAACGTCTGAAATTGTTATAAAACACACCCATTTTGATGCTGACCAATTATTTTTAAGTAACGAGAACATGACTAACTCTATACTATATAGACTCTATAACACTTCGGTATTGTTGTCGTTTCATACCAAAAAATGTCGTTTCAACCATACCTATTACAAAAACAGAAAACAATACAAGCTAGAGTGAAAATGTCGAGGGTCAAAATAACGATCCGGTAACTGAATAACCCAGAAATGCTACAATTTATCAGAAGGCTAAAACGATTGAAAAAGAAGTCACGATTCTAGAGCAAAAGGCGAATAAAAAATACCTATTCGAGATTGTAAAAGGCTGCTTACCTATAGATAGCATCTAGACAGATGCTTTGTGATTTATTGCGTTTTGCGGCTTATAAAAGATCAGATGAGATTCCAAAAAATATAAAACTTTTAAATCCATCATAGTTATTAATACTAAAGCTATTTACAACGCTAGTTTTATTAAGTTTTTTTTATGTATCAACAGTATCTGTTGTACAACGCACATGTGAAGGTATTTATGAAATTTATTACTTATTTTAGACTAAAGTTATTGACAACGGGATATTTACCATGATTTGAGTTTTGAGCTCTACAATATACTAACATTGTTTAAATCTTACTGTCAAAACTTCTACACCGGGAGCCTATGGGTAAGCTACACCAAACGACCGCTGGAGACCCTACCCTACGTGTACAGTACAATAACATCTTTAGGATGATGTTGGGGCTGCCTCGTTTCTACAGTGCATCAGGGATGTTTGCTGAGTACCAGATAGATGGGTTTGCTGCCATTCTTTGGAAAAAGACGGCATCCCTGATACGCAGAGTGCGGGATAGCCCCAACAGCATCCTACAAATAGTAGCTGGCAGAATGACTGCGCCGATATGGCAGCGCTTTGTGCAAAAAGTGATTATTTGATTTAATTTAATTTATATTTGACTTTATGTAATCTAATTTGATAATATTTAAGAAAATGTAGTATTATTTTAATAGCGAGAAGTATGTACCTTAGTGACTTACATTTAATTTAATAAACTACCTACTAACAAAATATGGATTATGTAATCTGAAATAAAAGAATTATTATTATATTATTATTAATAATATGTTGACACAGTTTCACGCGCTATGATCATGGAATAACTGAAAGGCACTGCCATGAAACGGTGCCAAAATATTGGAAAGTTCAAAACTCAAATCATGGTATCCCTTAGTCCAAAAAATATGTCGTAAATTTCGTAAATATCTTCACATGTGCATTGTACAACAGATACTGCTTTGAAACGTGTCGATAAACAAATTAATTTTACATTCAAAAACACGACTGGCTTTCGTTTGCTACCAAATTTGAAGAAAACTATTTTTTATTATCAAATTGATTAATGATTGGATCTTAGCGTAATTTTTATGACGTCATCCCTCGTCACATCTGGCGTAGTTATAGAAATAAAATTAGTTATTAGACAGCGCCTCTACAACTTCTAACTGCAGACTGTTGCAAACAATCTACAGTTAGCTCAACTGATCAACCGAAGTACCCCACATATCTAGAGTCTCGAATTCCAATGGGAGTACCTAAAGGCAGTGTAGGCTCTGTCGTGACTCGTATATGCATATTTGACTACTACAAATTTCATGGGCAATATTACAAAACTATTGTTTGCAGGAATTAATAAGTATAAATTAAAAGTAACTGAAGGCCGGATTATATGCCCCACTGTATGGCCCATTTGTCATCGGCCTGTAATTTTTTTGCCGCATAAGCCGATTGATTGAACCCCGGGAAGTCAACTCAGGGTAAAGCCGCACTGCGAAATTTCACCGTATGTATTCTCGCGGATTTTGTGTCAAGCCATAGAATTGTTAAGTGAATTTTAAATCACGAGTGCGTGAATTGCATTATCTATTAAACAATGAGTGACAGTCGACAGAAATATGCTTTTTGCACTGCGAGCTCTAAAATACTCTGTTTTTGTAGTCTAAATTCAGAGGATACAATTTTTGTTTCGTAACCTTGCAAACTGTAGTGCCACAGAAGTGTGCTAAGCTTGTTCTTGGTGAATATTTTGAAAGTGAAACTCTTCAATTATAAACTGAGTAAACTTCGGTTTATTACCTGAGTACTTGAGCTGAACAAAGCACCTTACAGGTGATAAATCTTTTCAAAAACATTTTAAGTCAGCGTATAAATTGGCTGTGAGAACAAATGACTTGCTGAAGTGTTCGTCGTATTGTGAGATCTTGGTGCTCTCAGCTAGATTGCTAAGTTTACTTTCTATAGCAGAGACAAACTGCACCGGTGACCTATATAACAAAAACATGACCAAAAGACCTATACAGGGTGTCACGGAAAGGCTAAAAAGGAGTGTTTCTGGACATCGAGTGGGTCAACGTTTGATGTACGTTTCTTGAAATGCGCATTTAAAAATAAAACTTTTGTTAATAAAACCACACAGCTCATCAGTGTAGGTATTAATTAGCGTAAGTACCTACGTGGAACGCATGAGACGCCTGAGGGTTTAGGTGAGTATCGACTAGAGCGTTTGCTAGAGCATTACAATGTAATTTAACGTTTATACGCATGGAATGCAGATACATGATCAGCTTCATAAAGCATTTCCATGTAATTTAAAGAACGCTTTTACGAGGTTTTGACGTCGTTTGACCGCAATCTTTCCTAATGGAAAGATGCGGCCGACGGTGTATCTAGAAGATACTTACCCTTGTCTTGAAGAGACCAGGTTGTAATTGGCTGTAAAAACAGAGGCAGGTAGCGAGTTCCATTTCTTTGCGGTGCGAATGATAAAGGTGGAGGAAAACCGCTTAGTGCGAGTGAAGGGTACATTCACCAAGTATGGATGGTAAGTATTGTGCTGTGTGTCTGCTTGGCCTGGAGTGAAAGAGGGAAGGTGGGATCAGGTCATATAGTTCAAGTGAGCATTCTCCAAAATGTATCCTATAAAAGATCGAGAGTCATTACAATCGATACATTATAAAAACAGCGAATACTCGATGTTTTGATACAAGTAAATACTCACCTTTAGAAAAACGAGCCGCTTTAAATAACACCACTAATCAATTGAAAAATGAAGTCTCGTCGATCATCGGAAATCTATGGTTCAGTTCACAAAAGATTCAATCAATTGATTACAAAATCGTTTATAGGCAATTCACTAGTGAATTTCAATCTCTGGCAGGTAGGGCATTAACCCCATGTTTATTTTTAAGGTAGAAGAACTCAATAAATGCATACAAAACATGACAAAGTACTAGTATCTTAAAATGAAAGTATTATTATATACACTACTAGCTGAACCCCACGGCCTCACCCGCACTAATATCATAATGAATTTTGGGTTGAAACGCCGACAACTTTTTTTTTATGTGGGTTGAAATGCAGATAGTTTTTGGTATGAAACAGCAAAAATGAATTTGACATGAAAACTTGTTGTGCGAAACAGTGCTACACCGATACCTTATTTACTTTTAGTTTAGTTATGATTGAACCGATCTAAGGAATAATAATTTTCCATCTAAACTTTACCACCCCCGTTTTAAACCCGACAAAGGTTAATTTTTAAAATTAGATTACTTATGTATGTATGTTATATTGTTCTAGAACCTTAACTATTAACTTACTAAATTTCATCTAAATAAGTTAAACATCAAAATTTCTCAAAAATCTAATTATATTTTAAAATTACACTGACACAGAAATAAAGTGGTATTTTTGATAATATATTGATATAATATAATTAGTTGGAGATACGTAGTAACTTACATTCGAACATACTTGCAAATTTATGAGTAGGATATTTTGACAAAGAAAATTACAATCAAATAATAGAAACAAATAAGAACTGAAGCAATTGAGCTGACTAAAGACTATTATATAAAGTAGATTCTTCACCTCGCTTTCAAAATGTCTTTCTAAACGTTTAAAGGATTTAAATCCGTCGGCGTCGTTCAAAATAAACTGGGCTCCGTTTCCAATAGCTTCAACATCGTAAAGGCAGTAATGCGCTTACCCGATCGCTTTGAGGTTATTCGATACAGGGGCAGCGATTGAATGGCTACTGAGTAAAAAATCAAATAGTTACGAGAAATCTAAGAGTTTTTGATTTGATTGGTATCAATATTAGTACAATTCATTCAGTACCAGTTTCCTCTCCGTCTAAGAATATTAATAATTTTGATGGATGGATGATACGTGGGTTGTCTTGCATTATTTATTTGTGTATGGTTGGATATATACAGACTGTTACAAACAATCTACAGGTAGCTCAACTGATCCAATTTTTGTAATTTGTTTTTATTCATTTATTTTTAAAGATTATAGACCTCACGTAGCTTCGTAGAAGTGCTACGCCGTAGCCTGCAGTAATGCTTTAGAATTTCTGCTGATAAAACGGAGACATTTTATATTATTATATAATTAATTATTAATGTATTTTTATGAATTACTGTGTTTTTAGTATAATTATGTATTTTTACCAGTTTTCTTATACTTGAAACATACAATAATTTATTTTTTATCACTTGAAAATAACCAACAAATCAAATAATATCCCAAAAATTTTCAACTTTGACGGGTCTAGAATCCACATCCTTTCCTCACTACGGAAATATGCTTACTAACTACAGCCCGAGGTCAAGTTGACCTCGCTTCCTCGAATTTTTGGTTTATTATTTGATTTCTTAGAAATGAGCCAGTGTGTGAGGGCTTACGCTCTACAATAACAAAAAACCTTAGAAGGTAACTAATTATATAAATGTACTAACTTAGCTAGCTTCCAGGCAACCTTGATAGAGCGCCGTGAAATTAGACAAAACCCGAAAACGTAGACGAAGCTTGCAGTTATTGCGGGCGATTTAGAAAATAATGTTTGGGATTCGTCACAGAATTCGACATTTGATTTCGTCCATTTACAGTTGGCACTGGCTACGTTACTCAAATCCACGATGAACCCAGTACCAAGCTTTGATACGAAACAAAGTAATTAACTCGAAATTGGGCCATCCGTCCGGTGGAGCCATATTGACAGGTCCCAATAGTTTCCGTTGCTAAATTACCGTCCGAATCCTGGTATTAATCCCAACACTTTGACGCTTTCGTGCTGGGTTGAACTTTGTAAATACATGAGGCGATAGTTTTGCTACAATTTGTAATAACTATTGATTGCCGGCCGGTATCAGTGTTACCTATGTACTTAATTATGTATGCCTTTGATGTTTGTTGCTGTTCTTTTTTGTTATTTTCCTGTGCTGTTTGTGTGTGTACCCAATAAAGAGTCTATCTATCTATCTATCTATCTATCTATCTACCTGTTATTCCAAAAATCTTTAAAAGGATTATATACAAAAGACTAAATATCTATCTACCAGAAAAAACCTTTTAATAGACGAACATTATAGATTTCGCGTTAAATCGAGCACCCTCACAGCGGCTATTGATCTTGTAACTAAAATTAAAACTAATATTGACGAGAAAAATCTGGCTTTAGGTATCTTCATTGATTTAAAGAAAGCTTTTGACACTGTGACCCATCCTAAGCTTCTTCAAAAACTCCACAATATAGGCATTAGAGATAAGGTTCTGGATAAGTTTTCTTTATATCTGACTAATATACAACAAGTGGTTAAAATTGATACCTTCACTAGCAGCCTTGAAGGTGTTATTTATGGAATTTCGCAGGGTTGAGTACTTGGTCCTTTAATGTTTCTCATATATATCAATAATATAAATTCAATAGGTCTACAGGGAGCGTTCAAGTATTACGTAACGCAATTCGGGGGGGCGGGGGGGTCTCGTAAAACGTTACGATGCGTTACAGGGGCGGGAGGGGGTCTTTCTTACAACACGTTACGTAACATCATTTCTTTTTTTATATAAAACATTGGGGAATTAAAACTCCCAAATTGGCAACACTTTTCGTTTACGTTTTACGGGGAATCCCTCGATTGTATTAGTCTGGTCGCCAAACATTTATAAAAAAATAAACAAAATACGCAGGTGTTGCGAAGTAAAAATATCTTGTTTTATTAAAAGGCAATTAAAACTACACCAAGAATAAAAAACTATAACATAACTTTTTGCGAATTCAGAGTAAAAATGATCACTTGAGTGTTACGTAACGTTTAGAAAGGGAGGGAGGGGGGGGGGGGGGTACAGAAAAACGTAACGGAGCGTTACAGTGGGGGGAGGGGGGGTCAAAAATCTTCAAAAATTGCGTAACGTAATACTTGAACGCTCCCCTGAAGGACACCTAACTCTATACGCCGATATCTCCCGTAACAATGAAAAAATGATTTTATCATCATCATCAGCAGACTTCATTCGTCCACAGTTGGACATAGGCCTTCTGTAATGTTTGTATGATCTAAAATATGCGTACAATTGCGTGTTGAAAAGAAGGTAGATATGTCCGTATTTATATTTAAAGTAAAAATATTTAAAAAAAAACTTTTTTACTTAGGCAGCTCTAGCCTGTCACGAGTACGTTAGGATTAGTTGCATATAGTGTTTCATTATAAGCAATCATCTGTTCTTACACATGTAACTTTATTTTCTAGTATTCTTTTGTTTATAAACCTTCCAACTTGTCTATGTCTGATTGTTTTGGTGCCGTCCGTTTGTGAACCACATAAACTATTTAACTATCTGTATATTTATTTAATTAGTTACCTTTTTATGGACTGGTCTGGGGAGGACCAGAATTATGTGAGACACGACGCCCTGAAAAGGGCGTAATACCCACTAAAAACCTCTCCGGTGTCCCTCTTTTGCCGTTTTCGCCGAACCACGGGAACATTATGACCTCCGCGATCCGACTGACGCACCCTCTTCCTCCCATACTTAGCCGGCGAGCCCACCATTCCACACACTCACCGACTCCATTCTTCCGTCACCTTTCCTACCCTCTATTGGGACACAAACAGGACATACACAGTTGCATGCGAATGTCGACTACTGTGCCCAATACCTTAATACTTAAATATACGAATTGACGAGCAGTAGCTTGCAGAGACTAAGGTTCAAAGTCTCGACCACCGCCGCAAGGTTGCTTGTCTCTCGATCTTTTATAGGATACATTTTGGAGAATGCTCACTTGAACTACATGACCTGATCCCACCATCCCCCTTCCACTCCAGGACAAGCAGACGCACAGCGCAATACCATCCAGACTTGGTGGACGTACCCTCCACTCGCATTAAGCGGTTTTCCTCCACCTTTATTATTCGCACCGCAAAGGAATGGAACTCTCTCCCTGCCTCTGTTTTTCCGGCCAATTACAACCTGGGTCTCTTCAAGTCAAGGGTGAATAGGTATCTTCTAGACCTTCGTGATACACCGTCGGCCGTATATATAATATATATATATATTAATATATAATATATCTCGGGCGAATTAACATAGCACCTGACTCGGTACTCGATACTTCCTCCGCTTTCGAACCCTGTCGCCGTGGCGAGGGTTTGCCACGGCGATACGGGTTGAAAGCCAGGTGCCTACCGCCCGGTAGTGATATCATCCGGTAGTGCTATCACCCGGTAGTGATATCATCAACATTACTACCCTTGCCTGTCAAAAATACAACAATTATCATTAATAATTCATCCTAGTCTGTGTTACCTAAGCGACACACTGGGCAGCGGGGTAAGTACCTATCGAGTTCCGAGCCAGGTGGCATGCCATTTTTATGGCTTCAAATTTTAAATTATAATTTAAGCAGCATCATATTGTATAATTGACGTCTCCAAGTGTGCCTTGTGCTCCTACGGCGAATAAATAAATGAGTATGAGTACCTACTAAAATACATACTCGTATCTACTTTTTTTTGTGTATAAATATTATATTTTATAAAGCATTATCCACCTAAAATGTATTGCTTTAATAACCTTAACGTTTCACAACAATCCATGTAATCTCAATAAGTTTTATTAAAAATAATATGAAGCCAGAACTCAATTCAGTCCGTGTAATTCAGTGAGAATCAGTTTTAATTACTAGATACAGCAATCCAATCGTCGAAACAAATTAAGTTAGGATTAATATTTATCTCATAATCGAAGTAGCTTCATTTGAATTGGATTAATAAACGAATTACAAGATGATAAAACACAGCAGCAAGCAAATACGAGAAATTCTGTATGCTTCATGAATATAAGCGTTCTCTCTCTCATTGGCATTAACCCATGGGGTGTAGTGCCCATAATCCCCACGCTGGGCATGCGGGTTGGTGATAGCAGTTTGGTGCTGCCAGCCCCCCGGTGGATATCCATCAGCCGCCTCTAACGACACCCACGGGAAGAGTTGGGGTGGTGCATATACTAAGCCAGAACTACACAGCTGGCTATATGGCAGGCTATATAGCAGCTTATGTAGCATAGAACACGAAAATCATTATTTACCTACAAACTTCAAAGCCTTAGAACTAGAAGAAGTGAAATTTATCTAACTTTTACCTTTATAAATTGCTACAGATAAGTTTAGCATCTAAACAGAGAACAATGAAGCGTTTACTAACTCAGGCGTAAGGTAAATCGTCCGATTTTCTCCGAAATTGTTATGGGGCTTAAATAAGTTAACACTTCGCAACTTTCCAAATTGAATTTGTCAGAAACTGAAATGAGGAGTAATGGGAGGCTTTCAACTATATACAGGTTGCCACGGAGAGGGTGCTAAGCTGAAAGAGGGTGATTCTGGATACCAACTTGTGAATAACGATTTTTTTTATATAGAACTAGCTTATGATAAAAATTAAGCAAAAAGCCTTTGTTTGATTCCAGGATTAAAATTACCTGATATATTTAAGGAAGATTTCTCTCTTTGTGTTCTTTTGCAAGTTTCATGCATTTTCAGTGGCACCCTATACACCTGTCTGTTACTACTTTAAATTACGGAATTTTCAAACCCCTGTTGGCATTGTTAGACAACAGTATATTCAATTAATCAAAGTGCTTCAAATAGTGATAGACCTCAGTACCTAGTTATGGAGTATCATCAAATTTCAGCCCTTAGCTCATTTGGCCCTTTATTTACTAACTAGCTGCGTCCCGCGACTTAGGCCGCTTGGAAATCATACAAACTTCAGAAATGTATTACTTACTTCAAATCAAAAAATCGTGATCTATAATTTACTTCAAAATTTAAGTTAGGCGATGTGGTCGATCCGAGACAAAACCTGCTGTTAGGAGTAAAAAAATTAAGTATACCGGGATTTGAGTGAATCGAACCAAAGAATAATAATTTATCATATAAACTTTTCCACCCTTATCAACCTCCTCAGAGGTAATTCTTTTTTAATTTGAATGTGTGTTTTTTTTAATACCTAAACGATCTACATACCAAATTACATCTAAATAAGATAAATCGTTGCGGAGATCCGTAGTAACAAACATTCACGCAAACTTTAACATTTATTTTTTAGTAGGATTTAATGGCCACCGTTGTTGGGTAGATTTTTTTTTGAGTAATATTTTCTGGCAGCCTTCTTTGTGTTTTTTTTTATCTTGCAGTGCTTTTTTATAAGATTTCACTTAGGCAGGTGAGTAGGATAAATATTATTTCATTTATTTTATTTCACTAAATAAATAATTAATAAATAATGTTGGACAATTCACACAGCATCATCTAGCCCCAAGCTAAGCAGAGCTTGTGTCATAGCTACTAGATAACTGATATACATAATACAATACACTTCATAAATAGATATTTTTTTTATTTTACATAGATAATATCCAGAACACCCTGAACCCTGATCTGCCGATCGTACACACATTTGTACCGAGGCGGGAATCGAATCCGCAACCTCCTGCGTCGCAGGCGGACTTTCGCCCACCGCGCTACAGAGGTCGTCGAAACTAGTAAGTTTTTGTACTAGTACTCAGCACGCGTAGAATTCCACTTTTTTCTTTATTTTGAGTTTTACAGCGATAGAGTTCTGAAGATCTTTTGGATCCTTCTCGAATATGAAATTCATTGAAGCGTGGAACTCCAGCCGCCCGACTGAATTCCACAATACCTTCGATAATGTATAGTGCTCGCGCGAGAGCACCTTTTGTTTAGAAATCCACGTATTACATTTTTAATAAAATGTGATATGGGGTTGCCTTGCGTTAAAGTCACCTACTATGGACATAAGGTACTCAAAGGGCGTTAGGCTTGAAAATATTTATGGTAACTAAAAATACATATAAAACACGTGGCACACCCTATATATTACTATAAATAATAAATAAATAAATAATGTCGGACAATTCACACAGCATTATCTAGCCCCGAACCCAGAGCTTGTGTTATGGGTACTAGATAACCGATATACATAATACAATATACTACATAGATACATTGTAATTTTGCATTGAAATGTAACATTCTGCACAAATCCTGACGGGTTAGATTAAGTTTTTATAAATAAAATACATAACCCAAAAAAAAAATATACATAGAAAACATCCAGAACGCCCTTAACAAATATCTGCAGATCGTACACACATTTATCCCGAGGCGGGAATCGAATCCGTAACCTCCTGCGTCGCAGGCGGACCTTCGCCTCGCCTACCGAGAAACAGAGGCCGTATTGAATACAAACAAAAATAAACCTTAGATATAAGGAATTATGAGTAATTTGAAAAAAAAAACAGTCGAATTAAGAACTTCCTTCTTTTTTTTTCCTCGGTGATTGGAGCTCAACGTGGCATGTACTAAGTAAAGCCTCGTTTATTAAATTTTTATTATTTGTTGTAATACAAGACTGTGAAAATTTTAACTGTCTACCTCTAACGGTTCTTGAGATACAGTCCGCTGACAAACGGACAGACATCGGACGCTTACTAATAGGTCCCGTTTCCACCCTTCAGGTACGGAATGCTAAAAAAGAAATTTCGTCTATGTGCATGCATGTTTTTCGTAAGGAAAACGACCTTTATTCTCTTTTATGATCTTTTTTCACTTCCTCTTTATTTTCGACGTTCGCGCATACAATTTAATTAAGGGGTGACAAGCCCTCACGAGAATAAAGACAAACAATGTTATGTGGGGAGTCCTAAACTATAGGTACAGTAAGTTAAGTACCTACAGTCATACGAGTACATTCAAGGGTGAATGGATAATCGATCGGCGGTTGCGTGTGAGCGTACTAATAACCTGAGGGATAGCAGATAATGCTATGGAAAAAGTTGGAATTGAAGCAAAACTTTACCGACATAATTTCAACTTTGTTTGAGAATTAACAGCTGTTGAAAGTTTTCTAAAGATGTAGTTTATTGATACCTTCGGCTAAACACTGTTAGATAACCAAGAAAAAATATAAGAGCTTGCAGTTTTTTCAAAGTTACTAATGAACCTATCCGCTTACAGGGATCGAGAAATAATCTTAGGTAACGAAAAGGTTGACTGATTTTTAACGAACCAATACATCAAGAATAATGAACTCGTTAAAATTCAGTCGCAAATTTTTACCTGACAAAGCCCAGCCGCTTGCTAAAGCGGAGAGACGGCCGTAATATAATTTAGTGCAATTTCCACAAACCTGTTTTCTTAAGGGTTAATATAAATGCTAATGGCTTGTGTTTCACCTCTGCCTTGCGCCCTGCTGAGTTCCTTGAGGGCCACACAGATTTATTTACGCTTTCCAATCGACGGAGGAAACTTAATCTAAAAAGAGAATGAATTTTTATTCACTTCGCTTGTAACACAAGCTGTTGAATAAAAATTAATATGAAAGAATAAATCAATTACCACTAGTCTTTACACTAATATATGTTTGATCAAAATCTAAGCAGAGAAAGCAGAGTTGTCAGAATGCTGGCAGCATTGCTACGTTAAATGGCATAGCTGTTGAATATGTATAATCGGTATAATCGAAATGAAATGTATCATTCTTTACTGATTTGCGTTAGATTTACGGTAAGCTCGTATTCTTGTTATATTTTTAAATTACTTCCCTCTTCTCGAAATGCTTATACATACTTTACGTACTCTTAAAAACGAAATCAAAGTTTCCGATTCGTTTTCGTGCAAACGCTAATCTTATGCAAGCGACACGAGAATTGGTTTTGCACGACAACAAAAACGAATCATCGATTTTCCTTTCCGAGAAGGACAGATACCTACGTACACATCACGGTTGAAACCATTTTAACGATTTCTGTTTTAATTTATGGTCAAGAGTGAATACGTGTCTTCTAGACCTTAATTATACATCGTCGGCCACGTTATCATTTTCCATTTTTGTCAAACAAAGGTGAAAATCTCTATCTCTGAAAGTGAAAGTAATTATGTCTCTCCCTCTGTCTGTTACTTTTTCACGCCTAAATGGCTGAACGGATCTTATTAGTACTTTTTACCTACGTACCCTTTAACAAAGCATCAAATTAACGCCCAATTTTTTTGTTTCTGTATCACGTCTCCACTTTATCACAACACGTCTCCCGTTTTTCACTCGCTTGACCAAGACAAATCATATCACGCTTGGCTCATGAAACCATTTCAACGATTTCTGTTTTAATTTATAGTCATGAGTGAATATTGTGTCTTCTAAATCTTAATTGTACATCGTCGGCCACATTGTCATTTTCCATTTTTGTCAAACGATGGTGAAAATCTCTATCTCTGGAATAATATTTCCTATATTTTTGATAAAGATTTTCATCTTCGTTGGTGAAAATCTCCATCTCTGAAAAGTGAAAGTAAATATGTCTATCTCTGTGTCTCTGTTCCTTTCACGCCTTAATGGCTAAACGGATCTTAAAGAAATTAAGGAGGGAAGGAAATTAAGGTTAACTATATGCCAAGGAAGGACATAATAAGATAAGTAGGTACTCTTTATCTCAAAAGAGTATGTAAGTGTAAGTGCCATTGTAAGAGAATTTTATATCGCAATACATAATATGTATATGAAATATAAGCTTCCGAAAAGGTAGGTAACTTATTCAAACAAAAGAAATCATTCTTAATTCATTTGCCCTTCTATAAAAATAAAAACTAGTGCTTAGAAACAAAGTTAGGAACTCACTTAATTTTTCTTCGAAAGCTTTTTAGGGATTTACTTCACAGAATTATGGTAATGTTGATTTAGCGATACTTGAAGAGATAAGGGTGTAAACAAACACCTACCTTATATCAAACAGAAATGAAAAATGATTACTTCGACCACGAGCTGAAAAATGTCCTTCAGAAAACATCACTTATTGTCTGTCTCTAGCAACCGAATTTCTTCGAGCCAAGATAATACGCTAGTACGCTTCCTTTAACTAAGAATTTTGCAATATATAGTCTGTAGGTATGCTTGAGGTTCTTTCATAAACATACATAGCAAGGAAGCATCTGCCATGTTCCCAGGTGGCAACTCAAAATTGATGGTCCACTATCTACTACAATACTATCCATGACAGAATTTCATATCTGTTCATATATGTAACATACGTATTCATGGGGACACAATGAAATCGGGTCATGCAATCAGTGTTACGGCTCTATTGTGACAAATGGAGCTGGTTACCTTACACAGTATTCCATTTGGTTCATTTTCACAAAGGTCTGGTCACAAGTAATAAGTACAGTCAGCTAGGTACTTAGATATGTATATACTCCCAAGTATTCACTTTTATTTTCTTAGGATTTTTTTGAATAATAATTACTTATTCAGCAAGTAAGCAAAACGGCTTTTTGTTGCGCATGCTGATTTTAAATCCCGAAGTTGCGAAGCAGTCTAGAGTAGAGTCACGAGCGTAGCGAGTGGCTCTAAAGTAGACTGGCTGAGCTAGCGAGGGATTTAAAAGGCACAAAAACTAAAAACATGTGCTCTCGAGTTAAACATACAACATTTCACTTCGATCAGTGCGAAAATTATTAGGTAGATGTCACATTTTAGTTGCACGGTGCGTTCAAAACAAAACAAAAAGTATGTTTAGAGTGTAAAAGAAATATTTTTTGTAGTATATTTGAAATAAATATTTAACAAATTTACAAAAACATTAGATTTAAAAAATCTAATCTTCTTTTCTATTAATATATATTAAAACATTGGCATCAATTAAGTAAAGCATCGTCGCGTCGTCGTGGGAAAGAAGTTTTTAAACAAGGCAATGAGATTTTCCTTTTTTTGGCTCCGACCATAGAGTATCAATAGCCTCTAGAGCCTTGCAAACCAGTAACACACAAATGCAGTAACACCATTCTTAATTCAAAATACTTATTTCAACTTGTTGAATAATATGCTTTATCCCATGAGAACAAATTTTGCACACTGTTTTTGATTAG
Source organism: Eupithecia tripunctaria (assembly GCA_955876795.1). NCBI lineage: Eukaryota > Metazoa > Arthropoda > Insecta > Lepidoptera > Geometridae > Eupithecia > Eupithecia tripunctaria. Next base: position 5,394,269 of record OY041604.1, read on the forward strand.
CATAGTCACTGTTTTCGAGACACATGTTTCGTAAAACGTAGTAGTAGGTAGTAGGTACTTGTCAGAATGCAGTATAAATAAAAGTTATGACAAGTGTCTCTACCTCTACACTTACTATTTAGTCAAATTAAAAACTTGGGAGAGTATACATATTTTCCAAGCTGACAGTACTTGAGTATAACGCGAATGTAAATCTTTATGCATGGTGTTTGTTACACTTACATTATACAAAAATTTGATTCAATACATGATGAAATGAAATCATTTTTTTAGCTAAAAAATTACCTCAACTAACTGCGACTTGAAGCAGCATGGTGGTATGATATGAAAACTATTGTTCCCACTTAGAACTCATTGGTTCTAAGTGCTGGGCAGTCGTCCAATAATAATTTCACTTCTACCTTCATTTACTCATTTTCTAGCCATAAAAACTATATACTCGTACCTACTTTACAAAAGCAAACGTTAAATCTTTCCGTAGATATATTGGAGTGGGTAAACATGAAACCTTTCAAAATGTCTCAAAGCTTGAACAAGTAGGTAGCATAAATCTTCATACTTTTAAGGTAAGTTTCTTGAAGTTCTTAATTTACATTCTGAATGTCTCCGGAGCGTTTGTTGAAGTCTGTTATTTGTACAACCATCGTCGGCGAATTTCAATGTTAGTAATAAATCGTGAATTTTCATCGTGTTTAGTAGATTTGTTTTGTTGTGCCACGATCCTATTATTAAGACTCCGCTGTCTATCCGTCTGTCTGTCCGTCTGTCTGTCCGTCTGTCACCCTGTATCTCATGAACCGTGATAGTAAGACAGTTGTATTTTTTACAGATGATGGATGTATTTAAGTTGCCGTTAAAACAAAAAATACTAAAAAACAGAATAAAATAAATGGGCTCCCATACAACAGACATGATTTTTCAATAAGAGTCCGACTCGCACTTGGCTTGTTTTATTTTTATACTATAGACCATTTTATGTTCATATCATCCCTTTCCGTGGCACCCTACATAAGCAATGTACCTATGCAATATATAGCAATGAGTGCCGGGATCATACCTACTATTAGTCATTGGTATAAAGCGTGCCGCGGTTTTGTTAGTTCCCTTATTACGAAAAATTATGATCCACTACTGTAGTGGTGCAACATGATCTAGTTTTACGTTATTTTTTAGGTAATAAATTATATTTGAAATGATTTTGCACTTGGGGACTTTTCCTATACCGAGTACAGATATAGCTACTTTTACATAACTAAAATTCATCTGTAATTAGTTTACTTGAGCCAGTTTTTAATTGCTGATTGCGACGTGCAAATATTTGCAGACTAATTATCTTCTGAGTTTACCCTGTGTAGCTATGCCGTGGATTTGTAGGTCAGGCGTATCATGCACAGAGTCTTCCTAAAAAGATGTTAGAAACCTTTAGTAATACTTAAAGAAACTATCTCCTCAAGCTGAACCTGTGTTGAGGAAACAGCCTATACAGGTCTACTGCTGGACGCAGGCCTCCCCCTGATAAGCGCCTATATTGGCTGTTTTCGCATGGGAAGTAATGCCCATAATAACACGCTGGGCATAAGGGTCGGGGATCGCAGTTTGGTGACAGAATTGTTCAGCAGGAGGCGCTGCTGCCCGCCCCCGGTAAATTTCCCTAGTCTTACGACACCCGCGGGAAGAGTAGGAGTGGTGCAAATTCTATGCCGCCGACACCACACGGCGAAGAAACTATCTATCTAAGTTTAATGACCCGCCTCGATTTTTTAGTTATTTGCCTCCTTCGATCGGGTATTTCGTGGCCTCGCGCGTAGATATCAAGAACCTTACGAAAATATCACACAGAATAAGAGATTTATTTTATTTTGTAAGAGAAAATAATAAACTGTGTTTTAACACGAACAATATGTAAATCATCCCGTTACTTTGTACTTATCATATTTAAACTTATCTAATTTCTTATTCTATTATAATTCTTATAGGTATTTTTTTTTACTCTAATCGTAAATAATTTTAAAAATCGGACAGCAATAGTTAGGTATGTAGATTAAGTCACAGAACTGTTTCTTGGTAGTCAATACTTAACAAATAAGAAACAACAAGAAAAGAAAAATAATATCAAAATTTTAATAATAATCTATTAATTTAATCATTTTAGATTTTTAAAAAATAAACGCAAGAACACATAGAACAAATAGAAATAAATATAAAAACAATAAGCCAACAATGTAAAGCACATCACATTATCAAATAAATGAACTTGAACTTGCCTCTCTCTCTATTCATGAATTTAGAACAGATTAAAATCGTAACATATGCAAACCAATAATACATTTTTCTACACCGATTTCTTGAGGTAAGGGCAATAATTGTACACTGAAGTAGTAAAAAATGCAATAAAACTTTACTGAAAATAGGAAATCCCGTCTTTGTTTGTGACTTGGACGTGTGATTTTTGCATTTTTGTTAGGCATGCGTATGCGCTAAAATGACACTAATTCAAATGGTTTCCTTACATTCTAAAAAGAAATCCTTTGATACAGACAGACAGTTTTAGGGCGCGCATCTAAGGGGGGCCGGCGAAAACTTTTATCGATGGATGCCTCGCATTTTTTATCGGAATATTTTATTCTTAATCGCATTTTACCACGACCGTCTTTTGTCATATATGCTTTTGAGGCAAATTCTTGTGGATCATTTTATTTGTTGATTTGATCAATCAGCTCAATCCTAAGCCTAAGTTTTGATATAAAATACTTTCAACACTCATTGAAAAGTAACAAAACATTGCCATAAATATCCAATTGGAGCAAAAAGCAAATATTTGTAAAATTAATTCAAAGCAGAATCATAAAATAACAAATTCCCAAACGAGGCTTGCGTAAAGTTATTTTCAGTCTCTATTAGAGCTAAGTTTAAATAAAATGTATCTACAGAAAAGTTACACTACGTACAAATTGCCCCCTGGGGTCGGGTCACCTTGTTAGGGAGAGTCAACGACCAAGTTCAAGTAGGCTGGACGTTCCAATCAAATTCAATTTAGATCGCTTTCTTGTCAATGATTTGCACAGATCAGATCACTGGAGGTAAATAGAATTAAATTAACGGACGATTTGTCGTTGATGAAACTTTTTTGGGTCCTTCCGAAATGCGAAATGAATTTCTTAGCTATGCAAGTTGATTGCTCCGCATTGATACTGCTCTTGAATTATGAGTAAAATTTGTGTAATACCATCATTTAACTTTATTTAACAGACTTATAGTGGTTCAACCACAATCCCCCTGATAGAAAGTGACGATATGGCCGACAATGTATCACGAAATGTATCAAGCAAGAGTGAAAAGATGAGTTTTTAATTAGCCGGAAATCAGCAGTAGGCAGCGTGTTCCAAACCTTACTCACACTTACAACTTACAATTACTATAAGTCACCTAGATTACCTAGATATTATGTGTAATTTTTAACCGACTTCAAAAAAGGAGGAGATTTTCTATTCGACTGTATTTTTTTATTTTGTTTGTTATCTCAGAACATTTGACTGGGTGGACCGATTTTCATGGTTTTTTTTTATTTAAAAGCTGATGGTCCTTGAACATTATATAATTGAAGTCGGTTTATAAAAACAAAATCAATTTTGTATGCCTTTATTCTTGCCTGCTTGCTCTGTCCTATTGCATATAAGCGTAGCTCTAACCAAAAATATAAATAGAGGTACATATCGACCGAATGTTTGACACTTAAAACTTAAAATTGTTCAAGTTAGAAAAATTAAAAGTAATGACTTCTTATTAATAAAATAATTGGTGTTCTAAAATGTTTAATGAAGGTTCGCTACGTATTACAAATCTGTACCTATATTTCATAATTATTTTCAGAGGACTCCAATATTTATGTAGCTTCAATAAACGATGTTTAATTAACTGTAAATGCGTATTTTATTTAAAAGGATCTTTTACAAAACTTTATACTTAAAATTAATTTCTTTGAGTTGTTTCTTTTTCAGAAAATTTGACTGGCTTTGACCTGTCTATGCACAGCTTGTATATTATAAACAGAGATAAAATTATTTGACGCAAACGAGTTTCAAAATCATTATTATAAGTAGCCTGTAGGTACCTGAATCTACTGTCCCACTGCTGGGCAGAGGTCTCCTGTAATGAGCACAGATCCAGCATCTGCCAGCAGTCTTTCGCTGATCGTCATCCCACCTGGCCCTCCGGCCAACTAAAAAAAAAGACGTGTGGCACTCGGGGACTGCCGCGGTAAAGCTATTGCATAGCATAAGTTAAAAGTTCTGCTATTCATCGATATATGGCAAAACTAAAAAGAATCACCGCGCGCTGTGCCGGTCGGAGTGGGGAGCGTGAGGTTTTTTCGTTACGGAATTTCTGGATTCGGTCCCCGCGCTCAAGGCCCGCGATAGAAGCTATGCAATAGCTTAAAAAGACATATTTAATTATTATAGATATTATGCTACGCTGTGTGCTGGCTTAGAATTCGCACCACCCCAACTTTTCCCTTGGGTGTCGTAAGAGACGACTAAGTGATATCCCCCGGGGGTCGGGCAGCAACACCCCCTGCAGAACAATTCTACCAACGAACTGCGATCCCCCACCCGCATGCCCAGCGAGGGGATTATGGGCCTTACCCCCATGGGATAAAAGCCAATGAGGCGCTTATCAGGGGGAGGTCTGCCTCCAGCAGTGGACCAATTCAGCTTTTATTATTGAACTCTCCGAGGGATTTCTCACCACATGTTTGCAATTTCCGCTTTATTTGTGCCTGTAAATATTTTCAACAGAGAGTTGTTTCATACGAAACGATTTACGAGTATTTCATACTAGCAGCGACTCGCGGTTTTACCCGCGTAGTTCCCGTTCCCGTGGGGATTCTGGAAAATATAGCCTATGTCACGTCAATCCCTGAAAAGTAAGTTAACATTAAAAAGGTAATATTAAAAGATTTTTTTAAATCGGCCAGTAGTTCGGATCATTACAAACAAACAATCAAATATTTCCTCTTTATAAGATTACTATAGTATTGATAAAATTTCATGTTTTTCGCGAGCGACGTCTTAATTAATTTCATGTTTCTGTACTTATGATATTTACTAAAATTCTATAGTATTACTTTTGTATGTAACTTATGATATTATTATGTTTTCTTTTAATTATTGTAATTGGTTTAATAACCAATTTAATAGAAATCCTTTTATAAACAAAGAAAATTAAAAATAGTATTGACAATGGCAGTTTGTGTCATAACTGCAGTTTGTGTCAAACAATCTACAGGTAGCTCAAAAGAATTATATCAGTCGGAAGCGTCGTCCCCAAGACGCTGGCTGCATTATTGCCCAGCGCTGCTGTAATTTATTAGACTAATTTAGTTAACACAACTAAATAAAATTAATATTTTTGATAAAAAACGATCGGATTTGGTTTTCGGGATGTGTACCTGAAAAAAATCACACGTCCAATCTTTGATACTCTATGCCAGCCATTATCAAAGTGTATACGAGCAATACTAGTCATAATTAAAAAAAGTATACGTTTAGTACCTACAAGGTTGTAGAGAAAATTATACATTACCTATAAGTACGATATGTTACGTTAAACGACTGTCACTAATATAAATTTTAAGTTCACAGTGTAGTGGTGTAGAGGTCGACCGAACAAACCTACTTCTCTATTACGAAGAGAAATAAATTCGAAATTCAATAAATACGAAAGGAGCCGCGCTCGCCGTTCGTTGCAAAAATATTCCCGCCGCCGCCGCCGCCGCTAAAGTGTCAATAATTATCGCAGTTCGCACCGCTCGCTCGTCAGCGCTGTTATATCGTATTTTCATCCTATTCTTTCTTTTCGGCCTATGTCCAGCAGTGGACTAGTATAGGCTGATGATGATGATGATCCTATTCTTTTACAGATCAACGAAGGCAACGAACTTATTGAGGGCTCCATCAAATATTTTGATGTCCAAAAGGGTTCCATCGCTTAAAACATTTGAGAACCGCTGCTCTATGTTAGCTTTGGTATGTCATTGTGATCTAGGGCGTGTTGCCCCAGAACATGCCCGCAAAAAGAAAGCAAAACATAACGATGAAAATAGCTGTGCAATATGCACTAACTGGAACTGGCGTCCTAGCGTGTTATAGACATTAGGAAATTAAACGAAGTGCATACGCTCATAAAAACTTGGCTCTATAATGGCGTGAACCGGAAATAAGCTCAGGTCACGAACTATCTAAGGAATTTACAGGTAGAGTGCGGAAGATAATAAGGTGGTGTGATATCTGGTATCATCTAGGTAATAGGACCGTCTTTGCAAGACTCTCTAGCTTAGGTAAATTTATGAAGACAGCATGAATTATGTAGAAAGGAAGGAAAGCAAAGTCACTAAGTAGGTACAAATAAAGTATGATTTTGTTTAAATAGGGTAATGGCGGGGTAAAAAAAAAGTTTGATTATCAAAATATATAAAAACAAAAATAAAGCGCATCAAAGCTTGAGATTGTGGGCTATTGACACCACAAAAGTTATTCCAAGGTGTAAGATCACGCGGAACTATAACTGGCTATAAAAGTATATCTATAGTTTTTTATTTAATCTACGAAAGAAAAAATACTTAAAGGTTAGGTCCGATATTTTCTGATAGTGTAACTGACAGACTTGATTAGATTTTTTAAGACAAGAAAAGCCTATGGTTTTTTAGTAAGTAAAGAAAACTTCAATTTGCGAATATCTTGATATCACAGGAATCTAGATCTATTTACAAACGTTAAAAAGCCTGTGGTGTCTGGTTATGTATCTTTCCTACTTATTCAAAGTAGAAAAGATACAAAACTAGACAATATATTCTCATCTCGTAGCGTAGCATCTCTCCTACCTGCCTTTAATATTTTGACCGTAGACGTAGAACATAACCTCGCTTAATGCCTACTAGCGGTACCGTAATCCGTTTAGTCGTAAGCCCTCTCTAGAAGCTTCCATTTGGTTTGGAAGCATTTGATATATGATGCTAATGCAACAATGCAACAGAATATTCTATTGAAACTTGAAGTAACTTAGTAAGATAACCTGGAAATATATCTTACTCGGCTATAAATCACATTCCTGGTCAGTGATCTCATCACCATCCATTAGTTTAATGTACCTACCTTACCTACCACCTTGTTTTTAGGTGACGAATTGCACAACGATTGTATTTTTTTTCCTAGTTTTTTTGTACCTTTATCATTATCATCAACAACCACCCATGTTAGTCAACTGCTGGACATAGGCCTCCCATATAGCTTCTATATCTTATATGAAGACTATGAGTAATTGAGAATTATTTTCATTACTAAGAAACTCAACTCAGAATATTGCAACGCCCTTACAGGGTTGGGTTCATTGTAACACCTTATAATGGACATGAATGCAACAAATAAATAAATAAAACGGGATGATTCCACTTTCAATGAAGGAAAAATCTAAATTCTCACGCTGCTCTAGACTGATTTATTCAAATGTTTTATTTCACCAAGTGAATCGCTGGTTGAACCAATAAAACCCGATGGAGGAAACCCGAATGGATCGGCGTCAGCATTTACGGTAGGCTGCCCTGTTGAAATTATGTTAAACAAACGTCGTGTTTCAGAGTTTTGCTGTCACTTCCATTCCGGTGAATTTGAAAGTGCTAAAAAGGGCGAAGGTATATAACGTACCTACAGATTTTTTTATCTGTTTTTCATCAGAGATAATAAATAGATAATGTTGGACAATTCACAGAGCATTATTAGCCTCGAGCTAAGCAGTGCTTGTATTATGGGTACTTACTAGATAAATAAATATACTTACCTAATACAATACACTTCATAATAGATATTTTTCACTTTAAATAGAAAACATCCAGAACACCCTGAACGGGGCGGTGTGCGCCTGCAGTAGGTTGCGGGTTCATTTCCCAGATCAAACCAATTTTTTTTTATGCATATCGTACAAACACAAGAAAAATTAATCTGATGCGGGAAATGAACCCGCAACCTACTGCAGGCGGACACTCGCTCGCCGCGCCACAGAGGTCCTCCGAAAGTCACAGAGGTCCAGAAGATGCGATGAAATAATCCTAAATGGTAGGTGTACTGTGCTAAGCCGACTTGCTATACGCTTTCTGGGTTTGACCACAACCACACTAATACGGAATTGATTGTTAACCAATAAAGCATTCAATAGGGTATATGCATGGATTTTTTTTATCGATTATTTAGGAAAAAAAATATAACACCCAAAAATAATTAAATTATTGAGGTTAAAAACTAAAAGTAAAACTACACTCAGTTTCGGGTGATAAAAACGCTGCCATGTTAGCCATTGCATTTTATGACGTCACGGATCATCGAGTTCCATGCGTAAACTCAAAGTCAAAACTTCATGCCCATACAAAAATATTTAAGCATGACGTCACGCTTCACATGCGTTGCGTTTAGAGATTTTGCTGTTGAGACTTAAAATATCTACTTTTCAATGATTAAATTTTACAATAAAAACATCATAAAATACAAAAAAAATACAGATATATTTCTATATCACTAGAGAATACGTTAAAATAAAATTATCTTTTTTGAAGTCCATGCATATACCCTATTCTGTATGTTGTCAGGACGTGGTAGATTCTTGTTCGGTTCGTGGTCAATTCTTGTTCGGTTTGTGGTCGCAATCAGTGAGCGGTCAACCTTATCATAACATCACACTTATATTATAAATGCGAAAGTTTGTATGGATGTATGGATGGATGGATGTTTGTTACATCTTTACGCCAAAACTATTGAACGGATCGAGCTGAAATTTTGCATACGAGTGTAAGTAATCAAATATAGGTTACTTTTTATAAACCTGGAATCAAACATAGGCTATTTTTTATCCCATGAATCAGTTCCGTGGGATAGAAATCACCTTTAAACGTTTCCATTGGATCAACGAGTGCGAAGTCGCGGGGCGCAACTCAATAAGTAGTAAGTAGTAGTAGTAGTAACAAATCAATAAGTAGTTCTCTAACCTACCAACACATTTTCGCACATCTAATGGGAAGACAGCCTTAGCTGTAACCCTCAGATTTCAAATCCACACGTAGTTCCTGTTTGCTGTAATTGATCTGTCCTCTGTATTTTCAACAATAGGCTGAGAAAATTGAGAGGTAGAGCAAGTCTGTAATGAAGATTGCCATTGGAGAACCTATATTCGGTTCTTGAATCTTAGATAGTATTTGTAAATGTGAGTATGTTTTAGCAAAACCAAAAAAATATTGCTGAAAAATATTTAGGGCACAAGTAGGTATTGTTTTATTTGGCATTGGTGTCTATTCAGATGTCGATAAAAACTTATTTGATAGGACTAAAAACGATGCCATCCTTATTATTTTGATCGCAATGGCAGGGAGGCGACATATTTAGCCCCATTTAAGCCCTGTCAAATTAGTTTAGTTTAGTGTTAGCGACATCGAGATTGACTCCATTGATACAATTTTTTGTTTCGAAAGTTTTAATTCATGGTTTTATTAGTTTTCTGTTCGTTTCTGAACTCAAATTTGTGCCTTTTAAAAAGCTTTTCTTTAACTTGCAATGTATGTAGTTTGTTCGGGTGGAATCTTGTAACTCAATTTTGAAGCAGATATCTTCAACCGATTGAGCTGAAATTTTGTATACTTATGTAAGCTTGGTTACAATGCAATGTCATGTTACCATCGAGATGATCTGATGATGGAAACAGAAGGTGGCCATAGGAAATCCTTAACGAAATGACTTAACCCCGTCGAGTTTAGGTTCGTTGGATTTGTATTTTCAAGCATTTTAATATTTTACCTTCCAAGCTTCTTGTTTAAAAAAGATTTTTAAAATATTAAAACATAATTATACCTTGATATTTTCTGTTAAGTATTGTTATCAGTTTTCATTCAGTTATGTCTTTGTTAACATAAAATGTCTTGGATTCTACAACCGAGCATACCACATGCACATCAATCCCTTTACTAAAGATTTACAAAATATGTCGAACGAAAGCCGACAACTTCACAAAACACCGAAGCAAACGTCTGAAATCTCTTTATTTCTCTGAGTTGTTGGATAAAGAATTTTAAATTATCACTTCCCTGTCCTAATCCCATATTACGAGGGGTCGGCACAAAATGTTTGCTTTTTTCATCCATGCTCTTTTTATTATATTTTGTCATAATCTTGGTTTATTAGTAACGTCGGCAATATAAAGTGAAATTGCTCAATCTTTCATAATATTGGAGCAACGTGATTCTGTATATTGTTCGCTGATTAGTTTAGATTCCAAAATTAACATTTGATCCCCTAATAAGAAAATCATAATGGTTATAAATAATTACAAGAAACCCAATACTATGAAGGTTAGTTTGTAATCCAAAGATTGGATTATTTTCCTTATACATTGGTTCACGTATAAAAAACTTCGACGAAAGCTATTTCCAAATAGCCGTGTGATGGAGGTCTACTCTCTCTCGCGTATAAAATTGAGCACTTTGCGAAACTCAGGGGACCGCGAGCTGACTCGCTGTCTGGCTATATCTCAAATATTTGATTTCAAACTGGGTAGAGCATGATCTGGTTACTGCCTGGTTATTCGTTTGAACCACTTGCCATCTATTTATATTTACATAGGTATTTGAGTAGTTTACTACTCAAATACCTATGTAGCTTTTGAGAAACTACTCGCATAAAATAAAAATTCTTACAAAAATCTTCGAGGCCGCCATTCATTTCAAAATCAAACAAATCTACTTTTCAAAATATAGAACATTTCCATTGACAAGCTCTTCATTCCAGCACCGTATTACCTATTGAATATCAACTGGAAGGACGAAATTGAAATCCGAAGTTACGATCTCGTCCAATGTGCAAATTCAATGTGATCAGATGCGTAGGTACGAGTTCCTACTGTCCATTATTGAATGAGGGCCACGGAATGATGTAATATCAATTTCCGATCCAATCGAGAGCGAAGCTACCGTAACGTAGAACGAACTTTGTAGTTGTATCTAGTAGTATCTACCAACATAAATTGAGATGTCTGCCTAAGAGTAATGCAAGTATACCTTGTTGAAAAGTATTATCAAAACACCAAAAACTGTAAAAAAGTATTTGATAGATTGTTCTGCGGAACCACATTTGGAAAGCCATCGATCACTACTTTTTATGCTTATTCGTAAGCCACAATGCAAAGAAACGTCTAAAAGTTAGATATGAGGCCTAGACTCTACCAAAGCGGAGATGTGCCGAGATGAGAGTAGGTACGAAGCGGAGTAGGTATATAACATATAGACGTTTTTCAGCTAGAGTGTCTCTACCAAAGCTGTGCGGAGATGCGTACCGGCTAGACTGGAGTGGAGATGTGTGCTGGCTAGAGCGGAACGGAGTTACGTGCGGCGAGCGTCGGATGTTTGTTGAGGTGTATGCCTCGCCGCTGCACGCCGCTCACATCTCTTCTTTTGTCCGTCACGTCACTTCGCCAGCTTGCGTTCTTCGCTTTCTTTGCATACGAATATGATACATCTCCACTTGGTGGTATGCCCTGAAGCTGAGCGGAGATGAAGTGTGTAAATTCCACAGAATTCCTAACGATTTCAATGGTGAATTCTATTCTATTGGTTGTTTAAAATACATCTCATCATGTAGTCCGGCCTTTACTCTTTTAGTTTCGCATAACTCAAACCAGACTATATAGTATAGACCATTTAGAAATAATATTCAGCTTATAAATTTCGGGGGTAATAAGGAGAATTCTAAGCTGCATAATGTCAAAGAGCGCACAGTCCCAGTGCACCGACATGTTCTCTGTGCATCCTCTTTCATATCCGTTTGAGTAATATGAAGCTATTTCACAATCTACCTCGATCTCGTGAGCGTCCACGTCTCAGTCCCATATTCCATGACAGGGACATATTGCCTGAACGTGCAAAGTTTTGGATCGATTGGTATTTTGCGAGTATTTTCTAGCGCAATCACATCAGAATATAGAATTGTTATAAATAGCTTACGAGTAAATACGCGACTAAGCACAATTGTCTGATCTCTCTCATACTCACATTTAGATAGCTAAACACTTTAGATACGCAAACTTACCGCATTTACGTTTGAGGCGGAGACTATTAAAAGTTTACTTAGAAGTCTCAGTCCGTTTATACACAAACTTAAACGCCTACTCAAAACAACATTAGATACGCTTTGTTGAAAGCGGATGGAAAGATAACTTAATTATTCCATAATGGAATTAATGCGGGCATTAACGCACGTTTCGTGGTAAAAGGTAAATAAAATTGTGGATTTTATCTCACAACTTTTGGTGAAGAAAAGGCGATGCTGAGGCTTTATCGTTTGATTTTTATTCAGATCATCGCCCACGTTTCTCGGAGCTTAACAGCTGATATATAATGTGGAATATAAAATTTTAATAGTGCGATGTAGGTAAAGCCTGACCACGGAAGAAAAATATTTTATACGAACGTAACCTATCCACTCTCGAATAAAGGCTAAAGTTATCTCGAGCGCTTCCATAAAAATTGTGGAATTTATGGCGTCGTAGAACGATGCCGTCGATATCATTTGCCACAGACCGGGGCAGCAAATTATAATGAACTAGGATACTTCAACAGCCTTTACTAGTCCACAACTGGACAACATAAGACTCGCCCCTAATCACCTTATTGTCACCTCTCCCTCTCTTAATAGAGGAAAACGTTGGAGGAAAACGACGAGTTGGGGATCGCTGTTACTGCGATCCTCTACATGCCTCTACTGCACTTTGTCAGTGTACTCTATTGCACTCTGTGTAATGCCTTTACTATATAGAGGTATTAGATGTACCAAATGTAGGCACCTACATATAAGGAAGCTGCCTAATGATCCATTGACCTCTTAACATCTATAGATGATGTAGGTGGCGTCAGCCACAATCAAATTGCCTAATTTTTAACCGACTTCAAAAAAAGAAGGAGGTCCTCTATTCATCTGTTTTTTTTTTTTTTTTATCTGTTACCTCAGAACTTTTGACTGGGTGGTCCGATTTTCATGATTATTTTTTATATGAAAGCTGGTGCTTCCCGTGTAGTCCCATTTTAATTTGGTTAAGTTCTGACAACGGTATCTATGAAAATTCATGAAAAAACTATAATAAATTAAGTTGGTTTATAGTTTTTTTACACAAAATAAATTATATCTACCACATACATATCTATCCACGATACTTACTACCTTAAAAGATAGATACCATAGATGCCATCGGGGTTTGTCAAAATAACATAAGAAAATTCTTAAAGACCCTACCTACATTTTTCAAAGAAATTTAAGATTTCAAATCACCTAGGTTACGGAAAATGAAAAGATTAAGTAACTTTCCAATTCAATGATCTTCCTCGCTCTAAAATTTCGTTTAAATATCAGTTTGAAAGTATCAATTCTTACGAGGAAATGAACTTTCTGGAATCAAATTAGGAATCAAAAGCGAAGGCCAAGTGCGAGTGCGAGCTTGCTTCGAGGAGTTCGATGGTTTCTGGAACAATGTCAAAATTTTAGCGTTAGAGCGTTCTCTGGTCGAAACGACGCGTGACCTGAGAGCTGGTGAGTATCTAACGCAGCACATAATCATAACGCATAATGTGTTATAGGTCTAAAATAAATAAAAATAATAACCACACCGCTGGGCATTCCAGCCAGGCGTCTTGCAGACACTTCCAATTGGTTTTAATTTGGATCGTTTGAGGTGACTTAAATTATATTTGGAACGCTTTGAAAGCTCAACTGATTCAACTGCTGCTGCTATTAAGTAAGCTATTTATCCAAAAAGTGCGGAAAGTAGGTAATATCCGACGAGTGTATAGAGCCGCATAGAACCGACACGAGTTGGAAATTATTTTTACGCACGTGTATTATACAATGTTTTATTAGTACTGTGCGAGTAAATAAAAAAGTAGTCACACTTAACAAGACTAATTATGACTGACGAGAAATTTAGCAAATGGTGGGCTTCTGTTTTCTTAAACACATGCGCGCTGTGTATACGCATGTGCAGAAGCCGCAATATCGTATCGCAAAGAGGCTCAAGAACTTTTCTCACGTAGTAAATTCTTTTTGTTTTGCGGAAAAGTGGCACTTTCCGCACGATATGGCTCCTTAGAAAACGCACCTTTCGAGCACATGCATTGTAAACATACATTTACTACAATCAAGGAAACAAATGACAACTTCACATTCATGTAGTAGTCATTTGTTTACTTGATTGTATTATTTCTTGTTTAGAATTAAGGGCTATTACGGCCGATTAAGTCAAGATTTTTTTATTATTATAATTATTTAATTCTCATATTGCCCGCCGACTGCCATCGCCTGCAGTCGACGGGTATAGTTGCCTTGCAGTCGGCAACTCGCCGTCCGTGTATTTGAGATGTGCAGTCCATCCATATAGTTGAAAAAAAAATTTACTGTAAGTTCTCGTTCGGCAAGCGAATTTTTGAAAATCTTTGAATGCAGTTTTTTTTCTTTTCAAAAATATAGGAATGATTTATTAAGTAAAATTTTCTATCAACGGTAGGTATTAAGAGTACTTTTCCTGGAAAGAGGAAAAGTACATAAGTACTTTTAAGTTATTTTACGCTAAATAATACCTTTATGCGTGATGGTTACGGCAAAACCCCCTTATTTGGGCGGGGGGCATATGTGTTCAGACGTGTACGTAGTGTGCTGAGGAATACTTCCTAAGTCATATACTATACTAGACATTAAGTACACTTCATCCGTGTTTTTCGCAGAACTGCAAGTTGATGCAGCTCTACATTTTCAACTAAGCTGACTAAGCTGCGGGTTTCTCGGAATCGTTTTTCTGAGCAATTTGCTCCATTATCGAATAGCAAATCTCTTGACTGGCTCGAAACACGTAGTGAGGACCATGTGAGATTATGGTGAAACGTCTTTTCTACCCTAGACAACAGTCCCTGTGTTTAGCCTACTGATGGTAAGTGTACCATGTAAGATCATGGTCAAACGTATATTTTACCCTAGATTATCTCTGTACTTGGCCTACTGATAGTACCTACGATTAAGTGTACCATGTGAGATTCTGGTCAAACAAAGCTCTCCACAACGAAGGTCTATTAAGAGTAAAAAGACACGACGACATGTATTATGAAATAAAACTGTTTCTCCAATATTTGACCCTCAAAAATAATAGGTCTATTCTTATGGCACTGGTTATTTGATACAACATCATATTAATAGAGAATATAAAACGGAGTTGCGAATTTAAGATCACTGTAAAATAATACTGCCGGTGTAAAATAATACAGCAGACTATGCTACGTAAGGTTCAAACCAACAATGTGATTTTCTGCATTGCAATTCTGTCTGTATTTTCGTGTTATTTTCCGAGAACAACAATTGAATTTCCAATTCGAAACATCAAACATCAAACTCGTGAAAAGTTATCCGGAAGTCAGGGTTGCCGAACCTTGCTGAAACTTTTTTGTTTTTCAGTTTATTTTTGGGGACCAAAATATGCTCAGGTACCGCTTTGTATCGGTTAGAAATGTTAGAAATGTGGTCAACGCTGATAATATGTGTATAATATGTGTATATGAAATAAATATGAATATGGATATCGGAGTCTCAAGTTACGCTATTTGCTTACAACTGAGTTGTTTTGCTGTAAGGAATTCTGCGGTTACGTATGCCAAAATTCGATGATCCACGCTCACGCCCACGCCCACGCCGTAAAAATCACTTTCACAAGAACCACCGATTTTCGGAAGGGCTCTGATTATATTGTAGTCATTTTGGTCAATGGTGTTTACTGTTTCATTGCAGGGCAAATAATCATTGATTGAAATCAAGTGATATAAATCAGTGCTGGGTGGTGCTGGCTCAGAACTTGTACCATCCCAACTCTTCCCGTGGGTGTCGTAAGAGGCGACTAAGGGATATCCACCGGGGAGCGGGCAGCAGCGCCCCCTGCAGAATAATTCTACCACCGAACTGCAATCTCCAACCCGCATGCCCAGCGTGGGGATTATGGGCAGTACCCCCCATTTGACAAACGCCAATAAGGCGCGTATCATGGGGAGGTCTGCGTCCAGCAGTGGACCAATAGAGGCTGTTGAGGTTGATATAAATCATGTCAACCCTGCCCAGAACCGCGTCAGTATGTAGGTACCCGATATAATACTTGAAATGCTACGAGACGAAGTGAATTACATTAAGTTACGAGTATGTTATTTCGGTATTAGTATACCTATACAAGTAAAAATATTTTTCCCAAATTCAAAATGAATTTAGATTTCCCGGTTTTTAAATGGACCTAAAAGTTATTTTTCCCGGGACTAAACCTTAGTACCAACCTAGCTATCTGTAATAAATATAAATAAATAATGCTTGACGTTCTCACAACATTATTTAAGCCCATGTAAGCAGAGCTTGCGGGTACTACATTACTAATATACATAAAACATTATACTTACGTAAGTACATGGATAAATATTTTTTATTTTAAACACCATGAACATTTGTTCCAAGCCGAGAATCAAACCCGCAACCTCCTGCGTCCCAGGCGGCCCTTCACCCGCTGCGCCACATAGGTCGTCAATACAAAAGGCTTCAATGGATCCCCGGTTTTAAAAACTTGTTCCGTTTAAAATAAACAATTCCAAACATGGTGTTGATTTCAGTCAATTGAAATGGCTCTGAATTCAATTATTTAGCTAACCAAAAGCAATCATTTTATTAAGCTGCGAGTGCTTGTGTGATGCCTGATCATCCGATTATATTCCTGGCCATCATTGATTTACAAAGGGAAGATAGGTTACGTTCTCCCAGCGCTTACTCAAAAATTGGCACGTTTTACAACTACACGCAAACACATACGCTCACAGTTATATTTCCAGTCCTGTGCAATACAAAGAAGAACAAAGGCGGAAAGACGTATGTAGGACCGAAGTGAGACTGAGACAACAATATTTCACGCGAAACACGACCGCCCGTGCTGCCGGTCAGACGGTGACTGATGTGGGAGAACACAATTTTACACAATTTGAGGTTGCCACTTTCGAGCAACTAGTACCTCTTCGTTTTTAATAAATCAATGCTGGCCATCGTTGCATCACATCACACCAATGATATTATCATCACACTTATTATAATACGAGTAAATGCGAAAGTATGGTTGTCAAAATGTTTGTTACCTCATCACGCCGAAACAACTGAAAAGCTACTATTCTGTTTATCATCAACATAGTACGAAACAAAGTCGCTTCCCGCTGTCTGTCTGTCCCTATATATGCTTAGATCTTTAAAACTACGCAATGGATTTAGATGCGGTTTTTTTTTATAAATAAAGTGAAGAATCACTTCATTTATTAAAGCATTGCACCCGTACGAAGCCGGGCCGGGCCACTAGTACATTATACCTATAGTTCTTGATACGGATAAAATTAATAGGCTATTTTTAATCCCGGAAAAATGCATATGAATCCGCTTGCTGAAAGTAGTAGATAACTATTATAAATGCGAAAATTTGGATGGATGCAGTTACTTCTTCAAGCCAAAACCACTAAACGCAACGGGTTCAAATTTTGCATCGATGCGTACGACGAAGCGATTGCGTAGTTCTTTTTATCCTCGCACGCTTTGTTCCGGGATACCCAGGAGAGAAAAAAACCTTACGAACCTAACGAAACACCTAACGAAACACTTAATTCACTTTGGAATAACCTATTCATAAAGGTACTGTTTATCCCGAAAGCAACGCGTCAAATCACGGGAAGAAACTAGTAACAATATCAACCGACCACGGCTTATGTAATGTTGAAATCGGCTTGTGCATAATGTGGTTGGACAGCTAATTAGCTTAATTAGGAGGGCAGGTTGAAAATCACTCATGTCCACGTTTCCAATACGTAAGTATTCACTACCTCTGTGGCGCGGTGGACGAATGGGTTCGATTCCCGCCTCGGGACAAATATTTGTAAGAACTGCAGATTATTTGTTTAGGGTGTTCTGAATGTTTTTCTACGTATGATAAAAAATCTATCCATGTAGTGTATTACAGTTATTTTTTTCGAGTGAAAGTGGCGCCCCCACCACACAGGATGTTTTTAAAATCCATTGAACAGTTTGTGGTATCACATCACATCACACTATGTTATATTAAAGTTTGTATGGATGTATGGATGGATGGATGTATGTTACCTCTTCACGCCAAAACTATTGAACGGATCTGGTTGAAATTTTGCACACAGGTAATCCTAATCCTGGAATCAAATATAGGCTACTTTTTATCCCACAAATCAGTTCCCGTGGGATAAAAATCACCTTTAAACGTTTTCATAGGAACAACGCGTGTGAAGCCGCGGGGCGCAGCTAGTGAATTATAAATTATTTATTAATGCCTCTTTCATTTTGTAAAGCGTAGGCAGAAATACGAAGTTGCGCTTTTTAGCCACCAAACTCTATTTTCGCATCTCTTCCTAAACTATATAAGATAAAACTGTTACAGAGGTATTAAAAAATAACTTATAATAGATACCACCAACTGTACGATAGATTTTTAAAATTTCTTATGTTAAACGTAATAATATGATAAAATAGGTGTCGCTGTCATCTTTCATAATTTTATCTCATATAGTTTAGGAGGAGATACAAAAATAGAGTTTGGTGACCAAAAAGCGCAACTTCGTATCTCTTCCTAAGCTTTACAAAATGAAACTATTACAGAGGCATTAATAAATAACTTATAATAGATACCACAAACTGAACGTAGGATTTTTAAAACTTGCTGCGTTTAACGTAGTAATAAGATAAAATAGTTGGGGGCGCCACTTTCGCTGGTGTATGGGCCTTAAAGCGTGCCATTTGGTCATTGTATACATGTTAGAGTCAGAGTCAGAGTCAGAGTCAGAGTCAGAGTCAGAGTCAGAGTCAGAGTCAGAGTCAGAGTCAGAGTCAGAGCCAGAGTCAGAGTCATGTATGAGCGCCAACCTTTATTGAAGTTCTCTTTGATTTTGCGTTCAAGAAAAGTTTATGGTTTCCAAAAGTTACCCCAAATGTAAATTTGTTGTGTATGACATAAATATTTTATCAAGGCCCATTGGTTGTCGACCTACCATTGGTGAACGATGACCCACTTTATGTTTCAATATTGATCAACTTTAGCGCACATTTAGATTTATTTTGAATGCTGATTGTTCTTCGTTGTGCCAGTTATTGTAGGCATCGGTAGAACCTATCCTATCGAAATTGCTTAATATCACGCTATTGTTATTTTGATACCTACTACTTTTATAAATTCGAATGTTTGTGGGAATGTTTAATCTCAGTAACTGCTTACCAGATTGAGATAAAATTTGGTTTGATAATTAATATTCGAGAACAATGGTGACATAAATTGATTAATGAAAAAGGGAAGATGAGGTACTAGTTTCTCGAAAATGGCAACCTCATATTGTGTAAAACTGTGTGCTCCCACCTCAGTCACCGTCGGACCGGCGGCACGGGCGTTCGTGATTCGCGTAAAATATTGTTGTCTCGGTCTCACTTCGGTCTTAGATACGTCTTTCCGTCTTTGTTCTTCTTTGTATTGCACAAGACTGGAAATATACCCCTTACCATCATTAGGGTGATTTTTCTGTGAAGTGAATAGTTGCCACCCCCGGCTTGCTCGATATCTTTTGTTTTTAACGCAAAGCAAAATAGTTTCAAACTGATAGGCTTTACGTTTGGCGATGGTACGTGACGAATAAAAGTTAATTAGCAATAAAACGCAAATTCTAAAGAGAAAACTCCTATACTAACTTATATTATAATGCACTTCTGGGTAATTATAATTATACACTAGCAGCGCCTCGCAGTTTCACCCGCGTAATTCCCGTTCCCGTGGGAATTTGGAATAAAATATAGCCTTTGGCACTCCTTAAAAAGGAAGCTTTTTATTGATTCAATAATTTTATAAATCGGTACAGTAGTTTCGGAGCCTATTAAATACTAGTACCTAGTTCTATGAACAGTGAACCTCGTGAACACTAACTACCCGTTTTTTTAATTCACGAGTATCGGGTAAAAAATTTCATATAACCGGGTATTTGCATTTTTTTCAGAAAAACATGCAAATTTTCTTATATGTAATATTTTTGTTTGCGGCTATGATCTATATTTTGTCATATACACTCGAGAGCAATGAATCCGGGTCACTTAAAGAATGTTAAAAATCTCGGAAACTAAAAATGATAGGTTAATGCAATAAATTGTATTTAATAGACAATGTAATACTCCTTTAATGAAAGTAAAAAAAATATGAGTCACCATACATTTTACTAACACAAAATTACATAAAGAAAAAAACTGCTGATCTCTCCTTAAAACAAAAATAGGAAACATGAAATTTTTGAACTTTATTACGATTTTCTTGAATTTTAATACTTCGTATTGCCTCCTCGTGCTTCCATTACTGCGTTTACGCGGTTTGGCATGCTGTACACCAAGTTCCTTATACGATTTTGGGGAATATTCTCCCATTCCTCTGTGAGAGCAATTTTGAGCTCACGAAGCGTGATTGGGGGAGGGTTTCGTTGTTTTACGCATCTGCCTAGCTCGTCCCAAGCATGCTCGATCGGGTTGATATCCGGGCTGCGCGCTGGCCACTCCATACGAGTAATGTTCATCTCTTGAAGGTAGTCATTCACAATCCTACCTGTATGAGGTCGGGCATTGTCATGCATAAATATAGCATCCTCACCTAAATTGACCATAAATGGACCAACGTGATCATTGAGGATTTCTTCCACATATCTTACGCTAGTTAAAGAGCCGTTTTCTATGATCACCAGCTCTGTGCGACTTTCAGAAGAAATTCCGGCCCACACAAGTACAGACCCACCACCGTAGGCTACTTTTCTTCGATGCATGCTTGCTTGAATCTTTCCCCTGGTCTTCGATACACTCTGTGTCTTCCATCGTGCTTGTAGAGCATAAATTTTTTACAATTTATTGCATTAACCTATCATTTTTAGTTTCCGAGATTTTTAACATTCTTTAAGTGACCCGGATTCATTGCTCTCGAGTGTATCTGCAAATTATGTCAACAGATCTTAATAACATAAATTAAAATTCACATGAGTTCACGTCGAGACAAAGAGATATAGGTAGGTTAGGTACCTACCTCGAAGAAAGGATCTCAAATCATCAAGTACGTAGGAACCCACCTACTTTTTCCATGACGTTTAAAAATCGTCCACAAGAATTTAATTCGTTTGTGCAGGAATTTAAAAATAGAATATTCATGTTTTCTCACTAAATATTAATCTGTGGTTTCAGGTGAACAACCTTCTTCAGTAGGTACCTATAATGGGTACCTAGCTGGGTATTTTAAATTGATTTGACCAACACCTTATACCTACCTACCTACTTAGTCCGTGCAGTTTGAAGACTCTTGTGGCTTGAGATTAGGTGTTCATAAGAAAGAAACGATTAACTATTAGCAAATTCCCTAAGATACCTACCTAGGCCGCCGCCGCCCCGCCGCCGCGCCGCCTCCGTCGCCGCTGCCGGCCGGGGCGGGCGGCGCGTGAGACAAACATCTTCTCACGCTTCCTTTCCTTTTTACCACACACAAAAATTATGCGCCAAAATGTTGCACAAATACCAGCTTCAATCAACAAACAAACTAACTAAAGTCAATGAAAACCAAATTCTGTTCCTAGGTATTTTTAGTAGATGGCGTTTATTCATCGATTCAAAATTGTTAAGTAAGAGAATAGGAGTCGTTAGTAAAAGTAGCAAAGAATATTTTTTAGTTGATTCAATTTTTAAATTTGCTTTGTAAAGCTCCGTAATTGAAAATGTATTTAATAATATATTATAGTTTCATTGGTATAAGACTTCACTTTCATGGAACTCCCAACCAACAGGTAGCGCTAGGTAGATAGCATTAACAAATCACAATATTTTTTGAGGAGCTACTCTGTTTATCAGATCTATAATCCTCATCAGATTTACATCAATTATTTATGAGTGTAAATTACCTCTATAGTGTTTACCTACTACCTGTGCTACTAACTATGAAATAATCTTTGAAACCAAAACTCTTTCAATTAGGTAACTGAGCGCCATCTCTGGTTAAAATCATTGTAGTTCGTACTTCACAAACTTCAAGTATGCACGTGAACGTGATAGGAGGTATAATACTCTTGAAATGTTACGCGACTGGCGCGACGCTTACATAGGTATTGCATTTTGCGTCTATTGATCTGCTGGTCGTGCCTAAGATACTGATCAAACCATTACCATTTTTTTATGAGAATTATATAAAATATATATCTTTTATTTAAAAATAAAATCATCGAAATCAGATATCTCAAAGCGGAGATATTCTAAAGCCCCCTTTTTGCCTTTTTTTGGGGGAAGTACAACTTTAATCAAAAATCCCCGACGACAAAAAAATTATATAAAATCGTTGAATCTGTACAAACGTTACGAAATTTCGTAACGATCGGTTGTAAAATACGACCTGTAGAGGAGTACAGACATACAGACAAAAAAACGAGAATGTTGACCCAGGTATGAACTTGGTTCACTGAACTTCGTTCACTGCGTTCACTCGGTTCAAATAAACAAACAAACAAACAAATATTTTCTCATTAAGTATAATATTTGTATAGATAAGTAACCTACATTATCTTCGACAAAGAAGTCGTGTGGCAATAAAAAATTGCAACTAACTAATTCAAGACTAAATTTAATTATCTCTGTCAGAATGTAGAGTAGAACATTATTTGCTAACAGATTTCAAAAAAAAGAGGTGGTTATCAATTCGACTGTATTTTTTTAATTTTATTTTTATGTTTGTTAGGTACCTCAGAACTTTTGACTGGGTGGTCCGATCTTCATGATTATTTTTTTATATGAAAGCTGGTGCTTTCCGTGTGGTCCCATTTTAATTTCCTGATCGATGAAAATTCATGAAAAAACTATAATAATTTAAGTCGGTTTATAGTTTTTTAAAACAAAATTAATTATTTGACTTGAATTTAAAGTAAAAATTAAAATTAAAGTTTCTTCTGTTGTTATAAATAAATGTATTTCTTTCTTTCTTTCTTTCTTTCAAAATGCCTTCATAAGCACATGTGTCACAAATGTGACGAGTTATTCTTGAATTCTACAAGATAAAATGATTATTTGAATAATATTATCATTTGATGAGACTTCAAATAATAATATTATTATAATATCAATCAGAACACAAGTCGTTTTGTAATGATTCACTAAATCGATTCCTGGGAAATAAGACCTTGAACTTAAACTAAGTATCTACCAACCCTCCTATAAACTCAATCTTAGGATTTATAAGTAGGTAGATACCTACTTATACATCCTATATCCCATAGGCATTCATACCAAGCAATATTGGTCCCAAATATCCGGTGCTTCTTATTGTATTTTTACGTAGTGAAATCTTACAAGATACCTACGCAACTAAGTTGGTGTACTTACATGTATGGTATTAATGAGTACCTACCTAGATATGTCTGTATTAAATAGAATGTAAGGCAAGTATTGTCATTACAAAGTTTTCGTTGACCATTAGTAGTATAAAAATTACATTGTACTCCGAGTTGATAAAGTGTGTCATTTGAGGATGCCGAGGGCCTTAACACACACGAAGTAGGAATCGCACTAGCTCCCGAGTGATACATAGGTACATAGTGATAATATACCTTCGAGGAAAATTATCGTTTAAAAAAAAAAGTATTCATGCTAATGTGTATTCCTTTTAATAGATTTTTTAAAATCCCGTTTCTTTCGTTGATGGGTTTAAAACAATTAGATAATCAATAAAGCCTGTTTCTATCTTTTCATTATAAATCTATCATACTGTTTGATGGATCGCGTCCTTATTTTATTAATAAATGGGAACGTGACATCAAATCAATTTTCATGATATATTCAGAGGTTTTTTTGGAGGAATCTTCACGTCATGTCCATTAGTTCAGTCTGATGATGAGGGCTTTCGAGTTCTGTCGACCCGTATCATATACCTACCTACTTAATGAGGTACCTTTAAAAAAATAGCGATTATTACCTTGTTGAAATAGTTAAACAAAATTCTACCCAGCCGACCGATGAGATCAATATCTTAAAAAAAACTGCTGGACAATTCACTCGACATAAACTAGACCTAGCTAGGCAGGGCTTATGTTATGTACTAGATGACTGATATACATTAATAGTAGATACTTAAACATGAAATGGATAGATATTTTTTTACATAGAAAATACCCGGAAAATATTTGTGCTAAGGCGGGAATCGAATCAACAACCTCCTGCGTCGCAGCCGGATGCCCATTAAGTATGTAACAAAATAAAATACGAATTTCAGGTAGTATTTCACGAAGTCTAGGTTTGAATTTGGAGGGATATAAGGGGAGAGGAAGACCGAGGAAAAGATGGATGGATTGTGTGAAAGAGGACATGGCTAATAAAGGTGTGAGTACAGAAATGACGGCTGATAGAGCAGAATAGGGGAAACTCGCATGTTGTACCGACCCCACCTAGCGCGGGATAAGGACCGGATGAAGAAGATTTCACGAAGACTAGGTAAGTACATACTTGATCCTAATCGACATAAAAGGCCATATATATATACCTTGTTTGAGAAAGCTTTGAGTGGCTCATTATCAACTTACCTTTTTTCTAATTTTCTCATTATTTGATCTAAGTACTTGGAGATTCACCTCCAAGTATATAACATGAGAACGAAAATAAATAGTTAATCCCTTAGTTAGACCCATTGATTAATTAAAAAGGGAAGATAGGTTACGTTCTCCCAGCGCTTACTCAAAAATTGGCATGTGTTACAACTACACGCAAACACGTACGCTCACAGTTATATTTCCAGTCCGAAATTGTAATTTTTTTTAATTTATTATCTAAGACACCATCTAACTATGGGACTTATTCGAATAAAACACACCGTTTACTCAAAGAGATAGTAAGAAAAACTAAGATGATTTAGTTTTCATTCAGAAAAAAATAATCAGCTTGTGTTTTGAAAATAGATATTTATTTTTTTTACTCATTTTTATCGATAAATATATGTCCCGTATCCGCACATCTGGATAAATTCCATAAATTCATATTTTCTACCAACCCGCGGATTCGTTTTAACATTCGATCATCAATCCGAGGCGATATCAAAATAGCGTTTTATAGATTCGTCGGAATCGAATTCGAATCCGACGTTTTTGTTTCGGAAACGAATCGAATGAATTAAAATACCCCTGCTGATACTGTCAAACTTGATCAAGGTTCGACAGTAAATATTGTATACATAGAACATAATATGGTAAAATTTTGGTAGATACCTACCTATTTCCTTAGATAATTAAGTACATACCTACAAAGGTTACAAAGTATAGGTATTTTCTATACATTTTACCTGCCTAAAGAATTTCAGCGACAAATTGTTGCCCCAAATGTTAGAAAGTAAATAAGCAGATACAATGTATGCTTAACCCGGCTTCAAGTACTTGAGTAAACAACGACAGTGGGCGATCTTCATTAGGCGTCACGACCCGACACCGGGACGTATACTGACATCAGTAAACGCATAAAACTTGCAATGAAACAGGCTGAGCCCACGCCACCACCTTTTAACCACAAACTGTACGATGGATTTCTAAAACTTCCAGTGTTAACCGGTTTAACGTAATAATTAAATAAAATAGCTGGGGGCGCCACTTTCACTCGTGTATGCGCCAACACAAAAATGTACGCTCAAATATGGGTCTACACTGAGAGAAATAACTTTCATGATTACGAATAATTTTAAAGGAATTCCAGCACTTTTATCAGTATTCCCATCAAAAAGGAACCAAGAGTTCTTACTAACATGTTATGCGTAAATCGTAACTATATATCATGAAACTCATCACCAATGAATATCATTACACAGCACGATAATATAAAGTGCTGTAAACTCCCGTCTTATCGTTACACATCATGACAAAAAGTCATGAAGAACTCTTTGCTCGCGTCTTACAATCATTACTAGAAATGAGTTTCAATCGTGATGGGAATGATATGGAGTGCTGCATACTCGTGTATTATCGTTACGCGTCATAACATTTTGTCATGACGAACTCTGAATACTCCTAACAATAATGGTAAGAAATCATGATGGGAATGATAGAGACTGATGAAGTTATATTTCTTTATCATTATTTGAATGTCGTGTTGGTATGGACATCATGATAATCAGTAGATTTTTCCCAATAACCCTTTGTGTAACCTGAGAATATATTTCCTGAAAGTCATGATATTTATTGGGCTACCTACCCTTTACTTTATCATTACAAAATCCATATGAATCATGACCTACCTTAATTGTTGTTGGTATTGTAAGGATAAGTATGACCTCTCTTACTATTAAATTATTCGTACCGTCATGTCAAATCTGTATGTTTTCCCAATATATTATCAGTATTTTACCGCTTACTTTTGCAGGGGTGTTTTTTATACATACTTTTATGTAGTCCATCTCCTTTAACATGAGGCGGGGATTAAAAAATCTCCTGTTTTATCCGCCTAAGAGATAAAATGCTCTTGAAGGTGGATTAAAACAGGGGTCAATTTTTGTATCCCTCACCGTGTTAAGAGGGATGGACGACAAAAAAATTATGTTTAAAAAAACACTAACAATGTGTACCTATCTGAACTCATGATATATTATCATTATACTTAAGCATTAGCTTAAGTATAATGATAATATTTCATAAGTTCAATAAACTCTGAAATATAAAATACATGAATAAATTATTTTTCAGTGTTTGATTGTTGAAATATTTCATTACAATAAGCAGTAGGGCGCAGATAAATAAAGCAGGGACCAGTACCAACAGATATGACAAAATATGTCCACGAGAAAACACCCAATATTAGGAGTAAGTCAGGACAGGACTTAATAGAGACAGATTGCAGACAGTCAAGTAGTGAAACCACCATGGAATAGCCTAAAAATATAAGAAAATCTTATTATTAAAATACAATTGGCATAAATTTACCACAGCAGAATACACACAGATTTAACATAAGGTATTAAGTGCTTACAGATACAATATATTATGATCATTACTTGGTATAGGTAGAAATAATAAAACGTAACGTAAGGGATATATGTTTTTATTTTAAATACACAACATTTGTACATACTGTGTTAACTTTATAAATATTTACTAGAACATGTATTTATTATACGAACGATCAAATTGTGTGTGCAAATCGTACAATGCTATTTGCAGCAAATGCCATAAGATTATTGCGGGTACTGCGGTCCTGTAGCGTGAAACAGTTTGAATGCTACGTCTACTGCCTTGGTCAAGGAACGAAATTCGTACAAAACATCGTCACACGCGCTGCATAAGCTTTTGTGATATTACCAACAGTGTCGCCGCAGTATATTACAACTGGTTGAAACGTTACCCCAAGATTTAAGAGTTTATAGCGACGCGGCGACGCTCGCAAGTAAGTATGGGCCGGACTTCGTCGATGGGTGCCTTCATAACCAATCCATCCCTAAACTCAGCTCGAGATGGCTTGCAAGCCTCTTCTCCGTACATGTGGAATATTTATGATGCAAGGGAGCACAAGCAGATACATCTTCATTATTTTCTGAAACAAAATAAAAGTATTTAAAAAAGAGCACACATTGCACTACTAGACGATAACTCGCACGGATTCAAATTCCCCTCAGTAACCCTGAAAAAAAAACTCACCTGTATAATAATAATAATGTTGGACAATCCATTGTAGTGTTATGAATAGGTACTAGATAACTGATATACTTATCATCATAGAGGCCTATTTATAGAAGGTTGCTGGTTCGATCCCCGTCTGATCAGTAATTTTAGGTAACTATTCCATCAAGTTTACCCAAGTAAATCAATAAACAAGATGAGTACTCACCATCAATAGCGTCTTAATAGCCTTAGATACTTTTTCTTGATGGAAGCATCTGTGGTTGGGCTTGCTTTAGCTGCAGACATTTTTATAATGTTCAGATACTCAGCAAATTTGTCAGGCCAGCAGTGTCATTCAGATATAAGTTTTCATAATCGTGAAGTAGTAGTGTCAAGCGGGAAGGTGATTATAATATTGGAAATATGTTTAATGCTCCTTTCTCATAATGTAGATATCGAAGACGGGAACACACACTGTGCTGTTCCAACACTTTTCCATGTAGTATTGCCATAGGCCTGGCTGGACTTTCTAAAATTGTAAGATTCTCTTGCTTAGTGTTGGGTCATCTGAAAATAAATTTATAGAATGTAATCTTTATCACATTGACATTGATCATGATTGAGACCTTCGGTAGGCTGTTAGGTTTTTTTTCAATTTTAGAGCCAATTTACACAACTTCTACTTTTACAGTCATTAGTGTCCACTGCTGGATAGAGCCTCCTCCATAAGTGTCCACTGCTGGATAGAGCCTCCTCCAAAACTGGAGGGTTTTCAGTCGAGGCGGCGGCGAGGCCGCGGTGCCGTTGCGGCGAGAAAGAATCGCTTCTCTATGTTTTCTATGGGATCCCATAGTTCAACGCTCACTACAGGAGTCAATGCGGCGCAGCGGCGTCCGTCGCGGCACGGGCGAGGCGGTGATTATGGCAAAGTTTTGCTCCTATAGAATACATAGAGACGCGATTCTATCTCGCCGCCCTTGCCGCGACGCCGCCGCCGCCTCGACTCTTGTGCAGTGAGCGGAGTCGCTGAGTAACCAAGCTTATAGGTACAAGCTTGATGCTGGTGAAATCTCGAGCAACACGACACCGTGTCGCTAACACACGAATGCATGCCACCTGTCACACAGCCACGTGCACCGAATAGAAACAGAAACACACTTGTTATTTTCTTACTTACCGGCGAATATATTCACATACTTCAATAATTCCCATTTACACAGAAGGTCGGATGTATATTGGTCCATTTTCACATAGGTAAGGTTGGGTACATTCACAACACAAAATATAAAATTTATTTATGTTTAAAAATGGCAAAAACAGTTTATCTATTCTGTTTGAAAGGCTGAATCATACTGGACTAGTAAATCTGTAATCCACAACGTACAGAAAAGTTTCTTGAAATTCCATCGTGCCGTCGTTTAAGTTTGATATGACGGCACGAAACAAAGAGAATACAATAACTTCGGCACGAAAGTTTATCATGACAGCACGAAAGTTTATCATGACAGCATATTAAACTATTTAGGTTTTCCCAACTATTTACAGTGACTCTCCTGTTAACCCTACACCTAAAACTTAGAAGGAATTCATGATTTTATACCGTGACGACGAGTCTTTAGTCAATACAGTCTTGACATTTAATCCTGCGCAGTCTTGGTAATTTAACTAAACATCATTACTCATGCAAGTGATAAACTTTAAAAATGTCGTGCTTGTCGAATAATCAGGAAAACAACAAATTATTGTGACTTTCACGATAAAACGTCATGCTAATGCTGATAATTCATTATTATGTAACTTTACGTTCTAATGATGAACAATCATGACAACCAACCATGTTTATCATTAAAACTAATTGTGATGCAACGTCAATCGAACCCGGCTGACTAACATTTTAAAATGCACATGATCCTAATACAGTTGTCTCGATTAGTTATCATTCTTCATGTTTAAATTTAATGAAGGACGAGAGTCATTTTTCTCAGTGTAAACTCGACATTTTTAGATACAGAACACCCTTAACAAATTTCTGCAACTTGTGCAACGAACTCTCCTACGACCTCGTGCTTCGCAGGCAGACCTTCACCCACCGCGCCACAGGGGTCGTCATCGTCACGTCATCTAAGTGTTACGATTTATAGTTATGCATAGAGCATAATGAGTGCCATAGCGCCCTGTAATTAGCTTGCCGCATCCCGCCTGCATGCAGACTTTCACATAGGTTAACGTCATCTATCATAAAATTGTGCGTAGACGCATGACGTCGTCGGTGTCGTGTTGGCCGGATGTCGGATCGGATCGTATAATGGAGAAACGCTCAATGATGTTAGTTTGCATTGCAAATAGTCCCGCTGAAGATTTAGAAACATCTTGATAAGATCTTAGACCAGGCCCTCGCTTGTGTATTAAGTACTTATTAACTAAACTAAGCTTCAGCCAATGGCTTCACACGCGTTTTCTTCGTAACTTCTACCGAAATCTTAAGCTAATTCTAGTTCTCCAGCTTATATTATAGCATTGAGAGCCTGAATGAAGTGTATAAATATTAAATTGCACTAAACAATGTTTTTATTTTTTGTATAAACCTAAATTTTTAGGGTTCCGTACCCAAAGAGTAAATCGTCACCCAATAGGGGAGTATTAGTAATAACTAAGACTCCCCTGTCAGTCCATCTCTCTGTCTGTCACCGTGATAGTTCGTCAGTTGAAATTTTCACTGATGATGTATTTATTTATGTTGCAGCTCTAACAACAAAATACTAAAAACAGAATAAAATAATTATTAAAGGAGATTAAAGGTATATGAAATTTGCTTTCATACATACAATACAACAAACATGTTTTATTGCCGTTTTTATAGATAGTAGGTACGGAACCGACTCACACTTGGCCGGTTTTATATTAAAGCAAAGATTGCCTTTGTTGTTCTTTCCCAGGAAACAATCTGTCCCTGTCGTAAGAATACAGGTAGAATACCTTCTTTTCCATTTAAAATATTAGGACGGGGTGGGTTATGGAATAATATTGGATAAACTGATATTTAACCTCATCCTATTTTATAAAATTTCCTCTTTAGCCTCTTTTGTAAGTAGATATGTGAATAAAGCCAATGTAGACGATCTAAGCTCAAAAACTTTACGATTGTTCATACCTTTCTTATGACCAGACAGATTTATTATACCTAAGGTCCCACGTTCACATTGATTAGCGTTGTCAGCGTAGTTTTTTTTAAGCTAAAATTCATTATAATATCCATGGCATAATAATGTAGTACCCATAACACAAGCTTTGATTAGCTTGGGACTAGGTAAGGCTGTGTGGACTGTCCAGCATTATTTATTTATTTACCGTCGTTGTTGGTTCAAAAACCTAGAAGACAGAGAAAATAAAATTTCATGGAAATAAATATATACACTAAAATATCCCAAGACACGTAATAATAACAAAGTTCCCCATAATAAACAAAAAAAAGGATATTTATTGTGCACTGTTACATCTATATTTATAAAAGAAAGTCGTGTTAGTTACACTATTTATAACTCAAGAACGGCTGAACCGATTTGGCTGAAAATTGGTGGGGAAGGCTTAGAACCAGGAGACGGACATAGGGTAGTTTTTATTTCGTTCCCGGCTGAACGAATCTTGATGAAATTTGGCAGGGAGGTAAACGGTATCCCGGGGACGGACATAGCTACTTGAATAGAGCATGCGAAGCCGCGGGCAAAAACTAGTTTCTTATAAATAATAAAAAACATCTTCGTGACCAGACTCGTTTCTAATGATGTATTTTTGTCTATAAACTCAAGAAGTGGCACAAACAACCATGTCCATAGTTGTAAATTGTACTGTCTTATTGTTTCTTATCGATCAACAGGAAAAATCTATTCTACAGCTTACTAGTTAATTCAGCAGGCACATACCTAGTGTTGCATAAATTCATGATAAACAACTTACCTAGTTTATGAGAACAAACATCACCTTAATTCACACTTCACAAATGTTTCGGTCACACGTTTTACACCACCATACTTCAAATTCCCAATATTTACAGTAACATTTTACGAGACAATGTTAACGGTAAGTATAGCATGCCGTAAAAACTTATTAAGCACTTTTCAACTGTAATTTACGACCGTAAATTCAAAGAAACTTGTGATTCACTGTTCTACGGAACTTTCATTGTAATTATCAGGTGCTACGGCGTAGCGCGTAGATTCGTAGAGGGAACGTAAATTTACGTAGAGGGCCCGCCGCGTTCACTCGCGCTGGCATACGAAACTCGACTGTCGCTGTCGCGTCGCGTAGCTGCAGGCTACAAGACCAAACATTTGGATAGCTATACTATCTACTTATAGATAGGTGTTACTGTAAGTGTAAGTAGATCGCGTGTTGAACGGGGTAGCTCTACCTACTCTACTATAGAGTACCTACAGAGATACAATACGGGTCATGCCTGCATGAGATTGCTGATCGTCGCCTGTCATATCGCTTTATCAGCAATCACATCACATTATGTATATTTCCAAGTCAAAACAGGCCTTAAAATTCTTTTGTGCGACTTTGTTGCTTGATACTTTAACCGTGCTCTGGCTCTGACCTGTTTGGTAAGTATGTACCTCAGTAGGTAGGTACAAGAAGAGATCTACAATGATCTTATTTCTTTGAAATACATTGTAAAAATGTTTTGTGGTTGGTAACTACCGCATCATCATCATCATCAGCCGATATTAGTCCACTGCTGGGCATAGGCCTCCCGTTATGAGCGTCATAGCGCGCTATCTATCATAAGCATCTGCCTGAAGTCTTTCCCAGATCGTGATCCCACAGGGCGCCCTACACTACGTTTGCCGGTAACTACCTACCTACTTCTAATGTAATGCTGCCTTTGCCTTCACAAATCATGAAGACTTTCTTGATTATTTTCTAGACATTTCTATGTAAGCCACATAGATTTAAATCGTTAGATACGCCCCGACCACCAAAAACTGTAGCAATGTGTGTGAGACATGTCGCATCATGTCTAAAACATGTGCAATCTACACAAACAAAACAAGCGTACTGAGAAAATAGTGTCATCTCTTTTTCTCACACGTTAGTTGCAAACACTACTTTCTCTTTCATGCACTCGCCCTTTAAATTTGTTATTATACTCATTTTTGACAATGCGGACGATAAAATAAAAGTTATTTCATTAACTCGCAATAGCTACGAGTGAAATGTTACACCTCTGGCTTTCTTTGTGTTTCTAAAATTGTTGTTGCGCTTTCGAAAGGCACACGTCATTTTGTGACGCTATAAACTGCTCGCAAACGTCCTTCACAACACGTCCGGCTAACACTGTGCTTAAATGTACACTGAGTCCAGGTTTATGCATGCGTAAGGTTCGACTTGGACACAACACGGCGGCGGCGGCGGCGCGGTCTCACTGCGGTAAGGGCATATCTAACGATTTAAATCTATGTATGCATGCATAAGGTTCGACTTGGACACAACACGGGGCGCGGTCTCACTGCGGTAAGGGCATATCTAACGATTTAAATCTATGGTAAGCCACCTTAAATTAGTTTGTCTTACGTAAGTTTCCTTGGCACATTTATTAGATACGGAGGCGGTTTATTTGGTGGAGGAAATCGGGGACAAAAGAAACAGCGGCGGGTCGAAAGTAACAAACGCTCTGTAGCCTTGTCTATGGTTGAAACGACCCACGGGATCGCGCTGGTTGTCAACTTGCACCACTCCCCGAGCAGGAGTTTGTACGCGCCACAGATATCAGAAAATAAGACCTCTGTGGTACCCGCCCCGAAATTATGATTTTTGACACTGAAAGTATTTTTTTTATTGGTCATTCGTTTAGTTTTTACGTAAAATTACAGTCGTTTATTGAGACATTCTATTCTTGAGCTAATTTTTGACAAAGTTTTTACTTTTCGTCAGTTATATGGGTACCTAAGCCATTGATTTAAAAAGGGAAGATAGGTTACGTTCTCCCAGCGCTTACTCAAAAAATGGCATGTGTTACAACTACACGAAAACACATACGCTCACAGTTATATTTCCAGTCCTGTGCAATACAAAAAAGAACAAAGACGAAAGACGTATCTAGGACCGAAGTGTGACTGAGAGAACAATATTTCACGCAAATCACGACCGCCCGTGCCGCCGGTCAGACGGTGACTGATGTGAGAGAACACAATTTTACACAATTTGAGGTTGCCACTTTCGAGCAACCAGTGCCTCATCTTCGTTTTTAATAAATCAATGACCTAAGCCATTTATTTTCTTATGGCGCCAGATTTAAGTATTATTCTATATAAGTTATTAGTTAGGTACCTACTCTTATTACATTAGGTACCGAGTTTATTGGGTAGTTATGAAAATACTTCCCTTCATACATTTTCCGGGCATAGGGCACACGTACCCTTGAACATAATTATTTATGAAAGGCCAGAAAATAAACCCCTCACGCAATACCTCCGAATTCAAGGTAGATAAAACCGTCGTGTGGGGTGTCCACGTGATCAGCAGGAAGATCTCTACAACTTGGTTCTAATGGAATTTCAGACCGTCATACCGCCATACTGTTTAAATAGTAAAAAAATTACTTGTCTAAGTGCTTATTTTGTAAGTCTAAAGAAATAAAAGATTTTTTGACTCTTGACTCTGACTCTGTTCCCGTTTCCTTTCATATTGAAGTGGACTTGAATTCTTTGGACTATGGTAGGTGGACTAAACTCTAGAAGTCTAGATTTGAAACTAAAACGCTCACGATTAGGGGCCACCTTGGTACTAGTTATTTGAAGAAATCAGGCATGATGTATGTATATAGGCACAAACTGTTACTATTGTCCCGGTCTCCCCTTTGTTGAGCGTTCGGGAGAATAACAGCTATTATGGAGTTTGGGACTCATCAGGGGGAAAAAATGGTAGGTAACACACAGAAGGGTTTGCTTACAACAGTTTTGTTTTCAAGAAACTGACAAATAGAAAAAGCCGTCGGATATGAAGAATGGACTGTTATTTTTCTGTGTACTTACCTACTTATTTTTTTATTTATTTAATACTTTATTGCACACAATCATAAAATAGTACACAAATGGTGGGCATAATGCCTATGGCATTTTCTACCTGCCAACCACACAAGGTCAATAACAACAAAACGGCGTGCTTAAACTTAGACATAAACTTACTATGATAAAAAAAAACTATACCTGTACCGATATCTACATTATACAAGAGATACCTACAAAAATCTAAAAGTGTACTGAAAAGACGTTAAGTTAACTAGAAGACGCGTAAAGGATTCCCACAAAATGCTCACGGGTCAGTTTTTTGAAACCATCTTTTGTTTCAACTTTCTTGATGTCATATGGTAGGTCGTTCCAGAGTCTAACAGCCTCGATTGAAAAAGATTTTTCACAGAAGGATGAGCTATGTGACGGTATTTCTAGGAGGAGATTGCTTGATGACCTGAGTGGTCGGTCATGTGAGTCAGCTAGAAATGACAAACGACTCTTCAAATAGTCGGGGGCAAAAGGATCTTTGAGGATAGAAAAAAGAAGATAGAGCACCCTGACTTTTCAACGCTCACGAATAGGGCTCGGTATTCGCTTATATGGTCGTATTTGCGTAAACAAAAGATGAAACGAATACCAGTATTAATACAAAAACAGAGATAACTTTATGAAAAGGTGTGATGTTCACAATAAAAATACAAGAAACAAGAACAAATTACACATCCCATCATATAGATTACGAAAGGTAGGCAAATCATTTGTGGGCAATTGCGTAAGATTCTATAATAAGCTTCCATCTGAAGCAACTGAACTCCCTATTCGTAAATTTAAACTGTACATAAAACGAAATCTTAACAAGAAAGCCTATTACTCCGTAGATGACTACGTCAATGATGTTAATGCTTGGCCGGATGTCGCCCAGTTCCACACAGACAATAATGTAAGACCAGTTAGACTAAGTTATCCTAAGATTGTATTAGTTGATAAGCGACAAACTTGCTAGTGGTTTCTTTTTCACTTCTTCCGCTAGTGGACAAAAAATTGAAGTGAATCAGAGTCAATTGCACCTTATTTCTTGTTTGATAGTAATAACTATTTATCAAGCTGTTTATATAGTAAAAATTTGACTTGTCTAAGTACTTATTTTGTAAGTCTAAAGAAATAAACGATTTGACTTTGACTTTGACTTTGAATGAGACGGTCGAGTTTATTCAACAAATCATGATTAAGATCAACGAACGCTACGTCGGCATAATCGATGATAGGCAAAAGAAGAGAATTCACTAGAGTGACCTGAAGGAGGTGTGGAGACAGCATTTTAATAAATAGAGAAAATAGAAGAGGTGATAAAATGCCTCCTCGAGGCACACCTGCCTCAATATCTGTCCACTCTGAAAAATCTTGACCGTATCGAGTTTTTTGACGCATTCTACTCAGATATGAGATGAACCAGTTTACGGAAGATTGAGACAGGCCAAGTCTTGGGAGAGCTGCAATTAAAAGGTCATGATCTACTATGTTAAACGCATTACTAAAATCAATTAGGACTAACACTGTAGGTAAGGTGAGTTTCTTCCATACTGGTTTGCAGATCTTCAGTTATATTTAAAAGAGCAGTAGCGGTGCGGTAAGGGTTTGTTAGCTGTTAGCAACTCTGTGAGCTGAGCATGTGCTACTGATTCTATAATTTTTGAGAAAAAAGGGAGAATTGAAATTGGCCGATAATGCTTCAGCATAGATGGGACAGGTACTTTGGGTAAAGGGATAACATAAGCCTGTCGCCATTGATCTGGGAAAGAGAGTAGTTAACTATGTGAGTTAAGGCAGGAATGAACTTCAGACGGTTTCTTTCAAGCTTTAAGTTGATATTCAGAGAGCCTCGAAGCAGTCGGTGATTAGATCCGATCCGGTATTGAACCGGTTGATCACTGAGACATCTCTGAATATGTGCTTGCTATCCACCATGATGGAGTCGATCTCGTTTTTAGTCACAGTGTCGGGGCTTCGCCACGTCCACTTCCTTTGGGGCTGTTTCTTAAAGAAGGAGTTCATTAAGAACAGCCCCTCCTTCTCAAGGAAGTTGACAAGCATTTGCCTCCTGTGATTCCTAACTCCATAACCATGCGAGCCTATTCGGGATTCTTTGCCAGTCTGGGTTCCCACCTTGCCGTTGAAGTGAGCCTTAGTGGTGTAATGTAAAGCTTTGGATATGTCTTCGTACATATCCTCCAATTCATCATCCGAGTGCGCCGAGGTCGGTGCGTAAACATGAATTATCTTCAAGCTGTACCGCTTGGACAGCCGAAGGATCAGGTACTCTACCCTGATCGACTCACTGAAACGAAAATCGAAAACCGAAACCTACGCCACCCTGGGATGTTTTATCACCCTTGAGAAAGTAGAGAAAATGGCCCGAGTCTAAGGTTACGGTGTCCTCCCCCTCTCTACGGACTTCAGATACCCCCAGAACATGCCATTTAATGTTCTCTAAGTCCACTTCCAACTGCGCTACATGGTGATCAAGCCTCAGAGTGCGTCCGTTAAACGTAGCAAGGGTCAAGTTTTTAACTAGTGAGAGGTAGCCAAACGTAACCCGGTGATTCCTAGCACCCCTGCCCCGCCGTTACCATGGCTGCTACCATGGCCAGGAATAGCGAGCGAACTGGGGGCCACTTTTTGGCTTCTAAAATCATTGGGGGTGTAGTGCCCATAATCCCCACGCTGGGCATGCGGGTTGGGGATCGCAGTTTGGTGATGTTATCGCTCTACGGGTGGCGCTTCTGCCCGCCCCCCGTTGTTTGTATCCCTTAGTCGCCTCTTACGACACCCACGGGAGGAGTTGGGGTGGTGCTATTCTATGCCGGCACTACACGGTCAATGTACCTACGTGTAGGTATTTGTGTAAATTTAAAACTCCTGAAAATATGACTTCCGATCCAAAATTAAACTTCTGATCATAATTGATGCGGAAACAGAAGCAGAAACGGATGTGAAAAAGCGCGCGCAGAAAATTAACAATTTTATTTATTCCTAAGTTAAAGATATGTTGCATTTCATCACTAGTATTTACTCTTTCTTATTTATCTACTCCTACAGGGTGGGTCCCTAGCAAATTCAATTCAATTCAATTCGTTTACTAAAACCAGACATAACATTACAGAGTTCTCCAATGTATTACATCTAGGATCGTGTCTAGGATACTTCCTTGCTAGGTAGTAGTTAAGTAGGTTAGAATTGGGTACTATAAATGTATCAACTTAAAACCATAGATATAAATCGTTAGATACGCCCCGACCACCAAAAACTGTAGCAATGTACACAAACTTAAACAAGCGTACTGAGAAAATAGTGTCATCTCTTTTTCTCACACGTTAGGTGCAAACACAACTTTCTCTTTCGTGCACTCGCCATTTAAATTTGTTATTGTAGTCATTTTCGACAATGCGGACGATAAAATAAAAGTTATTTCATTAACTCGCAATACCTACGAGTGAAACCTCTGGCTTTATTTGTGTTTCTTGAATTTTTGTTGCACTTTCGAAAGGCACACGTCATTTTGTATCACTGTAATACTGCTCGCAAACATCCTTCACTACATGTCCGGCTAACACTGTGCGTAGATGTACACTGAGTGCAGGTTTAAGCAGGCGTAAGGTTCGACTTGGACACAAAACGGCGCGGTCTCACTGAGGTAAGGGCATATCTAACGATTTATATCTTTGCTTAAAACATAAACAACAAGGTAGGCAGGTATGTACCCTACTACTAGGTATACAACATGTCTCGCCTTAAATTTAAATCATAGATACAAAGTAAAATAGGTACTATATTAAACATTTTATCTTATACCTACCCTCCAAGGGCCAGCTGTCCCGTTCCGACATGTCGCTTGAGCGCCGGCACGATTTTCCCGGCGAAAAGTTTGACGTGACATCATGCGTCATCAGAAAAAGCAATTTTACGGGAGTATGGTATAATTTTAAGTTATAAATCATACACCATTGTTTTCGTCCTGAAATTTTCTAATAGCAAATGCTATTATAATAATTTAATAAAACTTACTTTAGAAATTATTTAATTTATTTCCAAGGTTGAGATTTCGAGTCAACAAAATCGTCATTATCTTAATTACACTACACCACACCACAATACTGTTCACAAACTAAAACAAAACACGGACGCCATTTTAGGCGTCCGTCCGTCGCGCGCCGTGTTCTCGCGTCACTGGTTAACCCCCCAAGCGCATTAGGTGTACGAGTATATGATGCTCCTAAGAAAAAAGGCCCGCGAGCGCCTTAGGTGTATATAGTGCTCCTAAAGCGCTCGTCGCCATTGTTTGGCTCTTTACCATAAATGTCGGAATGATGGACTTCCATTGGCTGGACTAATGAAAGCTTCATTCAATACGAAA
The DNA here is from genome assembly GCA_955876795.1 of Eupithecia tripunctaria. Lineage (NCBI taxonomy): Eukaryota > Metazoa > Arthropoda > Insecta > Lepidoptera > Geometridae > Eupithecia > Eupithecia tripunctaria. Next base: position 5,433,456 of record OY041604.1, read on the forward strand.
CGAAATACAGCCAATAAAATCAAATTGAGACCGGAAATTGTTACCATTTGAGCAAAATTGCCAAGCACCCCGCAAACGGCTCATTTGGCCGCCATCTTTTTAAAATTTGCGCAACAGCAAGAATTTTTAAAAATTTCTCAAGAACGACTCGTTGAGTATTCCTCTATGATTATTATTTGTATTTACTGGGAAGATACTGTAGATTATGTGTAAAATTATAGAATTACCAATAACGGTAAAATTTTAATGAAAAAACGTGACTAACTTTTGCATCGTGCATTTTTACAAATCCAAGTTCCATGTCCGCATTGTTTATGAATGATTTTCTTTAGAATTATGGGGTTTTATGGTTCTTTATGTTCATGAATAAGCTAGGTAATCTATCAAGGAATATTAAGATACCAAGAAGTAAGTACCTACCTACCTGCTAACAGCAAAAGCAGGTAGAAATCATTTTGCGTAAAGTTTGTCAACCCACAACGGCGAGACAAACAATAGCCGACCGGCCGTTGCATGAAGTTTTGCAAGGTGATTAAACGAGCAATTCTTGTATAATATATATTATATAAATATTCCGGATCTCGGAAACGGCTCCGAACCAGTTAGGATTCATTTTCAGAAAATGTCGTTTTATTAGTTTCATTATGTTTTCAATAATTAGATATATCGTTTTCAATTGACTCTTCCTGACATCTATTGGCGAATAGTAGTACTATTTTATTCGTGTTTTCGATAATGAACTTTATCACAATCACCTTAGGAATTAAAGTCAAAATTATGACTCTTCCTGCCTCTACCATCTATTGGCGAAGAGTACTACCTACTATAATTTCTAATAAGCACAATTTACAAAAAAAAACGAGTGAAGTTCGGTCACCCAGATACTAGAATCAAATGAGCAAGAAGAGTGTACAAAGTACATTTATTATGTTTGTTAATTCTTATAATATAATCTCATCCATAGATATTTATATCTTTGATCTCATCCTATTATTTCCTATCCTAACCTAACTCTCCTGATCCGTATCACTTGTAGGTATTTTCTGGTAGTAGGTTTATTATTATTGTAAAATGTTTCCCAATTTTTTTATATGAAAAAAAAAAACGTTTTTGGTTTGTGCTAACAAGCGAGTCCAAAAAAAATGAGCAGGAAGATTAGACGCAGACGCCCGTCTCCGTCCCCGTGTAGCGGCCGCCCCTGCCTGCTGCGGGTCGCACCTCGCCCTGGCCAAGGCTGGGCAGATTAACTTTATGGCGTTGAATCTCAAAAATAATGATATTTCTTCTGAGCGTTGCAATTAAACCTAATAACGTTTACATTGTACCTACCCTTCGATCAAATATACCTAGATTCCGCTTAAGCGCGCCAAAAGTAACCAAACTAAACAGTGCTTAGATTCATAATAAACTTGCCAAAAATACGAAATCCCATCTTGTTTTCTCTTTGTAAGGGTGATATTTTTGCAACTTTTCACAGATCACTTCGGCATCGTTCCACTTGACGGTCGGCGCGACACTGACGGCAAAACAGTGCTTATTATTAATAAGCTTATTATTAATAGGCAAAACAGTGCTTATTATTAATAAGCACTGTTTTGCCGTCAGTGTCGCGCCGACCGTCAAGTGGAACGATGCCGAAGTGATCTGTGAAAAGTTGCAAAAATATCACCCTTACAAAGAGAAAACAAGATGGGATTTCGTATTTTTGGCAAGTTTTGTACTTTTTACTAATACTTACAGTGATAAACATCCGAAATAATCTAGCTAACATCTCCAAATTAGTATTTCAAGAATTTAAATCCTTTTATTTTTGCTTCGCAGTTGTCTCTTTTGCACGCATAATAGAGTTTACAAGGGTAATAAGAACGTCCTAAAGTCGTATGTAATTTTGAGCGTTAGAATTATGAACATAAAGTTTAATTTCACTAGACGCCACCGCGACGGCAATAACATTTTATGAGTTTTCGTCAATGCCGCGGAGCAAAACGCCATAAAGTCGTTAGGTAATTGTTGAAAACTAAACTTTAGGAAGCTGCAATAAGGTTGATTATTAATTAAATATTTAAATGGCTTTGTGATGATTTTTAGTATTATCCCTAAGATGTATGTATATTATCAATTGACAGGAAGGTATAGTAAACTCAAGCCGTTTTTGTGCGTTGTGTCAGTACGGAAAGTTGCATCTAGGGTATATTTGATCGAAGTACCTACCCTACAAATAAGTAATACCTACCTACTTCTTCTTCGTAAATTGCAACTTCTTTATCCGAGCTAAGCTATTATTCTCATTCTAAGATCAGCTTACTTTTTCATTGGTATTGGGCTCGTATCGTTCATAAGCCCTACACAGGCGCTAATTTTAAAGCACGACCTGTGTCGCGCGATTTAGCGATATTTGTTTGCAGTTCATTTTGTACTAAAACGCATACGTTGACGCACACTGCCGCTATTTTATCGCCGCCGCGATCCGGCTTGTCCGAGGCGTTTTCGCGTCCTGCGATTTTGCTTCTTTAAAAGCTTTAAAAGCGCGCTTAAAAATAAGCGACTGTGTGTAAGGAATCACGCTAGCAAATCGCCGAAATCGCGCTTCACAAGACGCGCTAATTAATTAGCGTCTGTGTGCTTTATTGTATCCCTTTGAATTCTCATTCGCTCATTTCATTCGATCATTCATACTGTTCGTTCAATCGTTCAGTCAGTTTATGGTCAGTTTGATTTTATTCTTACGAAGTTATTGTATGTATTCTCTTTGGATTTTATTTTATTTGGTGACGCGGGCGGGACGATTCGCCGACCGATTACTAATTGTTTGTTGTTCATTTTCAATTGAATAGTTTTATAATCAAGCATTTTGTATATTATTTCGCCAAAATGGTGAAGCTAACTTCTGAACTCATACAAAATTCTATGCAATACATGAATCCATGCAGAGACAGAGAGCTGGATCTTAGAGGTTAGTTTATCCGCGGAACATTTCAGAGTTTGCATTGCTTACCCACTTTATATCAAAAACAAACGAAGATGTTTAACATGACCGATTTACGTGTCATTCCTACACTGAATATTAGTGATCGAAATTATGATTACAGTAGACATACTGTAATCATAATTTCGATCATTAATAATCATAACTAAATTGGGCCTTGAGCCCTACGAAGTTTATGATAACTCAGTACCAATAAATATCTGAACGTTTTAGGTTACAAAATCCCTCAAATTGAAAATATGGGTGCTACTTTGGATCAGTTCGACACCATAGATTTCTCCGATAATGATGTAAGAAAGCTCGATGGATTTCCTCTTCTGAAGCGACTAAAATGTCTTCTGCTAAATAATAACCGAATAGTGTAAGTAAATAATTGTTATTAGAATTACATACCCTATAAAATAACATGCTGATTTTACTATTCAACAATTATAATACCCCTTTCAGGAGAATTGGTGAAAATTTGGAACAGTACCTTCCCAATTTAGAATCGCTTATACTCACAAACAATAATATCACAGAACTGGGTGATATAGATCCATTGGCATCACTGCCAAAGCTGAAAACACTATCTCTCATGCACAATCCTGTGGCTAATAAGCAGCATTACAGGTAAATTTATGAGAAATGATTTATTGTACATAACTTCTTTTTTATTTAGTGCCACTTGTACAAAAGCCCTATGAGCCAGAATCTTAATATCCAATTAACTTACTATCTCATTTTTAAATTAATATTCCACTCTGCTGTCCGATTCTAGCTGCACTGGTTTTAGGAGAGATTCTAGTTAGTTAACTAAATTTTTGTCCAAGTAGGTATCTAGCTAGAATAAACTAGAACAATTTGATATACCAGAATTTCCAGAGTCTGGACATTCCTGAAAGACTGCCTGTAAAATTTTGTATTTTTTCCTATTTCAGAGCTTACATGGCTTTCAAACTGCCAGAACTCAGGTTACTAGACTTCAGAAAGATTAAGCAGAAAGAAAGAGATGAAGCTAACTCCTTGTTCAAAAGCAAGAAAGGAAAAGAGATGCAAAAAGAAATTGCCAAGAAAGCAAAAACATTTGTTCCTGGAGGAAACATGCCTGATCCTAAAGTCACAAGTATGCCATAATAATAATAAATTTTTCGTTAAATATTAGAAATGCCACTGTAATAATTTTGCTTATTTATTTGTCAATTTACAGATCTCACTGCGCAAGAAATCCATAAGATTAGAGAAGCTATCAAAAATGCATCATCATTGCATGAGGTGGAACGGCTGACTAGAATGCTGCAGTCAGGACAGATCCCTGGACAGAAGCCATTGCAACCCCAGACCCAGACCAATGGCCAACGTAAGATAATTTTAGAAATCCAAGCTGACTTTGCATTAATTATATACAAAATGTTACCTGGTATTCTAAATCATTCTTCATTGTAAATTAATGGCCCACGAAATGATCCCTATGATAATCTAAATCGCAATTCAATTTTCAGATATCTTGCGAGTGGAGCGCTTATTCTTTTTATTCACCCTCAAACAATAGACCGATGGTGGATACTCAGAAACGGGTGTCCATCCATCTATCAATCATTTTAGGGTGAATAAACAGAATAAGCCGAGAGGAGACCAATCTTTTATTTTAAATTAGCTTTAAGGACACAAGTTATGTGGCAGCTGGATGGAAATAAAAAATGTTAACTTCTGGATGTAGTAGGTAACAGTAGGCTTTGGCCAGCAGTTGTGTGTCACACAAATATTAAATACAAAATGCTGTTTGTCACCACTTCATACTAAAACTACTAAATGCATTGGGCTGAACTTTTGTCTTAAATAATGTATGTCTAAAAGGGGATACAATACTTATGCTACTTTCTATCAGCTACCATGGCATGGAAATAACCATAACATTATTATTTATTATAGAAACAACGCGTGCGAAACCGCGGGCAGATACTAGTTATGTATTAAAAACAATATCTCAGAAGACATAGTGTAGGATGCAGTATAAGTTGAAGATGAAAAAAACAATAACATTTATTATGATTTCAGAGCGAGATGAAGATGAAGAAATGGAAACAGATCAGATAAACGGGTAGATTCCATGCAGCACTTCAGTAATTATAGCTGTAAAGAACAGTGCTGCTAGAGATGATAAATCTCTGTAGTATTATTATCAGCTTGTTAAGTTGATAAGAATAGAACCACTAGTTATTAAGCTGGTGAGAATAGAACTATATTATAGGCAATAAGATAATTAGCTTTTAAGATGGTACTACACTTGATCTTCCCTGGAAAGAACAGATGACTAACACAAAGCGATAAGTCAATTAGGTACAAAGATCTGGTGATTTAAAAGTATGCAGTCACCTACGCATTTTTTGTTTTAATTTTTAAATAAAGAAGCATCAGAAATTATTTTTTTATTTAATTTTAATTCATCTAATAAACACAAATTAATCTTAGAATTAAATTAGTCATAACTTCACAAGTCATTATTCACTTTCAAATGTAATAGTTCCTCATTTCCAGCGTCTAAAAAGACGGTATAAATAGTCTGTAGGAGGATGTTTCGTCCCATCAAATCCTTGATAGTTGGCCGTTTGTCAGGCAGGATGGAAAGCATGGAATCTATGAGATCTTGCATCCCTCTACTGTAGGTTTTGAGATCAATTGGATGCACACTGCCGCTTGTTATAGCCTTTACTAAGCCAACCAAAGTCTGAAAAAATAAATTATAATAACAGGTAAAAATCATGAAACTGTCCGGTTGACGACAGTATCCTGTACGGTACAGGGGAACTACGCAAATCCCAATACAAAAAACGATAAGCCGGCATTATTCCATTCGGTTAAAAAAAATATTTCAACAGTACATAGATGGCTCTGCCGTCACAGCAAAAAATTGTGTGACTACGACATCTAGCGCGGTAATAGGGAAGAAATACGAACTGACAACGACCGTCCCAAATGTCAAACTCGGTGTTTTGTGGGCTGCCAACTCTACAAAAAAATAACATGTACTTATTGTGTAAGCCGGGGTAAGGTAACGTAGAAACTAAGGTCCAATAATTGGATTGCTAAGGTGACAATATTTTACCTTCGAAATTGAACGCATTCAATAAGTTTAATTATATTATAAGTTTTAGACCCGCTTTCACAAACTAAACTGGCGTAATTATGATTCATCATCATCAGCCTATATTAGTCCACGGCTGGACATAGGCCTCCCCTAATGAGCGCCATAGCGCCCTGTCTTCAGCTTGACGCATCCAGCATCTGCCTGCAGTCTTTTGCAGATCGTCATCCCACCTGGCCGGAGGGCGCCCTACACTACGTTTGCCGAGTCGCGGTCTCCACTCAAGAACTCGTTTACCACACCGGTTGTCAGTTCTTCGCGAAATATGGCCGGCCCACTGCCACTTCAGCTTGCTAATTCTCTGAGCTATGTCGATAACTTTGGTTCTCTGTCGGATGTGTTCTTAACGAATTCTATCCTTCAGAGAGACTCCGAGCATAGCTCTTTCCATAGCTCGCTGAGCGACCTTGAACTGGTGGACCAACCGTGTGTAATTATGATTAGTGAGTTATCAAACCATAAAAATACGTCAATGTTAAGGGCCATACCGGAGCCAATGTGGCACCGCCACTTATTTTATCAAATTATAACGTTTACCACAGGAAATTTCAAATGCCATCATACATTTTGTGATTCCTATTATAATCTATGTATTAAAACCTCTGCAATAGTTTTATTTTGTATAGTTTAAGCGGAAAAGCGAAAATAGAGTTTGGTGGCCAAAAAGGGCAACGTGATGTTGATGATGATCAGGGAGTAGACAGTCCGACCACAAGGCAAAGTGACCAGTTTTATGACGAATTCTATACCAATACCAACCTAAGAAAACCTCAATACAAAAAATTCAGTGTAGACCCTCTGAAAACGCGCTTCTGTGAGGAGCCTTCTGTAGGACAGGCCGGCCACAGCTCCACCATATTTATTTACTCTGCCTTGTGACGTACACCCAATGACGGAAGACTTCCTTCCTAATAGCGGCGAACTCGCTGCGCAAATGTCACACTTTGGACTCCACTTGCAAATCGCCAGTTTGATAGCGCTCTAATCTAAGGCATTCGTCATTTGCCCAGCCGTGGACTAACACGGTTAATGCTAACAATAAAACTCACCTCAGCTTCAAAAGCCCTTTTGTGCGTGCACATTTCGTACAATAGACATCCAAGTGCCCAAACATCACTTTTAGTGTCGTAAGGTTTTCCATGACAAAGTTCCGGTGCTAAATAATACGGAGTTCCGATTACCGTGGAAGTCTTTTTGGCGCTGAAACAGTCAATTTTCATGTTATCACACTATCGCACTTCGCACTAAGTTTGGATCGAAAGTTTGAATGTATGGATGGATGTTTGTTACCTCTTCACGCCAAAACTACTGATTGGATCAGACTGAAATTTTGTATACAAGTATTTTTAATCCTGGAATCAAACATGGGCTTACTTTTTATCCCATAAATCAGTTTCTGTGGCATAAAAGTTATCTTTAAGTTTTATATAGGAACAACAACATCCGGGGGCGGGCGCGCGCCCCCTGCAGACCCATTCTACTACCTAACTGTGATCCGCAACCCGCATGCCCAACGACATAGTGGGGGTTATGGGTATTACTCTTACTCCCCAGGCCCCCCCATGTGCTAAAAGCCAATAATGCGCTTATCAGGAGGCCAGCGCCCAGCAGTGGAAAAAATGTAGGTGGTTAAGGTATTTACCGTACTTAGCTACCTTTATTATGTGTCAGAGTAGGTACCTAGTACCTACCTACCTAAGGTTTTAAGGTTTATGCACTTACCTTTGCAGCATCTTTGAAACTCCAAAATCACCTATTTTTATTAGAACTCCAAACTTTCCAGTCAAAAGTATGTTTTCAGCTTTGAGGTCCCTATGAATGATGTCCAGGCTGTGAATATAGTTTACTCCAAGCAGAACTTGCGAAAAGAAGAATAGTATTTCCTGAAAAACAAATTTTAGTAGCGCAGATGGGATAAGGTTACAGACGAATTACTACTTTCGCATTTATAAAATTAGGTAAGTAGGTACCTACCTACCTATAATCTAAGGGTATTGGTACGATAGTAGATAATAATATTCATTATTATAGGTAGGTACAGTAAATCTCTCTAAAGCATGTGTCGTCCATTGGACAGCGAAGACAGATTTATTTATTTATTGTTTATTTAATTAACACGGTTAATAAAAACCAATTACATTAATTAAAATGAAAAAAATTACATTATTCAATACAATTTAAGGTAGGTATGTCAACAAAATAAGTGAATTTATACAAGAAGAAGTAATTAGTAATGACGTTCACAAAACAAAAAACATTCTCGTAGGTACAACAACTTCTTCTTTCCGGCCCTTGTGGGGGCACGGAGGGGGGCCTCGAGGCTTGGCCTCTTTACCCCGGCTTCAACTCGATGGGTGACGACCCCTCGGTCCTTGGGTTGAGGCAAAAAAGCTCTTTTTGCCTATTTTATTTATTTATTTATTTATTTTTTTTTTTTCTCGTAGGTAGTAATTTAGTCCAGCCGTCAGCGAACAAGTCAACGTCGGGGCTGTCATCCAGGAGAGCGTTGAGTGCGTTGAGTACGCGAGTACAGATGGGTAACTGCGTAGTAGTAGGTACGCTGGAGATTGCGGATTCGACTCCCACAGCGATGCTGCTTATATAATCTATTAGTTACAATAGTTGCCTTGAGTTTCTAGAGTTCCGTGCCCAAATGGTAAAAAGAGACCCTCTTACTAAGACTCCGTTATCCGTCCGTCTGTGCGTCTATCTGTCTGTCTGTCCGTCTGTCCGTCTGTCACCAGGCTATATCGCATGAACCGTGATAATAAGACAGTTGAAACAGTTTACAGATGACGTATTACTGTTGCCGCTAAAACAACAAGTGCTAAAAAAATAAAATAAATATTTAAGGGGGCTCCCATACAACAGACACGTTTTTTTCGTTTTTATAGATAGGTAATGGTACGGAATCCTTCATGCGCGAGTCCGACTCGCTCTTAGCCAGTTTTAGTATCACCTGTTGCTGGATCAGTTTTGGGCACCTCTGGTACATGTATTCCGCTAGATTCCCGCTAGTGGCATATTCCATTGAGATCATAACATGATTTTCTGTGTAGTAACAATCGTAAAACCTGATCACATTTGGATGTTTAACTTTAGACAAAATCTTCACTTCATTTGCGATGTCCTAAAACAAATGACAAGTATTTTACAATAGAACAATATATTTTGACGTTTGGAACTCGGATCTCTAAAAAACAAGCTCCGTAGTTCAAACAACCTTAACATTAACCATTGATAAAAAAATGCATGCAGATTTTGTACCTTTATTGTTATAATTTGAAGATAGTAACTACATACCTACATTAGCAAGTAATCAGAAATATTTTTTATGCTTACAAACTAAACTCCTATACTTAATAGTCAAACTTTAAATTATTATTAAAAAATAAAGCGTCAGAAACTAGTAGGTATCAAATTATCTAATGTACCTACTTCGGTGAGTTGAGAAGTAGTCATTCATTGATTGTACCAAGTTAATTATACCCATTTCATGCTTAAGGAACTCACCGATTTATGATTTTGTATTTTTATGCATAGTTCTATGTCCTTGACTATCGTAAGCAGGCTGCTATCGCCTTTTTCACACAGGAAGACATTGCTGTAAATCAAATAAAATAGTTTAACCTTCTTTGAACGTAAGTTAAGTGAAAATCAATACATTTAATTATTCGAATACATACCCGTAAGTCCCTTTCCCAACAGTTTTCAGAACGGCTAAGTCATATTTCTCAAATCGTTTTCGTAAATCCATGTTTGTACCACATGAGTAAACAATTTCTTAATTATAATAACTGCATGGTCATCGTCATTTTGTTTGAATTGAAATAAAACTCCGTTAGGATGTATTATTAATCTGTTTACGACGTAGTAGGTACTTCTCAACTCACACGGTCTTTGAAACTACCCTCATTTTATGGGCCAAGGGTATTAGTTAGAGTAGGTAGAAAATAAGATCAATGTTACCAACTCTATCAAAAATAAAATATTAAACGGATTAATTCATGCTACAAACAAGACTTGTAGCATGAATTAATCCGTTTGACATTATGCCTTTATGCCACATGACATGTCCTTGTCCTACAGAACTGGAACACAACAGACTTTAAAAGATCCGATTCAAAACAAGGACCCAAGATTATATTTAGTTTCCGAAATAACCCATTTTGGCATCGTTAACAAAGACTCAAGTGGGAATCAACTTGAAGACAAAATGGGCCAGATTATGGGATCATTCAACGCTCGAAATGTCGACCTCTACATGGACGATAAGCCTACGTTTGATCCCCAGGCAGGTTTTGATTTTCCCAGGAAAGAACGAGGTACTTATCAATGTCCAAATAGACACTTAGAATACAACAAATTAAAAAGAAAACGTACTAAATACCTACTTTAAGAAAAATAGTTCGATAGTTCTATTGCGGACAGTTTTGTTACATAATAATTGTTTAGGTTAGATGTGTATGAAAATTGACCAGAGATGTTATTGTTATGTTGGTGTCCATCACTACATAACCAGACAATAATGCAGCTTCATCAGTTAGGTAGTTATCAGTGATGTTTTATGTATGAAAAGTTGTGTCGAAAACATCAAAAAGATTGTTTAAAATTATCCATCTATTGGTGAACTTGAGTCCTATTGGGTTCAATCAACAATGCTAAACTAAACTAATATTTATGTTTTTATTTTATAGACAATAAACATAACAGTAATAATAATAACATACATTTTCTGATGTTTCAGAGATGATTGCCCGTGAAGCTGATCTTATATCTGCAAGGATTCCACCTGCTTATCGTGACTATTGTGCTCATAAGCTTCTTGATTATCATGAGTGCCGATACAAAAATATGCCACTTATCTACAAATGCGCTCATGAAAAACATGATTACCTGAATTGTCAACATGAGGAGTAAGTATGAATTAATATTGCATGTTTACACTGTCACTATGTCACATTGTCACTATGCATAAATATTTTGACCACTATTTGACTCTCAAATAATAGAATTATTGATCGAACTGTGTAATTGACCTGATTTGAAACACTTTTCTTATTTTCCTGAAATGAAAGCTGAATGAAAAGAGCTTGTGTCATTCTGTCAAGAGTGTCAATAATTACTTCAGTAAAGAGGTTTTATCCTTCTAATAGAGGTTTTACTTTTGTAACCTACTTTAAAATTGTAGGCTTACCTAGAACAAAATTAAAATGTTATATTTTCTTTCAGCAAGAAGCAAACCGGTTTTACTTTTGTAACCTACTTTAAAATTGTAGGCTTACCTAGAACAAAATTAAAATGTTATATTTTCTTTCAGCTATGTTATTAGAATGAAAGAATTTGAACGTGAACGCCGTCTGAGAGTACGGGAACAACGTCTTGCCAGCGCAGCTTAAATCAGCAAGATGCATCAGATTTCTGTAGTTATTTTAATTTAAAGTTGTAATGTAAATAAAAATCTGAATTTTTTCTTCATTACCTATAATATCCTAATATATTTTTTACCCTCACTCACTGTTACTCTTCCCTACACGTATAGGCAGGCACCTGATTTCCAGGTAAATATATGTATCCCACTGATCTAATCAAACTATCTCAAATACCCACCTTAGTACAATTTGAAGTATCCCAATCCCACTAATCTAATCAAACTATCTCAATCAAAGACCCACCTAAGTACATTGATGTTTTGCATCATAGTTTTGCACAAAACAAATCAATCGATTTCCGATTCATCGAGAAATCGAAACAGTTTATCGCTTTCTGTCACTGGAGCTCAACTCTACCAGCAATAGACAATAGAGGTCATGCAGGTGTACCACCATCCGGAGAAAATCTGTAATGTTGCCATCCTTCATTATCACGGCTAGCCGAATTTTGTCGTATTGTTTTGCGAATAGAAGGGTGAATTTTCTTTGGAACATAATCGACATAACAAACAAGTCTCCGTGCTAATATGGAATTTATGATATGCAATAATATGCTTTATTGTTTTCATCCAATAAAAGTTATGCTAGCTGTGACGTAGAGGATACATTAATTTTTGTAAACACGCTTGTGGAATACACAAATTGTATAGCATGAATGAATAGTTGAATAGGCGATTTATTGCGGAAGTAATGGCTTCCTAAATTTTAATTGCAATTGTCAGTAATTAAAAATAAGACGGTATGTTAAATTTAGGTACCCAACTTGGTTTTTGTGCGATCCGAGTGTGATACAAATGCAATCCGGCTCATCTCCAGTGTTCTTTTTTCTTGCTCCGCGTCCTGTAAACCTACAAAGAACCTTCTGAAAATACTATTTGTATCCTGAAAATATTGTTTTCAATGTGTGAACGATCTGCGAATAATACAACCAATACTTATTTTGTAGATCTCTGCTTGTTTCTTCAAGATGACAGTTCCATTGATGCTGGTTATCTCATGATCGGTTTGATGAATTCTACTGAAACCGTTGATACATAGTGTCTCGCGATGGACGGTGCCGGTGGCGCGAAGCCTGTTAAGAACAGGAAGAGATCTAAATCTCGGGCTGCGGAGGATGAAGATGAGGAGTCTGAAGAGGAAGTTTGGGACAGCGACGGTGACGATGAGACTATCGCAAGGATACAGCGCTTGCACTACGCGCATACCGCTGCCATGACCCAGAGAAAGCGCGCAGCTCCCAAAAAAAAACCCTTGTCCAACAAAAGAAAATTAGAAGCTGTAAAAACATTTCATGATTTCACAAAAAAGCTCAAACAGGACACTGGAATCTCTATCCGTGGACTGGTTGGAAACAACATTTTAGAAATAAATAGTGACTATTCTAGTGAGACTAGCGATTCAGATAGTGATGGTTTGTCAGAGGAGGAATTTGTGGTCAACCCTACTGCAGTGGAAGAGTTGAATGATGAAAATGAAAGTTATATTGACCCTGAAACTGGCGATATTGTGGAAGGTAAACCAAAAGTGAAAGAACCATCTCCAGAAATAGCTGAGCCATCACCGAGTATTGAGATTGAAGTGGAGAAGGAGGCTGAGGCACCAAAAACTCTATCAATAAGTGACATAATAAATGAAGGAGATCTTGATAATAAAAATGTAGAAATTGCTGAAGTGGAAGGCAGTGAGTTGTGCCCTGAAAGTGCCCCAACAGCTGAGGAATTACTAGATATCAAGGAAGAAGAAAACAGCCAGGACTTTGATATATCTGAAAAATTAAAAGAAATGGGGGAAATAAGTGTAAAACCATTGAAAAAGGAAGGTGAAGGTGAAGAAGAAGAGAATGAAACGCCAGTAGAAGGTGAAATGGAAGCAGAAAATGACGAAGATGTAAGTTACTACTATTATTATTTTTGTACAGTGTTTAGGTTATTGTCGGACCTGTTAGAACACTGTTATTATTAACAGAAATAAATCTAGTTCTAGTATACAATTTGTACTGCTTGAGACAAGAAACTGTTTAATTTGTATGGTTTTAATAGCTGTTTAAATTATTGACTTTTGATCTATTTTTCCAGAAAAAAACATCAAACCCTAACGCTTTGAATGTGAGACGCAATATCCGAGAAGTAATGGATGAAAAGAACCTCGATGCATCAACTCTGACAGCCCAACGACAGGAGTCTGAGCGTTTGGCTCGAGTACAGGAGCAGCAGAGGATTATAAGAGAGGTAAGAATTCAAATATTATGTACATTCTTACATTGTTGACATCAACATATGTATAATATAAATAATTCTGTTTATTATTTGTGGATTATCAAGCATAAATATACAGGCGCCTTGTAACATGTGTACTAAACTGTGTGAGAGGGTGATTCCACGGGTCCAGATCTCCTCGCATCCACAGTCCATTCTTAGGCTTTGTACACATGTTTCTTGGCACCTTGTATATTTTTATGATCTTACTGTTATTATATTCAATAATTATACGTAACTGTGAATAGGTATCTAGCCTGTTCACAGCAAGCTGTATGGCTAGTGCCTGAAGTAAAGTGCTCAAGCTATCTGCTTAGTTTAAATATCCTTATTTTCAGTCCATTTTCATTAATCTCATATTATTTCCTCTCAATTCCACCTTCCAAGGGGGAATTAAAAAGAAAACTTCTCTCACAGGTCCAAAGACAAATTGCGCTGAATCGGCAAAACAAAATACATCAGAAAACAATGTCACTTCTTCAAGGTGGATCCTCAATTTTAAAGAAAACTGGATCAGGACAAAAGCTAAAGTAAGTGCCTTCTCTAATTTAACAAATTGAGTTTGGATTATAGTTACTTACTGGAAATAAATAGTTAGAAATTACTATGACAATGGTTGTCTTACATGGCCACCGACTCTTAAATTGTTGAATACATCCAACAAAGAACCAAAATTAATAATGACATCGAAATAGTCAGGTGGGATGACGACTTGCGCAAGATCACTCTATCGCACTTATTATGGGATGGGAGGCCTATGTCCAGCTGTGGATAGATATTTGATTAAGGTTAATGATGATGATGATGACAATAGTAGCTGGTAGGTGTGTTGTGCTCTAGCTGTATGACGCGAATTCTCTACCTAGACTCTAGTTATAGTAATCTGTTCTAGGCCAATACCTACATATTATATCATCCATCACACTAATCACATCACACTCATATTATAAATGCGAAAGTTTGGATGGATTGATGTATGTATGGATGTTTGTTACCTCTTCATGCCAAAACTACTGAACAGATCTGGCTGAAATTTAGCATTCTAATCAGCCAAATTTTTCAATCAGTTCCCGTGGGATAGAAATTAACTTAAAACGTTTCCATACGAACAACACATGCGTGTCCGCGGAGTGCAAAATTACTTTTTTTTACATAAATTGTTTGTGTTTAATTTTGCAGTTTGCCAAATACTGTGATATCAAAGCTGTCCCCTGGTGAAAAACCAGTGAAGAGTCAGTTGGAAATCTTGAAGGTACCAAAGCCCACTACATCAGGGGCCGCGCCTCATAAAAAGGAGGTGAGATTTATGTTGAAACCAGCTGCACCTTGTGGCTTCGACTGCGTGGAAACTTATGTTTTTTTATTTTTTTTCCAACTTTCTTTATTTTTTCTTTCTTATGAACCTTCTAAATCCTAAAATTAGCGAAATTGTTCCGACCGTTCACGATATATACCAGGGGAAATGATTAATTTTTATTGGTTAAGATATAAAATTAAATAAATAAATAATATGCGGACAATTCACACAGCATTTTCTAGCTCCAATGCAGCAGAGCTTGTGTTATGGGTACTAGATAGATAACTGATATACCTAATACAATGCACTTGATAGATATTTTTACTGTAATAAAATATCCAGAATGCCCTCAACAAATCGTAAATCGTACAAACAGTCCCGGTGCGGGTATCGAATCCGCAACCTCCTGCGTCGCAGACCTTAGCACGCTGTGCCACAGAGATCGTCAAACGATGTGTACATTTTTGTCATAACTAGCTTTTGCGCGCGTCTTCGCATGCTTTTTTCGGGGATATAATTAGCACATGTGCTTACGGGATACGCGCGCGTCTAGAACCGCACTCACCCTGAAGATGTTCCTCGTTAAAGGATGAAACTTTGGTGTTCTTGCAACACAAAGAAGGTTCGTAGTTAATCCGCTTACATCCGCAATGAATTCGTCAAACTACAATAGTTTTTATACTCTATTTGTATTTATTCCTTGAAATTCCTTGTATTGTATATTGTATGATGATTATAGTTCCATGGTACTGGCGTTAAATTCACCTTCTGCTTCCAGGTTGTAGAGATAGTGGATGTGGACAGCAGCAGTGGAGATGAAACATCATCATCATCATCCGACTCGGATGATTGCATTATGCTGTCAGATTCAGAAGTTCCGCCTAGTCCTGAGGCGGCAGAGGAGGATCCAAATAACTCGGGTAGATACCTACCTAGCCCTCTTTTAAATGTATCAATCAAATTGATAGTAGATGTTATACAGTAATGGAAATTGGAATGTCACAATGTATTCTGCCCTATTGGGAGTGCAATGTCTTAAAATTTACAATAGATAACTAATACTATAAAAAAAACATAAGTACATAACATTCACAGAAAAATTAAAATGTATTATAAATAATACAATCATTAAAAAAAGTCAATGTAGCTTTCTTCTCTACTTATGACGTCTACAATACGTAATTTAGTATTGCAAAATCATTGTATTAGAGTGATATTATAATAATACTAACTTATAGAATGGACACTCGTATTCTCTGAATAAATTTTCGTTGCCTATTTTACTCCTTTTAATATGTTTTTTTATCAAATATTAGCCAAGAAGCTTATAGCGAAATTTTATTCAAAAAGTTATCACTATTTTTGTTGCAAAAACAGTCATCAGTGGTCTTCAACAACGACTCTACGTTGTCAAATGCAGGCAGGAAACTTTCGATTCTTTTGACATCGATTGTTACATTGTCTAGGCCCTCAGATCTTCTAAAAAACAGTAAATCACGATTTGTTTTGTCAGTGACAATGGTGTC
Source organism: Eupithecia tripunctaria (assembly GCA_955876795.1). Taxonomy (NCBI): domain Eukaryota; kingdom Metazoa; phylum Arthropoda; class Insecta; order Lepidoptera; family Geometridae; genus Eupithecia; species Eupithecia tripunctaria. Next base: position 5,450,076 of record OY041604.1, read on the forward strand.
AATTCAGTTGCTAAACAAAACTAATTTGACAGGACTAAAAATATCGCCATCCCTGTCATAACGATCCAAATAATAAGGATGGCATCATTTTTAGTCCTTTCAAATTAGTTAGTCTAGTTTTGGCTACATCTCAATATACACCAATATGTAAAAATGAAGCTAACTTCAAAATGTATTTTCAGGGCTACACGTGAACGATGCATACAACATCCCAGATGAACAAGGTCGGGTGCAGATCAACATGGGTCATCCTGAGAACGAGGAAGATATATTCTTAGCGCCACAAATAGCTAGAGTTATCAAACCTCATCAGGTAAAGCCTTCTTTTTTAACTGACTTCGAATAAACGAGGAGGTTCTATGTTTGGCTGTAGATATGTACGGTATTTTGTATGTATGCCCGTCCATTTCTCCGTCATAACATAACAATGTTTAATGTTTAATATCATAGTAACATATAAAATTCATCCGAATCGGTCATAATAACATGTTAATTATATGTGTGTCTGTAGTACTAAATAGTTTTTTTATCTATGTATCTATTATTTTGAAATTGTTTAAAGGATGATCCTAATTTGGTCCCATAATTTTTTTTCCTAAGGATTAGCATTTATTCCGCAAAACTTAAACAACAGTTTAACACAAAGGGACCTTTGCGTGCTCCTGTGAGTCGCACCGCCCCAAGTCTAGACAGTGAATAATGTGGAAATTGACATGTGGTTTATAAAAATAATTAGAGTTGTCGCGAATAGTTGTTATAACGATTAGTCGAATACCGATTAATCGCTATTCACTTTGGCGAATAGTCGAATACCTCGACATTGCTATTCGACATAATTAAGGCACATTAAAAATATTTCTACTTTTTACCACGATACTTAATCACACCAGCAAGCTCTGTTTATTCAGAAAGACAATTTTCCGAGGTAGGTTTAATTTATGAGGGAAAGCGAAACCGACTTGCACCCGAACGTGCAGAAAAAATAGATTTTTTTGCACCACAATCTGCCTCTGTTGGATTTTAAAGATTAATTAAAAAGCATAATTTAATTTCATGAATATGATAAGCACAGGCACATTATTACAAATAATAATTGATTATTTTTAACTCGTTAGTTTTTTTTGTTCGTTAAAAGTTTATCTTAGACGACTATTCGCCGAATGCCGAATAATACTAGCTATTATTCGGTACTCGACGAATATAAAAAAAATGTTGAGTAATGCCGAATACCGAATAATAGAGAGTACTTATTCGCGGCAACTCTAAAATAATGTACATGTGGTTTGTAAAAATAATGTAGAAATTAACATGTTGTTTATACATTACAGATTGGTGGCGTAAGATTTCTATTCGACAACATCATAGAATCGGTGGAACGATTCTCGACGTCTTCCGGTTTCGGATGCATCCTCGCACATTCGATGGGTCTCGGAAAGACGTTACAAATCGTGTGCTTCTGTGACATATTCCTACGGCATACGACGTCTAAAACTGTGCTTTGTATTATGCCTATCAATACGCTTCAGAATTGGGTACGTATATTAAAAAACAACTAATACAAAATACTTGATTGTACACCAACAAAGATACAATGCAAAGGACATTACATAAGTCACAAGTACAATGGTCAGCCTTATCACTTAGAACCGATCTCTTCCTGGCATTTTTTACATGTAGATTGTTTGCAACCGTCTGCAGTTAGCTGTATTGTTTCAATTGTAATAACTGGTTCGATTTGTTTCCAATATTTATATTCGAGTGTAATTTTCTTAGTTAATAGAGGTAATACTCTTTTTAATATTAAGCTCTGTAAACAACGCAAAGCCGCGGGCATAAGCTAGTAAAATATATAACGTCGTCGGAATAAGATAGAGAAGTCAGTAAGTAGAAGAGTTTAGGGAAATTTACAAAAAGGGGGGCTAGGCTAGTACATCGACCTGAATCAAATGAAAAGTATCGGCTTGTGCATTCCAAAACAATTTTTGAATCCATCCAACAATCCAGGGTCACAGTTTTATTACATTTAATTGAAAAGAGTCAAAAATTCGACGCGCGAGTTACGCACTCCCACTTGACGAATCTCGTTCTCCCTTGATATTCGGTACTTTTTCAGGTAGCAGAATTCAATATGTGGCTTCCTGTGGATCCGAATTTAAGTCCTTTAGCAGCACACGGGGAGGTTCGGCCCAGGAACTTTCCTATCTACGTGCTAAATGACAGCCATAAAACGCTTCAAATGCGTGCTAGAGTGGTCAAGGTATATACTTTACTTTTATAAAAACACGAGCAGCGCCTCGCGGTTTCACCCGCGTAGTTCTTGTTCCTGCGGGAATTTCGGGATAAAATATAGCCTATATGACTCCCCGAAAAGGAAGCTTTTTAAAGTTGAAATATTTTTTTATACCGTTCCAGTAGTTTCGGAGCCTATTCAATACAAACAATCTCTTTATAATATTATTATATATTTATATTAGGTCCTTACATGTGAAATTGGCGTTTTGTATGGGAGGAACAAAAAGTCGAATATTTTTTAATATAATATATTTAATTAATCAAAGTATGAACCATTATTTTCTATGCACTTTTGCCATCTTATAGGTAGTTCATTGATCCCTTTACTAAAAAAACCAGTCGGACGGGAATCAATAAAATCTTTGAAGGCGATTTGGACTGCCCCATCGGAGTTGATTTTTTTCCCTTGCAAGAAGTTATCCAAATTTCGAAAAAAATGGTAATCTGTTGGAGCAAGGTTCGGGGAGTACGGAGGATGTCTTAGACTTTCCAATTGAAGCTCTTCTAATTTAGTAGCCGTCTGTTGCGCAGTGTGTGGTCTAGCGTTGTCGTGAAGCAGCAGTGGCGTGGAGCGATTGACCAGCCTAGGTTGTTAAACCGCTAGCTTTTCCATCATGGTTTGCAATTGCTGACAATAGACATCAGCCGTAATAGTCTGGCCAGATTTGAGAAAACTGTAATGAACAATACCGGCACTAGTCCACCAAACGCTTACAAGTAACTTTTTTGGGGTTAATTTTCGCTTGGGGCAGGATTTGGCTGGCTGGCCAGGATCCAACCATTGCGCTGAGCGCTTCCGATTATCGTAAAGAACCCATTTTTCATCACAGGTAATGATTCGGTTTAAAATACCTTCATTATTGTGCCGGTTTAGTAATGTAACGCAGCAGTCGACGCGCGTTTGCCGGTTTGCTTCAGTCAATTCGTGAGGTACCCACCTTTCAAGCTTTTTAATCTTCCCAATTTGCTTCAAGTGAATTAAAACAGTTTTATCACTAACATCGCAGCCTGCAGCTAACTCGGACGTGGTTTGCGATGGATCCGCTTCCACAATAGCCTTCAACTCTTCATTATCAACTTGAGTCTCAGGCCGTCCACGGGGCTTGTTCTGCAGGTCGAAATTTCCAGAACGAAAACGTTGGAACCAAAAACGAACTGTGTTTTCTTTTGCAACACGACCGCCATACACATCATTCACCCTTCGAGTTGTTTCCGCAGCACTAGTGCCACGGCGGAACTCGTACTCGTAAATAATGCGATATTTTAAGTTTTCCATTTTGTAAAATGAGTGACGCAAACAGAAAAAAACAGAAGAAAAAAAACAAATGAATGACGATCATCGAAGCACAAATACATGAGTCTATAGCTGTACAAATTTGAATTTGGAATTCCTTACCAAAGAGGAGAAATTTGTGATTAAAGTGGCCAGTACGAAAAACGCCAATTTCATATGTAAGGACCTAATATTATATGCATAGACTTTGAAGCTATAACTAGTTTTAACCAGATTTTTCTAAATCTTTCAGGATTGGACCACAAACGGCGGCGTGCTCATGATAGGATATGAGCTATATCGCTTGCTAAGTATGAAAAAGGACAAGAAACCTCGTAAGAAGACAAAGGCAGAGCTGAAAGCAGAAGAAAAAGAGAAAGAAGAAAAGAAGGCAGCTGGACTTGGAAATGATGATACACAGGTAAGTTTTATTGTGTCTCCTAATGAGCGCCATAGCGCCGCCGCGTCGTCTGACAGGCAAGTTTGTCAATCATAATTTGTCTTACCTTATTTTACTTTTGAGACTGTTTACTTTTGATCAGTCAGTCCAGTCACCAAAGGTCCTGCTCCGGTAGCTCAAGGAACTGGGCTGGTTAGGGCCTGTGTAGGCACTAGGCAGGGAGATACACAATACGCTCGTATGCGATGTGGCCGTGCAGATCTGAGTTCCCCTTACTTGGAATTAGAATAACCTTATTTTACCAGCGTTTTTAAGGTGTAAGGTAAATTTTGTTCAATATGGTAGCTGATAAGCTGTGAACTAGTGTTTCCTCGAAGCACTAGTGATTCAGAGAGCTTAAATCTCCTATATCTTTATACTTTTATAAGTCATTTTGTTTGTTATCGTAGCTTATTTGGGCAGAACTGTTGTCATCTGTTCTTGGACTTCGCTTTAATTGATGATTCCCCGTATTTGCCCCGCTAGACTTAAAAAACTGTGTACTTAAATTAAAAGTAAGAAATTCAAAACAATTAAATTTTTTATTCTGTTAATATTTACAGAACTCTGATGTAACAAAGAACTCTGACGACAAAGACAAAGAGGACGATTCTAACAATAAGATGGACGACAGAGACGACGCCAAGAACGATTCTCCTGTTGACGAAGACAAGAAACTTTTGGACGGTATGTTATCAGCAATCGTGTACTACCACACCTCATCTGCCTATATTGGTCTACTGCTGGACACAGGCCTCCCCCTGAAAAGCTCCTTATTGGTTTTTATCACATGGGGGGTAATGCCCATAACGCTGGACATGCGGGTCGGGGAACCCAGTTCGGTGGTAGAATTGTTCTCAGCTGCCCGCCCCGGTGCATAATCCTTAGTCGCCTCTAATGACACACGCAGGAAGAGCTGGCGTGGTGCCAATTCTAAAACGGCATTACAGCCCTTGGCAGCCGCACGGCAGCCACGGGTAGAAACTAACTAGTTTATGAGTAAACGAAGTGGCTGTCACTTCGTTTACTCATAAACTAGTTAGTTTCTACCCGTGGCTTCGCGCGCGTTGTTTTCGCAGTGAAAGGTAGCGAGATTAGTATGATATTTTAATTCAAGTCACCAAAAATATAAGTGTTGTTCTATGGAAACGTTTAAGGTTATTTCTATCCCACCCATGATGCATCTTCAGCTACATCGTAACCTACCATCAGGAGAGATTGCGGTTAATCGAAGCCATACTATAAAAAGTACGCTATGTGTTATTTCAGGCACACAACCCGACATCTATGCAAAATTTCAGCCCGACCCGTTTAGTTGTTGTAGCGTGACAAAGTAAAAAACATGTCCTACAGATAGAACATACATTTGTCCCGAGAATCGAACCCGCAACCTCCTCCGCGTTGGAATTGGACCTTCTTCCGCCGCGCAACAAAGGTCGTCACAAATTACTAATTTTCTCAATATTAACAGGTATTTTACGTAATACTTGGAACTTATAACATTGGTATGAATTTAACTATTTGTGTTATTTTCCAGAAATGTATTTAGCGCTCGTCAAGCCTGGACCAGATTTAGTTATTTGTGACGAGGGACACAGAATTAAAAACTCGCATTCTAACATTTCATATGCGCTGAAGCAAATGAGAACAAAGCGTCGAGTGGTACTTACAGGTTAGTTTTAAATAGGTAACTGTACACACCGAACTCGCCGATATTACCGACACAGCACGGCGGGTTGTAGACGGTGACATTATTTTATATATAACGGACTTCAAAAAAACGAGAAGGTTCATATACCGACTGTATTTTTTTTTCTGTTTGTTGTCTCAGATCTTTTGACGGGGTGGTCCGATTTTCATGATTATTTTTTTATTTGAAAGCTGGTGCTTCCCGTGTGGTCCTATTTTAATTTGGTCCACCTCTGAAGTCGGCTTATAGTTTACCGAATTAATTATAGAGAATCATGCCGTCGGCAGTGCTCTAACATTTAAGCCGCCGGGCTGTGTCGGCGGATACGGCAGGTTCGGTTAGTCCTTCTACAATTTTAAACTTAGTTGTAAATTTTAAGATCGAGATTCTAATGCGTACTCGTACGAATTTAAATCTGATATCTCTTATTATAAGTAATAGATTTAGGCGTTACTTTGCGGGGAAACCCATTGCATTATATTAGGATAAAATAATATTTAGTAACAATCCCGCGCAAAACTTTCTTCCTCGCCTATGTTGTCACTACCGCCTGCTTGTATTATTAATGCTCCCATTACTTGAGCGGTGCACGCAAATTGCATTTTGTTGGATTTTATCACAGAGGTTTTGCGTGAAGTTGTTACTCAATATTGTTTAATCCTATTTTACTGACGTCTCTCATTAGGACTAATGGCTGTCGTATATCAGAGGCGCATAGCTACCACGCAGCTTTCCAATATGGACTTAAACTCGTAATATTTAGATGCATTTCACATGGACGGCATCAGATGAATTTTTTGTTTTTTCAACGGACTATGATAATGCTTTTGACCGCAGATGGCCATAACAGCGTTATCATCGCCCGTGAGCTCATTGAAGCTGGTGGGAAAACATTTATTCACATCATTCTTAAAATGAGTTAAAGCCCATATTTGAATGCTCATTTCTGTAGTAGCGGCGTTAGATTAGAGCTGAAGGATTATCATAAATAGCTGATAGAGATAAACTAGAACAGCGGTACTACAAAAACCAGCATAAACAGTCGTCGAACAAGCGTTTCGCTAAACAGTGTCTAAACAGTTAGACACTGTTTAGCGAGTCAAATTGGTTGGTTTAGAGTTTAACTCTCGAAAACTATGTCTAAGCCGAGTCTAACTATTAACCATCGTAAACGCAGTTTTGTGGTAACGCTTTTGTTAAACACGCGCTCAACAGACGTCTAAATTTTTTGTAGTATGAATGTTGAAAATCTGTTTCATAGGTACGTGTAACCTCTGAAACAGATTTTCAACATTCATCTTTTCATCCTCATCTCATAACATTCATCCTTTGTTTCTCTAGGTTACCCTCTCCAAAACAACCTCCTCGAGTATTGGTGTATGGTCGACTTCGTGCGACCTAACTATCTGGGTAGTAAAACAGAGTTCTGCAATATGTTCGAGCGGCCGATCCAGAACGGACAGTGTATAGACTCTACCCCGCAGGATATAAGGCTCATGCGGTATCGAGCTCATGTGTTGCACTCCTTGCTTGTTGGTTTCGTACAAAGGTAAGTTTTTTGCATTGGCGGATCCAGGGGGGGGGGGGGCCATGGCCCCCCCCAAAAGGCCCAAGAGTTCCATACTTTCGACTCAATTATTACGATTAAATTCAGATGCACTTTAACACGGGCCACGGCATACCTACTCTTAGGTAGGTATGTAGGTACCTACTTTATATCAAAGTACAGAAATATATTTTTTAGGTAAGTCGGTACTTTACATACATCTACAAACTAAATTCAAGAGGTTAATTTCTTCTCAGTATTACCACGTCCATCGACACGTTCAACGACTTTGAAATGAACATAGGTAAATGATATCTATTTCTCTTCTTCCGCTAGTGAACACAAGTGAATTATAGCCAATTGCACCTCATTTCTTATTTGATTGACAGTAATAACTATTTTTCAAGCTGTTTATATTGATAGAATGTGAACGCATCCGAATTAGTTTTTAGTTTGGTTTCCATTCCACCCCTCTGGTTGCGACACTGGACTTCCTTCTTACTTACTTCAACACATAATGTGTGTGGATTGCTCGTATTTTTCTTTTAATAAAAACTCAGTTCTAAATTACAAAAACGCTCCTTATTTGACTAAAACCTACATATATATTAAATAAAATTACTCGTCTAAGTATACCTCGGTATTGGATTTTACTTGAAAAGATAAGTTAAGTAAAAGAAAAAGTAGTACAGTGCAGTGTACAGTGCGCGCATGTTACTCGCGAGTACGCGAACTTGCGAAGAAAGAAACGTACGCGTTCCCGCTTTCGTTACATTCAATTCAAACAATTTAATACACAATAGAGAGAGATGACAAAAATATCACTGCTTTTTGCATTTTAATTTGTTTTTTTGCATTGAGGTGTTCTTGCCCTTTATTAGCAGAGCCCTTTTAAGAATACTTAGCTAAATAAGTACGTACGTTAGAGTTATATACGTATCGAATATTTGTAGTTAGTTCAATGTAAAACTAACTAACAGATGTATCACCACGGGCGTGGCGAACATCTTTTGCCTCTCTCGACGTGGCCTGGATCTGAACTAAAGCCTCCTTTCAGTTTTCAGTTCAGTTGCAAAATATCTAACAAAACGACGAAACAGCAAAAAAATTCGGTTACATTGTCCTCTGTTTCGTGGTCCATTTTTAATAATACATGGTCTCGGTCTCTGCTTGCTGATTGTTTTTCATACTGATGTGTTTCTACCACTGCGCACTTACTTTTCCCTAAAACCCGGAAAAGTCCCTAAAAAATTCGCGGCTCGCTTCGCTCGCCGTGGTTTATTATTGGTAGTGATGCGTGACTCAAATTCTTGGGCTACGACCTCGCCTTATGAAGGTACATTTAGGTATATTCTTTGTTTTTTTCACCGGACCCCCCTTTACAGAATCCTGGCTATAAGTCCAGTCATTTAAGCTTAAATTAGGTAAGAATCTCGGAATTCGAGATACCCAGCTGTAAGTCTGTAAATACTTGTATATCGACACCCTAAAAGTTGTCTCAAAACCTACATTATGGTAGGGTGTGCGCAACTATTAAATTTCTAGGTCAAAGGTCACAAAAAATGGTTTTTTGTCAATATCTCATTTCCTATAGGTTTTTTGCTATTTGTATGTATGATCAATATTGTAGCAGATAAAATTCTCTACAAATTTGTATTACATTTTTTTTTATACGGAAAACCGTTTTCGAGTTAGAGGGCGGTCACAGCATCACTTCAGGTCAACCGGTGCTCCGGTCGAAAACGCGCCATAATAATATATATTTATTTATTTATTTATTTATTACATGGAAAACCAGATGCTTTTATATACAGAGTTACAAATTAATAAATACCAGTAAGCTAAGTTCTCCGCCCTCTATCTCGAAAACGGTTCACCGTATCAAAAAATTTTTAAACAAAATTTATAGAGAATTTTGTCTGCTACAATATTGATCATACATACAAATAGCAAAAAACCCCATAGGAAATGAGATATTTACAAAAAAACTATTTTTCGTGACCTTTGACCTTGAAATGTAATAGTTGCGCACACCCTACCATTATGTAGGTTTTGAGACAACTTTTAGGGTGTCGATATACAAGTATTTACAGACTTACAGCTGGCTATCTCAAATTCCGAGGTGAAATTACTAAAATGACTGCCTTGTGGTTCAAAGTAATAGAATAAGTTTGGTTAGGTTAGGTTAGGTTACCTTACATTTGTCGCCGGAGTTCGACCCCAAAAACACGTCCATAAAAAAACAATAATGATACTCTTGCTTGGAGCAAAAATTTAACATTTCAGGAAACGAAACGTAACTTACGACTCAAGAACCCTGGCAACAATGATCTGTTTCCTCTTCTAAGTAGTTTTAGTGAAGGACGCGGGTTCAAGTCCCGTCAAAGTAAAAAAAAAATGGGATATTATTAACCCCCCCCCCTCCCCCTCCCCCATCCCTACGAGAGAGATTGTGATTTTTTTACCCTATATCTGAACATTGTCAAAATGGCCCCCCCCAAAATAAAATCCTGGATCCGCCCCTGGTTTTTTGTTGTATTAAACAGGAGAAATTAATTTGCCATACATTTTAACACCACTGACTAACCAGTTTTCTTTAGACCGTCGTGCGTCATAGTAACATTAGAATGCTGCACCGATTTTTATCAAACATAAATATAAGCAAACTTTACCCTTACACCGTTGGCAGAACCTTCAAAATCCGCCACTGGGTCTATTATAGTTTTCGTCGCATGCTACTTTATTAACAAATTCAATAATAAATTTAAAAATACTTTATATCCATAAATACAATAACTGTACACTTACAAAAGGTCAAATTGGCCTTTTTTTAACTGCCCAATATACTGTGAAAAATCGTAATAACTATCGTTTTTCCAGACGCTCCCATGCAGTACTACAAAGTACATTACCCCAGAAGGAAGAGTACGTTCTGCTGATTCGTATGACGCCGCTGCAACGGAAGCTGTATGATCAGTTCATGAACGAAGTTGTGCGCTCTACAAGTGTGCCAAATCCTTTAAAAGCTTTTGCTATATGTTGCAAGGTACTTTTAATTCGTTTTACTATAGTACTAGTATTATATTTTAATATAATGTGACTATAGAAACTTTTGTGGTTTGTCGAACTTGATGTTAAACAATGCCCATAATTACACAAGTAGTCGCGTCCTAAAAGATTTTCTGATTCAGTGGAACGCGTGCGTTTAAAGAAAAGCACTCACCTTGATGATGTCCCTCGTCTTAACGAAAACCTTTTACAAATAAGATATGTAGATAATTTCCATCAAATCAACACAACAAAGCAAGGTTCTTTTACTATAAAAACTTTAATAGTTTGACGTATTATTATGAATGTAAGCGGGTTAACTACGAACTTAGTTTGTGTTGGAAGAGCAGAACAAGGTTCTTAGTAAACACGCTCACATTCACAATGAATTCAAATTATTTGTAAGTGTTGATAAAAACAATCAAATTCATTAAGTAAATGTGTTTTTTTTCCTCTTCTAGATTTGGAACCATCCTGATGTCCTCTACCATTTCCTGAGAAAACGAAGCGAAGCGAGTATGCTTATTGAAGAAGACTTGGATTTAGAGGAGATTGGAGGAATCACAAAGGCTCGAGCGAGAAATAAGAATGGCGGAATACGACAAAAACCAGGACCCAAACCTAAGGTATGTGTCAGCTTCAAACGACTAATTTTTTTATTATGAATGCAAGCGGGATAACTACCAACGTAGTTTGTGTTGGAAGAATAAAACGTTGGTGTTTCATCTCTTAACGAGGAACTGGACTGGGGAGTGCGCGCAAAGACGCAGTGCAGGCGCGACGCGATCCACACTCACCCTGATGAAACCAAATAAATAGTTAATAGGGTATATGCGTCGATTTTTTTTATTGTTTTAATCGATTCTTTAGGTCATTCTGTAACCGAAAAATGATAAGAATTTCGCAATGACAAGGTAAAAAAACAAATCAAAACTACAATCATTTTCGGGTGATAAAAACGCTGCCATATTAGCGCCATGTTTATTTGACGTCCACGTTCACACTCGATTAAAACCTTTTGTGACGACCTCAGTAGTGATCACCTCCGAAAAGAGGTTTTCCGAAAAATCTGAAAATAACCTACAATACGAAATGTGAAGTGGGCAGAATAGTGTCAAATCATAGTGCAACAAGCAGAATAAAAAAAAAGCAATGTGAACAGCGATGTCACGTCCGCTCTAGTCAATGGCGTAGCTTTTTGAAATTTTGCGATTGAGATTTAAAATATAAATTTTCAATGGTAAAATTCTACGATAAAAACATCTCAAAATTCTAAAATAAATATGTAGATATGTTTCTATATCAATAGAGAATACGTATATATTTTTTTAGCCATTTTGAAATCACATGCATATATACCCTATTGACCCATCCAACTCGGCCCATGAATGTCGCAAGAAACAAAGAAAAGGCAGCAGCTTCCTTCTGGTTACTTTTAACCCCTCCGCTGCAATCAACAATCTGCTTGCCAAGCGTGGTAATTATAACACAACCCCACTTGTTTGGGGGAGGTATGTGAATGTATGTGTAGCTTTGCTTTTTGTTTTAGGGTGGACCAAAGAAACCAGCTGCCACAATACCACCTAACACCTCAACTGGTGCCGTGGTTCCCCGACAAGATTCCAGCTTCGGAAACTCTTCATTCCCACCGAATGGACCATACGGCCCTAGCCCTTACCGACCGGATCAAGCCGGATCATATCCACCCTACCCCAACTACCAGAACCAACCGGGATATTCTGGGTATCCCCCGAATCAAGGATACAACCAGAACTACGACAGTAATTACTACCAACAACAACCTGGCTACAACAACTACCCAAATCAGTATCCCCAAAACAACCCTGAAGGGCAGGGCTATAATCAGAACTATTGGGGCTCCAACAACTATTACCAGGGCAATCAGAATTACTACAATAACCCTCAGTACCCGAATGGTCAGCCACCGCAAGATTATAGAGGTAATCCCGCGGAATACAACAACCAGCAGTATCCGCCAAACTACACAGCGCCCCAGAACAACCCAGCTTATCCAACCAATTCCACTCAACCTTTTCAAGGCCCGGAGGGGTATGGAACACAACGTCCGCCCTACCAAAGCTACGGTCAACCTGGTTATCCAGATTACAACCCAAGTGCTCCTACTACGTATCCTACAGTTCCACCCAACCCTGAGTTCCCTAACCAACCTTACCAACCCCCTCCATACAACAATCAAGCCACGTACGGCCAGAATAGTCAATACAATCAATACGACCAGAATTATCCTGGTTACCCAAATAATGTGCCGCCTAATTCAAATGTGCCAAATCAAGCTATCAAAACAGAGCCTCTATATCCAAATGAAATAAAGACAGAGCCAAATGTCCCTGAAATTTTGCCGCCTAGTATCGTTCAGAGTGTTCCTCCCAATATGGAAACTGCTATTGGGCAAAGTGGTCCAGTGCAAAACGCAGCTGTTCCATACCAGAGCCAAACTTACGGGTTCCCACCGAATAATCCAGGCTATCCGAATGCGCAAGAAAATGCGAACAGTGCTAACTTTCCGACGCCGTTTTCTAACATCCCTCGGCACCTAGAAACGAAGCCGCCACTCGGAAGCGCTGGCTCTAGTAGCCCCATTACATCGTGGCCTATGACTGAATTGAAGACCGAAGTCGATAAACTGAAAGCGGAAGAAAAGACCGAAGTCAAATCAGAATCAGATGGTGAAGTGAAAATCGCGGATTTAGATACAAAGACGATTGTAAAAGACGAATCGAAAAAGTCATTTCCTTTTAAAACTGCTCCGGCAAAGGTTACGTTACCAGAACCGACAAAGGAGAAAGATAAGGAACTGAAAGAAGGAATGAAAACAGATGGAGAGGAATCAGAAGAAGTTCTAAAAAAACCTAAAAGAGGTAGAAAGAAAGGTAGTAAAAACAAGAATCCCCCTAAAGGGAGACCTAAAGGTCGCAAAGATAGAAAAACATCTAAAGAAAAGAACGAAGATGGATCTGAATCAGAGGAAAGCGAAAAAGAAGAGAAATTAAACCGGGAAGAGCAGTTAGCTCTAGTAAAGAAAGCAGAAGAAATGACCTATGACTGGGCTTCTGATTTACTAAAAGACTACATACCGGGAATCATAGAAAACTCTGCAAAGATGGAATTCTTCTTCTACATCTTGAACGAAAGCATCAGACTTGGTGATAGGCTGCTGCTTTTCAGTCAGAGTTTGTTTACATTGAATCTTATTGAAGACTTTCTTGAAAGAAATTTCATTCCGGGAACTCACTGCCGTTGGGAGAGGAATACAAATTACTATCGTGAGTATATCTAACTACACTAAGGGCTCTTGTACACGGACTGTACGTCACAAATACATCGACGTGAAGTTGCCGACTGCAAAGCAACTACACTCGTCGACTGCAGGCGACAGCAGTCGACGACTCAGTGAACTGGCCGTCCGTGTATTTGAGACGTACAGCCCCTGTATGGCCCTAATTCACCATTTCCTTGTATGCGTATTTTGTATGCGTTCTTGTATTTTGCGTTTGTGTGGTACAATAAAGAAAAATCTATCTAATATAAGATGAATACAGAGGTAAAGTATGTTTCTGAGTAGGGTAATCTCTCAAACTACTACTGCATTATCCCGGAGCGTTATAGACTATGTTTTAACCAGGTACCACGTTAGCAAATCCGTGACCAGTAGTTAGTAATTTAAAAAACAGAAAACAAACATTGTATCTTTTTCTGTATTAAGATTTTTTCCCCAGGTTTGGATGGATCAACGCACGCCTTGGAGCGCGAAAAGCTTATTAACGAGTTCAACGCAAATCCACACATCTATTTGTTCCTAGTTTCGACCAGAGCTGGATCTTTGGGCATTAACCTCGTGGGCGCTAATAGAGTCATAGTGTTTGATGCTAGCTGGAACCCTTGTCACGATACCCAGGCTGTTTGCAGAGTTTATAGGTTAGTACATTTCAGCTAATGAAAGTGGTAGAAAGCCTAATGTGCGGATCATATCAAATATGAGAAGATACCTAAAACTATTTGGTGTAGTATTTGCGGAGCGCGTCTATTAAACCGGAATTATTCTCACCCACCATGTAAGTATTTTCGAGTGAGAGAGTGTTGGCAGAACTTCGGTCGCCTCTGTCACACTGTATTAATCAAAATGCAAGATAATTAAATAATATTAAGTAAGCTGGCAAATTAAAAAAAATCCTATGGCTATAGGTGGTGACGTGGTCTTACATGTCTTACACCAGCATACCTATTTATGCCGTTTATGATTTTAGAGGAATGTTGTAAAATGATGCGTTGTTATAAGCGTTTGATTGTTCCGTCTATACCCAAATGTATAACTTGTTTCAATGCCATCATTCCGTTTCAGATATGGCCAAAAGAAGCCATGTTTCGTCTACCGTTTCGTTATGGATTGCTGTCTAGAAAAGAAGATCTATGACCGACAGATCAATAAGCAAGGCATGGCGGATCGAGTGGTGGATGAGTGCAACCCTGATGCAGTGTTGTCTATGAAGGAAATCACAAATCTATGCTTCGATAATGATGATAAGGTATGTTACACCGCTACTAATACTTTTATGGTTTTCGACAAAACTTATCTGCGTAAGGCTACAGATAAATAAATAAATAATGCTGGACATTTCACACAGCATTATCTAGCCCCAAGCTAAGCAGAGCTTGTGTTATGGGTACTAGATAACTGATATACATAATACAATACACTACATAGATAGATATTTTTTAGTATACATAGAAAACATCCAGAACGCCCTGAACAAATATCTGCAGATCGTACAAGTATTTGTCCCGAGGCGGGAATCGAACCCGCAACCTCCTGCGTCAGATAATAATAAATAAAACGCTTATTTCAAAAGGTCTTAATAGTAACAGTATACAGAGTTTAGACCTAGTATCTTACTCTTACGAGAGAGAGATGAGATACGAAGTTAAATCGAAGGCGAGGCTGGTACCGGCACTTCAATCAATAGATTTATATGGGATATAAAGGGCCTTCTAACCTAAGCTTTAAGGCCCATACACCAGCTAAAGTGGCGCCCCCAACTATTTTATCTTATTATTACGTTAAACGCAGCAAGTTTTAAAAATCTTACGTTCAGTTTGTGGTATCTATTATGAGTGATTTATTAATGCCTCTGTAATAGTTTCATTTTGTAAAGCTTAGGCAGAGATACGAAGTTTTTGCCACCAAACTCTATTTTTGCATCTCCTCCTAAACTATACGAAATAAAATTATAAAAAAGGTATTAAAAAATAGCTTATAATAGATACCACAAACTGAACGTAGGATTTTTAAAAATTCCTATGATAAACGTTAAAATATGATAAAATAGGTATCGCTGTCAGATTGGCTCGGGTATGCGCCTTAAAACGAAAATGTTGAGGTTGAAGGGATATTTTCAGCGCACCGTATCCTATTCTTACTCCTCTTGCGTCGCAGGCGGACCTTCGCCCACCGTGCCACAGAGGTCGTCATCGATAAGTAATCGAGAAGTCATTTAATTTGCATATAAAAGACGCGGCAAAAGAGTGAAGGTTAGGTTAGGTTAGTTGAAGTATGGGCGGTTTGTTTACAAATCGAGTTTGGGTTTGTAGGTTATATTGTTAACAAACCTTTTTTATTTCTTCTGTTTTTAGGAATCTGCCGTTAAAGATCTATCAGGCTTTAAAGACAAATATCTAGATGTGCTGATGCAGGGCGTTATAACTTACCATGCGAAGTGGTTGAGCAAGGAACCTTTCCAGCACGAATCTCTGTTGGTAGACAGGAAAGAGAAGAAACTGTCCAGCGCTGAAAAGAGACTGGCACAAAGAGGGTGAGTTTACTAATTTTGCTTCAAATACTTTGGCTAGAACTTTTAAATCCATAGTTATTAGTTATTTACAATGGGATATTTATCATTTGTAATTTATTTATTTACAAATACAGAAAATCTTATTACTATGATTACTACAAATCATTGAGCTTTTCAATTTCGGCACAGTTTCATGCGCCATGATCACGGAATAACTGAACTGAACCAAATGAACTGTGTCGAAATAAATGATGAAGCTCAAAGCTCAAATCATGGTTAATATCTCGTTGTAAATAACGTTAGCACTTTGGCTAGATCTGATAAGTAGGTAAGAAAAAAAGAAGGTAGATGTATTCATCCTATACATGGTGTTCATTGCAACGTCACACTAATATTATAAATGCGAAAGTTTAGATGTTTAGATGTATGGATGGATGAATATGAATGTTTGTTAACTCATCACGCCAAAACTACTTGAACGGAACGGATACCTTAACCCCCATACAAACGTACTTTCCGCTTCATTTGGAAACTACGTTTCCGATCGTATTGAAATTTTGACCACCAAATCGAGTCATTTTCAAGCTATTTTTTATGCATGTTAGACACCGTTATTCGAAAATCTGTCACACTGCAAACATCCTAAATATATATTCTATTCTATTATAAAACAAAAATATTTCTGAAATAAGTCGTTTATTCAAAATTAATCTCAAAGTACGAAAAAATATAAAAAATTGAGAAATTCCTTCAAATATCTGCAACCGCTCGCTCAAACGCGGGGGGCGATGTGACACAGGGAGCACAATCCCCAAATAAGGCGAATGCCGCGGAATGGCCAACACGATGCGATTCTACGTGAAACAACAACAAATCCGCAAGGGCCGGCCGCTGAGATTTGGGAGAGGCTCGTAGCCTTCTTAACGGAGCGGGCTGAAATTCTGCGTTCAGGTAGTTTTAATCCTGGAATCAAACATACTTTTAACCGTATCACGATTCATGTTGGGGCTTGCATTTCTGCTACCAATCTGCCATTTGATTAACATTTTTCCATACATTCAATACAAGTTTTATAAGTTGTATTTCATTTACATTTTATTCTTCTAGCTACGAGTTAGAGAAGAAAGCAGCTCTGGCACCGAAGCCGACCACAGCTTACCGCACCGTGCGCACCGCCGACGGAAGCATCGTGCAACGTCCAGTAGGCACTGTCCGTCCAATGCAGCACGGTGCAAGATGGATCCCCGCTGACGTGTGGCGCCGGCAAGGCATGACTGCACAGGAAATGACTCTACCTCTCGGTGAGTACACCTTAACCTCAACAGCCTGTATTGGTCCACTGCTGGACGCATACCTCTTCCTTATAAGAGCCTTATTGGCGTTTATCTCATGGCGGGTAATGCCCATAATCCCCACGCTGTGCATGCGGGTTGGAGATCGCAGTTTGGTGGTATAATTGTTCTGCAGGGGGGCCTTCTGCCCGTCCCCCGGTAGATTCCTTAGTCGCCTCTTACGACACCCGACACAAATAAGCCAGCACCACACAGCTGAGCACGGTGAGTACACACGTTAAACGTGCCTCGCCCAAACAGATACCTGCCAGTTTTCCATTGCAACACTATTATACCACGGTTAGCAGATGCATCGGTGATCGCACTGGAGGAAGTAAATTACCTGAAGCTGCTATCCTTCGTTTAAGACCCCATAGTCGTTTCTTACGATACCCACGGGCTGCGTGGGAGGGGTCGATTCTTACGGTACCGCCAGCCAGGGCTAGTTGCTGGATTCTTAAAAATTATATGAAATAATAAAACAGTTATTTATTTTGAAAGTTATAGAGATGTTTCTTTTGATAGAAGTTTGCCATTTTCAGTTTTTCGGGTACTTGCCCTCGAGGCAACGTTTGTTCATAAAACTTATGTTTGTTTTTTTAGTTGTATCAAGTATAACACACTTAAAACACAAAGCACATTAAAGAGATTTAATGCAGAGAAAGAAGTAGAGTATTAAAGTTTAATATATAAATCATTTCAGATGTCGTGATACCAACTAACTCCGCTGAGAAGACCAACATCGTTCTGAAGGCGGGACAACGCGTCATGGTGCTGAAGTCTCCAAAAGGAATATACATGCAGCTAGAGTCTGGAAAGATCATCGCGATCAAGACTTCATTCAAAGGCGACGCTAAAGACAATCCGTTAGGAAAGAAAGGTATTTTTGTAGCTACACTGAGGTCTTCTTTATCGGGACGCGGTGCGCGTGTAACAGCGCGGCCCGCACTGAATTCAAACATATGGCGTTGGTAGAGTGCGTTTACGGAGAAGCAATTTACTCTTGTTTGTTCGATTTGATGCATTGCAAGCGGCGGCCACCGCAACTATTCACGTCCCGCCTATTCATGAACATCACCGTACATTGCGATATGGTTGTGTTTACGCGTGCGATGACGGGGCCGCTGCACGCCTGTCAATGGAGCAAAACGCCCAACGCGCCGCTCGTCGCCCCGCGCAACCGTAAACGAGGCCTTAAACTTATACTTTGGGGTTAATCCGTCAAGAATGTCCCATCCATCGACCATCAAAATCTCAACCCCGCAGCTTACGAAAACGACGTCATAATCTTACAGTTTGTCTTTATTTGCACCGCACCTATGCTCGAATATGTGAATCCTCTATCGTATCTGAACTCAGGCCACTCTGATACGCTCCTTGGCTTTTATCTCATGGGGTTAATACTCATTAGCCTCACGCTGGGCATGCGGGTTGGGTTAACTGTCGTTGCGTGAGGAATGGAACTCGCTTGCCTCTCTCTGCCGCTGTTTTTCCGGCCAATTACAATCTGGGTCTCTTCAAGACTTCTAGATTTTCGTGGTACACCGTCGGCCGCATCTTCGCTTTCCGCCAGGTGTGATGCGGTCTAACGAATGTTCAAAAAAAAGCGTAACTTGACATTATTTATTATTATGAATGTATTTACATAGTAATGAGTAATTAGTGATTATATTTTTGAAACTAAAGTTAATAATAAATATAAATATCACATCACACTATCACACTAATATTATAAATGCGAAAGTTTGTATGGATGGATGCATGGATGGATGGGTGGATGTTTGTTACTTCTTCACGCCAAAACTACTGGACAGATCTGGCTGAAATTTTGCATACAGTTATTTCTAATCCTGGAATCAAACATAGGCTACTTTTTATCCCATAAATCAATTCCCGTGGGATGAAAATCACCTTTCAACGTTTCCATAGGAACAACGCGAAACCGCGGGGCGCAGCATAATACATTTCTAACACAATGTTTTTTTTTCAGTTTTAGGCCCTCGGCCATCTCAAGGTATACCCGGTTCGTTGAAGAATAACTCTGCGATCACCATCACATCTAAAACCGGCCCTCGGCCCGGAATGCAAAGAATAATGCACAGACCTGGCGTGATGGGAGGGCACAAAATTAGGTCATTGATGCCCAGCCAGCAAAAAATACAACAACTGAGACAAAGGATGGGAGACCGATTAGGAGAATTTAGACCTATTAGTTCTATGCGAGGCAGATCCCCGATGCAAAGAGGCATTAAATCTCTACAAGGATCACTCAGTATCACTAAAATACCTAAAGCGCCGAGAAAACCCGACAACGGTGATTCATCTTCTAAACTTGACGCCAATTCCGATGATGATACACACGTTCTCGATAGCGAGGATGAAAACGATAAAGCTATTGTCGAAGTACTTTCCAGAGGACCTGGCAACCAAAATAACATTTCAGAAGACAAACCCAAAAGCAATGATGAGAAAGAAAACAGCAATGATTTCCAAAAACAAGACAGCAATGATTCTCAAAAACAAAACAGCAACGATTCCGAAAATCAAAACAGAAACGAGCCTCTAGTTTTGACTACTGACGAAAAACTACCTTCTGAGGAAGCCTTCGAAAGAAAATCCGTTGAAGAAGTCACCTCGGATGCGTCGACGACGTCACGAGAACCAGAAAGATCTCGTGACACAAGCCTAGAGCCTCCGACGGAAAACATTAACCTACAACCGGGTGATCGAATAGAGAAGAAAATAAACTTATTGAAAAACTACAGACATCAAAGACCTGGTAACCGCCCGCCGACGGAATCCAGCCTGAGTCAACTAGAAAGAACGGCGAGCGTATTAAACAAAGAAGGCATGCCAGACTTTAGAAGAAACTTAGACGATATTACACAGTCCTATTCACCGACTAATGAAGAAAAAAGTGTAAAATCGAAGAAGAAAAAGTCTCCTACCAAATCTGACTCAGAATCTCAAGATAAGATAATTCCTAGTATGTCGCATAGTGTGTCTAGCATGCTTGGGCCAAGTGGGAGTGGAAGAAAGGATATCGCACAAAATATGGCACCCGTTGCGCCAATAGAAAACTCTGGTCTCTTACGATCGCGCGTATCTCATGAACCGCCTATCGGCATTCTGCCTACGACTCCCCAGTCGCATTTATCACTGAACATGAGCCATGGGACGTTACTAACTGCTGGGTCGCCGACGCCGGCGGGAAGCGAGATAAAGGCGCCGGTTCCTAGTATGCCGATTCCTCACCCGCACCCGTCGAGTGCGGTGCCACCGCATCCTATGGTCGCCCCGAGTCAAGGCTACCCAGCTAACCCACCGCCAGAAGGATATGGACAGTATCCGCCAGGTAATAGATTCTTGTTTTACTTGTAGCATGCGTGAAGTTGAAAAATTCACCAACCCACGGCTTGGGTGTGACCAATTAGGAACAAGGGATGACAAAAATCTATGATTAGTCGTTTCCGCTCCGTCCGTAAAAATAAGTACCAATTTGATATTGATGTATTTTTTGTCATAGGTTATGGAATGGGTTACGGCGCTTACCCCAATCCGGCCTACTACGGCGGCTACGGGGGCGCCCCGTACTACCCGCCCTACGGCGCGCCGCCCACCCCCGCGGCGCCCTACCCGCCGCCCGCCCCATCGCATGCCCCAGAAGGCTACATGCCGCCTAACCCTCAGTGGTAAACATTAAAAGTGCGTATGTGTGAACTTGCGAGTGTGTAGTAGTGCTTTGAATGATCGAACATGTGATTCTTTGAAGGAATAACTTAGTTTTAGAGTCGGTTTGCATTCGTGTATGTATCCGTTATTTAAGTAGGATTGTATCAACCTCGACATATTCAGATGTTGATGACGAGGTCCTTGCCTATTAAACTTCAGATTTTCGTATTATAAACACAATATTGAACATACAAAGTCACTAACTATTTAACTACGGTAACATAACTAGCTCCTTTCCTCTTCCATAATTTGGATTATTTCTAAAAATTTAAGGAAAGGATTACGTGAAGCATAACACATAAATCTTCCATATCTGATTTTAAAACAGTGGTATAAAATATTTATTTACAATTAGAACAAGCTTTTTATAATTTTTATTTGATTCCAGTGAATTTTCAGACGCTTCATAATTATCAATAATGTACTTACGTTTATTTTAATTTGTAATAAAAATTTAATGCTTAGTTACGAAATTAGTAAACGCCACTGTACAAAGACATTGTTTAACTCAAAGTATAATTCTTCTCTTCACCTTGATTAATCGTTTTAGCAGATATTCGAATAGTTAACTCAATTTAATTTATGAAATATAAGACTAAAGTCTTCGCGTTATGAGCGAGTTTCAGTACATAATGGTTCCGAAATAAGTGAGTTTTGAATGTGAAATCGTGGCTATGGTTCGATCAATGTATGTGATATGTTGCTGTATAGATTTAAGTTGAATATAAGTAGACTACGAAGTATTTATCATTCGTAATTTTGGATAGTGAGGTAGGTTAAGATACTTCATAGCCATATAAAGATACATTTTTAAAAGCAGTTCATCCCTTTGGACGTCATCATTCAAACAAAAAAAAATGATTTTAAAAATGTATCTATACATCTGTTATTATAGGAATAAACCTTACGGTTTTTTGTAATGCTGTATTGACGCCCTAGTCATATCCAGTGAAACAATATACACCGTGATAAAATCTAATTTATTCATATTTTATGTTATGTTATGACCGCAATCCTGCATTTTGATGGCACATTTATAATACGAGCAGCTTATAAGGATATTATGTAGGTACAGTCTGCCGCTCCGATATGTAAACACTCCCCAAGTTTTATTTTACTTGCAACTTTTCAAATGTAAGTCCACGCACACATTTTTCGTAGAAAGCAGTCATCGTATTTGCTAGAATGAAGAAAAAGAAACTGAAATTCTTAAAAAAGTCATTAGCTGATCCACTCGGGGTCCAGAATCACTTCTTTTGGCTTAATACACCCTTTCCGAGGCAGCCTGTACAATTATCACAATTACTATTTAGTCGAATTCAAAACTTGGGAGTGCATACATATTTTCGCAGCTAACAGTACGTACTGACGGGAAGTAATTACAGACATTTAAGATGAGCACTACATAAAACCGTAAGTTAATATCCAGCAAACTAACATAGTAGCATATAATTATACAGGGTGAACCAAACCAATGCCATCCGGAAGGGAAATATCTATCTACTTTAATGAAGATTCAAAGACCTGCCTACAATAAACCATTAGTACCTTCATAATATGTATGTAGGTACTACCATAGACATAAAACATAATATGTGTATGGTAGTACTTAGTATAATATATCGAAACTGACAATATTTACGAATAAATGCTGTGTACAAAACTTGGCAATAAATACATCTTAATAAATAAGTAAGTCAAATTAATATGAGTCACTTCACATCCATACTAATTTTATACTTTTTACATCTAAACGGCTCAACGGATCTACATGAAATTTGACCGGGAGGTAAATGGTATCCCAGGGTCCGGGGATGGACATAGGCTACCTCTACTTTTTACTACATTTTTTTTAGTTTAAAAGCGTGCGAAGCCACGGGCCGCAGCTTAGAACCTTATATGAGGTAAATATAAAAATAAGGGGCGTAGTTAACCCATACATCGGTAATGAATTGACGAACTACGATAGTTTTTTTAGTAGAATATATAATAGTACTTCACTTCCGATGGCATTGTTTGGGTCCACCTTCTATTGTATACTTACGCGTAGTAGGAACTATCAAATTTTAGATTTTTATGCATAACCATTGATCTGCAAAACAAAACAAACCTACACCCGAACGTGGCATTATGGAATCAACACATTTTTCTTACGAGTCGCAAAATGCTTGCATTCGTGTGTGGTTTGCTTACTCGTACATTTTCTATTTTTTCTTTGGTGTGTTTTCGGACGCTTCATGATTTTTTGATTATTGATGCAGTGTCCGACTTCGCAATTATACCTTGTCATAATAATTTAAGTCTAACAAGGTCTGGCGTGGATGTTTTTGAACTATAGTACTTTGTTCGTAAATTTTGTAAAAATTATCTATTTATTGGTCTATGTAACATATTTACTGTCTTATCGCTTTTATGTCACAATGTGTGTCCTTTTTTAGCAGTATTATTTTACCTTGTGTTTATGATAAGAAAAATCGTACCTAGTACATAAGTACTGGTAGGTTTTTAAAATAACTTGTAAAGTTGTAATGCATGTGTCCATACAATTATCATCAAAAACTCATTTAACTATTATCATAATTCTGCTTCGTGTTTAGTTATTATTATTATTAGTTCTCCATATATACTCAATTATAAGATTAATATTTTGTATAGATCGCTCGAATCTTTGTGAATTCTGTGAACACCGTGAATGCGAGACTGGTCATGGTATAGTACCTCTAGAATTCATAAAGATTTGCGTGTATTATAATAGTATTATATTTAGAATAATAACTCCACTAGAGGTCTGTTTGAAATCCATGGGTACATGCATAACAATTATTATTATTGTGATTAGATCTATGTGTTTTCCTATGATATTAAATTAACTGCAAGACCACTTACACACCAGACTAAAAGTAGAAGTTGTACCATGTATTTCATGTTTTTTATATCAACATATTTTTGTGTAAGTTGTCCTGTGTACAAATAGCGTTCGAATCGAAGTACTATTCGTACTATTCGAAGTGATACGATAATAATGCATTTCAAATTGGTCAAATACTAATTAATGTATGCCGGCGGTATCTAAATAAACAAATCAGAAAAAAAAATATTTCGTTTCATTAAAAGTACCTTAGGCACAGAACTAAGTATGAAAACTTATCAAAACAGCTAAGATAGGTATGTACAGGGTGTCTACTTTAAAATAAATAAGTAATGCTGGACTGGACAATCCACACAGCATCAGCTATCCCCAAGCTAAGCAGAGCTTGTATTATGGGTACCTTAACCTACTAGAAAACTGATATAAATATCAAATTAAGTACATAGATAGTTTTTCTTATTTTACTTTCAAAGACCCAGAACAAAAATTTGCAGTTCATACAAACATTTGTTCCAAGGCGAGATCGAACCCGCAACCTTCTGCGTCGCAGGTGGACCTTAGCCGACCGCGCCACCATCGGTTGTCACTATTCCGTGAACCTAAACTAAACCATTCGCTATGGCCCGACAGCAATAGATAGGATTTTATAAACTTACTAGACACGACCTTGCACTCTATTTGGAATCCGTTAAAAAGATTTACTCAATAAGCTCATTGTGAAAATGTTGTGTTATTGACTCGATTCGGGATAGTCAATAGCGGTCACCTGTTACTAACTAAATCGGCACGACCGACGACCGATGCCGAGAGGTTTGCACACAGAAATTATTTATGTCGGTTTGCACTTGCACGGAACGAATGCTTTTAACTTTGATATAAACATTCTTTTGA
The DNA here is from genome assembly GCA_955876795.1 of Eupithecia tripunctaria. Classification (NCBI taxonomy): domain Eukaryota; kingdom Metazoa; phylum Arthropoda; class Insecta; order Lepidoptera; family Geometridae; genus Eupithecia; species Eupithecia tripunctaria. Next base: position 5,475,015 of record OY041604.1, read on the forward strand.
ATATCGTTCTAACTACAATCAGTGGAAGGTTACAACATCTACTCTAAAAATATTGGTTAACGCATTCACTACCCAGCCGTCGCGACACGGGGATCAAGAGGCACGTCTGCGTTTGTTTGGGGCCATGAAAGTGTTAGTACTTTCATCGTGGCACTGAACTCTACGTTTTTGTCGGTGTAACTGAGACGCGCATCGCAGTTGCTTAGGAAATTATACCTAGACCTACGTACCACGTAACTACCAAACTACAACCTGGACGAATTAACATGGCACATGGTTTATACAAAAAACCAACAATAAAACAAATGAAAAAAAACAGCAAGAAAATAACTTGAAAATTTTACACGTGCAAGTATAACTGTGATGCTGTTGTGACAGCCTTCGGACGATCTAAAATTTTAGAAAGATACCTACAGTACAAATGTAAGGTAGGTACCTTACCTAGCTAGGTAGTTCTGGTGTTGTATTCAGCCAAACATCTAGGCATTTTCACAATATTTCGCTTTTATTATAAGGATCCATTGTCGGTAGTTACTATCGATTAAATAATTGTCTAGGTCCTTCCTGCAATCACGACTTTGAGCCTAATTAGTTCAGAAGTTTTCCTTGATAGGTAGTTCCAATCCAACTACCTAGTACCTACCTAGATCATTATTTTAGTTGGTAGTGTAAATGTAGGAACCTACCACCATAAGTACCGTACTTCTTTTTCACAAGCATTTTGCACACAGTACTAACATAGACTTTATACGTGATATTTTATTGGATGGAAAAATACCATCTCAGGCACGACACCCACTCTCGGGAAGTCTGCAAGGGATTTCAAAATATTATTGTAGATTCACAATTAATGAATATTAAATGGATGCTACGCCTCGGTACTAACATAGAAAATAACTCTTAAATGTAGGCCAGTAAAAATTCAGCCTAATTCCAGTAATTCCGCAATTCGTCGTACTTTTTGTACGCACTTGCAACTCTAATTAGTGGCGACAGACGGCTCCAAGACCCGTCATTTCATGCATGGTTAGCTAAGCAAAGTCTGATGGTGCACCGATTAGACTTATCTAACTTAAAAACAAAACAACATTGATTTTTCTAAATTACATATTGCGCGGGGTTAGATTGGCGATATTATATAAATTGCTGTCTTGGTCACCGTCCGCCTCTATTAAGGCTTGCTGGGACGGAAGCGCGCGCGCATTTCTTGCTCTCAGTCCGAATTAGAAACATCTTAGGAGTGTTGTGAAAAAATAAAAGAGTGCAAAAGAATTTTCATAATGTGGCTGCCGTTGCTATTTGTAAGTGATTTACAATGTGCTTTTTTGTAGACTAAATTTGTGAGAATTTAAGCAACGATTTTTTTATCGGAAGTATGGATAGGTGGTGATAATTATGTATTCTTATGGCTGGTGATCGGATCGGTAGAGTCTTTAGAGCACTAACTAAGACGTTTTTTATCAAAAAAACGCGAACAGATATTTTTCCAGATTAATGGTAGTTACGGAGTCAATGGGAAAGGACAAAGGAGTCATTCTTCCAATATAAATATAACCAATCTTAAAGAAAAACAGAAAACGTGGTTTATCTCATGGGAATAGGAGCAATGACAATTATTAGGTACTTATGTAGTAGAAATTTGTCCTAACTACCAGATGAACAGGTAAAAGGTCAATGACAAAACATAAGTAGGTAGGTACCCATATTAAAGGGTGTCCACCACATAACACACGCCTTTAATAGTCGGTTAAAGTGGTTGTTGACATGCATGACATTGCGCACTTGATCGCATGAAATTGAACCCAATTCTAATGAAGAAAACTACACTCCCTAGAAGATTAACGCGTTCACTGCCCAGCATCGCGCGCCGCGTCGTCGTCGTCGTCGTACCTCTGAGCCGCAGCAGGTGAGGATCTGAGTGTTAGGACGCGAAAGTGTCAAGCAAATCAAATCTACGATATCAAAGAGTTAATTAAGTAGGTCGGATTTTCGAACTACTGATATCTATGGACAGGTAGGTACAGTATTGAATGGACTCTCATATAATTCATTAAATTACCATTGGATTCGAACCCACCTCAAAGTAAAACCAATTAACTGATTGCTAGCGACATCAACGACCGCTTGTAGGTAGATTCAAACCAAGGGCATTTCTATTCTATCGAAAGTTTCTGGACGATTTACCTGAGATATTAGTTTCACTTTCATTTCAATATCTCTTAAATAGCCAGGTGATAGCTCATTTACAAGCTATGTACCTCGCAAATCTATTTTCTATGGCGATAATAGAGTTATTGTTAAAAGTTGATTTTGTCGTTTTTATTATTCTCTTTTCTCTTGTTATTTACTCGTATTAGCTCTACATTACACATTACACACTATGATGGCCTACCCGTATCATGGTAGACAAGATTTTGACCTGGGTGGCATCTTTGTCGCACCACTCAAATTCGATTTTGTCATCTTAAAATAACAGCTAATGGCTTTAGGATTTACCATGAGAATAATCCTAGAGCAAATGCACTCAAAAGTCGCACGTTACCCTACTTTCTAAAAGCGTGCTCTGCAACTGTTCAACAACTGAGAAGAAATGACATTAGAGAACTAGGAACTCATAATTCTCCTAGTGTACCTACTCGTAGGAGACAAAGTATAAAAGTACTAAGTGTGGTCCATAGGAACTTTCTACAGAATGAGAGAAGGTTTTCTAAGCAATGTTTGTCTTTACGAGTTGGTTTTGCTGTTGGTGCAATTTTAGATCTTTGAAAAAAGTCCAACTAGTACCTAGGTATACGTGTTTCTTACATGAAAGAAAAGACAAAAGTTCAGTTGAAACGAGTTCACAAAATAATAAATAAAATAACATACTTCGCCCAGCTTAGACCATGTTTAATGCCCTAGGCATTAAATTATCTACTAACGCTCCTGTTACGTTAGACGTCAATTTCTAATGATGAATACAGAATATTTTACAGGTATCTTTAAGTAGAATGAAGATAGCAAGCTGTGCTATATAAAAACACCAAAAATACTTATTATAAAACCAAAACTAATTGTATTGATCGCGTATATTTCATGCGGCTATATCCAAAACAGCCTGAGTCATGTGGCTTTTTCCAGTAACACAAGCTCAGCTTTTGGGTAAGGTGATGTTATATCCCCAACTCTTCCCCCGGGTCTCGAAGACGACTAGGGGATTAACACCGGGAGGCGGACAGCAGCACCCCCTGCGAAACAATTCTACCACCAACCCGCGATCTCAACGTATGAATTATGGGCCTTACCTCCAGATAAAAGCCAAAGGCGCATATCAGGGGGAGGCCTGAATCCAGAAATGGACCAATAGGCTGTTGAGGTTAAGGTGAGATTGAGGATGTTATATCACCAGAATTTATGGCCGTGACTCAACTGCTCGGCACATCCAGTAGTGTCATAGGAAAAGTTTATCTTAGTTGAAAGATCGTAAGCTCTTGCCAAAGTGTCAATACGATAGATAGATACTTTCCCGCAGTCGCTCGCCTGGTAACCGCAAGTTTAATTTCCCCAAAACCGCGGTCTTATTAGAGCTCCGACCTAAATAACTCTTCGATCCGCTAAGGTATCGCTTACATACAGCGATATTGAAAGCCGGCTTTCGAAGCGGCCGGCAATCCTAGAAAGCCAGTAGGTAATAAAATATCGACTCTATTAGCCCGTGACCACCAAGCGCCGCCTTAAGACGGGCTACACAACACAATATCCAATAAGATAATATCTTGCTGAGGTCGTTTACCCTCAACAATAACTTGCAAAGTTTCCTCGTCTAACAAGAATTGCTTTATAAACTTAGAACACAAATTAGACAAACTTTTGGTAACGTAATCATCATCATATAATTTAGCCTGACTTCACACACTGCTGGGTTTAAATACAATATTATAATTCATGCTATACCTGCTCAGAAAGTTGCCTACCTATTTTACCTTTTCCAAACATAGGGTAGAAAACCCGTCTTTGCCGGCGCGGCGTTCGGAAACGCGCGAATAAAAACTCTATGGAACTTCATTTCTCATGCGCTTAGCGGGCATTTAGCATTCAGCATTTTGTTGTAAAAAATGATTAGTACCTATGTAGGTATACCTACACGTAGCATATAATATACCTACTTCCTTTTAATTTTAAGAATATTTGTTAGTGGTAGGTAGGTAAACGTGTACTTATTTTATGTACACGGATTTTGAAATTTACATGTAGGTACCAAGTTGGCCGAAACATCTAGCTAGTAGGGACTTACCTAACCTTTGCTTATATTCGCTTTATTGGAAAAAAACCCACTATAGACCAAATATAATACAGGGTTACAGGAAAAATGGTGCTAGATCCGTGAAGAGCGAGGAGTACTCATCATTTCTGACTTATTTCACTATGAAACACCCTGCCCTAAACTTAACCCTTTTCGAGTTATTCGACTTTTAATTTTTTTATTGAAGATTGCCGATTTTTAGGCTACTAAATTTAATTTTGTTTATTTTGTGTATCTTATTATTATTATTTTTGCATTTTTACATGTGTAATAAGATGCTTTAGGACGTCAATTATTAAAATAGTGCATAAGCTAATTGAATAGACCGTAGTAGACAAGTGAAAGTAATGAAATAAAAACGAAAATTAGAAAGTTTATTTTTCTCTAAGGGATATCTAAAAAAAATATTATGGCAGTTGTTCGGCAGATGTGTTTTAAAATATCTACGTTTCATCAGCTATCTAACGAGGTATAATAATCTAGGGTTTGTATTACATTTCGTGGAAAAAAGTAGTTGGGACGCTCCAGGTAGCAGTTCTAACGGTCCCGCGCCTATTGTCCTTCAAGTTAAGACGTACCGTGCGAGCGAGACAAGTGATGATTTATGTAGGTGCGGATGAAAGAAAAAATGTGTAGAGACCGGTTAGGGCTGGGAATACAACAGGGGGTATTGTTTTGGTTGTCAGTCTGCTTTTGTGCTTCGTACATAGTAGATGTGATATCGTTTTGCTCTTTTTCTCGACTTGGCTGTGATTCTGGACTATTTCTTCTGATTTGTGACTACTGTGCTTGTTAACCGGACTCTGATTTGTACCTGTGATACGGAAGTGTTGAAGATGACGTCCTACACACCTGAGGAATATGCTGATATGCTTATTTGTTACGGATACTGCGGTTGTGTGTCTGTGCAAGCTCGCAACGAATACATAACTCGCTACCCCGGTCGTCGAGTGCCGGATGTGGCCGTTTTTGACAGAGTTTATCGAAGACTTCGAGAAACTGGCTCTGTTTTGAGACGAAATACAGACACGGGAAGACCACGAATTGACGACGAAGAACAGGACAATGAGATAGTGCAACGCTTTCGAGCGGATCCGACTACTTCCACTAATATTGTTGCCCGTGATCTGGGACTTGCGCAATGGAGGGTATGGTTTACAGTGCATACTGCTGGCCTATACCCGTACCATTACACGCCGGTACACGTTATTGAAGAAGGAGACCCCGCGAGAAGATTGGACTTTTGCAGATTTATGCTAAATGCTGACGTAGAAGACCCAGATTTTCTAAGAAATATCTTGTGGACGGATGAGTCCAAATTTGATAAAGATGGCATAACTAATTATCACAACGCCCATTACTGGGCCCCAAAAGAACTAAGGAATCCCAATAAGAAAAGAGTGACGGGGTCCCAACGAAGATTCAGCGTGAATGTGTGGATAGGCATTATCTCCAATCATTTGATTGGACCTTACTTTCTCCCGGATATTCTAAATGGGGAAAGCTACGAAAATTTCCTGAGAGCAGACTTGAGTGATTTGCTGGATGATTTGCCACTCAACCTGATCAGGGACATGTGGTTCCAACACGATGGCTGCCCTGCCCATTTCAGGAGAAGTGTCAGAGACTGGCTAGACACAAATTACCCAAACAAATGGATAGGACGAGGTGGGCCGTTGCCATGGCCAGCAAGAAGTCCGGACCTAACCCCCATGGATTTTCATGTGTGGGGGTGCATGAAAACTCTTGTGTACAGCAAGCCAAATCCAGTTTCGTCTGTGGAAGACTTAAGAGAAAGGATTGTGGATGCAGCAAATAAAATGAGGACCACGTTGACCACTGTAGTAGTGAAGACTGGTCTCCGTAGAAGGATGCGACAATGTATCAGAAATAGAGGTGGCCATGTTGAACATGAACTGTAAAATAAGAAAAAGTTGTGTGAAAACATTTAATAAATGACATTTCATGCTTACCTATTATTGTTTTATTTTACTTTTTAGGGCTAAGTATAAATTTTCTTCCCCACTGTCGCCTATGAAACTAATTTTTTTCAATGCATTTGAATAAAACCCAAGATTATTATACCTCGTTAGATAGCTGATGAAACGTAGATATTTTAAAACACATCTGCCGAACAACTGCCATAATATTTTTTTTAGATATCCCTTAGAGAAAAATAAACTTTCTAATTTTCGTTTTTATTTCATTACTTTCACTTGTCTACTACGGTCTATTCAATTAGCTTATGCACTATTTTAATAATTGACGTCCAAAAGCATCTTATTACACATGTAAAAATAATAATAATAAGATACACAAAATAAACAAAATTAAATTTAGTAGCCTAAAAATCGGCAATATTCAATAAAAAAATTAAAAGTCGGATAACTCGAAAAGGGTTAAGTTTAGGGCAGGGTGTTTCATAGTGAAATAAGTCAGAAATGATGGGTACTCCACGCTCTTCACGGATCTAGCACTATTTTTCCTGTAACCCTGTATATTCACTACGTGCTTTAGATTAGACCTGCAAAAACAAAGATTCGGCAATCTAAGAAAAGTTGGTAGCTAGTAAGTAGTCTTGCCTCAATAATCATTGCACAACAATTTATCCATAAATATGTATAATACTTGTTCTTAGGCCGATGATTACGACTGTTCCTGCAATTCTTATGTCATATCGATTTCCTGGAGGAACTGGATTTCCTACTTCGAGCTAAATTGGCGTTGATCTACATTCTCGTAACTAAATAGGTTCCTGTATTGGGTGTGACTGCAGGGAAAATTGTGTCGCCAATGTAAGTAGGTAGGTACCTACCTACCTATGTTACTAAACTGAGAGGGGCGAGTGTTTTAATTAGTAGGCCGGAATGTTGTAAGAGACTAATTCAATTACCAACCATAATTAGTTTCTTTATGAAAAACGTAAAATAAATCTAATTACTCAATTAGTAGCTAGGTACCCAAGTACCTAGGTTGATAGATTATTTTTACTTCAAACTGAACGCCTCGATACCAAAATATTGCCATGTCATTCGTCACAGCCTAATAATCACCGAGCGGACCAATTCTCAGATCGCGCCTGCATTGCTAAAGGGTTACGTACACTGAACCATTACGCTAAAAAAACAAAACCTGTCTGCTTTTTGCTGCTTAGTAAAAAACTTTTGTTTTGACGAGCGAGACGAGATCATGACTGAGTGATTGACCCCCGAATACTCAAATACAACTGAGAAATAAAACACGTCACACATCATATGACCAATTTTTATATATATCCTATAGACGCAGATTCGGGGTGAATTAAAGTCGTTAATAGCGATCACGTTATGTTACTCAAGCTAGAAATTATTTGAAAAATGGCGTTGATCACATCGACTCAGTTCGGAAAACGCTTTACACCATTGCACCCTGGTAGGTATATATCTACGTAAAGTAGACAAAATTATTTTATAATAATTTGCTGCTGGTTTTAAGATATATTAGGTCCTTACATATGAAATTGGCGTTTTTCGTACTGGCCACTTTAATCACAAATTTCTCCTCTTTGGTAAGGAATTCCAAATTCAAATTTGTACAGCTATAGACTCATGTATTTGTGCTTCGATGATCGTCATTCATTTGTTTTTTTTCTTCTGTTTTTTTCTGTTTGCGTCACTCATTTTACAAAATAGAAAACTTAAAATTTCGCATTATTTACGAGTACGAGTTCCGCCGTGGCACTAGTGCTGCGGAAACAACTCGAAGGGTGAATGATGTGTATGGCGGTCGTGTTGCAAAAGAAAACACAGTTCGTTTTTGGTTCCAACGTTTTCGTTCTGGAAATTTCGACCTGCAGAACAAGCCCCGTGGACGGCCTGAGACTCAAGTTGATAATGAAGAGTTGAAGGTTATTGTGGAAGCGGATCCATCGCAAACCACGTCCGAGTTAGCTGCAGGCTGCGATGTTAGTGATAAAACTGTTTTAATTCACTTGAAGCAAATTGGGAAGATTAAAAAGCTTGAAAGGTGGGTAGGTACCTCACGAATTGACTGAAGCAAACCGGCAAACGCGCGTCGACTGCTGCGTTACATTACTAAACCGGCACAATAATGAAGGTATTTTAAACCGAATCATTACCTGTGATGAAAAATGGGTTCTTTACGATAATCGGAAGCGCTCAGCGCAATGGTTGGATCCTGGCCATCCAGCCAAATCCTGCCCCAAGCGAAAATTAACCCCAAAAAAGTTACTTGTAAGCGTTTGGTGGACTAGTGCCGGTATTGTTCATTACAGTTTTCTCAAATCTGGCCAGACTATTACGGCTGATTTCTATTGTCAGCAATTGCAAACCATGATGGAAAAGCTAGCGGCTAAACAACCTAGGCTGGTCAATCGCTCCACGCCACTGCTGCTTCACGACAACGCTAGACCACACACTGCGCAACAGACGGCTACTAAATTAGAAGAGCTTCAATTGGAAAGTCTAAGACATCCTCCGTACTCCCCGGACCTTGCTCCAACAGATTACCATTTTTTTCGAAATTTGGATAACTTCTTGCAAGGGAAAAAATTCAACTCCGATGGGGCAGTCCAAATCGCCTTCAAAGATTTTATTGATTCCCGTCCGACTGGTTTTTTTAGTAAAGGGATCAATGAACTACCTATAAGATGGCAAAAGTGCATAGAAAATAATGGTTCATACTTTGATTAATTAAATATATTATATTAAAAAATATTCGACTTTTTGTTCCTCCCATACAAAACGCCAATTTCATATGTAAGGACCTAATATATGACCGGCTTCGTCGATAATCTGACCCTTTGATTGCTGGGAGTCGTTCATTCGTAAGTCCACACTAGATACCCACTATGACGTAAAGTATGGTTAGCTTTGGCAGGGGATCATGTTGACTTTGTACAGACAAGTCAGTTTCATACTATGTAGATCCAATCGATCATGTGGCTTTGCAGTTTGTCTGTACCTACTAGGAATCTACATTCCGATCCAAATGGATTTTGTAGAATGGTGTACTACTTTTCACTCTCGTTGATTGTTTTTTGGTCTATTGTGTTGATTCTGACCGTTGGTTGTGACACAGTTTCTGTAATTGAAAGTTACGTTACATGATGCAATAGAAAAAGTTCCCTATTGGTTTTACTTTGTTTACTTTTTGTAACATTGTCTCGTAAACTTTGTTTGTTTTAGGTCTCATTGCCGCTCATCTTTTCTGCAAAAGGCATAAAAGTACCAGTGGAACAAAACGATGACCACGGTTCAATAAAAAAAGCAGATACAGAAGAGATCAGCCCCACTTACTACGTGTCCGAAGATGCAAATATCGATAGTTATCTTTTACCACCAGATCCTCATAGAATAGAAGAGATCCCGCCAGATGTGGTCACTCCAGCGACATACTTGTTACCGCCTGCGCCAGGCACACAGTCTGATTACTTCATCCCCACGGAACCAGGCGAACAGACCGACTGGTTACCTATCTCCAACGCTCCATTGAAAAAAACAGAACCCATCCCAATCTTTTATCAAAACACACCGGAATATCCTATAAATAAAAACCTGAGAAGACCCAAAGTCCATAAGCAATACGTTGTGCCAACTCCATCGTTGCACCTAGAACCACCGTTAGAAGATGCCCCTAACGACTATTTTGCCCCAACATCATCGGAAGAATTACAAGATCCGGTAACAACCCCAGACGATTTGCCCGTTGAAGATTCCCAGACTTACACCTATCGACCCAAATTGGAACGCTTGCCATTACATTTGATTCCTCCACATCAAGATGTTTACAATAAATACCCAAAGAAAGTATACCCTAAGAAGTACAACGGAGAGTTCAAGCCAGTGCTAATTCCGATAGCGCAATATGCCGATGAATCAGCATCTGAAATTCCGAGAGCGAAACCAGCAAAGTTGTTTAAGCCTTTGCCGAGTACTGAAATCGACTTCTTGACCCAAACTGACGACAAGATTGATTACCTTTACCGAAAGGCTGAAAACAAACGAAAGTTGAAGGGCGAAGAAATCAAGGTGCGTATTTTCAATGTTGCCGAGCCTTCATAATTAGATTTACATAAATCTGGTAATTAAGTTTGGTAAATAATTATTTCAGGAATCTCCGGCAGGCGCTTCTGAAGAGAACGTATACGTTAAGCCTGTTTCGACTGAACAAGAAACATCTGAGAGCTTCAGGCATCCAGGACGTAAGTAATTTACAAGCTCACCTAATGTTTTGAATACCTGAACACTTTCCGAACATGTTCGTGACATGAAATGAAGGCACACAAGCGAAATTTTTTTTTGGTCACTTCTTTGGTACTTTAGTTTTTTATCAAGTGATCAAAATCTAACTTATCATTGAATTTCTTTGTCTTTTTTAATTTTAAGAATGACTTTTCCAGGGGAACTAAAGGATTTTTGTTTTGATTGATTTTACATGTCCTCGCACCCTCACACTCAGGGAAATTTCTAAGAGTCAAATTTTTTTGACATTTTGACGGAATTTGAACCCGCATCCTTTCCCAGTCCGAGAATGTGCTAGCTGACCAACTACACCACGAGATGAAGTGACGAAGTAGTACGATATTATAAATTCGATTGATTTAGTTTCAAAGAATACGTCAAGTCTGTAAGCCGAGCTTATCATCATCATCAATATACACTCGAGAGCAATGAATCCGGGTCACTTAAAGAATCCTAAAAATCGTAAATTGGAGTATTGAAGATTGGTCAAAAGTTATGTTCTCCGACGAATCAAAATTTATGCTCTACAAGCACGATGGAAGACACAGAGTGTATCGAAGACCAGGGGAAAGATTCAAGCAAGCATGCATCGAAGAAAAAGTAGCCTACGGTGGTGGGTCTGTACTTGTGTGGGCCGGAATTTCTTCTGAAAGTCGCACAGAGCTGGTGATCATAGAAAACGGCTCTTTAACTAGCGTAAGATATGTGGAAGAAATCCTCAATGATCACGTTGGTCCATTTATGGTCAATTTAGGTGAGGATGCTATATTTATGCATGACAATGCCCGACCTCATACAGGTAGGATTGTGAATGACTACCTTCAAGAGATGAACATTACTCGTATGGAGTGGCCAGCGCGCAGCCCGGATATCAACCCGATCGAGCATGCTTGGGACGAGCTAGGCAGATGCGTAAAACAAGGAAACCCTCCCCCAATCACGCTTCGTGAGCTCAAAATTGCTCTCACAGAGGAATGGGAGAATATTCCCCAAAATCGTATAAGGAACTTGGTGTACAGCATGCCAAACCGCGTAAACGCAGTAATGGAAGCACGAGGAGGCAATACGAAGTATTAAAATTCAAGAAAATCGTAATAAAGTTCAAAAATTTCATGTTTCCTATTTTTGTTTTAAGGAGAGATCAGCAGTTTTTTTCTTTATGTAATTTTGTGTTAATAAAATGTATGGTGACTCATATTTTTTTTACTTTCATTTAAGGAGTATTACATTGTCTATTAAATACAATTTATTGCATTAACCTATCATTTTTAGTTTCCGAGATTTTTAACATTCTTTAAGTGACCCGGATTTATTGCTCTCGAGTGTATATATTAATATATTAGACCACTGCTGTACATAGGTCCCCACTAATGAGCGCCATAGCGCCCTGTTTTCAACTTGATGCATCCAGCTGTTTAGATATATATATAACAAGATTAGAATCATAACAATTTTGACTTAACTTTATTATATTATAATAATTTATAATTAATGTATGGCATCATCCTCTCGATCTATTTTTGTAACAAAGTCCCCTACTTTAGAGCGCAGCTGCTTATATTACAAACTTCTCAGTCTAGTTTAGGCAACTGAGGCTAACATAATTATTGGATCAGGAATTTCAATATGTACTTAACTTATTTATGTGTCAGACAAATTAATTATGTAAATTTATGTTTTTGAAATGAATTCTTTGCAATATTTTTTTTATTATTATTTATTATTATTATAATAGCATCTTCCTCCCATCTGGCCGGAAGGCGTCCTACACTACATTTGCAAAGTTTGCATCATAATATTCATCTGTCACCCATCTGGCCGGAAGGCGTCCTACACTACATTTGCAAAGTTTGCATCATAATATTCATCTGCCTCCCATCTGGCCGGAAGGCGTCCTACACTACATTTGCAAAGTTTGCATCATAATATTCGTCTGTAAAATGTTTCAGGTAACGTATACCCTGCACCATTGAAACAATCACCACCCCAGCCTCCGAACGACGCGAGCAGTGCGCCCGCGCCGGACGAGCGGACAGAGTTCCGGATGCACGGTATGAAAGGACCACACAGTTACCAGTTCGGATATGACACGGGGAAAGGGTAAGTGTTCTATTGGTTGGAAAAATACGTGAATAAGAGATAATAGCTTTATGGTGCTGGCTTAGAATTTGCACCACCCCATCTCTTGTGCCCCATCAAAGTGTTACCCCGAGAGTTTAGTATTTATACCGCAATACTTTAAAAAAACGTCGAGATTTGAAGTGGGTCTTTAGTTTATCAACAAAACAATCAAATTTTGTAACTCTTCCTTATGTATGACAGATAATATTATACCTTATTTCACAAAAGTTGTACATGGGTGAGCAAAATGCTAGAAAGCAATCACTACCTGCTAAACTCTGTGTAGTGTGGACATTAAAAAAAGACGTGTGGCACTCGGGGACAGCCGCGGTAAAGCTATTGCATAGCATTTTTTATCCCAATGCCACCTAGAGGCGAGTTGCTGAACTAAAGAGACAAGCGTGATATTTCAAACAGTCATTTAAAAGGTCTGCTATTCATCGATAGATGGCAAAACTAAAAAGTATCACCGCTGTGCCGGTCCGAGTGGGGGGTGTTAGGTTATTTTTGTTACGGAATTTCTGGATTCGGTCTCCACGCTCAAGGCCCGCGATAGAAGCTTAAAAATAAATTCCAGTTTTCCCTTGGCCGATGGGGAGAAAACTGAAATAATTATTTTTCAATTCCATCTTTCCCCTAGACTTTATAAAGTTAGTCCATCGTTTAAAGATACTATTGACGTAATAAGTAAGAAGTAAGACTAGTAATCTCCTTTACAAAGATGTTTTGAAGGTCTTCATTGCTCGAGTGCAAGTTTTTACGCGAACGGGTTTTTAATTAAGTAGCCAGATTGGCTACAATAATTTCCGTTGCATGTACTGCATCTAACTACTATTACAAGATTCTATTTTAAAACAATGGATGTAAAAGTAGTTAGTACATTGTTTCACAACTAAACCGATTAGCATTTTAATTATCACTAGCACGGCAGCTATCAACATAATTCTTAACCTTTAACACTTCGAAAGATAAGATGTCCAATTATTATTGTACATCTTTAAAAAAAAAATTGTTTATTTTTCTGGTTTTATGTTACTTAAATAAATGTTAAATAAAACTCCTACGAAGATGTTTGGGTATAAACCTGCATAATGCTATGCAGGGGGTTACTTAATTCTGACGCTGTCAAAATTATGAAGGACACCTGTAACCACGATCTATCAATTTTTTCTTTTATTTGTGGCAAATGTACAACAACCCTTTCAATAATAAATTATTAAAATCTTTATGCTGTTTGTTAATTTATAATTATTTTACCCTTGTCTATTTAAATGTAAAGACAGATAATTTAAATTATCATAAACTGGTAGACTGGGAGTGACACTCCTCAACACTTTTCTCAACAGCCTGTATTGGTTCATTGCTGGACGCAGGTCTCCCCCTGATACGCGCCTTGTTGGCGTTTATCTAGTGGAGGCTAATGCCCTTAATCCCCACGCTGGAAATGCGGGTTGGGGTTCGCAGTTCGGTGGTAGAATTGTTTTGCAGGGGCGCTACTGCCCGCCCCCTGTGGATATCCCTTATGGGGTGGTGCAAATTCTAAGCCAGCACCACACACTAACAGTGAGAGACTAATAAGAGATTTCTTTTTTTAGAAAGAACCGGCAGTTCAGATTCGAGGAGCGAGACAATGATGGTCAAGTGAAGGGTCACTATGGCTACATGGACAGGCATGGCAAACTGCGGGTCGTAAACTACAGTGCGCACCCTGACACTGGCTTCCACGCTGAAGCACCGGTTGAAAAGGAACCTTAGTAGAATTAACTAGTTAAAAAAAGGTTTAGACTTTAGACTAACACTCGAATAGCCAAATGATAGCTTTGGTAGTATGGTTAGAACACGATCACTAAAATCACTGAAAAATATCTATAGGTTCTAGCATCTAAGATATTTAAGTCAACAATGGGCCACAAAGTCAAGACATTTTTATGAATTTTATGCATCACTCAAGAGGGGGGCGCATTGCGCGCCATTTTTTTAAAAAGATAGTCAAAGGATTTGGCGTTCATAGGAGCGGGACAGAGTATACGTTTTTGGAACGGCGTAGGCGCAAAAATGATGTTTTTGTATATTTACAAGAAAACTACTCCACATGAAAAAACCGAACCCATGAATTAGTAATGACCGACGAATCAAAACAAAAATCTCTTCTATAGACCGCGGGATTCCTGAGATCTAGATCAAATTAGGCGCAAAACAGTGCCCTTTCATGTTTTTTTTATCGTATTTTTTTCACTGAATCTTGTTTTCACAACCAAGGAACCGAAAAAAATGTTAAATTTTGTGAGTAATTCTTGTTTTTTTACCACGGGTATCCCTTGATTACTGAGATCTAGGCTTAGTGTTTTTAGCACATCCACTACGTACGATCCTTAACAAAAAAAAAATATAACAATCAGATAAATCAACTAGGCCACAACAAGGTATAATCACTAAAAACAACAACAAACTTCAACAACGTATAAAAGCACGCGCGCAGCGAAAACGGTTCAAATTCAAATTCGAAAATGTACGAGAACTTTCGCGACCAAAAGTTGTTCCGATGATGATACCAGTTTATCAAAATATTTTCCACCAATATTTCATTCTTGGATTTTTTTACCCGTTAGTTAACAAAAAGTATCTAGGATTCTAGAACCAAGTACATACACATTTTGTGTTGATATTTTGTGATTGTGTTTTTTCTGTTGAGGAGTTTCGTGTCATTAGAAATAAGGATACATTATAGTAAATATTGTCGTAAAGTAAATGTTTTTGTGGTCTTGTATGTGTGACAAAAGTTGAGTATATATACTAGATAAAAAAAACTAACTTATTTTCTAATCTAGGCTAAAAATATGACTTGTTCATTGTATAGAAAATGTTTGAAAGTGAATCGCGGTAGGTAGAGTACTTATATTATGGTTAATTATGTAAGTATTAAGTTACCGTAAGTGTCATATAGTTAATAAGATTTGATTGTTTATAATAAAACTGTTCATAAATAAAAAATATAGTACTCAATAGTTTTTATTAATAAAAACCTCATAAAATAGTAAATTATGGTATCAAAATAGGATTATTTAGATGCTCAAACTTAGTTTTATGATTTTTATAAGATAAATCAACATCACATATAAAATATGGCACTTATCTTAAACCTAATTATATATTTGGCTCAATTTGTTAACAAATTATTATATAAAAAATACCTTATATACGTTGGAATGATTTTGGCATATAAAACTTTTAAAGGAGATAAATAAATTCGTATATATTATTTTGTAAGTAGAATAATATCAACAAGAGGTTAAAATATTATGGTTGTGTGCAAGATAGATAATTTGGCGCATTATGAATTTATGATATAGATTTTTATCTATGACACTCAAAATTAAATTAAGTCCCTGATTTATTACCTGATTTAGCACCTTCAATCTAATCTTTTTGTGGATGTCTTTATAAAGATAGTAATTTATATATTACGAATTACATTCGAAAATAATATCACAAGACAATCGGGTGATCTGTACTCACAGATTATAATGCCTCTTTCTTAACTGGTGTATATTTCTCCAAATGCTTTAATATAACATTGAGGAGACTCGAGGCCCCTATACGGAACAGCTGTGGTGACAGCCATTCTGGTCCCAGCTCCGTCTGAACTAGGATCAGCCAGTTGACAGCGTCTTCAGCCGTCTTGATTCCTCCGGCGGGCTTTAGTCCGACCTGAAACAATTAGTTCACTAAGAAACAGCCGTTTTGGTCCTTTAAGTAATTTTCAGAGCTTCTTGATCTCTGGTATTGCTCACCCAGAGCTTATACATTTTGTATGTACCGCATTCGGGTTTCGCTTACGCTCTATGTAACAAATACAGCATCATCGGTTTGAATATACCGAGCAAGGACAATGTCGTGCAAAAAAATGAAATTAATCCGGACTATTTTTGTATGAACTAAGTTATAAAAATGATTAAACAGTTGGCAGTAATAACTAATAAGTAATGTCTTATTTAAACTAGATTTATTTAATGGAATTCTAGCAGCGCCTCGCTGTTTCACCCGCGTAGTTTCCGTTCCTGTGGGAATACCGGGATAAAAATATAGCCAATGTCACTCCCTGAAAAGTAAGCTTTTTTAATGATGAAATCATTTTTAAAATCGGTCCAGTAGTTTCGGATCCTATTAAATTTCATAAAACAAACAAACAATCAAATCCTCTTAATAATATGATTATAGAAGTATCTAGAATCTAGATACTTCTATAAATAAAGAACGAAGATCTATCTAGATTCTAGATAGATCTTCGTTTGACCGCTATCTTATCTAATGGAAAGCGAAGATGCGGCCGACGGTGTAGGACGGTCTTAAAAGATATCTGTTCACCCATTTTAATATAATAATAATAATAATAATGCTGGACAATTCACACAGCATTATCTAGCCCCAAGCTAAGCAGAGCTTGTGTTATGGGTACTAGATAACTGATATACATAATACAATACACTACATAGATAGATATTTTTTATTATACATAGAAAACATCCAGAACGCCCTGAACAAATATCTGCAGATCGTACAAATATTTGTCCCGAGGCGGGAATCGAACCCGCAACCTCCTGCGTCGCAGGCGGACCTTCGCCCACCGCGCCACAGTGGTTATATATTATTCATATGATAATCTTTTAAGAATTTCCTGTGGTCACCCATTTTACTTAAGGCATTGTTCAAAATGTAAACAGCACAATCCATAAGGACCAGTCCGTTAAATAAAATTCTTAAGATTCTTAGGTATAGAGTCACTAGAGATAACACGTTGACTGCCAGCGGCGCACTTCCTATGGGTGCCTCCATGGTTAACGTCATACATACCTATGGCTATGCAGATGTCTTTTGTTCCATGATCCATGGATTATGTAGGTCGAAGGAAGTTTCCTAGCCGACTAGTTAGTATTTACCTTTTTCCCAGTCATCTGATAGAATCTCCTGATAGCTCGGCACATAATCAGGCCAATGGGCAGCGTTGCATTGACGGCTTCTTTACCAGTCGAGGTTTTGATGAAGTCTGCGCCCGCCATCATTGAAACCATGGATGCTAGATAGATCTGTTAAAATATTATAAAAATTTAATTTCAACACCTTAATTAGTAAAAAAAACGTGCCGCGCTAACTATATTAATGTTTTGGATCTGTGACATGAAATATAAAAAAAGGGCAGATCATCAGACTTATGCTACTTTTTATCTGAGAAAACTCGTGCGAAACTGCTAGCAAAATAAATAAATATAAACAATATTACACAATACACACAGCATTATCTAGCCCCAAGCTAAGCAGAGCTTGTGTTATGGGTACTAGATAACTGATATACACAATACAATACACTACATAGATAGATATTTTGTATTATACACATAAAATCAGAACATCCAGAACGCCCTGAACAAATATCTGTAGATCGTACACACATTTGTCCCGAGGCGGGAATCGAACCCACAACCTTCTGCGTCGCAGGCGGACCTTCGACCACCGCGACACTGAGGTCGTCATAAATATATAAAAAAAGACGTGTGGCACTCGGGGACTGCTGCGGTAAAGCTATTGCATAGCATTTTTTATCCCAATGCCACCTAGAGGCGAGTTGCTGAACTAAAGAGACAAGCGTGATATTTCAAAAAGTCATTAAAAGTTCTGCTATTCAGCAATAGATGGCAAAACTAAATAGTATCACCGCTGTGCCGCCGGTCGGAGTGGGGGGTGTTAGGTTATTTTCGTTACGGAATTTCTGGATTCGGTCTCCACGCTCAAGGCCCGCGATAGAAGCTATGGAATAGCTTAAAAATAAAAGCTAGTAATTATAAAACGAACATGAATAAATATTGCTAGATATATGTGATTAAATTTATTATTGCTCAGAAAAACATTGTCACAGGCTATATGGGTCAGATTTGATTGTTACAAGCTATTATTAGCTGGTAAAAACTAAAAAAAAGGTAGGTAACAAAACAAAGTATTGGCATTGTGAAAAATAAGAATATTGGGTATGAATTGCTTTGAATTCTTAATTGACTACTAAGCATTGTTATAATGACTACCTAACAACTTACATTTTCATAAGACCCCAACTCTCCAACACCGAGTATCACTTTCATATGCGCAGAGCCGCAACACTCCTTCATGTGTTTCACTTCATTGTAGACCTCACTCCACTTTCCCATCAGAACCAAACTGCGGTCCAGAACTATGTCTATCTCAGAGGCTCCGTTGTTCACTGCAAACTTGATTTCCATAAGCCTGGAGCTTAATGGGTACAAGCCAGCGGGGAAACCCGTTGCCACTGTAAGGAAACATTGTATTTATCTCTGACTTTCATTGTTGAACTTATAACCATTATATTGTCCAGCATTATTATTATTATTAGTAGCCATTAAAGTTTAATGGCTAATAATTTTCGTTGGGTCTAAAAAGCCCAGGGCTATAAATAAGCAAAATACCAGCTTAATCCATTCAATAGTTTTGCATGAAAGAGGTAACAAATTATGTATCTAACACAAGCTCAGCCTTGGTCTAGAATCTAGATGATTCTGTGTGAATTGTCCCGTTTTATTTAATAACTTTGAAATTAGTTTAAAGGTGTAGGTACTTTAGGTAGAGAATCTTTTTTGATATGCCAACATAAAAAAACCAAAAAAATACTTGGACTACCTGATGCGATGTTTATATCTTTGTCCAATCCCCATGTTTGAAAAACTGAATATGCATCTGCAACCCTGTTAGGGTACACACACACTGCTGCTGTCCTTATGGGCTTTTCCAAGCCAAACTTTTTGAGTAAATCAGCAGGCAATGGTTGAGCGGCCTACAAACAATGGGTACATGCTATAAACACATGCATGAAGTAAAACAAAATGTTTTAATAGAAACATGTCAGTGAAAAATATAAATATTAGAGGATGGCTTATACACAACACAACACATTATTGCCATCTACACAAGTTTTGAAGAAAACAAATTAAGTGTAAACCAAAGAAAGGATAATACAAGTTTGACAGATACTGAATAAAAACAAATTAAGTGTGAACAAAAGGCAGCTTAGCTAGTGGTTAAACACTTCTACACCAAACCAAAACAGATGAAGTACATATAGAACAAAATATACAGAATTAAGGTACTGGCATATGCTCTAGCCAATATCTACCTCTTAAGGTGTATACACAAGTCAGCGGGCCAGGGGACCAACAAGTTGACAAAACATTGCCTTGCTCTGTTATTGTTCCGAGCACTGCCCACAACAAAATATTTCTGCGCTGGTGGCACTAAACTGGCTATGTTGCCGACTTCAGTGCATAATCCATAAAAACTTACCACTGAGCACAGTCTGATAACATTTGAGCGAGTATCATCCCCAGCAAGAGTTGTAAGGTCGATGACCGTGATGGCCTTCAGGAGCCAGTAATTAAACTGCTCTGGGTCAATTATACTGTAATTTTGAAGCAGATTCTTTACTTGTAATTCCACATTATATTTGCTGATTTGCACTTTCTTCAGGGTTGAGTTCGGATCTAGAAAAAAAACGCGGTTGTAAATAAACTGAAAAACAATAGATGGTCACCCAGATAAAATGTTGGGACATGATTTTCAAGGTATTGTAACTTAACTAACGATCAAAACTTTACATAGGTACCTATTCCTAAAGAATACCTATTAGGAAATATCGCGATGATAAGAACGCCCCATGAAGGCCCCTTATTATCTAAAAACTAAAAGTAAGTACAAGTAAAGGTAGGTAGTAGGTACTGACCGATGGTTTTAGGAAGAATATTCACCATGTCGGTAGCAGACTGATGGTTGTTGGAGGTTTATAAAAATGGACCACGCACGGGAAAACAGGAAATAAACATCAACAACAAACAAACAAAATCGACAAGCAACGAAACGAACGAAAAGATGGATGAATTGTTTTGATATTTTTGATTAAGTTAATAAGTTATGATAAAACCGGCCAACCAAGTTCGAGTCGAACTCGCGGACGAGACGAAGGGTTCCGTACCATTCCCACCTATAAAAAACAAAAATGTCTGTTGCATTGGCGGATCCAGGGGGGGGGCCATGGGGGCCATGGCCCCCCCCAAAAGGCCAAAGAGTTCCATACTTTCGACTCAATTTTACGATTAAATTCAGATGCACTTTTACACGGGCCACCACGGCATACCTACTCTTAGGTAGGTTATGTAGGTACCTACTTTATATCGAAGTACAGAAATATATTTTTTAGGTAAGTCGGTACTTTATCTACAAACTAAATTCAAGAGGTTAATTTCTTCTCAGTATTACCACGTCCATCGACACGTTCAACGACTTTGAAATGAACATAGGTAAATGATATCTATTTCTCTTCTTCCGCTAGTGAACACAAGTGAATTAGCACCTCATTTCTTATTTGATTGACAGTAATAACTATTTTTCAAGCTGTTTATATTGATAGAATGAAAACGCATCCGAATTAGTTTTTAGTTTGGTTTCCATTCCACCCCTCTGGTTGCGACACTGGACTTCCTTCTTACTTACGTCAACAAGTAATGTGTGTGGATTGCTCGTATTTTTCTTTTAATAAAAACTCAGTTCTAAATTACAAAAACGCTCTATATTTGACTAAAACCTACATATATATTAAATAAAATTACTCGTCTAAGTATACCTCGGTATTGGATTTAACTTGAAAAGATAAGTTAAGTAAAAGAAAAAGTAGTACAGTGTGCGCGCATGTTACTCGCGAGTACGCGAACTTGCGAAGAAAGAAACGTACGCGTTCCCGCTTTCGTAACATTCAATTCAAACAATTTAATACACAATACAGAGAGATGACAAAAATATCACTGCTTTTTGCATTTTAAATTGTTTTTTGCATTGAGGTGTTCTTGCCCTTTATTAGCAGAGCCTTTTAAGAATACTTAGCTAAATAAGTACGTACGTTAGAGTTATATACGTATCGAATATTTGTAGTTAGTTCATTGTAAAACTAACTAACAGATGTATCACCACGGGCGTGGCGAACATCTTTTGCCTCTCTCGACGTGGCCTGGATCTGAACTAAAGCCTCCTTTCAGTTTTCAGTTCAAAATATCAAAATATCTAACAAAACGACAAAACAGCAAAAAAATTCGGTTACATTGTCCTCTGTTTCGTGGTCCATTTTTAATAATACATGGTCTCGGTCTCACAATAAGATGATTTTGACTACTAACGCGAGAAATTAACAAAAAATATTTTGGTTTCGCGGCTTGCTCCGCTGGAGTACTGTCTCGTCTCTGGCTGTGCCCATGAAGGCCCCCCTTATACTGAAATGGAAGTTTCTGATTCGTTTACGTGATAAGCTAATCTTATGCGAGCGAGAGTTCATTTTGTACGTCAGCGAACACAACTTCGATATTCCTTTTCCAAGTAGACACCAGATTTTGATTTTCGTAGATTCTTTAGGGCAGGGCTCATCTATTTTGTTGTAAATCGTTAAAATTTTATTATTTTTCATAACTTACTATCATAGCTTTCGCGTCTTGCTAAGCATACCTCACCAATTTCAAAAAGACTGCGACTCACCGATATTCATTATGTATCTAACAATTCCTCCTAACAATTCAATCTCAGTCGCGCACTCTTTAAAATTTTCAGGGCTGTCTCTGCTTGCTGATTGTTTTTCATACTGATGTGTTTCTACCACTGCGCACTTACTTTTCCCTAAAACCCGGAAAAGTCCCTAAAAAATTCGTGGTTTATTGTTAGTAGTGATGCGTGACTCAAATTCTTGGGCTACGACCTCGCCTTATGAAGGTACATTAGGTATATTCTTTGTTTTTTTCACCCGACCCCCCTTTACAGAATCCTGGCTATTAGTCCAGTCATTTAAGCTTAAATTAGGTAAGAATCTCGGAATTTGAGATACCCAGCTGTAAGTCTGTAAATACTTGTATATCGACAACCTAAAAGTTGTCTCAAAACCTACATTATGGTAGGGTGTGCACAACTATTACATTTCTAGGTCAAAGGTCACAAAAAATCGGTTTTTTGTCAATATCTCATTTCCTATGGGTTTTTTGCTATTTGTATGTATAATCAATATTGTAGCAGACAAAATTTTGTTTCAAACGACTGTGGTTCAAAGTAATAGAATAAGTTTGGTTAGGTTAGGTTAGCTTACATTTGTCGCCGGAGTTCGACCCCAAAAACACGTCCATAAAAAAACAATAATGATACTCTTGCTTGGAGCAAAAATGTAACATTTCAGGAAACGAAACGTAACTTACGACTCAAGAACCCTGGCAACAATGATCTGTTTCCTCTTGTAAGTAGTTTTAGTGAAGGACGCGGGTTCAAGTCCCGTCAAAGTAAAAAAATTGGGATATTATTAACCCCCCCCCTCTCCCCCCCCCCTACCTGAGGCCTGCGTCCAACAGTGGACCAATACAGGCTGTGGAGGAAGAGGTTGTGATTTTTTTACCCTATATCTGAACATTGTCAAAATGGCCCCCCCCAAAATAAAATCCTGGATCCGCCCCTGGTCTGTTGTATTGTATGAGCCCTCCTATTTATGTAAATTAGTTTTTACTGATGTTAAAGTGGCAACAGAAATCAGAAATACTGTGAAAATCTCAACTGTCTAGGTTGTATTGTATGAGCCCTCTTAATTATGTAAATTAGTTTTTACTGTTGTTAAAGTGGCAACAGAAATTCTATTCATATTATTTTACCCTTTGGGTACGGATCCCTAATTATTAGTTGATTGGGTAGTGGTTGCAATGTCAATGTCAAAAAAATTTAGTTGTCACGTTCGCGAAGTGTTTATCCATAGATATAATTATGCCGGCTATCCGTAAATGAAGGACATCCCTATAAAGTAATCTATCATAGTGTTCAACACTGTTCAACATTCATGAATTTAAGCCCTCCGCAGAATGCCGCTAATTAGTTAGCGCGTCTTGTGAAGCGCGATTTCGGCGATTTTCTTGCGCGATTCCTTACACACAGCGGCTTATTATTAAAGCGCGATTTCGGTTGCGCGGCCGGGTGCACGAAGACCGTCCCGCCCACAGGTTTCTGATACCTGTGGTCCCGCCACACCACGCCGCCGCCCCGCCCGCCTCGGTGTTTTCCTGTGTAAAGTTTACTTTATTTACCTAATAATATGACATAATTACTTTTGTTTAAAAAAAACTATAAACCGACTTCAATCCGCGGCTTCGCACGCGTCGATTTTCTCACCTTTTAAACCTTCCCTAGAACACCACGAACATTTCAAGACCAAGATACATCAAGTTTAGGATTCTAACTCAATGCCAAGATAAGATGAATCCGTTCAGCCGTTCTCGAGTTTTAGCGAGACTAACGAACAGCAATTCATTTATATGTATATTTATAGATACCTAGTTTAGGCAAAAATTTAGAACAGAAACAGATGCGCAAAATAGAGTTAGGTGGCCAAAAAGGGAAAGTTCGTACCTACTCTGCCTAACCTATTAAAATAAAACGATTACAGAAGCATTACAGTCATTCTGGGTAACTTTGTACCACATAAGAGCCAATTTCCGGTACTTACGAAAAAAAATGTATAGACTTACTACACAGAAATTGTGATTTATATGATCTTTTGATGTTGTAAAAACCAAGTTTAATAAAAATTGTTCAAATCATGCGTCAATCCTATGATAGATACAGAAATAGTCATGGTCCAAAGTTATATTGATTTTGGGCATATTATTGCTTCTGAAAAAAAAACTATAATATATGTCCATTGTCCAAAGTTACCCTGAATTTATTTCATGTTTTTATATCAAAGTGTGTGTAACATTGGACCGGTCCAATGTTGCCCCAAATTCCTAGTTATTTTAGCTTCAACATTGATTTTAGTTATTATGGAGTTTACAAGCGTAGATCAGTGAAAAACAAACATTCAAATCAAAAAACAATAATTAAATGGCATAAAAATGCAAAAACTTACCCGATTTCCAGCTCAAAAACTAAAAATAATGGCAATTGAACACAGCGAATTTAGTACAGCGTCTGCAAGGCGAGAAAAGATCAGCTGTTTGTTTTGACACGTGATTTTGTTTGCCTGTCAAATTCAGTTTTTTTATTGTCTATGGATCCTATATTTCATGTTCGGATACATGCATAATACTAAAGCAAGTTCGGAAACTGATAAAAATAATGAAAAGTGTTTGTTTTGGGTGTGGTCCAATGTTGTACCGCTGGTCCAATTTTACCCAGAACGACTGTAATAAATAACTAATATACATAATACTCGATAGGTTCCACAAACTGTACGATGGATTTTATAAAATTTCCTGTGTTAAATGTACCTAATAAGATAATGTGGGCGGCGGCGCCACTTTCACTCGTGTATGCGCATAATAACTACGTAAGTTAAGTAATCTCTACACAAACAACATATTTATCATTATTACGTTGATATTTTATCAAAATTAAATCACAGTGATAGAAATCTTAACGATATTCTGTATAATGTTGTCGATAAAAAATCATACAGTCAAAAGTTCCGAGGTACCTAAGTTCCTAACAAACATAAAAAAACAGACGAAGTGAGAACTTCCTCCTTTTTTTTGAAGTCGTTTAAAAATAAAATACCACAAATTTTGGGCGTAAGGGTGTACCTAACGATTTAAATCTTTGGCCTAGCTGTATTAAGAAAACATGCAGAGCTAGATCGCTCATAGAGTTTTAGGTCCTAGGTACGCCAATCATTGGCGGATCCAGGGGGGGGGCCATGGGGGCCATGGCCCCCCCCCAAAAGGCCCAAGAGTTCCATACTTTCGACTCAATTATTACGATTAAATTCAGATGCACTTTCACACGGGCCACGGCATACCTACTCTTAGGTAGGTTATGTAGGTACCTACTTTATATGAAAGTACAGAAATATATTTTTTAGGTAAGTCGGTACTTTACATACATCTACAAACTAAATTCAAGAGGTTAATTTCTTCTCAGTATTACCACGTCCATCGACACGTTCAACGACTTTGAAATAAACATAGGTAAATGATATCTATTTCTCTTCTTCCGCTAGTGAACACAAGTGAATTATAGCCAATTGCACCTCATTTCTTATTTGATTGACAGTAATAACTATTTTTCAAGCTGTTTATATTGATAGAATGTGAACGCATCCGAATTAGTTTTTAGTTTGGTTTCCATTCCACCCCTCTGGTTGCGACACTGGACTTCCTTCTTACTTACTTCAACACGTAATGTGTGTGGAATGCTCGTATTTTTCTTTTAATAAAAACTCAGTTCTAAATTACAAAAACGCTCCTTATTTGACTAAAACCTACATATATATTAAATAAAATTACTCGTCTAAGTATACCTCGGTATTGGATTTTACTTGAAAAGATAAGTTAAGTAAAAGAAAAAGTAGTACAGTGTGCGCGCATGTTACTCGCGAGTACGCGAACTTGCGAAGAAAGAAACGTACTCGTTCCCGCTTTCGTTACATTCAATTCAAACAATTTAATACACAATAGAGAGAGATGACAAAAATATCACTGCTTTTTGCATTTTAATTTGTTTTTTGCATTGAGGTGTTCTTGCCCTTTATTAGCAGAGCCCTTTTAAGAATACTTAGCTAAATAAGTACGTACGTTAGAGTTATATACGTATCGAATATTTGTAGTTAGTTCAATGTAAAACTAACTAACAGATGTATCACCACGGGCGTGGCGAACATCTTTTGCCTCTCTCGACGTGGCCTGGATCTGAACTAAAGCCTCCTTTCAGTTTTCAGTTCAGTTGCAAAATATCTAACAAAACGACAAAACAGCAAAAAAATTCGGTTACATTGTCCTCTGTTTCGTGGTCCATTTTTAATAATACATGGTCTCGGTCTCACAATAAGATCATTTTGACTACTAACGCGAGAAATTAACAAAAAATATTTTGGTTTCGCGGCTTGCTCATTTTGGTTGAGTTCATTTTGTACGACAGCGAACACAACTTCGATATTCCTTTTCCAAGTAGACACCAGATTTTGATTTTCGTAGATTCTTTAGGGCAGGGCTCATCTATTTTGTTGTAAATTGTTAAAATTTTATTATTTTTCATAACTTACTATCATAGCTTTCGCGTCTTGCTAAGCATACCTCACCAATTTCAAAAAGACTGCGACCCACGGATTTTCATTAAGTATCTAACAATTCCTCCTAACAATTCAATCTCAGTCGCGCACTCCTTAAAATTTTCAGGGCTGTCTCTGCTTGCTGATTGTTTTTCATACTGATGTGTTTCTACCACTGCGCACTTACTTTTCCCTAAAACCCGGAAAAGACCCTAAAAAATTCGCGGCTCGCTTCGCTCGCCGTGGTTTATTGTTGGTAGTGGTGCGTGACTCAAATTCTTGGGCTACGACCTCGCCTTATGAAGGTACATTTAGGTATATTCTTTGTTTTTTTCACCTGACCCCTCTTTACAGAATCCTGGCTGTTAGTCCAGTCATTTAAGCTTAAATTAGGTAAGAATCTCGGAATTCGAGATACCCAGCTGTAAGTCTGTAAATACTTGTATATCGACACCCTAAAAGTTGTCTCAAAACCTACATTATGGTAGGGTGTGCGCAACTATTAAATTTCTAGGTCAAAGGTCACAAAAAATCGGTTTTTTGTCAATATCTCATTTCCTATAGGTTTTTTGCTATTTGTATATAATTATGATCAATATTGTAGCAGACAACATTCTCTACAAATTTTTATTTTATACGGAAAACCGTTTTCGAGTTAGAGGGCGGTCACAGCATCACTTCAGGTCAACCGGTGCTCCGGTCGAAAACGCGCCATAATAATATATATTTATTTATTTATTTATTACATGGAAAACCAGATGCTTTTATATACAGAGTTACAAATTAATAAATACCAGTAAGCTTATCGAAGGTTTTCACGGGTAGTTATCAGGATAGTGCAACAAATTAAGACTATGAACAATGTGACTAATCTACACGTATGTATCACCTATAGATAGTGTTTTTGAGTTACAATACAATATTTTAGACTAAGCAAGTCATATAGTTGATGAACTATCAATAAATCAATGATTATAAATATTTGCCAATTTTTATTAACTATTATATTATACTAGCTGCGCCCCGCGGCTTCTCTCGCGTTGTTCCTATGGAAACGTTTAAAGGTGATTTTTATCCCACGGTATCAGATTTATGGGATAAAAAGTCTAGTAGTCTTTGTTTAATTACAGAATTATAATTACCTGTATGCAAAATTTCAGCCAGATCCGTTCAGTAGTTTTGGCGTGAGGAGGTAACAAACATCCATCCATCCATAAACCCGTACAGCTTTCAAATATTCCACCAACAAGTGCAGCTGCTCATCAACAGTTTAAACGTGTATACTATCAAGTTCAAACTTGGTAAGGGCATGATTTGGAACCCCAGGTATGGGGTTGGGCAATGCGAAACGTGATACTGTGACCGCGCGTTCTCCGCCCTCTATCTCGAAAACGGTTCACCGTATAAAAAAATTTTTAAACAAAATTTATAGAGAATTTTGTCTGCTACAATATTGATCATACATACAAATAGCAAAAAACCCATAGGAAATGAGATATTTACAAAAAAACTATTTTTCTTGAACTATTGACCTTGAAATGTAATAGTTGCGCACACCCTACCATTATGTAGGTTTTGAGACAACTTTTAGGGTGTCGATATACAAGTATTTACAGACTTACAGCTGGCTATCTCAAATTCCGAAGTGAACTTACTAAAATGACTGCCTTGTGGTTCAAAGTAATAGAATAAGTTTGGTTAGGTTAGCTTACATTTGTCGCCGGAGTTCGACCCCAAGAACACGTCCATAAAAAAACAATAATGATACTCTTGCTTGGAGCAAAAATGTAACATTTCAGGAAACGAAACGTAACTTACGACTCAAGAACCCTGGCAACAATGATCTGTTTCCTCTTCTAAGTAGTTTTAGTGAAGGACGCGGGTTCAAGTCCCGTCAAAGTAAAAAAAAATTGGGATATTATTAACCCCCCCCCCCCCCCCCCCCCCTCCCCCATCCCTACGAGAGAGATTGTGATTTTTTTACCCTATATCTGAAAATTGTCAAAATGGCCCCCCCCAAAATAAAATCCTGGATCCGCCCCTGACGCCAATCCAATCCAGGGTTCGTTCCGCGGTGCTGGATTTATCAAAGAATAACTATATATCTATCTACGTAATAATGTAGTACCTAAATTCGAAAGTAGTAGCTCGGTAGGTCCTCCCTCAGATGAAAGAACTACTACCTACCTACCTACCTAATAGATATAGGGAGCTGAGTTGAGGTCACTAGTCAAAGTCTCACTTACTTTTTTTTATCAATCACACTAATGCGACCCGCGGCTTCGCACGCGTTGTTCCTACGGAAACGTTAAAAGCTGATTTTCATCCCACGGGAACTGATTTATGGGATAAAAATAGAAATATTGAATGCAATGTTTTATCAACTTGACCGTTGTCATAGAAATAAAATATTTCCTATCATCATTTACATCGATAATATAATAACAACAACAATCAGTGTTTGTTTATTCTAATCATAACAACCAATCTATCACGTAATTGATTGTTTAAAATCATAGGAAGGATTTGGTAGGCAGGTACCTATAAGTATTATTTTTCACTTAGCTTTTCCTTAAAGTGTAGGTAGGTAGACTCATTCTGTAAAAATCTCGAATTCGAACTCGAGTTCGAAGTCGAAATCAAGTGACTGAACTCACTTCGAACGCAAAATCACTTCACCTTGAAATGGTATTCTGTGTATATTTAGAAGAACAAACAAGTGAAGTGACGTGAGTATCGAAATGAGTTAGGGATTTTGAACCTACGCGTTGCAGCTATAGGGGAAGGTGGGGCAAGACGGGGTGGCGGGTAAGACGGGGTAGGTACCGAGACTTACCAGCGAACCAATCAACCAATCAGGATTGTTTTAGCGCGTGGCGCATGGCGGTGCGTTGTCATGTTGCTTAACAGTCGGTGGAACAAAAATACAGAAATCGCGAACGGGTATTTTTATATTAAAAAAAACTGAATTTTGGCACTTTTCTTGTAATTTTAACAATTTAGTTCGGAGGTGAAATTAACGTTGCTGCCAGCAGTTGAGATTTTGCATAAATTTAACGAAGTGTGGTCATAATAACAATGTCAGGTAAGAACTTGTTTGTCTTACCGACTAGCGTGCATGGAATTTTTTATATTATTTTTTTATGTTTCATTTGGCATGAGCGGGTAAGATGGGGCATAGCTTTGAGGAAGGGTAGGTACCCCATCTTACCGTCCCTAAAATCTACGTTTTGATTGTTAAAAGCGTTCTCAAAATTATTGTAATATCTTATTTTAGAATGGTGAAAACTTACCAAAGGAAAACAAATCCTATACTCTATCTATGTATACTATACTTATAGTTAATCTAGTCAGACGTTATCCTATTAACCTTATACTATGTATGATATGTAGGTACATAGTACATACGTATTAGACATGTACGGAGCTGAGACGTGGACACTCATGATAGGGCTGGTCCACCAGTTTAGCTCAAAGAATTAGCAAACTGAAGTGGCAGTGGCCAGGCTATATCTCGGGAAGAACCGACAACCCTTGGGGTAAACGAGTTCTTAAGTGGAGACCGCGACTCGGCGAACGTAGTGTAGGACGCCCTCCGGCCAGGTTTGATGACGATCTGCGAAAGACTGCAGGCAGATGCTGGATGCTGCGTCAAGCTGAATGAAGACAGGGCGCTATGGCTCTCATTAGAGGAGGCCTAATGAGAGCCATAGTCATGTCCAGCAGTGGACTAGTACCTATACGCTGATGATGATGATGAAGTAGGTAATATTATGGATTATTCCTTCTTCGTAGATTTTTTCTCCGTTTACATTTCCAATTTCTAATATTTTATTTTTTCTAGTAATTTTTGTTTTTTTCTTTATTTTGTTATACCTTCAAGGACTTTTCCCATAGGTGAACATAAAAACCAATTTTAGTATTTTGTTTAGCTTGCGAAGAAAAAATGGTAGAGGCAGTCAAAAGAGAAAAATGTGTTTGTGTTTGGACATTATAATAACAAATAGAAATCAAAAAAACAAAATGGAAAATTTGTGTTTCTATGAAAATTTGTAGGTACGCAATCTTTATGGAAGTTAAGTTAAATTGATTTTTCATTACTCATACTCGGAAAGTAGGTCGGAAGTTGCCTGGGAAGCGGGATGAAAGTAATATGACGCGCAAAATGGCTTCAGAAAAAATCGATCGACAATTCTAGCGACTTATAAATATATTCAACAAATTCTTAATTTAATAAACGACAAATTATATGCAGTAGGTATCTTGTTAGACATGACAAAAGCTTATGACAAAATTCTATTTACAATATTGCTACAGAAACTACACGGAATAGGTATTCGAGGTATATCATACACCTGGTTCGAGTCCTACCTACATAACCGAGTGCAATACGTAGAGATAGAACATTTTAACGAAGAAACAGGGAACATTGAGATGGTTAGATCAGACGCAGCACATATTAATAATTCAATACCCCAAGGCAGTGTCCTTGGATGTATCCTTTTTTTAATTTATATAAACGACTTACCTAAATGTATAAATCAATCATGTATTTTATTTGCTGACGACATTTCACTATTGACATCATGCAAAAATGACATATCCCTTATTAAAAATCTTACTGACATTTTTGATAATATAACTAATTGGATGACTGACCATAACTTAGAAATAAATTATAATAAAACTAAAATTATGCAATTTAGACCAAATCAAAAACCTCCACTTGACATAAACTTGACATATAACAATATTAAAATCGAATGCGTGGACACATTTACCCTATTAGGATTAGATATTGACACAAATATTAACTGGAAAAACCATATAAAAAAAATTAAATCCAAATTGTCTAGTTTCTCATATGCTTTGTCCGAACTTCGCAAAGCAACAGACCTTAAAACAAGCTTATCTGCTTACTACGCATATGCATACTCTTGGATCGGTTATGGAATCATATTATGGGGAAATAGTGTGGACGCCAATGATCTGTTCATCTCCCAGAAAAAATGCGTCCGTACCATAGCTAATATAAGAGTGCCAGAAACATGTAGACCCCACTTTATTCAATTGAAAATCCTAACCTTAGTCAGTATATATATCTTAGAAATAAGCAAATTCGTGAGAAACTACCCAATTTTTTTCCAAAAAATTAATGACCAGCCCCGCCGATACCAAACTAGATATAAACATAACCTGGTGAAGCCGGAATCAAAACTAAAAATCCACCAATCCTCCCCCAACTCTATGGCGGTAAAAATTTACAATAAAATCCCAGAAAACTTAAAATGTCTAGATAAAAATAACACTTTCGAAAGCAAACTGAAAGAGATGCTCATAAAAAAATGCTATTACAAACTTGACGATTTCTTGAATGATCCTTTTAGCGACTCGCAAACTAAATTATAAATTAGTATAATATTAAGTTCAATATTAATTTTAAGATACTGCGCTATACCTGCCTGTTCTCCATTGCAACACCCAAAATGGGTACATACTGTGATCTTAACTTAAACTCACCTTATCACTAAGACCTGATTGTATGAATGCAATAAATACTGAATACTGAATAATTTTCGTCCCTAGGGATGAAAAGTATTGACAAGTAGTGACAGCTGGCACGTCACCATGCATTCGAACTTTCTATTCAGCCACTCGTAGATAAATAAATAAATAAAAAGACGTGTGGCACTCGGGGACTGTCGCGGTAAAGCTATTGCAATGCCATCTAGAGGCGAGTTGCTGAACTAAAGAGACAAACGTCAAGGTTTTTTCGTTACGGAATTTCTGGATTCGGTCCCCGCGCTCAAGGCCCGCGATAGAAGCTATGCAATAGCTTAATAATAAAATAATGGTGGTAAATTCACACAGCATTATCTAGCCCCAAGCTAATCAGAGCTTGTGTTATGGGTAGGTACTAGAGAACTGATATACAATAAAATACACAACATAGATAGATATTTTTTTTATATACATAGAAAACATCCAGAACGCCCTGAACAAATATCTGCAGATCGTACAAATATTTGTCCCGAGGCGGGAATCGAACCCGCAACCTCCTGCGTCGCAGGCGGATCTTCGCCCAGCGCGCCACAGAGGTCGTCGAGATATAACCTTCTTCTTTTATGCAGCCACTTAACTCCAACTTCTTGTGAGATGCCAATTCATACAGCCACTCAATTACAGCGCGATGTAAAATATAACATAAAGTTATGTAATTTACCATATTAAAATTTATTTTCAACTATTTATTCAAAATAACATAGATTTCGGAATAACTAATAAACAATTTTTTCAATTAGGTATGAGGATGTAAATTAATGGCAGAATAGCCATGGTAGAATAACTCTCGTTACCATGGCTTTCTTCTGCCTTCGTCTCGACTCTAGCTAGAGGAAGTCGGAAGCGTTAACAATCTACAGGTAGCTCAACTGATCCATATCCTACCTAAAGAGCGGGTGGCAAGCAACAAGATTTAACAGATAGAAATGTTTTTACTATTATCTTATCTTAATTCTTAATACGCAAATGAGGTGGGGTACGTAATCAATATGATGTTTTGTTATCAATATAAAAATCAAAGAAAAGAAATACTTAAAAAACGCACACCTGGGCATTCATCATAGGCAAGTAGGTACCTATAGGAGTCAGGCTGTAGGTAGGTAGTTACAAACACGTGATTACCAAGATGGTATAAAACTATTTTCGTTAAGAAACGGTGTAGTATTTATTTGTTTCTCATCAGGTGGTAACGTCCATCTTAAACATAAAAATTACAAACGTAATATTGAAAAATAAATCAGAATGTGGGATAAAGTTTATATCAGGCAATATAGCACATCTCTTAATATAAAAGCTGCACAAAAATATGATATTTCTCCAGAGAAGTGCCACATAGGGCATTTGCTTTTGCAAGGATTATTGGACAGGCCTGCCAGCATAAGCCAGGTTTGATTTTTTTATCTCAGATTTCAGATTTGACCATCTGTTAGTGAACTCGGGTGGTTAAGACAGATGGTTGAATTTTATACAGTTAAGACAGTTTTTCATACATTACACGCCAATTTATCTTTTGATGAACACTGTCATTTCCACATAACTGTGCAAACTCATGAGTTTTTGATATACCTATATGTCCAGTATTTTTGTATCTACCTAGTTAGAAAATTGCCGGGATACAGAATGATACGTTTTTAATTCGTTTTGAACCTAAGAAAAAAATAAAAGTCCCAAAAGAAAATTATTGTAAGTCATTGTGCATTTGGCTCACTGTTGTACTAGGTAAGTATTATTTCTATTTTAGAACTCAGGAATTTGGGGACACACTGAAAAATCCAGTATAGGTAGGTATATTATATCCTGCTTATATCCGGCGTGTTTGGGTTCGAAGACATCAAGATCAGAAGGAATCCCCATAACACAAGCTCTGCTTATCTTAGGGCTGAATGATGGATATGTGATTTGTAGTTTTTTTTACATTTGCATTTGAAAAAATATTTATTTATTTTTGTATTCGTGTGTCAATGGTATAGTAACACCCAAAATTTTGCTAGAACGGTGACTTAAAAA
This sequence comes from Eupithecia tripunctaria, assembly GCA_955876795.1. Lineage (NCBI taxonomy): Eukaryota > Metazoa > Arthropoda > Insecta > Lepidoptera > Geometridae > Eupithecia > Eupithecia tripunctaria. Next base: position 5,509,336 of record OY041604.1, read on the forward strand.
TGATCTTAAATTATTTGATGAAAATTTGTGCAGCCATTCGAATGTAATGGTTGTTCATATTCATACCAAAATGGTAAGCGTAGTTGGGGGTTTGCATTTTTTATGAAATTTGCCTGCTCTTTTTGTTTAGATAGACACAGCTACAGATGAAAGCGAGAGTAACCTATCAGTTGCGACGCGGTCGAGCCGAGTCGCCAGCGCCATGCAGAAGTATGGCCTCCAGCCCAACGACACCGTGGTCATCATGGGCCCCAACCACCTGGACCTGGTCATTCCTTACTACGCTTGCCATTACAACGGATACTCAGTCTGTGGCATTGACATGGACTGTCCGTTAGGTAACCAGTGACAGATTAGCCAGGTAGTAGCAGGAGTAGCAATTGCAATGGGCCTCGCGTATAGGGGGGTCCCCGCACCTTGTCCTGAAAATTAAATCGTCTTGTCGTAACGTCCTATAATTCTAATTCTAATTCTAAGTGGCGGGAACTAAGATCTTCATGGACGTCTCGCATAGGAGTGTATTGTGCTTTATCCCCCTGCCTAAGCAGGCCCTAACCAGCTCCTTTAAGTTTCGGAGCAGGACTTTTGGTGACTGACAGCTTCGTTTCAAGTTTTCTGTGGGTGTAGATGGGGTTGATGCCTCAATGAGACACATAAGCCCGTTTGAGTCTGGCCCTACTCTATGGCCGTGCAGTGTACCACAACGTTTTCCACAGTCTCTTACGTCCTATATCTAAGTACAAATCATTTAATTTCACAAATTTTTTTTACTGGCCCTTTATGTCACTACAGTAGAATATTAGCTTACAAACGAGTTGACTTAATGATTAAGACAGAATGAAGAATAATAGGATAGGAACTAGAAACGACGTTACCCCATCGAGTTAGGGTTCCTCGTATAGTTTTTTCAAGGACTTCGTTTGTAGTTGATATGAAAGCTTGTGTTTAATTTTTTTTATTATAAATACTAGGGGGGTAAGGGGGTCCAACCAACATCTCTTGGACCCCAAGTCAACCTCACCTGCTCGCGGTATCCCCTGCCGACAAACGAACGAGGCTCTGACGAAAAAACTCGCCACGACGCACTGGCCAGCGCGGCGTTTTATGGCTTAAACCCCTATTGTTATGATAAGTGCCACTACACAACGGCCCTCAGTCCCCAGCAGCCCCACTATTCCTGGTCCCGGCAGTGGCCATGGTTCCGGTGGGGTAGAGGGTGCGAAGAATCGCTGGAAGATGCCCCACTGCCAATCCCCAACGACCCTGACCTTGGCGTGTTATAACGCCAAGACGATTCGCACGGACGACCGATTATTTGAGTTACAGTTAGAATTAGAAAAGATTAAATGGGACGTACTAGGACTATCTGAGGTAAGACGAGTTGGTGAGGAACTAATTAAGTTACCTTCAGGCGATTTATTCTTTTATAGAGGACATGAAGACTCTTCTTATGGAGGTGTTGGATTCCTTGTGTCGAAAACCATCGCACATAAACTTGTCGATGTAGGAAGTATATCAACTCGTGTATGCTACTTAATACTACAATTAAACAAGCGCTACGCTATCAAGGTAATCCAGGTATACGCCCCGACATCCCTCAGACCAGACGAGGAAGTAGAAGAGTTATACGAAGACATAGAAAAGGCGTTAGCTTGCACTCCTTGCCACTATAATACCATCATCGGAGATTTTAACGCGAAAATTGGCAAACCCCTTGTAAATGAAAAGTCTGTAGGTAGCTTCGGCCTCGGAATACGCAATAACAGAGGTCAGACTCTCGTAAACTTCCTAGAAATGAAAGGGCTCTACGCCATGAACACCTTTTTTCAGAAGCGAGAGACAAGAAAGTGGACTTGGGTACATCCGGGTGGGACCACTCGAAACGAAATAGACTATATTATAAGCTCCCAAAAATATGTTGTCACAGATGTCTCCGTCCTCTCAAGCTTCAAAACTGGGAGCGACCATCGTTTGGTTAGAGCTACGTTAAAGTTTGACTTTAACAGTGAAAGAACCAAGATGATCTCATCATCAATGCGCAAGTATGAAAAACAGGAAGTAGCTTCTCTCCAAGATTCATTCCAATTAGATCTCAAGAATATGTTTGAGGGTCTCGAGGATTTAAACCTCGACGTGGATCACATAAATCAGTTACTATGTAGAACTTTAAACGAGACTGCCAAGAAACACCTAGGAACCACTCGCAAGAAGGTCAATAAACTTACTAAAGAAACCCTAGATCTTATTGAAAAACGGAACAAATTACCTAATATCAATCAGCTTCAGACAAAAAAGAGTTAGATCGTATTAATAAACTTATCAATAAATACATTAAACACGATATACGATCTTATAACACCAATACTATTATGAATACAATCAAACAGTTCCAAGGCCCTAAAATATTTCGTAGAAAAACAACTTCCGGCACCAAACAAATTTCTAAACTTAGAGACAAAAATAATAATTTAACTACCGACAGAGCTAAAATAACAACCATCATTGAAGAATTTTACGCAAGCTTATATACATCGACATCTGTAGAACCGGACTCATTGGAGGACGATATTCGAGCCCCGCCTATTGAACATCGGACCACGGAAATCCTGCCACCTATTCTTCCGTGCGAGATTACAAATGCTCTATACAAAATGAAGGCGGATAAATCTCCTGGCGCTGATGGTGTTTCAGTCGAATTGCTAAAAGCAGGAGGAAAACCTGTAGTAGAAGTTCTTGAAAAACTTTTTAATAAAGTTCTCCAAGAAGCTCGAACACCAGAGCAATGGAAGAATGCCATAGTCACCATCATCCACAAAAAAGGCGACATTGCTAAATTGAGTAACTACCGACCCATAAGCTTGCTTTCCCAAATATACAAACTTTTTGCAAAAATACTTACCATACGGCTTACCCGCGATCTTGATGAAGCGCAACCCAAAGAACAGGCTGGCTTCCGGAGCGGATTCTCAACTACCGACCATATCCACACGGTGAACCAGCTGATGGAGAAGTGTCACGAATTTAACCAGCCCCTTGTCATGGCCTTCGTCGATTATGAGAAGGCCTTCGACAGTATCGAACATTGGGCCGTGTTCCACGCTCTTCATCGCTGCTACATCGATTCCCGTTACGTGGATGTGCTCCGGGAGCTCTACAGCTCAGCGACTCTGCAGGTACGAGTTCACGATTTAACCAATCCCGTTCCAATCCAGCGAGGAGTGAGACAAGGAGATACCATTTCACCAAAGCTATTTACAGCAGCACTCGAAGACGTCGTAAAAACCCTAAAATGGGATAACTGCGGCATTAACATCAATGGTGTCAATTTGTCTCATCTTAGATTCGCAGATGATCTCGTACTTTTCGCAGAAAGTTTTGATGATCTCCAAAAAATGCTTGAACAACTTTATAATGCTTCTTTGAAAGTTCGCTTAAGAATGAATATGTCCAAGACGAAGGTTATGGCGAACCTCTCCAGCCCCTCAAATTTCAACATCACGGTGGGAAATGAGGTACTGGAGAGAGTCGATCAATACGTCTATCTTGGACATGTTGTGTCCTTCGGCAAAGAACACCAGCCTAAGGAGATCTCAAAAAGAATCCAGCTAGGATGGGCTGCATTTGGCAAGCTAGATGACATCTTAAAATCAGAGAAGGTTCCACAATGTTTGAAGACCCGCTTATTTAATCAATGTGTACTGCCCACCATGACCTACGGTGCCGAGACGTGGACGCTCACACAGGAGACTGTATACCGTCTGAGAGTTGCACAAAGAGCTATGGAACGCGCCATGCTCGGCATTCACCTTACAGACCGAGTCCCGAACACCAAGATCCGACAAAGAACAAAGGTCCAGGATGTTGGCACTCGAGTCATGGAGCTTAAATGGAGTTGGGCTGGACACATTGCAAGGCGAGGTGATGATAGGTGGAGCAAAACAACAACTGACTGGTGGCCAATAATGGGCAAAAGAAACGTAGGACGTCCAGTTGCAAGGTGGGTCGACGACATAGTACGTGTCGGGGGACGTCAATGGAGGCGATTAGCACAGGACCGTGGTGGATGGCACAAACTTCGGGAGGCCTATACCCAGCAGTGGGTAAAATCCGGCTGTGGATGATGATGATGATAAATACTAGCGACGCGTCCCGGCATAGCTTCTTCTATCTGTTCCATCGCCTCTCCTTTAACTCTAAGGTTTGCTGGAAGAAAACTATTTGTTGGGGTTAAGCTCGCCTCCGTAAATATTCTATTAAATAAGTTAGTATTATTGTGTGTGCTCTAAAGAATTGCAAAATCTATAGAAGTTTGGTATCTAGCTGATAGATATTAGTACATAAAACAATGTTTTTTTAAAAAACCATCGTATTTTACGACACAATTCATATACCTACCTGAATGAATACTCTATCTGTTCTAAACTGAAATCACATTAAAATGTCTTAAACAACGTACCTACTTAGTTTTTTTTAATTTCAGACGATCTTCAAGGACTATTCCCATTTATAAAACCAAAATTAGTATTTTGTCAAAAAGCTTGCGAAGAAAAAATGGTAGAGGCATTCAAGAGCTGCAATTTAGAGGGAAAACTTGTTTTTTTCGATGATAAAGATAACGATTTGGAAGCATTCGTTTACGAACAAAATGGAAGTGAAATTGATTTTAGGTAAGTGTCCCCAAGACGCTGTGCTGGCTGCATCGCCCCACTGTATAGCAATGGCTGGGTACCTCACGGAGGACCTAAGGTTTCGACTCCAAGGGGAGAAAATGTGTAGGCTCTATCAAGACCTGCATATTTGCCCTTTTTGAGATCCTCAGCCAAACCTGCCGCCGCACCTGCTCTCACGGATGTCCTTGAATGATGGCAACGCTTTCTATGGTACAAAGGTCACTCAAGCGTAGCTCTATGACTGAGCAAGCTATCATAATACGGGCCTAAGGGGCCGAGCGGGATGGCATTAGACCCATGGGAATGGGGAAGTCCATTGAGTGGTCGACACACTTGCGCCTTACCATCACCCAAGGACATCCGTGAGAGCAGGTGCGGCGGCCGGTTTGGCCGAGGATCTCAAAAGGGGCAAATATGCAGGTCTTGATAGAGCCTACACATTTGCTCCCCTGATGATTTGGTTTGGGAAAATCTGGTACGTCAGCGGTAACAAAGGTCCGCCGGCTCATGTTGTTTTAATTTATTTCTATTATTTGGTATTTTTCAATAAAGATTTAAGGTAAGTTATACATTTATATTTGCCTAAACATTGATTTCGTAACAATTTTCGTAAACCGAATTGAAAATACCTGGTAAACTCGGGCAACCACACACAAAATTAAAGAAAGTCTGTCTGTTCTGTATTTCAGGCCCACTGAGTTCGACCATTCAGAAACAATCGCATGGCTCTTGCTGACTAGCGGGACCACGGGACTGCCAAAAGTTGTGACGGTACCTTACGATACCCTACTCAATGCCGTTTGCTGCTGGTTGTAAGTCATAATTAAAAAATAAATAGGACAATTCACACAGCATTATCTAGCCCCAAGCTAAGCAGAGCTTGTGTTATGGGTAGATAGATAGATAACTGTAGATAACTGATATACGTAATACAATACACTACATAAATCGGTAGATATTTTTTATTATACATAGAAAGCATCCAGAACGCCCTGAACAAATATCTGCAGATCGTACAAATATTCGCCCCGAGGCGGGAATCGAACCCGCAACCTCCTGCTTTACAGGCGGGCCCCGCTGCACCACTGGGGTCGTCAATTATAAATTAATACATGTTTATTTCAACCCGTACCTTTTCGTGAGTATATTAGATATACCGATAATATTAATGTTTTAGATATACTTAGAGTTTGGTCAATTAGATTCAGGGGCGGATCCAGGATTTTATTTTGGGGGGGGCCATTTTGACAATGTTCAGATATAGGGTAAAAAAATCACAACCTCTTCCTCCACAGGTAGGGGGGGGGGTGTAATAATATCCCATTTTTTTTTTACTTTGACGGGACTTGAACCCGCGTCCTTCACTAAAACTACTTAGAAGAGGAAACAGATCATTGTTGCCAGGGTTCTTGATTTTTTTATTTTTTTTTTATTTATACTTTAATTTGTCGCTTTGGACAAATTTGGCTAAAGCCATATTAGGGCCATACTGCCTTGTCTTACGTTAAATAATTTTCTTATCAGAAATACACGTCTTTACAGTTCAGCCATTTTGTCTTTTTTCCCAGGGTTCTTGAGTCGTAAGTTACGTTTCGTTTCCTGAAATGTTACATTTTTGCTCCAAGCGAGAGTATCGTTATTGTTTTTTTATGGACGTGTTTTTGGGGTCGAACTCCGGCGACAAATGTAAGCTAACCTAACCTAACCTAACCAAACTTATTCTATTACTTTGAACCACAAGGCAGTCATTTTAGTAAGTTCACCTCGGAATTTGAGATACCCAGCTGTAAGTCTGTAAATACTTGTATCGACACCCTAAAAGTTGTCTCAAAACCTACATATGGTAGGGTGTGCGCAACTATTACATTTCAAGGTCAAAGGTCACGAAAAATAATTTTTTTGTAAATATATTATCTCATTTCCTATGGGTTTTTTGCTATTTGTATGTATGATCAATATTGTAACAGACAAAATTCTCTATAAATTTTGTTTAAATTTTTTTTTATACGGTGAACCGTTTTCGAGATAGAGGGCGGAGAACGCGCGGTCACAGCATCACGTTTCGCATTGCCCAACCCCATACCTGGGGTTCCAAATCATGCCCTTACCAAGTTTGAACTTGATAGTATACACGTTTGAACTGTTGATGAGCAGCTGCACTTGTTGGTGGAATATTTGAAAGCTGTACGGGTTTATGGATGGATGGATGTTTGTTACCTCCTCACGCCAAAACTACGGATCTGGCTGAAATTTTGCATACAGGTAATTATAATTCTGTAATGAAACAAAGACTACTTTTTATCCCATAAATCTGATCCCGTGGGATAAAAATACCAGGTATGGGGTTGGGCAATGCGAAACGTGATGCTGTGACCGCGCGTTCTCCGCCCTCTATCTCGAAAACGGTTCACCGTATAAAAAAAAAATGTAAACAAAATTTGTAGAGAATTTTGTCTGTTACAATATTGATCATACATACAAATAGCAAAAAACCCATAGGAAATGAGATATTGACAAAAAACGGATTTTTTGTGACCTTTGACCTAGAAATTTAATAGTTGCGCACACCCTACCATAATGTAGGTTTTGAGACAACTTTTAGAGTGTCGATATACAAGTATTTACAGACTTGTAGCTGGGTATCTCGAATTCCGAGATTTCATAATGAATATCGGTGAGTCGCAGTCTTTTTGAAATTGGTGAGGTATGCTTAGCAAGACAAAGAAAAAGGCACGATGTCTTGTTTTTGTATAAGCTCATCAACAATCTCACTGATACTCCCTTTATTTTGTCAAAGTTAAAATTTGCTATTCCAAGAGGACTCCCTAGAACTAATAAATTTAAACCCTTCGTAAGTACACAATCTCGGTCTAATTTGGGTTTTTTCTCTCCTTTAAACAGAGTCATAAGAACATACAATGCTACACATAACTTAAATGTAGCCTCTAACGTTCATAGTAGCCTGCGCAGCTCTGGCACTGATCAAAACCGCGCAATTGATTTGTTTTCAAATCAAAATCTGGTGTCTACTTGGAAAAGGAATATCGAAGTTGTGTTCGCTGTCGTACAAAATGAACTCTCGCTCGCATAAGATTAGCTTATCACGTAAACGAATCAGAAACTTCCATTTCAGTTTAAGGGGGGCCTTCATGTGCACAGCCAGAGACGAGACAGTACTCCAGCGGAGCAAGCCGCGAAATAAAATATTTTTTGTTAATTTCTCGCGTTAGTAGTCAAAATGATCTTATTGTGAGACCGAGACCATGTATTATTAAAAATGGACCACGAAACAGAGGACAATGTAACCGATTTTTTTTGCTGTTTTGTCGTTTTGTTAGATATTTTGATATTTTGCAACTGAACTGAAAACTGAAAGGAGGCTTTAGTTCAGATCCAGGTCACGTCGAGAGAGGCAAAAGATGTTCGCCACGCCCGTGGTGATACATCTGTTAGTTAGTTTTACATTGAATTAACTACAAATATTCGATACGTATATAACTCTAACGTACGTACTTGTACTTATTTAGCTAAGTATTTTTAAAAGGGCTCTGCTAATAAAGGGCAAGAACACCTCAATGCAAAAAACAAATTAAAATGCAAAAAGCAGTGATATTTTTGTCATCTCTCTGTATTGTGTATTAAATTGTTTGAATTGAATGTTACGAAAGCGGGAACGCATACGTTTCTTTCTTCGCAAGTTCGCGTACTCGCGAGTAACATGCGCGCACACTGTACTACTTTTTCTTGAACTTAACTTATCTTTTCAAGTTAAATTCAATACCGAGGTATACTTAAGACGAGTAATTTTATTTAATATATATGTAGGTTTTAGTCAAATAAAGAGCGTTTTTGTAATTTAGAACTGAGTTTTTATTAAAAGAAAAATACGAGCAATCCGCACACATTACGTGTTGACGTAAGTAAGAAGGAAGTCCAGTGTCGCAACCAGAGGGGTGGAATGGAAACCAAACTAAAAACTAATTCGGATGCGTTCTCATTCTATCAATATAAACAGCTTGAAAAATAGTTATTACTGTCAATCAAATAAGAAATGAGGTGCAATTGGCTATAATTCACTTGTGTTCACTAGCGGAAGAAGAGAAATAGATATCATTTACCTATGTTCATTTCAAAGTCGTTGAACGTGTCGATGGACGTGGTAATACTGAGAAGAAATTAACCTCTTGAATTTAGTTTTTAGATGTATGTAAAGTACCGACTAACCTAAAAAATATATTTCTGTACTTTCATATAAAGTAGGTACCTAGATAACCTACCTAAGAGTAGGTATGCCGTGGCCCGTGTAAAAGTGCATCTGAATTTAATCGTAAAATTGAGTCGAAAGTATGGAACTCTTGGGCCTTTTGGGGGGGGCCATGGCCCCCTTGGCCCCCCCCCTGGATCCGCCAATGATTAGATTTAAGTAGGTAGGCATAGGTAAGTATACCTACTCTACTAAAAATTACGTTTGAAGCCGGACTCAAAATCGAAAAGTCCCCCAATGGATATCACTAAGTCGCTTCTTACGACACCCATGGAAGAGTTGGGGTGGTGCAAAGTATACTGGCACCACATGGCAACTGTGAACCACTTTAATCTCTATTATTTTGTCCTCAGTGAACAGTTCACGCATAATGTTGAGAAGTTGTTTGCAATGGCCACCCTGCAATGGATATCTACTGGTATTCAATTCATTGCTGGACCTCTGAGACGATACACCAGACTTCAAAGCTCTCTTCCTTTAACATCACAGAATCTGATTGCCATCATCAACAAATACAAGGTTATTACATCAAAATATTAACACCATTGTCATTCAAATCATGAAATTCAAATCATGAATATTCAAGACACAGACCATTTTTACTATCTAAGAATATACATTTAAATGCACTACACTGCACATTCACAATTTACATTCGATACTTTCTTAAAGTGATACCAAAAACCTCCAATCCGTGGTCTACCTATATCGTATCCATTTTGAATGGAGCATAAAAGTAAACAAACCGCCCATACTTAACCTAAAATTCACTTTGTTGGCGCGTCCTTTTACGTAATTACTTATACGTAATTTACATTACTTGTCGATTTTAGATCCTCCCTTCAATAAAAATTGCTTACAATTATATCTGAAAATCGACGCCAAGCTAGTAAGATTTTGTTATTTGTGTCGTACTTTGTTTACTAACATGCTTCATTCAAAATGAATAAACCATAGTTTTAACATGTTCACGGCCTTTGCCGCATTCGCTCATCTGGATCTCCGTGTAGGGGTCAGTGAATGCGATATACATACTTACACTATCATGGCAGCCAAGTGCGTCCAAGCACTCGATTTGATAATTATATTATAACTAGTAGTCTACTAGTTATAGCGATTCCGAGCTAACTAGCTGGAAACTTTTATTCATTTTGGCTTAAAAACGTTGTCAAACACGATATATATGACAAAGTATAAAACGCTAAAATCTAAGTGTAAACGGGTTCCAGTTGGTTAGCTCCGAATTACCAGCTAATATGTAAAATAAATAAATAATAAAATAATGCTGGACAATGCACACAGCATTATCTAGCCCCAAGCTAAGCAGAGCTTGTGTTATGGGTACTAGATAACTGATATACATCATACAGTACACTACATAGATAGATATTTTTTATTATACATAGATCGTACATAAATTTGTTCCGAGGCGGGAATTGAACCCGCAACCTCCTGCGTCGCAGGCGGACCTTCGCCCACCGTGCCACAGAGGTCGTCTATGTATGGGACTATAGCAGATAGTTATTGCAAATAATCTATAGCTATAGCGTCTTGGAGACGCTTCCGATTGGTATTGATATGGATTAGTTAAGGGTACCAGAAGATTGGTTGCAACAGTCAACAGTTAGACCAATTGTTTCATGTAATGCAAGTGAATTTTTTTTTTCCATTTCATGTTTGTTATTTTTAGCTCTTACGATCCATAGCAATACCGATCGGAATGTCGATCGGTATTGATATGGATGCATTATTACAAAATGCATATAACCATGATTTGCATAAGTATTGCTTTGCCGCGGAGTAATATTCATTTTTAACAATCAAAAAATAAAATAATTCTTAATTTCAGCCAAACAGTACTGGTTGGACACCATTTTTATTGGGGCAGTTCATCGTTGCTGCTGAAAACGGCTACTGCGATCTGTCTTCATTCAAAACCATTGGCATAGCCGGCAGTGCCATTGAAAAACAATTGTTAGATAGATTCAGAGTAAGTGCAACTGTAGGATTTGCTACAGAATATTCTTTCTACCAATATTATAAGTGAAAGTTTGTACCACCGTGAAATGTTTGGGCAAAGACAACGTCATTACTACCTACTGAAGGATTGAGCTGAAACTTTGCATACATCAAGTTAACCTGGAATAACAAAAAAACTATTTTTATTACTGAAAAACGCCTGGAAAGTAGCGGCCAGAATAAATTATTATTATTTTACAATTATAGAGACATATGTATCTGTTTGAAATTAATAAGCTTTATACGTTTCAGAAAATATGTCCCGCCTTTCTATATTTGATTTATAGTATGACAGAGTTATTGGTCCCAGTCTTTGATTTCGATGAGGGTACACCAGATAACTCTATCGGGCGGCCAAAGGATAGATATCAATACAAGGTAAGGTAACAGAATAAGACAAACAATAAACCGATAAGACCGTGCCATCAGATCTCCATTCCTTCAACTTCAAAACGCACTTGCACGATATTATAATTAGTCCAGTCACTGGGTAGGTTACCTGGGGGTGTAGGAAACCAGGCTTGAAAGTTCCGTTTTCTACACGGGCCTTCATGGAGACGCACATTTCAAGCCTGTTTTTAAACCACTTCAAAAATAGGAGGAGGATCTCAATTCGACTGTTTTTTTATTATTTTTATTTTTGTTACCTCTGAACTTTTCACTGGGTGGTCCGATTTTTATGATTCTTTTTTTATTTGAAAGCTCTTGCTTTCCGTATGGATCCGCCATGAACACTATATAATTGAAGTCGGTTTATATAGTTTTAAAATCAATTATCCTACACCACAGGTTCGAAAACCCCTCATTTTGGACTTGCATGTAATTAATTTCAAGAGTGTGTAGTTAACCTTATATCCGTAATGAATTCCTGAGTGCTACGGGTGCGGGATCTTTTGTCGTTTGGTTTTTACTAGTGTAATCTCAAGTTTGCTCTTTTGCCAACCCCATTGCTTCACTTCGCTGTTACACGTGAATTTATTTATTTGATTGAAATATGTTAACTACAAACGCTGTTGGAAATTTTGTCTTGGCTATTTACCTCAGTGGCATTAGAAGGATAATAATAAGATTTTCTTGAAAAACTGGTTTTGTTATCTTTTTTCCAAGATGGGCAAAAATGGACTTCCAAAAGCGGCGATGGCGGTCGCTCAAGGTCGCAAATTCGGAACATTAATTAGAACACCAAACTGATACACTCTTTCAAATCAAAACTCTCCTTGACCTTTTGAAGTGGAAGCTCTTTTTGATGTCCTAAACGAGTCTGCGTACATGACATACCATGAGACATGAGTATGAAGTCATACTAGCCTTAGTTTTCTATTCTTGGAATGAGCTTGATAAGCATTTATAATTTTACTACAAGTCTGTTCAAAAAGAGAAGAGTCGTGGGAATTCAGGGCGCTCGTGTGCCAATTGACAACTCTTGTTGCGTTGACAACACTGTTCTGTCATTGCAGTACGACTAAGGGGGGATTTCACCGTAACTATCTTAAAACGCGTTCAACTAAACTCGTTTCTAAGTAAACGCGTTCATATATAGAGTTAAAACTCGTTTAAAGTCAAACCGGTTTCAAGCAGCTTTTTGGAGTAAAATTTTAGAAACGCCTAGACTTTTCTCTTTTTGAACAGACTTCTAGCTGGATTTGTAGACAGCTTCGTAGAGCAATTATGATAAGTTTCGTGACCTTTTCCAAAATCGCCTTTCTTTTATATTTGTTTCTTTCAGCTTGTTGATAATGATGGCCACATTGTAAATGAACCATACAAAGAGGGTGAATTGTGGCTCAAAGGAGATGCCTTTTTTAAGGTAAGAAAATAAAGATTCACTATAAATATTGTGTGATTTGTCTTGAAATTCATTTTCTTTTCAATTTCTTCGAGCGAGAGAGGTGAAAAGTAATTTAACGCTGCAATGTTATAGAATCGTGAAATATTTCTAATAACTAAATAAGTATGTGTATTGGTTATGTGTGAGTGATCAATACAATTTAAAAGCGAATATTTTCGAAATTCCTTTCAGTGCTATTTAAACAACCCAGAAGAAACAAAGAAAATGATATCAGAGGATGGTTGGATCATGACCGGGGACATTTTCCGGAGAGATGAACAAAACTACTATTATTACGTAGATCGAAAACGACTTCTTATGAGATACAAGGGATATTTTGTAAGTATTTGCAATATGTCCGTTTCTTAATATAAGTTTCATTATGGCAATAGAAGAATCCAGGATGACAAAACTACTCTCATTTAAGATCTCGCCGGTACAAATCGAAGAGGTGATCCGACGTCATCCAGGAGTGAAAGAAGTTTGTGTAGTGAGCATACCAAACGCTGCCACCATGGAACTTTCAATAGCTGCCATCCAGAGGCAAAGCGACAAGTCAGTGGAGCCTAAAGACATCTTTGACTTCCTTATAAGTAAGTAAAACTTCAATCTCATATGAGTTCCCAAAACGTGTTTCTTGTAACAAGGCACTCACAGATACTAATTCTGATTGTACCAAAGTGGCAGTAGGTAGATGTGAAGACTATTGAAAAAAACAGATTAAAGTGATATTGTACGCACTTCTAAGGTGCGAAAAAATTTAGGAATTGCAGGGCTTTCGTTAAAGTGAAATTAAAATAGAGGTCTTCTTTCAATGGTCTCTTCAGTATTCCGATAGATATAAGAGTAGTAAGTTTATTATTATTTTGCAGATAATCTTCCGGAAAACAAACAACTTCATGGAGGACTTTTCTTCGTGGACTCTTTCCCCATCACCGCTTTAGGAAAAATTAACCGAACTAAAGTTCGCGAGCTAGCTCTAACTACACAAAGAATTATGCCAAAGTAATTGAATATAATTCTTATTTTTGTACAATCTATCATTATATTACAATATAACTGTAAATATTCTTAAAATAGTGGATAATATTAAGATATCTTTATGTAGATTATTATAATTGTAAGTAGTAAGTGATCTTAAACTAGTAAAGTAAATTTATCCATCACAAATACATGCATACTTATTACAACAATCACATTGACTTAGAATTATTCTCATTTTTATTAAATACATTGACATTAATCGCGATCTCACTTTGATCCATTAGGATACCTTGTGCTGTACAGTCCAAATGAAGTATGGTTCTAGTTTAAAGTGACATACGGATTATTTAGAACCTAGGGTAATATGGGGAGTAAGGTGCGCCGATTTATATCGTTCGGCGCCCAAGCCAACCTCACCTGCCCGCGGTGTTCCCTGCCGACCAACAAACGAGGCAATGGCAAAACTACCCACCAACACGCACTGGACCAGCGTAGTGGGTTATGGTCCAAACACCCCCCATGATAGATAGCCCACACAGAAGGCCCCAAGTGCCCGGCGACACTAGCGGCTGTGCTGGCGTTGACGGGAGCCATGCCAGCCCTGGGGTCAGGGGTGCTAAGGATCCCCGGGTGAGACCCCACCGTCAAAACGACTCTGGCAACATATAACGGACGAACATTGAGGATTGACCATCATTTAGCGCAGTTGGAAGTGAAGTTAGAGGTTCTAGGTTTATGTGAAGTCCGTAGAGAAGGGGAGGACATAGACTCGGGCCATCTTCTCTACTTTTGCAAGGGTGATAAAACTTCCCAGGGTGGCGTAGGTTTCCTCGCTAACAACGTTCAAGTAATCTCCAGTGTGTCGAACAGCGTAGCGTACCTGATCTCGGCTATCCAAGCGGTATAGCATAAAGGTCGTAATTCAGGTCTACGCACCGACCTCGGCACACTCGGATGATGAAGTGGAGGATATGTATGAAGACATATCCAAAGCCTTACACAACACCACTAAGGCTCACTTCAATGTTATGGGGGACAAGGGAACCCAGACTTGAAATGGATTTTCATTTTTCTCCCTCCGAACGCCTGAGAAATGAAATTCCATAGAGTTTTTCCTCCCGCGTTTCGGTACGCCGGCAAAACGGGTTCCTACTCTAAGTTAGAAAAGGAATAAGCAACTTTCTGAGCAGGTGTAGTATAAAATTGCATAGGTAAGCGGTTCTTCTTCATTTATCTAATTCGTGCGGCTAAGGATTTGAACTCGCTCTCTGCCCCTATTTTTCCAGCGAACCTGGGTGGGGACGAGAGTGAAGTCGTGATTCGGCCACATCGTCACATACCATCAGGTGAGATTATCGTCAAACGAAGGGACGACCCAATGAGCAGGTAGCGGCGGTAGCAAACCTTTTAGATCATGTCGCGCGCGTCATCAGCGTTGCCAATTTAGCATATTATATGATTTGGCTTATCAATATTTTAATTATGAGTATAGTCTAAAGATAAACATTTTATATTTGCCTTTTGACAAATATAAAAGTTAAAAGCTGCGTTATGTAAGGTAACATATTAGAAAATACATTTATGAATCAAGTTGCTTGAAAGTTTCGTAGATAAGCAAAAATATTTGTGAGAGATGAGTAATAACTTCTAATTTACTAAAGTTTAACATTGAAAAGTAATAATAACATTTAAAAAATAATACAGAGAGGTAATGGTAAATGCAGCCAGCGTCTTGGGAACGCTTCCGACTGGTATTGTGGAGCTACCTGTAGATTGTTTGCAGCAGTTAGCTCAATTGTAAATACCATTTATTTTTGGTTTCTAATATTTGATTGTAATTTTATTAATCGACGAAAAAACGGCGGAGGTTCTGAAGTCGACGAGTAAGTTTATATTTTTTTATGACCACGCATAACTTTTTACAGAGTAGATTTTGATAATTCTTTTTTCATTGGAATGGGCGACAAGTACAAGTACCTATACCTCGTGATTTTTAAATAATATATGAAAAAAAAACAGCAGCTCCCTCCGCACTGTGGCCAACTGCGAAGTAACATCGCCCAATCTGTGGTAGGTATAAGCGATAAGATTTATCTGATATTGATATGGATTTTCTAATGTTTAATCTTAGTACGCAAATGAGTAGGTATACACAACATCCTGTATTGTTATCATTATCAATATAAATAAAACGTCAAGTGCGAGTTGGACTCTCGCACCACGGGTTCTGTATAATCGTAAGTGGACAGGAAGTAGGTGGGTAATCTATAGTGTATACTTAGGAAACATTTCTTGGCGCCTCCATGACAGGCGTACCTTCATGGTAGAAACATGATGTGCGCGCAGGGGCTGGAGTGACGGCGTAGCTGATGGATAGAGGACGAAAGTCAAGATGGGAGATCGGTGGGATTTCTGGTGAAAAGTGTTGGTTATCAGCTTGTCCTGGAGACTCTAGTAATTAATGGTAAGACCGTTCTTACCATTAATAACTAGAGTCTCCAGAGAGTCTTGGAGAGTTCTTTCATTATAAACGGTGTCTTTTTTGTTTTAGTTTAATCCTGTATGTCTACCTGCCTAATAAAATCTATAATAACTTTTTTGTAAACTTTATTTGTCTTTATGACCTTACTTCTTGCCGATTTTTAACACACTTCAAAAAAAGGAGGAGGTTCTCAATGCGACAGTTTTTTTTTTGTATTCTATGTTCTTCAAAACGCTTGACTGGGCTTCTGCACGTGTCCTCTGGGTGGTGCTAAGAGCGATACCCTCTGGTGGTAGGCTTCGGCCGTGGCTTGTCACCACCCTCCGGACTGGGCCAGTCCGTGAAGCAGCACAGTTGTGTTTCGGAATGTGGTCCGGAGTAGCCATCTTCTAGTCCTTCGTGATACATCGTCGGCCGCATCTTCGCTTTCCATCATGTGAGAATTGTGAGATTTGCGGTCAAACGACGAGGACTATTTCTGATAAAAAAAAAAAAAAATCCAGTCCAACCTATAAAAATTAAAGTCGGTTTATATTTTTTTAAAACAAAATTACTTATTATGATTCTAGGTCAACGGAAACTATCCTATAGGTTTTGGTCAAGTGCGAGAACCAAAGTTTTTTTTTAGATGAAACTACGAGTTTTGAAGATTTTAGTACAGAGGGTGCCCCTACGAATTTATTTTCAAAGTATCCGCGCACAATAAAAATAATATAGGTAGAAGACACTAAAAAACACTAAACTGATGTCCTATCATCGAATAAAATAATGTCCTGAAGCCTCGATTTTTTGAGATATTCACAGATGATTTTTTTCTATATATGTGAATATCTCAGGAATCTGACGTTTAAGGACCTGCCGGCCAAGCACGGGGATTGTTGTCTAGGGTAGAATATAAATTCAGGTTTCCAAGATATATTTTAAGCTTTGGCGTTGATACGACGTAGCAACCCTAAATGCTTTTTTTTGAAAATAATCTAATTATGACATTTTTGTATGTTACACAAGCTATTACTTTGGGTTAAATGATGCTGTGAATTTGGAGCATAAATAAATAATGCTTTTGAGCATTATTTATTTATGGACTTGTGTAGTACACTCAAACACAATAAAATTAGCTAGAAAGGAGACTTTGCCAAGAATATTCTTTACATATTCGATAAAAATAAAATTTGTGTGGTAAAAATGTTTAAGGCGCATACCCGAGCCAATCTGACAGCAATTCCTATTTTATCATATTTTTACGTTTATCATAGGAATTTTTAAAAATCCTACGTTCAGTTTGTGGTATCTATTATAAGCTATTTTTTAATACCTCTTTTATAATTTTATCTCATATAGTTTAGGAGGAGATGCAAAAATAGAGTTTGGTGGCCAAAAAGCGCAACTTCGTATCTCTTCCTAAACTTTACAAAATGAAACTATTACAGAGGCATTAATAAATAGCTTATAATAGATACCACAAACTGAACGTAGAATTTTTAAAAATTCCTGCGTTCAACGTAATAATAAGATATAATAGTTGGGGGCGCCACTTTCGCTGGTGTATGGGCCTTAATAGATCATATTCATATTAAAATAGTAGTGGACGTTAGCAAATAATATATAAAATATATGCATGCTCATTGTTTAGATAGACACAGCTACAGATGAAAGCGAGAGTAACCTATCAGTTGCGACGCGGTCGAGCCGAGTCGCCAGCGCCATGCAGAAGTATGGCCTCCAGACCAACGACACCGTGGTCATCATGGGCCCCAACCACCTGGACTTGGTAATTCCTTACTACGCTTGCCATTACAACGGATACTCAGTCTGTGGCATTGACATGGACTGTCCATCAGGTAACCAGTGACATATTAACTATGTAGGTAGCAGGAGTATCAAATGCTACGGGACCAATAATTGTCTTATTTGGAAATTTAATAAATTTTCCTTTGTCTTATTATTATGCCGTCTCGTCGTTACATCTAATAAAAAAAACTATTACTCTATAACAAGCTGTTACTTAACTGGCTCTGTTAGTATGGGTGGAAAAATATCTTGCAACTGTTGAATGTGTCCATACGAACGACGACGTGGGGGACAATCCAACGAACTCAAACTCGACGAGTTTGAGCTCGTTGAATTGTCTTCCATTGATCCTAGATGATATAAGAGTTGCTTGCGTTTTAGCAAAAAGCTGATCAAAAGTCTGAAAATAACCTCTTCAATTTTTGATCAATTGTCATTTATGGAGTATTGCTGCGCCCCACGGCTTCGCACGCATATCCAAGCGGAACTGTTTTATGGGATAAAAAGTAGCATATGTATTATTCCAGGCCAACTACCAGTATGCAAAATTTCAACCACATCCGTTCAGTAGTTTTTGCCTGAAAGAACAACAAACATATATGTTTACAAACTTTCGCGTTTATAATATTAGTAGGAAGTCTGTCTGAATTAAAAAAGACGTGTGGCACTCGGGGACTGCCGCGGTACAGCTATTGCAATGCCATCTAGAGGCGAGTTGCTGAACTAAAGAGACAAACGTCAAGGTTTTTTGTTACGGAATTTCTGGATTCGGTCCCCGCGCTCAAGGCCCGCGATAGAAGCTATGCAATAGTTTAAAAAAAAAACAATACACAATAAAAATATACCTTATCTGTTCAAACCTGAGAATCACATTAAAACTTCAAGTACTGCACCGTACTAAATTTATTTTGTAATTTCAGATGATCTTCAAGGACTATTTCCAGTAATAAAACCAAAATTAGTATTTTGTCAAAAAGCTTGCGAAGAAAAAATGGTAGAGGCATTCAAGAGCTCCAATTTAGAGGGAAAACTTGTTTTCTTCGACGATAAAGATTACGATATGGAAACATTTGTTCGCGAACAAAATGGAAGTGATATTGACTTTAGGTAAGATAGATATGTAAAAATAATTATTTGCGGCATAAAACAATAGGTACAAGATACTAAAACTATATATTATTATTTCTTATTATCTAATAGATTAAGTACCTGCATACATTTAGTTGTTGCCGAGTCGTATCTACAGTGATAGATGATTTCTGATGGTTCCCTCACTAGGCTACGCCTGTATTGAGGAAACACATACATACGTGCGACTGTTCTAAGAGTGAAATTACGGAAAGTTACTGTTTAGATAGTAAAATTAGGGACTCTACTTTAACTCATAGTAGAAGTCTAGAGTTAAGAGATCTTTAAGCCATCTATGTACTTAGGTAGGTATATAACTTATAGACAACAAAAATATTACTCACCTGAATTAAGCTTAAAATACAAACATTAATAATTAAACATGTAATAAAATTTCCAGGTATAATAAAACCGGGCAAAAATATTGAGTATGTCTAGCTGATAGGAGATAGCTTGTAGGATTTCTTCTTAATATTTTGTCATATGACAAAGTAGCTAGTCACGTATGTATTGTATGTATTGTGTGTCAGTTGTGTTCAGTAATATATACATTCTTGATAATTAAAACAGTTTTATATACAAAATTATTCCACTCAATTCATGTTTAGGCACACGAGCATACCTAAACACGCATTGAGTGGAATAATTTTCGTAGAATTAATTATAAATAAAGAAATAAATAATAATAATGCTGGACAATTCACACATCATTATCTAGCACCAAGCTAAGCAGAGCTTGTGTTATGGGTACCTAACTGATATACATAATACAATACAGTACACAGATAGATATTTTTTTATTATACATAGAAAACATCCAGAACGCCCTGAACAAATATCTGCGAAACGTACAAACATTTTTCCCGAGGCGGGAATTGAACCCGCGACCTCCTGCGTCGCAGGCGGATCTTCGCCCACCGCGCCACAGGGGTCTTCGTGAATTTAAAATAATTATGAGGTAAACTTATGCAACCACACACATACCATAAAATAAAGTCTGTCTGTTTTATATGTCAGGCCCACTGAGTTCGACCATACAGAAACAATCGCATGGCTCTTGCTGACTAGCGGGACCACGGGACTGCCAAAAGTTGTGACGGTTCCTTTTGATACCCTACTCAATGCCGTTTGCTGCTGGTTGTAAGTCATAATTATGCTATAGGTACCTCAACTAACTTTGGCCCTATAATTTAGTTATATGATAAATGCGATAGTATGTCTGAATGTAATGAAGTTTTATTATAATTCGAATTCAAAGCGCTTTTATCTCAAGGGGCATAATGCCCATCATTCCCACGCTGGGCATGCGGGATGGGATATCCCCTTTTACGACACCCACGGAACTAGTTACTGTGTTTTGCCGGCTTAGAAACGTTCTAAGCCGGCAATAACGTAACTAGTCTAATTTCTATTATTATGTCCTCAGTGAACAGTTCACACATAATATTGAAAAGGTGTTTGCAATGGCCAACCTGCAATGGATATCTTCTGCTGTTCAATTCATCGCTGGACCTCTGAGACGCTACACCAGACTTCAAAGCTCTCTTCCTTTAACATCACAGAATCTGATTGGCATCATCAACAAATACAAGGTTCTTACATAAAAATACTTATACCAGTTATTCACATAATTAATAAAAACCCTTTATGTGGTCACAACTTCTACTACGTATTTGAGAATATACAATGTAAATACACTTGCACTACACTTTACCTTTCTGGATATTAATAATATAACAAAATGAATCATATGTTGAAAAATTTCAGCCAAACAGTACTGGTTGGACGCCATTTTTATTGGGGCAGTTCATCGTTGCTGCTGAAAACGGCCACTGCGATCTGTCTTTATTCAAAACCATTGGCATAGCTGGCAGTGCCATTGAAAAACAATTGTTAGATAGATTCAGAGTAAGTGCAACTGTAGGTTTTGCTACAGAATATTCTTCCTACCAATATTATGCGCTTTTGATCCCGGAAAACACGTGCAAAGCCGTGTGCTGATAAAATAAATATATACATCTGTTTGAAATTAATAAGCTATTATGTTTCAGAAAATATGTCCCGCTTTCCTATTTTTGATTTATAGTATGACAGAGTTATTGGTCCCAGTCCCAGATTTCGATGAGGGTACACCAGATAACTCTATCGGGCGGCCAAAGAATAGATATCAGTACAAGGTAACAATGAAACAAACAATAAACGGACTTGACCGTATCATCAGATCTCTATTCTTTCACCGTCAAAACCCACATACACGATGTAATTATTATAGTCCAGTCACTGGGTAAGTTGTCTGTAGGTGTAGGAAAACAGGCTTGAAATGTTCCGTTATCTACACAGGCTGTCATGTAGACGCATATTTCAAGTCTGTTCTCCTACATCCACAGGTTCGACCACACCTTCAGGAGTGCTTCGGGTGCGGGATCTTTTGTCGTTATCACAAGTGTAAGCCCAAATGTTCGTTTCCAAACCCCATTGTTTGACTTAGCTGTAACTCGTGAATTTGAAATATTTTCCTTACTACTGTTGCTTGAAATTTTATGCTCTCTAATTTATTATGGCAATTTTTTACTTCATTGGCATTGTAGATGAGATATTCTAATTTTTTTCCAATATGGCGGTGCGAGCGCCAGTCGTTCAATGTGGCAAATTTGGATTATTCATTCAAACACCAAACTGTAACAATATGCCGAAGTAGAACTCTCCTTCATCTTTTGTAGTGGGTGCCCTTTTTTATATTTTATACAACCGGCTACTTCAAACTGGCCTTTAAAGTTTTGTATTATTGGAGTGTTTCGTAGGCATTTGTATAGTTGGATTCATGTAGCAATTTTGGTAGGACTTGCAAGTCTTTTCTAAAATGGCCTTCCTATCTTTGTGTTTTTTCAGCTTATTGATAATAATGGCCACATTGTAAACGAACCTAACAAAGAGGGTGAATTGTGGCTCAAAGGAGATGCTTTTTTTAAGGTATGAACCTAAACTAATGACATATTAAAAATGGGCATTAACTGAATCTAGTCATATGTATTAAGTCGAGACTCAAAGTTCTTATTTCCATAGTTATTTAATTTTAAATATTTGACGTGTCTAAATCATCGCAGCGTTAGATGGCACACTCTGTTTTTCGCCTGTACGGTAACAGGTGATTGGATATTGGACACTCACTAGCTACGTGCAGAATTATTTAGTTATTTAATTTGAAATATTTGACGTGTCTAAATCATCGCAGCGTTGGATGATACACTCTGTTTTTCACCTGTTACCGTACAGGTGAAAAACAGATACCTATTACAATTCTGCTTATTATTATGTAGCTAGTGAGTGTCCAATAAGGCGAATATTTTCGAACTAATTTTCAGTGTTATTTAAACAACCCAGAAGAAACAAAGAAAATGATATCAGAGGATGGTTGGATCATGACCGGGGACATTTTCCAGAGAGATGATCAAAACTACTATTATTTCGTTGAGCGAAAACGACTTCTGATTAAGTACAAGGGATTTTTAGTAAGTATTTGAAATTGGACCGTTTCTTACTAAAAGGTTCATATGGTGGAAAGGAGAATGATAACAAAAGTGCTTTTATTTAAGATCTCGCCCGTGCAAATCGAAGAGGTGATCAGACGCCATCCAGGGGTGAAAGAAGTTTGTGTAGTGAGCATACCAAACGCTGCCACCATGGAACTTCCAATAGCTGCCATCCAGAGGCAAAGTGACAAGTCAGTGGAGCCTAAAGACATCTTTGACTTCCTTATAAGTAAGTAAAATTCTACATACACATATCGGCACTAATAATTATGAAGAGAAAAGATTTGTATATTTGTTTATCTGTAATGAATAAACTACTCGACTGATTTCAAAAATTATCTCTACATTAGATTGCTACAAGATGCCTGAGTAACATAGGCTATATTTCTATGTTTAAAAATTACCACCCGTGCAAAACCGGACGGGCCGCTGGTCAAAAAGTTACATCAATCTAAGAGTAAGTGAGATTAATGTAAATTTTATGGCATGCTTTACCAAAATGTGTTTCTTGTAACAAGGAACTCATAGATACTAATTCTGGTTGTGTATTGCACGTAAACAAAGTCTGCTAATTAAATAAGGTCTGTTCTCCAGATAATTGAAGGTAAATTGTATGTTCTTTATAGCCTCTCCTATGTTTTGGGCCATGGCCGCCAAAAAATGGTTCTAGAATACGCTAGAACCAATTTTTGGTTTATTAGCAGACGGAGCTTTTCGTTTTTTTGGTGTTTCGGAGTTAAGAGTGAAAGAAGACATATCGCTTTTTTATTGGATGCTTTAGTGACCAGGTATTTTATTAATTTCAACTGTACTTTTTGTTGTTTTGCAGATAATCTTCCGGAAAATAAACAAATTCATGGAGGACTTTTCTTCGTGGACTTTTTCCCGATCACCGCTTCTGGAAAATTGAACCGAACTAAAGTTCGTGAGCTAGCTCTTACTACACAAAGAATTATGCCAAAGTAATTGAATAAAATTATTATTTTTGTACAAAATTTATTTAAAGTTGTAAATATTGTTAAAATAGTGTAGGTACCCATCTTACTATCTAATAATAAATGTAAGATGTATTTATGTTCATTATTATTACTAAAGGTAGATACCGAAAATAAAGAAAAAAATACTTACAAAAAGTAAAAACTGATTATTTTTGTCGCATAGCCGTGTCTTTAGAAAAAGCGAAACAATCAAATAAAAGCTGGGATAATCTTTGAAAAATGGACATGATTAGCATAAACCGCTATTATTTCACCGCTATTTCCTGCGAAGATTCGTCAAAAGGTTGTGTGGGCTTTGTACGTTAGCCGTTTAGTATGCAAACACCGAATAAGTGGATCTCCACGCAAGCACTCGGTATTGACAATCTGGTTGTGACTCCAACGTATGGAGTAAATACAGACAACCTAGTATATTTTTACTGAGTTTGCACAGTGTGTACTATCTAACAATATGTCACAGATATAGATTATATAAACTATAATAACAGAAAGTGTTTAAATACATAGATTTATGTTATAATCGTGCGTTAGCACCCACACTCAGGGTCTAAGGCCCGTATTATGAAAGCTTGTTCAGTTGCAGCTTGAGTGACGTTTTTCTATGGCATAAACGTCACTCAAGCATAGCTCTATGACTGAGTAATCTTTCATAATACGGGCCTAAGACATTCTGGTAGGTACTGAGAGATGTGGGTTAAAGTCCCGTTAAATAATTTTTTTGGGGACATTATTTCATTTCTTAGAGTAGATCTTTTGCACATTACCAAAACAACGAAAACTTAGCATAAATAATCGAGTTCGGTTTGAAATTATTGGATCGCTGTTTTAGTGGGTTTAAAAGTAGTTTCTCTCGTATACGGCAGGGGCGCTGAAAAGCACTCAATTTATTGAAGGATACGAAAACCGTTTTTTTATTATTCTTAACAATGTAGTTATACCTATGACCTTTGTTAGCATTGGATTGCTTTGTTTATTTTAGTTCACGTGGCGGGGACACTTTTAGTACGTTAGAATTAGATTTTTTTAACTAATTATATAATGTTTGTGTACCTTGTGATATAAACCAATAAATCATTTTTCTTTCTTTGAAAGAAAAATGATTTATTTAGACTTAAGACTTTAATTTTTATAGTTGTTTTGTGAATTTTCATGGATCCCATTCTCAGAACTGAACAACATTAAAATGGGACCACACAGGAAGCACCAGCTTTCATATAAAAAAGTATCAGGAAAATCGGACCACCCAGTCAAAAGTTCTGAGGTAACAAACAAAAAAAAAACAGTCTAATTGAGAACCTCCTCCTTTTTTGAAGTCGGTTAAAAATGGTTGCGCACACTAGCCGATTGCTTCAATCTAATGATGAATACTATGATGATCGCCAAATGTTTTTTTAATTCATTATTCATTTATTTATTTCTCAAGTGGACTTAGGTAAAACCAAAACGTGTAAGAGTCAGGCACATGAGAATAAAATCAGACAAAGTAAGTCAAATCTTGAACTCATATCTTGAATCAAATCTTGGTACAATACAAAAACAAAGAATACAAACAATTAATCATAATGTCAAATATTTTTTAATACAAAATTAATTAATACATAAAATAAAATAAAAAAATGGTGAATGACTATTAAATCGTCTTTAATCTTATTAGATAATAAATAAATCACATACGTCGTAGTGAGTCGCATCCTGTCGTTTATTAGAAATAGAATCAGATTTAGGTATATACCCTTTTAAACTTCGCGATTTGTTAACATAATTTAATTATTATTTATCGTCACATTATTTATCGACAGTCGCCCCGTGACCACGATCGCTGTAATGCGGTAGAAACGAAGGGGAAATAAAAACAAAGGTACGCGATAAATACCCGATAAATAATCATTAAATTATATACCTACCTGTTTCTATGATGTTGTTTAACCGCATCATCATCGTACCGATCTGTACTGACATGTCGGGACCGAAAAACCAAAAACAAACAATTACCACATTTAAAATTAGTTAAACAACTACTAAATAACTCTCAGTGGAAATATTCACGATTCAGCGAGCTCGGATTTAATTCTCGAATAATTATTATATTTATTTAAGCTTGAAAACTAGACACAACACACAAACCAAGTTCATCATATATAAGTTGTAATTATAATTCAACATTTGTATTGCAAAGTTTAACTTAACAAGAACGGATAGTCCGAAACAAACTAAAGAAACGGGTAAGAAGTTTGAGCAAACTAAACTTGGAAGAGATGTCATTACACGCCGAGGCGAGAGAGAATTTAGTCTTTCCTCTCCATTTATAATATTAGCAAACTCTCAAGGAAACTTCCTTAATTAGACCCGCGTTAACCGAAACTTAATGTTAAGTACACTCGACTTTTGCTCTTCTAAAGATACAAGTACGAGTTTAAATCTTTGAATAGCTTTTGATGTGAGATTCTTATTTATGGCACCGAACTACCCTGAATTTCTGTGGAAAAATACCGTGTTATCTCAAAAAATTACTTATGACATTTGCAATAGAAGCATGATTATGTTTTTTCTAGGGCTACTAAGAGATTTGCTTATGAATCAATTTGTAAGATTTAAAATTATCGTTTAAATTGTCATTTTTAAAATGCACTTATTCTATTGTTATAATTTTTTGAGAAAAGAAATGCTGTGGATTAGGTAAAAGCAAAAAGTAAAAAAATACAAGATATTCTGTTATAACTTTCCACATCCATCCACATCCACAGCCTGTATCGGTCCACTGCTGGACGCAGGCCTCCCCCTGATAAACGCCTTATTGGCGTTTAACTCATGGGGGGGTAATGCCCATCGCAGTTTGGTGGAAGATTTGTTCTGCGGGGGGCGCTGCTGCCCGCCCCCCAGAAGATATCCCTTAGTCGCCTCTTACGACACCCACGGGAAGAATTGGGGTGGTGCAAATTCTTTCGTTATAACTTTATAATTTCAAAATGTGTATACATACCTACATAATAATTACATACATATATACATACCCACATAATGTCTACTCTATCAACACCGGAAAAAGCCCTACGTAGGCCGTAGGCCCGTAACCGGTTATTTATTGTTATTTTGTAGCCATTTCGTAGCCGCGTAGCCGTAGGCCTGTAGCACACGGAATCCGTAGCACTTGTACGAAAAACGCGTAGCACCTCTACGCCAAAATATAGATTTATTGACAACGGTTTTTAGGGACAACGCAACGGTATCAATTACCAATAGGATTAGGGTAGTGTGTTGGGTAAACAATATGATTCTATTTAGTTAGTCAGTTAGATTATCAGAAGATATTGGACCCTTTTTTTTCTTTTTGAATCAAACAAAATATGACAAAAATAGAGCACGTCTAAGGGGCTAGTTACGTCTCTTTGCTAAAAAGGGTCGAAAGGTGTGATGTTACGCGAAACTTTAACAGGCTATAAAATAAATAAATAAAAATAATATAAAATAGAAAGCCTGTTATTTCTCGAAATTACATTATTTGAATCTATAATTAACAGGCTATAATATATGTTCATATAAATATGTTCATCATTTTTTGTTTAATTGACAAAAGAAAAAATACGAGTCCAATATTATCTGGGACTAATTGTTATTTTTTAGAACACTAGCCTATTCTCCGAACCATTATAACTTTAAGTGACGCGTGATTTTGGAAAAACAAAACATAGTAAGCCGATGGGTTGATTTCTGACATAAGCAGGTGGGGGATAAACCAAGTTATTAAAGTTCAAGCCAAGTCCATTATTACAAAGGTTAGGCCCTGCCGAATCATACATAGAACATCGCAACAAGCCTTCAGGGTATAAAAGTTTTGCGTGTAAACAGGACCGCAGTCTGGTTCAGTTTAAGACATAAGTTCCAAATTGGGGCAGTTGAAAATACCTTCTTCTCGTTCAAAATACGCTGAACCGGTTAATTAAGAGAACCAGCCAAGTGTAAAATTGTAAACGTATGTAAAAACATTCGGCGGTTTCTGGGAACCCGCTCACTTAATATTTGCAGGCTAGAGCGAATCGGGCTTTAAAATTTATGTGCGCAAAAGTTAATGAGTATAGGTACCTAGGTAGG
Source organism: Eupithecia tripunctaria (assembly GCA_955876795.1). Lineage (NCBI taxonomy): Eukaryota > Metazoa > Arthropoda > Insecta > Lepidoptera > Geometridae > Eupithecia > Eupithecia tripunctaria. Next base: position 5,537,119 of record OY041604.1, read on the forward strand.
TAGAAACTCAATTGATATTTTAATTTATAATGTTTAGTTCATTTATTTTTACAAGAGCCACAGCGTGTTACACGATATTCATTTTCCGTAGTTGTACCTCTATTGTACTATGAAGTCATCCTCGACCTCGACAGCCTATCTTGGGCCACTGCTGGACCCAGGCCTCCCCTTGATAAGTGCCATAATGGCTTTTATCGCATGGGGGGGTTGGGGATCTCAGATCGGTGGAAGAATTGTACTGCAGGAGGCGCTGCTGCCCGCCCCCCGGTAGATATACCTTAGTCGCCTCTTACGACACCCGGGAGAAGAGTTGGAGTGGTGCAAATTCTAAGCCGGCACCACACGGTGGACAGCACCACAAGGCGGGATAGTTTAAACTAATTTTACTTAGATATAGGTATACATTAATTAATGTTATTCATTAGGTAAGTATTGAAAATATCAATATCACAGAATGTGTCATTATTAATTGGCTCTTAGTTTTCGTTAGTTTCTCAATTTTTTTCCATACATTTGTGGGAAATTGTCACAATTAGAAATAGTTGCCTACTCGTCCATACATAATGTAGGTTTAACGCAGTCCTGAATAAAGAGTCAGAGTCAGAGTTAGAGTCAAATCGTTTCTTTTATTAGACTTAAAAAAAGCATTTATACAAGTAACTTTTTTTTCTATATAAACATCTTGATAAATATTAATTAATAACAAATGAGATGCAATTGGCACTAATTCACTTAAGGCCCATACACCAGCGAAAGTGGCGCCCCCAACTATTATATCTTATTATTACGTTGAACGCAGGAATTTTTAAAAATCCTACGTTCAGTTTGTGGTATCTATTATAAGCTATTAATTAATGCCTCTGTAATAGTTTCATTTTGTAAAGCTTAGGAAGAGATAGGAAGTTGCGCTTTTTGGCCACCAAACTCTATTTTTGCATCTCCTCCTAAACTATATGAGATAAAATTATAAAAGAGGTATTAAAAAATAGCTTATAATAGATACCACAAACTGAACGTAGGATTTTTAAAAATTCCTATGATAAACGTAAAAATATGATAAAATAGGAATTGCTGTCAGATTGGCTCGGGTATGTGCCTTACAAAAAGCGCAACTTCGTTTCTCTTCCTAAACTGAACAAAATGAAACTATTACAGAGGCATTAATAAATAGCTTATAATAGATACCACAAACTGAACGTAGGATTTTTAAAAATTCCTGCGTTCAACGTAATAATAAGATATAATAGTTGGGGGCGCCACTTTCGCTGGTGTATGGGCCTTAAATTCTTTGTCACTAGCGGAAGAAGTGACAAAGGAACCACTAGCAAGTTTATCGCTTATCAAGTACCTAATACAATTTTTGCATATCTTAGTCTAAATATAATGCGACTTAAGCGTAGATAGTGGTTATATTTGTAAATATAGGTAAATCTAACACGAATAATTTATTTTCTTACATACCATTTTCGGTGTGGAACTGCATGGACGACATCCGGCCAAGCATCAACATCATTAATGTAATCATCTATGGAGTAATAGGCTTTCTTGATAAGATTTCGTTTTATGTACAGTTTAAATTTACGAATAGGAAGCTCAGTTGCTTCAGATTAAACGAATACTCTAACTGAAAAAACAGACTAAGGTATGATTTTAACAACGACACGGTCCCTTGTAACAAGACTCATAATGCTTTCTCCATTTATACAATATTTGTTACCCCAAACCCGAGTGCGAGTATATGGCATAATCATTACAATCACAGTCCAAAACAAAAGGACCCTTTAGCTTGAAGCCCGTTAGGAAGTGGACAGTGGATTGTTGAAAAGTGAATGAATTCCATTAGCGAAAGTGGAATTAAAGCCTTCTCGCCCGGTTGATAATATAGCCACAGATATAGCCGCAAATGCCTGCGACTCAAGTCATTTCAACCATCTCGTTACAACGGTGGATGATTATGCTTTTAGGTTTTAGTGAAAAATGGGTATTTTATTATTTTGTTACGGGGCATTCGTATATTGTTTTAGTTAAGAGCTCCACACGGCGACTATAATGTATGTTATTTACAACGGGATATTTACCATGATTTAAGTTTTGAACTTTGTTTGTACTTTGTTTCTTTGGTTGTTGTTTAGCAAGGAATCCTAGAGGTATTTTTTTAGTTCTGTCTTTGAATTTTTCGATTGGTTGTTTCATTGACTTGTAATTAGGTGAAAATAGTTTTGGCGCTTAGAAAACTAGGTTCACGTCTGTGCTCTGTACTTCTCGCTCGCAAGAAAACACATCTTGGCATCTCGCTTGAAATCGACCTTGTGCGCGTTATTGCACACACTTAAGAGATTTCAAGGTTACCCATGTTTTTTTTATTTTTTTAAAGTCAAGTTAGTTGCGAATCCTTTTCTGACTTTACTCCATTTCATTATGATTTGATACATACTGATATTAGTATTCATAGGTGTAGGTAGTCTTAGATACAATGCATAAAGAACCTGTCAGGGCGCAAGGATTTTTTTATCACATGGCTTGGAAAGATTCGATTTATACCTATTCGGTCTGTCTGTCTTTAAGAGCTCAAATCTAATGTTGAACAACTTTCTCGGAGAAGGCAAGTTAGAACCAGTGGTAATTGTAAAAATTAAATAATTAGTGTAAATAAAATTGATGTTTCAGAGAGCAAGAATTTAATCATGATATGGACAGGTTAAAAACCTATTCTTCCCTTACCAAAGAGGGTGCGAGATTAACTTTATTTCTTTCGGCTGTTGAACATAAAATGGCAATAAAACCTAACATCCATGGTTGTATACCTTCTAAGATATCAAATATTATGTGATAGCCAGTTAGGTAATAGGTACATACCATACATATTAAAGATAAGTACAGCGTATCAGCTTTTATCGCTAAACAACAAGCACATAACCTATGTATAATATCCAAACTTCATCAAAGTTTTCATGGTTGTTGTTATTTTTATATGCTTTTTATGAGTAAACTGTTGAAGAGAGTTTATTATAGGCAACAAGCTTGTTCGTTAACCGCAGCATGCGGAAAAGTTGAGTGAACTGCGTTTAAGTTTACCGCTATAGATAGATAAGATGCTTGATACGATAAGATATGGTAGCAAAGAGTAATTTGGAACAAAAACGCACTCAAAATAATTGTAGCGCCCTGACAGGGTTTTTATGCATAGTCTAGTGTATCTACTAAAACTATATACACCTAAGGACAACACCTGTATTCTTAAAATCACAACAACTAATATGAATAATGAAAATTATAAAATTTGTTAGCATTGAATTTTCTCATGTTAATTGTCTTCTTAAAGTAAGAAGCTACGTATAAATTATGAATAATCTAGCGCTGCATTAAGTTATGTCTGCAGCATTGGATCCATGAATATCTTATATTCTGTCAGTTCTGCTTTCATTTTGGCTAAAACGCAAATTAAGGTAATTGATACCTATTGCGTCCACATTCAGAGAAGCGAAGGTACCATTCGTTAGATGCTACCATAATAGAAATATAAATCTTAAAGAACCCCGCAGGCTCACGATTTATAGAGCCACCGAGTCACCCTTTTTATTAGTCACGTCTGAAACATGAAAGAAATTTTCTCCCCTCACGACTTTATCACAATGAACATATTCATTTACTGCGTATACCTACCGCCTTTATTACCATTCACTATTACGGGGTTGTTGTTTATAAAAAATACCTATCAAAAATACGTTGAAGATAAGAAACCTCAGATAGCCGATACCTCAGAAACTTGCCAATCGTAGCTTTTGATACTTGCCCTTTCAAAATAATGGATTCAAAGGAAACAAAACCAAAGTCAAAGCTATAGAAATTTTACTAACCTATAAAACCCGGAGATGTTATAGGCGTGTTCTTTCAAAGTTGCTCAATAAACTAAAACTTAATGGAAAAGCCGCCGTCCGCAGAGGCATTTAAAGCAAATAGGTACCGACTTATGTCGCGGATCGCGAAGAGGGAAACAACAGTAATTCCTTAAAACTTTGGAAAGTAAGAACTAAGACGCTATTTTCTCTGCGAAGTACAGTAATGGTCCGTTGAGATGTTTATAGGCACCGGCCTCGTCGTGCCCGCGCTGCGAGCGCAACAAATCTCAGATCGCCATAAATCTCTCGGGGTACCTAGCGAGATTTATTCTTTGATTAGCGTCTCTATTCACCTATATCGCAAACAAACAAAATTGCTTACAAAACAAACAAAGTAAAGTCTCATTGTTCTCATACGGGCAAGAAATCGTAATAGAAGGGCTGTATATCAAGGATATGACGCGAAATAACGCATTATTGTAGGCATATTTATTTTTCGGTAAAAGTATGATTGATGTGCACGTATAATTATCCATTATCCACAGAGAAAGCAACAGTACCTTCTTACGTGTACAGAGCTTTGTTTGTGAAAATGTTTCATTTATTTCATTTATTTATTTAAAGAACACAAACAGCATACCTACATGTTTAAATCTTTAACAACGTAAATATAGAAGGAAATAAACCAACCTGCTTTATACATATAAAATGAATCTACTTTATAAGTGGGTATTCTCAGAAGCTAAAAAGAATAGACGCGGTGCGCCTCGAAATTGTTTCAAGAAAAGAATCTCAAATTAAAATTCTCGAAATCACCCACGTAGAAGCACTGCAAAGTAAGTCGAGAAATCCTCATTCAGTGTAGTATTTTTATAACGCAATAAGACGGAATCTGGATGGATAATCCCTGACCGTAAACGAGATGAAAACACGAGTGGCATGCCTAATATGACTTTCCCATAAAATAAAACACAGCGCGGAATAGAAGGGTCTTTGTCGAGGAGATTGAAGCTGTAAATTAAGTGGGCAAAGACAGTTGAAAGTGGCAATTCCTATAAAAGATCGTAGCGAACGTGATTTTGCATGAAATGTTGTTTGCATCTGTGCAAACATTCAGAGCACCGGGCAAACTCTGCATTCTAACGTTTTATAGGACAGCAGGAGGTCAGTGGACCGACACTTCGCGTGTGTGAAAAAACAATGAAGGAATCTACTTGAGAGAAAACATATTTATGAATAAAGTCCCTTAGTAGTAATAAGTACTACTTACTTACTACTTCTTGCCTGTGTGGCGTCAAAAATATAGTTAGGTATCTGTAAATAGCATTTATCTAGGCAGATACTTTTCCTTTATACATTGCTTCAGAAGTTACGGTTTCTAAAATTTTATTTTGCTTAGTAGCCCCTCCCACCTCCTACGACCTGCGTACCCTAAAAGAAAAATATTGCAGACTTCATTATTTCTGGCTTGGCGCTCCAAAATTGCTAAATTGATTTCTTTCTTTTCTTGTGCTGGTATCTCTTATTTTTTTGTTCTTTCTAACGACCTGCCGCCACGGACGGGGCGTGAGATTGGGATTGTCTCGCTTTGTGTTACCCCTTCTCAGTCCGCTGTCCACACAAACTCATCCGTATTGCATTCTTGATTGCTCTCTTGCGCATGCAAACCATATTCTCTGTGCCCAGACCTCACACAACATCTTGCGAATGCAAATATTTAAATAGGTACCAATAAAAATAACACAATATTATTATATCAATGTTCTAGACATATAAATTTGACGACTCAATTTGCGGACAAAAGCCGAAACTTGTTGTTTTATATTAACAATTTATGTATTTTTTTGGTAGTAATATATTAAATAGATAAGCACCTAGTTTTTCTTTCTTTTCGTTGGTTGAACATTCCAATTTTCCAGAGAAATACAATACTGCGAAAGGAGGGAAAATCGGAAAATCGGAAAATCTGACTTGACGTTTGATGCTAATGACGTTTGACATTTCGAAACCAAAGACAAAAATAGCTTCGGAAAATGTGTTTAGGCCAGCTACAGACTATTTTTGTTTTGTTTTTTCCATACGTCTATCTTGTTTGCTGTAAATATCTATAAAAATGTTTTGTTTTATTTTATTCTAGTTTTGTGCCACCATACCAGGACCTGTCAGAAAATCAGCGCCGTTATAGCTTCGGCTGTAGCGGCATAATGCTGAGACAGGGACCTTTTTGGCCCTTTATATAACATCCTTTAACATGCTCCTCTCTTATTTATGTACTACTTTCCTTGGTTTATATGTAATTCTTTTCTTATTTCCTACTTATCTATAATCCTTACGTTTGTCGTGTTATGTGTGTGTTATGTAATTGTTCCAAATAAATGTATTTTCTTTCTTCTTTCTTCTTCTTACAGAATTTCATCTACTCGGAAGGTACAGTTTTTTGAGTCAGCAATCTAGTTTCGTGGAAACCATTTTAGAGTAGAAAGTTTACCCGTATCCCTTAGCTTAGAAGATTCTTCGAGATATCCTTTCAAATCATCCTCTAAATATAAGGTGTCTCTGGTTTTTAGTTACCCGTTACTCTCATATTTAAAACAAATCATTTACAAATAAATACAGGCAGGTATCTTTTATTTATTCAATTCAAATTACAGCTACTCAATGTATATTTCCTTAAAATCTACCTCGCTCATCAGTTGTTCTGGCTCAATGACCCAAAATAGATTTAAGCTTCAACACAAAGACCGCTTCATTGTCCATTGCCTATTCTGTCCGTTAAACGGCTTGTCGCATGTTACTTGGTATAACTACCACTACCACACAAATAATGTTTATTTATGTTAGCAAAGCTGTGCATATGCATCAATGTCGAAGGAACACAGAAGTACGATGATAAAGGAGTTAGAGCCAAGACAATATCTCTAAGATAAGGTAGGTAGTAGGGGAAGGATGTTCATACAGATTCTTAATGACCTAAGCACCCGAATAAAATTAACAGCCGCCCACCTGCTCTACCTTTAATTTTTGTAAAAATCTTTGCTTCCGGTAAAAAAAAATTGTTGACAACGAGCCTGGCTGCTCACAACAATACGATTTCACGTTAAAAAATAAACATAATATTAAGAAACGCAGGGTTTGTCATTTTGTTTCTGGTGTGAAATAGACGGGACATACATACCTCACTAGCCCCATCTCAAAACAGTACAAGCTTGAAAAAACAAGGCTTAAAAAATCTTTTTCATAGTTTCTAAAAAACACAAATGACCCTTAGTTATTGCTAGAACTAAGTAAGAAGGAACATTAGATAACATAAATTCTCTCAGGTAATTTATGTTTAAGAAAACAGTGTGTCATTATTCCCCACCTATCTTGAATAAAATATGCTTAGAAAGACTGAGCTCTATCCGCTCCTACCGAGTAATTTTAAACAAGGATGCGGTGAATCCCTAATGTTGGCTTGGATTAATGAATGCGGCTGAGAGGCACAAAGAACGGTGTGAGTGAGGATGCCAGGACATTGGAACTACAGCCACGGCTGCACTGCAACATTGAAGGTGGGCGGCTAGGTTAGGCTGGTTGATTTGATGGTATCGTTAGAGTTTTAAATTCAAAAACAGACATCGCCTCGCTTCATCCAGGCGACTAGATAACCTTGAAGTGTGGTCGGTTTCTTTTATCTACCATCTCTCATCTAAGCTGACAACCGATGTGGTGCGGTGCGACAGACGATAAGGGCAGCTTGCGATGCAGGAGATTGCGAATGTTTGCTGCTGGATACAGGCCCCCTGATAAGTGCCTTATTTGCTTTTATCTCATGGCTACTAATGCCCGTAATCCCCACACTGGGCCTGTAGGTTGGGGATCGCAGTTTGATGATAGAATTGTTCTGTGCGAGGCGCTACTGCCCGCCTCTGCTGCATATCTCTTAGTCGTCTCTTACGACGACACCCACGGGAAGAGGACATTAGACTTACTAAGCATATTTTATTCAAGATAGGTGGGGAATAATGACACACTGTTCTCTTAAACATAAATTACCTGAGAGAATTTAAGTTATCTAATGTTCCTTCTTACTTAGTTCTATCAATAGCCAAGAGTCGTTTGTGTTTTTTAGAAACTATATTTTTTTTTATGCTTGTTTTTCAAGCTTGTACAAACTTACTATAAGCAACTGTTTTGAGATGGGGCTAGTGAGGTACGAGTATGTCCTGTCAGATAGTCAGATAGTCATACAGCAAGCCGGCACCATACAACATTTTTATTTATCTATGCTATGGTAGCTTGCAATGCGGCCATTGCCTATGGATTGCCTTACTAGGCCTTCCCTCGACCCTCAACTCGCGCAATGCAATGACTTGCGATGTTGTTGTTCGACTTGCTAATGAGTTCTCGATTCAGCTGAAGCCATTTGCAAGTACCACACGTTTTACTTCTCATTACGAACCTACGAACCATGTGTTTTGACATTCCGCGTCAAAGTTTAGCAAAATACCTAAGCTCCGGTTGCTAAGTGAATTGGTGTAGCGTATTTTGTGAGTAAATTTTACACACGTTTCCGAGTTTTGATTTTACTTGTTTAAGACAAGTTATCACGTTTTTCATAATTTGATGTTGTTCTTCCTGTTTAATAGTATCATTGTAAAATATTGTAAGGTTACCTTTCAATGTTTTTTGTATGTATGCGTGCCTTGTATGTTAAGACCTTCTTGTACATTTCAAGGGTTGCTAGGAAGAGAAAGCTTTGAGCGATAAAACCGCCCGTTGTACAAGGTTACTTGTATTTGATTTTTTTTGTCCTTTCTTTTTGTTTCTTGGTGAACAATTAAGAATATTTGTATTGCATTGTCTTGCGCCAAGAGTTCGGGTTGACGATAGTATCCAGACAGCATCTGACATCTCATTTCTTTATGTGATATGAGTAGTTCCCAGGGGATGATTTGGTTACCCGTTGGAGGGGTTTTCGATAGGGATTTTGGAAGTTTTTTAAAACCATGTCCTTTAAGGATTATACTCTATAATATACAATATATAGATAATCTGGAGTCAGGGGGCACCCCTTCAAAACCCATTCGACTGGTTTACCTATTGGGTTTTAGATTTTCTGTAGTTTTGATAACCCATTAGTTCATTTCGGACCCAAAGCACTCCCAGGGGTGTCTTTCGGGGTGCCATGGGTCCGAAATGAACAACCAATATATTTTTTGTCAACCCTGCCCTAATAACTAGGGCAGGGTTGACAAAAAATATATTGGATTTTATCAACATGGAATGTAAAGTTATCTAAGTTTACGGTTTTCATCTTCATTCATGATGGCCACCTCTAGTGGTTGTACATGGAACTACTAGTTCTATGTCCACCCGCTAGAGGCGCTGTACCAATATCGATACTATCGTTACGTTATTATTACTTTATAATTTCTGCGATTGTCAAACCAAACTGAATCTTATAAATAACTGAGTTAGCATATCTTTTTTTATACCACCAAGGTGGCAATGAAGCATGCGGTCCGCCTGATGGAAAGCGGTTACCGCGGTTACTGGACGCCTGCAACATCAGGGACTGGGACATAACACGCGCGTTGCCGATATCCTTAAAATGTCTTACCTTTGTAGTGTGCTGCGATGGGTGTGCGGAGACATCGGGAATAGCTAGTTAAACGTCCGTATTGGACTCGTTTTTTGTCTATCTCGTATTACAATTATCTTGAAAAGGCCTACTTGATACTTTACGCAAACACGTTCAAAATGCACACCACTTCACCCTTTTCTAAGAACCCCATAATGTTGTCTGATATCTGTTTAAAGAGGGCTTGAAATGCATTCGAACGTCAGCTACTGTGCATTGTGTCGTCTATAAAGACAACGCAAACATGAACGACGGAATACACAAATATTCCAAATAACTTTTGAATTCCGTTTTGTATTCTGTACGCGATATACTGTGATGCACGTATTATTTCGGAGCGCTGTGAACGGCAAATCTATGACTCAATCAAAAGCAGATAGGGAACCCTCTTTACGGTATTTTACGGGTGAAAAATACCTTTTCAAGCGAGAGGCGAGTGTGAAAAACTGTACTGCACAAAATATTTGGTGATATATCATGGATTTCGCTTAAAACATCTCAAAAAACTGACGTTGTCACAGTCTTTTCCGATTACGTTACGTAAATGTATCATAAATAGGTGTAATCATATAACAGTCCACATCTATTAGATAAAATTTACCTAAACGCGCTGGTAAATTTACCAAGCAAGTGATTTTAGCAAGTAAATTCGTAGACCATTTATTACTATCAGTGCCCCGAACCGCTCTGGCGCTACATTATGGCACTCCTGTGGTTTCGTAACTACGATCTCCAAGAACCAAGTGATTTACGTCGCTGGAACTTTTGCTGGCCAGCGACACTAAAGCTGTTATATGAAGATTTGTTACATTTAGTTCAGGTACAAATTTTTGAATATTGTATGGATTTCTTATCATTCTAATATTATTTTTAGAACTTTGTGTCATTGGTTTGAGAATGGCCTAGAGTTACCATTTTCCTCTAACTTATCAACCTTACCCTAAAAATAAACGTACTTATTTTTTGTATAGAGGGTTTTTAGTGGAATGTTGCTTACCAACCCGTGGCCCATCTTCGTTTTTCATCTCGCTAAAAAATTTTCAAATCGTAAACCTAGATTTTATTCTTTAAATAGCTATTCCTATAAAAATGGCTTATAAACAAAATTATTCCGACCTAATTAGAAGACAAAAACATAAGTATTTTTAATTTGAAAGTTTGGGATCCGGGATTTGAGAGTCGGCTTCTTTGGTTATTAAATTATTTAAATTACTTGAACCTTCAAAGTGCAGGATAATTAATTATTTTGCTGAATAAGATCGTAACTTTTCGCCAGTCTGTAAGATTTTGTAAATTATGGTTTTAGATAAACAAATTTCCATTAACACTTTCATGGCCCAATACGCAGACATGCTTGTCCGTCTCAATGCGGCGCGCCCCTGCGGTTCCCACCACTGCACCGCCAAGGCTAGGCTAGGCCAAGGCAATCAACGAAAAGCATTTAAGAAATTTCTTTTGACAGAAAAAACTTACTTGAGCATTAGGCCTTGTTTACGGAGACGCGAGGCATGCAGCGGCATCTGCAGCGGCGCGGCCCGTACAGAATTCAAACATATGGATGGCGTTGGTAAGTTTCTAAGTTTCTAAAGATCCACCTTAATAATAGAATATGAATATTTTTTTCTTTTGTCGATTAATCAAAAACTGATGAAGATGTAGCCAGTTAAATTTCTGCGTGACGTTACGACTCAGTAAGCGTTACTTTTTACTGAGCCGTGACCCACTCCAAAATTTTGACGAACTTTATTTTTGTCATTTTTTGTTTTTGACAAAAGAAAGACGAAGACGTCCCCAATATCTTCTACTAGGAACATTTATTTATTATTTAGCTATAAGACTTTCATGTATATTTATTACTACAATAAAGTGTTCATTCATTCATTCATTCATTCATTCAATCATTCATTCATTCTTCTGATAATCCTGACGGACTAATTAGAATTGTTGAGTCGTCAGGCGTATGCGCCTGCCAAGCGTAGCGATTAAAGCAAAACTCTCCTTGTTTGGAGTACGTACGCTCAACAGTGGGCATATGCGTGGTTAGGAGTTTTTATAGATTTAGGAACGGCACTAGTATTTTTATCTTTACCTCGCAATGTAGAATGATCGTGTGATGAAGATTTCATTATGCACAGTGCCCCATCCGCTCCATTTCAACTTTTTCAAACCAGAGTTCTCCAAAATACTAGCAGCTCTTGAATTTATAATGACGGTTGATATTTGATTTAATATTCGCAAAGAGCTTTGAATATGTATTTTCAAGAGTCGAAGTTTCATGTTTTTTGATGAAAATTGGTTATTAATTTACGAGTATCTTTATCACATTATTTTAGTAGGTACGTAGAAATTTTTTAGTAGTCTCAGTTATACGCTGAAACACTTTTGTTATGGACGTAACATAAGCATCCTGGGGTTATTCCAGTTTGAAAAATCCCCGTTAAGGGGGAAATCTGAAATTCATTATTTTGAACTTTTCCCTCTTTGCAGCATTACCGAACAGCACGAACATAAGCATTAAAATGTTGGACTAAAGTCGTAGTTTAGTTTGGCCCAGAAGAAGTATTTTTTAGTTCTTTTTTTTTTAATTAAATAAATAAGCTAAAAGAGCTTGTGTTATGGGTACTAGATAACTGATACGTACGAAGGTACTTACCATATCCCTGATTTTTTTGCGGCATCTGAACTGATACAATATCCATGTTTTTTTTTCAGACAGATAAAGTCAAGAAATTTTGATTGAAATTTTGAATTTTGAAAATTTTTACAGAAATTTTACACTAGGCAAGGCCTGTATCGTGGAGACCAGTTATTTGACTTAACTAAATTTGACTTTGACTCAACTAATTTTAAATTGAGTCATGGTAAGTAAGTAGCATCGTTGGTAAGTACCTACGTACGTACGGCCGGTCCGGTAGTCGTACCTAAAGTTATTTGCCAATCTAAAAATTTGTTGAGTCAAAGTCCAATTACTGGTATCCACGATACAGGCTTTGCCCAGTGTAAAATTTATTGTTACTAAAATAAAAATATTTTTTAATATTTTTCATTTCATTAAAACTCTCTTTTTCATAGAACTGTAGAGAAAACTCAGAAATAACAAAATATTTTTACATTGCGCCATACACTACGCATTCGGCATACAATCACAAACTTTATGCTCATGTTTATATGGACACAGTTATTTTGTGAACACAACATGCTTATAAAACTCATTAAAATAGACTTCGTTTCAGCTAAACTAATTGTGGGACTCTCTCAGTTTTTCGTACACAAACAAGAGAACAAGGCACTAGTAGAGGCAGTAAACTGCACTAAAGTTTACACAGCAATAAACAAAGGTGCTATTTAGATGCTTGTAACAACAAACTATGCAACTCTCTTTGCAACAAGCAAACAAAACTTGTCTCAAACTTTGTCCAGACTTTCCAGCAATCTTCATAAAATGAGAGCAATTAATGGTATAACAATAATGTATAATAATAATATAAGCCTTTATTTCTAAAAATATTAACAGTAAGCTTCTTGATAACTGTAAACCACTATTCAAAAAAAATAAAGTTCTTCCCTTGCTATGTATGTATACTTATTAGAGAAATCAGCATATTCGTAAGACAGCACCCATATTATTATAAAACGAAAGAAGAAGTTTTATGTAGGCATACTTGACATAAAAAAAAAGATTTTCATACCAAATCAGCACTCCACACTTTTCGCCAGAAACTCGTTTTGCATGACAATTAAGATATTCAATATGTTACCAATAAAATTTAAGGACTTGCCAAAGACATTATTTAAAAAAAAGTTACTGACTCATTGTTTTTATAGCGTAAAGGAATATTTTAATTTTAAAGAGACAAGACATTATGTAATTTAATTCTTAATCATTATTATTATGTTAGTAGGTAGGTTTTTTAAATTCACACACCAGTCCATAACTACTGGTGTATAACCATAACATTGATACCACTCATACAACAACAGTATTGTAATATTCGACATGTTTTCTGTGAATAAAATTAAATGATTCTATTCTATTCTATTCTATTCTAAGTTACATAGTACTAGTTATCAAATAAATTTTCAGTGTGTCGTGTTGCGACATAGGCCTCTTCCAGCCCATTTGCAAAGTCTACATCTCTGTTGCCTATAAGTAGAGGTACAGTTTTTCATGTGTTTTGTTTGCTATTTATTTATTTTTATGATTTTATATTTCATTGTATCCTTTTAATGCAGGTAGGCACCTGCATTAAAAGGATTAAAAGCACGTACCTGCATTAAAAGGAATATATATTTGATTAATATTTGTTTGTTTCTCGTTGTGAGTAGGTATCTATGCTTTTATTTTTCCGTTGTTTAAGGATGTGGCTGGAAGGTTGTAGTCTTTTTCCCCACGAAGACCAACAATAATCACACTAATATTATAAATGCGAAAGTTTGTATGGATGTATAGATAGATGGATGGATGGATGTTTCTTACTTCTTCACGCCAAATTATTTTCAGTATGAGTCAGACTTAAAAAAGATTTTGCTTAAAACTTAAATGAATCAAGTTTGTTAGACAGATTTCATCGTTATAATTGCGATCTAACCTTCTAGATTTATATATTAATTTTCATGTAGGTACTGTTAATAAGTTAATTCCCCCCTAAGTACTATTAATTAATAAGTCACTACATTTACCTTTACAACAAGCGTTATTGATTTTGATAACCAGTCACAAAGATACGCCTCGAAGACCCAGTCATCAACCACAAGAGGGCTTATCAGTCCAATTACGTTATGTCATGTAACTGACATTGTATATCAGAGCCTGCCGTTTGCCGAGCTTGATGTGGTTGCCTTGAGCCCTGCTTTTCGGCTTAAGCGTCCTGCCTATCAAAGCCTGATCTCGGTTACGGCGTCAAACTTAGAGCTGACCCATCGGCTATTAGGAGCTGGAAAGTGATTTGCAAAATATAAACCAAAGATTCTTGGCTTTCTTCTGTGAACGTAGACTGCGTATCTTTGATATAAACGAAACGTTACGATGATTTGTTTTTTCTAAGCAAGCAGTAATTACTGACGTAGGACTGCCGGCTTCATCTGGACATGTTTTTAACCGACTTCAAAAAAGAAGGTTCATAATTCGTTGGGGGCCTGGAAAAACCTTGTACAGATGTATTTACCGGAATTTCAAGTCGATTAGGTTGTCCTCTATTAGTGGATGGGTTCCCAATTTTAGATATGATAGTCCGTAACACTGACATTTTTCCTATTATATTTGATCAACTTTTTCTACAAAATACGAAAAATTCCTTGGTTCATCGGAAATTCAAGCTGACAACCTCTAAACTGAAAAGGAGAGGCACTTCCATCTAGCTAGGCCAACAAAATCATAGAAATGTAGAAAGTGAACCGCCTAAAAGCGAATAGTAGCTGACAGAGCGTCGGAAGACGTCTCGCTCGGGGCGGAATTGTTGTGACGTCACTTGCTCCCGCCTAGCGCCGCTCTGCGCCCCCGATGCACGCATCCGGGACCTATCTAGGCCACCAGCTACAATTATATTTTGGCACGTTTTTTGACACTTCTTAAAAATTTAATGCAAAAATGTGATGCAGCAAAACCTTATTTCAAACTCAAGAGTTAAAACTGTGGCAGAAGTTTCAAAGTTCTTTAGTGCCAGACTCGTAAAATCTCGAGTTTTTGGATTTTATGATGAAAAGTTTTAAATAGTCAGCGCCTAAAACAACGGTTTTATAGCATGTTGTTAAATTTTTGTAAAGGCGTTTTACCGGAAGTGGTGCTCTTATATCTAATGGTTGGTAACCCTGTGATTTGCCCAAAATAGACATAATTTTGTAAGTATGTATTTTACTAGTCGCGCCCCGCGGCTTCGCACGTGTTGATCCTACTTTTAAAGATGATTTCTATCCCACAGCCTATATTTGATTCCAGGATTAAGATTACCTGTGTGCAAAATTTCAGCCTAATCCGTTAATACCTACACAAACTCTATTTATAAATAATTAATAAGTTCGATGACCCAATTATGCGTGCTTTGATCGTTTAAAAAAATCACAACGACAGTTAAAATAATACCTACTATACGAACACGACATTTGCCATGTTTAAAATCAACGAACCTTTCATGTAGGTAACGTTTAGCACGCAAACGGATTTTTAAACAGCATATCAAGTAATGTTCCTACCTATTTTACATCACTTAACCCTACCGCCCCACCCGCTTATAGAATTGTGATTATGTGCCAAGGGTTAAATGTTGCCACATGGTAGCAACAAAAAGACCCGCGCTACGCGTAATTACATACGAGAAAAAAGCAACACATCCCGTACAATTTTTCAGCACTCAACTGTGGACCGCGACTGGCAACGCGCAAGCCTGGGTGTCATTATTTAGTCGTCTCTTGTAACACGTCGCTTACATCTGCGGCTCTGCTAAACTAGAACACCGCATATGCATGCATGCTGAACGCTCGAATTATCACTCTCCTACCACGTTTATGGCTTTTCTGGTTCCTCTACGAAGCTAATAATTTGAAAACACAGATCATAGTTCTGACTTAGGTGGAAACTTTAAATTAGTACGCTGTTGACTTCAGAAATTGAGTAGATAATGTTTGTCGATGGTTATGGAAAATCGTTCTTGTTTGTGTAGATATCTAGGTTTGGAAAGTTTAATTACCAACATGTCTTAGTAATTAAACTTTCCAAACCTAGATATCTAGATAAAGTGTGTACTTTGTTAACAAAGAAAATCACAATCAAGTAATACAAACAGATTAGAACTAGTATTTACAATTGAGCTAACTGCAGGCTATTGCAAGCAGTCTACAGGTAGCTCAACTGATTCATATACCAATAATACCAGTCGGACGCGTCCTTATGGCGCTCGCTGCATTACCCCGCTGTATTTGTTCATAAAAAAAATTCTAACGTAAGGACCGGAAAAAGGCGACGGCAATTCCATCGTCTTCTTCCGCTTGATGGAGAAGCTGGGTGATGGTACGAGGAGAACCACCCCGGCATTGCACAGGTCTCCAACGGAGAGGGACGCCCTAGATACTTTGGGACATGCCTCGCCCTTCCAAGGGCCAAGAAGAAAAATCCGTCCAAGACGGATGATCACCGACAGGGTAGCGGTCGAATCCGACCGGGAACCCGCGACCCTGTCAAGTGCTAGTGTGCCGTCGAACGAGTCGTCTAGTGACGACTGGTTTGACGACGCTCTGGCACTAAGGTGAGAGAGGAAGTATCGATGGGTTTTTAGTTGGTATGTCACTAGCTATTAGCACTCTGTTAGTAGCTTAGTGGAGAGTCCAACATACCCCTCTGGCCCTTCTCAGGCTAGAGGCAATGCGCAAAAAGCATTTGCCCATCGGAAAAAAAGGCATCTTTACTATTGAAATTGTTATCGAGATTTTTCTTACAAATAGATAATATGCCATTTTATATATAGTCAAATAATTAACGGTACTTAATCAGTGACAATTCACCATATTCAACACCTTCATTTGTTTTGTTAAGTTATCATATAAATGTATGGATTCGGTCATACTCGGGTAATCATATTGGTGCAATCACAGTTATGTAATCTCACACTTCGTTGACCCTACGTTTGCAGCAGTCTAGCTATTAATTCCAAGCTTTCCATTAATCAAGACCAGCCCCGACTCTTGTGAGAGAAATGTGTCTAATTAAAGCTACCTTGGTGTGCTATAATAAATCACCACATAGGTATAGACTGATACAATATTGTGACAAAAAATAACCGAGTGCTTTTAACGTACCTATTGAACAGGTGGTACTCTCTCCAAATATGTGATTGTGTATTTCGTATGGAAATTATTATTATATGTAGCTGTGAGATGGCTTAGAATTTGCACCACCCCAATTCTTCCCCTGGGTGTCGTAAGAGGCGACGAAGGGATATCAACCGTGTGAGCAGCAGCCAGCGCCAGAACAAATCGTCCACCAAACTGCGATCCCCAATCCGCATGCCCAGCGTGGGGATTATGGGCATTACCCATCGAAATACGCAAACGCGTATTTGAAGAATTAAGATAGGCCGTGGTGACTTCTAGATAGGTAAAGAATCGAGTCTAGATAAAGGCGAGGCGGTGACAAAAAATTGTAACGGATTGATTAGACGACTGAACTCATCAATTGATAGGTAAGTCGTTTTTCAAAAAGATCCATTTCGCTTTTTGCTCTCTGTTCTTGATTGAATCAATGCTCTGTAATAAAATAAAATTAACTTCGGTCGATTGCCCACGCTAACGATGCCGCAAGCCGGAAAACTTGGCGACCGTCTTCAGGTACCAGTCGTAAAACACCTGCAAAGAACATTATTATGATTGATTTCTTCTCTTTTATTAATTATTTGTACCTACTAAAATAATTATAAACTCGTAACCTTGATAGCTTCGATTTTGAAACAATGATCAAAACTTACCCAATGGAATTGAACTTGGAAAACTAATTTAACTTGAACCGAGTTGATTCTAATCAATTGCTTATGAAAAAATAATAAGGTTAAAACTTAGTCTTTCAAATTCAGAGATCCATGAATGCTGCCCGTTTAAAATATGCCGTGAATAAATTCTGGCGAGACAGGTAGGTCAGGACAGGCTTTCGATCAACGTGAGTTTGAAACTTTGATGCTTTGCCAGCGTCGGTGTATTCATCCACTTTATGGGATCCGTTTTATTGCATACCATCCAACTTGCCCTGATGCATGTACTTACTTGCTGCTCACTTCCCAAGAGAGAAATTATTTAGTAGTTATGATTGGAGTTTCTCCAAGATGCAAAGCCGTAGATAGATTGAAGTTAACTCTAACTTCGGTCTATGCTCTTTCTAATAAGTAGAAACAGCATAGACCGAAGTTACCCTGGAGCGTAAGGTCGAAAACTGTTCAAGCTCTAGGGACCTACTCAAAAAGAGTCAAAAATAAGTTATCTATTTATCTACATGAAAGAATTTTATTTGCATGTATTTTTTTGTAAAGTAACAAAAAAATACATTTTATGAAGCAAAGTCAGTGATTGACTGACGCTAGACCGTTAGTCGGAATTCAAAAATATTTGAGAGAGAATGACGTGAAAAAACTTAACATTCAGGTACTAAAGTTATTCATTGAAAAAAAAAATACTATAATAACACATTTAACCTATCTAAGGAGTTCAACATTTAGTTCTTTCATCTGTTTAGGTATCCAGCTATCTAAACTAAAAGAGTTGTTTCAAGATTTACAAAAGGAGCAAGTTAAATTGTTATGCAAGACAGGATAACACCTAATTTCCTATCTTATTAACAATAATGTTATTCCGGATAGCTGGATTAATATACAACACAATGCCTCAAGCCAATTGCTTATTCTAGGCATGGAGCTAGAATAAGCAATTGGCGGTGGTCACATTTATAACGATGTTACCGTCTTGCGACAGGACAATATAGGCCTGTAAGATATAGGCTGATCGATTCTGGCGAAGTGTCAGAACACTATTGTGCAGAAGATAGACCTCTCAAACTAGGTAGGTTTATTTATAAATACAATCAAGGCACTTATTACGGGGTATTTTCAATAGACAACCTAATACTTACTTTATTAAACACTTTCATGGCCCAAGACGCAGATGTCCTCCTGCGGCTCCACTTAACGAGGCTGGGCAGTGAAGGTATAAGAGTAAGAGTAAAGTTAATACAGATGTGTTAACACGTTTTTTGCCTGCGAAACATGCCAAAAATAACCAGTCGGTGTAGTAGAGGACGCACCATTTCAGGTTGCAGGTCCGCTGAAGTTGGAATTACATATTATTTGTACTTACCAACTTATACAAAAAAAGTGTTGATTCATTCTTATCTAATACTGACGATCAATAGACACAGAATATGTTTCTTTTTTAATCGTTTATTTCTTTATTAGACTTACAAAATAAGCACTTAGACAAGTCGAATTGTAATTAAGTAGATGTAGGTGGCGCTAAGTATGTATGCTTAGGCATGCCCAATTACAATATGCTCAATTCAGGAACAAAATCCAAAAGATACCTACACATTATGAAGTGTAAACTTGAGGTTTAACATAACGCTTACTTACATGTTTACACTTTCAAGAAGTAACCTTCCTCTATTTACTTTGGGAAGGCTCTAAAGCTCTGTTTACGCTGAAGTAACGTTCGCATTGTTGTATTGTATGCCACCTACCTATGAATACAGTACAGACAAACACATTGTCTGTCGGTTAATGTAGTATGGTGTGTTGCCTTTACGCTATAGTAACACATTCACAGAATAAGCAACAAATTGACACAGTGCTAGAAATTATTGGAGCCGATTCTGTTGTTTTAGAATTAAATAAATCTGCTAAAATTAGGATCTACGAAAGTCGATAGCTTTTTAAATTGAATAGTTTTCTTCTATTTGACATCAAAAATAGCTAAAATAGGGATTTAGGAATCGTTAGGAATCGATTAAGGAATCGAAATGTATCGTTTGACATGACTAAATCCTAATTTTTCGAAAAGCTATTCTGAGGTGCATTATTTTTGCTGTCGGCATAGGACGCATTATAAAACACGGTGTTATTTCGACGTAAACGAGGCTTAGCAACTGTATACTCTTGTTGAAATTTACTCTCCGCTTACCAGACCGCCGAAGTAAGGCGAGTAAATATTTTGTTTATGTAGGCAGGTGATGGATGTTAGGGTAGGTATACAAAAGCTATCCCTTGGGACTCAGGGGACAATAGAGTGCGGATTAATCTAATTTATTGAAGCAAGGTTGAGATAATATTCACCTTAACTGACGCAAATGACATACCTTTGAGTAATCTAGAGATCTCTACATTGTCGCCATTTCGCTTCATAAGCGAGGGTCGACTCTGGGATACACACTCACTCGGCTTCATTTACCCTTGGCCCTTGGATAAGGTTTGATTACTGTTCTTGTAGCAAGATCTTACAACAAAAGAACGTCTTCGAGAAATTATGTGACAGACACTATGAAGGTTAGTCGGGCGTCGAATATTCCACGTTCATAGAATAGTGTCTTAAAAATGGAATTTGTCCGTCAGTTAAAATAATATATTGGACACGAATTTTTTATTTTGTCGATTAACCAAAAAATATGAAGATAGCCAGTAAAAGTATATCATACCTTCACTCCCAAACTTGGTCGCGCTTTATTTTTGTTATTTTTTCTTTGATTGCCAAAAGAATACTGAGTACTATTGTACTCAGTTAGTTTATTCTGATAATCTCACGGACGACTAATAAGAACTTTGTTCTGTTACTGTGTGCTACCCTATTATAAACACGAAAATCAAATTGATAATTTAACTTGGGAAAGTGATGCGAACAGTTATCATTTTCTCATCCATCGAACCTTTATCTCTTGATCATTACCAATAAGTGCTTTATTTACTTTACACCTTACAAGACTCCTGTTAGGTTTAAATCTATATTACACAAGAAAGTTGTCTTAGTTACACTATTTATAACTCAAGAACGGCTGAACCGATTTGGCTGAAAATTGGTGGATAGGTAGTTTAGAAACGGACATAAGCCGGACGCAGCTAGTATACTTATAATTTCAATAGAAAGTTCAGCTGGTTTATATTTATTCTTTGCTGCATTATCAACAAAATTTCAGCAAACAGATTGAATCAGAGCGTGAGAAAATAAGTCTAGCTAACTTTACACTGACTGAGTGCAAGTCTAATGTGCTTTTGTGAGAAATATTTTCTCGCAAATACCTAGAAGGCCTAGAATAGAACTTGTGAGAAATTATAATAAGCGTGTATTTGCAACGTTTTTAGTTGAATTGGTCGTCAAATAAAATAAATATTTCAATAAAGATTATCATATCTATGATTATCACATAACACATAAGTTACTTTTGCGAAATAAAAATATAGAGCTCTGTACCAAAAAATATGTTGGTAATGATAAGAAAATATGAAAGATTATTATTTAATTATATTGTTTAACATTGAACTCTGAAATTATACTTTGCGAAAACGTATAGTAGGAATAAGAATACAAAGAAAGATGAGGAAGCATTAGCCGTTTGCAAGAAAATAAAAATGTTTAGCGAAGCCAATGAGTGAGTTAAAATATCGGTAGAAGCCTAATAGTATAACATTTATTTCTTTCACGAAGTCACGATCAAACGTACTATTATACTCACTCTAAATTTGTCCAGTAATGGCTACTCGCTGGAGTTACCGCCAATAGCAATGTATTTGAAAGGCGATAAGTCACAACCATTTTGTGCGGCCACTATGAATTGACCCAATAAATATGGACTCGAGTCGGTAACATTTGGCCGAAATATTTTTTAGACAGCCATGAGAAGGTAAGGTCCCTCATACTTTATGCCACACCAGAGATATAAAATGAATAGTAGGTAGGTAATGCAAAATTTGCATAAACCCAAGGAGGGTGTAATAAATAATTTAGCACATGTGTGTTGTGTCCCACTAATAATAATAATTACCAAACCTTGTCCTTTCTCTCTTGAAGTTGTTTAAAAAGGTAGCTAACACACTTCAATGGAAACGGAAGCAAAAAATTACTTACCGAAAATTAATCTCGGTGCCTTTGTGTTGACGTATAAATGCTTCTAAATCGGATCCTTTGTCGTCAAAATTACGGATTCCATATTGGTTGCTGACCAAGAAGGCCTCTTTATGTTTCCTTTAATCAACTTTTAAAGAAGGACCATTTATGTATAGCTAGAGTTTCTACGTTTTATCGTAAGTCGTATAATCATCCTCTCATTACGGATCGTTCAGTTTATACGTCAAAAGGTGAAAAAACACTAAACAAAGTTGGGTCCCTCACTAATAGGAAACTTTTCATGTCTTCTGCCAAGCTTTAGTGTTGCGAACCAGAGGGGTACGTTTTTATGCAAGGACCTTCATATCCGTATCCGTCGGTGGCATCAATAAGTAAAGTCAATAAAATAAATAATCCTGGGTAATTCACACATCATCATCTAGCCCCAAGCTAAGCAGAGATTATGTTTGAAACAATTAATTATCTATTTATGTAAGATATTTTTTTATTATACTTAAAAAACACCCGGAACAAATATCTGCAGATCGTATAAACATTTGTCCCAAGGCGGGAATCAAACATGTAATCTCTTGCGTCGCAGGCTGGCGATCGCCCTCTAGCGCCACAGAGGCAGTCAAAGTGCACGTAATGCAGAAGATTTTATTGTATCTTTATAACAAACCAGTATAGTTTCAGTGGGTTGCTTACTTGCCAAGCATCACTTCATACGTCATGAATCAAATCACAAATCTGGTTCAAAACTTGGGGACGTTCCAGCATCCCTTGCAAAAGCACCATCTTCAGGAGAAATGTGTTTTAATTCTGCGCAATTTTCAGTTCAGTAAAGTTAATACGCTTTAAATAAACATCTCAGATATATTCACACAAACTTTTCCTTTATCACAGGCTGATTTCAGAGTTTACGAACAAAATAAATAATTTCAGTTAGCGAGTCACGTGTGAACTAGACGACGAGAGCTTATACCTACCCGGAATACTTCTTGTTAGTTTGTTCGTCGGGCGTGATTTACCTACTTGCGATAATTAGCTCCAAAAAGCTCGAGATAAGATCAACCGTTCGCTCGAGCCCAGCGCCGAACTTAAAACTTTAATGAGTTTCTCCTCCTCTTGTTATCTTAAGCCAGGTTGAACAAACTTTTACGTTGTTCTGTTTATTGAACATAGTACAGTTGGCCCACAATTCAATATGAAAATTATGTTTAAGTTTTAATTAACGGCCAGAGCGAATTTCACTTCAATTTAATTCGGACAAAGCAATCGTCGAGTTCAATATTACATCTTGCAACTTCTACGAACATAAATTAGACAATCTACCATAGATTGTTAACAATTCTGATGTTTGTTTTGATAGTAACATACATATAACGAATACCTGTAGTTGTATTTCAATGAAAACTTCATTATAGGATTAATAACATAGAATTATAAAGTTCGAATAAGGTCGAGAGTTGATTAGTCAACCTACTTTCTAATTAAATGTGCTACACGTGGCAAAGGGAAAGCTGAACGAGAATTAATTAAAATGCTATGCATTTAGTTTACACTCACTAAGTAAGCTTTTGGCACTAGACTAGGTGCTAAGTACCTCACTTTTAGCATGCTACAAGGTAAAGGCACATAAACTAAGTTAATTTCGAGATTAATACATATTATTATAACTATAGCTTTAGGTATCTTGATATTACCTACCTCCTTAGCAGTCATACGTTCACACTTCACCTCCCCAAAACAAGGGGTTAACCATGATCATCACGTTTAGCAGACAGATTGCTGGACATACACACACGTGGTATACATATTGGTCCACTATTGATGTCAAAGTCAAAATCATTTATTGCAAGTATGTACATTCATAGGTACCTAGCTAAAGTTCTAATTACTATAATGCTGCTTATTAGCTGAAGTTGGTACATACACCATGTTAGATTGGTATAGCAATGTCTCCGTGTCCATCATCTTACACTATAGCTTAGCTTATTGGACGCAGGCCTCCCCCTGATAAACGCCTTATTGATTTTTATCGGTTTTGCCTATAATCCCCACCTTGGGCATGAGGGTTGGGGATCGCAGTTCGGTGGAAGAATTGTTCTGCAAAAGACGCTGCTGCCCGCACCCGGTGGAAATGCCTTAGTTGCCTCTTACGACACTCTTATTAGAGTTCCTCTGTTGTGATGTTGTTATTGTGTTGTCATTGAAAGAGTACATCCAGGCCCAAATGTAAAATAAACCGATATTCGATAAGCACCGATACGCTAGCCTGATTTCTGTGCTGGCTTTTTACTTAAGCTGGGTATTTAAAGCTTAGCTTTAAAGGCATATTCTATTAGGTTATTTTTCTCTTGCGGTAGCTTACTTTGTGGCCTCGGTTTTACACGCTCACATGAATGCTATCGCGCTTTGCCCCCGGAATATTAACGAGCCACTTACTGTAACAGTTCACAAACTCTGCAACGAATTTTTATGTTCAACATCTATAAAGTGGAAAATTTCGATTCGCAATCAGAATGTTTTATCCTTGCCATTAATAAATGGCATAAAAATATTTATTAGCCATTCGTTTTTCATTCGAGTGAAAACGTTTTTATGATTTGCAGTCGTCAGTGACGTGTCATTTTCGTGATTGAAAAGCAAACTGTGTTGCGGCAGGCTCGTTTTTGCATCGCTGCTAGAGCGATTTTTAATTGCGTACATTTCAATATATGCTTTACTTTTTGCTTTTTTTTCATCTACATTAGTTGAAATATATTAAAATATATCCATTGAGTTTACAAGTATGAAATATTTAATGTATAACGATAATTTATGGTATAAAAGTGTAATACTAATACTTATACCCGTTTCATAAGTATTAGTTATAATAGTACTTTGCTATATATAGTTATATACTTCACCTTTGCTTTATCTACTATCTAGTACCCCATTAAGGTGCTTCGACGTTTTCGCCACTGATAAAACTTTTATAAGTTAGTAAAATAACGTAACCTACATAAATCACAATAAATGGGCCTGTATCACCTTTGAAATGTAACGCCATTTTAAGAGTACCAGTATAAAGAACCTGCTTCTTTATAGTCATGGGGAGGTTCTGATATTTGGCCTTTAGTAGAATGGGACCTGAGTAGACTTTATCGATATAAAGTAAATGCTCGTGGTGCGGTATACCTATAAACTTTATATTATATGATAATTCGATTGTTTAAAATAATTAAAAGCCAACTTCAAATACTTTATTTACTTCTATATATACTTTTATATAAATGCGAATTATAAAAAAATCGGAACGAATGTCTCCCTTGAAAATATTATTTTATGGGTGTTCATCATTATCTATGTATAGAATAGCAAAAAAATCATTGAACTTAGTCCACACATACACGGAAAAAATACAAATTACAATACATAGAAACATAGAAACCTACCTCCTTTTTTAAATTCGGATAATAATAACATTACACACTCACTTTAAATAATAGCATCGAAACCACAGTCTTAAACAAAGACTTAAAAGCTTTATACCGCTTTATATCCGTTGAAATGAAAATATAGTCCCGGTTTTACCTAACAATAGATAATGGAAGTCGATCGTACAGTAAATTATGAAAGTTTCACCTGCATCTCGGCAACATAGGAACAAAGCAGGGTCTCCTAAATAAACGGGCCAAGCCGAGAACGGAACGTTACAAGCTCCAACTGCTGTTTTCAATTTCAAATTTGCCTCTCCAACGACAATAGAATTGCACCATTTTATGTGGAAAGTTTTTGCGATACGCTTTTATTCAGGTCATTGGAATTGTTAAATTGTAGAGTTTTTTCTATCGATGTTTCAAGATGATAAATTTACAAAGGAGTCAGCTAAATTACAGGGGTGGACTGAATGGGGCATTTCATACAGAATTTATTTCTAATACCTGCAAATAGAAATATTTTGTGAGTACTACTGCTGAATTTGGTTACTAGATGGTTGCTAGAAGATCCTCAGACGTATAACTCTCGAAAAACTTTTGGTAGGTAGGTAAATCACATTATCACACTAATTATTATAAATGCGAGAGTTTGTATGGATGGATGGATAGATGTTTGTTACCTCTTCACGCCAAAACTACTCAACGGATCGGACTGAAATTTTGTATTCAGGTAATTATAATCCTGGAATCAAACATAGGCTACTTTTTATCCCATACATGTGTTTCCGTGAGATATAAATCACCTGTAAACATTACCATGGGAACAAAGCGTACGAAGCCACGGGTGCATCTAGTACTAAATATCGACCTACTTACAAAAAATGCAAAATGGGTTACACAAGTTTTCTCCCTTGACAAAAAAACTGGAATTCATTAGTTGTAGGCCAGTTATCTGAAAACTGGACTACAACTACTTCAACTAAACTATATTAATTACAATTAAATTATGTGTAATGAATGTGTAGTTAAACCTGTCAAACCCAAAGTAATGTACACAAAAAACTTCCAATTACAAATAAAAACTTTGATGAAAAACGTGTTTTTCAAACTTATTCCCAAAGTTCGTCAAATATTGTAAAAGGTTCACCGAAACTGTTTGTTTTCTGCGAGTCCGAATAATATTTTGTGTTTCTAGTTGAGCTGAATCTAAATATTTAATTGATAAGCCTATGAAGCTTTTTAGATTACCTTTTGAAAATGTTTAAAAACAAAGGTAAGTAATTGAAGTATTTCACTTATGTTTATGGGTATGTACACTACTACACTTGGCCATTCTTTGTAAGTTATCATATATAAACTTTAAAATATTCTAAAAGCAAAGAAACGTTGGGATTTATCGCTTGACTACGAAATACATGTTTATTATTGAAAGTTTCTTCTGGTCCATGTTATTCTATTCTACAAAGGCAAACAGCCACAAGGCAAATATAATTGCGGTAAGACACAGAGAAAAACAATATATTTACCTAAATTGTATGATAATTCCAAATGCTTGTTCCGATAATTACAGTTTTCCCCTTAAGAGTAATTTGTTATGGGGGAAAACTGGAATAATCCAATCATCAAACGATATTAGAATAAGATTGTCTGATGCATAAAAAATCCCCGAATAAAGATGGCAAGGACTTCTTACGGTAATGCTCCTGCATTTTGATACCTATATTATACAGAAATCGCTGCTGCATTTCAGCAAAAGCCTGTTGAGTAATGGTTCCAAGAATTCAACAATAGAAAGCAGCTAGTTAGCAAACGTAAGTGGTCGCGCAGACGAATCGTGTCTGATAGCATAAGCATGGCATAAGTACTCGAGTAGTCTGCGGAAACCGAGTGCGTGTCGCGTTTTGGCATTCCGCGTCGTGCGCTCTAATCACCCACTTTAAACCAAGTCCCACGTCGCAACGAACGTTTATTTTAATACCCCACAAACGCGTGTCTAATTTGTACGGATGTACGGATGTGTT
Organism: Eupithecia tripunctaria; assembly: GCA_955876795.1. NCBI lineage: Eukaryota > Metazoa > Arthropoda > Insecta > Lepidoptera > Geometridae > Eupithecia > Eupithecia tripunctaria. Next base: position 5,564,588 of record OY041604.1, read on the forward strand.
TTGTTTAATTTCAAAGCATTATTGCTAACAAGATTAGCTCACGTTAAATGAGGACAATTAGGCACGCTATTTAAAACGTGTAGGCGCCGCATGCGGATTCAAAGTACATTCTCATAAAATTTCATGGACATACCTTAATAATATGTACCTGATTTTATAGAAAATGCTTGCTTCTAATTAAACCTTTAGTGGATTATCTATATTTTGTTAGATTGAGTTTGTGGGAAGTAAGATTGTGTTTTGGGAAAAAAGTGTATATTAAGCTCATTTTGCGTTGAATGTCTCTCAAGACAGCAGTCTATTTATTTTAGAGACAATGCAATAAAACCCCAGGTGGTTATATAACGACTACCTATACACAAAATAGTTTGTCGAAAAAATGTGTCATCAGTACAGCCATCAATACCCGACCTCCAATAATACGAGTATTGTTAGACATAAAAGATCATTTACCTCCTCGGTCTAACGCTCAATTGACGATCGTATATCAAAGATGATGTTTGGTTTCCGTTTTCAAACTGTCAAAACTTATTGTGCGATGGGTCATGATAGTGTCGAAGCATGAACAAAAGATTGTGAAACATTTATCATGGTATCATCTTTTCTATTATTACTGTTCTGAGAGCTAGCTTCAAACACAGAGACAGCTCGATTGATCATCGATACTGATCCTACCGATCAATGGCAATCCGCCGTGTGGTGTCGGTGGCATAGAATTTGCACCACCCCAACTCTTCCCGCGGGTGTCGTAAGAGGCGACTAAGGGATATTTACCGGAGGCAGGCAGCAGCGCCTCCTGCCCAACAATTCTGTCCCCGTACTGCGATCCCCAACCCGCATGCCCAGCGTGTGAGTTATAGGCATTACCCCCCATGAGAAAACAGCCAATAAAGGCGCTTATCAGGAGGCTGTTGAGGTTTTTTTGAGGAGGTTAATACAGATCGCGTCCTCAAGACGCTGGCCGCTTCGCCTTGCCCCGCTGTGTGGCAATGCTGATGCGCTGTGCCATATAATCACCAGTCCTAAAGTCGAGGGTTCCTTCTAATGGATGCTCTTATAGCATTTCGAATACCTGGAGGATAGACTACTATTTATTACTACTAAGAGCTTACATCAATATTTTGGTAGGTGCACACATTAAACAATTCATTATTGGCACTTCTTAAAAATACAGAAAAGAACACGCAATATCTGGAACATCTATAAATTGTCATAAGCATTTACATACCTAATTATTAAATAGAAAACTTAATATGAAGTAAATTTATATTAACAGTAAACTTTGCTTTCTGTTTGGTGAATTGTCCTTTATCCCGCCGTAAAGCCGTATCCTGAGTTTGGGCACTGGGAGGTGCACATTCTTATTAACTTCTGCGCTTTTCAGTGATCCAATGTATTTAGGCTACATTATGTACTAGCTTCGCACGCCAATCCCACGGGAACAGATTTATGGGAAAAAGTAGCCTATGTGTTATTTCAGGCCTAGAAGTACCTGTATGCAAAATTCAGCCCGATCCGTTCAGTAGTTTTTGCGTGAAAGAGCAACAAACATACAGACAGACATGTTTACAAACTTTCGCGTCCACTAATATTAGGTCCTTACATATGAAATTGGCGTTTTGTATGGGAGGAACAAAAAGTCGAATATTTTTTAATATAATATATTTAATTAATCAAAGTATGAACCATTATTTTCTATGCACTTTTGCCATCTTATAGGTAGTTCATTGATCCCTTTACTAAAAAAACCAGTCGGACGGGAATCAATAAAATCTGTGAAGGCGATTTGGACTGCCCCATCGGAGTTGAATTTTTTCCCTTGCAAGAAGTTATCCAAATTTCGAAAAAAATGGACCTCGCTCCAACAGATTACATTGGAGCGAGGTCCGGGGAGTACGGAGGATGTCTTAGACTTTCCAATTGAAGCTCTTCTAATTTAGTAGCCGTCTGTTGCGCAGTGTGTGGTCTAGCGTTGTCGTGAAGCAGCAGTGGCGTGGAGCGATTGACCAGCCTAGGTTGTTTAGCCGCTAGCTTTTCCATCATGGTTTGCAATTGCTGACAATAGACATCAGCCGTAATAGTCTGGCCAGATTTGAGAAAACTGTAATGAACAATACCGGCACTAGTCCACCAAACGCTTACAAGTAACTTTTTTGGGGTTAATTTTCGCTTGGGGCAGGATTTGGCTGGCTGGCCAGGATCCAACCATTGCGCTGAGCGCTTCCGATTATCGTAAAGAACCCATTTTTCATCACAGGTAATGATTCGGTTTAAAATACCTTCATTATTGTGCCGGTTTAGTAATGTAACGCAGCAGTCGACGCGCGTTTGCCGGTTTGCTTCAGTCAATTCGTGAGGTACCCACCTTTCAAGCTTTTTAATCTTCCCAATTTGCTTCAAGTGAATTAAAACAGTTTTATCACTAACATTGCAGCCTGCAGCTAACTCGGACGTTGTTTGCGATGGATCCGCTTCCACAATAGCCTTCAACTCTTCATTATCAACTTGAGTCTCAGGCCGTCCACGGGGCTTGTTCTGCAGGTCGAAATTTCCAGAACGAAAACGTTGGAACCAAAAACGAACTGTGTTTTCTTTTGCAACACGACCGCCATACACATCATTCACCCTTCGAGTTGTTTCCGCAGCACTAGTGCCACGGCGGAACTCGTACTCGTAAATAATGCGATATTTTAAGTTTTCCATTTTGTAAAATGAGTGACGCAAACAGAAAAAAACAGAAGAAAAAAAACAAATGAATGACGATCATCGAAGCACAAATACATGAGTCTATAGCTGTACAAATTTGAATTTGGAATTCCTTACCAAAGAGGAGAAATTTGTGATTAAAGTGGCCAGTACGAAAAACGCCAATTTCATAATGTAAGGACCTAATACATATTATATTAGTAGGGCTTGTTCATTCAGAATAAATAAATAAATAAAGTTTTTCTTATAGCGAAAATTTAACCTTCATCCAACACACCGCGTCGTCAGCATATTCAACGAAAACTTAGATAGCTATGTTATGAACCTTCTACGTGTGAAAAGATCAAGAAAGAAAGTTACGTCTCTCAGACTTACAATACCTGTCGGTATCTCACTTGTAAATGAACCTTTAGTATGCTGCCTTCGGAACGTGTGTCTGCGCTACTTTATTGCAAAAGGGTTCAGATAACATCATTCGTTTAGTTTATGCTCTCGCATTTTATCGAATATCGTTTCATAATAAGAAGGTAGAGCAGAGATAGGCAAAAAATAAATAGGTTTTCGATGTTTCAAGATTAGTTCGAGATGTAGGCTAGTTTGTTCCACTAGACTGATGATGGCATAATACTTATAGCCTAAGGTTGGACCTAATAATACTTACTATCCCCGAAATCAAAAGTTTCGTTCAGTTCATTCATTGTAATTGTAACCTTGCTGTATAAGTAGGTACCTATACAATATGCTTCCAATCTGACTGCCTCGTCGGTCTAGCGGTTAGTATGTTCAACCGCTGATTACGCGATCCTGGGTTCAAATCCCGGGTCGAGCCAATAGTTGTTATTGGGGTTATTTTAGCAAGAAAATTCACAGTAGAAAATAAAAATAAATTCACAGAAAAGTTGGCTGTGTTACACCCCCGTGCCTCGGAAAGCACTTTTAGCTCTTGGTCCTGCACCTAACCTCTCCCCGGTCGTGTCGGTCTGCCGTCCCATCGGATTTTGAGAGTGAGGGAATAAATAGTCATTTGTGCTTGAGCGCACATTTGTGCACAATAATATGACCTTCGCACCTGGCTAGTCTTCGTTGACACTGGCCGCCATGGCCAAAATTTGGCTAGGAGGGCATTATTATTAAATGCTTTCAATCCAATCGTTTATGTTTGACTAGTTACTGCCGCGGCTTCGCACGCGGTTTTTCTATGGAAACGTTTTCTATCCCATGGCAACTGATTTATGCGATAAAAAGGATTAGGATTAGAATTACCTGTATGCAAAATTTCAGTTTGATCCGTTCAGTTTTGGCGTTAAGAGATCCATCCATCCAAGTTTTTCATTTATAATTTAAGTGTGATTTAACTTATGTAGTTACAAACAGAATTTAAGCTTAGTGCATAGCAATTGAAAATGTATGAATCTCCTATACGTCAAACTAAGCCCCCTCTCCCGTTAATCTAATCCTACGTACCCAAACTGATGTAGGCGGAAAATCCTCAACAAAACGTCAGACATTTGACAGCAGGCTTTTAATTTAAATTACAACACAAAACATAGTGAAAAGCCTACGGCTCTTTTTATCGACTACCAATGGAGGATTGTTATGATCAATTAATAAAGAAAGGCATAAATTATTGAAAACTGTTTTTTGAATTCTCTTACCAAATAAATTAAATAGTTACTATTCGCTAATGTTTTAAATATTTTCATAATAACGACATCACATTTTGACTGAATAATTATTTTTAACGTCTTGCTTTGTTCCTGCTAAGCACAAAGTGTATTTCAAGCGATATTACGTCACGAACAGGTTTCAGGTTTTAAGTTATTACTTATAAATACGTAGAAAAGTGTAAATTTAGTCATGTGTACCTACGATGTCCGACAAAATGGTTTCTAGTGACTTTGCCGAGCACCATTGACTTTGTAGGGTAATTACTCCCAGGAGTGAGTACGAAGTTAGGTGGTCACAAAGCATACTGAATGGTCTATTTTCCTGCTTTATAAATATTTATTGAATGGAACCAACCAGGACTGCCTGTATTCGATCTTAAACATGCTATATAGAAAAACTAATTGAGTTCGTAGAGTGTAGAGTGTACGGTGTAGGCTTTCGCTACGAACTTTAAAGTGCTACGACGTAGACATTGATTCTTTAATTCTTTATTGTATACAATAATACATAGCATAAAATACGACGACCTCTGTGGTGCGGTGAGTGAAGGTCCGCCTGCGACGCAGGAGGTTGCGGGTTTGATCCCCGCCTCGATCGTATAATAAAAAATATCTATCTATGTATTGTATTGTTATTTTGTATATGAATTATCTAGTACCCATAACACAAGCTCTGCTTAGCTTGGGGCTAGATAATGCTGTGCCAAGTGCCCAGCATTATTTTATTTAGTTAAAATAGGATAAATAGGCGAGCTTAGCCCTGAAAAAGAGTTTTCTTTCAGCTAACCTTACGAGTTAAAGGAAAGGCGATAGAACAACCACATAACACATGGAATATCATAGACCAGTTTGTATTCTAAAAGAAAGCGTCCCAAGAAAGAATTTTTAAATTAAATTCCAGTCTTATTTTATTGAGTACTTTCTCTGAACTTGGTTGCACAAATAAGCTGATTACGTAAACCTCAGCCTTATTGTTTTTACTTTTTATCTGTTTACTCAGTTTGCTCTATTGTTTGAAAGAATGGCCCAATTAAAGAGATGGAAACTGCGACTGACTCATACTAGCAGGGCTACGGGGAAAATTACTTACAAAAAATAAGCGTATGCAAAAAAGTTGTACCAATCTTGCAGAATCTTATTAACTGTAGGTTCTTCTTATTTCTTTTCATAAGTAAACAGACGGAATTAGGCAAGTGTGTTTCCAGATGCTTTTATGTACGTCTGTCGAAAAGAAGCTACCTATTATAGCAAAAGTTGTTTATAAAAGGCCTCAGCTTGGCGCATGAGCGTGCCACCATAGTTATTTTGTGGTATTGATATGAATAGCGAAGCTCAACCAAGTCTTGGAAGCCATCACGGGTAAAAATACCCAAAACACAAATATTCAGAAAGCAGCAAGAATGATACGCGTCATGTACGAGTTATTTTGTATTCAAGGCTCGTTCAAAGCACGTGACAGGCCTGTTAACATAATACTAAGTAAACTCCGTTTTCAATTACGGGATTCTGTACATTGTCTGGTATGATTCGTAAAATTCCGAATCTGTCTTTGTTATTACCGCAAAGAATGGGGCATTAATTTACATGGATGAAGCTGGCTCGTAATGGAATGCATTAATGTCGAGGATATAGTGGAAGGCTTGAGGGCACTTAGGGCCAACTCGTTTTGCAAAAAGCGAGGCGCAGGCACGGACGTTTTCTCTGAGCCTCTGTCTCCGCTGGAGTACCACTCCACGCTAACATGCCGGTTACTCCTTTTCACTGGATATGTTGAGTGTTCTGTTTTACGGACGTTTCACTATTTACTGACACAGTTTGTTTTCATCTGCGTCATAAACTGCAGGTTTGTTTTGGCCCTAGTTTAGGCCAGACGACTCCAATTAGTTTTTGTATGCTAAGCTGAAGTAGATAGATAAAGTAGGTATTATGTATCTGCGCAGCCTTACGCGTAGAAAATTTATTTTATAAAATATGTGTAATAATTAGAAGATACACATTCGTATGTATTTAGGTACGTATACTGCTTAAAAGTATCCAAATTGTATCTAACCGGAGGAATATAACATTCGGTGCAAAACCTGACTGGTTTAGAGAAGGAAATTAGGATAAGTTTTTAAAAATAGATACAAGATACTATGTAGGTTGGTAATATTTAATTGATAAGCGTTCCAGGAAGTATCAAGACCAAAATAGTCAGCCATTAAGGAAAAATTACTTCAAATAAAATTGATACAATGTTCAGATCAACAATAGAAGGAAATTCCGAAGGAAATAGAAGCACCTCACGTATCCCAGCATCTTTCCCGCACCCCAGCTTTGCAATCAGATTTAGAAATGGCTGTCGAAGAAAAAGGACAACGGTAAATTAATTCTGAACAATTATTTTATGCTTCAGGTGCCACGGATTTCAAAGGATATTACAGCATTGAATAGGAAAACTATAATAACATTAAATGTTTTATTCAATGTATTTGCAATAGGTCCGAGAAGTACATATCAGTTAATGTTCGTATATATTGTAACAAACCATGTGGTATTTATTTACTATTTACATCTCTTGCTAGCTATGAAGGTCAGTAAAATAATATTTCAGACAAATTTTGATTGGAAATTATTCAAAAAATTTAGATTCGCTTACTTGAGACGTTCTTACTTAAAGCTGTGCGTCCATCAGCTTAAGGATTGGTTTGATTTATATGGTATAAGCCGATGCGGGTGACGTCATCTGCAAAATGGAGCAATTTGAAAATATTTGAAAATATGTACCTTTAGTGCCGAATCCGAAAGCAGAGGACGCACCCTATCCGCATATTGTTGTTGAACATAAACCCCCTTATTCATAATAGTCTGCTTTCTTAGCACACTGCTAAATCTGTTAATTAACTAAGGAACAGCCACTACTAGGCAAAATACGCTATGCTAAGGTTTTACAAAATTAGCTTCGCAATTAGAGCATAATAATTGTATTGTAATGCATTGAAATATATATTTTAATTCAAATTGTAAATACCGAGACCGCTTATGCTGTTTGAACGCACAGCTTGAGTTTGAATTACGTAAAACAAGAATATTTAAATGTAAACAAAGTAAAAGCACCTTGTCACGATGGTCGTTCCAGAATACCTAAATTCTCGATAATCTGAGTAGACAAAGATTGAGCAGGCACATCTATCACTCTGCTTAGTGCGGGCCTTTACGCCAGATTTTGCGATAGCTGTGAAAATAAACACTCCTTTATTGCGGTTCCTTGATGGATCGCTCGACATTTTTAAACAAAGATCTGCTTGCTACAACGTTCTGTTCCAACAGCGGAAATCCGGGTAAAAACGGTTTTGCATCCGCAGGAAATCCATCACGAATATGAGAATGCAAGTAACTAAGTAGCACCTAAGTAAGGATGTTAAATAGTTAGGTATACCGGGTTCCACGTAACATGTGCACTTAGCCGAAAGGAGGTGACTCATCACCCCGAAAGGATCAATTACAATCACAATCACACAATTTTGATTGATTAATTTTTTACACCTATTTATGTATCTGTGATCTTTGACTGATCTCTAACTTATCTTATCTAAGAACATGTGCTAAAAGATAAATAAATTACTTAACTTAATTAACTAAATTAGAGTCAAATCAATATAATATATGAATAATGTCAAATCAATATAAATAATAATATTATAATTTCTCAAATACATTTATTGTGGTTCCAAAAATAATTCTCATAATTGAATGTGGCGTATTTACTTTGAACTGTTGGGAAATTCAAAGGTAAATAAATGTCAACCTGTCAACAGTTAATACATACGAGGAAGCCTTTTTCTTCGCAGTGGAATTAAAAAAATACTTCGATGCTACTTTTAGCGCAAAACTCAGTTCCAGCAATGGATTTTTCCATTAGCGCAAGTCGAAAGACTTTCAATGCCTAGTCGTACTTGAAAAATTTATGGACCATAAGGAAAAATGTGAGAAAACCCGAAGATTAGTTGCAGACATCTTGACCAGTTCTTTCCTGGATTCTGCCAATTTAACGGACAGGATAAGTCAGTTCATTCCATTTAAACATCTCTAAGGCATCTCTTCAAGCTATACTTTACTTCCAACAATTGGGTTCCAAATTATTATTAAAATAATATGAATGATCTTCGTTACGTAGGAACTTACTTAAACTGTTAGCTTTATGTCTATCGAAGCTCTCGTTAGGCTAGATATTTTCGAGCCGACAGATCTGCAATAGGGAAGGCCCCGTTGGTCAACTATTCGTAGTTGAGCAATTTTAGTTGCGGAAAAGGAAACTCGTGTCGCATCACTATTTAAAAAAACAGCGTTCATAAAATCTTGCTTTTTTATTCCGTTGTGTGTCAAAATACATGATCGTTTAAAAAACAAAATAGCGCGTTTATAGTTTTATCCACTACTTCACACTCAACAGCATCTGTAGTAGATTCTTATCTACTCGTAGTACCAAGTTTGGCAAGCATGTAGATATACAATGCCCATTGTATTGTTTACATTACATGCATGCCAAATTTTTTCGTTAAAAAATAAGCAAAATGGCGTAAGTCCATAAGTTTCATTATCTACAACTTCAAATTCTACAGCATCCATGCATGTAAACCTAGTAGATTCTTATCTAGTAGGTTAATTGGAAATAATCTTCGCAGCAAATGGACCCTCAAATTGAGCCGCTGAACTGTTTGAAATTCATTAGGTAGCACCGCAATTTAAGCTGTGGTTGAATTTATTCCCGCAGTATTCGAAATTGGTTTGACGTAGATTAGACGATGAACGTAGGTATTGGTTCGCTTTAGCATCTCAGAACTTGAAGGTTTAAGAGCGCCATGATGGGTATCATAATTTTTTTGATTATATTAACCCTTTCACGGTTTATTTTAATGAAATCAATCTTATTATATTTATTTATTATACAATACAAAATTAATTAATTATTATTTATTTATACACATCGTAATAGGTGGGAGGGAACAAGTAGATGATCTTCAAATATTACTAGCAATTGATACTTGGTAGTGTAGAGTCTAGCGATAATAATTCTGTCTATATTTATTTCTTCAAAAATTAAGTCGTTATTTTATTTAACATTTTAATGTGTTTGGTGCTCGAAGTTACCAAACTTTTTGTTACCACCTATAAACATATTCCTAAATGAGTATCTGGTCCCCAAAATTACTTGTACTTACCAAATGCGCCCCCTATGAGCTTTTTTTCATTTTAATGTCACATAAAAAAAACCCTCAATCAATGTGGGCAGACCGTATAAATGTATACTCACTTTTCAATTACGTACCTAATCATAAAAAAAAACTCCAGTATACTTTGACCATGCCAATAAAACAGACCGATTATCAACCATTGAGTACTTTGAAAAGGTACCGCTTAAAAATAACATGGAAAAGTTCTTCAACTTAGGCCCGTAAACAAATTATTCATGGATTCAAACTTACAAGTAAAACAATGATAAAATCCTATCCCCCCGGTTAATGGACAGTCGGAACGTTTTCAACAAATGAAGTACCAATCGATTTAGTTTAATTGCCCCACTGCTCGATTCAACTGGAGCTCAGCTTTACTTTAGTTCTGTAAACTTAGTTGTTTTCTTTTTGTATAGCTAATGGAAATTAGAACGATATTGTTGCCAATAGAGCCAGCAATATTTTGTAGACGTCGACCTATTAAAGCCGGCTAGAAATCTTTGTTGGGAATTCGTTTAAATGTTAAAACAGTTCTGCAGTTATTTTGATTAGGCAATCGCTAGATTCGTGGCCGAAATACAAATAATAATGTGAGAGTAAGCGGGTTAACTACAAACCTTGTTTTTGTTGGAAGAACACCATCGTTACGTGCGCGCCTAGAACGCCCTGTAGATGTTCCTCGTTAAGGTGGAGAGACGTTGGTGTTCTTGCAAAACAAACAAGGTTCGTAGTTAACCCGCTTACATTCATAATGAATTAGTCAAACTACGAAAGTTTTTATAGTAAAATAATGTGAGAGCTTAAACAAAAGGTAAATAATGGAAATATTTGCCTTTTGGGGAAAGGTAAGTGACTATAATTTTTTCACTTGGTTCATTTGGAAGATGATGATGAAGCCCGCTGAAAGAAGAAAATTAGATAGAGAGAGTTAATATTCATAACAAAATAAAGTTTATTCATCGGAAATTCTAATTTAGAAATATTTTTATTAGAAAACCTAAAAACAACATGAATTATGTTTTTGTTAAATCACAACGTGGCCTATCAGTATTTTCTTGGGTCGAATTTACCCTGTCTTACTCTTTATTATCCAACCAATTCGTGGAAGTCCAACCTTTAGGCTTCAGAAAGGTTGAGGGAATAAAGGCCTATTTAGACGAACTCAATAAACGCGCTTTTATCTGTCGTATGACTACACTCAAATGCAAAGGTAACAGTAAAAGGTATACACAACCGCATGGTGACTGACAAAAGTTGCGACTACGACTAAATCTTGTAAGTGTTTATGTTATCTAAAAAATAGCCGTGTGGCACTCGGGGACTACCGCGGTATAGCTATTGCAATTAAAAGTTCTGCTATTCAGCGATAGATGGCAAAACTAAAAAGTATCACCGCTGTGGCGGTCGGAGTGGGGGGTGTTAGGTTATTTTCGTAACTGAATTTCTGGATTCGGTCTCCACGCTTGGGCCGCAGGCCCGCGATAGAAGCTTAGCAAGCTTAAAAATTGGCTTGTTTGTTAATTTATACAAAAAAATAAAGCTAGCTAAAAGCAAGCTAAGCAGAGCTTGTGTTATGGGTAGGTACTAGATATAGGTAACTGATTTACTTAATACATAGATAGGTATTTTTATTATAGATAGAAAACACCCATTTGTTTCGAGGCGATCGAAATCGCAACAACCTACTTCGCAGGCGGACCTTCGCCCACCGCGCCGTCAAGTCGTCAAGAATCCATCAGAACCCCTCCAAAAATTTTGAAACCTTGATGCGATGACAAGCTGATAACTTACAATTACTTATATGGAAAAGTTACGCTCTCCTATTAGTTTGGAATGTCATCATGCGCGGTTTGACAGGAGCGCGAGAGCCCGTCCGCGGCTGACGTGATTACCCGCCTGCCTCGCGCCGCGCCTCCCCTGGGCTCGAATCCAATTTACCCACTTGTACCCCGTTATTGTGTCTGCCACGTCGGCGCTCCCACAAGAAAACTTTCCTCAACAATAAATATTTCGCAATAATGTGAATAATGGTATAAGAAGTCGTTTAACGTATCAGACGGTTGTCGGAGAATTGGAGATATTAAAACGCCTTCGCTTTATGATAAGCGGTATTGCAATGACCGTGTTGAATCACAAATAAGGGTTGGCTAAAGTCTTTTCACAAATAATTTGTATGCTTCTAATCCGCAACAGCATTCAATGGTCCAGTGCTGGCCTCAGGCCTCCCGCTTTTTGGCGTTTATCTCATGGGGGGTATTGCCTATAATTTCCAAGCTGGACATGCGGGTTGGGGATCGCAGTCAGGTGGCAGAATGGTTTTAAGGAGGCAATGCTGCGCATCCCCCGATAGATCCCCGTCACCCGCGGTAAGAGTTGGGGTAGTTCAAATTCTAAGCCATACGATTTGTACGTTAATGTAGTCTAAAACTGTACTTGGTCTCGTATACATTAGCTGAAGTCAAAGACACACAAGTGTAATTAGTTTCAGGCTACCTACTCCTAAACCTCTATTAGAGTAATTTTCATTCCTTAGATAGAATCACCACAGACCACAGTAATCAGGACCACACACTGTCGGGTAGCCGAATTTAATTAACCACATTTTTGTGAAACGCGCTAAATAAACTGCTCACAGAGATCAGACTCGCTTACTTTGTTATTCAATTCTGGTGCCCTTTTATTCGGCAAGATATTAGATCATCTTTTATTAAATTTCTTTAAGTTTTTTGTGTTCTACTTAAAGTAGGTCCGTTCGTGACGTAGTGTATACTGGGTCCCTTTACAACTTTATGCATTCAATATGAATCTAAGCGGTTTAACTACGAACCTAGCTTGTGTTGGAAGAACACCAACGCGGAAGACTTCATCAGGGTGAGTATGAATAAAATTTATGCATGTACCAGTCCTATAAACTGATCGTACTGTTGATTAAATCAGTGTCTTTCGTATTGAAGGTAAGCAGTTTTAAAGACATACATGACTCAGGCATCTGAAATGTATTTAAAAGTACCGGTATGCTGTTCTAAAGACATACATGATTCATAAGGCATCTGAAACGTATATATAAGTACCTATTTAATTGCTAACTAGAAAAAGTAAAGAAACCTTTAACGAAACCGTCAGAAATTTTTAATTTTATTGAACCATATCTCCCTATCACCAACGTAACTAGGTACTCAAATGGTTGTAGGTACAATACAACTTATAGTGTTGGCACTTGATTCCTATCTCTTCTTAACCATAGAAAATACTCAAAAATTCTACGCTATTTTGGCTAATTCCTAATTGAAACCAAACTTAGGTTCAAGGTAGAACAGAGTAAATCGTTTGGGGCGTTCGGCTGTGTAAATAGTTGTAGGTATATCAAAGCAGATCACAAGAAGCTTACGTATGTTAACATTACATGACTGAAAGCAAATACATTGTTACTATTGCTAGTGAATTTCTAATTTGATCCCTTTGAAGGTTAGTTTACAATCAGCCGTCCTATCTGCGAAATATAATTACAATGAACATCAGGTGCGTGCCTTTACAGGATGTAAACCTTTCCCTTTATTACCCCGTTTATTCCTCGACTATCACGAACGGCTTGAATTTTATCGAGTTGAGAACAAAGGTGGCATTCAGATCTAATATCCGCGGGGAGCCGTAGACTCGTAATATTCTGCCAGTGGTTTCTTTGTCACCAATCTGTTGACTGTTTTCATTATGTTGTTAGCTTTGCCTCTCTTGATATTATTTCGTGATGTAGTAAAATTATCTTTGATGGCTATTATCTCGCCCATTTTAATATTTCGGTTTATAAAATAATTACTTTCAACTATCACGTTGGTTGGTATGTATAGGAAGAGCAATTAATTACTATATATATATCTATAGGTACATATTAGGTCATACGTTGGCGTTGAAGATACATAATGCAAACCTCGAAAACTTCTGTCCACGAACGTGTGATGATAAAGTGTGAACAGGTAGACAATCGAACAAACTCTTTGACAAATTCCATTAATATTAAATGAGTTCCGAGGACGGACCCGGATCGTGGAACCAGCTTTAAGTAGGCACCCGTATCAGAAGTCACGTAAATATACGCTATAAACACAGTCTCGTTTTATCTTTTATTTGGTCAAATAAGCAAACATTGAGTTGGCGCAATGTGCTACAGATTTTGCTGAGAGATATATACGTACCGATCAATATCATCCTAAGTACAAAGCAGCTTGACTGATGTCTGATTGTTATTTTACGTAACAAGTCTGCTTTTAAGTGACTAGGCGACTTTGAAAATAAGTAGTTCTATGTAATGTTCTTTTTCGTCTCTGTTGTTTTTTATGTACATGTTTAATGTTCGCCCACTTCTCCATTAATGGTTCTTTTGCTACTGTAACGAGAATGAACCTGAGATGATAATACATAGAATTGAATCATAGTAGTTACTCTGTGTTTAAAGTTCTGCGGGACAAATCCTGCAAAACTTAAATAAGGTTCATTAAGAAATTCGATGTCGATTTTCAGCTTTTCTGTTTTCCATACAATGAAATTATCAGCTGGATTTTCTGTTACAAAGTAAAAGACAGTTTTAAATTCAGTTTTTTTCCCTGAAACTTTCTTTAATTCAACTTCAGAACCGTAAAAATATGCAAAGTGCATAATAGATGATAACCCATCCATCTTCACTTTCTGACTAGTAAGATAAGTTTGCAACTCATTCCAAGTTTTATTATTTACCCAGACTCTTTGTAACAATTTTGAAGAACCTTAAGAGTGTGCCCTAAGAAAGTTACTTCAAAATTGTACTTCAAAATTGTTATTTATTTCAGAATATGTGAAAGCTACCACCACCTTCATATTTAGGTAAATGTTACTTCGATCTTCTTATCTTGAATTACGTGTTTTAAAAACACGCTAACTGAAAGTTTTCTTGATTGTTTAATTTTTTTGAAAAATAGATGTTTCGCACACACTTGTCTATTTATGTCAGGAACAGCATACTTTTTTCTTCGGTTTTTGTTTTGCTAAGAAACCTTGAAGTATTTCTTAAGTTATGTCTTTTAATTTTTCAATTGGTTATTTTATTAACTTGTAATTAGGTAAAAACAATTTCGGCGCCTTGAAAATTAGGCGCACATCTCTGCTCTGTACTTCTTGCTCGCGAAAAACCATATTTTGTCATCCCGCTAGTAATCCATCTCGTAGCGGCCTTATTGCACACTCTTAATGATTCAGTAGCTAAATTAATGTGACAAATGTAGGCCATACATTTTAGGGAGCCCGAAAGTAAATCAATAAGGTATGGGTACCATTAAGTGTACCTGCTTGTGTCGTAATGAACATAGGGACTTACCGAAAGGGCCTCCGATGCGTACGTAGGGTTCGGCGCTGGTAACTGATGTGGGTTGACATTTTCTGGACACTTTTTCTCAATCCCGCATGACAAAAGAGTTGATAACAATGAGTATTATTCTGTTATTCTGATCACGATTTTATTGTTATCCTATAATTAATTGTTATTGTTCACAGTGAAAAAGAGAGGACCAAAGCACATTATAACTTAATGTAGGTGTGGTTTCAGTATTTTTTTTCTGGATTGGAAACTTACCCAATAATTTTTGCTTTGGTATAGCAGTTACTTTTTCAGTACCTAAATAAATCTGATTGGATATACAAAATTAGAAATTACCTTAGATATTTTCTCACTTTGACACTTAAAAATTACCTCATTAATATAAATAATTATATATTTTAATTAGAAGGGACATTATGTTTTATTGATTAAAGGACTTATTTATTTATTCCCAAATTAAAATCTGTACCGGCATGTATTAAGTAAATAACTATTCTTAAGACATAGCTGTAAGTTTTCCTAAAATTCTGAAAATAAATAAAAAAATAAATTAAAGGAATATGAACGGACGTTATAAGGACGTTATTAGGCTGTTATGTTTTATTAATTAAATTATACACATAATATTACGTCTAGTTTAATCCTTTGACATACATATGACTGGACAATTAATTAAACAGAGTACGCAGGTATACTAAAATTATCTGCTCTAATTATGCTGGTTCAACAGAATTTAATGACTTTGGAATATGAACAATTAGGCACATTATGGTACACATTTCAATTAATTAACCCAAATTACTAGCATGTCGTAAGTTCCGTCAAACCATGTAACTCTACCAAATAACAACCATTCTAACTAACACATGTCATAGTTGTGATGTTATGTTGCCTGTATTATAATTATGCTACCCTCTGGGCTTTCCTTCAGCAGGAGGGCAGTGTGGGCTAGTAATAATAAAACTACACTCGCGTGCAATAGAATCGACTCAAGCCGACATTTGCTCATGAAGTTCATGTTTCGGTAACAAGTTTTTCAGATTTGCATAGTCCAAGTTTTAGCTTTGTTAGACGCGGTGGATATTTACTGTTTTTAATCAATGACAAGTCGCTCCTGAACTTAAGGCCCATACACCAGCAAAAGTGGCGCCCCCAACTATTATATCTTATTATTACGTTGAACGCAGGAATTTTTAAAAATCCTACGTTCAGTTTGTGGTATCTATTATAAGCTATTTATTAATGCCTCTGTAATAGTTTCATTTTGTAAAGCTTAAGAAGAGATACGAAGTTGCGCTTTTTGGCCACCAAACTCTATTTTTGCATCTCCTCCTAAACTATATGGGATAAAATTATAAAAGAGGTATTAAAAAATAGCTTATAATAGATACCACAAACTGAACGTAGGATTTTTAAAAATTCCTACGATAAACGTAAAATTATGATAAAATAGGAATTGCTGTCAGATTGGCTCGGGTATGCGCCTTAACATGTCTGCTGTTTCCCGAGTACAGAAAATTGTAATCCCATTTAGCTATGGAGATCTGTGCTGTTTACTGACGGACTAGAATGTGATGATATGGTAGTGACAGATGAGGCCGAGTATACTGCAGGCGACGACTGGGGGAACGGTTTTCTCAGTGCGGTTTGGCTGAATCTACTTTTTGTGCAAAATTACGCTTAAGTCGATTCAGTTGCACGCGAGTGTAGTTACCTACCTACTTTATCAGTGACGAGAACGTGAAAAGGAAGGAGTTTGGCTGGATTTTTATATCTTGTTTCCTCACACCTTTGCTCTTAACCGATTTCTATTTTTGTATTACTGTATTGTGTTGTGTTGTATTACTGTATTGTGTAATGTTTCTTTTTTTGGATTAGTTTGAACTTGTCTTATAAAGTTTCATAAATTTTGGATTTGTAACTTTTTTAATAAATTTGGCTGTTGTTGGATTAAAATTTGAAGTATTTAAAGTACCCTAAACAAACAACAAGTATTGAAAGTTATTTGAATTATTAATTTAAAAGTACCGCGAACATGATTTATTATTAAAAACACCTACTCATTCGACCGGAGGAAATATTCAGCGACATCGCTGTTCTTTTATGGTAATTTTCATCGTTAACTAAGGCTCGTTTATATCCTGAAATGTAAAATCATTGATTTACTTATGCACACACACACACACAGATCACCTACCCAGCCAGCTTAATTAAATTTAGCATAAAATTTATAATATTGATAAAAATCAATGGAAAAGTTTACCTACTTTTAACTGAGGCCATCATTATATTTGCACCATAAAGATACCTACAGGTTTTTCGCTCCCGATATGACAGTACAAGTCGGTACGGATAGGTACTGGTTAAAATACATAATAGAAACAGGTAAATCTGTTCAGATTCGGACAGAAGACGATACACTAACTGGCAAATGCTTAAACCCGTACGGATCGATGCAGAATGGTTGGTACCGACAAGTTTCAACCCATTTCTTTATGAATTAAAAAAAAACAAGTAAAATTTATTATTTGTGATATATTTCGGAATGTTAAATAATGCAAGAGTGCGTGTAAAAGAACACGAATAGAACCAAAAAACCTTTATTGTTTGCAAACAAATTATTGAAATTAAAACAATAGTTACCTATTTACCTTTTTTATTACCTTATCGGACCGAACTCATGAAACAAGTTTTGTTTACTTTGGGACTAGATGAGTATGATGTGTGGACTGTCCAGCATTATTAAAGTTAAGTAAAATATTATTTATGGCGTGAAATACATTAAGAAATAAGCATAAAGAGTACATAGAATTTTACCCGTACCAATCCGGTAAACCTGCGTCTTAATGTTTGCGCGGGGGGGGAAGCTAGAGTGTGGTCGGGGAGGGTGCCTGTCCACAGATGATGGGGACAGGCATCCTTCTCCTCTTTCAAAGACCTCTCTGCGGTGTCACATGGCGGGACACATTACTACTGCGCAGACTCTAGCCAGTCCACGGATCCACGTCCAACGCCGTCCCCCCTGGGACCTTCTGCAGCCACATTATCTTGTGACCGCCAACTGTACGTCGCCCGCGTCGGGAGCCTGCGCCGCGGTCCGGCGACCTCCCTTGCTCCTGCACCAGCAGGAGTCGGGGAGGCGCAGGACCGAGCGGTGGCGCGACTTGGGGGACATACAGCGCTGCAGATGCCGAGTGATCCTGGGCGCCAAGGGTGGATGTTTCTGGGCCTTACACTTGTAGGGCGCAGAAACAATCACCTTATCATCATCACTGGGGGAGGGGGGAGGGAGGGAGTGCGATTTTCTTCGTGCACCCTCTTCCTCCCTCTGCCGTCGCTGTGGGGCAACCCACAGCCACTAACAGCTCTGTTTACAGTTTTAAATAAATAACAACCAACAAATATGAACAAGATGGATAAAGACAATGAGACGCCATGCGACCCGGCCAGCACCCGGCGCCCGATGGGTTCCGGGCCCACGGGTGTTAAGTTGGCTACCGAAGGCGGAGGCGGGGCGGGACCCCAGGCCCCGCTTGTCGCAGCTGCTACTGGGGCCAACAACGACGTGGATGCGGCGACCCCTGGCACCTCCTCGTCCCAGGCGACGGGCTCGGATGGACCAGTGCAGCCTAAGGTGTCGAAATGGAAGAAGAGGAGACTGGCGGTGAAGGCTGCGAAGGCGAAGGCGAAGGCGGCAGAGGAAGGCGCGGCGAGCACTGGTGACGCTGTGTTGGACACTGGTAGAGTAGGTCGCGGGGCCACAGGAGCGCCTTCAGCGCGAACCGGCACCGCGACAGGTAAGTGGTCTGTTGGTCCTTTGAACCACAGACAAAGGAAAGAGCGAAAGCAGAAAGCTGCCGCGTTGATGCACAAGGTGTTGACTGAAAGAGTAGAGGGGTACGTGTACCCTGCTGATCTGTCGACCATAGCGCCGGCGGTCAGCACGGTAATGGACCTCCTGGTCACACCTGATCGACCACACTCGGGGGCGGAGGGGGCACCAACCGTGGGTGCCGGTGACGGACAGAGCCAACTCCGGGCCTCGGCCCCGATAGTAGCTGCTGGACCGGACCGTAACACCCCGCGGGAAGCGTCTCACCCGCCCACAGAGAACCTTGCTAACACAGACGGCGCCAGGAAGTCGAAGCGGCAGAGGAGCTCTGAACTCGTGTCGCCTTCCTCTGCAGCAGCGGAGAAGAGGCTGTGCCGAGAGAGCGACGATGCCGCTAGGGCTCCGGGCGCCGTCGTCGAGAGAGCCGAGGGGTCCTCGTCGTATGCTGAGTCCGCCAAATCCCACCTTAAGGTGGTGATTATGGAAAAGAGCGGTGTGCACATGGACGAGGAGCGCGCGACTCTACTCCGACGACACCTCGAAGTGAGCCTCACAGCTCTAGCCGAGGCGGATATGTTTGTATTCGACCGGGCGGCTCCGGGTTTCGAGACCTTGCCAAAACCCGCGCATGGTGGTCTCACTACAATCGCGGCCGACGACTACAGCCTGGAGTGGCTCACCGCCACGGTAGCTAGCCTGCCACCCCTGTGGCCGGGATCTAGTGGACTTGTGGTGGTGCCGCAGCATAAGCTCCCCAGGTACCATAAAGGAGTAGTCTTCGTGCCGGATTGCGACTATCCCGCGGTGAACATCCGCCAGTTGCTAGCGTGGTGTAACAACCGAAATCTGCCCCTTCTGCGCATCGACCGATGGCCGATCTTCGCCCACAGAAGGACCACGAACGGAACCATGACCGATAACGTCATGGTGTTCGGGATCCCCGTGGAGGAGCTCTCGGCTTTGGCGGCCAGGAAGTTTAAATTAAAATATAAACTGGCCAGTCTGCACTTGACCATTAGAGCCCCAAAAGCGTCTGACGTCAAGACCCCCATTGTGGCGCCTACGCCCCCGGAAACACCCTGCGCTAGCGCAGGCGTGCCTGGAGCCGCGCAAGGCGCCGCAATGCCGGTCGATGTCGACCCTACTACAGGCGAGAGGGAGCTCTCCGAGGAGGCGATAGACAAGCTCCTAGATGACGCAAGTGACGAGTTAGGGGGCCTTTCAAGCCTAAACCTACTCTCACCTGCGCCAGAGATGGACCTGGAGCTGTCTATGGCACCCCCGGCGGGCTCCATCCCACCTCAACAAATGTAGATCTGCCTAGGCACTCGTCTACTTCCCCCTATACCCTCTCTTTTTCTTTTGACTAATAATGTCTGTTAAAAATAAGGTAACTCAACAAACTCCCCACAATCCCTCATGTAGGATAACTAATAACTATAATCGCATCTCTCAACCTAAAAACGACGATGATCCGAACACTTTTATCAGCTTAGACAGAATAAACACAATCTCAGTAGTCCAAGCCAACATCCAACACAGCGTCACAGGGTTCGCCTCGCTGAGAAGAACCCTAGAAGAGCAACCACACACCATTGCACTGGTCCAGGAACCCTACATCGTAAGAAAACGGGTATGTTTCACGTCTCTACCGGGTACGGTGTTCTCTCCACCAGTTAACAATAAGACAAGAACGCTTATTTACGTACCTAAAAACATGAAGGCTTCACTAGTTACACACCTGTGCACGGATGATCTCACCGTGGTGCAGCTGGCAACTGGACTTGAAGGTAAGCTCAGAACCATTTTAATTGCCTCAGCATATCTCGACAGCACCGTCGAGGCACCGCCTGAGGAACTAGAGGTACTACTCCAATACTGCATCACTCAAGGTTTGGAATGCATATTAGGCTGTGATGCTAACGCGCACAGCACAGTATGGGGTTCCCCAGATACAAACGAAAGAGGTAAGGACATCCTAGACTTTGTACTACGATACAACCTTAATATTATAAACAGAGGATCTGAACCAACGTTCGTAACATCTTGGGCTCAGACCATCATAGATTTAACAATGGCTACCAATGCTATTGCGGAACATATACAAAACTGGCACGTAGCGACACAGGAATCATCGTGCGCAGACCACAGGAGGATAAGATTTCAATTGATGACAGGTGAAATCCCTCTCCGCACATACAGAAATCCTAAGAAAACTAATACCACCTTATTTACGGAAACCTTAAACAGTAAACTGGACACTCTGACGAGACCTGATGCCGGGTGTCAGCTAACTCCAGAGCATATCGAACACGCGCTGACCGAACTGACGGCACATATAACCACCAGTTACGAAGAAGCGAACCCCCTGATAACCGAAAGCAACAAGATTGCCCATCGCAAAGACAAATGGTGGAACAGAAAACTAACCAAACTCAGAAAAAAAACCCGTCATCACTTCAACAGAGCGATGAACACCAAAGATGAACAAGACTGGTCCAACTATAGGAAAGTTAGACAAGAATACAAACGAGAGATTCAAAGCAGCCGTAAGAACTCATGGAAACGCTACAGCAACTCTATAGCCACCCAGAGTGAAACAGCTCGCCTCAACAAAATTATATCTAAGGATACGTCTATCAAGCTCGGTTCACTAAAAAAGCCAGATGGATCTTACACAAAAACAGAGCGGGAACAGCTCGAGTTACTGTTAAAAACACATTTTCCGGACTGCAAACTGGAGGAAAACACTGAATGGGAGGCACGAAATCATCACCAACCTCAAAACAACGACTGGGAACTTGCAAACCAGATAGTAACAGAAGAAGTGCTAGACTGGGCGGTGAGAAGCTTTAAACCATACAAAGCCGCTGGCCCCGATGGTGTCTTTCCCGCCCTTCTCCAGTGGAATCTAACTAAAATCATACCTACGCTAGCCTCTATATTTAGAAGCTGTATCGCATGGAAATACATTCCACGAGCTTGGAGGGAAGTCAAAGTAATCTTCCTACCAAAACCCGGTAAAACAGATTACACCCAACCAAAGTCATTCAGACCAATAAGCTTAAGCTCGTTTCTACTGAAGACTCTAGAAAGACTATGCGACAAGTACATCAGAAGTGGGCCGCTACTTAGAAACCCAGTGAACAAAAATCAGCACGCCTATCAATCAGGTAAATCTACTGAAACAGCCCTGCACCAAGTAGTCCACAAGATTGAAAGTGCGCTTGAAAGTAAGCAATCATGCTTAGTCACTTTCATAGATATAGAAGGTGCCTTTGATAAAACAACATTCCCATCAATAGAGAACGCTTTGCGAAAGCAAGGAGTCGATGAGAACCTAAATAAGTGGATAACTGAAATGCTATCCAGCAGAGCAACCAAAATCGAGGGCTCAGAATCCCTGGGGCAGGCAGCCCAATGCAGGGTGACGCGGGGTTGTCCACAGGGCGGGGTCCTTTCACCGCTCCTGTGGGTAATGGTCGCGAACGAACTTCTGGACTCGCTAAACAAAGATGGTATTCTTACGATCGCATATGCAGATGACTTGGCAATCATGATATCGGGGCTTTTCGAAACGACTCTTTGCGAAAAGATGCAGAAGGCACTACGGATTGTGGAAACATGGTGCACAAAACACAGTCTGTCAGTAAACCCGAACAAAACAGAACTAGTACTCTTTACTCGCAAAACCAAACTCCCAAGACTAGAACTACCCTCACTGCTAGGTACAACACTGACACTAAGCAAGGAGGTTAAATACCTCGGCATATGGCTAGACAGTAAACTGCTGTGGGGCAAACAACTAGACCATATCACAACAAAAGCCACAAACGTCCTATGGCAATGCACTCGTGCGGTAGGCAAGGACTGGGGCCTCAAGCCCAAGCTGTGTCTATGGATGTACACAGTCATGGTCCGCCCAGTGCTAACCTATGGTGCAATAGTATGGTGGCCCAGAACTAACTTAGTCACCACCATTAACAAACTTCAGCAAGTTCAAAGACTAGCCTGCACACTCATTTGCGGATGTAGGAAATCAACCCCATCTGCAGCACTGGACATAATCTTAGGACTAACGCCCTTGCATGTTCACATTCAGCAAGAGGCGATGGCGGCGTCTCTAAGAATAAAATCAACAAACCAGTGGAAAGGCGAGTCTGGCCTCACAAACCACAGTAGAATACTAGGTAAAGCAATTGCTGCATTTCCAGAAGCGGCGAATGGCACTGATAGAATAGCGTCGACCTACTTAACCGCCAAGACCTATAAAATAACGCATGAAGAGAACGCAGCAGCGATCACCGCACATGACGTTAACACATATCACATCTACACTGATGGGGCCAAGAACAAAACAGGAGCTGGCTGCGGCTACTGCTGCCCCGAAACTGGACTCTCAAGAGCCCAACCACTAAACTCGGCCACAACAGCCTTTCAGGCGGAAACACTGGGACTTAAACTAGCTGCAAATGATATGCTTCTGGAAACAGCCAACAAGGAGCCAAACAGACAGATGCAGCTGATCTTTAAAACAGACAGTGCTGCACTAATAAACGCACTCAAACGGACAGAGACAAGATCAAAAGCAATTGTAGAATGCCATAACGCACTACAAGATCTTGCTCAACACAGCATAGTCTGCCTAGAATGGACAGAGAGTCGATCCTGCCCAGGCAACAAAAATGCAGACAGACTAGCAAAGGAAGGAGCAAGACTAACTCCAACCCATCAAGATGCAAGTCTCTCGAACCCGCCCACAGCGGAAGTTAAAAACAGACTAAAACTCAACTCTGATAAAGAACACCAAAAACTATGGGAGCGTCGGACAGACTGCAAGCATGCTAAATCATTATTCCCATCTAAAGACAGGAAAACCACCAACACGATGCTCAAGATGAGCCGAGAGGACCTAAGAACGATGGTGGGCATCATCACAGGCCACTGTGAATTGAACCATCATCTTTTTAAGACTGGATCCACAGACAGCAGCTTATGTCGTGGCTGCTTCCAAGAAGAAGAGACTGTGGAACACGTTGTCTTACACTGCACGGCCACAGAAGAGGCCAGACATAAAACGGGGCTGAAGTGCCTCATTGAGGCATCTATCCCATCCACACCCGCAGAAAGGCTGAAACGAAGCTGTCAGTCACCAAAGGTCCTGCTCCGATACTTCAAGGAGCTGGGCTGGTTAGGGCCTACATAGGCATGGGGATAATGCACAATACACTCCTATGCGAGATGTCCGTGCAGATCTTAGTTCCCCCACTCAGAATTAGAATTAGAATTAGTTTGCGCCCACAGGCGTGTAAAGCAAGGTAGAGATGATCTCATAAACATGTCAGCCAGATCGTAAACCTCAGGATGCGAACTTCCAGTTAATCAAGTCCTCGCCTCAAATCCTATTCAATCTCTATTAGTAGTCTCTCTATCACGTTCATTAAATTCTCGAAAGCAGAAACATTAATTAAGAACATTTGATTAGAATCGCTTGATCAATTGAATTATTCGGTTCGTCGACGTATTAATCTCCTCACACGATCTTTGGATCTAAAATCGGGTTTTGTTAATATGATCAGCTGAATTAGGAAGATTTGCATAAAAATATATTCGATAAGTCTGTTGATCTTTGATCCTAATATAATTGTTATTTTCATGTTGAATCTGTCTTTATCAGCTCGTGATTTGAATAATCAACGTTATGTTATTTGATTTTTTGTTTTATAGCGCAGCCCTTTTTCTGACACCCTGTATATTGTAATACATAAAAAAAACACCCAGACCGACAGATCTAAACTGGAACTTACGTTTCTGAGCTAAAATAATAAGAGATAAAACATAAGAAACCTCAAACATCACTCCTTCCAGCTTGGGATTTAAAATGCAATCTAGGTAAACTAGCAAACGTAATTTGAAACAGAACCAACCATGTCGCAGTACCTACAAGGAACTGCCGCGAGGTACGTCTCAGGTAATACAGCCCCGATGTGAGATTGCGACGTTACTCTTGAAAACAATTCTAGTTCACGTTATAACGATTTCACTTAAATTTTAGCCCATGGAAAATGTTTGTTTTCCTGATCCAATTTATAAAATTGGCAACTGTGTCATTTTGCCTGTAGTTTCTCCAATTTATGTAATTGTGATATTTGCCTGTAGTTTCATAAATATGCTGTCATATATCGTACGCGGATGGGCTCTATGTCAAAATATGAGTCTGCCGGAGGACTTCAAAGTGCAATTTGCATTACCAAAATCAGTCGATAACTTTTCAAGGATTTCAAAATTCGTCCTAAATTAAATTTTTTTTCACTGTCTTGGGTTGAGAATTTGTTAATAACTTTTTGAACGTGCTAGTCAAAAACAAAACAGAAACCTCTCGGGGTTGAATCAAGCTACAGTTTGAGCTATCTTTATTTAGTGTAAGTACCTAGTTAGTGAGATTGTTTTAAGTTACCTACCTATCTGTATTGTACCAATTTAAGTGTTTTTGGGTAAAATACATTATATCTCTCTCTCTATCTTAGAGACAGGCGGAAAAAAACTGTAGGCGGTAGCAGGTCCCTTACGCGCGAGGTCAGTCGGCGCTCGATAATGTTTATCGTGTGCTGTAGACAAATAAAATATGAAAATAAAGATAATATACACGAAAAAGGGACAATCACGTTTTCTAGACCTTTGATATTTGCGCGTAGTGTAGATTGCGCGTGATAGTATATGATACAAATATAATGTATAGCTGTGTATATGCTCCTGAATAAAATAAAGTAATGATACTGTGAAACATTAACCTACCTTTGGTTGTATTGTTTAGTTTTATATTTTAGTATTGTTTTGCAGATAAAACTGTATTGTTTACACTGTTTTGTCTGCAAAGTAATGTATTCATTCGAAGTTAATACTATTTATATAATTTAAGTGAAATTATAAGCAGAAAACCACATTTTGTTGTATTTTAGCCTTGTTTTGCAGATAAAACTGTATTGTTTACACTGTTTTGTCTGCAAAGTAATGTATTCATTCGAAGTTAATACTATCTATATAATTTTAAGTGAAATTATAAGCAAAAAACCACATTTTGTTAGATTTTGTTGTCGAATACCGCTGATGACGTAACGATCACCCGAGGCGCAGGTGTTGTTTGCTCACTGGTATAAAAGGCTGTCGAACGGTCGACTAAGGGACAGTTATTGAGCAGCAGTCGGACCGAGCGGAGCTCCCCCCTCGTTGCAAAGTTAAGTAATTTAATTATTGTTTTACTGCTAGTTGGTTTTTGACATTGAAATTATCAGTCAAGATTATAATGTTTTATTGTTTTATGTTTGTCTCTTCATAGAAATAGATAATGTATAAATTGTGGTTATATAGATAATGGATAATGCTGTGTGGATTGTCCACTATTATTTATTATTATTTGTTTTATGTTTTATTCAAAAAAATAACATGTACTAGACACCTAAGAGATTAAGTAAATTTGCTAGTGGTTTCTTGTTCACTTCTTCCACTAGTGGACAAAAGATTGAAGTGAACAGAATCTCAATAACACCTTATTTCTTATTTTTATAATAGTTTTCGGTACCTAAGTCTAAAGAAATAAAGTTATTGACTTCTGACTTCCGATTTCATTATTTACAATTCCCAAAATGTTAGGATGCATTGTAAGGTAGGTAATTCCTGAATCCTATCAAAATTATATAATTCGACTAGGTACTTATAGGTCGAAAATCTCTTATCAGAAGTGGGATAGCCCGAAACTGTTTCAAAGTTCTAATATGTTCTTTCACAAGTTTCAGGTTGGATCCCGCAGCAGACCTTCGTGGACGAAGGTCTTGCTCAAGCCGATTTCTGACTGATGCTTCCAATCCACGACGAGATGGTGGACGTGATGTTACCTATGCCCGATCCTACGACATACTTGCTATTTGTTGCAACTACATTGAGGTGCTGAGCAACGAAATTCGGACGAAGTCACGAAGGATCGGAAGGGTTCGTAAACTAGGTACGACGACGTAAAAACGTGACGCAAGACGGTCTTACACGATTTTGTTTTGGTAGCTATAAACTTGAACTGTATCATAATAAGAAACTTCAGGAATAAGTAGGCTTGCAATTCATAAAAACCTACAAAATTCTCAAGAATTACGATACAAAATTTGCAACTTCTAGTATTGCTCGATCGATGTTTTCATAATGTTCTGAAATTGTAGTGGTTGACATAGCATTGTCAATGCGAACTTATTTTTAACTACTGGCAGTTTATCATTTTGACAGCGTTTACTACTTTGGTTCAATTAGTGCCAACAATTTTTTTTACTATTAGTTTCTTATGTTAATTCACTTAAAAAAAAAAAAATTGGCCAAATACAAATGCTAGTGAAACAAAAAAAAGAAAAAAAGAACAGAATAATATACCGGTATTGACTTTTATCGATCTTGATATAATTATATATCTGTTATATGGATGTTATAAGGAAATTGCATTGGATGGTACATGTTCATAAATTTGACGACGTTGAGATCTAAATGATGTGCTTTGTTTATTGCCAAGAGTTTAAGATTGTTGGTTTGAGGCCACCAGTCTAAAGATGGGGCTTGGTTATTTTGGTGACTTGAAGTCTGTTGGCTTGGTCCGCTATTAAATAAAAATAGTTTTGTATGGTCATATCTTATGTACATGTACATCAGCAAAAGTTTTGTCAAACAACAAAAATATATATATATATATGTACAAGATTAGGTACATATTAAACAGAAAAAAAAAACGAATAAGGTCTGGTATAAAACATTTTTTTTTATTAAATTCACATGTAAACAAAGTGGCTTTTATGGCCATTGTCAAATAAACGAAAACAAAATAATAAAGTGAAATAATAACAGAATCAGTATAAACTAAATGAATGGTAAATAAACACACAGTTTGTCACTTTTATACAGCACACAAAATTTTAAACAAAATAAAACACGTACCCAACAAAATTAGAAACACAGGGTTGGTTAAAAAAAAAAGTGCTTAACAATTATTTCAAATGAATAAAATAGAAAAAAAACGCATAATATGACATAGTTCCATGAATTTATAGTATTTTAAATATTTTCGATAAATTATAACATCAAATATGATAAACAAGACAGGTATTGGTAGAAGTCTCCCCCATTTCTCTCCATGGTTTTTCTGTCTCTGGCTTGTCTCATTCATTTTGGTCCGATTTATTTTTTCTAAATACGCTTCCGTGGTCGCCCTTTGCTTCCTTTATTTTCTCGTGGTATCAATTCCGTCACTTTTTAACCGACTTCAAAAAAAAGGAGGAAGGTGTCAATTTGACTGTATTTTTTATGTTTGTTATCTTAGGACTTTTGACTGAGTGATCCGACTTTGATAGTTTTTTTTTTATTTTTGGAAGCTGGTACTTCTTTTATGATTCTATGACAATGTTGCCCAGTTCGGACTTTGTCTATCTTGTATCGTCCATCTTACTGACATGTTCTGCCCAGTTCCACCCAGCTCCACTTGAATGACCGTGTTCTAGTTAGGTCAAATCGTTTTTGTTTTGACTCTAAGGAAGTGTTTGTTAAGGAATTTAGAAGAGTAAAAAAAATTGGTAAATTGCATTTTATACCATGCTCAATTATAGGGTAGTAAAACCAAACTCCTTAAAAAAAAAATTAAAAAATCTTTTGTCAATTCAATACATTAGTGACAGCTTAATATTTTTATCGGAATAGTTTTCCTTTTATGTTGTCAGCTTAGCCGAGCGATTAGTCGAAGGTTCAGTAATCAGTAAATATAATAATGTAAAAAGATTCTTTTGGCAATTGAATACATTAGTGAGAGCTTAATATTTTAATCTTATTGTTATAGTTTTCCTTTTATGTAGTTAGCTTAGCCGAGCGATTAGTGAAAGGTTCAGTAATCAGTAAATATATTACACCCAATATATTATTTAGAATCTGATGGAGATAAACTAAGCAACAGCTTAGAATAGAATAGAATAGAATAGAAAAAACATTTATTTGGACACAGGTACGTAAAGAGTTTCAAAAATAAACAAACGACAAACAAAAACAGTATAACATGGAGGTAAAAGTGTCATGAAAGGGTGATGGTAATTTACATTAAATATATGGGTCTGCCTCCACGTCCCTTTTAATTTTTATCAATAAAGAGCTCTGTACCAACAGATAAATTGATTAATAAATATAGGGATCAAAGTTTGAAAAAGGTAATAATATATTAAATAATTATATGATTGTGTTTGCTGCAAATATGTTTGAATGTTAATGTTATACAAAATAGTAAGAAAATAGATGAAACAAAAATTAGGCGCTTTATTAGTTTGTTATTCATCGATCGTGAGGTAGTAAGTGTGTATGCTGTGAAATTTTAGTACTGTACAAAGATAAAGAATACTGTTGGAGTGAGCTTCCCGATACGCTTCAAAAACTAACTATGTAAACAAAAAAAAAGAATGAGTGATGTTCCCATAAAAATGCATAGCTTAGAGCTTAGAGATAGTGCTGATCGTTATAAGAAGTTATAATAACTTGCACAATATAACAAAAGCTCAAGAAAAAATTGCTGAGATGGCCAAGTGAATGGCTTAAACAGAATAATGACTTTGAAGAATCACTTTGATCAGTACCGTAATAGATTATTGTGTTACAAAGTAAAATAAAATTAATATTTAATTAAGATATTGGTTCATTTACTTAAAATTATTGTATAATGTTTTAATTTGTATAAAGCTAATTGCTTCAGTTTTTCCATGAATCTATGATTGAACATCTCCGGTTTTAAATAAATTGTTTAATTAGTAACTGTATAAAGGTAAATTTAGTATGTTTGATTTTCTATGGATTTATGATTGAGAACCCATTCTTTGAATTAATTAGTTAATGTTTGGTATGTTTATATGGATATAATTGCCAGGAGCATACACATAGATGGGCTGGGATGACTAGGACACTGGTCTATTCTTTGCCTGATGTTGACCTGAATGTCATTTGCAGTGGTGACAGGGTCTTCATGTCAAGGCACTGAATATTAGACCAACTCATGAATGTGTTGGACACTGATCGATTCTTTGCTTTATGGTTATCTGAATGTCATGTGCAGGGGTGACAGGATCCTTAAAACGAGGCACTGAATTAAAATTAAAACTGTGCATCCATGGGTTGGTACTGCTGGTCGATTTCTGCCCTGATACTTCACTGGTATTCATGCTGCAGATGATAGGTGTTGTATGTCAAGGGATACTTCACTGGTATTCATGCTGCAGATGATAGGTGTTGTATGTCAAGGGCAGGGACAGCAGGCTAATTTGGGGGTCAATTGTAGTTGGTACTTTGAGAACAAAGTACTTGTCAGTATGGCCGTGATAGTATATGATACAAATATAATGTATAGCTGTGTATATGCTCCTGAATAAAATAAAGTAATGATACTGTGAAACATTAACCTACCTTTGGTTGTATTGTTTAGTTTTATATTTTAGTATTGTTTTGCAGATAAAACTGTATTGTTTACACTGTTTTGTCTGCAAAGTAATGTATTCATTCGAAGTTAATACTATTTATATAATTTAAGTGAAATTATAAGCAGAAAACCACATTTTGTTGTATTTTAGCCTTGTTTTGCAGATAAAACTGTATTGTTTACACTGTTTTGTCTGCAAAGTAATGTATTCATTCGAAGTTAATACTATCTATATAATTTTAAGTGAAATTATAAGCAAAAAACCACATTTTGTTAGATTTTGTTGTCGAATACCGCTGATGACGTAACGATCACCCGAGGCGCAGGTGTTGTTTGCTCACTGGTATAAAAGGCTGTCGAACGGTCGACTAAGGGACAGTTATTGAGCAGCAGTCGGACCGAGCGGAGCTCCCCCCTCGTTGCAAAGTTAAGTAATTTAATTATTGTTTTACTGCTAGTTGGTTTTTGACATTGAAATTATCAGTCAAGATTATAATGTTTTATTGTTTTATGTTTGTCTCTTCATAGAAATAGATAATGTATAAATTGTGGTTATATAGATAGAATAGAATAGAATAGAATAGAAAATCTTTATTTGTGTCACATGGATAAAATTAGCATAACTTAATTACAACTAAAATTAAATTATGTCTAACACAAAAAGGTCACCGGCTCAGCATAATGCTGCTATGGTACTAATTGTATCATAGCAGCGCTGGTTTTCAGCGGTGCCAGGGAGCTAAACGCAGCGCTACGCGCTACACCAATCACACGGGAAGCAAATTACATAGAAAAAAAATTCAATTACAAAATCACAGAATAAAAACCGAAATAAAACAATGCATAAATTAAGTCTAATTACATTTAAATCAATAATAAACAAAATGTTTCGTATAAGTGTGTATGTGTGTGTTTGTTTGTGCCTGTTGAACACACACACACACACACGGTGTGTGTGTGTGTGTTCCTTTGAGTGCTTGTGAAGCTCCTGAGGACACCGGTCTCTTGAGAGTCCGGGCAACAGGAGCTACAAGTGCTAGAACATGGATAATGCTGTGTGGATTGTCCACTATTATTTATTATTATTTGTTTTATGTTTTATTCAAAAAAATAACATGTACTAGACACCTAAGAGATTAAGTAAATTTGCTAGTGGTTTCTTGTTCACTTCTTCCACTAGTGGACAAAAGATTGAAGTGAACAGAATCTCAATAACACCTTATTTCTTATTTTTATAATAGTTTTCGGTACCTAAGTCTAAAGAAATAAAGTTATTGACTTCTGACTTCCGATTTCATTATTTACAATTCCCAAAATGTTAGGATGCATTGTAAGGTAGGTAATTCCTGAATCCTATCAAAATTATATAATTCGACTAGGTACTTATAGGTCGAAAATCTCTTACGCGCGTGTAGATTGCGCGATGTAGATTGCGCGTGTGTCTGTAGATTCATTTAAAGATAAGAATAAAATTCATTTAATACCCAAGAACATAAACAACTTTTCTTTCTTGTTTATATAACTACAGATATGTAGGTACTTAAATCTATCATTTAATAAAGGTATATGAAGAACCATTTAACCTAATAGAGTTACATCACAGCATTTTGCAGTATTAGGCATTTGCCCAATACTGCGCAGGTTTTTGGAATTTATACGCAAAAATTTAAAATAATAGTATAATTATGTTTTTTTTGCGTCTATTTCATTGACACCAGTAACGTGTAAACCTGTTGATACGCCTGGAAAAATAAGCAAGTAATTTTTTTTTATAACTTTAAAGTGTCCAACTGTTGGACAAAGGTCTACCCAATTTCTAAAAACATTGCAGTTACCAGCTGCCTCCTACTTATCTTTATTCTTTAAGATTTCGATCTCGTCTTCTCGTCTCGCCAGTGAATCTTCGGCCTACATGGTGTCGTATCCCGTCTTTATGCATGACTATGCCCACCTTTGGGTAATAATAATAATAAATAAAAAACGGGATACGACTTTCAATGAAAAATATGAGTAACACGCGGAAAAAATTAAAAGATCACTACTTATAGCTGCTACATCGTACCTAACACAGGAGACAGTGCTCTAACCCAATTGTTCCACACATTTAAGAAAATAAACGTTTTATATATTTTTTCTGAATCTAAATTGCTTTGCATCTACATAACTAACCGTAACAAATAGAGAACGTAGAGACCTTCAACATTATAACAATGCTCTCGCACTATACGACCGTACGTCAGGAGTAACCCTCCGAAGCCCGGAGACGAAAGCTCCAACCTAAGTGGTTGTCTTCAATTTCAGTGCGGGATTCAACTGGTGATATTTGTAAGATTAAGGCTTAAATAGGGTTTGAGTGCTTTAAGGTGTTCCTTACTGTTGAATTAAATGGAGGACTATAGTGGCTCCTCATCAGGAGAATGCAACTTGGGTTAGGAGAAATATTGAAATTATAAAGCTTGTTTATGCCCGCGGCTTTGCATACGTTTTTTGTATTGAAACGGTTACATATATTACACATATTTTACATACATATATTACATACATTATATCTCATGGGAATTCATTTATGGAATAAACTACCTATATGCAAAATTTCAGCGCGTTAAGTGATTTTTGCGTGAGGAGGTAATAAACATTCATCTACAAACATCCCAACTTTCGTATTTTATTAGTATGATTGATAGTAGACGTTGAAGTGTAGGTACTAACCATTATTCCAGGCACTTAATGCATTATCTTGACATTAAAAATATGTAAGCAAAAACAGTTAAAAGAAGGCATTATCTTGACAGTAAACATAAAACAAAATAGCGGTGTAATGTAGACCATCTGTCATGCGAATCAGTGACAGCCCCTACAGACCTTAGCAAGTCATAGCTCGTCACGACTGACCGCCCTAGACCGACTAGCAAATGGTCTCACAGGCTGACGCGGCTTGCTGTACAAGACAATAAGTTTCGCCAAATTGTACTGACCGTCACCGCAGGCCGCATCAGTCTGCGTATGATACCTATTGTATCATATTTTTACGTTTATCATAGGATTTTTTTAAAATCCTATACGTTCAGTTTGCGGTATCTATTATAAGCTATTTTTTAATACCTCTGTAACAATTTTATCTCATATAGTTTAGGAGGAGATGTGAAAATAGAGTTTGGTGGCCAAAAAGCGCAACTTCGTATCTCTGCCTAAGCTTTACAAATTGAAACTATTACAGAGGCATTAATAAATAACTTATAATAGATACCACAAACTAAACGTAGGATTTTTAAAACTTGCTGCGTTTAACGTAATAATAATATAAAATAGTTGGGAGCGCCACTTTCACTGGTGTATGGGCCTTAACTGAGCAATTTTACGCGATTTTTTGTATCTCAAACAATTTTTTCAGGCAATATATAAATGGCGTAGTACTGTGGATTGAAAAATGTTTGGCATACAATATGCAAACGCTATGTTACTTGGATCCCGATAAACGGCGGCGGCGGCGGCGGCGGCGGCGGCGGCGTGTTTATTCGAGTGCTGCACCTGATCTGGGATTGTGATTTTTATCTCGTGGTTTAGTGGTTTATTCTGTATTGCTATGTGGAGAGTCTGCGCTAAAGATTTATCTTTAGCGCGGACTCTATATAGCGTCTTTCTCAAATAATAAATCCTATAAATAAACGTGTATGTTTTTTGCAGGTTGCAGGGGTGGCGACTTCTAAAAAGAAAAAAAGAATTTCTGTTTAACCATTAAGGGCTGATTGACTTCTAAATGAGTCAGTATTGTCTATTTAGTTCACTATACTAAGAAAACTTATTTATACTTTATTGCTTATTTGAAACGAATCTAAGGATTGAAAACACAAAACCGTTGAATCTTTAAGGGCCTCACGATATCTATAATTCACGCATTAGAGATAAGCAATCTACCTATATTGCAAACCTTCCTTTGTTTCTGAAGGATTTATTGAAAAAGGGAGAGGTTTCTAGCTTAATGTTGCTGGCTTATTATGGGCTATATTTATGCTTTAGAAAGGTTTATAAATGCTAAAAATGCTTTAGACTTTTTAAGGTGCTTTAGGGAAAATGTGCCTAGCTCAAACCTTTAAGGGTAGTAAAGATTAATGGTCTGAACGAATTAAAATTTTTCTAACAGTTCTATTGAGGAAAAGATCCTTATTATTTATGCCATTTTGGGACCAAGTTTATAAAAGAATCATCTGACTAGTACTGAAACGCTTGAAAAGGTTAAAAATATTAAACAAAGAAAATCTTAACGGAAAAAGGATTATTAATTCTGTGAAAGATTTGTATTCCGCCTTAAGAGCTTTCGTCTTTGAGTGAACATCGAGTGGACTGAGATGTAGAAAAAAGATATCTAAAGTTGTCACAGGAAAACTTTACTTCTTTCTTGCTTTTTCTTGAATACCAAAATAAAAAGCCATTATTTTAAGAATCCGACATGTGACGAAGTGCCAGATACCATCATAGCACGGTTGAAGAAAAATCCCTATGTAGCAGTACACCTATGTAGCAGTTCACCTATGTAGCAGTACACCTATGTAGTACCATAAAGGTATGGTAACGGTTCATGATCCGATAACCGGTTCGGTACTTACACCTTTGCCACCGAATAACTATAAGTATTACGTAGGTACCTATGCCGAACATATATTGTGTAACCCAAGAAAAGTCTCATAACCGCACAAAACTCCGGCAAATCGGCCCAAACAGCAACCCGCGGATAACGCAAACTTTGCTTTTAAGACCGTATCTGCTCTACAAACTTTCAGTGAACGATCCCTTTATTTCCAATTCTCTCATTTCCAATTTCTCACGCGATCCGAACTAGACATGTAAATTTATTCCAACGTGATTTAAAATAAAAAATATGAATTTTCATCGGGTTGCTTTTGACTTCCGTCGGCTATGTAAAGGTCAGTAAAAGCTCCACCGCCGCCGGTTCAAAAACTTTATTTTCACAAGGTTGGAGTAAGCTAGGGGAATAATCAATGGACGTCAGAGCGGACACTTCGAACCGTGATGGATTCCGTCCAATCAACGGGACTGGGTAAATGAAAAGAGCGACCTAACGAACAGTGCAGACAATGGCGACGGGTGCCAAGCGAGGCCTTAGAACTGTGTAACAGATTGTTATTGGTTTTGCTTTTACTAGAAGACCGCCGACTGCGGTAAATGGTTAAAATATGAGTAAAACGGCGGCGCTGCAGATCGCATGAGCGATCGCTGAATACTGCTTCCATTTAGCTTCATATCTACTTATCTACAGCATGTTTGCGTGTTTCATCACGGTTTTCTGCTATAAGTGCCCTTTCCCTTTTTTCTTTGCATCTGTTACAAATCAGGGCACAATGTTTCAATGAATAAGTAAAATCAATCAATCAAAGTATTGATTCGCCCGCAGTGTCACTTCAGAGCTATTCTCTCGGGCACCGGCGCTTAGTAAATAATTTCTTCCTCAAGGATAATGGTAGATGTTTTGTTTATTGTGGACTGCGCTATGATTGATTGAGGCTTAGGAACTCTGGTAAGAGGAAATTACTTTGTTATAGTTGTAAGCATCAGTAGTGAATGATCGCCATCAATAACTTCTAAGTATGTTATTATTTTCCAAATAGCTTTTCTTTTATCGACATGTTACTTTTCGTATGCCGGAAAAGTTTCTTTTCCTGTTTCCAACATAACAGTTCGTAATTAGTAAGTTTAGGCAGGTTTTAATTAATCACTTTTGAGGGTATTTTTAATTGGGTACACAGCTTCATTCCAACATTCGTTTATTTAAAATGAATTTTAATATTTTTACACATCTTTTTCATGTTTCTACTTAATACTAACAAGTTTAGTTATTTACAAATACTTTAACAATTAACTTCGTTGACACAGTCAAGTTTTTACATATTTAGAGAAGACTTTTTGGATTATAAACAGAAATAAATAAAATTACAAATCTGAAGGGGTTCATTTGTACTAAAATACTTCATGCATTTCATTCATCAGTCTTACAAGATAAACACACGTTTTCCTTAGGTAACTTAGGTTTAAAGATAAACGACACCCAACGAAAAAGAGAGGCTTCATAGAATTATTTACTTTTATAAATATTTACAATATTCAACTATCGTTTATTTAATGTACAGGTTAAATTATGTAGCATTTTGGCCAGTTTAATCTACCGCTAACATCTTTAAAAGACGATAAGTCGTACTTTATATTCTAATGAAACATTATAATACCCGAGCCCTTACCTACAGAAACCCCTGATGTGCTCAAAGTTTCTTAAGTAAACTATACAAACTTAACTCTCAAAAGTGCCAAAGTGATCTCACAAACACTGAAAAACTGCTTAACGTGAAGTAAGTAGAGTCATTCGCCTTTATGGCTAAAACCCGAGTGCGAGTTACAAATAGTGGTCATAAAATACAAGTTGGGTAAAAACTGCATCAAGTCCTGACCACACATTCGAAACTTCCCGAGTATCAAACACACACGTTCCGACAATTTCTCACGGTAACTACCCTTGAGTTGAAAATAAAGGGAATCTAGAGCGCGATGTGTTACAAATGTTACGCGTCTACGCAAAACTAATAATGCAGTAAAGTCTGAAAGGTATAATAAAGTCAAAATAACAGTAATGTCCTGGGTAAAAAAAAAGACTCAGATTATCAGAAGTTATTGGACACATATTTTTCTTTGGTCATCAAACAAAAAATGACATAAAAGTGGGGGCTAGTTGCGTCACACCTTACTAAAAGTGTCGAAAGGTGTGACGTCACACGGAAATTTAAGTGGCTATATCTTCTTCACCCTTTTTTGGTTTATCAACATAAGAAAAAAAATATATGTTCAATCTTCGGATAATCTCGCTGACTATTAGAATTTTAAAGGACACTAGCCTATTAAGGGATGAAACATTGGTGGTCTTCCAACACAAAAAAAGGTTCGTAGTTAACCCGCTCACATTCATTATGAATTCGTCAAACTACGAAAGTTTCTATAGTAAAAAAAGACAT
Organism: Eupithecia tripunctaria; assembly: GCA_955876795.1. Classification (NCBI taxonomy): domain Eukaryota; kingdom Metazoa; phylum Arthropoda; class Insecta; order Lepidoptera; family Geometridae; genus Eupithecia; species Eupithecia tripunctaria. Next base: position 5,601,839 of record OY041604.1, read on the forward strand.
AAGCCTATTTCTAAACAAAATTACTTTCAGCCAGTTTCAGATGTTTTAACACTGCCAACAACATTTACGTAATGGGTCTGTGTGCTACCTACATGCACGGAGCTTAATGTACCTAGGTTTGTTGAGTTATGCCATTGTTTACTTGTTGTGACATCGTTGCAGTCTGTTACCACTGACACTGACATTGTTGCAATCTGTTAACAGTGACATTTACTAAATGCGGACACAAAATTCAAGTGAAGTCGACAACTAATACATTGGCATACCTTTTGAAGGTGATTCTCGTTTGGCTAAGATATGTTCATGACTTTGTACAGAATGAGAACTGTAAGCGAATGTTCTTAGTTTGTATTGTACCTAATTAAAACAGTAAATATGAAATAACTACCGGATACTGTATAATAACAATGGCACGATTAAAGTAGCTATTCGCCAAGCGCCCTCCGAAGCTGAATCTGAAACAAAGGTGGTGTTCATTACGTCTCTGCTCCTATTTGCGTAATAGCTTTTAGCTTAAAGTTACAGGTAAGAATCGTAGGGAACACGTATCTACATTACTTGTCACACGGAGCTCGTGGGCGTACCTAATATGTTACGACATCGCATCTTAAACAATTGGCAATTTTTTTTCTTAAGTATGTAGTGGTCTGATGTCATGTGTCATGTCATGTCATGTCTGTCATGCGCTGGTCTGTACCGGCATGTATTAAGTAAATAACTATTCTTAAGACATAGCTGTAAGTTTTCCTAAAATTCTGAAAATAAAATAAAATAAAATAAAATGTTAGGCGGGTAAGTAAATATCTTCATTCAAATTAAGATTCTAAGGCCCGTATATTATATATATATATATTACAAAAGTTTCCCCAAGCATTACTAGCGTTACTAGCGTTCATTACGTGAGTTTAACTCAATCTTAAAATCTCTGCTCAAGTAAATCTTTATTATAGAACGTATGTAGCTCTGACGCTACTTAGCTAGTGGCACTAGCAAAATCTCTACTTGAGTGAGTAGGGTTTTGTCTATGGTCTACACATTTATCTAGGCGAAAAACGTTCCTTTACCTTATCAACCTGACTATCACAATGTATTTTTGGAAACGCAACGATTTCAAACATTATTGGCGCTTTATTTAAAAAAAATAGCGTTGGTGCGTAGAACTCTTTTCCAAGCATTACTCAAGCGTGGTCCAGACCACACTTGAGTAAAGATGAGTTCAAAGAATCACTAGGCAGAGATATGAAAGTTTGAAATCGTTCTAAAATAGGCAATTACTCAAGTAAGTTGTTAACCAGTCAATAATGCATCACAACGTGGTAAGAACGCATCGTTATTTTAGGATTACATGAGTGAGTGTAGATTTTGACATTAGTTCCCAAGCATTGTTTTGAAATTAGTCTTTCCTCAAAACTATACATAAGCATCACTTAAGCATAGGCCGATGAGCATGCTTTCATAATACGGGCCTAAGAACGCAAAATGAGGTACCTAATTTCGTTAACCTTGAAGAGGTGACATCGATAGCACTCACCTTCTGCGCTATTACGGACGCCTAGCACGGAGGCTACTTCAGGCTGCTCCATATCGAAAATGAGTTCGGCACGTGCCGCGTACAAGTTGTAGAGGCTCGCGATGCAGGTTAGCCGGAGACTGCCCCGCTCGAACGCGTCCTGCCGGACCACAAACAGCACCTCGCCTACACTGATCTGCCTATTGTCCGGCCCTGTCCTCTCCCACTCAACCTTCGCGTTCTCCTTCTGTGGCCGCCGGATCTCCTCCTTGTGTATATTGATGTACGATTCATCCAGATACTGCATATTGCTCTCATCGTGAAACACGTTGAAGTTCAAATCGTCCTCCGGCATTTCAGTGGTCGTCGTCTCCGGTTTCGGCGGGGGATCCCATTTAAACCACACCGGCAATTCGTGCCCGAATAGCTCCATATCGATCTGCGGAGAGCGATGTCAATTTAATAAGGTGTTGGATTGAGTGGTAACTGGCGCAGATGCGCCTTAGTGTGAAAGGGGCTCGTTTATCTGGTATCTAACTATCTATAGCTTTGAGCTGCTTTGTGATTAATGAACTCGAGAACGCAGCGGCAGGCGGCGAGCGGCCGGCGGCGCGCGCTCGACAAAAACAACAGTCGAGTCAAAGTGAACCAAGTACACACAATACCTACTATTGTCCTGTCCTGACAGACCCATGTCCGCCGCGGGCTATCGCTGAGCGAATGGATAACTTTTGAGCATTTTTAACTTTAATGTATTACATAAAGCTCTGGGTGAAAAATAGATGGTCATAATATGACTTTAATAAATCGAGAATGATCATAATAAAGTTTTGTTCACGTCCGTTTGGAAGTGACTGATATTGACTGAAAAGAAATTCGTTAATGCATCTGTATTGATTATCTTAATATCTATTATTGTTTTACTCAATATTAGACTTCAATATTGGCCTTTCCTACATTATCATAAAACAAACAGTAGTACAAACTTCCCCGATGGGTTAACATTCATTATTTTAATGTACACCTGCAACCCGTTTTTCACTAACGGCCTCATTTTATGGCTAACATTTAGGTATAAATTGCCAAACAACATTTAATTAATTTACTTGTATAGGGACCTCTCCAATGTTAACGGCCTCAAAGCAGGTAAGAAACCTGTGTACGAGTTCCTTAATTACTGAGGTTGTAAAATCTACTGCTACATGATAAAATGAGGTAAAATATTTACTCATAAAACAAACGGTGCTACAAGTATTTGTCGAGCAAACAACAGAAGTTTTGTGAGATAGGAAAAGGTATTTGATTAGAAACCTCATTTTGGCACAAAAGTAGTGAGTTCAAAACTCGAAGAGCTCTCGTAGAGGTCTGCTACGTGCGTAGACCCGCGTAGTCGCATCTACGCTCGTAGCAAAGTTTCTGATTTATTTTCGTGCAAACGCTAATCGTATGCAAGCGACATAAGCGTTGGTTTTAAACGACAACGAAATCGAAACTTCGACTTTTCTTTTCCGAGTAGGCCCCCTGTTCATCAGATACAGACTTGACGTGGCCGTTAAAAACGAACCCATCGTTTTGAATGGCATGAAAACCAAACACTATCAATAACACACTAATCAAATAGGATTCAAATGTGATGGAACCAAAACAGTCAATAATAATAAAAAGACTGAATTTCAAGATACTTTATTCCATGACTTTCTTTTAATACAGTTAAATGAAATTAGAATTCCCAACCAATCAATAAAAGCTACATTTAAAATGGCCAGTACTATAAAGAATGGCAATTTCATAGGTCACTTCGTTTCTAATTAGCACTGGCACACATTGAAGTGTAGTGTATGTGTAGTTCTAAGACTTTGACCCTCTAACATCATTCACCAGTTGTTTCTTTTAAATCATAGCACGCGCGGTTTCTGAGATATTCATAGGTGAAAATAATATTTTAAAAAAATTAAAATATTTAATACATTTTTCTTCATCTGTGAACATTGCAGAAACCTGACGCTGTAAGACATTATTCTATAAAACTTTTTATTTATTTTAGTATCCTCTATTCAAATATATGACTTATAAAGTGCGTGATAATTTAGAAAAAAATTGACAACCCTGCATTCAAAAATGTTCAAACTCCTTATAAGAACTAGACTTACCTCTCGACCATTGAGTGCGAAGGTGAGGTTGGCGGGAGGCTGTGCGAGAGGCGAGGCGCATGTCGCCCTCAGAGTAGAACCCACTCCGTACCAGGAACGGTCCGACACCAGCTTAGGTCCCCATTCCGGAGCCTCTGCAAGAAACATAAAACTTGAGTGCCTGCTGCTACCATCGATTCCGCGTAGCCTTGGAGAGACGCACTAAAAATAACTGTTCATAAAAGTATAGGAATATAGTCCTTATCGAATTGTGTGGTTAAAATAATATTTTTTTGAAGTGCGATCAAATATTTTTTTTTTAGTATTTTTTTAGTATTTATTTAAAAACATTACATCTATCTTTACAGGTAAGACCTAATACAATAGAGTAGTCATCCAAAAACTGTTTAAGTAATTCAACATGCAAAATAATAATAATAAAATACTTGAGCACAATAATTGAGTACAATAATAAAAAGGCAAACAATCAAATACATATGTCAAAAATCAAAATAATTAAGTAAAATAATAGTCAAATAATTAAATGCATTATGTCAGTGAGCACAAAATAGTAGTCACAATCTTTCAATTCCATAAATAGTCATAATCTTATTTTTTGATACAAAATAATGTTAATTTAACAACCATAACACAACTTTGATAAAATAGCTTTTGCGAACTCGCTCTGTGAACAGTGGAATATGTCAATGGTCCCCGCTACCTGATTTAGTACTTGCATGGTGCGAGTCAGTGGCGCTTTGTTGAGTAGGTTAGTCCTTCCGCGAGGCACTGCGAATAGAGGCGGCCGCCTGCGTCGCCATACGTACTCGTCCGGTACGCACAGCCTCATCATCTCCAAGATGGTCGGATTGGTTATAAGCCCCCGGAAAACCCTAAACACGTACAGCGCCAGAGCCATATCCCTCCTGATTTCTAATTTGTTGTATCCAACCATACCCAAAACGAATAAGGTTGGATACATCAAGGGATAAAACGGGTAGACGCCATATGTCTTCCAATACAGATATCGCGTGAACTTGTTCTGTATGCGCTCTATCATGAGACTATATTTAGCCTCATGAGGAGCCCATACAGAAGCTGCGCTTTCCATCTGACTTCTGACTAGAGCATCATACATTGCTGTTAAAGCTCTTAAATTTGTGAACCCGTTTGCTCGGCGTAAAATGAATCCTAGAATTCTGTACGCCTTTTTGCAAACGCTTACAACATGGACTCTGAACCGCAACTCGGTGTCCAGTCGAACCCCAAGATCTCTCACCGATTCAACACGCTTCAACTGCGCTTTCTCTATCTTGTAGTTGTAGTGAAGAGGGGCAGTTGCTCTACTAAATGTTATAATTGAACATTTGTTTATATTAAACTGCAATTTGTTTGTCCGACTCCACTCAACTACCCTATCCACGTCTTGTTGAAGACGTACGCAGTCTCCTTCCTCCTTAATTGGCAAGATCAACTTCAGGTCATCTGCGAACAGAAGACATTTAGCCTCTGTGACAACTTCGGGCAGATCGTTAATCATCACGATAAATTCAAGGGGTCCTAAGTTGCTACCTTGGCTTACGCCCGTCCTCGTGAAATACGGCTCCGATTTGTATCCCGCGTAGTCCACGTACTGCTGCCTGTTCTTCATATAGCTCGTGAAGAACTGCAGCAGCTTGGTGGTGCAGCCGATCGTCGCCAACTTTGCCAATAAGATGTCATTATCGACCAGGTCAAAAGCTTTTTTAAAATCAAAGTAGGCGACGTCGACTTGAACCCCTGCGTCTACGTTAGGGAGCACGCAAGACATCGAGTTGAGGAGGTTGCTGGTCGTGCTGCGGGCTGGTCTAAAGCCGTGCTGAGCGTCCGAGAGATGGGCCGATATTTGCTGTTGCATGCTGCGCTGCACTGCCGACTCGAACACTTTTGCCGGTGTTGACAGTATCGCCACGGGTCTGAATCCGTGTACCTCTGAGCCACCTTCACCTTTAGGTATGGGAATCACCCGGGTAACCCTCCAGCGTTCCGGGAAATACGACCTTTCCAGGCATATATTAAATATGTGGCCTAGTGGCTTTGCGAGAATCCTACTACAGTCTCTCATTACAAACACGGGAATACCGTCTGGGCCTGCGGACTGCTTCGGTTTAAGTCGGGTGAGTGCCAACCGTACCTCTGCCTCCGTGAGCCGCGGCACGTGAACGCGCGCGCTACCGGCGCGGCTCGAAGCTTCAGCCTGACGCACGTCTAGGGCCGCTGTTGCGGTGCCGTAAACCGAAAGAAAATACTTTGCAAATTCCTCTGCACATTCAGCCTCCGGAAGTGTATTACCATCTTTAGTAATTTTCTTTCGGTTCACCGCACCCCGTTTCGCTCTAACGTATTCCCAGAATGCCTTCGGGTCCTCCGCTAGTCTGCTCTGCACCCTCCCCTGATGATGTTGGTGCTCCGTGTGTATAATTTCCTTGACCCTCGCTCTACATTCAGAAAAAGCCTGGTAGTTCGCTGTGGACCCACTCGTCTTGTACAATTTATGCAGCCTTGCCTTGCGTTCTATTTCTCGAATGATCTCCACCGTATACCATCTTGGGTAACTATATCTAGAGTTCACCTTTACTATCCGCTTTTTAGGTACGCACTCGTCGAAGATCTCGTGTAGAGTTGCATAAAAACAATCTAAAGCGTCCTCTGGCTCTTGGACCCGATATAGAGCGCTCCAATCAGCTGCCGCTATTGTCGAGTACAAGGCGTGGTAATCCGCTTTACTAAAGTTCCAGCTCGGCGTTGGAGGCGGCGGCGGCGGCGCGGGGCCGGGCTCGGCGCGCCCGCAGCGCCGCACCGACACAGCGAGCGGTGGGTGTTGCTGGTCAACCTGCACTAGTGCCTCGTCGGCCATGCACACTTGCACGTCATCCATCCATATTGTACGCGTAAGCAATGATAATTCAAAAGTTACTAGAACCTGGGTTCATATAACAAATTTAGATGTAATTTTTTTTCTTTTCCTTTAGATCTACTATAGGCTGTTTAGCCATGATTAGATGTACCATCTTAATGTTCGAACACTTCAGTTCCTTTAGTCAAATTCCAGTAGGCTTTCTCTTGAGGCTTTTTATGTGGTCCTTGTTCTTTAGTTATTGTGTTACTGTGACTGTTTAGTATTTCTTTGTACTTTTTGGTCCAGTTGTTCACTTCTTCTCTTATGGGGCATTTCTAGATGTTCATGTTTTTAGGGTTCCGTGCCCAAGGGGTAAAACGGGACCCTATTAATAAGCCTCCGCTGTCCGTCTGTCGGTCTGTCTGTCCGTTTGCCACCAGGCTATTTCTGTTGCCGTTGATAAAAATTCAATTATTTTAAACAAACGTCGCTAACACATAGAGAACCAGTCACCGAGGTTAAGCAACCGTCAGCGCGGTCAGTACGTGGATGGGTGACCGCGTCACGTTGATTTTTTGTTTTTTTACGAGGAAAGATTTGTTTTTTTTATTTTTATAGATAATGGTACGGAACCCTTCGTACGCAAGTCGACTCGCACTTGACGGTTTTATTCAAAACTGCACAATAGCTGAAACGTAAAATTAATAAACTCGTATCTCGTTTCCAGTCAGTTTCCATATCCATCATAGTACACACCTTTAGTGTTTATCAGTAAAAGCAAAAGCAAAATGCCAATATCATCCAAAAATAGGATTCGCAACTACATATTTAAATTGCTTGCTCTCTTTATACAAAATTGTATCCAAAAGTGGGATTGCTCTCGTTATGAAGAGCCATTACGATGCCAGGGAAATAACATACCTAAAAGTTTCATAAATTATATGGGATTCCGCGGACAGAATTTGGCTTTTGGATGTAAATATAATAAATGTAAGCTGAAGGCACCTACAACCATAATTGTACGGGAATGTTCTCATCCAAGACTCAGGGCAAATTATAATTAGGAGCTCGTAACTTGTTGTTAAAAGTATAGCATAATTCTTGTTTTTCTCTTACGGGACATTCTTGATAGGTAGGTAGAGCATCTAGCGAAAAAAAAACGAAAAACAAATAATTTTAATGGGGTAAAAATGCTGCACAATCAGGACCATCTAGCCCCAAGCTTAGCAGAGCTAATAAACGGCTGATAAATTCTAAAAAAAAGGGACTGACATAGTCAGCAATGACAAAGTCCCTTATAAATAATAATAAAAAGGGACCATACAAAAAACGTGATTGTTTGGCAATTTTTGCTTTTTGTTTGTTCGTTTGTCTATTGAACCACAATAGGTAGAGGCATGAAATTTTCTATAAATAGGTAGATACAAATAAAATAAATTTGAATAATTAATGTACTACTAATATAAAAAAACCTTATGAAATGAGGAAGTTTACATACAATGACTATGAAGGTAGGTACTATGAAGTAATCCCTAAAGACAGGTCGGAAAGACGGGTTTGTATTTGAATGAATTATCTTATTCCTATTTTGGTTTTATTAATTAAGAATTAACCGGACTCTTTACAAAAGGCATGTTTTGACAAAGGGTAATTCTGCGAATGAGGCCATATGCGCCGAAACCAATATTTTATGTCACATATCTGGTAAAAAACACTTTCATGGCCAAAGATGTACTTTGCACCCTCGTGAAACGGTAATGTGCCCCTGCGGGTCTGACCGTCTTTGCTGGGCAGTGAATGCGTTAAACGCCCGTATAACTCCTATCAAAATCAAATTCTCTGAGTAAACAAGGATTAAAATATCGCTGAAAACTCACGCTCAGTCCAGTGTGTTTGCAGGTGATGTTTGTTCAAGCCATAGCATTAATACTGCCACTTCTCTATGAGTCACGTCTGTTTGCTTTCGATTGCGGTCTAAGCGTTCGCGAATATAAATAGATCCCCTTTTTTTATAAAAAAATACAATTTTCTCCGCTTGAAAATAAGTGTTCTTGGGCTTTTTAACGAAGATTCTTTGCTTCTTTTCTTTTAGTTTAACAATCTACGGGGAATCGACGGTTGGAGATAATTTAATTTCCTCGTTTCTTTGAAAAGAAACATCGATATCTTTAAAGGTTCGCTCATACCATCGCGAAGGCAATATTGGAAAATATTGAAAAATTCTGTTCATTGTTTTGAATAAATTTTCGTCAAATTTGCGCACGCTCATCAACATTACCATCATCTGCCTGTATTGGTCCACTGCTGGACGAATCTAGTGGCATAATCTGGCCTACCCTAATAGGCGCCATAGCGCCCTGTCTTCAGCCTGGTTGCAGTCTTTCGCAGATCGTCATATCTTTTAGCGGAGGGCGTTCTACCGTCGCGGTCTATACTCCACGGGCCTGATTCCACTAACACAATCGCCTCACTATGACAATATTATCGCTTTATTATCGCGTAACAATCACCGCCATTGACACCTTTTGGTATTCTACTAACACGATCTTTTTTTGTTTATGCCATATCCATGACTATTACGATTATGATTATATGCCCCACCGCATTATTGACACGCTATTATAAGTCTTATAGATTGTAATCTTATGGTAATGGAATACCAAATAAATTTACGATTAAATCTCTATCTTAATCGTACGACGCCACAATAGCATTTTGTTTAAAAAATAGTGGAATTAGGCCCCAGAGCGATTACCAAGGTGGTGGTCGGTTCTTCGCGACTGCCACTTCAGCTTGATAATTCTTTAAGCTATAATGTCGATAACTTTGATCAACACGACAAGATTGCGATGATAATGGAATGGAACTATTTCCATTTAAAAACAAACAAAATCACATAAACCAACACGTTTTTGAAATAAAAATGGCGTGACATTTTCTTTGACAAAGTCTCAACCCCCTTTGACAACGCGCGGATGATTTATAATGTAACCTCAGACAAGGTTCCATTCGATTAATAACATTCCTTAATGTAATAATCACTTTTCAGATTTGATTAAAAATCAAATTTATTAGTTTATGCTAAGATTTCCAGTCAATATAGATTTTTTTGTATGTAGAAGGCAGCATTAAATCTAATTTATCGGATTCTGGATTCTGAAATCTTGTTGATTGGCTGTTCATACTATTCATTATGCAACAGAAACTGTGTTATTATTGCCAACTGACTTCCCTGTTTCATATCCATCCATGCATGTAATTATTCAATGCATAGATCAACATAGAGCTGGTAACTTTAGTGTTACCAGCTCTAGGTTGATCTAAGTTGTTACACATACAGAGGTCTATAATATGATAGCGATCCTGGCAAGTTTCCCTTGCGTTATGATATGAGCCACATCTGGAGACATTAATTTAACTTGTAGCTAAACAATATACGACTGTAATAAATATCAGGTTATTTCAGTTTTCCTCCGTAATCCCCCTAAGGATAATTACATAGACAAATTCTAAATCATTCTTAATTATTTTATTCTAAATTATTATGTATTGTATTAAGTTTATCAGTCATCTGTACCCATAACACAAAATCCGCTTTGCTTGGGGCAAGATGATGCTGTGTTGGATTGTCAAGCTTTGTTTATTTGCCTGCCAAGCAAGCGTGGTGATTAAAGCAAATAAAAGCACATTTTAAGCATTGGACGTAAATCTTGTGCTGATGAGGTAAACAAAACATGATACCTACTGTTTTTTAACCGACTTCAAAAAAGGAGGAGGTTCTCAATTCGTCTGTATTTTTTTAAATGTTTTTTACCTCAACTTTTGACTGGGTCAAATTTTTAACATTCCGTTTTTGTTTGTAAGCTGGTGCGTACCGTGTGGTCTTATTTTAATTTGGTCCGATTTTGACAATGGGATCCATATAATTGAAGTCGGTTTATAGTTTGTTTATAAACAAAATCAATTTTTATTATTCTCAAGAAACTTGGTAGGAAAACATGATATTCATTCTTTTCTACCATTTATTTACTTGCATTTCTATTCTGCTTGTTTGTAAGGGTCAAAATAAACATAAATTGATGACTAGCTTTTGCCCACGGCTTTGCTCGTGCTTTTTAAGTAACCTATGTCGGTCCCCGAGATACCACCTCCATGCCAAATTTCATTGAGATTTGTTCAGCCGTTTAGGCGTGAAATAGTAACAGACTGATTTACTTTCGAATGTATAAAGTTACTACGGATTTTCAAGCTTCACTTTATAAGCAAACTACTATAAAGGTAGGACAAATAAATCCTAGAATTTTACTGCGATCGCGTGACCATTGACGGTAGTCAGTCAGTGCCGTGAAACGTTTCATGCATTTTCAAACAATGGAATTTCTGTATTTCCTAAAAGAGCTGCCTGCATGGTGAATGCCAAAAGTCATTTCCAACAGTAGGTTTTTAAGAGGTCATATACCTATGCATAAAACTATACATGTACGGTTTTCACATACGTACGTCATACATACGTTAGGTATTTATTCGTATTTATTTATTGAGCAACTAACACGATTAAATTAACATTTGCTACTTTGAACTTAATTGACCTAAATGACGGATTTAAACTTAAATAAAAATGAATAAAATTTACTGTTACATGTTTCAATTGTCAAATAAATATACACAAAAAAAATACATAATTTTGTTGGTTTTTTTATCGTACTTATATTATAACAAATGCGAAAGTTTGTAAAAATATATGTATTTTGCTCTTTCACGCAAAAACTACAGAACGGATCGGGCTGAAATTTTGCATACAGGTTGTTCTATGCCTGGAATAACACATAGACCTTACATCCCATAAATCAGTACCCGTAGGATATGCGTGCGAAGCCGCGGGGCACAGCTAGTAATTTCATATGTGTATCTAATTTGTGTTCATGTATAGGTATCAATTTATTTTTGTAGTGACATCTTATTTATATAGTACGTATTTCAACTTTTTGAACTTTTTCAATAGTAAATAATATGACGTAAATTTATTTGTATGCGAAATAAATAACAACATCAAATAACGAGTTAGGTTATGAAATAAATAACATAATATAAAATAATGGGTTAGGGTACGTTTCGCCCTATAACATCATAAAATATAATCCAAAACTCGTCCACGAAAAGATTCGGGCGAAATGTCCCCTTCAGTTTTGACGAGGGTATATTTCGTCTGAATCTAAAATCTTTTGGTTTTGATTTCGGGCGTGTTTTACCCCTATATAACGTACCTACTAGGAAACTAGGTAGTCTGTTTACTACTTATATTATTTCCCTTACAGTTAATTATTTTACAAGCGGCAAACTCGCACAATTTCGTGAAAAAAGCGCATTAAAATTGTTTTGTGAAGCTTTTGGATGCATAATACAAAAATAAAATGAGAGAAAAAGAAATTTATTTTTGCCTTTGCTTTAGCTTAGTAGTATACTCGTAATATTGTTATTTCGGTCTGTGGATTTCAGATTACAAGTAAAATAAAATGAACAACAATAGGAGCCTCTACGATAAGGATACCAAATTGAATAATAAAGTTATCGAGGCCGGAAACTGGAAGAGGTTGTACGGGACATCCTGCCATCTGCGATTAGCGAAGTTTTTACAGATTTTTACCGTCAATATTTACTTTCGGTACTCTCTCTTTTATTTAGTAAATTCAATTTGCCTTTCGCTTTACTCTATTGACAGAACCTTTATAGTTAAAACAAATAGATTTAAGCAGGACCTTAATTGAAAAATTCACAGTTCCGTTTAGATTTTCCTTTTTGTCTCTATTAACTGTGTCAATGAAAACGTTATAACTGTATTATATTCTAGATTGAAATAGCTAACTTTCAACAACGCTGGGTGCCTACAACTCCATCTTCCAGGTGGAATGTGTAGGTATAAACCAAGCCGCGAGCGCAGTGTTACGAAAAAAGGTAACTGACCTAGGTAGGCATGTACCGGTGTCAGTGAGTTTCTGGCTTTCCTGGAGGACAGGTGGTTAGATTAGCAGCCCCCTGCACTCAACACGCAAAAAAGGCCCACCTGTGCGAAAACCAGCCCAAAAACAAAACAAAATAGCTAATTTTCATCACCCTTTTCATCACGGGTCTTCGATCGATCTACATATATGCTTTAATAACGCTTATTCCATAGAAATAGCTTACTCTATTAAAGATCTATGACCGAGCGAACTGAATATACCGGCCTTAAGCCTCACGAAACTCCCACCAAAAGAGCTTTCTGCGTCTGTTTTCCCACTAAATTAGTCTTGGAGTCCTCAAATCCAAGGTAAATAAGTTCGTTCTACATCTGCATTTGCTAGTTGGTGGCCAAACTTTTGACATAATCATCAATAAAAAACTCACCAACGACTTCCAAAGGTGCTGACCGTATCTCTGTGTGGAAGGTGGGTGCATCAGCTGACACCTCGCATCGGAAGCGGCCCGCCATCGCTGGCGTGGCCTGCTGCAGGACCACACGATGAGCTCCCGATCGGGATATCTGTAATAAAAACAACTGTTACAGGCAGGAACGTAAAGCCGAAGTTCGTATGCACACAGTAGTATATATATATTTTATATATTTTAACGTTTGTATCGACACCAACTCAATCAATTTCATATATTAGATTTAAGCAATATTAATTCCCTACAAATTTTACAAGTTGCAAACATAACCTATACCTTAATTTTCTATTCGGTAAATTACCATTGGTATTTAACATCTCGCAATAAGTAACTTTATGGTATGACGAGCAACTGGTTAACTTACAGTTACTACCTACGCGCTTCCTATTGTTCTCCGGACGGGCCTCGCCTCGCCCGCTTCGCGCTTGTTCCGCGGGTAGCGTGAAACGTTTGCCGTCCGCAATTACCTATAAGTACCCTAATTTTTCGTATGTTTGAATTGAAGGAATTAATTAAGTAAGTATGTCCAAACATTTCACGTTTATTTATTTTTTAAGATTAACCTTCATTGTTTTTAAGGTTAGAAGGCTTGAAAACATTAACTTTAAAAATGCGCGCTGTACAAAGTGCTCATGATATGATGTTTATATTTCATGCACAAATTAGTTGTATAATTTAATTAGTTTATGATTTATTAAGTGTTTGTTATTATAACGCACGTTCGGAAACAAAGGGTCACTTCTGCATGTTTTCCAACTTTACAGGAGGAGCATTTTAAAGTTTTTTTTGACGTATTTTTTTAATAATTCTGTGCCGTTTTAGAGTATTGCGGAGTTACTCATAGTTCTAGATTGATTCGTTTTTCAAGGATAATCGGCACTAATTATAAAAAAATACAAGTAGACGTTTCTGAGAAACAAGCCATAAACTGAGGGAAGGGTACCAAAAGTGTCTTTTTGTTACAAATCGTTAACTGTAGTATTGCAGAAACGACCTTTTAAAAAACTAATAAAATCATGAAAGTACTTATAAGAACATGTTTTAGGATGGCTTAAGTTTATTTGTAGTAAAGATATATATTATTAGAATTCAATATAAACTGAAACGAGCACTAGAAGGAGAATAATCGCTAAATTTAACGTTTTAATGGAAGATTATTAAATAAAGTAGGTTATATTATCGAGTTTTTTATTTGAAATTCAAACAAATGGCACATAAATGAGGCAAAGACAGTAAACATTACGAAATAAATTACAAAAAATGGCTTTCGAGTTATACAACGTATAAAACCTTAGTATAAACTGAATAGGTAGTTATAATAATGCTGAGACGCTGTTCTAGTATCTGCAGTCTTTATAAAAGTTAAAGTTGTGCTTAATATTTAATAGAAGATCAAAACAATCCCTAACAGGCATGTCTTAGGGGCGTAACATGTAAAATCTAAACAAAATAGGCCTGAAATGTGGGGCATTTCAATTTAATAATCTATCTAATCTTTATTTGATACTAAAGAAACTTACAATCAAAAAGTAGAAAAAACTTAAAAGTAGTAATTATATTTGAAACAGTAAAGCTTCCTTTAGACTGTTTCCAACAGAATGCAGTTAGCTCAATCGTTTCGATTGTAAATACCAGTTTTACGAGTATAATCTTAAACTAAAGTCAATCATCATCAGTCATCATACGAAAGTAATCGTCTTATAGAACGAGAATGGCGGACAAAATCTTAAAAGATATTAATAAATTCTAAATTGACATAACAATATTATCTTAATTTTAAACAGTCTCACAAATATCTTTAAAACTTTAACATCTTATATCCGTTATAATATTTATTTCTTATTCATAAGTACTTAAATCACATTTTCACAGCGTTATGGACTTTATTATCCAATTAGGAACTACAACTTTGGTAATAAAATTATAAATGAATCAAAAAGAAATGCTTTCAACACCCTCAAGTAGGTAGGTACCTAAACAAAACTGTTCTTAGTAAAATAAAGATATCTCATCAGAATATTGTGTTGTAAACAGTTTCATAAACTTTCGGTATGATGTTGGTATCAATCAAGTTTTGAATATCTGCCTTCTTTCGTGCAGCTAAGGGAATTTTACTCTCATAAGCCTGCTTTAATGTTACTTCGTGAGGTTGTTTGACTCTTGTGCTTCGTGTTACTGTATGATTACGATTTACTTCAATCCAATCGCCCTCGTATGAAGTTTTGAAGTAATAAACATCGCTATCTTTGGTAAATTTCAGCTGACTTATTTCAGTTACTTTAACAGCTTGTCCATTTTTGGATTTGGTAACATTCAAACTGATATCTTCGGTGAGACCCTTAAGATCATAAAAGTCAGTGAAATTCATTTCTTTTACATAGAAAGGATTACCTGTCTTTTTGGCAGACCTTATCAATTGACAGTATTGGGCTGGGACGTAAACAGGGCCAGATTTTTTGGCCCGTCTAACAGCTTTCTCTATTACAGAATGGGCGTTATCAGCCTCACTTTGGGTATGCCCTCGAATGAGGAATTTATGTTTGATCGAATTTATTTGCAGTTTTTTCACTGCATAATAATAAAGGTTAATCATAAATCTGGAATCAAAACAAAACAATTACTCAATAGATTAGTTTACACTCAATCGGCGATCTAAATAATAATGTAGGTAGAAATGTAGTAATGATTAGTTAAAGTTAACATCATTGAGGGATACGTGGTGAAATGATAAAATATACCAAGTATAAACTATACTTACTTGTTTTTTTGTTGTCCACAACAATTATCGGAGTAGAATATTACGTCACAATTAGGATATTTCTGAGCTAATTCTTCCAGGAAAATGTAGACGCATGAGCCAATTTCATTTACTCCACGGTTGCCTAAGCCTTCATGCCAAAAGAAACAGGAAGTCCTTTTCTCCTTGAAATCTGTCACCTAAAAACCAAGTAAGTACTTAAATATTTGTTATTTATTCCGTTCCAGTATCGATAATCGTCATCATTGTAGCCGTGCATATATCTAGTCTAATTTAATTTGCTCACAAAGGACTTTTGACTTTGTAAGAAAAAGATGCACCACACTCTGCCCGATGAAATTTTAGCATAATGGTAACCACTATAAAATACTTACTGTAAAATTATAGCAGTTCAATTTAGATTTATAAAAGAAAGCACTAGAGTTTCCTAATGGTACTGGCAATACAGCCTGTAAATCATATATTGCAACAATTAAATTGTCGTGTCCTGGTTCCTTTAATAGTTTCATATCTGCCTCTTTTTCTTCTCTACTTAGTGTTTTTTCTTTCATATGTAGCTTATACTCATCTTCTTTTTTTAATCGTTCTTCATTGGATAAATTATGATAGGAGACGCACTGGTCACATTGATCTTTTTTAGGGGTAAAAAAAGATATATTAAATTCTTGGTTAAAGACTCTGTTATAAAAATCATAGTTTGCACAAGTTTTGTCATTTGCTTTTCGGTCTTCGCAATATAAACGATGTAGTTCAGCAACGGTGTATTGTCCATCTATGTAATGGCGAGTTGTTTGGGCTCTTAGATAGTGGCTTTCTATTCTTGGTATGGAGTTTATGTGAGCCCGAACGGATTCATGTATTTCAGTGCTTATTCTCTTTTTGGTAAGTGTACCTCTCTTATCGGGTGGAACGGTTCCTGTTGCAGTTCTTTTGTCAATGATGTGGCGTAAAAATCTAGGCGTGATAGCCAACGTACTCAATAAAAATGTCTTACACACACGAACTTTATCACCATTTATAAGTAAATGAAAACAGCTATTAGGTTTTCTTGCAAATTTCGGGTTGTTTTTGAGTCGTCGGTATTCAGATGTGAGAGTGGTAATACACGAAGCCACATAATCTCGCTGTCTTGTCAGACATCCCAGTTTCCAATATTCGGCAAAAAGTTTTTGGCGATCCTCAACAGAAATATTTTTCGAACAGCTGAATAAACATTTTTCAGTACAAGGCGATCCCATTTGTTTGGCCGGAATATTTTTTCCGGAAGAACTAGTATGTTCTTGGCCCGTATCCTTGAGAAACTTACGTTTATTTTGCTTCCAGGCAGCGGAATTTTTGGCTTTCTTTTTAGCTTTAGTCGCAACAGGTGTATTTTGAAATTCACATTCTAACAGAGGTCTCATCTCCGTATTTAATTCATTGTTAGAGTCTTGAGTGGCGATTCGTTGCACAATCGGAGGTACATGGGCATCAATTAGTTGATTATTTGTTTGGTTTGGTATATTATTAAAGTTTGTTGATATGGTTGATTTTGAATCTGAGCTTGAAGATGTAGTACTCGAACTTGAGCTTGATGACGAAGAAGAGTTTGATGATGGAACTACTTTCCTCTTACGACCCTTATCGGGTACGAAATCTTTGTCTTCATCAATATCTGTTCCAGAAAAATCGGTTACATCACTATCGGAACCGGCTTCTGTGTTATCTGTAAAAATATAAGTTATAATTATGAACAACATTCAGCAAAATAATATAATAATACTCAACATAAAAATTAGAAGCATACTCTGTCCTGACTGAGACGTTTCTACTGTTATATTTCCCTCTTTGACATAATTAATTATTTCTTCAACATTATTTGTTTTTGTAGTTTCTTGAGATTTGTCTGTTCTTTTTATGACCTGTTCTGAAGTTTCTTTAGAACCGGCTTCTGTGTTATCTGTAAAAATATAAGGTAAGTTATAATTATGAACAGCATTAAACAAAATAATAAAATAATACTTAATATAAAAATTAGACGAATACTTTGTCCTGACTGCGATGTTTCTCCTGTTATATTTCCATCTTTGACAAAATTAATTATTTCTATAACATTATCTGTTCTTTCTATAAGCTGTTCTGTAGTTTTTTCGACACAATCTGTACTTTGGTTGTCATTAAGCCATTTTATTACATGAAAATCTAAAAATAAAAATAATTATGTACAGATTAAAGACGATGACATGTGAAATACTATTATTTTAAGATTCACAATTATGCCTTTTTTGTTTATGTACCTTTTTCGTTGTATTTGCTATTATCTTGCTCAGGTACCACCTCGCAAACTTTACGACTTGAGTGCGCTTCCTTACTCAATGCTTGTTTTTCACTGGATGGTGCATTAATTCCTTGGCGAGCAAGATTGCAGAGTAGCAACCCTCGTTTAGACATTGTAAAACCTAAAAAGCATAAAATACCTACTTTTTAATATTAACCTTTCAAACAAATAAACTTTTTAAAAATGTTACAAACTTTCTATTTACAAAAATAATATTTTATAAACATAATGCCATTTTACAACTTATGTGATATTAAAATATCAAGCGACAGATTATAATTTCTTAAAATTAAATGGCACTTTTGGTAAAAATCACAAATTAATGAAATACATGAAATATAAAAAACAAATTATCGTTTTTAATCAAAAATAACTGTATGTTCTCATTGAATTTAACGTTTATTTTAATAGTAAAAGACACTTCGTATTGAAAATACCTATTCTAATAAAGACAAAGCAAAAAAAAATTATAAAATGTTATTTCTGAACAAAAGTGCCTGTTAGTTATCATCAAAACAAAGAGGAATATTTGAACCAAAAAGACACTCCTATACAAAAATAACTTTCTATTTCAATAAAAAAACTAATTATTTCAAAAATAATGTCACTTGTACACAGATGTGACGTTTTGATTCCAATTAAAAGAAAAGTTTTAAGCTATAATGTCATTTATAAAGAGAAGTGACGATATGTTTACAGCAGAGAAATGCCAAAATTTGGTAACAAAACGTCATTTTTATTCAGAAGTAACATAATAGCAACAAGTAGTATGTAAGCAAATATGTCATTACTTACCGTAGTGCCCCTCCGTCGCCAACGCACAAGGTCATCCTTCGGCTGTCAACACTCTACTGACCAGAAGACACGTTTCGTTTCAAGCAAACGGGCCAATCACGCAAAATAACATAACGTCACATCCGCCCTCAAAACGATGTTATTCATGCGATTGTCACCGTAATTGCTGAGTTTATAGAGTCGAATATGGCGGTTATTTCTGCATATTTAAGTCGTTTTGCTAAAATGTTGCAAAAGTGACCCTTTGTTTCCGAACGTGCGATAAATAGTAATTTTGTCAAAAAACTTTTAAAGGCGTCCTTAGCCTGTTGAGTTACTTTAAAAATAAATAGTCTTGTACTTAGTTAGGTTCTAAACAGTGTTTAGTTAATCTACGATGTAAAACTTTTATGTTAAATAAAGAACTTTAAAAAAGTAGTATATATAGTGATAATAATATATTCATATTATTATATATACTACTGTGTGTAATATATTCATATTATTATTGTTCATTCTTTATTTGTGGCAAATGTACAGTTGATTTATGGGGTCATAGAAAATGGTCTACGATTTGTGAAAAACTTGCTCATAGCTTAGTTCCTTGCAGAATGTAGAAAATATTAAAAACCGATATATTTGAATTTCGCACGAATGTGTGTCAGATTAATGTTCACACCGTTTTTTGTTATACGTACAGGATTGACAGTAAAAATAATTTATATATTTTTATATTATACAAGAACATTTATATTTTATATATTATTTATGTATAAATGATGCCATGCACGCACAGTACACCCTACGCTTATGTAGTAGCGGGAGCGGCCGAATTTTCATGTATCTTATACTTTACATCCTACACTATCTGCAATTTTTTTTAAGTTCGCTCATCTTCGCGGAAAATACAACCAAAGCCATTGGTTTTACAAGAATCAAGAGTCAATAACCCTTCAAAATTAGGACCATGACATATTTGAGACTTAAATCTCGTGTAAAATAAACTTTCAATGTTTCACACAAGGTATTAAATTCTTGAAAGCTAAATAAAAATAAAACAAAAATAACGAAACAATTTCAAAACAAATGTTATGTTTAATTTTGCTTTTGAAAATTAAAGAGTAACCCAGAAACCAATTTATACCTTACAGAGCATTGCGTAAGGTGAGTTTTGTTCAATTAGCGCTGTGGTGTTGCGGCCGATGAACGCCGTACCCGGACCAAACCGTAGAAATAGAAACCAAGCTTCGTCGACTACAAAATGACTGCTTTTATTGAACTAATTTGAGGTAAATTGTTTCCGCTCAAATCACAGGAATGATGAGCAATTTGATTATTTGCAAGAATTGTAAATACTAGTTCTGATTTGTTTATATTGTTTCATTGTAATAAAATATAATTTCTTTGTTAATAAAGATATAAATGAACTGCCTTATCTGAGAATTGTGTCAATTCAGAAGTCGTCAAAACCAATATAATAATAAAGTAAACTTCTATGACAGTGCTAAAAATGATGCCATTCATTGATTCACTGATGCCATCCTTTGTATTTCGATCCTTAAGGCGCATACCCGAGCCAATCTGACAGCAATTCCTATTTTATCATATTTTTACGTTTATCATAGGAATTTTTAAAAATCCTACGTTCAGTTTGTGGTATCTATTATAAGCTATTTTTTAATACCTCTTTTATAATTTTATCTCATATAGTTTAAGAGGAGATGCAAAAATAGAGTTTGGTGGCCAAAAAGCGCAACTTCGTATCTCTTCCTAAGCTTTACAAAATGAAACTATTACAGAGGCATTAATAAATAGCTTATAATAGATACCACAAACTGAACGTAGGATTTTTAAAAATTCCTGCGTTCAACTTAATAATAAGATATAATAGTTGGGGGCGCCACTTTCGCTGGTGTATGGGCCTTAAGCAAGGGACGGCAACATTTTTAGGTAGTAGGTAATAAGTAAGAAAGAGTAAGTTTAGTATAAGTAAGTTTAGTTTAGTTTTGACGTCATCCGAAGCAGTGAATGCGTTAACTTTGTGGTTGATAATGGTGTCAATTCGGCCTTAGATAATGAAACAACTATGATACCTTCCTACATGTTTGACCTTTATATGTATATGTGTCCATTGTGTTACTTCGGATTAATTATTAAATACCTATTATCGTGAATCACGTCAAATAGAGATTTGATTGCATTATCACATTTACTTAGGCTCAATAACATGACACTTGCCTGATTGATCAATTAATCAATCAGTACCCATCACTTCTCGATAGCTATGGATTATGTAAACTAAATAAAATAAACTAAACTGAAAGCCCACACGGTGAAACGCAAAAATGACGTAACTGCAATTCTTCTTACGTCCTCTAAATCCTGTAAAGAGTCGTTCATACTAAGGACAGTTGCTTTGTATAATAACAAAATAAATATCGATCTACGTGGTGTATTGTATTATGGAGTGGACCACTGAACTTCGACAGATCGTTATTACAAAACGTCGCTAACTTCGAAAAACCATAGTTCAACCATTGATTTAAAAAGGGAAGATAGGTTACGTTCTCCCAGCGCTTACTCAAAAATTGGCATGTGTTACAACTACACGCAAACACATACGCTCACAATTATATTTCCAGTCCTGTGCAATACAAAGAAGAACAAAGACGGAAAGACGTATCTAGGACCGAAGTGAGACTGAGACAACAATATTTCACGCGAATCACGACCGCCCGTGCCGCCGGTCAGACGGTGACTGATGTGGGAGAACACAATTTTACACAATTTGAGGTTGCCACTTTCGAGCAACCTCATCTCATCTTCGTTTTTAATAAATCAATGAGTTCAACTAGTCATTGGTTTGACGGAAGTGAGTTACTTTTGAGTGTCATGTGAGTTTATATCTTAGAGGCCTATAGGAAACCACACACGACGACGCCACACGTTTGAAACCCGTTTAAAACGCGTTTCAAATCAGTTGCATTGAAACTGGCTTGTAAGAAACTCGGGTCAAGAAACTCGGGGGTTTCTTGAACTTGACATATTGAAACAGATTGAGACAGACGTCTGCTCTCAGAGAAAACTAATGAATGTATGAAAATTGCATCACGTTTAGGATGCAAACGGTTTCAAAAGGGTTTATTAGTTGCAGTTTTGTTTCACCGTGTGTTCTGGGCCTAACGCCCTTACCTCCAAATACTCCAATATAATCGAAACTATATTTAAGCACTTGAGACGTGCTTACGACAGACTTCGCAATTTTGACAGTTTTCCATGAAAATCTGTAAAATTTTCATGGAAAACAAAAACATTGTCATTTGAGACGTTCCTAAATCTGAGTTGTTTTGAGTATTCGGGTGGTTAGGGAAGAAAAAATATTGTACTCTGACGCGCTCTGTGCGGCAGCGAAAAACTGTCCGTTTTATGACAGCCACTTCGCACATTTCCGAGGGATGTCCGTTGCTCGGCCGTCACTCGGTTGCGGTATAGCGTGAGTGTATCCATATAATGTATACCTACACTCAAAATATTATATTACCTAAGTCATCGCAGTCATCGATTAATTAAAAAGGGAAGATAGGTTAGTTTTCCCAGCGCTTACTCAAAAATTGGCATGTGTTACAACTACACGCAAACACATACGCTCACAGGTATATTTCCAGACCTGTGCAATACAAAGAAAAACAAAGACGGAAAGACGTATCTAAGACCGAAGTGAGACCGAGACAACAACATTTCACGCGAATCACGACCGCCCGTGCCGTCGCCGGTCCGACAGTGACTTGAGGTGGGAGCACACAATTTTACACATTATGTGGTTGCCATTTTCGAGAAACTTGTACCTCATCTTCCCTTTTTAATTAATCAATGTATTAAGTAATATAAGTTGACCGTGCCACGGCCAACACTCGTCTCGGACCCGGCACGGTGTAGCGTGAGTCATCCTTAATGCTTGTTTAGCAAAATACAAGAAAAAGGGAAGAACTAAGGCACGCCCCTAAGAATAATTGAAAGATGCCTGCGAACCTTTATGATGGAGTGGCTTTTAGGTATGTAGATAACGTTTATTTGCACAACAAGGTTCAAATTACTCACAGAAACAGAGATATTTCACAACTAAAACTTGCACTCAGCTTGTAAGTACCTACCTTCCTAATTACACTTCAAACTTACCCACAGATCAAACTAAAGGTTTACAGTTTCGCCTGCGGCAAAAATCTAACAAAGCATGTTTAGTGACGAGATAGAGAAACAATGTATTCTGTTGTGACTTGCGCAAAGTCGTTTGATGTTTTGTACGTTTTGTTTTGTTGTGTAGTAATAGTTTTGGCGCAGGAAACTAGGTACGAGCTTTATTAAAACTTTAGCTTGGAGAAAACCGTTCACTTAGGGTTGAGTATGGTACAAACCTCAGACAAAGGAATATATTGTCTGAGGGTACAAACATACGTGGGCAAGTAGGTTGCAACCTGAATGATTTTTTTTAGCATAAGATACAGCTCGTAATGGTGGTTTTTGGTTGGATTTTTAATCTACGTTTTGCCTGTGCCTTTTCACGCGTTGTTTCCGGAATAATATATAGTAGCCCATACGTAATTTTTTTGTTTTTGTGATTCTAACTCAACAAACATACTTACTTAATAATAATTCAGTAAACGTTTTTTTATTGTTATTTGACTAAAAACTGATTTTTGATAAATTTGCCTATGCTTAAGCCTCTTATAACATTCATATATATTCTTAACGAATTCGTCAAACTACGAATGTTTCTATTGTAAAACATTTGCCTATGTTGAATTTCAGGCCGTTCTTATTATCTTTTATCAAACATCCATCCAAACGTGTTCCAAAGTGATTACAGAATATGGACAGATTACAGAAAGTGGACAGATCTACTTACATCAACTTCAATGCCTGGTAATGGGAACACCCGGGTATGCGGCAGTTCTTTGGGTATGTATCTGTAGAACTCCTCGCGTCCCCTATACCACTTTATGCTGTACAACGCCTCCTCGTCTTCTAACTGCCAGCTACATTCCAGGGTTACTGTCTCCCCGACTAGTACAGCGTTTGGTACGTTGATCTCCAAGTTGTGTAGACCTCGGACACCTGGGAACAAGGAAAAAATGATTTTAAGGGCACAGAAGAAATAGACTAGGAGAAGACGACTGGTAAGAGATGAGACTGCCAAGGAGATGAGTGAGAGAGGTAGTAAATACCATGAGATGGTATAACCTTTGTCTGGATACAGCTCATCAAGCATCAACCTAACAAGGAGAGCTTGTCCTATCTATTTCCTGCCTATTTTCATCCTTCACTTCAGGAAATTTTAAAAATCCAGCGTACCGTTTGTGGTATCTGTTATAAGTTATTTATTAACCTCTAATCTATGTATGCTTTTAATCTATACAGGGATTTGTTGGTGCGTTTCGCAGAAAAAATACCAAACCATAAACATCATCGTTTATACTGTAAATTTTAGAAAGTAAGTCGTTTATTTTTGGACCTCGTATACTACTACTAACTAAAAGCTTTTTTCGATCTAAATCTCTATAAACCGTATTCCAGAAGCTAGTTTTCGCAATCTAATAAAAACGTTCGTGAGGCTTGAGTCTCCATATCCGATCACGTTGTGCCCACAAATGGAAGATAATCGTTTGAAGAAGAGTGGAAATAGAAAAATATTTTCTAATGACAACAAAAGGTACGTAACACAGAGTGGAATTTTTTCCCAGGGCAATAAGGGCAGGGTACCTTAACTGTTGAACCTCCATGAAAATAGTCTTAGGAAACTACTCATCCCTTTTACAAAAAAAAATATCATCCTTCTTATCATTCATAGATTATCAAAAGGAGTTATAGATTTCGAGAAAATGGGTGTTATGCACATAAACTTTTTTTGTAGTCAATCGATCCGCAAGTTATTTGGAAGCAACTAAAGTAAGGTTAGAAACGCAAAATAAGCTTTTCTTATTTTCAAAATTTTTGGGGACCGAGTCGAGTTTTTTATAGTTTTCAAATTGTAATTATATTGTAAACTATATTTTTTTGTTGCAACGTTTTCTTTTCCGTAATAAACAATTTACCAAACTAGTGTATAGCTAGTTCACAAAAATATGTTGGTAAAAGTACAAGTAGGTGTGTAGTAAGTGTAAGTACCTACCTAAGTATGTGTTCGTCAGACACTTTTTTATGTTGTGGGTATCCATAACCCACCGGTAAACCTTCCTTACTACATAATAATAAACTACGAGGAAGTAAAAACTTTACGAGAGTTTCTTTTACTTTATCATAAAGTCTACTAGGTATCTAGTCAAGCTTGTTATGTGTGAGGTAAGTAACTAGATATACTCCATGTATTAAGAGGTCTTTTTTATATTGTGGTATGAGGTATTTTAATCTAAACGAAATCCCTACTAGATCTTACTCAAATAAGCTTAAAATATACGTGGCACTTTTGTGTAAGGGAGCTCAAATAGAATATTCTTTGCGAGACTTCATTTTCCTCATCTCGTATAATCCATATCAAAAACGTTATATCATGAACGTCTTGTCTTGTAGGTTTAATAATAGTATTTCTTGTATTAAGTCGTTCATTTGATATGAGAAGCCAACTTGTATAAGCATAGGTTTGCCATCACAGATTTGAATAAAATTCTGCAGATATGGTTCCTTCTTCCCACGCTGACTCAACAAATGGCCTGTGTTGTGTTAGAACTCAATTTAAGACAAGTTATTTCCAATATTTTACTATATACCTGGAAAGACTTACCTAGACCGAAGTGCGACCGCGACAGCAAAAAGCACGTGAAGCAAGAACGCCAGCGGCGATGGTCCAAATTGGACCTAATTTGAGCCTTCCACTTGCTAGAAGCTAGTACGCACGCAATCTCTTGAATTTCACTTGAATCGATGGTTGCCATGCATGAGATTTCAACTAAGTACATGTTCATGATTCGGATTCAATTTATTTGCATTTCACATGAGGCCATTTTGTAATTTTGGCTCCGATTTGTGTTGTTCTCATTTTGTCTTCCTTATCAAGAGTTTAATTTGATTATTTGAGACTCGTGCAAATAAATTGGAGTGCCAAAATCCATTACTGCTCGACCGGCGTTCAAACAGAGTTTGAGCATGTTTGAATCTTTGATTGAGATGAACTAGGTACCTACCTTCTTAATGGGTGAAATTTCAGCAGCTCTGCGTGGAAAAGGTCACACTTTAGCTTCTGATATCAATCATGTTGACACTTCTTCGATTGCGATGGATGACTTTTATTAAGGCCTAATGTTATTCAATAAAGTGTTTCTCGATCCAACTAAAGAATCTGTGATGACGTGCCCCTTGCAGCACAATTACAGCTATTTTAATTCATTCGATTCGTTTTCGAAGCGAAAACGTCGGATTCAAATTTGAATTCTATTCCGATGGAACGCTATTTTGATTTGTCAAAAGTTTCCGAAATCGAATCCGACGGCCTTTCCGACGAATTAAAAGGGTTAGGGTAAAAATGTCACAGGACCATTTTTGTGCTACTTTTAAGTTCCATACTTTGAGGGTAAACATTTAATAGCCCTGCTGATCTGTGTTGTGCCCAATGAGCTTATTTACGTTGTAGTTTTCATCAATGCATTTAAGGCCCATACACCAGTGAAAGTGGCGCCCCCAACTATTTTCTCATCTTATTATTACGTTAAACGCAGCAAGTTTTAAAAATCCATCGTTCAGTTTGTGGTATCTATTATAAGTTATTTATTAATGCCTCTGTAATAGTTTCAGTTTTTGTAAAGCTTAGGCAGAGATACGAAGTTGCGTTTTTTGGCCACTAAACTCTATTTTCACATCTCCTCCTAAACTATATGAGATAAAATTATTACAGAGGTATTAAAAAATAGCTTATAATAGATACCACAAACTGAACGAAGGATTTTAAAAAATTCCTTTAATAAACTTTAAAATATGAATAAATAAAATAGGTATCGCTGTCATATTGGCTCACAGACTATAGAAACATCCGAAGAGTAGAGATCATTCCAGTCCTTTTCTTCTATCTTTTATTATTTCGTGATTCTATATTTTAGTACGATATTTGAATAAATTGGAACATTACTCCTTTTCCTCCTAGCCTCATCATTTTCACTTTTAGAACATACTTAGGACCTAATTTATATTACATGGGAGAAGCCTAACTCCTGAAATAATTTGGCAGTCTTTGGATTCATTTTTATGTGTTTCCTTATGCCAATTGACTTTTACTTTTAGAGTTTCGTATCCAAAGGATAAAACGGGATCCTATTACTTAGACTACTGGGGGACTGTATCGCTCACTTCCGTAGGTGTTGACCCTCTGATACCCTACACGTGTCCTCTGGGTGGTGCTAAGAGCGGTACCCTCTGGTGGTAGGCTTCGGCCGTGGCTTGTCACCACCCTCCGGACTGGGCCACTCCGTGAAGCAACTCTTTTGTGTTTCGGAATGTGGTCCGGAGTAGCTATCTTCTAGACCTTCGTGATCCATCGTCGGCCGCATCTTCACTTTCCATCAGGTGAGATTGCGGTCAAACGAAAGTCTATTCCAAAAAAAAAAAAAAAAAAAATAGACTACGATGTTCGTCCGTTCGTATGTTACCATGAACCATGTTCTGTGGCTGTATCTCATGAACCATCATAATTATACAGTTAAAATTATTTACATATGCTTTATCTGTTGCCGCTATAACAACAAATACAGCAAAACAAATATTTAAGCGGGCTCCCATACAACAGACATGATTATTTTGCCGTTTTTATAGATACGGTACGGAACCCCTCGTGGGAGAGTCTGTCTCGCACTTGACAGGTTTTTTCTTTACTTTCCAGATTCATGCACCAAACAGGTGCCAAAATTTGATAAAAGTACTTTCGCAACTACATATCTGCTATAACCAATATTATTGCAGTGATATATATTATAAACTGGAAAGGAGCCAGAAACAACTTCATTATAGGAAATTCACATTAACTTTTATTTCAGGGTGAATAAGTTTTATTTATTTAGAATGAACAAACACATAATGTCGCTATAATACAATAGAACACTGGAAAGCGCATAAGCTAAAAACTTTGTCGCACCTCCCAGTGTCCTAACTCTGGATACGGCTGAAGCCAAAACGAAATAAATGTTTGTCTACTTTAAAATTTGTATTTTTTCAGCTTTTAAGCTGGAAGAAAATGACATTACTATTTGGCATGGTTTGCAATACAAACTAGGTTTTATTAAAGCAAATGTTTGTATTATGCTTAAGAAGAAAAACTGCGAGTAGATGCCATATCAATTTGCATCTAGGCGATTTTCTCAGCCAACCGGCTTTAATAGGCATTCACAAGGACCTGACGATTAAAACGGCTTAAATTGTCAATCCTCAAAGGGAAATTACTGTATCAGGGGCCTAATTCCACTATTTTTTTAACAAAATGCCATAATGGCGCCATACGATTGAGATAGAGATTGAGTCGTAAAATTATTTAGTATTCGAATACCATAAGATTACAATCTCTATAACTTATAATAGCTTGTCAATAATGTGGTGGGGCATATAATCATAATCTTAATAATCATAGATATGGCATAAACAAAAAAATATCGTGTTAGTAGAATACCAAAAGGTGTCAATGGCGGTGATTATAACGCGATAATGAAGCGATAATAGTGTCATAGTGAGGCGATTGTGTTAGTGGAATCAGGCCCCAGGTAGTAGGTACTGTAGTGAACAGTGGATGAAGGTACCTTTTATTATCGACTAGTTTCTGTCCGCGGCTTTGCATTCCTCGTTTCTATGGAGTCGTTTAAAGGACCCCATAGGTATTTATTAAAAAATATAATGTAAAAAGTCTTATTTCAGACCTTGCAATACCTGTACGCAAAATTTCAGCCCGATTTGCTTAGTAGTTTTAGCGTGAAGAGGTAACATTCATACATCCATGCATTCTCGTTTATAATAATTATGTGACATTATACATTAGCAAACACAATGCATGTTAAACATACTCCTTTCAGGCAAAAACTAAATATTGGCCTGGGTCGGATTGCGGTGAGCGAATATAGACGTGGTTGAACTAGCGGGAAGTTGTAAAATATTGCGAGTCATTTATAACAGACCTAGACAGAACTACCAAAAACAAGTTTAATTTCGGTCCTTCTTGTCTAGGGACATAACTTTTGATACAGCTTGGCAATTTTACAATAAAATGGTTGAATAATATCACGAGTTCTGTTGTTAAATTCAACATTCAAAGAAAATTTACTGTAATAAAAACATACCTTTATAACTGCGGTGAAAGCAGATTGGTAAAGCTGAAATGTAGAGTCGCCTTCTCTTACTGGATCCTTTGCTACAAAGAACTTTTACTTAGTTTAGGACTTCGTTTTAACGTTAAGAGTTTAAGTTTCAAACAAAGGACATGCTGTGCTCCACAAAGGTTGTCTCTTTCTTTTCCAGAAAGTTAATTTTCGTCAATCTCTTTTTATTTTAGTTCATTCCCGCTCATCACTATAGTTCTTGATTAATGAAATTAAAAATGCTTCCTTTATTTGGAAAGAAGGGCACTCTACATGTATAGCCCGTGGCAAAATGGTGAAGTAAAATTCTTTATCAGAATAAGTAAAGTTGGTATTGGTGGAACTTTATGTAAAGTAAATGAGATTTTTCTTTAAATGTTTATTTCTTTGAGCAAATTAAGTGGAATTGCCGTTCAATATGGAAACAAAAGGAATAGGTACATACTTTGTACGTATAGAATTTCTTCGTTTAAATATTGTATAAGTTAACAAATTATTTACGTAATTGTAAGTTTAATTTCAATTTCTCAGATTGCTTATAAAAGTTCAGGTATATTTTTATGTTAGTTATTTCTGAATAATTTCCAGGAATACTGTTATATTTTAAAAATAATTAATAATAATAATAATAATAATAATAATAATTTATTCAAAATAACTTAGGGCTAGAAGGATAACAAATAGGTTCATCTTAAATTCTAATCGTATAAAATATTGCGGGTGCCTAAACTAGGTAAAAACCTGTTTTTCAGGCAAAACAATTACAAAAAAAGTTTATAATTATACCAACCATATTATGATATTATGGTCTCCAATCGTTGTAAAAGCTTTCTTTTATCAAGTAGATCAGCCCAATAGGTGTGTTTTACAACAACGCAAGGTAGTTGAAATCATACTACTTATGCATGTTTGCATATATGTGTATGTAACATTGTCCACATAAAGACGGCTCTGTGCAATTGGCTCTGACTCAGACAGATTGGCAGCTTCCTGCTTGCGTGTTACAAATGCTGCTAATAGCCCTCCGAGTTACAGCGACTAATTTCTTTGAGGCGACAAAAAGACGATATTCACAGATGTCTTCCCATTTCCTGTGTACTTAGTGAAGCTTACAGTAAATTTCCGAAACGCATGTAAGAAATAGTTTTTTTGTTATAATATTCCGTACCTTATAATTATAAAAATATGCCATACTTATAAACACGGCCTGTAAAACTTTCAAGGATTTCCGAAAGAAACAGCAGTTAATATTTTTGTAAGTATGATCCTTGACCATTTGATCAACATTATCTTTTGTAGATATTGCCGTTGCTGCTTGTTTGTTAGTCAAAGGGTTGAGTCTATTTGAGACGTCAAGATTACGTTTAGTTACTAGCGTCAAGCGATTACTACGCCTCTATCGTAGGTACGGAGAGGGAACTACGCAAATCCCATACAAAAAGAGACTTCATGATCACGTTTCGTTACCAACGTCGCGGACTCAACCTTCTGGTTGTAATTGGCTTGTCTAAAAACCTCAACAGCCTGTATTGGTCCACAGCTGATAAGCAACTTATTGGCATTTATCTCATGGAGGATAATGACTATAATCCCCACGATGGGCATGCGGGTTGGGGATCGCAGCTTGGTGGTAAAAATAATTGCAGGGGCGCTGCTACCCGCCATCCGATATATATCCCTTACTGGCCTCTAACGACGCCTCCGGGAAGAGTTGAGGTGGTGCAAATTCTATGCCAGCACCACACAGCTAAAACCAGGGGAACTTTATGACAAGAGTGAATAGGTGCCTTCTTGACTCACATAATACATCTTTAGCCAGATTCACTAACCATCGGGCGAAGTTGTGATTATACGAAGGTCTATTCACGATTAAAAAAAACATTATATCCTTTACGTTTCCAACTTGATGTAAAAGCTTTAACCCCAAGCAGCATAGTTAAAATATTTACAAAAACATAAACCACTTTACAAAACAAACATTTAATTCCAATATTATTGTTTACGTTTCATTTACTACTTGGTCAGCAACGATACTTACGTAATTAAATTATTTTATACAATAATAAGAACCTATTAACACAGCGGCATTCTCATGACTTTGATATTATTCTGTTCTGTGGTTGTTATTAATTATGACAACAACAGACTCACTAATAAATCTGAACTGAATATTGTTGGTTGGAATATTAAGGGGAAACCTAGCATCATGTATTAGATTTCCTATAACAAACAAGCTAAGGTTTGGAAATGGAATCTGTCCTAGATCTAGAGATCTAGAGGTCGAAAAAGTTAAAACGTTTCGTAAAAGTTCGGTCAAAATGATAAACGATTGATAGAGAGTAGAAGACCAAATTGGCCAAATGATAGTTATTGTATATTCCATAGGCTCTTTGAACTTACCTACACGATCAAAACACATTATTATAATTATTATTATAGCCCCACGGTTTCGCACGCGTTGTTCCTATGGAAACGTTTAAAGGTGATTTTTATCCCACGGGAACTGATTTATGGGATAAAAAGTACTAATTATTTATCACATTAACTCGTGTTTAACTTAAACTGTTTCGAATGATCTAACAAGCAAAATTGACGATTGACATGTTTCTATGTATTTTTTATTTGATTAATTATCAAATATGTTTCCAACTCTCATGTTTTGTTGCAATAGAGTGGCGACTGATTGTGACAACGTAAGTGTGTCTCACTCCCACAAAGCCAGACCTTTTTTTTTTGAATCATTAGGGTAGGATCCTATTTTGCTGGTAATGTAACTTGGTTATGTACGAGTAACAAGGGTATTTATCTGATCATAGTACAATTACATAACTATTATATTCCTTTTAATTCAGTTACAAAGCAGTTAATTTTTTGAATTCAGTTACAATTGTCATAATAATATCTGTATTATGGATTTAATGTCATTGTTGTTTATAATATTCATTTTAAAAAATCTACAGAAGTTATTTATTACAGAAATATATATATAAGTTTAAAATTGAATGTAAAACGTTTTATTATTTTAGTTTTTTTATATTCTTATTTATTAGCCCTTTTATGATTATAATTTTAGTAGGTTAAGGTGGATATTTTATAAACACCTATTGGCTATTATAAAACTCAGTAGAAAAACTAATAAAATCTACGCTATCATCTAGTTTAAACCAAAATCCAGATATTGCCCTTAAACATCAGTCTGTGTCAGACAAAAGCAGACGTAGTTGCTGAATTCATGTTAATTGGTAGCAGTTTGAATATAGCTGTGCTAGCTGTAGCAGCTTCATTCGATTAATAACGGATTTACACCAGCAGAGGGTCAGGCTTATATTACAATAATAATAACAATAATTTGAGTGCTAGGGTTGCTACTTGCCTTGCCACGAGACAAAAATATGTATCTTTAGTTTAATGTTTTAAGTATACTCTGATAAATAAGGTGTCCCACCCCCGTGCTGCCCGACCCTCGGTAGATATCCCTGAGTTGCCTCTTACTGTTCTTGTAGTTTTTTTCATCAAAGGTGAAGGTTTTACCACCAAACTGCGATCCCAAACCTACATACCCAGTATGGGGATTATGGCCACTACCCCCATGAGATAACAGCCAATAAGGCGCATATCAGGGAGAGATCTGCGTCCAGCAGTAGGCCAATATTAGGCTGTTGAAGTAAAGTAAAGTGAAGAAAGACACTACAGATGACGCTTTTCAAAAATGTCCGGAGTTGAACCATTCTTTAAATTTTCATTCAATCGCTTAGTGCAAACCATTTACCATTAACCTCCCTGCTAAATTTCATCAAGATTCGTTCAGCCGGGAACAGGATAAAAAGAATCCGTTCCAGGATTAGAATTACCTGTATGCTAATAATAATGCATAAATTTCAGCCCGATCTGTTCAGTAGTTTTGGCGAGAAGTAACAAACATCCATCCATTCATACATCCATACAACTTTCGCATTTACAATATTAGTGTGATAAAGATTTTGCGTGGTCATAGTAAAGAGATTAGTTAGCAGAATTCGGTTCCAGGACTTTTGTATGAAACAACTCACTTTACGAGACTCACAACTAAAAAAATACGTTTTTTTTGCCTCAGCCTTACTACAGACTTTACAGATTAACACATTTTTCACTGGCTTTTTTAATACCAAAACGAATATAATGTAAGTCATGACAATGGCAACAACATTCACTTTACACAATGAGAGAACGCCTTGATTAGATTTCCTTGAAAAAGTCTCTGATTACAAAAATGTAAGCGATATCTAAGATTCGTTTTCTCGCGATCTTACGATTGCCTCTTTTATCATTTATATTGAGAAGTTTTAATAAATATATTTTATGAAAGAAATATCCTTGAGCCATCCTAGCGGAAAGGTTTTAGGTGCCTCTCCACCGATTGATTTCGTGATGTTGTTGAGTATCATTGGCCCTATATTTTCCAGGGTCTTAAGTATGATTTGATGTAGACCCCCTCTCCACTGCTGTGTGAGTGACTACTGCTTGCCTCCCAAACGATGGTATAAATCTGGTAACGGTTTTTATTTCTAGATCCTCTTTATATTTATTACCACCATATAAAGGTAATACTTAGGTGGAAGAACGTAATAATCCTAATAATTTCTACAGGTACAAAAACGTACGTCTATTCAATCTTACACTGGTAAACAAAGAAAATAAGTAAGGAGAAAATCAATTATACTTTATTTATTATCACACTGTCACACTAATATTATAAAGGCGAAAGTTTGTATGGATGTATGGAAGGATGGATGTTTGTTACTTCTTCACGCCAAAACTACTGGACGGATCTGGCTGAAATTTTGCATACAGGTAAATCTAATCCTGGAATCAAAAATAGGCTATTTTTTATTATTTCCTGTGGGATGAAAATCCCCGTTTAATGTTTCCATAGGAACAACGCGTGCAAAGCCGCTGGGCGCAGCTAGTTTGATAATAATTTATAGTTAAAAATTTCTTGACTGACTTATCTAAGTGCCTATGTTGTAAGCCTAAAGAAATCAAGTACCTTATTGAGTTCTGAATAAAACGAAGTTTTTAAGTATGTACTTAGTAGGTTTAAGTTCACCAAATATTTGAAATGTTCAACGTCTAGTAATTTGTTCGCATCGCTGATTCTGATTTGGATCCAGATAAAGTTCAAGCAACGTTTGCAAAGGGTTGTACAATGTCTGATCACGAATGTTTGGCACTCATCCAATTTGCCCGTTCCGTTCGTTATACTAGACATACAGGGTGCAAAAATAGTAAAGAACAAACATTCAGAACTGGTTCAGATTCGATGATAAATCACAGGGAAACTTGATATTATTTTTTATTGATTTTTTGACCTATTATTTTTGTAAAAAAATTTGCTTGACCTCGACGGAGCTTTTTCATGTAGGTTTTGTATTTTGTATCGACAAAATACAAAACCTACATGAAAAAGCTTTCATAATACGGGCCTTAGAATCGTCTAAGGCCCGTATTATGAAAGCTTGCTCAGTCATCATTATATGCTTGAGCAACGCTTTTCTATGGCATAAACGTCACTCAAGAATAGCTTTATGACTGAGCCAGCTTTCATAATACGGGCCTAAGTCCGTAAAGTTCCCATAAAAGGAATACCTGTAGGTACCACACAGGAGGTCCTTTTTTGTTCTAAATATAACAAATAGGTACATACAACAATCCTAGCCTAGCCGTTTTGGTAATTATTAATAATAATAATAATACAATAACAAATGCTTTAAATTTTGATATCAAAAAGATATATGCTTGGGATAATGTTTATACTTTTTTGCTGTGTTCTATCATCGAATCTAAACTGAACCACCCCTGTAAAATTCGTCCTAACATTCTTCAACGCCATGTACATATGTATGGATATATTCAACATGGACTCACCTATTCCCCAGAAGACGATAGTGAAGAAGGCCACGATGACGCGGCTGCCCGGCGGAATCACCTCCATGCCACCTGATGCCCGGGTCGTTGCCACACACTTTGTTTCACTCGATAGTAGTCACTCACTGATAAAGTGCATTATGTATCCGCGCACGATATAACTGTGGTTAGTTCTCGACTTGTACACACACATTTCACATAGTCTGTCGCTGCCTGTAAGAGAGGAAGAGCTTAATAGGCTATCAATGTAAAGGTACCTAACTAAATGATAAATAGTAAAAAAACTACTAAGGTCCTGAGTCCACCAAAGTGGAGGTGTGATGAAGGGAGCGGAGATGTGTTTTAAACAACCAAGACAACGTCGTTATTCACTCATTTAGGCTCAGCTTCAGCCACTCAGCTTCAGTACATACCACCGAGCGAAGATGTATGTATTTGTATGGCGCGATTGAAGCGGAGATGTGAACTTTGCCTCGGAAGCTAGCGACAGCACACAGCGGATCTCTATTGCGCGTCTGTCGTTGATGTATTTTGAGATGATGTCTCCTCGTCTGAGAAGCGTGTCATTAATATCATTGAACTGTATAATTTATCATTCGTTGTATGACTAGTGTTATTAGAAGTAATTCTGTACTAAGTCAATAAATAAATAAATAAATAAATCTCAAAAAATATCCTAATGCTTGCTGCACGCAGCTTAGTTTCGCTCTAGGCAGCACACGTCTAAACTCCAGTCAAGCCAGTACGTATCTCCGCACAGCTTCGGTGGATACATCTTAGCTTTGATATAAATCAGGCCTTAAATATTTTACTGAAGTAAGCAGCTTTTATATAGTGCCAAATGCCTCTTCAATAAAAAAGTTTAGTCCTTGTATTAAAGTTAAAGTTTAATAGTTAGATTGTCACGAGCAAATCTCTGGAAATATGAGCTCTGGATATCTGATTCTAATAGTAATGTCATTGATAGAGAGTGATAAACCTACTTAATTATATTTCTGTGTCAAAGTAACCTATGGGCAAAGCAAGCTACTTCGTGGCTATAAAATAACTAAAAGGGCTCGTTCTGTTGCAGAGAGAACATCATCCAATGAAACTTTGCAAATTTATATTAAGGTTGGGTTTAAAGTGGTGTTAACATTTTATGGCGTCTTACTTACCAGCTGCTGTCATTCTACGTCATTAAAACAAAACTGGAGTTACTTGGAACGAGTTAATGGTTTAAAATACACAAACATACCCATTTAACAAGAGAACAAATATAAGAAAGCACACAACCACGTAAGAAAGGCGAAAATGTGATATTGTATAGAACCTGACAAGAAAAGTTCGTTCGCAATTCAAGTTTTTCGTCGGAAGTTGTTAAGAAGGCTACGAACCCCTCCCAAATCTCAGCGGCCGGCTCGAGTGAATTTGTTGTTGTTTCACGTAGAATCGCATCGTGTTGGCCATTCCGCGGCATTCGCCTTATTTTGGAATTGTGCTCCCTGTGTCGCATTGCCCCCCGCGTTTGAGCGAGCGGTTGCAGAAATTTGAAGGAATTTCTCAATTTTTTATATTTTTTCGTACTTTGCGATTCATTTTGAATAATCGACTGATTTCAGAAATATTTTTGTTTATTTCTAATGGTGAATATATTTAGGATGTTTGCAGTGTGACAGATTTTCGAATAAAGGTGTCTAACATGCATAAAAAATAGCTTGAAAATGACTCGATTTGGTGGTCAAAATATGGCAAATTAGTTTCACTCTCATTCAAATATCACAATGTTTTTTAAAAAACGAAAACACTACAAACATAGCTATTTGTCATCCGATTATGTATGCAAAATTTCAATACGATCGGAAACGTAGTTTCCAAATGAAGCGGGAAGTACGTTTGTATGGGGGCTAAGGTATCCGTTCTGTTCTTAAGAGTTCCGAGCTGTTTTGATTATTTTTGTTGATATAGGTGTGTATGTGTGTTATGTAAAATTATATAACTTTGGTCTGTTTAAAAGATTAGGTGTTACTTACATAATACGAGTATATATATATTGTGTAGAGAGTTTCTATGTTAATTTTGAGTCTCCATCTACTTATCTTGTTAGCGACAGTCTCCAGTTAGCTTAATTGTTTCAATTGTAAGTACTAGTTTTATTTTATTTCTATTATTTAATTGCTATTTTCAATAAAGTCTGATAATGCGTAAAAAAATCTTGTTATAATATATTTGGATAAAGTAAATTTAATTTCACTGGAACATTTTGTTCTAATATGTTTCCTGTTATATAAATAAAGTACAGTATTACCATCACAAATGGCGATGACCTACTTCCTTTGATAAGATCTAACAAATCGATTGGTGAAGCACCGAAAGTGCCTATCATCGGAATTCTCAATACGTCGAAGTTGTGTCCAACAATAGTAAATATGAGCGTATAACTAGATACAATCCCAAGTTTATGCCGAGAATTGTTCGGGTGGGGCGACATCTGGCAGCATAAAGGATCAAGAGTCCACAGCCATCGTAGATCTGATCTGAACCATCTCGCCGCCCTTTGTCCCTCAGTTTCCATTTTACATTTATTCGGACGGCCCATTCACAGCTCTTATCATATTGACACAGACAGAATTTAATCATTCAATTTATCCCGGCTGATTTAATATTTTGAGATCAATTGAAAATATAATTTCGGGTATTTTAGGTAGTAAAATAAAACTTTATTGCGCAACTAACTGAAGATTGTTTCTTTGAATTGTTAGAGCTGCCCAGAATAGCTAACCTCAAACTACGAGGCACTGAGCTTATACCTACTAGTAAGACGCAGCCAAAATTAAAGACACAGATTGGCATGTTATCTTCTATACCTTGTATAGCTTTTAGGTTTTATTAAGTCACTTTTGAAAAAGATAAATAATAAAAGATTTAAATATAAAACACTGTTGCTATGCTGATGCTCTGACTTTAATGACACGTTGGCAATACTTTTTGTGAGACGTTAGGAATGAGCACGTCTCACGGGAGATGTCGGGGATAACTCTTCTTATTTCGAAGGGTGGACCATCCAATAATTCGCCCCGATAACTACGAAGTCAAGTTTGCAGCATTCACATTTCTTAGAGTATCCCTCCCTCTAATTAGGCCCTGGAATAGGCACCCTATTGAAAGCCCACTACACCT
Organism: Eupithecia tripunctaria; assembly: GCA_955876795.1. Classification (NCBI taxonomy): domain Eukaryota; kingdom Metazoa; phylum Arthropoda; class Insecta; order Lepidoptera; family Geometridae; genus Eupithecia; species Eupithecia tripunctaria. Next base: position 5,640,013 of record OY041604.1, read on the forward strand.
CCCCTACATGCGGGTAGATCACTGAACAAAAGAAAGCTACACAAAGAGCAATGGAACACATTTTGCTGAGCACGTAACACCGCACTCTGTTCCATATTTTCTAACGAGATGATATGCCAACGTTTATTCTTCATTGAAGAATTTGTATTGAAATGCATTTTGTTCGTTTAAAACTCAATTGTTTTACTATTCTTTTGCAGATGTCAAATGCTTTAATTAAAATGAAAGTGAATTTATTCTCTGAGTTTAGAAAAGTAAATTGAGTATGAAACCCTGCGGTGCCAGGGCGTGTTTTTAATATCTTACTCGGAGCTTTCAAATTAAGATGAAAAATGTTATTCAAACCGGTACCGCAACAAGCGCCGTATTATATCTGCGTGCCAGGGGCTGCCGCATTTTTAACTTGCAAATAAACTCACCATGAGTGATCCGGGAAAAATACCCTTCGAAATAGCTAATTAAATTAACTTCCAATTTCAATACACATCGTTTTTCCCGGAAGAAATTTCGTTAAAGTTACAATGGTAAGTTTTTAAAACATTATTATTGAAAGCTGTTAAGCATCGATTTGATAAACAGATTTTCCTCAGTAAATCCAACCAATACAATAACGAACTCCTTCAGATACTATTAATTTCTGATAATTTATAGCTAAACACCAGCTGCTGTTTCAATTTGTTCGTTATTGTAGGATTATTACGTCAGACAGTAAATTTGGATCTAAAATGTTATTCAAACATAAAAGATAAACCGTTTTCTCGAACGACGAGACTCGTATCTCGCGGTATGTGAATTTTTACGTCGTGCCAAACATCAATCTTTATTTGAAAGTTGTCTAAGCGTAAAACGAGTGTAATAAACAACGCTGTATAAGACAAAGCACCCGACACAAAATGTCAATAGAATGAAATCGATAGCGAGCCTGCTTCTGAGATGCAGTGTGAACATTTTACACTGGAAAGCACTTACACGGTTTTTAGATCGCTTTCATAACTGCTATGAATACGAAAGGTTTTTTATGAAATTTTCGTCAGGTTGACTCGTAAAGTGCTTTTTGAGGCTTTGGATCAAACCATGGAAAATACGCCAGATTAGTTAACAATATTATCTGTGATAAAGCTCATAAAAATCTGGAAGTTCATTTGAACATTATCTCCACAATAGCGTAATAGCGAGCGCATTCATGTGCGAAATTATCGAGACGTGTGCCAAAGCGAAGTGTTAGTTTACATATTTTCCTACTTGATTCTTGGGAGTACAATCAAAGTGTTTTGTTAGTGAGTATATTTCTAAGATGGATACTAACCGGTTTTATGGGACTTAATGTAACGTGTTACACAACGAGCGTTCGCACAGTAAAGAAGGAAGACAGAAGAAACAACGAGTAACGAGACGGATTTTAGCACACGGCGGCGTAACGTATCATGCCCGCTGCGAATGGTTATAGCTTTACGCTCTTTTACACCGGTCAGATAGTTTTATAGCAACACTAGCAACGCCACGCGGTTTCAGCCGAGTAAATCCCGTTCCCGTGGCAGTACTGGGATAAAATATAGCCCATGTCACTCCCTGAAAAGTGAGCTTTTAAGCTATTGCATAGCTTCTATCGCAGGCCTTGAGCGTGGAGACCGAATCCAGAAATTCCGTAACGAAAATAACCTAACACCCCCCACTCCGACCGGCACAGCGGTGATACTTTTTAATTTTGCCATCTATCGATATCGATGAATAGCGGAACTTTTAATGACTTTTTGAAATATCACGCTTGTCTCTTTAGTTCAGCAACTCGCCTCTACGTGGCATTGCAATAGCTTTACCGCGGCAGTCCCCAATGCCACCCGTCTTTTTTTTAATTACGATAGTACTTTTTTCACTTTTTTAAATCGTTTTAGTAGTTTTAGAGCCTATTCAATACATACAAATAATCAAATCTTTCGTCTTTAAAATATTATTATAGATAATAAATATAAATAAATAATTCTGGACAATTACGTAAGTACACAGCATTACCTAGCCCCAAGCTAAGCAGAGCTTGTGTCATGGGTACAAGATACCTGGTATAGGTACTTAATACAATACACTAGATAGATAGTCATTTTTTATTATGCATATAAAACATCCAGAACGCCCTGAACAAATGTCTGCAGATCGTACACACATTTATCCCGAGGCGGGAATCGAACCCGCTACCTCCTGCGTCGCAGGCGGACCTTCGCCCACCGCGCCACAGTGGTCGTCACAATAACATCTACGTGTGCGTACGCGATTATATCTCTTATCAAGATCAATATGGCAGCAGGCAGAGCGATTGACAAGATACATTATGTATCGGTTATTTGCTACGTAATAAGTTGTACGTACGAACGTATGAACAACCGTCTGTAAGTAAAGGTATACAATTTTATTACTGACTGGGTAAATTAAACAAAATCAAGACCTTTTTACACAAAATCCAATAAGGACACGATGTCATCTTCATAAAAATTTATTAAAAGGCATTATCTACGACGAAGCATTAAAAAGGGCATCATTTGACGATAATGAGCCGGGGTGCCTACAGTTTACTTTGCTAGTTCAAGTGAAAAAAACCTTTACATTTTATGATTGATCAAAGTAACTTTGAATCGATGTCGTGTCGAGGTTCTGTACCTTTTTTATTTAATTAACACTGTCGCGTGTCCGTTATCGTGTGGCGAAGCCCCAGATGGACTTGTGAGGTTGGAAGTCTTTCTGCACCTAATAATGTCCTAGCCGAATTTCGGCCATGGCGGCCAGTCTCAACGAAGACTAGCCAGGTGCGCAGGACATATTATAGTGCATAAAAGTGTGCGCGCAGCGCAAATGCACTCTCTATTCCCTCACTCTCATATACCGATGGGACAGCAGACTAACACGACCGGGGACAGGTTAGGCGCAGGACCAACAGATTAACGCTTTCCGAGGCACGGGACTGCACTGACTATTTCTGCACCAAATATAGATTTAAGTCATGAATGGGCGCAGATACTGGCCCAGTCAGAGTATGTTAGTCTTGGCTAGAAAACTGGCTAGCAAAGATGCTGACCGTAAAATCAGAAAATACCTACGACTTTAGACCAAAGGTTAGCGGTAAAATGGTTACTAGGTTTATTAGATCTGATTTATATCTATACTAGTTCCTGCAGGCGGCTTCGCACTCGTTGTTTCAATAAAAAAACAGCAAATGATGATTATCGATATCCACAAATAACACTCAGGGTAGGTATAAGAGTAATAAACTGAAAACAATAGGGTTGGGTCAATCTATAAAAGTGTATAGATAAACCCACAGACCGCAATTGTTTTCGATTATTCAGAATCCTTCACAATAATAATTACGAAAACATTGATGAGCTTCCAACCTGTAATTTTCGATGTCTATAAAAGTAATTTCCTTTTAATACACGCCTGGACACCCATTAAAATAATGGGTGGTGGAATCATAAATTACTGTTTTGGTTGACAACTGCGATTGTGTAGAATGTAATTTATATTCATGGTTTTATCTGAACGCCGTTTTTATGGAACATGTTGGACCACCAAAAAACCATTTGCAAAATATGTCCTGTGCCTGCTGTTTGTGAGGGTATGAGGGTTCATACCCTATTGGGTATGAACCCGAAGCAAAACTCAAGTTTTAATTTGTTGTAATAAAATAAATAAGCTTAATCAGCGTAGTGCCATGTTTTAGAAATGTCGTAAATAAACATTTGCCATACATTTTAATGGCTGCGTGCCAAATCAAAAATTTTATTACTGTGACAATTCATAAAATGTGCCTTTTGCGCACCTCTCACAAACTGTTTTATGAGAATTTTATTGAAATACCGACATACGGTATATTACAAACAGGGGTACTTCTACTGGGATCAAGTTTATTTTAGGTTTCCCATCATTTTGTGTATACAACAGACACCAAATTTTGTTAATTTTAAAAGCTTAGGTCGCGCCTTCGCAGAACCTGCTTTGTTCACGACGAACATCGAGTGGTGGTTTGAGAAAAGGTTAACAACACCTACACATACCTAACGACCTTTTCATATTAGGTATGTTTTAAATATGAGCCATAATGAGTTGCTTTTGTTCTTTTAATTCAGAACTCTTCTGTTACAAAATTGAGGCACCTACTTTATAACGCAAAATTAAAGGCTTATATTATTTTCAGGAAGTCTTTGATATTATAAAATATTCATCAATATTGGATACTGCTGATTTTATTTTCACCCTAACAAAAAATATCTAGCCATTTTTTGAAATTTCTAAGAATAACCCTATATAATAACCCTATTTCATTCGTTATTTCTAAATGCTTTGCTGCGCGAATTTAACGCAGGTACATATACGATTATACATAAAAACGCACCTACTCGTGTATACAGGCTTGTAAATGCTTGCGAATAAAAACGTAGGCTACTAGAATCTTTGTTGTGAAAAACCACAATTGAGAGAAAGAGAAATAAAAATGCTAAAAACAAGAAACAGCAGTGGGGTTTCTGTTTCCTGAAAGCTCCTACATATCCGCGCGAAACCCCCGCGGCTGTACCGACGTCACATCATGTAAATCCCGTGCAACAAAAGAGTGACCTAGCCAGTAGTTTTGGTATGCTCTTCTACATCCTCAGGTTAGATGGAATGACCTTATTTCTTACAACAACCCTATTTGTAAAATAAACTGAACAGAACGTTAAGTAACGGGTAAGTTTTTTTTTTCATTTACTCATTATGACTAATGTAAATTGAAGGTAACCATCGACTCTTAGCTACTGCTTAAGGATCAAAAAGGTTTTAGTAGAGTAACCGCCGAATGCTCAAACGCAACTCAGATTTAAGCACGTCTCGAGTAGCGGGTTTTGACAGATTACATTGAAAATATGTCAAAAATTCGTTGACATCTGAGTTGTGTTTGAGTATTCGGCGGTAAGTGACGCTAATATACTTAAACAGGACTTAGATTTAAGCTCGTTTCAAGTGACGAATTTTTTGACATATTTTCATTAAAATCTGTCAAAAATAATGTGTTTTGCATGCTTCAATCTGTTGCGTTTGAGTATTCAGAGGTAAAAGGGTAAAACACTGACCAATGGCCAATGAATAAGAACGTGGTTTAAAATATTGGCAATCGAGCGAGCGTTATACTCGTACTTGGTCAATTCGATAAAGTAGGTATCAAATCAAAGACAAGTGAATCACGCATTTTAGTGTAACGTTAGCCAATCACGTCGAAAATATTTCAGGCCCCGCCCTGAGATTCTCAAGATCTCATTATAGTATTGCCGACAGTTTGGACATTCTCGCTGCAACTTCAATGGCTTTTAATTATATATATTTTTTTAACCTTGTGTTTTAAACAAATTTAAGGTTTCCCGTCTAATTAACAAAAACAGAGGCCTTCTTTATGAATAGAGAATTTAGATTTATAATGTAAATAAAAAATTAAATATTATTTTTATATTCTTCCCCTACCAGTACACCTAGTGTCTACTTAACAAGAAGTGGAATCTAGTTAATTGAGGATACCATAATAAAACAAGCATTAACCTACATTTCACCTCAATCACTTTATGTAAGTGATATGGTGGCTATCTAAGCATTTTAGTGGCTGCTTTACTAATCTTTACCTAATAATAGATTAATAGGTAGGTAGACACAAACTAACTATCAAATTACTTATAATTAACATTATAATATGTACCTAATTTAATAAGCAATAAAAGTTTAGCGCGAAAATTTAACGCAAAACCTTTCAAATATATATAAAAAAATTACCATCAGCTACTCCGGATTAACCGAAATTTAAAACACCACAACGTCAAACAAAAACACTTATAACACACGTCTAGTAATATGAAGGTCCGACGCGTTGTTGTTGACTGAGTTTTGATGGCACGCTACGTAAATTTTACATAAAGGGTTGTTTTAACGCGCGTGTGCGTGCGTTTGTACGCTTCGCGCGGCTTCCGAGCACTGGCGGCGGCCCTGCGTCGTCGCTCGCTCCGTAGACCGCTGCGCGCCTCTCTGTCCATTCTCTCCTCGGATTCCCCTACCAGCCTAAGCCGAAGCTTTCCTAGATTGTGTGGCCTTAGTGAACATTAATTACACCCAACTTAGCCTGATTAAACCTTGAGGAATTATCCGGATTGACAAAATTAACTTTTAACTTAGATTTATGTCGCTGATTTTGGGGCAAGTTCTGTCGTTTCGAAATTGATGTATTGTATCGACGGTTGGGCTTCAACCCAACTTTTTAACTGTCTTGATAAGTCAACTTTGTGGAACCATAAATAAACAAAAAAAATATTTTTGTTGATATTGTAGGTTCCCCTGGGAGGTTCTAAGTTTCAATTGCTTTTTCGTTTCAGTCGATTGAGCTTTGGATAATATTTTCGGTTACTTTGTAGAAATCTGGCAAAGACTTATGGTACCTTAGAGGTATGCATGCTGGCATAGCTACGATATATTTTCCTATAAATACATCCAGGTTTGTATCTGCAGAGCAAGTACAAGCTTTAACGAGCCGTTAACGAAGTTGATGTATAGGAAGTTCCTACGTTACTTTATAATCCCAACTGGGTGCGGAAAAAAGCTTTGAATATTTTCGAATTCCTTTATAAAAGTTTTATGAACAAGATCAGAGGTTCCTAGATAGGGTTTATGTAAAATAGGTATCTAATATTCCTACAAGCTGTTCCACAACGGCCCAGCGCACATTTTGTTATCCCAAAAGACTAGATTCTTCTTTTATATTTTCAATATATTTTTTTAAACTTCTTAAAAAACGTTTAATTCCTAATGGACTGAAACTGTAGCGGATCTAACAAAAGAGTTCTTCCTAACCTTAATTTTGTAAAGAAACCCATTAGATAAGACTTTGTTATAAGACGTTCCACAGTTTTATAACATTTTATTAATTCAAGACGCCTACCCGCTGCTTGTCTAGGTCAAAATTAAATCTTCTTAAGGCTCGGAACACACGTACCACTTTTGATTGGAAATCTTTCATTGCTTTTTGAGCTTGCAGCAGGTTTAGGCCTAAAGTTACCAATACCTATCAAATCCAGAATAACAATAGTACGAGTAACTATTGTATAGGTCATCCTTAATTATATGAAGATATTCATTGAAAAGAACATAACAATGTTAACCATTGTAATAAAAGTATTTAGGTATTAAGGCCTTTATTATGAAAACTTGCTCAGTCAGATAGTTATGCTTGAATTTGGTTTCTGATCGAAGACAGTAAACTTTCATAATGCGGGCCTAAAAGCAGAGAAGAAAGTGGTTAATAATTAGGCTGTCTACTCCGTCAAACTACTTAAGCGAACTTAGGCAACATTCAGTCGATAAGAAACTTTTGTTAAAGGCATCATCCCTGAAAATAATGATAAATATTTAGAAATTCAAAAGTAATCCAGTATTCCCTGTGAAACTTCTATTCTATACCTACAGAGGCCTTCGGGATAACACGCCGCATTATGTACGGTAAAATGAAGATCGGCTTTGTTCTGGTAGAAAAATAAACGGGACGCGGAAAACTGAAACGTGAAATGATATTGTAGATGTTTGCACTGTTGTTGCTGTAAACTCGGTTGGCAAACAAAAACAAGTAGGAACTGAAGATTAATTACAAAATTTTGATCAAAATTTATTTCGTGAGCCGGGGCGCGCCTGTCTTTCAATCGTCGGAAATATTAAATTAACATTGCCCAATAGAAAATTTTCGCTGTATAGATTGAATTAAACTGTAGTAATCCGTGCTTAGCGGCCATCAACAAAATAAAACACAAAGCAATCTCTGTTCCAGGTATAAATGGTGATTTCTGCGTACTTTACTGTTCGAGGTAGTAATCCAGGGATTTCTGTAAAGTGGCCTGGCCATTTAAGAAATTAGCAATTGCTAGATATTTATATATTGCAAGTTAAAAATAAAATCATAGGCAGTATGAAAGTTCAATAGAAGAGAGAATTTGTGATTATTTTCCTCATGGGATGTAAGAATAATAATAACTCGGAGCCCTAATAAAGAAAAACATGCGTGATAATGATAACACACAAAATTAAAACAAACTTTCTGAAATAAATGCTTAAATCAAATTTGTATAGGATAATTAACGTTCTTCGCCAAAGCTCTATTTGTATATTTACATTTGCTCTCCATTATAATAATAATCTATTGGTTTAGGAACGTAATTTTATGAATTAAACGAATCTCCGCTTCCATGTTCAAAGGAAAATCATTAATAGGTGTAACCTACGAATTAAGATCGTAGGAATTATGTAAATAAATAAGTACCTAATAATTACCTTCATTCCTTACTGAGTCTGACGATCATTTCCATGAACTTATCTTGGGCTTGTAATACGTAGCATGTTATGCCTACGTATTACATACGTCAAAGAATTTTTTTTAGTTGAAAATAAAGTGACTTATGGTAATATAAAAATAGGTTATTTTCTTCTAAAAAAAACCATATATAAAAATTTCCCAATGTTTTTAGGTGGTGATAGAAAACTAAAAGCGATGTCCTACAACTACTTGTAAATTTGAAAAAGAGTTTTTCAAAAGAAAACATTAAATGCAACTATAAGAATGAAAAATATTTAGTAACAATTCCGCGAAAAAACCTTCTGCGATAAAATCTAACAAATTATACAAAAATAACTCAATAACTCACTCCACGAGACATCATCAAGACACCACACTACCCGATCTTGACACCTGTGTGGTGTCCTGATGATGTCTCGTGGAGAGATTCATTGCTCTCGAGTGTAGTTGACGACTTACTTTGATAAATGTTCTTTCATTTTGTATAAATGTGTAATTTTGTATAATTTGTTAGATTTTATCACAGAAGATTTTTTCGCGGAATTGTTACTAAATATTTTTCATTCTTATATTTACAATGGATTTCCGCAAAGTAACGCTAATCTATTATTTATTAAATGCAACATTCAAATTATTAGTCCGAGGAACATCTTCCTAAGGTAAGTAAACTTTTCTCCCACCAGCTCTCAACAAAACGTTAGTTAGTAACAGCACCCTACAAGTACGTCGACTGTTTCCCAAATTTCCTGTTGCCGTGAAAGGAATAAAAGAAACAGTGAAGCCCCATTCTTCCAGGAAATGTGACTCGCCAACAGAGATGCCGGTTGATACCTTTTTAAATTGTTGGTGCTTATTCATGTGTTAATGGGGACACGTGTGAAATAATGTGAGTGTGTGTGAGTGAGACTACCTAGACGGATTTAACAATAAGGCGATTTTTATTTTCACCCTAAAGTTCAGGAAAATTAAATTTTAAAATTGATTTCATGTTCAAAAAATTGGTTTGATTTTTTTCAATACACATCCATTTTTCTTTAACAGTTGTTAAAATTTCTTGTACAATGCATACCATTTTCTATGGTTGGTATTTTTAAAAGAGTAAAGTTGTATTGCTCTTTTATAAATTAATTTCAAAATAAAACAGCCCGGTAGGCACAACAGAAAGTAACCCTTACTGGGCCATTGTTAGCACGTGTTGCCAAATGAGTTATTTTTTCCATCGCACATAATTCATGACTGTCCCAATCCCAATACAATTTTTCACTGGACAATATACCGACGTATGTAGGTTTGGACAAACAAAGACATCGTTTACGTAAAAAGGTGGTTATCAGCGCATGAAAATTCTCGTTATTCGATTAAAAATGCAACAAAGGGATTCAACTGTCAAAAATATAACTTTCACACCTACGAACACTGATTTTAAAATCCGAAAATAAACTTTGTAGCCTTGATAACATAATTAATAATTATTTATTTATTATATATTTATTAATAGAAAGTTGATTTTTTTATATTGGGCGTCTCCGTCGCGTTATCCCCATGTACATATGAATGTATGTAGCCTTGGGCAAATAAAGACCTCGTTTACGAAATAAGGTAGTATTCATCGCATGGAAATTCTCATATTTTGAAAGATTAAAAATGCAACAAAGGGAATTAAACTAGCAAAAATATTACGTTTACACCGACAACCACTGATTTTTAAATCAAAATATCTATTATTTCCCCTACGTTTACATCGCGTTACAGCAATAGTTTTCACGGGGTGCCCGGATGCCTATATCGAAATGCTACCTCAGTACGTCCCCTTGGCTTCAGTACCTCACCATAAGACGTGGAAGGTAGAGGTGTAGTACTGTAGTAGTATTTCAATATACGCTGCCCGGATGTACGCGAAACGTAGGGGAAATAAAAACAAATGGTACCTTATCCGATAAATAATCATTATATATTAAAACCTTTTATTATAAACCTATCAGAGGTTAACGAACTCTACACTTTTACTGCACGTACATTATTTTCGAAGCAGGTTCAAAAGATAAAATAAATAAGACGTGATCCGACATCAGTAAAACCAGTGTGTTTATCTGCTTTGTATGTTAATGTGACAAATGCCGTTTAAGCGAGATACATTTTCATTTATCAGCCAAAGCCTCCAGAGCCTCACACTCGGATTTAACTTTGGTTCCAATTCCGATGTGGAAGTAATGAGCTCATAAGTTATTGGGCTCATTAATCAACTGCTTGACACTTGAGTGAACAACCAATGACAGAGCAACGAGTAACTACACACACTCCACTATTGTACAATATTTACAGTAGGTACTTTGTCTCATTCATAGTGCAGTACTTTTTGGTATAGGAGTGTGGGGAAAATGTACAAATCCTAAAATAGGAAATGAGAGAAAAATCAATACCTGTAGGTAACTATTGTTTTTGTTCGCTACTCTAGCGGGAAATCGAGGCGATTGGAATGAATACGAGTAGGTAGGTAATTGTCTCTAGCCTCGATACAAATCTTAAATTATAACAAACACATCTACTGAGTAGGTTAGTTATAACTAACAAATCATCATCATCAGGAGAGCTAACAAAGTCGTAATGCAGTATTCGAGACGAAAAAAGTAAAAACAAACACATACGCAATAAGCTGTTCGATGTTCCCCTTCTCTAATGGCTCGAGAGCTTACCTTTATGTCACAACGCGAGGACTTCTCAAGTGGACTTCAGCTATAAAACTCTAGAGTCCCATAACAAGCACAGAAACTTTTTTATTCATCGCCTTCGGAGTCGAGTCGTAACGAACCAAAAGTTCAATAGTTCAATGATTCATTAAACGCGTTAGGGCGAAAGAGGAGATGGAGCGTGGCGTTTAAGCATGTTTATGATTAAGTCAGCTCTTCGTGTTTATAAATAAAGATGGAATTAATGGTCCGAAAGCGCCGTTCCAACATCGCAAAATGTAAGTTCAATTTTACTAGCAAATGCCGACGAATTCGCTTGCACGAATATTAAGTTTTGAGCTTAATTTTGGTAATGTGTGAAAAACTTATTGAATCAATTAGTTATTCAAATCATGCTTTATCAGTACCGCTTCCCTGGTCTACACACTAGAGGAGCTTTCTTGGACGTTGTTAGCGAGTACCTTATTGGCAAAAAAACCTACGCTACCCTCATTGATTAATTAAAAAGGGAAGATGAGGTAGGTACTAGTTTCTCGAAAATGGCAACCTCATATTGTGTAAAATTGTGTGCTCCCAACTCAGTCACCGTCGGACCGGCGGCGGCACGGGCGGTCATGATTCGCGTCAAATATTGTTGTCTCGGTCTCACTTCGGTCTTAGATACGTCTTTCCGTCTTTGTTCTTCTTTGTATTGCACAGGACTGGAAATATAAATGTGAGCGTATGTGTTTGCGTGTAGTTGTAACACATGCCAATTTTTGAGTAAGCGCTGGGAGAACGCAACCTATCTTCCCTTTTTAATTAATCAATGGCTACCCTGGGATGTTTCATCAACCTTACGAAAGTAGAAAGAGTGAAACCGAGGCTACTGCTGAACATGCCTCCTCCAAACACCCCCTGGATTTATAATAATTACCACTCTTGGATTGGATTGGTGATCGTAGTGAAAGTGTTAAAAAAAGAACAGAAGGAAACTGCTTCGTTTCCATTGGTAAATTCCAATAGAATGCTCTTACGACTTTCATGGACTTAGTTGGCCCTCCAACTAATTCCGTGAAAATCAGTTTCTTTACGTAAAGAAACTGCTTAAGAACGGTGCGGATACAAATATATCGGATCTCATACAAACGTACTTTCCGCTTCATTTGGAAACTACGTCCCCAATCGTATTGCAATTTTCCATACATAATCGTATAAGAAATAGCTATGTTTGTAAGGTTATAGTTTTTTAAAAAACATTATGATCTTGAAATAAGAGCTAAACTAATTTTGCATATTTTGACCATCAAATCGAGTCATTTTCAAGACACGAAAAAATATCAAAAATGGTGAAATTCCTTCTAGTTTCTGCAACCGACAAAATTTCGAAACAAGGCGAACACCGCCGCCGAATGGCCAACACGATGTGTTTCTACGTAAAACAACAACAAATCCGCACCTGCCGGCCACTGAGATTTGGGAGAGCTTCGTAGCCATAGATATAAATCGTTAGATACGCCCCGACCACCAAAAACTGTAGCAATGTACACAAACAAAACAAGCGTACTGAGAAAATAGTGTCATCTCTTTTTCTCACACGTTAGGTGCAAACACAACTTTCTCTTTTTTTTTTTTTTTTTTAACAGAAATAGACCTTCGTTTGACTGCAATCTCACATGATGGAAAGCGAAGATGCGGCCGACGATGTATCACGAAGGTCTAGAAGATGGCTACTCCGGACCACATTCCGAAACACAACAGAGTTGCTTCACGGACTGGCCCAGTCCGGAGGGTGGTGACAAGCCACGGCCGAAGCCTACCACCAGAGGGTACCGCTCTTAGCACCACCCAGAGGACACGTGTAGGGTATCAAAGGGTCAACACCTACGGACGTGAGCGATACTGTCCCCCAGAAACTATTTCTACTTAATACTCTTTCGTGCATTCGCCATTTAAATTTGTTATTGTAGTCATTTTTGACAATGCGGACGATAAAATAAAAGTTATTTCATTAACTCGCAATACCTACGAGTGAAATGTTACACCTCTGGCTTTATTTGTGTTTCTTGAATTTTTGTGGCACTTTCGAAAGGCACACGTCATTTTGTATCACTATAATACTGCTCGCAAACATCCTTCACTACATGTCCGGCTAACACTGTGCGTAGATGTACACTGAGTGCAGGTTTAAGCAGGCGTAAGGTTCGACTTGGACACAAAACGGCGCGGTCTCACTGAGGTAAGGGCATATCTAACGATTTATATCTTTGTTCGTAGCATAGGTGCTTAGTGACGTAAGAAAAAAAATGGTTTTTACTATTTTCTAGGTTATAGAAGTAAGTAATTAGTTAGATAGTAGATAAGAAGTTTAGCGCATAACCCATTTATTATGAACACACTGTAGAACAATCTACGATTCAACTGTCGGTTTGGAGTCTATTGATTTTATGTTTTGTTTTTTACATTGTCTAACTACAGTTTCATTTAGAAAATATTCATTGGAAATGGCTTACAATGTGCGCAAAATATCTTATCTTATTTTTTTCGAGCGTCATTTCTAGAATACTTACGGCGGGACATCTCAAAACCTACATATTTCAATGATAGTAGGTTAGGACCTATTTTATGTAAGCACACTTTCCCTTTTATTTGAAGCTGGCCGCACATGTATGCCTCGCGTGTTTTATTGCTTTTCTTTCAGATATTGTTGACGGACATAAAAATTTTGGACGTTACTTCTTTCTTTACATTATTCATATTGGGTATTTCGCATGGTAATCCCCGGTCCTGTTCGGTTGAATCCGTGCAGGATTGTTCAGTTCAGTAGGTTTTTCAGATTTCGTAGTCAAAAAATGTTAGCAGGTTCTGCATAATGCACGACAACTTATTGCACGGCCGAGAAATGTACACCTTGATAATCCTTCTAAAAACGGTTCCAATTATCGGGGTGTACAATATAGGGCTATGCATTCTCATCTGATCATGCGAATGGAGCCCATTTTGCATAACATGCGAATTTCCAATGAACGGATATACTGCCTATGTTATAGTAAAGTCGATTTGAGCAAACACATCCATTATAAACAATGCACGCCGAAGTTAAACCACTATGGGTCGAAATATCAAAGTTGCAAGGTCTAGTTAAAATTATATAGGGCGGCGACATCCGTGGCAAGCCAGTGCCCCTAGCGGCGCGAATAGGAACTTTCACAACTAAGTAATGTGTTCTTATAACTGTATGAATGGGCTTTTTGTTTTGACACGCAATTCAGGCTTTAGCTTATTGAGGTGTTTACCAAATTGCTAAACTCGTTTAAGCAATAGCAACTTTTTTAACACTAAATTGGCCAACAACAACAAATAGTAATTTTCCAAGTTCTAGCTTACTACTTTTTGTTGGCATACAAGAATATGGAGTCCAAGTCATTAGGGGAAAAAATAGCAATTTTCCAACTGGGTTACTACTTAGTACTAGGTAATTTTAGTATTTTATTCCATATGGCTCTTCATAAAGCCATAGCCCTTGTTTTTTTGACATGATCAAAAAAACAAGGGTTAGGTAAATCTGTACCCGTAAAAAATCCATACCCCAATTTTCTGGCATTCCGGGAGTGACGCTTGCTTTAAGGATGTGAGCGGGTTAACTACGAACCCTATTTGTGTTGAAAGAATTTCCTTAATGAATTCGTCAATGTACGATAGTTTGTATAGTAAAAAAGAGTCAATAATTAAAAAAATACATAAAAATAGTAACATGGTTTGTTTTTTAGTTCAAACAGTTTTAGTTAAACACGATTATTAGTTACTGTGGTTTCAATAATTGATTAGTAGAAAACCACATAATTTTAGCAGATTCGTACAGGAAGATTCATAAAGGAGCTCGTACAGGAGAACTCTTACTTAAGGAGCTCTCGGAGTTATCATTTTACGCTATTTGTAAGTGGTACACTAGATAATTAATTTTGTTTTAAAAACTATAAACCGACTTAAATTTTTATGGATTTTTCATGAATTTTCATGGATCCTGTTGTCAGAACTAAACAAAAATGAAATGGGGCCACACGGGAAGCACTAACTTTCATATAAAAAAAAAACATGTAAATCGAACAACCCTGTCCAAAGATCTATGGGGAATTGTTAACCTCCTCCTTTTTTTGAAGTCGGTTAAAACAGATTCATCTTCTTATTTGCCGATGGCGGCGATGACGTAGGCTTGTATCACCAACGAGACCGTAGTAAGTAGGTATATTATTAATCAAGCTTCGTACAGTTCGTAAAACTACAACTTTAAGCATAGCTACTAAAAAACATAAAGATTTAAAATTAAAGCTATATTTTATAGAATTGCTATAAAATCGTTTTTGAATTAAGAATCGAACGATAAAAACGGCATAAAAATCAAAACGGTATTTTATTTTCGTGTTCGTGCTACATCCTTTGGTAAACGACAACGTTTTGCATGATATGGCAAAGGCACTTTAAATGTTACGCGCATGAATTGTAGAGTTCTAAATCGTATTTTAGAGTAGCTGTACCCGTTCGCCCGCAAGAACCCACAATTTTTATGTTTTTAGGATTCCGTACCGAAAGGATAAAACAGGATCCTATTACTAAGCCTCGGCTGTCCGTCTGTCTGTCCGTCTGTCAGCAGGCTGTATCTCATGAACCGTGATAACTAGAAAGTTGAAATTTTCACAGATGATGTACTTCTTGCCGCTATAACAAATAATTGATGTTAAATAATTTTAATAATTAATTTAGGCAACGTCCTTATCAAAAGTCGGGTGCGGTCAATACCTACTTAGATGGGTGCGGGTCACATTGACTTTTTGTTTGTTTACGAGGAAAGATTTGTATTTTTTATTTTTGTAGATAAGAGTACGGAAACCTTCGTGGGACAGTCCAACTCGCACTTGGTGGGCTTTTTTTTTAATAGAACCGATCATAATAGTTACCTACTCCTTATAACATCAGTTATCTACCAGAGAACGTCTTTGTTGAGTCAAAGTCATCCAGCCGCGTTAGAAAGACACAGGCCGACAGAGAGACAATAAAACAATTTAAAATTTTACAGCTCCGTGAATAATAGATAACTCAACATGTTTACTGAATCAGCCTACCCACTCGAACCAGATTAAATGAAAATACTTACATATAAAACTGAAAGCTATGTAAAATATTAAAAAAGGTACAATATAGTAGGTATGATTGTAGTTTGTTGAACCGAAGCACGGCGCAAAGCGAACATTTTACAAGAATGAAACGTATTCACGTAATTTTCGAAACAAAATAGCTCCGACAAATAGTTGTTTTACTCATATTTTATAAATAAAAAAAAGCTGTAGTATAACTCGTATGTATAAAGAATGGGGTTATTCGTTCGTTATTCTTTCACAGACGCGATAATTATACTTGATATAATATGATGGTTGATGTTGATTTGGTTATTTTCATGTTGTTTTAAAAATTATTTATATCAATAACTTTTGCCAAATTCAATGTAGAGTTTCGCATTTGCAAAATGATCAGCGTATGAATCTAAAGCACAGCCTAAAGTACGATTGTCCATTATTACATCATCTTGAATTGTCTGGTCTTTAAAATTTGCGGCGGAAACATCATACTATTCGAAATTATTCTGTTCTACCTCAATTCCCTGGACCTCGCTAGAAAAAAATTAAAACACGGCACGAACAAAAATCTAAAGCAAAATGCGCCCCACTTTTGCAGCAGCTCGTAAAGAATTTATCCATTAAAGTGAATTCATGAACCACACTGCAGGCGACTTGCCTGCCTTTAACATTTACGAAACTGTACCGAATAACACAAAGGATTAGCGGTGATTCGTGCCACATGCTCATTAAACGTTCTAATTGTCACGTAGCCATTGTTGCCGTTATCGCTACTTCCCAGCTAGTTGGCCACAACTTTCAATTTAACTGTTTAATTAACAAAAGAAGCATGAAAATGATGGAGTATGTTTATTATTAGTAGCGTGTCGGAGTCGCTTGTTCCGTAGGCAGCTTCTTCACGCTTTAATCACATGTGAAGTATGATGCATGCTCAGAGTGGCACCTGCGAACGGGGATGCGGTGAGGGGGTCGGAGATGGAAGCGGTTAGTTTATTTCGAGAGCATCCGGCGACTCGGCGACTCCCAGCTGTCCGCCGAGTTAATATGACGACAGCCCTCTCCACCACTCGCCACCGATATTTGGAGCAATATAATTTAAGTGTCAACTCAGCTGTGCTAGAAAATAAACATCTTGCACTATTACCAACGCGTTATTATTATTAGTCGCTTCCAATAGCTAAATTAAATTTCTCATGGCACAGTTTATTACGCACACTGGTTGCAAGCGAAGGCAATAAATAAACTAATGATTTAATTCTGCGAACTCGGGACTACAACTAAAACTACGTTAATATCTCTCTCGAGTACGCAACTTGCTAAGCACTACTGCTTGCACTATCTTAAGTTAGGGCAAGTTTTAATGCCACAAAGCCTTCTCGCTTGATATTGATAAACGGTTCTATACTGTGCTCATAACTAATAAGATTACGCCTTGCTTGATGTACATTATAATATAGACTAACATCTGGCCGCATCTTCGTTCGCATTGTTTTAAGAAAAAAATACCGCTAGATATTCGGTATTCCAAGTCAACAAAGATATGAAATGTTCTATTGAACCGTGGTTTCTTTTACTCTGTAGTAAGTAATTTATAGAACAAAAGTAGCCTAGTTGTAGCCTGTTATTGTAGATCTAATGCTACAAGCAAATTCAGCCCGACCCGTTTAGTAGTTTTGCCGTAAAGAAGTAACAAACATCAATCAAAACTTTCGCTTTTATGATTATTATTGTGATGTTAAGTTACAAGGAATAAAACATTCATTTGAATACAGAAAAGCATTTCTAACATGTCTCATAAATAAAGGTCTTCCTGTGATAATTGTGTAAATTATGAAGTGTATTCGGGCGCGGTGACGCGTCGAAACGAGGAAGCTAAAACAAATATGATATTCATTCCTTTAGCGTGCGCCACACCGGATGGGTCCGGTAGCCACTTGCTATATTTAACTGCGTCAGCTTATTGCTAAATTGGAGAGGAAGTGACACACTCCACACTAAGCGCAGAACACCTCATAACTGGATTGATATACTGCAATTGCTCTGTAGGACTGCAATTTAAAGTAGAGTAGCCGCTGCCCACGGCTTTGCATGCGCTTTTCAAGTAGCCTTTGTCTGTCCCCGAGATTCTATTTACCTTCTTGCCAAATTTAATTAAGATGCGGCATGAAAAAGGAAAAACGACAGATAAAGATTACATTCATTACATTTTGTTTGTTTGTATGGAATAGGCTTCGAAACTACTGAACTGATTTAAAAAAATCTTTTAATGCTTACTTTTCAGGGAGTGACATTGGCTATATTTTATTCCGGAATTCCCATGGGAACGGGAACTACGCGGGTGAAACCGCGAGGCGCGATGTAATCAAAGCCAAAGTTTTGTATTTAGATATTTTTTTTCGCATGGATCACGAAACTCATATTGAAAAGTAAAACATTTTAGAAATAAGGGTGTAATAGCTAGGAATCGTAAACGTATCCGGCCTTTCTTCGAGTAAAACGGGTATTGTCATGACGAGCACAGGAAATTCATGAATTATATCAAACTTTCTCGTAGGTTCAAATCCAATTTGTAAGAATTGTTATGGCAGCAGCCGTAAAAGTCTACTGGAATAAGAATATGAGCTTTTTCTGTCGACCAACCCGAGAATAGGTACGAGTGAAAAGAATTTTTCGACTTAGTGTAATATTCCTACAAAAAAAACTTTACTGATATAAGACTTTGTAGCAGAATCGAATGCGATCCCTCGGGTGACGCTGATATACCAAACGGTTAAACCTTTCAAAATTATGAGTTATTGAAATATTCGCTTGAGTGATGCCGTACCTACTTACCACATCCCTTGCGGTCCCTGTAAGCTCAATATTTTGTTGGAGTTTATCTTTCCCGAACATCCCACACCCTCTACACTGGCTAACCAAAAGATCATGTGGATAAAAATGTAAATAGACAGCGAAACCTCGGATACGTCTGTTGCGAAACACATTCAGAGCCGTGTAGTTAGTTACGCCCCGGATCTGGTAAACTCAGGAAGGCCCGAGCCGCCAAATCTCCTGTATTTTCTCCGTAAAATAACGAACATTTCCACAACTTTTGTTTTGCGTTACCTACCTATACTAATCTTTAGATACTTTTCACTATGCTTAAATTCTTAAATTCTTTATAAATGACTTGTGCAACTTTTATGTATGACTTGCGTGTGTGCACACACAAGTCATACATAAAAGTTACAAATACTGGACATGCACAAAGGCGAGCTTAACCCTAAAAGAGTTTTCTAACAGCAAACCTGGAAATATACATAGAATTAATGAAACTAGATAGTGTACAAGACAAAAAGAAAATTTTCTTCATCATCTTCAGACTCGCATTAACTCGTTTTCTATTGTTATAAAAAAAGAAAATTGAACTTTGTCAGGCTTTGTAACTTTTGTAAGTTAATAGTAGCGTTGTTAGAATTGACCCCTCCAACTCTGTAACTCAGGATGTCTTATAAGGCAACAAAAAGAACCTACCGTAGGAAGAGTCAGAGTCAGAGTCAAATCGTTTATTTCTTTAGGCTTACAAAATAAGCACTTAGACAAGTCAAATTTTTAATATAAACAGCTTGATAAATAGTAATACCTACTATCAAATGAGAAATAAGGTGCAATTGACTGTAATTCACTTCAATTTTTTGTCCATTTGTGGAAGAACAGCTGCTTCCTTCTGTGTATTTTTAACACGTCTACTGCGATTAACCATCCTCCTGCCAAGCGCGATGATTGTGGCAACCCTTGTTTGGGAGAGGCACGTATAGCAGGAGACGTATTGATGCATGAAATAATACTGGGCAGGATAGTAAGTACGCGAAGCTTTTAGATTTATACTTACTGATTTTCAAGTGAAGGTGTTTTTTTTAACCGACTTCAAAAAAAGGAGGAGGTCCTCAATTCTCAAAGCTGGTGTTTGCCGTGTGGTCCTATTTGAATTTTGTTCAGTTCTGACAATGGGTCCATGAAAATTCATAAAAAAACTATAAATATTTAAGTCGGTTTATAGTTTTTTAATACAAAATTAATTATTTACCATAAAAAAACTATCGTAGTGTGACGAATTCATTGCGGATGTAAGCGGGTTAACTACGAACCTCACCTATTTCCTTTAGTCCCTTGATAAAGGATGAAACGTTGGTATTCATCCAACACAAATAAGGTTCGCAATTAACCCGCCTACATCCGTAATGAGTTAAGGTGTTTTGTTGAGTCGAAGCTAGAGTAGCTAACAAAAAAGATCAGGCCTGTGATTCATGGCTCATTCTCTGTTCCCGTCGAAAGCTCACGGACTTACACAAAGGCATGTTTTTTGTTTCCAAACAGCGTTTAGTCAAGTCAACGCTGACAGCAAACGGACGTGTAAACAGCGCAAGCTTTTTTACCCGATAAATACTAGCGCCAGTCAATAATGCTCCATTCCATAAATTCCTATCGACTATCAGTTCTAACAAATGAAATTACCGTACCAACTGAGTATGCTATTGAATTTCAAAATGCATATTCTGTTTCATGCTTAATTGCATAACATGCTTAAAATAAACCCTATTGTACGGTCCTGGTCCTTTTTTCTTTTTACATTTATATTTATTTCAAGGAAAACCATTATCATCAGAGACCTCTTTCATCTTAAAGATGATTTAAGCAGGATGACGATTAATAATAATGTAAGCAAGTAAAACCTAGCTTATAATCAAAAACTAAGCAAATATTTAAAAGTACGGAGCGTGCGTGTACAACTGCATACCGCGCTATCTCGTAGAACTAAAGATTATTAAAAAGAATTTATATTAAAGAACGCTAGTTTCTAGATAAACCTAATTTAGGATTTAAAACCCTACTTTCCATACTCCTTATCTGAATCAGATAAAATCATTATAATACAAATCTCTGCTACTCGTATACGAAAGTATAAACAAAACTATACCACTCGAAAAAACAAACGAAGATCACATTGCCTCTTTCCCGCTTAATTTTCCATAAGGCAGAGTCTTAGCCGAATGGCTAAGACTCTCGTCTGTATAGGCTCTAGCTAAAGGAAGGCAGAAGAAAGCCATGGTAGCGAGAGTTATTCTACCCTGGCAATTCTACCATTAATTTTCATTTTCATAATTGAAAAAATATTTAAAAAAAACTAAATTTATGTTATTTTAAGGACATAGTTGAAAGTAAATTGTGGCGAATTTAGTTAACCTTATGTTGTTTTTAGCACTAATAATTGACTGGCTGTATGAATTGAGTCAAACCAGACGCAGAAGCCATCTCACAAGAAGTTGAAGTTGAGTCACTGTATAGCAAGCCATGAGTCATGAAAATGAAATTTCTATACTACGTTCTTTGAAAATGTAAAACCAAAAAAGAGTTTAACATCAGAGGACAAATGTATTGGTAATATTGGCGATAATTTTAGAAATAATTTAATAGGTAGTAAAATACAGTAATAAAAATTGTACAAGGTCTAGAAAAAAAATCGAAGTGTATGCTCCGCTAAGCTTCACTATAATTACTACACACTTTTTAAGCAAGACAAGTGCATATTATGCATTTCTTTGCAAAGATTGATCATTATCAAGAATAAATTCCATTGGTTCAAAATCAAACGATACGATTTCCTAAAAAAGTAAACAAATGCAAAAACTAGATGTAGTTTTTGTCTTCTTGTAAATCAAGGTCATTGACGGTTTTGAATGGTTATCCATTCTCATCTTAAAAAGCCACCCTGTATGCGGTTTGCTGCCACCTTCATATTTAGGGAAATATTACTTTGATATTTTATTTATAATTACGGGTTTTAATAACTTGTTTGCTAAAAGTTTTTTATCTCGTGTCAATAGTTTTTTTTATAGACGTTTTGCACACACTTTCATATTTAGGTATCTAAAGAACAACACACTTTTTAGTGTATGGTTGAATAAACCAACTTAAAGTGTTCTGAAGAGTTTTTACTTGGACATCATTCCCGACCAGACCTAGTCGAAGTCACTTTCGACGAGCCCCTATACTTTTTTCGTTTTTTTTTTGTAAGAAACCTAGAATTATTTCTTTATTCTTTTAATTTTTCGATTGGTATTCTCATTAACTTGTAATTCGATAAAAACAATTGCGCATAGAAAATTCGATGCGCGTCTCTGCTCTGTACTTCTCACTCTCGAGAAAACCATATCTATCCTATCATCGCGCTCGAAACGCATCTCGACTAATCTTCTAAAAGCCTTACCATGCAAACAACTTCGAAAGTCTCAGAACCTATCAATTGGAACTCCAAAAGCCTGCGTCATCAGCTCATATCATGGAATGTTGTAGCTGCAAGTTTCTGGACGCTAACTTTAACAAGACATCTGCATTCGATACGTTCCACTAGTTTGTTCGTGCTAAAGTTTCCCCAGTTGTTTTAAGCGAATATCTACTTACATGATACTTAGCAGATCTACAGACTACATCAGCTAATGTGTTCAATCTTTCGAAACATAAATCTCACTAATATTAAAAATGCGAAAGTTTGTATGGATGTATGGATGGATGTTTGTTACCTCTTCACGCTTAAACTACTGGACGGATCTGGCTGAAATGTTGCACACAGGTAATTCTAATCCCGGAATCAAACTAAGGCTACTTTTTATCCCATAAATCAGTTCCCGTAGGGTGAAAATCACCTTTTAACGTTTCCACAGGAACACGCGTGCGAAGCCGCGGGGCGCAGCTAGTAGCATATATTTGGTATAACCATCATCAAGATTTTCAATAAAACTTTACGGGCTTTTTGAGTCCATTTGGAGGATAAATTATTTTTATTTATACCAACCTTTTTAGAGTCCACAAGTGATCGGAATATTGGCTTCTATTTCGGTGAAGCAATTAGCATTCAACCTGGCAATGCTGTCAGCATTCTGGGTCCTCTGCTATCTGGTGACGGCTTAGATTTTAAAGAAATAGTTATGAGTGTAAATACTAGTTGTTATTGTTTTGAATATAAATAAATAAGTATAAATTAATATTAATATTATTATTCTTAGATCACTATGTGTTATATGTATATATGTTACTTTTATCCCATAAATCAGTTCCCGTGAGATAGAAATCACCATTGAACATTTCCATAGGAACAACGCGTGCAAAGCCGAGAGGTGCAGCTGGTTAATAAATGT
Organism: Eupithecia tripunctaria; assembly: GCA_955876795.1. Taxonomy (NCBI): domain Eukaryota; kingdom Metazoa; phylum Arthropoda; class Insecta; order Lepidoptera; family Geometridae; genus Eupithecia; species Eupithecia tripunctaria. Next base: position 5,663,327 of record OY041604.1, read on the forward strand.
TGTGTGTGTGTGTAACATATTGTGATAATATTTTTATTTATGAATTTTAATAGCTTGCCATGGGAATTCATAATTTTATGTGAAACCTGAACTTTATGTACCTATTACATCGATCAAAAATTTCGCGGCCTCCCGGCGAAATTTTTGATCGATGACCTATTACAACTTTTGTAAACCAAGATACGGTTTGATAGATAGCAGGGCGTTTTAAAACTTGTTTAAACAAAGGGGTTAACTATGAAACAGATATTAATTGCTAGCTCTTTCACTGTGTTTCAACAGCACTTTATGGCGAACTTTAATATCAATTTATACCCTGAATAACCCGTACCGTTGATTTGCTTAGTTTGGCGCACACAAACGTGAAATGAATAAACTGATTTAGCAAATGAATTAGTTGAGTAAGCTGAGAGTGAGCAACTTAGTTACTCTAACTACATTTAGGTTAATTTCAAATTTCAATGTTTGCACTGACAACACTTTTCTGCATAAACAAAAGTTTATAATGTCTATATCATTTAAAAAACATCGGAGTAGGTATGTAGGTATTATATTCTTTGTAAGTATGTAGTATTTATTTTTTAGGTACTAGGTAACATATTACATGGACACAGATATTACCCCATGTATATCCGACGTTCCTATCCATACCAGGTTGTCTGGCAGAGATCGCTCATGAGCGATAAGATTGATAATTGTCACTTAGATTATAATTATTTCATTTATTAATTGTTTCTTGGCTTTAAGTGTGCAATAAAAGTATTTTCTATCTATAATGTCCAGTTTGTAGAGGTTAAAGATCTCAAAACTTCAATTGAATTAATAAGGTCCCTGTGAGGTAGATATTACTTGGTTCAGCCCATAGTTATTCTATATAAATATTAAATTTGTAGGTTGGTATATTGTGCAACAAGTTATAATATCTAAGTGATTGAAAGTCTAGGTAATTTGTAAAGCACGGTCATTTTCTTGTCTGTATCCATCTATTTTCTTATTTTTGAGGTTTAGTAGTATTTTTGTTATTCGAGCTTCAGAATTAAAATTCGCCCACTAGTTTCGGCGTAAAACGTAATAAAAATCTATCCATCCAAGCTTTCATATTTATACAGTACTAGCTTTTACCCGCCCCGTTTCGCCTGCGTAATTTTAATCTACTCATTAGCGGAAGCTACAAAAATTTATGACTCATCGTTGCATACTAAAAACGTAGGACTAACAGACGCTGCGGAAGCCGAAAAAATCGTTTGACTCCTCATTGCAACTTAAAATACCACAAAACTAAATGCTGATAGACTCTGCGGTAGCTTAAAAATGGTATGACTCATCACATCACTGCAAACATAACATAAATTAATACAACGTAAAGGCTGACAGACGCTGTAGTAGCCGAATAAAATTTATGACTCATCACTGCAAACAACATATTATATCGTAAGGGCTGATAGACGCTGCGGTAGCCGAGAAAATGGTTTGACGCGTCATTGCAAGCTTAACATACTCTAACACTAAATAATAGCAGACGCTGCGGTAGGCGAAAAAAAATTACTTATCACTGCTAACATAACATACATAAACGAAAACGCTGACAGGCGCTGCGTTGGCCAGATTTTTTTTATGACTCATCATCGCATACTGTAAGCTGCGGTAGCCGACAAAAATGTATGACTCATCAGAGTAAGCTTCACTTACTATAAAAAGTAAAGGATCACTTATCGTTGCATACTGAAAACAGCAGGGCTGATAGATGCTGCGGTAGCTGAAAAAAAGACTCATCATTGCAAACTTAACATATTTAAACGAAAAGGATACACATCATCGCATACTTGACATAGATACTGAAAAAAGAAAAGGCTGGCACTGATAGATGCTGCAGTAGCTGACAAAAATTTATGACTCATCGTTGCATACTAAAAACAGAAGGCCTAACAGATGCTGCGGTAGCCGAAAAAATGGTTTGACTCATTACTGCAACTAAACATACCCTAAAAAGAAATGCTGACAAAAAATATTATAACTCATCACTGCAAACTTAACATGTAACAATGAAAGGTATTTACATTCCTATAGGAATTGATTTATGGGATAAAAAGTAGCCTCTAATTTATTCTAGGCTATCTATCACTTACACTTTTAGAACTATCTATTTAAATTTTCAGCCCGATCCGTACAGTACTTTTGGTGTGAGGAAGTAACATACATACATACATCCATCCATCCATCCATCTATACATCTATAAAAACTTTCACATTTATTATATGATGTTGTGATTATTGGAGTGATCGGACTGATAAGTGGATTCAAAAGCTACATAATAATTAAAGTCCCTCCTAGGTAAAGTTCAGACCTAAAGCTTTAAATTCCAGGAAGTTTAGTTCTCGTAAAATATAAAACGCTTAGCACAGTTTAATTTTGTCGTCCAAATGCTTCGGGTAAAAACCCTCCCTCGCCTGATCCTTCCAATCTTACCCCAAAAGCTAGGATAGTCGTGGCAATTTCCTTTTGAATAGGAAATGAATACTACGTATTGCAAACGTTGTCTAGTTGCTAAAATTGGAATGTAAAACTATATTTTGAAAACGATTTATTATTAAGCTTGATATTATTTCATATCAACATAGCGTTACATTCAGAAAATCCCAGCTAGATTGTAACATCGCGTTATTATTATTAGTATTGTTCTCTCAAATCTCTGTAATCACTGTCCATACAGGTTCCGTAAATACTAACTTTAAACTAACCTTTTATAGTTTTACGCTAATTTTTTGAGGATATTGCAGAACTCTAAACTTAAACCCTCTCACACTTTCCCAACCTTCTGGCTTAGTTTTGTCCTGCCACGGTACTATTTTAGGCAGAACTAATTAAAAACTAATAACACCTGAGGGAAAAAATTATTCTCGCACACGGAACAAATTTTAAAATTAGTTTATGTCTCGGGAATAGTAGTCAAAATAGGGTATGGTATGATTCCGCAATTCCGAAGAATAATCTATTCATGAATAGACAATGGCACATTTATTATTAGGAAATGGTGATTTATTTATGAAATAGAAAAAAACTCTGAATAAACAAATAATTTAAAAGAGCAGGGAGTCCTTTGCCCTGTAGTAGGAAAGTGCTGACTAAATTCAATGAAGAGGTCAACGTACATGTAACTTTAGCAACTATATAATATATAATACTTATAGTATATAATACTTCAATCCACTTTACTACATAATTACCTTTATCAATTGCAGCAATTAACCCAATTTAGGTCTGACATTCGACCAATTCATCCCATACAACATTTGTACGCCCAAATAAGCTATACATAATAACAAAATAAAAATTTTGAAAAACCCGCGTCGGATATAATAAATAGTAGGTAATCGTAAAAGGAAGAAATAATTTTTGGAAAACCCCCGACTAAATGGAATTGAAAAAGACAATTAGATTATAATTACAATTATAGCTTCCTTTTTTCACCTATCCATTAATACAAAGCCAAAAAAATCCGTCGGGGGGGCTGCAGACAACAGGTTAATCTATACGTTTATTCAATTGTAAATTCAACATAGTTCAAATTTGTTTCTATTATTTGACTATGTGAGATAATCTTTATACCTAGTCATTTAAATTCAGAAACCTTAACCTCAACCTCAACAGCCTAGATTGATGATTATCTCATGGGGGTATAATGGCCATAATCCCCACGCTGGGCATGCGAGTTGGGAATCGCATGTTCCCGCCATGGGGATTATGGCCATTATGTTGATATCCCTTAGTCGCCTCTTACGACACCCACGGAAAGAGATGTAGTGGTGCAAATTCTAATCCAGCGCCACACTTGTACCGGAAAATTCTGAAAATAGATGGTAATTGGCAATGGCAGCCCGCAATGGATAGGTGAAAAAAGGAAGCTATAATTGTAATTATAATCTAATTGTCTTTTTCAATTCCATTTAGTCGGGGGTTTTCCAAAAATTATTTCTTCCTTTTACGATTACCTACTATTTATTATATCCGACGCGGGTTTTTCAAAATTTTTATTTTGTTATTATTTCAAACTTTTTAGAGATTTTCTACTTTACTTACAGCCGATTTTTCGAACGCAGATCATCCTTTTCATTAATTAATCAGTGGTCAAGTCTCTTATCAAGTGTATTTTATTTTTTAATAAGTCAGATATAATACACGCACATTCTTCACTTGAGATGTGCATGAACTTCAGTTGCGTTTGAATACTCGGAAGTTTAACTTTCTGAAACTGAACTGAGGGAGTTTGAAGACAGTATCGAGACGTCTCATTTTCCCATAGATTTTAGTAGGTACAGCGCCCCATCTCACCACGTATCGTGCGGACAGGGAACTACGCAAATCCCATACAAATATGAGACGTTACGTTCACGTCTCGTTATTATCGTCAAATAGGCTTTCTTTTTGGTAAGTTTAGAAATCGTTGCGTTTTGTTTCACAATAACCATCAAAACAACAAAGAGGCACAAAAATCAATTGTGATAGTCAGGTTGATAAGGTAAAGGAACGTTTTTCGCCTAGATAAATGTGTAGAGTAGACCATAGACAAAATCCTACTCACTCAAGTAAAGATTTTGCTAGTGCAACTAGCTAAGTAGCATCAGAGTTACGTTCTATAATAATAATTTACTTTTGCAGAGATTCTAAGCTTGAATTGAACTCACGTAATGACTGCGTAAGTAAAGCTTGGGGCTAATACAATACGGGCCTTAGTAACGCAAGCTGAGTGCACCTGAGATTAGTAGTATACCGACCGACAGGAGCGCGGTCTTTTTTATTTTGATTATATATCAAGAATAAATGTTTTATTTCTATCACACGGCGTTTCTCTTCATATTATTTAACAAGGAACACAGTGTCTAAGTCAATAAAGTCGGTCACCTAGCAACGCACCGCGTTGCCTAGCAACGGGGTGCTTTGCCAAACACAGATAAAAAGGTACAAAAGTACTTTTTTACAACGTAGATTACAGCGTCCCCTGCAGGGCTACGATGCGCAACCACGAGAAGAGAAAAATGGCGGTATCTCGATTTCTCGACCATTGCTAGCTAGCATGCAGCACTAATATTCTCGTCACGTCTTGTCAAATGAATGATTTTAGCTGATTTTAGTGATAGTTTATCTAATCTGTGGTAACCTTTCTCGTCAAACGCTAAGATGCGTGCCAAATTTTCTCGACTTTTTGACAGTCCAGCGCGAGATAGCTCGCGTTGGACTGTCAAAGTCTCGACCTTAGATTTGAGCACGAGAACTCACGAGAACTTTTTCTTGTTAATTTTCATAGAATTGTATTTGTCATGGCGGTCCCGTATTAAAATTATTTATGGACGGTGTATAATAGTAATTAAAGCCTTCGCTTTCTGACTACAATGCACCTTTAGGTAGTATATACATACATGCTTGCATATTCACCTTGTAGGTCCTTGTGTTCCGTGAAGTTTTTGGGACAACGGGCGGTGGGTAGGTATCTACGACAAAATAAGGCAGGACCATACTTTAGGTCACTTCCAGACGGCAAACAGCCGCTTCCTCAGTCAATATTGCATTGCTAAATTACCCAGCAGATTTCCATTGGTTTGTATTTCCTATAGCTAAGTTCTTTTTCTTTTTTTACAACACTCACAACACAAATACAGAGTAGGTGGGTACCTAATATGCCATCCTAACTTAATCATAAATGTAAACTCTCTGAAAATCTACTAAGTATACCTAGGTGTTTGTTTTGTGCGTGAGTCAAAATATACCATGTAGGAAAGGAACCTACTGAACGTGGACGCAAGTTGCACAGAGTAGATAGAGTAGGGTAGGTACTACTTGTTCTTGTAGGTACTTACTAACTAACTAACTCGATTCGTTAGACTCGATTAGTACGCGCTTGATTCAAAAAAATTGCGGTTAGTAGTATGTTATTCTGCGTTTTGCAAGGACACTGGCGGTACCTTATACCTACATATGTGCTAAGCCAACTACGAGGTATAATATGAGTATAATATCTATCTCTCTACAATAATGTTAGCTCTCTTCTAATTTTAAAAAGTATTGTTAGAGCGTACCGCGTACGTTCTCTTCTCCTTCTTTTTTGGTTTTTGTGTGTGTTTCGACTGGTTTATCACCATTCTACCAGTGAAAATGTTCAAACTACCATAAAGAAGGTGAAAACTAAGAAGGTTATGTATAATTCTCTGTGCAGTTCACAAAAACCAGTGACAATTGTTGTCAGTGTCTGTCTCAACGCGAGAAGGACTACTCGACAACGAGTATTCTATCTCTCTTGGGCATACTAGAGTAAAAGAGAAAGCAACAGACCACGACAAAAATTACTCGTCTCGCGCGCGACGTCTTTTCTGGGTCGCAGCTTAGCCCTGCTGGTGAGCAAACACCATAAAACTTTTCTTAAAACCATCGCCAATGAACCCCATCTACCTTTTACAGTATACTGTGTCTCAATGTCAACACAGATACTGTGTCGCCTTTATTGGCTGATATCACATGGGGGGTAGTGCCCATAATCCCTACGCTGGGCATCCGGGTTGGGGATCGCAGGTTGATGATATAATTATCCTGCAGAAGGCGCTGCTGCCCGCCCCTGGTAGATATCCCTTAGTCGCTTCTAACGATACCCGCGGGAAGAGTTGGGGTGGTGCATATTCTATGTCGCCGGCACCACACGGCGAAGTAAGAATCATCGCCACCAAATTTTGAACCCGAAACTGAAAACCGCACCTTAATCGGTCAAGCCGTTTTGGAGATAATTGGGAATATTGTAAATTGCACATACATACATACTACATACATACATACTTACATACATACAAACATCACACCCTAAATGCATATACCGTCTCCGTTCCGTCGCGGGTAAAAAGTACTTTTTTAAAACGTCGATTGCAGCGCCCCTGGTGAGCAAACACCATAAAACTTTGCTAAGAACCATCGCCAATGAACCCCATACCTTATACTGAAAACTGTGTCTCAATCGAACAAACCGTTCTGGAGATATATGGCAACATTGGTTTTCACTAAATACACATATAACAGCGCCCCCTGGTGAGTGAAGACAATAAAAACTAGCTAAGAATCATCGCCACCAAATTTCGAACCCGAAACTGAAAACCGCACCGTAATCGGTCAAGCCGTTTGGGAGATAATTGGGAACATTGCATTTTGCACATACAAACATACATACATACATACATACATACATACATACATACATACATACATACAAACAACATCACACCCTAAACGCATATACCGTCTCCGTTCCGTCGCGGGTAATAAAATAGTTATTGCTGATAATTTCTACCGGGACCGCATTCTAAAATGACTACCTACATTAATAGATGCGGAGCTGCTGACCTAATTCGTAATAGATCATATTGATTTAGCACAAAAATATATTTCAGCGAGGCTGTCGCTAGAATACCCTGGATTTAAGTTTGTCTCTTTATGCGGCCCCATCTTACGCAAGACCAAGAGCCAGATAAATATCAAGTTTAGTGAGGGCATTTATCTGGCCGCGGCTACATTCAACTAATGAAAAAAGATGAGGATAATATACCTTAACAAAAATATGGCAGGATTTACGGTGCGCCACCCGCATCGTGACAGAAATAGAAAATATCTGATAGGGCGGGTTGCACATAACATAAATCATACGTTGACAGCTACATGACTGGCCGTTAACAAACATTCCGCTGTGAAACATGACTGGGAGACGGTGTCACTCAATTCAGTTTAGGTACAGATTATGCAAAACTTTGACCTTATTATATTCATTCTTTTTATATGCAACAATGGAAGGCTCGACTTAATTCGAAAGTCAAATAAGCTTAGAAAATATCAAGTAAGTTTGGTATAAACCTGAAACTACGCTAGGCATTTTTCTTCGCTCTGACATTGATCTTTACATATTTTTTCATCATTCATACTCGGAAAGCAGAAGTTGCCTGAGAAGCGGGATGAAAGCAATACTTTCTCTTACTATTGACAAGTAGTGACAGCTGTTACGTCACATCTCAAACATTATACATTTTTATGTGAAGTTCAAGTTGAGTATTGACATGGATCAGTTGAGCTACCTGTAGATTGTTTTCGCTTCCGATTAGTATGGTAGGTATTTATATGGATCAGTTGAGCTACCTGTAGATTCATTACGCTTCCTACTGGTATTGATATGAATCAGTTGAGTAGCTCAAGTTTAGATTGTTTACGCTGTATAAAAAACCATATCAATCTCAGTTATTGGTATGGATAATTATTTTTAATACCCATATTATAATCATATAGGCTTAGCCATTTATCACTTATTTACTTTTACCTTCCTTGTATTTGTGATGAAAAACACAGTGTTTACCTCGGGTGAAAATAACTTATTTAGTCCCTCGAACTATTAGCGCCCTCGCTACTTGTTACTTTCACCCCTTGGGTAACAATGTGCTATTACACACTTACGTTGATAATGTAAGTAAGAATTATATTTATACCATGTAGCTTCTTCACTACTCCTGTGTTGAAATACCAGTTATGCCCCAGAGTAAAAACTTTAACTGCACAATCAGGTCTTTAATAGCAGTTCAATAAGTTGAGCTTATGAAACTTCTTCCGAGTTTTGATCAGAAACACGGTGTTCAACTGACGATAGTTCTTGTAGTTTGTTTAGAAAATTCTAGATTGCAAGAAAGGTAATTTAAAGCTTTCTAATAGGTTTTGTTAAAAGGGTTTTAGAGTTTAACTCTGCGAGATGCACTTGACTCAACATTTCATAAAAGAGTCAGAGTCAGAATTAGAGTCAGAGTCAGAGTCAGAGTCAGAGTCAAATCGATTATTTCTTTAGACTTACAAAATAAGTACTTTGACAATAGTTTAGTTAATAGTCTAGTTCTTCAATAATAAGAATATGTTGATGTTATTTATGGCGTGAAACAGTCCCTACGTCAAATGAAGAATTATAAGCAGCTAGGTACCATACGTTTATTCCCATACATATACCATAAAGGGTGGAACCGGAAGAAACAAATCATAGTGTTTTTTTCCCATACTCTCCAAGCATATGGCGATCATATATTATTTTTACCGTAGTGGGAACTACTTGTTTGTCTGATTATTATTCAATAATATTCTATATGAATATCAGGATAATTAACTTTAAGCAGTTCATAGCTAAAACTCTTTTAGAGTTATTCTCTAAAAGAGTTTTAGCTCTAATGTGGAGGAGAAAAGCAGGTAATAACTCAGCCATGGTTCTATGGTTATTAAAAATATGAAAGCGTTTTAACACTTTAATTTAATTGCTACTGGTAGAATTTAAAATAACCCTGCAAAAATTTAAACTAGCAACCTAAAAACTTTCAGAATAATCGACTTTGTATTAAAGAGGTGTGACGTAAAATCACGTAATATGTACCTACACCACCGACGCCACCAATACCTTTAGCTGTTCTTGTACGGTGCTTTTATGTTAATTTTGGGGTAGTTCCTTCTTCCGAGATGGAGGTATATATCTGTCAATCAATCATTTGTATACCTACCTGCCCTACCATCCCATAACAGCGCTACTTGTTTGACAAAGTGTTTTCAAATTTCAGTGTTAGCAAATTCTTTTTACCTTATTTGATATTCTTCAGGTAGTTTCGTTTCGAAATTCGAAAAGTTATTATTGCCCTGCTTCAGGTGTATATGCAGGAAGCATTATAAACATAATTTATCCTCATTCAATTGACAAATCAGGAGTGGATTCTTACGACCATGCTACAAAGGGTGAATCAACAAGAAATAAATGTAACAGATGTATTTTCATAACCATCACACGCCTATTTATTTTCTCCCATCCAACGTAAAATAAGACATTCTCTTTTTATCGCTGCCATCAAAATACGAGGGCATTAAGCTATAAAATTTTACATTTTTACTTTGTAATTTAGCGCCAATGGATAGGATTTATGATTGCCCTTTTCGAGCCACTTTCGTTGAAGGTATTAACATTAGTGAGGGGATGGAGACCGCAGCAAACAAAACACAACAAATTGTATGGCTCTAGACTGGCTCTAATAAAGCTTTCCCAGCGAACTACAAAAACAAATGAAGAACGTTTTACGATCTATTTTACGGTCTGCACATGGTAACAATTAAAAGTAAGCCCGTATGCTAGCCCCGTGCACAGGTACATATTAATTTAGCAATACCTAGTAGCACCTAGTTTTTATTTTATTTTTATCTTTCATTACTCTTATTCTGCGTACTACGTAGTCCTTATTATAAATATTCACGGGTGTTTATCGCGTTTATTTACCTATATAAACGCGATAAATACCCGTGAATATTTATAATAATGTGTTCTGATCGCGTAAGTTTAAAAAACTTTATGTAGTCCTTATGGTGTTTCCTTTCAAAAATTATTTTGTGTGTTGTGTCTTATAATATTATAATTATTATATGTGAAATTAGATAACAACAACATCAAGTGTATGTATAAGTGTACCTATGGTGGAATAAATAAAATGAAATGAAAGTAACAAACCACAAAATAATAACATATGCAACTATGGACTTCATGCCCAATTAGAATATAATTATCTTGGGGCTGCTTTCATCTGCGGTATATTCTATTATTCTATTCGGTATTTGGAAGTAGGAAACAGGTTTTCATTTAAATTGGAGCCATAGTAATGTACACCAATTTTACACAAATCCCAAAATTGAAACTACATTAGTTTCGTGTAAAATTGGTATGAAAAATCATGGTGTGTTTTGCACAACAAACAAACAAAAGTTTTTCACTACATTAGCTATACATGCAATACTCGCTACTCTAATAATGTATATAGGAACAAACGCCTTCTAGTTTTCAATAAAATGTTCAGCTGAGAATCTTTTCAATAAAAAACCAAGCCAACTTTTCCATCTCATAACCGCGAGCATAACTTTGCAGTTAACACATTCTAATGAGGTAATTTTCTTATGCAAATACTACAATTTAAAAGTTTTTATCTTCGCTACGGTTTTCGCAAGTTCAAGTTAAAGAAGCTGATTTATTTTTGTTTTTTCATTATGAAAGTTTTGATATTACGAGTACATAAAGATATAGGACAGTCTCCGGGCATAAGGGATGAAGCTATGCGAAGACTGGAGGCTGAATGCATCATGCAGAAGATCCTAGGCTTATGTCCAGCAGTGGCCTAGTAGACTTAAAACGATGAAACTTAAATGTCTGTTTTACAGCAAATGAAGTAGCTACCAGTGCTTATTCACCAAAATAGGATCCACGGACAAACGATGACATCGTAGGGTGCGGGTCGACACTAAATATGTCGGCATTGCGCAGTAACTATTAAAGGTTTTACAGCACAAGTTATGTATGGGTTAAGACGAGCTTCCTCTCTGTATGATCTAATTTTGTCTCAGTAGGAAGGCGGTAAAACGACGTAATGGTCCTGAACAAAACGGCTCTAATTTATAGGGGGCATGCCACCCAGTTCGCACTAACACGCAGAAAGTGGCAGACGCCGTGAAAAGGGTTAGAATAGAATACTAAGCTGGTATCGTACTCGTGTTGTACTTTGGTAAATTAAGCGATTGTTTTAATAAATTGATATATCATCCTGCATTTGCAGGTCGAGCGATGGTTTAAAGTTTCGTTTTTGTTTGTTTAAATACCTATCTATTTGTCAATTTCTAACTGTATTTATTATGTGCTGCCCTTCCAAATAAACCATCTATCTACCTACCTATTTAGGTATCCGGTCATCCATCACACCAATACATGCAATTTTAGATGAATTTTAATGTTGAAATGTTGGATGTTGGATGTTGGTTGGTCGAATGGGTGGATTTTTGTTGTTATTTCTTCACGCCATAACTGCTGAACGAAGCAAGCAGAAACTTTTAAAGTTTTTAAAATTGCATAGATGTACCTAAGTTTAGACTTGGAATAACAGGCTAGTTTAATTATTTGAATTCCAGAAATTAATTCCCATCAGATATAAAGAACCTTCAAATTTTCCATAGAAGCAACCCGTGCGATGCTGCGGGAGAAACGTGTATAAAGGTACGAGTATATGTATATAAAGGTATCTAAATCACACGCTCGGTGTTTGCATACTGGTGCAAATATTAGCAAAACTCAAATACATAGTACAATTAGTTTGACTGATTTGTTTTTATTGTGAAAATGGTTACACAAACAGGTCAGTATTTTCAGTTATATTTCCATGTGAGATAAACAGTGTAATTATTGATTATTCATCATCGTTTAACAACTTATTCATACAAAATTGAATTTAATGTTCGGGAATTAAATTGAAACGTTAATGTGTTTTAAAGTGAAACAAAGTAACGAATGGGTTATGATGACGTAATATTATTATATTTAAAGCATTGTTACGACTATTCTTGCAAATGGGACGTACACAATAGCTTGTACTCACTAAGTTCGTTCTTATGTAAAAATGCCCTAATTTATAAACATACTAGCTACGCCCCGCGGCTTGGCACGCGTTGTTCCTATGGAAACATTAAAAGGTAATTTTCATCCCACGAGAACAGATTTATGGGATAAAAAGTAGCCTGTGTTTTATTCCAGGATTAGAATTACCTGTATGCAAAATTACAGCCCAATCCGTTCAGTAGTTTTGGCGTGAAAAGGTAACAAACATCCATACATCCATACATCCATCCAAACTTTCGCATTTATAATATTAGTGTGATGTGATGTGATGTGACATTATGACATGTATTATATATTGTATACGTAGTATACACTGTACGTACGAGTTGTAATAGTTTACTCATATTGATAACCCAACATGATTTTAGGTGACAATAATATATCACTTTTCTTGTGTTGATTAAATATTCTGTTATGTGTACGTAACTAACACCTAAAAAAATAAAATCTTACAAAAGTCAAGGTGTAAAATGTAGGGTTAACGCACCTTTCTTGGCTCTTAAAACATTCATGTTTATGAGGCCTTTAGCGAGTCTATTTAATAAAGGTTTTTTAGAATAAGAAAACACGCTGGAGTTGAAGGAACTAAGATATCCTGAACCTGTTATAAAAAAATCAAAAAAATACATTTAATATGTATAACTTTGTTGATTGAATCAGTTTTTTAGCGCTGGATCCATAGCTTAGGTCAATTAAAATTTATTTATTTTCTGACCTGAAATGTGAATGTAGTAGGAAGACGGTTCATGTGAGAAAAAAGTCAACAAATTAAAGCTTAAACCGACTGAAAAGTTTATTGTTGGAGTTCAAAACTTCATCGTCACTTCACAACTCTGCGATATGATGATAACAACATAAATCGACGCGAGAAAAATATTACGCATGTTCGGTTCCACACTCATAAGTATGGAAAAAAGGTTTTACGGCTCGTAAAACCAATTGATCCTAAAATTGCCCTCTGCCTCCGCTAATCCTAAGGGTTTTGTGTAACATAAAGAGAGGGCTTTTAATCTCAAAATATATTGAAAACCACAATTGCTTTGGGCAAAGAATTGGTATTTATGTTCAAGAAGCTTCATCATATTTATGAACGGAGGAAAATAAATTACAGTGTCAAAAATACTTTCATAATTGGATTTACAGTGTCAATTTACCCTTGATTTATCGGTGGAACATGAGAAAATTATGATGAAGTAATGATTTTATTTGGCTTAATAACACGCTTGCTCCACTACAGTGGGGAATGGTTACCGACACGCAGTGCCATAACGAAAGATACGGTGCACACGAGCGGACTGTCATAAAAAAAAATATATTTATTTTTTACTATAGAAACTTTCGTAGTTTGACGAATTCATTATGAATGTAATCGGGTTAACTACGAACCTTGTTTGTGTTGGAAGAACACCAAAGTTTCATCCCTTAACTAGGGACATCTTCAGAGCGAGTGCGGTTAGTTCCGTATGTACCCAGAGGACACCACCCCCATCCCCGGCGGGCACGTCACGCGCTCATCGCGCGCTCGCGCGCAGTGCTCGAAGGGATGCGGAACGCGCGCGTCTAGAACCGCACTCGCCAACGTTGGTGTTCTTCCAACACAAACAAGGTTCGTAGTTAACCCGCTTACATTTATATTTATTTTCTTGAAAACGGGTCTCATAATGACACAGTACACAAAAATAAGAAAAAAACTTAATAAACATTAATATTATTTTATCTTATCTTAAACCACCTTCAAAGAGTAAATCTAAGTAAAAAGGTAAATACCCAGAGCCTGCTACTGTGCGTTAACTCTTAGCGATTTTATATACCTACTGCCGACTGCAACGTTCAACTGCAGGCGATGGCAGTCGACGCCTGCAGTTATGTCTTGCAGTCCGTGTATTAGAGACGTGCAATCCGTGTAGAAGAGCCTTTAGCCTATTTCAAACGACCTACTCACATTCAACCTCAAATACTATTACAACTTACGACTCGAACCTTATTTACAGAAACCTAGATGTTGACACGCTCACTTAACTTTATGACCCTCACCGCACGAGACGAGATTTAACGCAAGATATATGCTAAAGTTCGGGAAATTAGATAACTAAGGGTGACTCTGCGGCTTAAATATCTTGTAGGGGTGGGTTATAACCCTTTAAAAAGCATAACTTTGTTTATGCACGGTCCCTTATCTGTATGTGAGCGAGGACACAGGTGGACTCGACTTACTCGCCTTTAAATATTTGATCCGCTTTTCAGCTTCTTGCTATTAGGTACAAATGTGTCGGATCTACGAGTAGGTATATCTATAGATACCTACGCATCATATGTTTGTGAGAACGTCCCCATTATAATCCATTAGGGTAACGGTTGTCTTATAACTTGAAGATTCAGTAATGCTCTTAACTAACCTAAACTGTCCACTTTGAATAATAGAGTAGCATTTAGGCCTGTCACTTACAAATGAATGGTCGCTTTATAAGGACCTACTTCAACTTCTGTTTGTTTTTGTTGGCACTGAAATCTTTTATCTTAATGTTTAAAGAATTGAACTGGATCTATTCATATTACTCTTGCGAATGAACACTTACACTTTAAACTTTGCTGATTATCACCAGCATCATCAGCAAGTCCTTCACTTACCGTATTATATAGTCTAGGGTAGAAGAGCACTATCTCTCTCTACAATCATTGTAGAAGTGTATGTATTCTTTAGTATTTTATTTTCTTTTAGTTTATGTTAGATTTGTATGTAGGTTTTAAAATATTACTATGTGTATAATTTTCTGTCTTGTCTTTACGCTTCTACAACAAAACCCCTACTAAGCTACAAAAATTATCAGTAAATAAAATTTAAAAAAAAAAAAAGACGTGTGGCACTCGGGGACTGCCGCGGTAAAGCTATTGCAATGCCATCTAGAGGCGAGTTGCTGAACTAAAGAGACAAACGTCAAGGTTTTTGCGTTACGGAATTTCTGGATTCGGTCCCCGCGCTCAAGGCCCGCGATAGAAGCTATGCAATAGCTTAAAAACTGTTAAAACTTTACTGTGCAAAAGGCTTAGATATTATCAATTACTCAAATAGATTATCTATAGGATAAAAAAACTTGGGACGGATTTAGCCCCAACTCGTAAAATAACAACTAACAGGCTAAAGGTTCCTTCGTCGTTTCCTTACTTTAGTACACATACCGAAGCGGCCGAAATCATACCACTTTATTTCCGTGTCAGTATTTTTTTTATAGTAATATGATTTGACATTACCTACAGTAACATTTGCATGCTAGAGCCGGTTTCTCGAACGCTTATTATTTTGACAAATTGTTGACAATTTGTCAGGCTGTATACGCACTGCTTTTATTAATCGCGTGGTTTTTTTTGCAGAATTCTGTAACTTAATGGAAGTTCACTAGCACCATTAAGCTGTAGGTAGCTGTGAGATTCCGCAGTGCGTATATAACAAGCCGTTGACTATCCATTCAATGTGCGTTCAAACTAAAATACTATTAACATGTGTGTAACCTACATTGTGTTCAAGCAAATAAACTATCTTTTTCTAAATTTACCTTTTCTAAAGTCACATTTGAATTTTTAAATTTGAATTTGTAACAAAACTCTTTTAGGGTTAAGCTCGCCTTTGTATATGTCCAGCATTTGTAATTTTTATGTATGAGTTGTGAGTGTCCAATAAATAATTTATGATTTTAAGAATCAGCCCCTTTTGAACGCCAAAACGGCCTCTCTCCAGCTTGCCTCATTCAGTATCTGCCTGCAGTATTTCGCAGGTCGTCGTCCCACCTATCCAGAGGGCATAATATACAACGTTTGCCGAGTCGGGGTCTCCAGAACAGGTGTACCCCGGCCATTATCGGTTCTTCTCAAGTTATGGCCGCACTGTCAACTTGCTAATTCTTTGAGCTATGTGGATAGTTTTGGTTTACACATTAGTATGTAAATAATGGAAGAGGCATATTTCCAGCAGTGGACGGATTCTAGCTGAGATTTATATAAAAAACATCTTCACACGACTCCACGAAAACTTATTTATATAAATTTCATGAGGGCGAAGTACCTACTGCACCATATCACACTACGGCTTCATAATTATATGTATAACTTTATACCAAACATTTACTTACTGTTATGTTTATTTCGAAAATTACTTAAAGTAGTAACTTATTTCTTTGAGTAAGTTCTTGTAAAAAAAGAGGTGTCTACCTCCTCTGTAAATCGATTGCGATATATACGGATAACTAGAAACCAAACTGCAAAATATCAAATTCTAATCTTATCGTATCGTTTGTAGGGCTCGCTATTATTTCCTTTTCTTGACTGTCATCGAAAGCCAAATCGTTTTTTGTTCAAGATACGACGTCGATTTAATATTATTCGACATCGTTTTACGGAGTAGATGCCCAGATTCTCGCAAACTCATTTTATTGCTTTTATGGAGGGTCTACTCTGAATCAATAAATATAAGTACAATAATCGATATCTTAATTGGCTAGACGTCATCCAAAGTAGCTGTTAGTATTCTGTATGTCTTCGCAGTTGAATCTATAGATCATTTTGACGATTTATCCCCGAATCTCTGCCAACAATAACGAAAAAGTTAAATATTTCGTTTGATGTTTGTTCTGAAAATTTTCCGCATCGGTAAAATCATTTTCCACTTGAAATAATCAAGTTAAAACATGCAACATTTTTTGTAGAACGTGCGAACGCAATAAGAGAGTTTTAAATTATTATGCAAATGCCGGATGCTTCTGTTTCGATTGGTTTTCCATTTCCCAGTCATCGTTTTGTTTTAAAAATTCTATGAAATAGAGGTATGGGCACTCAAGAAGAGTATTGACTACTCAATTAAGGGTAAGTATACCCAGCGTTGGGATTAAAATAATACGCTTAAGGATGGTAATGTTATTCTTTAGCGTGCTTTTGACATACATAAATAAATAAATAATGCTGGACAATTCACACATGATGGGTAGGTACTAGATAACTGATATACATAATACAATACTCTACATATATATGTTAGTAGTAGATAGTTTTTTTTATTACACATAGAAAACATCCAGAACGCCCTGAACAAATATCTGCAGATCGTACACACATTTGTCCTGAGGCGGAAATCGAACCCGCAACCTCCTGCGTCGCAGACGGACCTTCGCCCACCGCGACACAGATCGTTGGGATTGACTCGTTCTTTACTTCTAGGTAAGGCCTATTTCTACAGAAGCCAGAATAAACGGAACTCGATTAATATATGATGGAATATGATTAAATACTACGTAATAAATTATCAAAACATAATTATAGCAACATCCGACATATAAAATCCTCGGGCTATTATTTTAATTATTTCCATGATAAATACATTAAGCGGCAGTTAACCGCGAAGATCGAAATTCTAGGAACAAATTGCTTTGATTTACGATCAAACCACCCATGTCGCTAACCAGGAATAGAAACGCACTGTTTTACAAACTCATAATGGTTTTTGTGAGAAGATTCACTGACGAACCAGTCCGGTACGGTTCGTATATTTTTCACGCCAGCTGTGCTCTTAGATTCTTCAAATGATTTATTTGTTCAACAAAATAACCATGTATCTTAAGGCGCATACAGGAGCCAATATGACAGCGCCATCTATTTATTATCATATTATTACGTTAAACATAGAACATTTTAAAAAACCATCGTACAGTTTGTGATATCTATTATAAGCATTTTTTTAATACTTTTGCAATAGTTTTATCTTACTTAGTTTAGGAAAATAGATTTTGTTGGCCAAAAAGCAATTTCGTATCTCTGCCTAAGCTTTAAAAATGAAACTATTACAGAGGCATTAATAAATAGCGTATAATAGATAGTAGAAACTGTACGATGGAGTTTAAAAATTCGTGTGTCGTGCGTAATAATAAGATAAAATAGATAAGGGCGCCACTTTCACTGGTGTATGCGCCTTAACGACACTGCGAGCACAAAAAGACGTGAATATATATAAAGCTGAAATTAGGTCTTGAATGGTATAATATAAAACATAGTCTTTCTGCCCTTTGTTATCAGTGTTCACCCTAGTTTGTAGAATTTAGAAATCTGCTCGAAACCGACTCGAAATATCTGAATTTGTAATAGCGATTTATTCAATGCCCTTTGTAAGCAGGCTCATAAAGTACTCGTAACATGACAGCTGCTGAAAGGATCGCTATTTATGTTATTCCACGGAATAACCCATCTTTCTTTATTAACGAAAGAACAAGTCCAATTTCTGAGAACCTTCGCTAGAAGTTCAGAAATTTTATAATCTTTACGTTTGATACGGGCTGTCTAAGCTTTCAGCCAATCCATTGAGTTATTAACGCAATAAAAGTTATTTCTGGTGCATCCAAAGCATGGGTTTTCCAAGTATGCCACCTGTGTCTTAAACATTTATGACCTTAATTCCTTCGGCTGTGCTGCATTTTAAAGGTACAAAAGTAACGCTAGTCGAAAAACTCGCTTCTCCAATGTAATTTATGTTGTGCGTGCATTTAGAGATATTCTCAGTTGCTTATCTTAGGTAGCACATGCTATCCCCACTAGGTTATTCCTTCCGCAACGAGCAGTGGTCGTTAACGTAATGGAGCACACGCCAAGATAAATAGTTGTGAGTGGACGAAATCAACGATCCAAGCCATGAAACTGTGGTGTGCCCACACAAAAAGCTTGCTAAAGGCTGTAAAGGTCTCGCGGTAAAGGTCACTTTCCTAATAATTCTCTGCTTTAGTGTTGTTTATGAAATAAATACGTGAAGCGTTATTTTCAGTAGACGCTCGTTTTTAGATTAAAACCTACAAAAACCTCCCTATTCGGCTCTATCTTTATACTACTAATATCACATCACACTAATGTTATAAATGCGAAAGTTTGTATGGATATATGGATGGATTGATGTTTGTTACCTCTTCACGCCAAAACTACTGAACGGATCGGGTTGAAATTTTGCATACAGTTAATTATAATCCTGGAATCAAACATAGCACTTTTTATTATGCCAGTTCCCGTGGGATAAACATCACTTTTAAACGTATCCATAGGAACAACGCATGCGAAGCCGCTTGGCGCAGCTAGTAATATTATAAGGAGAAAAGATTTGATTGTTTGTTTGTATTGAATAGGCTCCGAAACTACTGGACCGATTTAAAAAATCTTTCATCATTAAAAAGCTTGTTTTTCATGGAGTGACATAGGCTATATTTTACCCCGGAATTCCCAGGGGTACGGGAACTACGTGGGTGAAACCGCGAGGCACTGCTAGTCGTTTATAGTTTTTTTAATAAAATAGAGGTTATAGAACAATAGAAAAACATACGTTAAACGGCAGGCTTACCTACACAAACCTATATGTATCTTCGATCCATACCTATGCAGATACCAATGGCCCGTATGAATATACGGTACTTACACGAGCTTCGTCACACGTAAACAAACGACTGTAGCGTGAAACGTTCACGCAGTAGAGGAGTATAGCCAACCGCGTTTTATGAGATTGGTTTTACTGTTGAAACGCGGTATGGTCGATTGTATTGGAAGAAAATATTCATGTTAGGGGTACCTCCCTCCCCCAAGGACCGCAGATAATTGAATTAAAGCGGTAACATGTACTCATCACTCACAATTCGCAGGTGAGGGGGATTATATCACCCCGCTCCGGGTTTCCAGTGAATAAATAAGACAAAATAAGCCTGGCTGTAAATCGAATACAAGCAAAAAGCTATAAAAAACCATTTTACTGCTATGATTATTAACCTTTCGTCGTATTTTTGAAACGGCCTCTAGGGAAAGCAAATTAGAGTCGTAGGTCGAATGAATAAATAACATTATGTATATTATGGAGGGGAGAGTCTATTTGACGTTAATAACGAGACGTAATCAAGACGTCTTCTTTTTAATACTATTTGGTACAGCGTTCTTTACAAAAACGAGATGGCACGATCCCATCTAGTTACAAACATCAAATAGATTCGACCCTCTGATAGGTGATACACTTGTAACACCCTATTGAACTTACCTATACCGATATTATAAATTCGAAATTATGATTTATGTATGTCTGTTATTTACTTTTTAACCGACTTCAGAAAAAGGAGGACGTTCTCAGTTTGACTGTATTTTTTTATGTTTGTTCCCCTCTAGAACTTTTGACATCGGACCACCCAGATCCCATTTTCATAATTCTTATTTTTTTGAAAGCTTGTGGTCCCATTTTAATTTGGTCCAGATATGACCAAGGCTCCACCAGTTCAATATATATTGTTGTTGTTGTAACATATTGTTTGTATACTCACGAGTGTGCAAACAATATACTATTATTTTAGTAAAATCAAAATTCACGTTTATTTTGCTTGGTACCCAATTAAGAAATTGATTTACTTATTGCAATTAAAGCCGCAAGCTTAACAGAAACATTATATTTGCCTCTAAAATCTAAATAAATCAAGTTATACAGCAGTATTTTGGTATGTATACATTAATTAGGCATAAGCTGCGCTACCACACCAAATAGTTTCATTATTAGTAGAGTTAAAATCTGCAAAGTCAATATTGTTTAAAACTAGCATTCTAGAAATCACTATTCGCCTAATTGCTTGCGAGTTTCTTATACAATTTGTTATTATAATATTACGATAAATAAACAAATGATGTGTGGTAACACCTTGAGTGCCCACGCACAGCTGATCTTGACCAGTTCGGTGCCCTATGTAATCCAACCTTCATAGAACCCAAAAAAGAAACAAAAATAGGCTAGGTTACTTTCAGGTCCTCCTCAAACCTGAATGCGGAGAGCGAAAATAAAATATTCGTATATTAATGTGCATGAAGGAAAGAATGATCTGTTTTCCCTACTCTACCTTCGCATAAGGCCGCCCTTTGTACTTCTGTATTGTTTTTTAGGTTTGTGTGGTACAATAAAGAGTTATCTATCTATCTAATTATTATTTTCCTCTGAAAGTTTATATCGAACAATGCTCATTTAGCTACTGATAAACATACATAATAACAAAATAATTTAGGTTTTTCTGATGTTACCCGTGTTTTTAGATAAGCGTCACGTAAAGGTCGTAATTTATACCTCACGTAAGGTTTTCGATTATTATTTAGTACGCAACTGTTGGTATTTAGAACACGTAAAGGGTTGGCTTAAACATGAAGTCTAAACAATTTTCAGTAGTTATTTACCATATTGAATAGAATTGAAATCACTGAGAATACTTAACTATACCTAAATCAAAGATTTCGTAGTAGGTAGATAGACAAATGGACTAAGGATCCTACATCTTATAAATGTGAAAGTAAGTGCCGATATGAAATGTTTGGGCAAAACAACATCAAAAGTACTGAACGGATCGGGCTGAAAATTACTTAGACTACTTTTATCTTGATAATAGACGTACGGCGCTCGTTCTAAATAAACCTATAAGCATCTTTGTGTATTAACAAAACACATTATCTTTTTCATTATAAAATAACATTGTTGCTGTGAGATAAATCACATTTCAAATAACCAAACCGCACAACAGTTATTATTGCAATTATATTTGGTTAAAGCTGTTCCCCTCAGATAGTTTTCCCGTTATTTATTACATATTAGATTGCCCACGATAGCGATAAATACCACACGAGTTTTTCCCAATTTTGTCTCGAATAACATAAAACTTATGTGTACCTTTATGAATTACTATGAGAGTAGATACATCCAATGGGATCTCTGATAAACAATAAATCAAACAAGTTATTTTACGATGGATATCTTTATTTTATCTTATAGTAAGTATATTCGTTATAAATTGAACGGTTAGGTAAATATCTTTTAGAAGTCAGAGGGAAAAGCCCCGTGCAATCAGCAGTAAACCGTCTTCGGATGATCATGAATTATTTTAAACTAGATTTCTAGAGGTTACGCTTTGATCAGTCGGCTATAAGCTTTTAAATCAACCATTTTAAAACCCCAAACTTTTGATACTTACGTACTTTATATTGGATTATATTTTTATAAATGGTTGATATTATTTCTAGACCGAGACCGATGATACTTCTAGACTCAAAGTCCCAAAGTCCCGAAAATTATTTGAACTTTGATCATCGATAGGAATGAGTAAATTCTTGGGTGATTACCCAAGAATACTTGTGATTCTTACTAAATAATTTTGCATCAATATTTTACAAGTGGGCAGGCTAACTAGAGTTACCACTACATCACTTTCGTACACACATGACGTAGCCACTATTAAGTCATTAATTAAACAACAGCGTTACACAAATAGAGGCAGCTTCGACTCTATAGTAACTGCAATAAGGTTGAAATCTCGTCTATTGAGGGAGTTTAATGGCTAAGCATTAGTGGGGGACGCCCCGTCACAAACAAATAAAGCTACTCGTTAAATAAATCGCCCCAGTCAAACATAGCCAGACCTTTCCGCACCTCTTCACCCTGAATAAATAAACATCACAATGTGTTTAACGGACTCCCATTTTTTACACGAGACTACATTTACAATCATTTACATTTATTATGAGTTCAATTGTATTAATACCTCATATTTTTGAATAGATCACGTGCGTGAGACATTGATAAAGACCTACAAGCTTTGGCAGAAATTTTTATGGTGCCGTTATGGCGACCCTAAATAACTAGGTCGTATAGGTTTCCACTGACTATCAAACCAATCATCACGAGTTCATTTGACGACGTTTTAGTTTTTTCGTTTCCCAAAGGATGACATCCTTTAACTGACGGGACCTTTTATTGAGCCTCCGTTTTCTGTGTGTGCGTCTGTTGTCTGTACATATATCAGCGGACTGTATCTTATGAACCGAAATCACACAGTGTGTATTCTATGTCAACAAATAATAAGGTTCCTATTTGACATGTTTGTCATCCTTATGACGATATACGACCAAGGAATTGATTGTTTAATTGAGGTTTCTCCAAAATTAATACAAATTAAGTTATAGTCCTAAGGTCCAGCGAGCATATCAGCTACCACATTTATAATATTAATGGCCAGGCGATTCTCCCATTGAAGATTATACCACAGATTACCATAACGAGTCATCGAGTTAGGGAAAAGTTGCCGTATTCCCGATCCCCAAGAGTTCGAGTGAGTCGAAAATAATGAGTGAAACGTACCAACTACGAACTCGCCAAGTTTGCTGGAATCCAGCCCTCGGGACCTGCGGTAATATTAGCTAGTAAATACGTTAAATAATTCCATCCTCGGAGTCTGCTATTCTATGATCGAAAGCTTTTAATTCTTCATCTGTAAATCTGTTACAGCGAATAGGTACTATTCTTCTTTCGATGTTCCTAACCTCATAACTACACAGCACCTATTCGATATTTATTCATAACTAGCTGCGTCCCGCGGCTTCGTACGCCTATCCCATGGGAACTGATGGGATAAAAAGTAGGATGTGTTATTATTACAGGCTTAGAACTAACTGTATGCAAAATTGCAGCCCGATCCGTTGAGTAGTTTTTGCGTGAAAGAGCAACAAACATACATACAGACATGCTTACAAATACATGTTTCGAGTTTATAATATTAGTAGGATTGAATATAACATACGTACATTCTAGCTTTCTTCGTTTCTAAGCAAGACAGGAGTACCTACCAAGTAATAACAAAACTTCAGAAAATATATCCTACGCTCAGCATTGTAACTTTGTACGTTATTTTCTACCTTATTCTGCGAATATTGTCAATAATAGAAATACCTACATACCATACGCTTGCAAAGTTTGCCAAGCCACTATAGATATACAAATAGCTAGGTATCTACCCAAGCCTCTCTTATGATAAAGTATCCCTATTGTGTGAGAATCGCTGGAGCTGAAAATTAAGTGTAGTGCACGACAAATACATGAATTGACCTGCGGAATAACAGAAAATTGTTCACTCTGTTAATTCTATTCTCGTTCAACCAACCTTGTGAATACCGAATCCGCAGCAAAAGATGTTATGAAACTTGATACTTAGTAAGGAGCCTACTTTCATTTCTTTCTACAGTAAAAAGAATTCGTGCCCAGTGGCTCTGCTACAAAATATAACTTATTAGAAATATGAAACGAATAGAAGGGCCGAAAGGATGAGTTCTAGAATTACATTTCCATCTCAATTTGAAATTGATTTCCTTTCTATTGAGATGATTGGTTAACATTCTGTTCCTCGTTACAATTTATTTGAGTACCTACAACCAATTTCATATAGTATCTACTCAGGTACCTTTATATTGGCCTAGAGATCCACCTCAACCTCAATCTCAACAGCCTGTATCGGTGCACTGCTGGACGTAGGCCTCCCCCTGATAAGCGTGTTATTGGCGTTTATCTCATGTGGGGTTGGGCCCATAATCCCCACGCCGCCGGGCATTCGGGTCGGGGATTGCAGTTAGAATGCTGCTGCACGCCCCCCGGTGGATATACCTTAGTTGCCTCTTACGACACCCACGGGAAGAGTTGGGTCGTGCAAATTCTAAGCCAGCACCACACAGCTAGGGATCAGTGACTTAAAAATAGCAAGCTCGATTACATAAACATAATAATATATGAACGTAATATATGTCTGGTAACTTACTTTTCTTTCAAGCAAAATGGTTTTCCACCGCACAGGAGCTAACACAAAGGGGATCCTCCCGAGCGAGAGCGACCAGTTTTACACCCGGATTTTTCTTATAAAACCTTTCATGAGTATGTAAATTGAAAATTTTCAGCTGAAAATGACAGAACCACGCAAATCCGGCCTTTACCAAGCTAAAATCCAGAGATTTTAACTTTTAATGAGATATATTATGGGCGAAATACGAGACATAAAATTGTAATATATCACTCAAGGCGTACGTAGGGAGTCGGTACACGGTTTCTTCATTTCATGGCACCATTCAAAGTCTCATCGCTCTCGACTCGGCGTAATCCCACACAAGATATCTACTAGGTTGGCATGTAGCTTGCCATAGCTAGGTAGGTACTACAGATTCTCATACAGTCGTTTTTATTTTACGATTTTGTAATGTGCCTATCTTTCCAGTGATAAAACAAACTCATGAAACTGTATACACCTGCCTACTGCATACCATTTGAACACTTGCGTGTTTGTGTTTATCATAATCGTGCTTCATATTTTACTGATAAACGATAAAAGCTCAGAAATGTAGCACACGGACACATTGTATATCGACAGCAAGTAACATTGATCGAAAACCGAAATGCTGGTTTCATCATAAATATTATTCATTTTTGTAGGCCACGTCATGTCGAGCATAAAATGGATCCGTCCATCATTTTACTCATCAATCTAGGCAAGCTAATTAGCATTGATATAGCTTCCATCGATGAAACAAAAATAACGTTTTTGAAACCGATTTAACTTTTAAAATGGTTTGAATTGTATTGTGGAGGCCTTTGCCCAGCACGAGAGAACGAAGACTGACTCGAAACATAATGTTGTCAAAAAAAAAATATAAACTTTATTTCCATAAATACATACACTTAGAAAAGTTAATTATAAAATTAGTCACTGACAAGGAAAAAGTGATATTTTTGATACGTCGCTTCGGTACGTAGACTACTGTAAAAGAAAGCTTTAGCTTGTTAGTTGTTATTTTTCGAGTTGGAGCAAAACCCGCCCCAAGCATTTTTATCATTGAATTACTACTACATTATCCTCTAGATAATCTGATATTTTATAGCCATTTTGCACAGCAAGTTTTTGACAATTTGTTTAAATTTATTTATTGATAATTTTTGCAAATCACTACGAATTTTGTTGTAAGAAGTTGTAGAAGCGTTTGCCAAGCATTGCCCTTTAAAAGATACATTTATTTTGTGTAGCTAAGTTGTGGGCACAGCGAGCTTATGTTAGTTTCTGGTATTAAGATTATGTCTATCACTATTTTTAGGGAACCGATTGATATTTCTATGAGTGTACAACAAGTTTTCATATATGTTTTAACATGGTACTGTCATAGTACTTTGAATTTATCACGTGTCAAACGATAAATCTTTAGCACTTCGAGCCTAACATCATATCTCATAGCTTTCTCTATCTAACGCTTTAACGTTACTTATTCTTAACATTTTCCTTGTTCATGCCGTCTGTCTCGTCTATTCATTTACCTACATAACATAACAATTGTGGTGTGTTCCTGAAATAACCCTGCTCTCTTTTAAAAGCTTAGCAACCCTTCCTGTGAATGCGACAAAGGCCTAATACCCAATTCAATTGTGAAGACAAGGGAAGAAAGTTTAAACAAGAGGCAAGTCCTCGCCCCTGGCTAATGGCTGCCCAAAACTGAAGAATGCTGGAGTTTGAGTTAGGTACGACGAGCTCGAAAATAAATGGTTCAAGAGATCTTGCAGAAGCACACCTATAATCAAGTCATGCCTAATCATTGTGATGCTTACCTAATACGAATTTTACATTTTCGTAGTAAGCATTTCGTAGTTTATTTGATTCCCGATTCGGAGTTCGGAAGTTCCTCACGCACAGAAAAAAAGAACACAAAACGAGTTACAAAAATTTAGATTTGCGCACAAAAAAAATAACAAGCAACCAAAACATTTTTGCTTTTATACTACCTACCTACATAGGTAATAAATCATGTTGAAAGCTTATCGAGGATTATGGCTGTATATATGAGTTTCCCAAAATAGTATTTACATAAACAATACATGAATTATTTAATAATAATAATAATAATTCTTTTATTTCAGATAACATAATCCATATTTTGTTAGTAGGTAGATTCTTAAATTAAATGTTAGTCACTAGGTAGGTACATACTTATCGCTAATATTAAAATTATCTTAGACTACCTACTACATTTACACTAAATCAAATAAATTTAAATAGGCAATTAATTGAATCTAGATTAAATAGAAATAGAAATTAAATAGAAAAATCAATTAAAGTCATGTAGAAAAATCTATGAAAATCAAATAAAATGTCACAATGAATTGAATACTATCAAATTAGATTACATAAATGAAGTCAAAATATAAATTAAATTAAATCAAATAATCACTTTTTGCACAAAGCGCTGCCATATTTAAAAAACACGCCTAAAAATAAAACCCCGCTTAATAAATGAGTTTTTCACTTTCACTTCGGTGAGTAAATCTTTGTCTCTTGCTGATCAATATTTAAACGAGCAAACTCATCCAAATCATTAGCTATTCTTAACCTGCCATCAAAAGTAAATCACTTAATAAAGCCTTTTCATTGAGAACTTTTATTAACACCGTGATAAATTAATTGTGATGCCAAGATAATGTAATAATACAAAATTTCGCAATTACCTAAAGTACCCTAATTTTTCGTATGTTTGAATTGAAGGAATTAATTAAGTAAGTATTACAAACATTTCACGTTTATTTATTTTTAAAAATAACCTTCATTGTTTTTAAGGTTAGAAGGCTTGAAAACATTAACTTTAAAAATGCGCGCTGTACAAAGTGCTCATGATATGATGTTTATATTTCATGCACAAATTGTTGTATAATTTAATTAGATTATGATTTATTAAGTGTTTGTTAAATATAAATAGTAATTTTGTCAAAAAACTTTTAAAGGCGTCCTTAGCTTGTTGAGTTACTTTAAAAATAAATAGTCTTGTACTTAGTTAGGTTCTAAACAGTGTTAAGTTAATCTACGATGTAAAACTTTTATGTTAAATAAAGAACTTTAAAAAAAATATATATAAAATAAATAATACAAAATGTTATATTAGGTCCTTACATATGAAATTGGCGTTTTTCGTACTGGCCACTTTAATCACAAATTTCTCCTCTTTGGTAAGGAATTCCAAATTCAAATTTGTACAGCTATAGACTCATGTATTTGTGCTTCGATGATCGTCATTCATTTGTTTTTTTTCTTCTGTTTTTTTCTGTTTTCGTCACTCATTTTACAAAATAGAAAACTTAAAATATCGCATTATTTACGAGTACGAGTTCCGCCGTGGCACTAGTGCTGCGGAAACAACTCGAAGGGTGAATGATGTGTATGGCGGTCGTGTTGCAAAAGAAAACAGTTCGTTTTTGGTTCCAACGTTTTCGTTCTGGAAATTTCGACCTGCAGAACAAGCCCCGTGGACGGCCTGAGACTCAAGTTGATAATGAAGAGTTGAAGGCTATTGTGGAAGCGGATCCATCGCAAACCACGTCCGAGTTAGCTGCAGGCTGCGATGTTAGTGATAAAACTGTTTTAATTCACTTGAAGCAAATTGGGAAGATTAAAAAGCTTGAAAGGTTTGACTGACTGATTGACTGAAGCAAACCGGCAAACGCGCGTCGACTGATGCGTTACATTACTAAACCGGCACAATAATGAAGGTATTTTAAACCGAATCATTACCTAAGATGAAAAATGGGTTCTTTACGATAATCGGAAGCGCTCAGCGCAATGGTTGGATCCTGGCCCAGCCAGCCAAATCCTGCCCCAAGCGAAAATTAACCCCAAAAAAGTTACTTGTAAGCGTTTGGTGGACTAGTGCCGGTATTGTTCATTACAGTTTTCTCAAATCTGGCCAGACTATTACGGCTGAGGTCTATTGTCAGCAATTGCAAACCATGATGGAAAAGCTAGCGGCTAAACAACCTAGGCTGGTCAATCGCTCCACGCCACTGCTGCTTCACGACAACGCTAGACCACACACTGCGCAACAGACGGCTACTAAATTAGAAGAGCTTCAATTGGAAAGTCTAAGACATCCTCCGTACTCCCCGGACCTTGCTCCAACAGATTACCATTTTTTTCGAAATTTGGATAACTTCTTGCAAGGGAAAAAATTCAACTCCGATGGGGCAGTCCAAATCGCCTTCAAAGATTTTATTGATTCCCGTCCGACTGGTTTTTTTAGTAAAGGGATCAATGAACTACCTATAAGATGTCAAAAGTGCATAGAAAATAATGGTTCATACTTTGATTAATTAAATATATTATATTAAAAAATATTCGACTTTTTGTTCCTCCCATACAAAACGCCAATTTCATATGTAAGGACCTAATATTATGTGCGCAGCATACTTGAATATGCTTCTCAAATCTGGAGCCAACGTTATGAATTTATGATACATAATAATATATCAATAGAATCGAGCGTAAGTTAATTTCATTAAATTTATTTGCTTTTGACTAATTCTGCTAATTATGTTGACCTCTGCCGGAAATTTCATTTTCTTCTGCTTAGTAAGAGACGCGAAATTGGTGCCTGCTTTTCTTGCTAAAAATCACCAATAACCATATGAATTTCCCCGATCTGCTTCGTAAAATAACGCCGTGAAATAATGTAAATTAACGAGATCATTCATACACCAATAGTTAGTACAAATTATCGCCAGAACTCCTATTTATGGCGAGTAGGTGATCAATTTAACCTCTCCGCTGGCACGGAACCACGGATGGGTTTTTCGTTTTATTTTTTTGTTTCTTCACAAAATCGGTCAAAAGTACGCATAATCTGTACACGCACCGGATGTTGTGTGTATTTATTGCATAGAGGGAATATGTGTTGCCAGTCTAAAATAATAATCCATAGAGGCATAGAAGAAATTTATTATTTAGTGATCGAATCAAAATTAAAAACCGGCAAAAAATCGCACTTTACGGCGACTTTCGACTTTGGTACCCTCAAAAACGAAAATTTGTGTGGTAACGTGTTCTTTTTTATTTTTATTATAATATTAGACTATATAAACTATAAAATAAAACACATACAGTGCATAAAATTCGGCCAGTGGAGAGCTTAATAAACTATCAAAACAAATATAATTAGACGGCTCAGCACCGAATTTTCCTCACCCTCTGGTGAGGACGATGCAATTTTGGCATAAGATCTGATGACCTTTTAGTTTTTCATTTAATTCATTTTTCCTGTTATGTAACTCATTCATCATCATCAAGGTGATGGTGATGAAGTTTGATTATTTGTATGTTTTATTTTTATGCTATGTTCAATGTATTCCATTGTTTGTAGTTTTCAGTAGGTTTTTAGTTAACTCAGCTTGTTCACACTTTTTATGTGAATATTATTATTTTTAACACACCTGAAACTGTTTCGATGATTTATTTATAATTTGTATATTTACGTGCTGCTGGTTTTCCTTAAAATAAATAAATAAAGATTGCGGACGATTGGGTAACATAATGAACTCTTCTAATAATTTATCTAAAAACGATAAGACCGCCAATTGTTGCTAAGTTTTAACTTTTTCTGTTTAAATAGTTTATTTTAGATTTATGTGCAATAAAGTATTATCTATTCTATTCTACCTACCTAACGACCTTCCATTTGGGACACATTTACCAGATTCCATATTCCTTTAATTTAGTTCAGATTCGACAGAAACGACGAAAGTGGAAATATCTAAAATACCTACCTCAGCGTAATCAGTTGGTACCTCAGATTTCAACTTGACCAGATTTTTGTACAAAGTATAGCGCACCTGTGTTTATTCTTCTTTGGTCGCTTTAATAAAATAACAAACTCACTGTTTCTTCGTTCTATGATACGCGTACAACAAATAAACATAAAGACTTCTTTGAAGAGTAGGTACATACCTAGTTTATGTACCAAGATAGTCCCGAAACGGCACAAAATAAAGTTGGATTCAGGAAGCGTGGGGAAACGCTCGTTGTTTGCTCGTAAGAAACTATCTAGTTGCGGGTTCTCTTTGTCCTAACAACAAAAAGCATTCATTCTGTACCTACCTCATTTTAGTGACGTTCTTACTCGATTTTGTGAACATATAACATATTAGATGTAAATTAAAATTAGTAGTCTTTAGTACATAGCTGTTTTAGTTGCGATTTCTGTAGGTTTCACAGACTCTACGGCGTAGAAAAGTAGAATTCGTGCAGCGATTTAGGTAGGTTTCTAGGTTGGATGGAATCGGATGAAATGTAAATACTTTGTAAATCACAACTTTGTATTTTATTTGTTCGGAAAGACAAGAAGAAGATTATTGGATTGTCACAGACAACATAATCGAGTTGCCTGCTACAATAATGTTGCCAGCTTAATTATGTCATAGACATAGCACATCTGTAAAGCAGAGCATCACAGCTCTCGCAAGTTTTTGCCTCGAGCTAATAGCACGCTACTGTCCGTATATCCAGTATGCAACTAGCTGTTCTTGCATGGTCGGCAAAGAGCCGTACAACTTGCTTCGAGTGATCGCAGCGGTCCACCCGTCTACAGCGCTTTGCATAATACTTGCAGTACCTAAAGCAAGGCGAAGTCCAATGAACTTTCTAGGTTGCTTCAACATCGCTTACCATGCACTGTTTGATATTTTGTGATGGCATTGTATCATAAAATACATACATAACATCTAAAGATTTTTGCCTATAATCCTCAGACCAAGTAGATATTTATTTGGTCTGAGCTATAATCTAATGCTTATTTTTATGCTGTGCGGTAGCGTGCAGCCCTTATATGCTAAAACCCTACGTTATGAAAATTACAGAAGCTATACTTATACCTAAAACTGTATCTTACTCATCTCTGAAAAACATTTCTTAAGTAAGTAATTAACATATTAATTAAGAAATTTCTCGTCGCTTCAGATCGCCCTTTGCATCTAAGATTTTAAAAATATTTCAAGTTTCCCTCTCCAGTCAAACAGTGTCTCTTGAAAGGCCTTAAACTTTAAAATAAAACTGAAAGACACTCTAAAGCTCTAAAGCCTTAACGAGGCCAGTAATAAAGGAAACTTTAACTCATATTTTTAAACGCACATTCAAAAAGGAAACTTCTGAAGTTCGCAGAGTTTGTAGAAAAGAATACTTAGGTCTTAGATGTTTTTGTTGGAAGGCTCCTTGTAACTTTGAATTTGAAACTATAATAATGGAAGCTGGCGCATCACTAGCCCCTTGGGTAAGGTGCATTGCACGTAAAGACCACCTCTGCCTACGCGATGATATAATGGAGCGTAACGCGTCTCGTCTTACCGTCCTTTCATTACCTGCAATTTCTATTTTCCACCTCATAAACTCTAAGCTATATTCCAGAGTGTATTTTATGCCGAGAGGGAATCGCTTTAGGAATGATTACGCGCGAAGATGTATGATGCTTACTGATTAAAGTGTCAGTCAGCCGCCAACTCAGACATATTGAGATTTCTTTTGAAATTAATGTAATACCTTTACTTATTCATCTACAACATACCTTAATATGTATTTTATATATGTGTATGTAAGTGTTTAATTATTAAATTATGAGGTAAGTATAGATAGAAGTTAAAAAATAACCTTTGATCACACACAGGGCGATCATGAGAGAAACTATTCACTAGCTGTCTACAACATGCTAGAGTCTGTTCAAAAAGAGAAGAGTCGTGGGTCGTGGGAATTGAGGGCGTGCGTGCACTAATTGACAACTTTTGTCATCTTTTATTGCAGTACGACTAAAAGTGTTAGTTCACCGTAACGCCAAGACTCATCTCTTTTTAACATACTCTACGGCGGCGTAGCAAAAGTAGAATCCGTGCAGCGATAGGAAAACAAATCATACAACCACAAGGTATCCGGGGATCTAAAGCCTTTACCGCCTTAATAGTTTAGAAAATACAAAATATAAGTATAATGTAGATAATGCTGTGTGAATTGTCCAGCATTATTTATTTATTATTTATTTATTTAATGTGCAGTTGCTCAGTATTGGACAGAACCTGGTCACAGTAAACATTTTACGTCATATTTATATTATAGGTAACATCCACGCATTCTCAAAATGGGATGCAAACTTTTATTTATTTAGAGCTACTGGTTTTTTTAATCCCATGGCGATACATAGGTGTAAGATAACAAACACTATATACATTAAAATATATACCTACACTTGGTTTCAATCACGCGCTATGCTGTGTTAGCGGACAGGATATTATTAGCTTAATGGATAACAAGTGACACGATGGCAG
Source organism: Eupithecia tripunctaria (assembly GCA_955876795.1). Taxonomy (NCBI): domain Eukaryota; kingdom Metazoa; phylum Arthropoda; class Insecta; order Lepidoptera; family Geometridae; genus Eupithecia; species Eupithecia tripunctaria. The sequence continues at coordinate 5,696,741 of OY041604.1, forward strand.
ATTTAAGGAGTTAGTCCCATAACTGGGCATACTGGGCGGAGGGCAGAGCGCGCCCAACGACTAATTGGGTGCGCGCCACCGCAGCGCCCCGCCAGCACCCTTCACTCATGAATATGAACTCCGCTGTGCCTGTGTGCATAACTGTCCTTATTGTTAAGCGTGTCTAAGTTTATATTAGAGAACCCTAGTGTCTAGATAAACCTAATTTAGGATTTAAGACCCTACTTACTGTAAAAATGTATCATTCATAAATCAATAAACGTATCTATCTATCTATCACTTTCGCTTTTGTTCCAGACTGAAACTATTACCGGAGTACCTAACTATAGTATTTACCTATAGGTGCTCTTCTCGACAGGTTCCCTTGTATTTGACTTGGCGTAAATAGAGCAAGAAAAACTCAGAAATACTCATTTATTATGCATGTTTTTGGCACACGTACCTGTTTAGTTATGACAATAATTATAACTTAATTCTAATACATAAAATTACATTACGTAATTGATGGCTTTCGGCAGCCGAACTCGTCGAACGAGTAATATGCTTCATTGACGAGCCACGTTTTAAGTTTGCGCTTGAATGTGAAGTGGTATGGCGCTTCTAATAATATCCTTAGGGATCCTGTTGTACACAGTGGGACCATTGATTTATTAAAAAGGGAAGATGAGGTACTGGTTTCTCGAAAGTGGCAACCTCAAATTGTGTAAAATTGTGTCCCACCTCAGTGACCGGCATCTGACCGGCGGCACGGTACGGGCGGTCGTGTTTCGCGTGAAATATTGTTGTCTCGGTCTCACTTCGGTCTTACATACGTCTTTCCGTCTTTGTTCTTCTTTGTATTGCACAGGACTAGAAATATATGTAACTGTGAGCGTATGTGTTTGCGTGTAGTTGTATATATATTATAATTTTTGAGTAAGCGCTGGGAGAACGTAACCTATCTTCCCTTTTTAATAAATCAATGGGTGGGACCCATTATATTTATTTATTTATTTATTTATTTATTTATTTAATTGGAAAATCAACAGCTTACACTAACTTAACATAATTTACTTAATAACACCAGAGAGCCAATTAAAGATTTGCATCAGCTTTCCCGTAGGGGTCCGCCAGGGTCAATTCCACTCTTTATCCAGTTGAAGGACAATGATTGAGTGTATCGATAGCACCTACGCAATTCATCTTCTTCATGAACTGCCACAAGAAATTGGAACGAGAGTATACATTTTATTTAGCATTACCTCGCTTACCCAGTTTTCAATTTATTATCGGAATGCCCGCCGAGGAGCGGGTACAGCCGCCCAGCACCCGCGATATTTCTACGTCAGGTTCTATTGTTCCCTTCTGAACTAGGTACATCTATGTACCTTCTATGTAGACATGCCGGCGACGTAAAGTATTTTTGCTGCTTCAGTTGGTTTGACTGACAGTCTATTGTAGTTTTCAACGAATTGTGGCCTGAGTTGGAACAAAGGGCTCCTTTGAATCTCGACATTGTGCTTACTTTCGTAGTTTAATTTGCTGAGATTTATAATTACCATCAGGCTTTTTAATTTCATCACAACTTACCGTATTTCAATAATCCTCTGCCAGTTGCCTTTGGTAAGGGGATTTCTGGTATTTTTTGTCCAGAAAACGCCTGTCGGCTAAGAGAGGACGCACAGGGGATTTGCGGACAAGAGTTCCAGATATCCCCTGATCCACTCATTTACACCGTAAGTACATACTACATCTCTTTGATAATTATAAATTTAATTAAAACACAATATCGAATTGAAATTTCTACATGAGTACCTGTATTTATTGTATAACTACTTTCCTTATTTTCCTAAGGTTGCCAAGTTTTTATCGAAATAGCCGCCCATTTTGCGGTTTGAGCAATAATGTTTTTGCTCTGTTTTGTAGTGTACGAGCAATAATCATTTTTAAAACATACTCGAATTAAATACACAATTACAAAACCTTTCAATTATACACCTGCGTCATATATTATTACCGATACCTAGGAAAGCGTTTAGTAGTCAGGTGGGAGCAGTATGTTGAAAGAGGCATGCGTACAAATTCTCGCGTGCTCCAATGAGGCGATATCTTAGAAACATTTATCACTGGATCGACGCAGAAAAACATTGAGGAAACTGTACACGTTGGCAAGAAAACATCGAAAACACGGGGAATCCATCTATTCAAATTATCATCCGTGCGAAATAATAACGCACTCCCTGCTAATAAATATGCAAATCGCATTATAATTACAAATTATTTTCATTTTAATATCACAATGATAAGGTACCTACTGCCAAAGTAAATTGTGTCCTAAATGCAAAAATAATAAAGCTATTTCCTTAGTGAGAGCGTTTTCCTCGTTGAGTTTTTATGAATAACAATTAAAAACTTCAGGTTCCCGTATCAAACTTTGGTGAAAATTGGAATCTCAGCCGTTCGTTGGTTATTTAAGTAAAACAGAAAGGCGAAAGTCTTTTCAATTAAACACAATTTCGAACTTTGATCCTTTTCAACTGTTTGTTGTTGAAAGTTTCCTTCTATTTGCAACCTTTTAGATGTAAAGCCTGTAAAGGTCAAGTTTGTTGACCCAATTATCTATTTATTTTCATAGAATATGAAGCAAGCTCATGCAGCCTCGTAGTCTTGCAGCTTTTATCTAACAAATTAACAATACATTTTTACAAGTGAGAGTAAAATTTGATACTTCAAGATTTCCGTATACAAACATAGACCTCTACCTATTTACGTTGCGTTTTGTATTATTTACATTTTAGCTCTACGTATAAGCTAGACAGTGGATATATTACTTATAAAATCTTACAACGGGATAACAGTTATTCCGTGATCATGGCGCATGAAAGTGGGCCCAAATATCGGAAAGCTCAAATCTCAAATCATGGTTAGTATCCCGTTATAGTAGTAGACTTAACTGATAGGGGTATTTTTTTTTACCTGTGAGTATAAATAGTTTTAAATTTTTTGAGTATTCAGCCACTTTGCAGACTTTTCCGGTTTACTACTGCTACATGTTACGATTTGTTGTTTTGTTTTGTATGGTATATGGTATATTTCTCAGGTATTTGTTATTCGAAAAAATAATCAGACTATAACATATTACTAATTAATCTGTTTCACAGAGGTGTTCATAAAAATACTCCAAAATTTACTGACGAAGCTGCTAATTATCCGATTATTTTTACATGAATACCATCAGGGGGATATAATGCCATTTGGACTGATGGTGGACGGACGGATCCACTAAGAGAGTCCCGCTGGCGTAAGAAGAGAACCCTAAAAATTAAACTAACCGTCACCCTCAGTACGGAGGGGACCGTCAATCATATGACGCAGCTGGTATATTGTTCAAGGCTTTTAAATAAATGATCACAGCTAAGTGAGAATTCCTTCACTAAATATTAACTGCTTAGAGCAGCGAAGCCCTAAAAGGCCGTTTTTCAATTTCCTTGCGTTCGCTCAGAACGGTAATTACCTAAGACAAGTAACTTCAATATTGTTGCTTTATATTGATAATTTGCTTCATCCATGTTCCATAGTCATACTACATTTATTTGTTTAACATTACAGAAAATATTCAACAACACAAGTAATAGGTGCTTCTAGTTTCGAATAAAAAGTGGTGAAAACCAATAGTAGTTTACAAATCATTTACAGCTAAGCCCAGGTCCGTATGTTACCTATTATATCGTAATTACTTCTGACATCTTCTGGCTTTCCTAATAGTAGGTAAGATCCTCGATCAATCAAATATGAAGCACTAACGAAGTTAACTTCGCACAAAGTACTTATGAGTAAGAACAGGATTATTCGGCAGTAAAGTAATAATAAACCGCACCCGAGGTGATCACTATAACTCTGTTTGATATAAATAGAGAATCATGGAAGACGACATAGCAGCCGTTTTAGTGCCATAAATTGAGTTATCTGGTTTATTACAAGCGCCGACCAAGTGGTTATAAATCCTAGGAGCCCGCTATAAACAAGCTCTCTAGGCGACAGTCAATCGAACACGCTACTTCTCTCTGTTGCAGGTATTTCGCACATATTTTGCCGCAGGGACGATCCCATCGATCATACGTGCTGACATTTTTCACATCCCGTAAAGTCAGCGATACAAATGTTCGGAAATTGGCAATATATAAACCCGCGTACAGAATCAATAGAAATGTTTACGGGATGTTTGGTGAATATGAAAGTTGGTGATTTTGAGTAGGCAACACTTTTGTTATTTTGATTACAACGGTGAAATAAATGTGACCGTATCATGCCGTATTTTGCCGATTGTTATGGTGAAAGTATTTAAGCCGAGCAATCCTGGGGGGGTCCAGTCGGCGCTCTGACCGCTCATTAGTCACTCCCGAACTCGTTGCCCCTTTGGGAACACCTGATCGGCCCAAACTTTGCTCAAAGCAATTTCTACGAAAAATCATGAAGGCTACATTTGCTTTTCCCGTGAGAACACCCCTGTGTCGAAGCAATTTTAAACATGAGCCTCCATTTATTAACTTTGAATTGAGTGAGATTAATCAAAATTATTTTACAGCTTTGATTTTACTTACTCGGGTATTGTCGTAGTCATAAAATACGATAAAATATGGTAGATTGTAGCATAATGTATCATAATCATCAACTTGTATCATAATAATAACTCAAAATAAACAAGGTTGTCGGTTTAATCACTGACTTTATCTTATCTTCTATCACTTTTGAATATGGTCAACAAATTACATTTCGACAAAATCAGATCGAGAAGACAGTCCCAGGTAGGCTTTTGAGTTACAAAACCTGACAATGTGTCAGTTAAGGGCAAGCTTGATGCTTACCATCAGGCACATGTCTTGCTCGTCCTGCGTGATCATCAGCCTGTATTAGTCCACGGGTGGACATAGACCTCTCCTAATGAGCGCCAGTCCCTGTCTTTTGCCTGTATTTTGTATGGGGGTGAAGTCAGCCAATTTTATGAATTAAGACGTCAACCAATAACCCTGTTTGTCAATTATATGTCATGTTATCTGTTTCGAAATTTTCCTTACGAATATTTCAATTGTTTTCGATTCGCTTCATAGCGAATTCCGGTTGGCTACGCTCTCTAGTTAGTTTATGAGCTTAGTTTGTCAGCCTAAAGAAAAAATGCTTGATAAAAGCATTATTTTGATTTGGACTTTTTTATTTTTGTAGTTAATAAAACTGGTGTGTCGGCAGGCAAGTACTTGGAAATAATCTTATAAATAATTCCTCATTTTACCGTTGCAAATAATTTTCATTTTATTATACGATTGAAATCTGTCAACTTATTTCCTTAATCATTATTCTTTGTCGCAAAATACCTCTGGATATTTCCCAATTTCCGTTCTTCCGGGGTGACCCATCGGAAACGGCCAACGATTTGCCAACTACAGATCGTCGCGCTCAGAAACTTTTTATGGCATCGCATTTTGACTCCTTTATAATTTATTAGTGTGGTAAGATGGTGTGAGAAGTATGACGTAACATAAAAAAATATTATCAAGATAGTGTAAAAATATTATAAAGATAGACAAGAATAACATAAAAATACGCTACGGTCGGACCCGGCTTGACGAAGACGAAACCTTATATCTAATAGTGCTGACATGTACCATCACACTTCACAAAATTTACCAACTACTAGGTTAGCATAAACATGAAGGTTGTTTATCTTATTTGCATTAAGTTTATTTCCCTGATCCTCAATCAACTTTTGCTTTCCTGGTACTTTTGCCACATAACTGCGTGTTAAAATGGTGCCTCGACTCGACTTCAATTACACCAAACAAATATCATAGCGTTTTTTTCATACATAAAACACAGGATTTTTTATTATTTACATAATGCATTTTTTTTTAAACGAACACTACGGTGATATTATAAAATATAAAAGAAGTTGAATTTTTTATAATTCCAGAGAATACTGCGACAAAGTATAGGTCAAATCGCTGCCAATTTTTTGTAAATTGAATCGATTATGTTTCCTACTAAACATCTTTCATGTTTATGTTTATTTAATTTAACACCTTAGTATTTGTTACGCTTCCTTATACAACATTACAGGCGGAATGTGTACAGAACTCGCAAGAGAGAAATAATTGTGATTTAAATTTGTCAATGATTGGTATTTGCAATAGCATTCTTTCAGATCCATTTTCAGATGATGCCAAAAAATTGTACTTATTAGTAAGTAAGCGATTAAGTAGCAGTAATTAGTTAAGTTAGAGGTTTATTTAAGTTAATTTAATTATCAGGGTGCCTTTAGCGAACAAACCCTTTGTAAATAAATGATTATAAAAAAAAACATTACAGGCATGCTAGTGAAGGGCAAGTGTTACGAACTCATTTCACAACCCTCCTTTGAGCGAATAGGATATGCCCGTTAGCTGGTGAAGACCTCTAAATTTCAGGCGACATCCGATGTCGGTGAATTTCTTTTGTACCCTGACAGTTTATTACGAGAACAAAAGTGTGACGTTGTTTGAACAGACCCGCTCTAGATTTTACTACGCTGATTACATATTAGGTACTCAAGATTCAGTCCATTGTGTTAGAGATCTTTATTTCATTTCAGAAACGGATTCCATTTGATTGTAATTTACAAAGCGAATGGTGTTCATCAGTTTGAGCGGTGATAAGAACGGACTGTTATAATAACGAGGCAGTAAAATTTGATGGAACGTCAGCTTTCTTATAAAATTCGAAGTGCTTTTAATATTGTAATAGGAATTAGATGTACTTTACGGATTACCTGTCTATTTCATGTCAATTATTCGACTCTACCTAATCGTATAAAAAGCTTTTCCATTTTATTGAATTGACGAGTATTGACGAATGTTTTGTCTCAAGGAATCACATAGATGTTAAAAACCAAAGTTATCGACATATCCCAAAGAATTAGCAAGATGAAGTGGCAGTGGGCCGGCCATATCTCGCGAAGAACCGACTACAGCTGGGGTTAACGTGTTCTTGAGTGGAGACCGCGACTAGGCAATTGTATTGTAGGACGCCCTCCAACCAGGCGGGGTGATGATCTGCAAAAGACTGCAGGTAGATGCTGGATGCGGCAAGCTGAAGATGGGGCGCTATGGCGCTTACTAGACGAGGCCTACGTCCATCTGTGGACAATTATACGTCAGGATGATGCTTTTTTGTTAGAATGCTTTCACTTCTCTTATCCAACGCCTAAAACCTGGATGGAGCATTCAGTAGCAGCATTGAATCGGAATGCCCGACAAGTTCAAAGTGAGCAGATCGCCAATTTCCTCCGTCGCCGGAGGTTATTAAGGAAATTGCTCTCTAAATAAAATATGCTTAGAGAACGAAGATATTTAGGAGCAATGATATGAACTTTAAATTGTGAAAGCTATTTCCTATTCCATGCAATATGTACCTAATGTAATTGGCTTCCAAGTCAACGTCAAATATCTTCGAGCGACTCTACGTATTTGTCTTTATCTTGTAAGTGCTACGCTAACAATGATGGAAATTTGTTAATTAATTATTATCTTTATTTGAAAGATGAATACAACACAAAATTAAATATATAAAGAAATGGTACTGGACAATCCACACATCATCTTCTAGCTACCGGTTAAGAGAGCTTGTGTTTGTATGAGTACTGACTGATAACATAATACAATAGATGCATTACATGTATAGATATTTTAATTATACTGATGTAGGTTTTGCGAATATTTTCTCCTGGTACTCTGGGTATTTTCTACGTCAGATCGTACAAACATTTGTCTCCTGCGTCGCAAGCGGACCTTCACCCTCCACGCCACATCGATCGTCGTCATTATTTCTTAAAACACAATTACCTTTTTCTTATTAACAATCTATTTGTCCATTTACTTGTAAGTAGGTATGAACTTACACAAAGTTCTGAAACTAAGAGCACTCTACCTTCCGTTCGTTGACCTACCAAAATTATTGCTAAGTCGACGTACGCCGGAGGTACTGAAAATCAGAATATAATAGCGAGTTCACAGAAACCGTCTACTTACTGTCCATTCAACGCATGTATTTAGACACAGAATGAATAGCTAATGAGCAGATTGTTTCCGTCCCTTTATAGCGCCCATATGTGTAAGCATTATGTAAAATAATGTAATGTCATGATATTTTAAGCTTTTAGTGCTGTATATGAACTGTATGATACTATACTGTTACTAGTCTAATAAGGTAGTTGTCCCACCGTCGCCGCCGGCGAGTTAGCGACTAACTATCGGCTATTTTCTCACACAAGATACGTAGGACCAATAGATACCTATACATTAACCTTATTCATAATTGTCTGCTAACTTAGCACACTGCTAAATCTCGCTCTGTCTTCTTCTATTGACATAAGTCACACTGAGAAATAACACTACTTAGCTGTTTTATGTTAGCAGACTATTATGAATAAGGGGGTAAGTAAACAAAAGAGATGCGCTGACTGTTCATACCGCCGCCGGCGAGGACTCGCTCCACTATTTTGTCGCTGAGCGAGAAAAGCTATCAAAGTAATACTCGCTCAGTCGCTCAGAGATACTCGATCAGCGATGCTCGCTTGGCGGTCAGAACTCACGCTGAAAGACCAACCAGCAGTCATTTATCTACGGTGCTGATGAGTTGTGCGAGTAATTATCCGTCGCATTGCACACTCGCTTATAGCCGGGCGACAAAACTATCGGAACTACACACTTACGTTTACCGCTGCTCGCCAACTCGTTTCTAGCTCTACTCGCTTCTCGTTCATCGTCGGCGGTGAGACAACTACCTTAATATATAAGTTATGATTACTAATCAAGCTACATGCTTATTTCATGTGACTGAGTTATTTCGATTCTATACTAAGAATTGCAAAGGAGCAGATACATGTTTCCCTAAAAGAGCCTAGTGAACGTAGGTACATAAGTCTACCGTAAAATAACACAACTACGATTTCAAGTTTGCACAAACACGCTCGTGCAGTGCCAAAGTTTGGATGTTTGTACCGTACTTCTCTCAACGTAACAACACGGACGAAATGTGAGAATTTGACGAGAATTTATTCTAGCAAACTAATAGAATTTATTTATTAAGCGAGTAAAATGCCATATTAATCTCTATTTCTCAATATATAAGCATAGAGTACATTATATAGGGTGCCCCTAGTTGTACTTAACTGAAAAGGGTGATTGTGGACATTCGACCCCGAAACTAAATTTTTGAATTTTGATTGTTTTTTTTTTATTATTAACAAGGGATATGTTTTTTCTTCCTATTCATATTCTTTTTCTCATATGAGAAAAAGAATATGATTACATTATACACTTGCGATATTTAAAATTATATGTACTTACAATATCCTACAAATGTAATTTGTAAAAAATGAGTATAATACTCGTAAAAAACATGAAAATTTGACTTGTCTAAGTGCTTATTTTGCAAGTTTAAAGAAATAAACGATTTGACTCTGAATCTGACTCTTACGTATCAACCTGTATATGTATAGGTAGGTACAAATATGTACACAAATGAACATGGGTCTACCAAGCCCACACTGCGTACCTAATTCAAGCATCTCTCATATCATTAATTATTTAGGGCCTTACATCATATCCCGTCCTGATGGAACCTTTGTAATTGCTTTGAAATCCCAAATATACAGAGCTGCCCGTCTTTTAACGACATGTTATATTTTATGCAATCTGCCGGATCAGCTAAATCACCGTAATATTTTACTTTTCAACTTCAACGTAACATTTTCACTGAAAATGTTTGTCGAGGCTGAGTTTGAAATGGCGTCAAACGTAAAATGTTGAGCTTCTATCCAATCTTCATATAGAGATCTTCTGTCCGTATCTGATCGTCTGTCTGAATTCTCTAATATTGTCGTCATATACATGAAAACTATTTTACACAATAAATATTTGATCATCACAAAATATTTTAAGGTTTTTATAAAATTGACATAGTTTTTCAATTTCATAATTTTTCAACAGACCTAATAATTTATTGGCCAAAATATTATGTTAATCAAACAAAAGTTTTATCAATCAGTATATAAAAACACACACCCGAATTGAGAACCGTCTACTTGCTTAACGTCAATAGCCTAAAGGTGCCTGCTAGCCATTGATTAATTAAAAAGGAAAGATGAGGTACTAGTTTCTCGAAAATGGCAACCTCATATTGTGTAAAATTGTGTTCTCCCACCTTAGTCACCGTCGGACCGGCGGCACGGGCGGCCGTGATTCGCGTGAAATATTGTTGTCTCGGTCTCACTTCGGTCTTAGATAAGTCTTTCCGTCTTTGTTCTTCTTTGTATTGCACAGGACTGGCAATATACCTAACACATACGGTGTTTGCGTGTAGTTGTAACACATGCCAATTTTTGAGTAAGCGCTGCGAGAACGTAACCTATCTTCCCTTTTTAATTAATCAATGCTGCTAGCATAGCTTATACTAGAGCATTTGCTTTAGCATTAAAATAACGTTCTTACGAATGGTACAAAACAGACAGATGCTCAGTTTACTAAAGCAATCAATGTAATGCAACGTTCATGCGAACGCTGTTTCAACGCTGTTTACCTCGAGCAATTACCTAAAAAAAATTATTATATTTATTTCTCCCTTGCGTAAACTTTCCCTGAGCCGGCGCATCTTACTCTCCGCCATCCCCATCCTCTGTTCCTTTGTGCCTCGATCCTGCCTTTGCTGGATAGAATGTTACACCAAAACACTCGTTGGTTTTTGAAATCACGTTGTAACTAAACATCGAGCGTCATGTTCGAAGTGTGGTTCCAGGTATTTTAAAAACATCACGTGCTTGCATAGAGCATAAGGAACTAGCAACAGAACATTACTAGTATAGTACCTTATGCTCTATCTATGCCAATGCCTAATGCGTAGGTTTTCACTCAATTTTCGTAACAATTAAACCATCGAAGCATTAAATATCACAAATGTATTACTGTCACTGTCCACAATTACTGGTTCGGACTTGGCAAGTGGTACAGCGTGTGCAGAACGCATGTTGCCGATTTTGTTTGACTATCCCGCCTCGGTGTCACATCACTCCTTACTTAAGGCCCATACACCAGCGAAAGTGGCGCCCCCAACTATTATATCTTATTATTACGTTGAACGCAGGATTTTTTAAAAATCCTACGTTCAGTTTGTGGTATCTATTATAAGCTATTTATGAATGCCTCTGTAATAGTTGCATTTTGTAAAGCTTAGGAAGAGATACGAAGTTGCGCTTTTTGGCCACCAAACTCTATTTTTGCATCTCCTCCTAAACTATATGAGATAAAATTATAAAAGAGGTATTAAAAAATAGCTTATAATAGATACCACAAACTGAACGTAGGATTTTTAAAAATTCCTATGATAAACGTAAAAATATGATAAAATAGGAATTGCTGTCAGATTGGCTCGGGTATGCGCCTTAAACAAAATGTCTATGCTGAATATGGAATCGCGCAGAGAGTTGCACCTTGGGGGTATAATTTTTGACGTTATCAAACTCAAAAAACCTGAGTATCTGCGCTCTAAGCTAATATTCGTAGATACCACTCGAAACATAAGGTCAATCAGATCTGCACTACTTTATCATAGCCACAAACAACAGCATTCAAAGGTAGCTTTCGATATCTGGCAACGAAGTTTTGGAACAATATACCTCCACCCTTACGTAATCTCAACACTAAATTCACTTTTAAAACTCATTTTAAATCCTTGCTGTTACAGAAATAGAAAGAGGGAATTCCTACACGCTTCGTTTGCCAGAAGTAGGAAGCACTGGGGTTGCTACTGCTACTTCTACATAACCAAGGTTTTCTAGCTGATTATAGTACCTACCTACGACAAAATTGTACCGACACAAACACATAACCATATCTTTCTCATGTGCTATTATTTTATATATTTGAATACTATAAATGAACATGCAAACACACATTATTTGTTTGTTGGTGTCTCGTTATTCTGGTCGCCTCAGAGGGTAATACTGAAAATCAGTGTTTGCTCTTTGAGCAAAGCTTTGTGCTGAGTATTGCCTTTTTGTCAGGCTGCAGCACACACATACTGTATTCGTACTTGATTGTCTGAATGTTAAAGGAAATTATGTACCGATATATTGTCGTCATGCATCGTTCCTCATTTATTTCCCAATTTATTTTTATGTTCTTTGTACCTCCCTTTTATTGTGTTTTTTTGTATTGTGTGTTGCAGTTGCAAATAAATGTTTTATCTATCTATCTATCAAATCTACAACCACCTTACCTTAACCTTAACAGCCTGTATTGGTCCACTATCACGATCCCCAACCCGCATGCCCAGCGTGGAGATTATGGGCATTACCTCCCCATAAGAATCTACAACAGCCCGCAAGCAATAACGCTTTGAAGTAAAAACACCATGCAAATCAGTTTACCTAAACAGCCAGTAGGAACGCAGAGCCATTCCAGCCTAAATCAGTGTAATGCCGACCACTACACGGTAGTAAATGGCAATTACCCAGAACAATCGGACCCATCTACCGGGATATGTCTTCCAATGCCACAACATAACATTACCTTAAAGGCAAACGTTAATCGTGTTCGGACCAGGCGCCCCTTACCATTATCTAATTACGTTTTCTTGACAATTTAGGTCATTGTTGCTTGGTTTCGGATTATTGGGAAAAGGGTCGTTTTTAAAAGCTGCTTCAAATCTTTCGGAAATGTGGTTTGGTCTACGGGCTCAATTGCGGATTAAAAGGTTTAACCACTTACTCTATATGTACATTGAAATATATTTCTCGCTTTAACACAAAATGTACAAAACATTAAAAATGTGTTTGAACAAGAAATTCAAACGGTTTCTTAGTCACACTTTCACTGGAAGCTCTTGACATGTTTTCATTTAAACACAGGTGTCGGCAGACCTCTTATCTCCACCTACGACACTAAGAAGCTACCCAAATAGGCGACGTATATCCATAAAAGTGTAGAATTTCTTACCTTAAAAAGCGTTGTGTGGGCAAACATGTAAAATGCTTGTTATATTCGCAGCTCCACTAACTCTCGGGTCAGGCTGAGCTAGTCAAAGAGCTTCCATTGTAGTAATGGCGTTTGAAGATCAGAGCCTTCATATCCACAATACGGCGTTTGAAGCCCCTACTATGGGGTAGAGAGAAAAATAACGACCAATTTTAAGGCCTGTAGAGGAAAATTGGAAAAGCTTTTTAGTGAAACAAGTACATAGCGGAAACGAAACCCTAATAAGTAATAAGCGTGTCTAACGCGCTCTTGGTGAATTTATTTCGTAGCGGTTAGATATTCTGTTTTGCATATTGCCTTAAATTTTGAAGAAATTTCCAACAACAATAAAACTCATCCAGGACTTATTTTTAAAACACCAGAAAGGTCGGACATTCGAATTCATTTTAATAGACTTGTTCGTTATACTTTTGGCATAATATTTTGTTATGAAAATTGAGTGATATTTTTACTAAACAGTAGCTTGTTTCAACAAATTTTGGATTTTCTGAGAAAATATTTTACATAGAAAGCTTCTTAGTAACTCTCCGAGGTCAGACCTTCCTGTTTATCAAAATGTCTCTTAAACTCAGTTGTAAGAACATTTTCTCGACACTCTATCCTGCCAACTGGGAAAAGGCATAAAGAGCGTAGTGGATGTGTTCGTGGTAAGAGGTCGGGTCTATAGAAGAGACTGCGCTGCGGGACCTACGCGATGTAGGTACCAGCCGGCCGCCGCTGCACTTTACATCTTTGGCTAGACGGCTCGAATAACACTTCCAACTGATAGCGTCGTTAAACTGTTCGTGAACACTCACTTGTACTTAGTTTATGTTTAGTTTTATCACCCCTGCATCTTTCGTTATGCCTCACTGTAACCTGGATGTAGAATAATCTAATGTAACAGAACGGAGCAGTCAGCGAGCTCGTAAATCACACTATCAACGGTTGTTGGTAGATAGTGTCGGAGTCATAACAACGGCGGATAACAAACGAGTTCTGTCATTCTCACAGCGCGAGCCGGAATTGTGTGCTGGGCGAGAGAATTAATGAGGGCTCGACGTGCCGCCAGCCGCAGTCGCTGCCCTGCGATTGCCCTCTCGGAGTCACGAGTCACGCTGGACTGCCCGCCCGAACCTATTACTTACATTCCAATACGAAACCAAAAAAATATCCATAGGAAAACGTGCCGCAATCACGGTAGCCTTCTTAATTAAGCCCGGGGCATGTTAGGCTTTAATAAACCAATTCTAATTCAAGATTTCGCCCAACTAGAGGTTAACAAAAATTAGGTCATGAAAAATAAAGTGTTTTTTTTCGGATAGCTGAAATAAACCTCACAGTTACATAAATAAAGCTCTCTCGGGGCTACTGTTTGTGATTTTAGCAAGCGCTACATTTTACAAGTTTTCTTAGGACGGAAGTAAAAATTTAATTTTTAAAAAGAATATAGACCGAATTTCTGCAGTGCGTAATTGTTTATGTTCGCTGTAATTTTTGTTGACACCGCTTTTGTTTTTACAACCTAGATGCTTGCGACCCGTAACGATCTTGGCATAAAATATTGTATAATTTAATCTCTTCGTTAGCAGCATCCTTGGGTTTAATACCAAGAATAAAATAATAGATGGACCGACCTTTAAGGTAGAACCTACTTGGGTACAAAAGCGGTAAGGGACCGCTACTGACCGCTATGTGCTTCTATGCACCAAAACGGCCTCCCATCTAGCGTAACAGATAGGATATCTTGAAAATTGAAATTGATATTTCGTTTGTTCGTCCACCTTTTCAATTCTCCTAATTGCTACCAGCTCTGTAGGTATAATACAATACACCACAAATAATGGAAGATCGACACTCCCAAAATGTATATTTTTTACAAATGCCATCCGGTTCGCCAAATCCACAGGGGCAAGAATATCGCCCAAATTGTTTCCAATATCTTTTACGAGCATTTGACAGTCGGGTGAAAAATTGCTACGAGTTCCACGTTATATCCCTATTCTCACGCTGTTTCATTTATTTATCGGGGTTGATAGTTCATTTTGTGGAATATAATAATAGCTCGCATCATTTCAACATCTATTTACAAAGTAGCGTTGGAAACTAATTATCTGAAGACTTTGAAGTAGATACCGGCCTTAATCAGGGTGATGCATTGTCTCCCATGCTATTCAATATAGTCCTAGAATACATGATCAGAAAAGTCATGACAGTAGACGCCGGTATTCAACTCAACGGACAGCATAAGGTGTTTGGCTACGCCGATGATCTAGCACTTCTAGGCCAAAGCAAGGAGCAAGTAGCTCAGCGCACGCTCAAACCTTGGAATATAGAAGCTAAGAAAGTAGGTCTCAAAATTAGCCAAGAGAAGTCAGAATACCTCCACATGAAGTGCTTTAAGAACGTCATACGGTCACGTACAGACCTTCATGTTGGAGACATAGCATACAAAGGAGTACCTAGGCTGCACTGTCACTGATACCTACTCGAGGCAGGAAGAAATTGACATTCGCATACAAAATGCCCTTCGATGCAGTGCAGCTCTTCATAAAGTGTTAGTGTCCAAGATTCTAAGTAGAAAGACCAAGATTCGGATCTACAAAACCGTCATTAGACCGTTATTGATGTACGGCTGTGAAACTTGGACACTAACATTGAAGGAGGAAAATACTGTCCGGAGTCCGGAAAAACCTGGAGATCGAAGATCTCGTGGACGAACCCAACATCATCGGCTAAGCGAAGGCACATCTCGGACATGAGGTTGGGAGTGGATCGGAACGTCTACAAGGCCTCGGATCTCGGATGCCCCGTTGGTCGAAGACCCGTGGGACGCTCGCGGTACCGCTGGAAAGATGTGCGGGAAGCGGACCTGCGTGAATTACAAGCGGATGACTGGCGGGAAACTGCACAGCACAGGGAAAAATGGCGACTTCGCTTATCGGAGGCCAGCCAAGACACACTTCGGGTCGCTGAGCCATAGGAGTAAGTGAGTAAGTAAGTATTTACAAAGTAGAGAGATAAAGTCAGTAATTTTAGATGTAGAAGGTAAAAGGAACTCTCAGGAACTAGGTTTGGTTTCATCATCCTTGAGTGATAGAGAGATCATGTTACGATTTATCGGGATAGATACCATGCGAGCAAAGCCACGTGTGTAATCCAATTATTAATAAAATAGAAATGTAAATTGTAATAAGATTTTTAATCAAGTTGGTAATGTTGTTATTAGTATTACGAACGTCACTGTCACTGTCAGTCAGGTTGACAGTCCTAACTTGTCATGTTATGTATGAGTGTGACGGAACTCTTCTTCCCTCTCTCTCCTTGCAACCCCGGCACGGCTGGCCTATATTTTCATGTAATCAATTCTAATTAATAAATAATAATATCAATCAACAAACCTGCGCTTTTACTTTACTAACAGGTTATGGGCCCAGAAAGAAGAAACCTAAAGAAGCAAAGTTGTTTTTCTCGACTCGCGTGGTGAGTGGATTACACGTGCTAACCTCATCGTAACGTATCATGGCGTCGTCGCCGTCGCCGATATCTACGGGAGTTGCCGCTGCCATTATGACCACTAGCGGATCAAGTACTTCATCTTCAATAAATGGGTACAGTGTTGAAAAATTAGAAGGAATTTCCAATTACGCAACATGGAAGTTCTGCATGAAAATGGCGCTGACCCTCGAGAACCTGTGGACCTGCACTCAAGAAAACGAACTTGATCCGAATAAAGATCAGCGAGCTCTTGCTCGGATCTGCTTATCCTTGAAGCCTCATTGCTATCAATATGTGCAAACAGCCGCTACTAGCAAAATAGCCTGGACCAATTTGGCAAACGTGTTCGAGGATAGGGGCCTGTATCGTCGAGTGCTCCTTCTACGACAACTACACCGTATCGAACTGGCATCATACTCATCAGTCACATTATATATGGATGCAGTTATGACATTGGTCCATAAATTAGCTGACATTGGAAAACACATAGAGGATGGAGAAGTTGCCGAGCTGCTCCTGAGTGGACTACCATCAGATTATGATCATCTAGTCTCCAGCCTTGAGACAATCTGTCTCACAAGAAATCTGTCAAGTGAACAAGTACGAACCAGACTACTTCAAGAAGAGTTCAGAAAGTCTGAACCTCCTACTGCTACATCATCATCAGCTTTCATTTCAACAACGTTGAAAGTGTGCTCATACTGCAACAAAAAGGGGCACTATAAGAATAAGTGTTTTAAACTGCGTCGAGATCGTCAACAGAAGAAAAATAATCAGGACACAGAAAAGACCTTCGTGGCCTCCGCTTTTTGTGCAGAAAAGCAGGACTGGGTGGTGGACTCCGGCTGTTCTACGCATATGTGCAATGACAAAAATTATTTGATGAACTTTATAGACAATACAAGTAATATCAAAATAGCTAGTGGTGAAAACATTGAATGTCTAGGCTCTGGAGACATGTTTTTAGATACGAATGATCTGGTAAGAAAAATTCAAAATGTTTCCTATGTCCCTCAATTGTCAGTCAATTTACTTAGTGTAAGTAAAATGTGTGATAAAGGTTACACTGTGGTCTTCAACAGAAAGGGCTGCCTTATATATGAGAAATGTGCTATAAACGGGGCTTCCATTTGTAAGGCTTTTAATAATAATGGCGTCTACAAATTGGTAGGTAGGCCGCATAATATTCGTGGTGTGTCATCTCAGTGTGCAGTGGTGGCGCACTCTACAGCTCTCCTGCCCGAGCAGGAGCCAGCACAGAGTGCAAACGTAGCTGAGGTGCCGATTGATATTTGGCACAGGAGGCTAGGCCATCTTTGTATCAAAGGTTTGATAGCCTTAAGGGATGGTGTTGCTAATGGTGTATTGTTTCAGAAGAATAAAAAGGTGGAGCTGGAGAGCTGTGTTCCATGTCTGGAAGGCAAAATGGCAGCCAAACCATTTCCGGCAAGAAGCACCCACTGTGCAAGTGCACCATTAGAGCTCATTCACTCCGATGTCTGTGGCCCCATGCCAGTAGCTAGTTGGGGTGGCTCTAAATATCTGGTAACGTATACTGATGACTACACACGAATGAGCTTTGGCTACCTGCTTCAAAGGAAGGATGAGGTATTTTCTACTTTTCTTGATTTTAAATCTCATGTAGAAAAACAGTTAGGTTGTCCTATTAAAATCTTCCGTTCCGATAATGGTGGGGAATATTGCAGCACCTCTTTTTCTGATTTCCTTAAAAAGGAAGGAATTATCCATCAGACATCTATTCCATATTGTCCTCAGGGCAATGGTGTATCTGAGCGCCTTAATAGGACTCTTTTAGAAAAAGCAAGATGCATGCTTCAAGGGGCAGGTCTAGATGGGCGTTTTTGGGGCGAAGCAGTCAAAACTGCTATTTATTTGAAGAATCGATCCCCAACTTCATCTTTGTCTGGCCTTACTCCTTATGAGAAGTGGACCGGATCAAGGCCAGATCTTAGTCACCTTCATGTCTTTGGCTGCATTGCTTACACACTGATCCCTGAACATAGTAGGAATAAGTTGGGTGCTAAAAGCAAGAAATGTATTTTTGTGGGCTATAGTGAGACCTCTAAGGGCTATAGGCTTGCAGACCCAATAAACCCTAAAAGGGTAACTATATCTAGGAACGTAGCATTTATAGAGAACCAATTTTATAAGACTGACAATAATATTAATTCTAATTCAAATTTTAATGACAATTTTATAATTTATGAATTGAATAATAATATTAAATCTAGTCATAATATTCAAGACTCTAGTCACGCTGAACTGGATCATGGTCAGCAGAGTACAGGTCAAACTCATCTTAATCGGAATAATATATCAGAAGATATTGAAACAGATCATATGTTGACTTCAGATGCTGAGGACGAGTTCTACTGCACTGGCAGCGAGACCGAGGCCGAGTCGCCGTGTGCGCCGATCGCTGTCGCATCCTCTGTGAGAGTGACGTCGCCGCGTTTGGTGGCACCTCAAGGGGAAGCCGCAGCTCCCCTTCCCTCTTCGCCTCTAGTCTCTACTACTCGTCCTATCAGACTTACTCGCTCAAAACCGCCACTGAGGTATGAGGATTACGAAACTGATTTTTCCCTCGTGGCGCAACAAACACTTCCTGGCGATCCACACACATATGAGGAAGCAATGTCTGGCGCTGACAGTCAGCACTGGCATTCAGCTATGCAATGTGAGTACGACTCACTCATTGCAAATAATGTGTGGAAATTGGTTGATAGGCCTCAACATACTAATATAGTCAAAAACAAATGGGTGTTCAAACGTAAACATGATGCCTCAGGAAAGTTTGATAGGTTTAAAGCTAGGCTAGTAGCAAGGGGCTTTACCCAAATTAAAGGCATAGATTACCATGAAACTTTCTCCCCTGTAGTTAGACATAGTACTATGAGAATCTTATTTAGTTTAGCCAATGAGCTGGACTTAAATATAGACCATGTAGATGTCACTACTGCATTTTTGAATGGCAAATTAGAGGAGACAATTTATATGGAGCAGCCTATAGGTTTCACAAATAACAATAATAATCAAGTTTGTCAATTATTAAAAGGTATCTATGGCCTAAAACAGGCTAGTAGAATCTGGAATGAAAAGGTCCATTCCTTGCTTAGTGAAAATAGTTATAAGCAGAGCAAATGTGAGCTTTGTGTATATACTAAAAAAGTAGGTAAAGATATTATTATTATAGCACTTTATGTTGATGACTTCTACATATTTTATAGCACTGACAACAATGAGCTTTTAACATTAATGGAAAATAATTTTAGTGTTAAAAACCTAGGTTCAATTACTAGCTGTCTAGGCATAAATGTGTATAGAGATAGATCTAAGCATATTATTAAATTGGACCAGTCAGAATATATTACTAGATTATTGATTAAGTATGGTATGCAAAATTGTAAACCTGTGTCCACTCCCATGGTGCCTAATTGCAAACTACAAAAGAATGAGAGTGAACACTTGGATGATTGTATATATGATTATAGAGAATTGTTAGGTAGCCTAATGTATATATCTGTGTGCACTAGGCCTGATATTGCTTTTGCATGTAGTAACCTAAGTCAGTTTAGCAACAATTTTGATAAGACTCATTGGCAGGCCTTAAAACGCATTCTTAGATATTTAGGAGGCACAGTAAATTATTGTCTATATTTTCATAGATCTAATGATTTATGTATCACAGCCTTCACAGATGCTGACTGGGCAAATGATATCACAGACCGGAAATCTTACACAGGTTTTGTTGTAAAGCTAGGTAGCAATACTATCAGCTGGGAGTCGCGTAAGCAACGATGCGTAGCTTTATCAAGTACAGAGGCTGAGTACCTATCTATTTCTGATGTTTGTAAAGAGCTTTGTTTTACTAAAAACTTTCTATCAGAGATTGTAACTATAGGTATTCCAATAACAGTGTATAATGACAATCAAAGTGCACATAAGCTACTAGAATGTAAGGAATATTGTCATAAGAGAACGAAGCACATCGATCTTCGTTATCACTATGTTAAAGACTTAATAAGGAAGAATGTGTTAATTGTTAAGTATTTGCCATCTGAACAAATGACAGCTGATGTACTAACGAAATCGTTAGGTGGATGTAAGCATAAAATGTTTACTTTTGAATTAAATGTAATTCCTAAATGATTTAGGTAAATTGGATTTATGTTCATGTAAATATAAAGTAGCTTCAAAAAAAAAAAAACACCTAAATACTGTACTGAACTAGGTCTTAATGGTACATAATGCAATGTAGTATTTCCTCTCACAGTGTGAGGCCTTTAATATGTGTGTTTTCTCAGTTTTATTGTCTCGAAGAAGACTGTTTCTTTTGGTGAAATGTAATTGTTTGAGACGTTCAAAATACTAAGGGGAAGTGTTGTTATTAGTATTACGAACGTCACTGTCACTGTCAGTCAGGTTGACAGTCCTAACTTGTCATGTTATGTATGAGTGTGACGGAACTCTTCTTCCCTCTCTCTCCTTGCAACCCCGGCACGGCTGGCCTATATTTTCATGTAATCAATTCTAATTAATAAATAATAATATCAATCAACAAACCTGCGCTTTTACTTTACTAACAGGTAACACATACTATCCGACAAGAGCGCTTTAATTTCGCCTGAATCTGCAGCAGACATCGATTGAAAACAGCAAATACGATTGGAATGGTCGTTTCTATGTTTTAATCAACTCTCAAGTCATGGAAAGCAAATTCACTTAGTTGGTAGAATTGGTATAAACTACCAATCTGCTGAAATAGGAAACTTTGTTTGCTCATAAATTACAAAATATGATTTAGTTACGCAATAAAAGTATAAGGGGTAAAAATATTTGCAGACGTTTTAAATGACTCTAATTTTGAAAGGACAAAATGAATTTTACAAAAATAATTGTTGTGATTTGGTTTTGTGTTGATTTTTTAAACGACTTCAAAAAAAATTAGAAAGTTCTTAATTCGACTGTATCTTTCTTTAATGTTTTTTACTTCAGAACTTTGGCCGTCCGCACATGGAGCTACTCAAAAAGAACTAGTTACAAACTCAAATTACTAAGGAGTTACTTGAGCGTCACCGCCCATACATTCTCGCACAGGTTCGCACACGACGCTACTAGTCAAAAACCAGTTAATAACGCGTTAGCAACTGATCACGCGTGACGCGACATGCCGGTCGCCGCGCTACTAGTTACCAACTTGACTGTTATTTTGTTGTGAAAAATGAACGATCAAAAAACCGAAGTGATTGAAACCATGCAACTTGAGTAGCGTCGTGTGCGAGGTACAGTTTCTAACTAGTTTGTAATTACAATTACTGATTAGTTCCGTCAATTTTGAGTAGCTCCATGTGCGGACGGCCTTACTGGGTGGTCCGATATTCATTATTCTTTTTTTATTTGAAAGCTCCCCACTTTAATTTAGTCCAGTTCTGACACTGGGATCCATATAATTGTAGTCGGTTTACTTATAGTTTTTTTAAAACAAAATCAATTATGTTTCACCATAAGTATTACGGATTAGAAAGGGTGAAAGATTTTAATTTTAGTATGGTCGGTGGCTGTTAGGCCTCATTTACGCGGACGGCTAGTTAATAATAATAAAAATTTACTGCTTAAGGCGCATACCCGAGCCAATCTGTCAGCAATTCCTATTTTATCATATTTTTACGTTTATTATAAGATTTTTTAAAAATCCTACGTTCAGTTTGTGGTATCTATTATAAGCTATTTTTTAATACCTTTTTTATAATTTTATCTCATATAGTTTAGGAGGAGATGCAAAAATAGAGTTTGGTGGCCAAAAAGCGCAACTTCGTATCTCTTCCTAAGCTTTACAAAATGAAACTATTACAGAGGCATTAATAAATAGCTTATAATAGATACCACAAACTGAACGTAGGATTTTTAAAAAAAGACGTGTGGCACTCGGGGACTGCCGCGGTAAAGCTATTGCATAGCATTTTGTATCAACTTATGCAATTATAATTTTACTTTTTTATTTTTTTCATGCAGTATTGCTTTTTCTTTGATATTAATTCAAGTTACACTTTTTGAGCCGAGCGTGGTGACCGATAAGAAAACAAATTTAAAATCAGCAATGTATTTAAAACACTGCCAACCTCTCACTCGAAAGCTAGTACACGTGCACTCGCTGTCCACAGCTGTAATCCGCCGCGGTCGTTCACCCGCCCGACACGTAAAACTCCCGCCGCCGCCGCCCGCGCCCGTGCGAGACTAGGTACCTAACCTACCTACCTACAAACTTATCATTCCATAAATTGACCTAACTACTACCTAACCTACCTACGATTAAATTTCCGGTCATGGCCTTGAGCATGCCTATCATTGATTAGAAATAAAAAAAAACACATTTAATTATGTCTAAAATACCCTCGGACACCCGCAGGCTATACCCCATAGCCTACGATACGAGAGTATTTTAGACAAAATTTAATGTGTTTTTTTGGTAGGGCCACAGCCACAACAGCACAGCTGAAATCCGTGGTTGTTCTCCCGCCCGACACGTAAACTCCCGCCCGAGCGAAACAAGGTACCTACAAACTTATCTTTGCATAAATAATTACCTAGTAGGTAGGTAGGTAACCTACTATTTAATCAGCGGCCATGGCCTTGAAAGCATGCCCATAATTGATGATAACTTAAAAATGTAAAACACATTTAATTCACATTCACATTTTGCCTTAAATAAGTACCTACCTACCCACTAGTAGGTACCCACTCGTACACCCACAGCCACAGCTGAATTCTGCGGTCATTCACCCGCCCGACACGTAAAGAGGAGCGAGCGTTTATTAGGTAGGTATGTCCGCGCTACCCTGCGTGCGGCCACAGGCGCCGAAGTCATCGCATTTTCGAATCATTCATCATAAAATAATAGGTAGGTACATAGGCAACCCCGCGCAAATATCCGCACCGCCGCATTTTACTCAAATCCTTTAGACTCACGGATTCCGGCGGAAGCGGCTCGGAAGGATGCGCCCTGATGCGCTTTAACAGCAGTCGGCGACAACAGCCGACTGCAGGTGACGGCAGCCGACTGCAAAGGTCGACAGCCGACGACCGTTCGGCCAGGTGGGATGATGATCAGATAAAGACTGCAGCTGCCTGCAATCTTTAGAAGATCGTCTGCATGCTGGATACATCAAGCTGAAGACAGAGCGCTATGGCGCTCATTAGGGAGGCCGACCTATGTGCATCTGTGGATTAGTTATAGGCTGATGATGGTGATGATGCCTTTCCGTTAATTCTGGAGGGCAGGAACACATGCCCTACGATAGTCCTCTGATGGATCCCTACCTACCCAGATGTTTACCAAACATCTCACTTGATGCCCGCAGTTTATCGATAGCTACCTAGGTAAGCATTTGTCCATACCTACTCCCTCGCACTAAACATAATGTAATCATGATAAAAAAAACACTAACCTTATTAAATGCCTCCTCTAAGGATAACTATTATCTAACAAACTCACAATAATAAAACACACAACACCAATAATTAATAGGTATAGGTACACACATGATCTGCCTAGCCAACGCGCTGCGGCCAACGGCAAACATAAACTTATCTGCCTAGCCAACTAATAATTAACAAAAGAAAATCACGAAACATAAACATACTAACCATGTTTATGCACCGCGCAACTGTTCAGACTGAACAACGAACACGTAGGTACTAGGTACTATACTAACTAAAATGGTTTTTCGGTAAAAGTCAAAGAGTTTACACGCGCGTATGCGGCCTTTGCTTAGCCCGCCCGCCCCGCCGCGCCACGCCATGCCCCAAACGTACAAACGTAGGTTATAGGTATGTGTGTATGTACAAACGTAGGTAGTTACTTATTGTAGACAAAGTAAAATGTGTTTAAAATCATGGACCTAGCAAAATTCACGGACGGAGTCTCATTAAGAAATAAAATGAAGCACTCGATAGTCTGTCCACCCTCAGTACGTACACGAACACACTCACACATTGATATCATAGTCTGTCCATCGACTGCCAGCCATTACGGCTTTAGACGTCAACAGATGTACAGCGTTGTAAACAAATGTAAATAACGAAAAATGCATTCTTGTCTTCTTGTCGTGAAATGTCGCGGAAACCACAGTCGTTTCGTCAACATAAAACACGGGATCACATCCACAAATAAATTTATTGGTTCATCAACATATTACTTTGATGTGACACAAAATTATTATCAACAGAAAAATCAAAACAAAAACAAAAACTGTCTTCACTTTTGAATCTGTAGGATTCCGTCCGTAAATTTATCTACGTCCATGTTTAAAACATTGATTAATTAAAAAGGGAAGATAGGTTACGTTCTCCCAGCGCTTACTCAAAAATTGGCATGTGTTAGAACTACACGCAAACACATACGCTCACAGTTATATTTCCAGCCCTGTGCAATACAAAGAAGAACAAAGACGGAAAGACGTATCTAAGTCCGAAGTGAGACCGAGACAACAATATTTCACGCGAATCACGACCGCCCGTGCCGCCGCCGCCGCCGCCGGTCAGACGGTGACTAAGGTTGGAGCACACAATTTTACACAATATGAGGTTGCCATTTTTGAGAAACTAGTACCTCATCTTCCCTTTTTAATTAATCAATGGTTTAAAATGTTAAAGTTTCTAATGAATTATTGGCATACTTCAAGGTCATGGCTGCAAATTAAAGTACGTATGGTTTATCCATATTGAATGAAGCATGTTAGTTAACAAAATACGACACAAATAACAAAATCTCACTTGCTTGGCGTCGAGTTTCAGATATAATTGTAAGCAATTTTTATTGAAGGCAGGATCTAAAATCGACAAGTAATGTAAATTACGTATGCGTATACGGACGCGCCAACGTATGTTTACGTTTATGCCCCATTCAAAATGGACACGGTATAGGTAGGTACAAATCACACTAATATTATAAATGTGAAAGTTTCTATGTACCTATGTATGTATGTTACTTCTTCAAGCCAAAACTACTGGACGGATCTGACTGAAATTTTGCATACAGATAATTCTAATCCTGGAATCAAACATAGTCTACTTTTTATTCCATAAATCAGTCCCGTGGGATAAAAATCACCTTTTAACGTTTCCACAGGAACAACGCGTGCAAAGCCGCGGGGTGCAGCTAGTTATTTACGAAAAGATAAGTTTGTAGTCTCGTCTCGGGAGTTCTAGGGCATTTACACGGACTACAAGTTGACACGGACTGCAAGTTGTACACGCATCGACTGCGGTCGACGGCTTCCATTGGCTGCAGTCGACTGCAGGCGAGGCGTCGCCTGCAGTCGACTGCAGTGCAACCAATGGAAGCAGCCAATGAAGTGCCGTCGCGACGGCACTACCCGGCACGGGCCCCGGCCCATGCCGCGTGCCCGTGCCGCACGGCGGCGCGCCGCCGGGGCGCGCGCAAGGGCGTGGCGCGGGCGCGGGCGGCGGGGCTACCCGAAGGCCTTACGCGCGCGCGTCTTTGATTTTTACCGACAAAATTTAAAAAAAGGAAACTTGAGTCTTATGATTATTACATTAGAACTCATAGGAGATATGACAGCGCGATTTCGGTCGGCGGCTACTCAAAGAAATATTCGGCTTTTATAAAGGGATATAAATAATTTTACCTAATTTCACGAATGTTTTTATTATTTTGTTTTAGTACGTGATCTGATCACTAACTGGTCTGAATAGTCGCGCGCGGTGTTAACGTAGGTACTGACCGTTTCGTGTATTTTTTGATAATTATTAGAAGCAGTTTAGTTTATTAAGTTTTCAGTATTTTATTGAGTTAGTGTTATTTTTATTTATTATTGTTAGGAAGGTACCTACCTACCTACATTATGTTTAGTGCGAGGGAGTATGGACAAATGCTTATGTGCTACGGTGAAGCTAGAGGAAATGCGTCACAAGCCTTGCGAATTTACCGGGATAGGTACCCAAACCGGCAACATCCGGTTGATGCTAGAGTCATCACGGCGGCCTATCAGAGGGTTCTGAGTGATGACCGGATTACTCCTCAAAGGCGCGGGGATGGCAGAGAGGTAGGAGTTCAGGTGCAAGAACGGGTCTTGGACCTTGTCAGGAGAAACCCTCGTGTAGGAACGCGGACTGCAGCAAATCTGCTTAGAGGTCGTGGAACCGTAGTATCCCACCCGACTGTGGTGACAGGATCTTAAATAAAATGTATGTATATAGAGTACCTACTCACTCATTTTCTTTCACTATTTTTTCGTGACTTTCTTCATTAATAATAATTGCACTTTGTTCATTCATATTCAAAACACTTTATACACAAATTTTACAAGTACAGCTATTCACTGTTGTACATAAATACCTGTGCACCTATATACTTTCTCATAAACAGCTGCATAAGTATTCGTCCGATTATATTATACGACGCACACAACCCGTGCCGAAGACTGCCGAACTGAAACGACGTTAGACGATGCGATGCACGGCCTTCAAGCCACACCTCCTTGCCCGGCGGAGTGGGGGGACCTCAGGTTTTTGCGTTACGGAATTTCTGGATTCGGTCCCCGCGCTCAAGGCCCGCGATAGAAGCTATGCAATAGCTTAAAAATCCTGCGTTCAACGTAATAATTAGATATAATAGTTGGGGGCGCCACTTTCGCTGGTGTATGGGCCTTAACTAAATGTAATAAATACGTAAGTAATACATATGTCCACTGCAAGTTTTAGTTGTAAGTTTAAGTGGACGACTGCGCTAACATCGGCTACCACACTGTTTTTAGCGTCAGTATTCTGAGATATTCACATAAGAAAAGCAAAAAAAATAGTGCTATAGGTATTTTAATCTGTGAATCACACTATCACACTAATATTACAAATGCTAAAGTTTGTATGCATGGATGTTTGTTACCTCTTCACAACAAAACTACTTAACTGAACGGGCTGAAATTTTGCATACAGGTTATCCTAATCTTGAAATCAAACATAGGCTACTTTTTATCCCATAAATCAGTTCCCGTGGGAAAGAAATCACCTTTAAATGTTTCCATAGAAACAACGCGTGCAGAGCCGCGGGGAACAGCTAGTATCTCAAAAACCTGTTATAACGTAAACCTGTTATAATAATATAAACGTTTTAGAATATATTATAATGTATGGTTTATTTATTTGTACAAGATTCTTCTCTCCAAATATTAACCTATGTGAGAATGTGAGACATCTTTAATGAGAAAACACTAAAATGTGGTGAAAGTAAACTGGATTTCGCTCTTTTTCAATATCAACTTTCAGTATTTTGGTATATTAAAAAATAGTGCTATAGGTATTATAGGATCATTTTTAATATACCAAACTACTTACTATCCAAGAACCGAATGGATAAATATTTGTTTTGCTTCCAATATCCTTTTTTCACCAGTTTTTCAGGAGTCATTTGGCACACCACATTTTCCGCCAACAGAGCCAATCGCCTAGCTATCTAAAACATTACGCTCGTTTTCCTGACACAACTGAAAAAATTGATCTCAAATATAGAGGTAAAAAAATTCACAAAGGCGCTTCTCCGCCTCATGCCTTTATGGTCCGCAGGGTATCGATTGAATAAGAGGTAGGACGGCTGGGATCATAGTTCGATTAGCTATTGTGCTATTGTGGCTCTTGCTCTGGCGCTACTGTAAATATTTGTTGCCAGACAACTGTAGGATGATGTTCGCTTATAAATACGATGTTCATCAATAATAAATTCACTATCTTGTATAGCTGAAATAAATCTACTGAGCGGAATTCATGAAGAGGGTGAAAGTGTGAAAGTTTCATACTTGCATGGACTTTGATCGTTCTCTAATAGAGGTATTGTATGGGTTGTGCCTATAATCTGCCCATCGGATTATAGGAGAGTGTACCTGTGCTTTCGCACCCACTTGTGTACAATATATAATAATATGTGTATAATCATTATTATAGGCATATATTGTACATTTAGAAAATTTGTCTGGAGTACGTCACACCATAGAAAAAGCGTTTTTATAAATATCGACCTATATGTATGTTCTATATTTTTGATCGCTTTTTCTGATACTTTGGTTACTTGGTTCTATAGTAGGTACTACCTAATATAGTCTGGAGACGAAATAAAGCACTACAGCCACAGAAAGATTAACCCCATGGTTAACCATGTGGTTAATAGTCAAAGATAAGACTGACCGTGAACGAAAAATTGGCTAAGAGTAACCTACATCACATGATAAAAAAAGCGTTCAAAAATATCGACCTGTAAACTTTACAAAGTTCCTAATTTGGTCTGAAGACGAAGTAAAGCAGTAGGCTACGTCAAACGCCTCTCGTACATCGCTGCAGAGCTACAGAGACGAGTGTGATATTGAAGGTACGTGATACTGCGCAAATGTGATTTCAGAGACATTTCAAACAAATTCTTATTCCGTGGCACGTTTGCTCCCGCCGCGCCGGTACGTACCTAGGTCCTATCACTAAAATCCACTTTGAATAATGTTTTATTCGGATTGTGGAAAAATAGAGGTCCATAATATGCATACCTATTTTGAAACTTATGCGATCTGCAGGGGTATTTTAATTCATTGGATTCCTTTCCGATTCGGATTCGAATTTGAATTCTATTGCGACGGAACTTTATAACGCTATTTTAATTTGACAAACGTCTTTCCGACGAATTAAATACCCCAGCTGAACACATTATTATTAGTAGTATTAACGGTATTTATCTCGTTTATTTACATAATTATTTCCCGACGTTTCAACAGGTTTGGGATGACACTATCACGGCCACCTACGATCCTATTATATTATGTAGATCGCTTTTAGCGATAAGGGCGTCGATTGTGCCACACTAGATTATACATACTATATATGGTTAGCATGGAGTTTTTTTTTTGTTTTTTGTATTGATGATGCAATAAAGACATAATATACCTATCTATCTACTTATAGGTATTTTTTTAGTTGATTAAAGAACTCAGACAAAGGAATATAAAGACATCTTACGGTGAACTAAAAAATGAAGCCACTTTTTTATAGTTGAGTGCGTGAAAGTGTTTCCATCTGAAAGAAAAACTCCCTATAATTTGGGAAGTAGTATTATTGGTTAGGTTAAAGATAGATGGCGATCAGGAGAAGTCGGGTATGTTTACAAACAAATGGTATAATAAATGATGTGTGGATTTGTTTATTTTTAGGAATGAAATGTGAGACGAAATTATAATAATAAAAAAATATTCGTGATTAGCACTCTCGATGAAATTTTTGTTTAAAACGATACTCATTGGGTAAAAAAATTCGGCCATCTTGAATTCTAAAGCAAACTCATTTTCGAAATCTACACCTTCGATTCAGTTGGAGACGATCGATACTTACCCATAATGTAAAACGGCAAATAAAAAGAATGTCCACCATCTTGAATTTTAATATTACTAACTAGGGCTACCTGGTGGTTATGTAATAATTGTGTATGTTGTTTATTATTTAATTGTGTTCCCCTTTTACCTAACCTACACCCTCGATTTGATCGAAATCGATAACCAAGAGAGGAGACCACGATTTAAAAATGTCAGCCAAATTGGATTTTGAAATGGACATCTTTTTCGTACTGTCCAAGTTTGAGCCAAAAACGATCTGACCCACGCCTGCCGTAATCAAATTCGTAATCTCCACCCCATTGTTAGTCGAAAACGATACCCATATCATATTCTTGGATAAGGAGGGGGTTCAGGAGAGGCTAGGCACAGCAAGACTCGCTGCGCTCGCCTTGCAGTGTGAGTGTGTCGGATTGCAAACCACGCCCGCCGTCATCAAATTCGTAATCCTTATTCCCATATTACTCGAACATGATACCCATATCAAATTCTTGGATCTTCACGCCTCCAGCCCCCCCGGAACCCGGGGAGTGGGTTGTTGGCTGGGGGTGTGAAGGGTGACGGCATGGCTCGCTTCTCTGTGCCCCGTAGTCGCTAATGCTCCACCCGAATAAAAAGGCTAAAAACAGGCCAACTTTCGGTTTTTTATGTTTTTTAATTAAAAAGGGGGTCTAGGGTCCAAAGGGGGAAACATTTTTCTGCATTTAGAATTATTTATCCTCCTCTACATGACTGTGAAAAAAAAAATCTGTAAAGTCACTCCGTTTGGGAGATCTCAACGGGGGCTAAAAATGGGGGTAGGGTGGGGTGTATTTTTTTTAGATTCAAGAAGATACCCTTTATACGATCCTGCAATCAGAACCCCTCGATATCTCCTCTATTTGGTAGTACTCAAAAAAGGGGGAGGAATTTGGGGGTAAAAAAATTGTCTTAAAAAAGTGACTTTTATTCGTCTACACGGCTGTTATTTTTTTTTAATTCAAGTCACTCCGTTTGGGAGATATACAACGGGGGCTAAAAAAGGGGCGATAAGGGGGGTAATTAATTTTTTCCTTTGATTCAAGAAGATACCCTCTATACACGACCCTGCAATCAAATTTCTTCTATCACGTCGCTATCTGGTAGCACTTACAAAGGGGGAGGGGGTCTGGGACAAGGGGGGGGGGGGGGGTTAAAAAAATCAGTTTAAATCACTTGTCCCCCTCTATACAAACGCCATAAATGTTTTGATCCAAGTTGGTCCGTGTGCAAGAAGGTTAGAGCGGAGGGGCTCCGGGAGGGGGAGCAAATCTCAAAAACCGAGGGGGACCGAGGAATTTTCGCTCGGTCCAACATGAGAAATACATTATCGCAAAAAAAACAATACCTCACCCTCCACCATCCGGGAGAACAATAATTATGTCAGTGAGTCAGTGAGTCCGTGGTAATCTAGCTATATCGTTGTCGGTCCAATTATCGAAATCCACGATTAGTCTAAATTGCTACCAATTATGTGAACCCTTGAAGCGAAAAATAACAAATAGCTTGGGGAAATCTGAAATCATACGCTGGTAACATTCGTGCTCTATGTCACTGTCATTGTCATTGTCTTTGATATCAACATAGTGTTGAGGTTTTGTGTTCCAAGTAAAACAAAAACAAGTGTTTATTAGAAAGTTTTACGTCGTTATTTCAGTGAAACGTTATTCTTTCCGACTTCTTGACCTTTCTGCTGCTATTTTTACAGTTCTTCACTGCACAGGAAACCATAGTTATCTATTTACACCTCGAAGTGTCCTGGCTCGTGCCTCGACGGGTACTGACGAGCACTGCGCACGGTTTGGTTGATATTTGTGTGCGTGAGCGCGTGTGTTTACAAGGTGAGCACGGTTTTCTACGGCTTCGTTTTTTATTTCACCGTAAGCTGTCTTTATATTCCTTTGTCTGAGTTAAAGAAAGAGTTTTTTCTTTTTCATTTGTATTATTTAGATGTAAGTTATTTTATTTTATATGTACAATAAAGTGTTCATTCATTCATTCGTTCATTCAATTTTGTGAAAACGTTGATAGCATTCATTGATATCACTGTACCTAATTTACATGCAATAAAAAACCCGGAATTCTATCGAAACAACATGCTCGGCATACCAAGCGTTATAACATTAATACAAAACGGTGTTAGTAATTCATGACAAAGCATTGTTCTAAACAACTGAGACAATCTATATTGAGTATTGAACGTTTATTGGATCGCATACCACACATTCTACGAAAGCTTAGCCAATGGAACACTAATAAATTCAATATAACCGCGGACTACTATGAACAGCTAAGTATTCGCGTATGAATAGCTCGCTTTAACTTTGAAAATATATTAAATGGTTCAAAGTTTACGTATTTCCGTAGTCAAACAAGGAACCCTTAAGTTTTGTCAGGTCCATCCGTCTAATATAGGCCTTTTCTCACTTTCATAGCCTATGCCTGTAGGTAAGGTAGATATTTTCTTTCGTTAAATCAAAGACCACTGATGCGTTACCCGAGAGCTGGTGAATATTGCCATACAGCAGCGGGGCAATGCAGCCAGCGTGTTAGGTACGCCGACGTACTACTGGTATTGATATGGATCAGTTGAGCTACCCGTAGATTGTTTGTAACTGTCTGCAATTAGCTGAATTGTTAGTAAACACTAGTTTTAATTTATTTATAATATTATTTGATTGTAATTTCCTGTTTTAATAAATGTTAAATTAAAAGAAAAGACCGCTGACTCCGTTTGACGATAGTATTGTGCGTGACGTCTCCTTTCCGTCCCTATTGTGTAAGATTACAGATAGCTACGCAAATCCTATACAAAAATGTTTAGAACGTTTAGATCACGTCTCCGTACAGTCAACCGAACTTAGTGTTCAGGTAGAGGTATTATCTTTCTTTGAAGAAACAACCAAGTCTGTTATTTTATCGTTCCGATGTAAAAAATGTAGAAGTAACAGAAAGCTTTGTTCTTTGTCCAACTGTGAATTACATTACTGAAAAAATAAATCTCAAAAACATTTAGGCGGGGCGCAATAGTTAACACTTTTGTGTCTTGTGTCAGATAACCTAACCAATGAATATTTTGTTTCTATAGAACCAGTATGAAATAATCCACGGCAACTGGACACACGTATGCGCAGGGATGCTCTCACATTAGACGTAACACAGAAAGTGTTCAGTGTGCCGTGACACAAAAAGTGTTCAGTGTGCCGTGTCGGCAACAAAAGTGTCTACGTTTGCGCAGACCCTTAAAGGGTCTAGGCAAATAATGAAATTATTCTTACAACTACCAACCTAACCAACATAACCACTTTAAAAAGTATCTTTCTTTTTAAGTCTGATAAATATCTAAGCCCTAAGGTTTCTTAGTTGAAAGCATTAGCTGATTCTTCAAATGATTTCTAGGTAAATGTTTTAATAACATTGAGTGATGTTCTTGTAATATTTCACTTAGAAATATTATCCTTAAGTATCCTACATCAAATAGCGAATTAGTCTAAGTATGAAACCGAAAGAGGGAATCTTTCGTTCTGGAATAATCGGATTCCACTACGAAAACATAATTATTAATCCGCGTAATACTTGTCTTGCAAATACTTACTTTACATCTAAGGAATGTGCTCTTTGATTTAAATGAAAAATACAATTGTAAAAGCATTGAAAAATCATTTTGGAAACCGTGTTAGGTTATAAACAAATACTTTTATGACTTTTTGACAAAAAAATAACCGCTGAAATTTATATGGGACCAAATTTTGGGTACTTGTACCTTTTCCAATAAAAAAAGAATCGTACCAATCTGTAAAAAAAGCATAAAAACTCGACTCTCCTCCGTTTTTTCGTCGATTGAAAAGCTAAGCAGATGTTTGGTACGCTTCCGACTGTATACCAGTCCATCGAGTGATAACCAATTGATTTGTAACGTGGTTTGGTTATTTCGGGGTTTCGGATATTTGGGCTATCCAAATACATCATCATTTGGATAGCCCAAAGAGCGGGGACTCCGTCAAATTAATACCATTTGATGTGGATCAGTTGAGCTACCTGTAGATTGTTAGCAACAGTCTGCAGTTTATAGGTACATATAAAAAATGTATATAGCTTTATTTTGCATAGATGTAGCTTTAACCCTGGAATAAAACATACCTACTGATTTTTATCAGTAACACCCTTGTTCTATATAGGATTGTGACGTCATAGAACTGTTACCACTTTTTTATCCCTGCAGTTCCAACTATTGAACAGATCTCATGAAATAGAAATAACCTTTAATTTTTTTACTTAGAAAGAACGCGTGTGGTGCAAGCATAAACTAGTTTAAAACAAAAATCCTGAAGAGCACCTATATAAAAATTCTGAAAATCACAATCTTACAAGTAAGTAGAGAAAGATCCACTAGTTATTCTTGTACCTACACTATTGTCACATAAAAAGAGAAACATTTTCCGCGAGATAAACCCACTACAATTCCTTTCACAAAAATAAGTGAAGTAAGATCTATTGAGGATTTAAGAAGGCACTTATTTAACAGCCAAGTTCCTTCATTTTCCTCCTCTTAACTGCTCTAATCTTTCCGCAGGTCGTATTTCATAATTGTTCAGGAACTTGCCATTTGAAGCGGAAGAAACTGTTGCCTTTGGAAAATTGGCATCATATCTTTGCTCCGCGGTGACATGAATTCTTTGCCAGCGGTAACACAATGTAGTCAATTTGCTACAGACTCCACGGAAACTTTTCTCAGTTCACCACAAACTTGTGATTGCCTTGTTTTCCCAGCGCTCGTGGAGAGATGATGTATAAAAGTTAACTGAAGCGCACGCAAATGCTTATAAAACAGTCGCTTCACTGTTTTTTTCCTAAAGTTGGTATGTATTACGTTTCTTGCTTTTTTTATCGGCAATATCACGTTCTTAAACGAAGAGTTCATGTATACCTACATGAACTCTTCGTTTAAGAACGTGATATAACGTGCATAGATAAAGTCAAATTCTGTAGATATGGTACGCTCACCATGCCTGTGTTGTGTTACAACGAAATGCATACACACGCTTTTTCCAAACAAAGATGGAAAGACGTACCTAGACTGAAGTGCAACCAAGACTATACGCACGCGAAACACGATCGCCAGCGGAGCCGCCGCTGGTCCGACTATGACGATGAGGTGGATGGATCGATTTGCACCTAATTTGCCTTCCACTATCAAGAAGCTAGTACCCAATCTTCCGATATTTTCAATCAATGTTTAGGTGGAATCTATTAATGAGGGCTTTTAACTAAAGATAATTTAGTTTTCATAAATTTACTTTTATTAAAATTTAGATATATTATTCTATTTTTATTCTTATTATTTTTGTGTAGTAAGTAAATCACAAAATTCTGGCATACATACTATACATGGTAAACCAAATATGTCAGTAAATAAGTGGTAAAACTCACTAAGTGGATTAATATTTAGTGGCATAACTCATTAACATGGCTATACTCCGATTCAAAAACCTGGATATTTTTTGTATACAAAGTCGTTATAAAACCTAAGGAATATTGTTGGAAAATATTGAACGACATTGGTTTCATCGAACCTAAACACAGAAGCTCGAAACAATTTTTAGATTTAAAAGTTTTCATTCATCATTTAATAGGGTATATGCATGTGATTTCAAAATGGCTATAAAAATATATACGTATTCTCTATTGATATAGAAACATATCTGCATATTTATTTTTGCGTTTTGAGATGTTTTTATTGTTGAATTTAACCATTGAAATATTGATATTTTAAATCTCAATCGCAAAATTTCGAAACGCTACTCACATTGACTAGAGCGGACGTGACATCACTGTACGCATTTCTTCTTTTTTTATTCTGCTTGCTGCACCTTGATTTGACACTATTCTGCCCACTTGACATTTCGTATTGTCGATTATTTTCAGTTTTTTCGGAAAACCTCTTTCCTGAGATGATCACTACCGAGGTCGTCACCAAAGGTCCTGAGATGATCACTACCGAGGTCGTCATCAAGTGCGTACGTCGACGTCACATAAACATGGCGCCAATATGGCAGCGTTTTTATCACCCGAAAATGATTGTAATTTTGATTTGTTTTTTTTACCTTGTTAATGCGAAATTCAGTGAGCGTCTTATCATTCCTGGGTTAAATAAAGACCTAAAGAATCGATTAAAACAATAAAAAAAATCGATGCATATACCCTATTGACCTCTCATTCGTTTTCGAAGTCAAATTTAAACATTTTTCGCTGCACACGTAAAATGATGCGTTGTTGAAGTAAATGTTTTAGTTTTTTTTTATAACCTTGCTATTACCTTGTGGTTTTATGTTATTGTTATATGATTTTGTTAAGTTTTCACTGATGAATGTCTTTGTTGATAAAATATCTTGGATTCTGAATTGGAGTATAGGTATTTCTTATTGGAAGACTCATGGCAATGCTTGAAGGATTTATTCCGTTGGTAATTTTCATATAAGCGCAGTAATGCGCCGGTAATGGTCCATAACAGGAAAGCTCGCAATATATGGACGAGCGATCCGCATCCCTCGCACGCTTTCACATCAGGGTCGATTCAAAAAGAAACGGCCAGCAGACGATTTAAATCTATGGCCAGCAGCGGCTAACAGTTTCACTCATCGTTTCAGTTTCAAAGCATTTTAAAATATATAAGACTGCTCGCGGCACCGCTGTTGACCGCGCCACCCTTTCCAGCCAATATGCGACACTATGATTTTTTTTAAGACGCATACCCGAGCCAATCTGACAGCGATACCTATTTTATCATATTTTTACGTTTATCATAGGAATTTTTAAAAATCCTACGTTCAGATTGTGGTATCTATTATAAGCTATTTTTTAATACTTCTTTCATAATTTTATCTCATATAGTTTAGGAGGAGATGCGAAATTAGAGTTTGGTGGCCAAAAAGCGCAACTTCTTATCTCTTCCTAAGCTTTACAAAATGAAACTATTACAAAGACATTAATAAATAGCTTATAATAGATACCATAAACTGAACGTAGGATTTTTAAAAATTCCTGCGTTCAACGTAATAATAAGATATAATAGTTGGGGGCGCCACTTTCGCTGGTGTATGGGCCTTAATGACGGTTAAAGTTCTTTGAAATTGAAACTGCTCGGAGCTGCTCTGCCGCCTCGGTGTAAATCGGCCCTTACACCAAGCGACGCAAACAGAAACAAAATGTACAAATGTACAAACTATTCGAGATTTATTACTAGATATTCAGCAAACCATTCCGGCTGGGATGCGACAAAATATCGAGTACACAATCGCTGAGTTGACAGTGTTCGCTGCAAATAAACAAAAGGCGGACATAAAATAATATTTTATGCATATTGTTACGATTTCTATTTTACGACTGGAAGCACAAAATATCAACGATGCGCGAAGACTAGGTTTAACCTTTTGAAAATCTTGACCAAACTTTGAGAAATAATTTTCTAGGAACGATTTACGCTAAACTGGTTGAATGTAAAAATATTATACTTTATTGAGGTACAATTCTTAACTGGATATAGTTATGTTAGGTTTACCGTGATAAGTTTCAGATTCTTGTATTACAATCAATTTTTAATAGCAACATCAAAGGCATGCAAGCATGTCACCTGCAAGTTTGTGATCTCATTACCTGAGACTTACGTAGAATTTCCAAAAAAAAATACCTGCCTAGAGAGTGTATACAGTATGATGTCAAATCTGGTGATTACAGCGATGAAGAATTCCTAAGTTGGGACATTTACGATGATTACGCTTTATTGGAAGGCCGGGCCACAAAGAGAACGGTCCTTAATAAATTTATTGGTACACAATCCAATAAAGCTATAAATAGGTAATTGGCGTACAATGCACGTTCGAGGCCTGAGTACAGATTGTTCAACTGGGCTTAAGCTCGGTCGACGACGTACCGGAACAATGAAGGCTTAGTGTGGACAAGACGTAATCCTATTTGGTGTGCAGGGGCTGTGCCTTTGCCTAGTGCCAGCCGATGGACAAACAATAACTCAACTCGCACCGCTCGTGCGAGCCTTAGATTAACTCGAGTCGCGGGGGAATTACAGCAACGATCTTACATTGTTGCTAGCTTCTCTTTAGAATTCGTAAACACAACACAATTCTCGAGGTATTTCAACGGGCGCTGTTTGCATTCTTGCAAGGTGAACCTAGATTAAAGATTCATTCCTGCTTTAAAATGCATTGAGTTGGTAACGTTATAAAATCATAATTGACCAGCTCAGCGCTGCTAAGTTACCAGGACAGGTTTACTTTTACTTATTTTTCGTTCTAAAAGGCCTTTTCTTGTGCAATTTTATTATATAATTTAAAATGTTCAAAAATTATAGTCTGATCCCATTTTGGTATCAGACTATTTTTTAAGCTATTGCATAGCTTCTATCGCGGGCCTTGAGCGCGGGGACCGAATCCAGAAATTCCGTAACGAAAAAACCTTGACGTTTGTCTCTTTAGTTCAGCAACTCGCCTCTAGATGGCATTGCAATAGCTTTACCGCTGCAGTCCCCGAGTGCCACACGTCTTTTTTGTATTCCTTAGGGCGCATTGCAAGGGACTCAAATGGATTTATTAAAGATTTCTTAAGCATTTTCAGCCTTACCTATCGCCTCAAAATTAAATAAACATTTATACATTATAAACACTAGCTTTTGCCGTCGGCACGCACTATTCTAATAGCCTTATCCGAGATACCGTTTACCTCTCAAGAAAATTTTATCAAAATCCGTTCAGCCGTTAAGGCGTGAAAAGGTAACAGACAGATAGACAGAATTAATTTCGCTTGTATAACATTCCTATGCTTATTCGCGAGCATTACGTCGAATGCGCGGCACTTTTATATGCGTTGAAATGGCAATTGGCAATCACTAAAATATTGCTACGATAAGCTACGGCTGGCGTAGCACTCAAGCCAAACAGTAGACAGTGTAGCCCCTCTACGTAGCAGCGGTACGGCGTAGACAAAGCGTAGCAGTGCTACGATGCTGGCTACGAGTAGAATGATGGCTACTATATCGTATCCATTTTGAATGGAGCATAAACGTAAACAAACCGCCCATACTTAACCTAAAATTCACTTTGTTGGCGCGTCCTTTTATACGTAATTTACATTACTTGTCGATTTTAGATCCTCCCTTCAATAAAAATTGCTTACAATTATATCTGAAACTCGACGCCAATAAAGTGAGATTTTGTTATTTGTGTCGTACTTTGTTTATTAACATGCTTCATTCAAAATGGATAAACTAAAACATGATATCAGTATCATAATCAAAGTATTTAATTTCATAAGCTTACAATAAAAGCAATTCAAAAATTTTGGACCTTATAAATTAAGCAAATTATCGCACTTATATATCAATACTGATGTGTGGATTGTCCAGCATTCTTTTTGTTATTAAATGCGAATGTTTTGATTTATGGAAGTTTGTTACTTACTCACGCAAACATACCGAAAGAATCGGGCTGAAAATTTGCACAGATGCAAGTCTATGCTTGGAATAATAAGCAAATTGTTACTTAATTCTCTACTTTATTTTTTTTCACTAGTGGCCGCACTTCAGAAACAGTGCTTACGAGAAAAACCCCTACAAAAATGTAATCAGTCTAATGTTCTGAAATTACTCGAACTCCTGTCTAGACTATTTACAAACACCTCACTTCAACGTTAGCAAGCCCTGACAACGGTCACAATTCGGCTTATTTCCCAACGGCTTCCCCACATTTCACCAAACACAAAATGAAATCATTGTTTGCGTAAAATTATTCAGAAATAACTACATAGAAACTCGGGCCATACAAGTTACCAAGGAGGAGATTATTCGTACACTTTTTACAAGTATCTTTACTTACATATGAACATATGTAAGTATAAAAATAAGTCTTAAGTAGTACTAAACTAACGCATCTACTTACATATTATGAACATATGTAAGTAGGTGCCTTAGCTTAGAACTATAATTATTATAAGTACATATACTATGTAACTATATACTATGAACTACCTCTATGCAAAATTTCAGCCCGATCCGTCAAGAAGTTTTTGCGTGAACATACATGTTTACAAACTTTCGCGTTTTATTAGTAGGATTTATCATCATTCTGTTTCATTTATCGAATAAGTAAGATAGTGTTTTGTTTTCAGTGTAGAAAACTGAATTTTTACGAAGTCAGATGACGTTGATTAATGGAGAAAATCCATTTCTTAAAGTGCGTGCCGTGTTCATTAAGACACCTTCATAAATAACCCAGGTAGGTTTTGTAGGTATGGTTTTGTACTAATTTTTATATGAAATAAAGATCTGCCTGCTTATACTACTGCGGTACCAAACGTGGTTACAAACAGACAATCATCAAACGAAATTCATTAGTTTAATATTTACATAATATTTTTACACAATATATTTTTACATATTAGATTTTACATAATATTACATACATTAATGTTACTAGCAATCGGAAAAAATTAAGTATAGTAAAAAATTCATGATAAAACAAAAGGAAAACTGTTACCTACATATAAAATTTTGGTCCCATTTGTATTGGTCAACCGACACAATCAACCCAACGAAAACATTACACAACCCAGTAACATAAATTTTAACAGTTTTTAGGTAAATACAAATTGGTTCCGAAATTAGGACCTTGTTCTCACGTACTCGTAGCTATGAATTTTTGCATTTTGTAGAAATTTGAATTTTATTAACAAGCGGTGTACCGGTGACATAGAATTTGCACCACCCCTACTACCCTACCTACGGGTAACGTAACTGGCGACAAAGAAATATTTACTGGGGGCAGGCAGCAGCGCATCCTGCTGAACATTTCAAAAAATAATAATTATTGAAAAGTTGATATTTTAAATCTCTCAACGCTTTTGGCGCCGAAATGTGACGTCACACTTATACATTTTTTGTTGTCATGAAACTTTGACTGTTGACATCGGTGAATCGGTGAAACGTGAAGTCACAGAGTGCAAGGGCGTTTTTATCACCAGATCACCCGAAAGTAAAACTGCACTCGGTTAGTTCAACTTTTTGTTTTTTTTTAAGTCAATAATTTAAAATTTTGTGTCTGTTAATGATGCATATACCCTATTGATAATCGAGTAGGTAGGTATAGGCTTTATAAAACAAGTCTACCGATAAACGACTACATTATCCCTCTATCCTCCTTCCTCCATAAAACCTCTGTGGATTACCTGATGATGATGAATTAGGTACTTTACTACACAAACACAATAAATAAATAAATAAATAAATAATAAATAAATAAATAAATAATAAATAATAAACTCTGCTAGGTACCTATAATTTATATATACACGTTGTCTGTTTGTACTCGTTCTGCTTGCTCTCAGGTTTTGTCTGAAAATCAGCGTTTTTGCTTTTAAGCAAACAATTTTCGCTGAGCCATGGCCTATTTGATGTGCTGCAACACACACAAACTTTTCTACACTAAGTACTTACTTACCTACTTAAATTAAAATTAAAATTAAATTGCTTGTCTGAATTATTAAACCTGTTGTACTTTTGTTTGTATTGTATCTCTATGTGTGTGTGTGTCTGTAGTACCAAATAATTTTTTTATCTATCTAATTAGCTAGTGGTTTCCTTCCTACCAACCAACTTATACCCGACACGAGCCTACGATATTATATTACTACTGCGTATCCAACACTGATCAATTCTATCAAGTTTCCCCCTTTGATCAATAGGGTGGTGAAATTACATCTCGAATTGTATTCAAACTAATTTTATTGAAAGGTGATAGTGTGTTATTTGATGGGGAAAATAGTCCTAATAGCTTATTATTTTCTTAGAACTAACTGTCCGGTCTTGCGGATTATGAGGTTCGGGGTTCGAATCCCGGGTCGGGCCAATAGTTGATATTGTTATTTTTCTAGCAGAAAAAATTCAGTCTGACCGTAGTTAGGAAGTTGTGCACACCGTGCATCGGAAAGCACGTTAAGCTGTTGGTCCTGCGCCTGACCTCTCCCGGTCGTGTCGATCTGTCGTACCATCGGATTATGAGAGTAAGGGAATAGAGAGTGCACCTGTGTTTGCGCGTACACTTGGGCACTATAATATGTCCTGCGCATCTGGCTAGTCTCCGATGAGACTGGCCGCCGTGGTCGAGATTCGGCTAGGAGGACATTAACATTATTATTTTCTTAGACAATGTGCTAAATGCTTAAAATAATAGTGCTTACTTGGTTAAAGTTATATTATTACATTAATCCTGTTGCTGTGGTAGAAAAGGTAGGTATTTTTGAAAAGTAAAAACTATTTCCTTCTCTCTTTGCCTCAATCATTTAAAATTTTGTGGGAGTTTTATTTTTTTCGGTTATCTATAAGCTAAAATACTTAATTGATAAAAGAAAATAAAAAATTATATTTTTATTATAAGTTTTCACTTTTTTTTGTTTTCCACAGAATAACAAGCTGAATTCTATGCGCTGCTGAATATTCTGAGATACCTACCTACCGAAGTAATAAAAGTTATAGGTACCTACATAATGTTTTAATACTTACCTGTGGTAAGTCGGTACCTACCTACTTATTATAATGAAGATATGTAAGGTACTTATCTAGGTAAGGTATATCTAGGTACCAGGAAGAAACCTCTATCTACCCACTAAAGGAAGATAGAGATTCCTTTCTGCTCACCTAAGCATCAATGCGTAATTAATTATTTTCTAATTTACCGTCATCACATCTTTCCGAGAAATATTTACTTCTCCGCTGAAATTCCACTGAAAAAAATGTAAAAACAAAAAGTTGTAGTACAAAAGTAGGTGGCTATAGACACCGATATAACTTTTATAAAGCCTCTATCGTAAAGTTTTATGGAAAAGAGCGTTGTCATGGTCGCGGCGTGAATTCAGAGTAGCCACAAAGCGAGGTATTACAAAAGGCATGATAGATAACGGCTATCTCGTCGGAAAAAAGGGAATGAAGAAAATACCCGCCATAATGTTATGGCCATGCCATGTGTCACACGAGCGCAGGGTGTGTTCGTCACATATCGCCACTTCATCAGTACCTATGGTTTATCCATCCAGCATGGAGCATGTTAGTAAATAAACCACGATACAAATAACAAAAACTCACTTGCTTGGCGTCGAGTTTCAGATATAATTGTAAGCAATTTTTATTGAAGGGATCCTCCCTTAACTCGACTAAAATCGACAAGTAATGTAAATTACGTATAAAAGGACGCGCCAACAAAGTGAATTTTAGGTTAAGGCCCATATACCAGCGAAAGTGGCGCCCCCAACTATTATATTTTATTATTACGTTGAACGCAGGAATTTTTAAAAATCCTACGTTCAGTTTGTGGTATCTATTATAAGCTTATTTATTTATTAATGCCTCTGTAATAGTTTCATTTTGTAAAGCTTAGGAAGAGATACGAAGTTGCGCTTTTTGGCCACCAAACTCTATTTTTGCATCTCCTCCTAAATTATATGAGATAAAATTATAGAGGTACTAAAAAATAGCTTATAATAGATACCACAAACTGAACGTAGGATTTTTAAAAATTCCTATGATAAACGTAAAAATATGATAAAATAGGAATTGCTGTCAGATTGGCTCGGGTATGCGCCTTAAGTATGGGCGGTTTGTATACGTTTATGCCTCATTCAAAATGGACACGGTATAGGTATCTATCTTTACTATGTCCTTCCTTACCTACTTTACCAAAATGGTACCTAGGTATCTATTATAATGAAATTATTATACTTCATCAGTACCTAAGTATCTATCTTTACTGTGTCCTTATTAGGGTTTGGTTTGGAATTTCGGAACCGGGAATTCCCGGGACCAAACCCTAATAAGGACACAGTAAAGATAGATACTTAGGTACTGATGAAGTATAATAACTTCATTATAATAGATACCTAGGTACCATTTTGGTATTCCCGAAATTTTTGGCCCATTTAAGAACCGGGAAATCCAAATTCATTCCCGGGAAATTTCGGGAATTTCGGGAAATTTATATACTAATACCGAAACGACATAACTTAATATATTTCATTTCGTCTTATAGCATTTCAAATATATCGGGTACCTACGCGGTACTGGGCAGGGTTGACATGATTTATATCACTTGATTTCAATCAGTAATTATTTTTCCTGCAATCAAAGAGTAAACAGCATTCACCAAAATGACTGAGAAGTTCGGCTAGTGTTGTCAGGATGCAGAACGATATATCAGAGCCCCTCCGAAATTTCGGTGGTCCTTGTCAAGGACGTTCTTTCATTCCTAGTCTTCAATATAGACTTGACAA
Source organism: Eupithecia tripunctaria (assembly GCA_955876795.1). Classification (NCBI taxonomy): domain Eukaryota; kingdom Metazoa; phylum Arthropoda; class Insecta; order Lepidoptera; family Geometridae; genus Eupithecia; species Eupithecia tripunctaria. Next base: position 5,741,001 of record OY041604.1, read on the forward strand.
ATGTGCAGAAAAACTCAAAAATTTAAATGAACGATACCATTCCTTTGAAATCGGTTCAAGTTCTGGGTTATGCCGATGATTTGGATCTGATAGGGCGAAATTAACTGCCATGAAACATGCTTACCACGCCTTGTAATAAGAGTCAAGAAAGGCAGGAAAAAGCTAAATTAAACGTAGTCACCTTCTGTGTCCAAATTGGTGTTACCAATAGTTATACAAGCTTCTCATTTTCATTTCATTTTTTATAACTATTGGTATAGTTCGACCGAAACCGCTGTACCGCTCCTTAGGAAAGTGCGGCGAGGTGGGGACCGGGGAAAAAAGTGAATAAAAGTGCTGGCAGGGATATTATCCCGAAGGTCAATAGGTACTTGACAATAGGTACTTGACTGAAAAGCTCAACTTCAACTTCTTTTTTATGGCCCCGCTTGCAATCGTTTTAAGTTGTTATCTCTAACCAATTATCATTATTATCCGAGGTTGATAATGTTCAATGAGTGACACAACACAGGCATGCCATTGTACCTATCGAACAAAGGTGACAATCGTGGTATGACATTGAAATATTTTTACAAATAGTAGTTCAACTTCAACTTCTTTTCACACAGCAGTGTGTTTGTGTCATTGTCATTTAATCTTGTCTGTCTCTGTCAAGACGAGTCTCGGTTGCCAACCGTTCGAGGTTCCTCGTACATATACGGTATTTATGGTCTTCCGTACGAGGTACGAGGACACTATTGTGTACTTATATGTATGTATTCGTATGTAGGTACCTAACATAGTTATATTTTACTTTTTAATTTAACTAGGTATATTTTACCATAGGTACATTCCATAGTTATTTGTCTGTTGTATTAATTTATATATTTTTAGTTTTAAGATTGTTTCATCAATTATTTAGTTTACTAGACATGACGATTTGGAGACAACCGTAATATTATCGTCTACGCCCCGATGTTAGGTGTATTTGATAGTAATATTTTGACCCTTTTGTCATCTTCTTTATCGACGAGCGCAGAACTTTTCTTTCTTGATCTAATTCAAAACTGCATAGGTATCAAGTTACCTATGCAGTTTTGTACTTAGAAGAACGAAATTTATGATTTTTTTTTACGAAATTTCGTTCATAGTACGATTATAACGTTAGATTTATTGTTGAAAGTGATGTTTTTAATAGGAATCCTGCAACAGTTTATTTCGTTGCAAGACGTCCCAAATTCAATGTTTTAATATGCCTATATTTCGGTTTTATCGATTACGTGGTTCGAATGCCAAGATAAATATTTAGCTACTTAGTAGCGCATACACGGGTGAAAGTGGCGCCCCCACCTATTTTATCTTAATAATATGTTAAAAACACAGGAAGTTTTAAAAATCCATCGTACAGTTTGTGGTATATATTATAAATTATTTATAATATTGTAATAGTTTCATTTTGTTAGCATAAGCAGAGATACGAAGTTGCGCTTTTTGGCCACCAAACTCTATTTTCGCATATATTCCTAAACTATACAAGATAAAACTATACAGAGGTATTAAAAATAGCGAATAATAGAAACCACAAACTTTACAATGGATTTTTAAAATTTAATGTTTTAGATAAAGGGAAAAAAATCTACGGTTGGCAACCCTGCTCGATGGTTTGGTTGATGGTTTGGTTTTGTTGATAAGTTACGTTTGTTTGTGTTGTGTTGATTTGACCTAAAATTTGCGTGGATTTTTGTCGTATCGCAATAAAATTCTAGCGTTGAATTGCTACATTGATAGAGCTTTATTATATGCGCCACTTCTAAGTTGCTGAGCTCAAAGGCTTCTTCCTTCATAATGACTATGCGACCAGACGATCACCGTCGAAAATGGGACAAAGACGAGTTCGAGAAAATAGCTACAGAAAGATTGCAAGCTGAACATGATGAGGAGGAAAATTCTAAAAAGAAAGGTAAGAAGTGTAAACTGTTGCAGGTAATACAACTATTAAAACATTCTCAAGGCGATCTATGAGCAAAGTCTCAGACCAACATATATATTTGTTGGTCTGTGGAGCAAAGTATTCAATTCCCTTAGCTGTCTGAGTTACCCAGACTACTAGGTACCTTCCATCCTATGTGGTTGTACAACCACATATGATGGAAGAGGTACTTGTACAAGACTTTCTAAACCAGGAGGCTTTCTGTTTCGTTACCAATAAGCTATCTGAAGTTTGGCAATAAATAAACATGGCTTAGGTACCATTGATTGTTTTTTTTATTTTCTAGGTGCACCCGTGAAAAGAGAACTTCTAAAGCAACGTGACTACAAAGTTGATCTTGACTCTAAATTGGGAAAGAGTGTAGTGATTAACAAAAATACACCTACTTCCCAATCCGGCGGATACTATTGCAATGTCTGTGACTGTGTTGTAAAAGATTCCATCAACTTCTTGGACCATATCAATGGAAAGAAACATCAGAGAAACTTGGGAATGTCAATGAAAATAGAAAGAAGCTCACTGGAACAAGTATGAACTTCTTATTTTATGTTATTTATCTACACTAATATTATAAAGAGGAAAGATTTGATTACGGATGTAAGCGGGTTAACTACGAACCTTGTTTGTGTTAACCCGCTTACATCCATAATGAATTAGTCAAACAACGATAGTTTTTATAATAAAACAGGAAAGATTTGATTGTTTGTTTGTATTGAATAAGCACCAATACTACTGGACTGAATAAAAACATTCTTTCATCGTTAAAAAGCTTACTTTTCAGGGAGTGACATAGGCTATGTTTTATCCCAGAATTCCCACTGAAAAGGGAACTATGCGGGTGAAACCGCAAGGCGCTGCTAGTTTCTTATATTTTTTTAATAGTCTTGTGAACAATCACAAGACTATTAAAAAAATATAAGAGCAGGTTCATACAAATGAACCTGCTCAGATCTGCAAGATCATCCATACAAAAAATCCATGGTCTATTTTTGGCTAAAACTTTGTGACCCTGGTCCCTGATAGAGCTATAAAATATTGATAATTTGAAAGAATAATAATTGCAAATATCAATGCATTTAGTAATATGACAAAAACTGGAATTATGTTTCTAGTTTTCTATTTGTGAAAATAATTACAGCCAGACCCGATTGATACATACCTATGGTAGTTTTAGGGTCTAAACTAAACTGATACAGCTTCTGCCCACTGTATTGTATAGCAAACCCTTTTCATTCCAGGTTAAATCAAGATTTGCTTTCAACAAACGCAAACTCGAGGAAAAGAAGAGCGAGTATGAACTTGACAGCAGACTACGAGAAGCTGCTGAAGAAGAGGCTAGGGTGAAAGAACTCCGCCGTGAAAGACGTCGTGACAAGAAACGCAAACTAAATGACCCGGAAGACTCTGAAGAAACAAAAGGTCCTGGTGTTCAGAATGAACTCGCTGAAATAATGGGATTTTCTGGCTTTGGAGGCTGTAAGAAGTAGGTTCATATTTGTTTGTATGAAACAGGTTACTTGTTTTATTTTAACTTCAAATTTAGTTTACATAAAGATTTAATGTTCACACTATTATATGCATTTTATTTGAGGAAGGATCCCATTATATATTCAAATAACCAGAAAATATAAAACAAAGTAAAGTAAGTGATTGCATAGCACAAATTACCTATTTTATTTGTTGAAGATAAGGGCTGAATTTCGCTTGCCAAATGGTGGCAATTTAGATTTCACCAAATAACTTTACACAGAGCTTCTTACCTACCTTTTTAAAATGATAATGTAATATATTATAACCCTCTGACAAATGACATGCTTCAAGACATATCAAGTAAGTAACATTTTCGACCTCCCTCTTTTATACCTAGTGGTCCAATGCTGGACGCCCGCAGGTCTCTCTCTGATGACCTCACAAGCTCCTCAAAAGCCTTATGTCTTTTATAAGGGCATGTGGTTTGGGGATCACAGTTAAGTGGTAGAATTGTTCTGCAGGAGTCAGGAGGCGCTGCTGCCCGCCCCCGGTGGATATCCCTCAGTAGCTCTTACGACTACCGCAGGTAGAGTTGGGGTTCTGCCGTGTGGTGCCAGCTTAGAATTTGCACATTCTTAACGAGGTTTCGTTTCATAATTAAAACGCAACAAAGATTTCAATTAGTAACTTACCTTTTGCTCCAGATAAACCGAATTTGGAGGCTTTGCGGCGGCGACGACGTCGTTCTTGAGTAAATTCATGCCAGAATTATATTAAAATTTAGTATTTATGAAATACCAAAGCATACTTCTAGCATTGCTTTTGACGACGCGAAGTTGAATTTCGTGTTTTAGACATATTATATTGTTGTAGGAGTTTTTTGTTATTTTTAAATTGTGTTTTTAGAATCAATTTGTTTATAAATTCCTATTACATAATCTGGTTTAGCTACAGAACCGGAATGGAACACTGTCGGCTACAAATCAGATTAAGTAGGTACCTATATTTGAACATCAGATTCCATTCCATTGAGATGAATATCTGTGCTTATTTACTTTGTTAAGACTGCACAAACACTGATTCACCTCGCCTGTGATTGTACAACAACAGATGTATCATAATATGATTGATTCTATATTATGAAGGCAGAGTATATAAGGCAAGTCACAGGCAGCGAGATTTAGATCCACCAGGGCAATCCAATGAGGCCTATCTTTCTTTGCTTGAGTTTGTTTGTGGCGTTTTTGGCACTCTCATGGACACCTACCAATGGACACAAAGTAAGTCATTAGGTATTACCTCGGTATTACTAAGTTTCTGATATCTGTGAGTATCTACTAGGTATGTGTATAAGTTTGGTGGGAAATAAATAGCATCTTCAATCCATGTTTGGTTTTGCTGTAAGCTATAAAAGCTTGCCTAGGCTTCCCATTCTAAGAGGCAGTTTGCGCTATATTGTGTGCGTCAAGTTAGCACCCCGCCATGGAATTTGGTGGTTTCAACTATGCCAATAAATGTGCCATGAAATAGTGCTTCTCGGTGCCTTAGTAAAATAAATAGTGCCCCACTACATAGTTTAGAAGATATTTAGGTCTTTCACTGTGGCTGCTACCTTGACGTCAAGCTGGCAGCCCCGCTGATTACAACAAAGCTATAGCGAGATAATAATCGTGAACTATGCCAAATAACTGTCCCGTACGATATCTAGTTCTCCTGCAAAGCTCAGTAATAGACCTCTTGTGGTTTAAGAGATATTTGGCTCTGTACATCTACGTACATTTTAAAATACAGACGAGTACACAAGTGCTTACATTACTGAAAAGTGATTTCCACTTGTCGCTAGATGGCTTTTATTGCATCTTAAGCTGTTTGATCACCTATAATAATATTGTACCTACCTACCTAGTTACTTTGTTCTGCCGTTGTATAGCCATATTGCACTAAATTATATATCACTCAATAGATGGCGGGATTTCGTCTTGGTGCCTACGTTTGTAAGACAAAATGTGTTAACACAACGGCTAGCCAGAAAGTTCTAAACAAGTAGACAATAAGTAGTACTTACCGATTCGGGATTTATTCATTTCATCACATCAGAATTTTCTCTAAGTACCTATAATTAATAAATCGAGGGCATGCCTAAATAATAACTGCATATATGAATAGTTTCTTTTTAAATCTTTTACTTTTGATAGAAATCGACCAGAATGGTATACTAAAACATTATACGTGGGTATAATTGCTAAGTACCTATTTCTTTTCAATCAAAAAACTAAATATGCAGTTATTGCATTATGAGAGAGGCTACCCTAAATAGAGCTAGATCTAACGCTGAAAGCGCTAAGATGGCAGCCCTGCTAAACGTATGTTTCAACTCGTGTCTGGGGCCTGGGGGTGAAAAAAAAACTTGTCGATACTAGCCAAGCCGTTTTGATCATTATTTGTAGTTATGTAATTCTTAAAATTGCATGCAACTGCAACAAAATCTTGCCATCTATCGGGCATTAGAATTTAATTAAAAACGCGCCTCACCGACTTAAACTAGCCCAGCACTTATTTTATCTTATTGAACAAAGAAATTTTCAATAATTGTTTGTCTTCTTTTTTAATACCGCTGTAGTGTCGTTTGGACCCTTAGTGGGCGGAAATATTGGGCGAGACGAAACTACTCGCAATAGTCATAGTCATAGTCATTGACACATAGCGACGACATTAGCGACATGTGACAATCGTAAGGTAAACTTTTGTACTCATCTGTACTCTGTATAATGTACGTAGATGTTCAGAGCCAAATATCTCATAAACCACATGAGGTCTATTACTGAGCTTTGCAGGACAACTAGATATCGTACGGGACAGTTATTTGGCATAATTCACGATTCTTATCTCGCTATAGTTTCGTCGAAAACAGTGGAGCTGCCAGCTTGACGTCAAGGTAGCAACCACAGTGAAAGACCTAAATATTATCTCCTAAAGTACCCCAGTACTTTAGGAGATATTTAGGCACTATTTATTTTACCTAGGCATCGAGAAGCACTATTTTATGGCACATTTATTGGCATAGTTAAAACCACGAAATTCCATGATGGGGCTGCTAACTTATCGCACCCAATATCTCCTAAAGTACTGGGGCACTATTTAATTTACTTAGGCACCGAGAAGCACTATTTTATGGCACATTTATTGGCATAGTTGAAATCACGAAATTCCATGGTGGGGCTGCTAACTTGACGCACACGACCCTTTAAATCATTATTTCTTTAGTCTCATATTTTATGCTAAACTATACGCTACCTACCACCTACATAAGCAAAGTACCTATCCTTAAAAAGTGAGTGAAAATAAAAATGCCATTTTTTGTATTTTAGGTATAAATTTTTTATTTTACATAATAAGTACATATACATACCTACATTGTTATATCAATTTATTAAAAAAGATAAACACATTACAAACAACTGGTAGGTACGTAGGTTACGTAGGTACGACTAAGTGTTTACTTCCAGTATTCGCATCGCATACCTACCTACCTATGTACTTAGGTTACCTACCTACTTATTGTTACATAAATGATAATAATGAATGATTTAGTGTAGTAAAATGGACAAATTAGATTTTACTCCACTATATCATAAATTATTTATTATATCATTGAATGAATGAACACTTTATTTAACTAATAAGTTACATAAATAAAAGTCTTACCTATATCATCATTATAATAACAACCTAAAGCTACTCTATTTTTTATTACACTAGTAGGTGTACATAATTGTTTACAAAAGGAACTAAAGTAGGTACCTAACTAATCGGATGGGGTTATTCTATTTTTCTTACAAAACATTCACAAAGACAGTTATATAATCTAAAATAAAAAATTGGACTTAACATTTTTAAAAACTTAGCTCTTTTTATTAACATTATTATTTATCAGTCCTTTTCTAGTAGCTTTTTTACCTGCTTATTTCAAACTTTTCTCTAAACTTTACGACTGAGGCAAGAATTGACTTCGCAAGCCTTCCATTCTGTAGGTAGACTCTGTTGGGTTGTTGAAAATCTTTGGGACGTTCTACTCTACTACAGGCGAAAAAATTAAGTTATCCAAGTCAAGTTTCAGTCGGTTTATTGAACGTGATTATATTTTCATTTTTTTTATTTTTTTTGATACCGTTCGAGGAAGTTCATCATTTACTCGTTTTCTCAAATTAACTTTTGATTCCTCTCCAGAAATGAATTCCTTAATTTCATCGTCATTTTTGAATTTCATAATGCCTTCGGCTTTGACACGCTCAAATCGATTAACATATGCTTTACAAACCTTTCTGAATTCATTGACATCAACGTTTGAGACTATATTGTTATTCTGATAACGGGAATAAACACCCTTAGCGCTATTAAATGCATTAATTGGGAAAATTGTGACCAAATCACCGTTGAATTTTTTTTTCTTTAAAATATACTCAATGTATTCAGGCAAGGTAGGATATTTCTCGGAATCTATGACGCATTTTATAAATAGATTGTATACAGACAAAATTTTATCAAACTCAAGCGAATCGATTGCATCATAAGTTATCGTTATTTTGTCTTTGTCGTCATCGTTATTGATAATTACTTTCTTCGTAGCCTGGACTAGTTCTGTGTAAAAGGATTTGTTTCGGTCGATGGTAAAATAAGGACGGAATGTTTTTTCACATAGTTCAAACATAGGTTTGCCGTCTTTAGACTTGCCCGAATCATCAGTAAAGTGCATCAAGTGTACGTAGTCATTCAAATGAACTGTTTCTTCAATGGCATCGTCGCTTATCATATCCTTGTGATTTAATTTAAGGTAATTCAGTTTATTCAGATTAAACGGCTTTTCAATTTTACTGACGAGGAAACCGTTAAGTTTTTTGAATATTTTTTCCAACAAATAATAAACTTTCTCTCCATATGTTGGTATTTTTTTCAAAATCATTACATTTCTAATTACATCTCTGCGTTGATCAATAGACTTTGAATCTAGATCATAATTAAAATGCTTCAATATTTCGGTCATACAATACGCTTCGCCGTAATACATTCTCATACGTTCGTGCATGAAATTTTTAGGATCGTGTTTGAATATAGAAGAAGACAATTCAACGCAGTACCACAATGCTGTTAGCAATGATGTATTTTCTTGAGGATCTAGTGGCAATGATGAGATCCCAATTTTACACACTGTCTCACTAATACGTCGCATAGCATAGTTCTTGAACCGTTCAACAACATTTTTATCCATCCATTCTTTTTTCTCACAATTTTTCCACAAAATGTAATAAAACAGGCCAATATTGTAATTGACTTTTTTAAACTCAAAATACGTCGCCGACAAAATGTAGTCGTTGTATTTATCAAATTGATCGCTATCGGTCAGTACAAGGCCGCCATGAAATGGCCTGCGCGTGCGCGGCTCTGTCTTCGATGTGCTTTCCAACAACTGTTTGTAAACATTCAGAGTGTAAAAGTAACCGATTGACTCGCTGATATCTGCATCGTTCAACAAAAAAAGAGGACAATCCATTGCTGACTTGAATTTATTAAAACTTGCAGGTGAAACATTCACTGATTCGTTTGTTCTATGGAATATAATTTTGTCCAACAAATTAAATTCCGTCAATATTATAACTGGTATGCCCTTCTCGTCATCAAGAATGATATCTGGAAATTCAATTTCTTGTTCGGCCGTGAAATTAACATCAATGACCGGATCCTCCTCTATATGTTCCTCTTCAACGGAATCATTAAATTTAGTGTTGAACTTCAAAGCGTCAAACGAGAAAGATTTTGTATCGCTGACAATGTAATTGATCAAAGTGGAAATTGATTTCTCAATCCCAACCTTCACATCTTGGTCCGGAGCGTTGAGATTTCTATACCAATCTAAGGTAACAAATTCCCGCAGAAATACATTTTTGTCTTTTGTATTCAGATTAACTCTACTCTTTTGAGATTTCGATGACAACTCGACAAACAGTCGATTCCGCAACTTCTTCAATTTATCTATTTCATGTAGAGCAAGAGCATCGTGTTTCTTTTTGTTGATAAACTTCAATGTTATATAAGACTTCAAACTATCTTTTTCGGCTTCAAAGTTATCAACGTTGATTTTATCGTAGTCAAACTCTTCAGAAATATTAACGTTATCAAAAAGCTCGAAGTTACGATAAATCTTGCAACGTTTTTTCAAAAAAGACGCAGCTACTGAAAGGTCTATTTGACCCAAATCTTCATTAAATGCATGGAAAACAAAGGTTTCGTAGTGCATGTTTTGATTCAACTTAAAACATTTACCTGCACTCCCATGATCAATCATTCCATCAGTTACTATGTACAGCAACTTGATTTTATTATTCTCACCACTGATATCATAATTGAGTTTTATCCAATCAATGATCGTTCCCGGATCTGTACCCATATTTCCACTTTCCAGCATATTGTATGATAATATAGTTATATCTTCATCAACTTCATAGCACCTATCTCCCCAGTGTAAGTAAATTATTTTTGATTCTGTTGGTGGTTCTTTGGCAATCGAAAGTTCTTTTGTTATTATCTTATCTACATCACTTTTAAATTGTTCAAACGTTTTAATGCCATTACTGTGATAATAGCTGACTCCACGCGTTGAGCCCGAGAAATCTTTTGCGTAAATAAAATAGTTTACCATTTTTGCAGTAGGAAGACCTGAAACTTTGAAGCAATGTTGCGCAAAGCTGATTCACCTATTAAAAATGGCAATGACCTTGTTTTGCCACGCGGCGATAATCAAACTTCGACGCACCGCGCCGCCGCCGCCCGGTGTATGATTCCTGGAATAAATGAGCACGTGCTAAGGACACTGGCCATATCGTATCACAGTAACTATAAATAAGTACATAGGTACCTACCTACCTACCTCATTGGGCGGGAACAAGAAGTGACGCCCGGTAGCTTTATGCGCCGGGTTCTGACGTTAACATACATTGTGTATACTAATTATTGTGTATATTAATTTTTGTGTGTATTTTAGTTATTTCTTTTTGTGATATGGGTCCCTAATTTTGTATTGTGTGCCTGAAATAAGCGAATTTTATTTATTTATTTATTTATTGATCAGCACATCACAATTCACACCACAAATGAAATTAACACGACGGTATTTTTATAAAACATGTAAACACACTTTTTGTACAACATGTAAACAAGTTAATAAATGAATTTAAATGATTCTATACTTTAATCAAAGGGATAATGCGGAATAATTACGGGAGTAAAATGCCAAAATGTGTCTCGCTTCAGCATTGTTATTTTATGAAGCAGTTAATTAAGTGGAATTTGGCCTTAAGTTTGTTGTAGGTACAAAAAATGCCCGAGATGGACCCATAATTTTATATTCTAAAGGGTTTTGTATTTGTCTTACATAGGGTCATTGCGCCTGTTTGCGTCCAATTAGCGGAGTTGTCAGATTCAGATATCGAAATAAATATATTTTTTTGAGCTTTTAAGAATAAAACTGATTGCACCACATGGCTAATATACTCTATTTTCACATGAAAAATAGACTTTCTTCTTAAATTTAACTGTTAATTTTAAAATAATATTTTAATCCGAAATACCTCATTTTACCAGTTCTCGTCCAAAAATTCCAGTTTGCGACCCTATTTTTCCCAGATCTCGACCACCATATATCTGATAGGAAACTTACTTAGAATAATCATAATCTTCAGCCTGCATTAGTCCTCTGCTGGACATAGGCCTCAGAGTCCTGAAATCTTGGTCTTGTGGTCTCGTCGTTGGGAACGAGGGTTATGTGCAACGTATAATCTGCCATAGAATGTCCTCCCATCGTGCATTCTAAGCTTCGTCAGGTGGCTCCAGCCAAGCTCCTGAGTGAATACTTTGTACCCTCGGTTCAGGTCGGACTTGTCTGACGAAGTCACTTAGGTGGTTTCCCGTCTTTTTTTTGCCATCAGCCCGAAAGACACATCCGAGAGTTTGGATTGCTTGCCAGTACGCTGATTTTGGCAGAACTTGATGCCCTTGTGCCACAACGTTTCAACCAGATTGTGTAAGGCCTCGTCAGAGTCATCAGAGGGATCCAAGGCAGCGAATCTATTCCCCAGAAGCTGCCGGAACTTCTCGGTGCCCGCCATGATTTGGATTGGATTAGGTCGGAGCGTGGATTTCATCAGACGGTTTCTTTCAAGCTTTAGGTTGATATCCAGAGAGCCTCGGAGCAGTCGGTGATCAATAATCAATAAATATGCTCCACTTCATCATCCGATTATGCCGAGGTCGGTGCGCAGACCTGACTTACTGTTCCCTGAATACCTGTCAACATAGGTACTGGAGATTTCTTGAACGTAGTTAGCAAGGGCATTATTGATGAGGAAACCTACGTCACGCTGGGATGTTTTATCACCCTCGCGAGAGTAAAGAAGATGGCCCGAGTCTAGGGTCTAGGTGTCCGCCCCCTCTCTACGGAATTCACTTAACCCCAGAAAATGCCATTTAATGTTCCACTTCCAACAGCGCTAGGTGATGGTCAAACCTCAAAGTTCGGTGTGACCTCACCCGAGGATTCTTCGCACCCCTGACCACAAGGCTGGCATGGTACCCGTCAACGCCCTTCACGTCAACGCCGGGCACTTTGAACCTTTTTGTGGGCTATCTATCATTCATTGAGGGTTTGGGCCATGACCCACCCACCACGCTGGTTAGCGTGTTAGTGGGTTGTTTTGTCATTGCCTCGTTTGTTGGTTGGATTTAGGAATTAGGAAGCACCGCGGGCAGTAGGAAGGCCGCCTTACCTGGCGGCACTCCTGTAGGTGTGTCCATCGTTCGGCATGCGTTCCTCTGGTTTTTTGCCTTATCCATGTTCGGAATTGTGAGAATGCTAGGGGAGGAGTGGACGTGGGCCTCTCATATTCATCTCTTTTAGGTGTCTCTCCTCATATAGTTGTATCTGGTAGTGTTTCTCTTGTATAGGTTTGCTGGGCATTCTGTCACAGGGGGCGGCTTAGAGAGGTTCATAGGTTAAGGCTCTGTTTAAGATCTGAGTGTGAGGGTTTTCTATGCCCCCCCAGAATCTAATGTTTTGTAGTCTCAAAGCCGATAAGGTCTCCTCTTGTTGTATATATAAGTCTAGTGGCGCTATGTCTAGGATTACCTCCAGGGCAACGCCCGGTGTAGTTCTCATGCAGCCTGTTATCGCTGAGCACACCAGTCTTTGGAATCGTTGCAGTTTGGTTATTGAGGTTTATTGTATTGTATAGGTATTTTTGAAAGTAGTAGTGGCTATCACTAGCTACTAGTATACAAAAATACCTAATAAACATATAACCTTTATTAGTATTCTATATTTAGAACTCTGATGACTGGCACTGTGTTTAATTATACGCAGATGGTCGATATCTGGTCTTATATAGTAGTTCTCGACCACAATATTTTTAAATAAAATTGCATATAGCTTATTTCAAATAAAGTAAAATTGAATGAAATATGTTAAATACACAATACTGGATAACTCAATGACTTAATATACAAAATTCTATTACATTATTGTTAAGTTTACATAATTATAATCAATAAAGCTAAGGTCGAAATCAGGACGTCATTTAATCTTGTCCAATTCCCGACCATAAGAAATTTCATGACTTAGTATTTTATAGTTCGTTGCTCCGAGCCTGGACGAAATATGGTTTTTAGATACCTTACGAGCATAAGGTTCAAATTTAATAAAATGTTTGAGTAAATTTTCATACAATAATTAATACAAGAAACCACCTTATTGACACGATATGTCCGATTCGCGTCCAGCCCGGTCTAAAACGGGACTTTCTCAAAATATCGTGGAACAGTTCTCGTCCACGTAATATTTCAAATTTATTGACTATAATTTAGGCAGAATTACACAAATTCATATTTTTTAATCCAAAATGAAGTCACACTAATAACCATCAACTCTGAAATGCATAAAAATAATGTAAAACTTAGCGTTGAATTTGCGACACGCTGCTATTTTTCGCGTTGATATAGACACGTTTGGTCTTGTTGACGGCGGACCACAAATTGATTAATTTATTTTACTTATAATTGCTGGTGCTTGTGTTGTGTAGTTAGCTTGTATGCGTAGCTTACACATCCAGGTTGTTGATATAATTTAATGTCTTTGTGTGAGAGTGCAAATAAGGCTATTTTCGACAAAAAGTAACTAATAGTGCCGCGAAAGGTCGTGAATGGGGCCTGGACGCATAACAGGCGCATCTACCCTACTGGGTTTTGGGTTAGGGTTTTGTATTGGTACAAAACAATAGAAAGTCGGTTTTTAGTTTTGTAAACAAAAATTTGATGCCAATTCAGTCCCTTGTAGGATCATTTTAGTCTATCGGATGAAAAATCTGAGCAGCGGATACAAAATTCATTCAATTCAATCAAAATTCAATTAATTTTAAGGCACTAGGTAGGTAGTTACCTACTGCCTCGCACGCACGCGTGGCCAAAAAAAAATATTCTTTAAAAAGCTGTTGTTTCAAAAGAAACTGCACCTGTATCTCCTCTGGATAATGGTGCTCCCGTAATGACCCAGTTTAAAAAAAAAACACTGTAGTATATTTTTTTAGTTTTGCATGCATAAATCTTTGTTTACCAAAAGTATCTTGGATTCTAGAACTGAATAAGTTGTTTATGTCGTAGGTAACTTATACACTCACCCTATACACTCAGCCCAAGGAATATAAATTCCTTGGTCTGACTGAGCCTATACATTGTTATTGTTTTAAAATAAAAGCACAAACAAAGTTAGGTACCTTCGTCATTCTTGATAATGATTGATAATAATAAATAAGGTCTAAGCTACTTAATGTATCGATTGTAGGTACCTACTAGTTCCTGCGTTTAGTGTTTTTTCTACATAAACGTTTTAAATTGCTTTTTGTCTCATGGGATTATACCTACTCTCTACTATGTTTGATTCCAGGATTAGAATTAGCTCTGAAAAATTTCAGCCCGATCTGTTCTGTATTTTGGCGTAGAGGTAACCAAACCATCCACCATACATGTGAAGTGTGATGTGAAGTGTGATGGTAGAAACATTGAATTCGTTTCATTGTTCGTAGTTAACACTTACAGCTTACATTCATAATGAAGACCTTGAACCATTAGGTACCATAATGCATCCATAATGAATAAATAAGAACAGTCTTTTGCCTTTAACCTACGTTGCTGGTTACGCCAGCTTTATCACTTACAACAATAATTATTTGACTGTGCCACTCAAATGTAGGTAGGTACCTATGTGTGCTGTGCGCACATTGGAATATTTACAAATTCAAACTATTTTTTGTGAGCATATAAGTAAATCAGTCTCAAATATGGACCCGGCTAGGACACATGATAACACGACACCGCATTGTAAAGTAGGTAGGTAAAATAAAAACCATCAAAAATATTGAACTTAAATGGAGCTTACCCGTCCAATTGTGGTGAAAGCACTTTCTCACTTTCCAATTATGTCAAAAGCATACATCAGGGGGTGACACGTCACACCACGACGACGAGCAAAAACACACTGGCTGCTTACATTACAATTACAAAGAGTAAACAAAATAATCAATCCGCCAAGAGCATTGATTTAAAAAAGGAAGATAGGTTACGTTCTCCCAGCGCTTACTCAAAAATTGGCATGTGTTACAACTACATGCAAACACATACGCTCACAGTTATATTTCCAGTCCTGTGCAATACAAAAAAGAACAAAGACGGAAAGACGTATCTAGGACCGAAGTGAGACTGAGACAACAATATTTCACGCGAATCACGACCGCCCGTGCCGCCGCCGGTCAGACGGTGACTGATGTGGGAGAACACAATTTTACACAATTTGAGGTTGCCACTTTCGAGCAACCAGTGCCTCATCTTCGTTTTTAATAAATCAATGGCCAAGAGTGCAATGAATGAGTCACCCACCCACCCGGGCAGTCCCATGCGTCATTCTGAGTTTCTTGCGCAATAATTAAAATTATTTTACAATAACAGCAACAGCAGCAAACATTAATTAAAAAAAAAAACATTGTACCTACGTAGGTATGTAGGGTAGATGCGCCTGTTATGCGTCCAGGCCCCATTCACGACCTTTCGCGGCACTACTGGTTACTTTTTGTCGAAAATAGCCTTATTTGCACTCTCACACAAAGACATTAAATTATATCAACAACCTGGATGTGTAAGCTACGCATACAAGCTAACTACACATCACTAGCACCAGCAATTATAAGTAAAATAAATTAATCAATTTGTGGTCCGCCGTCAACAAGACAAAAAGTGTCTATATCAACGCGAAAAATAGCAGCGTGTCGCAAATTCAACGGCAAGTTTTACATTGTCTTTATGCATGTCAGAGTTGATGGTTATTAGTTTGACTTCATTTTGGATTAAAAAATATGGATTTGTGTAATTCTTTCTAAATTATTGTCAATAAATTTGAAATATTGCGTGGACGAGAACTGTACCACGATATTTTAAGAAAGTCCCATTTTAGACCGGGTCGGACGCGAATTGGGCATACCGTGTCAATAAGGTGGTTTATTGTAAGCATTATTGTAATAAAATTTATTCAAACATTTTATTAGATTTAAACCTTATGCTCGTAAGGTATCTAAAAACCTTATTTCGTCCAGGCTCGGAGCAACAAACCATAAAATACTGAGTTATGAAATTACTCGTGGTCGCGAATCGGACAAGGTTAAATGACGTCCTGATTTCGACCTTAGCTTTATTGATTATGTAAACTTAACAATAATGTAATAGAATTTTGTATATTAAGTCATTGAGTTATCCAGTATTGTGTATTTAACATATTTCATTCAATTTCACTTTATTGAAATAAGCGATTATGCAATTTTTTTTAAAAGTTTGTGGTCGAGAACTACTATATAAGACCAGATATCGACCATCTGCGTATAATTAAAACACAGTGCCAGTCATCAGAGTCCTAAATATAGAATACTAATAAAGGTTATATGTTTATTAGGTATTTTTGTATACTAGTAGCTAGTGAAAGCCACTACTACTTTCAAAAATACCTATACAATACAATAAACCTCAATAACCAAACTGCAACGATTCCAAAGACTGGTGTGCTCAGCGATAACAGGCTGCATGAGAACTACACCGGGCGTTGCCCTGGAGGTAATCCTAGACATAGCGCCACTAGACCTATATATACAACAAGAGGAGACCTTATCGGCTTTGAGACTACAAAACATTGGATTCTGGGGGGGGCATAGAAAGCCCTTACACTCAGATCTTAAACAAAGCCTTAGCCTATGAACCTCTCTAAGCCGCCCCCTGTGACAGAATACCCAGCAATCATATACAAGAGAAACACTACCAGATACAACTATATGAGGAGAGACACCTAAAAGAGATGAATATGAGAGGCCCACGTCCACTCCTCGCCTAGCATTCCCACAATTCCGAACATGGATAAGGCAAAAAACCAGAGGAACGCATGCCGAACGATGGACACACCTACAGGAGTGCCGCAAGGTAAGGCGGCCTTCCTTACCTCCGGCTTCATCACCAAAGCTACTGAAACTGACCAGAAGAGACCTACGCGTCCTTGTGGGAACACTCACAGGACACTGCCCACTAAACAAACACCTCCACACCATCGGAGTAACAGGAAGCCCTGCAGGGGGTGTCTCAGTGATGAGGAATCAGCTGCCCACGTAGTCCTGGAATACGAGGGAGTAACAGCACACGAAATCCGTGACCATGAGAAGGTCACTCCGCGAAGCCTGTGAAAATCCCAGGAAGATTCTGCGCTTCTGGATGGAGTTAGGCTGACCATCCCGAGACTCAGTGCGGAAAAAAGAGTACACTCACCATACCATACCATACCAAGCCAACCTCAACTGCCCGCGGTGCTTCCTAATTCCTAAATCCAACCAACAAACAAGGCAATGACAAAACAATCCACTAACAAGCACTGCACCAGCGTGATGGGTCATGGCCCAAACCCTCAATGAATGATAGATAGCCTACAAAAAGGTTCAAAGTGCCCGGTGGCACCAGCGGCTGTGCTGGCGTTGACGGGCGCCATGCCAGCACTGTGGTCAGGGGTGCGAAGAATCCTCGGGTGAGGTCACACCGAACTTTGAGGTTTGACCATCACCTAGCGCTGTTGGAAGTGGAGTTAGAGAACATTAAATGGCATTTTCTGGGGTTAAGTGAATTCCGTAGAGAGGGGGCGGACACCGTAACCCTAGACTCGGGCCATCTTCTCTACTTTCGCGAGGGTGATAAAACATCCCAGCGTGACGTAGGTTTCCTCATCAATAATGCCCTTGCTAACAACGTTCAAGAAATCTCCAGTACCTATGTTGACAGTTATTCAGGGAACAGTAAGTCAGGTCTGCGCACCGACCTCGGTATAATCGGATGATGAAGTGGAGGATATTTATTGATTATTGATTATTGATCACCGACTGTTCCGAGGCTCTCTGGATATCAACCTAAAGCTTGAAAGAAACCGTCTGATGAAATCCACGCTCCGACCTAATCCAATCCAAATCATGGCGGGCAACGAGAAGTTCCCGCAGCTTCTCGGGAATAGATTCGCTGCCTTGGATCCCTCTGATGACGCTGACGAGGCCTTACACAATCTGGTTGAAACGTTGTGGCACAAGGGCATCAAGTTCTGCCAAAATCAGCGTACTGGCAAGCAATCCAAACTCTCGGATGAGTCTTTCGGGCTGATGGCAAAAAAAAGACGGGAAACCACCTAAATGACTTCGTCAGACAAGTCCGACCTGAACCGAGAGTACAAAGTATTCACTCAGGAGCTTGGCAGGAGCCACCTGACGAAGCTTAGAATGCACGATGGGAGGAAATTCTATGGCAGATTATACGTTGCACATACCCCTCGTTCCCAACGACGAGACCACAAGACCAAGATTTCAGGACTCTGAGGCCTATGTCCAGCAGAGGACTAAAACAGGCTGAAGATTATGATTATTATAAGTAATTTTTCTATCAGATATATAGTGGTCGAGAACTAGGAAACATAGGGTCGCAAACTGGAATTTTTGGACGAGAACTAGTAAAATGA
The DNA here is from genome assembly GCA_955876795.1 of Eupithecia tripunctaria. Lineage (NCBI taxonomy): Eukaryota > Metazoa > Arthropoda > Insecta > Lepidoptera > Geometridae > Eupithecia > Eupithecia tripunctaria. The sequence goes on from OY041604.1 coordinate 5,759,558, forward strand.
GGTATTTCGGATTAAAATATTATTTTAAAATTAACAGTTAAATTTAAGAAGAAAGTCTATTTTTCATGTGAAAATAGAGTATATTAGCCATGTGGTGAAATCAGTTTTATTCTTAAGAGCTCACGAAAATATTTTTATTTTGATATCTGAATCTGACAACTCCGCTAATTGGACGCAAACAGGCGCAATGACCCTACGTCTGGGTGTACGAATGAGTTTTGTCATGATTTAGCTCAAAAGTACGTGCAGAAATATCAATGGCACCCCGTGACCGCACCATTCATAAGATTTTGATTCACGGAAAAGCTATTATAGAGGCATCAAACCTGCCTTTGGGTATGTATATAATGCTTGTATATGCTTGAACTAATCATAATTGGCACTTGGGTGTTCTACTCTTGCATTCTAAATAGTAACTACCCTCGGTTTCTGTGCGAAAACGAGGATGTCCATTTTTTGGGCTCCATAACACACTGTGCGGTGTGAGTTAGGAACCTTAAAACAGAAGGTGTAATCGCTGTTAGGAAGGAAGAATGCCGACACCGCGGAAGAATGCCGACACCGCGCGTGAGAGCCCGGCCGTCCTAACTGCCTAATAGGGTATATGCATGGATTTTTTTTATTTTTTATATCGATTATTTAGGTTAATACATAAACGAAAAAATATATAACACCCAAAAAAAATTCAATTATTGAGGTAAAACTACACTCCTTTTCGGGTGATAAAAACGCTAATATGTTAGCCATTGCATTTTATGACGTCACGGATCATAGAGTCCCATACGTAAACTCAAAGTCAAAACTTCATGCCCATACAAAAATGTTCAAGTATGACGTCACGCTTCACATGCCAATAGCGTTGCGTTTAGACATTTTGCTGTTGAGACTTAAAATATCTACTTTTCACAGTCGCGCGAGGCGTTCGTTCGTTGTGAGCGGACGTGCGTCAACAAGCCTTGCGTGCGAAAAATGACTTCCCAAAAGGAAAATGATGTATTGGTCAATGTTTTAGAATTATATAAAGAGAAGAATGCCTAGCTTGTGTTATGGGTACTAGATAACTGATATACTTAATACGATACACTAAATAGATAGATATTTTTTATTATACATAGAAAACATTCAGAACGCCCTGAACAAGTCTAAAGATCGCACACACATTTGTCCCGCGGCGGGAATCGAACCCGCAACCTCCTGCGTCGCAGGTGGACCTTAGCCCTCCGCGCCACAGAGGTCGTCATAAAAATTTCGACAGTGCAGCCATAATAAAATAAATAAAAATAATAAAATAAAAAATAAAAACGTTTTATTTCAGACAATTACAGTCCAAAGGTTTACGACAAAAATATACATCAAAAACACGTTTGACACACACAACCACAAAAATAGAAAAAGAGAAAATTACAGAAAAGAAAAGTAAACATAATAGAGAACCGTGACAGGCTGTGCTGTGATAAGGATAATCAATGCGGGAAGTATTTTCCTTCATTGATCACCCTCACCACAAAGTACCTCCAGAGTGGAGACGATAGTCCCTCTGCCACAGTCCTCAAGATGCTGTTGCGACTGTCCCGTATTCTGCGCATCAGGGACGCAGTTTTCTTGCGTACGATGGCATGAAAACCATCCGTGTGGTACTGCGCAAACATTCCCGATGCACTACAGAATCGGGGCAATCGCAGCATCATCCGAAATATATTATTAAATTGGATGCGTAGGGCATCCATCGATCTTTTGGTGTGCCGGACCCACAGACTTCCCGTGTAAAAACTCTGACAGTATGCTTTGAAAAGTGTGACTTTGACTTCTTCAGTACAACGGGAAAATCTGCGAGCCAGCATGTTACCTCGGACCGATAGAGCCCTACGCTCCCTCTCTATATCTTCATCATCTTTAAGGTCGTCGGCAACTATATGTCCTAGATATTTGAACTTGGACACGCGATTAATATTTAGGCCATTCAGTGTGATGTTCAGTTTATTATCGGGACATTTACCGGCGGCCTTAAAGACCATGTATTCAGTTTTGTTAACATTGTATATGAGCCCATGCTTAACAGCGTAGGACTCACATACCTTTAAAAGCTCTCTCATCCCTCCTACCGTCGGGCTCAGCAGCACCATATCATCGGCATAACTGATATTATTTATGCTAACACCGTTCATGCGGCAGCCGATACGCAAACTGCTGAGCCCGCCGATAAGGTCGTCAACATATAAATTGAAGAGCTTGGGAGACGTCAGCCCCCCCTGCCTCACTCCGCTCTCCAACCTATATGCTTCCGATAGAGAGCCAGCCCACTTTACAAAGTTGATTTGGTTGTCATACCAGTGCTTAAATATTTTGAGGACTTCTACCGGTACACCCCTGTCCCTCAACTTTCTCCACAGCACATCGTATGACACAAGGTCAAAGGCTTTAGAGAGGTCGAGGAAACAGGCATATACCGGCGTCCTGCGGTCTGTATAATACTGGATGGTGTTCTTGAGACTTATGATTGCGCTTTCTGTCGATAGTCCAGGCCGAAACCCAAACTGTGCGTCATGAAGATTTATATATTTATCTAGATAAGCATCAAGGACACCATCCAGAATTTTAGCGATAATTGTAGCCAAAGAAATAGGTCGATAGTTTTTTAAGTCGGAGACATCCCCAGTTCTGTTCTTCACAATGGGCACCACTATTGTTTTCATCAAATCTAGTGGTAGGTGAGAATGACTAATGCACATTGTGAAAAACATAGCTAGGACATTCGGAAGGTGCACTCCCGCATGCTTTAGATGTTCAACACTGAGCCCATCGTGACCGGGAGACTTACCACCACTCATCTTACTCAGGACCTTCCTCACCTGTCCTGCAGTAAAACGAGCAAGTGGCTCATCTACCCTATCGATGGACTCAGTACCGATGGTCATGGCAGAAGGACCCAGCGGGGACCGCACCTTAAAATGCCCACGGAACATGTTCGAGATGTCTGCGGCTTCACTTACTCCACCTACACTCACCGGGCGGCCAGGCCTGACATCCTGTTTATTTGTTGCTTTCCAAAATTTACTGAACTCTTTATCTGATCTATGCTTAGCGAGGATGTCCATTTTAATTTGATCCTGGTTTTTCTGGCACCAGTTTAAACGACCTTTGAAAATTTTGCGGGACTCTTGCATTTTAGTATAGGTTACTCCAGAAGAAGGTCGATTACTAAGTACCCACATTTTAAAGTCAAGCCTGGCCTCACGATGAGCATCACTGACATGGTCATTCCAGCCACATAGATGCCTGGTCTTAGTGGATTTTTTCCCTGGTTGACCATTCGTGCTTACAGCCGCGCTACTTAAAGTATGTACAATATCTTTATACATATTGTCGAGCAAGAGCTTATGTTCTACTAAACCGCATGAACCGCGACCGCACCCGATAAACTCCATGGGAAAAACAATATCACGTAGTCCTTTATGACATATTTCAAGGTACTTACTTATTTGGGCATTACTTCTCTCCCCCCATATTACTGAGCTGCGGGGAAGGTCACTGGTCATCAGTTTAGGTCTCACTATATTTAAATTACATTTGATTGAAAGAGGCAGGTGATCCGAAATAAAAACATCTTCAATGACACCTACCTCAACAACAGTTTGCCAGGCCGACAGAGTTACAACACAGTGATCTAGCCATCTCTTACAACCATGTGCCTCACTGATATAAGTGTAAGTATCCGACTGTAGACCTAGTTTTTCTAAATCAGCACAGATCCAAGACTGATCCAGACAAAAATTCACTAAGTCGTTATAAAACAATTAAAAACATAAAAACGATAAAAAGAAAAATAGGGCGATTCCATTTTTTTTATATTTTGAGAGCACACGCGCCTAGGCGCCTAGGCGTCATACTCCTACTACGTTCGACTGCCACCAACTGAGTTAGGAAGGCGGCCGGCCACCGTGCAGTGTATGTAATCAGAACATTCAGAACCCCCTTTCCGCCGCCACGGCGGCGCTCCGTTCCGGCAAACCGTGAAGTGTAATAGGCCTTTAACTCATCCACTCAACTATACACTGATTAGGTACCTGTATACTAGCCAAACTCGATGTAGAGTATTGTATACAAGCAAATCGCCCAAACCTCTGTTGCCGCCACCCATTAGGTACCTATCGAAAAACTAATCAGTAAGCAAGTCTACCTAAACTGAGAGCAGGTGCGCGATGATGGTTCTCCTTATGGAACGATAACGAACGATTTTGTCTCTGGTGTGATAAGATTATCTACCTATGACACACACAGATATTTTAATACTAGTAGGTACTTATATAAAATGTCGGTTCTTACATACAATACAAAATATTTATTCAAGTATGTAAGTAAACTTAAATTATTTACTAACGAGATAGGTAGTTTTAATAAGGTTCCGCTCTTCCGAAATTTGTAAGGTGCGTAGGTACATATTTTTTGGGGGACAGTATCGCTCACGTCCGTAGGTGTTGACCCTCTGATACCCTACACGTGTCCTCTGAGTGGTGCTAAGAGCGGTACCCTCTGGTGGTAGGCTTCGGCCGTGGCTTGTCACCACCCTCCGGACTGGGCCAGTCCGTGAAGCAACTCAGTTGTGTTTCGGAATGTGGTCCGGAGTAGCCATCTTCTAGACCTTCGTGATACATCGTCGGCCGCATCTTCGCTTTCCATCAGGTGAGATTGCGGTCAAACGAAGGTTTATTTCTGATAAAAAAAAAACAAAAAAAATAAAGACGTGTGGCACTCGGGGACTGCCGCGGTAAAGCTATTGCATAGCATTTTGTATCAACTTATGCAATTATTTATTTTATTCATGCAGTATTGCTTTTTCTTTGATATTAATTCTAGTTACACTTTTTGAGCGTGGTGACCCTATACACCTATATACTTTCTCATAAACAGCTGCTTATGTATTCGTCCGATTTCGGAGCAGAGAGATTCGTGCGAGTTTCGTAGAGTCGTACAATACGTCTAATCGCACGCACACAACGCCGTGTCGAAGACTGCCGAACTGAAACGACATTAGACGATGCACGCACGGCCTTCAAGCCACACCTCCTTGCTCGGCGGAGTGGGGAGCGTGAGGTTTTTTCGTTACGGAAATTCTGGATTCGGTCCCCGCGCTCAAGGCCCGCGATAGAAGCTATGCAATAGCTTAAAAATTGAAAAATTAAAATTATTTAGTCTTTCAGTGGCGTATTTATCCACGTAAACGTAGCAGGAGTAGCGAATGCTACGGGCCCCGCGCCTAGAGCCCTCTCGCGGCCAAAATAATAAAAAATGCTGACAGTGCTATTTAAGAAACAAGAAGGCGCAAATCTTTGAAAAATAATCTTGATACACATACAAATTACCTTTAGCATCGTCCAGCGCAAGTCGATTTGGGTTTCATTTGATGTACATCTGCCAAGGGTAGATTTTTATAAGAAGTTATTTTTAAAAACCTCCACAATGAAGCTTGCAAACCTTTATTCTCTTCTTTTTCTATTGCTAGAGCTGCTACTATTCTTGTCTTGGTTGTAAGTACAATTTTTTTTACTACAACAAAATTATTCATTATCATAACGCATACTAATACTAATAACGCATACTAATTCTCAAAGATAGGTATGTGAGTGCAGTTTATTCTGCTCCATTGTCTTAGCTATTTAATTTTCTGATCGCCTTACCTAAACTTTTCATAAGTTTTTACCAATCGCCCCGCTCGCCGTCTTTTTTTGTATTTGTCACCTACATTATTAGACCCGCAACAGGCTAGAAAAGTGTGCCTACAAGTCGTTTATCGATCTCCGTACACTAAAATCTTAACCGAAATATTCGTGGCTCGCTTCGCTCGCCGTTATTTTTATGCCAAGACCGGTTAAAGTATGAAACATGTGTGTAATTTTGTTTAGCTTAGTCTGAGATAGGGTTTTAGCTCGCTCCGTTCACTATTGTGTTGGTTTTATAAGGCACACAAAATATTACAGTGAATTTGTCGCGGCTCGCTGCGCTCGCCGGTAAAATTTACTTCCGCCTTTTGCCTCTAGAGAGATCCGATTAGAGCGCGGTTTAGTTCTTTCTTACAACTACAATACAAATTTACCTAACAAGAACAAAGATGTATCGCTCCGCATGCCGTTACCAAAACTTGAACTTAATATAAAGTAACTTTGCCCACCACCGCACAAATCTTCATTATTGAATTTACGTTCATCGTAATTTTGAAATAGTAATGCAATTCTAGGGCCCCAGCTGACATTTGCTACGGGCAAAAATAATGGAAAAATTGCCATGGTAGAATAACTCTCGCTACCATGGCTTTCTTCTGCCTTCCTCTAGCCTAGCCTATGGAGATGTTTTTTCAAGTTGTAGAGTTTTGTTTATAGTTCCGTATAGCAAAGATTTGTATTATAATGAATTCATCTGATTCAGATATGGATTTAACGCCTGATTTGACTCATCTGTCTTTAATGTTAACTTCATGTTTTTATTATTATGCTTCCGATTGGTATTGATGGATATTTGATATGGATATTTTTTTTAAATAAGTTACTTTCTTCTCTTGTGGTAACAATGTACATGCTATTAGGTATATCTTTTTTGATAACTTTGAATTAAAATGCTTGACCAAAAAGTGAACCACATATCTCCCTAATCCATATTTTTTCTTCGCAAATCAAGTTATGTATTGTAGAGATATTTTTTTGATACAATTTGTCAAGTAAACTTTTCTGAGCAACGTCGAATGGTAGAATAGCTCTCCTCTCTAGAGATGGATGGCAGAATAGCAAAGGTATTTTTTGTTTTCTTCATTGAGAAAATAGTAATATTTGTTTAAATCTAACATATTTTTGAAAAAATATTACCATTTTAAAGAAATGGTAAAAAATAAAATCATAAATGGGTGAATCAACTATTTTACCCACACTTTGCTGTCCCCGACCATTTTTTATTAAAGTACGTTTATTGGTTATAGTTACACACTTAATCAATATGGCAATATCATCTATGATTAATAGGCGCCAAAGAAAGTTAAACTATGTTCTCGAAAATCTTTAATTTCCTTGAAATTTTATGGTAACTCAGTATACGAAAAAATCGCTCCATACAAAATATGCCTGTCCGAAGACCGCATTCTCTATGTAAAACTTTAATTTAAATGAACCTAAACTTCTTGCTTTCGGTTGATTCTGATTATACAACAAGTCAGTATGTTAAAGTTTACCGTGTGCATATTAAAATAAAAATAGCCTTAACCAGTTTTTCAAAAAAAAATCTTGAAATTTTGTCCCTGGCAAAAATGATTTTACCCTTGTATGCTGAGTTACCGTCGTAAATTTTACCTGGAAACATATAGATGGTACTGTTTGCCATGGGTAGCTCCGTTTGTGTTTCCTTACGCTCGCAAGGAGCGGCGGTGTCCCTAGAAGACGCCGTCGAGCCGCCAGGCCGCGCAGAACGTTCGAAGGGAGTGCGTGCCTTTTTGTGTCGTCTGCTGAGTGACCCCGATATCTCGATGTAGGTTTATTATTTAGTTAATATTATCAGATATTTTTGGAGTACCTAACATATGTTTTCGATTAAAGTTTGTGTTGGTACTATAGTCAAATGATAATGTGCTCTTTTCATGAAAATACACCATTTGTCTGTTGAGTTACTTGTATACTGAGTTACTTTGGCGGTAACTCCAGAGACATTCTTGGTAACTCCTAAGACATTCACGTACTTATTGAGCAATACCTTGAGTAAAATGAACTTTTATTATATATTTTAGTTTAAAACATTCAATGATTATTTGTTTGGGATTTATTTTGTTTTTAAATTTGTTACTTACGTGCAAATATTTTTTTGTGTATACCTAATTTAGATTATTATCATGTTTTGCTACTTCTACTTTTTCTTAGTCGGTTTAAATTTATTGTAAATTGGCTTTCTGTAAAACGAGTAAGTAGTTATAATAAATAAATGCCGGCAAATATAAATTGTAAAATAATGGTAACTCCCGTGAGCACTTTCACAAAATTAAACGGCTTGCAAAAGATTTAACATTATTTAAAAAGAAACAAGTTCTGGAATTTGAGACACAGAATAGGTACAGAATGAAGACGAAGAATTTACAATTGACCTTGAATGCAACACCACCAAATTCCCAGGCAAGTGAACTCAATGACTACAACGGATCACCACTAGCATGTCCGGCATCCATAGCATCCCCAAGAACTTGGCCGAAAGAAGGTAAGAAAAGACTGAGTAAAGTGCACAGCTAGAACATAAAAACACTAAAAGAACAAAAAATATCCCAAAACAAGGTTGAAAAAAAAACTGCGAAGTACCTACAAGAAAAGACCGAATAAAAATAAATTATGGAAAGATATCAGAAAAAGAACCAAAATTATAAGATATTGACAAATTTGATTAAAGAACGGAGAAAGCATTGTTCATAGATCATAGAACAAAGAAAAAATCCTTCTAAGAAGCAATATGGCAAAGTTCCAATGGCTTGGCACAATGCTTGCCCTGATGCTGGTTTCCAACGTAACTTTTGCTCGTTGACATGGAATTTGTTTTTTTATGTTACAAACGTGCTCTGCGGATCCTGGCTATTTCTAAATGGAAGTCAGGACATTGGTTACAAGTATTTCCTTCCACTCTATTGGATCCTGTAACTTTCGGTATTGCAACATGACCAACCGAAGACATGTACCTAGTAACAACTGCTAATTCTAATTCTTAGTGGGGAAACTAAGATCTGCACGGACGTCTCGCATAGAAGTATATTGTGAATTATCCCCCTACCTAAGCAGGCCCTCACCAACCCAGCTTCTTGAATTATCGGATCAGGACTTTAGGTGACTGACAGCTTCGTTTCAGCTTTTCTGTGGGTGTGGATTTGGTTGATGCCTCAATGAGACACTTCAGCCCCGTTTTGTGTCTGGACTTTATGTGGCCGTGCAGTGTACCACAACGTGTACCACATTCTCTTCTTCTTGTAAGCAGCCATGACATAAGCTGCTGTCTGTGGTTCCAGTGTTGAAAAGATAATAGTTCAATTCATTCGTGACCTGTGATGATGCCCACCATCGTTATTAGGTCCTCTCGGCTCATTTTGAGCATTGTGTTGGTGTTTTTCCTTTCTTTGGAGGGCAATATTGATTTAGTATGCTTGCAGTCTGTCCGACGCTCCCATAGCTTTTGGTGTTCTTTTTCAGAGTTAAGTTTTAATCTGTTTTTGACTTCTGTTGTGGGTGGAGAAACTTCAAGATATCTTGTTGTGTTGGAGTTAGTCTTGCTCTTACCTTGGGTAGTCTGTCTGCGTTTATGATGCCTGGGCAGGATCGACTCTCTTTCCATTCTATGCAGACCTTAGTACCTACTGCTGTCAAACAGCTTGGTCATCATGGGTTATTGAATACTATCGACCCCGCCGGTCGGATATCTCGCCATGCCAGCCGTAACGATATCAACCGGCGGGCCTTGGCCCCCGCTAACGTAGGTACCAGGTATTCTCGACCCGAATGGTCTGTTGCGTGATAATGGTATAAAGCTCGACGGCATGACACTAGTCCCATAGAAGTTGGGGAGGCCCATTGTGTGGTATGGTACATGCGTCGACACACCTCCGTCTTCCCATTTATCAAGAACAACCGTGAGATGCAGATTTGGCCGAGGATCTCAAAAGGCGCAATTATGCAGATCGCGACAGAGCCTACACAATAGACGCTAGGTCCGTTGGGTACCGAGGCTCTTCTGATTTAAAAAAAATATCTGAGATTCTGGTCGAACTGATCTGGCGCAGCACTTCAGCATTGCCATACAGCGGGGCAATGCAGCCAGTGTCTTGGGCTCCATATCAATACCAGTCGGACGCTTCCGACTGGTACTGATATTGATTAGTTGAGTTACCTTTAGATTGGATGCAACATTTTGCATTATTCCAATTGCTTCAATTGTAAATACTTGGCTTAATTTATTTATATTATTGATTGTAAATTTGTAATTTTCTTTGTCTCTTGTTGATTTATTGTTTGTTTTTTGATTTTGTATCATAAATTATCGATTTAAGTTTATCCAATGTTCCAAGCTGTTTATTTATTAAACCAATATTTTTCTAGTATGTCTTAGGCGTTACCAAAATTTGTCTCTGGAGTTACTTGATGTCCCAAAAATAAACATTACATATGCGATCGTAAAATTCGTATTTCTTTCCATTTTATCTTTAAATTGCCAGTACCTTATTTTAACAATTAATCTTTAAATTGCCAGTACCTTATTTTAACAATTAGTGAGCTTCCTTAAATAATTCATTTTTATTTGTGATACTTTTATATTTAGTTTAATGTAGAAATAGCTATAATTTTTTGGATAAGGGTAACGCAAAAGACCAATTGCAGTTAGTTTTCTACTAAAATTCAAGTATTATATGGAGATTGATTTTACCAAAATATTTGGTTATGCATGCAGGATAAAAAAAAATAAAATGAGTAATGGTTTCGAGTTTCATTCAGCATTTATGTAAGATTAAGTGCCGGTAACTCAGGTGACAGATTTTGAGGGTCTGTGTTGTAGTTTCTTGTAAAAAATAGCTAAAATATGAATAAACGTCCGTGCCCTTCTAGGTTGTTAAAATAGATGAAATTTCTAATGCCCTAATCAAATTAGAATAAAAGAATATTAATGTTTTTATTTTTCAAAAAAATATTTCTACACTGTCCAAAGTGTGGGTAAAATAGTTGATTCACCCAAATATTATGGTAATTTACTTAACCTTATGTTATCTTCCGAAAGTATTACTTTCATCCCGCTTCCCAGGCAACTTCCGACCTATTGTCCGAGTATGAGTGATGAAAAGTACTCAAGTATATTTAGTTATATTTAGTTCTTATGAAAGTTCATAGAAAATATCAGTCACTCATAATAACTATTTTATTTTTTACCCACAGATTTTTACCGGAACTTCAGATTTAAAACGTAAGAATGTACTAAAATGTAGCTAACTAAGCTACCTACCTAGTAAATGTACCCAAATTGAATAGTAGGTACTTACTTTTCTAAGTAAATGGTCGAAAACAATAGACCGTGTAAAACACTAAGTGGTTTAGGTTAGTACCAATTTTCCTTGAACTTTACCTACCAATTAACACTTTTAGGTCCAGATAAACAAGACTTGGAGCTACTGAGAAGAGAAAAGCGGCATTTTGAAGACTTCTTTAAGGACTATCCACCTTTAGCTCAACAACAGCAGACAGTGGGACTTACGACTGACAGTAGATTTCGGAAAATATTTACGGGCATGTTTTCTTATTTTGCCGCGTGGCTCACCGGGTGAACTATAGGTACGGCTTCTCGACGCTATCTCGATAAAAAAATCGTAGCAGCTTATGAGTTGTTACGATTTTTTTGACCTATGGGTCCTATGGGTCGTCATCATCAACCTATCTTAGTCCACTGCTGGACATAGGCCTGCCCTAATGAGTGCTTTTATATGTCCACGCCTACAGTGGATAATAAATGTGGTTATTCCCCCGGACTGTTTCAATGCAAAATTCAATAAAATAGTTGTTATTATGAGTTACTTTAACTGCTTGTTATCTTAGTTATAAGAACGATTAATAAAATATAGGTATTTATTTCTGCTTTCTGTTTATTTCATTCTATGATATCTGACATACAATTACCTACATTATATTTTTAAATTACGACATTATTTTTAAAAGCATGTTTGAGATGTTTATAGAATAAAAGACTTTTATTTTTATTTATTTATTTCTGCAAAAGACCAATGAGGTTCTATTATACCTAACCTCATTGCAAAAGACCGAGTGGTTTGGTAGGGTACGTGGGTGGGGTGGCCTTTGCCCAGCAGAGAGACGAAAATTTAAATAAAAAAATAAAAAACTTACCGCTCAAACAGAAATGTAGGTACCTAGCTAGAACATGCCGGGTCACTCTAGCTAGCTAGCTAGTGTATGGTATCTGAGGCATAGTTAGGTACAAGTTTCGACACACATGCATTTTATACCGGCTGCGCCCCGTGGCTTTACACGCCTATCCCACGGGAACTGATTTTTAGGATAAAAAGACTAATTGTAAAAACAATTAGTCTTTAGTATTTACTTAATCTAGTATTAACACATAAACACGGCGCGGTATCTCTGCGAAAAGGGCCTATCTAAAAATTAATATTTAAATTTTCTTTCCGCCACGTTATACGGAAAAAACCAATTTCGCTTAACGAACAGAAGTAAAAGCTGACAGCCGAGTCTATTTGAAGTTAGTAACGTAACGAGATGCGATCGTGACGACGACTCCTTTAGGATTTTAGTAGATATGGGATTTTACCTGTTCACGTACACGATAGAGGCGCCGCGCTGTACCAAATAATGTACGGAAAATGGAGACGTCACGACCACATCAAAATCAAATAGACCCCTCTGGTTACCTACTCATAACTTTTACGAATGAAGGCCGGCGCTACATTTCGGCATTTGTTTACTCTAGGTATTATGCTACAATATACATAATACTCGTATACCTACTAAATATTGATTCGTTGATTACAACAATGATGGTATCATGCGATTGTGTTTGCGACCACCCTCATATAAAAATGCAGCTTCATTGTTAGGGAGTCTCAAATTCATCTATACTATTATAAAGAGAAACGATTTGATTGTTTGTTTGTATTGAATATGCTCCGAAACTACTGGACCATATTTGAAATTTTCATACATACATACATAGATAATTTAAATCTATGCATACATAGCTTTGCTATGTTTTATCTAATTTTTCGAGTCGATTTATTATTTCGTTTGATTGACCGGCAAGACCACATCATAAATTATTGCGATGATTAGCTACCTACATAGGTATTTGAGTGCCTTCTGGAACATGTTGACAATAGGTCGTTGTGGTTGAGGCGCAGTGCCGTTTACCTACATAGGTAGGTAGGTACCTATTCCTACCACACTATAATGAGCTTCTATAATTTACCCACAGGTTTCCGCCGGAAGTTTAGTTTTATCATGTGAGTAGCAAACAGGTAGTTGAACAAAGTCATCGCTAACGCGGCGAGAATATTTTTTGAGCTAGCTAGGTACTAAGGTACCTAAATAATAATAATAATAATTATTATTATTATTATTATGTAAGTACCTATAATAATTAATAATTATAATTATTATTAATACGGTATTATGGCCAACTACCCGGAAACCAGGGAGAGCATGGTTTGGTTTGGGCTGGGTGGGCGCTCAAAGGAGCGAAGAAACAGTGAGGAAACAGTTTATTTAGCAGATTCCTTCCGAAATTTAGCTACCCATCTAATGCTAGTGGGTATCGGTATGGCAGTAACCTACTTACTACAATACCTACAGAGCCCCTAAAATCCCTAATCCCCAATCCTAAAATCCCTAAAACCCCTAAAATCCAAGGACATTTCGACAGACATCGATTAATTTATTTATAAATATAGGTAATCTAATCTATGGTTTATCCATTTTGAATGTTAGTAAACAAAGTACGACACAAATAACAAAATCTCACTTGCTTGGCGTCGAGTTTCAGATATAATTGTAAGCAATTTTTATTGAAGGGAGGATCTAAAATCGACAAGTAATGTAAATTACGTATAAAAGGACGCGCCAACAAAGTGAATTTTAGGTTAAGTATGGGCGGTTTGTTTACGTTTATGCTCCATTCAAAATGGATACGATATAGATAAAACTTAGTCTGATCCAGCAGTGGACTCATATAGGCTGATGATGATGATGATGAGTTGAACCGGAAAAAAGAAAAATATAAGTACCTCAACTCACTGGTCGTTGCACAATTGTTTAGGTATAAACAATTGACCAGTGAGTTAAGTCCTATGGGTACAGAGACAATTAATAAAATATTGGTAGTACCTATCTACTTACCATGTTAGTCTTTGTATTCTCATCCTGTATTTTATTTTCAATTACGTTTTTTACGATTCTTTTTATTATACCTATTTTTGCGCACAGGATTATTTACAATAATAAATAAATAAATAATGTTTGGCAATCCACACAGCATTATCTAGCCTCAAGCTAAGCAGGGCTTGTGTTATGGGTACAAGATAACTGATATACATAAAACAGTACACGACATAGATAGATATTTGTTTTATTTTACATAGAAAACGCCCAGAACGCCCTGAACAAATATCTGCAGATCGTACACATATTTGTCCCGAGGCGGGAATCGAACCCGCAACCTTCTGCGCCGCAGGCGGACCTTTGCCCAACACGCCACAGAGGAATAATAATTATAATACCTATACAAAACTATAATCACCCCTTACTAAACATTTACCCTACAACAAACTAACAAATAAACCCGCTGTATACTAAAAATCGTCAAATAAATAAATTTCATGTTGGTTCCGCCACGAAAAATAATATTGCTGTTAAAAGTAGCACAGGTCCGTTCAGCACAACGTCTCGTCCCGCACTGATTGTAGGGCCGGCAGAGGGGCGGCTCATGTGTAACGTTGTATCGATTACGTAAAAAATCGTTAAAAATAATTAGATAATTTATTTGAAAAAGTAAGGACAAGGTGCCCTTGGTAATTTTTTATTCTACATGGTGATAACATTAAAAAAATCTTGTGATTGATAGTTTAGGAGAAAAACGGTTTTTACTGAGAAAATGGATGGTACTTTGCACTATTATTTCAGATACTTAAAATTGGAATTTTAAATTTTCGAAAACAAGGGGAAACGCCTTGTATAGCATAGATTATCATATATTTTTTACAAACTTTTTTCTTTAAAGAATAAGAAGAAAAACGGATTTAACTTTACCCAATTTACGCCGATTCACCTCTATCTACGCCTTAAGTATGGGCGGTTTGTTTACGTGTATGCTCCATTCAAAATGGATACGATATAGATTCGATGTCCTCATATTTTAGGGTTTCTCTATTGTAGTAAGTACCTAGGTACCTAAGTTCCCCACAACGTACCTACGCCAAATCACTACTCTACCTACGTCAAAAAATTAAGTATCAAAGGACGTCGACCAACACTAACCCCCTTACGTAGTTTGATTGTGATGTAAATTTCCTTTTTTCTAAGTCCATGCTTCCTTAGCATGGACTTATAAAAAAAGACTAGGCGTCTGGGCAGCAAGTTCCCGCAGTCTGCGCTTCTTTGAGAGCGCCAGGGCGTCTACTCTGGTGCCGAACGGCGGCGGCGCGGCGGCGCAGCGTTGCCAGGCTCGGCGGGGCGTGCTGTCATGCAGTCTGGCTGGCAGGAGTGGCAGATGGCTGACTGCCTGGTACCATGCCGTCAAGACTTGAAGGTTCACTGCCTGGTACCATGCCGTAAAGGCTTGAAGGCTGACTGCCGGGTACCATGCCGTCAAAGCTTGAAGAATGTAGTCTCTAGTTTCCATACAAAGCAACTTTCATTGTTGTTGCTTTAAACATTAATAATCATCATCATCATCATCATCATCAGCCTATATTAGTCCACTGCTGGACATAGGCCTCCCCTAATGAGCGCCATAGCGCCCTGTCTTCAGCTTGACGCATCCAGCATCTGCCTGCAGTCTTTCGCAGATCGTCATCCCACCTGGCCGGAGGGCGTCCTACACTACGTTTGCCGAGTCGCGGTCTCCACTCAAGAACTCGTTTACCCCAGCGGTTATCGGTTCTTCGCGAGATATGGCCGGCCCACTGCCACTTCAGTTTGCTAATTCTTTGAGCTATGTCGATAACTTTGGTTCTCTGTCGGATGTATTCGTTACGAATCCTATCCTTCAGAGAGACTCCGAGCATAGCTCTTTCCATAGCTCGCTGAGCGACTTTAAACTGGTGGACCAGCCCTATCGTGAGTGTCCACGTCTCAGCTCCGTAGGTCATGACGGGTAGGACGCACTGATTGAAAACTTTCGTTTTCAAGCATTGCGGTATGGATGACGAGAAGACTCGACGTAGCTTTCCAAACGCTGCCCAGCCTAGCTGAATCCTCCTCTTGGCCTCCTTCGCAAAATAGTTTTTACCCAACTGCAGAATTTGTCCAAGGTAAGTGTACTCGGAAACAATTTCGAGAGGGTGGCCATGTACGACGACCGGTCCCGGATCAATGAGGCCATTGATCATGATTTTGGTTTTATCCAAATTCATGCCGAGACCGATGCATCGTGAGGCTAAAGCTAGGCCGTCCAGCATCCGGTTTAGCTCCTCCAACGACTCCGCCATTACGACTATGTCATCAGCGAATCGAAGGTGTGAGATGTAATCGCCGTTTATGTTGATGCCCTTACCTTTCCAGTCCAGTGTCTTAAACATATCTTCCAAGGCGCTCGTGAACAGTTTCGGGGATATAACATCCCCCTGCCTCACTCCTCTGCGCAGTTGGATGGGTTTGGACTGCTGGTCCTGTACTTGGACACTCATGGTCGCGGCGTCGTAGAGACATCTCAGCACCTCGATATAACGATAGTCTACTTGGCATCGCTGTAAGGATTCCAGAACAGCCCAGGTTTCGACAGAGTCAAAGGCCTTCTCATAGTCCACAAAGGCCAGACACAGGGTCTGATTATACTCTTCGGACTTCTGTATAATCTGCCTCACCGTGTGTATGTGGTCTATGGTGCCATATCCTCCGCGAAACCCGGCCTGTTCCGGTGGCTGGAACTCGTCGAGTCTCCTGGCGAGACGGTTCGTGATCACTCGTGAGAACAGCTTATAGACGTGGCTCAGGAGTGAGATGGGTCTGTAGTTTTTAAGGAGGGTTTTATCTCCCTTCTTAAAAAAGAGCACCACCAAACTCCCGCTCCACGCCTTTGGAGTTCTCCCACTGTGAAAGACGGCGTTGAAGAGTTTCTGTAGTTCCTGTATAACAGGGGCTCCTCCGGCTTTTAAAAGCTCTGATGTTATGCCGTCCTCACCGGGGGCTTTTCCATTTCTAAGCTGCCTCAGAGCTAGCACAATCTCGTCTTGACTGATGTCTGGCAGTTCGTCGGTATAGTGGCGTGTCAGGGTGGCTCTTGAATCGTGGTCGACTCGTTGGGGACGAGGGGCATGTGCAGCGTATAATCGGCCATAGAAATCCTCTATCTCGGCGGATATCTCCAGCTTCGACAAAACGGTCCTCCCATCGTGCGTTTTAAGCTTCGTCAGGTGGCTCCTGCCAAGCTGCTGAGTGAATACTTTGGACCCTCGGTTTCGCTCTATTGCCTCTTCAATGAGGCGTGTGTTGGAGCTCCGAAGGTCGCGCCGTACCATCTTCGCAATTCGCTTGTTCAGGTCTGACCTGTCTGAAGAAGTCGCTTGGGTGGTTTCCCGTCTTTTTGCCATCAGCCCGAGAGTCTCATCCGAGAGTTTGGATTTCTTGCCAGTACGCTGCTTTTGGCAGAATCTGATGCCCTCGTTCCTCAACGTTTCGACCAGATTGTGTAGGGTCTCGTCAGCGTCATCAGTGGGATCCAAGGCAATGAATCTATTCCCGAGAAGCTGCTGGAACTTCTCGGTGCCCGCCATGATCTGGATTGGGTTAGGTCGGAGCGTGGACTTCATCAGACGGTTTCTTTCAAGCTTTAAGTTGATATTCAGAGAGCCTCGGAGCAGTCGGTGATCAGATCCGGTATTAAACCTGTTGATCACTGAGACATCTCTGAATATGTGCTTGCTATCCGTCATGATGAAGTCGATCTCATTTTTAGTCACAGTGTCGGGGCTTCGCCACGTCCACTTCCTCTGGGGCGGTTTCTTAAAGAAAGAGTTCATTAAGAACAGCCCCTCCTTCTCAAGGAAGTTGACAAGCATTTGCCCCCTGTGATTCCTAACTCCATAACCATGCGAGCCTATTCGGGATTCGTTGCCAGTCCGGATTCCCACCTTGCCGTTAAAGTCCCCCATAACAACGTTGAAGTGAGCCTTGGTGGTGTTATGTAAGGCTTTGGATATGTCTTCGTACATATCCTCCACTTCATCATCCGAGTGTGCCGAGGTCGGTGCGTAAACCTGAATTACCTTCAAGCTGTACCGCTTGGACAGCCGAAGGATCAGGTACGCTACCCTGGTCGACACACTGGAGATTTCCTAAACGTTGTTAGAGAGGGCCTTGTTGACGAGGAAGCCTACGCCACCCTGGGATGTTTTATCACCCTCGCGAAAGTAGAGAAGATGGCCCGAGTCTAAGGTTACGGTGTCCTCCCCCTCTCTACGGACTTCACATAACCCCAGAACATGCCATTTAATGTTCTCTAACTCCACTTCCAACTGCGCTAGATGGTGATCAAGCCTCAGAGTGCGTCCGTTAAACGTAGCCAGGGTCAAGTTTTTAAGTAATGATCGGTAGCCTGCCGTAGCCCGGGGATTCTTAGCACCCCCTGCCCCGCCGTTATCATGGCCGCTACCATGGCCAGGAATAGCGAGGCGGCCGGGAACTAGGGGCCACTTTTTGGCGTGTGCAATCATTGGGGGGGTAGTGCCCATAATCCCCACGCTGGGCATGCGGGTTGGGGATCGCAGTTCGGTGATATTATCGGTCTACGGGAGGCGCTGCTGCCCGCCCTCCGGTTTATGTCCCTTAGTCGCCTCTTACGACACCCACGGGAAGTAATGGGGTGGTGCTATTCTAGGCCGGCACCACACAGCCGGACATTAATAAATACAAAACAAATTAAAAACTTAAATAGAATTATGCATTTTCTTCAGATTGGTTGTAGAAGACCGTTGTTAAATACCTAAATAGGTACCTTAATTCCTTAATCATTCAGCAAGACACATTATTTATTTATTAATTACCTATGCGGTAATCGACCCCGGAACCTTCCGCGTCTCAGGCGGACAGTCGCTCACTGCGCCACGGATGTCGGCAGCGGTAGCTAAGTAGTGTTATTTATTGCAATGAATAGATTTTGCTGATGATGACTCTGCATTCACGGCAAGCCCGGTGATTCTCCGTGTAGGCAACATAATACCATTGTGCACAAGCTTTCGTGCGGAACATTAACAGAATCGACAAGGTCGTCTTGCGGCATGCATGGCTTTGGAAATTTCGATACCATTGACAAAGGTAAGACCTGCAGCCCTATAGGTACAGAGATCCTACAAGTTACTGGATTTCATAAGGTCTAATTCCTCTAATCTTAGGGATCAGATTAGTAACATGAGTTATTTTGTCCCTTGTCAAAGCGGGCTGGTCTGAATTTTAAACCCTTGTTCCACATGTAACTCAAACTCCTCAATTCCTTCACCTCCTTTTATTATATTAATTACATTAGGTTGGATTCAACTCCTGGATTTTATTACTGTTTGTTCCATGTGACCGCCTGTACTAATTAGTTAAGCATTAGCGCTCTAAACCGATGTATAAATTCCATTTCGTAACCTACAACAATGCTGGACAATCCACACAGGCAAGTACTAGATGACTGATATAACTACTTAATATCAATACATTACATAGATATTGGGACATGGTAATAAAAATATTATACCTACATAGAAAATACCCAGAACACCCGAAACAAATATTAGCAGATCGTACAAATTTTTGACCCGTAACCTTCTGTGTTCCAAGCGGGCGCCTTCGTCCACCGCGCCACATCGGTCGTCAAAATAAGTAATATTAATATGTTGGTCGCTGAAATGTAAAACCATGTCAGCAAGCGCCGTAGGTAGGTACATAGATACCTTCAACTTGTTTCTATAACTTTAACATTAGGTACACCTACAGCTTTTTCTGAAAACTAAAAGGCTTGAGGCGAAACCGGGGACGGAAGCCAGTATAGAACAATAATGGCATAACAAACATTGATTCGCTAGCGATGCGCAATGATACAGCATGAAACTACCATTGTACTGGCCTCAACCACGCCCTCGTATAAAAGACAAGTTCACAGTCAGGGCGACTCAGAACCACCAGGGACAGCAATGAGGGCAATTAGTTTGTGTTCGTGTTTATTTATTGCGATCCTAGCACTTTTATGTACAACACCTTCCAATGGACATCATGTGAGTAGAAGGGACTTTTTTAACTGTTTGGGAGAACACAGGTGTCTTAGGTAGGTCTAGGTACCCTCGAATACTTAATACTCAAACGCAACTCAGATTTAAGCATCACTACTTGAACGTGAGTTTTTGAGTTTTTAATGAAAATCTGACAAAAATTCTTCATTGAGGTGCATGTATGATATTTATGCATGATATATTGCATGATATGCGTTTGAGAATCATTCAAACAAATTAAGAACCATTATGATTGATGACACAAGGCGCTAAAGGTGATTAAACTTTTATCCCCTTAACCTCTAATAACTAACTAACGTGTTATATCAGTTAGCAAAATTCAAACGTCTTTGGTTGAATAAGACTTTCGAACAGGATAATTCTGTTTATCGATATTTAGTAAATTATTATCATCTGTATCGATCTGTATTGGATTTTTTGCTATTGGCAAAATAAAAAATCTTTTAATACAGTCATTAATTCATTAAACACTATAAGTACCTTCTTATTTGAGTTAGGAAGTCATGAGTAGGTATGCACGGAAATACCAAAAATTCAGTATTCAAACCGACATAAAGCAAGATGAACACAGTACGTGCACAGTGAAAAGCATATATCACTGTGTAGATAGGTACATAGGTACTTGGTATAAAATGTGACTTGTATAATAAACAAGTACCTATATAATAATATATTTATTGTATAAACAAGTCACATTTTATGCCTGTGCTTATTTTGTAAGCCTAAAGAAATAAAGTTATTGACACCTGAAATCACGAGTTTAAGCTATAATGAACAGTCTCGATAATTACTAATAGCTGCTTCTATAATTATCTGCAGGTATCCGCCGGAAGTTCAGAATTATCATGTAAGTACTAGTAGTAAACAGTTAAACACAGTTGCCTGCAAAGTTTTTTGGTTATTATAGTTTTACACAATGGGTAATTTCTCAGAAATCAAATAAAATCCCAAAAAAATTCGGCTTCGACGGGAATCGAACCCGCGTCCTCCCCTCAGTACGGGATTGTCATAACTTCTAGACCACGAAGTCCTACCAATCCGAAAATCTCTCGGACTTTTTACGGACTAAAGCGCCGTTAGCTCCACCTACCTAAATTATACATATCTCTCTCTCTCTCTACAGGGGAAACATTGAAGTTAACCTGTTCAAAGACTGAAGTTACGTTACGTTAGTTCAAGATTTTCACTAAAAACTTTTTGGTCCAGATCAACAAAACGCTGAGCCGTTGAGAAGAGAAAAGCGGCAGTTGGAAGAGTTTGACAATGAATTCGCAGCTTCTGCCAAACAAGAGGAGCAAGAGGAACCTGGCTTTTGGGATAGAGTCGTCAAAGTAGCGTTGAAACTTTTTAGTAGATTCGTCGAATGGTTAAACGGATAGAAAAATCTCACACTTTCACAAGATACAGCCTGCGTACTTATAGAATGGGATTGCGAATGACGTCATCTCTCATGCTATTCAGCAGGGGCAGCAGGGCTGTTCATTTTCTATGAACCATTTTCATGGAATTAGGATTTAGTGCTACTTTTGCAGCAATGAATGATGAATTTAGAGCTATTTTTAGGGATTTATTACTAAAAATGAACAGATTAGGTACCAAAAGCTAATAGAAAATGGTGTAACTACCCACGGTTTGAGGAAAAATGCTTTTCTGCTAGTTTTAATCCTTGCAGAAGTATCTGAATAGCTCTGCTGCTCAATTCGAATCCGTTTTGAGCGGAACAGGATGAGAGATGACGTCATTCTCAGGTTTTAGCATGTGATCTTCGAAAAGATCAGTTAGTTTATTTATGTCAAAAAAGTCATACATCTGAAATTAATCGAGACATACTAATTATCCAATTTTCTTTTGAAGAACACCACTCTAGTACGTTTTTACCGCATCCTCAATACAACATACGATTTCAAATGAGTTAAATCGATAAATCATTCCTTTTACAATTCTTTAAACATTTTGAATTTGTAAAATAAATATTTTATATACCTAAGCAATCACAGATTTAAATCGTTAGATACGCCCTATGCAGGCAAAAATTGTGGCATTGTCTCTGCGTTAACAAATAGCCGACGCACGCACACTGAGTAAATAAAATTAGTATTTTTCTCAATAAACCTACTGTAATTGCTGTCATTTATCGTATATTCACATTGCTCAAACTTTAGTGAACAATAACACCACAAAACACACAACTCACCGATTCCGAATGAGTGAGCTCACTCGCTTCGTTTGGCAACAAACACGGGCCTATCTAACGATTTAAATCTTGGTTAGCAATAACGTTAGTTGAATGGTTTGCAATAATAGGGTAATTTTATATAAATAATTTACCAGTCAAGTATACCTACTGAGTTATCTATACTTACTAATATTATAAATAAAGAGGAAAGATTTGATTGTTTCTTTGTATTGAATAGGCTCGAAATTACAGGACCGATTTAAAAAAATCTTTCATCATTAAGCTTACTTTTCAGGGAGTGACATAGGCATTTTTTTCCCGGAATTCTCACGGGAACGAGAACTACACGGGTTTAACCGCTAGGCGCTGCTAGTTAATAATAAAATAGAGTATGTATAGTACAAAATAATATATTTATACCGATGTGACGTACATATTTGAAATTTCGGTGTAATAAAAATGTGGAAATGCAACGATCATACTGCAATGTATGCAATTTAGGAACCAGAATGATGGCACTTTGTCTTTTAACTCAAAGGTAGTTTATGTTTCACTATGTTACAGTAAATATATTATAATATCTATGGAATACAAGTTTATGTTTGAGATTTTTCATTCATTATTTGTTATGTTGCATATTTTGTTAATAAAAAGTCAAATCATATATTTCACAACTTAGAAAGTAAAAAAATGTAAATGCTGTCATTTGAGGGTAGTTAACATTCACCGACAAATAAAAATAAGAAAATAATATTAGGAATACTGCCTGGAACTAAAACGTATCATCCATCATATAAAATCAAATCAAATATAATCAGAAACAGCTTAGCCTGTACATTGAACTGAACTTAATTTGTTGAATTACAAACAGAAATAAAGAATTTATGATACAATCTGCTATGGTTTTCCAGTTATACATACATAATATCATAACAAAAATTCTGTTTACTTAACAACAAAGCAATGGCTACCAATTTCTTAAACTTTTCAATAACTAAAGGCAACAAATAAATTATACATATTTACATTTCCGTTATATTAATGCTGTACTATTCATTTGATGAATACATGATACACGATAAGACTTTAGAGCCAACTAAATGGATGTCACTTGGCAAAAATATTGAACACAACGTTTCAGTTACAACTATGTATAATAATAATGCAAGAAAAACTAGGGAACTGTATAGCGTTCGATAAGGTGGGATCAGTTGAATTATAACCTAGAGGAGTCAGTGGGAATGGTGAGAAATCAGTCAGATTTACAGTTACAGCAGTTTTACAGTTAGTGCGGCAGGTATCTTTCTAGGCCTGAAAATGATTTTTTTAACGCAATGCAATAATAGTACATTGTACATCTATAATAGGCAAAGATTTATCGTTAGATACGCCCTTACGTCCAAAAACTGTGCCTATCTAAAGATTTAAATCTTTGCATCTAGCCGAGAAGGTGCCCAATTCCTAATCAAGTTACTATCTCATTATTATTTTTTTCAACAAAAAGATGAAGGTTACATTGTTCTAAATTCAAATTCCTTTTTCAACAAGTTAAATAATCATAATCTCTTTCAGAATAGAGCAAAATCGCGTTTTGCTCACTGTTTTGATCAGCGTAGGTACCTAGTTACCGTTTTCAAGCGAGAGTAGTGAAAAAGTATTTTTCCAGGCTGAGAAAGATATCTGCCGCAGATCAATGTAAACAGGTCATTATTACGGTAGCATAAGGATGGGGTTCGGAGTTGCTCTGATGCGTTCATAAAACTAATAGGTACCTATAATAAATGCAGCTGCGACATTTTGTGAACGACACAAAAATAATCACCAGTCTGAGTTAGTAAGGAACCACTTCAAAGTAAACCTGTTAATCATACCCATCACTGGATAACGTATAAATTAACACTTATATTACTAAACAATATAAATTACCAAGATTATATTAAATACAAACGAAAATATCTAACGATTCTAGACTCTAACTGCTGTTCAGATTTTTATACGTAAGTAGGATTTGGTAGTTTTAATATTACCTGATATTTAAAACAACTCATGTATAATAGTTAGTTTTACTAGGCTTAAAGGTCATAACAGCGTTATTCATAAAGTACCTATATGGAATATCATAAAATATAATAACATTCGATTAAAATGACAATTATAATCAAAAATTACTTTCACATGTTATTTTGCTGTACGATTGATAAATTAATAAGTTATTGGTATGACTTGTCTTTCTAAAACATGATAAAGTAAATAGAATAGGCATGGATCACTTTAGGATTGCAAATTATTTACAGTGCATATCCTGCGTACTCAAATAATAGGAATGAGAAGGAAGTCCTCTCTCACAGAGATGAGAGATGACGTCATTCTCAATTTCTTTTTACTTTTTCGACTTCATATTCTACAAGTACGCTAGTTACTGCAACTGTAAGCGCGTAGGTACAACACTTGTCGAACCGGTTAAAAAAAGCGAACTGGGATTATTAAAATTTTACAGAACAGCATTATGAGTCTGCGGCCTTACTGTAGAAAATAACTCTATTGATGTTGGCTTCAACAATGAGTGGAAACCAATCCTAATAAGTAGGATATAGAGGTAGATAGACATTCTAAGATAGTATGGCCCTCAATTTTAGATTGACCACTTTTAATTCGTTGGGCAATAAACAGCTGAAACTCACAACCGAGTTATTCTGGTTGGCTATCAACGTCACTATGAATAACTGTGAGCCTCAGCCCCAACCCATGAGATAAGATGAATCATAAGGCGCTTATCAGGGGGCATCATAAGGCGCTTATCAAGCGAGGCCTGCGTCCAGCTTGGATCAATATAGGCTGCTGAGGTCGAGGTCTGGCCTATTATACTGTTCAACTGTAAATTATTCACCTCTACTTGATCAAATGCGAGTTAATCGGTGTTCTATTTTTGTAAATATTAAATGTGTTGTACTATTAATTCGTAATAGGGTAACAAAATGTGCATTAGCCGAAAATGGGGGTTGATTCTGGACCCCGAGAGGATAGCTTGTGGTGTCTGAAATAAAGATTTATTATTATTATTATTATTAACCATTTGAACGTTACGTGGCACTCTAATTCTCGAGTACTCTAGTATAGGTGATTGAGCTCGAGAAAGTTTTGAGGAACGTCTCAAGAATATTAATGTAAAGAAAGAGTCAGTTGATCGGAGTGATAAGATTCAACGTCTTCAAATCAAGGTAACTTTGTTATGTCACAGGAGGATTTGTTGGCAGTAAAGTCAAGTAACCATAAACAATATTCACCTTACATACACTAAGGCCATGGCCGCATTGCGAGCGCCTAGCTAGGTAGATAGACGCTTAGGTAGGTAGGCGCCTAGGTTAGCGAATTGCTTCGATCGAATGTGAATTTGATAGCTCGAGGCGTGGCTTAGAGTTTTACATGCGAAACAGACATCTGACAGATTTAAACTGCAAGGGTTTATGCCTACATACGTCCTGGTTTCAAGGTATCCGGTGCCGAATACCCGGCGGCGAAGAGTATGGGCTTGTACGTATACGTGCTAAGCTTTTACACGTACCGGCATAATTTGCATACAATTCGTCGACAGGTAAAGGAACCGTCTACCTGGCGACCACACAACGCACTGTGAAACGGCACTTTAGCTTATCTAGGCCTGGATTTACATCTTAGAATTTAAATTTCTAAGCCACGCGCCTACCATCAAAGAGCAACTTACTTAGAACCTGCCAAAATAGAAGCCTACCTAGGCGCACAGTGCGGCCATGGCCTAAGATTACTTTAGGATATTGGCTGTCAAGTCATAACCATAGACAATCTTAACAACATCACCATAGATAATTGAAACATTCCACTATGGCTGCGCCTCCAAAATAGCAGTCGTAGGCGAGGTCAGCACAGCTCCATGCCTCGTCAGTATAGCAGCTGTTTCCGCCGCGAAGCATTCAAAGCTCGTGTCTAGAAACATCTCTTGTAGGAACCGCCGTGCGCAGAGCATGTACGTGTCTCGGGATAGAAGCGCGCAGACGTCGGAGTAGACGCACGGACTTCGGAACACTTCGGGATGCTTTTGTTTTAGTGACAACAGGACTGAGCGCGTCTGGAAAAATAACTCTTATGATTATTGGTATAAGAAGTAGGGGCCAACCCGTGAAACGAAAAACTAAGTTTCGGGCGGCCTAAGAAAAATCCTTTTCGTCACTCGTACAATTTTTGAAGGTCATTAGTTATTTTTGTTTTGTTTGTTTGTTTCGTATTCAGAATGCAGACAACAAGCAGCGATAAATCGAATGCATACATTCAGGAATGCACCTAAATAGAACAGCTTTTTGTTGGTAAAAAGAAAGAAGTTACTATTCGCAGAATTTACAGAGCAGAGGCTAGTATATTTATACAACATACCTGTCGCAGATGTATTGGGTTGGACATGAAGTGCACTTGATGAAGCACCTGCGCTTGCGGCGTTCCTTTCTCCGGGACTGGACTGTTTAGTGCGCTGTTGGAGTCATCTAAGCTTGTTATACCTGTTCAAATAAATAAATAAATAAATAATGCGGACAATGCACACAGAATTATCTTGAGTCTAGATAATGCATAACTCAAGCTCGAGTAGCTTCGGTCTAGATTCTAGACCCAAGCTACCCGAGCTTGAGTTATGGGTACTAGATAACTGATATACTTAATACAATACACTACATAAATATATATTTATTATTATGCATAGGAAGCATCCAAAACGCCCTGAGCCGAGAATCGAACCCGCAACCTCCTGCGTGGCAGGCGATTATGGGCATAACCCCTGTTCAGACTTCAGCATACCTATATATCCTTCCTATCCAATTACCTACCTATCGGCGGCAAATCACAACAATTCAAATTTGGCGCCACGAGAAGACCTCAAGCCGTGACGTCGCGAGAAGAAAAAAAAACCGAACAAGATGGCTGCTACTACTGCGTGATGTGCGTGCGCTCCGCGAAAACAAAATCAAAAGTAACTGTGAAGGCCTTCCAAACTTTATCAAAACTAATCTAAAAGTCACCCCACACGTGAAATATACTCAAAATCAATCAAAACAAGTGTTGTGCATACAAGCGGACTATCCCTGACGCCGAATTGTGAGTACCTACCTGTCCTACCTACACAGCCTAACCGCCCCTGCTGAGTCTGTCGAAGTTTATTATTTCAGTGTTGCGTTTAAGCCATAACATAGCTTCGAGCCGGATATACAACTGAAAAGTTGGCCGGTAATTTGTAATTTGTAATTTTTGGGGAATTTTATAACCTTTTCTTGAGATTGCATTATAACCCAACCAAATCTGGTTGGTAGCTCGTAGCCTTACATCTATTCGGATTCACACTACTTCTTAATTTGTCCGCCTTACCTTTTCCGCGTGGTTTCAACTCGATCAAAACTTAGCTAGTCATTTGTATTTTTCAACCTCGCAGTACAATAACAATTAGCTTACACACAAGCTTACTAACTTATGAAGTATTTTCACACTCCAATCTTACCTACCTAAGTTTGTACATCATCTTAGCTTCATACTTACCGGTATAAAATATTACCTCGTGAAAATAATTCTTACAAAATGGAACAGAACAAATTAAAAGTTCTTTTATCTCAACGCGAGTATATTTATCAAGCGATACAAATCCTTTATGATCTTTCGAAACAAATGGTTCAAGATCGTTCAAAGATACCTACTTTCAAGTCTAGGTTTTCTCGAGTTCAATCTATTCGCGAAGAATTTGTCGAAGTAAACGAAAACATTCAAGCTTTGCAATTACAGATAAATCCTGATTTCGTCGTTGACCAAAAATCACTTAGCTCATTTGACGATTTATACTACGCAGTGATTGCGGCGTCTGACGCGTTGTGCTCACCGGCACCCGACAAAGAGGTACCGGGTTCCGATGGTGCGCCCGCAAGTCTACCCGCTACCTCGCTCGCTTTGAAATCGAGAGTAAATACGCGATTACCTAAACTTGAGCTGCCTAAGTTCGACAGTCAAACTGAAAACTGGCAAACGTTCTACGATACGTTCAAAACATTGATACACGAAAATACTTCGATTTCCCAAATAGAAAAGTTTCATTATCTCGTGTCGTGTCTAACAGGCCCTGCTGCATCTATTGTGAAGGGGGTACCTATTACCACGGCAAACTATGAAGTCGTTTTCGACACCTTAGTCGAGAGATATCAAAATAAACGTATTTTAGCAATTACGTATTTGGATAAAATCCTACATTATCCTGCTATAAAGTCAGGTGGTTTCCAAGAAATACAAACACTAACTAATGCGTTTTACGAATCAGTTCACGCTCTCAAAGCTTTGAATATACAAAATCTTGGTGATTTTATTTTGTTTCATTTAGTTTCAAGAATACTTGATGCGGACACACGCAAGCGCTTCGAATCTCAAAACGGTTCACAAGTACCCTCATATAGTGAATTGTTAAAGTTTCTTCAAGACTACGTCAAAGTTTTAGAAACTAGCAGCCTATCTTCGACACATCCTCTGCCTCCTATCTCGCGAGGCACCCTTGACGGGAAATCCTCAGCGGCTCGTAAACGCCCGACTAGCAGCGGATCAAAACGCTTATCTTATCTTAACAAAACTAGCCCGTCAACGTATGTAGTTACCTGTTCGTGTTGTGGTGAAGCGCACTCGACCTACCGGTGCCCTAACTTTCAATCTTTAGATTCTCAAGCTAGACTCGCATTAGCAAACAACAAAAAATTATGTACGAACTGTCTGCGCACCAATCATGTCGTAGATAAATGTATCTCAAAAATCTCGTGTTTAATCTGCGGTTCACGTCATCATACCTTATTGCATACTGAACCTCCCCACTCTAGCGGGAGTAGCGCCACTCAGGCTAGCACTAGCGCGCATGTAGGGAACAGCCGCGGCGTCGTGCTGCTTGGTACATGCAAACTACGCGTATGCAATACACTCACCGGCGCACAAAATGTAGTGCGCGCTCTTGTCGACAGCGGTGCGCAGGATTGTTTTATAACAACCGCTTGCGCTCGGACACTGGGTTTGAAGCTCCGTCACTGCAATCTTACAGTGGCTTAGGACAAAACACTGTGACTCAAGTCCGGGGCGAGACTCGGTGCGTTCTACGTCCGCTTGACGGAGACGATCCGCAGTTTAAAATCCGACCTATCGTGTTAGATAACATCACCGCCCAAATGCCTAGCGCGCAACTACCAACAGTCGTTCGAGAATACTGTAGGCATTTAACTTTAGCCGATCGCGACTTCGACATCCCTGCGGACATAGACATTCTAATCGGAGCGGAATACTTCCACGATATCTATGACGGTCAACGCTTAAAACTAGGACCCGGGCTACCTACCGCCCTACACAGCGTATTCGGGTGGATCCTGACGGGCGCAATCGAGTCCGATGTAGGTAGGATACCTCCTCTCAATACCTCCTCGTTGCTAGCTGCAACTCGCACACTCGACGAGCAGGTAAAACGATTTTGGAAAGTTGAGGAACCACCGCACGCTCCGATTGCGGTACCGGAAGACAAATTGTGTGAACGTATGTATACGGATCTTACCTATCGCGAAGCTGACGGTCGCTACGTTGTCCCTATACTTATCAAGGATCGAGATCAAACCTTAGGCAACTCGTATCCTAGCGCCTTGTCGCGGTTAATTAATATCGAAAAGAAACTTAGTCGGCACAGCCAACTTAAGGCCGATTATATCGACTTTATGCGAGAATACGAAAGTTTAAATCACATGGAACTTACCCCCGCTTCACAGCCAAGCAAATCTTATCTTATCCCGCACCATTGCGTCGTTCGACCACAAAGTACGACAACTAAGCTGCGCGTGGTGTTTGATGCTAGCTGCAAGACCGCTAGTGGTCTGTCTTTAAATGACATTGTGTTTACTGGACCTAAGCTCCAAACAGACATCACTGATATCATCACAGGTTTTCGTCTACATGTCGTAGTCTTTACATGTGACATCTCTAAAATGTTTCGAAATTTTTTAATAAGGCCTGCTGATCGCTGTTACCAGCATGTGTTGTGGCGAGAGTCTGCAAGTCTTCCTCTCAAGGAGTATGAGCTCCGCACGATCACCTATGGTGTGAGCAGTTCACCATATCTTAGTATTCGCACTCTTCATCAGCTGGCAACGGACCACGGTGCTGAGTACCCTCTCGCAGCAGAAGCCCTGCGTCATGAGACATTCGTTGATGACGTTACTACCGGAGCGCCGTCTGTTGAGGAAGCTGTTGAACTAAAAACTCAACTTATCCAGCTTCTCAGTTGCGCTCAGTTAGAACTTCGTAAATGGAGCAGTAACTCGAAATCCTTTCTCGAAACCTTACCAATAGACCATTGTCAAACTCCCAAAATCTTTTCGGAAGAATCCGATAAATCCACGCTTAAAATCTTAGGAGTCCAATGGGACCCCGCGGGTGATATCTTCACATACTCTCTTTCTGAGGTACAGGAAGCTGAGTGTACAAAACGTTCAATCTTATCCCACGTTGCTCGTATCTTTGACCCGTTAGGCTGGCTTACCCCGTTCATCCTCAAAGCAAAATTGCTCCTTCAAGATTTATGGCGGCAAAACATAACCTGGGACGAAACCGTACCCGGGAACATATCTCATGACTGGCGAGAATTTATCTCAGACCTTAAAAACTTAAAACTGATCGAAATCCCTCGCCAGGTTTTACCTTACGCGGCCCACGAAATCCAACTTATCGGATTTTGTGACGGCTCAACAAAGGCATACGGATGTTGTGTCTATCTTCGCGTTGTCACAAACCAAAAGGTTCAAGTCTCCCTTTTGATAGCTAAGTCCAAGGTTGCACCTCTCAAGGTTCTTACAGTAAACCGTTTAGAACTATGCAGCGCTGTCCTCCTCTCTAAGGTAGTGTCGCGTATGTATTCCCTGCTTAGCGTTAAACTGAACATTGCTCAATCGTATCTATTCACTGACAGCTCGACGGTGCTGTCGTGGCTAAGAACAGAACCGCACAAACTTAAAACTTTCGTAGCGCATCGCGTGGTGCAAGTAACTGAATCTACCTCCACGTTTGTGTGGCAGCATGTGTCTACCCACGACAACCCGGCCGACCTTTGTAGTCGTGGCCTATCTTGCGCTCAACTCGCTGCTTGCGAAAGTTGGTGGTCTGGACCGCCATGGTTATCCTCAGACATATCCAACTGGCAAGTCCATGCAATAGACAATAAGGATAACGTTCCTGAAATGAAGACATCACACTCGTGTCTCACCGAGACGCAAGGATCTGACGCACTTCATACTCTCATCGAACGTACCTCTAGCCTCACTCGTCTACAAAGAATAACCGCTTGGCTATACCGCTTCATTCAAAACGCCTCGGTCGATTTGTCAAAACGTAACTTAGACAGTCATTTGTCTTCAGCCGAACTTGACCAATCACTGCAAACCCTAGTAAAACATGTTCAGAAACAGGATTTCTATGACGTCTCATCTCGACTAAAGTCAAACAAACTCCTTCCCAAACACCTTCAAAAACTATCTATCTTCCTCGATCCGTCTGGAGTCTTGCGAGTGGGAGGACGTTTAAGACAATCCGACTTACCTTATAGTGTCAAACATCCATATCTTTTATCCAAACAATCCCGACTGAGTAGCCTCCTTATCGACCACTATCATGTATCTTACCTTCATAGCGGGCCACGCCTTTTACATTCATTAATTCAGCGTCGATTTTGGATCCTCGGTATTAGAAATCTCATTCGATCGCGGCTATCGAGATGTGTCACTTGCTGCAAGGCAAGACCTACGCCTTTTCAAGCTGTTATGGGGGACCTCACTCCTTCCCGTCTGACTCCAGGATCCTGTTTTCAGTCAATCGGAATCGATTTTGGAGGCCCATTTATGGTCAAGGAAAGCCGACGCCGTAATGCCCGCATATATAAATCATATATGTGCCTTATAGTATGCCACGCTGTAAAGGCCATTCACCTTGAGCTGGTCACCGAGCTGACCACTGAAGCCTTTATCGCATCTTTAGATCGTTTTGTTGCTAGGAGGGGTTTATGCCACTCTATAACTACTGACGGCGGAACCAACTTTGTCGGCGCGAAACGCTACTTATCAGAAGTATGTGAAATGTTAGACAGGGAAAATCTGTATATTCGCGATCAGCTTGCGTCTCGTGGTATCGTGTGGAATATTAATCCACCCTCCGGAGCCCATTTCGGTGGAATCTTCGAGAGTGGTATAAAATCCACTAAGTACCATCTCAAGCGAATCGTAGGAACCCAAGTTCTAACGTTCGAGGAACTTTATACCGTGCTTACGAAAGTAGAAGCGATGTTAAACTCGAGACCTTTAATCGCTATCTCATCCGATCCTAATGAAGTTGACGCTCTTACAGCCGGTCACTTCCTTATCGGTCGCCCGTTAGTATCTTTACCCGAACCTACAATCAACGACGACCTATCTCTTCGCTCACGCTGGCGGTTGCTACAGCGATTATCTCAAGCCTTCTGGAGAACTTGGTCTAGGGACTATTTACACACCCTACAGCAACGTAATAAATGGTTAAAAACTGATAAGAGTCAACCAAAACTGAACGATCTTGTAACTATTATCGAACCTGAGCTGTCTGCGAATACCTGGAGAACAGGTCGTATAGTAAAACTTCACAAAGGAAAAGACGATCATATTCGGGTCGTCACCGTCAAAACTAACAAAGGCGAGCTAATTCGCCCAGCAAATAAGGTTTGCCTTATTCCAACATCTCCGGACGGAAGTAATGATGTCCAATCTTAGTTAGCTTCGAAATAAATTTTGTCATATACCTAAGTTTAATTTTGTTATAACTCACATTTATAATTATATGCCTTCATTGACTTACCTTTGCTAAAATTATATCTATCTAACTATAAGTATATATCTTATCATCTTATCTTGATCTTCATAACAGAAATCCATACCTTTATGTGCATGACACATTAAAAATAACATACACCATATAAACCCAATGTGCTATAGTTTGTTATTTCTGGCATTCATTCCAATATAAGGACCTTAGTTACCAGGTGTGAATCCGCATAGTTGATATAAACTCTAGGATCTCGAACCATTAATGTGCCTTATGAAATCTTCGGTTAATTTCATGTGGGGGGATATGTTCAGACTTCAGCATACCTATATATCCTTCCTATCCAATTACCTACCTATCGGCGGCAAATCACAACAATTCAAATTTGGCGCCACGAGAAGACCTCAAGCCGTGACGTCGCGAGAAGAAAAAAAAACCGAACAAGATGGCTGCTACTACTGCGTGATGTGCGTGCGCTCCGCGAAAACAAAATCAAAAGTAACTGTGAAGGCCTTCCAAACTTTATCAAAACTAATCTAAAAGTCACCCCACACGTGAAATATACTCAAAATCAATCAAAACAAGTGTTGTGCATACAAGCGGACTATCCCTGACGCCGAATTGTGAGTACCTACCTGTCCTACCTACACAGCCTAACCGCCCCTGCTGAGTCTGTCGAAGTTTATTATTTCAGTGTTGCGTTTAAGCCATAACAACCCCCAATAAGATAAACGCCAGTAAGGCTCTTATCAGGGGGAGGCCTGCGTCCAGCAGTGGACCAATACCAGGCTGTTGATGTTGAGGATGTAGCGGTGATCGGACACAGTCGCCGCGTCGCGACTACTGGTCACTACTGGTCACTACTGGTCACTACTAGTAGTCGCAACGGGCGACTGTGTCCGTACCAGTGGGTAATCGTAGTAATGCTGTGTCCGATTGCTCAGCTAGCAGTACAATTGTAAAGGAATTTGGTAATGTTGCTAGTGTCTTCGACCGACAACTTTTAGTATCCAGTTACCGACACCGAACACTTTTTGAACAACAATAAGTATGTGTAAAGTGGAGCAACTGGACACACGTATGCGCAGGTAGAGGATGATTTCATAGTGTTCTATAGAAATCTAATATTTACCGGTAGCTTGTATCTTACAAAGACACAAAAGTGTCTACGTTTGCCCTGCCTTAATCTATCATAACAATCCGCGAGATTTATTTGACATTATGAAATTATTAATTCTGTATAAAAAATTATAATATTTGACATAATTATGATTAATAATTATTTGTATTCGTTGTTTTTGTATTGTACCTATTTGTTCAATATTTAACTTACTTTGTCTTATTTTATTATCATGTACCTGACTCTTGGACGTTTTGGTATTAGCTATAAATCCATTTGTGAAATAAATAAATGAATTATGAATTAGACGATGGGTCTGTTAAGTTGTTCATTGAGGCCCTACGGCGCGAACCTTACCAGCAAAGAAGGCCTCCCTCAGTTCATGGCTCGACGGCGGCCTCGTCCTTGCACAAGCCAGGCAATCCGCCGCAACATGTCTCCAAACTTTACGCTTCCCGCTATTCTCCGACTCAGCTATCGCACTCAGAATTTTCTCCTCCATTGGCTTTTCATCTTCTTTAGCATTACCATTTCTCGCCTCTTTGTTATCATCGGTTTCGTCGATCTTTTCTTGTGATTCGTCGATGTTGTCTTTGGTTGTGTTGACGCTTTCTAAGCTGATGTCGATTTTGGAGTTGTGTTTTGCTTTAGGGTTGGGTGTTGCAGTCGGTGTGCTCGATACTGCGAAGGAACCTCGCACGATCACGCTCGTTGACGCTGTGTGGTGCGAACCTAGAATAACATTTTATAGATAAGTATGGATGGACGTGGGTAGTTATTTGTTGTTGATGTTTTAGAGTCGCCAACTGAACATTGTCGCATATTCATGCCATTTTAATGTTGGTAAGGAATCTTATGGGACAAATAAATATGTTTGTCTACTCCAGTATTATAATCATCCTAGAGATAGCATGTTATGAAGAGTTGTCTAGTCTAGAGGCTTTGTCTAGTCTATACATGTATGTCATTTTCCTTAGAGAAGGTCATACCTAAGCTGTTTATGCTACCAGTGCTGATCAATATACGGAAGTAACTTTGCTCTACGCTCTAGTCAAGTAACCCATTAACGCATTCACTGCCCAGGCTTGGCGCTGCGACCCGCAGGGGGCTTATGGTGGAGTTAATAAATTTCCTTCCATTTATACAATCGTTACAGCTCAAGTATCATCTAAGATACAAAGTATAAATCGGCCGCGTATCTTTATAAATTATCTGAAGTACGCGCGACTCTACTGTTCGCATTCACGGCTATATTCACTGAAGTCATAAAGATTTGCACGACCTATATTTACCTCTATAAGACATCTTCTGGCTGTCGGGCGTGGCGCGCGATTTCTCGATGCTAGCGATACTCGTGTCAGCGAGGAAGGAAGGTAGGCGGCCGCGTTTTGTCGTGTCGCATTTATCCGCATCATCGTCTTTTCGTTCTTCATCGCTGTTGGTCAAATAACGAGTCAGACATAAGAGTTATTTTTATTTGATACATATGAGTATTATTGTAAACAAAGAGGTTTAGTTTGTATTTACAATTAAACAACTTTAAGCCTTTTGCGACATAGCGGAGGGGCTTCGATGGAGGTGGCATTGCTATTTTGCATCAAAAATTTGTTGCAGATTAAACTTTAACATTCTTGGATGACTGATGTAGATTATCATAAAGTAGCGTCTATTATGAATAGAAAAGGTCCATTAGATCTCTCAGCAGACGTTGACATTGGCCCGGACGACTGACGTACAATTATGATAAAGTAGACTCTATTATCTAGGGAAGAGGTCCATAGTCCCTTGGCGGACACACGCCGAGGTAAACGAACAACTGACGTACAGTTATGATAATATTTATTTATTTAAAGTAGACTCTATTACCGACGTCAATAAGGCTCCTTGGCAGACAGATACACTCCTAGGTAAGCGAACTCGGACGACTGGCGTACAGATATCATAAAGTAGACTCTATTACCTAGGGAAAAGGTCCATAAGGTCTCGTGGCAAACAGACGCCGAGGTAGGCAGGGCAAGGGGAAGGACGCGGCGTGCGGGGTGCGGCCGCGGTGTCCGCGCGACGCATTGAGTTGGACGATTGTCGTAAGGTTTCGCTGAACGATAAGGGCTTCCAGTCGTATTCTAGTAAGCTGAAAGAAAAATAATTTAAGTTATTTAGAAAAGCTATTTAGAAAAATAAAAATCCCGAAATAGTTTCTTACAACCGCCATATTGAATTTATTGTAATTTTATTTTACCTATCTTGTAATCCAGTGGAAACCAACGGCAACTTGTTGTTTACAGTAACAACATATAAATAAATGGAACACCCAGTTATCTGATGTCATGTCCATCATGTTATCTTAATTTTTTATTTAAAGTAAATAAAGATTGTTTCTATTTCAACATCTTGACGAGTAAATTGGCCATACTTTTTGATAGATGACCCTAAATGAAATTATGTTAATGTAAGTCGTACCTCATTTTATTACGCCTTTCTCTCGTAGACTTGGTTCTGTCCCTAAGCGAGGAGAACGCCTTTTGTCTCCGATTGGTGTCAGTAAGCAGCCAGCTAAGGTCGGTCGCATCGCTGGAGCCCGCTGCGCTTTCTGATAGATGTGGCCTACGAAAAAGGTAGAATAATAATGTTTACAACATTCTTTTGTGGGGCCGTAATCAAAACAAAAGATAGCGTTATTTATCAAATCAACGTCATCTTTTGTTTTGATATCCTCAAGTGTTATAAAAGTGAGTAGCTATATCAAATAAGGAATTTACATGTAATCTTCATATTTATTATAATCTTTATTGAAAAAGAAAATTACAATCAGATAATTATTAACAATGTACTAGATGCAAACGTTGCAAATCTACCTACAGGTATCTCAACAGAACTTATCTTCATAAATAAATAATAAATATAAAACTCCATTGCAGATCATAGGCCTTACCCAAATAGCGATTCTGACCTCCCTCCATACGTCAGTCCATCGAGTAATCTTAGTTCCAAGTACAAACACGAATATTGATGAGGCTACCACCTACCAGTTTATTATATAAGTTAACTAACGGAAATATTTTTTGATTTAATAAGAGGGTAATATTTACCGTCGATTCAGAGACTTCAAAGTGGCATATCCTGTCATATCCAACTGCGAAGGCGGTGAGCTGCCCGATTCGTGGCCTGCGAAACCTATATTAAGTGTATTATTCGATCATTTTCATTTGTCGTTCATCAGGTATAAATGTTTTTCTATATTTTATGAATTTAAAATTATACGGAGAAGAAAGTTAGGCCTCCGTCCGGCTAATCAATTCATATTTGTTCATGATTGCTTGTATTATTTTCGCCGTTCTTGGTTAATTTCTCATTTCTTTCGTATAGGCACTTTGCAAACAAACATGGCCGCGACAGATCCACCATTTTAGCAAAATGGACGCCCGACAGTTTAAGGGTGGTGACTATGATGCAGCCTAGAATTGACAAAATGATATGATAATTGACTCGACGGGTCTAATAATAATGTTTACTTCGGACATGCTTTTCAATGGACCACCCGATCTTAAAATTTGGCTCAAAATCATAGAAATGAGAAAAAACATTATAAAGATTATGAGTAAAAGTCTCACTGGATGTGGAGGTACGCCGTTGTAATTCTGATATCCTCGGTCTTTGTGTGCTGTTACTACTTTTCATACCGTACAGACTCGATGAGCTGGGTATCGGACTCAGTGTTAACACGCGATCACTGAAATAATAAAAAAATAAACAATAAGTATGACAACAATAAGTACTAAAATTATAATTACAGTAATTTACGTAAGTTACAGCTTTACGCGACCCCGTTATGGGCGGTTTCAGTATAACGCGAATTTCTAATTTCTAATTATTATAATTTAACGGATACAAAAATGCTCTTTCAAAAATTTATTAAGGTTTGGGCACATTGCAGAGTATAGACAATAATGATGATCGTGTCTTGACCGTGTGTCAAACAATTAAAAACAGTGTTGGGTGTTATGAACGTATTTTACAAGAACGTAAAAAAAACAGATGTATTTTTCCGTAAAAAATAATTAATAGTATGTATTGCATAAAGTGTTCTTAGAATGAAAATGATTTAAAATGATTCGTATTTTTTGTATTAAATTTTGACTATGTTTAGTCATAAACCTCGATATACATAGGTACGCGAATTTCAGTTAACGCGATTTTTTCCGAAACGTATCACTCGCGTAAAGCGGGATATGTATAACTGTATTTGACTTCAGTGACGAGCGAAGTTCAAAAGCATTTGATAACAACGATTACTACAAGAATATGATAAAGATGAAAGAATTGTATTTTTGTATGATTGTAACGAATAAACTCAAAAAACTATTTCAATAATTCTTTCACCATTAGTATGCTACATTATCCCTGATTAACATAGGCTATAATTTTATATTTTAAAAATAAATAAAAAAAGAGCTTCATGTAAACTCGTTTTATCATACCACAGACAGACACAAACACACGGTCAGATTTACAACACCCCTTTTTGACGGGGGTTAAAACACACCATTATGCATATAAAATACATTTATATTTCCACCAAAGTGTTGCAAGTACTTACGGTATAGCATATTTCCCGAGAAAAGAATCGCAACTGCTAACTCCACTCGTACTCGATTCGCTCGTATTTCTCACTCTCCCTTCATGCGCATGATCCAACGAATTCATCCGACCAATCAGCATTCGATTCTCCATCGGTCTATGATGACGCTCATAACTCGAACAATCCCGAAGTATATCCACTGTTCTGGACTCGGACAATATCGGACGGTCATTCGAGCAACCTTGGAGTGGCAATGTCTGGGATTTCCTCTTATCGTTTTCTTTCTTCGTCTGGTCTAAGCTGAACTTCGCGTCAACCACATCTAGTTCTATCGTGGTGTCAGCTAAGGCTGTTTTGCTGATTTTAGTGTTATCTGAGGGTAGGCTTTCCGCTATGCTTTGGTCTGTGTGGTCAGAATGTTCGCTGGTTGCGTCGTAGGTGTGGAATCGTTCAGGGGACGTGACGTAACAGTGTAGGTTGCTGTCGTTTAGAGAGTAGGTTTCGTCTGGGATTAGAGGGAACTGCTCGTGTCTTGTATGCCTGACGCATAGCCAACCTTGGGAATGGAAAAAACAATTAATTGTTAAAATGTTGATGGACTGAAAAGGCCTGACGTCTCAAAAATTCGAATTTTCACAGTTAGATTAACAGAAGATACGTATATTTTCTTTTGTCATACAAAAAATGACAAGAATAAAGCGCGTCAAAGTTTGGGAGTAGCGACTAGTGACGTCACGGCTCAGTAAAAACTGTGACACTTTTTACTGAGTTGTGACGTGAGAAAAGATCACTGTCCTTTTTATTTCGATGCTAAAGAAAGGGGTCAGCAACATTTTTAATGCTGTCAAATTAGGTTGGTTTAATGCAACAACAGAATCTTCGTATCCGAAATGTGATACGAAAAAATTCAAAACAATAAATTATTCTTAATTAAGCATTTCTGATTTTATCGTCTTCTTAATGTTATCTAAAGTCCTTACCTAATTCCGACAAGAAGTTGGCACCATCATAAGTGCTGCCAATCAGGCCGAGAACATAGAAAGCGGTGGCTCTCACAGCGTACACTGGACAATACTTCGTGAGCCGTACAATATGAACCAGCACGGAATCTTCTAGAAACCCATTGCTTAGGTTCATCAGTAGTTGTAACCCTTGAGGCGTTACGGCTGTATTACCAACTGCCCATAGTGACGCTTTAAGATCCCCAATGTCTTGATCTGTAGAGAACTTCTTGCGTTGCAGCACCTAGTGAATAAAATTAGGAAATAAAATCAACATGTTTTAGATCACGCATTATGGCAATGGCAAGAGCTATGCTGAGAGCCTCTTAACGGGGATAACACACATGCCTACGGTTGTTGGGCGTTGGGCCGTGCATCGTAGAGAAGTAACACTACTAGCGTCTATGTACTGCAAGGTATGTTATAGGCGATGGTTATACAGACCACTCACGTCTGATGGGCCATTCATTAGTTCTTTCTATTTGTAGATATATAAAAAACCTTAGGATTTCCATACAATTGGCATTCTCCCAAAGTTTTGAATAGTAAGATTTATTTTTAATTATTTTTACTTGAAATAGACCTTCGTTTGACCTCAATGTCACCGGATCGAAAGTGAAGATGGTGTATTACGAATGTATAAAGAATTTAATCAATGGACAATTACAACTTCTCTCTACAATTACAACCTCTCTCAACAAGACAAGAGTGAAATAGGTATTTTCTGAACCATCATCGTGTTACATCGTCACTTTCCATGAGGTGAGATTGTGTGTCAAACGAAGGTCTATCGACAGTAAAAAAACAAATAAGTTACGAGTTTTTTTTACCGGTTCTTTTTATGCATTATATACTTTGTAGATCCAGATCTAGTTATTGTTAGCCTAGTCTACTATGTACAATGTGCTATGGCGGTCATTAGGAGAGGCTTATGTCCAACAGTGGACTAATATAGGTTGATTTTGTACTATGTACCATCGCCAAACGTAATGCCTATCCAGTTTGAAACTATTTTGCTTTGCGTTAAAAACAAAAGATATCGAGCAAGCCGGGGTTATCAACTATTCACTTCACAGAAAAATCACCATAGTGGTGGTAAGGCACAATTTTTGCTGACTATATATATAATGGCATTTTAGGGCTTTGTACCTTGTAGTGACGAAACCACTGGAGATCCTTGGAGGAGGCGTACACCGCCGAAAGCGGTCCATATCAATAAAAAACTGACATCGCATGACATAATATGAAAATAATCAATAACATATACAAAACAATTAAAATTTGCATGACATTTGTTTAAATCAAATATTATTACTTTTATTCAAAATCTGATATGGAATAAAGCTATAGAAACTTTCGTAGTTTGACGAATTCATTATGAATGTAAGCGGGTTAACTACGAACCTTGTTTGTGACCTTCCTTGCGTTCTTCCAACACAAACAAGGTTCGTAGTTAACCCGCTTACATTCATAATGGAATAAAGCTCTTTTTATTTTATTTATTTGTACCTTGTAGTGATGCGGCAGGGTGCTCGCTAGCAGGGCCCTGGCGCGGGGGTGCGAGGCCCTCGCCAGCGTCCCGTGGATGTGCGGCGGAGGCCTCGCCGTGCGGCGCCAGCGAGGAGCCCCGCGGCCGCCGCCTTCCCCTAGAGTCAGGGCCTCGTGCACGCTCGCTTCTACCAGACGCACGTATCTACAAGGGGAAAGTTATTTATTTATCCAGCAAGTTTTGTTAAACTTTATTATCATATGTATCATATATTATCATAATAAATTAACTAGTTATATAAGTTAAATATTATACGTCCTGGATGGCTCAGGACCGTGTGGAGTGCAATGGCACAAAAGTTTGGAGGCCTATACCCAGCAGTGGGTGAAGTCGGGCTGCGGATGATGATGATGATGATGATGATTTTACGTCCTTAATTAACGGATAAACTGTTGTTTCCACCTAGCGTTAAGATCTTGTTTGTAACAGTTTCTACAATAAATCTAATTTCATTTCATCTGAAACCAGGCTTCACCCGTTGCTGGGTATAGGGCTCCAATATTTTGTGCCACTTCACACGGTTCTGCGCCGATCTCATCCAGATATTGGTAAGGGAGGAGGGAACCCGGATGCCTTGCGAAAAGCTATTTGCACCGCGTAAAATTGTAAATCGGACTGGATAGAAGCATCGCAAGACTCTGCCAGTTGTGTTATATAGTGTCGAGGTCACATCCGAGGTTGAATTAACCTCGACCTTTTTTACCTTATTTATTTGGCTAAGTGAGTGTAATTTTTATGACATCAATGAATTTATTAATTTTAAGTTCTAGATATAAGTTAATTAATTGCATGCTATAGAATAGTTAAACATGAGCTTAAAACTCACAACCCACCTGTACATCATGTTTAACGCAATAAATATATCATTTCATTTCACTTCGACACAGCATAGCCAGACATGGTACCTGGGGCCTGATTCCACTAACACAATCGCCTCACTATGACAATATTATCGCTTCATTATCGCGTAACAATCACCGCCATTAAAACCTTTTGGTATTCTACTATCACGATCTTTTTTTGTTTATGCCATATCTATGACTATTACGATTATGATTATATGCCCCACCACATTATTGACACGCTATTATAAGTCATAGAGATTGTAATCTTATGGTAATAGAATAATAAATAAATCTCTATCTTAATCGTATGGTGCCATTATGGCGCCATTATAGCATTTTGCTTACAAAATAGTGGAATTAGGCCACTGGCCTGGCGTCCTCGAGGGCGGACCTAACATTTGTGAGTGTGGACACTAGACACTGGAGGTTTGTGCAAGTTAACTATTTATAATGCAAAAAAAACAAAACCGTTTCTTTTTGTTTATCTTCAGATTTTGTTTAAAAAAACTATAACCTTTACTTTTATAGATTTTTCATGGATCCCACTGTCAGAACTGAACCAAATTAAAATGGGACCACACGGGAAGCACCAGCTTTCATATAAAAAGCATCATGAGAATCGGACCACCCAGTCAAAAGTTTAGAGGTAACAAACATAAAAAATACAGTCGAATTGCAAAACTACTCCTTTTTTTGAAGTTGGTTAATAATCGAAAATCGAACTTACCTATAGTTATAACTCTTGGTCCAGAAATCCAGATGTTTCTTGACGAACGCCATGGATTTCGCGTCAGCCGACTGTGCGGCGGACGCCACTTCCAGTGTCAACCACAGCAGGTACCCTCTGTCACCCACTGCACTCAACTCTAGCGAAGATGGCTCAGCGTTTTTGTCGAGCCGGCAGTTTTGACATAGCGTGTTCTTTAGGGTCATCATCTTTTCTACGAAGATCTATGGAATAAAATAAATAATTTTGTTTTAAAAAACTATAAACCGACTTCAATTTTTACAGTTTATACATGAATTTTCATGGATCCCATTGTCAGAACTGAACAAAACTAAAATGGGACCACACGGGAAGCACCAGCTTTCATATAAAAAAAGAATCATGCAAATCGGACCACCCAGTCAAAAGTTCTGAGGTAACAAACATAAAAAAAAACAGACGAATTGAGAACCTCCTCCTTTTTTGAAGTCGGTTAAAAAGTAGTTAACATACAGTTCCGAAATAAGAACTTCCACTGCCAGAGAGAGTTGATGGCATATGTAGAAGGCGTAGCAAGAAAGAGGTTTTGCTTGAAAACAGATAGATTTTCTTACCGGCACAGTGA
Organism: Eupithecia tripunctaria; assembly: GCA_955876795.1. Classification (NCBI taxonomy): domain Eukaryota; kingdom Metazoa; phylum Arthropoda; class Insecta; order Lepidoptera; family Geometridae; genus Eupithecia; species Eupithecia tripunctaria. The sequence continues at coordinate 5,803,015 of OY041604.1, forward strand.
ACGCCTCTTCCAATATACTGAGAGCTGCTTTCACCACCTCTTTACATTCGTCCTTTATCTGCCCGACTAACATTTGCAACGTCCAAGTCTCCATATCAACGCCGGGTTCGCTTTCCTCCTTAGGCGTTTTCGCATACTCATAGTTCTTTTTCATTTTAGATTTCCTTCGCACGAGTTCCCGCGATTTTCTCGAAGCTCGTAGAAGAACGTTCAGGAACTGCGTCGTGTAGACTCTTGATGCTTGGATGTTGCATGTCAGGGTTTTGGCTAGGATGTCTCGAGGGAACGAATCTATTGTGTAGTCGAGACTTGATATTACAAGTTTGACGTAACAGCTGTGGTGGGTTTTCGTTGACAGTTCCATTAGGCTGAAATTATAAAATAAAACCGTTAATAAACGCGATAAATACCCGTGAAAATGTATAATGACAAAATAGATACAGTCCGTTCAAAAAGAGAAGAGCCGTGGCGTTACGGTGAACTAACACTTTTAGTCATACTGCAATGACAGAGCAGTGTTGAGTTCAAATCTTTGTTTCTTATTGTGTAACATAACAGCCCTTGAACGCTTGAACCGGGTAATTTTATATCAGTAAATGAGCTGAACTTGTTTAAAGCTAAACTCAGTTTATCTCATATTTATTGCGTTCAATTTCAAATTAGACCTAAATCTTTGAGGCAAAATTGGCGCTTAACGAGAACCGTAATCGCGCTTTAGGCTGTATAATAGAATACTTACTTCTCATACAGCCGTGTCTGTTTAAACAGCTTCAACCCAGCTTGTGAATGGCAAAGCTGCCCAATAAACAGGAAGTACATTTGGCACATAGTATTGCACATGTGTTGTGGACTGAAGAGACATTCGTGGGCTTTTAAGCCGGTCTCGATGGCCTCTATCTGTCTGCTTACGTCACTGAACAGGTCTTCTAGTAGTCTTTGGGAGTCGAGCTGTAAAAGTTTAAGGTCATAGTAAAAAATATTTCTGGAAAATCCATACTAGCATCATCTCGACCTCTAAAAAATATCTATATATGTAGTGTATTGTATTATGTATATCAGTTATCTAGTACCCATAAGACAACCTCTGTTTAGCTTGGGGCTAGATAATGCTGTGTGAATTGTCCAACAGTATTTATATTATACGTTATTTATTTATCTAGCCCTAAGCTAAGCAGAGCTTGTGTTAAGGAGTTCAGATGACTGATTACATAATATAAAACAATACATGAATAGATATTTTTTAAGTAAATACTCAGAACACTTTTCTATCAGTTGAGCTACCTGTAGATTGTTTACTCTTCCGACTGGTATTAGTATGGATCAGTTTTTTTTTACCATAATTATAATCATCATTTATTACTTTTATAAATTTACTGTTCTTGTATTCGTGATGAAAAGCACAGTGTTTTCAATTTACCTCGGGTGAAGGAACCTATTTAGTCTCACGAACTATTAGCCCCTCGCTACGCTGCTCGGGCGCCGAACCCCGTCGCGCGGGGACTAAACAAGTTATTTTCAACCCTTGGGTAACAATGTACTATTATTGTACACCAACAAAAATACAATACAAAAGAAATTACATAAGACAAAAGTTTAATGGACGGCCTTATCGCTTAGAAGCGATTTCTTCCAGGCCTTTAGTTACCATAAGTTGAATCAACCATAAGTTGTATAAGTAAGAAGACAAGTTTTTATATGTATTTATGTGGTAATCTTTGGAATAAGTTTAGAATTTTATCGTATTCCGGTAGTAAGTACTCTCGTATGGACATTTCTAATGAAACCTTATTTGGCCATTTTAATGTTATTATACTGTGCCACAATCCAAGAAAGAAGCCCATTCGACTTAAGAAATTGCTTAATACCTGAATCACCAATACTCATCTAATCACCTAATGAATTCTCAGATAAAAATTAAAACTTACGTCATTATGCCTCAAAAGATGCCTGATGAGCTGACAGCCAGCGCGCGTAGCAGAATGTCCATGACAAGTGCTTGACAAATCCGTGTGGGAATACTTGTTAGATGAGGGCTTCAGATAGCTCACAATCCGCGCCGCCCACGCCTTGTGATTATGGTCCTTTAGGTTCAAAAGCGGCGCGTTATCATTCTCCTTTAAAATAGTCCTAATAATCTCCCAGTTCCACGTATTACCGTCCTTGTTCGCCATCACCAACGTGGACCGAATCAAACTATCGCTGTCTCGCTCGAACCAGTTCAAAAGCTTCGACGCTGCCGAGCTCAAACTTTTACTCTTCGGTAGCGCGCTAACGTTTCTCATCGAAAAATCGCGCGAACCAACACTGTTATGCCTTTTCGGTTCGTTTTCATGGTCGGATTCGTTTAGGAACTCGAAACTGTCTTTGTGTAAGTCTTGAGGTTTCGCTATGCTAGCGTTGTCTTTCTCTTTCTTACTCTTAGTGTTATCTTCTTTCTCTTTAAATGCACCGCTACAATACTGTATGATATGGTCTAGGAACAAACTGCTGCTTGCGGGTCTTGCTTCGAGCATAGAGTGCAGTCTGCGTAGGGCTGCGACCGCGGCAAGCGCTTGCGGCTTCCCCGCCGAAGCTTGGGACATAAGCGAGGGAAGCGCAGGTGTTATACTACAAATTTGAGGAGGTAGAAATTGGTGTACTAAATGCAATAGTTGACCAAGTAATACGGTCGCTCGGACCGATATAAATGTGTCACTTGTTACGATTACTTCAGCTAGCCCGTCTAGAAGTCCGGCCTGAAAAAATAAGCCGGTAAAGTAAGCCCTAAAAACGAGTTATCTCAATCTAATAATCTGACATGAGAGGACCCTTACCTCTAAGAAACACTGAAGTAACAGTGCAAGATGGATCTCAGTTATATCCGGTCCTGTGGCGCCTAGATGAGGTAATATGGCAATACCTTCTTCAGCGACGAAGCCTTCATTCAGACGCCACGAATCCTTAAATCATACAGATAAATATACACGGGCGTTAAGGACATCTACATCTTGGGATATGTTAGAGTGCATACCTACAGGAAGAACACTTTTGACAACACTTACTTGGAAATCTGATGGATCAATCGCGCCTAAAGCGACAGAGATCTCGTCTGTCCACTCTGGCTGTGGTAATCCAACCAACTCGTACAACAGATCTAGTATTGCTTTCTGAAATAAAACGGTTAAATATTATAACTATTGTATAGATTTATACGAGCTTCACAGCATCGCACGCAATGCCAATAGGGATTTTAGGTTTTTTGCTCAGCAGTTGGCGCCACTGTTGACTAAGTTCCAGAGCTGTCAAAGGCGGCTTAATGAGATCGGTGCCGAAACAAAGTTTTGAACCTTGAATCTCATTAAGTTTATTAATTATAAAAACCTATCATAAAATCGAGTACCTATGCCGCAATGCTGTGCAGTTTCGTTTTGTTCAGAGAAAAGGAGGACTTTTAAAGCTTTCACATTCATCGTAAAATATACCATATTTGCGATAATTTTACGAAGGAGATCACTTTTCAACGGGTCAATTGAAGCAATTATAATTTATGTCACGAAGCCCGCCAAAACCAGTGAATATTGAATGTTTTTGAACCTCATGCGACACAAGCGCCTCTAGTGGCAAATTCACACGCAATTCAAGTATTAGAATAGATTAAATTCAGCCTGGTCCTTTCATTACTTCTGTTGTGAAAAAGAAAAACCTAAATTATCTATACTTACCTACATAATGTAGATATCTATTGACGAAAGACCTATAAAACCGAGCGAGAAGTTTCGTAGATTATCTCCTACACCCTAAACTTACAAGCTTAAAAATCCTTTTTCAAATTTTTATGTACAACTGTGACGTGACGTTACTCACCCTAACTTCTAACCGAGGCAGGTACAAAGCCGCTACTAAAGCACGAAGTCCGCTGGCGCTGTACGGATGACAGAAATGCAGCAAACCAGGCCAACTCCGCAATACACAGAGCAAGGCAAGACGGCTGCAAGTAAACCGCATCTCGCGTTCATCCCTAGAAAACAACAGTCTTTTGTTTCTACTTATACACAAGGACTTGAGCTTATCTATAAAATAAAAATGAATAGGGTATATGCATCGATTTTTTTTATTGTTTTAATCGATTCTTTAGGTCATTATTTAACCGAGGAATGATAAGACGCTCACTGAATTTCGCATTAACAAGGTAAAAAAAACAAATCAAAACTACAATCATTTTCGGGTGATAAAAACGCTGCCATATTGGCGCCATGTTTATGTGACGTCGACGTACACACTTGATTAAAACCTTTGCTGACGACCTCGGTAGTGATCATCTCAGGAAAGAGGTTTTTCGAAAAACTGAAAATAATCGACAATACGAAATGTCAAGTGGGCAGAATAGTGTCAAATCAAGGTGCAGCAAGCAGAATAAAAAAAGAAGAAATGAGTACAGTGATGTCACGTCCGCTCTAGTCAATGGCGTAGCGTTTTGAAATTTTGCGATTGAGATTTAAAATATCAATTTTTCAATGGTTAAATTCTACAATAAAAACATCTCAAAATGCAAAAATAAATATGTAGATATGTTTCTATATCAATAGAGAATACGTATATATTTTTTTAGCCATTTTGAAATCACATGCATATACCCTATTGCTAAATGTGTTGGTAAGCGCATAACTCAATAACGCCTGGACCAATTTGGCCAATTCTTTTTTTTAAATGTTCGTTGAAGTTCAAGGATGGTTTTTACGGCGAGAAAAAATCTAATAATTGCCGGGAAAACACCTATAAACGTTTCCATAGGAACAACGCGTGCGAAGCCGCGGGGGACAGCTAGTATACAATAGATCTGAAAACTTTAGTTACCGACTGCAGTTGAGTATGCGTGATACGCGTAACCGTCAATTAAAATTAAACGCTCAACCCGAGCGTGACAGTTAAATTTAAAAAATTTACTGTGCAGAACAAAATATTAAATTGACTAAAATAGTTTTGCACCAATAACAAGTAGGTAATTACGTATTTTCATTCCACTTGACTTTTGGCCATTGACAGCTTTTCTGCAAACGTGGACGGGTTTGATGCATAAATGAGACTCAAGTGAGATTTAAACTGTCTCTCAGTCAAGTCAAGTCAAGTCTTAGTCGAGGCTCATTTATGACTCTTAATGAGTTGTGTATATCAAAGTGATTAGTCGATTTCAACATGTCTCGGCTCCGCGTCAGCGGCAAGACAACACACTTTTATAAAACCAGTTTTTCGTCCAAATTTAATTTTTTAGTTAAATACCTGCTAGATTCGGTCCCGGCTGGACGGAAATGGAAGTCGCAGTAGGGCGAGCTCAGGCACAAAAGGTCTATCCTAGCCGACCGCCGCGATGCGGGGTCGTTGAGAGCATGTAACAACACTCCGCATAGAGCCTCTGCCATTCTCGGGGTGGCACACTCTGCTAGCTGGCGGGTTACTGCGTTCACACCTCCACATGAGATAAACATGTCAGGGTTTAACACGCCTGGAAATAAAACAAGAGCAAATCATATTTGTTTCGTGCCTGTGTGAATTGTCCAGCATTATTTATTATTTTAAATTATTTTCGTAAAAAATTGTTCATCTCTTTTTGAACAAATGATGATAGTTAATGAAATTGATATATTAATAATTTAAAAAAAAACGGTTAGGAAAAAAGGGCTAATAACTGAGATATTGGATACGTATTTTTTCTTTTGTCAATTAGACAACAAGTACCTGGATGACCAAGCTTCGCTCGGTTATTTTATTGGTAAATTTTATTTTTTAGAAATTATAGTAATAATATTCGCCAATAGATGTCAGGAAGAGTCATATTTTTCAGTTTAGTCTTTAATTTGATGAGAAGAAAGTTGATGATTGAAAACACTCATAAAATAGTATTACTATTTAGCAATAGATGGCAGGAGGAGTCAATTAATTATGATAAAGTTGATGAAAGTTTATTGAAAACATGAATAAAATGACATTTTCTAAAAATGAATCCTAGCTAGATCGATTTATCGCCCCCGAAACCACCTGTATACTAAGTTTCATGAAAATCGTTGTAGCCGTTTTCGAGATTCAGATTATATGTATATATATTAATATACAAGAATTGCTCATTTAAAGGTATAAAATACAACACGACAACGATTTTAAGTTTTGCAGAGTAAATACTAATTTATGAAAGACTGAAAAATCATCAATTAAACATGTGTTATAATATAACTTATAACGTACCTACATTATAACTTCCCTATATTATACCTTATTAGACAACCAACAGATAGAATTCTGGCTCAAAATTAAGCATTCAAACATGTTTAAAAAACTTACATATTTCAGCAAGGGTAGCAATCGCCGGCTTAGACAGTCGATCTCCAGTGCCGTCGCCGGGGATACCAGCACGTGCCACGGCGGTCAGACACCTCAGCAGTCCAGGGTCAACGAATGCAGCCCGATGCCTTCTGATCTGGCCAGCAGCACCCACCACTGCGACAATGCGGCGAACTACGCGAAGCGCTTGTGCTCTTTCCTCCTCATTGCGGAGCATTAGATCCATTGACCTAATAAAGATATTAAAAAATAATTGCCGTTAAAACGTTGAGTGGAAGAGATCGCAACATTGAATAAAGTTTTTCATTTTCTAAATATGTAGTATTGTTTTTGTTGATATTTTTGCTACTCGCTTTCGAAGCTACGCTTTTGTGAAATATTGTTGTCTCAGTCTCACTTCGGTCCTAGATACGTATTTTAACACCTTAACTCAAGGAAACAAAGCCAACAAAATCTCAGGTTTTGTAGGTGTAAATGAACTTTTAGTGAAGGGCTTACATACTTATTTAGTTTTATTGTAATAGATTTTGTTTGACCAACACCTGGTTGGTACACACATGACCTCATTTAAAACCATACAAACATCAAATCAAATCAAATGTGATAATAGATTTGAGGCTAGTAGAAGTGTCTAGTAGTAGGCTAAAGAAATTATAGTTTACCTTATAATGAGGTACGGCAGTTTTAAATTGTTGAAAGTAGCAACATCACTCTCAGTTTTAATCAGGTAGCGTAAAACTCTCAATGCTGCTGCTCTAATTACCATAGATTCTTCAACAAGGTTTATTCGAATACTGGAAACAATATGCACAATTATAAAAAAGTTACCAGAGAGGTGTAAACTAATGAATTTGAGTCATTAAATTCAATAATATTTACCATGTCATCAGTTCATCAGGCGTGAAGCCCAAACTGTCCCTGTCCTCCTTAGCTTGCACTAATAATGTTACTAAAGCATTCAGATAGGACAATTTGCGACTATCAGAACTATTTTTTTGTGTTCCTCTCAGCCCAAACTTCGACTCAAAACTCAGGGTTTTATTGGTGGGTGAGGTATCATTTTGATATGGCTTCTTTACATAGAGGCCTTGTATAATATCTTTTAGATTTTCTTCAGATGTTTTGTTTTTAGTATCCAATTTGAATAAATCACCACCATGTTTACCTGAAAGAGGTGGTACACATTAGAAACACATTGTCATACATTTTAGAGGTTGTCTTCAAAAATGTAATTGCATTATTTGTATAATAATCTATGCCATTAGGTAGCTAAAGTTATCGAATACGAGTAATAAACAAGCAAGCCATTATTTATAATAATAACATTGAAAATGTATGTACCCTTTCGACGATTTCCGAAACTCTCGTAGTACGCCATTAGAGCATTTTAGTAACAAATCTAATATTATATATTATTTCCTGAGGCACGATTTCGTTGCAAGACATGAATAGCTTTTAGAAATGTTTGTAAGACACGCAGCAAGCCATAAAATATATTGTAATTCAACCCTGTTTTCGTTTTCCTCACACACCATCACACATTTTGCTAAACGTTGACATTGGCAACTGTTTAGTTTGACATTGACAATAGAAAAATGAGTGAATCGACGAATAGGCAAACGATACACGATCAAGCCGGCTTCTTGTTGTCAACTGTAGTACTGGCAACTTATTTTATTATGGAAACGGATATTGTAATTTTTAAAAACTACTTTGTCTATGGTGAAGTATGGCTTCCATCCATCCCTTTGTGCTGCGCGTTGCGTAGTGATGTGAAATGTGAATATACCTGATCGATTGAGAATTTGAGACCCATCCCATCCTTGTCCATAATCTAGTGATTTCATGATTTGTTTCGTAATACTTTGGTAGTGTTGTGCTTCTGTTGTTTGTTTTCCTTTCCATTGCAAAATGACTGAATATAATGATGCCGCGTACAAAAACTCTTGTCGAATATGTCTTACAAGCAAAAAAGCATTGTGTCCATTATTCAGATACAAATTATCTGGTAACTACGCTGAAATGCTCACAGCTATTGCCGATGTGAAAGTGAGTATCATCATCTCATTTTTAACGTAACCTGCATGCTGTCTACTACTGCTAGATCCTAGAGAAACTCAGTAGAGAAAACAGGAAATTTACTTCATTTAAGTATGTAATTTTCTTTATTTCAGGTAGCAGCTAATGATGGTCTGCCAGAAAAAATATGTAATAAATGCTGCACTACCCTAGAGAAGGCCTATTTGCTCAAAACGGTAGCAGAAAGGTACAATTCAATTGCTCATCAGCACACATACATTTACTCCACTGTTGAAGATCCCCCAACACACCACACATGTCAGGTGGATTGGTGTTTGCAGTCATATCCCTCTAAAGTTTGTGATTGCAGTGGAGATGGAAAAAAATACCATCTAAATTTGATCGTTTATTTATTTATTTTTTGATAGTACACAAGCAGCAGCCTGCGTGTCTTTACAAAAAGTGTTGAATTTAGTCATTGCGTTACTTTTTAAAGTTTGTTTTTGCTGTCTTGCAACCAGTTGTCAAATTATTCTGATCAAAATCAACTAATCTTATTGAATACATTGCAGGTCAGATAGAAAACTACGAAAATTACTGGCAAAGGGAAAATTGAGTACAATAACTAAAAAAATTGCGTTTGACTCATTCACGGATATTAAAAGTGAAATACCATTCAGCATTAAACCGGAGCCAAAATGGGAAATGGAAATTGACCTAAATGTGAAAAATGAGGACAGGAAAGACCTTGTCATTGCCAACACAGTTATAAGAAAAGTAGATCCTGATGATATAAAACTAAATGATATCACCGATACAGTAGACTTAACATGGACCAAGAGCTCAACTTCCAAGGACCCTGATTCAGAAGTAAGTTTCCAGAATGGATGAATAACTTCTCAGGGACTTTTAATATACAGAAAAAAAAAAAGTAAAAATGTAATTAAAACTTAAAAAAGTAGTTACATACGAGTTTAAATTAAGATTAATCTCACATTAATCTCATAATCACCATTAAATGAGTGACATTGTTGTTTTCACTTACTCATTTTTTCATAGAAAATGTATGGGAATTGTTTTTTTTAATTATTGCCAAAACTTACGATTTGATTTGGTATGTTACTTTGGGGAAAGTGATCCTGGTTGGAAATAGAGCCGATTAAGACCAACTTGTTTTTTTTCACAAATGACATTTTTTGGCCGGACCATACTTTTTTTCAAAAAACTAAAAATGCCAATATTTTTTTCATCAAAATAAAACAGAAGGTTTCCTTGAACAAAACCTTCTAATTACAAAAGAAATGGTAGCTACCCTTAAGGGGCAAAAAATTTGCCCCACCCTGTATAAGCTTTTAACCTCTGAAAATGGATTTCATTCAGGGGGTGCGCTGCAGACAAACTGCATGTACCGCGCATGCTTAATGATAATGACTATATCAACAAGCTCTTTCTCCAATTTCAAAACTTCGATCGCCAAACAATCATTAGTAAATAATTGTTATGTTCATTCCGAATCTAATGTAATGAGACATTGATTTCAAGCCATAGTGACCACCTAACATACTTGAAATAAGTCTTAATTTTGTCTGAGGTATTGGGCCTGGAGTGGGTCTTGTAATGCCTGATGGTATAAAAGGTATGCTGGCCTACTTCTGGGCCTGTTAATCCCTGACTGGTTAAATCGATCATGATCCTTATGCATGTAATGCTTGAAAGGAATGTAAAAAAGCAGAAACATAGACATAGACAATCATTTATTTGCTACTTAAACAGTACAAAACCATTTAAGTGGCAAGACCCTGTAAGGCTTACCAGTTAGGTTAGGTAGAAACAACAACAGTTGATCTTCATATTATTAAATTTCAGATCGAATTTCTTGATGACCCATATCAAGATGATGGTGATGTTGACTACATCCCACCTGTCAAAGAAAAGCCGAAGAAAATTAAAAAACCCAGACAGATGGAATCAACAACATACAAGGGCAGACCCATTGTTAGGAAAATAAAAGTACTCAGAAAGATAAAAGATGATTTTGATCCCCAAGACGGTAAGAAGGCTACTACTATCACATGCTGTAAGTTTACTAATGTATTTCTGTAAATACTTTGTGTACATTCAGAAAGGAAATAAAATACCACAGAGTTACATAGTTAAAAGTTGTAAAAACCTTTCACTGAATGTTCCCAGTCTATTTATTTACTTTATTGATAACAATGAGATTTCTTACTTCCTATTTCTTGCCTTTAGTATTTATTCAACAACCAGCCCTAGAAATTAGATTTCCTTCTCTACCTTCGTCTCAATTACAGTTGTACTCAACAAAACACAACCATCCATATTTCAGTTCCGATCCTTAAAAATGGTTCCCGCGGGGCACCCATTCTTTTAAAACGTCCCAAAGATTCAACAATACTGAAAATAAATCCAGGTGCTTATAAAACAGGCACCTTCAAACGAATGCCTGATGGAAGTACTCGAGTTATGAAACGGGAAAGACCTATGCCTAGAGTTGTGAGGAGTGCGACACCAAAGCAAAGAGAGAAACTGGTGTGCCCTGTCTGTGGTATACTTACATTCACACTTGGGAATCACATGACCACTCATGAAGGTAAGATTTTTTTTCTGATTAAATAGCATAAATTGCGTTTAAAATACATTTACATGCAGTGGAAACCATACTTATATCTGCAAGGGGGACTAGTGGCAACAACTCTCTAAATATTATGTATGTATGTACCCCTTTCCATTCACTCTGCCACGGAAAGGGGTACACCCTTTAATTTTATATATAAGCTAAAAAAAATATTTTTCTTCGTATGCGTGTTCCTTATCACTCACTATTGCATTAATTAATATTTATAATGTTTTTTCGATGGGGGTGCATCGATTTGATGTGTAGACTCCATAATGCAATGGTACCAAAACGTAACCTCACAAACTCTAACATAAAATTTCTTTTACAGAGAAGAAGAAGTACACCTGTAATCAATGTCCGAAAACATTTACACAAAAGAGCAACTTGTTAGTTCATTCCAAACAGCATTCGGGCGTGAAGGATCACATTTGCGAAATATGTGGAGCTGGGTTTTATAGCCAGAAATCCTTAGTAAGGTATGCTATTTATTGTTTTTAACGAGCTGCTGCCTCTTATAGCACGCAGCTACAGTTAATATGATACAACCAACTACTGCTGAAATAAATTCAATGTAGCCCGTGTATGTGTCATTCCATTGTGACGGGTGGAACATTCTAACTCCTTTTTGCTCAAACTTCCATTAATTTCTCTAAAAGTAGCAGTGCTATCAGTTCCTAGAAGATAATAGATATTATGAAACCAGATAATAGTTTTAAATGAAAACCTAAAAATACAGTCCAAGATTACGCGACATTTTCTAACTGTGACGGGTGGGACACCCATAAAACTCACCTATATGGATTTGCTTCCCAAATCAAGACAAACCATGAACTTTTTGTTAAGCTACTTTTTCATATGTTGTAACTCGAAGGTTAAGGTACCGTTTTACATTTAACAACAATTATTTCATTGGAAAATTATTTATATAATGCCTCATACAGTATGTGACGGGTGGGACAAGTAACAATTGTGTGTGATTATTACAAATCTACGGATATAAATCCCTTTGACCGCTACAAGTCAGTGTGCCATTCGTTTTACCTTCAAGAGCCCATTTGCAAAATCCTACACTCACCTTTCTGCATATATACAGTTCCAAGTCAATAAAAGTGGAAAGATTTCATTGTTTGTTTGTATTATTCTTATAAATTTATCCTGTAACGACCCACAGTTGGGCAATGATTTAGAATCGTGGTGCATGGAGGGATCAGGGGGAGGTCCGATCCCTCCATGCATTATGATTCTAAACCAGTTGGATCAATGTTCTATCGAAAATGTCTAGTTCGTTGCGCCATCGTTTCTTCGGTCTACGCCTAACGCTAATACTCTTTTACATTTATTACTAGCAGCGCCTTGCGGTTTCACCCGCGTAGTTCCCGTTCCTGTGGGAATACCGGGATAAAATATAGCCAATGTCACTCCCTGAAAAGTAAGCTTTTTATTGATAAAAGATTTTTCTCAATCGGTCCTGTAGTTTCGGAGCCTATGCAATACAAACAAACAGTCAAATCTTTCCTCTTTTATATTCATAGTATAGATAATGAATAACCTATATTTTCAGGCACAACTTAATTCACAAAGGAGAAAGGCCATATCCATGCAATCTTTGTAGTAAACGATTTATTGCTGTAAGTACCACCTACTTATATCTAAAGACCACGTTTTGTCTAGAACCACACATTACCCCATTAGACTACGTTTATCTAGCTAGCTAGATCCACGCAGTATCCCATTAAACTTTGTTTTCTCTGAGCCACACATTATCCCATCAAACTAAGTTTTATCTAGAACCACTCATTATTCCATCAGACTAAGTTTTATCTATATCGTATCCATTTTGAATGGAGCATAAACGTATACAAACCGTCCATACTTAACCTAAAATTCACTTTGTTGGCGCGTCCTTTTATACGTAATTTACATTACTTGTCGATTTTAGATCCTCCCTTCAATAAAAATTGCTTACTAATATCTGAAACTCGACGCCAAGCAAGTGAAATTTTGTTATTTGTGGCGTACTTTGTTTACTAACATGTTTCATTCACAACGGATAAACCATAGAACCACACATTATCCCACTAGTCTAAGTTTTATCTAGAACCGCACGTGAAGACAGCGCACAGAAGCTACTAGCTAGAAAAAAATTACAACGAGAAATAAGTAAATTGGTGTAATTTCAGCGTTGCGATTTGAACCGGCACCTGCGTATTCACTCCGGTTATAAACCGTACAAATGCGCGACATGCACAATGTCGTTCAATGCGAAACATCAGTTGCAAAATCACGAGAGAATGCACACGGGAGAACGCCCGTACACTTGTCAGGTATTTATTATTTATATTATCGTTACAGATGTCTTCCCTACGCGTACATATGCGAACACACACTGGAGAGAAAACGTTTGAATGTGAATATTGCTTTAAAAAATTCACTCAAAGCCATCACCTACGCAATCATGAGCTTGTTCACACTGGTGCTAAGCCTTTCAGGTGTGAGGTCAGTAGGATTTTGGTCTGATTAGTGCATAGATTAGTGAAGGTACACGGCAAATATGTTCTTACCAGGGTGGAATAACAGCAAAGTTTTTATAGCCTATTATATGTACTAACATTTCAAAGTTAAACAATACTATGTCTAATACAATTCAAACTACATTAGGTATCTAGCCTAATTCAATTCAGAGATTGTGTTATGGTTACGAGATAACAATACATTACATAGATACCATTTTCTTTATTATATACACTAGCAGCGCCTCGCGGTTTCACCCGTGTAGTTCCCGTTTCCATGGGAATTCCGTGATAAAATATAGCCTATGTCACTCTCTGAAAAGTAAGCTATTTATTGGTGAAATAATTTTTAAATCAGGAGCCCATCAAATACAAACAAAAAATTAAATCTTTCCTCTTTATAATATTCATATAGATAGAGAATACCCCCGAATACCCTAAACAAATACCAGCAGACCGTACAAACATTTGTTCTGAGGCGGGAATCGAACCCGCAACTTCCTATTGCAGGAGGACATTAGATGCAGTTCTGAAGTCGTCGGGTAGTTCCTATATTATGTTCTATAGAATTAAGACGTCATCGGACAGAATAAGATACTTTTTTGTTACTTTGCACTATGGATCATGTTATACTGTTATTTCTCCAAATGTTCTATAGGACAAGGTAAATAGACCTTTGAATTTAAAATCAAGGCGAAAGTTTCGTCGTTTGTAGAAGATGATCGTAACCTCCCGAATCTAAGGGCTCGTTTATACAGTGTGGGGCAAATTTTTGGCCCCTTAAGGGTAGCTACCGTTTCTTTTGTAGTTAGAAGGTTTTGTTCTTAGGACCCTTCTGTTTTATTTTGAAGAAAAAAATATTGCCATGTTTAGTTTTTTGATAGAATGTACGGTTCGCCCAAAAAATGACATTTGTCAAAAAAAACAAGTTGGTCTTAATCGACTCTATTTCCAACCAGGAACACTTTTCCCAAAGTAACATACCAAATCAAATCGTAAGTTTTGGCAATAATAAAAAAAACAGTTCCCATACATTTTCTATGAAAAAAAACGAATAAGTGAAAACATTTGCCCGTTGACTGCAGTCGCCTACAGTTGAGCCTTGCAGTCGGCAACTCGCCGTCCGTGTATTTGAGACGTGCAGATCGCGTAAACGAGCCCTAAAGAATACCTTGTAAAACACATGCATTTACTCTAAGGCCCGTATTATGATAGCCTACTCAGACAGATCTTTGCTTGTGTTACGTTTATTCCATAGAATAGCGTTACTTAAGCATAGATCGATGACTGAGCAAGCTTTGATAATATGGACTTTAGAGTGTGCGAAGCAGCGGGTTGAATCTTGTTTCACAATCTTTCCTTTATTCTTCACACAGTTCGTTATGAGTAACAATTTATTATACTTTCAGATCTGCAACGTGGCATTCAGTTATAAAGTGAACTTAAACAACCACGTGTTCAAAGTTCACGGCATAAACCTTAAGTTTAAGTCGATCCACGTGGTCACTGAGGATATACTGAGGAAGGAGATGGGACTGGTTTCCGAGACACGGAGTGCCTTGGATCACTTGATGCCGCAGTTAGGAGAAGTGCCACCACCGGCAGCGCACGAGACAGTACCACACCACTCTGATTACTGAAAACCTGGGCCCTAATTCCAATAAATTAATCGCTTCTCCATAGGTAAAATTCTGTAGACGGTACATTCTCCCAGCTCAACTCAATGGCCTATGTTGCGCTACAAGTAAATCCAAAGACACGCTCTTTTTTTTAATCTTTTGCAAAATACTTACTTAATGAACAACAAAGATGAAACTAGACGCACCTATGGTTTATCCATTTTGAATGGAGCATGTTAGTAAATAAAATACGACACAAATAACAAAATCTCACTTGCTTGGCGTAGAGTTTCAGATATCAATTTTTATTGATTACATTTTTTTATTGATTGATTGTAATTTACATTACTTGTAAATTACGTATAAAAGGACGCGCCAACAAAGTGAATTTTAGGTAGTATGGGCGGTTTATTTACGTTTATGCCTCATTCAAAATGGACACAGTATAGACCGAAGTGAGACTGCAATACGCACGTGACACACGAGCGCTCCCAGCCCGACTTTAACAAGAGGTGCGTGGACCTAATTTGAGCGTTCCACTTTTAAGAAGTACCCAATCTCCCGTATTTTACTTACATCGATGACCGCTACAATGGTATCGTCTCAGAATCAAAGATTTAAATCGTTAGATACGCTCTTACGCTCAAAAACTGGCAGTTTCTTTGAATGCGTGGGTTAATAAGTTAGTTACTGTTTTGCCTGCTACAATCACACTTGCACAAATTGTAGGTAGGTAGGTAAGTACAAACAAATTGATGGAAATTTACAACGAAAGTTTGTTTTTTTAATTCAATATAATTAATTTTGTTTTAAAAAACTATAAACCGACTTCAATTTTTATAGTTTTCTCATGAATTTTAATGGATCCCATTGTCAGAACTAAACAAACGGGAAGCACCAGCTTTCATAAAAAAAAGAATCATGAAGATTGGACCACCCAGTCAAAAGTTCGGAGGTAACAATCATTAAAAAAAACTCGAATTGAGAACCTCCTCCTTTTTTGAAGTCGGTTAAAAATTAGTGTTTTTGTGCAATCTCATTGCACTAACTTTTGTGAATAAGCATACCGCAAAAACACAATTCACTGACTCCAAATGACAAAGACAAGCAAAAATTCGTTTGGCAACAAACACGGAGCGGTCTCACTACGGAAAGGGCCTATCTCACGATGTAAATCTTTGCTCAGAATGAAACATTTTGGCATTTTACGTTTTATGAAAGAAACTAAAGATACACGTGTCAAAAGTTCAAGGTTGAAACCATTCCGTCAATCTTTCCGTGTAAATAGCACCGCACGCACTATCTAAAGTTTCTTTTCCTGGACAATTCTGCGACGATACCATTGTCATAATAAAGCGATTAGTTACCAGAATTTAGCCCCTGTGGGGTCGAGGCGAATCAAACGTCTATCTAAACTAAACACATGATGACGGTGTTCTTATATACGGCGTACGCCGTAACCTACGGTTCCGTACCAACATTTTTAGATGGGCAATTCGATTTTATTGTGGCTTGACCTTACGTACTACGTAGTATTCTGTAGTATTATACTGATTATATTTAATTTCTACCCTATGGGTGTCTATTTATTGACGCCTACTGAGAAGATTCGACCAATTCCATTGGTTGAAATAAACATCTCGTCATCCCGCCAGTTTTTGATTGGTCGATTGCGTCAGAAACGCACGCTAGTTAAACCTTGCAATAACTTAAAGCTGAGCCGAAAGGGAGATTTGTTCTACGATTTATAAACAGTTCTTTTTTGTTTAATTTTATTTCGAAATACGCTCCATCTCAAAAGTCACCTTGATAATGAATTAATAATACAATTTTTGTACTAGAAAGAAGACTCGAAACAAAATCATCTTCCTATTTAGTTTTAAATCACTGTCAAAGATTATGTAAATTATGCATGAATAACATACCTAATAAGTACCTACCTACCTACATATTATGTTAAAATGATGCCTGACTATGTTAGGGTAAAGATTACAATATTATGTAATCTGTGTGGTAGGGTTAATTGTACATTTAGATGTAAATAAGTATTTTTTATTACATAATACTTAGTTAATAAATGAATACCTAAAATATTCAAGTATTTTGCATTCTTTATTTCCGAAAAGCTAAATCCCAATCTACATATTTTCAGTCAGAACTTATTAAGGAGTGAAAATACAGGAAAAGAACAAAACTATTTTGGAAGTGGTCAAATCAGGAAGTGTACAAGGTCGTCCGGAGCGCTCACGTAATTAAAAAAACCACAAGCTTATGTTAATATATTTTTTATTAAATTTCCACAAAACTTAAACAATCCATTACGCTACCTAAGCAGGTTAACTACGAACCTGGTTTGTGTTGGTACTTATACAATATCAGTATTTAAAGTGCGTGTAAAAAAGTCTTCTAGCCAGATAAGCGCATATCGTTATTAATTCTTCTCCACGTTGTTATCCACATAATCTGACACGCAAGTGCATCCAACGCTGATAGGAATACGCTCTACGTACCAGTGTAGCATCAAGGTTTTATGTACCGTGAAGTTTTCTTCACTTGCACTTGGTAGAGTTCCAAACGGTCTTTTATTCAATATCATAAGCTGGAAAGTAAAGAATAAATACCTATATAAATAATGTTAGACAATTCACACAGCATTATCTAGCCCCAAGCTAAGCAGAACTTGTGTTATGGGTACTAGATAACTGATATAAGTACAATACACTACATAGCTATATATATTTTATTATAGTACATAGAAGACGTCCAGAACGCCCTGAACAAATATCTGCAGATCGTACACACATTCCGAGGCCCACCACAGAAGTCAGTCAAATAAGTTAGTAAAAGTAATTTACTTAAAAAAAGACGTGTGGCACTCGGGGACTGCCGCGGTAAAGCTATTGCATAGCATTTTGTATCAACTTATGCAATTATAATTTTATTTATTTATTTTATTCATGCAGTATTGCTTTTTCTTTGATATTAATTCAAGTTACCTACACTTTTTGAGCGTGGTGACCGATAAGAATTTTACAAGTACAGCTATTCACTGTAATACATAAATACCTATACACCTATATACTTTCTCATAAACAGCTGCTTATGTATTCGTCCGATTTCGGAGCAGCTCGTCTCGATTCGTGCGAGTTTCGTAGAGTCGTACAATACGTCTAATCGCACGCACACAACGCCGTGTCGAAGACTGCCGAACTGAAACGACGTTAGACGATGCACGGCCTTCAAGCCACACCTCCTCGCCCGGCGGAGTGGGGAGCGTGAGGTTTTTTCGTTACGGAATTTCTGGATTCGGTCCCCGCGCTCAAGGCCCGCGATAGAAGCTATGCAATAGCTTAAAATACCTTTACGTCCAATAATTGGGCAGAAAGACGATACATCTAACACGTAACTTGTAAACCGAGTACACAAAGCCTAAACAAAGTTTTTTTTTAAATTTAGTATAGGTACAAAGCTTTTACAGTTTGTTGTAGTACACTGCAGGACACATCACGTGAGTCAACTTTGAAGACTTCGTGATCCCGCGTGGGTTGATAATATCTTCATATTCTGGCAGGGGGTTCATAATTTACTGCTCTCTGGGTCGGATTATATTAGCGATTTATAATAGAGTTTGCGTTAGGTTTTAGTGAAAAAACTAGAGGTAAATCCAGAACGATAATAAAATCCAAAACTACTCACATCATAAAGGGTTTCGTTGCAAATGAATGGTTTTTTGCATGAACTCTTTTCGTCGCAAATTCTGGTTTCTACTTTATGTGGAAATACGTTATTTCCCAATGTCTTGATTACCACCTGAAATATAAATAGGCACTCATTAATGGACTTGTTGTATAGGTATTTTTACACACTACGGACGTCGCGCGGTATATATATTACACAATTGTGTGCACTAAAAATGAGATCGACTGTAGCATGACGGATACGTCATGCTACAGTCGATCTCATTTTTAGTGACCGACTGTAGCATGACGGATACGTCATGCTACAGTCGATCTTATTTTTAGTGACACTTTCTATGGGGCCGTTTCTAAAAGGAGTTCACACAACAGCCCCTCTTTCTCAAGGAAGTTGACAAGCATTTGCCCCTGTGATTCCTATACTCCATAACCAAGCGGGCAATTCGGGATTCGTTGCCAGTTCGGGTTCCCACCTTGCCGTTAAAGTCCCCCATAACACGTTGAAGTGAGCCTAAGTGGTGTGGTGTAAGGCTTTGGATATGTCTTCATACATAATCCTCTACTTCATCATCCGAGTGCGTAAACCTGAATTACCTTCATGCTATACCGCTTAGATAACCGAAGGATAGGTACGGTACCCTGTTCGCCACATTGGAGATTTCTTGAACGTTGTTAGTGAGGGTCTTGACGATACGAAATATAGATATAGATAGGAAACATACGCCGCCCTGGGATGTTTTATCACCCTCGCGAAAGTAGACAAGAGGGCCCAGTCTAGGGTTACGGTGTCCTCCCCCTCTCTACGGACTTCACATAACCCCAGAACATGCAATTTAATGTTACGTTCTCTAACTCCATTTCCAACTGCGCTAGGTGATGGTCAAGCCTCAAATTTCATCCGATAAACGTTGCCAGAGTCGTTTGACGGTGGGACCTCACCCGGGGCTTCTTCTCACCCCTGACCCCAGGGCTGGCATGGCGCACGTCAACGCCAGCACAGCCGCTGGTGTCGCCGGGCACTTGGGGCATTTTTTGTGGGCCAACGATCATTGGGGGATTTGGACCTTACCCACCACGCTGGTCCAGTGCGTGTTGGTGGGTTGTTTTGCCATTGCCTCGTTTGTTGGGTGGCAGGGAACACCGCGGGCAGGTGAAGTTGGCTTGGGCGCCGAAAGATGTAAGTTGACGCCCCTTACTACTTAATACCAAAGATATAAATCGTTAGATCAGTGAGACCGCGCCGTTTTGTGTCCAAGTCGAACCTTACGCCTGCTTAAACCTGCACTCAGTGTACATCTACGCACAGTGTTAGCCGGACATGTAGTGAAGGATGTTTGCGAGCAGTATTATAGTGATACAAAATGACGTGTGCCTTTCAAAAGTGCAACAAAAATTCAAGAAACACAAATATAGCCAGAGGTGTAACATTTCACTCGTAGGTATTGCGAGTTAATGAAATAACTTTTATTTTATCGTCCGCATTGTCAAAAATGACTACAATAACAAATTTAAATGGCGAGTGCACGAAAGAGAAAGATGTGTTTGCACCTAACGTGAGAAAAAGAGATGACACTATTTTCTCAGTACGCTTGTTTTGTTTGTGTACATTGCTACAGTTTTTGGTGGTCGGGGCGTACCTATCTAACGATTTATATCTATGCTTAATACTACTTCACTCACTCTGTAGTTGCAGCTGCAAAGTACCTCGTCCGGAATCACTTGCTGAAAAATAAAGATGACCTTAGCTCAATCTGAGCAGGTGATGAATGACACCTGAGTTCGGACGATGAAATAGGGAATGCCCACCAGTCAATGATGTTTTAATATAATATCATTGCCACCAGTACCTAAAGCAGCAGAAAGAGGTAGATAGGGTTACAAATGTTACATCTGTTATATTATGAAAACTAAAAATACACCAAACCAATAGGGTATATGCATCGATTTTTTATTGTTTAAATCGATTCTTTAGGTCATTATTTAACCGAAAAATGATAAGACGCTCACTGAATTTCGCAATAACAAAGTAAAAAAAAACAAAACTACAATCATTTTCGGGCGATAAAAACGCTGCCATATTGGCGCCATGTTTATTTGACATCAACGTTCACACTCGATTAAAACCTTTTGTGACGACCTCAGTAGTGATCATCTCAGGAAAGAGGTTTTCCGAAAAATCTGAAAATAACCGACAATACGAAATGTGAAGTAGGTAGGCAGAATAGTGTCAAATCATGATGCAGCGCCAAACATAAAAAAGAAGAAATGTGAACAGTGATGTCACGTCCGCTCTAGCCAATGGCTGGCCAATGCTGTGTGAATTGTCCAGTACCTAAGATTTATTATTATCATTTTTAAAATAGAACTCACGTTGATCTTCTTGACTTTGACATTTCCCCTCTTGCTAGTCCTTGTTTCCACGGATTTGTCCAGTAAAATAACATCGCCTTTTAACATGTTGGCGTAATCCCCAATAATTGCTGATAGTTCATCGAGATTTCTTTCTAGGTCGAATGGTTCCACTTCGTCTGAGAGTCCATTCTCAAAGCTACCAACATCCTGGTCATTTGTTCTCTGCAGCATGAAGTTCCTCTTCTTGTGAGCTCGCTGATTCACCGTCATGTATCGGTCTGCGTTTGAGGTTTTTAATGCCATTGTTTTTGTGACCAATGCGTCAAGGATCAAGAACAATCCAACACATACAACAACAACAACTATTGGCCTCGTTGCCTAAAAAATAAAATTACATCATTGATTAATTAAAAAAGGGAGATACGTTCTCCCAGCGCTTACTCAAAAATTGGCATGTGTTACGTTACAACTACACGCAAACACATACGGTCACAGTTAGGGAATGACGGTAATGGACCTATTGCCAATACCGGTAATTTTTCGGTATCAATATTTTTAAAACCGGGATCCCGGTATTTCGGTAATTTTTCGGTATTTTACTATAAATATTAAAAAAGTCGAAAAAAATATTTTCTTCTGCGTGTTATATTGTTTAAGACTGAATAAGTATATTTTTATTGTAATAAAAAAGGGTTCTTAAAAAAAAGCAGTATTTTTAAATCAACTTTAATTTTAACTGAGAATTTTTGGTACTTAGGTACTACTATACAGTCTTTCTTTAACTTAAACATACATAACAATCAAATATTTATCACAACAAGAAACAACTACAAACTTAATTAAACATTTAAAACTCGAAAGTTTTCACACAAATCCATAAAACAAAAGGGGTCACGTGTTATTTTTCCCCGATACACCCGATGTCCGAAGTGTCACGGTAGTTTAGATATGCTATTTTTTAGTTATTTTTAAACCACTTGAAATCTTGTCTTTAAATCGTCATAACTTTTTTGTGTGTGGTTATTATACCACAAAATAAAGTATGCTTGTATTCTACGATGTTTTCCTATTCTAAATAAATCATTATTTGTTACAATTAATATCCACAAAAAAACTTCTTAGCTTTCAAAGTGGTAAATCGGCGTAAATGTTATGAAAAGTGACAACTTCTAAATTCATTGCAAAAAAACTAAAAGTCATTTTGAAATTAGCTTTCTTTTAAAAAGTTCTTTGGTTATTAGTTATTACCCTTTCTAACGATATGCTACATGGCAGAAATACTACATCAGGGGTCGACCTAAGTGATACTTTGTTGCTAGGGTCAAGATAAAGAAAATACTTTTTTATGTTATGTTGTTTTTATTACATTTAAATTACAACATTTGCTCAAATTGACCGCCTCCACACCTTATGCATGCACGACATCTTTTTCTGATTTCTGTGGTTGTGGCAAAAGCAGCATTTCCTCTTGCATTTTTACGAATGCGGTGTTAATTCGTTCCACTAAAATTTCTTTTGTGGGCACCTCTGTTGCATAAACTAATTCTTTTGCACGTCCCCATATGTAGAAATCCAGGGGTGTCAGATCTGGGGACCGTGGTGGCCATGGTATAGGGCCAGCTCTACCGATCCACGAGTTAGGAAATACATTATCTAAATGTTCTCGTACCGTTCGTTGGTAATGTGCCGGACAGCCATCATTTTGGAAAATAATTGGCACATCTTCTTCTAAAACACACACTGTTTTTGAACTTGTCACTGCGAAATGCTACGATACACTGATTACCGTTTGAACCTTGTGCTCGTGCGTAGTAACAATTGATAGATAACTGGCCTACCGAGCGAGAGCGCACTATGCAATTCAAAATGTGCGTGACAAAGAAAGAGGCACCGCACGGGTCCGACGGTTTGTTTCCAAGAAATTACAGGAACAATACTTGTTTTGCACTCGCACCTGCATTCGTCGTTAATTTCATCAATCAGTTTTGAGCTTTATGCATGCAGAAATAGTGTCCCGAACGCTATGCTCGCTATTAGCTAGGCGGCTTGCTCAAAGCCACCCGCGTCCGTCTATCTGCTTGCTAGTATACTTTGATTGTTTAAAAATATCTATTTATATATATTTTAAAACTTTTATAAAAGTAAAGATTTAAATCAAAAAACAGTCTAACACTATCCTTCGGGCATTTGGTCGTTTATTTATTTTGAAGTCGGTTTGAGACCACGTGAAAACATGGTGAAGCGAAAACATAGACTGTCCATCAATTTTACAATCATTATAAATTTAAAATAAGTTGTTTGTAATCTAGAGCCGCCTTATGAGTTTTTTTCATTTATTGTAACGTTAAATTCAAAATACCGAATTACCGGTATTTGCAATTTCAATACCGGTATTCCGAAGTGCCTGAAATAACTCGGTATTACCGGTTTTTCGGTAATACCGAATACCGGTGTCCATTCCCTAGTCACAGTTATATTTCCAATCCTGTGCAATACAAAGAATAACAAAGACGGAAAGACGTAGGTACCTAAGACCGAAGTGAGACCGAGACAACAATATTTCACGCGAATCACGACGACCGCCCGTGCCGCCGCCGCCGGTCCGGCGGTGACTGAGGTGGGAGCACACAATTTTACACAATATGAGGTTGCCATTGTCGAGAAACTAGTACCTCATCTTCCCTTTTTAATTAATGAATGAGTTACATAATTATTTTAGTAGAGAGATAAAGGCACTTATAAATAATTGCATAACTATTAGTGTATGAATAGGTATTATGTTTTTGCAAGGGCGGATAACTATTTATCAATCTGTTTATATAGTAAAAATAATTACTTGTCTAAGTCTTATTTTGTAAGTCTAAAGAAATAAACGTGAAATTTACCTCTGACTCTGACTCTGATTAGCCATTATAGCAAAAGTAGCGAATGCTACGGGCCCCGCGCTTGTGTCTAAGCTAAGACCTTTTTATTAGCTGATTGTCCAATCTTCACATCAATTTTTGCCGATCATCTTTCATATCGATCTCATACTTTTTAAAACCGGTATTTTGAAAAAAGTCTAAAAAATTGCCCCCTTGAATTTATGTAACCTTCCTTCATTCTTTGAAACAGTAATGCAATTCAAGGGCCTGCAGTTCACATTTGCTACGGGCCTCCGCCACTGCAAGGTCATTTGCGTTCGTCTGTAAGACCAATACGAAAAATGGGTCTTTTAGCCGGGGCGGCGGCGCGGCGGGGTCCTTACAAAAAGCAACAGTTAAGTAAAATAAGCTTTTCTCTCCACTCACCATGGTTGTGTATTGCTGTGTATTCTTCGCTGAAGACCTTCTAAAGACTGAATCTAATGGCAATTATTCCACCTTTATATCAGGACATGATAAAAGGATCCATTAGTGAGAAACTGAATCTGCGCTTGGTTACCATTGTATTCGTTATTTATAAAATGCCTTTGTTATTTACACCCCTATCCATCCAGGGACGGACCGTAAGCCATGGCCCAGACCGCCTTGCTGGGGCGCATGAGTCACTCAGTCAAAATACCACAAAAAAATCAAAGAAACCACAAAATTACACCATTGTAATATCTTGCCATTCTGTAAATGGTGCTCCAGTGGCGGCCGACGCAAGCAAGGGGCGCTCCGCCCCGGGTTCGACCATCGCCGCGTGCCGCGCTTATCTGGATGGACTTTCAGACTTCCGGACTTAGATGACCACTCGCTCAAGGCTCGCTTCGCTACCCGTTCATTAATATATTGCACACATCTACAGCCTGTACCTATTGGTCCACTGCTGGACGCAGGCCTCCCTCTGATAAGCGCCTTGTTGGCGTATATCTAATGTGGACTAAAGCTCATAATCCTCACGCTGGACATGCGGGTTGGGGATTGCAGTTCGGTGGTAGAATTGTTCTGCAGGGGGCGCTGCTGCCCGCCCCCGGTGGATGGATATCTCTTAGTCGCCTCTTACGACACCCACGGGAAGAGATGGGGTGGTGCAAATTCTAAGCCAGCACCACACAGCTTATATTGAATGTACTTAGTCATGTTCTAAATCGCCAAAGAAAACCCTCAATACAATTATTAATTAATAATTTACCACATACCACCAATTTTTATAAAACGATTCCAATTTACAAGTCTGGAAACAAGATATCAGTGTCAAACTATAGACCGATTTCAATACTAGCTGTCTTTGGGAAAGTCTTTGAGAGGCTTATTGCAGATCATCTAACCTGGTTCATGAAGCAGCAAATAACTGAAGATCAACACGGCTTTATGCAAAACCGCTCCACTGTCACAAACCTCACATGCTACACCACCCTGCTCTTTGAAGCCTACGAAAAACTTACCCCCATAGATACCATTTATACTGATTTTAGTAAGGCTTTCGATAAAGTGGATCACTCTATATTGCTCATCAAGCTATACCACTGTGGAATATCTGGTGCGCTTCTTAATTGGTTCGGGTCGTATCTCGAAAAAAGGCCTTCCACGGTTGCTGTCGGCGGCTTTACTTCTGATGCTTTCTTTGCAACTTCAGGCGTGCCTCAGGCTCTGAGCCCGATTCTGGGCCCGATATTATTTAATATATTTATTAATGACATAACTGATTGCTTTACTAGTTCTAAAATTTATCTTTTTGCTGACGACTTGAAAGTTACTAAAGTAATAGAAAAGCCCTCCGATGGCCTTCTTCTGCAAAAAGATTTAGATAAATTAACTTCTTGGTGCACTGAAAATAAAATGGCTCTTAATACTGAAAAATGTTTTTACATACCAATGAGTCCCAGCAAAACAATCGTGACCAATAAATATTATATCAACGGTCAACTGCTTAATACCATCTACCAAATACGTGATCTGGGGATCATAGTAGACTCCAAACTTACCTTCAATGCCCATATTCTCATGACGGTCTCCAGGGGTTTTAAGACACTAGGATTCATAACTCGTAACAGCAAAGACTTCAAATCATCTATCTAATACCTATCAGTACCTGTTGCGGGCAGCGTTCACCAGGATATGACCTGATACGCCCCTGGGAAAGTATCCCAATAGATTTCGACGTGCACTTTGTCCTTCCGTATGGCTGGTGGCGCACGCCGTCACGCACCCCTGAATGCGTACTGGGTCGCGGAGAAGTTGGTACAGGGCACTATTACCGACACTACATACACTTTTTCCTAAATCCCGGCACTCCTACCTGCCTACTGGGACGAGGAACTTGGCGTGGGAAAACACAAACACACTGTTTATCTATAAATAAGTTAAAGGTCTCGGCTCACTAACTGTTTACTGTTATTTAGTTTAAGCTCACTGTCTACTAGCCTGGCTAACTGTCACTTGACTGCTAGACTGGCTCACTGTCATGTGGCTACTGGACTGCCTCACTGTCACTTGCCTACTGGACTAGCTCACTGTCACTGCCTTCTGGACTGGCTCACTTGCCCACTGGACTGGCTCACTTGCCCACTGGACTGGCTTACTTGCCCACTGGACTGGCTCACTTGCCCACTGGACTGGCTCACTTGCCCACTGGACTGGCTTACTTGCCCACTGGCCTACTGAACTAGCTCACTTGCACTGGCCTACTGGACTGGCCCACTTGCCTACTGGACTGGCCTACTATCACTGGCCTACTGAACTAGCTCACTGACTCTAAACTACTAAACTGTTCACTGTTACTACTTGCTGACTTCTTGAGGACTTCTTGATGTTGCTTGCTGACTACTTCTCACTCCGGTGGTTGGATTGCGACTGGCAGTTGCCTTTTTTTTTTTTTTTTTTTCGAATGGACTATAATGCTGTTGACCGCAGATGGCCATGACAGCGTTACCGGACTTTTGGCGGGCGCAGATGGCGCCTCGCCGGTAAATTTTAGGTTGGGGCGACACGCACAAGGGCCACCACTTAGGTGCGAGCCTCGGCTTGGGCTGTCGCCAGATGCTACGAGAGGGCATGGAGATTACGCCTTAGGTGCGTGAATGCACCTGCGGGCGGAAGGAGGGAATTCTTCGACCCCGCTTCCGGCGGGGTCGGTTTTTGGTCGGCTGTGTAGTGTGCGGTAACGAATCGGTTGACGTCACCTCCGGGTTAGCGGCGGTGAGTGGGTCAACGGGGTCACCGAGAACGTGTCTCGGTCTACGGAGGAGAGACTGGCAGTTGCCGGAAGCGAGGATATATTTATATAAGGAAAGCTATACCGGCGCCAAAAAACCAATAAGAACTTATTTTCTAAACACTAAATTTACGATATCTTAAAAACTACTTAACCGATTTATACAAATTAACTTGTAAACATAGTTTTGGGTTAAGCCCCTTCTTTTGACACTAATTTGGTCACAAAATATCAACAAACAAAAAAGTGTAATTTCAAGTTACGTAATTCTAATAGGAAAAAAATCTAACGAGAATTTTGTCTTATTTTTCACTATGAATTGTCTCTAATTGGGGTTACGTCGCCGACAGTACCTAATCACATCCATTCTTTACTTATATTAGGTATATATTTGTATCTTATACCTATACCCTACGGTCCATGTAGATATCGTACGTGTCTAATTAGTAAAACTGTATTAAACTTTATTGTATTTTTCTTATTTCTAATGAAATAAGACATTATATTACCTTAAGTTTACTTTAGCATAATAAGATGTTTAGTTGAGTTGCCTTCTTATTTTCGCATGTTGTGGCTAACCTGTAATTTAGAGAGCACTAGTTTTAAGTATCTTGTTTTATAATTTGTATTCCTTGTGTTATCTCTAGTTGGTTGCCCTGAATAAATAAATAAGAAAACTCGCGGTAGGTAATACAAGGCTGACCTGCAAAAATTTGTTCCTTTGCTAGTAAGGCATCTCATTAAGGTAGGTAACTAGGTAGTAGGTACCTGTACGGTATCTTTCTTATTCTTCGGTACCCTATCTTTTGTAAGAAAACTCTAGGTACAGGCTGTACCTAGAGTTTTCTTACAAAAGATAGGGTTGTATGTGTTCTTAATGGAATCAGATTTATGATATGCAGAAACATAAAGGTGCCCAAATTTATGTTAATGAGAAAATATTAAGAAAAATAATAAAACCAATTGATCTGCTTGAGGCTTGGGTGCAAATTTAAGGCCCGTATTATGAAAGCTCGCTCAGTGATCGATCTATGCCTTAGCAACGCTTTTCTATGGCATAAACGTCACTCAAGCATAGCTTTATGTATGACTGAGCAAGCTTTCATAATACGGGCCTAAGACTCCTATTTAAGACTACAGTACAGCCCATGCCCATAGCTAGATCCGTCTCTGCCCCTCGTCTATAATTAACCTAACTAGCTAATAGCGTAAGGGTGCCAGATAAAAGGTCTTTCAATCCTTCATTATATTTTGCAACTAAGAGCGTTCGCCCACGCACAGTGTGTTATGGTTATGGAGCCCATTTTGTGGACATCATCTTTTTTTGACCAAAACCGATACCTATATATATCAAATGATTTCAAACGTTAGAGTATAACTCCCGATTGCCAAATGTGTGAAGTTATAATTTTATTGAAATCTGCATATCTTTTTCCAGATAAAACTTTAAAAAAAATCTTGCGCCTAAATGACAATAACAGTTCAAAAGCCTATCTTAAACTTCAGGTTTGAGAGTGAGAGAGAAATATTTTCCTGTTTTCGATTTTTTTTTCTCTGTCAAAATAAATTTTCGGACAGTTTTTTTTCCCCGATACACCCGATGTCCTAAGTGTCACGGTAGTTTAGATATGCTATTTTTAAATATTTTTTTAAACCACCCGAAATCTAGTCTTTAAATCGTCATAACTTTTTTGTGTGTGGTTATTATACCACAAAATAAAGTACGCTTGTATTCTACGATATTTTCCTATTCTAAATAAATCATTATTTGTTACAATTAATATCCACAAAAAAACTTCTGAGCTTTCAAAGTGGTAAATCGGCGTAAATGTTATAAATAAATAAATAAATAAATAACGCTGGACAATTCACACAGCATTATCTAGCCCCAAGCTAAGCGGATCTTGTGTTATGGGTACTAGATAACTGATATACATAATACAATACACTACATAGATAGATATTTTTTAATATACATAGAAAACATCCAGAACGCCCTGAACAAATATCTGCAGATCGTACAAATATTTGTCCCGAGGCGGGAATCGATCCTGCAACCTCCTGCGTCGCAGGCGGACCTTCGCCCACCGCGCCACAGCGGTCGTCGTTATGAAAAGTGACAACTTCTAAATTCAACCTATATTTTATTTAGGAGTTGGTAACCAATGACGTAGAAAGTGTCACCCACGTGTTTTTTTTTATATTTAAATATATAAATATAAAAAAAATTGCCTCTATTCATGTATTTAGAACAAAGTTATAATCGTAACAATGCGAACCAATAAATAATTTTCGACGCCGATTTCTTGAGGTAAGGGCAATAATTGTACATTCAAGAGGTAATAAATGCATTAAAACTTTACTGAAAATAGGAAACCCGTCTTTTTTGTGTCGTGAACTTGTGATTTTTGTAATTTTGCTAGGCATGCTTTCTGTCCAAGCACTCAAATGACACTAATTCAAATGCTTTCCATAGGTACATGCCAAAAAGGAAAGCTTTTGATACAGACGGTTTCAGAGGGCGCATTGTGCATCTAAGAGGGGCCGGCGAAAATTTTTGATCGATGGTCCTACTTAAATAATAAATAAATAAAAATAAATAAATCATGCTGGACAATTCACACAGCATTATCTAGCCCCAAGCTAAGCAGAGCTTGTGTTATGGGTACTAGACATTAATACAATACACTACATAGATAGATATTTTTTATTATATATAGAAAACATCCAGAACGCCCTGAACAAATATCTGCAGATTGTACAAGTATTTGTCCCGAGGCGGGAATCGAACCCGCAACCTACTGCGTCGCAGGCGGACCTTCGCCCATCGCGCCACAGAGGTCGTCACTAAGGAAATTAGTTATATTCTTATGACAATAGAGGTATTTATAAAAATTTCAAATTTTCCTACATAGATCTAACCTAGAACCCCTACTCATTATTTTAAGTGAATGCTGGTTACAAACCCATATTCAACCCCCCGTGTTACATCACTACAATAACATATTTAACAACTAATCTACGGAACCAAAAAGATGGAGTCGTAGTATAGTAGGTATATGTGAGAGATTGTATAGATTGTTCATGTGAGGTGAGGAACCATCTTTTAGGGATGGCACCTGTTTGTTAATCAAATACAAAGATACAGCTATAATCTCTTTATACCAATCCGATCACCATCCATTAGGAATATAACTAATTTTCTCTCCTCGTTGGAAAATTTCTACCTTCAAAAATATTTGCATTGTAGGCGACGTTAACATCAATATACGGTCAAGAAACTCGGATCTTAGTAGCTTTTCTTATCTTGATTTGCTCTATGGTTTAGGTTTTTTACCAGCACACACTTTATGTACAAGAGAGAATAAATGTTTAGACTATATTTTTGCTAAAACTGCGTATTTGGGTACACATTTATTAAAGTAAACGTTATTATTATAAATATTTACTATTCCTCCTATACATAAATAATTTACCTACAGTTGCAAACCATTTATGTATTATGTTTGCTGATGATGCCACTATATTTATAGGTGAAGACAAAAAAACGGCACCTGAATTTAAATTAGAAATAAATAACACACTAGATTCAATTATCCACTGGCTCCAATCTATAAATTTACAAATAAATATAAATAAAACTAAAATAATGCGCTTCCAAAATTACAAAACGTGAACTATAAATCTAAAAATAGTAAATAAAAATACCGAGGTTAAAATAGTCAAAGAAAATAACTTTTTAGGTAATTTATTAGATTGTCATCTAAATTGGAATGCCCATTTAAGCAAAAGAAAATTTCTAAATATTGCTACACTCTTTCTGTTCTTAGCTCTATAGCCTCTAACTAAAGGTATCGCTAAACAATCGTACTATACGGTTTCGTCTATCCCCATCTAAGTTAGGTAAACTAAAAAAGTACCTATATCTCTGCAATTAAAATTTACAATACTCGTAGCTTGCCCCTAGACTTTAAACTTCTCGAGCGTCCTCAGTTTAAAAATAACCTTAGTAAGCATTGATTTATCAATGTTAATAGTATGTTAGCTTTTATCAATAGTACATTGTTACCCAAGGGATGAAAGTAAGTAACTTATTTAGTTTCGGGACGGGGTTTGCGCTAATAGTTCGAGAGACTAAATGTTACTTTCACCCGAGGTAAAAACTGTGCTTTGCATTACGAATACAAGGAAAGTAAAAAAATATACAAATGCGATCGTGAAAAAATTAATAAATTTTATATTACATTAACAACATAAGTGAGATATTTATTTGAAGTCTATGGTAAAATTAGAGCAATTATTAGTTAAAGATAGTGAAAGGTTTTTCCAGGTATCTCTTCAGAAGTGAAAACTTTGGATTTTTTTGGTTTATCCATCATTTTGCCTTTTGATAAACGATGTTAGTCTCTCAAAATCCTTTTATTGTACATTGTGTGTTGTCTTTAACAGCGTGTATTCTACGCTTCATAATGTTGAAGGTACGTAAGTCTTTGAGAATTCGTTAAAATATATTAACAAAACGTTTTCCTCTTAACGAATTCACTATTTTCTCAGCGCGCTATTTTATTAAATCGTTGTGTGTTAAATCTATGTCTATATCAATGTCTGAACTTATTGTAATATCACACAAAATTCTACAACTCGAAAAATCATACGAAGATAAGATTGACGTATTTCCGCTTTTTTTTCTTAGGCATAGAAAATCTTTAGCGATGGCAGAATATAGAATAGACATGGTAGAATTTTTCTACCATTAATTTTTATCATATAAAAAAGGTAAATATTGTTCCGAAATTTATGTTATTTTAAAGAAATAGTTGAAAGTAAATTATAATATGGTATTTTACCTCTAATTTATTTCAAATTTACATTACGCTGTAATTGAATGGCTGTATGAATTGCGTCAAACCAGACGCAAAATTAAATTTAAATTTATAAACATCCCCTACTACCCCTGATGGCCATCTATTTTTAGCCTATCCAATAAAACTACTTCCCAAATTATAGGGAGTTTTTCTTTCAGATGGCAACACTTTTACGCATTACATACAACTATAAAGGCTCGTCTACGCCCGCCGCCGCGCCGCCGCCGAGTCAACAACGTGCGACAGTGTCACATGCTACACATTGTTGCATGCGGCACTTTGTGGCATGCTACAAATAGAAAGCATTTGCGGCATATTTGGCATGCGGCAGCCTATTTTACGCCGACGCAACATCGTGCCTGCCTGGATAATTTCCAAAGCATCATGCTGTTTATGGACTGTATCTGGTCTACCTAGAAACGGTTTGTTTTGACGCATTAATGAATAATGTCGCATGAAATCCATTGTGCCCGGCCGGATACAAGCTGGCTGTCACAGTCTGCCACATGACGCAAGATGTTGCCATGCTGCACGGTTCCTGCCACAATGTGCGACATTTTTTATTTTGTAGCATGCGGCCTTGTGGCGTGTTGCCCCGGTGTAATTTATGCCCTACTTACATACTGCCGCTATTTTATCGTCGCGATTCGGCTTGTCCGAGGCGTTTCGGCATCCTGCGATTTTGCTTCTTTTGAAGCAGGGTGGCGGAATGGTCTTCGTCCGGTAAGGCGGCGGCGGCGGGGGCGGGTGGCCGCGCCACCGAAATCGCGCTTAAAAATAAGCCGCTGTGTGTAAGGCGCGAATCGAATCGAAGCACGATTCGCTAGAAAATCGCCGAAATCGCGCTTCACAAGACGCGCTTATTAATTAACGTCTGTGTGCGGAGGGCTTACACCACACACATGTTCCAACAAAGAAGTCAAAAGTACATGTATACGTCATCTATGGTATTGACACTGGCACTATTCCACCGGAAGTCAGATGGTTTATGGGTAGGTAGGTATTTATTAGGGTAAATCATGGGTAAATGCATCACTAGTGGTTCGAGTTCTTGAGTTTGAAAAGCATCATGAAAGTTCTTCGGCGTTCTGAGTGTCAAGCAAGTGCTAGATTTTTACCAACTCGATCGTGACAAAATTAACCATTATTTTTACGGGATTTGAAATTGGAAATTATATTCGATTTCTGTCGCACTCGGCACACTGAATTTAACATTTTCGACAAGAAATTTGTGTTTTTTATTTATGTCCACTACAATATCTGTATTTTGGTCATTTTTGATCTGATTAAATAAAAAATACAGATTTTTTTTTTATAGGTACAACAAATATGAAAAACGTGAACCTCATTGTGTACCTACTTCTGTTGCTATTTGACAGTGGAATGTAATAGCAATAGCCCAATTAGTAGGTGGAGTAGTTACATAAATCATATTAATTCTGAAAACCTGTGATACATGTCCATTCACAATTGTGAAAGTATTATTCAAGTGTATATTAATAAATAAATAAATAAATAAATAAATAAATAAATAAATAAATAAATAAATAAATAAATAAATAAATAAATAAATAAATAAATAAATAAATAAATAAATAAATAAATAAATAAATAAATAAATAAATAAATAAATAAATAAATAAATAAATAAATAAATAAATAAATAAATAAATAAATAAATAAATAAATAAATAAATAAATAAATAAATAAATAAATAAATAAATAAATAAATAAATAAATAAATAAATAAATAAATAAATAAATAAATAAATAAATAAATAAATAAATAAATAAATAAATAAATAAATAAATAAATAAATAAATAAATAAATAAATAAATAAATAAATAAATAAATAAATAAATAAATAAATAAATAAATAAATAAATAAATAAATAAATAAATAAATAAATAAATAAATAAATAAATAAATAAATAAATAAATAAATAAATAAATAAATAAATAAATAAATAAATAAATAAATAAATAAATAAATAAATAAATAAATAAATAAATAAATAAATAAATTAATAAATTAATAAATAAATAAATAAATAAATAAATAAATAAATAAATAAATAAATAAATAAATAAATAAATAAATAAATAAATAAATAAATAAATAAATAAATAAATAAATAAATAAATAAATAAATAAATAAATAAATAAATAAATAAATAAATAAATAAATAAATAAATAAATAAATAAATAAATAAATAAATAAATAAATAAATAAATAAATAATAAATAAATAAATAAATAAATAAATAAATAATACTGGACAATTCACACAGTAAACTATACAGTGTGGGGCAAATTTTCTTAAGGGTAGCTACCGTTTCTTATGTAGTTAGAAGTTTTTGTTCTTAGGACCCTTCTGTTTTATTTTGAAGAAAAAAATATTACTTACCTTGTTTAGTTTTTTGAAAAAAATTACGGGTCGCCCAAAAAATGATATTTGTCAAAAAAAACAAGTTGGTCTTAATCGACTCTATTTCTAACCAGGAACACTTTTCCCAAAGTAACATACCAAATCAAATCGTAAGTTTTGGCAATAATTTAAAAAAACAATTCCCATACATTTTCTATGAAAAAGAACGAGTAAGTGAAAACAACAATGTCACTCATTCAATGGTTCTTAATTTAAACTCATATGTAACAACTTTTTAAAGTTAGTAAGCTAATTTTGAAGGCATATCAGGAATATTTTTTGTATTAAAAATCAAGTTATTTACTTAGTTACTTACCAAACAATTTTCCTCGACGTGAGTAGGTTTCGTATTCTAACGTAAAACAAGGACAGTACAAATCGCTCCTATTAACATAGAATCAGCCTGTGGGGCTGCGATAGATACTTTACCAAGCACTGGTTTGGCACTTTGCTACAAAATACCGAGCTAATAATCAGGTATGCTGGTTCAAAGGTGGGTTTTTTTTAAAAGGTTAGACGTACGATGGAGAATTTAACCTATTTATCCGTTGAGTATAAGCAAAACAATAAATAGCCATTTGTTCACAGAGGCTGTCTAAATATTTAACTGATGCTGTCCATTTGATTTTAATAAATTCTGCACCTGTTTTCGAAAAAGTATTTATGTCCAAACATTTCACTTTTTAATGGATGAGTTAACGTAGGTAGAATACTTCTTTTTTTGTAGTTACAAATTGTCTTGAATTCGTGCTTTGCGCGGGTTTTAACGGTATAAAAAGTAGGTTCACCCTAAATTATATTTCAGATCTTGAACTCAATCTATACAAATTTCAGTCAAATCTATATTGGTATTAAGTATAACTAATGTTTCAAACTAAATAAACACTGTCAGACAGTTTGTCTTGACTAAATGTTTAGTCAGTTTGTCTTGGGTCTCTACTTACTAGGTAGGTACAGGTACGTACGAGTAGTTTGGATATTTCTGTCCTTGAGAAGGGGGTTGCCCTTGCGATTGAGACTCCGATTATGGACAAAGGTACTTTGAGTAAATATACCGCCGCCGCCGCCGTGATGACAGTGATGATCGTATTGTGCTTGTGCTTGTGCTTTTGAACATGTAGAGTGAGTCAGCTGTTGGTCGGAGTCAGGGGTGCGGTGGTGCGGGGAGATTGCAGTGAGAGCATGCCGCCGCGTGGTGGGACGAGCGGCGCGATCACACTGACTCGTGTGCAGTGTAGCACGCGCCGCCCGCGGCCTCACATCGCTAATCGCGCTACGCCGCCGCCTCCCCGCTCTGCCGCACCACGCGTCCGCTGGGCGCGACGAGCGGGCCGCGGGCCAGGCCCGCGAGCCTGCTGCTGCTGGCCTTGTGGCTAGCAGCCGTTGTTGCTGATTCAGCTTGTCCTGAAGAGACACCAGTGGCACAGATAGCGTGCGCCTCCTGCCGTTCATACGATAACCCGCGCGAGCATAGCCTAAGAGTGATTCGCGAAAGTCTTCTGGCAAAACTGGGCTTCACGCAGGCTCCAAACACGACCGGTCGGGAATTGCCGCATGTACCAGCAGATCTCATGAAGCGGTTCGAACTCCGAAAACCATCACCGGGTGTGCAAGCAGACTCCCCAGCTCCAACTAGGACCTTTGTTACCCACATAGAACAAGACGACTTCTTAGCGCGCACAGATAATGTGCTCATTTTTGCTCGTTAGTATCTGCTTGTTAATATTTTAGTATTGTCTTAGTAGGTAGTCAGCGCAGCAAAGAGTTAATGCGTCAAATATAGAGAGACAGTCCCGAAGTTCGATGCCCCTAGACTTGATTTCGCTTATACGAGTATCTTGCTAATCTGTAGATTCCTAATACATAGGTACATAATAGCAAACAGTTGACGTATATTCATAATCCAACCATATTATTTTGAATACCTACTGTACTCAAAATAATATGGTTGGAATTGTGCCTTAGTCAAAATCAAATATTTTATTGCAACTATAATGCACATAGGATAATTATAACATTTCAATAGTCTCAATTCTGGAACCCTCTAGGGCACAGCAAGAAAAGTACTTAGTACTAAGTTCTAGGTGACTAAGGATAGGTATTGTATGTCCTGTTGCATAAATATTTTCGTATCGTAAAATCACATTCTCCAGTATTCAGGCTTTTTATTTTTTTATTGGATTTCGTTGAATAGACTAGGTTCTCCTGAATTTTGTAGATGTTAGATAAACGTGACATGAATATAATTTTAGCACTGAGTTACATGTTGCTGGCATGGTCTACGAAGTTCATTGACAGGCACGTGTGCAGCCTATAAGTGGGTAAGACACTCGTGGTCGCGTCACGCACAGCAAATTTTAATTAGCCAATGATTGCTTCAACCATAACTTTTACATTATGTACCTTACCTACCTATATTAACCATTGTCCATAAAAGTCAACGGTATGCAAGAAATGATATTGTCATTGACTTCGACAGGTTTTGAATAATAATTTGCAACGGTTATTGAATTTAAAATTTGGAAGGTAAGATAAGTAAGTAGGTACCTTAATATTATAATATTATGTTGAAAAGTTTAAAAGTGAGGCATTGAAATTATAAGTACTTATTGTATTCTGTTTAAAAGTTCTAATGCAATGTGCACTTAAAAGGACAAACTCTTACTAAATTCTGGGCTGTTCAAAATACTTGCGATAAATAAATCAACGAAATTTAAATTTTTTTTTACGCATTATATAAATTTATGTTCAGACAAAACTAAAAGTATTATATTTCCCACGAGTGCTGTGCCATGTCATGACCTACGTCAGTTTGTTATTTTTAGCATATCAAAGTTGATAAAGAGCTCACAACTTAGTCGACTGCAGTATACAGAAGGTGTAGTTCTGATAACACTACTCACATCTGTGAGTGTAGAATAAAGGATATTTGATAAATTGTTTTTTTTATAAAATGTACATACTAACCGCTAACCTGTATAATAGTAGGAGTAAATATTAAAAATTCAGCATTTGAGTAACTACGTATTTAAAATTTTAACTCCAGAGCTTCTGTCATGGGAAGATAGACTTGCTGGTCATTTCAGTTATTTATGGTTAATTTTATCAAGGAATTTGAGCTAGGAAGTGCGTGGCCGCCACCACAAAACTTCTGCTTAATTTCTTGTAAAATTAATTAAATATGTAGTTTAGAGTTCCGATTATCATCATCTTCTTCAAATATAGAATTAGCTAATGAGTTTAGGTAGCAGTTTACTTCTTCAGTAGCTATCCGGAATAATATGATTTCAGTTACTAAGTTTAAAATAAATAGGTTAACCCTGATAAAGTTCCAGTTACACATTATCAAAATATACGAGTAGGCGTCCGACAACTCGGTCTACCATTTGCTCCAAGGAACGCTTCTCTCAACTCATAATGATCGAATGTGCAAACGCACCGCCTCCGTTTAACTGAATGACACAATTCCTGACACATTACCTAATCTCAACGTACGCTATCAGAGATTCCTACCTACATTAGATAGATGAGTTCAGTAACCATAACGTGGTGTAGTGTAGGTAGGTACTCACATGTTTTAACGATAGTATAATGCTTTTCCTTTCAAAGAGGATTAGGCCTATTGGGGACACCTCTTTAAAAA
Source organism: Eupithecia tripunctaria (assembly GCA_955876795.1). Taxonomy (NCBI): domain Eukaryota; kingdom Metazoa; phylum Arthropoda; class Insecta; order Lepidoptera; family Geometridae; genus Eupithecia; species Eupithecia tripunctaria. Next base: position 5,841,222 of record OY041604.1, read on the forward strand.
AAGCGCGCCTGGGTTCTTACCTCGATAGGTGGTGTGGAAAAAGAACTTAAAAAAGGTTAAAATACTTTTAAAACAATGGTAATTTGTGGCAAACAAATACATGTTGTAAAATATAATAAATTATAGTTTCCGTAAATTGCAGGCAAAATGTATTAATTTAATTTCACCCCAGCTCAATTTCAATTTAACTAAGTGATATATGATTGTCATAAATGAAGATTAACTCTCAAAATGAGGGTCAGTCGTATGAAATCGTTGAATTTACGCAGATATTTTGCAGGAATTCTTAAACTTTGTATAGTTGAACGCAGTTTATGTTATAATTTTAAATCTTGTAAGGTTGATAAAAGCACCTAGTAGGTACCTACAGTACATTATTATATGCGAAACGAGTCACCAAGTGCGTGTAAACGAGGCAACCATTTGCAACGATCGATTGTTTTGGCTGCTAGCTTAATTGCTCACGAATCAAGATGACTCTGGAGTCAAGCGCTTTTGTACAAAATGTTCAATCAGTGAATATAATTTATCCGAGTAATATTCTTTTATTTTCTGCATATCAATATCCATCTTAGAACGTCACAATACGCTTATCTACATTATTCATTTCTCATATTTTGAATTTTTATTAAAAAATTTACTAAGCCGTGTTAATTTGTAAAAGCGTGAAAGCCTTTCATAATAAATTTTCACTTACCTACCTGAGAATACTTCATATCCTACTTATCTTGCTTTGATAATAATTAAATTTCGTACCTACATGACAAAGGATATCTTAAGTAAGCACATCCGTAGTAGGTATTGCATGCGAAACTTGGAGCAGCTGAACCCGCATGCCTCGACCACCCGTGAACATTTGCAAATAAAGAGGAAAGTGCAAAGCAGAATATAAGAGTGTAGGGTTACTTATTTATATATTTATTACCTACATTCCAACAATATAGGTAAATTTATCGACTTAAGAAGAAGAGCCTCGTCTATTCTACTTCTTTAACTACCAACCTACCACGAAGTAGGAACTAAGAACTGTATAGTGTAGTGTTCTCTAAGAACAAAGAGACTCTCTAACGAGTTGATCTGTTGTTATAATTTTAGCGCATGTTGTTGGAGGCAGGGTTTTGCTTTGGTTTGTGATTTTCCTCTCTCAATGCAAACAATAGCAGGCACCTTGACACTAGAGGTTGTTAACCGGTGCATTAGATGGGGCACAATTGAGGCCAGTGTGTGCGCGAGTTCAAGAGCAATTTAGGTTCCGTAGGTCAGTTCGCCGAAGGTAACCTTGACTTTGTCTACAATAGTTCTACCAAAGATTTATTCTTGAACTAACCAGGTATGAGCACAGAAACGTAATAAAAAATTTAGATAGCTCTCAAATAGGTACCTAAATAATACTAACTACTTCGGTATCCTTTTTGTCTTGGATTGATAAGTTTTGCAGTAATAAAGTCACTTTATATTTTTGCGAAAATTACGGTACAGGAATGTAGATATGACAAAGCACGTAGGGAGCTATGCTAACCTACTTGCACTAACATAAATTTAGCAATGTCACGTCTCCGTCTGAAGCCTAAAACATGTCGCGACGGATTTCCAGGAGCAGAGATAAAACAAAAAATATGTTACGACGACGACGGGCAAGACAGCATGCAAATATGTACATAGTACCTACCTACTTATTTATGTTAAAACGTCGCGTCGTCGGCAAGCGTTTTTGTTGTTTTTCATGGCGAATACACAAAAGCAGACGCTAGACGGTGTGTTAAGATTTTAACCACTTTGAAAGGATATAGTTTTAATAATACTTCTCTTATGAGGTAGGTACTACCTACGTAAAACCTATATAAACGGATCGGTTTTTACTTAATAATTAGACTAAGCTGTGTGATGTAATTACTTCTAGTAGGTATCTATGTAAATTTATTGAAGAGGGTAATGTAATGAATGACATTTAAGATAACTTTGCTGATTGCAATGAGCCGTTACTTTGCATCAATTCAGCCAGGACGTCGATTTCAATTTAAGCGCATCCTGCTTTCACGAGATTATTCTTGTTATTTATTGTTAAGAGGGGTAATTTTTGTAATTCAATTTCAGATACATTATTTGAAATTGACCATAATACTCTTTATTCAATAACTGACTCACTAACTAAGTGATATAACTGTCTGCATTACGATAATATTATTATTCTCATTTAGAAACTATTATAAAATCTCGACACATACAGAACAAACTTTTTATTATCAGCTGGTTATGATTCGTCAGTTATTTGGCAGGCACTTAATCAATTCAGGGTTACGTTCGAGCAGTGATAAAATTTTGTTAGTATTATAATTGGCAGTGGCATCATTCGTACCAATGGTTACTTAAGCTATGAAAGAGTGGTTCTTACTGTAATAAAGTACTGTGTAACTACCGACTCGTTCATCTTCATACTATTCTTACTGGCCCCAAAGTAAGCAGCTAATGTAATGTATTAACCCGGAATAAATGCCTGCAGATCGTGCAAACTTTTGTCCCTAGGCGGAAAACGGGAATCGAACCCGCGTCGCAGACAGACGAGCGGCTACTGAGCGACTGAACTAAAGCCAAGGAACATAAATACTCTAACTGAAGCCGTCAAGCTGTCGTTACTGTGGTTGTTACCGATTGCGAGTCGCTATGGCGGCGATGGCGTCGTGAATGAATAGATAGATAGGGTACATATTTTAGTTTCAAAGAACTTACCTACAAATTTATAATATTAATTAGGGAAATATTACCAAAAAATAATTACCTACATAATTATTATTGACAGTCTTCACTATTTCCAAGAAATTTGTATACAAGTTATTTATACAAATTCGTTCCTGGCTATTTTACTTGCATTGCAAGTAGGAGGAACTCAGTGATTTTACCCTTCCTAGGATGAGTTATGTTATGTATGAATGATAGACCACATCTGTCAGTGTCAGTGTCATATGTCAAAGTCAGCCAAGTATCAGCTGTTTGTTGGCTTCCGCTTATGATATATTATGTACCATTGATAATAATATAGAAGCAGGGATGTTATACGTACCATAATTATGGTATTTGTACCAGAATCCAGGTCTTCGTACCATGTACCATAGTACTTCCATTATGGTACGCTTATGTACCATAATTTTCTATCATCCCAAACTTTTGTGACATACATTAGGGTGGGTCCAGAACATAGTCAAAATACTTTAAGTTTTCTGGCCTAGCTTTCTGGGCCGAATAAAAATACATTCTAGGTTCTAGTTTCAAGGCAAAAAGGTATTAATTCAGCTTGTGCCTTGAGCCTTTTGTGCTTGAGCTTATGCTTCTGGGTTGAAATAGAGGGCTTTCCACATTCTGCAAACTGAGCAATACTTCAGACCCAAAAAGATAAAAAGTGCGCTTGCAGTGTAAAACCACTTAGTGTAGTATATTTACAAGAAAACTACACCACTTATGAAAAAACCCAACCGAAGAACCAAAGCATTAGTCCTACAACAAAAATATTTTGTAAAGGCCGAAAGTTGTTGAGACCGCGACTCGGCAAACGTAGTGTAGGACGCCCTCCGGCCAGGTGGGATGACGATCTGCGAAAGACTGCAGGCAGATGCTGGATGCGTCAAGCTGAAGACAGGGCGCTATGGCGCTCATTAGGGGAGGCCTATGTCCAGCTGTGGACTAATATAGGCTGATGATGATGATGATGATGATGAAAGTTCTTGAGATTTAGAGCAAATTAGGTGCAAAACAGTGCATCATAATATATATTTTTTTAATGAATCGTGTTTTTACAACCAAGGAACCGAAGAAAAAATTTTGAATTATACCACGTGGATCCCGTGATTACTGAGATCTAGGCCTAGGTTTTTTAGCACATCTACTAGGTTCGAGCCTTAACTCAACCATCAGTGTAAGATTTTCAGAAACCGAAGGTAGGTACCATAATTTTTGTTAGTGTACCATAATTTTGACAGACCGATGTCATAATTCCTGAGTTGGCATCTAACATCACTGTATAGAAGTATAGGTTTCTCCTTCTACGTTATGTACAATATCTTCTGTTCCGCTTTTCCCTCTGAACACTTGGTCGGTTGTGCTTCCTTTGCATTTACATATTTTATTTTCATTTCCTCTGAAGTACTTGGAAAGATAAATAGTCAGTAAAGAAATAGAAGATTTATTTCATATTCTCTTCGAAAAGTTACTTTGATTTTATATTAATTGTCTAAGCGTCTGTGTCTCTGTTTTGTAAACAAATGTTTTTATCAAGGTTATGGGATTATTTTTATTTTATAATTACATAAGAAATATTATTTTCTAGCGGTAGCTATACCAAGAACATAAAAATGAATAATATGTTCGTGGTTAATACTCGATTCCATGTTTCATCTTTGGTGAAGTATCATTGGAAGAGATGTAACCAGTGTATGAAATTAATATCCTCGCAAGCAAGAGAGCAGATTCAAACAGCCAATGGACCATGGGCATTATATTCAGAAAAAGTATCTGATGGTTCTTTGAACAAAGATAATCACCAGGAAACAGTGGTACAGCAATTGCAGGAACTTTATGAAGAAGTTAAAATGTTTGAAAGGCCGATTGATACAAGCAATACTTTATCACTGTTTCGTTTTTTCAAAAAGCAAGAGCCACATAAAATTGTTGCACCCAAGGGGATTTACATTTACGGGAGTGTTGGTGGTGGAAAAACTATGCTCATGGATTTGTTTTATGAAAGCGTACCAGTGAGTATCAAATATTTTTATACATTTTATCATTTAATGGATCATTGGACAAAGATGTTAGATATAGTAGATAGAGAAGGTTAAAGCTAGGCCAAACAAAAGTTGGATGAATTGGTTGTGTGAAAGATCTTTTGTCACTTATGTCAGTAAAAAAAGAGTTAGTGCGGAGATGATGAATGATTGAAGTAAAATGTTAGAAGAAAACCAGTTATGCCGTTGGTAGGGGCAAGCGAATCATGACTTTTATACAACTCAAAAATGTACCAATGACTTCTTAGTATCATACCTTATCTAATATAAGAAATTGTTTCTCACTGCGACTTTTTCTACAGATAAAGGAAAAATTAAGAGTACACTTCAATTCATTCATGTTGAACATCCATGCTAGGATCCATGAATTGAAGATTAAATCTGGTAAAGGAGCAACCTCATTTCGAAATGAGGGTAAACCTTTTGACCCAATTCCACCAGTGGCTGCAGATATAACACAAGAATCATGGCTGATCTGTTTTGATGAATTTCAGGTAATCTGATAAGTACATTTTTATGATTTCACATTGAGTGTAGAAATCATAATATTGACTGATGAATAAACAGAATAAATCATATGAGGCAATGTCATAATCACAATAGTCTATTAGATATGATTGATAAGTTATAAACTCTTTTATTATCAAGAAACTGTTAGCTTCATGTTACTTGTTTCAGGTAACAGATATTGGTGATGCCATGATTTTAAAACGTCTTTTTACACAGCTGTTTGACAATGGTTGTGTTGTGGTGGCCACTAGCAATAGGAAACCTGATGATTTGTACAAAAATGGCTTGCAACGATCCAATTTTATACCCTTTATACCAATATTGAAATCTCATTGTGGGGTTATACAGTTGGACTCTGGGATCGACTATAGGTTACAAGGAAGTGGTAATAAAAATAGTAAATATTTCTTGTGAGTATCATCATTTTCATTGAATAAATAATAGATCAAACTTACTAATAGGCCTGACGACTGAAAAAATTTAATTCTTCCATCAATTACATTATCAGAAGATATTGGACACTTATATTTCTTTTGTCAATTATTATTATTCTTATTTGTTCTATGTGTTCTGGGTATTTTCTATATTAAATAATATCTGTTTAATGTATTAGGTACTTATGTATTATAATATTTATATCAGTTATCTAGTGCTCATAACACAAGCTCTGCTTAGCTTGGGGCTAGATAATGCTGTGTGAATTGTCCAGCATTATTATTATATCACAAGCTCTGCTTAGCTTTTAACTAGCTGATGCTGTGTGGTTTGTCCAGTATTATTTTTTAAATAACATCAGGGTATGTATATAATTGGTATTTTCATTTGGGTATTCTTACTTGTTTCAGAAATAGTGAATTGACGCCTGGCAATAATGCAGTAGATAATTTATTTAAATACTTAATATCACAAGAGACTGATACCGTGAGGCCTCGTGTTATTAATATTTTAGGAAGGAATGTCAAGTTTGCTAAATCTTGTGGAAGAGTTTTAGATTCTACATTCGATGAGTTGTGTGATAGAGTAAGTTCATGACTTTATTTTATAACTGGATTCTGCCTGCAACTACGCACGCGGTTGGGGGCCGAATTTATATGTAGTTACGTTTTTAAAATCTGGCGATTGTCTTTTGTTCTTATTCATGCTGACGTCACAATCCAGGCCTCCAGTATAACGAAAAACAAATGGCATTAACTTTTTCCACCCGTCAAGTTTTTGCTGCACACACGGGTTTTCTTTCCAAATGATCAATAAAATAAGGATGGCATAATTTTTAGTCGTGTCAAATTAGTTTAGTTAAATATTTAAATCGTAAGATAGTATGTTTTTTCTTATGTTATGCCCAAAGAAATGCCGGCGAACGCACACCATGAGTAGATAAAATTAGTGTTTTTGCCAATAAACCTAATTGTTACTGCCAATTATTAACCGACTTCAAAAAAAGGAGGAGGTTCTCATTGTTACCTCAGAAATTTTGATTGGGTGGTCCGGTTTTTTTATATGAAAGCTGGTACTTCCCGTGTGGTCCCATTCAATTTTGTTCAGATCTGACAAAGGGATCCACGAAAATTATGAAAAAAACTATAAAAATTGAAGTCTGTTCAGGCTCACAAACTTCGCTTGGCAACAAATAGGTACAATATTTATATTTTTTTACTGCGCAAAAAAATACCATAGACGTGTCAGATTGAAGACACATTTGCACAGCGTTGATTAAAGAAACCTGTAGCTTCTTTAAATATAGGATGGATAGTTTCTATGCCTTACAGGATTTTTTGAAACAAATAAAAATAAGTTGGAAGTTAGATAGAGCTAGGTATAGTTCTTAACTCAAATGTGTATGTTTCTAATGTACAATGTAGGTATGTTACACAATTTTATATTTTATTTTATATTTGGAACCTATGTTCCAAATCGCAGTTCCCCGGGCTCATGTTGAAATCACACTAATATCATCACACTAATCACACTAATATTATAAATGGGAAAGTTTGGATGGATGTATGGATGGATGTTTGTTACTTCTTCACGCTAAAACTACTGAACAGATCGGGCTGAAATTTTGGTTACAGGTAGGTCTATACTTGGAATCAAACATAGGCTACTTTTTATCCCATAAATTTGTTCCCGTGGGATAGAAATCACCTTTAAACGTTTCCATAGAAATAACGCGTGCGAAGCCGCGGGGCGCAGCTAGTTTGACCTTATTGTACAACATGATAGCAATTAAAATCTTGAATCTTGGATAGGACGCGTCATGCTCATGACATGAACTAACTAACATTACAGAATGTCCAATTATGATCCAGTTAGATACAATGTTTATTTCTATTTCAGCCTTTAGGTGCTAGTGACTACCTTGTGATATCAAAAACCTTCCACACTGTGTTCATAAGAGAGCTGCCGCAGTTGTCCATTTCAAGGCATAGGTCTCAATTACGAAGATTTATTACGCTTATTGATACGCTGTACGATAATAGAGTGAGGGTGAGTATAATGTTGTTAAAGATACCTCAACCTCAACAGCCTGTATTGGTCCACTGCTGGGCTGGACGCTGATTATGGCGCCTTATTGGCGTTTATCTCTATAATCCCCTCGCGGGCGTGCGGGATGGGGATCGCAGTTTGGTGGTATAATTGTTCTGCAGGGAGCGCTGCTGCCCGCCCCCGGTGGATAACCCTTAGTCGCCTCTAACGACACCCGCTGGAAGAGTTGGAGTGGTGCAAATTCTGAGCCAGCACCACACAGCTAAAGATTAAGTTAAAGATGTACACGTGATTATTATTATGTGGAATAATTTCTTATACATATAACGTACCTACCTGTATGAAACTTTTGCAATTTGTTAACAGAATAAACGATTTTATCGGGTATAAGTATATCGCGTACCTTCTGTTATTATTTCCCCTACTTTTCTACCGCGTTACAGAGATCGTGGTCACGGGGCGACTGATCAGTCGCCAAATAATAATAGAAGGTACGCGATAAATACTTGATAAAATCATTAATTAAACCTACCTGTATGATTTGACTTACCCATAAACTAGATAGTACCTATACATTTAACATTAACCTAAAAACCTTTTCACGGTTGTGTTGTATGTACCTACCTAGCGGTCTGCCATCTCATCAGATTTTGAGAGTGCTTCTGTGTTTGCTCACACATTTGTACACTACAATATATGCAGCGCTCATGGCTAGTTTCGGTTGAGAGTTACCGCCCCGTCGTCGTGCCAAAATTCGGCATACCTATTTGTCTTTAATGATATTTTTTTTAAACCTAGCGTTATTGTCTTTTGTCTTCTCTGACGTTATAAATACAAGTTTCCTGTTTATCTTTACAGCGTTAAAATTAATTATTTCAAATAAATTATCTTCTATAGGCTGGCTTTCTAATTAATTATCTTCTACTTCTAGGTCGTTATTGCTGCTGATTCTGAGATGAAAGACCTTATGAATCGAGATGAAACCATTGTCGCTGATTCAGATAGAGCACTTATGGATGACCTAAAGATCACAAAAGATTCTGTAAGTATTTTTTTTACGTAGATTTTAAGGTGACCCACATGATTAATATGCTGTGGGCTCAGTAACTATCATCTTCATCAGCTTATATGAGTCCACATCTGGACAAAAGCCAGTAAACTATGCCTCTGCAAAAAAATGCCTACAGTACTTTAGCCATCGATCAGAGAATACTAAACTAGAGAAGAACTCAAATAATTACACAAAAAATTTCAACTCGACTTAAAGCGCATACCCGAGCCAATCTGACAGCAATTCCTATTTTATCATATTTTTACGTTTATCATAGGATTTTTTAAAAATTTTACGTTCAGTTTGTGGTATCTATTATAAGCTATTTTTTAATAATAGTTGGGGGCGCCACTTTCGCTGGTGTATGGGCCTTAAACCCGCGTCCTTCCATCAGTACGGGAATGTACTAACTAACCAACTACACCAGGACGTCAAGTGACATAGGAGTCGAAAATCTCTGGGACTTCATACATTCAGCGCCGTTAGTGTTACAGATAGTGTAAACTTTAATACTTACTTTAGTACTAAGGTTTTTTGTTTTAAGCTAAAAAAAACGTCAACAGTTTTTATATATTGTCATCAGAACTAAAAATTTCAGATCCATCCGTCAAAAGAGAGAGGGTCAAATTTGAATTACTAATAAAGTACTTATATCGTATCTTAATCAAAAATATTATGCTTTATTACAGGAAGACGCAAAAGCGGCCATTTTCACAGGCGAAGAAGAAATGTTTGCTTGCGATAGATTGCTCTCAAGATTAGCTGAAATGCAAACTGAGGAATACTGGGAGAAATGGGGCAAACATATCAGTTAACCAACGAATATAAATTTATGTGTAGCTAGATACTGAGAAATTGACTAAACACCGAGGATTTAAGTTATAAATATTTGGAAACTGGGCTCTATACAAGTACAGTCTGTGTAAAAAGAGAAGCGTCGTCGTGGCGTTACTAACACTTTTAGTCGTACTACTACGTAGCGCAACAAAAGTAGTAAATTCGCACACGCGCTACCTCAATGTCTTGGACGCTATCTTTTTGCACAGACTCTACGCTCGAGGGATTATTCTATACGCAATGACAGTTGTTAAAGAGCTTCTCTGGACCGCCTCTCGTATGAAATTAAAATGCGTACCAAAACAAAATGGCTAAATCAAATGGCCTTACCACCAAATACTCAAATGAAACTTAGATTTAATACTCTATCCTCAACAGCCTTTAATGGTCCACTACTGGACTCAGGCCTCCCCCTGATTGGGTAATCTCACGACATCCGCGGGAAGAGGGTTGGGGTGGTGCAAATTCTAAGTCGGCACCACACGGCCATATAAGCCACACTCATATTTCTAAACGTTTTTCTAACGTTAGTATTCTAATACTCAAAAAAATTGCGATTTGAAACGTTCATGAGTTTCGTTTGAGTATTCGTGGTTTAATCTGTCTTCTATAATATGACCTCCAGGGTACCTAGTTACAAATGTTTTGGAGCTCAGTGTATTTTTACTGCCATACTGTTTACTACAAAGTTTGCGTTACTTTATTTTCTATGGTAATGATAGCGCCGAGGCTCTCTACCGCTCGACACTGATATTTTTTGACTCTTATAAAATCTACACACCAAAGTCGGCTACACAGCTGGGCAGGTTGGTGCAACATTGTATTCAGTACATGAATATTGTACCCAGTAGTTGCGGGGACAGCGAGTTTATTCTTATCAAATACAATCAAGTAATTGATTCGTTTTACGCACGTCATCTCTACTACAACAGTCTACACTAAGTACATAAAACCAAGCAACCCAGTTTAGAAACGATCAATGCAGAGGATTCTCACAGAAAACTGCCGGTCAGCCGGTCTCGAACGCAGATCATATTCATATTTAATATACCAATGATCAAATATCTAGTCATGTCATTTGTTTGATTTTGAACAGATAATAACTTTCACATTTTCATAGAAAATAAAGTAACGCAAAAATTGTAGTAAACAGTATGGCATGACACACTCAGCATACATAGACCGAACCCATACTGACATTCGGCAGATGTTTTAAAAACTGTCGGATCTGGATTTTAAAAGTAAAGAACTCTTTGAGATACATTGGTTTATTGGACAAAGAGGTCCAATTCTCACCTGAGATGCCATTTTTATTTTATTTTACTATCTTCCATCATTGTTCATTAAGTTAACTTATAAAAAAGGACTTTTCTACATTTTGTAGTTAATTAATATAGAACTTTGATAACGTTATCAAGGTTCAGTTTAAAAGCAGAAATTTTAAAGTCATAAATAAATAATATTTAGTTACCTACCCATTTCATTATAAAAATAATATATTATAATAACACAAAAATATAATAGTAAAAAGAAACAGGATTATTATGCACAAGCAGTATTAGCAGACATTCTTTAACTTTTGTATTATGATAAGTATTAAAAGTGTTCTGTTATATATAATTATTTATTATGTTGTTGGCTGTTTTTTAACAGGAATTTTATTTTTTGATGTTTTTTTAGGAGTAAGTAATTTTGAATTGAAATAAATTTATCAAGTTGTGTAAAAAATATAAAATATTAGTTTTAATTACAAACTTTCACGAAAATACCTATATCAATAGGTATTCAGATATCGCCAAAACCTTGGTGTCGATTCTGTTGTTTTAGTATTCTTAACCTAAATTTTACGATTTCTAAATTGTATAATAATTATGCTAAGCTTAAAAATTATGGTATTCTCTATACAGATCCTGGAAATACCTTTATTAGAACGTGTTTAAAAATTGCAAAATCTCTGTGAGTTGAGCAGTTGGGTGTTACTGTATACATTTTTTCTAAAATGTCATCCTTATTATAAACCTGTCAGTCTAGCTTTTCAAACATAAAATGTAATGCAAGGCATAGGGTTACTAAGTTGATATAGCATTTTAACTAAGTTGATCTTTTTTTAGATCTGTCATCCTAATTTTAAATCTGTCTGTATTTTTTCAATCATAGAATAGCTTTCGTCTATTTAAAATTCCTAAATCCTAATTTAAGCTAATCCTAAATAAAACAACAGAATCGACAACATTAAAATACTAAGTATACTAAGACACCTTAGGAAGGAAGGATGCCGACACCGGAAGACCGTGAGAGTCCGGCCGTCCTAACTGCCTAATAGGGTATATGCATGGATTTTTTTTATTTTTTTAATCGATTATTTAGGTTAATACATAAACGAAAAAAAAAATAACACCAAAAAAAATTAATTATTGAGGTAAAAAACTAAAAGTAAAACTACACCCAGTTTCGGGTGATAAAAACGCTGCCATGTTAGACATTGCATTTTATGACGTCACGGATCATCGAGTCCCATAAATATGTAAACTCTAAGTCAAAACTTCATGCCCATACAAAAATGTTCAAGTATGAAGTCACGCTTCACATGCCAATAGTGTTGCGTTTAGACATTTTGCTGTTGAGACTTAAAATATCTACTTTTCAATGATTAAATTTCACAATAAAATCATCATTAAATACAGAAATAAATAGACAGATATATTTCTATATCAATAGAGAATAGGTAAAAAAAATATTAGCTTTTTTTGAAGTCACATGCATATACCCTATTATACTAAGCACAGAAATTGTAATAATAATTATAACGATTTCTGTGATAGTACCTACCAAAACTAAACTAATTTGACCGGACTAAAACTGATGCCATCCTTTTCATTCCGTTTTATCGTTATAAAAGGGATGGCACCATTTTTAGTCTTTGTCAAATTAATTAAGTTTCGACACAACGCCAACGGGCGACATCTGTGAATTGACATCATTCTCGAAGCACTGGAACCTAGACATAATAATCGTCAAACTTCTTGTCCTGTGGCGAACCACGTGACAAATATGCACAGAATGCAATTCTAAGGCTAAATTGGTGGGACAGTTGCGTCAAATATTCACTGTGAGCTTTTATTTCAACATTGAAAGAGCGACACTGATCTATACGAAGCTGTACCGATTTCTTTCGACTCCTGCGTTGTCGGCTGCATATGAATTATAGTCGTGAGTGTACCGTACACTCACGACTATAATTCATATGCAGCCGTACACTGTGTACGTGCGCAAACTTCTCACTCTCGTTGCTCGAATCGGATGTAACGCGTCTCATTGGCGTTTATCTCACGTTTATCTAATGGGCTTTATATCATCGACCAACTTTATCGTAATCAATTGACTCTTCCTGACATCTATTGGCGAATAGTAATACTATTTTATTCGTATTTTCAATAATCAACTTTATCCTGATCAACTTAAAGGACGCATGGGTGTCCCGGTGCTCCTATCAGTAGGAGCCCTGGCCATTTCATAATACCTTAAATGAATACGTGTGTAACTTGTAAATCACATTGAAAATAGCCATACAATTCTAATGTTTATTTACTAAGTTAGAACTTACAATTAAAACATACATACATACTTATTACTTCAGTCGTACATATGGCTGTAGTACTCTTGGTAAACCTGGATATAGGTTTCTTTTTCTGTGGGGGTCATTTGTGCGATGACGTCATCGTCAATGCTTGTCAGCGGCACCGCTTTACCGTTGACCATCACCGTCGGCGCGTTGTCATCCGACTCGGAATCTTCAGCGCTTTCCATCTCAGCTGGAACAATCATATTTATATCAGCTTGATGATGTGCCACAATCATATTGGCTTTAATAAAAAGATAAGTATTTATTTAGATTTTAAGAGTTATTTATTTATTTATTTTATTTTGCTTTATTTGGAGAACAAACAGTTTTACACACTATAGGAATAAACTTAGATACTAACTTTTAACAATATATATGTCTTACTATAAAAACTTTCGTAGTTTGACGAATTCATTATGAAAGGGATGAAACGTTGGTGTTCTTCCAACACAAACAAGGTTCGTAGTTAACCCGCTTACATTCATAATGAATATATATGTCCTCGCATATAGAAGTTAATGGTTGCTTGCTTGCGCAGAAAGAGTGTATATTATTGTATATTGCTGTGCCTTTCTGGGGTTTATGTTGGATAAACCCAGTAAGGGCACAGCTATTATAATTCAAATAGTAAGCGTTTATGTCGGACTTCTATATTTAAAAGACCCATGACATAACATTTTACCTAATAAAATATTGAGTATTCAGTCATGATGTTTACAGTCTCCTTCTAAAATGTAAATATAAGAGGAATAACTGTAACTTACGGCCCATCTCGCTTTTAAGTGACGGATTTAAAATAAAAACGCCACTGAATAGCCTCTTTTGTATTTGTAGTTAAATTTTGACCATGACATCCGTTACCTTCATAAAGAAAATTTGATAATTTTACTTACGGTAAATGGCTCGGAAACTATGGGGCAAATTCTGTTGTTACATAAACTAATTTAACTAAAAATGTAGCCGTCCTTTTTTCAATCGCAACATCATAGTCATTATATGCCTACTAATTGTTTATATAGTTTTTGTTCCCGAATCGACATTGTTTATAATATAAAGTAATAAATATAAATAAATAATAAATAATGCTGGACAATTCACACAGCATTATCTAGCCCCAAGCTAAGCAGAGCTTGTGTTATGGGTACTAGATAACTGATATACATAATACAATACACTACTTAGATAGATATTTTTTATTATACATAGAAAAACATCCAGAACGCCCTGAACAAATTTCTGCAGATCGTACACAAATTTGTCCCGAGGCGGGAATCGAACCCGCAACCTCCTGCGTCGCAGGCAGACCTTCGCCCACCGCGCCACAGAGGTCGTCAAACTAGGCATGTACTCACCAACTGCTGCCATTTCATCCTTAAGCTTGTATGGGTCTTTGGACTCATTATCACTGGAATCTGAACTTTCAGGCTCGATTCCTTTCAACGCGTTCGTTGTCGCATTTCCTGAAAAAATAGAAAATTTTAAGTGTACCTAAGTTCTCCTTTTTTGTACCTTAAGTTCATTAGGGTTGTTACTGATGCAGTTTTTAGACACATTAGCGGATGCTGATGGTGATTTTGGCCAAGTGCGTGTCTGACTCGCAAACCAGGTTTTCCGCACTTCTTTATTGTATTATGGTCTTTCAATTCGTCGAAACCGAGTCTCGATAAATTATGCCGTTAAGATATATATACACAGACACTGGAGAACCTGAAAATTTTTTGTATGAATGTCTTGTTTATCAGTAACTTGTTTAGTTATTTAACGCATAGGACAAACGTGCACTAAAAGGACTTGAAAACCAATGCTTGGGCATCCATCGTCCTTTTAGTCCTTACAAGGTTTTTCTCATGATCATCACGCTTTCCAGGCGGGTTGGTGATCGCAGTAGATGTGTTAACAGTGAAACGAAGAAGTCCTGCTCCAGTACTTCAAGGAGTTAATGGGCTGGTAAGAGCCTGTAAAAGCAGAGGGATAATGCACATAACACCATGCGAGATGTCCGTGCAGATCTCAGTCCTCCCTCTCAGAATCAGTTTCCTCCTTTAATCGGTTCTTACGACACCCATGTAGTTGGAGGGGAGATTCCCATAGTTTCAAAATAGTCGATGTCGTAAATTATTGTATGAAATCATTATCAAACTTGTATGTTACCTGTTGTACTCTGTTTCTCGTGTGCGAGTAGAACAGACATAATATCGTCGTTCTTCTCTTTCCCGGAGGATTTTGCATTGCTCGCGTTGCTGGCTGCTTTTTCGAGTGCTGCTTCGGCAGAGTGAGCGTTTTCATTCTGGAACAAGCGAAGATTTGGCAAAAAAATTACAATCAAATACTTAATAGAAATAAATTAGAACTATGAAGGTATATAAAATTTACTGCAGATTCTTGCAACCATATTAATACTAGTTCGGAAGAGTCCCACGGACGTTACTAATGACAGTTTTTTCAAGTTTTTTATTTACTTTTCATCACACAAGCTGACATTACTGAACATAATAATATGGATAAGTGGCGTCGGCCGTGTTGTCAGCCTCGGCGATAGTGACGTCGACCCTCATCTCTTGTAATGTCCAGACATAAGTAAGATAACTCAAAGGTCGATAGGCCAGATAAATAACTGACCTGGTCGTTAGTAACGAGTACTCTCCACCATCCATACAGGGCGCTCCTTGCGTTGCGTGGCGTCGGCCGTGTTGTCAGCCTCGCCGATAGTGACGTCGACCCTCGTCTCTTGTAATGTCCAGACATAAGTAAGATAACTCAAAGGTCGATAGTCCAGATAAATAACTGACCTGGTCGTTAGTAACGATGGTACTCTCCACCATCCATACAGGGCGCTCCTTGCGTTGCGTGGCGTCGGCTGTGTCGTCAGCCTCGCCTATAGTGACGTCGACCCTCGTCTCTTGTAATGTCCAGACATAAGTAAGATAACTCAAAGGTCGATAGTCCAGAAAAATAACTGACCTGGTCGTTAGTAACGATGGTACTCTCCACCATCCATACAGGGCGCTCCTTGCGTTGTGTGGCGTCGGCCGTGTTGTCAGCCTCGCCGATAGTGACGTCGACCCTCGTCTCTTCGACCAGCATGCCTTGGTTGCGCGTCGCCTCGCCCGACCATTCCTGCCCTGGTGGGCGAAGGCCTTGCATTTTGTTTGTTAATCTGGATTGCGATAGATACAGAATTAACTTGGTCGATATAATGACATATACTTAATGGGGGCGCTGCCAGCGAAGTAGCCAGCCAGATTTTCCACTATCTTCAAATAAAAGCAAATCACTCACCCTCGAATAGTGTTAATATCCACAGGCTCCGGCTCCAATATCTCCGGCGAAAGTTTAATGCCCTCAACCTCTCGCAACAAAATGTACAAAGTCTCAAGTTGCTCATTGAACTTTGCCAGGAGCAACCGAGAGTCTTTCTTCGGAAGCGCTGATTGGTCCTCCTCGACTACTTGGTTGCAGAATGTGCACCGGAACTCTTGTGTCATCATATCGTATAGCTGATCTGCCTGGAAATACAAATAGTAACTTGAAATTTATGATAATACCTAAGACCAATCCCTGCTCATGTCTTTTTTTGACTGGTTAAAGCTTATAGTAAAAGGTGGATGGATGATTTGGTAGCTTTCGACCCGGAGTGATGGGTGCAAATGACAGAGAAGTTTGGAAGGGTGCGGAAAAGGCTTTTGCCCAGCAGTGGAACGAAATAGGCTGAATAAAACAAATAAGGTATACAAAACACTGATCAGATCACTAATTTTTCAGAGATCTAATAACGCAGTGTTTTATTTTGAGATCGTTTGAGAGGGTTTTTTGGCGATACTCACTTCGATTAGATTGCCTGATGATCAGTAAAAGTAACATTTGAGACTGGCGCGGCTGATCGCGATGCGTCGCGTTCCATGGTCCATCAGCTTCCGCATCAGAGCACCATGTTCACGACAGTCTTGTAAGTATTTAATACTTATTATGTACCTACCTCTAGATCCACAGAATTCTAAATATTGCCTTAATATTTAGAATTCTGTTTAGATTAGTAAAGGTTTTGCAGCACGATGGACATTTGAAACTGGCAGGGCTGGTTGCATCTCGTTCCTCTGTTGCCATCAGCTTCCGCAACAAATCCAGGTGGTTTTTGACCACGATTACGACGGTCTTATAGGTATTTAATACTTACAATAAGTACCTGTAGATCAAGTCTTGCAGCATGAAGGACATTGGAACTGGCGGGGTTGCGTCGCGTTCCTCGGTCGCCAAATTAATCAATCAGATCCAGCTTTATCTGATCACGTTTACGACGGTTTTGTAGGTATTTAATACAAAAAGGTACCTCTAGATCAGTAAAAGTCTTGCACCACGAAGGGCATTTGAAACTGGCGGGGCTGGTTGCATCTCCTGCCTCGGTCGGTCGCCATCAGCTTCCGCATCAAATCCAGGTGGTTTTTGACCACGGTCACTTCGGTCTTGTAGGTATCTAATACTTATACCTATGTTTATCCATTTTGAATGAAGCATGTTAGTAAACAAAGTACGACACACAACAAAATCTCACTTGCTTGGCGTCGACTTTCAGATATAATTGTAAGCAATTTTTATTGAAGGGAGGATCTAAAATCGACAAGTAATGTAAATTACGTATAAAAGGACACGTCAACAAAGTGAATTTTAGGTTAAGTAAGGGCGGTTTGTTTACGTTTATGCTCCATTCAAAATGGATACGATAGGTACCTCTAGATCAGTAAAAGTCTTGCAGCACGAAGGGCATTTGAAACTGGCGCGGCTAGTAGCGTCGCGTTCCTCGGTCTCCATTCGCTTCCGCATCAGATCCAACTTGTACTTCACTACGTTCACGAAGGTCTTATAGTTTATAAAGTAATAGTTTACTTTCTGCGCTTTACCGTCGGGACCTGAAATAAGTAAAAAAAGAATATATAACAAATCTTGGTTGCCTAACTTTTCGAGCATTTCTTCCCCCTGATTTTATGTGCTGGATTTAGTTATTCGCTGTGCTGTAGAATAGGTTCTACTTCTACACCATGTAGCATACCGAATGAGCCAGCGATGGATTATATTGCACATCTTTTTTTTTATGTAAGATCAATTGCTAAGTGAGGTTTTTTTGCGCTAAAGACACAACTTCCTACATCGTTGGTCGATAGCTAGGTATCTAACGAACCAGGATAGCTTTTCTGTGTTGAGCTTCAACCATTAAAGGTACCTACACCGTTAGGATATATTGTTCTGAGGTACCTACCTACCTACTTAAATCATATCTAAGTAAGTAGGTAGGCACCTAGGTTTGTTAGGTTTGTTGCGTCAATCATTAGTAAGTAGGAGATATGGTTGAGAGATTATAAAATCGGTTGGCTTACCTGTTTCCATCTTCAATCTGACTTGAATGAATTTGTCATTTTTCAGTGTGGATATTCTGGCCCTCAGCATTTTTCTTTCGAATTTCAATAGCTCGCAAATGTCGTCCTCTTTCATACCTAAATCAAATCACAGTTTATAATACTATACCTACCAGTACAGACGCCTCATCTCATAGTAAGAAATGGGATTCGCTTCGGGCAAGATTAGCGCTTAGAACCAGTTATTGTTTCAAATTCACTAGATGGCGCAACAAGACATAAGCCGCAAAAAAAAACACCTTCCACAACTAGATGTCGACTCATGTGTTATTTTAATGACGCCATCTAGTCTACCTGAAGCAAGACCTGAAGGCCTCGGTGCATAAAGAAAGAATCGGGCCCTCCTCTTTCCATGTAGCTTGAACTTATATGGGCCTTCAAACTTAGGAATAGATATTCCTTTGTCTGAGAGATAGGTAAGAATAGGATGACAAACCTAGGTTTGTAATAAAAGAAAATGTAAATAACTTGACAACGGCGCACATGACAATATTATCAGATATTATTTGATGATGTTCATTTAAAATATGTCTTGTGAACTGTCTAGAGGTTTACCAGGTATTCTGGCTGCTCCTCTCTTTTCAAAACTTAGGTTAGAAGGCCCTCTGAGCTCCGGGGCCCTGGTCACTCCGAATACAAACTCCCAATACGAATAAGGCTATAATATAATAGACTTTTAACCCTGAGCCCTTAGTACGAGTGCCATAGAAAAAAATGTATGGAAAGAGTCGAATACGTGATCGAAATCTAATGTGCCCCTCACAAATGTCTCTTAGCCCCATATTTTACAGAACGCAAAATATAACTTACATGGGTTTCTAACCAGCATATCGACAATAAGTGCATCTTCGATCGTATAGAACCCTCGAACAACGAGCCGCGCGAGCTGCTTCAGGCTGCTTGGAACTTCCGTTACGAGACGTTCTTCCGTCATCGTGGCTGCGGAAGCGGAAAATTAGTTCCTGGTAAAAGTGAGGCATGCTATTATCTTTATAAATCAATAAGCACTAGGTGTAGGTTGTTTTGTTTGTGACAAACAAGTACCTACCTAGGTAGTTACTTACATAACCAAAACAAAGAACCTATAGGCGGTATACCTACTGGAAGTGACTAAAGTTAGATAATCTCTAGATAGGTAGGTACGATAAATAAGTAGTTGAATTCCGCTAACTAATCGCTTTATTACCTTTACTATGACAATTCTAATGTCGACGCAGATGAAAGAAACGTAACCAAAAGTATAGACGGTAGGTAGGTAGGTACACAGGAAATTACTAAAGTTAGATAATCTCTAGATACGATAAATAAGTAGTCGAATTCCGCTAACCAATAGGGTAAAGTGCCATAAGTGCAATTCTGTTCTCCCGCTTCACTATAATAATTGGATACCATTATTATAGTGAAGCGAGTTATTTCGTGGAAGTAGGTACCTCTTTAATTTAATAGCCATAGGTACTCACCTATGGTTATTAAATTAAAGAGGTACCTACTTAGCCTTTTTGGTAAGAAACTTAAAACTATAGGAAAGATACTAATGAAGTAGTGGCAATTCATTTAAAACATTTTTATTAATCAATTAAAAATACAGTTGATTAATGAAAAAATAATATCCAAATAAAAACAAATTGAACTGCGTTCTTAAACTAAACATTTATGGGCGAATGTTATTCATTGTCTGTGTTTTAGCAAACATACATTGTAGCTTATAATAAGTTTTTCTTTTTTACAATTTAAAAATTTGGCAGTTATAGCAGCGATTTTAGCAGTCAATATCATACATTATTAAGGGACAATATACCCAAACACAGAGGGAATTTTTGTAAAACATTAAATAGCTGATTTTTAGTTTTGAGCTGTTATTAAAACTAAGAACATAAAAAGGATATGAAGGTAAAGGTAGTTTGCAAACAAAATCTTTCATTACTAAGCATGACTATACAATTATTTAAAAAATTCATTTACACACACCACATTTAAAAAATACTTTACACAATGTACACAAAAATTCAAATAAATTGAAAGGGCTATTTCTAAAACCAAATTTTTGGATATTTTGGTGGCCCTAACAAAATCAGTCTTGTTTTAAAGTTTAAAACAAACATTAAATATGAGGTAAGCTTGACTAACCATCTGGGCTTATGGAATACAGCTAACTAAACCTGTCACATAAACCATGGTCAGTTGACAATTAAAAAAATAAACTGTCAAAACATGCTTCCAGAGCTTAATTATAATAAGATATAGATTTACAAATTGACACAATAAATACCTACAAAATTAAACTTATAAACTAGTTTGATATAAATTAATGAAAGGCATTTTATAAACCTCAAAGGAACCTATCATTTCCATAATAAATGGTCTGAAATGGCATCAACCTGGCTATAAAAATGTAATTGGTAAAGTTTACTTACACAAAGAAAATATTAACATTGAAACTGCCAGTTATTAGTAATTTTACAGTTATTGGCAAGAAATAAAATAACACATGTGGAGTTTCAAAGATAATTAGAATACAAGTAGCTGGTTACAAAAATATTTTACATTTATTTCTTAATATTTACGCTTATGACAACAAAATAAACAGACACCTATTCTGAATGCGCTCTTTCCAAAATCAATTGAATATTATCAATTGCTTGGTAAATGACTCTAAAATTAGGTCTATCACTTGGGTGGTGATTCCAGCATTGCCTCATAAGTTCATACACACAGCGAGGTGTGTTGTCTGGACAAGCAAGAACATTTCCATCTTTCAAAAATCTGACAACTTCTTCATGTGTCATGCCAAAGTATGGCTGTAAAGCAAATGAAAATATCTCCCAGAGGCACACCCCATAAGCCCAAACATCAGATTCTAATGTATACTTGTTATACAATATACTCTCCAAAGGCATCCATCTCACAGGAATGGCATCATGCTCATCTCCTTTATAATAGTCTTGTAAATAAATTTTATGTGAAAGGCCAAAGTCTGCAATCTTCACTACCATGTCATCATTGATCAAACAATTTCTAGTTGCCAAATCACGGTGCACAAACTTCCTATCAGAGAGATAAACCATACCGGATGCTATTTGTCTTGCTATGTGCAATAGATCTAAGTGGCCCAAAGGTGTAGCTAGAAGCCTGAGATCCTCTCTATATTCAGAGACTGGTGGAAAGTTAGTTGCTGTGCTGCAAGCTCTTAGGTACTCATTCAGGTCTCCTTTTCCCATGAATTCAAATAACAAACACATTGGTCGCCCAATAGCACAAACTCCTAATAATTTTACTATATTGGGATGATCAAAATCGGCAAGTAAACAAGCTTCTCTTTCGAAGTCTAGCTGCAAGTCATGTGAAGCCTCATCTTTCAGCATTTTAACAGCAACCAGGGTAAATTCTTCTTCAGGCACAAGCCCTGGGGCTTTCGCTTGGAATACTCTTCCAAATGCACCCTGTCCGAGATCTCGGATGTATATGATATTATTCCTAGGAAATTCTAATTTTTCCAGCTTAGGATTTAGTTGAGCTCCAGTTGTGTGGTAAGCCATATTGCTAGGCAGTTTATCTAAATCAATATCCATGTTTTGACCATTTCGCCAGTTTGAAGGATTGCACTTTGAATAGTGATTCTTGACAAAATAATGACACAGGAGGGCTATTGAAGCTATACCTAGTATGCAGCCAAGGCCTCCTACAGAAAGCATCAAGACAAAAGTAGGAGTAAAATAATTTTCCATTATTATACTTGGTCCATCAGTATTGTCGAATTCATCAGTTGAATTGGCACAAATGGGTATGTCACAGCGCTCCCAGCGGACTTTTGGATCTTCTGTGTAGCACCAAGGTGACTGCTCTTCACCACCTGCATTTCTGCAGTGGTTTATTGAATTTTGGACTTCAGGAAACACTAGTGGAGGTCTTGCGTGCTGATGTGGAGATTGTGATTCCCATGCTTGACATGATAATCCAGACTCTGTTACATTCATGGTGCCTTGGTAGTATCTCCCATTACCTCTTACACATGTGGTTGTAACCTGAGTGGGGTCCATATCAGTAATCCCTGTGTTATAACATGTTACCTGAGATCCTTTCCCAGAAAACTTAGGTAATCTTTCACAGTCGGGAAATCGAAAATGTCCTCTTGATTCGAAATAAACTCCGCGTCGTTTTTGTTCCTCAATAACAACCCAATCATTGTAACAAAATTGCATTTTGACTGCCATACAGTCCTCATAACAGAGCGAAAGCTCCGAATGTCCCAATCCATCTTTATTTATACACTTTGGGAATGCGTAAGCACACAATAACTTTTCTGCTTTACTTCTGCATGGTTCTTTGAGTGTTGATATTAATTCTTTCCAAAGGCCAGTTGTAATTTTCTCGTTGTCGAGGCCTCCCGTATCGTTATACCAGACATATCCAGTGGAATAATTTTTACAGATCTGACCATTGTAGGGACCACAATAGAGGCGAACAGATTGTATGAGCAGAAGCACAATGAACACCCTGCCTAGGATGTCCATTGTATTACTTTGGAGTAAGCGTTTCGATGGGTTTTGAGCCAATTCGTTGCATTTTTTTTAAACACTACATCACGATCTAAATACAATATTTGTACAATGGCGGACGAGGTACGTAATTTCTATTGATTTTAGATTTGTAAAAAATTAAATGCAAGCAGTTTTCATTTCTGAGCAACGCAACTTTGACAGAAGTAGTGTTATATTGTAGTGTACTGTGTAGTCGTTCAATATTTCGATGTTCAATTTTAGTCGATATTAATACATAGGTACCTATCGACTAAAATCACATAATTACCTAAATTATTGTATCTAATTTCTGTTTATTATAGGCGACTTAGAATTTCAATAAATATATGTTAGTAATTTTTATTTATCCTCTTAAACTCGGTTCTAGAAACCGAGATATTATCTTAGATCAACAAAGGCATTGAATGATAATGCTTTGTGTTGTGAATTATCCAAGATGTTTATTAATATTAGTAACCTTTTTGTAATATTGTTGAATACAAACAATAAACAGTTCTGAATTCAATGCCTTATTGCAGTGACAGTTCAAATTCCAGTAGAAGACGACAGATTAATGAAATCTTGTAAAAATAAAATTAGTTTCAAAGTTCTGCGATTTGCTCTGATGATCCCTGATTTTGTACTCCATATTATAACCTATTTTGTAGTTACGATGTTGGCGTTCCTTTCATTTTATAATTTTAAAATAAGTACCTACCTAGATATTTTTTGAGACACAATCAAAAAAAGACGTGTGGCACTCGGGGACTGCCGCGGTAAAGCTATTGCAATGCCATCTAGAGGCGAGTTGCTGAACTAAAGAGACAAACGTCAAGGTTTTTTCGTTACGGAATTTCTGGATTCGGTCCCCGCGCTCAAGGCCCGCGATAGAAGCTATGCAATAGCTTAAAAAGTATTGGCAAAGCAAACAAGCGTTTTTGTTTTTGTTTTTTTACTTGCTGTTGTTTATAATTCAGATAAATAAAAATGTAGATCGACTAACCCGAATAACAACTCGCTCGAAACTCCAACTAAATACTTTGAATAAATTGGTTCATCCCTAGTACATCTGCGAATTAGATTTTTTAAGTTGGTATTGTTAGTCAAATGTCAAAATAAATAAAGTGCTCACCAACTTGTAAAATCCGCGAATGGCTGCGATTGAGAAAGTGAAAGTTGTTGTACTTGGAGATTCAGGTATTATCTTAGATCCTGCACCAACTCGCACAATTTTATAAATTGTAAAGTTGTATTGAACACTCCTACTATTTTTTGTAAACAAAACTCCTTTGACCAAAGCCACACAATACTTGCGCGGCCATGACAGTTTGATTTGTTTGTTTGGCAATGTGACATTTTGATGGCTTGAACGGGAGTACCATCAAAAGGAAACCAATTAACTTATGGCGGCACTTTTGAATTTCGTAGCGTAAAGTACCTACCTGTATGTGGCATAGAAAATAAATAGATTCCTCGTTCGTTTACAATATTTTAAATGCTACGAAAATAATCCACTCTGCTTAAATATTTCAGGAGTAGGAAAAACATCGCTAACGTATTTGATAGCTCACAACAAACCTTTAGTATCCCCGGGATGGACGGTCGGATGTTCCGTAGAAGTGAAACTGCATCGCTACAAAGAGGGTACACAGGCTCAGAACACTTTCTTTGTGGAACTTTGGGACGTGGGAGGATCAAATGGACATAGAAATACGAGAAATGTTTTTTATCAGCCAACACACGGTAAGGGACGACTACTCTTGTTCTAGATAAGTAGGATAAGTGCTTCCTATTTTTAACCGACTTCAAAAAAAGGAGGAGGTTCTCAATTCGTCTGTTTTTTTTATTTTTTATGTTTGTTACCTCAGAACTTTTGACTGCGTGGTCCGATTTTCATGATTCTTTTTCTATATGAAAGCTGGTGCTTCCCGTGTGGTCCCATTTTAATTTTGTTCAGTTATGACAATGGGATCCACGAAAATTCATGAAAAAACTGTAAAAATTGAATACGGCTTATAGTTTTTTAAAACAAAATTAATGATATATACCTAATACAGTTCCATTTTGTTTATTTTGCAGGAATCATTTTGGTCCATGATCTAACAAACAGAAAAAGTCAAGTTAACTTACAAAAATGGCTCTCAGAAATACTAAACCAAGATAACCCAACTCTTCAGCACGTAGATGTAGACCCAGAACAGTTCCTAGGATCCACTCAGGTTCGTAATGATTCCTTATCAGCATCAGCACAAGTACGTCCACCGCTGGACGTGTCTCCCTCCCCCTCCCCTACCAAGGGGTTTGCCATAATCACCACAAAAATTCTTTATTTCCGTTTTTGCCGAAGCTCACGAACAGAGACTTCTTCACCATGTGAATGTCGAAGCTATCCAGCTCCTTGACAATACAGACATAAAACTTTTTAAACTTTCGCGATTTGTTAACATAATTAAATGATTATTTATCGGGTATTTATCGCGTACCTTTGTTTTTATTTCCCCTACGTTTCTACCGCATTACAGCGATCGCAGTCGCCCCGTGACCACGATCGCTGTAATGCGGTAGAAACGTAGGGGAAATAAAAACAAAGGTACGCGATAAATACCCGATAAATAATCATTTAATTATAATACAGACATATTAAGACGACTGAAAAGGACAAAACCTTTTGAGTTGGTTTAGTGATGAGTTTGTAAGTGAAAAATAGTGAGTGCTATAAAAAGAACACATAAACAAAGTGTCTTCGCCTTAAATAGAGACATTAAGAAACATGTTAATGGACACATTCTTATTAGCTATAGACCTATCGCAATAGTACCCACAATATCAAAACTAATTGAATGTGTATTGTCTGACTCTATCATTAATCATCTAGTCGAAAACAAAATTTTGTCGTGTAGTCAACATGCTTATAGAGCTGGCAGATCAACAATATCGGCCACTCAATGCTTTATAGAAAAGGTCGCGAGTCATCTTGGAGCTAATAAAAAAGTAGCAGGAGTTTTCCTCGATTTATCAAAAGCATTTGATTCCGTAAATCATGAACTTCTCATTGAAAAACTAAAGTTGTATGGACTGGTTGGCAAAAGCTTAGATCTTATTAAATCCTTTTTAGAAAATAGACAGCAGATTGTAGAAGTAAAAGTAAAAGGAGAGCGGGTCAGATCAGCCCCTAAATACTCTACCATAGGTATTCCCCAAGGGTCCGCGTTAGGAAATACCCTGTTCTTGGCTTTCCTCAACGACATAGTTCATTTGAAAATTAAGGGTGAAATAATTCAGTACGCGGACGACACCACTGTCATTTTGGCAGCAGAAAGTAGTGACATTCTAATAAGCCACATAAAGGAAACGATCGCTGAATTGAGCAGTTGGTTTCAAATGAATGGCTTGAAATTGAATGAAACTAAAACGGACATATTATTCTTCTCAACGACTATAAAAACAGTACATAGTATAACAATGACTCTATATGACGGTAACTCATTAGTTAGTACGAAATTAGTAAAAATGTTAGGCTTCGAGTTAGATCCATTACTGTCTTGGAAGCAACATATTGACTCTACATGTAAAAAAATGGCTAAAGGAATTTACGCGCTTAAACAGCTACGACAAATTACATCAGCAAAAGCACTAAAAGACATATATTATGCATATATACACTCTATAATGTCCTATGGTATTATTTTATTTGGAAAATCAACTGACTACGAAAGAGTGCTGAAATTGCAAAAGCGTGCCATAAGGGTCCTAATAAAAGCAGAATATAGAGAATCTTGCCGCGACCATTTCAAAAACCTACGAATACTTACATCAGTATCAGTTTATATAATGGAAGTAATTAAGTATGTAAGGCTAAATTTAGGTGATTACACCATAAGAGGGGGATGCAATAAACGCGCCGTGCGAAATAAAATGATGATAGAGCCCATCCAGTATCGACTGAATATTCAAAAAAAGCTGCCTAAAATAATGGGTCAGCAATTATATAACAAGCTCCCTTTAGAGCTGAAACTAATTAAAAACAAAAATAGGTTTAATCTGGAATTAAAAAACCTTTTACTTGATAAAACGCTGTATAGTATCAAAGAGTTTTTGGAAAACGATTACATTCAATATAAGGTACAATCCGTAGTAAAATCATCAAACATCTCCGTAACATCACCTAGCCTAGAGTGATAGATAACTGATAAGTTATGAATAATATATAATAATTGTATATCTTTTTTAATCGTATAATTGTATATCTTTTTTTAATCGTATACTTGTATATCTTTTTTAACTGTAAATCTTTTTTGTAAATCTTTAATTGTGTTTTGACGAGTCATAGACTCAGCATTTAATTAAGGTACCTTTTTATTGTACACTTTTTAATATGTTTGATTTATGACAATAAAGAAATCTGAATCTGAATCTGAATCTGAATCTATTATATGAGTATTTTATTTAGGTCAAATTTAAATTACTTATTAGTCTTAGACTAGATTGTTATATTAAGATGTATTTATTTATTTATAGATAAATAATTACATATAAAAAAACCGTTTTTCCAAACTATCTAGTTATTAGTTTTTTTCCATTATTTGATTGTATTAATTTTATTTTGAATCCATCATAATTATTAACATTACATTTATTTACAACGGGATATGGAAAGCTCAAAACTCAAATCTTGGGAAATATCCTGTTTTTTTTTTTTTTTTTTTTTTTATTCTTGATTAAGGGCTTTGTCGCACATGCGATTATGACGCCCTGGTGAGTTAAACATAGAAAAAATTATCTTATAAACTAAAACAAAATACACCTAGAATGAAATCAAATCTTATAAACTATAACAAAATTACCCTAATTCCCTAACTTAACCAGTTTGTACAGCGCTCTGGCTGCGTCTGAAACAGGCTCAGCCAGCACGCTGTTGCAGTGACCGATATCCCTATAACTAAATGATAAAATACTATCTCTAAACGATTCGTTGCGAACACACTCCATCAAAATGTGGTAAACATCGTCTATGGAATTGCAGAGTAGGCAATTCGGTGTAGTTGATTTTTTCATCAAATGTAAAAACTTATTGCCTGGGATGTGTCCGGATCGAAGTCGTAATGCAATAACAGTTTCGTGACGATTCAAAATGTTGTTGTCAATCCATGGAGAACTCAATGGATGTGGTTGGATCGTTTTATACCATATACCTATTTCTCGAGACCGTACATTAAAATATTCTTTCCATAGGTTATAGCAATCTACTTTAATTTTGTATATATAGTTTGTATAAAAAGGATGTATACTTGTAGGTATGCCGTCTGTTACAGCTTCTCTGGCCAACATATCTGCGATTTCATTGCCCCGTATTCCAACATGAGATGGTATCCATTGAAGTACTACGTTTCTACCTTGAGATTGTAATTTCAGGATAATACGCAATATTGTGTAGGCTGTCGGTGTTCCTCGAAAAGTCGAGGTACACCGAGCCAAGTGTTGGAGCGAACTTCTAGAATCTGTAAATATTACGATATTAGAATGATCAGTGGATTCTACATACGACAAGGCTTCTGCAATAGCAATAAGTTCCCCCTCCATTATACACAGATTACTATTTATCTGAAATTTTACTGAACAGTTGTAATAGGAATCGTAGAATGCCGCGCCTGAGCCAACATTCTCTTTAGAACCGTCCGTGTAGACTGCTATGAAATTTGAATAAACGGTGTTTATAAAATCACAGAACATATTTTTTAAGCTCGTAGGATGATATTGCTTTTTCGGTTGGGTCATAAAATCAACTTCATGCTTTATGACTTCAGAAACATCAATATTACTCGGCCACGTTTCAAGAGAAAACATCTCTAGCTGTTTACTGCAATGGATATCTAATGAGTTTAGTGCGTCGTGGATAGATGCCAACAATGGTTTCTTTTTATTGTTCCAATAAGGAGCAGAATTACACAAGTTCGATAATTCGCCTATACAGCGAATCGAGGTGTTTGTTTCAATGGATTTCGTTTTAAGCCAATATTTGCCTGCCAAAAATCGTCGACGCAGGTATAACGGCTGTAGGCATAATTCACTTTCCATTGAATGTATAGGTGTTGTTTTGATAAAACTGCCTATAATACGCATCGCCTGGTTTTGGATTTTGTCTAATTTAAATAAATGAGTTTTAGCGCTATTGTCATAGAATATACTACCATAATCGATTCGGCTTCTTAAAATAGAAATATAAAGTTGTCTCAAGTACTTCGGATGTACTCCCCAATTAGATCCTGCCAAAACTTTAAAAATGTTAAGAAACTTATGTACTTTTTCGGATGTTTCATTTATGTGTCTGCCCCATCTAAGCGAGCGATCCAACCACATACCCAGATATTTAACACAGTCAACAACGTCTAATCTGTTAGAATTAATTGTTACATTTACGGTCTGCCTTTTGTATCCTTTACTAAAAATACAAATCTTACTTTTGGAATGGGAGATCTCGAGATTTAGATCGTTAAATAGTTTGCACATTATATCCAAGCCATTTTGAACCTGAACAGCTGCCTGATTTATATTGTCCGAGGAAATGAAAACAACATAATCATCAGCGTACTGCGATACATATAAAGAACTACTAGCTATAGATTTACACACGTTTATAGTTCCGATATTAAATAACAAAGGGGACAGCGGGTCCCCTTGGGCTAAACCCCGTCTAGCTATTCTCGAAATGTTATAATCAGTACCATCAATAGTTAGGTATCTTTCTTTGAGAAATTCCCACAAATACCTACAAACATGCGCTCCCACACCAAGTTGGTCCAACGTACGCAATAAGCTGGTAATATCAACATTATTATAAGCGTTATCTATGTCAATAAAACATCCTATTGTCATCAACTTTTTAGAGAATCCAGCTTGAATAGTTGTTATGATCGAGTTAAGATTGTCGTAGCACGACCGCGCTTTTCTAAAACCTATAGTCTCTTCAGCAAAAAAGTTACGATTCTCGATATACCACTCTATTCTTTTATTTATTATAGAGTGTAATATCTTACACAGACACGACATTAATGAGATGGGTCGAATAGAAGTGGCCGTAGTTACATCTCGTCCTAGTTTAGGGATAGGTACGATACGAATTTGGCGCCACTGCTCAGGGACAAAGTTGGAGAATAAACATATGTTGTAAAATTTTACTAAAATCTGTTTTGCAACGTCAGGGAGGTGTTTAATCATTGAGAAAGAAATGTCATCTGCGCCCGGGGCAGTATCTTTAGATTTTAAAGCTTTTTCAAATTCATGTATCGACAATTGAGCTTCTAATTTATGGTTATATGAAGTAAATGTAGGTTCCACAGGACACGTAAAGTCCGGAGTTAGGTTGTTAAGTAGACTGTTAGCCATTGATTTATCTACATTTATTCTTGGAGAACGATATCCCTTCAACCATCTCATACGACACCACATATCGCGAGAAGAAGTAGCTTCATCTACGGATGAACAAAAGTCGCGAAAACTTTTACTTTTAGCATTCCTAACTAATTTTTGCGCTAAACGTGTTTTATTTTGTAGGTTTTCTAGATGGTTTGGTGTCGGATTTTTTCTAAAATTAGTCAAAGCCAGCCGTCTCTCCGCTACGGCTTTGGACAAGTCTGGAGACCAATAAGGTTTGGGTAAAAATTTATTGCAGGGGTTTTGGCTGAATTTTATATATGGAATACTCACATCTGCCGCAATGTTGATGATCTTCAAAAAATCGTCGTATGCTTCCTGAGGGTTTTCCGACGGAGTAAACTCTGTCAGAGAATCCCTTATTGACTCAGAATAAGCAGACCAGTCTGCTTTTTTAAAATTTCTCTTCTTACGAAACTGCGGTATGGAGGTAAAGGATGTTGATAATTTTACTATCAAATGGTCACTCCCTAATGATTCGTTAGTAACTTTCCAATCAAAAAATAAAGAAATGTCTGAAGAGACTATAGATATATCCGGCGCAGATCTTTGAAGAACTCCATTTACGTCGAGTTTTATACGAGTAGGATCCCCATTGTTTAATAAATAATACCCATTTTCTATTGTAGAATCAAAAATTTGAACCCCCCTTTGATCTGTTTTCGTGGACCAATTTGAGTGGTGGCCATTAAAATCACCAATGAAAAGCGTTTTAGATCGAACTAATGAAAACAAAGCATCCCAATCATTCTGCGTAGTTCGGACATTAGGCGGGCAATAAACTGAGATAACATTATGCAGAAGGTTACAGTTAAAAATCCTTACGTGAATAATTTCAATTCCGGTATTCGAGCTAACCGACGGGATTAATTGAGCTTTAATACTTTTGTGGGTCAATATGGCCACGCCCCCATAAGAGTCGGATCTGTCTTTACGGAATGTGTTGTAATCTTTTATGAAAAATTGATTACTCGAATATAACCAAGTTTCGCTTAATGCGACTATGTGTATCTTATCTAATATCAATAATTGTTCTAAATCTATTTTTTTTGGTACAATACTCCTTGCGTTCCATTGCAAGATATTTAATTGGACTTTATAAACCATAATTAAAGATTTTTCCAAGGAAAGAAAAATCTTTAGGTAGGATACTAAATAGCAATGGTATCGCCCACTCTATACATACTTGGATAGCTAATGTTATTTTGTCTTTTAAGGGGTCATCTCTCTTCGTAAATATATCTTTCAGTTTACCTACTAATCTTTTAAAGGAATAATCTGTTTTAGAACGTTTGTTAGCACCCGGAAACTCGTTGTCTGATTTCTCTTCGCTATCACTTCCTCCACTGATTTCCATGATATTAAATTCTCCTACGCGTCCATCAAATTCCAATAAATTAGGCTCCTGTTTCTTCCTTTCTTTTTTCTTTTTCCTGATATGCTTCTTTTTATTTTCACTGTCTGATCGAGAAGGTGATAAGGAATCACTTCGATGTCTGCTCTTATCATGTGAAGGGGTGGACAAAGCGTTGGCGTATGTCTTCCGTCTTGATGTTGTTGGCAGCACGGGTGACGCAGGTATAGCAGGAACAGGGGTGGGATCAATCGTGGGCACATACACCGGAATAACTGGAGGAACATACATTTCCTTAGCCTTTCTATAGGTCACGTTACATTGGGACATATACTCTCGCAGCTTTCTTTCCTTCGCGTACACTGGGCAGCCTCTGTCTATCGACATGTGATGTCCAGTGCAGTTAATACATCTGTAGTCAGCAGCCTCGGCTTCACAGTTTTCGTGTTTATTTCCACATTTAGCACAGTATACTCTTTTCGACGGACACATTCTGCGTGTATGTCCGAATCGCCAGCATCGGGAACATTGGGTAACGGGAAAAACGTAAGGTTCAACTGCTACTCTCATGTCGTAAATAAGTACGTATTCCGGCAGAGACGGTCCACTGAACCCTACTCTCCAGGTCTCGCTGTTCGTCCATCCGGTCCCTTCTTCGTGGTTTCTGCGCATAAGGCGTCTTACTGAGACGATTTCCACCGGGCACGACATCGAGGTAAGTAGGTCTTTTTCTGTTAGGTCTAAATCAATATTTTTTATTATCCCGTAAGATAGGCCGACTTCAAAAGGTCGTTGGAACCTCCAACCCATTCGTTTAAGATGGTCACAGTTGGTTAGTTTATCCGTGCTCACGGTGTTATTCATCTCAATTATGACCTTGTATGGATTAATATGTCGTACTTTCGCTACATCGAGAATTTCTAAACTTTTAAAAAGTTTGGCAAGTGCGAATTGTTTAGGCAATATGTCATTACTTGTCACACATATTTCGATGGTTCCTCTGCCTTCTCCATATCTTGATTTTCTACCGGTAACCTCGGTCCATTCCTCGTCTTTTTTATTTGTATCAAATTTCCTCTTCATTTGTAAGGAGGTAGATGCCACAGCTTCCAGAGATACATGGGTTCGGTCTTCTAACTGTAAACTTCCTTCTACTTCTGAATATTCCATATTGATCAAGTCCTCACTACCACTTTGTTCCTTATTCATAGCGCGCAAGGTTCACAATCGGCCAGCCCAAGAGGCCGGCCGAGAAGACGCAAACAATAAGATAAGAGAACTGATAAGAGACAATGCGAGCAAATACACGTCAAAGCAACACGGTAGGCGCTTGGACACTGAAATATCCTGTTGTAAATTAGAGTAATTTTCTTTTTCAATTTATTTCCCGAAAAAAAATCTACACCTAGAAATTTGTAGGTACCTATTGGTTATCTGGAAAAAAATAATCCATACGATTTATCCTTTTGTTTTGATCATCATACCTAGTAAAATACTAATACAAAATACTACTAGTACTCATAAGTTCATAACACAAGCTCTGCTTAGCTTGGGGCTAGTTAATGCTGTGTGATTTGTCCCGCATCAAAAAAAAAGAACGGGTGGACAGGCGATTATTCAAAACTCTATGAATGCTGTTTTAATTGTTTTTAAAATCAAAATGAAGTTTAAGAAGCGAGGCCGGGATGGGCCACTCATCTACAATATATAAGATTCATTATGAATGTAAGCGGGTTAACTACGAACCTTGTTTGTGTTGGAAGAACACCAACGTTTCATCCCTTAACGAGGGACATCTTCAGGGCGAATATCAAAATCAAAAAAAATTATATATAAGATGCTTTCCCCCATGTGACATAGCTGTGGGACATCCTGATTATTTATATACATATTTATAAAATAACGCTCACTCGTGCAAAGCTGTGTGGAATTTGCACCACCCTATCTTTACCAGTGTGGGTGTCTTAAGAGGCGACTAAGGGATATCCACTGTGAGCGGGCTGCAGCGCCCCCTGCAGAAAAAATCTACCACCGAACTGCGATTCCCAACACGCATGCCCAGCGTGGGGATTATGGGCATTACCCCTATTAGATAAACGCCAACAAGGTTATCAGGAGGAGGCCTGCGTCCAGCAGTGCAGGCTTCCCTCCATGTAGCATAGCCGTGTAAAATTGCAAACATTTTTACATACCTACCTATAACCATTGATTTATTAAAAAGGGAAGATAGGTTACGTTCTCCCAGCGCTTACTCAAAAATTGACATGTGTTACCACTACACGCAAACACATACGCTCACAGTTATATTTCCAGTCCTGTGCAATACAAAGAAGAACAAAGACGGAAAGACGTATCTAAGACCGAAGTGAGACCGAGACAACAATATTTCACACGAATAACGACCGCCCGTGCCGCCGGTCTGACGGTGACTGAGGTGTGAGCACACAATTTTACACAATTTGAGGTTGCCACTTTCGAGAAACCAGTACCTCATCTTCCCTTTTATTAAATCAATGCCTATCACTGTTAAAAATTTACTTCGTCCTTTCGACTTTTCTGTAGACACGTAATAAGAAATAACACGTGTGTTTTCCTTACAGATTCCCATACTAGTAATCGGGACTAAGTTCGATTTGGCCGAAGAGAAGCAGAGAAAGAACCAATACCGGCGGTTAGCTAGCAGCATAGCAGAGCAATGCGGTGCCGACGAGATATTCGTGAACTCGCATCTGACGCGCTCGCTAGCGCCTGGTGCAAGCAACTCTGTGAAGCTCACTAGGTTCTTTGATAAGGTGAGCTGTATTACCTTTAACGTATCTATCGAGCATGTAGAATTTTTTTAAAGTTAGTAACCAAACCGCCCATACTTAACCTAAAATTCACTTTGTTGGCGAGTCCTTTTATACGTAAATAGCAGCGCCTCGCGGTTTCACCCGCTATAAGAGCAACATCCCATCATTTCGTATCGCATTACATTGTGATGCGGACATCATCAAAAACATACTTTAGGAAAGAACAGAGGTTCTTTCCCTAAGTATGTTTTTACCTAGTTACCAGAGCAACTGGTATACTTAATACCACAAAATTCCTAAATAGTACCTTATTATTACAATTCTACATAGAAAGATATTTTTTATTGTACATAAAAAACAGCCAGAAACGCCAGAAATACCTTCTCCTGTTTTGAAGTCGGTTAAAACGAGACAGTAAAGGTAGCCTTTACTATTATATATAGCAATATATAGCAATATTTTTATAGATGGTCAAAGTTGAAAGAGATTTTTATTCAATTTCAGGTAATAGAACGGCGCTACTATTCCCGGGTAAGTCCATTTACAGACAAAAGACGAATCCCACCGTACATAATGGCAACATCGACACCGCTGTCGAGTAAGCGACCAGGCTCGCAGTATATGAGTCCTAGGTTCTACCATATGGACTGAAGTGTTTTGTATTCACTAAGGTGTTGATCATTCCATATATATTATATTTATTGTTTGTACTTCGTTTTTGTTAACCTTCTTCCTTTATGATAAAATTGACGGTGATTGTATGATGAAGTATTATAGTTTGAAAAAAGGAGTATCTTTTTTATGTATTTCCGTTGATTTCTCCGTGAATTATGGACCGATTTGGATTTAGATTTAACCACCACGAGGATAATTCTGTAAACAGCTGCGAAAGATCGATCCCGAGATGTCCCCTTTCCCCCGAGGGTATGTATCTCATAACACTTAAAAACTGTTTAAAACTAAGGGATTCGAAATAGGTTTTTTTTGTAAATAATCAAAAATGGTATCGTCCAACATCGTAGTAGGTGTTATCCATTGATTTATTAAAAAGGGAAGATGAGGTACTGGTTTCTCGAAAGTGGCAAGCTCATATTGTGTAAAATTGTGTGCTCCCACCTCAGTCACCGTCGGACCGGCGGCACGGGCGGTCGTGATTTGCGTGAAATATTGTTGTCTCGGTCTTACTTCGGTCTTAGATACGTCTTTCCATCTTTGTTGTTCTTTGTATTTCACAGGACTGGAAATATAACTCTGAGCGTAATGCCAAATTTTGAGTAAGCGCTGGGAGAACGTAACCTATCTTCCCTTCTTAATAAATCAATGTGTATGAACCAAGGCTGTCCACATGGACTGGAGGTGTTTTGTATTAGTTAAGTATTTTATCAGCTGGGCCCAACTTTCGTTTTGTTGATTTTGGGAAAATGCCAACCTTATGAAAGTTGGCGGATCATCAACTTGGGACGGAGGGTTTTTTGTATTAAGGTATTGTTAATTCCATATGTTTTGTATTTATTATTATTAAATGCCTCGTTTTATCAGATACCTAACGTAATCATATAATAAAAAGCTACATATCTTACAAAAAATAAAACAGTAAAAAAAACAACAGTTAAACAGTATCAAAATAAGCATATGTAATCAGCATAAATTGTACATAGTTCTCTAATGTCGCATGTCATGTATCTAAATATTTTGCAAACCGTAAACGGTCAATCATGTTGTTTCTATATTATTCGTTATATACTTTAACGCAGATATTTATAAAGCCCAAATGCGTACATAGTCGACTTGTAGAGAAGCGTCTTGCCCGTCGTTTGCGTTAAGGTTCCATGTCGGCAGCCAGGAGACTTGCCCGTTCCAGAAATCAGTAGCAGCCTGAAAGAATAAATAAATGAATATTGCTCGACAATTCACACAGCACTATCTAGCCCCAAGCTAAGCAGAGCTTGTGTTCTGGGTGCTAGATGACTGATATAATTAATACAAAGCACTACATAGAATGGTTTTTCTATTATACATAGAAAACATCCAGAAGATCCGAAACAAATATCTGTTGTTTTTGTTGTTTTCATACACATGTTCGCTGTTTTTGTTTTCTTATTTTATATTGATGATGGACAAGCTTTTGGCTACCAAGTCATTTTAAGGAACCGAAGATAATCAGCTGGTTAGATAGATAGATACACACATTTCTCCCGAGGCGGGAATTGAACCCGCAACCTCCGGCGTCACAGGCGAACCTTCGCCCGCCACGCCATAGAGGTCGTCATGAAAACTAAATTAATATTTTTTTGTTATAGTGCGTAAGACTAAGCCAATCGGGCGGAAATATTGCATTATGAAGCTCTAAGCCTGGAATCAAATAAATAATAAATAAATAAATAATGCTGGACAATTCACACAGCATTATCTAGCCCCAAGTTAAGCAGAGCTTGTGTTATGGGTACTAGATCAAACATAGGCTAGTTTTTATCTCGTACATAATCAGTTCCCATAGGATATAAATAACCTTTAAACGTTTCCAAAACAACGCGTACAAAGCCGCGGGCAGAAACTTGTTAGTTTATATTATATGTATAATTCAATATCATAACTTACAAAAGGAGAATTGTTCCACCAAGGTTTAGGGCTAGGATTGGTGACTCCGTCAGGGAAGAACCCGTTGGTACCACCCACAGCAACATTCATAATGAGATAGAACTGAAAAATATAAAAAAAACTGTTGTTCAACGCCTTGGAAGTCTTAGTACTCAGTAGTTTATAAAGTTACTTAATCACACGTCTTTTCATAAACACCACGCTTGGCCGGCCGATTGGTGAACGCAGTGGAGGTGTTAAATACACAGACGGAAGGTACTACACCGCCTTTGGTTCCATAGGTCGGTACTAACAAATCCTCTTCACTCGGTCAGCGGCCACGAGATGATGTTGAATTGATGATGTCAATTCTTACGCTGCGACCGCCACGGCCAGAAAGCCACGCCAACTTCCATTTGTAGCATTTCGCTACATGCGATGTTAATTTTACGATTTAACTTAGTTGTACAAAACCCGAAGCAGCATTGCGACGATATAGCAATTTTGCCTATCTACGTCGTAGCTGTGCTACGAGGCGCAGCAGTTACGCTACGTCGTAGCCGTAGCTGCTACAGTGTAGCTTTGTTGATACATTTTGCCTATCTACGTCGTAGCTGTGCTACGAGGCGGAGCAGTTACGCTACGTCGTAGCCGTAGCTGCTACAGTGTAGCTTTGTTGTTACATTTTGCCTATCTAGGTCGTAGCTGTGCTACGAGGCGGAGCAGTTATGCTACGTCGTAGCCGTAGCTGCTACAGTGTAGCTTTGTTGTTTCATCGTGCCATGTTACTACCTACACCGTAGATTGGTTGCTACGCTATAGCAGATTATGTCTAATCGCAACGTTATAAATGTGATTGCTAAGTACCGAGTGTTCTACGTATATTCGTAGCAATATTGAAGCTTGTGCAGTTGTTCTTTTGTTTTACCTTTTGATCGAAAGGCGCCATTTTGCTGCCGTAACGCCACGGATTCAAAATGTTAGGGTTGCTGTTGAAACCACCGTGCGACCAGAAACCGCCGGCAGGGGGAGCGACACGACCGAGTTCTACATCGTCGATCTTGAAGCTGATAAAATCTGAAAATAATTAGTTATTTTAGGAACCATTCAGCATAAGGCAAGAAAATCTTGTGGAAGTTTACATTCGAAATTTTTTAAGAGACATTCGGACATTATTCCTGGATGAGTATCTCGTGATGACGTGAAGACCGTGTCGTGTGTGATATTCTTATAAAGATGTTAGAAAATTGATAGAAGTAAGTGTCTGAACAATCGAACGTACTCAGAGCTCTTAAAGATTATTGGCAGAGGAGCTCCTACCATAGGCTTACATATGGTTTCTTAGGCCACAATTTAGGTCTCCATTGCAAGTGGAGCAGACCCATTAAGGTTGTGGAAATCAACAGACAGAACTCTTTGTTGGTGGATATGAAAACATATTTCATTTAAAAGAAGTCCGTCTCGCCCCATTTCCAGCTCAACCCTTTCGCAGTAGAAACCCGTCTTGACACTTCTTACATCGTGACCGTCTTTAACTGATTTGCTTTTGAATATTCGGAGTTAAATAAGATGAAATAATTACCAGGGGTCCATTCCAACTGGTAGCGATGGAAGTTAGAGTCGTATCCGTTGGTATTTCTCCTGATCCAATGTGCTCTCTCCCATCCGTTGAGTTCGGGGTAAGGTCCGTAGTGAAGGGTGGATCCTGCTTCCTAGGAACATACGAGTAGTTTTTTTAGTTAATCAAGAATTACTCTAATAGCAATGAAATTAAAGTACAGGAAAAATGATATGAGGAATATACTTTTCGACGTAATGGTTATGAAACTTTGTATGGTAGAGTCAACGATTAAAATTGCTGAGCAGGGGGCTATCTTTCAAAGCATGTTGACAGTAAGAATAAATAAAGAAAATAATGCGGGACAAATCACACAGCATTATCTAGCCCCAAGCTAAGCAGAGCTTGTGTTATGTTTTCTATGTATAATAAAAAAAACTATTACTATACATAGAAAACATCCAGAACGCCCTGAACAAATATCTGCGGATCGTACTAACAGCGAAACCTCCTGCGTCGCAGGTGGACGTTCGCCCACCACGTCACAGAGGTCGTCAAATGTGAATGGTTTATTTTAGGTCATTTAAATCATCATACAAAAACATAAACTCCTTACTTGTGTGCCAATGTGTACGCCATTCAGGAGCATGTTCCTGTTTCCGCGGGATTCAACCAGATCGATCTCGCCAGATGAAGGCCATGTGCCATAGCTGTTGTGGGCGGGCATAAGCCAGATTGCTATAACAAATAATAAAATGATCTAACCACTTTTCTAGTAATTGGCGTTTTATTACTTAATAAAATTGTTATTATTATTATTATTACTAAATAAAAATTACATATAAAAGGACGCACCAACAAAGTGAATTTTAGGTTAAGTATGGGCGATTTGTCTACTAACATGCTTCATCCAATATTAAATACATAGCGGAAGCTTGTTGAAAATATCTCTTACCTGGCCACAGCCAGTCACCAGCAGGCATTTTGGCGCGGACTTCGAGCCTTCCATAGCGGAAGCTGAAAGATTCGACGGTACGGACGCGAGCGCTCTTTATCGGGTTGAGGATGTTGGTGGGCGTGCCTGAACGCTCGCAGCCCCACCATTGTGGGTTTGTGCACCTTGAAAACAAATAACACATTTTGGAGTCATCATCATTATTACCCTCAACAGCTTGTATTGGTCCACTGCTGGACTTAGGCCTCCCCTAATAAGCCCTTATTGGTTTTTATCTCATGGTAATGCCCTAAATCCCCACGCGGTGTCGCATGGGTTGGTGATCGCAGTTCGGTTGCGGAATTATTCTGCAGGGGGCGCTGCTGCCCGCCCCCGGTGGATATCCCTTAGTCGCCTCTTACGACACCCACGGGAAGAGATGGGGTG
This sequence comes from Eupithecia tripunctaria, assembly GCA_955876795.1. Classification (NCBI taxonomy): domain Eukaryota; kingdom Metazoa; phylum Arthropoda; class Insecta; order Lepidoptera; family Geometridae; genus Eupithecia; species Eupithecia tripunctaria. The sequence continues at coordinate 5,881,516 of OY041604.1, forward strand.
GTGTAAATTCTTAGCCAGCACCACACAGCTAAATAAATGTTATTCCTAGGGGGTCTCAATATTGTACATGAAATAAATATAAATTGGACATATTAACTTCACATGAAAGTTAAAGTACCTGTCAGCAGGAGCTCCGCCCTCGACGTTCAAGTGTCCGCTGGTCAAGAACGACTGACCGAACTGATCAGAAGTTAGAGAAGGACGGATGAACAGTCGCCCGCTGTGTACGAAAGAGTTGGTGCGGTTGTTGCTGTAGTACTGGAATTCCCAGTTCTGGAATTAGAAACAAGAGGTTTCTTATATTTAGGTTGTCTAGTATATGTAGTTGTCTCTATAGAAGACCCGCTTATTACGGGTCGATGGAATATCCACCAGTAGGCCTAGCACGGTGATTTCTGTCTATACCGTGTCCATTTTGTATGAGGCATAAACGTAAACAAACCGCCCATACTTAACCCAAAATTCACTTTGTTTGCGCGTCCTTTTATACGTAATTTACATTACTTATCGATTTTAGATCCTCCCTTCAATAAAAATTGCTTGCAATTACCTATATCTAAAACTCGTCGCCAAGCAAGTGAGATTTTGTTATTTGTGTCGTATTTTGTTTACTAACATGCTTCATTCAACGTGGACAAACCATAGGTTAGAATAGAGAAAAATTACGCGACTTTTTCATCGGATGCGTAAAATGTTTGAAATGAATTTCTTCAACTGCAATATTTTACGCAATGTGATCTAATTATTCTCTATTCTACCTTAGATTACGATCTCCGCGCTAGGCCGGCAGGTAAGGTTGGTAATGTCTACTTGTCCTGGAGTGGAAGGGGGATGATGGGATCAGGTCGTGAAGTTCATGTCATCATTCTCGGAAACGTATCCTATTAAAGATCGAGAGGCAAGCAACTGTGCGGCAGTGCTCGGGAAGGATCTTGATTATGAGAAATAAATAAATAAAATAAATAAATAATGCTGGACAATTCACACAGCATTATCTAGCCCCAAGCTAAGCAGAGCTTGTGTTATGGGTACTAGATAACTGATATACATACATAATACAATATACTACATAGATAGGATATTTTTTATTATACATAGAAAACATCCAGAACGCCCTGAACAAATATCTGCAGATCGTACGTACACACATTTGTCCCGAGGCGGGAATCGAACCCGCAACCTCCTGCGTAGCAGGCGGACCTTTGCCCACCGCGCCACAGAGGTCGTCGTGAGTCGTCGAGAAGTATGAAAACTGGATATCATTCTTACCCCACCCCCGGCTAGAGTATTCTCATGCTGCCATTTCTCTAGATCGAACTCGTCGAACTCGTCAGAGAAGATGAGGCTTCCGGAGCAAACGGTGGCAGGGGCGTGGGAACCGCTCACTGTGGTCACACTGGGGGTACACGCCGCGGCTATGGACGCAAGCGCCAACACGCTTGCCAACAACGCCCACATGATTCTGGAAGTAATATGATGAACTTAGACTTAAGTTCATTGATTATGAAAAAGGGAAGATGAGGTACTGGTTTCTCGAAAGTGGCAACCTCAAATTGTGTAAAATTGTGTGCTCCCACCTCAGTCAGCGTCTGACCGGCGGCATGGGTGGTCGTACTAGCGAGAAATATTGTTGTCTCGGTCTCACTTCGGTCTTAGGTACGTCTTTCCGTCTTTGTTCTTCTTTGTATTGCACAAAACTGGAAAAATAACTGTGAGCGTATGTGTTTGCGTGTAGTTGTAACACATGTCACTTTTTGAGTAAGCGCTGGGAGAACGTAACCTATCTTCCCTTTTTAATTAATCAATGTTATACAGTCTACTATTGTGCAGGCTCTCGCGCATTATTTCCGCACATTAAGGGTCCAAACCACTTTTCTTTTACTTAAATAAGTAGGTAATAACTAAGTGTTATTTTTTTAACACTCACCTAGTTGAAGAGATATGGACAACTGTTGCACAAATATGTTGTTGTCGATTAATATAAGTAAATACATATCTATCGGATTTGCGTGAAAGATTCTATCATCTCTGATCGTCCAAGCAGATAATAATTTGTTCGATAAGATTGCGGTCGGTAACCGAAGGACCACCAACGTTTGATTTTCGATAAACAAACTTAGTAGGTCTACCTACCAATGATTTACGTATACCTATTCATATGCCACTTCAATTACCGACAAAAAATATAGTAGGTAATTAAAAAGTTTTTGATAATCTAGCTTAAACTATTAAACAAAATACGATTAAGAATCCGCGGGTTCGATTGTTCAGGGTGTTCTGGGTCTTTTTCTATCTATAATATAAAAATGAATCGCTAATTGCCGGGAAAACACCTATAAACGTTTCCATAGGAACAACGCGTGCGAAGCCGCGGGGCACAGCTAGTTTATAATAAAAATATTTATCTATGTTGTGTATTGTATTAAGTATGTATATCAGTACATATCCAAAACACAAGCTCTGCTTAGCTTGGGGCTAGATGATGCTGCGTGAATTATCGCATATTATTTATTTAACTTTTAAACCCATCATTCAATTCAATTCAATTCAATTCTTTATTTATAACCAGACATGACATTACAGAGTACACTCCAATGCGTTACATTTACGATTTATCATGGTTATTAATACTAAAGTTATTTACAATCTTTAGTTATTCCGCGATCATGGCGCATGAAACTGTGCCGAAATATTGGAAAGATAAAAACTCAAATCATGGTAAATATTCCGTTGTAAATAACTGTAGTATTATTTATTTATACAAAAAATCTCCACGGTGTGGCAGGGAACCCATTGTATTTACTTTTATAGCACTTAAGCACTTACTTACCAGCTATCTTACGTTTTTACCTAGGCACTTTTTAATAATACTCGTCAAGCGATAAATACTTTGATCAAAAAGTCTACACCTGGGATAATATATTGTTGAAAAAGATGATCGTGTCGACCTTTTATAAGTTATTGACGAATAGTGTCTTTGATTATAATAACCTGACCTAAGAAAATCAATGATTTCTGTAGGTAACTGCGCGTGCGCCATTGATTAATTAAAAATGGAAGATAGGTTACGTTCTCCCAGCGCTTACTCAAAAATTGGCATGTGTTACAACTACACGCAAACACTCACAGTTATATTTCCAGTCCTGTGCAATACAAAGAAGAACAAAGACGGAAAGACGTATCTAAGACCGAAGTGAGACCGAGACAACAATATTTCACGCGAATCACGAACGCGCCCGTGCTGCCGCCGGTCCGACGACGGTGACTGAGGTGGGACGGTGACTGAGGTGGGAGCACACAATATGACAATATGAGGTTGCCTTTTTCAAGAAACTAGTACCTCATCTTCCCTTTTTAATTGATCAATGGCGTGCGCACACAAACACAGTACCTACTAGTTAACTACACAAACACACTTACCAATTTAAGTGACTGAAGGTCATGTGGTTTGTGGTAAAACCGCAAAATACGGCTTTATTATATTGTGGAGCTCAAAAAGTAATCAAAGAGAGCTCAAGTTTTTTATACAACCTTTGAACTTAAGATTACAGATACGTATTTCGATTTACAATTCGCGATAGGACCAATTGCCGTGTGGTGCCTGCTTAGATTTGCACCACCCCAACTCTTCCCGCTGGCGTCGTAAGAGGTAAATAAGGAATATCCACCGGGGGCAGGCAGCAGCGCTTTCTAAAGAACTATTCTACCACAAAACTGCGATCCCTATCCGCATGCCCAGCGTGGGGATTATGGACATTGCCCTCATGAGATAGCCAATAAGGCGCTTATGAGGAGGAGCCTGCGTCCAGCGGTGGACCAATATATGCTGTTGATGTGATCATCATCATCAGATGATGATATGATTCATAAAGAACATACCTTAAGCTATCCCGATCTCTTAGTTTTATCGACACAAACACAAAACACGACCAAAAACCGACGACTCAAAAAGACCGTTAAAATTTGATCGAAAACTAAGTTTTTGATGATGAACAGGGACTAGACAGTCCGATCACAGAGCAAACTGACCATTTATGACGAATTCTATACCTTAACTAATGAAAGAATACCAAAAATAAAAAAAAATGTAAGGTAATTAAACGGCGGATCTGTTGGCAGCCTCGTGAAGGCTGTCCACATTTGTCCGCTATCTTTGTTTTATTTTATTTTGTGCCATACCAAGCCCTTCCACAGGCGAAAGGTATAGATGAGTATCTGGCGCAGCGTCGCCATACAGCAACATGCAGCCAGCAGCGTAGCGTCTTGGGGGTATGGATCAGTTGAGATACCTGTAGTTTCCTTGCAACAGCTGCAGTTAGCTTAATTGTTTCACTTGTAAATACTAGTTCTAATTTATTTACATAATTTGACTGTCATTTAGGACACAGGTAACCTTGTTATGTTATTAGTTGTTATTTTGTTGTATGTCTTTCATGGAACATAATTTTTTTGTTCGCGGAGGAGGGTGCTGACTCTGCGCTGACTCTCTCTCTCTCACAATCATACTCTATATTAAAAAATTGGTTCTAAATAACGACTTTGTATTTGTATTTTCTTTGTCAATAAAGAAATAGATTTTTTTTAATCTTACCTGTTACACCTCCTAGGAGCCTGAAGAAACCATCTATTGTTTTGTAGAAAACAACTTTTTATGTGGGTAGATTAATGAGTGACTGCAAATTAATTCATGTAGATATAAAATACAGAACAAACTGTTTCTAGTCACTCAAATAACACAACTCTGCTTAAATTGAGGCTAATATAATAACTGATGCTTTGTGAATTGTGTAGCTTTATTTATTTATTATAAATGCTTTACTGACTTAGGTGGGTAAACAAGCTGCACTACGTTCAGTTACTTAAGGCTCGAACCGAGTGGAATTGTTAAAAAAACTAGGCCTAGATCTCAGTAATCCGTGATCCCCGTAGTAGAAAACAAGAATTACATGAAATTCAACATTTTTTATTTGGTTCCTTGGTTGTGAAAACACGATTCATTAAAAAAAATACGATAAAAAAATCATGAAAGTACACTGTTTTGCACCTAATTTGGTCTAGATCTCAGGAACCCCGCGGTCTATAGAATTTTTTTTGTTTTGATTCGTAGGTCATTACATTACTAATTCTTTAGTTCCTTGGTTGGGGTTCCTTGGTGTGGCATATGTGGTGTAGTTTTCTTGTAAAAATATAGAAACATCATTTTTGCGCCTACGCTGTTCCAAAAACGTATGCTCTGTCCCGCTCCTATGAACGCCAAATCCTATGACTACCCTTTTTACAAAATGGCGTGCAATGCGGCCTCTTAAGTAACTTGACCTAATACTGGTGTAGGGTAAAGTGGTTTTCCACACTTTGGGATTTCTTACTCACTCTACGACTTTGCCTATGTCATCGGTTCCTCCATGTTCTCAACCAGTCAACGTATTTCAGGGAATATAATATACCTAATGATTTTCCTGTTTTTGTCAGTAGAGCGTAGAAAACATCTATATCTATACTAATATTATAAAGAGGAAATATTTGATTGTTTTTATGTTTGTATTGAATAGGCTCCGAAACTACTGGACCGATTTAAAAAATCTTTCATCATTAAAAAGCTTACTTTTCAGGAAGTGACATAGGCTTTATTTTATCCCAGAATCCCCACGGGAACGGGAATAATGCGGGTGAAACCGCGAGGCGCTGCTAGTCTGAAATAAATAGAGTTTTGTCTTGTTAGCGCTCTACAGGGTGGCCCATTCAAATCGGTCAGTATGGGAAAGTCTGAAACTGTAAGACATACGAAGATTTGTTCTTAGGAACCATGTCACCGATTTCGATAAAAAGAAAAACTGCATTCATACAATTAAAAAAAAAGTGTACCCAACTGGGGAATCGAACCCGGTTTTTTGAAAAAATAAACTTACACTATTTCTTTTCAGATATCGTTTGTGTAGGTCTTAAGCAGTAAATATCTCTAAACATAATGTCTAAAATGAATAAAATGCATTTTTTTCACATACTTTTATTTATCATAGTAGGTGTTCAAAGTGACCACCGTTACAATATTCAGCAAGTTCAGGCATGTAAAATTGTCTCTATGGTTGTTTGTACCTCTCTACTTGTTACATACACCGTGTTATGTATCATGTGGCATTGGCATTGCATTAAACGTTTAAGGAAGTTTTGTTATCTACAGTAATATTATTATCTATTATTGCAACTGCTTACTTCTATTAATCAAACACTAACAATCAATTGAAAAGCCCACTTAAAGTAAGTATGTAGATATTGTAGATACAGAGACGTGTTAAACCTCATTTGAAAATGGAACGTGTCGGTGTGACTGGCCGAATAGCGATACAAAAAAAAAAAAAACTTGAGTGTCAAATGTTTAGGCGGGAACTGAAAATTAAAATCAATGCTTCGGTATTTTTCTGTCGTTCGCTGTGTGGTTGGGAAAATGCGTTTTACAAATTCTGAGCACTTTGATTTATTGGAAGCTTACTTTAAAAACGATAAAAATTGCTCCCGTGCACTACATTGGTACCATATCAAATATCCGACACGTATTTTACCTACCCGTAAGATATTCATCAAAATTGTGCACAATTTGAAGACTTACGGAAGTTTTAAAAAGCCAATTAAAGTAAAACCAAGAAAATGTGATGAAAACATGGAAATGAACATTTTAACCTATTTTGAAGCAACACCAGATGCCTCCACCCGTAATGCAAGTCGTGATATTCCTGAAATTTCACGAACACACATTCAAAGAACCCTAAAGAAACACAAATACAAGTGCTACAAGAATGGACATTGGGTGCAGGCCTTACATGCAGGAGATGATATCAGACGACTTGAATTTTGCAATTGGATAAAAGAGAGAATGGGCCTAGACAGACATTTTTTTAAACTACGTAATATTTTCTGATGAAAATCAATTTTCCAATAACGGAATGTACAATCGTAAGAATCATCACTATTGGAGTCGAGAAAATCCCTTACGAGTGCACGAAGGACGCCGTCAAGTTAGATTCTCATTTAACTGCTGGGTCGGCCTACTTCACAATAAGGTACTCATGTTTAAAATTTATGATGGACATTTGGACAGATTCAAGTACCTTGCAATCTTAGAAGATCTTTTAGAGGCCGTAGGAGAAATGGCAGTAGAAATAAGAGAACAACTTTATTTTCAACAGGATGGAGCACCGGCTCACAATAGTCGTATAGCAAAAGACTTTTTAAATGAAAACTTTCCGCGAAAGTGGATTGGTACGAACGGCCCGATCAAATGGCCGGCGAGGTCGCCCGATTTAACGCCTCTAGATTATTTTTTGTGGGGTTACATTAAAGATGAAGTGTACAAAAATAGCTATAACACCGTTGAAGAACTAAAAGTAGCCATATAGTCAACTTTAACGCAGATTCACCACATGAAGATACAAAATGCAATAGTAAGATCGTTACCTAGACGTGTTGAATATTGTATTGAAAAAGACGGTGGTCACTTTGAACACCTACTATGATAAATTAAAGTATGTGAAAAAAATGCATTTTATTCATTTTAGACATTATGTTTCTTAGAGATATTTACTGCGCAAGACCTACACAAACGATATCTGAATAGAAATAGTGTAAGTTTATTTTTTCAAAACAACCGGGTTCGATTCCCCAGTTGGGTACACTTTTTTTTAATTGTATGAATGCAGTTTTTCTTTTTATCGAAATCGGTGACATGGTTCCTAAGAACAAATCTTCGTATGTCTTACAGTTTCAGACTTTCCCATACTGACCGATTTGAATGGGCCACCCTGTATAATACATACCTAACCTACCTTACAAACCTAAACATATGTGGGACTCATTAACAAATCCTTCTTATATAACCTTTTTCTTTACTTTTGTGAGCCAGAAAATCAATTTGGCATATGTCAGATGAATCATTGTATTCATCAAAATATATACCATGACCATTTACCCTTTACATCAGCCTGTCGCAACACAATTGCCAAAAATTTAACCATGAAATTTACTAGTCTATGGTTGTAATGTAATGAAATTTAGCCAACTTTTGAAGCCAAATCTTATTTTTCTCAAGTTGGCACCGGAAATGACTATTTTATGCCTTATGGTTAGTTCTACTCAATGATTTTATTGTCAATGGCGGTCTTTGATGGCGTTTTTGTCAGATTTTATTTTTTTTACATTTTTTACAAAATTTGAGATTGATTCGATCGAAAATACAAACTGTTGATTATTATCAAATATTTCGCTGCTAGAGTGACTTAAATGGATTTGTGTTATAATTTGCGTGTTTCCTGTTATAGTTTTATATCGGATTGTTGAGATAAACAACAATTTTGGATCAGACTAACAATTCTGAAAATTCAAGTATTTCAGCAGATAACTACCGTGAAAACTTCAGTAACATGGATAGTCGGCGTAACAGGAAGTGTGGTAAACGAAAGGTAACCAAGATGGTCATGCTTCTTTCAAGTTTTCCACTAGACCCTGATCGGTAAGTACCTACATACTTCTCCAATTTTACATGGTTATTATTGTGAAGCTGAATTCGATACTCCTACACGTGGGAAGGTAGACAGGCCTTTCAACTACCACTGTTCTACTTCACGTCACTACTTCCTTTCAATATTGGGGTCGAGTGGGTACCTGGACAACGTAGCAATGTACGTCACTCTTTCTGTGCAACATAATTTGTAAATCATACCAGTAGTTCCATAGCTCCTCCTCATAAACAAATTGTATTTATTTATATAATATTCTGGTGAAAAAAACACATGTTATCTGTTTAATTTTGATACCTAGTACATACTGCTTTTAATTTTTTTCAGATGTCGATTGTGGGTGAAAGCATCGGGCGTAGAATATTTGATTTATGTACCTACCTATTGAAAAACTGCACCAGCGTATGCAGGATGACCTGGTAATTGAGTTTCCTCTGCATGTGACATGGCATCATCATTTATGATGAAAGAAATTCAGGTAAGAAAACATAAAATTTGTATCGGTAGTAATTTGTGTCCCTGTTTGGCGGAGTGGACGTACGAGCATGAGTTATTCCCAGCGTCTCACGTGAGACCTACTCATTCCCAACGTCTCACGAAAAAATACTGGTGATAGTAATTTATTATGTGTCAATTAAAAGGTGATGACGAAAAATCCATCTTTAATGACAGCTGTCAAACTGAAAACGGTCATATCTCGGAAACTACTCGTCTCAGACCACTAGTTTGTATGGAGAAGTGACAGGTCTCGTTAAGATCTTCATTTTAGATGACAGCTTTCAAACTTAAAACGGTCATATCTCCGAAACTATTGATCCTAGACCATTAGTTTGTATGGAGATGTGACAGGTCTCGGTGAGATCTTCATTTTGGATGACAGCTGTCAAACTGAAAACGGTCATATCTCCGAAACTATTGATCCTAGACCATTAGTTTGTATGGAGATGTGACAGGTCTCGGTGAGATCTTCATTTTGGATGACAGCTGTCAAACTGAAAACGGTCATATCTTCGAAACTATTGATCCTAGACCATTAGTTTGTATGGAGAAGTGACAGGTCTCGATGAGATCTTCATTTTGGATGACAGCTGTCAAACTGAAAACGGTCATATCTCGGAAACTACTGATCCTAGACCACTGGTATGTATGGAGATATGACAGGTCTCGATGAGATCTTCATTTTGGATGACAGCTGTCAAACTGAAAACGGTCATATCTCGGAAACTACTGATCCTAGACCACTGGTATGTATGGAGATATGACAGGTATCGGTGAGATCTTCATTTTGGATGACAGCTGTCAAACTGAAAACGGTCATATCTCGGAAACTACTCGTCTCAGACCACTAGTTTGTATGGAGAAGTGACAGGTCTCGATGAGATCTTCATTTTGGATGACAGCTGTCAAACTAAAAATGGTCATATCTCGGAAACTACTCGTCTCAGACCACAAGTTTGTATGGAGAAGTGACAGGTCTCGTTAAGATCTTCATTTTGGATGACAGCTGTCAAACTGAAAACGGTCATATCTTCGAAACTATTGATCCTAGAACATTAGTTTGTATGGAGATGTGACAGGTCTCGGTGAGATCTTCATTTTGGATGACAGCTGTCAAACTGAAAACGGTCATATCTTCGAAACTATTGATCCTAGACCATTAGTTTGTATCGAGATGTGACAGGTCTCGGTGAGATCTTCATTTTGGATGACAGCTGTCAAACTAAAAATGGTCATATCTCGGAAACTACTCGTCTCAGACCACTAGTTTGTATGGAGAAGTGACAGGTCTCGTTAAGATCTTCATTTTGGATGACAGCTGTCAAACTAAAAATGGTCATATCTCGGAAACTACTCGTCTCAGACCACTAGTTTGTATGGAGAAGTGACAGGTCTCGATGAGATCTTCATTTTGGATGACAGCTGTCAAACTAAAAATGATCATATCTCGGAAACTACTCGGCTCAGACCACTAGTTTGTATGGAGAAGTGACAGGTCTCGTTAAGATCTTCATTTTGGATGACAGCTGTCAAACTGAAAACGGTCATATCTTCGAAACTATTGATCCTAGACCATTAGTTTGTATGGAGATGTGACAGGTCTCGGTGAGATCTTCATTTTGGATGACAGCTGTCAAACTGAAAACGGTCATATCTCGGAAACTACTGATCCTAGACCACTGGTATGTATGGAGATATGACAGGTATCGGTGAGATCTTCATTTTGGATGACAGCTGTCAAACTAAAAATGGTCATATCTCGGAAACTACTCGTCTCAGACCACTAGTTTGTATGGAGAAGTGACAGGTCTCGATGAGATCTTCATTTTGGATGACAGCTGTCAAACTAAAAATGGTCATATCTCGGAAACTACTCGTCTCAGACCATTAGTTTGTATGGAGATGTGACAGGTCTCGGTGAGATCTTCATTTTGGATGACAGCTGTCAAACTGAAAACGGTCATATCTTCGAAACTATTGATCCTAGACCATTAGTTTGTATGGAGATGTGACAGGTCTCGGTGAGATCTTCATTTTGGATTACAGCTGTCAAACTTAAAACGGTCATAATATCTCGGAAACTGCTCATCTCAGACTGAGGATCAACAATTTTATCGAAAAAAGTGTTGATTAACAATATTGATTATCTTGCCCAAAACAAAGCAGAGCTGGTAATAAGGGCAAGTAGCTGTGCCCCGCGGCTTCGGACGCGTTTATTCTATGGAAACGTTTAAAGGTGATTTATATCCCACGGGAACCGATTTATGGGTTAATATAAGTAAAAAAAGTAAAAGTAAAGTAAAAGTTCATTTATTGCTTGAAATACAATGTTATAAAGATCTTAAATATATTAAATTGGAATCATTGTTTTCTGCCTTTAGGCATGCAATCGTTTTAATACAATTATATAACTAAATTAAATTAAAAATAACACAAAATAATAAGCTTAATTAAAAATAAATGTCTGTAAATCAAACCGTAAATTTAAAATCATGTCAATCATTCTGTATAAGCTGGGTCAAGTAAAATATGAAGTAACATTTTTATCAATAATAAATTCATTTACGGTGTAATAGGCGGTTCTTGATAAGAATGATCTTAACCTCCTATAAAACAACAAACAAGGGAGCTTTCGCAGTGACTCTGGGAGTTTATTATATAAATAAGGAGCGGTGTAGAAGACGCTTTTGCGCATATAAGTAGTTTTACAGTCAGGGACACATACTTTATTATTGTCTCGTCTATTCCGTACAACGACGTCGGATAGTCTACAAAATAAATCAGCATTATTTTTTACCAGCATAGCCGTTTCCAGAATATACAACGAAGGAATAGTAAGGATATTGTGTTCTATGAAATAAGGTTTACAGGTATCTAGCACGTTAAGGTTGAACATCGCCCTAATACATCGTTTTTGATGTTTAAATACCCTTTCAACGTCGGTAGAGTTCCCCCAAAAAATCAATCCATATCTGACGCGAGATGCTATTAGACCATGATATGCTATAAGAAGTGTTTTTACGTTAACTGTTGGGGATAATTTATACAGAACATACGCAGTACTATTAATTTTCTTACATAAGAGCTCTATGTGCGATTTCCAGTTTAATTTTTTATCAATATTTAATCCTAAAAATTTCGTCGAGGTAACTTGTTCTATTATTGTATTATTGTATTTAATTTTCTTACATAAGAGCTCTATGTGCGATTTCCAGTTTAATTTTTTATCAATATTTAATCCTAAAAATTTCGTCGAGGTAACTTGTTCTATTATTGTATTATTGTATTTAATGTCAAAGTTTCTAGAATCAGCAGGGTCACGTTGTCGAAAATGAATAATTTTAGTTTTAGAGAGATTAATTTTTAAGTTATTGTCATCTAGCCAGGCTATTATATCACATAGGGCTACATTGATGTCACTTTTATATGTCGCAATATTTTTACATGTTATGGTCACTGTACTATCATCTGCAAACAAAGTCATGGGTTGTGTGGTGGCTTTTGGCAGATCGTTAATATATATTATAAACAAAAGAGGGCCTAGAACACTACCCTGTGGCACCCCGTACTTCATTATCCACTTTTTAGATGTAAAAGATTCTTCAGTCTTGGTTCTAGTATTAATATTGGTTATTTCTGTCATTTGTATTCTATTTTCTAAGTAAGATTTAATAAGTAACAAAACATTTCCTCTTAGTCCATAGAGTTCAAGTTTGCTTAGCAATATGTCATGTCTAATATAGTCAAAGGCTTGGGTCATGTCACAAAAAATCGAGCACGTTGGTATTCTTTTATCCATATTGTATGATACTCTATAAAGAAAGTCATATAAGGCCATATTAATTGTTTTATTTTTTCTGAAACCTGTTTGTTCTTTACAAAGTATATGACGAGCTTCAAAATAACTATTGATAGCATTGTAGATATATTTTTCAAAAATTTTTGAGATTACCGGTATAAGTGAGATTGGTCGGTAATTTTCCATGCTTTCTTTAGACTGTTTTTTATGTAAAGGTTTTAATACGGATACTTTAAGCGCATCAGGATAAACACCTTGCGTAATACTTAAGTTCAGCAGGTGACAAATTGGACCACATAAAGATTTAGATACATGTTTTAGAATTTTTGTTGCGATTCCGTCATATCCAACGCTATTGGTATTATTCAATGAGGCAATTATTTTTAAGATGTCATTTGGTATACAAGGTTGTATAAATAAAGAGTCTTTTTGGCTTGTTATCAATTTAGTGGGCTGTTTTTTAGAATCAGTAATGGGCGTAATCTTATCGATGAAAAAGTTATTAAAAGCATTAGAAATTTCACTTGGATTCGTAATAATTGTATCATTAATTTTAATTTTAGTAATTGGGTCCTTTGGCGTGTTTCTTTTAGAGCTATTTATAATGCTCCAAGATGTTTTTGACTTGTTCTTGGAAGAGTTTATTTTATAATTATTTTGTGCCTTTTGCGTAAGTTTGATAATTTTTTTCAACAATTTACTGTATTTATGATATTCTTTTTTATTATTTTCATTCGGCACTCTCCTATAATTCCAAAGCATTTTCCTTTTCTTTTTACAACTTAACTTAATACCACGTGATATCCATTGAACTGGTCTGGTTGTCTTAATAGTGATTAATTTAAGAGGGAAACACAGATCATAAAACAGTTTAAATGTTTTTATGAACTCATTATAAGCGGCATTACAGTCCTCTTCGTTGTATATTTCGGAAAAGGAAATGCCTTCTAAGATGCGTGTAAATTTCCTTATATTGTCGACTGAATAATCCCGTCTGATAACTTTCCAATACTTCATGATACTATAATTATGTATTGGACAAGTAATAAGTTGAGCGTTGTGATCCGATAACGCGAACTCTATAACTTCAGTTACACATGATTTTTTGAAACTATGCGCAAAATTATCAATGCACGTTTGGCTCCTTATTCGTGTAGGTTGCTTCAAAGCCAGCTTAAGATTAAAATTTAAAAGCAGACATTCAAAGTCAAGCGTTACGTTATTCTTTTTTAATATATTAATATTAAAGTCACCAGCTACAAGAATATTCTGATAACTCTTTCGTGATAGTTCTTGCAATGTTTTCTCAAAAGTTTTCATAAACAAATCTAAGTTTTCAATTTTAGGTATTCTATACACACAAAGGATAACAATGTTGAAGTCTATAAGTTCCACTGCACAGCATTCAAAGGTACCAGCTACAGAAAAATTTGAGATTTTCTTTAAATTGTTCCATTTGTATCCATTTCTTACTAAGATGCATGTTCCTCCTCTTTTGCTATCTTTGCGACAAAAGATAGAGGTTAGAGTGTAGTTAGGGATTGTCAAATACTGTTCATATCCTTCCATCATGAAATGTTCCGTGATGCATACGACGTCAACTGTTTTCTCTTTTTCGGTCAATTCATCCAGGCATATATCTAAAAGATCCGATTTATTCAGCAGTCCAGCAATGTTTTGGTGTAGAATATTCAATTTATTGCTCAAGAAAAAACTGATTTTGTACTTCGTATTCTTCATTTTCTACATCTTTTATATATGATTCTCTTTGCTCTACATATTTCTTTAAGTTACATAGGAGGTGGGCTAAATCTTGCATAACAATACGAAGTCCATGATTACTTATCTTTCCAGATGGTTTATGGAACATGTTGTAGTCATATACTAAATGCCTATTTGTATCTAGGATGTATGCGTATTTATAAGTTTGTATGTCATGGTAGAGGAGGTTGTTAAAAATTTGAATTCTTTCATTTATTTTCTTCGTGCCATAGCCATAGTTGTAAATAGGTGCACATATTATAACATTTGTCCCTGTTATTTCTTGAAGAGTTTCCCTTATATTTCTCAAAAGTTCAGTGTTATCACATGACTCCTGAAAATCTTGGTCACCCATAAGTATTATGCAGTAATCCCTCATTGTATACTCTGTTAGTTTGGTTTTAAGTCCCCTTAGTAGTTGTCGAGTGTATGCTTGGGGGGTTAAGTAATGACATAAATTGTAATTATTTTGAATGTAGTCTTGGGCAATGGTAAGTACTTTATTTTCTTTGTTCTCGCTAATTAAACATATCTTTGGTCTATTTATCAATGTCGTTGCCTTATTTTTCGTGTTGTTTGCTATGTTTCGAATTTTGTAATGGGTTTTTTGCTGATTGTCCGTAAGTAAAGTATTCGTTTGTGTGCGTTTATTTTCTTTAGTAGGTGTTCGCATTCTCATAATGATCTCTGGAATAATTGTGTTTGTGTTTCCTGGTCCTTTTGGTGAAATTTTATGTTTTCTTTTTCTGTAATAATATTTGTTTGTGTCTCTTTATGAGTTTTTTTAGGTTTAGGTTGCAAATTAGCACTTTTAGACTTTGGTGTCGTTTTTGGGGAATTTTTCGGAGAGTTACGACCAAGTTTCATACATAGGTCATTTTTCTTTTTTAAGTTTTCCACATTCTTTCTAAGATCCTTATTTTCTAATGACAATTTCTCTATTTCATTATGGGCACTGTTAAGTTCAATTTGTAAGGTCTCTATTTTATCTATGAGATTTTTCATTTCTTCGTTTAGATCACCCGATAGCTCCGGGAGGCTACCTGTGGTGACATCTATCGTGTCTGCGCTCATTTCAGCTTCGGTTCGGGTAATATTCAATTGAGTTACCGCACGCCTTACTGTGATATAACTCTCATTATCACCCATCTTGATAGTTTAGTACCACTCGTATTTAGTAGATGGCACCTTGACGAGTCTCTTGTTGAATTTTGAAAAAAAGCAAAATTAATTAATTTGTCGAGTTTCGAACCAGCTTATGTCACATCAACCACATGTGCATAAAACTGAGACCTAACACCGCTAGGCCAATAGTGATTGTAGTAAGGGAGTCGAAATTATGTATATGGTAATAAAAATGTCTCTGATTGAATTTGAAAGTTCGTTACATTAGAAATGCAAGTTGAGTCACTATTTTTAACTTTACCCTCGTTCATAAAAATGTCTATGATTGTACACTGATATTATTAGAGTCGGGTTGTTTAATTCTGGCGTAAATCTACTTAAAGCTTTACACTGTCAGTTTTGGTTCGCAGTCACAAATCACAATTACAAAGTTATGTTTATTATTAGGTTTTCACAGCACTTAGTTGTCTTTTCGTGAGTTTTTTGGTAATACACATTCACTTTAGTTTCTCCGTAAGTTCGAGTTTTTTTTATTGGATAACACTCACGCGTGGGTTTTATGGCGTTATTATTCTTGTTATATTATTATTTGCATTGTTTTTATACTTTAAACATTTTATTTAATTAAATTTCCGTAGAGTCGATGTTTACATGGCAGTAGCGCCATCTGTCTTTGTATGTTGTCCTGTGTTAATATGTAACCTTTGTTTGATTCCAGAATTAGGAATGCAAAATTTGAGCCCGATCCGTTCAGTAGCTTTAGCGTTTATAATAGTAGTGTGAAAGATGATTGATATACTTAATGCAATACATGACATTGACAATATAACCCGTAGGAAACATCTGCGCACGCTCAAGGCAGAACAGTTCCGCGTTCAGGTTGTGAAGTGTCTGCTCGGTGAGCCGAAGCAGCTCCACAATTCAGCTGTACTGAACTAAATAGTAGTGAATAAAAGTCACTTGAATATTAATTGCCTGTTTCCTTTATAGAATCCCTCAACATCAACATCGACTGCTATCCTGGAGGTTGTGGGGCAAAATTTAGTTCATACACAATTAAAGATGAATGCAGTATTCCAACAATAGGCTGTACCATAGAAGTTCATACAAGCAAATACCAACAAGGTACGTAAAATAAGTGTCTAGAATTAGCTTTTCACCATTCTCGCTGTAACTCAACTCGCTGTAACTCAACCCGTCGTAGTAGCAAATTCGCAAAAAGAGATTATTTGCTATTTATTAGACCTTTCTTTTTCTCACTAAAGTTTTTAAGGTTTTGGTTATAATTATGTCAATTTAAAGGGTTCTGTACCCATTGGGTAACCGTCCCGGTGACCGGTAACGGGACCCTATTACTAAGACTCCGCTGTTGTTCATTGTGTTTTTTTAATTTTAGTTTGAGAGCTGTCATCCAAAATGAAGATCTCATCGAGACCTGTCACTTCTCCATACAAACTAGTGGTCTGAGACGAGTAGTTTCCGAGATATGACCATTTTTAGTTTGACAGCTGTCATCCAAAATGAAGATCTTAACGAGACCTGTCACTTCTCCATACAAACTAGTGGTCTGAGACGAGAAGCTTTCGAGATATGATCATTTTTAGTTTGACAGCTGTCATCCAAAATGAAGATCTCATCGAGACCTGTCACTTCTCCATACAAACTAGTGGTCTGAGACGAGTAGTTTCCGAGATATGACCATTTTTAGTTTGACAGCTGTCATCCAAAATGAAGATCTCACCGAGACCTGTCACATCTCCATACAAACTAATGGTCTAGGATCAATAGTTTCGAAGATATGATCGTTTTCAGTTTGACAGCTGTCATCCAAAATGAAGATCTCACCGAGACCTGTCACATCTCCATACAAACTAATGGTCTAGGATCAATAGTTTCGAAGATATGACCGTTTTAAGTTTGACAGCTGTCATCCAAAATGAAGATCTCACCGAGACCTGTCACATCTCCATACAAACTAATGGTCTAGGATCAATAGTTTCGGAGATATGACCATTTTTAGTTTGACAGCTGTCATCCAAAATGAAGATCTTAACGAGACCTGTCACTTCTCCATACAAACTAGTGGTCTGAGACGAGAAGCTTTCGAGATATGATCATTTTTAGTTTGACAGCTGTCATCCAAAATGAAGATCTCATCGAGACCTGTCACTTCTCCATACAAACTAGTGGTCTGAGACGAGTAGTTTCCGAGATATGACCATTTTTAGTTTGACAGCTGTCATCCAAAATGAAGATCTCACCGAGACCTGTCACATCTCCATACAAACTAATGGTCTAGGATCAATAGTTTCGAAGATATGATCGTTTTCAGTTTGACAGCTGTCATCCAAAATGAAGATCTCACCGAGACCTGTCACATCTCCATACAAACTAATGGTCTAGGATCAATAGTTTCGAAGATATGACCGTTTTCAGTTTGACAGCTGTCATCCAAAATGAAGATCTCACCGAGACCTGTCACATCTCCATACAAACTAATGGTCTAGGATCAATAGTTTCGAAGATATGACCGTTTTAAGTTTGACAGCTGTCATCCAAAATGAAGATCTCACCGAGACCTGTTACTTCTCCATACAAACTAGTGGTCTGAGACGAGTAGTTTCCGAGATATGACCATTTTTAGTTTGACAGCTGTCATCCAAAATGAAGATCTCATCGAGACCTATCACTTCTCCATACAAACTAGTGGTCTGAGACGAGTAGTTTCCGAAATATGACCATTTTTAGTTTGACAGCTGTCACCCGAAATGATGATCTAACCGAGAGCTGTCACTTCTCCATACAAACTAGTGGTCTAGGATGAGTAGCTTCCGAGATATGACCGTTTTAAGTTTGACAGCTGTCATCCAAAATGAAGATCTCACCGAGACCTGTCACATCTCCATACAAACTAATGGTCTAGGATCAATAGTTTCGGAGATATGACCGTTTTCAGTTTGACAGCTGTCATCCAAAATGAAGATCTCACCGAGACCTGTCACATCTCCATACAAACTAATGGTCTAGGATCAATAGTTTCGAAGATATGACCGTTTTCAGTTTGACAGCTGTCATCCAAAATGAAGATCTTAACGAGACCTGTCACTTCTCCATACAAACTAGTGGTCTGAGACGAGTAGTTTCCGAGATATGACCATTTTTAGTTTGACAGCTGTCATCCAAAATGAAGATCTCGTCGAGACCTGTCACTTCTCCATACAAACTAGTGGTCTAGGATCAGTAGTTTCCGAGATATGACCGTTTTCAGTTTGACAGCTGTCATCCAAAATGAAGATCTCACCGAGAGCTGTCACATCTCCACAAATCGCTCGATTTCTTTGGGGCAGGCAGGGCCAAAGAGTTGGTCTACAATGAAGACATAATGAATAAATTCAAAAATGTATATTGCAATTTCAGTTAAATTACACATAATTTATATACATTTTATTATACACAGGGTGTCCTACAACCATGCCACATGGAGCGGAAGTACTTAAATATTGTAGATAGAGTATTGTACTGAAAGAAGACTTCATTTTGATTTTAAAAACAATTACACATAATTCAAAGATTTTTGAAAAATCGCCCATCTAAATCACTAAAACCCGTAAAATTGTGATAAAACACCTTTTATTTTACTATTTCGATTTAAAGGCTCAATCGTATTATTTTATTCCAGATAACAATCATCATCATCAGCATATATTAGTCCACTGCTGGACATTGGCCTAATGAGCGCCATAGCGCCCTGTCTTCAGCTTGACGCATCCAGCATCTGCCTCCAGTCTTTCGCAAATCGTCATCCCAAGGTAACAATCATATCAAATAAAAGGAAGACCATGAAATTTTACATGTTATATAAAATAGTTACTGACCAACGGGACCAATTAGATAACCGCCGAGATCACTGGACCTCGCCCCGCTGATTTTTTTAATAGGTTATGTGAAAAAATTACCTTACTTTTATTCATAATTGTGGGCTAACATAAAACAGCTGCTAAATACTGTTATATCTCAGACTGACTTATGTCAATAGAAGAAGACAGAGCGAGATTGAGCAGTGTGCTGAGTTAGCATACTATTATGAATAAGGGGGTTAGTTTACAATAAGCAGTATGAAAATGTGCAGGAGTTACAAACTAAACTTGGTCCTGTAGTAACTCCTGCAAAAAAAACTGAACACCTTAAAAAGATAAATAAATCAACTGGTAACGAAATTATTAAATGAGTTAGAATTGGTATACAACAGAATGAATGGGCGGGACTTATTATTTTGAGCATTTGCTAAATTAGATTACCTGTAAGGAAAACGTAATTATTTTAATAGAATCTAAAATTTCATGGTCTTCTTTTATTTTAGATGCTTTGTTAAATGGAAAAACTAATCCATGCAATTGAGCCCTTACATGTCTGAAATCTTAAAGTTAACGGTGTTTTTCTTACAAATTTTCGGGTTCAATTCCCGGTTTAGGTGGATACAGGCGATTTTTCAAAAATCTTTGAATGCAGTTTTTAAAATCAAATTGAAATCTTCTTTCAATAAAATGTTATATAAATATAATAATATAAAATTTTATGTGGCCGTATAAATAAATTACTAGGGATATGTAATTTATTTATACTACTGTAGTAGCTGTCATACATTATTTTGTCATTTATATTTTATGTATTTATCAAACTATCAATTTACTTTGCTGCCAATGCCGATAAATACATATAACTATAGTGATAACTATAACTAATATTATAAAGGCGAAAGTTTGTACGGATGTATGGATGGATGGATGTTTGTTACTTCTTCACGCCAAAACTACTGGACGGATCTGGCTGAAATTTTGCATACAGGTAATTCTAATCCTGGAATAAAACATAGGCATACTTTTTATCCCATAAATCTGTTCCCGCGGGATGAAAATCACATTAAAATGTTTCCATAGGAACAACGCGTGCGAAGCCGCGGGGCGCAGCTAGTATAAAATACGCGTTTTCATCTGATATCTTATTAACTGACGGTACTTATCTATTTCAGATTACCTGTTGAACAATTCCACCGCCAACTGCGATCCCCAACTCACCCAGCGTGAGGATTAGTACTCAATATTTTAGAAAAATACTCAATATTTTTATTGAAGTTTTGTAAGTATTCATGCACCCTGCCTGTCAGATAGATTATGGCAGTGATCGTAATCTTAATCTATTAAGTAAGATTAATACTTAATCAGTAGGTATTTTATACAAAATTACAGCGAACTCTTGGGATATAAATAATAACATAACATAAGTTGTAAGTATTTACATTTCTAGATGAACTGTTTATAAAATCATGCAAGTAAATATTTCTGTATATTAAAAATAGTAAAAATAAATTCTTAATAGTAAGTACGTACAGCCGTTTTTTCATGGACCTACTATTTTCTCCTATTAGTAGGACCACGAGGGAGACCTTTTTCTGTCTGTCCTATTCTAGGGTGAATCAAAAATCTACCTCCTGTATAAGTTTCTCGTTACTCAGATGATAATGTACGTAATTAACAAAACTTTGTATAAATTTGACTAGGTTAAACTTAACATAAATAAATGTAACATTGGTACCCATCATGATCTAAAATTCACTTCGAAACTCGTTATAATTATCGTGCTTGGGTACCGATTTAAGGCATGTTGGTGGTTTATTATAATTATATTTTAAGGAACATGTAATCGTCGTGTATGCTTCGGATTATGTCACTACCTCATGCTTCGGATTTGATTAGTGTAATAAATTTGTAATGGTAAACGGTGTTTTTATTTTAGTCAACTGAGCCAAAATAACAAAGGGTATAATTATAATAGAATATAAATATTTTTCGAAAACTGTAGGTAGTAAATTTATAAGGGCAGCTAAAAATATCGATATCGATGAATGTGGTTTAGGGGTCACCCCTAAATCGCATTTATCGATATCGATATCGATGAATAAGCCGCAGCAGCACATCACTATTATTATTATTTTTTGTGTTGGTAGCCATGAATGTCTTTGTGACATGTGTCGTCTGCGCATGTCCAAATTGAAGTGGATAGGTTGGTTTTTCGCGATACATTCATAGACAGTGACGTTTGGTAGACTCATTTTATTCTAAGGAGGTCCCGTCTCTTCTTACGAAGTTATTGTATTCTCTTTGCTTTACATAATGCTATGAACTGAAGTTTTCGACGACAAAATAATAAAATGGCTAAATTGATGAGTAAAACATAAACAATAAGTATACGGGAACCTTGCAATGAAGCAGGGTAAGTTTTCATTTAATAAGGCTCATGGTCCACACAATAATGAGATATTACTTTTGCCCGCAGCTTCACACGCCTTTTTAGGAATAAAAAGCCTAAATGTTTTTCCCGGTCATGAACTATATGTGAGAAAAATTTCAGCTGGATTGCTTTAGTAGTTTTGGAGTAGTCTGCGCACAAACATCTTCACAACGGCACAATTTTTTGTCTTTTATACAACGCTGATATATTATACTTTAAAACTTCCTCTTGAATGATTCTATTCATTAAAAAAAACGCATCAAAATCGTTGCGTGGTTTTAAAGATCTAAGCATACCTAGGGACAGACAGACAGCGGGAAGTGACTTTGTTTCATACTATGTAGTGAAGTAGGAGAGTACATACCATCAGAGTGGAAATTGATCACTTGACCCAGAATTAGGGTATGTATGTATGTGCCCCGGGGTTCAGATGGTAATTCTGGAAGGTACCGAGACGATGAAATCATATTATGTCAGGGTTATGAAAACAAGGTAACAATATTTCATTTTCTCCTTTCAGATGGCATTCAAATTGTTAACAAAACGCTTTTGTCCCGCTACAGCAAGGTTCACAGTGCAAAATATATGCTTTAACGGCGCTCCATGCTCCCATGGTGAACTACATGAGCTAAATTTCCCATCATGGACTAATCATTACCCTACAGGATTCAAAACTAATTCTATTCAGTTATTACGTAGTTTTCAACAACCGAGGTCATCAGGAACGCCAAAGCTACTCCCAACTAACATAAATAATCACATTTTAAAAGGTCTTCCAAAGTCTTTCTTATTTCGTCAAGGGAAAATCGATCCCAAACAAGACAAAGAAGATAATGGGAAGAAAAAGAAACCACGTGTACCAAAACTTATTTTAGTTCAAAATCCTTTTACTTGGTTGATGATAAAAATAGATTTTAGTGTTTTAAGAAATATTTGGGATCCAGAATTTGAAGAAAAATCATTTAAGACAGGAACCAAACAGGTGATTTTTATTTCCATCTTTGTTGAATATTTGCAACATGTCTCTATTATTTTATTTAACAATATTCTATTCTTATTACAGGCCATTTCAAAGATAACAAATGTTATAAGCGATGGTCAATATTCGGAACTTAACGGGTTACTGACGAAACCTGCTCGTTCTAGTCTTATGAGAGAGCTCGACCGTAACTGGAGCGACAAACAAAAATCATTGTTAGCTCTTAAAAGTGATGACATCCAAATAAGTTCACCCCGGAAAGTGTACTTTATAAGAATAGCGGGTGAGTTCATTAAACTATAAATTGACAAATACAAAAATACATTATAGTTTATTGGAACATGGACATTTAAATAAATTTAATTACTGACGCTAAAAGTTTAAATCCACGTCGCGTTCAGACAGACCAAGCCACAAAGCTCAAAACTCAAATCATGGTTAATGTCCCGCTCTGAATAATATAAATAATATACTGGCAAATATAATGCTGGTGATTTTATGAAATAATAAAAAAAATTACTGGTGCCCCGGCCTTGTTCGGCCCAAAAACAAGGTACGGTTTCAGTTTCAGCCAAAAATGGGGCGCGCCGAACCTTATTGAATTTCCACATATTTATTGAAACTTTTATTCTCAATCTACCTTATCTTCGTAAAAATCAAGATAAATGTTGCATGGTTTGTTACTCGTACACAAAATACCTATGGGAAGACTATGGGCAAGTACCAAATAAATCCAGAATTTGGTTTGAAGCGAAGGCCAGCGCGTGTTATGGACGCAGTTATGACGACGCAGTTCGTTAACAGTCCTAAAATTTGTTCACCCGCTGGGGGCCGATGATATGAGGTGAGGAGACAGAGGGCCACTAGCCCACAACATGCAAGAAGAGTTTTCGTGTAGGGGTAAAAATGCACATGATTTCAAAATATAATTGGGTAATAAAGTTTACCTAGGTATATTTCGGTAGAAACTGCGATAACACCGAGGGCGAACCCCATCTACAATACAAAACAATACAAATATTCTTGATTGCACCCCAAATAAAAACAGAAACACAGAACAGGAATTTACTGATACAAATTACGTTGCACAATGGGCGGCCTTATGGCTTTGATCGATCTCTAGCAGACAACCATTAGAAGGACAGGAAGAACAAGTGTAGACGGTATTTTTGTGTAGATCTACTTGGATCATTATAAAATTAAGATCTTCAGAATACCGCGCGTATTCCTGAAATGCATAAAGAAAATACAGCATAGTTAAGTAATTGAGCGCCAAGTTACAATCTCTGTAGGCAAGCACGTTTTCATTATCTCCTATTTTAAACACCTAGGTCTGATAAGTAAATTATACCTAATGTACTTTGATTACTGAGATTTAAAAACAAATGTTGCAGATAAGAAGTACTGCGATGTCGATATGGCTTTCTTGGCACTAAAATGGGCACCATTAAACAGTATAGAAGCTCTTATTTTCACTGAGATTTTTGCAAGGTTTCACAGAGAATATACCCCTCACTGTATTCCTGAATGGACCGTTGCGTACTTTAAAGTGACTCGTTTCGAAGTATTAAAAAGGTACCTAAGTCCTTTGGTACCTAAATCTTTACCTTTTATCGATTTTGATTTTCTAATACAAACGTGTAGTTGCTAATCAATTATTAATTATTTACAGGAAACCAAAGTGAGACTGGTGAAACGTCTAAGGCCAAATTCCAATTCAGAAAAACGTTCATTAACGTATGAGTTATGGGGTTTATTGTTAACTGATAATTTCCACTTATAGTAAGATAAGGTGGGGTAAGTCCAACAGCTCAAAGAAATTTCCCTATTGTTTCTCACCGTCAGCAAGACAAAATAACAAAAAAATTACATTGTGGCACGATTTTCTTAATGTTGTTATGGTCCATAAATCTAATCATTAAATAAAAAGCGATAAATCAACGATAAGCCCATCAGAAGTTTTTTCGGCGCGAATTATTATTGACGTCATTAGATAACAAAATACTTAATATAGTTGCAATATCTAATCTAAATAAATTATTATCTTTCCGTAACATAGTCCTGTATATCACTATTACAGGATGCTACGTAAAGGGTGTAACTAAGACGAAAGGAGGTGACTCTGGACATCGAGAGGGTTAACGTTTGCTCTACGATTTTGTGAATTTCGAACATAAAATTATTTTTTGAAGAAATTAGATACATTTTTTCTTCATATTTGTGTCATTTTACTTATATTCTTGTATTATTATTATTATTGAAATTTCAAATTCAGATTTACGTAATTTTTTGTAATAATTTCACGATAAATCACTGGTTTTACAACATCATAAAAATACATCAGTGAAATTTTGTAGTGTAAAATAATGCAAGAGTACATGTAAGAGATCAACGAATAGGAAGACAAACAAACTTTTTGATTGCAAAAAAAAAATCAAAAATCGATATTCAAAAAATCGTTCAATTGTTTATTCACAAGTTGATCTCCCTGGCTTTCGGAATCACCCCTGTTCCGTAGCAACCTGTATGTACAGGTTTTTTTAACACTTTGAAAACCATAAAAATACCTGAAAATAAAAAAACACTAACCTCCGAATACCCGAATACTCAATCAGATTAATATACTAGTATTTTTATAAACAGTAGAAATCACGAGAACAATTTTGTCTAACAGTTAATTTACCACTAAATTGAGTAGTGAAAAGAAACAATATCACCTAAATCCCTATAATTCATATTCCAGACAAATAAGTTAATTCCTGTCTGTAGGAACGTAGGTTTACTCCAAGTTTTATAATAATTAGTCGATATCTTGATCTAAGTACAACAAAGTCGACAAAGATCCGGACTTCGCACACCCTGAAGACTCTATAAAGCCGCTACTGGGTGACATTAACTACATAGGTACCTACTCGTATACCTTCGTTCTTCTGTGCCTATACACAAAATTTCATCTTTATTGTCATTAGCGCCATTTATAAATTTATTTAGATAGTTAGTAACCAGTAACATAGAACTTTCAAAGTGCTACAAAAATGATCTAATAGGTGGCGTTGAAAAAGTGAGAAAATTATCACATTTTGAAGGGCAATTCTGCTCATCACATCAAAAATCCTCATTAGATCTATAAATTTTTTGATGAGTAGGTACTTACACTACTTAAAACTTAAAATGACAACGTTTAAAAAAACCATAAAAATCGCGTTCATATAGGGGAAATATGCAGTACCTAGCTCTTTTTAGAGAAAATAACCTTTTTAACGAAAATCCCCGACGTCCATAAAAATCTGTAAAATCGTAAATCCGTAGGTACATACAACAAGTTTCGTCCAGATCGATTAAAAAAATACCTGTAGTGGAGTAGGTACGTACATACTGGCAGAAGAGCTAACTTTGCCAAATTTGAAGGAGAAACGCTGCGCTCGCTCGTTTTATTAGATTATTGATAAATATCACGTGAACAATTTGCCTTTTGTGTTTTCCTATGGATCAATTTATGAAATAATGTTTTTTAAATATGCATTTCTAGGTAGTACTGATCGCGGAACCTACCTATGTCCATAATTTTACTTACAAAACCGTTATGAGAATACTTTCAACCTATAAATTACCCCACCTTACCTTACCGTGTGCGATAAATATTAATGTCGTTCAAATGGAAATTATATTAATTAAAAACATAGTAAGCATTCCTAAAAGTAGTGAATAGCGTCGATAAATAAAAAATTCTGAGTATCCTACAAAGCAAGATTTCTTCTGTAAGTACATAATATCCATTGTCAGCATTGTGCTGCGCAAACATATCCAACCATTACCAATCTTTTTGTCTAAGCTGCCTAAAATAAATTTCGGTTAAGTAGTTTTTTTTCGATAAATAAATGCATACCAAATACTTACCCTTTTCATTTATATATATTAGATCTGGCATTAGTTAGGGCTTGTCAGCTGCCCATGCCTATGTACCTAATAGGAGAGACGGCAGTCTACTAAAATCACTTTACCTTTATTAATTAAAACTATCTTCTAAGGGCTCTACACGGACTGCACCGCTTAAATACCTCACCTCACCTCAACAGCCTAATACTGGTCCACTGCTGGACGCAGGCCTTCCACTGATAATCGCCTTTATTGGCTGTTATATCATGGAGAGGTAATTCGCATAATCTCCACGCGGGCATGCGGGTTGGGGATTGCAGTTTGGTGGTAGAATTATTTTGCAGGAGGCGCTGCTGCCCGCCCCCAGTAGATTCCTTAGTCACCTCTTACGACACCCGCGGGAAGAGTTGGGGTGGTGCAAATTCTATGCCGGCTGCACCACACGGCCTCTTGTAATAGCCGACTGCAAGGCAACTGCAACCGCCGAGCAGGCGACGCCAGTCGACGGATGCACTTGCCTTGCTGTCCAGTAGTCTTACGGGGTTCTGGACAGCAAGAATAACTTTAGTTCAAGAAACTGTCAAGTTTTTAATATTTTTGAAGTGACAACGTTTTTACCGGCGGCGTTGTGCACTTTTTTGACAAGGGTAATAAATAGTAAACTCGCGTCAGGGTCACGTGGTGCTGATCTAACATGTTAGATCACGTGACCGTGGTGACGTAACACACTTGCATTACTGTAATTTTAAATTGGTACCTACTACATTGTAAGCTACTTACTTAGGCTACTTAGATGAGCTTTGAAAAGTTCAAGTTACAGCTACCTACGTAAATAGTTCACTATGTTCAAAGAAGATGTCGCTGGTTCCGGGAGCAGTACAGAAAGTACAGTACAGAACAGAATCCTCGGCGTCAGTTGAGATGACCTTACATAGTAGGTAGTAGAGAAGTGTCGGCGTAGGCTAACAGATGGCGCCGTTAAAAGTATTTATCGCAAAGAACAAAATTTGCCACTTGTGGTGCCTTAGTACATCGGAAGGGTGTGCGTGTAGTTTTCATTTCTGCCGGCACTCCCGGATTGCAACCCGTTGTTTTTTTGTAATGCACTTATGAAATGTTTCATTAAAAATTCTCACTGTCATTCACAATATCCTGTAGTGTCAAGTCGAGGATGAGACCACCTCTTGAAAGGGATTTTATACGCTTTAGCGCTTTTTTGAATACGCAAGCATTCTGGATGATAAAAACTAAAATTCAATTCAGTTACATTCAATTTTATAAAAGAACACCACAATACATATTTATAAGTCTAAGAGCAACCTGTATGGGTTCTCAAGGTAATCTTTTATTTGATTCGAGAATCTTGCCATGGTCACACCGTCTATGACCCGGTGGTCTGCTGACCAGCTGGTTGTTAGTAGATGTGCCTTTGTGACGTTGCCGTCTGAGTCAAACCTCGGTAGAACCTGAAAAAAAGAAAATATTTGAAAAGAAGGTGTCTCCAGCCGATTTCTCGAACGCTTGTCACATTGAATGGATAGTCAACGGCTTGTTATATACGCATTGCGGAATCTCACAGCGTGAATTTTAATCTCGCGGAATATAACCTGCGTACTTAACTTAACTTACACGTACGACGAATAAAATTCCTTGCTATTTTAGCTACCTACAACTTTATAGTGCTCCAAACATTAATATTTTTCCGCTAGTGAACTTCCATTAAGTTACAGAATTCTGCATAAAAAAATCACGCGAGTAATAAAAGCAGTGCGTGTACAGCCTGACAAATTGCCAAGAATTTGTCAAAATAGTAAGCGTTCGAGAAACCGGCTGTAATCTAATAATTATTTATTGTATTTAATTACCTATTTTGTTCCAAAAATACTTTATTATCATAGAAAATTACAATAAAATAATAGATTAAATTAGAACTAGTATTTACAATTGAAACAATTGAGTTAACTGCAGACTGCTGCAAACAGTCTACAGGTAGCTCAGCTGATCAATATCAGTACCAGTCTCTTTATTACCTGTATTTTTCCTAGAGCGCCAATTGCTACTTGTGGAGGGAAAATAATAGGTTTCGTGTACGTTCCTCCGACCTGAAATTCATAATAATGTACAGTAGAAATGACATTGTTGAGATTTATCCGACCCACGATACCTAAACTAATCAATGAATATTTTTTTTTAAGATTATAGTAAAGTTAGATCTTATTTAACTTATTCCATAGTCCATGGCAATATTTACCTAACCATACATAAAATATAAAAACTTAAATAATAATAATAACACTATTGTGTTTCTGTCGACAACCAACGTGTTAAATAGTGTTAATTATGGCTCAAAACTTTAACGCTCAACTAAATTTAATAACACCTTGACTTTTTTCTTATTTACAAATTCGTATCAACTGGGTGGGAATGAAATCCTCAAATATGTGGTTTGGTCTAAAAACATGAGAGAATCCTGTGCAAGGTATTTTTGGAGTTTTTGTCAAAAAATCGAAATATGCTGCGAAAGGACAAAAAGTCTAGACTTAAAATGTTAATTCTAAATATTCGGATCAATAACTGTGTGACCATGGTTTTTATTGATATATTTTTTATTTGACCTTTAATAATACTCACAATTCCTATATTAGAAATGGTAAACGTTCCACCAGTGAGATCATTCAATCCAAGTTGGCCCTTAGCGCCCTTTTCCTGAAGACTGTTGAGTTCCCTTGCTATTTCTAAAAGGGTTTTGTTTTGGCAATTCTGAAAATAGACATCAACCAACATGTATGTATGTATAACTGCAATCGTAAAAAATCTAGAGGTGACGTGAAGCTAGAAATAGAGTGATATTTATAATTTCTGTGGCTTCGGTATGTAGATTAAAGTAAAGAAGCGATATAGAAATATTTCGCCTGTTATTGAGAAAAATGTACCTTTATAACGGGGACTACTAAGCCATTTGGGGTATCCATTGCAAGTCCGATATTATGGCTAGCCTTGTAGATAATGTTTTGGCATGAACTGTCCAGACTACTGTTCAGAATTGGATACTGGGTTAAGCTGAGCGAAGCTGCTTTTATAATAATTGGCATGTATGTCAGCTTGACTCCTTGTTCTTCTGCCAGTTTCTTAAGCGCTGCTCGAGCCTCTATTAGTTTGGTAACGTTGTATTCGTCACTGAATACAAAGTGAGGAATTTTCTGAAAAAAAAGGATATTATCGTAGCTTAAAAAGATCATTAATGTTTTAATCAGCTACTTTAATAGCATAATATATAAAATTAAGTTGTCTCTTAAGTACGTGTAAGCTGCTATTTCTTACCATTGCTTCTGTCATGGATTTTACCATAGCCTTTGTAAATCCCGACACAGGGACAATTCTATCTTCTATAACAATTTCTACTTTGGCGTGCGCTTTGGCTACTGGTATCTCCACCGCTCTTACAATTGCTGGGTCTGGAAGTTCGTTTGTTCTATCTGAATCTATATTCAAATGTGATAGCATATCTTCTTTGAGAATTCTTCCATTCCTTCCTGTAGACTTTACGGTGCTTAGATCTACCTGAAATTTTCAAATGATTGTAAGGTGCAATTGAAAATTAATTTACTTCTAACGAGTGAATTACTTATACTTACTTTGTACTGCGCGGCAATTCTTCTGACTGCGGGAGTCGTCAATACCTTAACTCTTTGGGTCTTCTCGGTTGCAGTCACTTCATTAGCACTCACATCTTTTTGTACAACAGTCTCTGCGTCACCTGTGAAATATAAATGAATAGTGATCGATTTTCTTCTACTGCAGGTCCTATTGGTCCTATTCGTCCTTTTGTTTGTTATATTGTTTTATTTCTATTGTGTTATTATCGATCTGTATCAACATATCTTACCAGCTCGCAGACCCCTTAATCTTTATGTGTTTGTTTGATTTGTCATTGTATATCAGTATTACAAAAATTACCTTCTTCACCATCATCTTCCACATCGATATCAACGAGTGGTTGCCCAACTAGAGCCGTCTGGTCAACAGCAGTGTACAGTTTCTTGACAACTCCATCGTATCGGCTGGTTATGGTTACTGCCGCTTTATCACTTTGTACTTCACATATGTTGTCGAATTGTTGGACTTTGTCTCCCACCTTCACGAACCTGAAAAGTTAAATTTTGTTTTTATACGGAGTTTCAGGACTAAATTTATAGTTTTTATGTGTATTTCTGAAGACTCTGTAATTCTACTGATAATATGTATTCCTAGTTGACCATTATCATTCTTATTTTTTTGTATTGACCCTCTTACCACTCTTTGATAACGACTTCTCGGATGCCTTCACCAATATCCGACAGTTTAAAAGCTACAATTTTATTGCATGTTTTGCTTGTATGGAATTGTCTTGCATTATATTGGAGATTGTTTCTTGATTTCTGTATTAAAATACTTGATTTTGTTTCCTGTGAAAACAATTAAAATAATGATTTAAAAATAGTTGGAGACATCATTGCAGCGAATCATCCCATCAGAAGACAATAACCAAGTTATTTGAGCTTTTTTTAACTCTTGGTAAAATTGCTGATGCTTATGTGTGTATTACGTATGATGTTATGATCTTCATACTAAATTGAATTATCAAATCTTATCAAGTCGTTTCGAAATTGATAAGATTTGATAATTCAATTTAGTTATCTTATTGCTAAGGACGTTTAAAGTTTGTTGTTTACATTCATTAATTATCTAATCTGAAAATTATGACGACCCCTACCAAAACCATTGGAACATTACATCATTCATAAAATAGCATCGTTAATGTATTTACGTACGTAGTACTATATATTTATTTTGTGGTTATTATTGTATTTGTTTTTAATTTATTAAAGTTTTTGAGTAAACATTCATGACTTCTTTTGTGTGATAGCATTGTGAGAACTGGAGTCAAACTTGAATAATAATGAAGTTTTGATTATGACACAAGTATAAAAACGTGAGGAATTGTTGATTTTTGTTTAACATATACGTAAATACATCTTTTGCAAACGGATGATGGTTTACCCACTTACGAGTATCTAAAATATCCAAGTTTGGGGCATATTTAGGTGCCTGTTATTTAAATAGGTGCAAAACTTGTTAGAACCTACCTACCAACTTATTTTAAGTATACCTAGGTACATTATTAGTTTGATTAAGTTTTACAAGTTGTTACTTACATTTTGTATCAAAATACGTATTTTCCGACTTCTATTCAAACTTCTCACGTTCAACAAACACTTTCTTATCAACATCGACATCTTTTCCGACCACGTTAACAATAAATATTAAATACTAAAACAGAAATATTTCGAGAAGCATATCGCGGTACGCACCGCGCTTGCGACTGAATGTTATTTAACCTTATTATCAGCGGGGCACGGCAATGATTAGCATTTTAAAAGAAATAATACATTATCACACGATTATTTCGTACGAGCAACGTCACTGCGTGTTGTTATTTATTCATGTTAGACTCGGAGAAAGTGTGCGTAGGTATATGTGCGTCTCACTCGTTCCAATGGTAATCTGAGCGAGAGGATTGAGTGAGAATAAAAGTACTGTAAAAGCGTGTTCGGTCATTTGCCTTTGCTTATTATCAAACTACATAGCTTAGTTCTTACTTAATCACATACATAAAATAGTTTAGCTACTGGCCTAAACACTAAGCACCTTTTTTGGGAACCAGTCAACTAGATTTATATAGAATAAAACTACCTACTTAAGTATCATGTTTCTAGAATATACAATATTTACATTGACATGTTAGACATACCTACATTAATTTAATTTATACCTTATTGTACATTAGGTTTAGGTCTATATGTACATCACATAGTCTAACGATCACTCCAAAAGTCAAAAACATGACTCAAAAAGTTAAATTGTATAGTTGTAAGGGTAAATAAGGTAACGAACAAAAATCAAGAGTAAACAATAGGGTAACGAACAAAAATTAAGAGTAAACAATAAGCAATTCGTTTTATTAGAGACGTAATAAACATGTTATAATAAAGTGAATAATACAATAATATACATTATCGTTTACTGGTTAAGTGCATGATAAGACAAAATGATGCAAATCAGATATTGTTTACAAAAATGATAAGATACAAAGACCTAAATGATTTTGATTCATCAGTTAAATATGATGGCAACACACAATTTTTAAATATAATGTAAATTAAATAAGTTATGATATACAATACAAATGCCAACTATGTTTAAATGAGACCAGAATAGCTATATTTTCATCTTATGTTCTGTGTAGTTTCGTAAAACAAATCTTGCTTCTGAGTTTCTGAGTCATAGCAATTAAAATTTAGTAGATACAAATAACGTATTCGATAAGATTTCTATTTGTACAGATAAACACATAGGTACTTAGTCAAAATATTCAATAATTATGTCCTGAGTTAACGTTGTACATAATTTGCTTAGCGAGATTAATATTATTTGAAGATTTGCTCCCAATTTCGTACAAATAGCTGAATTTATATTTAATAAAATATTTTAGCAGTATGAATGTCATTACCAACAACAATCGCTAAGTAAGTATACGTAAATAATGATGTTATGTAGACTAAATTAAATTTAGTTACTATATTAACTGGCTTATCAATAATTAACATTGGCGTGGAAGCGTTTAGGAAGAAATAGGTATTATTTTTAAAGAAATGGAAGACTATTTATGTAGTTAACATAATTTCTTAGATTTTTTAATGCATGTTTCAATTCCTTGTCGGGTGTCAAGAATGGATACCTAATTTAAAATCTTTTTCAGAAGCTAGAAGTATCAATCATAAAACTTACCTAATCTAATAGCATAATCATTATGTTAAACATCGATGCATTGAATTGACAACAAAAAAATGTGCAAAATTACATAAAAATAGCTTAGGTACCTACTTGTATTTTAGAAGCACACGGTGAATTAATTTGTAAAAACGACTAAATCTTACCAATGTAACATTTCAATTCTAGTTGGTATTTAGTTATCAAAATTTCACTAGCCTTTTACAATGTTATTAAATTACACCAAAAGAGCAAGGCCAACATTTTCGTAGATTTGCAAAAATCGTTAGAGAACAGTGAGAGATTGCAGTAATTTTGATGGCGGCAATATATTATATGAAGAAACGAGGCAAGGTAGTTATTATCTATGATGCAACAATATCAAACTATTCACTTAGCGTATCTTGCATCTAAAATCGATGTGGAAATTGTTAATCACGATGATAGATACGTTTCTAGTAAGAACAAATGTGTACGACTCTACAGCGGGAATGACATACTGTCCACATTATTCTAGCTACACCAACATAGTTTCTAACGAGACGAGACACGACGAAGAACGATATGTATTCGTAAGAGATTTCGTGCAGTGTAAGCCTGACAAAATTGTACGAATAGTTCTATTAAATCAAATCTTTTTTCAATTATTATCTGCGAGTTAACTGTCTACTGAATCGTATTTTTTTGTTTTTAAAATGATAATCTTATTGCTAAAGAAACAGAGCACGTAAAACTGTTCGCCAAAACTTTTGGAAAGATCGGAAAGCTCGGAGAATCAGTTATTATATTATTATTTAATAATAGCAAAAAGACTTATTGTAGCAAAAAACCTATATCATCAGGCATACATTGCACGGCTCTGAAA
Source organism: Eupithecia tripunctaria (assembly GCA_955876795.1). NCBI lineage: Eukaryota > Metazoa > Arthropoda > Insecta > Lepidoptera > Geometridae > Eupithecia > Eupithecia tripunctaria. Next base: position 5,916,024 of record OY041604.1, read on the forward strand.
TTTTCGTTTACAGCCGATTGGTTGACAAAGTTTAGTATAATAAATACGAACACTACTTGCCTGTCTAGTCAGACACCGTACAAACAACGAAGCAACAACACCAACTAAACACCAAGTGAACAACAATCAGGGAGCTATTGGTGACACTTATAACGACTAAAGAAATGACCATGCTTATATTTAGTCAGTAAAAGCTCGGCTCTTAGAGTTAGGTATGATTTTAATTTATAACGATACAATTCCAAAATATGCTTTATTTATAGGAAATCGAGGAAGAAAGTATATAATTGTAAATATTGCTTCATAATGAGGTTATTCGTTTGTTCGTTAGCAGTAGATAGCCTCGGGCAATAAGATGTGTGTGATGGTCAGTTTAACCATTCAGTTGGCCAGAAAATCCGTTACTTTTGACTTTAGTGGTACCTGGATATTAATAAACACATCTTATTGCTCGATTCGGTAAATCTGAAAACACAATAATTGTGCAATTCCTACAAGGAAGACCGAAGGCTTTATTTTTTTACTCTAGCCTAAAAACAGCTAAATCTTACCCTTATTTAACTAAAGGAAGAAAGTATGTCAGTACAATAAAAACAATTATTCAAGTCGAGGAGCGAGCGTGAAAATAGTTTACCCTTTACTGATTTATTTTAGTTCATATTATTTTTATATACCACACTAGTAACTTTTATATTTTATCACGAATTTAACACCTCTTAACATTTATAAACAATTAATTAGTTTAACATTAAAATACTTTTAGAATTCCATATTTCAATTTATCAATTGCTAAAAAAAATTAGGTGTAGTCTTACATATTTATACAATTTTTATACTATCAGTGTTTTCTTTATAGAACTAGTCTCGCTCATTTGTTTTAAACCTAATGCACTTTATAGTGTCCGTTGAGTTTTTAAACTCAAAATGTTCTGAAGCGTGCACTTCGCAACAAATTCGTCACTGTACCAGTCACCACGGCCACTGTTTCTATCACTGTATTTGTCACTATATCACTTCTACTTCTAAATCAGGCGAAAAATTACTGCAAATAAACACAGCTGGTTGTATAGATACTGGATGGCTTGAAGCTTAGAAGTCCGTGGTGGGTAGAATCTCGTGTCATGGGGAGTCATTTGCTTCTGGAATCTCGGGGTGTCGAGGAACAAGCGGCACCAGTTCGGACTGGGGCCGCTGTCCGCGTCACACGCCCGGCTCGGCCTCCGCAAACTTGACTTCTCTTCTAAAAGAGGTGGCTCGACGTGGTGGGCTTCGACGCACAGCTGAGGGCTGCAAGCTTGCGGATGACGCTTGAGGCTGCAGACGCGGTGGTTGTGCTATCCGACCGAAGGGGGATTGGCGGAGGAACTGTCGAGCTACTACTGGCTGCCAGTAGGATGATGATGGACCTGGAAGGAGAGATACAAATTAAATTTCGTCGGGTTAACCAGTTAAAGGTCTACAGATCTCGAATGTAAAATATGACAGATGCAAAATGTTTAGGTATTGCTTAGATCGGCTGTTTTAGTTTCGTCTCGTGGTTCTCTACTTCTATTCGTTGTATCTAAGGAATTTCATGCGCGTGTGGACTGAGAGCTCACTTTTGAAATCCTTGCAAAACGACTTTAAAATTTCACAGATTTAGATAAAATATTGTTAAACATGAAGCAAATCTGGTATAACCCCTAGAGTAGAGCTCTCAGTCCACACGCTTGAATCATAGGCAAAGCGTACTTATATCTCAAAAATTACTACGTCTGTGTTTTTAATTTTTTCTTTAAGATTCTGTTAAGAATGTTTTAAGGCCATTCAGAAGTTTCCAACTCGCTATAAAACCCTGTTACAGAGTCATAGAGGTTCAACTAGGGCTCTCAGATCAGTACAAAATTTTTTCAAATCATACCTTTCAATAAACTTAGAACATTCTTAACAGAAGCTTTAAATAAAAATTAAAAACAAAGACCTAGAAATGTTTATATTCATTGCCTATCATTCAAGCGTGTGGACTGAAAGCTCTACTCTAGGGGTTAAACCGGCTTTGATTCAAGTTTAACGAAATGATGGACCTTTGCATGCTTAACAATATTTTAACTAAATCAGTGATTTTATTCAAGTCGATTTGAGAGTATTTCAAAAGTGAGCTCTCAGTCCAAACGCACATGAAAGTTCTTTAATCTAATAGACTCTAATAGTCTGGAGACTAGAATTCATTTTTCCCATTAGACTATCGACAGCTAAGCTTGATCTAGTAACTAACCTTGTGGCGCAGGAGTCCTCGCCCGCCACGCAGCGCTGCGCAGGCGTCCCCTAGAGCCTTCGTGTACTGCGTCCACGCTGGCAGAGCGAGTGAGGTGGCTAGGCACGCCTTCCTTCTCGCTTACACACCCAGCGCCCAGGCCCTCGCTTACGGAGTACAGCTTGTGGGTTATGTCTTTACCTAAAATATAAAAAACAAGGAATGTTACAATTAAAAAAAATTTGAACTAGTATGTATTTACAATCGAAACAATTGAGCTAAGTGCAGACTGTTGCATACAATCTATAAATATCTCAACTGAACCATATTAACCTTTCGTCAGTGCGGCATTTACAAAGGGTCGTAAAATCAAGATGGCCCCCAGGTTTGACCTAACTAAGGCTGATCCACAGACCGTGTTCAAAAATAAAAAAAATCATGATTTCTCTGATTTTTTGTATGCGAAGCCCTAGGTTTTGTTAAGGCTTGAATCTAGTTCGAGCCTTAATATGGTTGTGAAAAACCTTGGTTGTGTAATCACGATTTATTTGGTCTAGATCTCAGGAACCCCGCGGTCTATAGAAAAGATTTTTGTTTTAATTCGTAGGTCATTACTAATTCTTTGGTTCCTCGGTTGGGTTTTTTCATAAGTGGTATAGTTTTCTTGTAAATATACCAAAACATAATTTTTGCGCCTACGCTGTTCCAAAACGTATGCTCTGTCCCGCTTCTATAAACGCCAAATGCTATGACTATCCTTTTCACAAAATGGCGTGCAATGCGCCCTCATCAATACCAGGCTGAAGCGTCCCCAAGACGCTGTCTGAATTTCCCCGATTTTTGTCACTGCTGCGCCAGATATTCACGAGCTCTCGGCTCACGCGTCGCGTCGACCAGACCCCTCAGATAATTTTAAAGTTAAAACTTTTACTTTACTTATAAATTTAAGCTTTAATAATTAATTTTGTGTTACAAAACTATAAACCAACTTCAATTTTTATAGTTTTTTATTGAATTTTCATAGATTCCATTGTCAGAACTGACCCAAATTATGGTACCACACGGGAAGCACCAGCTTTCATATAAAAAAGAATCACGAAAATCGGACCACTCAGTCAAAAGTTCTGAGGTAACAAACATAAAAAACAGCCGAATTAAGAACCTCCTCCTTTTTTTGAAGTTGGTTTATTAAAGCCTTTTTCAGGTTAAAAATCATCACCTGAAAGAAGTTAAATAATGTTGTTCAACTTTTCACAATAATTTTTCACCCAGAAGTTTCAAACCGGGGTGGGTCAAAAAAACAAACGCCTTTGTGTTGGCGCATAGAGCGTCCGTGGTCTTTTTGGGCGTTTTGCTGTTCCAGCTTACGAGTTGTTAAAATTCGGATAGGTATCTAAAATACTGAATAGGTACGAATTTATGCGAAGGGAGTTTTAAAACAGTCCCTACAGTATAGGTACAACCATTATTTTTTTATTCTAGTGCCGGTGACGCAACTGGCGCGTCCACTGTGAAATATAGGTGTACCTATATTTATTATAATGAAAATTGTGGTGGCATTGAAGGTGTTAAGTAGATATAAAAACCTCTACTTGTTGTAGCCTTGTAAAGACGTACCTCTATAGTTTCAATTTAATAATTTAATTTGTTTATTCTAATTAAACTCGTAATTAGTGCCAAGTACCTAGTCTTAGCTAGCCGAGTTGCTATAAATATCTTCCAAAGTATTTATTTTTTGTTAAAGTCAAATTATGCTTATTCAATGCGCGTATCTAATTTGCGGGCATTGTCCACAAACAATGTGTGAAAATTCACCCTATCAGGTATATTGTGGAGTCATTAATCTTGCCGTACAAATTCCAGAAATAGTACCTTAATTAATTTGGTAAGCATTGCGAACGTTTTCAGTTTTATATTCACACGAGTGAAAGTGGCATCCCCAACAATTTTATCTTACGTTCAACACAGGATATTTTAAGTTTTAAAAATACATTGTTCAGTTTGTGGTATCTATTATAAGTTATTTATTAATACCTCTGTAATAGTTTCATTTTGTAATGCTTAGGCAGAGTTACAAGTTGCTATTGGGCCACCAAACTCTGTTTTGAAGAAAGATAAAACTATTAGGTACCGAAGTATTAAAAAATAGCTTATAATAGATACCACAAACTGTACCATGGATTTTTAAAATTTCCTTTGTTAAACGTAATTATATGATAAAATAGGTGGCGCTGTCATATTGGCTCCTGTATGCGCCTTAACGCTATTCGCAGTGGCGTAGCTACTGTAGCTAAGTGGACAAGAGCTCTCGTGCATACAGAAAAATCGGGCTCTTTGCACGTAGCTTGAACGTTTATTGGCCTTCAAACTTATACATTACTAGCAGCGCCTCGTGGTTTCACTCGCGTAGTTCCCGTTCTCGTGGGGATTCCGGGATAAAATATGGCCTATGTCAGTCCCTGAAAAGTAAGCCTTTCATGATGTAAGATTTTTTTAAATCGGTTAAGTAGTTTCGGAGCCTATTCATCACAAACAAACAATCAAATCTTTCGTCATTATAAAATTAGTAAACATAGGAATTAGAATATGATACGGTGAGTTGAACTTATGCCTAGTAGGATAAAGATAAATAAAGGATATTTCTGAGGGGGATTTATGGATAATCTTTAGATATTACATTACTTACCTCTATTCCGAAAAGTTCAACGAGTTGAACGAATTTACACACAGGGATGTAATAAAAGAAAATGGGAATAAATGAATAACGACGCACATACAGTATCAAATATTACAAATTCTTACCCCCTTATTCATAATAGTCTGATAACTTAGCACACTGCTTAATCTCACTCTGTATTTTCTATTGACATAAATCAGACTGAGAAACAACACTACTTAGCAGTTGTTTTATGTTAAGGACCATTATGAATAAGGGGGTTAGTGTTCAATAAAATTCATTAAAAAATATCTTTTAAAATATTTTGTCAGAAGGCTCGAGGTTTTCTAGCTAGAAGCTGGCTGCTGCATTCTTCTCAAAGTTCGGGTTAGGGCCCTCTGAAGTCCGAGGCCCTGGTGCACTGCACCACTTGGCCCTACGATAACTACGCCACTGCTTAGTAGACATTAACAAAGCGGTTTTAAATCAAGTAAGTCCGTACTAGCTATTACAAAAAGTTATATTTATTACCAAACGTTTTTTCATGTTCACTGTACTTTTATGTATCATAAAATGTGTTTAATAGAGTTTACGAGAACATAAACCTAATTCTTAATCAATTTGCTGTTTAGCATTGACCAATACTGTACCCTTATTTAGGAAGGTGCTTAAATTATGACTGTGTAGGGTGGTGTAGGTATGAATGTTTCATTCCAATAAGGTTACTTGGCTTTATTTGCATAGGATACGTCGCATCGGGCCACGCCGCAAACAAATTAACTTTTCGATATTTTTTTGGCTCCGCCTGCGACTTTACAAGCGACAAATAAATCCAAACGCCAGCGATCACTGAATATTTTTCGGTATTCGCGTACTTTGGCGTCGAGTATTTAATTGGGTACCAATCTAGACGTTCAATACTCATTCACTACAGAAGCTCGATTTTCGACGGCACTCGTCTCGTGCCCAAATAATTTTAAAAGGCAAAGTTGTGGACCTGTCTGAGTAGATAAAAAATAATAGTTTATTTCTGGAGGCCCTACATAATTATTGGTACAATAATATTGTATATAAGACGCAGAAGAAGAAGAAAAACTACGTGTGGAATATCTTCCGATAATCAAACTGACTTACTAATTATAATTTTTGAGTCGTCAGGCTTATTGCAACTTATGGACTTATTAGAATGTTTGAGTCGTCAGAAGAATAAAAAAGGTGGACTGACCTATAAGGCAGTCGATGACAACTTTCAGGGCCGGGCGGTGTCGCAGAACCCTCTCCAAGCGCATCCGCGGCCAGCAAATGCACGTGCAGACCTCTTCTGCGATGACTGTCACCTGAATAAAAACATCCAAAATCATCATCATCATCATCAGCCTATACTAGTCCACTGCTGGACATAGGCCTCCCCTAATGACATTGAAAATAATATTGGAACTTGTTATCAAAGTGTGTTCTTATCAAACCACGTAATGATATTGAACATTCCAGCAAAATTCTGAACAATGCGAGTGTCCGCCTGCTAAAACAATTAGGTAATACGGAATGACCAGGTCTACATATTCAAAATAATATTTTTAATTGACGTGTTATCGGTGTCTATTCAGATGTCGCCAAACCTAAACTAAACTAATTTGAAAGTAGGTACTAAAAATGTCGCCATTCCCGTCATAACGATCTATAATAAAAAGATGGCATCATTTTTAGTCCTGTCAGATTAGTTGAGTCTAGTTTTGGCATCATTTGAATAAAAACCAACGTCTTTTGAATCGATGAACCATTGTGTTGTTGTTTTGTTTTAGTTACTTCAATGGTACTATTCAAAAAGAGGTATTGTTTGGTTTTCTGTTTTGTAATTATATTTTTATGGTTTTTTTTTCTCTACTAAAGTTTATGACTCTTTTGACATGGACACTGGCAGAGTTGTGGCAGCAAAGACAGCAAGCCATGAAATAAGAAGTTGAAGTTGAAGTTGAATCGATGAACATGGGTAGCATGTTCAAAAAAGTGTCACGTTGTTGTTGATGATGTTGTTATGACGACTGAAGTACTGAAGATTAAAGTTCTAATTTTGTCTAATAGATAGCGTTAATGGCTTAGCTACGCCAGAGTGGCAAAAACAGTATGATAACAGAGGTAAAATTTTCAATAGATTAAGTAAATGACATTATCAAGTAAAATTATCGTTCTTAAACCGACTTAAGAGGCAAGCATTTTTTTTTCATATAGTCAAATCTCTGCCTTGTTCAAAAATAATACAAAAAGAGGACATAGATCAAATATTACAAAGATGAGAAAAGGGTGATGAACTAATCAAAAGTACATGATTTCGAAAAGGAGGCAACAATCCACAATTTCTATGGATGGCTAGAAATAATAGACGAAATCATAAAGTCGAACAGACCGTTTATTCTGTGGTTTATTCTCAGATACCTATTTTATTATTTGCATTTTATAATAAAAAAATAAAAGTTCGTTAAAATAAGTAGATTTGTGAAGGTAATTCTTACAAATGTCGTGTTTACCTGTAAATAATATGCGTAAATAAATAAATAAAATAAATAAACATTCAAAACTATAGTATTTTGACGAATTAATTACGGAGCTACGAACCTTATGTGCTCGAAGTGCCAGTGATCGCAGGGATGCGGTACGCGCGCTTCTAAAACCGCACTCACCCTGAAGATGTCCCTCGTTAAGGGATGAAACGTCACCAACGTTTCATCCCTTAACGAGGGACTTCTTCCAACACAAATGAGTTCGTAGCTAACCCGCTTACATCCGCAATTAATCAACATTCACTTATATAACTGGACCATTTCGAGAGGGATCAACCCTAATCCCCTATTAACCTCTACTCTAGGTATCTAGAGATACATGGTATGTTTGAGTCCCCATAACAACGGTGTCAGCTTTAAGAGTTTGTAGAGCAATTTACATCATCCCAAAACATAGCTTCCCTAAGCGCTCTCGACAGTTTGTAATAAACACAGTTCCGTGCCAAATGACTCAAAGTATGATAAATTGATTTGAGTTCCTTTAGTTTTACACGGGAAGTAGTTTTATGTAAACTCTCCCGTAGTAATTTATACTTGAATATTTTATCTCGCAGACGATTTATGATAGGTACGGGCTCTTTTCGTAATAAGAAAGGTGTTTTTACCTAATTACTTGGGCCGTTTTCGGTTACGTACAAATTCCATATAACTACAAAATACTAAAAAAATATATTAATAGTTGACCCATCGAAATAAATAGTTAAAATAAATTAATTCATGTTCGTTCAAATATCTGAAATACCTAATGATTAAGCTTAGTAATATAAGTTTTTTAAATTCAATTGATCTTCACAAATACTAAAGTTTCAGAACATCGATCGTTCATTTTTTCCCCAGTAGAATAACCTCATTTTAATGTTACTTAACGCCCCAAGTTCAGTTGTAGGGAAAAGAGACGTTCATTAGGAGCGAGCCACCTGCCCCCGACCCCCTCATTCTTTATCTCCCCCCCATCTTGAGGTAAAAGGGTAAAGCTTCCCCTCGCTCCCAGAGTAACTATAAATATATTTGATGTAGTGCCACTTTGAGGTATGAACGGCCGTACCGCAGTGTTTCACTTTAGTTAGATATAGGTACTGATATTTGGAATAGACGAGAAGGCACTAGCCAAAGGAAAATATACCTACTCACCAACATTTGCTTGCTAAATAAGATTTGCTCGACCTCAAGAACTCTATTTATACAGAAGTAGATGGAGAGATATTAGATACATGTTTGCTTGCACATACACATTTGATTACTATAATAATAATAATATGTCCAATGGACTAGATAATTGATATACAGTCCAGAAGTGTGACATTTTTTTAAAATTTTGAAGTTCGGTAGATCCTCATAAGTACATCATTTTATTATTATATTAAATTATCATGTACTGTTATCATATCAATAATTAATTAGGCAACTTTTGCGAGGGTCTTTTATAATGAAAATACAAAAATATAATTCAAACCCTAATGTCCAGCCCAGCGCCCAGAGTTATGTGGCTGAAATTCAGTTACAGGGACATTATATCGGACTATATAAAGAGCAAAACCTAATGCTTAGAGGGATGAAATTTAGCTTAATACCTGCAAGAAACGTATACCTAATATACCTACCTAATAAAGGTAATATTGGCTAGAAAGCACTCTGCAATTAGGTGTAGTCATTCAGCCAGCTAACTTCTCAAAACAAAGCGTAGAAGAGTAAAGGAATCCAAGAGCAATTAGCTCAGTGCGCTGGGCATAGAGTTGGTATTTACTTTCGAGACGGTAATTAAGTAAAGTTGATACAATATGGCTTAGCAAGGTTTTAACCCGAGTAGTTTTGTTCCGCCCATTATTCCCGAAGAAAACTAAGAGATCGTATCACAAAATACGAACGAACGAAATTAGAATCAAGTCTGGGCAATTATTTTAGGCATTATGGGCTTAGGAATTAATAACGTAATATATAGTAATGTTATGTATTATGAAGTTTTTAGGAATATTTCGGCATATAATATATCTTGATTATTGTGACAAATGCGTAGCTTTTACTCAACGCCTCTCGAATTAGTTAACCTAATTGTGCACGGAATTGTAATGAGGGCGTTAAACTATGTTGTTGTTGGATTTTATTCAATAAATCGTCGGTTAGTTGACAGATTTATTGGGATTATTCTATACTAGCTGCGCCCCGCGGCTTCGCACGCGTTGTTCCTATGGAAACGTTTAAAGGTGATTTTTATCCCACGGGAACAGATTTACGGGATAAAAAGTAGCCTATGTTTTATTCCAGTATTAGAATTACCAGTAACCAAAATTTCAGCCCGATCTGTTCAGTAGTTTTAGCGTGAAGAGGTAACAAACATCCATACATCCATACATCCATCCAAACTTTCGCATTTATAATATTATGTGATGTGATATTAGTGTGAAAAACAAGCTAAACAGAGTCTACGTTTCTTCATATTCTAATGAGAACGACCAAGTCTGACAGACGAGCGTTAAGGACGTATTGAGTGTGGTTCGCAAGGACCATACCAAGTGGTAAACCGCCCACTCCCTGAACATGCAACCTTTATTTGATTTCAGGTTATATTCCGAGCAGTGTTGTCTACCCATTATTTCCGCCCATTAAGGGTCCGAACTTCGAGTCATTTGAAAATCGTAAGAGGAAAAAACATATAAAACTAGTCTAAAAAATCAAAGTGGGTAGTCATCCGATAACTATACCGTGTCCATTTTGAATGAAGCATAAACGTAAACAAACCACCCATACTTAACCTAAAATTCACTTTGTTGGCGCGTCCTTTTATACGTAATTTACATTACGTTTCATTCAAAATGGATAAACCATAGACACAATTATAACAAAGTATTAATCTATCCATTAAATTTTATAGCAAAAAAGTATAAAAATCTAAGATTTTACCTGAAAAACATCGTCCGATTGTTCTCTATTCGCCTCCCACTCCGGAGAGTCGACAAATTGATATGGCTGTATGAAGTGCAGATGGGTTTCATCGCAGCTCACTCGCATCCTAGAAACAAACTGCAACTTGTAAAACTACTTACAAAGTAAGTGTCGGTTGAATCCAGAATTTTACATAAGCTCTAGCATGCTCTACCAATATTCTTTAACCAGCTGGTTTTATGCCGTGTTCAAAGTTCAGATACCTACTTATGCTTTATTTTTATTCCTCAAGTTGGTTAGTTCGAGAGTGTAAAGGCACTCTCGTACCTACTTATCACAGGTACTCAAAGTCTACGAAGAAGTCCTTAACCTCTCCGACCTTTCAGTAAAAAGCATTGGGTATTTGTAAAAATGCCCTGAAAAAGATGATGATTATTGGCACTAATAGTTATTTGTTTTATTCAAACAGCACCTAACCCTTTTAGCAATTCACTTCTAACTAATTGTTCCAACATTTTTTATTCGCACCGACATTCTAACTAATGGTACGGTCGTAAATTGTGTGTATTTTACTTGCTTAGTTCGTATCGTAATTTGGTCATACTTTGGTGTAATAGCTTACCCGGGAATTGAAATTGTTAGTCGCACCTTCTTTATGTTTGTGGCCAAGCCCAACAAATGCACCTTCATCGATATAAAGCAATGAGGTATGATGTGTTCCCAGGTAGAATAAAACTCATCGTATTAATTAAAACCATGTTGATACCTACTATATTTTATCCCCGTGGAGTCTATTCCATTATTGATCTAGCTAGGTTAAAGTTACAGTAAAAAGCTCTCTTTAACGAGGACATGAAAATTATTATGGATTCCAGATAAAGCGTCATTAACCAGGCGTTGGTACAACAATAAAAAAAGCAATAACCTTGCTAGCAGTACTTTACTCCTACGATGGGCTGTTTTGCGTCATCTCTTCGATTTGAAACTAGATATAGAGTTACGAAATAGTTGCCTACGTGATTTCACCGTCAGTTTCTGTGCTTGAATAGAACCGCAATAATAAAAAGAGAAACAAATGCGGGACTCTCAGCGCTTCTTATTGAATTGTTTGTTTTGTTCTCTGCTTGGCACGCTCAATAGGAAACATTTATTCAGTGGGTACCTTTACCTCATTCCATTTATTTTGCCGTGACGCAAAATAAACAACAAAAACCCCCCTCACTATAGAAGTGTAATTTAATCGGTGGATATCCTAAGTGCTTCCAAATTAACAGTTGCATGTATACTCTATCCAAACATTATTTTCTTCGAATTAATTAAATAATATAATTTTTTATTCACGTTTAATCTGTCAGCTTGATAAATATTAAAGCTTTCGTTAGTCTTGATATTTATCAAGACGATAGAATAGAATATAATTATTTATTCAAGTAAAAAAAACATTTTGGTTAGAAGTAATTTACCTATGGTCTAGCCTAGGTTTAACTAGACATAGTTCTCACTGGTTTCTATAAGAGGTAATTAGTAGATAAATTAATTGAAATACTTATGTAACAATCTCTTAAGCTATTTTGAGAATAACTACAGTTAAAATCTAAGACGATCCGATCAATATCGGATGCCTATTGAGAACAATTGACAAAAACTTATATCATGCATGATAGATTAACTATTCTGAAAAATAAGCAGAGTATAAAATATTGCATTCTGTCAATCAGTCAAATTAAATAAATACGTGGACGCAGCACAGTATTTTTCATTGCAGTTGTGACATAAACTTAGAAACTTCGCCCTTCAGCCTTACTTAACGAATAATCTTTTAATAGTTCATTTCCTCGGACTTTATGCAGGCTATGATTCTGCTTAATTTTCATACATAATGCTCATGTAATTGTCAATAATTTGATCTCTGATATGTAAATAGCATGAAGACTAAGGCATATATAAAGGCAAGCCTGAAATATGCCTCTAAAGATGCCGTTGGTACCTACGCCTCGCGACGCAATAACTTATCGTACAGCATTATTTATTTGCCTACTGGAAGCAAGATTCAAAACTCCTTTGAGATTCAACCGAGAGTAAATTTTAGGTCAGCACCATAAAAAGTTTGCAGTATTTTTCTCTGCAGGCAGCTCTGACTCTACTTCTTGTCGATTCGTTCGATTTTTACAACGTGCTTTATAATAACAACTTCTTTCGGTTTTTTTGATAACACAAATCTGCACATACATACATACGAGTATATGCCTCCGATACAACTTGCAACAGTTGCAACGGTGTTTTTAAAACTTTGATTTGAGTCAATAATAAAAATAAAACTTTATTTCGCAGAATATTCCTGCGAAGTTATTGTATTCTCTTTGTATTCCTGGTTTGTTTGACATCTTCGTCTTGTCAAATAACGAATGATCTTACTCAGAAAAACAACTGCTAGTTCTCTCTGCTCATTTCTCTCAAATTTATTAAATTTCAATGTGGATCCTCAGTTGGGTGAATTGGAATTATTGTCTATTGTTTTGTTTATTGTTTATTTCTAAAAAAAAACTTATTCTAATATTACATTTTAGCATTCTCTAAACCCGTAAGGATTTGTGCAGAATGTTACATTCCTCGGGTTAGGTACAATGTTCTCTATGAAGTGTACGAACATAATAGGTAGATACAGTCGTATCGGACACCCCATTTGAATGTACCAACAGTGGTTCGTGTGTGAAGTGACTATTTTCACTGCCTCCTCGGGGTCCTGGCCTCGCGCGTCAACTCCAAACAATATCGACCTTTGCAATTACTTCCTTCGGTTTTATTAGCGACACTGTTCAGAGTCACAGATAAAAATATTTTATACCGAAGCTACATAATCAGTGGGCTATAGGTTCCGAAGCTCTAGGTGGCCATTTAGTTGTTTTTTTATTTATATAATAATATATAATAATATAATATACTCTGTATCTTGTCTATGCTTGCTTAAGTCTATAAAAAAGAAGGCTATTAACTACTTAGTACTAGAGTCCGCGCCACGACTCAAGTCTTGCGGCAAAAGAGGTACAACTACATAATTCCGATCACGATAATGGATACCTACGAGCGATTTTGAAGACCCGTGAAATGTCCGGAATAAGACTTTTTAGACCGAGAAGCGCATAATTACTGTAAATAAAAACGAAATACTTGTTTTATTTACTATAGTTCAGCGATAGCAGCGCCGCGTCTATAGGACTTGAGTGGTGGCGCGGACTCTACACTTATAGATGTGTGAGATTTTTTTTGTTGTGTGCTCTCTTACAAAGTTATTGTATTCTCTTTGGTGTGCTCCGATTTCCAAATATAACAAGTGTTCCTTCGAGCCGGATAGGCTTAGAACATCGAGAAAAATAGGTTTATTCTACTCACTTCCCCTTCAAGAGTATGGACAGTCGTTCGTCCGCTGGCGTGACGTCCTCCACTGCATACGCCTCACCGGGGTCGAGGCGCACTATCCTGGCCTCGCGCGTCAGCTCTTGGAAGTGTTTCTTGTTCACTTTCAGTGGCTTGAAAAGCTTCAAGTATAGTTCTGTCAGCTCAAGGGATAGCGCCGGTGGAAGAAACCTGGGAAATATAGTAATTGGTTAGGATTCTCTTGTACAGGTTACAAAGTACCTACCACAAATATACAAAACAAATATTATACAACTATGCAAAGGATCCAAGTCGATATAATGCTATTTCATCTTTTCCTACTGTAGGTTGGCTAGCCGTCATCATCTCCAAATGTACTATTCGAGTACCTACCTACTTATGCAATCTTCTAATAATATAAATGGTATTATTTGAATATTAAATTAAATCGCTAAATAAGCTTCTTTCAGCATAGTCGAGGTAAAGCCTCGCTAAAAGCAATCCCCGATCAACAGTTTCCTCAAAGGTGCTAGGTTTTTCGATAATGTCTAAGCTCAATACGATAACGGCTTTGAAATCTGGAGCGAGCCTTATCTATTTTGTTGTTTAAAAATAGAGCTGGATTGTGGCTTGAGACCACTATCACGCAAAGGCAATTGAGGGTATTGCGCAACTGGGAAGACTTTATCGCGCCGCCGATCTACCCTGAGTGCTACAGATGCCATCAATGACTTCCAGCGATCTTCATGAATTATGTTCGTGAACTTGAGCGACGAGATGTTGGCATGAACTTGCAAAGAAGTTAGGGTATCGATGTCGCTAAATTGATCAATGATGTTCGGAAATTGGCAAACTTGTGAATAGCTGAGCATGTTTATATGTCATATCTCGATCTGAAATCGTAATGTTTTCTACGAATCTGGTAAATCAGAGTTGAAAAACCGATTTTATGTAAACAATTTTGTTTTTAGCAGGAAAGTTATATATTAGGTACGTACTACAAAGTTTTCCGGTTCCGTTTGGCGAAGCCAGTGTTTTCTTTAAATGTGGGGAAATGGTTGATTTTGCAATTTTTCAAACGCGTTCCATATTTATAAGTTCTATGCTTGCAAGTTTTACTGACGACGGAAAAGATCTGCTTGGTTTGGCAAAGATTTAAAATTTTAAATAGGTTGAAAGAACGACTGAAGCCATAGCCGTATTTAACTCAAACGTCATTGAATTTAATTAAGAGTACGTTACGTATGCCAGGCAGTCGCTATGCAGAAGGACCCTATAGTATAGGAGGCTTTATAACTCTCTGGTCTTTGATTCAAATTTAGTTAGTTTTAGTTGCATTTATTTTGAAAAGTTAATTTAGTCTCGCAGCAATTCCTAGTGTAGTAAGTCGGCAGAAAAATAAAATTCAGAAAATCATTCAGCCATTCTCTTTTCAAAATTTAGCGATGCCATGACACCTGAGGCGAACAAAACATAATAGGTAGCGAGTTCCCGTAATGAATGGAAGGTTGCGGGTCCTTTCCAGCTGTACGATTACGCTAAAACCACCCATCCTATACTGACATTTATAAGCCCTTCGACTGTCCTTGAAAGCCATTTCAATGGCCTTTGCCGTCCAATCGCAAATTATGAATTTTTCTCCACTAAAGTTTATGACACTTTTAACATGGACACTGGCAAAGTTGTGGCAGCAAAGACACAGCAAGCCATGAAATAAGAAGTTGAAGTTATGAAGGGCATTCAAAGGGCTTTCTAATATCATTATGGGTAGTTTTAGCGTAATTCCACAGCAGTCTTACATTTTTGGAGATGCTTTTTAAATTCGTAGAATTTTCCCATTTTTTTTTAATTGTATATAATAAATAAAAAATAATGTTGGATAATTCACACAGCATTATCTAGCCCCAAGCTAAGCAGAGCTTGTGTTATGGGTACTAGATAAATGTGGGTAAACTTACCTTATTATTAAAAACACGGTGTGTATCGAGTTAACGAGCACCAAGGCGAGGCTCCAGCACAAGACGTCTGGCGCGCACACCTCGGCGCCGGCCCACATGCCCATCAGCACGGCGCCGGCGGCGGCCAGTGCACGCAGTACTAAGATACTCTGCTTAAACCCCTTTGGTGCTAGGAAGGCGATAGCGAAGCATAGGTTTGCAGCCTAGAACAAAAACAAAATCAGACTACCAGATCACACACAATGAGTTAATATTTAAATCACATAAAAGTATGCAAGTAATGACCAAGTGGACCTGACGGGAAAGTGAGAACAAGATGGGGTTTCCACATACGAACTTTAAATAGTCAAAGAAGGCGAGGGATTTTTCTATTTTTTCAAGGAAACGGCGTGCTGTTTTACCTGAAAAAGGTCTTGTTGCGCACTGCTCCACTTGGCACAGAACCA
The DNA here is from genome assembly GCA_955876795.1 of Eupithecia tripunctaria. Taxonomy (NCBI): domain Eukaryota; kingdom Metazoa; phylum Arthropoda; class Insecta; order Lepidoptera; family Geometridae; genus Eupithecia; species Eupithecia tripunctaria. The sequence goes on from OY041604.1 coordinate 5,932,130, forward strand.
GTTGTTTTGGTGGTCGTCAGTCGAGTTCGCGTTGAGGAGATCGTAATCGGCGACGTCGAAGGTGGTGTTGAGCCTCGTGACGTTGTATATGATGGTGGCATTGAGCCAGGGCGTGGGCGACACCGGCGCGGGCGCGGCGGGCGCCATGGCAGCGCGCTCGCGGCCCGCGCCCCGCGCCTCCCCTCCCCCCCGCGGGACCTTCCGCTCCCCGCCGCTACTGCGCCGCTCACCCGACAACAGACGATTCAGTTGGGACTTCGCTTTTAGTATTACCAACTCCATCACCACTCCCTGACACGCGCCTCACGTTAACTTCCCCTATCTGGAACAAAATTCACTTATTAGATTCTACTTGCATCTATACAAGTTTTTTTTAATGGACAATATGCCTTCGTTTGACCGCAATCTCACCTGAAGGAAAGCGAAGATTTGGCCGACGCGACGGTGTATCGCGAATGTCAAAAAGATACCAATTCACCCTATTACCTATTGTCTTGAAGAGATCCAGGTTGTCATTAGCCGGGAAAACAGAAGCAGAGAGTTCCATTCCTAAGCGATGCGAATAATGAAGGTGTAGGAAAATCGCTTAGTGCGAGTGGAGGATACCTACATATATCCACCAAGTATGGATGGTATTGCGCTGTGCGTCTGCTTGTCCTGGAGTGGAAGGGGGATGGTGCGATCTTTATTCTTGAATGCTTGTGGATTTTAAACTTAGTATTCTCTAGAGTGCACATAATGTTCACCTTACAAAAAGGATGTTATGTCCCGCGGCAAATAATGTTTGTATTCAACAACTTTTACAAAGTTGGAATTTATAAAGTTAAAATAATACGCCGCGTAGCGAGTTGTAGAACGCGTCTACGGCGTAGCTACTTGCTACGCCGCGCACGGCTTAGCCGATATTACTTTCCTCATTCTTAAACTTTCCTAGCCAGCGGTTTTCAATTTCGTTGTATTTACAGAACATGATAAAGCAGAATAGGTGCGGAGAGATGACGTTTTATGACCAAATCATTTCTCCGGATTTACCAAGGCCGAAATTAGGCTGAAGCGCGGTAACTTCTGATTAAAAAAGTTAAAAGGTTTTTCTGACGAAAACAAGCTCTGTGGTTTGATTTAATGAAGAGTAGAGTCTTGTATTTTTTTTGTTAACTTCACGATTTTGATTCAATAAAGTTTTATTCTTAAATGGTTCTTACTTTTTATTCCTTACTTAAAAACAGCTTGGTTCGACCAAAAATATGGTTCCCACTCACGCTACCGTATACAAAATGTAAAATTACTTTGTCGGAAAACTAACTGGTCATATGCAACGGTAGAGTGAGGGTATTCCGCGGAGTTTCCGGATATTTTAAGGCTTGCTGCCATAACAATGGCATTGGAGTGGTAACAAAAAGGCTTTTTTCTTGCTTCCGGTACTTTCGCAAAATATTTACTGTATACAAAGGAACGCCGTACAAAACCGTAGCTTTTTAGTCGGTAAAAGGTCATTTTCGTGCAATGGTGTTGTTGATTTGATAAGTGGAAAGTGGGCAGTTTTTTCTAGTCCCACTTAGAATAAACATGCGCTATGTGATTCTCATGCAACTCCGCTAATTAGTTAAAATAAAGCTAAGTTCTTCATAGTTTAATGTTGAAATAAACCGGTATTAAAGGCTCGGCCAGAGTTGAATTACTGTCTGTTAATATCACTATACGAACGCTGAGGGAAGCCAACCGGGCGTCGGCGGCACTCTTGGGGCTTTTATCGCCACATCACGGCATTTGCATCAAATTGCATTGCCTCGCCGACGAAATGCATTATACAACGACTTTGATGAGCTACCATTCCAATTTCAACCTCATTGGGAATTTAGCACGCACACTTTACATAAAAACTTTTTGCACTATGATCATTTGACTTTCAGCCAGTGGCAAGTCGAGTTCAACTCGTCAATAAATAGAAAAAAAAATGGATGAACAGTAGAGACGTCTATTTTAACACATAATAAAAAATAAGTAAACACGTTATTATTCAGCAACTAAGACCATAATACTGCATTGTCTTATAAAATAAGACAAGGCAGTGTTATGTACGACCTTAGTGGCTTAAGCTTGGTCTGACTGAATAAAAATCGACACACATTCATTTGTTGTTATTTATAACTAAACTCTCTAGCAGTCTAGCATAAGAAAACACTGTCGTTATGTCATCAAAATACATATTATGTTGCCTTTTTTTTATAATAAAACAGGGTCTTGTATCCACAAACAGTGTCATCCATAGCCTGCAGACATTTGGGGCTAGGAGTCTTAAATATTTTATTCAAGGAGTCGCAGAGAAGCTCGTGTCGTTCGGCATTTATATACCCATATAAATGTGTCTATACGTATACAGAACGATCGTAACTTATGTTTGACATTGGTAATATAAAATGCTACTACTCTAACGTAATATGAAAATTCATTTATACCATACAAGCTTTTTAAAGTTGCAGTAAATTCAGTTTTATGTTCAAATTCAATCAGGTAATGGGTATGAAAACCGACGTCTATCTACCTAACCTTTGTTGCAAAATCGAAACTTGAGTAAACAAGAAAATTGAATTCTATTGGAAAGCATGTACGAGTATCTATATGCTACAGAATTTCCTAAAGTGATCTTTATCCTCAAATAGCTGCGCCCCGCGGCTTCGCACGCGTTGTTACTATGGAAACATTAAAATGTGATTTTCATCCCACGGGAACTGATTTATGGGATAAAAAGTAGCCTGTTTAATTCCAGGATTAGAATTACCTGTATGCAAAATTTCAGCCAGATCCGTCCAGTAGTTTTGGCGTGAAGAAGTAACAAACATCCATCCATCCATACAAACTTTCGCCTTTATAATATAAGTGTGATGTACGTTTTTGGTTCTAAACCCCTTGCATTTGAATGCATATTAATGACGTGCATGGTAGGGATTATTGTGGATTATTTTCAACCTCATTGCATGGATGTGTTGCTCTAGATTCTAGATTCCATAGGTAGGTAAGGTTACGAGTTTCCTGGTCCGATAAGCAAGATAGATGGCAGTGAAGATAGCCATCTATTTTCAGGTAACAGCACTCAGTTTATATTATCTACTATTGTTACGGAAATCAGGTACCATTTTGGTATCAAGTGAGGTTTTGCATGATTTTATGCATTATATCTAAGCAAGAAGTAAAAAGTCCTAAAGTACTAGGTCTCATTCGTCAACTCGGTACTTTAAGACTTTTTCTAAAAGGAGGTACAACCCGCTTTTTTGTGTCAACGCAAAAAATCTAAATTCTAACGGAATTTAGTGTGCACAATCAAATAGCTTATTTAATTTCTATCAATGATGTTGAATGCTATTTTTTATGATGTATTTTTTGTTTGATTAGACCACATGATAGTATTATAAAGTGTCATATTCAGAGGTTATCCTTTTTACTTTCTCAACTAAAATAACCTTAAAAGTAAAATGCTAATCTACTTAATTAGAACGGTCCACAAAACATGTCTAAAACTATCTCAAAAGCGATTATACGGAGTTGCAACGCGAAAGTTAATTAAAACCTAGTTTTCGACTCAGGGTTATTGAAATAGTTATCACGTCCGTAGTCGGTCAACAGTGCCGAAACAATGGGTAAAACATTACTGCTATTGTCTGCAGGGACTTCTAGTTCTATATGCTATCCATGCATACTGCATAGGTGAAGACTTGCTAGACATGCCTCGCACTTCACTCAAACTTTGCTAACAAGGCTGCAATGTGGGTATATAAACAAAAACCCAATTATGCTATACCAAAAGAAGCTATAAAAACAAAATGAAATTTGGTATGAACGTTACGGACACTATAATAATTATATTTTTAAAAGTCCCGTCGATCGCAGGAGTGCAAAAAAAATATTTTAATTGACCAGACACGCTTTTCTAAGCATTTTGTAAAGATGCCTTTGAACCTGCAAAGCTTCCGAAAATCTTTTAATATCGCAATTACAGGAGTGTGATAATAATGGCTCTACTTTCTACAGACAAAAATGACAGAAAAAACCTACATACAAAACTATCACTAACTACTTTATTTGGCTCTACATTTAAGCAGACATAAAGTTAATCGTACATCATCTAAGCATTGTGTAGGGACCATCTTCTGCACTATACCATATCTTATGCCATAGCATACTAAGGCTCGCTTAATAGCGAACTTTATATATAGCATTCCTCGAGGTAGGTAAGTCAACTTAAAAGCGACATGATACTAGTACCTAAGTTTATACATCTTGCAACTTGTACATAACATGTACAATATGACTGCCGAGCCGCTGGCACAGGCTTCAGGCGTCGGGCTGTCGCCGACTCGCACACAAATATCATCTTACGTATCAAGTACGAAGCATTCTTAGGAACATATTCTCACTCGGGCATAATGAGCGCGACAGATGTGACCCTTCTGTTCCATAAAATGTATAAAACCTTTTCCTTTTGTTTTGTGTAAGCTACTGGCCTGTTTATCATCGTATTGTTTGTTATTAGGCACCTATTCTGTTTTTTAAGCCCAGGTGCAAAATTATGTAATTTAGGTTTGACGTGAGTTTCTGCGTATCAGAGTGTCTGTCTATCATACCTCTCAACGGAAAATCTAATTACTTTATTTTATTTTGTGTTATGTTGCCGTTGTTCTAACGTTATGATGGTTTAATTTAAGTAAAATGATCGGGTAGATATTTGCCTTTAGGACCGACTGGTTGACTTAGCTCAATGTTGAAATCCCAAAATTGTAGGTATTGCACCAATATTTTGGAAATCGTACCGAATACCCATTTCAAAGTAGAAGCAACAAAGATAAAACAAAACTGGTCTGGCAGAACAAAATGTAAAGCTCTTTGTTCCAAATAAAACCCTTTTTGTAGAGCGGGTGGCTGCATGTGAACCAGATGGTCCGTGTCGCGACACCTAACAAATGGGACTGCAATCTACCTGTACAAAACAATATTTTGAAAAAACTAAACACGACTTTAAATCCTAATATTTGCACTGTTTTTTTTTACTTTATTACCTCGCATAAAATGATTATGAGATCAATTCTGGATCATTTTCTATATATGAATATTTATGTCATAATCGGTCCATTATTGAGGGCGACGAACATGTTCGTCGATTTCTCCGTTTCTACACCTTACGTAGTTCTAATCTACAACGTCTACTATATGGACCTCTATACATAATAAAATCAAAATACATTATAGCATATAAAGAACCTCCTCCTTTTGTGTCTTTTTCTACACAAGGACTGGTCATCTAAAAAGGTACATACAAGCGGCGGGATAAGCAACTAGAAAATACAGAGAGTTTTCACAGGTTGTGAAAAATATAATACAATCTAGGAACATTTTGATTTCTAACATTTCTATATTCTTATAGAGGTGCCTAGCTCTCGCGGGAGAAATTATTATAAGCAATAGCAGATTAAAAAGGATTGGTTGTGTACCATTTCCACAGCGCGGTACAAAGGTTTTTATGATCAGCATGAATTTGTACCTAGGCTGGGTGGTTTCTACGCAAAACAAAAAAAGATCATCTGTAGTCCAGTTAACCTGCCGGTTTGAGCTAAATGGTGCTATGTGTGTTGTCCATGTACAGTCCAGTATTGTTCAAATATACATACACACATACATATGTATCATGCGATAATACCTAAAACAGCTACACAAATATTAGGATACACGGTAATGTACATCCGACACTAAAATATAAGTCATACTGAAATGAAATACAGCTTTCAGACATGAACAACGCAACGGATGTTGATCATAAACCAAAATGGGGTGCATTTGGCTCATCCCGGATAATAATTCTGCTTTTATTTTTAGGGGTTTAAAAGGTAATGCTTAATTCGAAGGAAATAACATTCTTATATCTAAAAGAGCTATGGATATCCAAGTTTCTTTAATTTGCTGGTTTTCAAAAAAGCTAGAAAACATTTACATATATATTTTATAAAATGGATCAGTTGAGTTACCTAATTTGCTATGGTCTTGAGTTAATCTCAACTGTTTTAATTTAAATGCTAGTTTGTTTGATTTGAAGTTATGTTTGCTATGTGGTGCTGGCATAGAATTTGCACCACCCCATCTCTTCCCGTGGGTGTCGTAAGAGGTGACTAAGGGATATCCACCAGGGGCGGGCAGCAGCGCCCCCTGCAGAACAATTCTAGCACCGAATTGCGATGGGGACTATAGACATTACCCCCATTAGATAAACGCCAACAAGGCGCTTATCAGGGGCAGGCCTGCGTCCAGGAGTTGACCACAGGCTGTTGAGGTTTGATTAATTTTTAAGATTATTTGCAACAGTCTGCAATTAGCTCAATTGTTTTAATTGTAAATACCTACTAGTTTAATTTGTTTCTATTACCTAATTGATTGTAATTTTCTTTTTCAATATGATTTTATTATTTAAGGAAATGGCAACAATATTCGATTTAAACCGATTCGCACATCCAAACGTGATTGAAACCATTTGTGAAGGCAAACAGACAAAAGGAACATGTCCTTGATAGCAAATGAAAGGTTACCACGGAAATCTGAAACTCGTTTGATGGAGATTTCTAGAGACATTTTTTGATCAAGTTTACGTTTATTAATTAGTATGTTTGGCATTTTAACTAACTCATGCTTCCAGCTGTTCAAGGGATATATGAATAAATAAATTATTTTGTTCAATCCACATAGCATCATCTAGCCCAAAGCTTAGCAGTGCTTGCGTTATGGATACAAGATGACTGATTATACTTAATACAATATAAAACATATAAATAGATATTCTTTATTGTACACTAGCTTCGCCCCGCGGCTTCGCACGCGTTAATTTTCTCACCTTTTAAACGTTCCATAGACCTCCACGAACATTTCAAGACCAAGATAAGATAAATCCATTCAGCTATTTTCGAGATTTAGCGAGACTAACGAACAGCAATTAATTTGTATATATGTACATATATGTAAGGGTGGAGATCTAAAAATTGTTTGTCTCACAAGCAATTATCAGAATGCGATTTTGTTTCTTTTTAAAAATAAAGGAATGTTTCCTTTCAGTAAAATGAGCTAAATAAAGGAATTGAGGTAGTTTCCCTCCAGAGCCCATAGATTTTTTCCACCCTGTATAGATAGAAAATACCCAGAACACCGAAAACAAATGCAGATCGTACAAACATTTGTTCCAAGGCAATAATCGAACTAACATCCTCCTACGTCGCAGACAAATCTTTGCCGGCCGCGCCAATCGGTCGTTCAACCAAACGATGGTTATAATTTGTATTGATGTGGATTGTACTCAATACTCAATATGAAATACAATAAATTATTGACATTTATTGTATTCCCTAGGTGTACAGAGGTATTTACATTTTATATAATTAAGTTTCGTTGTATTGATGTGCAAGAATAACTTAATAATAACTCTTTTTTTATGTGGTTGGCAAATTGGGGCAAAATAATATTTTAAATCCTTTTAGTTTACATGTCAAGACGTTAAAGTACCTAGTCATATTTTTTGTCAGTAGCAAGCGGTAAAAACGAAAACTCAATTTGAAATTGACCGTCAAAGTTAACTTTCTTAGCCATATAAGAATATGCTTGAATTACGTGGAAAGTGTTGAGTACCACGCTTTTAATGATGTATAATAAATAAGTAATAGTTTATCAACAATTATTTGTAAAAAATCGAATTGAAAGTCACATCACAAATTTTCCTACATCAATCAATCTACTTCCATTCAAGTTGAAGCTATCGCTATTAAAATATGTTATTAAAGCATATTTTTTGTGGTAAGTATATGATAGTTAAATTATCCTACTTCATATATTCACTGAGAAAAATGTAGAAATCTAAAAATTTTCTGAGTGATTTTTGGCACGATAATTACGCTCCTGACCCATAGTGACCGTAGCAATTTAGTTAAAAATGATGTACCTATCAAAATACTCGTGTGTACTCGTTTATGGTAAATTTCGTAGACCTTTGCACCCGACACTTTGCAGAAAAAAGTAAATAGCGGGTCGGTTTTTTAAGAGATTTCAATTAGTTATTTGTTTCTGTTCTTCTCGTCTCTTTTAACGCAAATAAATTTCTATAAATATAAAGACATCAATATCAACAATTCCACCAATGTGTCTTTCTATGTTCATGTACGCGAATATAACAAGATCGAACGTGAGATAGATGTCGTATCCGAACCAGAAAGATTGATGACACTGAACCCCCTAGAGATAAGCTGTATGGCCGATATTGCGTGACGAGCGCGACTTAAAGCCTTTGCACGAATATGCCTGTAATATTATTAGTGAACGAGCGAGACGAAGCTTGGTGAATCGTCGATAATAATAACAGCATGGTTTTGCATACACTTTTTTACGATAAGCCTGCCTCTAAAAGCCTCACTGCTCAAAAGACAACAGCCTCCTGAATACGATATCTATCAAATACCATTGTCTTCTATTTGTACCTACATCAGAGGACAAAACCCTTGTTTATTATTAAGTTATACCTTATTCGTATAAAACACAATTGTTGTCTTATTCGTCTATGGTACTACGTTCCTACCCCTAGGCCTATGTTTCGATTTAATTTTTCTATCCCGTGCACATTAATTAGTTATTTCTAAAGAATGATTCGCAGGATTTCATACAATCTAGCTACAACGTAGGGTTACTCTAAGAACGTGTTCATTAACACCTGCCTTATTATTTCTTTCTAAGATTTATGGGAAGACACCTTGTTCTTGTGTTCTTTATTCGGTTTACATTTAATTTCACTAATATTAATTTATAAATTAAACTATACTAGCTCAAAAGGTATTTTCAAAGTGAAAACATATAATAGACTAAAAGTTGTCTGACTATAGAAAATAATTTATTCATTTAATAACAGATGCAGGTAAAGGAGACGCTATCCAAACGACAGATTATTCAAAGGATATTCTATATATCACTTTAAAACCAGTTTAACGGATTCATTATGAATGTAAGCGGGTTAACTACGAACCTTGTATGTATTGGAAGAAACCTCTAGATAATGGAAATCGTAGCCAAACAGATTCTGTTCCCACATCATTAGATCACGAAAATGGGTTTATACGCCACATTAACGAAACACGTTAGCTAATCTGCTAATCCCATAGTACTGTTTTCGCGGATTCACCAGGCATTTTTGCTAAGGTAACAAGTGGCTCTTACTGAACAAGCATAATGATCTACGTTTCAGACTTTATTGAAAACAAAATGGACATACATTAACCATTAGTAAATTACTACGTCGAGAAAATTGTAGATACTAACAAATAAGCACACGTGCTCTTACAATCATCACTCGTGCATAGGACTGGTGCACAGAAGGTTTTTACCCATTGATATTCAATTGATAACGTACTACACAATTGCTAAAAAAACGACAATTACAATAATAAACAATGGAATCGAATTCCTTGCAAACGGTAGCGTGTAGCAATCTACGAGTTACGTTGCTACGGAACTACGAGCACAAGTTAGATATTTTTTTGGTTCATTTGGCGAGGTACCTTATCGACCACGGTTACACAGCGTCTTTTTATCCAGCGTGCAGATCGGTGCGAGATGCGAAGGACCGCTCACCTGAGCAGTGTGGGTGTCCGTCTCCGCCCACTTGTGGCAGTGGCGAGGTCGGCGCGTCTCTCACGGAACGTCCGCATATCTCGCACTCTCATGCCGTACCATCATAAAGCACCACAACAAGAGCGCGGGCCGCTCGCGGTTCGCATACTCGGGGGCCGAAGACGCGTGCTGCGCTCGGGCTGTGCGGCACTGGCGACTGCCGCCCGCGCGCACCTTAGCCGGGCGCGGCGCCGCTGCACGCACGCGCTCTCGCCTCCACCCTCCGTCAGAGCCTTACTCCCATCTCGCTACCTACTACTTAGATATTATCAATAAAATTATTGTACCATATCAACTCGTCTGATAGCCAGCCGCAGCCTGTCAATTGTTTCCTTTATCGACCGTGTTATCATCGAGTTTGTGATTCATAACATCAGACGGAATAGTTATGTTATGAGCTTATACGAGACATCTTCGATTTTCTTCAGGCGTTGTTTTTGTTTGACCATTTGGTGACTTATGAGATAAGATGAGTGAATCATCTAATTTTTTTCATTTTGTCTGTCAAAACACCGATCTGGATACCTAAACAAAATGTGTCATTAGGTTAGGTTTTCTGAAATAGGCTTTTTCCAGTAAAATAGTGGTGTTAAGAGGCGGTATCCTCAAGAAATAAATTAAATTTAGTGCTGAAGCAATTTGTGTGGAAGACTGATGGTAGTGTCAAGCGTCGCCAGCGGTCCAGTTTTTTCAGCCACCGCCATAATACATCATGAAGCAAATGCCAACGAGTTCAATTTGTTCAGCGCCGCACAATCTATCATGAGCTACTTTTTACTTTTTTCGGGAACGATAAATAAAACGGCGGCTATGCAGCCTTAATGTGATGCCGGAAAATCGGAACTCTGTGCACGTAGCTTACACAGTTTAGTTGAGAGTACCGACTTATATTATTAGTGAGCGTCGTTGTAAATAAACGTAGGAAATATCAAAGTCAAATATGATAAACCTTCATAGAATGCAGGCCTAAAAAATGTTCCTCCATCAAAGATATGATATTTTATTATGATTTGACGAGTAGCAGTATAATGGATGTAACATAACAGTTTGATTAATGATGACATGAGTCCACCCCTACGATTGAATACACAACCGGCGTCAATCAGCAGTTGGCAAGGCTCCAGGCGGGCCTTGCAGAGACCACGCAGTCAATCCCTCCAATGTAAATTTTACCCCATCATTTCCTTATGAAGTATTCCAACAGATTCAGGGACTTGGCTAAACCTAGGGCGCTCATCTTTGCCAATTTTAGTTTTAAAATAACCCTGCCTGGCCTGCCTGCGTATTGTTGCCTGCTTTTGACGACACGTTAGCAAATTTTCCATTGAGATTCATACTAATATTATAAAAATGCGAAATTTAGGATGTATGATTTGGTGGATGTTTAGTGTCAAAACAACTGAACGGATCGGTTTGAAATTTTCATACCTATAGGTAGACCTAGAATAACACATACGTTACTTTTTGTCGTATAAATCAGTTTCCATAGAATATAAATAATCATAAAACTTTTCAATAGAACTATAACGTACTTTAATCCCGGAAACAACGCGTGCTAAGCTGCTGATAGAAATTTGTTAAATAAATAAATCAGTAAAAACTATTTAAATAGGTGCATAAAGCTATAAATGTCTAAAAATAATCATTTACCAGTCAACCAGTTTCGTAGGCGTGTCTACGAAATTGCTACGGCAGCGTAGCACCGGCATATTTTAATGGTGCATAATAATATTTTAATTTAAAATTACTTGCACGTAGGTGAAACAAAAAGTACAGGTAAATCTAATTTTAGCCTGTTTTAGTAACTTTTTTCTAGCTACCTTCAGGGGTTAAAGTCATCATAACCAATTTAGATTGTTACACAACTTACTCATGCGATTACTTAGGCTTCAAATAGAAATCTTTTACGAAGTATAATAACGCCAATGTTTTTTTACGATAAAGTGATTATAATACATATTTCTATTTATAGTTCTTTATATTTAGAATAAATATAAAAAAGCACTACCACCATTTTTGTATCACTTACCTCCATGTTATACTGTTTTTGTTTTCCGTTTATTTATTTATTAGGTACCACTTTTTTTGTTCCTGTCTACAAATAAATGTTCGTTCTAAACTTTATTGGTTTAACAATGGCTGTAAGTTTGTTTAATCTCCGAAACTATAGGTAATATTTTGAAAATTTCCTATTCCTATTAAAGATAGAAGTAATAGACGAGTAAGGGTTCTTGGGAGCATGAGGGAGACTTGCGCTACATTGTGCTGGTAAACCCGGTGTCCGTTTTATTACATTATGCATGCACATCAACATTTTTTTTCCAAACATTCCAAAATCCTAACTTGGTACCTACTTAAATAATCATATCTCAACTAGGATGACACTTAGGACATTGAGTCTACCATATAAATGCAGCGCACTGCCCTAAAAAATGTATATCGGCCCATCTAACTCTAACGGCCTTACGGTTATATCGGCCCATCTAACTGCCTACCATATGATATCAAGAAAATCAAAAGATGGTTTCAAAAAGCTGACTCGTAAGCATTTTGTGAAAATCCTTTACCCTTCTTCAAGTTAAGTTACCGTTATATTACGACAAATTTTGATTTTTTGTAGGTACCTATCTAACTACTCTTGTATTCCTGTAGATATTTTAATAATATATTGTTTCTATATAATTTTTATACAAAGTTTAAAAAGTTTATAATAGCTATGTTATCTCTAAGTTTGAGCACGCCGTTTATAACTGTGTGCAATAAAGTATTAAATAATAATAATAATAGTACCCTGTATAATAATCCCCGGGTGACATAGGGTCCATTTTATAGTTACTATGTGAGAGAAGCCGCGTGCGGAGACCTGTAGTTGACAACCAAGGATTTATAAAGGTGTTTTAATCGTAGCGCACGGTCGGTCAAGTATCGATCTTTGTTGTAATATTCGTTCCTTTGTTCGCCCTCAGGCCATCTGATAAGGCTTGTAAATCGCACGTAATGCTCAAGATGGATAAAGCTTGCAGGTCGGTGCGGGCCCAGCCTTGGCCAGTTGCTTGCAGCCCGATCCGATTGTATCTACGCTATCGCCGTTTCACTACGCTACGGTAAATAAGCTATAATCGTAAACCTGGCTAACTCATTGCTTAGATACCTAGCACGGGCCGTAATGAAGGTAAATAAATTACCAACTTCGTAACGGTAAATTAAAATCTAACTAAAAAAGAAAACTATCTTATCTACCAACGAATATCAGCTCTTATAGCGAAGATGATTAACAGGCTATATGTCACCTACCCGCTAATTAGGTACTAAGCAATGTAAGCAATTTATTTCGGACTAGTTTCTACCCTTCACAGGGATATCCACGATTTCGGAAAACTAGATGTTAATAGCTAACAACTACTGGCATTTGTAGCTGAATGTTTATGATACTGAACCCTTGAAAAGTAACGAGGACCAGTTCTCCCCTTTACTTTTGGATAGGGTGCGAATCTAAAACCAAGAGACTTTAAATTCGGACGAGATATACCCTCACAAGTGAAATGGACATCTTCCGCGGACGAGTTTTAGATTCGGGCAGGAAGTACCCTAACCCTCGCATAACGAATTCAATACAGTTTTTCTATTTCTATTCTATTTTAGCGAGGTCTAATTTTGATACCTTATTTTACCTAAGAATCTGATTGGACAACGGTAATTAACTAGCTGCTAGTATTTATAGCAGAACGCTATCTTGATAAACCAACTTGATCTAGGCCGCCTGTGGTAAATGTCGAATCAATCTTGCTGCAGCTCTACATTAGAGCCAATCTAGGCTGAACTAGTAAAATCTATTTACAATATTGTGCAAACAGCAACAATATTGTTGCTCTTACTGAAATTAAAGAATAATAACATTGTAAAAACGACGACGAGCTCTGCGGTGCAGTATAAAAAAATACTAGTCGAAAGCGTAAACAAACTACAGGTAACTCAACTGATCCATATCAATACCGGTCGGAAGCATAAAAACATGAAATAGCTAAGGAACACATGAGTGAAATCAGACGTTAAATCCATATCTAAATCAGTGAGCTCATTATAATACAAATCTCTACAATTAAAAAAAAACAATGAAGACCGGATTAACGCTTAACGGCTTAATTTTTTTCAGGCAGAGACTAGTCTCTGCCGAATGGTACAATAGCTGTCGTCTCTAGAGATGCAGAATAGCCATGGTAGAATAGCGAGAGCTATTTTACTATGACTATTCTGCCATTCCTTTTTCATTTTAAAGAAATAGTTGAAAGTAAATTACAATATGGTAATTTACTTAACTTTACATTATTTCAATTTTATATCGCTATACTAGTTCTACTTAGATAAACTTGAACAATGTTTTTTTAATAGACGTCAAATAAATACACAAGAAAACACACAATCATAAGATAATTGTAAGTTTTTTGGTGTACGAAATAAATAAGTTTATATAGGGTACTTACTCACTTTTACTGGTTCTTTTAGTTGATATTGTCGAACGAATACTAACTTTCACGATAGGCACATCGCTTTTTTCCTCTTTCAGCATCATCAAAGTTAATCTAAGCGTAAAATTGCAGGTGTTGTCGCCAAAAAGCGGATACTTTTAGTTTGATAGCCCTCATTTGGCTTGACGGGCCAACACAGGGCCGGCATCGGCGGGCGTGTTTGGCAGACTTAGCTCCTGGCAATCCGGTTCCGAACTGAGAGCCAAACGGTAACGGCTTACCAGCGAATTTTAATTCCACACATGGCATTGCATTACTAGATTTTCCTCATTACGACAACACTTCTGGACTCGGGATTTGGAAATCGTCCATTCTAGCGTTAGAGAAATGAAGTGGTCTCATTGAGCAGAAAAATCTGCCTTATTTTAATAACATTTTATTAACGTTTTCTTCGGCTTCGCACGCGTTGTTTATTGAAACGTTTATAGCTTATTTTATTTCACTGGAACTGATTCGTGGCATAAAAGTTCCAGGTCTACCGGTAATACCAGTCGGAAGTGTAAACAATCTACAGGTAGCTCACCTGATCCATATAAATACCAATCGGAAGCGTAAATAATCGACAAAGCTCAACTGATCAATCAGTCGGAAGCATACATTTTGTATGCGCAAATTAGTAAATTTTTTATTGCGCGTATTTTGTTAGTCTAAAGAAATAAACGATTTGACTCTGAAAAAATAACAATCTATAGGTAACTCAAATCTGGTCCATATAATATAATTATGTTGGACAACACACACAGCATTATCTAGCCCCAAGCTAAGCAGAGATATATCAATCACAATTTAACTGTTAATTCCGATTTTCAGGCATCTTCAGATCTACTTTCCGAGTTTGAGTGATGAAAGAGTAATTGCTATTGGTACCTAACATTTTAATCATAACCATTATAACTGCGACCGTTGTCAATTAGACCGGCCATAGCTGGATCGATTCCTGATTTATTGGTTTATGTAGAGGCGTAGATGGCCTCTCATATGTGCCGACCTACCGGCTATTAATATCGTAACGACGCAGAGCACAGGTGCAGGCTGAGTTATTGAAACGAGGCTTGGTGTTACTAATTGTTATTAATGTGGGAATACGACCAACTGAAATACAATAAATGAAATACAAGCATGTTGGAAGCCAAGATTTTTATTTGCTCAAGGATTATATATTAAGTTAGTAGTAGTAAGTTTTTAACTCATAATGTCACATAATGGTAATAATTTATCGATTGTTTCAATCTTAAGTATTACTAGTTCCAATTTGTTTCTATAATATGATTGTATTTTGTCAATAAAGATTTTAATAAAATCAATCTAGTAATCTACTAATTGATAGCGGATAATTGTTGTACTTGATTACATTGATTTAATATTAATTTGCAAAAGTCACTGGTCCTTCGAGTCACCAAACTCAGAGACTGTCTGCAGAGAAACCGATAACACATAACTTTAGCTTATCATAGATCCTAACTCATTCCGTGGGTGTTGTAAGAGGCAACTAAGGGATATCCACCTGGGGCGGAAAGCAGCACCTCCTGCAGAACAATTCTACCACCAACCCGCGTGGGGATTATGGGCCCAAATGAGATAAAAGCCAATAAGGTACGTATCAGAGGGACGCCTGCGTCCAGCAGTGGACAAATATATGCTGTCAAGGTTAATAATTATTTCTTTTGAGCTGGATATCTAATGCCTCAGCTCATCATCAGTCTCCACAGCTTCGCAGCTGTGGTATTTGGAAGACGTGTCAGGACAGCTGTCAGCTACGGAGAGGTCATCTGATGACGCCGCCGGGGCTTCGTGAGCGGCTAGGGGCATCAGTTCTTCATCATCTTCTTCTTCGTTGTATGACGTCACGCAGTTGCGTCGAACCGTGTTTGCTATGGAGTCGGCTTCACGGGCCCAGCAATCTGTTAAGGTAATGTAAATTAAGTAAACCATTATGAATAGGCTGTATGTCAACACTTAGTAGGTCGATATAGAAAGATCAGTGTTAAACGTAATACATATGGTATTTTATTGGTCATCTATAGGTGATTTAGTCTTTCTTTACAAAAGAAATTACAATTAAATAATAGAAACAAATTAGATGTATAGAGGTTTACCAGAATCAATAATCACTCTTTTTATAATTTTTATACCAGGGAGATTATGCAAGACGATTTTGTTGATGCCTTTGAATAAAAAAAAAACATTTATTATTTATTATTCTTGCCTTGTGCCATTGTTATTTTAAAATAAAGAACAAAATTATTTTAAAAAAATTGAACTACTTGTAGATTGCTCGCAGTCAGAACAGTCTGCAGTTAGTTCAATTATGTCAATCGTAAATATTAGTTTAAATTTTTTTCTTATAATTTATTGTATTTTCTTTTTCAATAAAGATGAGGATTAATATATTATTAGTTGAAGAACTTACTAGGACGTTTTTCCGGAGGCACAGGCTGCACCGTGTTTGTCTGCGGAGCCATCTTAGCAAGCGACCTCAGGCGCCTTGGGCTCCTCGCCAAAGCATGCGAGATACTCGGCAGTCGTATATCCAAGTGCGAACCTCTCTCAGTCACAATCTTATTGTTCATAGCATACAGCTTGGTGGTTATATCTCTGGCTATGATCGTTGTGACTACGTAAGCTAAGTACTGCTCTTTGACGAAGAGATACTCCAGCGAACTCCGCTGCCAGTAGACGTAGCGGCAAGACGACGCTGCTACAATCGATACCTGTTACAAAAAGATTCCTGTAGGAGCTAGTTAACAGTCTTAGGCCTGTATTATGAAAGACATAAGTTCATAGAAAATGGTCTACAATCTGTGTAAAAAGACTTTTCTGTTCTTAAGTTCCAAACCACGTTCCATGTGAAAAGTATTAAAACCGCTTAAATATTTGAATTTTGAGCGAATCGGTCTTAAATTCCGTAGCGGAGAGTCTCAATAGCCTGGCCGTTGGGAAAGTTTACAACTCTACATTCTACATATCTGTAAAGCGAACTGAATGCTTCTGACTTGGCTGAAAAGACAAAGCGCCTGTCCGCTCCCAGGTTACTTGGCCTCGTTCGAGCACAAACAAGAATTAACGGCTCTCTATTTTTTTTAATGCAACTTTGACAGTTCAGTTAAGTGGTTCCGAAGCTTTAATTTAGAAAACTTGAATGAGTCACGACATCCGAACTTTGTAACGATGATTTCACAAAAACATGCACTATTAACTGAGTTAACTGAAAATATTATTGACAGTAATTCAGGGAGATTGCCTCGAAATAGGCAATTTAAGTGAGTTCTGTACATTTCGTATACTTTACTGTTTGAACTCCATCGATATTTAACCCAGTTTCTTGCATTTATAGGCACTTGGGCTGTTATACAGCCGGTGGTATCAGACATCAATTAGGTCACGGAATGGTGTTGGTAATGCCAAAGCCAACGTGATGAACGGCCGGATAGACTGATCGTGAAATGAAATTACTTTGGATGTTTTGCGAAAGTACAAAAGCTATATATCATCTGACACCTATATAAGTCAACTGGGAACTTGGCAATGTGTTAGCTTGGTTGGCAAACAAACTTGAAGTATCGTTGCTTGCTTTAAATGTGAGACCCTCGAATTATGGTTTGTAACGTACTAAGTACAATTTCACAATGTACATTCATGGTAATAGGAGGCATTTAGAATAGAATAGAATAGAATAGAATCAAAACCTATACAGGTGCAGATGAAGAAATATTCGCAAGAGCAGCCTTTTTTAACTTTTTATATTCCGAAAATCTTATGAAAATTTATGTTGGATTTAAGAACAGAAGTGGTTTTATTTGTATGATTCGATTCTTTTACAATGCACCTTCTATCGTAAATTTAACTTTACTTTTTTAGCATTCCTATACAAATAGACGAGATTAATTAAAGATGTAATCTTTAATTAAATTATGAAAATGTCATTTTTTGGGCAAACCGTACTTTTTTCAAAAAACTTAAAATAGTAATTTTATTTTGTTCATAATAATATAGAAGGTAACTAAAATAGTAGGACTAAGAACAAAACCCTCTGACTACAATAGAAACAGTAGCTAAATTTGCCCCACCCTGTATATAAACTTATATATAATAAAAGCCAAAAAGCCAATCAGACTTGCGTCCAGTAGCGAATAATTCTACTGCTTATAACATCCCAATGTCTCTTAAATATGGGGCCAAATTGGTCATGGTCAGGCTGCACCTTGGTTTATTTACAACAATCTTAGAATGGCTCGCATAGCTTGGCTGTGTACACTGGACATTACGACTGGGCGACACGCGAAGGCAGTACTCGAGCTTAACCGTGTAATCATGTCTAATAAAGCAAAAGGATTATAATACTGCCTACGATAGGCTCGATAATTAGCAAAGATGCATTATCATGAGTTATGGAAATGAATAGTAGGTAAGTAACTATATTACTATACCGTGTCCATTTTGAATGAGGCATAAACGTAAACAAACCGCCCATACTTAACCTAAAATTCACTTTGTTGGCGCGTCCTTTTATACGTAATTTACATTACTTGTCGATTTTAGGATTCAATAAAAATTGCTTACTCTGAAGCAATTTTGACAAACATTATATCTGAAACTCGACGCCAAGCAAGTGAGATTTTGTTATTTGTGTCGTATTTTGTTTACTAACATGCTCCATTCAAAATGGACAAACCATAGGTACAAACTGCATGTTAGATTGCCTTTGATTGCATAGTTTGCAAGCTTGCGGCCGTAACGATCGCGGTCTTAATTAATAATGTAATGACCCTGTATGTTCATTATGCCAAGGTGGATGCTGATGTGTTTATTAATTTGTCATACTAGAAAGCAGTTTTAGGTAGACTGGACGCAGTTCATAAATACCTCCTTGACCTCAACTTCAACAGCATGTATAGGTCCACTGCTGGACGCAGGCCTCCCCCTGATAAAAGCATTATTGGCGTTTAACTCATGGAGGGCAGTGCCCAAAATCCCCACTCTGGGCATGCGGGTTGGGAATCGCAGTTTGGTGAAAGATTTGTTCTGCAGGGGGCGCTGCTGCTCGCCCCCTGGGTGATATCCCTTAGTCGCCTCTTACAACACTCATGGAAGGAATTGGGGTGGTGCAATTTCTAAGCCAGCACCACACAGCATAAAATACCTAATGCTGGACAATTCACACAGCATCTCTAGCCTTTTGTGTTGTGGCTAGTAACTGATAAACATAACTTTACGTAGCATGGTTTGATTTTTATGTCATTGACAACACCCAAAATACCCGGTAAATGGATTTTTAAGTGTAATGATACTTTATGTAGTATCTACTTAATAGGCACATATGTGTATGGATGTGTTTAAAGAAAGTAGAATATTTAAGGCGCATACACGAGTGAAAGTGGCGATGCCAACTATTTTATCTTATTGTTACGTTTAACACAGGAAATTTTAATAATCCATCGTACTGTTTGTGGTATCTGTTATAAGTTATTTATTAATGCCTCTGCAATAGTGTTATTCTGTAAAGCTTAAGCAGAGAAACGAAGTTACCTACCCTTTTTGGCCACCAAACTCTATTTTCGCATCTCTGCCTAAACTATATAAGATAAAACTATTACGGAGGTATAAATAAATAGCTTATAATAGATACCACAAACTGTAGGTACGTTGAATTTTTAAAATTTCCTGTGTTAAATGAATAATATGATAAAATAGGTGGCTTGGGTAGTCGCCTTATTAGAAAAAAAACTTAAATCGATTACAGCAATGGAATTGCCCCGAGTTTTTCCACATTTTCATACCAATATTGCTGATTGTTATACCGTGCCTTGTACCGTCTACGGCGTAGGCCTACGACGTAGCAATGGGTTTTATGAACAGGAAATGAGTGGAATCGAAAAATTATAATCAATCAGAAACATTTTCTCGGCTTTACATCAGGTTGAACATCAAACCGAAATGCTTCTGTTCATTAAAAGCGTTTTTTTTCACCTGGCCGTTGCCTGTAATCAAATCTTGAAAGTAAAATTTGACCTCGTTTACGGTGTTCGATTGAGCTAAAAAAATGTGTCATGCAGTATTGTATTTCAATCAGATGACAGTTAAATTTTATAATAGCCTGGAGCTGTTCTGATGATGGAGCCGGAAAGTGGCCATGGGAAATGGGGATTCTGTAATAAAACGACGTAACACTGAGTTTGGGCTTGTTTGATTCGTCTTGACGAGTACTCTGGCTGGCGGTCTTAGATGATGATCCTACTAATATTATAAACGCGAAAGTTTGTTAACATGTATGTGTGTAAACACGTATGTACATAATGTTTGTTGCTCTTTCACGCAAAAACTACTTTGTTTGTTTGTTTGTTGTTTGGAATAACACATTACCCCTACTGTTACTTTTTACCCTATAAATCAGTTCCCGTGAGATAGGCTAGCGAAGTCGCAGGGCGCAGCTAGTAAAAAAAATTGATTATATTTATATACCTATTGTACTTTTGTTTAAGTTACATCTCTATGTTAAAGTATGTGTATTGCCAATTAGTTTTTTATCTATCTATCTTTTTATGTAAAACTAGCACCTGCCCGCGGCGCACGCGTTTTCGCATAGAGTCGTGTTCCTCCCTGCCAAATTTCATTAAAATCCGTTCAGCCGTTTAGGCATGAAAAGTTAAGAGACATACACAAGTCCTGTTGTTTTTAATGTATTATTCTGGATGTCAATCAGCCCGTTTTGACGTCTTTCCTGCACAAACACACGTCTTCACAAATTTTCGCCCTTTTAATTGCTTATTATTATAATACACGGAACAAGTAGTAAGTAAGTAATGTTCTGTTCTCTAAAAGGAATACATAATTCAAGGTAGCTACATGTTCTCACCTAAATCTGAGCAAGTAGAAGGCATCAATTAGCGACCTTTGTCATACCCCTTTACATTTGTTTAAATAGGTTAGTGGGTTTGGTTCGAGCACTTTGCTCGAGTATAATGAACTCATCGCCGCCCTTTATACCCTATATTGAGGTTCTATTATAGTTTTAAGTTTACCTTATGTTATAAAAAGCATTTATTACAGAAAATTACAATCAGATAATAGAAACTAATTCAAATTAGTACCTATGTACAATTTAAAGAATTGAGCTTGTTGAAGATTCGATTTTAGTTCGGCCGTACAGACCCCCAAAATGTAATAAAGGGTTTGACTGTGGGTGGGGTGTAAGAAACCAAATAAAAATATGGGTCAAATAAGGCTTATGGATAACTGGGTTGATCCAAGCCGTTACTATACTTGGAGGCGTGCCCAGAATACTGCGTGCAACTTGTGATGAGATGACCAAAACAAAGTTAGGGGTGATATTGGCTTTGTGATTATTTTAAGCACTACTTCAGTGTTCTTACAATCAAAAACAATTCAAGAAAACAACACTTTAAAATTCAGAAAGTTTGGAAATCTGCGATGCAAGATATTTTTAAGAATTCGAATTTAATGAGTAAAGTTTGCAAAATTAGATTTGGTCATGGCGCGGCGGTCGCGGCGACGTAAGAATCGTAACCTCCTACGCAAACCGGGATGTTGTGAGAGCCGATTTATGGAACCTACTAGAGGATAACAGCTTCATTTTGTGTAACTTTTTTAACACATGAACTGCGATCAGCGAGTTATCCATAAGCTAAATGGTGCTGGCTTAGAAGTTGCACCACCCCATCTCTTCCTATGGGTGTCGTAAGAGGCGACTAAGGGATATCCACCGGGGATCGGGCAGCTCCCCCTGTAGAACAATACTATCACCAAACTACGATTCCCAATCCGTGTGCCCAGTGTGGAGATTATGGACATTACCCCAAATTAGATAAATGCCCGCTTATCAGGGGGAAGCCTTAGTCCAGCTGTGGACCAATACAGGCTGTTGAGGTTGAGGTGAGGTTACTGCGTTCATCAATCGGCCTGAGAAGCATGGTCATTATGGGCAAATGGCAAAACCCTGCTTGTTCGAGAGCGCGATCAGCATTTATGAGTAATTATTCGGGATATTATTTGATTTTCTAGGTATGTATGTGTGCTGATGGTGTACCATTACTTCTACACAAATACATTTTAACCAAACAGTAGTCAATGCCAAGGAGGATGATGATGTAATCAGTAACTTGTCATACTAAAGAACGTTTTAAGGTAGGTTAGACGCAGTCGTATAATAAAAACCTAACGCTACACAATTTACATAGCATCAAAGATATTTTAACCACTGTGTGGTTAAAATATCCTTTGGTTGGCTCTACAAGCATCAAACTGACATAAACGTACATATTTAGATTTGAACAACATATCGTACCTTGAACTTTTCGTCGATGTTGGCTCGACTAGACTCAAACTCCGGTGAGTCCAGAAACTCGCAGGGTAAGATCGGGTGAAGAAACTGATGACCATTCATCACGTTAACCTGGTAAAGTATACATTTATTTATAACACGCTTACACTAGAGAAATTCGAGTTTGTTTCATGTAATCAGCAATGTTGCAAATTTATACAAAGGGAATAAACCACAGATATCAGAAACTAAGGAGATATGAAAAGAGGGCGGAGCCGGTGTCGCAGCAATATGCCCAAAACGTGAACACATTGCTCGCGGCAGTAATAATTTCATTTAGTTGAAGTTCGAACGTTGGCTACGACGGATCTTCATGTTGGAGGAAAATGACGAATTGTTCCACTGCGGACCCACACGATACCCCTGGCGATATCCATGCCACATAGACGACAAGTACTTTAAATATTGTTAATAGGAAATTTTACTGGAAGAAGACTAGGACTATTTTTTTTTGTAAATATAAAATTCAAGAGATGATAAAGCTCTTATTAATTAGTGTCGCAACACTATTTGTTGAGGGTATCGTTTGATTTTAAAAGACCCACGATACCACCAGGGGTATCGTGCGTCCGCAGTGGATTTGGAGAGCATTGTTATTCAATCATTAAGAATGGGTTTGCGGATTATGTTTCCTTATTTATCCTTAGGTACTCAATTCTTATCCGAAGTATAGTCCGATATAAAGAGTTAAGAGTTTCAAAGTTTGTCCTTTAAAGAAATTACCAAGAGATTCTCGTAACATGCACTGTTGAACTTCCTAGTTTAGAAACTCAATCAAAAACCAAAGCTTGCCGCAACTCAATCTACAACTTCCTCGAAGAACCGATTGGAAGCACTTCAAATGGACCCGATAAAACCTTTTTATAAGAAGTAGGTATGACGAGAACTGGCGCCACCGTCTTTTGTTTTTTTACCCTTGTCGTGAGCGCATATGTTATTCGAACATTGTAGGTATACCCTTTGCAAGGAAGCTTTTTTAAGGTAATAAATAGTCCCAGCCAATCACATAGACTTACTACACAGAACACGAATATCACATCTACATTTACTACAACTGTAGTGTGATGAAACTACTGAGCCTGGATAAAAACTACTTTGAGATAGGTATTTGCTTACATAGAACTAACCTCAACATTTCCCCCCTTATATACTAGTAGTTGTAGTTCTCCGAACAGTGAACAGTGAACAGTGAACCTCGCGAACACTTACTCTATCCAAAGAAGTGTCCTTTTTTGACATAATCTACCACTATGAATTTTTTAAACTGTTGACATGTGGTACTCAAATACAGAATGAAGTATTTCACTTATGTTTCTTACATTTTGAGTATTTTTGTCAGAAAAGAATGTGTGCTTTTCAGCGTAAAGTAAGGTAATATAAACATTTTTGAATGTTATTTTAATTTAATCCAATGCATTGTTCTCAACGGCTGATATGCCACAACTTAAATTTTTCTTATATATGTATATCCATCCATCCGTTTTCGCCGATCCGCGAAAAACCTGTTCGATGTAGATATCACTAAAAATTAAATGAAATCAAAAACATTTATTATTTTAAAAAATTTTAAAATTACCCTGAGAAAAGGTCAAATCATAAAATAAAATCTTAGTTATAGTAAATAATCACATCACACTAATATTATAAATGCGATGGATGTTTGTTACCTCATCACGCCAAATCTACTAAACGGATCTGGCTGAAATTTTGCATACAGGTAATTCTAATCATGGAATCAAACATAGGCTACTTTTGATCCTATAAACTAGGTTCCGTGGGATAGAAATCACATTTAATCGTTTCCATAGGAACAACGCGTGCGTTGCCGCGGACCGCAGCTAGTCATTTATAATTTCCGAGTGATTTTAGTGTGAATAAGTTTAAAATAGTATTGATTTTTTTGTCGTCATGAATAAACTTGTTAAGCATGTAGCCAAGTTTTTTAAGCATGTAGCCAAGTGGTCAGCAATATAATGAAAGATCTCTCGTGATGATTATAAGAAAATAGCTACGGGCCAATATTAAGAAAGCGCCGTTAGGTACAGAATAATTCACGCTCAAGTTCCCTGAATAAATTGCCTGGAAGCAAAATAGAGCAGCACATTTTATCCGTGTTTTCGTTTCCCATTATCTCCCCGTCTGATGTTAAGTGGAGTTTTAATTAGATTTTACCTACTCTGGCGACATTGGACTTGGAATTACATTGATATTACTTAGATCGTATATTATTAAGTTTATTAGGCTAACTGTCTCGTTGGTCTAGCGATCAGCATGTTCAACCGCAGATTATGAGGTCCTGGGTTCAAATCCCGGGTCGTGTCGGTCTACGGTCCCATCGGATTATGAGAGTCAGAGTGCATTTGAGTTTGCGCGCACACTTGTGCACTATAATCTGTCCTACGCACCTAGTTAGTCGTCGTTAAAGACTAGCCACCATGGCCGAAATTCGGCTAAGAGGGCATTATAAGTTTATTAGGCAACTAAGATTTTCTGATATGCATATGAAAGTTTAATACTTTATTGAAAAGAAAATTACAATCAATTAAGAGAAATAAATTTAAACTAGTATTTACAAGGAATATACGACATGAAGTTTTTATTTGCTTCTGAATTTCTATGCCTTTAATAATGTTTCGCAAGTTCTTATGTTAAAAGATACGATCAGAGAGAAAACTTGCTGAATAAAATCAACCAACCAAAAGATATACCAGGTGAACTTATAAGAATTTTAAACTTTGACAACGTTATTTTTACGCAATTTCGTATTTCACTGTACAAGAAGATCGCATAGAGCGCATCATGAAAATAAAAAAACACAATAACTTTGCTTTGTAATCGGCAACCGTTCGTCGACTCTAGATGAGAAAGAACAATAGCTACGCCGCCGTACCCTCGCCACCTCGTAGCACCTCGTAGAGGTAATACAGTTGGGTTAGTGATAATATGGCTGGAAAAGGTCGAACTACCCAAAGATTATACGAGGCATAAGTATAAGAATTTTTTAAAGTTCAATTTTAATTCCATTTTCGTCGTTGACTGCACAAAAAGTGTGCCAAAAAAGAACAAAGAAAGATCGCAATAACAAAATAAAAAACCATAAAATTTTGCCGTGTAATCGTCAACCGTCCGTCGTCGTCGGCTTTAGATGAGAAACAACAATAGCTACGCCGTAGCGCCTCGTAGCACCTCGTAGAGGCGCGTAGCATTCTACGCATGAATACATTCCGTTTGTTCCGGAATGAACAAGAATTGTTAACTCAGCGAAAAATACATGAAAGGTCTGCTTTTGTATAACTTCTGTAGCATTTGAGTAATATATTGCCCAGCCATGTGTAAACTCCTCTTTGTAATGTGAAAGGTCAGGTCACTGAGCCCTGTGTACCTACTATATTGGCCACAATATTAGTAACTCGATTCTGCCCGCGGTTTTGCACGCGTTGTTTCTATGGAAAATTTTAAAGGCTATTTATATGGGAACTGTTTCATGGGATAAAAGTAGCCTACCTGTAGTAGATGTTTTTTTAGATTCTAAGCTTTTTTATCAAGGCTTCTATACAGCTAATAATCCTATTTTGTAATTTTTTTGTCTATTTATTGTTTTTTTAAATAGCCTGTGCTTCAATGTTTTAAAATTGTAAATTTGACGTTACCAAATGTTCCCATGGGTTTTAAAACTGAACAGAGCTATGCAAAATTTCAGCCTGATCAGTTTCGTTTATGGCGGAAGATGTAACAAACATCCATTCATCCAATCAACCAAACTGTCGCATTTATAATATTAGTGCGAAGTTAGAGTACTACAATGCTTAAAGAAGGACGTAATGACAACCCTCTGACTTAAGTATGACGCCGCGAATACAAATTTTCGTGAGACATAGAGAATGAGCACGTCTTGTGAGACGCTGGGAAAGTGAGGCGCTGGGAATAATCAAGTCTCACGTGAGACGTTAAGAATAACTCATAAATTGCCCAGCCATATGTAAACTCTTCTTATAATAAGAAAGGTCAGGTCACTCAACTCTGTACTATATTTCCTACAATGTTGGTTATGTTAAAGCTCTACCCTTATCATGGTGTTACGCAACGTGTTGGTTATTATTCAAGATTGATTAGATGTAAGCCTCGCAAGGCAGTATGATTGATTAATTCTGGATCTCTATACCTAAAAATTATTACAATTATGCAATATGAAGGAGTATGAAAATCTTCGAGAACAAAGATAGGGGTTACATCTTGGCCTCTAGAAAAGGGGAAAACATTGTAATGTGTAAGAACTGTGCCACACAAGAAATAAGAATCCAGACACAACTAGGATTCTTCCCTGTTACTGAACACTACATTGTACTTGGTGGCCCTAATTCCAGAACGTGATTTTCTAATGATATTTTTGACCATGACATTTTTTATGACAATTCATGATAGTTAGTCGTAGTAGTAGTCGGTGAATAAGTTAAGCATTTATGCCTATAGGGTAACTTCAGATTGATACCCCAGAAGAGATTCGTATCCCACACCCAAACTTCCGCAAATCTGTCTTCGACGCTTCTCATTTTGAACACTCTATCCTAGAAATTAAGTTTTATTTTAAACCAATCAATACACGATTGCTATTTTCAGAAGCTAGGATTTTTGCCAATGGGGCATGTACTACTGACGCAACATCCTACCAAAATATTTTTTCACATACATTTTCGTGACGCTTGTAAACATACTTACGAAAAGGCTGTAGAAAGTACCTTTTAGTTTTATCGGAAGTGGGATCTCATCGTAAAGGTGGTAATAAACCCCAATTCTATACAGGCAAGGTAATTTTACGTTACCTCATCTACACATGATCACACAATATCGCGGGAAGCACGTACGGCGCGCTTTGAAACACTCGGGTAAGATGTTTTTTGTAAATTTCTGAGGTAAATATTGATAAAAGAAGGAACGTGAAGAAAATTTGTTTTTTAACATGTGGAAGTGGAACATGTTTAGACTGTTTGGGCCCGGAACTCTATACTGGGGTAAGATGTTCTCCTTCTATATTAAAAAAAAAATGGAGAAACACACCTACGTCACCCTACGTGTGTGGTTTTCTAATTTTGATTTCAAAGTATTCCAAACAGGGTCGTTCATTTAAACTTACTTTAGACATCCTATGTTTGTTTCTCTTTCACGCAAAAAGTACTGAACAGATCGGGCTGAAATTTGCATACAGGTAGTTCTAGGCCTGTAATAATACATAGGCTACTTTTATCAAATAAATCAGTACCGCGGGATAGGTGTGCGAAGCCGCGAGGCGCAGCTAGTTAACTATAAATTACAAAAAAAATATATCTTCAGAAAATATAAATATGTAATTTCATGACATTTTAAATGTTATAAGTAGATATAAATTGAAAGAAAAAGAAAGACTACAAAATGCACGCACTGTACATTACTTTCCCTGTATTTTTGTATTTTCTTAATGTGCAATAAAGTATATAATTGTTGTCAAACAAATGGATGAACTGTTTGACCCATGTAAAGAAGTATTTTGAAATAACATTTTAGAAAAAAAAAGACGTGTGGCACTCGGGGACTGCCGCGGTAAAGCTATTGCATAGCATTTTGTATCAACTTATACAATTATAATTTTATTTATTTATTTTATTCATGCAGTATTGCTTTTTCTTTGATATTAATTCAAGTACACCTATATACTTTCTCATAAACAGCTGCTTATGTATTCGTCCGATTTCGGAGCAGCTCGTCTCGATTCGTGCGAGTTTCGTACAATACGTCTAATCGCACGCACACAACGCCGTTTCGAAGACTGCCGAACTGAAACGACGTTAGACGATGCACGGCCTTCAAGCCACACCTCCTTGCCCGGCGGAGTGGGGAGCGTGAGGTTTTTGCGTTACGGAATTTCTGGATTCGGTCCCCGCGCTCAAGGCCCGCGATAGAAGCTATGCAATAGCTTAAAACATATTTTGCTCACAGCAAAACCACTCGACTCGACGAGATTTTGAAAAACGTTCTAATATAGGTATGTTTATGACCTTTATAGAGAATACCATAATTTTTGGGTCTACCTAGCATAGAACATTTAGAAATCTTAAAATTTAGGTTAGGAATCCTAAAAAACAGAATCGACACCAATGTATTCCAAACCAAAGATTACATAAAATGTATATTACCTTTCCTGCCAGCAACAGCCCAAGTCGATCCGTCTTCGTGAGGTTCTGCATAGCGTAAGCCTCGCCCGCATGTAAGGACATTACATAAGCGAAGTCGGGGGACACCATGCGTTTGAACTGAAGCCGGGAAACCTACATCAAGTGATTTTATTAAACATGTAAATAAATAAATTCAAATAAATTATGCTGAACAATTCACAAAGCATTGCCCACATAAATGATATGTGGTGTGCCCCAAGCTAACAGGGTTTGTGTTATAGGATCGCTATCTATCGTATTAGGACTATTTAGGGCACTTGCACGAAAGACATTAATTTGTGTGAGTGGTCATTTGCCCGAATGGACACTTGCGCGAGGGACATTTGCGCGACCACTCGCGCAAATGTCCACAAAAGTACAGGCCCTATTCCGAAAAAAGAAACCACGTCTTACTTTTAAACTCAACTTTGCAAAAAAGTTTAAAATAAATAATAGTAAGAAACCCCCGAATAAAAACTATATACTCCGTAATTATATTTACCATGTTGAATGTCAGAATATAAATATAAACAATAATAAATTATTTTAAATTAAAATGATTTAAAATCAATTTAAAAAATATTTTTTTTATTATAATAAATTATACTTCTATTATTTCAATTCTTAATAAATCTCACCAAAACCTTACTGACTATTCGTTACCTTGAAAGGCTCGAACAGCGTATGATAAACTTCCTCTAGTTCCGGATCAAACTTGACCGGCCTCATCTGATACACCAAGTACACCACCTGGCCCAGGTTCAGGAACACGAAGCAGAAGTTCCAAGAGAAGGCATCGGGCGCACAGATCACGTGCCATGCCCATATGGAGTACATCAAGAAGGCTATAGGGATATAAATATTTTCAAACTTACGCGATCATCATCAGCATAATACACTCGAGAGCAATGAATCCGGGTCACTTAAAGAATGTTAAAAATCTCGGAAACTAAAAATGATAGGTTAATGCAATAAATTGTATTTAATAGACAATGTAATACTCCTTAAATGAAAGTAAAAAAAAATATGAGTCACCATACATTTTATTAACACAAAATTACATAAAGAAAAAAACTGCTGATCTCTCCTTAAAACAAAAATAGGAAACATGAAATTTTTGAACTTTATTACGATTTTCTTGAATTTTAATACTTCGTATTGCCTCCTCGTGCTTCCATTACTGCGTTTACGCGGTTTGGCATGCTGTACACCAAGTTCCTTATACGATTTTGGGGAATATTCTCCCATTCCTCTGTGAGAGCAATTTTGAGCTCACGAAGCGTGATTGGGGGAGGGTTTCGTTGTTTTACGCATCTGCCTAGCTCGTCCCAAGCATGCTCGATCGGGTTGATATCCGGGCTGCGCGCTGGCCACTCCATACGAGTAATGTTCATCTCTTGAAGGTAGTCATTCACAATCCTACCTGTATGAGATCGGGCATTGTCATGCATAAATATAGCATCCTCACCTAAATTGACCATAAATGGACCAACGTGATCATTGAGGATTTCTTCCACATATCTTACGCTAGTTAAAGAGCCGTTTTCTATGATCACCAGCTCTGTGCGACTTTCAGAAGAAATTCCGGCCCACACAAGTACAGACCCACCACCGTAGGCTACTTTTTCTTCGATGCATGCTTGCTTGAATCTTTCCCCTGGTCTTCGATACACTCTGTGTCTTCCATCGTGCTTGTAGAGCATAAATTTTGATTCGTCGGAGAAACATAACTTTTGACCAATCTTCAATACTCCAATTTACGATTTTTAGGATTCTTTAAGTGACCCGGATTCATTGCTCTCGAGTGTATTAACAAGCAATATTTATTATTATTAGATATCGCGTTTATTTACCTATTTTTCCCGACGTTTCGACAGGTTTACACACTGTCGTGATCATGACTAATAATAATACATATTGCTTAGAATTTGCATTGCGGTGTGGTGCCGGCTAACCCAACTATTCCCTCAGGTTTTGTAAGAGGCGACAAAGGGATATCCACCATGGAGGCAGGCGGCGCGCGACCGCATGCCCAGCGTGGGGACTCTGCATTACCCCCCTTGAGATAAAACCCAATAAGGTGCTGATCAGTGAATGATAAGCGCCTTATTGGCTTTTATTTCACGAGACGTCCGTCCAGCAATGGACCGTTATAGGCTGTTAAAGTGAGGTATACGTTTCGAAAGTAGGTACTTAAGTTTGATAGGTAAGTAGGTATTCATTTGTTGAGGTATTATGGTAGGTACTACTATAATTTTATTGTACTTATTACTAAAGCAATATTTGTAAATATCATTGTACCTAACTACTTATTAACCAATTTATTAAGCCACGGAACGCCCCGCTATTGGCGTATAGCTAGGTACAGTAGGTATCCTTCCTTAGAGATAAACTTAAAACTACAGATTACATTAAAGAATAAAAAATAGAGATCTGAGAACCGATTGGTCCATGCTGGAAGTGGAAATATTCCTTCACTTTAAACCTACCCTAACAACTAGCTAGGTCATATTATTATCATTAGGCCTATTATTGAGATTTTGTACGGTAACCTACTTACCGAAAATCAAAATACTGTGCATCCATAACTGCCCCTTTTTTGTGCTAGGAGCACAATATGAGGCAACGAATAATACGTTCGATAACTGAAAAAAAAATGCATAAATCTGTGGATAATTTGAATCGCAAGGAAAACCTATCAGACCCCATAATAAGTTTTACAACCGGTACAAATGAATATGTAGGTATTACCTGAAATAAAGGATGCTGTGAAACCCTCCACAGAGGGCACCAAGGCCAATACCAGGGTCCTGAAATTAAAATGAATAGTTATTAGAATACAGTACCTACCTACATCTTTTACATCAGAAATCTAAAAGAATGAAGTTATCCTGCCTTTACCTGATGGCATGGTGTAATTGATTGAACCTAGATCATGAAATGAGCCATTTTCTCCTGGCCAAGAAAAATTTAACTCTCCAATTTCCAAATAATTAGACTTCTTATCTGATAAAGTACCATGATGAGCCATTCCTTCAGTATAATCAAAGAGAATACAATAACTTAGCCTAATATTTCACACTCAGTTCAGTTCACAAACAACACGGCACGTCAGTCAACATTACTTCGCGCCAAAATCAATACTCATAGACAACGATTTCTGAAAATGCCTGAAATCAAAAAGGAAGTATTGTTAACAGCGCCATCTGTTATTGGTTTTCCTATGTCCACGATTTCCTGCGTTACACTGTCGACACCAACCAACTTCTTCTTCTACACTGTCGACAGAGGAAATTAGTGTTTCCACCACCAAGAAAAAACCTTCAGCATGACGTTGACACTGACAGTGACATTTGCAAACTGTCTTTTCTGCTTGTCTACGATATTCGCATTCCGAGTTGCGCCAATATCGATATTAGCGCGCTATCAAGCGTTCCGACATACCGTGAGCGCGACAACGATGTCTCGTGTGACGTCATAGATGACGTCATTACATGCGCCATTTTGCGATATCAGTGACCATCCTACAAACAGAAATCACTGTGAGCGCGCTGTCAAAACTGACAGTTGGCATTTATTTTCTTCGCCATCCTGACCTCCTTCCACGAAGAGTATTTATTTATGTTCCCTGATATTGTCTGTTTGATAACAAAATTTATTTAATTGCAAGTTTTTTAAAGAGAAATGGAAATTCATATAGATGACGAAGTCAACGGTCGGATAATAACTTTAATGCTCTCTCAAGAGCAGTACGAGAGGGCACAAATTGGATTGGTCGCTGTCCCACTCCTCAATCGAGTCATCGGAATCATTTGATAATAAACAAAAAGTTCGAATTTCGGCCATTTTTACTGGATTTCGAATTGTTGGGCTGTGTATTTTTTTTATTAACAAGCATCTGACCAGCAATGAAGCGACACGTGACCGTGAGCACGTTCATTGAGTGTTCCGAGATAGGATAGCACTCAACTGTCAATAATCGTGAGAACTAACTCGGAACGTCAGATATCGTTGAGTACGCTAACATCGCTAATAGCTTATCTCGGAACGCACGGTCATCAGTCAGAAAAGGCGTGATGTGAGCAGAGCGAGCTGTGTGATTTCGTTTTCTAAAAAATCAAATTTTCGTGAAATGCGGTAGCGTTTGCGAAGAAAAGTCGACAAAAAACGTTGACTTATTATGCCTTGAATTCTTTGTGATATAAGTTCATGTCATCAAGTACGGGAATGCCGATCACCCATAATATCGTCACGAGCAGTAAGTACGAATTTTACACTTGATTACCACTGAATGACACATTTATACTGAGAATTTACGTATACTAAGCGAAATTCTAAGCTTTACTTAATTTTACATAGAAGTTAAGTCCCTACTTCGAATTTTATGACACCGAAACCATCTCTTGAAACATTCATCACTGCCATTTTCAGCTATGATTTCCTGGAATATCTCTGTGTCTTCTGAATTTCGTAATACATGTTACATACAACATAACTTATCCCTGTCCAACTATTTGAGTAGTTAATTACTACCCTATGTTTTATTTATAATAAGTTACTTACACACTATTTCTTCATACATTAACTTTTTCTTGATTGCCTACAAAATATTATGCAATTTCCCTTGTTCTTTTACATGTTTGCTGGTGCCTATATGTATAAATATATATACATAATTATTTGTAAATAAATGTGCATTGGGTACAAAAATGCCTTAAATTTGCATGAGCAATATTATAATGCAGTTGATTTACCCAGCTATATTAATGCAGTATGTAATTACTGTATGCTTATGTGTAATAAACACACATGCAAACATTCTATTATTATAATTGGAACCTTTTTAAAAACATCTGATTCTCAACTGGTATGGGTTGAGAACATTATCATCCTTCATCCATACAAATAAATGAAACAAATGTATTACCAATAACAGTCTTTCAATCAAGATTTATATAAGTACTTACTTTGTATATATCTTTCTCAGACTGATTTATTTATTTGACCTTGTGTTCATCTTAATGGCATTGAATTTATCTAAATCTGATTGCCCCTACTGCCATGAAGAATGAATCCCTTGAGTTGGCTTACAATTCTCTCCATGTTAATATCTAAGCCTATTTTATGGTTACTAACTCAGGTACTTTTTGTGACTCATATAAACAAAGTAACATGCTTGAGTGAGGGTTATGTTATGAGTCAAGTTACATTAGCTGTGAAGTTTGTTTATTATGCCAATCTAACCAGGTATTTTATAATTTCCGTGTTATTATCAATCAATCAACTACAAATATTAGTCATTAATATTTTGTCTTTATTTTAGACTATGAAGTTATCGGAGAAGCAAAATGGCAGACATTGGACAACAATGGAACAGAAAATGAAGTTTTTGCTTATGGATACAAATATTCCAAATTACGAGCTGTGCTATTCCATACCCTATGCATACTGTCATGTGGCATACCTTACTTCGCTTTGGCTTACTATCCGATGATACACCGCTGTAAATACATAAATGTTTCACTAAGACAGGCTACAGCGATCGGCAGTAAGTGGTATTTTTTTTTTTTTTATTTTCAATAATATCTTTTTCTGAAAATGTGTGTAATGTACCTAAGTAACAAAAAAAATAATATACCCATGTGCTCTATTACTCAAGTCAATGGGGTGTACCAAGTGCTTGGTTTGTATACAGTAAAACTATTTTTTTTGCCTTTTTCCTAGTTATAGTAATTTTCTTGCAGTAACTGATAAAAAGCGCAGTTTCCAAATCCAAGATGTCCTTGAAATGGAGCTTAACCTCTCTAGTCATAAAGAGAGTAGACTACGCTATTTTGTATACCAACACAACCGGCATATCTGGCATGCTGATCAGGGAGTTTTCATCCATGTCCTTACACTGAACAAGAAACTCACTATCAATGTTTTCATGGATAATCTGTCGGGAATCAACAAAAGACAGCAAAATGAACTGTAAGTCTCCACACTAATATTATAAATGCGAAAGTTGGTAATGAGAAAAGAGATGTTTGTTACATCTTCATGCCCAAACTACTGATGGGTTTAGGCTGAATTTTTGCATACTGACAATCTTAATCCTGGAACTACTCTTTATCGCATAAATCAGTTCCCATGGAATAGAAATCACCTTTAAATGTTTCCATCGAAACAACGCGTGCGAAGCCGCAGGCAGATACGTAGTTTTTAATAAGAAAACATTTGTTTACTGCACTATACTTAAATTTGTTTTTGTAAATTATCATTGTTTCAAACATCATGTGTTTCTATGGGAAAAAAAATGATATTTGGGTACATAAATGCTATTCTGTACCCAAATATTAATTTGTTGCTCATTACAGTTCAAACTAATTGGTTTTAATTTCCTGCAGAATCAAACTCTATGGACCAAACTCAGTTGTAGTAGCTGTGAAAAGCTACTGGATGTTGTTTGTGGAAGAAGTATTCAACCCTTTCTATCTGTTCCAAGTGTTCTCAATTATTCTGTGGTCTCTGGATGAATACTATCAGTATGCAACATGTGTTTTAATACTGTCGGCGTTGTCTTGTGGGGTGGCGTTACATCAAACAAAACAGGTTTGTTATATCATACTTTTATTAGAAATGCGAAAGTTTGGATGTATGGACGGATGGATGGATGGTTGTTACCTCTTCACGCCAAAACAACGGAATTGATCAGGTTGAAATTTTGCATACAGTTAATTCTTATCCTGGATTCAAACATAGCATCAAAAATACTTTTTAACTCGTCAATCAGTTTCCCTTAAAACGTTTTCATAGGAATAGGGCGTGCGAAGCCGCCGGGCGCAGCTATTTACTTATATTCCACATGCATTCTTTTCTCTATTTAGTTCTGCTAATAGCGTTTTGTAAATAAAATCGTTGAAAGGTAAACATGATGTTAGATAGCAGCCTTTACCTGCTTACTTTTAAAATGTAGACAATATCAAATAGCGGTTATCGGATGATTCAAAGTTGCTTTATAAGTTGTTTTATACAACTAGCATAACCTCGCGGTTTCACCCGCGTAGTTCCCGGTCCCATGGGCATTCCGGGATAAAATATAGCCTATATCACTCCCTGAAATGTAAGCTTTTAAATAATGAAAGAATGTTATATTCAAATACAAACAAACTATAAGATCTTTCCTCTTTATGATATTTGTAGGTATAGATGCTACCATGTCGCTTAGCTTAATAGTGGTGCTATGTAGAAGCCGATCACATGGTTAGATGTATGATTTAAACTTGCTTCTAACGATCTTGTAGTTGAGCTATTTTAGTTTACGCGATGTCTGTTCAGCCTTCCTTCAGCTCAGCCCGTGAGCACCCACTGCTGGGTAAATCTCTATTTTGCCATTCTCTCCGGTCTTGTGCCACGCTCATCGACCCTCGCTACTTTTACGATGGCGAAAAGCCGAAAGCTCTAGATGTAGCACATCGTCCAGCAAATAAGCATTCAAATATGGTTAAACTCGTGGAAATTCATTAATTACATTAGATATATTTACAGTGATAATAAGGCTTAAGTTTCGAGTGAGTGGCCCGTGAGCTGACTCCTATAAGATGCCGTCGTCAAGCATCTAAAATTCAAAATATGACGGATTTACGATGCCCATGTTGGAATCTGCCGTGTGGTGCCGGCATAGAATTTGCACCATCCCAACTCTTCCCGCGGGTGTCGTAAGAGGCGACTAAGGGATATCTATTATCTACCGGGCAGTAGCGCCTCCTGCATAACAATTCTACCACCAAACTGCGATCCCCAACCCGCATGCCCCCAGCGTGGGGATTATGAGTATAAAACAGATAACAGGCAATAAGGCGCTCATCGGGGGGAGGCCTGTGTCCAGCAGTGGACCAATATAGTTGGTGGAGGTTTGATTTGAATGCACATTTAAATGCTGTACGTCGATTGTGCGGTCGGGATCTGCGACTACATTTAAGGTAGCCGCGCAACATCCGCTAGAATCCGCATAACAAGAGGATTATAGTAAAATGCGGCGTGGATAGGTACGCGGGGTTGCATACTATTACATACAAAGATTTGATAATTCATTTTGTTTTAAAAAACTATAAACCGACTTCAATTTTTACAGTTTTTTCATGAATTTTCATAGATCCCATTGTCATAACTGAACAAAATTAAAATGGGACCACACGGGAAGCACCAGCTTTCATATAAAAAAAGAATCATGCAAATCGGACCACCCAGTCAAAAGTTCTGAGGTAACAAACATAAAAAAAAAACACGAATTGAGAACCTCCTCCTTTTTTGAAGTCGGTTAAAAATGCGATGACTTCGGCGCGTGTATCATAAATTTCCATCAATGATGGTTATTATTACTATTATACTATTATACTTATATACTAAAGTACTAATACTACTACTACTTACTAAAGTTATTTTCCTGTCAATAAAAACTCACTAGCAGTGCCTTTAGTTATTCCGTGATCATGGCGCATGAATCAGTGCCAAAATATTGGAAAGCTCAAAACTCAAGTCATGGTAAATACCCCGTAAATAACTTAAGAAGGCTACGAACCTCTTTAATCTCAGCGGCCGGCCCGAGCGAATTTGTTGTTGTTTCACGTAGAATCGCATCGTGTTGGCCATTCCGCGGCAAAATGGAATTGGAATTGTGCTCCCTGTGTCGCATCGCCCCCCGCGTGAGCGAGCGGTTGCAGAAATTTGAAGGAATTTCTCAAAGTTTTTTAATATTTTTACGTACGATTCATTTTGAATAAACGACTGATTTCAGAAATATTTTTGGTTATTTCTAATGGTGAATATATTTAGGATGTTTGCAGTGTCACAGATTTTCGAATAAAGGTGTCTAACATGCATACAAAATAGCTTGAAAATTACTCGATTTTTTTTCAGAATATGGCAAATTAGTTTCACTCTCATATAAAGATCATAATGCTTTTTAAAAAACTAAAACACTACAAACATAGCTATTTGTCATCCGATTATGTATGGAAAATTTCAATACGATCGAAAACGTAGTTTCCAAATGAAGCGGAAAGTACGTTTGTATGGGGGCTAAAGTATCCGTTCCGTTCTTAAGTATCATAAACTTCTACAGCTAAGCAGAAGAATCCACAACATGGCGGGTCAGACCAGCTCATTCATGGTGACAGTGCTGCGGCCGACACGCGAAGGGCGAGAAGAGTGCGTTGTGAACGCCAGCCGGCTGGTCCCAGGCGATGTGTTGGTGCTGCCCCAGAATGGATGCGTCATGCCCTGCGATGCTATGCTGCTGACTGGCTCTTGTATTGTGAATGAGAGTATGCTTACAGGTATTTACATCACCGTCATTTTCTCTAGCCAAACTCGGTGTAGAATGTAAGTAAACAAATTACGACACTAAAAAATATAATTGATTTTGTTTTAAAAACTATAAACCGACTTCAACTAAGTATATAGTTTTTTAATGGAGCCCATTGTCAAAACTGGGCCAAATTAAAATGGGACTACAAGGGAAGGACCAGCTTTCTGCTTTTTGAAGTCGGTTAACAATAGGGTATATGCATGTGATTTCAAAATGGCTAAAAAAATATATACGTATTCTCTATTGATATAGAAACATATCTACATATTTATTTTTGCATTTTGAGATGTTTTTATTGTAGAATTTAACCATTGAAAAATTGATATTTTAAATCTCAATCGCAAAATTTCAAAACGCTACGCCATTGACTAGAGCGGACGTGACATCACTGTACTCATTTCTTCTTTTTTTATTCTGCTTGCTGCACCTTGATTTGACACTATTCTGCCCACTTGACATTTCGTATTGTCGATTATTTTCAGTTTTTTCGGAAAACCTCTTTCCTGAGATGATCACTACCGAGGTCGTCACCAAAGGTTTTAATCAAGTGTGTACGTCGACGTCACATAAACATGGCGCCAATATGGCAGCGTTTTATCACCCGAAAATGATTGTAGTTTTGATTTGTTTTTTTTACCTTGTTAATGCGAAATTCAGTGAGCGTCTTATCATTCCTCGGTTAAATAATGACCTAAAGAATCGATTAAAACAATAAAAAAAATCGATGCATATACCCTATTCACTTGCTTGGCGTCGTGTTTCAAATATTAATGTATGCAGTATTGAATTAATGATCAAATCACAAATGGACAAATAATGTAAATTGCGTATAGACGCGACAACAGAGTGAAGTTTAGGTTAAGTATGCGCGGTTTGTTTACAAACATTCTACATCAAGTTTGATATAGTATTTCCTGTGGGGTGATGTTTTGTTATACTTATGGCGATAATTACTACTGATAGGTAATTCACTACAAATATTTCATGACATAATATAGTCTGTGTACACACAGTAGTTGTATCAATATTATTCAACCAACCACATTAAACAAATAAGTGTAATTTTAAGACTAACAATAAAACTTTTATCTTTTTTTACCTGACTTCGAAAAAGAGAGGAGGTCTATGTTTGGTTTTGTGTATGTTCGTAGAATTCTCCGTCAATTTAGTGATTAAAAAATTATTTCGCTTTTGTATAGGTGATGCGGAAGTGGTGCTATTGGTGGTTTTTATTTTCAAGAAGTTAATATTTGTCCCCCAAAACTTAAAAACGGTGGAGATCCATGATTATCCGAAATAAAAAGCTTTATTTATTTTTAAAAACAGCGTAAAAAAAATCATATAATGCGTGGTGATTTGATTATGGCATACACATTCCTCTATTTCTAATTCTGAGCTCAATAACTTCTAGACAATTGTTCTTATTTTGTGCACAGGTGAAAGTGTCCCTGTCATGAAGGGTCCCCCTTGTCCATCCAATGAGATTTATTCCACGGAATCGCACAAAAGGCACACGCTGTTCGCTGGCACACACGTTATACAGACTAGATTCTATGGCAATAACCAGGTAAGAACGATTTTTTTTGCCGACTTTAAAAAATAACGTCTTTTAAAAGAGATTATAAAAAAGGAAGTT
Source organism: Eupithecia tripunctaria (assembly GCA_955876795.1). NCBI lineage: Eukaryota > Metazoa > Arthropoda > Insecta > Lepidoptera > Geometridae > Eupithecia > Eupithecia tripunctaria. The sequence goes on from OY041604.1 coordinate 5,971,848, forward strand.
CTTCATCGGTTTTTATTTAATGCATGTTCGATATTTAATATCTTCGCTAGACTCAATAATATGTTGTTATCCGATTGAGACAGTTCTCTAGCTATTGCATAGAAAATGATAACAATTTGGTCGCGAGGACTGTTTTTTCTCGTAAAACTTTATTCACGACTAATATTGTTTTTTTAAATCTGATTATAATTGTCGTTTTATTTTTTGCTTTAGGTTTTAGCGAAAGTGGTACGAACTGGCTTCAGCACAGCTAAAGGAGAGTTGATAAGGAGCATCCTATACCCGACTGCAGCTAGCTTCAAGTTTTACACGGACGCCGTGAAGTTCGTCATGTTTATGTTCCTGATTGCTACCTTTGGGATGGGATATTCCATTTGGCTGTATGTTGAAAGAGGAGTAAGTAATTAATAAACAATGCTGAACAATAAACACAGCTTTATCTAGCCCCAAGCTAAGCAGAGTTTGTGTAATGGGGTTAAATGACTGATATAATTAATATAGTACACTACATAGACAGATATTTTTTAACACCTAGAACACCCTGAACAAATATCTGCAGATCGTACAAACGTTTGTCCCGAGGCGGGAATCGATAACCTCCTGCGTCGCAGGCTTACCTTCACCCGCTGCGCCACCGTGGTCGTCATGTTATCATATAGATCCGTACATGGAATAGAACACGTTCCTACCCATATAAACGTGTTAGTAGGAAAGAAAATCGACAAATTATTATTGTCAATTGCGTAAACAAATACACGGTAACAGATTGAATCGTAGGTTAAGTGCGGGTGGTTTGTTTACAAACATTTCACATAGAGTTGGGTTGGAATATAGGCCCACATCCGACCAATCAATAATATTAACAGATCAATTGAAAAGAATAGACGGATCTTTCGTAACTTATTACTCTTATAAGTGTACATGCATGTACAATGGCACAGTTCAACAATTGACTTAAATTACGGAGATGATAAATCGGAGCTGATTATAAAACATGGGCATGTTTGTTAACCTTATTGAAAAACCCATATAATCGTTGCTACACTTGATTCTGAAGTTCTAGATACTATGTTTTGTAAACAAATTCTTTTTTTTTGGGATTAGCTAATCAAAAAAAATGTTCGAAGGTTTCACAATCGCAGAAATTATTTATTATGGCTTTAAAATCTTTTATTCCTAATTTCATACGTCTGTCGTTGAACCTTTTTCGCTGCGCTTGTGTGCGTTGTTCAAGTTTGTGTTTTGGTTTTAATTAATTACCTTGGTATTTTCTGTACTCATAAAAGCTAGTATAGATTTGAAAAGGTTCAGTGTATGTACGAAACGAACTCCCGCATCACTGCACATTCATAAATTGTTAGTTTTATCACCAAAAACACCGCGCGGTAGTTTTATCACCTAGCCCATAAAAGTGTTGATTGAAAGCAAACTTGATGTGTTCATGTAATGAACTTGGTGTTTTCTTGACTCAAACAAATGATTGGTCAATTAACACAGCATCACCTAAGCAGTGATTGTGTTATGAATAGGTGCTATGGATAACTGATATAATAAAGTACCTAATACACAATCGATAGATCATTTTATTATACATATTGTAGACAACATAAAAATATCTGTCTATTATGATTTTTATGTATTACACTAATATTATAAAAGCGAAAGTTTCGATGTTTAGATGTATGGATGGAGCTTGTTACCTCACGACAAAACTACTGAATGACTGAAATTTTGCGTACTAGTAATTTTAATCCTGCAATCAAACATATACTACTTTTTATCCCATAACTCAGTTCCGGCTAGAAATCACCTTTAAACATTTCCATACACACAACAAAGCAAAGCCGCGGGCAGAAACTTGTAATAAACACATGGAGGTTTTCAATCCATCCTTTAAACCTATTTCTCAAACGAAAGTCTTAAACCATATTTTTACATAAGCTCTCTGTTTATTGATGCTGTGTGAATTATCCAGCATTCATGATTTATTTAATTTTCAGAGCACCCTAAGCAGAATAGTGTTACGAACGCTGGACATAATTACTATAGTCGTGCCGCCGGCTTTGCCCGCCGCCATGACCGCCGGCATCGTTCAGAGTCAGAAACGGTTGCAACAGCTGAAGATATTCTGCGTATCGCCACCGAGGATCGTCGTTGCCGGAAAGCTTCAGATCATGTGCTTTGATAAGGTATTTGTTTCAGTCTTTTTATTGTGCATTAACTTCTGTGCCCGGCTTCGCTAATGTTGTAGATACATATAAAGTGACCTCTGTATCACACATGCCGGTTTAAATCCAAACCTGTTAAGGTAGGTAGGTCGTAGGAGTTAAAAGTTAAAAATAAATTATATACTTATTATGATTACATAGAGCAGAACGAATAAATAAAAAAAGTCAAAATCGGATTCTAAACTGCATTGTGTTATACCGGGGGGTCTACTTAATTCTAGTACCTAGATTAAAGTTGTATGACAAATTCCTCTGGGATAATGTGGGTAACTTTCGTACTTATCAAAACCACTTATCTGTTAGCTAAATTATTAGTCTCTAGAAATAACCCAGAAAATACTCAAAAACTCTTTTTTTAAGATTTCAAAAATAGGAGGAGGTTCTCAATTCGACTTTATATATACTCTTTTTTATGTATGGTTACCTCAGAACTTTTGTCTGGGTAATCCGATTTTGATGATCCTTTTTTTATTTGAAAGCTGGTGCTTCCCGTGTGGTCCCATTTCAATTGATCCAGTTCTGACTATGGCATCCATGAGAAAATCATATAACTGAAGTCGGGGTTCAAAGTTTTTTAACAAAAACTCAATTATTTATATCGCGCTTCTAGCATCATGTTGGTTAAGGTGTAACATTTACCTTAACCTAACCGGTTAGCATTAGAGAATGTTATCTAGCATTATGCTTGCCCATGTTTAAGTTTGTGTACATAAAGTATTTTCTATCCATACTAACCTAACCTTATACGGAAGCTGTATGGTGTCGGCAACCCGCTAATAACTATCTCCTCTACATTCCAATGTTTTCCAGACAGGCACTCTGACGGAAGACGGTCTAGATTTTTACGGCGTGATACCCTCGGAAGATGGCGTCAAATTCGGCGAGAGAGTGGACAAAGTGTCGGCACTGACAGCGACCAGTCCCCTGGTGCAGGCTTTGGCGTCATGCCACTCGTTGACTAGCATCCAAGGAGAGTTGAAAGGGGACCCCCTTGATTTGAAGATGTTTGAATTTACACAATGGGTAAGTAAAATTTCGTAAGCCTTGGGGCGGAAACGGAAAGTCTAATTTTAGTTTTCGTCGTCGTGCTAAATCAACTCTATGCCGCTTACATATGATTAGCGTAGCGAACCAATCAGAAACTTCGATTTCGTTATTAAATAGGTGCGCCCCGCGAGGATTATATATGAATTAAAAAATGAGCGTATCCAATGTTTCGTATTGGCAAATCACCCAAGCAAATCAATTGCAACATAATATGTGTGTGAAATCGTTATCCGTACCCCCAGCTCAAACTTATAATGGGTATAAGGTGATCATGTTGCTTGAATGTACCTACTATAGATAAATAGTTTAACCATTCAAGTGTCAACTCTATAGTCCGCGCCAGTTAAATTGAGAATATAGTTCGTTGACCTTTTGTCCGTTCAGTCAGAAGTGAGAAACATTTGGAATCGAATTTAATACATTAATTTTGTTCTATATTTGCTAACAATCTAAAATCTAAATTCGGTTATGAAATTTTTATTTAATTTCATAAGAAAAGAAGACCCCACCAACCCTAAAGGTTGGGGAATAAGAAATAATTATAAATAATATATTATAAGGATAATTTTGTATCTTCTATTTGAGGTATTATAAATAGAAGATACAAAATTATCCTTATAATTATATTATTTATAATTATTTCATATTCCCCAACCTTTAGGTTGGTGGGGTCTTCTTTTCTTTCTCGGAGATGTAAGCGGTGGTGCTTCGCCAGAGGAACCTAAAAATCATTATCACAATAGATGTCGTATCCCGTATGTACGGAGAGCAATATTGCATTATAGCATTATTTTTTTAAATAATTCTGGAAATGTTAACCCGGAATAATCTTCTTTTACGAACTGAAATAGATAAAATATATTATCACTATATAATTTAAACGTACTGCATTTTTGTATAAATCTGTGACTAACCTGCCACAGCTGCGGGTAGTATATGACGGCAGCGGCGCGTGCGCCCACGATAACTTGACGACGGACCAGCTTGTTCCGAATCCATAGCGTAACCAATATCTCCCTTTCTTATAAATAACCACAAATCAAATACAAAAAAAAACAGATATACTAATAACAAAAAACGTAACAGATCTAACAACAAAAGTTCGACAAAAATGTTATCAAGTTTTATGGAATACTCGAAGACGTAAACACGCAAGCGCTATCCGAACACGAATTATTGAACAAGCGATAAAATGGCAATTCAAAGATGGCGAGCCCCTGGCGTGTCAACTAGTGTCAAGTAAGAAAGCTGTGTAAGAATGTAGGTGTAACCCAAGTTTTGTTCGTTTTTACGAACTTAATTTGAAAGTGTGAAATGAATTGCTATGATATGTTTTAAGCACATCTATTTGAAATAGAACTTTGAAAAATCAAAAATCATTCTTATAAAGTCAAAAATTGGCAAAAAAATCATATGAATTGCTCTATAATGTGCATTTGATACAGTTGTTTCCTATACAAAAGTTAGAAAATGAAAAAACTAAGCATATTGAATCTCTTTATGAACTAAAATATGGTTAAAATATAGTTAAAAAATACATCTAAATTTATGAATTTTTCCTCAAAATTGTCAATTTTTGGGTTAGACCTCTTCTGTTTTAATGCCAAATTGAGGTCAATGAACTTTATTCTCAATTTAAATGGCGCGGACTATAGTCGAGATTCGATTTAAATTTTCTAAGATCTTTATTTACAAACTTAACGAACAAAGTAATGCTAATCCAGTGTAGGTACATAACAATATTACAAATAAATTTAAACACGTTTATTAGCGCTTTGAACTGTTTCAAGCTTACTCAAATAAAGAAAATAAAAAAAGTACTTATTATGAAATTATGTACTATTAACTATTGAACCATTAAAAATACTTTCTTTTATTAGGACCTTATGCAAGCTTCATCTTTTGAGCATTGAATTTTATACAAATAAAACCATTCTAATAGGCACTAGATTGAATGTCTCAAAGTAATTTATAAATGGGTCAAATCAATAACCACAAACGACTTATTGCTCAAGACGCGCCGCTGCCACCGCCGCCTGTGTGGTCAGTCGGATTAACTATTGCTCTCATTTCATTATTTCGCCATAGCTTTGTCAGCGAGCTATAGAAAGAGACAGGATAAAATGTTTTCTAATAGTATCTTCGAAATTCAAAAAATCGTAAAACAAAAGTTGGTACTCTCGGCCCTCTTTACTCTTAGTAATGTAAATCCTACTAATATTATAAACGCGGAAGTTTTTAATAATGTTTGTATGTTACTTATTCACGCTAAAACTACAGAACAACCCTGGAATCAAACATAGCCTACTTTTTTTTTTACCAAAAATCAGTTCCTGTGGGATAGAAATCACCTTTGAACGTTTCCATAGGAACAACTTGTGCTAAGCCTCGGGGCGCCGCTAGTTACGTATAAAAGGACGCGCTAACAAAGTGAACTTTAGGTTAAGTAGGTATCTACGGTTTGTTTACTAATATTCTACAAGCTCGATGGGAATTTTAATTTATTTTAATATTTTTTTGTAGAAACTTGACGAGCCTGGCCCAGAAAACACTCGGTATGATAACCTGGCGCCTGCAGTCGTCAAGCCAGCAAGCAAAATAGATGAAGCGCAGAATTTGGAGAACTACGATCCTTTTACTATGGAAGTACCTTATGAGGTAAACCTTGCATTATTTACTTGAGTTGCTATGTTTTATTTTAAAGGATTACGACCCTCTGTGGCGCGTCGGGTTCGATTCCCGCCCCTGAAGTATTTTCTTTCATCTACCTGTTCACTAGTAAGAAATTATAATATAAATTATTCTTGTCAAATCCACAATCATCATCTAGCCCCAAGCTAAGCAGAGTTTGTGTTATTGGTACTAGATAACCGATATACACAATACGTTACACCACATCGATATATATTTTATATTTGTGTTTAATACATAAAACATCCAAAACACCTTGAACAAATGTCTGCAGATCGTACACACATTTGTGCCTAAGCAGGAATCAAACCCACATCATCCTGCGTCGCAGGTGAACCTTCGCCCACAGCGCTGCAACGCCACAGAAGTCGTCGTACTTTGTTAAAGGCTATTTTACCGCTTTATATAAGGTGGGCTATTTGCTGGTTCTATGGCTGTTCCCAATTTAAATTTATTGCAGATTTTTCGACCGATACTTAAATTTTGACATGTCTCACTTTACGATACGTACAGAGCCAAACCGTGGATAGTTTATCGGATCTATCCATGATGGTTCGTCCCTGAGTTGTCTAAAAAGAAACGAACTGCCCCAAATTTTTTACAAAAAGTATAAACGTTTCCCGGGTCATTTAGGTCAGCCATCATGTTTTTATATTGAAGATTATTCATTTATTTCAGATTGGTTTGATACGACGATTTCATTTCTCCTCGTCCCAACAATGTATGGGGGTGATTGCTAGAGTGCTCGGGCAACCTCAGATGGTTTATTTCGTAAAAGGCGCGCCTGAAAAGGTTTGGATATAATATTTTTTTTTTAAGAAACCAATTATGTCCCAAAAATATTCGGCTTCGACGGGAGTTGTACCCGTATCCTTCCCATTTTCATAGATGATGTATTTCTGTTGGTGAATTGCACTTGGTCGGTTTTGTGTTAAATACTTTAACACATTCATGGCCCAAGACGCAGGTGCCAGTCTGCCCCCGGGTACCAGCGATGCGACCCTAGGTTGCATCGCCGGTACCCGACACTGGGCAGTGAATGCGTTAAGTCCGCCGATTGTGCTATATTAGATTTAATAAGTAGTTACTGTCTGTATGTTATTTTATAAGTTTTTGATGGTACAAAAAAAATATAATCTATCTATTTATATTATACTCTACAGGTTGTGGACATGTGCAATAAAGAAACACTACCAGAAAGCTTCCACACAGTACTTAACGAATATACCTGGAGTGGCTACAGAGTCATAGGCCTCGCTTACAAGAAACTGGACCGTAAGATGAAATGGGTCGATGCACAGAGAGTTCACAGGGAAGCACTTGAGTGCGATATGGTGTTCTTAGGCTTCCTAGTCATGCAAAATAGCCTGAAGCCAGAGACCACTCAAGTGATAAAGGATCTCCACGATGCTAATATTAGGCAGGTTATGGTTACAGGTTTGTAACTCTTTATTTTAACTAACATTGGTAAAGGGGCAATTCAAGTATTATGTAAGCACTATATGTGGGGGAGGGGGTCTTTGCTTTGCTTATTTTTGATGACATGGGGGGTCTAGATGATGATCACGTCATCCGTAGTTATTTACTTTTTTACAAATATGGCAACTCACACATAGTCTATGCTTGAAAACGAAACTCATTTTCGGGGATTCCCACCAATATGTATAAGATTATAATATTTTTAGTATTTGTAAGTGCTTTAGTTACTTTTGCTGACAAGGGGCATCTGGGGGTGAAAAAAAGTAATAGATCTGCTTACGTAATACTTGAACGGCCCCAAATGGATAGATTGTATATAATTATTATTTCTTAGACTGATTCACTAACTGGCACCGTGCATTTTACCCCAACTGGTGTGAGTAGACGAATCGTTAAAATACTAGTTTTCTTTTTATATTATACTAGCTAAGGTTATTTATATCCCAAGGGAACTGATTTATGGTATAAAAGTCTAAAAAAGTCAAGAACTACCTGTACTTATGCAAAATTTCAGCCTGATCCTTTCAGTAGTTTATGCGTTAAATAGTAACAAACATCCACATCCATCGCACTTTTGCTTTGATAATATTACTCGCGTAGAAACTCTATATTCATGTTTAGATTAGGGATTTTTACCTTATTCGTTGCTTCTCACATCTAGTACTCAGTTTTGTTTAACAGTTACATCGACTTTCAGTATGCATTGTACACACATGATTGCAAATGGACCTTAATCTTTCTCGGGATCGGTTTTGCAGGATCATGTATAGAACAAATATCCCGTTGTAAATGACTGGATAAGATATTTAACTGAAGTGACCTTAACTTTCTACTTTACGAATCAGTGGGGACTCAATATCAATGTAAAAACGTAAGTGTAATGTAATGATATACATTTTGTTTCAGGAGATAATATTATGACAGCCATGTCTGTAGCCAGAGGGTGCTCTATGGTAAAACCGCGACAGAAAATTGTGTTGGTCACGATAGATGAAAATTCCAGCGAAGCTAAACCGTCTATTTATATGAAGGTATGATATTTATTATAAACTAGCTGCGTCCCGCGGCTTCGCGCGCGTTGTTCCTATGAAAAGTTTAAAGGTGATTTTTATCCCACGGGAACTGATTTATGGGATAAAAAGTATGTTTGATTCCAGGGTTGGAATTACCTGTATGCACAATTTCAGCCAGATCCGTTCAGTAGTTTTGTCGTGAAGAGGTAACAAACATCCATCCATCCATCCATACGTACAAACTTTCGCATTTATAATATTAGTTTGATACTAATATTATAAAGAGGAAATATTTGATTGTTTTTTTGTATTGAATAGTCTCCGAAACTACTGGTCCGATTTAATAAATTCTTTCATTATTAAAAAGCTTAGGTAATTTTCAGGGACATAGGCTATATTTTATCCTGGAATTCCCACGGGAACGGGAACTACGCGGGTTAAACCGCGAGGTGCTGCTGCAGTTATAAATAAAGCTATTTTTCCCAACGTTTCAACAGATTTGAACGTGTTGTGAAAAAACACCGTGAATATTTATAATAATGTAATGTGATATTGGTGTAAAAAATCGTTTTATATTGTTTTTTTAATGTTATAATAATATTTTATTTTTCAAGGCTGTGGGTGACTCTGGTCCAATTCTGGGATCTGACTACGTCTATGCAATGGAGGGAAGAACTTGGTCAGTAATGAGAGTTAAATGTCCGGATATTCTCAACTCACTTATTGATAAAGGTATGTGTAATTGTCTATACTAATATTATAAACAAGAAATATTTGATTGTTTATTTGTAGGATAGGCTCCAAAACTACTGGACTGATTAAAAAAAGGAGGTGCTTTTCAGGAGGTGACATAGGCTATATTTTATCCCGGAATTCCCACGGGAACAGGAACTAGGCGGTTGAAACCGCTAGGCGCTGCTAGTTTCAAATAAATTAATAAATAATGCTCAAATTCAGACACCATCATCAAACCCCAAGCTAAGCAGAGCTTGTGTTATAGGTACTAGGTACTGTACTGGGTAACTGATACACTTAATTATCATCATCACCAACCTATATTAGTCCACTGCTGGACATAGGCCTCCTCTAATGAACCTCGCCATCTGCCTTCGGTCTTTCACAGATCGTCCCCCACTTGGCCGGATATACTTATACAATACATTAGACTAATAAGTAGATATTTTTTATTCTACATAGAAAACGCCCAGAACACTCGCAACAAATATCAGCAGATCGTACGAACGTTTGTCCCGAGGTAGCCGATTTTTTTATGTTCCCACGTAGCGCTGAAACTACTCGTTAGATTTCAACAAATGAGGTATCGATTGATTCGTCTCAATACCTCGATGTTTATAGGGTATATGACGTCAGACGATATTGGGGGCCTACGAGATAGCAGAGTTTACAGTAAGGGTCGAAAATTTCATTGTTAAAATAATAAGCGGAATCGGTGAACGCCGTTGTCGAGTTTTAGTTTTTTTTATCTTGTATAGTATAATGACATATTGACCTTTGTTCTCAGGTGTAGTGTACGGTAGATTCGGGCCGGATCAGAAGACCCAGTTGATCACAGCGCTACAGAATCAGAACGATACGGTCGTGGGCATGTGCGGGGACGGGGCCAATGATTGCGGAGCCCTGAAGGCAGCGCATGTGGGCATTTCATTGTCGGAGGCCGATGCTTCGGGTAAGCAGATGCTCAACTGTTTTGTATTTTAAGAGGATCAGAGGATTCAGTTAATAAAAAATGTTGGACATTATTCACACAGCATTATCTAGCCCCAAGCTAAGCAGCAGTTGATCACAGCGTTAGTTTTCTACACAACGATACCAAGCCAAAGTTTTGGTTCCAAAAAGTTAAAACTGACCGGGCTAAGGTGTTAAACCGGTCAGGTTTAACACTTTTATTTCACACTAGCTTTTGCCCGCTGCTTCGCGCGTGTTTCGCGTCGGAAACGAATCGAATAAATTAAAATAGGGGTATTATAATTATATTTGCTGACCTCAGCTATGTTCAATGTTGCCAGCTTTGTCTAATTTACGATTAATTTGTACATTTCAGTGGCCGCTCCGTTCACTTCCCAACAGCAGAACATCCTCTGCGTGAAGCGGCTGGTGATGGAAGGTCGCTGCGCGCTCAGCACTTCGTTTGCTATCTTCAAATACATGTCTCTCTACTCACTTATCCAGTTCATATCTATACTCATTCTATATCAAGTAAGTTTACACGTAAATACTACTGTAGTTTGATGAATTTATTATAAAGAGTATACATATTTAAACATATGTGTATGTATCTGTGTACGCATGTCGAACCCCCCAATTGAAAACAGTCGGGGTGTTATAACCGTTGACAGTAGGTATGTACAGGGCGTGTTAGTGCTTTAATCGAAGGTTGTGCTTCTGGAATCTTCAATTCTGGCAGTATTGTCTATGAACAATCAAATTTTAATGTAATTTTTTAATTATTTTGTTTTAATTCGAAAATTGAACCAACAAAATCATACATACTTATTTATTGATTTTGTTTATAAAACTATAAACTGACTTCAATTATATAGTTTTCATGGATCCCATTGTCAGAGCACGCACCAGCTTTCAAATAAAAAAAGAATCATGAAAATCTGACCACCCAGTCAAAAGTTCCAATGTAACAAACATAAAAAAAAAAATCGTATTGAACCTGCTCCTTTTTTGAAGTCAAAAATTGTGGCGCACAAGTTTTTGGTCGAACAAACGCTTCAACTGTGAACCTCTTCACAATAGGGTATATGCATGTGACTTCAAAAAAGCTAATATTTTTTTTACGTATTCTCTATTGATATAGAAATATTTATTTTTGTAGTTTATGATGTTTTTATTGTGAAATGTAATCATTGAAAAGTAGATATTTTAATTCTCAACAGCAAAAACGCAACGCTATTGGCACGTGAAGCGTGACGTCATACTTGAACATTTTTGTATGGGCATGAAGTTTTGACTTTGAGTTTACATAGGGGACTCGATGAACGGGCAACGGTTTTTTAAATAGTCAAATTACAAATCTTAACTTTGACCCCGGACACCCTCTACAATAATATTCATTACTGTATGATCTCTGTCAACTCCAACTTGTTTTTTTTTTTTTTTTTTTATTTGCATGCTAGTTTTAGTAGAACATAATTCAACCTAAAATACTATTAACATCTGTACAACCTACATTGTGTTCAAGCAAATAAACTCTATCTTTATTAATTTCAGTTCTTCTCAATCCTCGGCAACAATCAGTTCCTGTACATAGATCTAGTTCTAACAACTCTGCTGGCGCTGTCGCTCGGCCGAGCCAAGCCCGGCCCGAAGCTAACCCCGCAGTCGCCGCCGGTGTCACTCGTGTCGTGGACGAGCATCCTGCCGCTCATCTTACAAGTACTGGTTGTTATGGTGCTGCAGATACTGGCGATATTTCTGCTCTTTGAGCAGGTGGAATGGTGAGCTTTTTAGGCTTTTTACCCGACTACCAACAGAGGAAGGTTATGGGGTTGGCATACTATGTTGCCGATTTGTGTATTTTCACGTATCTTTGTAACTTATCTATTTCGACAAATGTATTGATTGATTCGTCTCAATACCCTAGTGGTTATAGGGTATATGACGACAGACGATATTGGGGGTCTAACGAGATAACAGGGTCTAAGTAAGGGTCAAAAATTAAAATGGTTTTTTTATCGATTATTCAGGTTCATACATAAACGAATAAAATATGTAAAAGCAAAAAAAAAAAATTATCGAGGTAAAAAACAAATTAAAACTACACTGAGTTTCGGGTGTTAACGGGTGCCATGTTAGCCCTTGCATTTTGTGACGTCGCGGAGCATCGAGTCGTATGTCAACTCAAAGTCAAAACTTCATGTCCATACAAAAATGTTCAAGTATGACGTCACGCTTCAGGTGCCAATAGCGTTGCGTTTAGACATTTTGTGGTTGAGATTTAAAATGTCGACTTTTCAATCATTAAATTTCACAATAAAAACATCATAAAATACAAAAATAAATCTACAGATATATTTCTATATCAATTATTCTCAGTATTCGCTATACGTAAAAAAAAAAATTAGCTTTTTTGAAGTCACCTGCATATACCCTATTGGTGAAGTCAAAAGGAAAAACGAACCAGGACGCAGACTCCCCCTGATAAACGCCTTGGCCTTTGTAACATGGAGGGTAGTGCCCATAATCCCCACGCTGGGGCATGCGGCGCGTGGGAAGAGTTGGTTGCTGCAACCACACAGTTTCTAACTATAGTCGTTTATACCGTTTATGCCTAAATATAAAAAAAAAAAAAAAGGAATGACACACAAAACCTTTAAGGTACTTCCGGTGATCCAGAATCATGAAATATAATAAATAATAATGCTGGACAATTCACACAGCATTATCTAGCCCCAAGCTAAGCGGAGCTTGTGTTATGGGTACTAGATAACTGATATACATAATACAATACATAGATAGATATTCTTTATTATACATAGAAAACATCCAGAACGCCCTGAACAAATATCTGCAGATCGTACAAATATTTGTCCCGAGGCGGGAATCGAATATGGCATGAAGCAGTGTATGTAAAGTGAATATTCATTACAGGTTCAAGCGCGTCGAAGGTGGGCCGGACATAGAAGTGATCAATTGCTGGGAGAACATGGTCATATTCATCATATCCGCCTTCCAATACCTGAACTTAGCCTGCGTGTATGCCAAGGGGTGGCCTTTCCGGCAACCTTTCTGCTCCAACTGTAAGTACTCGCATATATGTACTTGCTTCGCACGCCGGGGTTTATTCGGGATGAAAAGTAAACTATATGTTAGACCGGTCTAGACTATATCAATGGCAGATTTCAGCCCGATTCAATCAGTAGTTTCGACGTGAAGAAGGTACAAACATCCAAACTTTCGCAGTAAAGTAGCCTATGTTTGATTCCAGGATTAGAATTACCTGTATGCAAAATTTCACGTCGATCCGTTCAGTAGTTTTGGCGTGAAGAGGTAATAAACATCCATCCATACATCCAAACTATCGCATTTATAATATTAGTGTGATATGATAGTGAGACTAGACAGCAGATATGCTTACGTGGTAGGTACATTGATAAAACGCAGCCGAAACAAACATATGTCACTCCTGGATAATGTAGCTTTCTCTAAGTGAATGAATCACCGAAATCACATCACAGCAGTTCCGAAGTTATGATTACGAAGATCGCATGTATTCGCATAGGAATCAAACAATAATAAGTGCGATTAAGGATATATTCCAGAGCGCTAAAACGATCCTACTGCATAAATAATTCTGTCAAATTGTACAAGGTACAATGTGTTATTCAGGCTATGTATGTGATATCAAGGCTACCTAACTTCCTATGTAATTATAGCTCACCAATATCTACGTGAGTAATTGTTTTCGTACCGTAGATTCGAAAAGCTCCTTTCTGTCTTTAAATATACATACTTTATGAAAGTTTCGCTCGCGATTAATATAGTCTTTTATACTTAATTCTATATTCAGCTGTAGCTGTATTTTGTAACACTCCTCTTGTTTGCAGATGCCATGGTAGCGACGTTGATCACACAAGCTGTGTTTATAATCCTGCTACTGCTTTGTCCGTGGCACTGGCTTGCAAATGTCATGGAGATCGAGTTTATGGATATAAATGGGGACCCGAACATCATCGTGTTCAGACTTTACCTGCTACTTATACCTATTGCCCACCTGATACTCGCTATCGCTATTGAGGTAATTTTTCTATTGTTTTTTCTGAAGTTAATTGCAAAAACTAAGGGCTTATACACGGACTGCAAATTGCCAACTACACCTGTTGACTGCAGGCGACGGCAGTCGACGACAGATCGACACGACCGGGGACGGGTCAGGCGCAGGACCAACGGCTTAGTGTGCTTTCCGATGCACGGAAAATATTAGTGAATAAAAACAAGATTAACACTTTTTTGCACTCTACTCTCTCACTTTTACGATGGATTGAGAAAATCTTTTTCAATGATTTTCGTCAAAACGTTGACTGCCGACGCCCTGCAGTCGACTGCACTCAACTGGTCGACCTCTGCTTTCGCATTTATATGAGCCCTAAAAAGCAACTTCACAAGATCACTAGTGAAACTGACGTTAGTCGTTTCTTCGTTTCCAAAACTCCTTTTCCAAGTAACTACTAAAGTTTGTGAATGAATTTTAAAAACGAAATGAGCCTGGTTTCTTGGCGTTTTACCCCCTTAATCATAATAGACTGCTAACTTAGCTGCTAAATCTCGCTCTGTCTTCTTCTATTGACATAAGTCAGATCGAGAAATAACACTACTTAGCAGTTTATGTTTGTGTGTGTTATTATTTATTTACTTATACTTTTCACAAACACATTTTATTCACACAGCATCCTTAAAACCAAACTAAGCGGAGCCTAATAATTAACTGATAACCTTATTGACGACCTCTGTAGCGCAGTGGGTGAAGGTCCGCCTGCGACGCAGGAGGATGCTGGTTCGATTCCCGCCTCGGGACAAATATGTGTACGATCTACACGTATTTGTTCAGGGTGTTCTGGATGTTCTATATCTATAATAAAAAATATGTATCTATGTATGTAGTCTGTTCAAAAAGAGAAGAGTCGTGGGAATTGACAACTGCGCGCGTGTGCCAATTGACAACTTTTGTTGCGTTCACAACACTGCTCTGCCATTACAGTACGATTTAAAGTGTTAGTTCACCGTAACGCCTCGACTCTTCTCTTTTTAAACAGACTAATAGTGTGTTGTATTAAATATACCAGTTATCTTAGTATCCATAACACAACCTCTTAGCTTAGGGCTAGATAATCCTGTGTGAATTGTCCAACATTATTGATTTAATTTAGTTTTTTACAAACTAGTTTTCACTTATTTTCAGGCTATGTTCTCTGACGCGGACAAATGTACGTTATGCTTGAAGCTTCTGACGCGACCGTGCTCCCACAAGGAAGACCCCACAGATGAAGACGACGCCTTGCTGCGGCTGCCGCCCGGGCCTGTCCTACCGCTTTGCTGACGCCAGGACTTGGCGCGCCTTTTATTATTACTAGTTCAATGACATTTAGAAAACACGCATACTTTGTGTGCGGGTAGTAGGAGGCATTTATGTAGCGCCTCGGTTTCGGTATTATGATAGTCACATCTGCGGAGACAGCGCGAATAGTGTCACTTCCACGTCCCTTGGTAACTTAGAAACTTTGATTTGTATTATCTACTAGTTACCTCTCCTTCGCACGCGTTGGTTGTTTCTATCCCATGGGAACTGTTATATGGGACAAAAAGTAGTCTTTGTGTGATTCCACGATTAGAATAACCAGTATGCAATATTTCAATCCAATTCATTCAGTAATTTTGACGTGAAGAGGTAATAAACATCCATCCATCTATCCATCCATACACATAATCATCCAAACTTTCGCATTTATAATATTAGTAGGATACAACATGTTGTAAGTTCTAAGTGAATGGATCATAAGTCGATACTTTCGCGGCTTCTTCGCCAGGTATGACTGGTTTGAACTTTGTAGTTGTGACTCATCACAAACTATAGTTACCTATTTAATTATTAACACGTTTGCAATTTGGGTGTTATTTATATCTAGTGTGTGTAGTTTTGTGACAGTAGTGTCAATTCAGATGCTACCTAAACGAATTTAGTAGGGCTAAAAATGATGCCATCCTTATTATTTTTGTCGTTTTGACAGGGACGGCGACATTTTTAGACCTGTCAAATAAGTTTACGTCTCGTTTTGGCAATATCTGAAGAGACACCAGTAGCGGTACTTACTATATTATTACCTGTGATACATAAAGCCCTTTTGGCCCCATGTAATGATGTGTCAAATGGTGAAATAAAACTAAAATGTTACTGTTTTATATTAATTCTATGATGAAATAGCATAAGCAACATTTGATTGTGAGAAAATACAAACTG
Organism: Eupithecia tripunctaria; assembly: GCA_955876795.1. Classification (NCBI taxonomy): domain Eukaryota; kingdom Metazoa; phylum Arthropoda; class Insecta; order Lepidoptera; family Geometridae; genus Eupithecia; species Eupithecia tripunctaria. The sequence goes on from OY041604.1 coordinate 5,988,290, forward strand.
CACATTCATGGTGCGAAGGGAGATTATGGATTTCGTATGTACTTACGTCTTTTCTCATTTTAATAATAGCCAATTCATAGTTGAATATTGTTATTTATGCAAGAATAGAGAACAGTTCACTATTCCATTAGCTATGTAACTCTATAGTAGTATTTCCCCGTAAATTATTACATATTTATAAGATGATTTAAGGTTTTTTTAATTGTTATAGTACTTACCTTATTCCCACACTTAGGGACTTGTAAAACATTAAATAATATTCCAAAAATAAGTTCATACCGTACTGAGGAAGATGGGTTATCGAGCTCGTAAATTTTTGGGATTTTATTGAAATTCTTAGGATAATTGTAAGTTGTAGATAGAGGCAAATCGAATCATGCACTAGAGTAGGCTAGATTTAAACATGTCATGTTGTAATGCTCTGCATTTTACCAGTACTTTTTACTGTACTTATTGAGCTACGCTCGCAATGCTTGTGATTTAGTTTCAATTGATCATAGTTAGGTTCTTGTGTTGTGTTGCAAACTATAATATTTCGATTTAGGCAATTATTTGACTTGTAAGTGATTATTTTTGCAAGTTGTATTATGATCAACTATTTATTTACTAAAAGGACAATTGCACAAATTGTTAATTTTGTAGTTGTTTTACTAATAAAATATTTGATTAAATTATGCTAATAATTAGTTTTATTTGTTTAGTTTCATTTATACGGTGTCACAGTAATGCGATTATTTTATTAACGTTTGTTGATTTTACTAGTTGTATAAAATCTAACATTAAAATAAGTAGCAATTTTACTAAAACTAAGTACTTAATATTAATAATTATGATGTACTTTCTTAACTTCCTAATTTTCTGAAAGTATCATGAGGCCAAAGTTAAATTAGTTCCTAAGAGATGATGAGATCTTGATTATGTTTCGGCCCAGAATGGTACGTAATTAATAAAACAAACCCACGAAAACGTTCCTCATCGAATACCGCTTTCGTTGAATTGTAGTTCCTAGTTATTTACACGAAGCAATAATTGCTATTTATTGAGATTGTTTTCCGTACCACATAAGAATTTACTTTATTATTCGATTGCGACTTAAACGCGAAATCTATAAAGTACCTTTATAAAAATGAATGAAATAAAAGTACTGTTTAAAGTTAGTTATATTTTATTATTCTATCCTTACAACAATTAAACAATATGCTATCTTAACATATTTAGAAAACTGCTGGCAGATGCTGTATGCGTCAAGCTGAAGACAGGGCACTATGGCTTTCATTAGGGGAGGCCTATGTCCAGCTGTGGAGTAATATAGGTTGATGATGATGAATTGATGAACATAGATGTCAAATGCAGGGTCTGTTTCACAATGTCCGGTTAAAGTATTGAATAACTATCTAACACATAAATTATTCTCAGGATTAAAGTCCCTGATGAGAAGCGTTGGTATGGACGACTTTATGCGACAGTTAGCGCTATTTTGTAGTTGAAAAACGTAACAATGATGTTTAGAAATTTGCCTATTCCTTTTCCAAACACCTTATTTTTGAAACCCTACCCCTAACCTTTTGTAGAAAATCCGTCTTTGCCGACGACGTACCGAAACGCGGGAGGAAAAACTATAATTTCATTTGTCACGCGTTTAGCGACAGAGAAAAAATTATGAAAATCCGTTGCTAACGTGGTATTTATTTTATTAGCCGGTAGCTATGGTTATTTTAATAATAGGTCAGAAGTTTTTACTCAAAACGCGCCCTATGATATCGGCCTCTTCTCTTCCGTATTCGGAACAATAATTCAAAAAAGAACCATGTGCAAATCATAGGTGCGCGTATTTTTTGCTACATGCTTACAATTTGAATTTACTCCGTGATTTTGAAGATTTTAAACGTTGATTTTCCTCGAAGGTGTAGTATAAAGCACTATTATGTATCACTTTGGAAAAAGTGCGATGCCTACCTCGTGTGCTCAGGTGCTCGTATGCTCAAATGACACACTCGATAGGAATTGGCCACTTTCTCAACTCTGCGTAGGTACAATAATTTACTATTATCCAACGAATAAGTGACAAATAGCTTATTTGGATCTAATGCAGAAGTTATCCGGACATTGTGAAACCTAAGTAGATCCTAAGTTGCATACATACATGCAATACTTGTGCCATAGATAGGTACATCCTTTTATGGCAAGTATGTGGTGTATCCAGGTGGTGGTGAATATTTCGGCGGATCCATATCCTTCGGGCGAACCATGATGGATTTAGCGGGGGCACTGCTTGGCATTGGCGGTTGCTTCCACCTGTAAATATGAATAAATACATAATGCTGCTGCTAAATAATTGACACATTATAATAGCCCTTTATAAACTTGTAAGTGGTTTATTTTTTACTTCTTCCGCTAGTGGACAAAAACTTTAATTGAATTAGAGTCAATTGCACATCATTTCTTATTTGATAGTAATTACTATTTATCAAGCTATTTATATAGTAAAAATTTGACTTGTCTAAGTGCTTAGTTTGCAAGTCCAAAGTAAAGAAATAAACAATTTGACTCTGACGCTTGACCCCAAGCTAAGCAGTGCTTGTGTTATGGGTAGAGAGAGTAAGTACTAGATAACTGAGCAATGCGGATGCAGATGTTTAAATGAATGCTGATCATCAGCCGATGCTGATTCGCAACAACCCTGGGGCCTAATTACAAAATGCCATAATGGCGCCATACGATTGAGATAAAGATTTAGTCGTAAATTTATTTGGTATTCTCTTACCATAAGATTACAATGACTGATTATAGCGTGTCAATAATGTGGTGGGGTGGGGTGGGGCATATAATCATAATCGTAATAGTCATAGATATGGCATAAACAAAAAAACATCGTGTTAGTAGAATACCAAAAGGTGTCAATGGCGGTGATTGTTACGCGATAATGAAGCGATAATAGTGTCATAGTGAGGCGATTGTGTTAATGGAATCAGGCCCCTGGCATACTCACCAAGGCACAAGACTAAGGTCATGCGGCGGCTTCGGTCTAGCCAGCCTCTCGGCGCGTTCTTGCTTCAACACATCGGCGTCGCGCACCGCGGCACAGCATGCACGTAAAGTGAAGTAGTAAATAAGCTCTACTCCGGATAGAAGGGAGAAGCCTAGGAAGAGACCTGCTATGCCGCCGAATGATACTGAAAAGAAATAGTAAAAATAAGTAAAAACCCCTCAATTCCACACAACATTATCTAGCTCCAAGCTAAGCAAAGCTTGTGTTAAGAATGGTTTATCTCTAACTAGTTTTAAATGCAACAAAAAAGTCGACCATCAACAATCGCTGATAATTATAATAATAATAATAATGCTGGTCAATTCACATCTAGCCCCAAACTAGGCAGAGCTAGTGTTGTAGATTTATCTCTATCTATTTTTAAATGCAACAAAAAACTCGACCATCAACAATCGCTGACGAGAAAAAAACGAAGCGTTTAAGATTTTAAACGACATCTTTGGATACTTATACCTAGGTATTTCTTAGCTAAATAAAAGTTGAACGATTTAGATTTTTTTTGAAATAGGTACCTACCTAACAGATCCACCCAGCCGAAGAGAACCTCGCGTTTGTAGCGCACCATTGGCCATGATACGAACTCCGTTTCCAGAGAATTTGTCCCGGCTCCTTTGCTGTAATAAGTACATAGGTAGATGTATATCGTATTTTTGTGTTGCAAGTTGTTTATAAACATTATTACTTGAGGATGGTTTGAGTTTAGGGGTGACACCCGTAATAAACATTTGTTTATAATATAGGGGTATAAAAGGAGCACATTATGACATGTATATAGTATATACTATAAATAGTTGCTCATATTAATGTATGATTATAGGTAAGGGGATATTGTGTATTTTGGTGATATAAGCAATTTGGTGATAGTTTTTTAACAGACTACCACAAAGGTATCTATGCAAGTATATTCAAGAGACAGCGCTAGCGAGTTGCCACGAGTAAGAGGATGATACATATATATAGTACGTTTCGCTACAACGTTTCTGCGTTTGGTAAACAAACTTTTTGGACAATTGTCCATTAGTGGCGCCATTGTTTACTGAATGTCGGCAGTAGTAAATATTTTGTGAAAATTTATTGATTATAATTTTAGTGCCTGTGTTAAAACTTACTAAAAGTGATTAATAAAATAATGATCATTAAAAAAAAGCTGTAGTGAAGTCGTGTGACAGCCCAGGTAAGTTTTTATTCCTTAAGTTCTGACCGTTGTTTCTTAGTGTTTTTGTTAAACTTTTGGATAAGTTTTGGAGAGGGTAGCTTGATACCTTTTTTGCGCTTATGTTACAAATAAACTACAGAAGTCTAATATACAGTTCGAAAGGTGTTATTTTGGGTAATTCGTGAATGTGTTTTATTTTGAATTTTGAGATTGTTTTTTTTTATCACCAAATTACCAGTATAAGTTTTTTTATATCACCAAATAACTTGTGTACAAGGTTTTTTATACCAACAAATATCCTGTACACAAGTTTTTTTTAGATTAACAATGCAAAAAGAGAGTCAATATAAAGTATAACCAGCAGCAACTTCAATAAGCCGTCATAATAGTGAGAAATGAAGGTAAAACTATTTATAAAGCTGCTTAAGAAGAAAAAAGAAAACATTCAAGCTCTGCCCTCAACATCTGGCAAATCTGCTCAAAAAGATAATAAAGCAAAAAATATATATTCCAGAGATAGAAGATGATTGGAAGTGAGGATTACGTTAGGCCTTGCACTCAGCTGATGTTAAAAAAATAATGGAGCCAAATGCATCCAGTGCTCGTACTGCTTGACGCCATATCACGAGATCCGTGTGTCTATCGAAGATTCTGATCCCAAGATACATCTATATTATAGATGTGATCGTGGTATGTAATGATATATATTAAACGGTCAAACATTTTTAAATTTAAGTTCAAAATATCTGAATTAATAGACAATTTCCATCATATCACCAAATATCCTACCCAGTATCACCAATCTTCCGGACCATGTCGTCAACTTACCTTTCATTTCTTTTGTATTCAATTTGCAGTTATTCACAATATTTTTGGATTTTTGATGTATAAACTAATCTCAGTACGTACTTTAAATATTAAATAATACAGTAAAACAAAAATGACACTTTTCTTGGTTACCAAATCCTATAAAATTAGTTTTCGCCATTTTTATCACCAACATTATCCCCTTACCCTATACTTAGGTACTAATTAGAGTTATTGGGTGGGTAGTTACTGCAGGAACCTACTAATGAAATAAATACTAAAGTTTTAATTTAAGCTTAGGTACCTACTTCTCTGTATTTTTAACACCTCTAGGTACTTTGAGGTTTTTTGTAATAGTAAAAAATGAATTTTGTATTTTTTTGTAATGTGTGATAGAGAGATAGATGGTATCGGGTAACCGTGGGCAACAAAAGCTAGAATAATTGCTAAAATCACACGCCCAATAACTATAAATGCAAATGTTTGGGTAAGTATTTAGATGTTTGAATGTTTATTCCAGCTGTGTGGTGCTGGCATAGAATTTTCACCACCCCATCTCTTCCCGTGGGTGTCGTAAGAGGCGACTAAAAGATATCCACCGGGGGCGGGCAGCAGCGTCCCCTTCACAACAATTCTAGCACCGAACTGCGACCCCTCAGCAACCGATGATGATCCACCCCAAAAGTTACACCCTGTATAGTTGTAGAGGTGGTTTAACAAATAGGCTTTTAGCTGCGGCAAGAAGCAATAGATCGTTTATTTAGTTATTTAATTATTAGAACTCTTACTCGACTTCAGATAGTTTTTCAACCTCGTAAACGGTGTGAGTGCAGCCCAGCTCGCACGCGCACTGCGTCACGTCCGTGATTGCGGCCACGTGCTTCGCTATGCACTCCAGCTCTGCTACCGTGCATTGTCTGTACCCATCTGTAAGGTTAACAAGAGTTTAACCTTATAAATGTTAAAGAAAATCTGTTATCTAAAAGAAATACCTATACCTAGACCTACCTAGACCCTACAGAAAATGAATCTCTTAAGAACGTTGTTTTTGGGGTTCCGTACCCATAGGGTAAAACTAGACCCTATTACTAAGCCTCCGTTGTCCGTCTGTCACCTGGGGCCTAATTCCACTATTTTTTAAACAAAATGCCATCATGGCGCCATACGATTAAGATAGAGATTTAGTCGTAAATTTATTTGGTATTCCAATACCATAAGATTACAATCTCTATGACTTATAATATCGTGTCAATAATGTGGTAGGGCATAAAATCATAATCGTAATTGTCATAGATATGGCATAAACAAAAAAAGATCGTGATAGTAGAATACCAAAAGGTGTCAATGGCGGTGATTGAAACGCGATAATGAAGCGATAATATTGTCATAGTGAAGCGATTGTGTTAGTGGAATCAGGCCCCAGGCTGCATCTCATGAGATGGCACAATGTGAGGGATTTGCTCGTTGGTGTGCGTAATGATGCTGTCCTAACGGTGGGCGATAAAGGCGGCGCCATGCTCTGCGTCTTCGAGGCTTCAAGGATTCCTATCAAGGATCATTGTTAAAAGTCCTAACAACACCGCCAGCCTCGAAGACGCAGAGCATGGCGCCGCCTTTATCGCCCACCGTTAGGACACCGTTAGCATCAGCTAGATAATTGAAATTTTCACAGATGATGTATTTCTGTTGCCGCTATAACAACAAATAATAAAAGTTAAATAATTTTATTAATTAGGGGGCAACGTCCTTATCGCCTTGAGAACCGATCACCGAGGTTAAGCAACGTCGGGTGCGGTCAGTACTTAGATGGGTGACCGGGTCGAGTTAAGTAGACAGACTTCCCACATTTCACGCTAGTAGTAGTACCTATATCGTATCCATTTTGAATGGAGCATAAACGTAAACAAACCGCCCATACTTAACCTAAAATTCACTTTGTTGGCGCGTCCTTTTATACGTAATTTTCGATTTTAGATCCTCCCTTCAATAAAAATTGCTTAATATTATATCTGAAACTCGACGCCATGCAAGTGAGATTTTGTTATTTGTGTCGTACGTTGTTTACCAACATGCTTCATTCAAAATGGATAAACCATAGGTATAGCGTTTAGGCTTCTGAACGGATTGTGTTGTAATTTTGCTCATTTAGATGTACTACAGTATTATTGTCGTTCTAGACTCGGAACTTTTCGTTTTGGAAACTTCTCATGATAATTAACCTCTGGTTAAGATGGTAAGGATAAGACTGTTTACACTAACATAACATCCTGTATAAAAACTTTATTTAGGAAAAAAGTGAGAAGACTAAGGTCCGAATTATGAAAGTTTGCTCAGCCATCATTCTGTGCTTGAGCAACGCTTTTCTATGGCATAAACGTCACTCTAGATTAGCTCTATGACTGAGCAAGCTTTCATAATACGGGCCTAAGGTTCGGACCCATCCGGTCGGACACTTTACCCCTTTTAGTTACCGATTTTAGTCTTTAGACTAAAGGCCCTCTCAGCGTGATAGAAATAGATTTCCATACTTTTCCTTCCCGCATTTCAGTACCACGGTAATGACGAACTTTCTGCTTCATGATTGAAAAGGAACAAAACAACTTTCTAAGTAGGAAGTCGTAGAAATGAACTTACTCATCGCTGGATAGAAGTGCGGCACACACTTGCAGTACGTCCGACAACGCTGCATCCGACACTGCCGCATACAAGCAGAGTACGTGTAAATAACTGACGTCTCCAACTTCTGTTCGTCCGCGAACACACATCGTCTCTGTTTTATGGACAACTGCCGCGCATCCTCGGTTGTGTAGGTGTGTTTCACTGAGAATGAGACCTTTTCTACGCGATGGTCCCACGAGTGCTGGGCGTTTTGCTCTATGCCCGCCATTTCTTCGGTTGAGTGGATGTAGATCTGTAATAGGTAGATCACACAGTTTGTATGTCAATTTTGTAGTCGGTATGTGTAATTTTGTACGGAAATCATGAGATAGGTACTCTTACTCATTAAAAAGTCTGCACTATAATTTATATGTACCTATTGGCGAAAGTAAATTCACACGACATATTCATTAACCCAAACATAACTCTATTCTTATGCCCCAACCTCAACCTCAACCTCAACAGCCTATATTGGTCCACTGCTGGACGCAGGCCTCCCCCTGATAATCGCCTTTATTGACTGTTATCTCATGGCAAGAAATGAGGCAACATAACGGCTACATGACGAAACGTGTCGCAAAATTTTATTATATTATTTTTTTGGTCATAAGCGCGGGACCCGTAGCATTTGCTACTCCTGCTATATGGCTAATCCACATTGATTTATTAAAAAGGGAAGATACGAGTAGGTTACGTTCTCCCAGCGCTTACTTAAAAATTGGCATGTGCTACAACTACACGCAAACACATACGCTCACAGTTATATTTCCAGTCCTGTGCAATACAAAGAAGAACAAAGACGGAAAGACGTATCTAAGACCGAAGTGAGACCGAGAGAACAATATTTCACGCGAATCACGACCGCCCGTGCCACCTGTCAGACGGTGACTGAGGTGGAAGCACACAATTTTACATAATTTGAGGTTGCCACTTTCGAGAAACCAGTACCTCATCTTCCCTTTTTAATAAATTAATGCTAATCCACCACTGAATTTGTTGAAATTGGAGTAGTTTCAGAGCCACGTGGTTACACCAATATATAGGTATACATAGTACAAACATCATCATCATCATCATAATCATCATCATCATCATCAGCCTATATTAGTCCACGGCTGGGCATAGGCCTCTCCTAATGAGCGCCATAGCGCCCTGTAGTACAAACATAGGTGCCAGCAACTTCATAATCCTCTTCCGTTGGTAGTCAGGTAAAAATAGAATAAAGCCTGTCATACGTTCTGTCGCACGCAGTTCTCGGGGGTTTTCATTGAAAACGTAATAATAAAATATAATCGTATCGTAAAGAAAAAACCAACTTACGTCAATAGTAGTATTCTTGAGTTCATTATTGAAGAGAAACGACCATTTTGCGTCAGTTTCGTGAATAAACGCTTCTAGAAACAGATCCGCGTGTGATTGAGTCTGCCTGAGAAATTAACAATACAAATACTTTATTGGTAACACAAGTCACAAAGTACAATAGTAGCTACTATTTTATCAAATAATGGTAGGTACTTAAAAATCATAATTATAAAGTCAAAATATAAAAATTTAACTAAATTGATTACTCAAATTATAATTCATTATTATTATATACCTATTATATTATTAATAAATTGGCAGATCGTAAAACTCGTTAATCTATAACTTCAAGTATGAAAAAGTTTGAAGCTGTGATATAGTCTATTGAAGCTATGAAATAATCTTTATACAATCGATACAAAACTCTACAAAACTCAGTTCTGACTTTCATAAGTTCCATGAAAATTCATGAAAAAACTATAAAAATTGAATTCGGGTTATAGTTTAAAAAAAAAAAATATTCTTTTAAATGTTTAACCATATTGTTATATTTGTATTTTGTATTTTTTGCAATAAACAATTAAGAACTATTGTGGTGTGGCTGTGGCGCACTTCTACATTTACAATGTATAGTTAAATGAGATTAGCCAGAGAAACAGAGCAAACAAATTGGGGTACCTACATTACATACCATTAGGTTCATAAGTTATAACATAACTTTACATACCATGGCCAGGATTTCTCAGCGTGTCTCGAGTTGAAAGCGTAGCAAAAGCCCATTTCCGTGAACGCCGGCATCAGCATATCGCAGCATTCTTCCGAGTCCCCTTTCCATTCGCAGTCGAAAAACAGCGTTTCACAATGACGCACGATCTGAAATGCATCAACAGCTACTTACAACCTCAACAGTCTGTATTGGTTCACTGCTGGACGCAGGCCTCACCCTGATAAGCGCCTTATTGGCGTTAATCTAATGGGGGGTAATGCCCATAATCCCCACGCTCTGCATGCGGGTCTCCAACCCGCAGTTGGGTGGTAGAGTTGTTCTGCAGGGGGCGCTGTTGCCCGCCTCCCAATTCATTCCAAATATTGCAATCACCAAAAAACAATCGACTTAGCGATTAAAAATAAAATATCTAGTTGTAGAGCACTTTGTCAAGCACCACGACCGTGTCCTATCCCGTCAAACGAGCTTGTACGTGTCGGGTGGTCCTGCCAGCTTAGAATTTACACCACCCTAACTCACGCGGGTGAAGTAAGAGGCGAATAAGTAAGGGATATCCACCGGGGCGAGCAGCAGCGCCTCCTGCAGAACAATTCTAAAACCGAACTGCGATCCCTAGTCAGCAAACCCAGCGTGGGTATTATGGGCATTTCCCCCATGAGTTATACAAGCCTATTATCAGGTCTCATATAAAAGTCTATTATCCTTCGTGCAGCAGTGGACCAATATAGGCTGTCGAGGTGAGGCGAAACTACTACGATGCCACAGGCATCACACACATGCACCGACAGATATACTCATATCTATGCAGGTTTATTAGTGTCAGAGTCAGAGTCAAATCGTTTATTTCTTTAAACTTAAAAAATAAGACTCAGACAAGTAAAATTTTTACTATATAAACAGCTTGATAAATGAATATTAGAGTGATGGAGCCCCTTGGGTGGCACCATGGGCTTTAAAATCCTCATTGATCCATACCTTTAAAACAGCTTCCTTAGGATCCGTAGCAGGGCTAGCCACCTCACTCCCTTCTATAGGTAACATCAGAGTCTGGTCATTCACGAACTCATGAGCGCGCTGTTCTATAGAACTGTATGACAGAGATGCCAGCCATCGGAGCATGTCGGCCGCTTTATCGGGAGGTTCTGCCCCGTACACTCTGGAATATAAGTTTAAGAAATAAGAAAACAATAACTTTTAACTAGCTTAGAAAACAGGTTTTTGAAAAGTAAATTTTAATAACGGGTAAGACAGCAACGTTTTTTGGACCTCAACCTCAACTGTCTATATTGGTCCACTGCTGGGCGTAACCCGACCACTGATAAGCGCTTTTATCTCATGGGAGGTATTGCCTATAATCCACACGCACGGATATCCCTTAGTCGCCCTGTTGACCCCCGCGGGAAGAAATAAATAAATAATGTTGGACAATTCACACAGCATTATCTAGCCCCAAGCTAAGAGTTGGGGTAGTGCAAATTCTAAGCCAGAACCAAACGGCACGTTTTTGGGAATTAAACTTTATTTTAGAATGTTTGATGGCTTGATTTCGCATAACTATAAACAATTCAAACCAATAGTCGTGTCTATTCAGATGTTGCCAATACTAAACTAATTTGACAGGACTAAAAATTATGCCATCCTTATTATTTTGATCGATATGACAGGGACAGCGACATTTTTTGTCCTGTCTGATTACTTGATTAGTTTTGTTTAGTTTTGGTGAAATCTGAATTGACACCATTATCTACCTAAGTACATGTAAGTTGATCTATTGCATATATTATATGCCCAAAAAAGTACACGGAATAAATTCCTGTCTCAGTTTTGTCTTCACAATCGGTTATCGTTAGGTCCAGGCTAATAACCTGTATGCTGAGTGTACACTGCCATCGACTGCCATAGTGTTTATAAAAAAGTTTTACTCTATTTACTATGAAAAGGTGACAGCGGGACAAAGTTATATAAACTAAAAAAACCAGCCTGTGGAGCAGGGGAGGCCTATGTCCAGCAGTGGACTAATAAGGGCGGATTATAATGATAATTATGAAGTGATGAACGGATTCACTGGTCACAGCACGACATCGCCGCTCTAATCAGCATGTTTTATTATCTTCAGTACGTTTTTAGGCTTGCATTGCAAGTGATTTTATGATAGAGCTCTAGTTACTTACGATTCAATATATTCTTGTAGCAGCTCCTCATCGACGGGGTTGAGGTCACACATCGTGACTGCCGGGAAAGGCACGTCCCAGTTGTGGAAATCTGTGTCCAAGCCTTGAACACACGAACATTTTGAAAGGACCGAGGTGGGCCCGTAAACGACCTGCTGTGTGAATGTACACAGCAGTTCGTTTTACTGGCCCGTTTTATCGTATAGTCGTCAAATGCGAATCTGACGATTTCGCTTCGGAAACGAATCGAATGAATTAAAATACCCCCGCAGATCCAGTAATGAATGTAAAGTGAATTCGCTCATATAGCGAACGACATCCCCCATCTCCGTATTAAAAATGGATACGATAAAACGGGCTTCTAAACGGACTGCTGCTGTATGAACGTACTCTTACCCAGAGCTCTATCTACATATACTAGTATTTTATAGAGCAAAGATTTGATTGTTTGTTTGGATCTGGACCGATTTAAAAACATCTTTCATCATTAAAAAACTTACTTTTCAGGGAGTGACATAGGCTATATTTTATCTCGGAATTACCACGAGAACGGGAACTACACGGGTAAAACCACGATGCGCGGCTAGTCTTCTATCATAATATACACATACTAGCTGCTGTCAGCTTGGCACGTGTTTTTGGGATAATAAATGGCAGTTAATGTTATTTCAGGTCCAGGTCAAATGTTTGGGCCTATACTTTCGATAGTTTTGGCAGTCTTGTAACTCGATAACGTGCCTAAAAGTCCTGTAAAGTCTAAAGGAAATAAAGCACTTGAGTGTTAAACAAAACACACATTTTTACAAACAATTTAGCAGTGCTCTATTAAGTAAGACGATAAGCCATGCTTAATGGATCAATATTGGAGTCTAGTGCAGATTACAGACTACACTAACTACACTAACACTAATTATGTGTAGAATAAGGTAGACAAAAAATAAAAGAAACTTCTAATGCGAGAACAGTCCGTGTTGATATCTCCTAGTTCTCCCGCTCAGAATTAATTCAGGTAAGAATATTAATAGTATATCAAAGGTAAGAAGAAAATGCTCACCTGTGATGGTAGGATTCGTTTGAAACTTCTCCCACAAACTCACAATTATAATGCAAGTCGTGACAGCTCCTATAGCCGTAAAGCTGAACCACATAAATCTGTGAATACATCATTATGGAACAACACGGTTTCGTAACGCTACCATTTTACAAAGGAAATCGAAATGATACAAACTTTTCACAGAACGGCCTCTCTTTCTCCGCAATATACCGGACACCGTGTAGAGAGGAGTTATTGAAGAACTCTGTGGTTTGATGTCGAAGACTCGCCCCAAACAAGGCAACCCTGCCGACATCATCAATCTTTTCCTTCTTCCTTCGATAAGCGTTTTGTTCGGGGTGAACTTTCATTGTTCACATTGTCAGACGACTGAGTTTGTGTACAAATCGAACGGCATTAAGCATCACGTGACGAGATACCATCGAAAGTATTGGACACGATCGCGTGTTACACATTAACCGTGATTTTTTAATTGCTACCAATCGTATGGCATAATTCTGTTTATCTACGAAACGATCATACTATGACGGAGGTTGTCAATTTATTATTGGGTAAGGACTCTACTCTTTATTCGGATAAGTAAGTACCTACTCTACCTACCATTATCCTCATGAGAGCATAAAAACTAGCAGAAATAAAACTTATCACAACAGCTGGCTTTGTGAGTACGACATAACATAAAATATTCAGGGGAAATTAAATTTAATGACCACAAAATGTTACATAAAACAGAGAAACCATGTTATACGTAATTGGTAGACAAAATACCTTCGACAACAAACTCGTAAGGTCACATTCACAAAGCACTCATAGGGTTTATCTTCCGTTTCGGCGGGAGAGCGTCTTCGATATCCACCTCATCCACCACTAAGGGATCTATCCTGATATCCAGATCTGAGAGGGCATCGTCAAGGATCTTGATCTTGCCCAGAAGCTTCTCGGCCTGCAGGTTGTAGCCTGGCTCCAGCATCTTACCACTTGGGTTCAGCTTGAATAGATATTCAGCCTGGAATGATCAAGAATTGCAGAAGTGGGCTGTTTGTTTTGATATCAGTAAAGGAACCGTAGGCTATACCATGCCCAGATCAGCACAGGACCAAGGCTGATGGCATAGACATAGTGGCATGTATATGCACGGCCGTGGGTCGACAAGGGCTGATGATGATGATTAAAGACAACGTGGGTGGATACGAGGCGAACGCAATTTTTTGTAAATAAATTGTTCTAAATTTTAATAGATTATTTAAAGACACAAACATGTTTTTAAACATATACGTAGATAGATTTTTCAATTACAAGGTAGGTATAGGTAGGTGCTGCTCTAGGACAAAACTAATGTAGTTTTAACGGTGCCTTTACGTAAGATAAGACTGAGTGCTTTGGTTCTTAAACTGTCAACTTCTATGTTTTTTATCTATACTAATAATATTATAAAGGAAAGATTTGATTGTTTGTTCGTTTGTATTGAATAGGCTCCGAAACTACTGGACCGATAAAAAAAAATCTTTCATCATTAACACCTTCATGGCCCAAGACGCAGGTGCCAGTCTCTATCTGCGTGGAGATGCGGCGCGCCCCTGCGGGTCGCACCGCAGAGCTGGGCAGTGAATGCGTTATACATTATACACTAAACACTAACACCTTCATGGCCCAAGACGCAGGTGCCAGTCTCTATCTGCGTGGAGATGCGGCGCGCCCCTGCGGGTCGCACCGCAGAGCTGGGCAGTGAATGCGTTATACATTATACACTAAACACTAACACCTTCATGGCCCAAGACGCAGGTGCCAGTCTCTATCTGCGTGGAGATGCGGCGCGCCCCTGCGGGTCGCACCGCAGAGCTGGGCAGTGAATGCGTTATACATTATACACTAAACACTAACACCTTCATGGCCCAAGACGCAGGTGCCAGTCTCTATCTGCGTGGAGATGCGGCGCGCCCCTGCGGGTCGCACCGCAGAGCTGGGCAGTGAATGCGTTATACATTATACACTAAACACTAACACCTTCATGGCCCAAGACGCAGGTGCCAGTCTCTATCTGCGTGGAGATGCGGCGCGCCCCTGCGGGTCGCACCGCAGAGCTGGGCAGTGAATGCGTTATATAGCTTACTTTTCAGCGAGTGACATTGGCTATATTTTATTCCGGAATTCCCACGGGAACGGGAACTACGCGGGTGAAACCGCGAGGCGCTGCTAGCAGAAAATAAATAAAGTAATTCGGTCTGTCTCCCTTTCTATCGTGTGTTTGACTAGGAAAATATTGTATCTCAGGACAGGAAGGATATGTTCCAAAGCTACTTTTTAACCCGAAAAAAGGCGCTCAAAGCCGCGAGCCGAAGCTACTTATCTATGGAGATTAACTCACGTGGAAGTCGATAGGACCATCTGGGCGTAGATGGGCGACCTCCAGTAAAGCCGGGGTAAGAGTTGGGAAGATGTGCTCTACCAGGTAGTTCCTCATTGACTCACCGGTCGCGGCCACATGTGTGTATATTCTAGGACCAACTTACGAGGAAGTCGATAGGATCATCAAGGCGTAGGTTGGCGACCTCCAGCAAAGCCGGGGTGAGAGTTGGGAAGATGTGCTCTACCAGGTAGTTCCTCATTGACTCACCGGTCGCGGCCACATGTGTGTATATTCTAGGACCAACTTACGAGGAAGTCGATAGGATCATCAAGGCGTAGGTTGGCGACCTCCAGCAAAGCCGGGGTGAGAGTTGGGAAGATGTGCTCTACCAGGTAGTTCCTCATTGGCTCACCGGTCGCGGCCACATGTGTGTATATTCTAGGATCAACTTACGAGGAAGTCGATAGGATCATCGGGGCGTAGGTTGGCGACCTCCAGCAAAGCCGGGGTGAGAGTTGGGAAGATGTGCTGCACCAGGTAGTTCCTCATTGGCTCACCGGTCGCGGCCACATGTGTGTATATTCTAGGATCAACTTACGAGGAAGTCGATAGGATCATCGGGGCGTAGGTTGGCGACCTCCAGCAAAGCCGGGGTGAGAGTTGGGAAGATGTGCTGCACCAGGTAGTTCCTCATTGACTCACCGGTCGCGGCCACATGTGTGTATATTCTAGGATCAACTTACGAGGAAATCGATAGGATCATCGGGGCGTAGGTTGGCGACCTCCAGCAAAGCCGGGGTGAGAGTTGGGAAGATGTGCTGCACCAGGTAGTTCCTCATTGGCTCACCAGCTGCTGCCAAAGCTGCTTCTTCTTCCTCTCGCATTAACGAGTAGAGTTCCGACTGGGGATGAAAGCATACAATTAAAACTTTTCGTTTAAAAGTAGGTAACTAGGTACGATTTCATTAAAGTATTGTTAATGAAATCGTACCTAGTTACCTACTTTTAAACGTATGCGAAAAGCTATTTACGAATATCAGGTCAGCAGGTTTTAGATACATCCTGGACGCTCACCCAAAGTCGCGTCTCATTCAGCACATATGTACATGCGAAATTATTTTGCGCGACACGTCCGCTATGTGGTGCTGGCTTAGAATTTGCACCACCCCAACTCTTTCTGCGGGTGTCGTAAGAGGCGACTAAGGGATATCCACCGGGGGGCGGGCAGCAGTACCCCCTGCAGAAAAATTATACAATCAAACTACGATCCCCAACCCAGCCCGTGCCCAGCGTGGGGATTATGGGCAGTACCCTCCATGAGATAAACGCGAATAAGGCGCTTATCAGGGGGAGGCTTGCGTTTAGCTGTGGACCAATACAGGCTGTGCAACTGTAGGTATGTGCGACATCCAGGGTCACTTCACGAGTATAATTATATTATTATTTTATCGTGCGAGTGAGACAGTTGCTAAAACGTAAAAATACGTTAGATTTGATATTAACATCAAGAAAAAATCTTGTCTTTAAAGGAGACACGATACCATACAAAATGTACTACAACTAAATATAAATTTGACATGTGACTTCAAAAAAGCTAATATTTTTTTACGTATTCTCTATTGATATAGAAATATATCTGTATATTTATTTTTGTATTTTATGATGTTTATATTGTGAAATTTAATCATTGAAAAGTAGATATTTTAAGCCTCAACAGTAAAATGTCTAAACGCAACGCTATTGGCATGTGAAGCGTGACGTCATACTTTAACATTTTTGTATGGGCATGAAGTTTTGACACCCGAAGCTGAGTGTAGTTTTACTTTTAGTCATTTACCTCAATATTTTTTTTTGGGTGTTATATTTTCTTCGTTTATAATGTATTAACCTGAGTAATCTATTAAAAAAATACTGTTATAATAATGACCATTAATTTTTTACCGGACAGGCCTCGACAATACCGGACTGTACGATTAAAATACCGGACATCTGGCAATCCTAACCACCATGCGTAAGCGGGGAGCATCTTTGGTGCGCAGGGTCCGGGCCAGCTCCAACAGCATTCTGAGCGTGTTCGCTAATAGGTTTGACTGCATATATATGTATCACTTTTCAAGGATGCATGCCTATAGGTACTTTTTTACTAGGTATTATTATTAATAATAATATAATGTACAACATTGCCAGATTATTACGGTAAATATTGTTTTTTCTTGTTTTGATTATTGTGTTGCTGTGTGATTATTATATTTATTATGTACCAATTAAGTGTAATCTATGGACCTATGTATGAAGTCTGAAATAAAGAATTTAATTTAATTTAAATAATTTGCGCATAGGTACACATTTTAATTTGTAGTAGAGTAAAGGGTCACGGGGTTAGTTGTCCTTAACGTTGAGTTTGTGCTTCTAATAACTGTCATGTATGTGTCACTGAATTTTTTTAACACCTGTAGACTCATTCTGTAAAAGTTTGAATTCGAACTAGACTTCACTTAAGAGTCCGTTCTCACTTCGAAAGTCATTACCACGCTCGTCACTGAGACGCTACGAGCATTATCGAGTTTTACAGAATACAAAACTTCAAACTCACTGCGGATTCAGATTAGTGAGGTTCGAAATGGGTTTATAGAATGAGCCTGCTGATTAGTGATTACCTACACAATGACTAATCGCCTCATGGTTGCAACGTCAGAAGCCTAATGTAATGAATGAGCTAATGAGCAATGAATGACTCACAAACAAAGCATTTAGTAAAGAAAAACTTGCGACTAACTAATTATTGAATAGATAGAGAAATGGTATTACCCAATATTCCATTTTTTCTTCTCGCTCCTCCAACATTTTTTTCTCAAGTTCCTTCAATGCTTTCGCTTCTCTCGTACGCAACGTTTCCAATTCTTTTTGTTCCAATTTTTCGGCTGCTTCAATCAAACCTAAAAATGTAAACAAATGTAAATATCACACTTATATTATACATGTGAAATTTTGGATGTTTATTATATGGATAGAGCGGAGACCGCGATTCCGTTAACGTAGCGTAGGAACCCTTCTGGCCAGATAGAATGACAGTCTACGTAGTATCGCTGTGTGTGACCGCTTGTGAGTTCGGATAGCAATTTTAAACGTTTTAAAAACTAACGGTTTTTTTCGCAAATCGTTTAAGATTTTCTTTTACGAATTTACATCTGTAGCCAATACGAAACGAAAAACCTTAAAATAATAATAATTGCACATTACTGGCGCACAAGTTACGGCGCGGCGCACTGAGGAGAACTCATTTCTGATCGGGGTTAGGGGGCACAGAGCAGCACCGAGCTGGGGTGGAGCAGTCCGGCAATGAAGTCTGTGATGTGATGCGGCGAAGGGGGAAAGTGTTGGATTTGTAGCCTTGAGTCACCCGAGTGACTCCTTTCTCGCGATTTGGTCCGTATAACCGCACTGTTGGCAGGACCATGGGAAGGTCACTCACCTATCAGCTTTCCATACTGGCAAGCGCGTCCCATCCTTCCTTCATGGCAAAATCAGTATGTTGAGTCATTGGGACCACCAGTGGACAAATCTCTAGCTCGTCAAAGTTCAGAGGCATGACGTCACAGGCATCAGGAACACGACTGACATACCTACTTACTGTTGTTTTAACTCAACAAAGTGTTGAATAAGGATACTCAGCCCACTCACCTATCAGCTTTCCATACCGGCAAGCGCGTCTCACCCATCCTAAGCGCGATCGTGGCGTACGACTCCTTCATGGCATAATCCGTATGTTGAGTCACTGGGACTATCAGCGGACGAATGTCTAGTTCGTCAAAGTCCACAGGCGTGACGTCAACACGACTGATATATAGTACTGTTGTGCTCTAGCTATGAAAATATTCAGTCCACTCACTTTTCAGCCTGTCATACCGGCAAGCGCGTCCCATCCTTAGCGCGACCGCAGCGTACGGCCCCTTCATGGCATAATCCGTGTGTTGAGTCACTGGGACTACCAGCGGATGAATGTCTAGTTCGTCGAAGAAATTCAGAGGCGTGATGTCACGGGCGTCGCCGGCACGGAACTCGTTCAGTCGTCTAAGGACTTCCTCTTCACCCATGCGGGAGTCGTTTTCGGGTTGACGCATCGCTTTCTCGCACACGTAGTCGTCTGTGGTGTCGAGGGATACTACAATGTCTGGAATAAATAATGTGTTTATGGAGAGACAAGGAGCATTCATATTAGAGTTAGTTACGTCTGTAAGTGGCATGCAGGTACGTATACTTTAAGCGACAGTGGGTAGGTATGGTAGAAAACCACAGAACTCAGAAGTACAGCTCTGTTTCGTGGTAAACGCATAGAGTAAAAGCCATAAATGCCTACGAACTCGCTGCAAAGTATCTTTGCGTCTTTAAAAACTTTAAAATCACGAGGATCGCCGGCGCGACGCTCGTAAGCGGTAGGGAGCCTTTTCCAAGACATATGATGTCAAACCTCGAAGTAAAATTCGAAAAAATATATAATATACTACAGAATTTTGCTGAGGTCTATGCTGACAATGTTCCAAATGCTAAGTTTCCCAATCTGCACACATGTTTGTTTTTGACTTCTGTACGTACCTACGTATCTACAATTACCTATACCTAACTCAAATTACCTGCAATGTGTGCATAAGCGTTAATAATCAGCTTGCGTACGATAATGTGTTAAACATTTTCTGATAATAGCCTAATAGAGTTCAGATTTACCTGGCAGAATCTTTTTAAGCACATTGGTGTACAGATCGGCGTCCTCGTCGAATTGTTCCGCTTCATCTAGTTCCTCGGCGTCGCCGTCCTCGGAGTCGACCATGTCGCCCTTTTCAAATACTACACAAGAAAACAGACGTTCGAATGCCGAAATCAGGGCCCGTAGGCCGTAGAGTCCGTTCAAAAAGAGAAGAGTCGTGGCGTTACGGTGAACTAACACTTTTAGTCACACTCCAATGACAGAGCAGTGTGTTGTCAACGCAACGAAAGTTGTCAACTGGCACACGAGCGCTTTCAATTCCCACGACTCTTCTCTTTTTGAAGACTCTACCTACTCTTAGAAACGAAATTGAAGTTTCTGATTGGTTTTTTTTGTACAAACGCTGGTCATATGCAAGTGGCATAAGAGTTGGATTTGCACGACATGCGACGCGGCAGTGAAAACGAAACTTCGATTTCCGAGTAGGTAGGCGTCTGTATCGTATTCGTATCAGTGAACTGAAGAATAAAGTCTTAAAGTTTAAAAAAATTTATGAAATGCGCAACTGCCTAGTATTAGGCCTTTGGGCTTAGTCTTATACAGCCTAGACAAGGCCTTGAGTATTTTGGACAATAACCTCTGTTCTTATTCAATAGGGTATATGCATGGATTTTTTCAATTTTTTTAATCGATTATTTAGGTTTAGGTATACCTACATAAACGAAAAAAATATAACACCCAAAAAAATTAAATTATTGAGGTGAAAAACTAAAAGTAAAACTACACTCAGTTTAGGGTGATAAAACGCTGCCATGTTAGACATTGCATTTTATGACGTCACGGATCATCGAGTCTCTTATGTAAACTCAAAGTCAAAACTTCATGCCCATACAAAAATGTTCAAGTATGACGTCACGCTTCACATGCCAATAGCGTTGCGTTTAGACATTTTGCTGTTGAGACTTAAAATATGTACTTTTCAATGATTAAATTTCACAATAAAAACATCATAAAATACAAAAATATATATACAGATATATTTCTATATCAATAGAGAATACGTAAAAAAAATATTAGCTTTTTTGAAGTCACATGCATATACCCTATTATGAAATAACTTCGAAATGCGTAAAATACATAGTACCTACCTACTAACTATTTGAAATGCATTCCTTCAATCTTCATTTATTTAGGTATTGTATTACATTTTTCTCTATTAAAGTATAAGCTAGACAAAAGCTGACCATAATAATGGGCAGTAGTCTCTATAAAAACTTTACCTCTATGAAGTACCTGGCAATTCGTGGGTTCTATAATTTGTGAATTGTCGCTGGTCTATTTGAAAGTGTTGTATTATGACGAGTTAAACTAACGTGCAACGCATTGAGCCATTGATGTGGGAAAACCATCAAGAACCCATCCTTTGTTTTGTGCTTCACGAGACATTATCCTCTGGCGGAGATATCTGTTACAAAGATAAACAAATTTATAAGAACTCAATCAGCTGATCTAAGCATTGCTTCCCCAGTAGACATTGTCGATTTGTCCCTTTGGCCCTTGAAAATCGTAACTACTATAATAGTACATTTATGAAAAGTCAAAGCAAGGTAAATAATGTTCAAATAACTGTTTTTTTACGAGATCCTGAACATAGTTATAGTCACTGTTTAAATAATGCTGAATGATCGCCAAATATCCACACAAACCCAAAATGTACATATTTGACATTCAAGATTCATACAAAATTAGAGAAAAAACAACACGCAGAATTCTTACCTACATGGTATGTTAAGTACCTAGGTAGAGTCTGTTCAAAAAGAGAAGAGTCGTAGGAAATGAGCCTCAATGCAAAAAGCTCGTGTGCCAATTGACAACTTTGCATTGATATCACTCCTCTGTTACTAAAATACGACTAAAAGTTTTTTTTGTATTTTGTATCTACGGGGGAGGCCGCGAAATTTTTGATCGATGCTCGCAATCCATTTTGTCTTTGTGTGACACATAAAAGAAGGCGAAATAAGTTTTTAAATTTTTTGTTTGAGAGAGTGACCAAAATATTATTTCTTCTTTTGTAAGTAGGTACCTTGTTGAAGGCGCCACGCGCAGCTCGGATGTCTGTGGCACAGTAGAGCCACTGTATCAAATCCCATACAAAAACCTCATCTTCAAAACGATATTATCGACTCACTGTCTTTCTTATCATAGTCATTACCAAGCCGTACGATTCGCAGGGACGCGCCGCAGATGCAGCCGAAGTCGTTTATGCGAGTCAGTGGCAATGAAAGCGTTAAAAAAAATACCCTACCCCAAAGTTTCCTCCTCGCTCAAAGCCCTTCCAGACTGCAGTAACAATAAGTTGTTCCTAGCGGTCTCCTGTGTTTCCTCATCTTCGACCTGATCGTCCTCGTCCCCAGCATTTGGGTCCTCTTCCTCGCCTGTAGGTATCGGCAGGGCAGAAATCTCCCCTTCTTTCCAGTGCATGACACGCCACTCCTGCATTAAGGGTGCAACGTTACAAAGTTACACAAAGATATGACGTCTACTGCTGGACAAAGGCTTCCCCTAACCCAAAGGTTTGTTATGATTGGTGTTTGCCATAAGTAGTGGCAGATGGTTTGCCGATCGCAGTCCGATAATAGCACTGTTCTGCAGAAGGCAGTGTTGCACGCCCCCTGTAGATATGAAGAGCAGTGTCTGTGTTGCAATCAACGTGTGTTAATAATTCAATGTTTATAAAACAAAGAGATACTTTTTATAATGATTCTAAGGCCTGTTAACGAAACGCGGGGCGTGCAGCGGCGCGTGCGGTCCGTTCTTAATTCAAACATATGGCATTGGTAGAATGTGTTTAGGGAGAAGCTATTTGACACGCACGCGTTTGTTTGATTTGACGCGTCGCGTCGCACGCAGCGAGCACCGCCACTCTTCACGCCCCACCTATACGTAAACACACCATACCTACATTGCGATATGTGTATTAACTGTTGGTGGTTCAAATAAATAAATAAATGTTTGTGTTTACTCGTGCGATGATGGGGCAGTCCCAATAGGTACGGGAGGGCCTATGTAACGATTTAAATCTTTGGTAAATTGTAAGAAAGCTTACCAAATCGTCAGTAATATCCTGAACCACGGTCTCCGGCGAAATATACTGAAGTCCGTAAGCCTCAGCGATACATTTTGACAGCGTCGTCTTGCCCACTATGGGAGGCCCGTACACGACCACCTGAGTTGCACAAGATAAGATAATCATTTTGTCAATCTACATTCTCGTAAGATATTTTAATTTAACTATAATAAAAGCCGGCCAATGAAGTCGAGTCGGACTCGCGCACGAAGGGTTCCGTACCATTATCTATAAAAAAAAAATACAAATATTTCCTCGTAAAAAAACAAAGTCAACGTGACGCGTTCACCCATCCAAGTACTGGCGGCGCCCGACTTAACCTCGGTAATCGGTTCTCAAGGTGATAATGACGTGGCCCACCTTAATTATTAAAAATATTTATCTTAATTTGTTGTTAAAGCGGCATCAGAAGTACATCTTCTGTGAAAATTTCAACTGTCTAGCTATCAGGGTTCATGAGATACAGCCTGGTGACACACGGACAGACGGAAAGCGGAGGCTTAGTAACAGGGGTAGGTAAATAAGTCTCAGTCTACTTAAAGGTTTTTCCACCTCTATCAACCTTGTAAAAGTTCAAGGATAATCTACATGACTACCGATCTTAAAATTCTTAATCACGATGAACTCACGATAGTTAGTGTTTGATGCAATTAAAAAAGTATTAAGAGAATATTTCTCTCATAGGTAAGATCTCTGAGAAATGAAAAACGCAGTATGTCAGTAGGTCTGTACTGTCATAACATAACAAGGTAGGTACAATTTCATAACCGTTTGCAACAAATAATAAACCCGTCTATTGTCTGAGTTGTGAACAGAAAGATATTAATCATGCATGGTGTTGCCTTTTACTGATCTAATAAATAAAAGGCTTAGGAAGTCATTTGTATCGAATGGGAACTGTTGCAAGACAAGTAAATAATGTAGGATACTTTTCTATGGAAATATATTAGTAAGCTAAAATATTATACGAGTTACTACAGTTGTTATACATATTACTTTCACTGGATTATGATTTCTAAGACTGAGACTGTAACTGTAGATCGGCTATTAAAGTATGTAAGTACCTATGATGCAAACCAGTAGTAATTCAATGGATACAAATGCTATTTTACAGGTCGTACCTTAAAAGGCTTGAGCCCCCGCTCTTTCTTGAACTCTTTAATAAGAGTTGGCACGAGTTCTCCGAATGGCAACTCAGAAGTCCACTGGAGACCCATTGTCTCTACTATAAATGACGGCTCCATACACAAATTTAATGTCATTAAGTCGTAGATTCTTTGCTGAAAATGGTGTTAAAAAAAATTATATATATTTAATTCTTGGTGGATCAAATGAAATAGGGAGTTCGGGGGTTCCAATCTCAAATCTGCCCTTGTTCTTTGGTTTTCCTATGAAATAAAGTTAGACATGACTTACAGTAATATCAGGAATTAAAAATGCATCTTCTTTGGGAAGGCATTTGAACATTCCCGTGCCAACAATTTTCCCAAGTGGTTTTATTATCTGTAAGCCATAAAAATATTGGGTTTAGTTATCGGTTTTTACTGACATTAATATAGTATTTTCAAGGATAAGGGCCAGCACTTCACTTGAGCGGAGATGAGAGATGTGTTTTCAATAACCATTATAACGTCATTGTTCACACATCTCGTGTCGCAGCGCAGCTTGTGTGGTTACCACCGAACTGCGATGTATCATTATTTGGATGCGCCGATCAAAGCAGGGCAGGGATGTAAGCTGGGTCTCGTTAGCTGGCGATGGCACGCAGCGGAGACTAAAGAGATGTGTACGTGTTATCTCAACAAACATCAAACGCTTGCCGCAGTCCAGTTCCACTCTAGCCAGCACACATCTCCACTCCAGTCTAGCCAGCACACATCTCCACTTTAGTCTATCCAGTACGACACGGTTTCCGGTGGATACACCCCAGCGGAAAATTGTCTATTCGCGTCTCCGTTTCGGACCCTCAGATAAAAAAAGTTGAAATGACAGCTTTGGTGGAGTCCTTTCTTAAATTTATGTCTTTTTAAGTTACCTCTCGCTGTTTCGTTACATTTAGCTCGACCGCTAGGATATACAGTTTCTTTGGAAATTCTATTATAAGATTGTAGACTATCCTGAAAAACAGAAATTCTTAAACATTACTAAGAATTATCTTCGCTTTATAATACATAAAAGTAAAGGCAAGGCTTACTGAGCTAAGTCCCTGACATTAATAATCGGGATATAATTCGTTCCTCGACCAAATAATGGTAAAAGCCTTTCACATTCCCAAGCCTTTTGAAACCAGTAGTACAGTATATCCTCTTTACCGCCATAAGTTACACCAACTCCCACAACTAAAGCACTGAAAATATATAAAACCTGGTTAAAAAGTTCAAGGCACAATCAAAGAAATAACTTACTTAGTTAAACGATTACAGTGGCTGATAGTTAACCGTTCGTTATGGAGACCAAATAAGTTCGCTTCGAAATGAGACGCTACTTAGAGGGTCTTAAATTCACACGGTTTTGTCTCGAGTTTAAATCATTTTTCTGGTTGTCGTGTACCTAATAGTATAACGTCACCTATGTACCTACCACGTACCTACTACATAATCTAACAAAAAATCTATTCTTTCAAAGCCTTACCCGATCTGCGATCGATATTTCCTAGCGATGGATATTACTTCATTTTCAATATCATAATATTCTCGAAAGTTCGGGTGAGGTTTCCTTTTTCGAAAATCTGTCTCCATAAATGGCATATCTGGCGTGTCCTAAAAAAATAGGGCTAATAATTCCATTAGAATTTGGATGAAACCAGAGGTGTTAATTTTGGAACAAATGTTACCGGATCCAGCGGTTTCGTCGACGCCCAAGTCATGATTGTCGAGACAAGAATTAAATATCTTTTCTGAGGTTCATCATCGCCTTTTCCGTCTTTCGCCTCCGATGGCTCATCCGCTTGTTTCTCCAGAAGTAATTTTAGGACTGCACAACCGAATACAATTTTAGAACCAGCCATTCCAATATTCGGTAAATCTTAATTGAGATTATAGTTGTACTATTCGCCAAGAGATGGCAGGAAGAGTTATATTTTTCAGTTTATTTCCTAAGTTGATTGGGATAAAGTTATTGAAAACACGAATAAATTTTATTACTATAGGTACGCCAATAGATGTCAGGAAGAGTCAATTGATCACGATACCTAAATCTAATTATTCAAAACATAATAAAATTAATAAAACGAACTTTCTGAAAATGAATCCTAGCTAGATCGATTTATCGCCCCGAAACCCCCTGTAGGTATACTAAATTTCATGAAATCGTTAGAGCCGTTTCCGAGATCCGGATTATATACTCAAATAAGTATTTATATAAGAATTGTTCGTTTAAAGGTATAAGATAGCCTACCCAACAAACATTTCAGTCGTATAAGTACAAGTTACGCGACTCAAAGCGCTATAAACGTCGCATTGAAGTAATTTTTGCGTTTAATACGACTTAGTGCCACTTAACTTTATACGACTTGTAGTCGTATAAAATCACTTCTATACGACTGTTTTATACGACCACCAGACAACTTTCAGTAGTATAACCACTGTTGTAATCTTAGCAACGTTTATACGACTTTTACACCCGTATTAATCGTGTTAGAGTCACAAGAACTACTTTTACGTGACGATTGTAGTATAAGAGTGGTAATTGGCACCTTTATACAATTTTAAGTAAATTTGAACACTTTTATCCTACTATTTGACGACTAGATATACTAACATATGTTTGTCATTCGAAAAACAATTGTATTTATGTTATTAAAATGAACAAAATAAGCTGGTCAAATGTAAAAAAAAGTGGTGCTTTTAAAAGAAAAGTAAAAAAAACTATATTAAGCTTCTTAGTCCCAATTTAATTACATCAAATATACACGATGCACGACAAGTGAACTATATAAAAAATGGAGTTGGTTCCGTACAAAATCCAATTTTGAACTCAGGAGATTTTAGTTCGGTACAAAGTGGGTCTAAAAGTTATGATGTTGCTCAAAGCACAGAAATGAAATCCAGTGGTTCTATAACAGTAGAGTCTGAAAAAGAAGAAGTAGATGAAATATTTGATAAATTAAGCCTTGGTGATAGTTCCGATTATGAAAGTACAAGCGAAGCCAGTAAAAATGATATACTTCGTGATAATTTAAATAAATGGGCAATTCATTTCAATAAAAAAGCTGCTATAAAAGTGATTCGTCTGGAATCATTTATTCTCTCCACAGCTAACCAAAATAAGTGGGTTTTGACTAACGATTGTGATATTTTCGAACTAATATCAATTGAAGATAACGAGACGTGTATAAGTTTAACTGGAAATATTATTCAAAATGTCAAGGATGTTTTTGATACGCCGATAAGATCGTCATTTTTAAATATTTTTATGATAAATTGTAACCATATTAGAAGATTGGAAACGGCAATTAATATAAGTGACATAAAATGTAAGTTAGTAACTACAGAATATGGTTCAAATATTTATTTTGTACCGCTAATTCATACTCTAAAATAAAAGAAAAATCACTATGGTTGGTTTTATTTATTATTGATTAATCAAATTTTAATCACAAGTAATCATCAATCATAATCATGAACTGTAGGTACTTATTTCCTAATTAAATAGATTATCTCGGTAACATGGATTAAACTAAATTAAGTATAACAATCACCAACTTTCAATATAAAGTGACCCTTTTTTATATTAAACAGACAACCAACGTGGGTTGTCTGTTTAATATAAGGCAACCTAGTTATTTTTACAATCATAATCATTAAAAGCACAGTTAGTAACCAAAAGACTTAAAAGCTTAATTAATTACCTAGATTATCTTTGGCACTTGGCTTAATACTTACAAAAGTATAACAATCATAAAATTTTAACAACCCTTTTTACATAAATAACATCCGAAGTGGGTTGTTGTGGAATATAAGGCAACCTAGTTATTTTTACAATCATCATCAACTATTTGTCCTGCTTTCACTGAACACACCCTTGTTTCTATAATATAATGCAGGTATATCATATTTGTAAGTATATTATAGGTGTATGTGTATTTATATTTATATATTTATAGGAGTAGGTTTAGGTATGTAACTATGTATTTTTGTAATTTTGTGGTATGTCATTTATTATTTATTTTTAAGTACCTAGTAATTGTAAATTTTTTTTAGTATCATATTAAATGCACACAGATCTTACCCCTTGTATATCCGACGATCCTATCCATACCAGGTTGTCTGGCAGGGATCGCTCGTGAGCGATAAGACCAATTTGTCACTTATGTTGTACTAATTGTTTCATTTTGTAAATTGTTTTTTAGTCTTAAGTGTGCAACAATAGTATTTTCTATCTATCTATCTATCTAAACATTGAAGACACAGTTAGTAACCAAAAGACTAATTATCTTTGGGAAATGGCTTAATACTTACAATAGTATAACAATCATAAAATTTTAACAACCCTTTTTAGATAACATCCGAAGTTAGTTAAGCTGTGCTAATTTAAAGCTAGTTGTTGAGGAACCTGTATAGATTCCGTAGTGGTGGCAGTTTGGGGCTCTGGAAATTGAGGATCATATTGTTGTACAAATTCCTGAAAAAATAAATTAGTAAGACGAAATCTATTTCCTGCCATAATTAATTATTCATCCATCATCAATAATAAATATAATAGTTTCATAAACACTAAAATTTCAATTTTCAACTGAACCCTAATTTCGTTAATATGGCTGATAACAAAACAAGCGCACATAGTGATAAGTCGTTAAGAGATTGTATTATATTCGTGTCGACAACTCTTAGTCGTATAAAGGTAGCTTTTATCACGTTCGTCAAATTACTTTAGAATTAATGCTTTAATTTAAATAATTTCTAAGGCGCGTGCATTATATTGAGATTACTAGCGTATATTACCCGATAACATTAATTTCCCAATCAAATTATTTATTTGAACATGAATTTCGATGATGTGCGTAATACGTAAATAAAAAATAAAATGGCTGTACCTTACAAGATAAAAATTCAATCACGTGTTCCACTTTCTTGTCACTTCACAATAAAATCACTTAAAAAAGTCGTCGTCGTCACCACATATTCGATAAAATGTCCTAAAACAGCGGCAATAAACATCATTACCCGATTAAAAGGGAATTACTCGACATCTATACGACCTCTACACGACCATATGAGTGATTAATACGACTGCTACACGATACTATTACGGCACTGATTCGTATAAGATGGGCCCTTTCTGGGTCCTAATAACGTGATAGCGACGTATTTACGACCAGAGTATGGGACTAAAAGTTAGAACTGGCACGTTTTGGCGACTTATGAAATGTTTGTTGGGTAGTAGCTAGGCATATCTAAGTATCCTAGAAACAGACGGTGCGACCGTACTGAGCGAAACTGCACTGCAGTGGGGCAGGGCGGCACGACGACGACGCGCGACGCGACGGCAAGACGACGATAATGCGGCCAATTATTATAGTTTGTATGAAATCATGAGATGTGGAACACACTACGCGCCGGTGAAACTACGCGGCCCGGCACTGTGCATAAAATTAAACAACCATAAAAAACACGCCGTACCGCGTCGCGCAACTTAGTGCAAACGGCGCTAAACTGCTCGGTCGATAATACTTATGACACGGGAGATGAATCACTGTTTCTTGATGGCTTTTTCAAAATGGTTGACGAGGCAAACCTCGTCCATCGTTTTGATAAACAATGACAGGTAATTCTAGACAAAATGTGTTGCATACCGTCATCGCTCCACTGCAGTTCAAGTGCGGTATAAAAGGTACCTACTACGTAGAGGCGCGTCATCGTGCCGCGCTCATACTCCGCAGTGCATTTCCGCTCAGTGTTGTGCCACCTTTAGGAAGAACTAGTAGCTGCCTGCGGTTTCGGACGTGCTTTTTAAGCAGCCTTTTCCGAGCCCGGCTTATCATCCTGCCAAATTTTATTAACACCTTCATGGCCCAAGACGCAGGGGCCACTCTACATTCCCGTGTAGCACGGCGGCGCCCATGCGGGTCGCACAGTCGCACCGCCGAGACTGGGCAGTGAATGCGTTAAGCTCCGTTAAGCCGCTAAACAGACAAGAGTTGCTTTCGAATTTGTAATATGAGTAGAGTACCTATGGACGAGCTTATCTTGGTCAAACTTGATGAAAACAGATCTTACGCTTCAAGTACTCAGCTACAATTTTGATTTCGTCTCTGTCACAGCTGATGTCTAGAACGACTGTTCCACAAGTCAGCATTTCCGGCAGACATTCGTTCTTCGGTACGAGCCTGGTTACATGTTCTATGGATTTCTTTTCATTTTTTAAGTACTTCAGCTTTTCGTCAGGTACAGTTCCTAGGAGATTTAAAAATAATATGACCTACTTAATAATATTACCTAGTAATTGTTATTTAATTACGGATGTAAGCGGGTTACCTACGAACCTTATTTGTGTTGGAAACGTTGTGTTCTTCCAACACAAATACCTAAGGTTCGTAGCCCGCTTACATCCGTAATGAATTCGTCAAACTACGATAGTTTTTATACGGTAATTGTAATTTGTTTAAAAAGAAAATAACAGTCAAATGCAATAGGAATAAATTAGAATTAGTAAGTATTTACAATTGAAACAATTGAGCTAACTGCAGCAGTTGCAATCAATCTACAGGTAGCTCTACTGATCTATCTTAGATATCTCCATCCAGGTAGACAGGACGTTCGTTAGGTGGTAGAATATAATAAGTTCGTACAGATTGTATTGGTTTGGTAGGTATAGGTACCGAAATTGGCCCAAAATTCTCACCGATTATTTCGTAAGGCTGCGGCGGTGGCGGTGGTGGGGCCACCTCTATATCTTCGCCCATAATAGTACTAGAGGGTTCTCTGGATGTTGTATCGTTCCTTTTCAATATCTTGGACATCTCTTTCAAATAGTGCTCTCCATGGTAAGAGTCTACATTATTTACGAAATAACGCTTGAAAGAGAACTGTTTAACCCCGTTCATTGAAGATTCAACTGACGAAACTTTTTCAACGGATTTCATTGTAGTTTCCCAAATTTTAATATAATTAAATGCAAATCTAGATGCAAATATATTGCAAATGCAAAGAGAATTTGAATACAATACTCAAAAGATAATATAACGCTACGTGACGTGACAATACTTAATTCTATGATACGTTCAAAGAGAATACAATAACTTCGTAAGAGATACGTCAAAGAGTAAATTCTTCGTCCATCCATTGGTGTTTTAGTACTATACACAGATTTATATGTAATAATGTTAATTTGTCCTAAAAATCTGTGATTGGTGTTTTGAAAACTTTACACCATAGAGTTTATACTAGCCACATAAAAGCTCGATGCATTATTGTATTCTCTTTGGCTCGATGCTTGACACACAATTTATAAAAAATAACTGATTTCCTCGCCGCGCGCAGCTCGTGTCTGTAGTACAACCTAAGTACAACCTTAGAACAACACTGATTTCTGATGGCCAAGGAGTATTTTTATGACAATCAAACTTTATAGTCTTTGATCCGAGATCCGATCAAGGAGGTCAGAAAAGTTTTACTCTATTTTACCTTTAAAATCTTCAAATTGCCTGAGCCTACAATATGGGTACCTACTTACTAACTTCGAGATTAGGTACCTACGTATGTGACAGAATACAGAATCATTTATTTGCACACTGGTGTCATGTGATGGTCACAATCACAGAGATCTAAAAAGGGGTTATTCAGGACCCCGAAGGGATGAACTAGTGATTAACTATACGGTTTACTGGTTCCAAGGAGTTTATAATTCATTGATATCGATTCTGCATCAATCATTGCCGTGGAGGAGTAAGAATCAATCCCTCCAACTCTGCCAGCGGATTTCATAAGAGTCGACTAAGGGCGTTCTCACTTTGGTTTCATCACACGATTTCATCCGAATTTGATTCGTGCGTAAACGTACGACTACGCACGAATGATCCAGGGGTGGCCGGCCAGTGGCCACTGATTCCATGGCCAAAAATACTGAGTTTACTGAGAAGAACCCTTTCCGTGGGTGTCGTAAGAGGCGACTAAAGGATATCCACCAGGGGGCGGGCAGCAGCGCCCCCTGCAGAACTCTTTCACCAAACTACGATCCTCAACCCGCATGCCCAGCGTGGGGATTATGGGCATTAACCCCATGAGTAAAACGTCAATAAGGGGTTTATCAGGGACAGCAGTAGACTGATACCTAAGCTGTTGTAATTATTTCGAGCCAATTATTTCAAAACATTTAAAAAAAAAACTGACCATTTTCCACCACGGGTGATCCCAACCTTCCAAGGACTATGGGAGCGCTCACACTGCACAATCGTGCGATTAGTCCTAATGTGATAATATTAAAAATAAAAAATAATAACTGTATATTGTATTTATTGTTTAAAATAATTACTTGAGTAACGATAATAAATTTACTTATAAATAAGATAAGGCTATTATTGAATTTATAGAATAATTTGTAAACCGCCCAAATTAGAATCTCGCAATTAATCTTAACATTTTTTTAAATTGGAAAAATTTGTACCATAAATAAATCTCCATTAATGAATATTATAAAATTAATGCGTAAATACATAGAGAATTATAATAACTTAGTTATAGTTACATAAATAAAACTAAGTAGTAATTAATTAAGAACTTAACAGAAAGAGTGTCCACTGCACACATGCATATATAAATTATGTGTATATTAACTCAGAGATTCATATGATAAAAGTACCGAAAAAACATTAAAATGGTCCCATGCACCAGTGTCAATTTACTTCATAAAATATATTTTCGCTGTTCACTTTAACAGTATAATACCTATATTTTGTATTATAATGGCTTTAACCTACATAAGCAATAGAATTTGTGAGCTGAATCTGAATCACATTATTATCTATTGTAATCTGAACCTGGGCCACATGTCGTAAAATTGATAACTACGGAATTATGATCATTTCTATATTTTAATATCCATACAGCAAAACAAATAGCACTTAAATTTTCACAGTAAACGCCGACCAAATACATAACAATGGGCATTTACAAGAATCGGTAGGTAATCTATTAAAAACACTTACCTTATTCATAATGGTTCGCTAACTTTAAACAGCTGCCAAGCAGTATTATTTCTCACTCTGACTTGTGTCAAAAGAAGAAAGAGAAATAGCAGTTTTAAGTAGCAGACCATTATGAATAAGGTTTAGGCTTTTTATCCCAAATGCTAGCAGCATCATTACATTACACATATCATGATGATGATGCCATGCCATGATCATAATTTTTATGATCATGGATGGAATGGCATTATGTAATCGTTTCGAAATATTTGAAAACTCAAAACAGTCTTCAGAAACAAATATTTTTAAACATAACAGTAGGGAAAGCACAGGGATTGTTGCCTCGGGTAGAATCATTAATCTAGTCAAGTAAAATTTACATAGATCAAATTTCAAAATTACGCAATTTCATTATGAATGTAAGAGGGTTAACTACCAACCTTGTTTGTGTTGGAAGAACACCAACGTTTCATCCCTTAACGAGGGGCATCTTCGGGGCGATTACGCAATTTCGTTATCGAATGTGTAAATTATTGAAATTTTTATTCCTTCAACTCTCAGAAAAATTATTCTGATTTTCATCTACAATGATGAACGCAACGCAATGCATGACGATGATGCGATGTCATTATTATCTATTCTACCATAGACAACAATCCCCGTGCTTGGCCTACAGTTTTAAAATGTTAGAAATCTATTTTCTTCGTAAGTGTTAATGTTAAGCTATTTAAATATCGAGAATCAAAAAGGTTCACGGGCGTTTGACTTGTCGTGCGCCTTCACCACAGCTATCCAATACAAAATTGAAAAAAGTTCAAAATTATATTCGATTGAAAATTAACGCCGCGATTGCTGGAATGGAATGGAAATTTTCCATCATCGCGCGAAAGTGATGCGTGTACGTCCTGTGATCTCTAACGATTGAATCAAACAATGTTTGAACTATGGCACCAAAATTGTTAGTTACATTTTTAAACATTTTATGCAAGTAATACTGAGATTATATTGTACTAAAGCTATGACTATATTGGCTTTACTTTTAATTTAATTATTTTTGTCGGTAAGAGGACGGCTTAGTTTAATTTAGTCTATATTATTTGTATCATGTAATTCTATCTCATTATTAATGTACCTACCTAATGTACATAATGTTATTTTATATAAATCAAATATTTATGGAATGCAGCGTTATTGAAATGGAATGCAATAATTAATAACGAATAAGAATTTTTGTTTGTTGTTCATTTTGCTCTTTAACCTAAGACTAAAATTTTAATTTTATTGTTCGACCTATCCATCTATAAAATTTATTAAGGACGACAAAATTAAGTACTTTTAAGTTGATAGCAAATTATCTTTCCCCTATATCAGGGAAATAATTATTTAGTAATACATTTATAGTGTTCCTAATTCTATTTTAAATGTCATAATAAAAGGCACGATATTTTTTGTATAAAATCACAATTAATTGATTACTTTTACTTATTCGAAGCACACCTTATGCTTACGGCAGAGTAAGGCACGCATAAAAATTAAAATATTCTAAAGACTATACTTACTTATTTAGGTCATGTATAGATAACAATTTCATTAAAATTCCTCATTATACAATAAATAAAAATAATCATGTCTTAATTAGATAAAACTGGACGAATTTATATTAATTTGCTAACTACCAGCCACAACAAAATAAAATAGGTAGGTATCCCTTGGCTGGGATACATAACTATTTTATCATATTTCTTATTCATCTTCATATTCCGTCATAATAATGGCTGGTTGGTTCCCCCACTTACCAACTGAATAAAATATAATAGCGAATACAATTGATTGTGTTTTAGGTGTGGGTATTCATTTGATTCTAGAACTGCTCTCACTTAACGTTTGTAAAGCGTATTTTAATATACCCTACTCAATAAAAAGCTCTTATTATTTCAAACTGATATTCGCAGTCAATAAACGCGAGTTTTAGTGAGCGAGATTAGTCAACAAGGTTTCTACAATTGCGTAGTTATAACCGATTTACGATGAATAATAGTTATTTCCTTTTCTCCCATTCCTGAGGGCGAGCTGGGTTCTGACGTCACGAGCCACGGCGACAGAGACGATATTGGCTGGGATTTCGGCGTCACATCTTCCTTCTTCTCTATCGGCCGCGGTGACGATATTTTCGCTTGCGTGTGCGGTGGCTCTACCACGACAATAGACACGTACTGAGAGTTATTCTGTGTCAGAGGATTAGCTGTCAGGGGCTCGTTCAGAATCTTAGGTGACGGCGTGGACGGCATCGATACGTTAATGTTCGTAGACTCATTTAATATTTTCACCTCATTCTCTCTTGCTTTTAAAATATTGTTGCATTTAAGCTGGCCAGGAGGAAGCGCTTTATTTGATAACAAGAACTTGGACTGATTGTTAGGCACTTCTTTGTCGCTAGCAGAATCCAGTTGATCTTTCTTAGCTTCGTTTTTGGAGTCGTCGCTAGTCAGCTTTTCCTTGACTAAGCTCATCAGAAGGTCGTTGAGTGGATTCGAATCCGTGACGGAAGGAGAGCAGTTGCACGGCGGCTTGCTGATAACAAGCTGAGTCAAATTACTCTTCTTTTCCTCAACAGAACTTCTATCCACTTTAAACATAACTTTGTTGCTGATAGCATCGTCTTTTGATATTAAAACTTCTTCAGAAGGTTCATCATGCAAAAGATTCTTTGTTGAAGATTCACCTTCCAATACTTTGAAGTCACAGTCCATAAGTGATGATTTCTGGGATTTAGCACTGCTCTTTCTAGACAGAGTGCCAGTATCAGCAACATTCGGAACTGCGTCAGAAGTAGAAGGCAATTCGTTCGTTTCTGGCTGCACGGTTGGCTCGGTTTTCGCGACAACGGTTTGCTTTTCTCTTTCTCGCAAGACGTGGCTCTGACGACGAGCAAAACGCTGGCTCGGGCGTCTTTCGAACTGAACTGTACGACGAGCGCGATTTTGTTGGGTGGTTTGATATTCTGTTTTTCCTGAATACTGGAACCGTGAACCCATTCTAAAGAAGTTTTGCCGAGCTGAAGGGCCTTTTACAGGGGCCCTCAAGCGGAAGAATGTGTGATGTTCCACAGCACATTTCCAAAGGTGTTTGCAAGCTTTTTCGTTATGTAACCGGAAAACAAATGTGTGTTCCTGCTCTCGGCCTTGGTCATCATCCTCCACAACAACTAAAGTTAGCTTCTTTTTCTTAAAATCAAGTTTGCTAATTTTAGGCCAGAAGAACAATCCAATTTTCTGAGGGCCTTCAAAAACTAGAATCCCTGTAGGGGTCAACCCTAAATGATATTCACAACTATCTTTTCCCAGGACAATGTGCATGTCAACACCATACATCTCTAGCCACTTGGCTTTGTTTAAGTAGTTTACTTCAGCTTGAGCAGGAGTTAAGCCTTTCAGTTTCTTGTATTCTTCTAGTACTTCAATTTCCATATCTTCTGTTTGATTAGGCACAAATCTGAACTCAGATACAGTGGCAGGAGTGTGAATGCCTTCATCGAAATCACCCAGTTCAGATTGCAGAGCTAGAGCAGATAGCTCCACAGCAGTAGCATGGGGACATTCCAACCTACTCTCCAAGAGATCTTTCTTCAGTTGAAGAAAGAACTGGTATCGAGTCAGTTCTTCTCTGAGATTGTTGGGTTCAGAAGAGTAAAATTTAACTTTGAGTCTCAGAGTATAAGGCGGCCCTATTTTGACTTGTTTTTTTATAGTTTTTGTTGGATCTAGCCAATGCTTTACATTGTTTGTGTCAGTAAA
Source organism: Eupithecia tripunctaria (assembly GCA_955876795.1). NCBI lineage: Eukaryota > Metazoa > Arthropoda > Insecta > Lepidoptera > Geometridae > Eupithecia > Eupithecia tripunctaria. Next base: position 6,025,307 of record OY041604.1, read on the forward strand.
TTGAAGACCAAAATAGTCTTTTTCAATGAGGTCTAGGGAGTAAAACACTTGCTCATACAGGTCTCCTGCACTTGCTTTCTTTGAAAGATTTATAGATAGATCAGTATCATCAAGTAACATTACCTTGCATTGGATGAAATTTTTATTTATCAATGATTTTTGATTTTGCTTGCTTCTGGTCTGACTTGAAGAGCGCCCTCTTCTACTGAGAAACCGGAGCATCTTGCTTTGCTAAATCTGTTAACAAGGAAGTTTTTGGTTTAGTCCGTTTTCGCAATTGTAGTTTCACAATTGACTGTGAAAAAAGAATTATTTTTCACAGTTTCGTAATTAACTGTCAAACAAGAAATTCTTTTCTGTTTTCGTAATCGAATATTTTTCTCCTTTCGTAGTTAATTACTAAAAACATATCCATTTTCTTATTTCACAATTAATTACGAAACAAGAATTAGTCGCACTATTGAACTCCTTGGTAAATAAATTACTTGAGGTCCTAAACTAACCTCCTTCCTTCAGTTTAATAAAGAAAAAAATCGATTGTGACATTATCCTTATATTTATTGTATCAATTTTCTATTTTGCAATTACGGTTTCACTAGGACTTTGAAAGCGGAATTATTCTTCACTTGTGACCCTTGAAACCTATTTTCACAATACATTATATCAGACTACAGTATTATGGCTGATTCTTCTGAGTGCACTGCATCAAAAAGTTTGAATTATGAAATTCGGTTCATTCCCACAAAGAGAGGAGGCCAAGCATTACTATACAATGGCCGTAAATATCACAAAAAGAGTACGTACGCTGACCGTAATACATTTTGGCAGTGTTACAGCAAAACAACATGCAAGGGTAGCATAACGCTGAGTGAAGAAAACTTCATAGTAAAATCAAAGTATCATAACAGTGATTGTTTGGCAAATGACGCTAAATGCATATTTGAACAAGAACTTAGTGCTCTGAAAAAAAAAGTGTGCACTAACAACTATCCTATTCAGAAACAATTTGACGAAATGGTGAGTGAACTCAACGATAAAGGAGTAAACTTTCTTCACGAGTTACCTAAATTTCAGAACATCAAAACCGGTTTATACAAAGAAAGATACAGAAACTTGGGAGTGCCCAAACTACAATTTAGATCGCCTCAAGAGGTAATAGTGCCGATTAACTTTAAACATTTACTCATCGCCGATTACAATGATGTCGATATGAGAATCCTCGTGTTTGGTTCCCCTGATACGCAACAAATAATACATCGCTTTCAGCACTTTTTTCTTGATGGTACTTTCAAATCGTGCCCACTTCCGTTTAAACAATTGTATAGTATACATGGATTTGATGTCGAAGCAAAAAAGGTAGTACCAATTTTTTTTGCGTTCTTACGAAACAAGAATGAAAGAACGTATGAGATATTATTCCGAATGATTAAAAATCAAATCCCAAGTTGGAAACCAGTAAAAATGACTTTAGATTATGAACAAGCAGCTATGAAAGGCGTTCAAACCGTATTTCCAGACACAATAGTAAAGGGTTGCTATTTTCATTTTTGCAATACCCTCTTTCGAAAATCAAAAGCCCTTGACATGAATTCAAGGATTCAAAGACGTCATGTCGCCCGTTGTGCCGGCTTAGCCCGTCTACCTTTAACATTTCTCAAGAATGGGTACGAGTATGTGATGAAAAGAAGCCCAACGGATGAAAAAAGTACAATATTTAATAAGTACTTCCAAAATAAATGGATGAAAGACATCGGATTTGTCAAAAAGTGGTGCTGTGAAGATGAGGAAATCCGAACTACAAACCCAGTTGAGGCATGGCACTCGCGAATAAATAAATATGTTGGAAGAAAAAACCCTAATCTGGCACAAATACTGGAAGTTTTAGAAAAAGAAACTAAGCTTCGTAATTTTAAACCTGCTATGAAAATAAATAAAAATTATCAGGAAATCGATGAAGAGATTAAAAAAACAATAGCAGAATTATGTAATAACGAGATTACGGTCGGGCACTGTGTGGAGATCATTGCTCCATTTAGTTATTAAATAAGCTCAGAAGTATTATTTTAAAGTAAAAAGTATATTTTTTGTTAAGTATGTAAGAATAAGAATTTTATTTTAAATGTAAAAGAGGTTTTTCTATTTCGAGAAAAATAAAGGGAATTATTTACCATTTTCATATTTTTATTTCTTCCAATTCACTTTCGGAGATCGATACTTATGGACCGTGCTAGGAACGTATGTGTCAGATATGTGAAAATTATGAACCGGTTACGGAATTGTCTGGTGGGCAAAGTCATAATATAGAGGTACGTTTCATTGCAAATAGTACTTGTCCGTTACGTTCCTAGCATGGTCCTAGTGGTTGAAGTTAATAACGAAACAGTGAAAAATAATTCTTTTTTCACAGTCAATTGTGAAACTTGATTGCGAAAACAGAAAAGAATTTCTTGTTTGACAGTTAATTACGAAACAGTGAAAAATAATTCTTTTTTCACAGTCAATTGTGAAACTACAATTGCGAAAACAGAAAAGAATTTCTTGTTTGACAGTTAATTACGAAACAGTGAAAAATAATTCTTTTTTCACAGTTAATTGTGAAACTACAATTGCGAAAACGGACTAAACCAAGTTTTTTAAGCACTGATATTTTAAATGTTAGGCAAGGGAATTGAGGCACAGCATGAGTGAAAGTGGCTCTGCTACCTATTTTCTCTTAATATTACGTATAGCACAGTAAATTTTTAAAATCCATTGTACAGTTTGTGGTATCTATTATAAGTTATTTATTAATAACTTTGTAATCGTTTTATTTTGTAATGTTTAGGCCAAGATATGAAGATACCCTTTTTGGCCATGAACCACTATTTTCGCATCTCTGCCTATACTATACATATAAGGTATAAAAAATTAGCTTATAATAGATCACAAACTGTAGAATGGATTTTTGAAATTGTCTGTGTTTATTGTAATAATACGATAAAATAGGTGGCACTGTCATATTGGCATTGTATGCACCCTAAGTATTATATTTACTTCAGGGTATGTAAGGGCATAAGTTATAAATTTATATTTAAGGTATAGAAAAAGATTCCATTGACAAAATTACTTAATGTGGAACATAATATTTACAGGTAGAAAGTAAAACATTAGAAGGTCAATCATGGCAATATGTTGTAAGTGTGGGTGGTACCTATTACAATACTTGTATTTTGTTGAAGCTAAGTAGGTCCGTGAAAAAAAAACCTATCACTTACATGGGATTTATTTTCATTCGAAAAACACCGATCCGAGAAAACGACCCGTGCCTATTATATCTTAAACGGACCAATGGACATTCACCAAACGTACAGGTAAACCTGTCCGAATACCTATCTAAACGTATATATACCGTAATCTGTTCAATAGTGTGCATTCTATTGCAAAGCTCGCTGAATGGTCTGCGTCAACAACCTAATCTAATAACATTGCAATACGCTGAAAAGTTAACTTACCTCTATCTGGAAATTGAATCCGTTCAACACCAAAACGTATTTTATCACTAGTTATCCATAATATTTACATCGAAAAGGAACTGATATAGAAAAATCAACATAAATCTTGCACAAAAACATTCATTCGTCCGCGTTCACCCCTTCTTTCAGCCTGTCGCAACACAATTGCCAAAAATTTAACCATGAAATTTACTAGTCTATGGTTGTAATGTAATGAAATTTAGCCAACTTTTGAAGCCAAATCTTATTTTTCTCAAGTTGGCACCGGAAATGACTATTTTATGCCTTATGGTTAGTTCTACTCAATGATTTTATTGTCAATGGCGGTCTTTGATGGCGTTTCTGTCAGATTTTATTTTTTTTACATTTTTTACAAAATTTGAGATTGATTCGATCGAAAATACAAACTGTTGATTATTATCAAATATTTCGCTGCTAGAGTGACTTAAATGGATTTGTGTTATAATTTGCGTGTTTCCTGTTATAGTTTTATATCGGATTGTTGAGATAAACAACAATTTTGGATCAGACTAACAATTCTGAAAATTCAAGTATTTCAGCAGATAACTACCGTGAAAACTTCAGTAACATGGATAGTCGGCGTAACAGGAAGTGTGGTAAACGAAAGTTAACCAAGATGGTCATGCTTCTTTCAAGTTTTCCACTAGACCCTGATCGGTAAGTACCTACATACTTCTCCAATTTTACATGGTTATTATTGTGAAGCTGAATTCGATACTCCTACACGTGGGAAGGTAGACAGGCCTTTCAACTACCACTGTTCTACTTCACGTCACTACTTCCTTTCAATATTGGGGTCGAGTGGGTACCTGGACAACGTAGCAATGTACGTCACTCTTTCTGTGCAACATAATTTGTAAATCATACCAGTAGTTCCATAGCTCCTCCTCATAAACAAATTGTATTTATTTATATAATATTCTGGTGAAAAAAACACAAATGTTATCTGTTTAATTTTGATACTTAGTACATACTGCTTTTAATTTTTTTCAGATGTCGATTGTGGGTGAAAGCATCGGGCGTAGAATATTTGATTTATGTACCTACCTATTGAAAAACTGCACCAGCGTATGCAGGATGACCTGGTAATTGAGTTTCCTCTGCATGTGATATGGCATCATCATTTATGATGAAAGAAATTCAGGTAAGAAAACATAAAATTTGTATCGGTAGTAATTTGTGTCCCTGTTTGGCGGAGTGGACGTACGAGCATGAGTTATTCCCAGCGTCTCACGTGAGACCTACTCATTCCCAACGTCTCACGAAAAAATACTGGTGATAGTAATTTATTATGTGTCAATTAAAAGGTGATGACGAAAAATCCATCTTTAATGACAGCTGTCAAACTAAAAATGGTCATATTTCGGAAACTACTCGTCTCAGACCACTAGTTTGTATGGAGAAGTGATAGGTCTCGTTGAGATCTTCATTTTGGATGACATCTGTCAAACTAAAAATGGTCATATCTCGGAATCTACTCGTCTCAGACCACTAGTTTGTATGGAGAAGTGACAGGTCTCGATGAGATCTTCATTTTGGATGACAGCTGTCAAACTTAAAACGGTCATATCTTCGAAACTATTGATCCTAGACCATTAGTTTGTATGGAGATGTGACAGGTCTCGGTGAGATCTTCATTTTGGATGACAGCTGTCAAACTTAAAACGGTCATATCTTCGAAACTATTGATCCTAGACCATTAGTTTGTATGGAGATGTGACAGGTCTCGGTGAGATCTTCATTTTGGATGACAGCTGTCAAACTGAAAACGGTCATATCTTCGAAACTATTGATCCTAGACCATTAGTTTGTATGGAGAAGTGACAGGTCTCGATGAGATCTTCATTTTGGATGACAGCTGTCAAACTGAAAACGGTCATATCTCGGAAACTACTGATCCTAGACCACTGGTATGTATGGAGATATGACAGGTATCGGTGAGATCTTCATTTTGGATGACAGCTGTCAAATTAAAATGGTCATATCTCGGAAACTACTCGTCTCAGACCACTAGTTTGTATGGAGAAGTGACAGGTCTCGATGAGATCTTCATTTTGGATGACAGCTGTCACACTAAAAATGGTCATATCTCGGAAACTACTCGTCTCAGACCACTAGTTTGTATGGAGAAGTGACAGGTCTCGACGAGATCTTCATTTTGGATGACAGCTGTCAAACTGAAAACGATCATATCTCGGAAACTACTCGTCTCAGACCACTAGTTTGTATGGAGAAGTGACAGGTCTCGTTAAGATCTTCATTTTGGATGACAGCTGTCAAACTGAAAACGGTCATATCTTCGAAACTATTGATCCTAGACCATTAGTTTGTATGGAGATGTGACAGGTCTCGGTGAGATCTTCATTTTGGATGACAGCTGTCAAACTGAAAACGGTCATATCTTCGAAACTATTGATCCTAGACCATTAGTTTGTATGGAGATGTGACAGGTCTCGGTGAGATCTTCATTTTGGATGACAGCTGTCAAGCTAAAAATGGTCATATCTCGGAAACTACTCGTCTCAGACCACTAGTTTGTATGGAGAAGTGACAGGTCTCGATGAGATCTTCATTTTGGATGACAGCTGTCAAACTAAAAATGGTCATATCTCGAAAACTACTCGTCTCAGACCACTAGTTTGTATGGAGAAGTGACAGGTCTCGATGAGATCTTCATTTTGGATGACAGCTGTCAAACTAAAAATGGTCATATCTCGGAAACTACTCGTCTCAGACCACAAGTTTGTATGGAGAAGTGACAGGTCTCGTTAAGATCTTCATTTTGGATGACAGCTGTCAAACTGAAAACGGTCATATCTTCGAAACTATTGATCCTAGACCATTAGTTTGTATGGAGATGTGACAGGTCTCGGTGAGATCTTCATTTTGGATGACAGCTGTCAAACTAAAAATGGTCATATCTCGGAAACTATTGATCCTAGACCATTAGTTTGTATGGAGATGTGACAGGTCTCGGTGAGATCTTCATTTTGGATGACAGCTGTCAAACTGAAAATGGTCATATCTCGGAAACTACTCGTCTCAGACCACTAGTTTGTATGGAGAAGTGACAGGTCTCGGTGAGATCTTCATTTTGGATGACAGCTGTCAAACTTAAAACGGTCATAATATCTCGGAAACTGCTCATCTCAGACTGAGGATCAACAATTTTATCGAAAAAAGTGTTGATTAACAATATTGATTATCTTGCCCAAATCAAAGCAGAGCTGGTAATAAGGGCAAGTAGCTGTGCCCCGCGGCTTCGGACGCGTTTATTCTATGGAAACGTTTAAAGGTGATTTATATCCCACGGGAACCGATTTATGGGTTAATATGTAACCTTTGTTTGATTCCAGAATTAGGAATGCAAAATTTGAGCCCGATCCGTTCAGTAGCTTTAGCGTTTATAATAGTAGTGTGAAAGATGATTGATATACTTAATGCAATACATGACATTGACAATATAACCCGTAGGAAACATCTGCGCACGCTCAAGGCAGAACAGTTCCGCGTTCAGGTTGTGAAGTGTCTGCTCGGTGAGCCGAAGCAGCTCCACAATTCAGCTGTACTGAACTAAATAGTAGTGAATAAAAGTCACTTGAATATTAATTGCCTGTTTCCTTTATAGAATCCCTCAACATCAACATCGACTGCTATCCTGGAGGTTGTGGGGCAAAATTTAGTTCATACACAATTAAAGATGAATGCAGTATTCCAACAATAGGCTGTATCATAGAAGTTCATACAAGCAAATACCAACAAGGTACGTAAAATAATTGTCTAGAATTAGCTTTTCACCATTCTCGCTGTAAACTTGTTTACTTAAATATAAAATAAAAGTTCTGTAACTCAACCCGTCGTAGTAGCAAATTCGCAAAAAGAGATTGTTTGCTATTTATTAGACCTTTCTTTTTCTCACTAAAGTTTTTAAGGTTTTGGTTATAATTATGTCAATTTAAAGGGTTCTGTACCCATTGGGTAACCGTCCCGGTGACCGGTAACGGGACCCTATTACTAAGACTCCGCTGTCCGTCTTATCGTCTACCCGTCTGTCCACCTGTCCACCTGCCCGCCTGTCCGTCTGTCACCAGGATGTATCCCGAACCCTTCGTGTGCGACTCGCACTTGGCCGATTTTACTATAGTTCATTGTGTTTTTTTTAATTTTAGTTTGACAGCTGTCATCCAAAATGAAGATCTCACCGAGACCTGTCACATCTCCATACAAACTAATGGTCTAGGATCAATAGTTTCGAAGATATGATCGTTTTCAGTTTGACAGCTGTCATCCAAAATGAAGATCTCACCGAGACCTGTCACATCTCCATACAAACTAATGGTCTAGGATCAATAGTTTCGAAGATATGACCGTTTTCAGTTTGACAGCTGTCATCCAAAATGAAGATCTCACCGAGACCTGTCACATCTCCATACAAACTAATGGTCTAGGATCAATAGTTTCCGAGATATGACCATTTTTAGTTTGACAGCTGTCATCCAAAATGAAGATCTCATCGAGACCTATCACTTCTCCATACAAACTAGTGGTCTAGGATCAATAGTTTCCGAGATATGACCATTTTTAGTTTGACAGCTGTCATCCAAAATGAAGATCTCATCGAGACCTATCACTTCTCCATACAAACTAGTGGTCTGAGACGAGTAGTTTCCGAAATATGACCATTTTTAGTTTGACAGCTGTCACCCGAAATGATGGTCTAACCGAGAGCTGTCACTTCTCCATACAAACTAGTGGTCTAGGATCAGTAGCTTCCGAGATATGACCGTTTTAAGTTTGACAGCTGTCATCCAAAATGAAGATCTCACCGAGACCTGTCACATCTCCATACAAACTAATGGTCTAGGATCAATAGTTTCGGAGATATGACCGTTTTCAGTTTGACAGCTGTCATCCAAAATGAAGATCTCACCGAGACCTGTCACATCTCCATACAAACTAATGGTCTAGGATCAATAGTTTCGAAGATATGACCGTTTTCAGTTTGACAGCTGTCATCCAAAATGAAGATCTTAACGAGACCTGTCACTTCTCCATACAAACTAGTGGTCTGAGACGAGTAGTTTCCGAGATATGATCGTTTTCAGTTTGACAGCTGTCATCCAAAATGAAGATCTCGTCGAGACCTGTCACTTCTCCATACAAACTAGTGGTCTAGGATCAGTAGTTTCCGAGATATGACCGTTTTCAGTTTGACAGCTGTCATCCAAAATGAAGATCTCATCGAGAGCTGTCACATCTCCACAAATCGCTCGATTTCTTTGGCGCAGGCAGGGCCAAAGAGTTGGTCTACAATGAAGACATAATGAATAAATTCAAAAATGTATATTGCAATTTCAGTTAAATTACACATAATTTATATACATTTTATTATACACAGGGTGTCCTACAACCATGCCACATGGAGCGGAAGTACTTAAATATTGTAGATAGAGTATTGTACTGAAAGAAGACTTCATTTTGATTTTAAAAACAATTACACATTATTCAAAGATTTTTGAAAAATCGCCCATCTAAATCACTAAAACCCGTAAAATTGTGATAAAACACCTCTTATTTTACTATTTCGATTTAAAGGCTCAATCGTATTATTTTATTCCAGATAACAATCATCATCATCAGCATATATTAGTCCACTGCTGGACATTGGCCTAATGAGCGCCATAGCGCCCTGTCTTCAGCTTGACGCATCCAGCATCTGCCTCCAGTCTTTCGCAAATCGTCATCCCAAGGTAACAATCATATCAAATAAAAGGAAGACCATGAAATTTTACATGTTATATAAAATAGTTACTGACCAACGGGACCAATTAGATAACCGCCGAGATCACTGGACCTCGCCCCGCTGATTTTTTTAATAGGTTATGTGAAAAAATTACCTTACTTTTATTCATAATTGTGGGCTAACATAAAACAGCTGCTAAATACTGTTATATCTCAGACTGACTTATGTCAATAGAAGAAGACAGAGCGAGATTGAGCAGTGTGCTGAGTTAGCATACTATTATGAATAAGGGGGTTAGTTTACAATAAGCAGTATGAAAATGTGCAGGAGTTACAAACTAAACTTGGTCCTGTAGTAACTCCTGCAAAAAAAACTGAACACCTTAAAAAGATAAATAAATCAACTGGTAACGAAATTATTAAATGAGATAGAATTGGTATACAACAGAATGAATGGGCGGGACTTATTATTTTGAGCATTTGCTAAATTAGATTACCTACCTGTAAGGAAAACGTAATTATTTTAATAGAATCTAAAATTTCATGGTCTTCTTTTATTTTAGATGCTTTGTTAAATGGAAAAACTAATCCATGCAATTGAGCCCTTACATGTCTGAAATCTTAAAGTTAACGGTGTTTTTCTTACAAATTTTCGGGTTCAATTCCCGGTTTAGGTGGATACAGGCGATTTTTCAAAAATCTTTGAATGCAGTTTTTAAAATCAAATTGAAATCTTCTTTCAATAAAATGTTATATAAATATAATAATATAAAATTTTATGTGGCCGTATAAATAAATTACTAGGGATATGTAATTTATTTATACTACTGTATTAGCTGTCATACATTATTTTGTCATTTATATTTTATGTATTTATCAAACTATCAATTTACTTTGCTGCCAATGCCGATAAATACATATAACTATAGTGATAACTATAACTAATATTATAAAGGCGAAAGTTTGTACGGATGTATGGATGGATGGATGTTTGTTACATCTTCACGCCAAAACTACTGGACGGATCTGGCTGAAATTTTGCATACAGGTAATTCTAATCCTGGAATAAAACATAGGCATACTTTTTATCCCATAAATCTGTTCCCGCGGGATAAAAATCACATTAAAATGTTTCCATAGGAACAACGCGTGCGAAGCCGCGGGGCGCAGCTAGTATAAAATACGCGTTTTCATCTGATATCTTATTAACTGACGGTACTTATCTATTTCAGATTACCTGTTGAACAATTCCACCGCCAACTGCGATCCCCAACTCACCCAGCGTGAGGATTAGTACTCAATATTTTAGAAAAATACTCAATATTTTTATTGAAGTTTTGTAAGTATTCATGCACCCTGCCTGTCAGATAGATTATGGCAGTGATCGTAATCTTAATCTATTAAGTAAGATTAATACTTAATCAGTAGGTATTTTATACAAAATTACAGCGAACTCTTGGGATATAAATAATAACATAACATAAGTTGTAAGTATTTACATTTCTAGATGAACTGTTTATAAAATCATGCAAGTAAATATTTCTGTATATTAAAAATAGTAAAAATAAATTCTTAATAGTAAGTACGTACAGCCGTTTTTTCATGGACCTACTATTTTCTCCTATTAGTAGGACCACGAGGGAGACCTTTTTCTGTCTGTCCTATTCTAGGGTGAATCAAAAATCTACCTCCTGTATTAGTTTCTCGTTACTCATATGATAATGTACGTAATTAACAAAACTTTGTATAAATTTGACTAGGTTAAACTTAACATAAATAAATGTAATATTGGTACCCATCATGATCTAAAATTCACTTCGAAACTCGTTATAATTATCGTGCTTGGGTACCGATTTAAGGCATGTTGGTGGTTTATTATAATTATATTTTAAGGAACATGTAATCGTCGTGTATGCTTCGGATTATGTCACTACCTCATGCTTCGGATTTGATTAGTGTAATAAATTTGTAATGGTAAACGGTGTTTTTATTTTAGTCAACTGAGCCAAAATAACAAAGGGTATAATTATAATAGAATATAAATATTTTTCGAAAACTGTAGGTAGTAAATTTATAAGGGCAGCTAAAAATATCGATATCGATGAATGTGGTTTAGGGGTCACCCCTAAATCGCATTTATCGATATCGATATCGATGAATAAGCCGCAGCAGCACATCACTATTATTATTATTTTTTGTGTTGGTAGCCATGAATGTCTTTGTGACATGTGTCGTCTGCGCATGTCCAAATTGAAGTGGATAGGTTGGTTTTTCGCGATACATTCATAGACAGTGACGTTTGGTAGACTCATTTTATTCTAAGGAGGTCCCGTCTCTTCTTACGAAGTTATTGTATTCTCTTTGCCTTCTTTCTTTTCTTTCCAAAATGTGATCTGGGTGTGTTGTGTTGCCAACTGCCAATCATACCATCTGTCATCTGTAAAAAAAACATCATTTGGTTCGTCCAAGACCACTACGACGACGATGACGCGATGCATTTAAAGACTCACGCACACGGCGGAGCCCTGAATGCTATAAATTTCAATAACAACTGATAATAACGAGCATTCTTTTCATTGATCGGTCTAAGATGGTCCTCGTTGTTTGCTAACCGCCATCATAGCTCCCAATCCGGAAAGACCACTCGACAGTTGTCAATATTGAACGTCGTATCCGTTTCATAAAGATTGTCTGTTACATTCAGAACCTCTTCAGAACCGTTGATTTGGACGAACAGAACCATAAACACCCAAATATTGCAAAGGCTTACTGCAAAGAGGTTAATCAGCCTTAGAATTGTCTATCATACAACCCCTGTAGGCTACCTAGAATACAGGCCTCGTCTACACGGCCAATGCCTGACAATGCGTCAGTCCACGGACGCCATAGGGTAACTAATACAGCTTTTGGCCACCACGCCAGCAGACGTATCAGAACCGACACAGTTGGCCGACCTTACGATACCTACTTAGATTACATCCGGTTGATCCAAAATAATTTCCCCTTGCCCTTCGACAGGCGCAAGGTCGATTCGAGACGGTGGTTTCTCTTCCATCTTGAGTCTCACATATGAGTAATCTGGATTCGCTTGAAGCAGCTCCACTTCTTCCACCACAGGCTGATACTTATTAGAACGGTCAAAACAGCGCATGAGGACTTGCCCCAAATTGGTTAGCCATGTTGGAATACTGTGACCATTCATTGATCTTTGCGGATGTGTGAACAGGCTCATGTGGCGTGCAGTTAGTAGCTGTGCATAAGAGCGATCTAATCTAGTGGAGAGCCACATTAAGTACATGCTCCCAATTTTCTATAGGCATGTTGAGCGAACGCAGAGAGAGCTGTACTGTTTTCCATAGCGTGGAATTCAATTTCTCGACTTGGCCGTTGCCTTGAGGATTGTAGGCCGTAGTTCTGCTAGTAGCAATGCCACGTGAATGTAGAAACTAATATCATATCTGTATGGTGCCAGTACCAGCCGCCATCTCTGGATCTTCTCATTTTTAATTTTACTTGTATGTTTTGCAACAAACATGAAGGAAACAAATCGTTGGTCCGTGATGAATTTGAACGGTCTACCGATAAGAACATGGCGCCATTTCTTCAGAGCTTCAACGATGTCATAGGCTTTTTTCTCTACCGCTGAGTGATTTCGCTCGCTCTGATTGAGGGTCCTTGAGTGAAAGGAGATGGGCCTCGAATTCTGTGATAATGTAGCGGCGATGGAATGCCCGGAAGCGTCAGTCTCGATACTAAAAGGTTACCTTTTAGTGTTGTCGTCTATGGCGTGACTTTGCTATAACAGATTTCAGGTCCTCGAAACATTTTACTGCGTCTGAGCTTAAGGGTAAACTTTTGGTATGCACCATAGGATAGATTCTCTATGAAAAACTAGGAAACCACTACAAATAGTGTGCGAACATACCGAGAGTCCTTCGAAGAGAAACTACATCATTGGGTGGGGGCATATTTAGAAGCGGTTTCAGTCGCTCACTAACTGGCATAATAACATGATTTTCAAATGTATAGCCAAGAATGTTTATAGTCGACTGTGTGAACTTGCTCTTTTCTTTGTTTAGGGTAAGGTTGTACTTCTCCACAGCTTTGACAAATAGTCTAAGATTTTTATCGTGCTCTTCCTGTGTCTTTCCACATACAGTAATATCATAAATGTAGGCAAAAGTACCGTTTAGGTTTTCGGTTCTGATGAGCCAGCCAGACAGTTCTTTGGAAACTAGACACACCGTTGGTAACACCAAACGGAATTCTACGAAAATGATACAGGTTACCACATGTCTCGAAAGCTGTGAAGGTTTTTTTCGTCAGGCAAGATGGGCACGTGGTGGTATGCGCTCTGTAAATCTATAGCGCTAAAAATCGCGTATTTAGCTACCTTTGTTATCATCTCTTCAATGTTGGGTAACGAGTAGGCAAAGGCATCCAATTGTGTATATTTGTTGATGGTTTGCGAGTAATCTATTACCATCCGCCTCTTGTGATTGCATTTTTCGTGATTAAAACCTGCGCTCGCCAAGGTGACAGACCTTCTTCTATGATTCTTTCCTTCATTTCGCAGCGATAGGTTTGCAGTCCGCCGTGACATTAGAAAATAGGGATACAGCAGGGACAGAGGCTGCAGCTACGCTGCAAACCTTTAACTTATCTTTCGGTCCACCAAATTTGAATTCTAGCTAGAGTCGAGTGTGATTCTAAGACGTCATGGCCAATTATAACGTCGGCACATAAGTTATTCACAATCGGGAGATTGACGTTGTTAAAGGCATTGTCTCCGATCCTAACATTCTGGAGAGTCGAGCCGTTAACCTATGACTTGTGAGATAAGGAAGCCATAGAAATAGTTTGGTCGCAACGCCTCTTCTTCAGTTGACAGAGACTGGCAGAGTCCTCATTGACGAAGCTCAGGGAGCTCCCGGTGTCAATCAAGGCTTCTGCTCGAACTCCCTTAGTAATAACTGTCACCATTGCCTTGCGCAGTGAAGTCGGTGCCGCCGCAGATATTATACTGCAGTGGCCGCAGTCATCCGTTTCCGTTGTTGAAGCAGGTGTCGGTGTCCTGCTACGACAGACTTTTCCATAGTGGCCCTTTCCATTACACTTTATGCATGTAGCATCTCGAGCTGGAATGTCGTTGCGAGGGTGTATAGATGATGCTCCACAAAAAAGCATTTTCGTTTGGGGACAGCAGCGGCAGTAGAAGTAAGCACAACACTGCCAGATCCATGCCTGCACTCCGGAGAACGAAACAGCTATCGCCTCGGCCAACCGCCGCGAGTAGAAATGGCCTCGTTAACAAACTTAGCGTATAGTTCGTTTTTGTTGAACATTGCAATACAATTGAAGATAATAAAAACAGACTCACCCTGGAGCATCTGCACTCCCTGTACTTACCACGGGCGCACAAATAATTAATAAAGAACGGCAGGCTCCGATAAAGTCATAAAATCGCTCGTCCAACCTGACATCATTCTTCTAGGTATGATCAATGCACAGACCAGCAAACGCATGTCTGCACCGTCGCGTCGCTCTTGTCACCGCAGCCCGGTTACTCCACCAATTCCCTACACCTAGCTTCAGTCAGCTGCAAACAGACAAATCATCAATATACAACAAACATAAGAACTCCGGCCAATTGTTTCATTTCTCGAGAACAACGTACTCTAGGCACGAACATACCAACAGATCAACCAATGGTAGTTACCGACCACAGATGAGATCCGCGGTGGCACCACCAGATATATCAGGGGACCCAAAACAAGGAACTGCTTGACCACAAGCCAACAACAAATTTACTAAACATGACACTAGGTCAGACGACAACAAACTTACAATAAGCAACTCAATGCCACAAAACAACATCTAGCCAGACATCCACCGTGTATGTCTGGAGTCTTGGGTGTAGGGGGACCCAAGACGCCCACAACAGCTCTGCCAAGCAACGCCGTATGCTTGTAGAACTAATATTGAGACACCGTCCTCAATACGCACACACACATCCAAGCAGACGGACACGGTTCACGTCTGAAGGATAATCTTGGGTGTAGCAACCCAAGATGCTCACAACTGTTCTGCCAAGCAACACCGTATGCTTGTAGAACTAATATTGAGACACCGTACTCAATACGCACACACACATCCAAGCAGACAGCCACCGTGCATGTCTGAAGGATAATCTTGGGTGTAGCAACCCAAGATGCTCACAACTGTTCTGCCAAGCAACACCGTATGCTTGTAGAACTAATATTGAGACACCGTACTCAATACGCACACACACATCCAAGCAGACAGCCACCGTGCATGTCTGAAGGATAATCTTGGGTGTAGCAACCCAAGATGCTCACAACTGTTCTGCCAAGCAACACCGTATGCTTGTAGAACTAATATTGAGACACCGTACTCAATATGCTCACTCACACGCGTCTAAGCAGACGGCTACCAATCACATCTCAAGGATCTATTCTGAGTGTAAAAACCCAAGATGTTCACACCAGTTCTGCTAATCACCACCATGTCCAAGATACCACAAAAAGACCTCAACTTCCAGCAAAAACAGCATAGCAGAAACAAAGATCAAAACCAAACAAGTAAATACAAGAGTGTTACAAAATAACACACAACAGAACAACATAATGCGAGACAATATTAAGCAGTAGGGCAGTAGGTATAACAAAATAATCAACACAAACAAATTTTATTGTTTCACTTTTTTTTTTCAAATGAACAACCACTAACTTTGGAACTGAAACCATTCAGAAGTAGGTAGGTAGGTGTGCGCTTAGCGTTGTGATGAGGACCCTTAATTCCCAGTCGTTCCAGGCAAAGTTAATCCTCTGGCTGGTATCATCACCCGTAGTTTTGGCTCCAACCAATGTCAATCATAAAATCTTTATTTGCCTCTATGATCCATGTGACCTGCAAGCATGTACTGTCTGGCATCCTCCACTTCTACTGAAGCCTGAAACCAATAAATCACAACAGAAAAATGCATCCGACAGGCATGTTGTGCAATTGACACGACACAGGCTATCATCAATAACACTATAGGACATAATTATCTTTACCTGCTATGCTTTATCCTTGGGAAAAGCCACTTGATCAGCTTTGGCTAGCTAGGTACGAACTGTACGAGATATTTGAGTCATTTCTTTCTCAAGATTAATTAACATCAAGCAAACGTTGGTTCATATCACAATAAAACTCATGAAAATTGAACTGCTTACATAGTAATAACCATGCTACCTAGTCTAGGTACCTACGTACAAACAAATCAATCCAGGTGCATTATAAAAACCGGTAATTTTAGTGTAAAACAGCCATACCCTTATCAGTCATCACATCATTACAAACCAATTGTATTACTGTACATCCATAAAGCTTCTTAGTTAAATTCTCGTAAGAATTCAGGTTTGGTCGCCAGCTCAGATTTGTCACAGCATAAAATGTCGACCTGTTGAGTGTCATCATTTTGATGTGAATCCATCGAACTTTTCCATTCTTGGTAAAACATCTGTGAGCGTAAAACATGGGTTTATCCCACTTCTGATAAAGACTCACGCACACGGCGGAGCCCTGAATGCTATAAATTTCAATAACAACTGATAATAACGAGCATTCTTTTCATTGATCGGTCTAAGATGGTCCTCGTTGTTTGCTAACCGCCATCATAGCTCCCAATCCGGAAAGACCACTCGACAGTTGTCAATATTGAACGTCGTATCCGTTTCATAAAGATTGTCTGTTACATTCAGAACCTCTTCAGAACCGTTGATTTGGACGAACAGAACCATAAACACCCAAATATTGCAAAGGCTTACTGCAAAGAGGTTAATCAGCCTTAGAATTGTCTATCATACAACCCCTGTAGGCTACCTAGAATACAGGCCTCGTCTACACATTATAATTATAATACGACCACCATGCCATAGGGCTTTATTCTGCTGCAGAATAAAGCCCTACTCACATCAACGCTAATTTTAAAGCGCGTCCTGTGTCACGCGATTTTGCGATATTTGCTTGCGGAACATTTTGTACTAAAACGCATACGTTGACGCACACTGCCGCGATTCAGCTTGTCCGAGTCTTTTCCGCGTCCTGCGATCTTGCGGGGCGGCGCGGGGTGGTGGGGGGTGGCGGGACGGCTTTCGTCGTTCGCGCTGCCGGTAAGGGGCGGGGAGGGGGCGGCGAAATCGCGCTTAATAATAAGCCGCTGTGTGTAAGGAATCACGCTGGAAAATCGCCGAAATCGCGCTTTACAAGACGCGCTAACTAATTAGCGGCTGTTTGGAGGGCTTAAACATGACTAGAATTTAAGCGTACCCACACATAAATACAAATCTCATTGAGCTTATGGGCCAAACTCAGATAGAAGGGGGTACGGGAGCATTGTACCTAAGTGTGGCATTAAATGCGGCAATGTGGCATTCTAAACTATCGCTATAATTTTCTAAATACCTAATTCCACATTTACAAAAAAATAAAAACATCTGTAAAGCCCTACTCACATCAACGCTAACTAAGCGCGTCCTGTGTCACGCGATTTTGCAATATTTGGTTGCAGAACATTTTGTACTAAAACGCAATAAATAGATATTTTTTTAATACATAGAAAACACCCAGAACGCCCTGAACAAATATCTGTCTGTTGTACGTTGACGCACACTGCCGCGATTTGGCTTGTCCGAGGCGTTTCCGCATCCTGTGATTTTGCGGGGCGGCGCGGGGTGGCGAGACGGCCTTCGTCGTTCGCGCTGCCGATGCCGGTAAGGCGGGGCGGCCGCGCCACCGCAATCACGCTTAATAATAAGCCGCTGTGTGTAAGGAATTGCGCTGGAAAATCGCCGAAATCGCGCTTTACAAGACACGCTAACTAATTAGCGGCTGTCTGCGGAGGGCTTAGTAGGAAAAGATTTTTTTTTTCAAACTATGCTTAAAGAAGTTTTATCTTGAACTATGGTAAAATAGCTATCTAATAGTGGTCATTGATTATTTAAAAAGGGAAGATGAGGTACTAGTTTCTCGAAAATGGAAACCTCATATTGTGTAAAATTGTGTCCCACCTCAGTCACCGTCGCGTCGGACCGGCGGCACGGGCGGTCGTGATTCGCGTGAAATATTGTGTCGGTGTCACTTCGGTCTTAGATACTTATAGATAGATATAGTCTTTCCGTCTTTGTTCTTCTTTGTATTGCACAGGACTGGAAATATAACTGTGAGCGTATGTGTTTGCGTGTAGTTGTAACACGTGCCAATTTTTGAGTAAGCGCTGGGAGAACGTAACATAACTTCCCTTTTTAATTAATCAATGATGGTGGTGGATACATTGTTCTCTGAGTGAGGTAGGGTCACCGGGTAAACAGTGAGTCATTTTTTTTTAATAGCTCATATCTCAAAGACTGTTTGTCTGATTGGCCTAAAATTTGGTTTCATGTATTGTATTTTTTATCAACTCCCGGGGAATTACAAAATCATTGGCCTCGGATGATGAAGATCAGGGTAAATTAAGTTTTTTTAAATGAGCAGAAATGACCCACTGTTTACAATGAGTCAACCGTTGGTTAACAGTGGGTCTAGGGATTTTCATAGGTAAATAATTAATAATTAAAGTTACTCATAAAGAACTAATATTTTTATAAAATTTAATGGAAAAACGACAGCATAAAAATAATTTTTAGTAACTTTAATACCGTTAAAAATTACTTTTGTTAAGCGCTTCACATAATTTTGCAGTTTTTTTTGTACTTACATCCTGTTTTTATCCCACTATAATCATTGCTCTGCTTAATACCTAACTAGTACATTAAATAAATTATATTTTTATTAAAATTTAAAAGGAAAAAAGACAACATACAAATAGTTTTTTGTAACTATAACACCGATATAAAATCACTTTTGTTAAGGCTATGCACATAATTTTGCAATCTTTTTGTACCTACTAACATCCTGTTTTTATCCCACTATACCTAATCACTGCTTTGCTTAATACCTAACTACCTAGTACCATTAAAGAAATTATAATTTTATTCGTTTTGTCTACCTGCTGATGGTGGTGGTGATTTCGATTGTGGCTGACAAAAAGAGTTCTCTTGTGATAGTTGTGTTGCTATTGCATCAGCAGGATGGGTTTTATTTCTGCCCATTCTGTAATTATTTTTCCATTTTTATAAAAGATAAAGCTTTAAAATAAATTGTTTCTATTTCCTGTATATTCGTTAGCAAGTTTTTGCCCTGTCTATGTTTTATTCCAGGCCTTGGACTACCTGTTCAAATCTGACCGATCCATTCAGTACTTTTTGCGTGAAAAGGTAAAAAAACAATAGTAGGGATAGATTAGTAGGGACAGGTATGTGGAACAGGCGAACTTTTGCATTTATAACATTAGCAGTGAATCAGATCCATTATTTGACCATAGGCCGATTCGAAATGCCAACAAGAATAAACCTATTCAAACTAGTAGCTAGTAATGACACCTATACTTAAAAACACGGCGTATTAACAAGGTCACAGTAAAGTAATGCACTTTTTTTCGATAAATTAGCAATTATAAACAAAATATCAACTGACATTTCAAAGTATTTTCGAAGCGTTTCCCCATAAACGGACGTGGTGCGTCCTCACTTGAGCGCAGCCTCACGGAAACTAGCCGAGCGGAGATTCCGGGTAGGAGGGCGTATATGAACAGACAAGTGACACATCTCCACGATTTCAAGTAGTTTTGCTTCAAAACGCTATTAAAAAATCAAATAACTCCACTTAAAACGAAACTTCTCAATTTTGACAAATTTTGACAAACAACTCCCACGGATCCGCCATTTTGTATGACGTCACAGCAACAAGTGCATGCTCCCGAGTGCTTTATGGATTATGTACGACGAAAAATCACAAAAAAGAAGTATTCTGATTTGCAACAGTTATTAATAATTCGTCGTGTGGTGCCGGCGGCATAGAATTTGCACCACCCCAATTCTTCCCGTGGGTGTCGTAAGAGGCGACTAAGGGATATCTTCTGGGGGGCGGGCAGCAGCGCCCCCCGCAGAACAAATCTTCCACCAAACTGCGATCCCCAACCCGCATGCCCAGCGTGGGGATTATGGGCCTATGAGTTAAACGCCAATAAGGCGTTTATCAGGGGGAGGCCTGCGTCCAGCAGTGGACCGATACAGGCTGTGGATGGATGGATTAATAATTACCATGAAAAAAATACCTAGTTTGCCTTATTTTGATGCTACTTTATTTATAATAAAAACTAACAACTCCATGTTTTGTTTCATTTTTGGGAATCGTGCCAGAAAATCGCGCTTTACAAGACGCACTAATTAATTAGCGTAGCTGTGTTGAGGGCATAATGAGCAAAAGATGAGTTCTCGAAATGACTGAGCGTCAACCATCTGTCAGTGTCATCTGAAATGGTTTTTGAATGCGATTAACAGAGAATAGGTACGCGATTAAAAAGAAGTTGAACGCAGCCCTGCTGCGCACTGCCTTTTCTTCGTTTTCTTTTGGCCAGATTTTCAGGTTTTCTTGTTAACTAATCCAAAAAGGACAAAAACAATCAATAGAATCCGATAAACGGCACTGTAAGTATATTGTAGTGTAAAAGTGAAAATTACTTAGCGCTAACCTTACAGATTTTGGTTATGAAGTTCGTGGCTTCGTCACTATGAGCCACATATTTAATGCAAAAGGTTAGTGTGGTTGATTCTTGTGGTAGTAACTAAAACTGTTGGAATTTCAGATGCCAGTCCTTGATGAAATCCAGTCCTCATGGGCTGATGAAGTAGAAATCGATCAGGGAGAGCTACCACCTCCATCGGAAGTGGTAGAGAATGGTCTCAAAATTGTGACTGAATACAAGTATGATAATGACAACAAGAAAGTCAAAATTGTCCGAACATACAAAATTGAAAAGCGTGTTGTTTCTAAGGTAAATATATTTGTCCTTGTCTATTTTGTTAGAACATCTTGTACCCATTATCATCCATTCTACTTTGCTGGGGTCCGAAAGTGAAATTATGTAGGTAGGTTGAAATAATATTTTATGTAGGTAAAAGTTACAAGTAAGTATACAAGTTTCTTCACTTCTGATAATCTGCAATACACATCTGTACTCCGATTCAGAATCCAAGATATTTTATTTGGTTAAGTGAATAAGTTATGTTTACCTATTTCTCTTCAGAGTATTGCCAAGCGGAAGACTTGGAGCAAGTTTGGAGATTCTGCTACTGATAAAGCAGGTCCCAACCCAGCTACTACGATGGTTTCCGAAGATGTCTACATGCAGTTCATCACCAGTAAAGAGGAGAGTCAGCGTCCTGAAGGAAGCGGAGATCTTGATGGGCTGAAGGTATTAATAAGCTATACTGTAGCAAAAGTTATTATAGAATTGAACTAATAACTGCATCATGAATATAGATTCATTTTGAAGAGGTACTTAACAAGTTTGTGCACAGTACTGTTATGACCTTGGGTCAGGAAAGGATGTGTACTAAGCAGTATGGTTTTGGCTGTAGTAAGATCTGGATGTGTTGCACTAGGAGTCAGTTCAGCTATTGGAGTATTTGAAAATGTACAGCTTGTCTAGCAAAACTTATATACACAAGCTCTGCTTAGCCTGGGGCTACAGGATGTATGCTGTGTGAATTGTCTAGCATTGAGTTTTATTTATTTACTTTAAAACAACAATGACAGAATGGATGATTTCCGAGCTGAGTTTACTGTTAATAACCTTGTGTGTTCTAAAATGAACATTTCATACCTCATTAAGGAACATCAACAGTAATTTGGGAGCAGTGCTTAATTGTGTTCTATTGAACAGGATGCTTCTAATAGTAAAAGAAACCTCAGATGTTGGTTAATTGCACTAATAAACCTTTTATTTCACCAGCCCCAAACCAGCAGTGTGATCTACAAGTGCAGAACCTGCCAGGGCGACCACTGGACCCTCAACTGTCCATTCCAGCACACACAGATGGCTCAAACCAAGGCCAGCGAGGCATCTAAAGTCACAGGTAATTTATATCCTTACAAACTACTGCCTATATAGCTATACATGCTTTGCACTCCTTTATGCAGGATAGACAGTAGTCTATAATGTTAATCTAGGACTAGAACTACATCTTTGTATCATCGAAATTCCAGCCTGAACCATTCAGTACTGTAAGCATGGAGAATAAACATCTATCCAAATATTTAATTGCTATACCTACTATCAAGCATGGTATAACTTCAGCTTTAACTAGAACCTAAGCTACCTATCTATGTACATATTTGCAATAAATGATTTTTGAACTTTTACATAATGTTATTCATGTGTTAAATATAATTCCCAGATACCAAGACTACTCCAACCAACAAGTATGTCGCGCCTTACCTGCGCGAGGGCGGAGCCGGTCGCGGCACTGGTCGCGAGCCTCCGGGCGCGCGTCGTGACGACATTGCAGCCATCCGTATTTCCAACCTGAGTAACTTCGCTGTGGAAGCCGATCTTGAAGATCTTGTCAAAGGCTTTGGACCAGTGCAGAAACTTTACTTGGCAAAGGAAAAGGTGAGACGATTTTTTTATCCTGTCTGATTCAAGATTTATCTTGTCACAGAAGAAAGGAAGAATGCCCTTTGACAAGAACTCATTCTTGTCAAATGGCATTCTTCCTTCCTATGATGACATCAATATGGAGGGATATTAAGAGAGGAAGACCAAAGGAAATATGGATAATCTAGATTGCATAGGAGGACATGGATGAAAATAATTGGGTGATGATATAGAAAAATTGGGTTTGTTTTAAAAAACTATAAGCATCAAATTCTTTAAGACGCGACATCTAGTTAAAATTTAGTTTTATGGATGAAACAAAGAATGAAAGAAAGGCCTACTTTAAGCCCTGAAATACGAAGTTTGGGTTGATGTTCGCAGAATACTAACAACCTTTCTGCTGAAAGTGCAATCATGCGTTTGAATGCTCACTAAATTACCCATTTGTTTTCGGATCTCTAAGAAAAAAATGTCATTCATTTTCATTGAAGAAATGGTCATCCTTCGTAATTAATGATTGATTGATTGATTTGTAAACATAATCATTAATTTTCACATCACACTATCACTCTAATATTATAAATGCGAAAGTTTGTATGGATGGATGGATGTTTGTTACCTGATCACGCCAAAACTACTGAACGGATCTGGCTGAAATTTTGCATACAGGTAATTCTAATACTGGAATAACACATAGACTACTTTTATCCCGTAAATCTGTTCCCATGGGATAAAAATCACCTTTAAACGTTTCTATAGGAAGAACGCGTGCGAAGCCGCGGGGCGCAGCTAGTAAAAAATATATTATGTTAACAAATCGCGAAAGTTTAAAATGTCATACTTCGTGTTATGCAGTCCGCTATCCGTCAACTTTGTAATTTGTTTTTCTAAGTAGGTCTATTGTTTACGCCCGTTGCCATGGACTGGACATCATTAGTTACTAATGACTAGGAAAATGATTAGCTTTTTAAGTTTTACACATCAATCAAAAATTTCGCCGGCCCCCCATAGATACACAATGCGCGCCCTGATACCGTCTGTATCAAAAGATTTCCTTTTTGGCATTTATGGAAAGCATTTAAATTAGTGTCATTTGAGCGCTTGGATAGAAAGCATGCCTAGCAATATTACAAAAATCACACGTCCAAGACACAAAAAGACGGGGTTTCCTATTTTCAGTAAAGTTTGTATGCATTTTTTACCACTTTAATTTACAATTATTGCCCTTACGAAATCGGCTTTGAAAATTATTTGCTTGTTTGCATAAGTTACGATTTTAACTTCTGTTCTAAATTCATGAATAGAGAGGCAATTTTTCAAATATCAATTTAAATTTTATGTGTTCTTCTGTTTATTTTTTTTTTATCTAAAAAGACTAGCTTTCATATATTGATTCAAACATTTATAAAAAAATATTAGATTATTTTGATTTTTTTTCGTTTTTTTTTGTTGCACTTTATTTGTTATGTATTGACTACACAGAAACAGTTCTGTAATTTCTCTTAACCATCTTCATAACTGTTTGATGTCCGAAATAAAAGATTTTTATTTATTTTATTAGTGAGTAGAAGGAACCAAATGATAATAATACATATATGATAAGTACAAGGTTACGGTATCATTTACAGATTATTCCTGTAAAAATGTAGTTTTATTTATTTAAAGTTACCAAAATAAAATAAATACGTCTTCACTAATCTCTTGATCTGTATGCAAAAAACTTGTCAGGCTCTGCGCAAACTGTCTGCGTCAAAACAAGATGTAGACAATTTGTGAGTGTAATTTTCGTAATATTTTATGTATCTACGGAGAACTACGGAGAAGCCCGCGAAATTTTTGATCGATGGTTTTACATGATCATTGTTTATCCATACAATAGAAAAAGAAACAGCAAAATCAACTGATTTTGGCCATGGGAAATATCAAGCAATATAAATACTACATTTAAAAGAACATACGCGACAAATTGAGAACTCTTTTTTGAAATTGGCTAAAAAATACATAATCATTATGCTAACTCCAACAAAAGTGGAATAAGGGCAAGGAAGAGATTAACCCTAACGATTGATTTCATGGAGAAGTAAAAATTACAACCGAATTACTCAACAGAACAAGTGAGAATTGTATTCCCATTTGTATTGTGGACAGAACTAATGGAAAAAAACCCCAGTAGTTATTTCAACAGAACAGGTGGGACTGAACAAAATAATTTAGATCAATGTGTTATAAGTTTACATTCCTTCTGTTTTTTCAGAGCACTGGCCATTGCAAAGGATTTGCTTATGTCCACTTCAAGTTCCGTGCTGATGCTGCCAAGGCCATCCAGAAACTGAATGGGCATGGTTACGACCATTTAATCCTCAATGTGGAGTGGTCCAAGCCCCCAGCAAATCAATAAACTGTATTTTTTTGTATTCTACTTTGTCAAACATTTCCACATTATAAACTGTTCAATAAACAGGATCAAATGTAACCAATCTTTTAATGCATTATTTAAAAGTACGGGAGTAAAACCGAGTAACATTTAAGGTTAAATGAAACAGTAAATATTGAATAAGATTTTATTTGAAGCATTCAGAGACATGACAGGACTAGACAACAATATAAATGTGCAATTGTGCAGTGAAGTGATAAGTATTATATCCCACCTTATCCTACCAACCAACATTCACACAATAACATTTCACCCAAAAGCTTAAGCACTTCAAATCTTAAAAAACTAGTATTTAAATATCAATATCATATCTCTCATCATCACTGTTTGGGCTGTAAGGAGTTGTTTCTTCTAGGGGGAGATGGAGCTCGCCACAAAACATAAGTTCCACATAGTGAAAGTAATCTAAAGCTATATTGGTAAGCATAGCTCCAGAGGTTATTCCCAGTATTGTGCCTATAACTGGTCTCTGGCCAACTGAGCTTCTAAGAATAGCCCAAAGGAATATGGATCCAAGTGGCCAAAGACAGCCACCTAGGAACGCCCATGAGAATCTGCGAGCTGGTGTTGCAGCTGCCATGTGTGGCCTTGCCCAGAGCCATAGGCCAGCACCACTACCTGCTGCAAGGAACAGCACATCAGTAATATCTCGTTTTGGAAACAATCTGTAAATAGAGAAAATAATTATTCCTTGTTGAACGTAAAATTCACATTGAACAGAACAAAATGTAATGAAAAATTAGACTTATTTAAAGGAATACTACTTAAGAACCTCATAAGAATTTAAGAAGATGAAGCGTAGGCTTTTATTCTCACCTGACCATCAAATGTGGGTTCATAACACTAACTGACAGGGTTGTGTAGCTAACCAAGCCTTGTATTGGTACATAGTAGTAAAGAACATTTTCCTTTGTGAATGGTGGTAATCTTACATTCACATTGCTCACTGATTTGTTTAGAAAATCTACAGTCTTGTGACCCGTTGCCGGTAAGTTGACAACCTGTCGTTTTAAGTTGATGTAAATCTTTTGAAGAGCTTCCATTTTCAGACCTTCCAAGTTGTGCTCTCTGACTCTGAAAGGACTCAAGATACTGCACTTTAGACGAGGACAAACTGTTGTAATGGGGTTACGTCGCTGCGCATTATTTGGCAAGTGTTCTGATTTGTAATGGTGTCTATACTATAATTATCATCATTATAGACTTGTGTTCTCTCGATAGGCTAGTGCAAAGTGCATTGCACACAAACACTAACTTTGTTTTCACACTTTTTCGCTGTATCCATAGAAATATAAATAATTGGATAAATCGGGGTGGGTGATTTGTAAACTTGCAGCCGAGCGAGCGAGCGGAGCTATGCATGCAATGCAATGTTTTGGATCAGCTGACTTTTGACTTTGACATTGTGATTGAGAATTTAAGAGTAAAAGATGCTGCATAATTTTCTTATGTCAAAGTCTGCTTTTACAATTTCAGAAGACGACCAACCTTTACCTCGTAGAAGGAGAGTTATAAATCTATGATTTAAGCCCTCAGCACAGAGACGCTAATTAATTAGCGCGTCTTGTGAAGCGCGATTTCGGCGATTTTCTAGCGCGATTCCTTACACAGCGGCTTAGGTACCTACCATACCATGCGATCAATGATCATGGTCAAGCTATCATGTGGGAGTCAGTACTCCCCACATAGCAAATGGTTCATTTGACAAATAATAATATCTTCATTCATTCATCTCAATATATTCATTACAGAGTACACATACATTCATAGATGTAGGACTCACAAAATATACCTATTATCTTCTTTCTGCAATCACAGTAGGTACCTACGATTAGGTATATTAAATGAAAATACAACTTAAATTTTTAATTTCAGTTTCATTAGTTTAGTTTTTATATTAGCATTTTTAACTTGTAAAATTAAACTTTCTCCTAGTGGACTTTGTGCTTGAATGTCTAGTGTACTGATGTTTGTAACTATATCTTCATTTCTCTTCCATTTCTCCAACCCATTCCATGCAATCATTACACCATTATCAGTACATAGTTTAGGCGCTGGCCTGTATATCTCATAGCCCTCTTCATCACACAGTAATTTTAAGGATTTGAAGATATAATTATTGCAAGCTACTCCCCCTGATACAACTAGTTGTTTTCTATCAGTAATAAGATTATGAAGTTTACAAAATTCCATTGCTCTTTGTGTCCTATGAACCAAGTGTCTGCAAACTGTCATTAACATTGATGAACACAAATCATTTATTTCCGGTATTAACTGATTAGCTTTAATGTTGTGTTCTTTTTCTTTTCGATGGAGATGTAGAAGAGCCGAGGTTTTAACTCCATTAAAACTAAAGTTGCAATCTTTACGTTCCGCTAATGGAAGTACCATATTAAATGAATTAGGATTGGTTGCTTTTGAAGCAGCTATTTCTATAGCATGTCCACCGGACAGTTTCGAATATTCAGGGACATTGCGCAACTTCATTCTTCTAGCAGCTTTATCAAATACCTCCCCAGGTGCACTATCAATGCTCTCACCCAGCAACTGAAAATGGTTTACATCTTGTACCACTGAAAGTAAGCAGTGGCCGCCAGAGATAAGGAGGACTAAAAATGGAAAGGTAATATCATTGTGCATTCTAGCAACTAATGCATGAGCTTCCATGTGGTGAATAGGTATAATAGGTTTATTATGTCGACGAGATAGATGTTTAGCATATTTCATCCCAATAGCAAGGCTAAGAGCTAACCCTGGTTTCAGGGTGACTGCTATCGCTGAGATTTCTTCCATACTAAGCTGCGCCTTGCTGAGAGTTTCAGCTACCACTTTTTCAATATTGGCTCGATGGAGATCTTGGGCAATATCTGGAATTATACCGCCATTTCTCAGGTGGATTAAGTTTTGCGAGCTGATGGTTTCCGAAAGGAGTTCTCCCCGGCCATTGATGATAGCACATCCTGTGTCGTCACACGATGTTTCTATACCAAGAATAGTGGTGTTTTCAATAGGTTCATGTTTATTTCCTGAGTGAATGTACCGGCCAAAAGATTTTCTGGGCAATAACCTTCTGTAAATTGTTCCTGATAGTTTTGTTATCATAGTGAGTTGCTCCGGATATATTGTTCTGTGTTACCAATGAACTCTTGTGATCTATGAAAAAAATAGGTTTTTCGTCTTTCTTTGCACTTTTCCAAGAATTTACACAGCCTGTCGCAACACAATTGCCAAAAATTTAACCATGAAATTTACTAGTCTATGGTTGTAATGTAATGAAATTTAGCCAACTTTTGAAGCCAAATCTTATTTTTCTCAAGTTGGCACCGGAAATGACTATTTTATGCCTTATGGTTAGTTCTGCCGTCCGATCACTAGAAGGTCGTTAAGTGATAAAACCAAATTTGTGGGTATGAGCCAAAACGTGGGAAATGCTGTCCCTGGAAATTGGGAAGACATACAGATTTCTTTGTTAGACCAAATTATTCATCAACATTTAAGCTATTATTTTATTAAATATTTTGTTTAAAAAGTTTAAAGTTTATTTTTCAATTTAAGATTTTGTGTTTTAGTTGAGCTTACCAGCTTTAAAATGTGACCATCTAAAATGCAAAAAAACGGCTTGCTGAAGCGCAACCGTATTTAAGAGTTGTAACAAACTGTAACTGCGATAATATTTTTTAACGAGTAACAGTTACATGCATATTCAAAACTAAATAACGGCTAAGTTACTTAGCCGTGTTCTTGAGTAGTAAGTGAATTGAAATGTAACTAACCTCAACTCTGAAAATGGCGTCATCGGACTTTAGTTGTTTATATTGTTGTTTTGAGATGCTAAAATTAAAGTATTTTCGAAACAAAAACATAGTAGTTAGATAAACAATCCAAGCTAACTGTTTTTAAGTGCTGAAAATACTGATCTGAAGTTTATTGATATAATTACAAATAAGCAGTTTAGTCTAAATTTTCCTAAAATGAATAAGCTTGTTTAAGAAGGAAATAAGGGTCAATTAAAATAATATAATTTAACAATTTAGTTAAAATTGCCTTCTTACTGTTTACGTAATTATGTAATCAATGTATAAAGAGAAAAGTACAACTATTCTAAAAAAAATCTTTATGATTACCTTATTTATTATGAAAAAGATCTGGGTTAATAATCTTACCACAAAAAATCTACTTAATTACTGTTACATTACTAGCTGCGCCCCACGGCTTCCCACGCGTTTCCTATGGAAATGTTAAAAAGGAGATTTATACCACGTTAACTGATTTATGGGATAAAAAGTAGCCCATGTTTGATTCCAGGATTATAATTATCTGTATGCAAAATTTCAGCCAGATCCGTCCAGTAGTTTTGGCGTGAAGAAGTAACAACCATCCATGCATCTATCCATACAACCATACAAACTTTCGCCTTTATAATATTAGTGTGATGTGATAGTGTGATATTAGTGTGATACTTAAAAGACGTAGTTTACAACAGTTTACAAGAAATGTGTAAACCTTTATTAACCATTATTATCTATGATATGACTTTATTATCAATTATAATATTATTCGTTTTATAACAATTAATTAAAATTGAATTGTTTACTCAGACTAGATTCAATCTACTCTTTCATTTTTAGTTACATTCAGGCATCTCATGCCAGAATTGCATTTTGTGTGGTGCGCTTAGGTGTGCTTCTTTTAACGTATTGATAATTGCAAATGTTATTGCCTTCGCTATAACTTTTGGTGCACCTTTAAATTCAGGATTCAAAACATCTTTATAATCATCAATCACTCGTACTTTAGTTATCGAGAGCATATCGTGGTTATTTCTCTGGAAACAGCCTTGTATTATGTCTTTCAGGTCTTTTACACTTACAGCCGGTTTCTCGAACACTAATCACATCCCAAATCAGTTGACAAGGTATAACTTGTCACTTAAATAAAATCAGGTTGCACGAACGCTGATTAAACAAAAAAGCAAAATCTCATATATGTTGTTCAAAAACAAATTACCTAATCAACATTCTCTCTGTAGTTGGTACTTCATGACTGAAGATCTTGATCACTTTAGGATATCTCTATTGTGATGGAATGGACGGCTTGTCTCCTCTGTTTGTGGTTATTTTCACCACGTCGTAATACTGGCGACCCCCCTTGAGCTGATCTGTCCATCTGCTTAGAGATCTATCGCGATATCGCTTGCCCTCCACGTTGCCAACAATGACCAGCTTTTTGAGGTTCTCGTTGCCGAGCCTTGCAATATGACCGAAGTAGGAGAGTATACGGCGGTGACAAATCGTGGATAGCCTGTCCTTCACTTTCAGTTGCGTAACGATCGATATATTGGTTGGTGCGTTTCGCCGTCCAAAGAATCCTTAACATTCGCCTCCAGAACCACATCTCAAACGCACCAATCCTTTTCTTCTCTCTAGATAAGATGGTCCATGTCTCTACTCCGTATAAGAATAAAGGGAAGATCAGAGCACGAACTAAGAGCGCATCTTTGTCTTGCACGAGATACTTCAGTTCTTCCAGATGCCATTAAACCGACTCATTCCGTCCCTTCCCATAGCCATGGGCCGTTTGATCTCTGGCACACAGCTACCATCATTGCAGATGTAAGAGCCGAGGTAAATGAAGTTGTCTACCACTTCGATGCCGCGGCAGCTATTTGGGCCTGAGAGGACTAGAGGAAAAACCTTTTGGAGCCATAGTTTTTATATCCACTCTAGCTAGATTAGAAGCGGGACACACGGAAAGTCGTACAGTTTGCCTTACCTTTTCATGGCCAGCTCTACCCGATGATAAAATCAATCGTAGCTCATGAAGCTGTGACCAGACTCAAAAAACTGAATAGTTATTGTTTCGGTTGCTATCGAGTCACTGCTAATCAAATATAATAATTAAATAAAACAATAGCCAGTTCTTATTTTGGGCACAACAGTTATCCATCCAAATATCTATATAGTTATATTCTTCACCTCGCGGAATTGAATAATGAAAATGATAATAACCACACAAGGATTTTTTCATGTGTCGTGAGGATCACGAACTACGAATACTTTGCTATTAGAACACCCAGACCCAGAAGAAATATTTGCATCAAATATTTCTACCGCCGCGCCGCGGGATCGAACCCGCCACTTTGTTTCTCAGTTGGTTATTCGTTTACTGAGTCACAGTGGTAGTCTGATAATAGGGAATAAGTATTAACTTGTAATATTATTTTTTAACAGTGTTATAAAAACAATAACTTGAGTATTACAAAAACTTCGCTTTTGAACTAATTTCTGGCCGGAATTCGCACTAATCGTATGTATGTCCTGCCTCCGTGACGTGGCGTCCTAGCGACGAGTAAGGTTATATTGTTCTGTGGCGACGCGTGTGCAGGAGTAAGGGGCTTGCAGAAAGCTTCGCAGTTAACCTTTTCCTAGCGTTGCATTGTCATTATACTGTTTTTTAGTTTTGTTTTTATTCACGTGAATGTATTAGTTTCACAGCTAAAAAACGGTCACCGTTTTTTAGTACCTGTAAGTGTTTCAATCATACATTGGTTTTGCAATGACTAGCCAGCTAAGTATATCTAGCGCTTTTATAGTGTAGGAGTGGTTAGAAAACTGTTTTTTAGACATCGTAAGTACAAGAGTGGCATGCAGTACTAAAATATACTAAAACACAATGTAAAGTCAGCTAACGGTTTATTTTCATTGTCATTACAAGTAACCGTTTTATAAGCTGGTATAAAACGGACAAAATTAGGCTTCAATACGTTGATAAGCTGGTTTAATCGTGTTTTAGTGTTGTAAAGTGAGGTAACCGTATTTTAGTTTTGGAAAACCCCAAAAATGATGTAGATAGTGGTGTAGCTGGACTCTGTATCTCAGCACTGACATGAGATAGAATTTTTTTAACCAGATTGGAAGATAGAGCAAAAGCTGCGTTTTAGTGTGGTACACAAAAGTCAAATTTGACGAAATGTCACTTAACGGCCTTTAAGTGATAGGACGGCAGAGTTCTACTCAATGATTTTATTGTCAATGGCGGTCTTTGATGGCGTTTTTGTCAGATTTTATTTTTTTTACATTTTTTACAAAATTTGAGATTGATTCGATCGAAAATACAAACTGTTGATTATTATCAAATATTTCGCTGCTAGAGTGACTTAAATGGATTTGTGTTATAATTTGCGTGTTTCCTGTTATAGTTTTATATCGGATTGTTGAGATAAACAACAATTTTGGATCAGACTAACAATTCTGAAAATTCAAGTATTTCAGCAGATAACTACCGTGAAAACTTCAGTAACATGGATAGTCGGCGTAACAGGAAGTGTGGTAAACGAAAGGTAACCAAGATGGTCATGCTTCTTTCAAGTTTTCCACTAGACCCTGATCGGTAAGTACCTACATACTTCTCCAATTTTACATGGTTATTATTGTGAAGCTGAATTCGATACTCCTACACGTGGGAAGGTAGACAGGCCTTTCAACTACCACTGTTCTACTTCACGTCACTACTTCCTTTCAATATTGGGGTCGAGTGGGTACCTGGACAACGTAGCAATGTACGTCACTCTTTCTGTGCAACATAATTTGTAAATCATACCAGTAGTTCCATAGCTCCTCCTCATAAACAAATTGTATTTATTTATATAATATTCAGGTGAAAAAAACACATGTTATCTGTTTAATTTTGATACCTAGTACATACTGCTTTTAATTTTTTTCAGATGTCGATTGTGGGTGAAAGCATCGGGCGTAGAATATTTGATTTATGTACCTACCTATTGAAAAACTGCACCAGCGTATGCAGGATGACCTGGTAATTGAGTTTCCTCTGCATGTGACATGGCATCATCATTTATGATGAAAGAAATTCAGGTAAGAAAACATAAAATTTGTATCGGTAGTAATTTGTGTCCCTGTTTGGCGGAGTGGACGTACGAGCATGAGTTATTCCCAGCGTCTCACGTGAGACCTACTCATTCCCAACGTCTCACGAAAAAATACTGGTGATAGTAATTTATTATGTGTCAATTAAAAGGTGATGACGAAAAATCCATCTTTAATGACAGCTGTCAAACTGAAAACGGTCATATCTCGGAAACTACTCGTCTCAGACCACTAGTTTGTATGGAGAAGTGACAGGTCTCGTTAAGATCTTCATTTTAGATGACAGCTTTCAAACTTAAAACGGTCATATCTCCGAAACTATTGACCCTAGACCATTAGTTTGTATGGAGATGTGACAGGTCTCGGTGAGATCTTCATTTTGGATGACAGCTGTCAAACTGAAAACGGTCATATCTCCGAAACTATTGATCCTAGACCATTAGTTTGTATGGAGATGTGACAGGTCTCGGTGAGATCTTCATTTTGGATGACAGCTGTCAAACTGAAAACGGTCATATCTTCGAAACTATTGATCCTAGACCATTAGTTTGTATGGAGAAGTGACAGGTCTCGTTAAGATCTTCATTTTGGATGACAGCTGTCAAACTAAAAATGGTCATATCTCGGAAACTACTCGTCTCAGACCACTAGTTTGTATGGAGAAGTGACAGGTCTCGATGAGATCTTCATTTTGGATGACAGCTGTCAAACTAAAAATGATCATATCTCGGAAACTACTCGGCTCAGACCACTAGTTTGTATGGAGAAGTGACAGGTCTCGTTAAGATCTTCATTTTGGATGACAGCTGTCAAACTGAAAACGGTCATATCTTCGAAACTATTGATCCTAGACCATTAGTTTGTATAGAGATGTGACAGGTCTCGGTGAGATCTTCATTTTGGATGACAGCTGTCAAACTGAAAACGGTCATATCTCGGA
This sequence comes from Eupithecia tripunctaria, assembly GCA_955876795.1. NCBI lineage: Eukaryota > Metazoa > Arthropoda > Insecta > Lepidoptera > Geometridae > Eupithecia > Eupithecia tripunctaria. The sequence goes on from OY041604.1 coordinate 6,059,364, forward strand.
AACTACTGATCCTAGACCACTGGTATGTATGGAGATATGACAGGTATCGGTGAGATCTTCATTTTGGATGACAGCTGTCAAACTAAAAATGGTCATATCTCGGAAACTACTCGTCTCAGACCACTAGTTTGTATGGAGAAGTGACAGGTCTCGATGAGATCTTCATTTTGGATGACAGCTGTCAAACTAAAAATGGTCATATCTCGGAAACTACTCGTCTCAGACCATTAGTTTGTATGGAGATGTGACAGGTCTCGGTGAGATCTTCATTTTGGATGACAGCTGTCAAACTGAAAACGGTCATATCTTCGAAACTATTGATCCTAGACCATTAGTTTGTATGGAGATGTGACAGGTCTCGGTGAGATCTTCATTTTGGATTACAGCTGTCAAACTTAAAACGGTCATAATATCTCGGAAACTGCTCATCTCAGACTGAGGATCAACAATTTTATCGAAAAAAGTGTTGATTAACAATATTGATTATCTTGCCCAAAACAAAGCAGAGCTGGTAATAAGGGCAAGTAGCTGTGCCCCGCGGCTTCGGACGCGTTTATTCTATGGAAACGTTTAAAGGTGATTTATATCCCACGGGAACCGATTTATGGGTTAATATAAGTAAAAAAAGTAAAAGTAAAGTAAAAGTTCATTTATTGCTTGAAATACAATGTTATAAAGATCTTAAATATATTAAATTGGAATCATTGTTTTCTGCCTTTAGGCATGCAATCGTTTTAATACAATTATATAACTAAATTAAATTAAAAATAACACAAAATTAAGCTTAATTAAAAATAAATGTCTGTAAATCAAACCGTAAATTTAAAATCATGTCAATCATTCTGTATAAGCTGGGTCAAGTAAAATATGAAGTAACATTTTTATCAATAATAAATTCATTTACGGTGTAATAGGCGGTTCTTGATAAGAATGATCTTAACCTCCTATAAAACAACAAACAAGGGAGCTTTCGCAGTGACTCTGGGAGTTTATTATATAAATAAGGAGCGGTGTAGAAGACGCTTTTGCGCATATAAGTAGTTTTACAGTCAGGGACACATACTTTATTATTGTCTCGTCTATTCCGTACAACGACGTCGGATAGTCTACAAAATAAATCAGCATTATTTTTTACCAGCATAGCCGTTTCCAGAATATACAACGAAGGAATAGTAAGGATATTGTGTTCTATGAAATAAGGTTTACAGGTATCTAGCACGTTAAGGTTGAACATCGCCCTAATACATCGTTTTTGATGTTTAAATACCCTTTCAACGTCGGTAGAGTTCCCCATAGTTTAGTACCACTCGTATTTAGTAGATGGCACCTTGACGAGTCTCTTGTTGAATTTTGAAAAAAAGCAAAATTAATTAATTTGTCGAGTTTCGAACCAGCTTATGTCACATCAACCACATGTGCATAAAACTGAGACCTAACACCGCTAGGCCAATAGTGATTGTAGTAAGGGAGTCGAAATTATGTATATGGTAATAAAAATGTCTCTGATTGAATTTGAAAGTTCGTTACATTAGAAATGCAAGTTGAGTCACTATTTTTAACTTTACCCTCGTTCATAAAAATGTCTATGATTGTACACTGATATTATTAGAGTCGGGTTGTTTAATTCTGGCGTAAATCTACTTAAAGCTTTACACTGTCAGTTTTGGTTCGCAGTCACAAATCACAATTACAAAGTTATGTTTATTATTAGGTTTTCACAGCACTTAGTTGTCTTTTCGTGAGTTTTTTGGTAATACACATTCACTTTAGTTTCTCCGTAAGTTCGAGTTTTTTTTATTGGATAACACTCACGCGTGGGTTTTATGGCGTTATTATTCTTGTTATATTATTATTTGCATTGTTTTTATACTTTAAACATTTTATTTAATTAAATTTCCGTAGAGTCGATGTTTACATGGCAGTAGCGCCATCTGTCTTTGTATGTTGTCCTGTGTTAATATGTAACCTTTGTTTGATTCCAGAATTAGGAATGCAAAATTTGAGCCCGATCCGTTCAGTAGCTTTAGCGTTTATAATAGTAGTGTGAAAGATGATTGATATACTTAATGCAATACATGACATTGACAATATAACCCGTAGGAAACATCTGCGCACGCTCAAGGCAGAACAGTTCCGCGTTCAGGTTGTGAAGTGTCTGCTCGGTGAGCCGAAGCAGCTCCACAATTCAGCTGTACTGAACTAAATAGTAGTGAATAAAAGTCACTTGAATATTAATTGCCTGTTTCCTTTATAGAATCCCTCAACATCAACATCGACTGCTATCCTGGAGGTTGTGGGGCAAAATTTAGTTCATACACAATTAAAGATGAATGCAGTATTCCAACAATAGGCTGTACCATAGAAGTTCATACAAGCAAATACCAACAAGGTACGTAAAATAAGTGTCTAGAATTAGCTTTTCACCATTCTCGCTGTAAACTTGTTTACTCAAATATAAAATAAAAGTTCTGTAACTCAACCCGTCGTAGTAGCAAATTCGCAAAAAGAGATTATTTGCTATTTATTAGACCTTTCTTTTTCTCACTAAAGTTTTTAAGGTTTTGGTTATAATTATGTCAATTTAAAGGGTTCTGTACCCATTGGGTAACCGTCCCGGTGACCGGTAACGGGACCCTATTACTAAGACTCCGCTGTTGTTCATTGTGTTTTTTTAATTTTAGTTTGAGAGCTGTCATCCAAAATGAAGATCTCATCGAGACCTGTCACTTCTCCATACAAACTAGTGGTCTGAGACGAGTAGTTTCCGAGATATGACCATTTTTAGTTTGACAGCTGTCATCCAAAATGAAGATCTTAACGAGACCTGTCACTTCTCCATACAAACTAGTGGTCTGAGACGAGAAGCTTTCGAGATATGATCATTTTTAGTTTGACAGCTGTCATCCAAAATGAAGATCTCATCGAGACCTGTCACTTCTCCATACAAACTAGTGGTCTGAGACGAGTAGTTTCCGAGATATGACCATTTTTAGTTTGACAGCTGTCATCCAAAATGAAGATCTCACCGAGACCTGTCACATCTCCATACAAACTAATGGTCTAGGATCAATAGTTTCGAAGATATGATCGTTTTCAGTTTGACAGCTGTCATCCAAAATGAAGATCTCACCGAGACCTGTCACATCTCCATACAAACTAATGGTCTAGGATCAATAGTTTCGAAGATATGACCGTTTTCAGTTTGACAGCTGTCATCCAAAATGAAGATCTCACCGAGACCTGTCACATCTCCATACAAACTAATGGTCTAGGATCAATAGTTTCGAAGATATGACCGTTTTAAGTTTGACAGCTGTCATCCAAAATGAAGATCTCACCGAGACCTGTTACTTCTCCATACAAACTAGTGGTCTGAGACGAGTAGTTTCCGAGATATGAACATTTTTAATTTGACAGCTGTCATCCAAAATGAAGATCTCATCGAGACCTGTCACTTCTCCATACAAACTAGTGGTCTGAGACGAGTAGTTTCCGAGATATGACCATTTTTAGTTTGACAGCTGTCATCCAAAATGAAGATCTCATCGAGACCTATCACTTCTCCATACAAACTAGTGGTCTGAGACGAGTAGTTTCCGAAATATGACCATTTTTAGTTTGACAGCTGTCACCCGAAATGATGATCTAACCGAGAGCTGTCACTTCTCCATACAAACTAGTGGTCTAGGATGAGTAGCTTCCGAGATATGACCGTTTTAAGTTTGACAGCTGTCATCCAAAATGAAGATCTCACCGAGACCTGTCACATCTCCATACAAACTAATGGTCTAGGATCAATAGTTTCGGAGATATGACCGTTTTCAGTTTGACAGCTGTCATCCAAAATGAAGATCTCACCGAGACCTGTTACTTCTCCATACAAACTAGTGGTCTGAGACGAGTAGTTTCCGAGATATGAACATTTTTAATTTGACAGCTGTCATCCAAAATGAAGATCTCATCGAGACCTGTCACTTCTCCATACAAACTAGTGGTCTGAGACGAGTAGTTTCCGAGATATGACCATTTTTAGTTTGACAGCTGTCATCCAAAATGAAGATCTCGTCGAGACCTGTCACTTCTCCATACAAACTAGTGGTCTAGGATCAGTAGTTTCCGAGATATGACCGTTTTCAGTTTGACAGCTGTCATCCAAAATGAAGATCTCACCGAGAGCTGTCACATCTCCACAAATCGCTCGATTTCTTTGGGGCAGGCAGGGCCAAAGAGTTGGTCTACAATGAAGACATAATGAATAAATTCAAAAATGTATATTGCAATTTCAGTTAAATTACACATAATTTATATACATTTTATTATACACAGGGTGTCCTACAACCATGCCACATGGAGCGGAAGTACTTAAATATTGTAGATAGAGTATTGTACTGAAAGAAGACTTCATTTTGATTTTAAAAACAATTACACATTATTCAAAGATTTTTGAAAAATCGCCCATCTAAATCACTAAAACCCGTAAAATTGTGATAAAACACCTTTTATTTTACTATTTCGATTTAAAGGCTCAATCGTATTATTTTATTCCAGATAACAATCATCATCATCAGCATATATTAGTCCACTGCTGGACATTGGCCTAATGAGCGCCATAGCGCCCTGTCTTCAGCTTGACGCATCCAGCATCTGCCTCCAGTCTTTCGCAAATCGTCATCCCAAGGTAACAATCATATCAAATAAAAGGAAGACCATGAAATTTTACATGTTATATAAAATAGTTACTGACCAACGGGACCAATTAGATAACCGCCGAGATCACTGGACCTCGCCCCGCTGATTTTTTTAATAGGTTATGTGAAAAAATTACCTTACTTTTATTCATAATTGTGGGCTAACATAAAACAGCTGCTAAATACTGTTATATCTCAGACTGACTTATGTCAATAGAAGAAGACAGAGCGAGATTGAGCAGTGTGCTGAGTTAGCATACTATTATGAATAAGGGGGTTAGTTTACAATAAGCAGTATGAAAATGTGCAGGAGTTACAAACTAAACTTGGTCCTGTAGTAACTCCTGCAAAAAAAACTGAACACCTTAAAAAGATAAATAAATCAACTGGTAACGAAATTATTAAATGAGTTAGAATTGGTATACAACAGAATGAATGGGCGGGACTTATTATTTTGAGCATTTGCTAAATTAGATTACCTGTAAGGAAAACGTAATTATTTTAATAGAATCTAAAATTTCATGGTCTTCTTTTATTTTAGATGCTTTGTTAAATGGAAAAACTAATCCATGCAATTGAGCCCTTACATGTCTGAAATCTTAAAGTTAACGGTGTTTTTCTTACAAATTTTCGGGTTCAATTCCCGGTTTAGGTGGATACAGGCGATTTTTCAAAAATCTTTGAATGCAGTTTTTAAAATCAAATTGAAATCTTCTTTCAATAAAATGTTATATAAATATAATAATATAAAATTTTATGTGGCCGTATAAATAAATTACTAGGGATATGTAATTTATTTATACTACTGTAGTAGCTGTCATACATTATTTTGTCATTTATATTTTATGTATTTATCAAACTATCAATTTACTTTGCTGCCAATGCCGATAAATACATATAACTATAGTGATAACTATAACTAATATTATAAAGGCGAAAGTTTGTACGGATGTATGGATGGATGGATGTTTGTTACTTCTTCACGCCAAAACTACTGGACGGATCTGGCTGAAATTTTGCATACAGGTAATTCTAATCCTGGAATAAAACATAGGCATACTTTTTATCCCATAAATCTGTTCCCGCGGGATGAAAATCACATTAAAATGTTTCCATAGGAACAACGCGTGCGAAGCCGCGGGGCGCAGCTAGTATAAAATACGCGTTTTCATCTGATATCTTATTAACTGACGGTACTTATCTATTTCAGATTACCTGTTGAACAATTCCACCGCCAACTGCGATCCCCAACTCACCCAGCGTGAGGATTAGTACTCAATATTTTAGAAAAATACTCAATATTTTTATTGAAGTTTTGTAAGTATTCATGCACCCTGCCTGTCAGATAGATTATGGCAGTGATCGTAATCTTAATCTATTAAGTAAGATTAATACTTAATCAGTAGGTATTTTATACAAAATTACAGCGAACTCTTGGGATATAAATAATAACATAACATAAGTTGTAAGTATTTACATTTCTAGATGAACTGTTTATAAAATCATGCAAGTAAATATTTCTGTATATTAAAAATAGTAAAAATAAATTCTTAATAGTAAGTACGTACAGCCGTTTTTTCATGGACCTACTATTTTCTCCTATTAGTAGGACCACGAGGGAGACCTTTTTCTGTCTGTCCTATTCTAGGGTGAATCAAAAATCTACCTCCTGTATAAGTTTCTCGTTACTCAGATGATAATGTACGTAATTAACAAAACTTTGTATAAATTTGACTAGGTTAAACTTAACATAAATAAATGTAACATTGGTACCCATCATGATCTAAAATTCACTTCGAAACTCGTTATAATTATCGTGCTTGGGTACCGATTTAAGGCATGTTGGTGGTTTATTATAATTATATTTTAAGGAACATGTAATCGTCGTGTATGCTTCGGATTATGTCACTACCTCATGCTTCGGATTTGATTAGTGTAATAAATTTGTAATGGTAAACGGTGTTTTTATTTTAGTCAACTGAGCCAAAATAACAAAGGGTATAATTATAATAGAATATAAATATTTTTCGAAAACTGTAGGTAGTAAATTTATAAGGGCAGCTAAAAATATCGATATCGATGAATGTGGTTTAGGGGTCACCCCTAAATCGCATTTATCGATATCGATATCGATGAATAAGCCGCAGCAGCACATCACTATTATTATTATTTTTTGTGTTGGTAGCCATGAATGTCTTTGTGACATGTGTCGTCTGCGCATGTCCAAATTGAAGTGGATAGGTTGGTTTTTCGCGATACATTCATAGACAGTGACGTTTGGTAGACTCATTTTATTCTAAGGAGGTCCCGTCTCTTCTTACGAAGTTATTGTATTCTCTTTGAATTTACACATCAAAAGTTCAACTTCAACTTCTTATTTCATGGCTTGCTGTGTCTTTGCATTGTTTTGATTATTTTGAATTGATACTGACTGACTGACATAGACAGACAGTGACAATGACATTGCGTTGTCAACTATTTAAGAATTTTGAGTTCGAAATCACGCCGAGTTCCCGAAGTTTTTGCCCATTTAAGAACCGGGAAATCCAAATTCATTTCCCGGGAAACTTCGCGTAAAATATTTTAGCGTTTATATTAAGAAGGCTACGAAGCACTCCCAAATCTTAGCGGCCGGCCCGTGCGGAATTGTTGTGGTTTCACGTAGAATCGAATCATGTTGGCCATTCGGCGGCGTTTGCCTTATTTCGGAATTTTGCCTCCTGTGTCGCATCGCCCCCCACGTGTGAGAGAGCGGTTGCAGAAATTAGAAGGAATTTCGCAATTTTTGATATTTTTTCGTACCTTCCGATTCATTTTGAATAAACGACTGATTTCAGAAATATTTTTGTTTTTTTCTAATCGTGAATATTTTAGGATGTTTGCGACGAGACAGATTTTCGAATAAAGGTGTCTATCATGCATAAAAAATAGCTTGCAAATGACTCCTGGTTTGGTGGTCAGAAATAAACCGCGCAGTAGGAAGAGACACCTGGAATTACCGATTTGATTTTGATTTTTTTAAATTTATTTTACTAAACCTATCCTATGGGTTCGCAAGGAGCAATTAGACAATTTTTTTATTTGTCTTCGTGGGGACTGGCCACCGTGGGCTAATACTTGGCTAGAAGGACAATTTTAAGCTATTGCATAGCTTCTATCGCGGGCCTTGAGCGCGGGGACCGAATCCAGAAATTCCGTAACGAAAAAACCTTGACGTTTGTCTCTTTAGTTCAGCAACTCGCCTCTAGATGGCATTGCAATAGCTTTACCGCGGCAGTCCCCGAGTGCCACACGTCTTTTTTTTTTTTATTAATTCTTTATTATAATTATGAAGGTGGTACGATGGTGCTGGATTCAGTCACGACTCTATTAAATAAAACTCCCTAAGGCTTGTTGTTGATCGAGAGAACAAAATACATGGACCTAGGAATTCGATATTCATTTTATCGGATATAAAAAGACCGCTTTAAATAACATACCTACCTTATATCACATAAGAACCTACCTGATATAAGCGCAATGGCTTAAGAGGTAAGTAAAGTATATAAAATTTTGTCATTTCAGTAGTAATATGTAAGTTTTTTTCCCGAAATTTCCCGAGAATAGTAGTTGTAACATCTTTTTTCTGTTCTTTTTTCATCTGCTATCCAGTCTCCTGACTTTGAGCAAATTTGGTGTAGATGAGAGTCGTTTTAGGGAATAATGGGGAAATGAGCATTGCTCGTTTCCAAGCTCTATGATGTGATGTCCCGGGATTCCCGGTTCCTCAAAACGACTCGATTTTGGAATCCCTACGTAAAAAAACGGAGGGTTTGGCTGTCGGACGGATCCCCCCCCAAATCCGTATCTATACGATGGCACCGCGCGCTTGGGGTGGTTTTCCATTTTTTGGAAAGACTTGTAGGTAGGTAGGTATAGCTTCGCCGTTTGTATGCACCCTGAACTTATCTACTGATTTCGTAGCCAGATTTAAAGGTAATAAAGTGAAATTCAAACTGTATTGAATTAGCTACCTACGTAGGTATTCGTTTTTATTAGGTAGGTTGGTATATGGAATGTTTCGCATGCTACCTACCTTCTCTCCCCTACCTACTCACGAATTCAATAGTTTTTTGCTCATTTTGCATAATGTTTATATGCATCTGATTTCAAACTGTGTCTGCTATCTGATGCTTTTGTTTAGCGACGAGCTTCGAGGTCACACCTTGTCGGATAAAATGTTTAAACGCATTTCTGTTCGTGTAAATAATGTGTTATCTTTTGTTAGATACACTCACGGCGCAAAAGTGAAGTGTAATTTTAATTTCGATGATATTCCGGGACCGAGGAGTTATCCCGTGATTGGGACTTTACACAAGTATTTTCCCATTATTGGTAAGTTAAGTAGGTACATATTGATACCTGCTCTGATACCTATACCTGCTTTTTATGTAAGTATACTTTATTACCTACTTTGGTAGTATGATTACCTAACTGCTTATTAACAGGGCCCGTAATGAATGAAATGAAATGTAACCTGGGGGCCCTTGAATTGCAATAGTGTTTCAGGATGAACGTAAATTCAATAGGTAGATACTTAATGAAGATTTGTGAGGTGGTGGGCAAACCGGCAAGCAGAGCGACCAGAAATTCCGTAACGAAAAAACCTCACGCTCCCCACTCCGACCGGAACAGCGGCGATACTTTTTAGTTTTGCCATCTATCGATGAATAGTAGAACTTTTAATGACTTTTTGAAATATGACGTTTGTCTCTTTAGTTCAGCAACTCGCCTCTAGATGGCATTGCAATAGCTTTACCGCGGCAGTCCCCGAGTGCCACAAGTCTTTTTTTTACTTTTATTTTTATGTAGTCGCCCTCGTTCTCGAGTGTCTGCTGTCTGTCTAGGTCTCCATTCCAGGACTCTTCTGGTGCAGCGTGACGCATCTATTCGGGCTATATGTCCTGCCCAGCTCCACTTTTTGGCAGCTTTGATTTTCATCACGTCCCTCACTTTGGTCTGGCTTTGAATCCAGTCGCTGCATTTTCGGTCTCGCAGAGTGATACTGAGCATTGCTCTCTCCATACCCATCTGCGCTACCCTGAACTTCTCTGCGGATTTTTTTGGTGAGAGTCATGGTTTCAGAGCCATATGTAATTAGTGGCATTACACATGACTTTAAGGTGCAGTGGGAATTCACCACCAAGAGTCTGTTTCTTCGCGCCGAACGCTGCCCATGCTTGTGCGATTCTACGGTGTACTTCCGCTGTTTGGTTTTCGTAGCCCAAGGTAATTTTATGGCCAATTTATATGTACTCAGCTACTATTTCCACAGGTAGCTGGTGGTGTCCTATGTGTGCCATGTTGGTCATAATTTTAGTTTTTCCACTGTTCATTTTGAGTTCCGCTTTCGCCGATTCTCTGAGATCTTCTATCATAGAGATCATATCATCCGCGCTGTCAGACAGTAGGACCAGATCGTCTGCAAATCGAAGATAAGAAAGTCTTTCCCATCTACGATACGTCCTTTATTTTCCCATTTCATCTGCCGAAAAATATATTCCAGAGCAAGTGTGAATAGTTTTGGTGAGATAATGTTACCCTGCCTAACTCCCTTTTGTAACCGGAATTGTTTAGCTTTTTTGTTGTACAGTATTGTATTGTATTGATGTATCTTTCGTCTATTCGACATCTTGTCAGTGCTTGTTCCACCATCACAACCCATTCCACAGACTCAAACGCATTCTTATAGTCAATTAATGTAAACTTTACATAGATACGAGTAGATATTTTTTATTATAGATACATAGAAAATGACCAGAACACCCTGAACAAATATCTGCAGATCGTACAAACATTTATCTCGGGCGGGAATCGAACCAGCAACCTCCTGTAGCAGGTGGACCTTCGCCCACCGCGCCTCAGATATCGTCTCGTAGTAAGAAATAACTAAAACTGGATCGGATTCCAGGCAAAAAGGGGAATTAAACTTTGAGTGCGTGAAATTTACTTGTTTTACTGTAAAAAATTGTGTGCCTAGGTGTTTGGTTGTTGACAGAAAGCTCGTAAAACCAAAACAATAAGGCGCTAAAAAGGAAGCATCATAACGGCGAGCGGAGCGAGTCGCGATTTTTTTGGTTACGATTTTAGTTAACATGCGTATCAGAACAGAACCAAATTTTAAGTTTTTTGTAAGTGATTTATATGTACGTGGTTGGTAAACTTTTTTTCAATAAATAAATAAATAGTTTACGGTGATCGATAAACGGCTTGTAGGCACAGTCGTAATGTGCCGTGTGGTGGCGGCTTAGAATTTGCATCACCCCAAGTCTTCCCGATGGGGTCGTCAGAGGCGACTAAAGGGATATCCGTCAGGGGCGGGCAGAAGTGCCCCCTGTAGAACAATACTACTATAATTCAATGATTATTTTATCGGGTATTTATCGCGTACCTACCTTTGTTTTTATTTCCCCTACGTTTCTACCGCATTACAACCATAGTGGTCGCCCCGTTAATTATGTTAACAAATCGCATAAGTTTAAAAAGTTTTAATACTACTATACCATCGAACTGCGTTCCCCAACGCGCAAGCCCAGAGAGGGGATTATAGGCAATACCTCCCGTAAGATAAAAGGCAATGAGGCGCCTATCAGGAGGCCTGCGTCCAGCAGTGGACCATTAAAGGCTGTTGAGGTAATGGTTGAGGAATTTAATATATTGCGCTGAGGTGTAATGTATGGCACATTTCATAGTTTTTTATATCGCACACTTTACCATTACTGCCTACAGACTAGCTATCAAGAAGATACAGAATTAATATATTCTTTTTTCCAGGAGATTACAATGCAGAATCCCTCGACAAGAATGCATGGTTGAACTGGCGTCGCTACGGCAGCCTTGTCCGTGAGGTTCCTCTGGTGAAACTCCTCCATGTCTTCGAACCCGACGACATCGAGTCTGTCTTCCGTCAGGACGACCGTTACCCGGCCCGGAGGAGCCACGTAGCCATGTACCATTACAGGGTTAACAAGCCAGACGTTTATAACACTGGAGGCCTGCTTTGCACGTAAAACTCTTTCAATTTTATTATAGTATTTTTGTAGTCGATAGTACAGCACCGACAACCGCTGCTGGGGTAAAAGTTTTCTTTAGTGGAGACCGCAACGCGCAACTGTTCTGCTATTTAATTTTTAATCATAAAAATTTGTAAGTTTACTTATCCTTTTAATTTTGTTAAAAGAACAATGTTATTTTGTTGAAATTCTGTTATTGTGAACATTGAAACGTTCTATATTAAAGATTCACATTATCTAGATTAATAAAACTTAACTTTTTGGTAATTGTGTTGTGTAAACTCGATGATGGATGTCCTATTTAAAAAATAATAAATCTTTAAAAGTTATCTGTTTGAAAAGTTTGTGTATGAAAACAGGAACGGGCCTGAGTGGTGGAGACTACGCAGCACTTTCCAGAAGAACTTCACGAGTCCACAAAGCGTCCGGGGACATATCAGTAGCACTGATACCGTTACATGGGAGTTCATCGAATGGATTAAGAAAATAAAAGTTGAAGAGGAAGAAGACTTTTTACCCTTTCTAAACAGATTAAATTTAGAAGGTAAGTATAGTACACCTACATATGTCCGAGATTGGGTTCATCGATAAATATACATAAGTACAAATTAAATTTAGTTGCTTTTGTATAATTATACTAATATACCTACTATATCTGGCAGAGATCGCTCTAAAGTGATAAGACAGCCAATTGTAATTGTAACTTAGGTTTTTATTTTTTCATTTGTTATTTGTTTCTTAGTTTTAAGAGTGCAATATAATATTTTCTACCCATAATATTGTATTAGCTTCTCGTTCACTATCTATGGTATTCGTCCCACCTCCCCCATCTCTCGAAAACCCCCATTAACATTATTTTCTTTCTAAATTTAGGATTGAGAAATACTTAAATTAAAAATAATTTATTTTCTTTTGTTTCAGTTATTGGTAAAGTGGCTTTTAATGAAAATTTCAACAGTTTTTCGGAAAAAGAACAAGACGATGAATCTAGAAGCAGTAAAGTTATAGCGGCGGCTTTTGGCTCCAACAGTGGAATTATGAAACTAGATAAAGGATTTCTGTGGCAACTCTTTCCGACACCCCTTTACAAGAGACTCGCGGATTGTCAAGAATATTTGGAAAAGTACTAATAAATTTTCATTTTCGCTACTAATTACCTTACCTACTGATTGAAAATCGTCTTTGTAGCATATCGTTTGTTACGTACGCCTTGTAGCATTGGCGTAGCACATAACGTCTAGAGTCCGTAGCTCCCGCCCGTAGCAGTGGTGTAACACATCACTCGTAGCATGCGTAGCTCCTGTAGCAATGGCGTAGCACATGCGTAGCAATCTCGTAGTACTTTGAAGATTAAGTGCATCAAGCGTAGCGCGAGTAGATCAAGCGCAATGCAGCAAATACTGTTTATTTACTTTGGAAGTGTTTGATGTGTTTTTTTATGTCCAGCTTTTTTTTTGTACAATGTCTTTTCTTTTTTGATAACCTCCGTGGCGCAGCGAGCGAAGGTCCGTCTGCGACCTTGACGGTTGCGGATTTGATTCCCACTTCAGAGCGATCTGTACATATTTTCCCGGGTGTTTTCTATGTATGATAAAATATCTTAATACGCAATGTATTAAGTATGACACTCAGCTCTGGTTATTCTTGTATTTTAGATAAATACTAGACTTTCCATTCCAGCATTATTTTTATAAACCGATCTAACAGAGAGAAAATAAGTTATATTTATTTCCAGGGTATCCACAAGCATATTGATAGATAGGGTGAACTTTTTTGAAACCGAGAACAATGAACCGGACAGTTCCCTATTGGCGGGTTTCCTCCAGCAAAACAACATCGATTTCAAAGACATTGTTGGAATGATGGTTGATATATTGATGGCTGCTATTGATACTGTAAGTTGACTTATTAGTATTTCATATTTCATTTATTTAATTCTCAAAAAATTTACACTGCGTCGAAAATTTCACGTTGCACAAAATACTTAGATATCAACAAAACTAGACTTATCGATTAAGCAAAGACCTTATCAAAACTTTGATTGAATTACAAAGCGCCTATACTGTTACGTTTAGCAAGCATTGCACATTGTTTATTATAAAGTTTTATCACAGAATATTGAAACTTGGCATATTATAGCTCTTCATGGCTTACTTAATGAAAATCAAGTAAACCCGATTATGGAAGAACACTGTATATTAATAAATTTAATAATATCTCAAACATCGGCATCTCATCCCGTACCTACTGCAGGAATGTTTTAAGTCCCGTCGAAATTGTTTTTTTTTTTATATTATCAAATTTCTTACTAACATCATCTTATTTACTCAGGGGAGTGTGGGTCTTGCGCACTACAATAACAAAAATATCACTGTATAATAATTTCAGACAGCATATACAACTAGTTTCGTTCTCTACCATTTGGCGCAAAACAAGACGGCTCAGGAAAAATTATACTCTGAAGTTAAGACTCTTTTGCCCAAGAAAGATTCAGAGATCACTGCAGAGACTCTGTCCAAAGCAGCGTATGTTCGGAGCTGTATCAAAGAGAGCTTGAGGCTGAACCCTGTTGCGATCGGTGTTGGCAGGCTCCTGCAGAAGGACATTGTTATACGGGATCATTTGATTCCTGAAGGGGTAAGAATATTTTTCCATCACTCATACTCGGAAAGTATATCTGAAGTTGCCTGGTAAGTAGGATGGAAGTAATAGTAGTGAACGGCTTTTATGGCTTAAACTTAAAACGATAATTAATGGTTAAATTGTGATTGATATGGATCAGTTTTGCTACCTTTAAATTTTTTACGCATCCAACTGGTATTGATATGGATCAGTTGAACTATCTGTAGGTAAATTGAAAAGCAAAGTGCTTATCTCGGGTGAAATAAAAGTAACTTATTTAGTCCATCGAACTATTCGTTTAGTGTTACTTTAACCCTTGTGTAACAATGTAGGTACTATTAATTCAATTCAATTCAAACTTAATAATGTTCCTTGTATATTGTTGGTTATTGGCGGCCTATTTCTTTATGTAGGTACATTGAGACGTCTCTTCTGTAAGCATGTTCCGCTACTTCTGAATCCGAAAGATCTTTTTATTTTTAAATGAAGGATTGTCAAAGAAAATTACAACCAATAGAAGGAAATAAGAAACAAATTAAAACGAATATTTACAATTGTTAAGCAAAAAATCTACGAAATTAATTATTATTGAACCGATTGAGTTAACTGCAGGCTGTTTCAACCAATATAACTGATCCATATCAATTCCAGTCGGAAGCGTACCCAAGACGCTGTATGGTTTGATATCTTGTTTGATCTAAGTCAAACTCCTAACTAAATTTTCATTTTTCAGACTGTAATAGTAACACAAAACATGGTAGCCTCCGCCTACCACAATTCAAACTCCTAACAAAATTTTCATTTTTCAGACTGTAATAGTAACCCAAAACATGGTAGCCTCACGCCTGCCACAATTCGTTCATAACCCTTTGGAGTTCAAGCCTGAACGTTGGCTGCGAAACTCTCCCAGTTTTGAAAACATTCATCCCTTCACCAGCCTGCCGTTTGGGTTTGGACCACGGTCGTGTATAGCAAGACGGTTGGCAGAGCAGAACATCGCTATATTTGTTATTCGAGTAAGTCCTAAGATCTTACAGCAAAGTTCGTGGAACTTGTATAATCTAATCCCGCAGGTGGGCGTTGCGTTGTTATACTTCTGCAGGTAGCATGTCGCATCGCCTATTTTTGTTATTTGGCTCAATTAATACACTAATATTATAAAAATAAATGCACATTAACTAATAATTACTCACATATTGCGTTTAACATAATTATGATAAAAATAAATGTGATGTGTTAAAATAAGAGAATAAGAAAATAATAGGTAGGTATACTTTCTGTAAATGTGATGCTGATGGAAATAACAATGAAATAAAAGATTGTGAAGGCTGAGATTTTTTTTTATATAGAAGTGGGCAATTCCGGTTTAGAGTGATGATGATGGATATTGGATAAATACGTGTTTTATGATGTGGTTTGTCTAGCACCACAATACTTCTAAAACCAAAATTATTACTAACGGAAACCATGACATAGTGTTAGTTGGGAACCAAACAATTGAATATGTAAAAGACTATATTTACTTAGGGCAAATGGTGTCTTTTCAAAAATGCACAAGTAACGAAGTACAAAGGAGAATAGCAATTGCTTGGAAGAAATATTGGGGTCTCAAAGAAATTATGAAAAACAATGAAGTAGAAATAAGTATAAAGAAAAAACTCTATGAGGTCACCATCCTACCATCGCTGTCATATGGCTGCCAAAGCTGGTCACTGAAGAAGGAAGACGAAAACAAGCTATCAGTTTGCCAAAGAAAAATGGAAAGAAGCATGCTTGGTCTAAAAGTTAAAGATAGGATACAAAACAAAAAAATCAGACGCGAGACAAAACTGAGGGACGTCGTAGAGGTTATAAGGTCATTAAAATGGAATTGGGCTGGGCACATGTGCAGAATGGAAAATAATCTTCCGGATCCTACTCTCCGTTGGACCAAAAAAATCACCGAGTGGATCCCAAGGGATGTTAAGAGATCTAGAGGCCGACCGGAGAAGAGATGGCAAGACATATTTATGAAGAGAGCTGGTCCCAACTGGATGACAAAGGCCAGAGATAGGAAAATGTGGAAGGAACTGGGGGAGGCCTACGCCAAAAACGGCGACTACTAACTTAAATAAATGTTTGTATATAGATGTACATAAGTAGGTAAACAAGAAGTAGAAATAAAGGGCTATTTTTATTTTTATTTTTATTTTATTGTCTAGCACCTAATTAAAATTCTATCAGTAAGTTTCTCAAAATTATTGTAGCTAGATAATACTTAAAACAACCTACATAGGTACATTACTAGTAGCACGATCTGTTAATGGTCGAAGTACCGCATGTTACAGTTTTGTGATAATTATTTGAACTCTACTAATAGTATTTTATTCCACAGCTTATACGAGAATTCGAAATCGGATGGAAAGGAGGAGATCTTGGAGTACGGACACATCTCATCAATAAACCTGATCAACCAGTTACGTTCTCCTTTACATCCAGACTTAACTAAAAAAGTACATAATCAAATAAAAAGCAAAGTAAGTAACAAGGCAATCGTTTATTTACAACCAACATTCCTATGGATAAATAAGGGTCGATACAACTGGTGGTCTTTTAGCAGCCGGGATGGATATTAGCTCCAAAGTTCTTCCGTAGTCAAAAGCTATGTTAGGTAGAACTCTTTCAAGTATGATGTTTTGAGCGCAATCAGTGGGAATCAGCTGTCCCTCAGAAAAATATACCGAAGGTGGGTAGAATGCGGTCAGTTGTGGTGCAGACGGAATAAGAACAACCCTCTTGGACTCTTCTATAACGACGGGTCTGGGAATTTCAGAGAACACGATAGGGGGCAGTTCTGGAGGTGGAGGTAGATCCGTAATATGGATATTGATTTCTTGAATTATAGGTTGTACTGGCTCTTCTACAACCATAGGAACATCAAAGATTATTTGGTTACTTTCAACATTTTCGCAGATCACGGCGTTTGGTTGTTCTTGAACAGTAATAGGAAGTGGAAGCGTAGGAATTTCAATAAGCTCAGGTAGTTCGGGGCCAGCTGGGATTACAGGGAGCGGCTCAATTTCCACCTGCACTTCCGGTATAGGTTCTGGAATCTTTTGAATTTCTACGTCACGAATAGCGATAAAGGGTGGTTCAGGAATATCTTCGCTAATAATAGCTTCTACAATAGGTTCCTTTTCGATTAATGTAACGGATGCTACTTCTGGGGTTACAACGGTAATATTGCAGTCGTTCAGAGGTGGGATTATGATTTCTCTGTCAATTTTCGAGATGGCGCCTGCAGGCACCACAACTTGCGAGTTGAAGAAGAAGTTGGCTCCATGGTGGAAAAGGTTCGGTGCAAAAGGCGGCTGTCCTATCCCAGGTAGAGCTAGCCTGTCATCCGTCTCCTGTACCACTGTAATCTTGTCCGGTCCATCATATTTCACTTCGGTTTTTGTTGCCGGTTCTCCGAGGCTTGTTCCGAGCAAGAGTAAAATAGCCCCGATTAGTAACTGAAAAGACGTTAGAAAATAATTAATAATTACAACGAAAAATAATAATTTCCTTTGTGGTTTGTCATGGTTTGTAATAAGCCGACTAACTTACCATTATGGAGGCTAAAAGTGTATGAGTTTTAAATTTCTGATGCCTACCAATTTATAGCCTGCCACTTCTAATAAAATGCAGAATCTATGAGATTGTCGTTATACCTGTTAATTAATAATTATTTTACACTTATCCAAAGAGGTACTTTTGATAATTAGTTTGGTTTTAGATTATTTAAATCCAGTTTACTAATTATAATAGTATATTACGAAATCATATTGAATAAATACAGTGACATTGATTCAACGATATAACACTCAGTCATTAATCATTGTTGTATCTTGACCATCTATTTGTAATCAACTCCATCAACAATGAATACTGTAAGTATACACTCAATTATATCAAAAAGTTTAATTTCGCTGTAGTTTTCCACAACATCCCCCGAGTCTTTCACTCTTGTTGGAAGTCATTCACTCACTTACTCAGTCATTCACTCCTGTCCACGTTAAGGGTATCCATGGAGTTCATACCCATCGTATGATGTATGATACGATGGGTCCTCGAAAGCCTGCTCTTGCAATTTACCATCAAATTAATTAAAAAACATGGTAACATGAAGCATTATTTCCCCGTTGGGCTAACGCTTATCTGAGTCCCTGTTGTTATAAGCAGTATACTTTAATATGAGAATGGCAATATTTTATTTGTAACAAAGTAAATTACAAAAACAACTGGTTAAAATAAATGACAAAGCTTCTGTCGAATAGAGTCACAAAACGGTCTCATGTCTGGTCTACCATGTCTCATAAGTAGGTATTTTATTTAAAAAACCTACGCACACATGTCCCCTTGTACTATTCAATGATAAACCACGATATAGCTTAAATGGGTAGGCCTTAAGGTTGTCTGGTAGATCGCTCTAGAGAGACTGCCAGTTCGTTGTTTATTGTTTTTTCTTCATAAGTGTGCAATGAAGTATTTTCATGTTTCTATCTCATTTCAGATTATCACCATTCTTATTTTATCCCTTTCGTACGCCGTCTCTGCTCCTGCCGAAGAGTCCCTAAGAAACCTTCCAGCTCTGCAACACGAGGAGATACACGACGAATATGGTCAATACTCGCTCCGTTACGTCACTGCCGAGGGCACCATCGTCGCTGAAAAGGGACGTCTCATCCCCAACCCTGATGGGGCCGGCCGTGTGATGGTGGTAGAAGGAGAAGTCACATATATCGGTGATGATGGAAAGGTTTACACCACGAAATACACCGCTGGTACTGATGGCTTCAGACCCACCGGTGATCACCTACCCGTCGCGCCGATTGTGGCAGCTGTAGATGCTCTTCAATAAAATGTTTTAAGCTAAATCTCGTTGTTCTCTTATAGGCATACGAAATTACCCACAAAATCCTTTTAAAAGTAATTTAACTTACAAAAATTATCTAAGTATGTACCTTTTACTTGCCAATAGTAGCGTGTGAGTCAAAATACTACCTATTGGTGATAGATTTGAACAAATTACAAGTTTTGTTACGAGTTTTGCTGTAGAATAATGCCATAATAAATGGCATTTTTCCAGGAGTAAAACTCCAAGTGCGTTCTAATAATTCTCAAAACTATTTTTAAAAAGGCTAACTACATATTATCAATTTTTCAATAACGATAAAAAACCTTGAAACAGATTTTACTTCAATTCTAAAACTAGGAACCTAGCAAGATATAAAATTTCTGGATTACTTATTTATTTTACCTTAAAATGATTGAAGTTAACAAAAATCACAGTACCTAACCAATATGAATGTAAGCGGGTTAACGAACCTAGTTTTTGTTGGAAGAACACCAACATTTCACTCCCTCTCTTGCATGACATAATAAATCATCAGGGTGAGTTCGTAGCTAGCCCGTTTACATTCCTAATAGATTCGTCAAACTACGAAAGTTTTTTTATAGTAAAAGATCAAAGTAACTACTTTATTTCATAGTTTTAATAATGATATTTGAATATTCTGATTTTAAGAGTCCTGTAAGGTGCAAAAGAAATTAAACACTGAGCATGAGATTAAAATTTTCCCAAACACTGAATATGCGTGTGAAGCCGCATAAGCAAAGTTATCATCACTAAGACTTGTATTTAGAAAATATGATCGGACAATTATATGCTATTCGACGTTTTTAAAAAGAGTTGCCTTATACTTACGTAAAATATGATCGACAATCGACGATCCCCAATCCGCATGTTCAGCGTGGGGGCTATGGGCATTACCCTCAAGATAGAAAAGCCAATAGGCGCTTATCAGTGGGAGGACTGTGTCGGGTAATAATCAAGTAGGGATCAGAAAAAATACACCAAAAAAACTAAGCAGTAAGTATTTACCTAAAATTCCATATAAGTTATGAAACCACAAACATAGGTACTCACTAATTATTGTGCGTTAAGTTAATTGGTTTTAGATTTAAAATAAATTGGTGAAGAAATTTACGTTATTTTAGGTTTACTATAAAAACTATGCTAGAATAGTTTTCATCACATAAGCAAGTTTGTTTAGACGCCTACTAACGCCCATACAATATAAGGTAAATACAAAACATTCTTTTTAATTTAGTTTAAATTTTTCTAACTTTAAAAAAATACCAGAACATTTGGACATTTTGTGTCTGAAGTTCGTATACCCAACTAGAATGTTCTAAAACGTTCATCCGCAATTTATTACAGTATCCAATAAATAGTTCTATCAACTGATAATGAAAGCCAGACCAGACCAGCTTTAACTAAAGCTGGTTCCTAGACTTGACCAAGTTATCATCATAACTATCTCAAAACTTAAGATTCCACGGTCCCTTTACCTAGCTGTCCAATTGACGGAAGCCTCCCATAAATTACTATTATAATTTGTGAAAACTATAGGTATTATTTGAAACAAAAAACAATTGAAAATAATAGATACTAACTTTTTATTTTGTTTGGGTAAAAATACATTGAAAACATTAATTTCATTAACAAACTTCTTATTTCTAGATGTTGCTGTACGGCGTTTTCTGTCTGATATCATTCGCGATTGCTCTTCCAACCCCTGAAGGCGAATTGACTGTGCACGATAGCCCGCTCATTGAAGGAGCAGAAATTCTGTCTCCCATTCCCGACCCTCCTGAACTTAAACCACTTCATTTGAGCAGTGAACTGTCTGGAATTGAAGAGAAAGATAAAGCTAATGACGGGCTAAATGAAGATATTGTAGATGTAAGTCAAATTGTTAGTCACCCCGATACAGTTTTTGTCGGTATACAGGAGAACAAGCCACCTTCATTCATTGGTAACTTGCTTTCTGGATTTTCGTGGCCTGTACTTTCATTGCCTAGTCTTGAATGGCCAACTATCAACCTGCCTACCTTGTCATCTTTTACGAATTGGTTTGGAGGTCGGAACATCATTCAAACCAACCCTAATGCACGGTACGTTCTTGTATAATTTGCAGAAATAGGTAACTACTTTTTGATCGGTTTGAAAAAATACACCATAAACAAACGAACGAGCGCAAGTATGTATTAAACAGAATTATGTGAAATAAAAAAATATTTATCATGAATAGAATTGTTTTTTAATTCAAAAACCATCAGACCATGGAGTCAATGTGGGAATAGGGTGAGGACCTGAAACCTTTCCAGCAGGCGCTCGTACAGTTGTGATAGTTACTTGTTGAGATGTCTGACTCCAGCTAGGCTGTGTAGTTAGATCGTCCCAGTTGAATCTGTGACTTCCTCTGCTTGCGTGATGCTGCGTCGCTTGTGTGATCGGTTTACTGACCGGAGCAGCAGTGGGATAAAACTGAGAGGGTTGAACGGGATTTTTCCTGAAGTCATTGCTGTGATGGTTTACCATTTGTGCGGATGATGTAGGAGGTTGGGGTCTGTGAAGCGCTTGAGTAAACTCAGGTGCTAAGTGCATCTTTTGTTCTTGCTGTTTGGGCACGAATGGTGTGGTCATCTGCTGCTGTTGAACATGAGTGAAATCCGGAACTGCTGGCTGGTTTTGAAACGGTTTTTGAGATTCGTAGTGCGGGAAACCTTGTTTCTTGAATGCTTCAGACAAGTCTGACCATTGCGGGGCTGGGGGAGGCGATGGCCAAGGTGCATACTGAACCTGATTTTGTTTACGTGGAACGGGAATTGGTGTTGAGGGCAAAGGTACGGGGTTGTATTGATAACTGTATTCGTTGTTGACGTGGGGAATGGGGTTCGAAAATCTTAGATCGTTGGAAGGAGTTTTCGGGAGTTCTGGCACAACTATTGGAGCGATTGTGGTGGTGGTTGTTTGTGGTCTCCTGTGCATGTATAATCCCAGGCTCTCGTCTCTCATTTCGATTTGCGGAGGCTGATCCCGCCTTAGTTGTTCGAAGTTGAAGATGAGGTTGGAGCCTGGGTTGACTCCATGATCCATAGCAAGGACCGTCATTGGGCCCAAAAGTATTAGCCCAAGAAACAGCATTTTATCTCTTCTAATCTGAAACGTTACATATAAATCAGTGGTTAATATTTTCATTAGAATTAATTAAATTTTTACTAAGGTTACTCGAAATACTCGCACTTACCTAGTTTAATCACGAATTTGATTAATGCGTACCTGACGTTACCCGATTCGCAACTGCACCAATTTACTAAAACGACCAATATTTATGGAAGTTTGACAGTAAAAGTAAACGAGAGCCGAAACAAGTACTTCTTGTTGACCCATAATGATCCTAAGAAGCTTGAAACAATTAGAGCCAAAACTAGTAGTTGACAAGTTTGTCTATAGTTATAAGTAGGGACTTACAAGGAATGCTGGAAAGGCTAGCTAAACCATACTATTGTAAGTTGACGAAGAAATGACAAAACAACATAAATTAAAATTACCTTTATGAAAATCAAACACACATTAATTGATATGTAAGTTACATATAAATTAGGTACATAAGGGTGCAAGACTTAATTTCACAAATTAAAGGTTACAGTAAGAATAAAGTGAAGCAAAAATGTAGTGCTGAGATTAAATTATTAATTTACCCAAGAACATGTTACAGCAACAAGTTGACATTACGTTATATCATTGAAATATGAACAATCAATGTCAAATTATTCGCTATAACTTTGTCCTAGCCACCATAAATAGTTTAGGCAATTCATCTACATGAGTCATGCTATGGTTGGTCGTGTAGGCTTATCATCATCACCAGTATTTGTCGACCCAAAGGCCTCCCCTAGGCCTTTCTATGTTTATGTCATCGTGTAAGCTCACGAAATGATAAAAAAAGAAATTTTCCACTTATACGAAGTTACTTCTCTGATTGTGTGATGGATTATCTACATAATGCAGTACACAAAGATTAATGCGAACCTATTACTGAAGAACGTAAAGAATCTACCAAATATGTTAAATTTATATCTCTGCATAGCAGAGAAAAACATACGTTTCGTATATGGAGAAGTAATCTTGATCTTGCACGAGCAATTTAGTTTCGAGCTCAATATAGAAGCAGTCTATCCAAACATAGCGCCTACACTTACCAATACTACCATTTACAAAGAGCAACATTCAGAGCAAAAGCAAGATGAGTTCAACGACATTGTCCTAAAGTATAAACATAATGGATGATTCTCCTTATCCGTTAACAAAATATGATAATTAACTGTAAATCTATCCATTTTCGGTTGTTTGTTATATATTTTTATGTTTGTCGTATTTTTACGTGACCTGATATTAGTGATGATATATTTTAGCTTAAGTACTATCTGTTTTGGATATAAAACAAAATATTTTTGAAAATAAATTATGTTGCCTGGTCATACATAATACAGGATTTTTTACTAACATTGGTTCAATGGCACTAGAATCAATAGCATAATCGTATAGCATGAAAGATAATGTGACGACCACAAAAACTACAGTAACTTAATATTATTGACTTCAAGTTGAACATACATAGATTCTATTTACAATTAGAGACTTAAGCACTTTTTATTTTTATACAATTAAATGGCTAAGATTAGCTATGATCGATTAAATCTCTTTGTCCAATTGCCTCTAGTACTTTTGTACTAACAATACTGATATAATAAATAAAATTAGGTAACTTCAATTCTCACATCACGATTAAACATAGATTAATTTGTTTAACATTAGTTTATTGGTCTGGGGTCGTACGGTGTGGCATCGTGGCCTACAAACCTATTGTTTTTGCGAATTTGAAAGCCTTCGCCTGGCGCCGTATTGTAGTAAATCACTCTACGAATACCGAATGGGTCCACATAACCGAAACTACCAGTCCTTTCGTCCGTAACCTCACTTTCTTCTTCGTGGTACTGTTTAGGAAGATAATACCGGAAGCCGTTTCTCCTGAAAGCTACCCCGTCATATAAGGAAAATTGAGGAGTGTTTCCATCGCCTATTTTAGCATCCGGCTTCTGCCTTCGTTGCCAGTCGTTGGCGTGCCTGTAAGAGTTAGGATTGTAGACATCATGTCTGACGCTGTCGCTGGCGTAGTAGCCGTCGTCTAATGTGTTAGTGTTCGAGGAGTCGTAGTCATATGGACTCTGTGTCGAGGTTGCTTCGCTGGCTGTGATCGGTTGAACAGTTGGTCTGAAGTCGTAGGTCGTTGATGAGTCGATAGAGTTCGGTGACACAATCACATGAGGCGTGGAGGTAGGATGGAGGTAAGCAGGTGGAGGAGTCACGGTGACTTCCGCCGGGTACAACTGGGTGGACCGAGGAGGCGCTAGCGTCGATGATGGAAACCGAGGGGTACCGCGCGAGCGCTGCACTGCCGGCGCCGGAGCAGGCGTGACCCCATACCCAGCATCAGTTGGTGCTGTTCTAGCAATGTTCAATGACTCCTGAAAAATAATAAAGCTTAGCTTGACACTCTAACATCTAATAATGATTAAATTATGCTATACGTACTGAAATTGGCCGATTCTCTCCGACGTAAACAGTCTTTGACTTGTAAATTCTATATCCTTGGCTGTCTGCTATGTAATCTTGTAGGCGTAGATATCCATCAGCACCCACCCAACCTGTCGTGCCTGGAAAAATAAACAGCATTACTTAAAATAAGTAGGTAGCCTTGAATTGCCTGGATAAATAACAGTATGAAATATGAGGTGTAAAGAATATCACTTAATTTTGTTTTGATCAAATAAGTAAAAAAGAGTTGACGAGCAAGCCGGTTGCAGATACCAATTCCGAGTTTGACGGGATAATATATCACAAATATATCGAGACCCGCCAATAACTACGTTCTCTTGCGATTTATCGAAGAAAAACAATCGATAAATATCGAAGTGTAGATTTAGAGAATCTTGCCAATTAGATATTATTGTCAGAATTGCGCTCCAGAAATTATTTGACTTTGAAAAGTCCTTTTAGTGTCGTTAGTCCTTGTTATAATCAAACAAGTTCTTGTTCCTGCCGATAATTATATATTACTGACTAGCGACTAGCCCCGGCTTTGCACGGGTGCAATGCTGATGTACATATTATACATATAAACGGGAGGTTTATATGTATAATATGTACATTATTTGAAATAAAAAATGTCTTCAAGTAGATGAAACTTCTTACCAACAACAGATCCATCTTTGAGCCTCCTTTCCTTCCTATACTGTCCGTTGTGCGTCTGGTAGATGAAGTAGCGATCTTCGTCACCGTCTGTCTGGATGTGGAACTGGTCGGGGTCCTGCTGAGGGCTGTAGCCGTCCAACGCAGCCAGTGCGCTGCAGGCACATACCTGGAACCAAGAAGTATGATCGTTAGGTTTACACTGACTGTTCCAGCACATAATATGATCTCTTTCTTTATCACAATATAATCCACAAGCCACCAGTACACCATTTTAAGTTCTCCGCTACACTTAACCAGGCTCTCTCGGATACCTACCTACCAAGTAGTTTGTGAGATCATAATTATAACAGCCGATAGATTAACTACACTACACAGGGTGTTGTTATATGTATACAGAGCACCCTGGTGTTCTGCGCATTTTCTGCATACGTATAACAAGATTATATCAATAAAAAAAAAGTTATCCTGGAACAAAATTATTTTTTACTGGGCAAATAACGACATTGATAAATGGTCAATTTAAGATGCTGATGCTAATAGTGAAAGATCAATGGACCAACGACCGGCTGGTTAGTCTCAAAATGTATAGTTACCTACTCCGGACTGTAAGAGGACTTTCGATTCTTTCGTCTTCAAAAATTGCTACCTTGGCATACATGTTCATCAAAGTTAATTGAGCAAACCACAAAAATGCGGAATTTAATGCAACCTTTTAAAACGAGACGCCATTAAATAGTCGTATGGTTCTACTCTACCTACTGCGCTATAATTTACGCGTACTCTAGATAAAGTTAATAAAGAGAATAAATAAAGACTACAATCTGTGAAGGGTAATGTACCTTATAGGAAGCTTATTAATAGCCTGATATAATGCTACCTTTGTTGCAAGGTCTGTTGATTAGGTACATGATTATGCTGTATAGAATAAGACAGGTAAATCATGGAGCGTGGGAGAGGATTGTTTGTGAACAACAGTCTATTAGCAGCTGTTGTCGGTGCCAAGGACCAGATTAAAGCCAGAACTCTGTGTTATACTAATTGTTGTAACTCTGTCTTGATATATTAAGGCGTTTGGGCATGGTGGGGTGACCTTCTATTTTGACATCCATGAGGTTTACTGTCGTGTAGTTAACAATTACAAGTAGGTATGTCTTACATCTTGTTGGACATGTGGGTCTCTTCTTGTGCATTACGCGTAAAATCGGGCAGACGAGACAATGGCTTACCTCTGCCTCGGATTAGGGACGGAATCAGTAATTTGCCGAACAATAGATGTTAACTGAGCCCCGAAGGCCAAGATGTAGCAATAACTTGGACCTTCTATTGGATGGAAAATTGTCCAATAAATTGAATTGGTTTTGGAAAATTGTGCGGGGAATATTGGGTGATGTCGATTGATTCGAACCGTTCAAAATCTGGTTGAAGTTAATCTCTGGTTAGCGTAAAAAACACTTAATTTAATAGATCGGTTTTTATGTCTACATTCTATCTTTAAGAGTAAAACCACCCACCTACGAGTTTGTGGTCAGTAATTTCAAAGAAGAGCATGAGTCAACAGCCATGTTTATCATAGAGGTAATAAAATCACGTTTCTCTTAGGGAAACGTCCAAGAATAATGTTGGAAGTGACAACTAAGGCCTTATTTAGTCGATACCCGTAGAATACCAATCAGTTGATTGAATACAACCTATGGGTAGTACCGCCACAGCCTCGCAACCTACGTGGGTTGATAGCAAAGAGCCTACGCGGAAACATTATGCATGGCTGATTAGACAACGCATAGAAAAAAAAACTATGCTTCATTTGTTCCAAATCTTTTACTTCCGTGATGGAATCGTAATCCCTCAAAATATCACGAGTTTCACAGCATGAAGTTTTAATCAGACTTCATATATCAAGGTTGGTCATCGGACCAGGATTTTGATGGCGCCATTAGTGCTGCATTGATGCAGATGACGTGAAAAAATGAGAGGAAAAAAAATGGAGATCTGTTTATGCAGAGTTCTTGAATATACAAAAACAAACAAATGACAAAAAACCCTACTTTAATTACTCGACATAAAATTCCACCTGGTTCTATTTGTATAATTAAAACAATTCGTTGCACATACTAATGGTTGTTTAGCATTGTTATCTATTCCGCATCTAGTACGGAATGTTTGTAAATATGTTGAAATAATTCTAAGACAAAATAATTGAGTTTCACAAAACCACCTAAACCAGAACTTGGCCCTAATTATTAGTTAATCATCAATAATGACTATTTATGAATTCTTCACTTTTGATTGCTTATAAAAGGTTTCGCGGACTTATTTATTTCACTAGTACTGTTTCTGTCACATCAAGTCTTCACATCAAAATGAAATTGGTAAGCTATCTCCTAATATTTTATTTTATTATCTTATGAGTTATGATTAAGGATGGACTTTCGAAAAAATAGTCTTATATTTAACTGTTTACAGTTCATTGTCGCCTGCTTGATTGCCGCGTCTTTAGCGGCTCCCAACGTAGACCCAGACACCGCAGCTCGGAGAGCTCTACCAGCTCTGACCCACGAGGAAGTCCACGACGAGTTTGGCCAGTACTCATTGCGCTACGTCACCGCTGAAGGGATCATCGTCTCCGAAAAGGGCCGTTTAGTCCCCACCCCCGACGGAAAAGCCCATGTTCTAGAAGTAGAAGGAGAGACCAGCTTCATAGGAGACGATGGAAAGACCTACACCACAAAATACTTCGCCGGTCTTAACGGAACACGAGTGGTGGGGGACCATCTACCAGTTCCAGTCGTTGTTAACGTGGGTCCGGCTTGAGATGAATAAACTGATATGTTGCTAGAATCTTGTATTCATTCCCAAGTATTCTGCCCGTTAAGGAAGTTACTCAAGATTAATTTATGTAGGGCACTAAACGACATTCGACAGTATTGATTCAGTTTCCTTTTGCCGGTTTACCTGTCTGTTAAATGGTCGAATAGTGCACCTTAGTCAGATGACGTTATGGTCGGTGAGTCATCTGACTATTATAGACCCGATGGCCATAAAAGGAAATGAATTTTACCAACCGAAAGCAAGTTTTATGTAAATAAGATAAAATAAAACACTTAACTACATTAATTTATTAAAAACGAAGATGAGGTACTGGTTGCTCGAAAGTGGCAACCTCAAATTGTGTAAAATTGTGTTCTCCCACATCAGTCGTCTGACCGGCGGCACGGGCGGTCGTGATAAGCGTGAAATATTGTTGTCTCAGTCTCACTTCGGTCCTAGATACGTCTTTCCGTCTTTGTTCTTCTTTGTATTGCACAGGACTGGAAATATAACTGTGAGCGTATGTGTTTGCGTGTAGTTGTAACACGTGCCAATTTTTGAGTAAGAGCTAGGAGAACGTAACCTATCTTCCCTTTTTAAATCAATGCTTAACTACGTATTTTAGCAACTTAAGCTCTACATAATTTCGATTAATGTTTCAATCCCAGTTGTGCTGTAAAATTTTGTTTGTACAATTTGCTGTTGATGCTACAAAAAGTTTTTAATTGGGCATTATTCTGCTACAGAGATTAATAAAAACCACTTGCTTTCCCAGGTTAAGAATAACTTAATGCTAACTTAAATTTGATGTGGGTAAAAAATGTGACGGATGAAACACAATCAAACCTTCCGCGTTCTAAAGTTTTTGTCCCAGTTTTTCTATCGAAGTTGACGCATCAAATTAATAATTAAGATATTGGTACCGAATAAATTAATATCAACTATTGTGACAGGAAAATATATGAGATCAAATAGCTTTACTTTAGCTTATAAGGACGTATAATTTTATTCGTAATTCTAGTGTGGGCAGAGAATTATTTATCCAAGTGCCACATGTAGCTTATTGCGATTCGTAATTGATGGGGGCGGTTTGCAAACATGTAGGCAGGTAGGTACACTTCTTGCTCGTATAAGACAAGGTAAATGAATATAATACTAGGTTCTGCCCGCGGCTTCGCACGCTTTGCTTCGATGGAATCGTTTGAACGTTATTTCTATCCCATGGGAACTGTTCCATGGGCATTTGTTTGATTTTAAGCTTATAGCGTTTAGCGCTATTCATTTCGAGATAAAATGTAATTTGTATGTTTATCTAAACCTAGAACTATGTACCTCTATGCAAAATTTCACCGAGATTGGTGTAGTCGTTGTGGCATGGCGTGAATAGGTAACAAACATCCATTCGTCCATACATCTAAAAATCCAAACTTTCGCGTTTATAATATTTGTATGATAGTATGATTAAATTAATCTAACTTGTACCTACGCATGCATTTATCGGATGTTAGCATATTACTACTGTAAACGTATATCTACATCATTCTTTAACCTAGAAGTCTTCTCACACTTATTTTATAAATACGAAGGTTTGGATGTTTCGATGTTTGTTACTTCTTCACGCCAAAACTACTGAACAGATCGGGCTGAAACTTTTCATGGAGGTAGTTCTGGCTACATGTTATCCCTGAAGAACGCATGAGAAGCCACAGATTGAAGCTAGTTTTGCATAAATGCATAAGGGGAGCCTCACTAGCCCACACTAGCCTTGGCTAGTGAGGTTTTTCTATAGGTGATGATGGTTATGCGCTATAGATATAAACCATCTACAGGAATTTATATCAATGTGGTCAATGAATCACTAAACCAGGCATGCATTTGTCAATATATCGGCATATTTCGCTTGAAATTGCTCATGCAAATCTGCTGATTAACAATCTGTTGCCGAGTGGGTGACCAGCGACCGTGGGTTCGCCCACGGGTAGGTTCTAGGGCACAAGTCCGCATTCAGCAAAACACCTCGTAATTTATATTCGAATGGCATTCCTTGTTCTTCATTAGCGGTAATGACTTTGACGCCGAAATCGACAAAAACGTCTTGTGGAGCTGATGACTAAAGGGCATCGCCCACCGATGCAGTTGAGATGTTTGTAGAACAAGACGTTTGTCGACTGCGGCGTCTGTAATGCAGCGAGTGAAGGTCCGCCTGCGACGCAGGTGGGGTTCGATTCTTGCCTCGGGACAAATATTTGTACGACCTTCAGATAGTTTCGGTCTTCGATGTTTTTCTATGTAAAATAAAAATCTATCCATGTAGTGTATAAGCTAGTACCCATAACACAAGCTCTGCTTAGCTTGGAGCTAGATAATAATGTATGGTTTGTCCAGCATTATTTATTTATTGTGAAGTATAAAGTCAGTGCAAGTAGGATCTAGTATCTAGAGACGTTATTCTGTGCTGCGATGCGATGGATCAAACTGTGTTTCTCAGCAGAGAGGTTAACCTTGGTTAGAGGGTTCAGATTTAGTTCAAACCCGCGCCTAATTCTGAGTGGAAACATTAACTTTTCCAGGTCTATTTCAATATTTATTAACTATATAGTATCTACGTTATGACATGTGAGCAGGTTATCTGATTGCAACAAAGTAAGTAATCTAGGTTAGTGGTGTGTTTGGATGCTCTGAGTTCTTTGGTGTAATACGGAGAGACGGCAATTAAATTAACGTAGGTAATAAAGTAAACGTGGGTAGTAAAATCGCAATCAGAAAATTTACTGCTGTTATAATACTGAATTCATCAATTCTAATGAATGGTGCGACCAGGACCAATTACTGTTGTAGATGGCAAAAAACGGATTCAGATATGTCGATTTTCCTCCCTAAAGGAATCCCTCTTTCAAAGGGGACAACTGAAATTAATTATTTTGACTTCCAGTATTCTCCCTTAAGGAAAATCTTCAAGAAGGAAAACTTAAATTACTTCTTTTTAAGTCCAGTTTTCCCTTTTATGGATTTCGGGGGAAAACTGAAATAACCCATTTCTGATGGCGTTGCAATCGTGGCGTAAGAGTGGACTCCACCAATTCAGCTCGTGGATATCGTGAGAGTTGACTCAGGGAATCTGTCGTTGGCAGGCCAGCAGCATTCTTCTGTCTATTTTTAACAACCCTGCTACGATATACACCTCCTCAAAAGTGAAGTGGACGTCTCTTCCGCGGAAAAATTTCAGATTCGAACGAGATGTACCCTAAACTCCACCAGTCCACCTGCCATGCGCGGTAATTATGGCAAAACCCATCTTGTTTGGAGGCGGCACGTAACATTTGACTTATGTGTTCTGTTCTGAGAAGAATACCTAACTGAGTACTATCTGACAAATTTACGCATCGTCAAACAAGAAAAGAAAAGCCATAGAAGCCCAACAATACCTTTTGAGTAAACAATCAGTGCCTTAAAAGACTTAAAACTCATTAGATGCATTTGTCCGTATATGGCTCGCAGTGCATTTTGTGGCGACCGGCGCCGGCGCAGCCCATTGAAATTCCTCGCCGTTTCTATGGGCCTAATGTCGTTATTATAACTGTAAGTCTTGCAGCCACCGTTTAGTTCACAGGCTCATAGAAACCCTTTTCTTAGAATCTAGGTATATTTTACATAGTAAACTTGTGATATTACGAGTACGAAGTGTAGTCTTTAACTAATTAACAACTGGATGCGCTTTCTTACATTATCAGCGTAATCATAAAGAAAAAAAATATTACTTAGTGAAATATATTCATGCATAAATACAAAACTTCAATAATACTCGTATTTTGATTTTGTTTTACCGAACACAAGCCTATTTAAAATAAAGTTTGATTTATTTCTTTACTAGTGAAATGTTAGGTGAACTCCATGAGCAATCCTCAATGGTTATCGCACGTAATACGTAAAAATCACAACCGGAACCTTCCAACAAACTATTTCAGCAATTAGTTTGGAGTAAGTAGGTAATTGTTACAGTTATTCCGTCTCGTGCCAAGTTCCGTAGAAGGGAAGTGATGTGCGCTCTGTACTGGTAAGGTTCTCACGCGACCGACGAAAGCATGACGTAATCCCGCTGTGACATGAGCTCTATGTTTGTGCTTCAAGTTGTCGAATTCGCTTTGCAAAAACACTTCTATTAAAAAAAAGATACATGATGACAATAAGAATGAAAGATATTTAGATTTTCTACGTTTTTTTGTGTTTTTACGAGTAACTTCGTCAGACGACGCGACGGCGGCGTAAGGTAGGACATACTGTGTCCAATCATATTTTTCTGCAATAGGTACATATTTGTTAAGCTTTGTAATGTTATGTACATTGAACAAAATAAGAAATGTATACACATATCGACTCTACAAACATATCGGTCGCCATAATCAAAATTAATAAATATAAATAATAAATAAATAATGCTGGACAATTCACACAGC
Organism: Eupithecia tripunctaria; assembly: GCA_955876795.1. NCBI lineage: Eukaryota > Metazoa > Arthropoda > Insecta > Lepidoptera > Geometridae > Eupithecia > Eupithecia tripunctaria. The sequence goes on from OY041604.1 coordinate 6,092,113, forward strand.
ATTTTCTAGCCCCAAGCTAAGCAGAGCATGTGTTATGGGTACTAGATAACTGATATACCTACATAATACAATATACTACATAGATAGATATTTTTTATTATACACTCGAGAGCAATGAATCCGGGTCACTTAAAGAATGTTAAAAATCTCGGAAACTAAAAATGATAGGTTAATGCAATATATTGTATAATTAATAGACAATGTAATACTCCTTAAATGAAAGTAAAAAAAATATGAGTCACCATACATTTTATTAACACAAAATTACATAAAGAAAAAAACTGCTGATCTCTCCTTAAAATAAAAATAGGAAACATGAAATTTTTGAACTTTATTACGATTTTCTTGAATTTTAATACTTCGTATTGCCTCCTCGTGCTTCCATTACTGTGTTTACGCGGTTTGGCATGCTGTACACCAAGTTCCTTATACGATTTTGGGGAATATTCTCCCATTCCTCTGTGAGAGCAATTTTGAGCTCACGAAGCGTGATTGGGGGAGGGTTTCGTTGTTTTACGCATCTGCCTAGCTCGTCCCAAGCATGCTCGATCGGGTTGATATCCGGGCTGCGCGCTGGCCACTCCATACGAGTAATGTTCATCTCTTGAAGGTAGTCATTCACAATCCTACCTGTATGAGGTCGGGCATTGTCATGCATAAATATAGCATCCTCACCTAAATTGACCATAAATGGACCAACGTGATCATCGAGAATTTCTTCCACATATCTTACGCTAGTTAAAGAGCCGTTTTCTGTGATCACCAGCTCTGTGCGACTTTCAGAAGAAATTCCGGCCCACACAAGTACAGACCCACCACCGTAGGCTACTTTTTCTTCGATGCATGCTTGCTTGAATCTTTCCCCTGGTCTTCGATACACTCTGTGTCTTCCATCGTGCTTGTAGAGCATAAATTTTGATTCGTCGGAGAACATAACTTTTGACCAATCTTCATTTTTAGTTTCCGAGATTTTTAACATTCTTTAAGTGACCCGGATTCATTGCTCTCGAGTGTACATAGAAAACATTCAGAAAGCCCTGAACAAATATCTGCAGATCGTACACACATTTGTCCCGAGGCGGGAATCGAACCCGGAACCACCTGCGTCGCAGGCGGACCTTCGCCCACCACGCCACAGAGGTCGTCAATTATCAATATCAATTGTCCACCAAAGGTTCTTACAACGCTTGAAAATTGATATTCCAATGTACCTACATATAACAATAGTTACATTATACTCGTAACCTATCGTAGTTTGACGATTTCATTACGGACAGATGTAAGCGGGTTAACTAGGAACCTTATTTATGTTGCAAAAACACCAATCTTCCTCGTTAAGGGTTAACAAATAACGTTAGTAGTTAAACCTTACATCCGCAATGAATAGTTACCTAAGTAGGTATGTCGTATTTTTTTCTGTGGAGCAATTAAATATCCCCTTTAAATAACTACGTACTTTGATCAGGGTGAAAAAAGTCTCTACACATTTTAAGATAATCCGGGTAGAATCCATTATTATCTCACAAAGCCAAACAATCGACTAATTAATAAAAACTCGTGAGAACTGTTAAAAAATTATCAAGAAGGTAGATAGAAGTACCTTAAGATTTTAAGACTGTTAGGTACGAGCTCTACCAACCAAAAACGTTCTCAACCTCAACCTCAACAGCCTGTATTGGTCCATTGCTGGACGCAGGCCTCCTCTGATAAGCGCTTATTCGCGTTTATCTCCCCAAATTATTCTAAACCATCTGCGCCCCGCGGCTTCGCACGCGTTGTTCCTATGAAAACATTAAAAGGTGATTTTCATCCCACGGGAACAGATTTATGGGATAAAAAGTAGCCTATGTTTTATTCCAGGATTAGAATTACCTGTATGCAAAATTTCAGCCAGATCCGTTCAGTAGTTTTGGCGTGAAGAGGTAACAAACATCCATCCATACATCCATACATCCATCCAAACTTTCGCCTTTTTAATGTTAATGTGATGTGATGTGATGGCTTATTATTGCATAATGGTACAAATACAACTAACAATTTATTCTCATATTTAATTTTTTTGATGCAACAACGAATTTTTTCAATCCTTCAGCAGGGTTTCCATGGTAAGCGGAGCGGAGCCGTTTCAACTCACTACAGGGTGGTTTGGGGACCCATTTGGAGAATTTAAGTTGGGAAAAATCCCTGACCCCCAATTTTTTTTTTAAAATTTTTGTCAGTTTTCCCGTTCTAACAAAAACCTACCTATAAACAACGTAAATAAACTGTAAACTTGTATTTCCACCAACAAATATAGTCCAGCGGAAAAGACTGAACGATCACAAAGATATTCGAGCGGAAAGCTTAAACGAACAGAAAGCGTTTAAATTAACTCCAAGTACTCCTCTCTCATTTCCCGCTCATTACCCTGTCGCGATGGAAACCCATTCCTAGTCTTCCGCTTTCAAATAATGTATTTTATTTTTTTAAGTCATAATCTTAGCTCAACCTTGTGTCAGTTTAAGTTCTTTCCCTCAAGCTATACATCTGGTTCTGTGTGAACGTTCAATTTCGCCCCAATTTGCTAATATCGTTTCCGCACCTTACTTTATGTAACATGTAATAAGCCGTTCAATGCTTATTCTATTTGAGCCAAAACATATCTCGCAATAATATTGAATATTTCTCAGGCAATAAAAAAATACCGAAGGTATCTTAAACGGAAATTTGAAGAGAACATGAAAATAATCTTAGGTAGTATGTCTAGTAAGTAAAACTACTAATATACAACATTTTTATTCAGAAACTTAAAAAATATAACAGTGTTTGAGACCCCCTTTTAAGTAAAGTATTTTAGTTCTAGTTTAAAACTGAATCACTGAAAACTTAATTTGAAGATTTAAGCTGAGAAAGTTTATAATATATTACATCTGCTATTCCAACCAAAGATCGTTTGAAAAGGTCAAGAAGACGGTACCGTTCTTGTCATCCATGTTTAGTAGCCAGGTACCTACCTAATTTACGGTCTTATATTTTTTGATGCAGTGACATTCTCGACAGGTACTTAATTTACGATCTTATATTTTTTGATGCAGTGACATCCTCGACAGATGAACAACTCCCTTATTAAGTTGTAAGTTAACTTTTACAAAAATAGAAATATTTAAAAACTAGAATCGGAGATAAAAAATAAATACTAATTTATATTATAAAACCAAAACGTAAGCAATTACGAGACTTGGAACCAATCAGAAGCCTACCAAGGTACAATCGATAGGTAGGTCAATCAACGGACACCTCTGTACCTTGGTATATTTACTTGTATGTTGCTTACAAAAGATAGGCGACAAACAACTGACTACTGTACACACAGTGCGCATCGCTAACTAAATTGACATGTCCGTTCGGAAGTCATTAGCATACCTTCGTATTGCATTGTATTGTATTATACAACCAATGTTGCAAAACACTTCTTAAACAGACCCTGAGACACTTTGGCATGTAGCACTTGCACTTTCTATTGAATTAAGTCCTTTATTTTGTTCCCCCTTTCGTAAGCTCCCCCTTCGTAACACATTAAAGGCAAACCATTTTTTGATGTCATCTCATTCGTTGTTTAGCCATTATTTATTTATTTATTCACACAGGATTACGTGCGAGTAGCACAAGGGAATCACTCCCAGTTAGAGTGGTTTAGTATCAAAATAATCAAGTTTAGGTTAAAAGTACAAGTTCCAATATAATCCATGCTCTGGCAGATAAGCAGATATTTGCTATATAAATAAATGCGTAATTTTCACGTAAGAACGTGAACTCAAAGAAGGAAACACATGTGCACGGGAAAAAAACATCAAAGTCGCGGACGCAGATTCTCGGTTCAAGTGAGCTAATCTAGCATGAGGTAATTAGAAAAAATGCTGTTAGCTCACAGCTGACTGGTTCTACAGAAGGTATTACGACTAATTTCTCTTCCCAACATCCTCGCGCGTTTCTATAAGTGGATGGGTTATGTGTGTTGTATCCGCTTAATTATTTGCCATGGGATTTCCTGGTTATCGAATAAGGGTCCTGAGGAATGGCTGCTTTCACTCGTTGGGGATTACCGGTCGCAAAAATCGACTCATCCATCCCAATCCGGTGATGTCGTAAGAGTCAGAAAGGGAATTTACCAGAGGAAAGGCAGCAGCTTCCTTATTTTGTATGTTTAACATACCTACTATGATTACCATAGCAGCTGCCAAGCATGATGATTTAGGCAAAACGCCCTTGTTTGCTGAGGCTCTTTCAGCTATCGACGTAGGTGTAGGACAATATGTGCTGAGAAGGATAGGGATTCTTGCTGCTGGGTATATCCCCTCCAGGGTTATCCCTTTAAAAAAAATTGAAAAACTCCTGTATTATTTAAGTAAACCAGTTTAGTGTAGGTAGCATTAGTAATTATTTTAAAGTACGCACCATTTTGCCTTATATACCTATTAAGCTCTATCCAATTATTTCATTAACTATTAGACCTCATTTTGCCTGAAAAACATGTCTTTACCTAGTTCAGGCACATGCAATATAAAAATAAAAATTTCATTTCATTACATTTCAAATTTCATTTCATATTTAATACCATTACAATTTAAGATGAACTTCCTTGTTATTCTTCTAGCCCTTAGTTATTTTGAATTATTTATTTATTTATCCTTTAGCGTCTCATAGGCCGGTTTATGTAATCCGTCGTGACCTAACTAACCGTATCGCGACACCAATCAAATTCGAGACAGAAAAGTCTGTAATGTGTGCTACGAAATCTTTGCAACGTGACCGGTATCTGACAAAAATAACGAACTTATATATGAGGAGAGTTAGGTAAGCAAACTATTTGGCTTATAAGCATGATTAATGTTATCTTCCATTAAATCACATGACAAGGTAGAACGGGGATTATAGTAGCGCAAGAATATGAGCTAGTATCTGTTATCTGGTATTTAATTTAACGCATTTATTGATGGATACACATAATTTCGAAAATCAAGAGAGGGTAGTTTCAATACTGCACCGTCTTTGCAGAGGCGGCTCCAGTACTCTAGTCATCCCGTGACCACGACAGCAAAGATAAAAATCGTTAGAGGCCCTTTTCGTAGTGAGACCGCGCCGTGTTTGTTGCCAAATGAAGTTTGTGAGCTTACAAAAATGTCTTTGTCATTTGGAATCAAAGAATTGTGTATTTTTGTGGCGTGCTTCACAAAATTTTGTGTCAAGTGATTGCACATTAAAAAGAAATAATAACAGTTAGGTTTATTTATAGAAACACTAAATATACTCACAATTACTCACAGTGTGCGTGCGTCGGTATTTTGTCAACGCACGCAGTCAGAGACGATGCCACAGTTTTTGGGCCAAAGGGCGTATCTAACGATTTAAATCTTTGCACGACAGTATGTAATTCTGTTGTTTTAACAAAATTTCATACATTTCAAATTTCATTTCATATTTAATACCATTACAATTTAAGATGAACTTCCTTGTTATTCTTCTAGCCCTTAGTTATTTTGAATTATTTATTTATTTATCCTTTAGCGTCTCATAGGCCGGTTTATGTAATCCGTCGTGACCTAACTAACCGTATCGCGACACCAATCAAATTCGAGACAGAAAAGTCTGTAATGTGTGCTACGAAATCTTTGCAACGTGACCGGTATCTGACAAAAATAACGAACTTATATATGAGGAGAGTTAGGTAAGCAAACTATTTGGCTTATAAGCATGATTAATGTTATCTTCCATTAAATCACATGACAAGGTAGAACGGGGATTATAGTAGCGCAAGAATATGAGCTAGTATCTGTTATCTGGTATTTAATTTAACGCATTTATTGATGGATACACATAATTTCGAAAATCAAGAGAGGGTAGTTTCAATACTGCACCGTCTTTGCAGAGGCGGCTCCAGTACTCTAGTCATCCCGTGACCACGACAGCAAAGATAAAAATCGTTAGAGGCCCTTTTCGTAGTGAGACCGCGCCGTGTTTGTTGCCAAATGAAGTTTGTGAGCTTACAAAAATGTCTTTGTCATTTGGAATCAAAGAATTGTGTATTTTTGTGGCGTGCTTCACAAAATTTTGTGTCAAGTGATTGCACATTAAAAAGAAATAATAACAGTTAGGTTTATTTATAGAAACACTAAATATACTCACAATTACTCACAGTGTGCGTGCGTCGGTATTTTGTCAACGCACGCAGTCAGAGACGATGCCACAGTTTTTGGGCCAAAGGGCGTATCTAACGATTTAAATCTTTGCACGACAGTATGTAATTCTGTTGTTTTAACAAAATTTCATACATATCCGAAATAAAAGGTAAATAAACGCGATAAATACCCGTCAACTTATACTAATAATAATGTGTACAGATCGCGTGAATAACTATGCGCTACTTGCGCTAGTAATCAAAAGGTTGATGGAGCAATGTATTTCGCCGTTACCAATGACGAATGATTTAGTTAAGCTCAATGTCGCTAGTCAATGATAAGTTAAATAAGTTAAGCTTTAAATGATACGGTCAAAGTACTATGGCAGCCCTTTGTTTTTATTTAACTAGCTATCCATTAAAACCGAAGGTATTCTTAACCTCACCTTAATAGCCTATATTGGTTCACCGCTGGACGTAGAGTTTTCCCTGATAACCACCTTATTTGCTTTTCTCTCATAGGTAGGGGTATTGCCCATAGTATCGACGCTGGAACATGCAGGTTGGGGATCAGAGTTCGTTGTTAGAATTGTTCTGTAGGGGGCGCTGCTGCTCACCCCGGATAAATAAATATTGTCATTGATATGGGTAAATTTATTCCATGCGAATGCTTGCGGTCATTCCTTACTTATTGCATTAGTATGTGGGTGTGTAGTGTTACTTTATAGATGGGTATCTCTAAACAACCTATGAATTGTGTATGTACGTTATCGCACATGGAAGTGATTAAATAAGACATGGGTTGAATATAAATTATCGGTTACAGCATCTGCCGACAGCAGTCATGTGTCACTCAGGATAAACAGTTACAGACAACTTGCAGGCCTTGTTTACGGAGACGTGGAGCGTGCAGGGCGCGGCCCGTACTAAATTCAAACATATGGCGTTGGTAGAGTGTGTTTACGGAGAAGCGTTTTTATACGCGTTTGTTTGATTTGACGCGTCACTCGCGGCGTCTCACGCGGCGTGCAGAGCCTCTCTTCATGCCCCGCCTATCCATAAACATCATCGTACATTGCGATACGTTTGTGTATACGCGTGCGATGACGTAGCCGCTGGACGCCGCCCCCTGGTCTCCGTAAACAGTGCAAAAAGATGCACCGCACGACGCGAAGCTGCACGCGCCGCTGCACGCGCCGCTGCACGCGCCGCTGCACGCTCCGCGTCTTTGTAAATAAAGCCTTAGAAATTGTAAAGCATGTAGATTCAAATTTCGGGGTTTTAAATTCTGTTTAGTGACTTAAACGGTAATTTTACTGCAAATCGTATAACATACGATAAATTTTGGTAAGAAATTTGTGCCCATAAATAATGATAAAATTATACCTAACAATTTTATTATACATGTGAAAGTTTGGATGGAAGTTTGATGGGATATGGGACTGAAATTTTGCATAGATATAGCTAGCCTTGTTAGCAGGTTGGCAAAAAGTATTGTCCATAAGATATAACTATATAAGGTTCTAAAATTAAAAAATAAACTGAGCATCTGGTCGAAGCGATGCGTGACCCTAGATCAGGTGACTGTATTTGGAACAGCGCTGTAGCGCATCAGGAATAATGCAGCCAGCGTCTTTTTGACGGTCGATCAATACCTGTAGATTGTTTTCAACCGTCTGCAGTTAGCTAAATTGTTTCAATTGTAAATAATAGTTCTAATTTGTTTCTATTATTTGACTCCAAAATGGACATAAAGTAAACACGCAATTGCAGTAAAAATTGTACAATTTGTTGCGGATATATTGAACATTGTTGGTTAAACTGTTTTGCCCTCCTTTTCCGTGATTAGTTTACAATTTACTAGTGACCTTGCAGTTACAGAACAATGAGATCATCGATGTATATTATATGTATGTATGTGCGTTTCTAGTTTTATTCATTATTGACTGCAAGCACCGTATCTAACAATAGGTAACGCCCTCGAGTTACTAGTGCCTGAAGGCACCTATGTTTACTAACAAAGATAATTACAATGAAATAATAGATTCAAATTAGAACAAGTTCTGAAAATTTAAACCATAGAGCTTCTGCAGACTGTGGCAAACAATCTAAAGGTAGCTCAAGTGACTTGTGATCATTAGTCAGAAGCGCCCTCAAGATGCTGGTTGCATGGCAATGCTGATGCGCTGCACCAGATACTCACCAGTCCACGAGACACGCGTCGCTTCGACCAGATAAAAAAAAAACTTGCAGAGCTTTGGTACCATACGGACCTAGGGTCTACTCTAGTATCTTCAATCAGTAAATATGTATTACGAGCAGCATTTCTCATCCACTCATATTTCTACTCATGAATAGAAAATTCTACAACAAGACTCCTAGTGATTTGCAAAAATTATCAATAAACAAATTCAAAAAAAAATTACAAAACGTAGAGTATCTTAGAGTCTTCAATACTAGGGTAAATAAGTTCCTTCTGGAAAAGCGTGTTCCATCTTAGGCTACATCTTCACTTTCTTAAAGTGAGTTGGCAGCCAAACGCCAACCATTACCAATAAAAAAAATCTTATTTATTTGACACGCACATTGTACTAACATACTCATATTAAAACGATTGATGTAAATTGCTACAACCTTAAAGATCATTTAAAACAATAGAACCTTCGTCAGATTATGATCCAACAATTTGTTTTAGGAATTGAATCATAAATTTAATTGTTGTTTCCATAAGGTACTAGCCAAAAAAGATTCATACGCCTTAAAAGTAATCAAGTAAATGTTATAGTGGGCGTAAAAAAATTACAGACGTCATATAACCTATCAGTTGTTTTCGATGCAGGCCTTGCAATGATCTAAGTACTGTTTGTTGGCCGTCTTTTTGTTAGCACCTCGTCGCTAAATTGGAAGGTTAGAATCGGACCTTGATTTAGATGTGTGACACATGTAAATTTGATTTGTATTATAAAAATATATATGTCAATAATCTGTATTCAAAGCGTTGCATCAAAATGATTCGTTATTTTTTTGTATTCAATATTGTTTGAACACAATCTCACCGATGGTAAGTGACAACGTGGCCTAATGTAAAAATAGATGTATCACGTGATGATGCATATAACCTTTATTAAAAAAAAAAAAAATAGAACGGAGCAATTGAGTTACTGAAGATATTATTATTATTTGATAGTAATAATAACATCTTTCTATACGAAATTTTCAGTTTAGGCCGCCGCCGTGGAAATTAAGCATACGTCATCAGAATACCCGGGCCAAACTGGCACCGCCACCTATTTTATTATGTTATTACGTTTAACACAGAAAATTTTAAAAATTCAACTTACTGTTTGTGAAACCTATTAGGTATAAGCAATTTTATATACCTCTGTAATTGTTTTATTTTGTATAGAGATAAGAGGCAGAGATGCGAAAATAGACTTAGGCAGATATACGAAGTTGCCCTTTGTGGCCCAAAGGGCAACTTCGTATCTCTGTCTAAGCTTAATAAAATAAAACGATTACAGAGAGAGAGTAATAAAAAGCATAAAATAGGTATCACAAACTATAAGATAAAATAGGTGGCGGCGCGGCGGCGCCACTTTGACTCGGGTAAGCGTCTTAAGAGGCGATGACTTTGTCATTGTTTGCGTTCGTAGTTGGTATTGTACGAATCAAGGCGATAATGCTTGTAGTCGACAATTATCGTCGCTTGTCAGTCGTTACGCAATTGTTTGCTTTAATTATCAGGGGCGCCACTGAATACTATCAATTAAAACCTACATAATACTGTTTTTAAGTAATTTACTTATCCCCTATATACAGGGTGCCACGGAAAGGGGATACTAAGAAGAAAAGAGGTGATTCTGGACCCCGATGGGATCAACTGGTCAATAAAGATTTTTTGAATTTCGGATGTTTTTCGTCTTTATATGCGTGTTATTTTACAAGCACTCGTCCATTATTTAACATATTTTTTTTCATAAATACACATACACCTTGTTTTTTCGGGAAAACCAGTGTTTAGTAAAAAAAAATTGAAATTTAATAAATCGTAGAAATTTTTTTTTACTGCCTCGATGTCCTGAATCAGAGCCCCCTTTGGCCTGGGAATCATAAATTTTTTTATTAAAATGGACTTCGCATACCGAACCAAGCCGCGTATTTTAAATTCCTTGTTTTTATATGATGGGCAGCCGATAGTATTTTTTTTAACGTGTCGGCGGGCTCTATCTCAAAAAGGTTATGCAATGAAATTGAGATAAAGTTTGCATTGTTTTAGCTTCATAAAGGCAGGCAAAGTTAGTCTCTTGGTCTAAGAATTTGTATATCCCAAAAATTAACAACCGAAGCGGAATTTGAACAGCAACATTTTACAACTCTGTACGGAGATGCGTTTATACACACGGACTGCATGTCACATCACATCACATCACACTAATATTATAAAGCCGAAAGTTTGTATGGATGTATGGATGTTTGTTACTTCTTCACGCCAAAACTACTGGACGGATCTGGCTGAAATTTTGCGTACAGGTAATTCGAATCCTGGAATAAAACATAGGCTACTTTTTATCCCATAAATCTGTTTCCGTGGGATGAAAAAACCTTTTAATGTTTCCATGGGAACAACGCGTGCGAAGCCGCGGGGCGCAGCTAGTCTTAAATACACGGACGGCAACTTGCCGACTGAAAGGCTCGACGGCAGTAGACTGCAGTCAACGACCGTCACTTGCAGTTGAAGAGTGCAGTTGCCGTGCAGCCTGCAACTTGTCATCCGTGAACATGCACCCTAAGACAGCCTGACCAGTCGATAATCCTAGAGACTATCTACTACTCATGACATTATTGAGATTATTAGAAAATCATCATTGGTGTTCAAACATCATATAAACAAATAACCATAGACAAAGTAGTTGGTGATCATAACAGTGCATTATGATTGAATGTGTTGCGTGTGATGACCAATCATCGAAACACTGTCGCATGCAATATGCCATGTCTCGCGATGAACAAGCCTTGACTCGATGTGAACTAACTAGCCAAACACGCAATTTTCTGTCCTATTAATCGTAAAGTCCTTTGCAAATACGTGTGGTTTTACGAAACGTTTTTATAGTTTCATGTTAAAGGATAATGATTTATGCGATGACAATCAAAAGATTAACTTTTTAAACTTTCGCGATCTTAAGATATATCATCTATTATGTTCACATAGGTATATCACATATCATATTTATGGGGTCGCCAGAAGTATTTATTAAATTGTGTTGTTCAATCGTTGAAGAGCTTTATTGAATAAACATTGGTAAAACCTTGGCAACTGGCAATAGACCTAAGAAAAATTTAATTAAAGACGAGTTTTTTGGTTTGGGCTAGACAATTTTTAGTCCCAAATATTAACAGAGGCCTACTCAGGTAGAGTCACTGCATAGGTAGAGAAAACAACACAATCATGTACCAATATAAAAAAAAACTACTTAATTTACATTGAATGAATGATTGCATACCTTATGTAGATGACCTTGCCTCTGCTGCATTCTTTCAAAATGATCATCGACATAATTTGGTGTCACAAATTTTGATAATTTTTGGTTGTATCTCTGTTGGGTCATAAATGACTCTCTACCTCTATAGATATGTTTCTTTGTGGATTGCAGCATCTTTGGTAGATAAATGTGAAACGCCTTAGCTTCTGCTTTATACCAGTGTTGTAGCCTCGTGACCTAGACCGATTTGCGACATGATGGTCAACTTTTAATCTTAGTAACGATGACAAGATAATTTGAATGCGAAACTGCAGCGCTGCAGTTGAAATATTATGTTTCTGTTTGACTGCATTTGCTATTGAGAATAAACAAAGTTTTCCGATACCTACCCAGTAAGTTTGTTTGTTTTTAACATTTGGGTAAAACTTTTTAAACTTTCGCGATTTGTTAACATAATTAAATGATAATTTATCGGGTATTTATCGCGTACCTTTGTTTTTATTTCCCCTACGTTTCTACCGCATTACAGCGATCTTGACCACGATCGCTGTAATGCGGTAGAAACGTAGGGGATAACTAATCATTTAATTAACATTTGGGTAGTTTGACTTTTTAATAGCAGAAAAGAAAGTAGTAGATTACACAATGACAAAATTAGAAAACGTTTCACCTACTTCTGCTGACGAGTCAAGGTTGTAATGCTGTTCAAATGCATCAAATCACTCAAAACTTATAATTAATTACTTATAATAAAAGTTCCTCTCAATATTATGTGGAGGCGCTGCAAGATGCTAATAATAGAAGGTATAGAAGGAATAGTTTTCGTATACGAACCTCGAAGACCTCAGAAGTGATCGCCCACTGAATGCGACTTCAATCTCAACCTCAACAGCCTGTATTGGTCCATTGCTGAACGCAGGCCCCGTGCCTTACTTGCGTTTATCTACTGGGGGTAGTGCCCATAATCCCCACGCTGTACATGCGCATTGGGGATCGCAGTTCGGTCGTAGAATTGTTCTGCAGGGGGTTGCCCGCCCCCCAGTTTGTATCCCTTAGTCGCCTCTTACGACACCCACGGAAAGAGATGGGGAGGTGCAAATTCTAAGCCAGCACACAGCTATGAACTGAATGCGAACAATATAAAATAATAAGGTTATGCTTCCTAACTACAACTAGTCGCCTTGTGATTGTGACGCAAATATTAAAATGAAGTAACCCAAGAACAAAAAAATATGACGAAAACCTTTGAATATTTAGAATTACATAATGGTGCTTGCATCTGGTGACATTGAATCTATTGATACGAAGACGGTTTTTGTTTGTTAGAAATATTAACTCGGACTAAACGCGAGATTTTGAATATTTATTGTTTTAGATTGGGACAGCAAATATTTTAACACTCAATAAAAAGAAACATATGTACATAGCGCGTAAGGACGCAGCGCAGACGCAACGCAAACTCACTACTAACCACTCACTCTTATGAAGTCCCTGTTCTTTCAATACATAGATATAAGGTACAGAGCTAACCCGCTGACAACCGAAATGGATGAGAAGCATAATATTGTTATTAAATTATTTAACATTTGTCTTAAACACATTTTGACGTGAAGTACGGAACAGAAAGTTAATCGGGGAGTAACAGTTACCTACCTTGTATATTTATACTGTTAGATAGGATTCTTCGGATTTCTTTAATTTATTATTAAGCAGAGAGGAATAAATTTGGTGTGAGTGACGAAACTTGGCTGACAAGTCGTTTTAACTTTAAACACGTTGCATAGTCAAATAAGTGCCTAAAACGTTCTAGACTATGCAACCAATAGAATCAGGTAGACAATGTAACCTGCATATGTGCTTAAGTGGTGCATGTTTCATTCATGAACTGCATTGTACTGGTGGAGCCACGAGTCACTTGTTCTGATGAAGGGAACCGATAATAAACGATTTGACAAGGTCGTATAAGAATGAACGGTGAAAGTGAACCCATACGTGTGTTTGACCAATGAAAGTACCAGACCAATGAGAGTGAAACCATACTCGAATCTACCGTGTAATTGGTGAGTTAACCAATTTGATTGAACGAAAATGAACGTGATTCTGATGTTTAGAAGCTTTGCTGGTTTGCACGTGATCTTTAAGTCACTCGCATGATTCTACAGCAGTTTTGTTATGTATACCTCAAAACAGATTGACCTGAAGATAAAGTTAACAATGAAGAGAGAAAAAACAGCGGCCCTGAGAAAATTAGCTTGTCTTTGCAAGTTTCACTGTTCTTATAAAGAGGTTCTTAAATACCGTGAATAAAATTAATGTTGACAGCTGTAATCGTCTAAGTTATAAAATGTGATAACGGAAATGAAAGTGCGTACATAAGAAGTGTAATAGTAGGTAACCATGGGAATATTTATGCATGGTTAGACTTACGAACTAGATAATCTTCAAAAGCGTGCGAAAATTCATTGTAAATCGATGAGTAGGCGCATATAATTTACATAATATACAATTCATCAATGCAAAACATTTGTAAGCTGTTAGAAATGTTATCAAATGATCCCGGGTCGGCTTTAATCAAAATATCAGGTGACAAAACAATCAATAAAAGCCCAATTAGTAAATATTAAAATGGTGGCTTGCATAACTACGATTCTGCAATGCTATGGATTAAATTATACTCAACTTTAACATTAATATCATAGTTAAATTTGACGTAATGCTGCCTTAAGTGTCCTACCTACGTAGATATAGTTGGTCAAGCAAGATCTATGTAGGTTATAGATCTAGCGACAATAGTTGTTTAATAGTTTATGTAGGATTTCGTTTGGGAGATAAATAGTTTCCTGCCAGCAAGAAAACTCCCACGCGTTTAATCAAGTCTTATTTGCGTAATGAGCAAAAGCAAAATTCAAGTGGTCTTTATACGTATGTGTGTTCGACCAATTTCGTAACAGATACAGCAAAATCTGTAATCCTTTATAGAGTTAAGTAATGTTGAAGTTTGATTTTGGGTATGAGCTGTTTAATTTCCGTCATTTAATGGGTTCCACTTTAGTAACCATTACCACTCGTAGCTTTACATAAGAAGTATGCTGTTGATATAAAAGTAGCCTTTTGAGATGAGAGTGGATAGCCAACTACAAGAACCATGATACTATTCCTGAATTATAAAAGGTTTTATCCCCGTGAAAACAAATATTTGTATAATGAATTTTGTACAACATAATCAAAAATACCGTATGCTGTTTTGGTTTTCTTATAAATCGATGTCATTATCCTTTCACGACTTTTCTCTTACTCTCATGTTTTCGGATATGACCATTTTCTACATGATTCATCATCCCCATACATGATGACTCCCACCTCAATCAAAATTATCCTGTAGGTAGACGATCTCTCTTGAAGCTGTATTTGGAGAGCTCAATGGTCGAGATTGTACTCTGATTAGAGTAGCCTTGAAAAACTCTCTCGCTTGTAAATCGTGGTTTTGCAACTAGGTCAAAGCAATAGATACCCGGAGATATATGTTTTACCTTTGTAAATAGTGGGTGTATCCTAATGGTCAGCAAGTTTTAGGGAAATTGGTGGGCAGATGTACTTAGCTATAAATGACGGAATCAGAATATTGTAACTTAATTTCAACAGAATTTATAACTTCATCCTATGCATTGATATGCCAATTATCATCATCAAAGGCTTTTACATCCTAGAAGAATGGATTATGTAGTGTTTGTTTTTTGGCACTAACGTAGATGAATTGTAAGTCCTTTAAGGGAATGATAGATTGGCTGCAGTATTGATATCCGTGCGTTCAATTATGCCAATCATACTTATAAAATCAAAGGTTCGGATGTTTAGATGTTCGTTACTTCTACACGCCAAAACTACTAAACATTAGTAAGTAATAGAAGTAACGAACTTCGGGCGGATTGGCTAGAAATGTTACACATAGACGAAAGTTCATGCTATAAGTACCTGAAATAAAACATGGGCTTTTCATTCTATAAATCAGCTCCCATGGGATGGAAAGAACTTGTAAAGAATAACATAGAAACAACGCGTGTGAATCTGCGGACCGACAAGTTTTATATAAATATAGTATTTATTTATTTATTTATTTATTTATTTGTCTCACAAAATCCACAGCCCTTAATTTATAACAAACATGTTTTTTTTCAAAACTTACGGCCAAAAACTATTATAGCTTGGTTTGGTCGATGCCGGCCAGTTCTTCGTACTGGTGTCTGGACATCGTTTTTCCTACGTGCAATGAGTTCTATTTAGCTCCAATTTAGATTACGAGTATATTGTATCACTTACCGTTTTTTTTATACTCTGACGTCGTATTGCTTATCAAGTGGAAAATATGTGGGTAATACCCATTGTACAACCAGATTTGTATCGACCAGAAACGGGTTTAAGTTGTAACAACGATCATTTATAAAAGTCGGCTAGCCCTATACGCCGGTAGCCGGTGCATTACGCAAGCGCGCGCAAGTAGCTCGGAACTTGCTCCACTTCCCTTTGTCTTTCTTGGTATCTGAGATACTGACCTATTTGTTATAATTTTTTTAAGATTTGACTTTCCGAAATATATAGAGACAACTATCTTCCCTGATGATTTGAGCTTTTTCGTTCAAATCAACTGTAAAGAAAGGTACGGTAGTATGAATTTCGAGCGCGTTGATGTCTTTGGTATGAAATACATGGAGAGTAATGATTTTCTTTAAAAAAATATTTATATTTTTTTTATTACGTACGGGTTATGACCTGGTTTTGACAAACGAAAATGCATGTGAACGTGCTAGCAATATTGTTTGCTCTAGATAACACTAGGCTGTTTTTGTAAAAACTAAGCTAAAAGGTTGGATGAGCAGTAATGATAACTTGACTGTTGTTGTTTCCATTTATGCAATGAATATTCAGCTACGTTGCATAGTCTTGCCCAGCAAAAGAATGACCAAAGATAATGTTGCATCGATTTTTATAAATGGTTAAATGTTTATTTTTGTGACGTTAGAATAGCTGTAAATCACTTCCTGGCCTCAGCTCAAACTATGTTGGTAGACTGCTGGATGCAGGCCTCTCCCCGCTAAGCGTCTGGCTTTTATCTCATGGGATATCTGCCCAGCCCATATCCCTACGCTGGGTATGTTTAGTTTTCAATCGCCGCAATGTTACAAAAAAACAAAACGCTATAGTAATGACAGTTTGTAAAGAAAGGGGTGGGGAAAGGGACCAGTAGTACAGAGAAGTATATCTAACAGAAAGTAAAGGTAACATTGAGTCCAGCCCTTTCAATCGTAAACTTGTGTTTATGTAACACGTGCTCGTACGTAATCACAAAACAATCAAGTTTTATTACGATTCGGTTGTCCTGTGCGCGGCCCATCGGAGGACTTTCACCGCCGCGTGACAAGAACTTATAAAATGTTATTTGAGTTTAAAAAAAATCGGTAAATCTTACAATCAGAGTTTATTAAACATAGTTTGGTGGCAGTTTCAGATGTTATCACTAGATACTATTCCCGAGTTGATTTTATGCCATACTGGTCTTCCAATTTGTTAATTATTTAAAAAAATAAACTAAAAATAAAACCGCCTACGGACGTGAAAAGTAGTAAGACACGCGAAAATATTATGAAATGCTTGTTACTCTTAGGTTCATAGGGTTTCGCGAGATATCTCTATCGGCTAGCATAAAATGTTTGTTTTTGTTCGCAGTGTAGAACACAGCCACCGTTCTAATTGAAATATAAACCAGCTTCGACTTTTTTAAAAATAATTTGCTATTTATTGGTTTTCCTTGTAACAAATAAATAGAGGAAATATTATAATTGGGTCACATAGCATAAACAGGATATATTCCAAGAAAAATAAGTGATCATTATTTATTCTACGTATGTTCAATGTATTAAAAGTGTTTTTATTTTGTTATAATTATAATTATTCGAATAAATAAATGTATTTAGAAATGTGTCATGCTATAAACGATACATTGTTCCTTGTAAGGTAAACCACGAACAATCAGTATGTACTAGATATACTCCAATATTATAGTTGTACAATTAAATTATATATTGTTTGTTTTGTACCTATGACCTACATGTAGACACCTACCTTATTTTAAATAAAGTAGCATTGTAAATAATAAGTACTTTATTAAACTGTGCTTAGCCAATTCCTGTCATTATAAACAGATCTTCCGATCGGACTGTATAGTTCTTTGCAGATTTGTTGTTTTTTAGCATAGTAACATCTATATGTTTTACCCCCCGGTGGGTCGTATGCTAAATTATTCGCTCTTCGTCCAGATTCTACTTTCCCGCTGTAGCCGCACCAAGTTTCTATACAATTACGTTTGAGTATAGCAACGTACGAACCAGATTTTAATAGGATTGTTTCAGCTGGTTTTACGCTTTCTTTCAATCTGAGACCGTCTTCAAAAGGTACAAATGAATCTAGATCGCAATTAATGATTTTGTCTTTACTTTCTTCGCAAATGTATTCGTCCTGAGACAGCACGTTTGGTTCCTTCGGCCTCGCTATTGTCCCAGTATCGACCAATTTGGCGTGTGAATCAACACTGTCCTTCCTATGGCACACACGCCCACCGTCTTGGTAAACTAAGCAATCGACAGTGTAAAACGTTTTCGTCGGTATGTTGTTTTCTAGAAATAGAAGCTTATCTACAGTTATAAAATGCTTGTATCTTATTGATTCACATTGGTAGTCATCAGCTTGCTTGTAGCATGCTTTCAGTTCTGTCGATGGAGCTGTAACTTGGGTAATTGATGATAGAATTACAACATTGCACTCTAGCTTGGAACAATTGTAATGTATTGGGTTAACTCTTGGAATGTATGGATCGTGCGATGGCATGTTTTTATTAACGTCAATACCGCTACGGCGGTCCGACCTTTGAACTTGTTTGCATATTGGAGAAGCGTCCTGAAATGTGTTATTTTTTGTATCTAGAACCAAGGTAGCCTGATAAAGAATAGGTACATATTCAAGGTAAAAATAGTATCAATTCGTCATGACTTGTCAAGCTGTTCAGCCCAGGTTTTTTTCAAGGTAACTTTTTAACTCAATACCTACCCATTTGTAATAAATACAGCGTGAAAAATCCAAATCACGCATTACTTAAAAATTACCTTTTCAATTATACATAGAACATCTTTATTGTAAATCTGAAAATATAAAACCCACGTCAAGTTACGAACCATGTTGAAAGATTATTATGAAACAACAGTATTAAGTAGTGAGGTGTTAAAAGTATCTGATGTTTAAAAACTTACGGCACTAACTAGGCAGGGTAACCACTGGATGGTAACTAAGGTTAAAAAAGTGAAATTCATGTCTATCGCATTACATCACGCGCATCTGCGAATGGGAAACAGGGAAGTCGAGGCAGTAAAATGTTAACTGCTGCTTGCTTCAATGAACATTAATGGGCTAACAAATTGAAACAGTCGATAACGAGAAAAAAATTAATTGATTACATTTATTTTAGATAAAGATAAAGATAAAGATATTTATTTGCAAAAACATGTGTACAAAAAGGTGACATAATATAGTGATATAGAAACAACATGCTTGACCGTTTGCGGTATGCAAATTATTAAAAGATGACAGCATGCAGCGTCACGTACTATCTACAATTTACAATTTATCATTAAAAAAATCGTCTAGGCTATAATAACATTTAGAAATTAACATAATTTTTAATTGTCTTTTAAATGTTTCTTCATTCAGGTTTCTGTACAGTTTAGGTAGTTTGTTAAATATCTTAGGAGCGAGACTAACAACACTTTTTTGCATTACTGCTGTTTTAGCAGGATGTGTTTGTAATCTAGTGTTATCCCGCCTGTTTCGACTTACAACGTCAGATAACCGGGGAAACAGATGGGGATTATTTTTTACAAAAACAGCGATTTCCATTATGTAGAGGGACGGAAGTGTTAGAATTTTGTGTTTCAAGAATAGTGGTTTACAGCTATCAGTAATTTTTATTTTAAACATAGCTCTCATACAACGTTTTTGTAGCTTAAAAATTATATTTTTATTGGTTGAGTTGCCCCAAAATATTAACCCATATCTTAGTACAGATTCTACCATACCGTGATATGCTGTCAATAGAGCAGCTGTGTTTACTGTTGATGACAGTCTATGAAGAGCATACGCTAGGCTACTGACTCGCTTACTCAGTCCTTCTATATGCGGTTTCCAATTAAGTTTTTTATCTATTATAAGTCCTAAAAATCGCGTAGCATCAACTTGATTAATTAAATTGTTCTTAAATGTTATATTAATGTCAGATGGAGTATTGGATCTTTGGTCAAAATGCATAATTGTAGTCTTACTTAAATTAATTTTCAAATTATTATTGTCAAGCCATTGTATTATAGATTCAATTGATTTATTAATGTCAGTTTCATATGTATTAATGTCATTGCGAGTAATTGTTATCGTACTATCGTCAGCGAATAAGGTCAAGGGATTAATTGATGCTCTTGGCAGGTCATTAATATATATGATAAATAACAGAGGTCCTAGCACGCTGCCTTGAGGTACACCGTATTTAGTGTATCGTATTTTAGATTTGTGTGTAACCTCAAGTTTGGTTTTATATTGTATTCTTGATATTTCTGTAAATTGATTTCTGTTACTAAGGTACGAGTCAATTAAATCTAAAACGTTCCCTCTAATACCATACGCTTCCAGTTTTTTTAATAATATGTTATGGTCTACATAGTCAAAAGCTTGTGACATATCACAAAAAATACTGCAAATAGGAGTTTTTTTGTCAACTTTACAAATAACATTGTAGAAGAAGTCATAAATTGCCATGTTAATTGTTTTCCTTTGACGAAAACCTTTTTGCTCATCACACAGGATGTTGTTTTTTTCAAAGTATGAATTTATTTCGGCGTAGTAGTATTTTTCAAATATTTTAGAAAATATAGAAATCAGAGCAATGGGTCTGTAAAAATCTACTAGTTCTTTGTTTTCTTTTTTAAAAACTGGTTTAATAATAGTAGTTTTTAGTGCATCTGGGAATTGTCCTGTTTCTATACTGAAATTTACCAAGAAGCTAAGATGAGGACTAATAGATTCATTCACTGCTTTGATAATATTTGTACGAATACCGTCGAATCCTACGCTTTTTGTATTTTTTAATGTATTTATTATTTTATGGATATGACGTGGTAAGCAGGGGGCCAAGAACATGGATCTCTCTTGTCTATTTATATTTTTCGTTACGTTTTTACCTATTCCTGGCATTGGCTCTACCTTATCGACAAAGTAGTCATTAAAAATATTAGCAATGTCTATTGGATTTGTTATCTCTACATTATTATATTTTATTTTGGATATAGATTCTTTGGGTATATTTGGTCTAGACTTATTAATTACCTCCCATGTCGTTTTCGATTTGTTGTTAGATGTCAATATTTTATAATTATTTTGAGATTGCTTTGTTAGTGATATTATTTTTTTAAACATTTTATTATAACTAATATAAATTGATTTGTTATTATTTGTGGGCCTAAATCTATAGTTCCAAAGAAGATCTCTTTTTCGTTTACTGCAGGTACGTATACCACGTGATATCCATTTAGGTTTTCTTTCTACTTTTATTTGAATAATTTTTTTTGGGAAACATAACTCATAAAACAACGTAAATGTTTCAATGAAGTGCCGGTATGCCATAGAGGAGCTTTCAGCGTTATACATATCAGAAAACGAGAGATCATTTATATGTTCCTTGAATTTTTTTATATTTTCTGAATTGTAATCTCGCATTATTAAAAGTTGTATAAACCTTCCTTTTACAATGCACTTATTCTGCGTATATCTGGTTAGACCTAATCTGTATGCCGAATTCAGTAGTCGTGAAGATTTTTATTATATCTTCGTCTTCAATATTAGTAGGATAACTTACCATAAGGATTATTTCCTGCTTCAGCATTTTTCATCACCCGTTAAGAAGTCTCTGAAACAAAAAATCTTAATTACTTTATTGACCGCATCGCTCAATTTGGCAACAATATTTCTTAAACTAGATTGAAGCTAACAAGCTTGTTAAGGATTTTTTTTTTAGATATTTTATCGCTGCAAAAACATTTGGCTTTTAACTTAATTTGATCGGGCCTTATGTAGAGATAAGCACAGATCAAACAGTTTAGTACGTGCTCAAGTGCTCCAGTTGTTTGACAAGGCCAAGTGTGGGCGGCACTGTAAGTAACGCTGATGACATTGACACGACAAGATTTGAAGCTTAAGCACCATGCAATTATAAAATTTACGGTTCTGTTTGGTCTTGTAAAAGGACGGGTTTATTAAAAGGACAGGTTTTGTAAAAGGACGTTCGATTTACGATAAAAGTGTACGTAATGAGTATTTGCCAGTTGATTAGCATTGCTATACAGGGCAATGTAGCCACCATCTTAGGGATGCTTCAGATTGCTGATTTGGATCAGTGGAAAAGCGTGCTCCATCTTAGGCTACATCTTCGCTTTCTTAAAGTGCAAAGATGTAAAGGTAGCCAAACACTAATCCATCAGCAATAAAAAAAAAAGTTGAGCTATTTCATGATTCGTTGCAACAGTCAGCTTAACTGTTTTATAAGTAAGTAAATGTGTGTTAACTAATATTTTTTACTTGTTACTGATTTGAATTGTAAACAAAATTTTAATTATAATTTAAAATGCAAACATTGACTTAGGTTCCGATCGTCTCAATATGTAGGTTACGTTTTTATATCTCTAAAAGCGAAAAGCCTAGTCGGTGGTTATTAAAAAAAATCTGTTAAGGCACATACCAGAGCCAATGTGACAGCGCCTCCTATTTTATCATATTATTACGTTATACACAGGAAATTTAACAATTTCCGTGTTAAACGATAAGATACTCTTGTATGCACCTTAAAAACCTTGATAAGGTTAAGTACAACATATTTTCAAGACCCATTCATGCATAAAGAATTCATAACCAAATTTCTAATGTTATAACACCTGCTAACCGATCACAATCTGTTAAATAACCTGCATAATTCAACATTGTACAATCGTGACATCACATCCAAAACAAATGCGCAATTAATTTTATTCAAAATTTATGGTTATGTTTACAATAGAAAGTGTCAGTGCGATCATAAGTTGAACGATAGTGAAAAGAGGCGCGTTTGACGAATACTAATTAAACTTGGTACAGCAAGCACTCTGTCAATAATGTGACATATGCCATTCTGTTTAAATCCAGAATAGATAATCAGGTACCTACTAAAAATCACGTTACACTTTTTTACTTTCAACAGTTCCAACACGGATATGTTTGTATGTAATGGGGATAGAAGAGGCTAAAGGTTGTCACAGATCTGGACAGCACCGCTGCAGCACATCACAAAAATGTACCTACATTGAAATATAAGTTTTGACTGGTAATGTTTATATGCATTTTATATCGACGGCAACTCGTGGACCACTCGCTTGAAGCTTGCGGTCATTTTGTCACTGTAAAATGTATCTAAAGATTATGAGCTTACTACTTACTTACTATTTGAATGCGTATTTTTGTGCTGTGCGTTGTGCTGTAGGGGTGTTGGATTTAACGTATGAGTTACCAATGTCCATAATCCCTGACGATAGCCGCCGTGTTTACACATCACGATTGCTGTCATTCAGTAAATTTTTGACTAGAATCGATATGACTCCTCAGAATATTTGAATCTATTTTCACATCCCAAAAAGACATTCTGTGTAGAATTTCTCTGTGTGAATTTTGAATCAGGGCAACATTTTACTTAAAGCGATACAATTTTACTCTTTCAGCGTCAGTATCATTGCATTTTGTTTTATTTTGTAATACTCTCATATAAACGACTAGCTGCGCCCAGCGGCTTCGCACGCGTTGTTCCTATGGAAAAGTTAAAAGGTGATTTTCATCCCACGGGAACGGATTTACGGGATAAAAAGTAGCCTATGTTTTATTCCACTATTAGAATTACCTGTATGCAAAATTTCAGCCAGATCCGTTCAGTAGTTTTGGCGTGAAGAAGTAACAAACATCCATCCATACATCCATACAAACTTTCGCCTTTATAATATTAGTGTGATTGGAATTTCTGTAATAAGCTGTCTGCAATTTAGGCTTGTTTAAGTAAATAGCTTAGTTAATGTCTTTAATACTGTACACGCAAGGTAAGAGCCTACCCAAGCCAATATGACAACGCCACCTATTTTATCATATTGTTACGTTTAACGTAGGAAATTTTAAAAATCTAACGTACAGTTCGTGGTATCTATTATAAGCTATTTTTATACATCTTTCATAGTTTTATCTTATATAGTTTAGGAAGAGATGCAAAAATAGAGTTTGGTGGCCAAAAAGCGAAACTTCGTATCTCTGTCTAAGCTTTACAAAATGAAACTATTACAGAGGCATTAATAACTCATAAAAGATACCACAAACTTTACGATGGATTTTTAAAACTTCCTGTGTTTAACGTATTAATAAGATAAAATAGGTGGGGGCGCCACTTTCACTGGTGAAGGTATGCGCCTTAATCTATCACTGTTCGTAACATCTTGACTGACAGCCCGCTAACTAAGGATACTTACGACGACGTTGGATTACAATGCAGTTTCAGTTGCAACGTGAACCATATTACGTGTTCTGTACAATGATTTACGTAACACAAAAGTCTAGGAACAGTTAACAAGCAAGTAAATGTAAATCAAATTAGCACTGCGTAGAATGGGGAAACAATACAAAAGCTAAACGTGTTGTCGATTCAAAAATAGATGTTATGCATTTCACAGTAAATTCAAAATGACTTGAAGATCTGAGTTTCGAAAATGTATGCATGAATCGTATACGAGTTTTGACTCTAATAATACAGGGAAACTATTCAAGGGTGGTGATTTTTCAATGCTACACATTTGAAAGAGCATTATCTTACTCCAAACCAAGAGCTTATGTTACGCATACCCAGATAACATACTTAATTATATTATACACTAGCTGCGCCCCGCGACTTCGCACGCCTATCCCACGGAAACTGATTTATGGGATAAAAAGTATGTGTTATTCCAGGCCTAGAACTACCTGTATTTCAGCCCGATCCGTTCAGTAGTTTTTGCGTGATTAGTAGGATTACGTAAAGATATATTTTTTATGAAACAGAAGAAAACACTTTGAACAACGGGAATCGTACTAGCAAACTCTACTAGAACTATCAGCGTTTCGTTCGCTGTACCACTGAGGTCGTATAATATCTACGTAGATTGTAGAGTATAACAAGATGCGGATAGTAATGCGATTCTCTTGGGGAAGCGATAACTGTGGTCTATATTAACCGCACAATAATAACAACAATTGTGCGCGTAATAATAGGTAGTATCCATTTACTAAATTGGTTACTAGAGTTATCGAATAGCAGGTAGAGCTTAATAGATTGCACTAATGTTCTGAGTAGCTTTTTAAATCATATTGTTATTGATAAAAAGTGATAGCAACTGCAGGTCCTGATAATAATACTATTCTTCAAACAAAAGGTGGATAGGTAGTAATAAAACATTTTTGTAACTTTGACAGAAACTTAATATTGCCCGATGTAAACGTGACTAAAGACGTGTAATCTGTTTATGAATGTGAATGATTTCTAGCTATAATTAACTAAGGTGTAGGTATTATTATATTAGTATGTAGTAATTTGTATTACTTTACTTTACTTAAGTACATGCTGCTGACTTATGTTTTCTTGTTGTGTCTAGTATGTAGCTATTTGTGTGATGGTCACCATAGTGCTAAACACTGTATTCAATTAGTAAGTACTGAACCGATGTTTCGCCTAAAATAAATAAATAAATAAATAAATAAATAAATAAATAATAGGATTGGAAACTGATTCTCTCACCTTGACGCGTGTGATGGTACCTATTAAAATATGAAATTATAGGTACCGATTTGTTAAAAACAGTGACTAAGTATAAAATCTGTCTAGCTCTTATACTCGTATCCAGTTACAAAAAGTATACAACGAAACGTTTTTTTTTCATCGCTAAAATTAACACGCAAAGGTCAATTTCTTCGATAGATTTGTTTTATTACAAAAGAAACAAGTTCAAATGTCGAATGATATCATGACCGCACGCACAGCTCACAGTGACTAATCAAATGACTTATGCGTGACCAAAACAAAACATTAGGTTTCGGTGTGAAACCTCTTTGGTACAAACCTATCCTATAATTTAAAAATACAAAATATAAGGTATTTGGATGACACCCTTTTTGGTACGATCGTGGTTGAATTAAGAAGATTAGCCTCAATAGTTACAATTGTATGATTGGTTCTACGTTTTTATTAATTCCTACAACGCCAGCGCGATTGGATGTTGTGTCAAGGTCTATTTTGGTGATTTATGACCCTATCACGCATGTGATAGGCAATTTATACGATTGCACTGCATGCCATTGATTGCTTTAGTGCTAGCCAAGGTACTTCCTACGTAGATAGAGCTTTGTAACAGGAGGTTCACTACAAATCTGGTTGGTTTGGTCTTCAAAGCTGGGAAATACGAATGGTCATAAAGTGTCTTTTCAATAAAAACGCAGACGATGAGGTCATCTCGTCTGAGTAAATCTATCGCTGGATGTAATTAAAAAGATAGATTATATATATTTATTGCACCATCAATACAAAAAACATTTGTATTTATTAATTAATACACAGTACCTATAGTACTGATATATTTTGACAGAGAGCATTATCTTTAAAATGCCTTCTCAAATTTTGTATTGTGACATTGAAATGTAGTTTTATTAAATCACGAATACCTAAATAATGTTTTCAGTTTTTATATGGATATTTAGATAAAATATATTTTGGACGGCGGACGGAAGAAGGTAATACTGAAATTATTTTATTATGTTTGTACTGCAGAATTAGTAGGTAAGTAAGTACATGCACTTATAGAGATGAAATAGTCTCTTTACTGTGTCTGTAACTTTTCCAATTTTCGGCCAAGGCGGCCAGTCTCCACGGGGACTACCCAATGGGTACATGGGTAGTACCCATGTGCGCAAGACATAGTATTAGTGCATCAATGTGTACGCAAACACAGGTGCACTCTCTATTTCCTCACTCTTATAATCTTTGTACTGTATTTCTTTTGTACTGTATTTTTGTTATGTGCAATAAAGTATTTTGTAGTGTATTGTATTGTATTGTATTGTATTGTATTGTATTGTATTGTATTGTATTGTATTGTATTGTATTGTATTGTATTGTATTGTATTGTATTGTATTGTATTGTATTGTATTGTATTGTATTGTATTGTATTGTATTGTATTGTATTGTATTGTATTGTATTGTATTGTATTGTATTGTATTGTATTGTATTGTATTGTATTGTATTGTATTGTATTGTATTGTATTGTATTGTATTGTATTGTATTGTATGACCGCTGAGGTCAGGCGTTGGCCATGTGAAAAAGCATTAGGTGTCTATTTGTCTATTGTCAAAGCCAACGGATGTGCTATACTATGAGTGGAGACCCTAGGAAAAAAAATCTTAGAGTCTGGTCGTAAGGACGCGAGACCCGAGAGCTGGTGAGTAAGCGCATCAGCATTGATATGCAGCGGGGCAATGCAGCCAGCCTTAAGGTGCGTGGAGGAGTAAAAGTGGTGCCCCCACCGATTTTATCTTATTATTACGTTAAACACAGCCAGTTTAAAAAAATATAAGTTTTTTATTAATACCTCTGTAATAGTTTCATTTTGTGAAGCTTAGGTATACGAATTTGCGTTTTTTGGTCACTTAACTCTATTTTCGCATCTCTTAACTAAATAGTATCATATATCACTAGATCAGGAGAATCTTCGACAAATCAGGAAATCTCCCGATAAATCGGGAAGTCTGGCAACACAACGCAATCAATTTCTTTGAAATTGTTAAATATGGAGGAAATATGGCTTGATTTCAATTTAACCTTTGACAGGAGATTTTACATGCTACCTTACAAAATATGATCGGTTACCAAAACGACTGCAATAAGTGTGGCGAAACGTTTTTGAGGTTCTAACACATAGAGTGAATCTCATAAACGTAAACTAGCTGTGACTTTGACTAATTACAATTACTTAGGAACATAATTAATGGGTGTAGTCACTATCCTTGTACTAGTTGTTGTTGGTACCTACATATATTACATACTAGCAGCGCCTCGCGTAGTTCCCGTTCCCTTGGGAATTCCGGGATAAAATATAGCCTACGTCACTCCCTGAAAAGTAAGCTTTTACATGATGAAAGATTTTTTTAAATCGGTCCAGAAGTTTTGGATCCTATTTCCATGCAAACAAACAAACAAGTCTTTCCTCTTTTTAATTAATTTAATATATGCTTTATAATTTCACTAAAGTCCCGTCATACATAAAGTACCATTATCACCATCATCAGCCTATTATTAGTCCACGGCTGGACATAGGCCTCCCCTAAAGAGCGCCATAGCACCCTGTCTTCAGCTTGACGCATTCAGCATCTGCCTACAGTCTTTCGCAGATCGTCATTTCACCTGGACGGAGGGCTTCCTACACTACGCTTGCCGAGTCACGGTCTCCCTCAAGAACATGTTTACCACAGCGGTTGTCGGTTCTTCATAAAATATGCCCGGCTCATTGCCACTTCAGCTTGCTAATTAGGGTTCCGAACGCTAATTCTTTATAATATTTATTATATAGAATTGGGGTCCCGTATTATTAAGGAACCCCAATTCATATTTGTTTATGATTTCCACTTGTACCCCTTACAAAAAATCTTCAACGGGGAAAACTGGAATAAAGTTTTTTGAAGTCCAGTTTTCCATGTTAAGGGGGATTCCAAGGGGGAAAACCCGTAATTATTATCGGTTGAGTTTAGGTAAGCTCTTGGTTCATCATTAGTAGCATTCCCGTGTATGCCTGAAAATCGACTGTTCTAGATCTGATTTTAGCGTATTATAGAGCAGTGGTGACTTAAGAAAATATTATGAGTTGATGGGCATCATTTTAGGCATAAAGAACTCTAAGCAAAACTCTAAGTGTAAAGATACTATGGATAGTTGGTCCCGGCAGACACCCCATTTTAGGGAAAGTAGAGCAGAACGACATATTATCGACATAGCTCAAAGAATTAGCAAACTGAAGTGGCAGTGGGCCGGCCATATCTCGCGAAGAACCGATAACCGCTGGGGTAAACGAGTTCTTGAGTGGAGACCGCGCAAACGTAGTGTAGGACGCCCTCCGGCCAGGTGGGATGACGATCTGCGAAAGACTGCAGGCAGATGCTGGATGCGTCAAGCTGAAGACAGGGCGCTATGGCGCTCATTTGGGGAGGCCTATGTCCAGCAGTGGACTAATATAGGCTGATGATGATGATGATGATGATGAGAGCAGAACACGTATCCCAAAAAGCTGAACATTTAAAAATCTCAATCAAGTATAGGTTAAATTATGTGGTCTTTATGGGTAAATAGCCAAATCGACAAGCCCTTAACCCATCCATATTTGACTGCTACTTCCAAAATATACGTAGGTTTTTCCAACATATACATAAGCCTTGGCGCCACAAAGGGACTTGCATCCGGGCTTAAAAAAAAAAACATTTGCATGGCCCGTAAAAGCTCAAATCATCGTCATCATCTTCTTGTGGTTAAAAATATAATATTGTAGTCGATTAGTCGTTTTATTGACGTAAAAATGCACCCGAATAATTTTACAGCTTATATCTAAATTGCCTTCTCATTTGTTATTGTTAGTTTAAATTACTGAAAGCTAATTTCAGGAGAACTTACAGCAAAATATATTTAATCTCCAAGTTTATTGACATTCACATGGACTTGTTTCGTGAAGAGTTTAGGAAAGTGGAACTACTTGACACTTTTGTGAATTAACAATGCATTTTCACACCATGTTAAAGAGAATTGAAACAAAAGGAAATGAGGTGTGTCCTCAAAACTTCCATTCAGACAAATTGTTAGAAATGCACGAGACAAAACGTCACGTTCGCGATCGCATTTATCGTTTTTAAATTTTGTATAGTTCGCGTGTTGCGCACGCGCCGGCTTCGCAATGACTGGTTGGTTGCGGTTTCCCGCCAAAAGCATGCATAGATCTTATTGGCGGTCGCAGACAGTCATTCATACTAGGGTTATGTAATTCTCCCTTTAGCGAAATTATTAAGTTTGAATTGTTGAGGCTGAAAAGATGTGGCCTCACTATAAAAATTTCTTCCGAATTTCTCTGGTTTGTCAAAGATGTTCCATCCAACTGCGATCCCCAACTCGCATGCCCGGCGTAGGGATTTTGGACATTACCCCCATGAGATAAACGCCAATAAGGCGGCGCTTATCAGGAGGAGGCCTGCGTACAGCAGAGTACCAATACAGGTTGAGATTGTGGGTAGTAATGTCATAATAATTAATCAAAACTTATACAGTCAAAACCCGGAACATAAACCTATTCCTACGTATATAGCTGCCTACCTGTATATCATACCTACAAACATTTGTCCTGCCCAACGTCGGTAATCGAATCGGCAACCTTTTGCGTCGCAGGCGCCCAGCGCGCACAATGGATTTAAATCCCTTATGAAAATTCTTTTGTTTAACGTAGTAATAAGATTAAGTAGGTGGCTTACATTGATTTATTAAAAGGGAAGATAGGTTACGTTCTCCCAGCGCGTTTACTCAAAAATTGGCATGTGTTACAACTACACGCAAACACATATGCTTATATTTCCAGTCCTGTGCAATACAAAGAAGAACAAAGACGGAAAGACGTATCTAAGACCGAAGTGAGACCGAGACAACAATATTTCGAATCACGTACGCCCGTGCCGCCGCCGCCGGTCCGACGGTGACTGAGGTGAGACTGGGGGGCACACAATTTTACACAATATGAGGTCGCCACTTTTGAGAAACCAGTACCTACCTCATCTTCCCTTTTTAATAAATCAGTGGTGGCTTAGCTAGTTTAATTCGGAGTACCACCTTAAAACAAACCTCGTTTTAATGTTATTTGCCTGTCATATTCACTGAATTTCAGTTAGCATGCAATTTTTGGTGTGTGGCTACATTTTGAGGTTTTGTAGACTATGGGATTGGGAGACAAACTTACTAGTCATTGAACAATAACTACTGCCATCTGTTGCTGATCCTTGGCACTACATTAGTTTTACCGAACCATGATCAACATATTAATACCCACGTCATATGGACACCAGCTATATTTGAAACAACCACTAAACGCCTGCAGCAAAGACGTTTTCGAAAGGTCGTTGGTTATTAAGTGTGTTACTATTACGCTAGATGGCGTGCAAAAAAAATCGAGAATTATTTAACAAGACGCTTGATGAGGTTTTATTAAAATTAATAATAAGTGCCTTCATACGTTATGTGATTTTAGAGCATGTGGAAAAATAATAGTATTTGGGTAATAGGTATAGGTGGCTAATCTTCAGAATTGTATTTGTACATTAGGTATAGTCATCATAATAATGTAGGTTCATGGGTAAAGCATACATAATATTAATATCCCATTAAACTAATACTATAAATGCGAAAGTTTGGATGGATCGATGTATGGATGAATGTTTGTTACCTCGCCAAAACTACTGAACGGATCGCGCTGAAATTTTGTATAGCCAGATATACAGACCATAAACCAGTTCCCGTGGGATAAAAATCACCTTTAAACTTTTCCATAGAAACAACGCGTGTCGCGGGCGCAGTTTTTTTATTATAGTATAAAAAACTTGATCTAGCTACGTTTCTTTAGTCTTTTACTAGCTGCGCCCCGCGGCTTTGCTCGCATTTATCCTATGGAAACGTTTTAACACCTTCATGGCCCAAGAAGTAGTTGCCGGTCTCCATCTTCGTGTAGCTGATTAATGACTGATTAATGGGATAAAAAGGTAGCCTATGGTTGATTAGGATTACCTGTATGCAAAATTTCAGCCCGATCCGCCAGTAGTTGTAGCGTGAAGCAAGATCCATCCATCCATCCATCCATCCGTCCATCCGTCCATCTATCCATACATCCATACAAACTTTCGCATTTATAATATTAGTGTGATTAGACCAGGTATGTTCTTGTTAAAACAACATTAAAATTTGTTATTATTATAGCATGGTCAGCGCGGCGTTTTTAACTTAATTCATAACACATGTGTTAATAACTTTATGAATAAAAAGATCGTTATAATCAAATAAATCATGTACTGATTTGACTTGTTGATGTGTAGTTATGAGCAGTAGTCTTTATTTTAACTTCCACAGTAAGCTAATTAAGTTTTAGGTTGGGTTGGGTTAACAATTTTATTGATAGTAAAATTACGTCATCATTTTTATTACATTTTTATTTTGTTACAGTACATTACGTCTTATTAATTTTTATTATAACTCCTATATGTAATAAATGGCAGTGTATGTCGTTTTCATACTAATAGTTCACAGGTCAAGTTAATTTCAATATATATACATTAATTTTATAATGCTATTAACCTAACATTAATTTTGCTAATGAGTAGAAACATTAAAATAAATACTGGGCGAAATAATCTTATCGGCCTTTCGGATCTACAGGGAAATATAACCATTTAAATTCATAGCCTTTAAGACCATATTTTTCTTCTTTTTCAGTTTCTGGCTTCGGTACTTCTTCCGATAGTAAGTCCAAGACTTCTTGAGTAATTTTGGGCCTAAAGCCTTTCTCATCGGCAACATAGTCAACTCTCGTTCGTACTCCATTTCTTCCAGTGACAAAGTAGTATCCTTGTTTAGCTCCATTTCTGTACCCTTCTTCAAAGTGTCCATGAAAACCTACCGTATAATTAAACGTATATAGAAGTTGAGACATATCATTTGTAGTTAATCCATCAGGCAAGCCTTCTTTTTCACCAGGACCTCTTTTATAAATATCAGTATTTTTATCTACAATTTGCATTTGAGCTGAAATGAGTGTCGGTTTCTTTGGAAGATCTTGGTTTGGATTGAACGCTGCGGCATTTGCCTGAGCACCCACCGAGTTAAACCTTTGCGGCGTATCGTCAAGCTTTTTAGCTGTTCTTCCCACTGGGTTATCACCTGGCTGGCTAGTATAACTTGGACCACTTGGTTGATCAGGATAGTTTGAACCAGGTCCCTGAGGGTTTAAGGGGCTGTCTAGTGGAGGGTACAGAGGTAAATCCTCTTTTGGAGCCACTAGTACCTGTTCAGGAGGTGACTGGGGTGAGTTTCGGTTTCCTAATGGACCATTTTGAGAATAACTTGGACTTTGTGGAGTGTAACTCTGAAGCTTGTTGTCATTTTTTGGTTGATTGGCTGGGAAATTTTGTTGGTTGGGGAATGAGTTTGTTTTAGCTTCTTGAGGATACGTGGGATTAGTCTGTACTGGATTCTGACCAAAGTTGGGATTTGAAGTAAACGGTGTATTTTGAATATTTGATTGCACGATTGCTGGCGCTGGCGCTGGAGTAGTTGTTGGGAGGCTGCATGATGAACAGGATCGACCCGGTTTCTCTATGGTTACCTTCTTGAGTGGTATTTCAGGTTTCTGCAAAGGTGAAGTTTCTTGAGATAAAGTTTGCTGCGGAGCTGCTACTTCAAGGGAATGACCTTGTCTTGCGGATCCAGACGACTGCTTGTAAGTGGGATCTGCAAATAGACAGAACAGATAAGTGCGTTAGCAAAAGAATGTTTGTTTTGATAAAAAATCTCAGCATAATTAGGTAAAGAAAAGTACATGGCTTGACGCGTATATTTTTCATCGACAAAATCTTGAATCTCCCTTCTTCGTCTGTGGCATACACCGTGACATGGTACACGCCATCTGCAGTGATGAAGCCAAATTCACCCATGATCAAACCCTTTTCATCTGAAACAAGAGATATTCTTTAGTTAGGTATATGAAAAAAGGTATCACGATTATGATAGTGTCTATATTTGCAACAAATAATGCTTTGTCAAATGTATCGGATGGAAATCAACCTTAACAACATAATAGCTAACAATATAATAAAATAACTACATATAGCTACTACGAGTAGTAGTAGTAGTAAAATTTTGTGTAATGATAATGACAGTTTAGTTGTGACTCGTGTATAAGAAGCTGCACAGAAAAATTATATTAGTGCCACAGAATTAGTGGTCAAATCTGTTGAAAGGACCTATGTCATAAACGCGATTCACAGCTCAAAAAATTACGATCACAGCCTAACCCTCCATCTTTAATCGCTGGCTGAATTGATCCTCTGATTGTCAATAATTTTTTTTACTAGTTTAGTCATTTTGCAGATATTTAACTAATGGTTCATAAATTATTATTTGGTTGATGAGATCATCGGTTAAAATGCGGTGTTCTAAAAATCAAGGTTTAGCGACGTTTAGCATAATCAAATCAAACCTCGTTAGTTATAAAAAGTAGGAAGACAATGTTTACAGATCAGAACATCTATCTGTAGTATTTATAGTCTACACAAATTTGTGAATAAACATAAAAGAATAAGATATTTTAACAATTGCGAGACTAAAACAGGCTACATTGTATGCAAATATACTTAATCAAAATACATGAATGCACCATTATTTACTTCATTGATGGTCATAAAATCACACATAAAACTAGTAAAATTATCGTTTACTTAAATATTATATTAATAAAAGCTTATTATGTAAATTTTATTGAATACCTATATTTTTAAATTAACATTCTATCAGATAAAAAAATACCATTTATAAATATTACCTGTATATAATCTGTGGAGAAACGGAATATCCACATTTGAAAAGACAAAAACACACAACGACAACTTGGGTTTGGCGTTGGTAGATGGATAAACATTAACTTTTTTATACTTATAAAAAAAGAACTTAGTAAAGGTCTCACAGTTTTCGAGTAAGTAGTAACTAACTAAGTTCTAGAACCATAGATCGCTAGAATATACCATAATGAGTTCAAAAAGGCTAAAGATTTTTTATTATAGTGCGTAAGCCCTCCATACTCCATAAGGCGTTCAAAACCTAAGCTAATTTTTCAAAACGATTTTCTCAACTAATAATAACTTAGGTTTTAGTCACCTACTATGGTTTACACTATGGGTCGTCTAAGAAATTAAATAGTAGCCGAAATATTGTCCCATCTAAGTCGAAAATATTTGGGATATTATTTAATTTCATATCACACTTCACACTAATATTATAAATGCGAAAGTTGTATGGATGGATGGATGGATTCTTCACGCCAAAACGACTGAACGGATCTGGCTGAAATATTGCATACAGGTATGTAATTCTAATCCAGTAATCAAAAATAGGCTACCTTTTATCCCATAAATCAGTTCCCGTGGGATGAAAATCACCTTTTAACGTTTCCATAAGATTAACGTATAAAAATCGAAAACCACTTACCTTTCTTCTCATGACGATGCTGCTCTCCCTCAATATTAAATCCAAACTCGTAAGGTCGATTTTCATCTGTGTACTTGTCAACTCCTTGTGCCGATATGAAAAAACTGGACATCAGCCCCAATGTGAACGCTATAGTCGTTAGAGAGACCATCTGAAAAATTCAAAGATATATTTTTAATATAATTACAAGATAATTATTTAGTTTTTATCTTACACGCAATCTTTTTTCCATTATTTGTAACGCGAGGAGAAAAACCTCGTTGTTCAGCTGTATTAGATATACTGTTAAGATTGAGGTAGGCCGTGTGTATATTTGATACATACGTACGTATGCCTTTATTTTTTTATATTAAATCTTTGTTACCATGGCAAAAAGCTATAACAGCGTTAAGGATCAAATAATACAAATCATGTCTATTCAAATCGTCAAACGATGTCATAAATCTTTCTTTCAAGAAATACCTACCTATGCCAAAGACGTCAGTAGTAAATCAAATTAATTTATGTTAGGCACAAACTAAAAATTGGTTCTACAGAAAACAATAAGTATGTTATTATGTCAATATTTATTCTCAATAATCTCAAATGGATCGCGTTTAGCTTTTGATAGCGCACAATAAGCCTGTAGGTAGTTCTTATTCATAAAATGGATGCTTCCGACTCGTATTAATATGGATCAAATGAGCTACCTGTAGATTTTTTGCATCAGTCTGCAGTTAGGTCAATTATGTCAATTGTAAATAATAGTTCTAAGTTGTTTATATTACTTGATTGTTATAATTCTTTGTTATTAAAATAATCTAATTTATTAAAAGCGCCCAGTTGTTTTACAACAACTGTACTTGAGCATAGGTTTTGGAATCTGAATTGACATAATTTTCGCGTTTTTTATTGTCATTAGGTCTATTCAAATATTTGCTTATGTATTTGCAAAAGTTCCATATAAAGGCCAAGTACCAAAATCAATCATTTCTACCTACTTAATCTATTAACAGTAAGACTAATAATTGCGTTTTTTTATAACAATTAAAATTATAAACTGACTTCAATTATATGGTTTTATCATGGATTTTCATTGTCAGAACTGGATCAAATTGAGATGGGACCACACGGGAGCGCCAGTTCAGACAGTGGCATCCGAAAACAATAAAATTGAGATCGGTTTATAGTTTTTTTTAAACAAACACAATTATTTGAAGTCGTTTAAAAATGGGCATAATCAGTTGTAATTGTTAACAGTATTATGACAGTATAAGTCAACAAGATTAAGTGCTAACGAGAAATTATAATTTATGAAGCTTCGGCCGATATATTTTATTAGATTTTTAATCTAAATTAGAGCATTAATTTTGAATAATCGCCATATTAGCATGATTTACAAGACAGATCTATCATGTTGAATGTGTTTAACACTTCTGTTGACACTTAACATGGTAAATGATTTATTTAGTTTAAGAAACTAATTGTAGTTTAATCATCATCATCATCATCATCAGCCTATATTAGTCCACTGCTGGACATAGGCCTCCCCTAATGAGCGCCATAGCGCCCTGTCTTCAGCTTGACGCATCCAGCATCTGCCTGCAGTCTTTCGCAGATCATCATCCCACCTGGCCGGAGGGCGTCCTACACTACGTTTGCCGAGTCGCGGTCTCCACTCAAGAACTCGTTTACCCCAGCGGTTATCGGTTCTTCGCGAGATATGGCCGGCCCACTGCCACTTCAGTTTGCTAATTCTTTGAGCTATGTCGATAACTTTGGTTCTCTGTCGGATGTATTCGTTACGATTTAGTTTAATACTAATGTTAAAATTAATCTTGGCTACTCCTTTTTTAGGTATCTACAGAAAATTAACGTCATTATTAGAGCGGTGCTGGGTAGCTGTGTGGTGCTGGCTTAGAATTTGCACCACCAAATCTCTTCCCATGAGTGTCGTAAGAGGCGACTAAGGGATATCCACCGGGAGCAGGCAGCAGCGCCCTCTGCAGAACAATGCCCGCATGCCCAGCGTGGGGATTTTTGGCGTAATGCCTATCTATCAGGGGAGGAATGCGACCAGTAGTGGACCAATACAGGCTGTTGAGGTTGAGGTTGAGGCTGAGGAATAGAGTATTTACTTACTTTTGCATATTTTGAACATAGAAACAAACTGATTTATTTTGGGAATAATTTAGCTGTCATCAATTGTAGGATGTGTCTAACAACTTGTTCGACCGGTTGTTTGAGAATTATATTGTTATTATTTAGTCCTAACACGTCAACGCACTAAACTTAACATAAAACAAAAATATATCATAAACTGTATATTTTTTGTTAAATAACTTTTGTAATCTGTCGACGAAAGGATATTGATTATAATAAAGAAGATCACACGATGAGGATATCATACTTACTCTTAATATAAAAAAATCAAAAGTTTGAATAGATTCATATGTTTGATAGGTACTTCGTCACGCTATCTAAAAACATCTTTAAAAAAGCCGAGAGTCTTTTCAATGTTTTAAAAGCCGCTTGATTCCACGTCCGGCTTCCAAATGACAAACGTTGTGTCAAACAGACTGGGGTCTGATTCCATTATCGCAATCGCCTCACTATGACAATATTATCGCTTCATTATCGCGTATCAATCACCGCTATTGACACTTTTTGGTATTCTACTAACACGATTTTTTTTTATTTATGCCATAGCTATGACTATTACGATTATGACAACCGTTTGACAATTTGACCGTTCAATGGTGTGATGGGGATCGAAAAGGTCTCCCTCTATATAGGTATATAGGATGATAGGTATATAATAGGTCTGACAGTCTACCCCTCAATAGGTTTACCTCTCAAAAGGCCTTTCTCTGAAAAGGTCGTAACGCGATTAGGATTTATAGATTAGGTATACAAAGATGAAGCGGTACTGACCGCTGTTACAGGGCGTAGTGTTTCATTCGCAGCGAGGATGATACGTTACGCCGTCGTGTGCCGTCTCATGCTCGTTGCGAACGCCTTTTTAACCGACTTCACAAAAGGAGGAGGTTAGAAGTCTGCACGAACACTTGCTATGTAATGCTCTGCGGTCATTAGCACTCAAACTCAACCTCAATAGACTGTATTGGTCCACAGCTGGACGCAGGCCTTCCCCTGATAGGCGCCTTATTTGGCGTTCATTTTATGGGGGGTAATGCCCATAATCCCCACGCTGGGCATGCAGTTTGGGGATCGCAGTTCAGTGGTAGCATTGTGTTGTGGGAGGCGCTGCTGGCCGCCCCTCGGTGAATATCCCTTAGTCGCCTCTTACGACACCCACGGAAAGAGTTGGGGTGATGCAAATTCTAAGCCAGCACCACACAGCTAGCTCATAAGTACTGCTTTACGACAATACCACCGCTATCATAAGTGTACGGTGAGTGTATTCATTTTTCTGCACTGACAATCGTGTTGGTCCATTTGTGCGAGCCAACCCGAGTTATGCACAGCTATTGAAAACGACGACATTTTTGGAGGTCCACTGGCCATTAGAATTTATAGCTTCTTTTAAACTGTCATTTGTTTATTTTTTTTATGTGTATCTCGCAACTTTTTTTATCGCTATCCATTTTTTTTTCTTATCTGTAGGTAGGTACAATTTTGTCCCGTGGTTCGAAACGACCCAGTTCAAAAGAATCTTGGGCGATTCGCACCGCCCCGCGCCGTAACCACTGCCTGCGGTGCGAATGGCCCTATTCAGAAACAGTGCTTGGGGTTTTCCCACCGCGGTTCGAGCCGCTCGCGGTGCGAAACGACTAAAGACCCGTGTCAACCAAGCCTTTAAACAAAATCTGCACATTATTTTACAAATGAGTTTTTATTATACATATTTACGGTGTAAAGCTGTAACAAAGTGGTCCTTCGAGCCGTTTCTTTCCACAAGCTTGAAACGAGTGGTGCACCAGCTGTCTGTCATCTGATGCCGTTAATATAAAATTCATCAAAATGATACGGATACGGTAATGGAGAGCCCATATTTATGATTCAGATGTTTGTGTTGTGCTGCAGCGGTGTTTTCCAGGTGTGTGACAAGCTTAACACGTTAAATTACGACCCGTAACGGTATGTATCAACGTTGAGACCTTCAAATATACAAAAGGTATCTAAACCTGCCAAATTATTAATGTTATGAATGAAAATTAACTATTTCATTGACCTTTTCATAAGTACGTATAATGTAAGAGTATTATAAATTAAATATTTACTCATAACGTCCTTTTAATTGTACGTATTGTGTTGATCAGTCAATAACATGAAGTTAAATTTAAATGAACACCTGCCTTAATAAATAATGTTGGACATGTTTTTGATGGTGATGACTGATGTAAGAGAGATCATTACTGGCTGAAACTAGTTATAATAGCTCAGAAGCTATGTAATTTAACTGTATCCATCGAGCATGTAGAATGTAAGTAAACAAATCACCCATAATTAACCTATAATTCACTTTGTTGGCGCGTCCTTTTATACGCAAGATTGTCCCCGATTCAACAAATATTGCCTAAATTTATATCTGAAACTCGACGCCAAGCAAGTTTTTATTATTTGTGACCTGGTTTGTTTACTCATATTCTACATGCGCGATGGATATGGTATAGTTTTAGCCAGCGATACCAAACCGCAGATAATATAAACTAAAACTATCATTACGATTGTTGCGTTTTATTTCCGGAAAGTAATGTCCGCGGAATAAATAAATAAATAAATAAATAAAATAAATAATGCTGGACAATTCACACAGCATTATCTAGCCCCAAGCTAAGCAGAGCTTGTGTTATGGGTACTAGATAAATGATATACATAATACAATACACTACATAGATAGATATTTTTTATTATACATAGAAAAACATCCAGAACGCCCTGAACAAATGTCTGCAGATCGTACACACATTTGTCCCGAGGCGGGAATCGAACCCGCAACCTCCTGCGTCGCAGGCAGACCTTCGCCCACCGCGCCACAGAGGTCGTCGAAATACATACAAATACATCCACGTGTTTTTTATTAGTATTTTTTTTTTGTAAACTTGAAAAAAATTGCACGTAGAGTACGTCATCTAAGGATGTCAAAAATGAACTAACAATAAAACAGTCGTAATAGTGCTTTACCACTTTATTCCCCGGAGCAAGCGATATCTAGTCATCCCGATCGCAATCGATCTTGTACCAGCGTTATATGTACGTAGAGTGTGCAACTGTTAAGAAATTTGTTCTCAAATCTTATATTTTTTAAGCTATTGCATAGCTTCTATCACGGGCCTTGAGCGCGGGGACCGAATCCAGAAATTCCGTAACGAAAAAACCTCACGCTCCCCACTCCGACCGGCACAGCGCGCGGTGATTCTTTTTAGTTTTGCCATCTATCGATGAATAGCAGAACTTTTAACTTATGCTATGCAATAGCTTAACCGCGGCAGTCCCCGAGTGCCACACATCTTTTTTTTTTTAATTTGTGTGTCGTGTTTGTTGCTTGTTGCTAGATATTTATGTTTGGACCTATCAGAATAAATATATAATCTATTTTCATTTAAATCCTAGATTTGCTATTAAATGATTGGCAATTGTAATAAAACACCCTTTACCTTCATCAAAGGGGAGAGTCTATTTGTTGTGAGTACCGAGACGTGATCGCAACGTCTTCTTTTTTCGTACAGCGCATCTATTAAACAAAAAGGAAATGTCATGTCATGATCATGTCTCGTTACTAAAGTCAAATATACTCGCTTTTAGGATCCTATTAGATATACGAGTATGTATGTACAAAGAATGTCTTAAGATTTGATGTGTGCAGATTAAAAATTATTCGGTTGAGATACCAACGCAAACACGGATATTAACCAAACTAATTGATTGAATATCATTAGAGTCGATCATTATAGATAGTATACTCGGTTCTAGAATCCAAGATGTTTTATGTCAACAAAGATATTTTACGAATGGATAACAGAAAACAACAAAGAAACAGCAATGTAAATATAAATATTAACTAGTTCTAATTTAACTAAATATATACCTCAACCTCAACAACCTGTATTGGTCCACTGCTGGGGGGAGGTTAGTGGCGACTCTATGACTGAAAGGGGTATGTTTATGTATAATTTTTTATATAATTGCACCCAAAGCCCGATGCGCTCCTCTCTCTCTCAGCATGTTGTCTAAACTTTTTTTCTCCGACTGTACCTTTCCATAGTTTTAGAAGACTTAGGCTCTTTTATAAATTTTGCGGTTCGAAACAAAATAATAATTATTACTTTTAGCTTGTCGTGCGAAAAATTTGGTGCGTAACAGCGCTACACCATAATTACCTACCTAATGTTGGACAATTCACACATCTAAGCAGAGCTTATGTACATACTAGGATAACTGATATACTTAATGCACTACATTGATAGATAATTTTTATTATAGATAACATCCAGATAACACCATGAACAAATATCTGTAGATCGTAAAAATATTAGTCCCGAGGCAGGAATCGCAGGCAGACCTTCGCCCACCGCACCACAGAGGCCGTCACCAATATTTTATTGTTTTTTCCTATGTTTTACATAGGAAAAAGCTTAAAAAGGGATAACTAAAACGGACGAGAGGCGATTAGAAATATTCGAAAACGTAATAATGAAATAATATTTAATTTCGAATATTATTTCGCACTTAGAAATTGAAAATGGTATCGTAAAAGACGAACAGACTTTTTAATGGCGACGGCCGAACTTTAGGGACGAATCCTACTAATATTATAAACGAGAAAGTTTGTAAACGTATGTATGTTTGTTGCTCTTTCACGCAAAAAACTAGTGAACAGATCTGGCTGAAATTTTGCATACAGGTAGTTCTAGGC
Source organism: Eupithecia tripunctaria (assembly GCA_955876795.1). NCBI lineage: Eukaryota > Metazoa > Arthropoda > Insecta > Lepidoptera > Geometridae > Eupithecia > Eupithecia tripunctaria. The sequence goes on from OY041604.1 coordinate 6,134,058, forward strand.
CTGGAATAACGCAAAGGCTACTTTTTATCCCATAAATCAGTTCCCGTGGGATAAGCATGCGAAGCTGCGGGGCGCAGCTAGTCTGGCATAAATCCAGATTTGCTTCGAAGATACCAATGTAAAATATCTCTTAGGTTTTGTTACACCTTTGTTAACCACAAGTAATATTAAATTTCTTTCGTGATAACCCCAAATATATCTAGGATTCTAATTCCGATTATATATTATGCCTGAGACGTCGCTCCAGTCACAAAGTACCTTTAGACTGTCGTCACTCCACCTTAAATTAAGATTTCGTTCACACTCTGGTAAGGTAGGTAGGTTCCATTATTTGGTTTGCAGATTAACATAGGTAAGTAGAGTTACAGTAGATAACTTAAATATAGTAGCATCGTAATATTTACAATAACACACTTTTAGAAATATATTTTTAGATCTATACATAAAACGTGTAAGTTTAATTTATAAATCCCTGTACGAACAGGTTATAAATAATAATGTAGTTTATCTAGTTTCAATTTTCTATTGGATCAGTTAAGATACCTGTAGATTATTTGCAACAGTCTACAGCTCAATTGTTTCAGTTATAAATACTAGTTTTGTTGATGGTGTTTCTCTTTTTCAATAAATGATATTACTTTTTTTCTATTTAGTTTTAGAAAACATTGTTAAATATTTGACAAGCGTAGGGAAAGAATGTTCTAAGAAAAGTCTCTCTATTTTAAATACCCTCCAATACCCCCATTAGAAAACAGCATCAGGTTATCCTGGGTTATTCAGACTTTCAGTGTTACTATCATTCAAACTGAATAAACGTACAAAATTTCCAAGTCGTAAGTTGAAAGTTTTGGAATTTTAAATCAGTTTTTTGTTTTTTTAACACAATCAAATGAATAAATTGTATGTACTTGACTATATTGATTTATGAGTGTGTCGGCCTTTACCGTCACATCACAGGCCCACTTCGATTACTTATTTATTTATCCAACATTCAATAATCATTTCGCACTACCTTATAAGATGCAATGTCCTTAACGCTGATCTCTAACCTGTGACTCTGAATTTTAATCGTATGTACTTTTGTTGCTACAATCCGTCGTTGTATTCCTATTGTGTAGGTTTTTGTTTGAACTTTACATTTGAATAGATTATATCGATGGTAACTTGATTATGCGAAAATCGGTGGTATCTATGCGGGACACAGTTTACGTAACACTCAAAGAAGAATATATTTTTGCGAACGATTACGTTGTAGAAATTAATCAGAGTTTTATGGGATTGCTATATCAGTAAATAATTATGATTGAAGTATTTTAAACTAACTGTAATAAGCAGCATTTGAAGCATCGATTCTGTAGCTGATAAAATTTTAAGCATTTTTTTATAACTTTGTCTCTCTCTCCCAACAAGGTTTACTGGAGAACTCATTTTAGGGTTAAGCTTACCATTGCTATTACTTACTTTTCCTTTTAGTTAAATGTTTTACTTATATATTATAATGTGCTTAAGGAATAAAGAAATAAAATAAAGAGAATACCAATGCTATTACAATTACAAAACGCTTTTCTTCTTAATATTAAACAGATTCGTACAAATACTTTTTTTCAGAATATTTCATGCTTCTGTTAACTTTAAAGTTAAAAAGGTATTAGAAGGCAGCTATTTAATAAACATTTTTTTTTATGCAAAATTCGAACTATGATATTTTATATACTTATTATTTTATTTTATCGTTATAAAATACACTTACCTTGCTTTCAGTGAACTGTTCCAATAATTATGTTTCGGCCAAACCACGGCCTGTTGCGCAAGAGTTCTCACGAGACTGCGTGTATTTGGATTCACGTAATATATTAAATCGTCCTCACAGAGCAGTACATAATATGCAGATGCGACAGTAGGGAGCTTAGAGAGAAAATATACTGAAGAGCGTTCTGATAGTCTTCGTCATTTCCAAGATCACTATGGTTGTAAATGTATAGGTATACATATATATGTATTTGGTCGAGCGTATTTGCAGCTGCAAATTATGTCACATCTGAACAAAAATAACTAACTAACTGTCGTTGTTATTGTCTCTGGGGCACCACAAGAAATAAAAGGAGGAGGTGCTCAATTTAACTGTATTTTTTTTCTTTTATCATATGCTTATTACTTCAGAACTTTTGACTGGGTAATCCAATTTTGGTTATTCTTTTTTTTTTAAAGGTGTGTGGTTCCATTACTTTAATACAAGACAAAATTATATTCTCGTATTATTTAAATTTGGTCTAGTTCTGACATCCATGAGAAAACCATAAAATTGAAGTCGTTTTACAGTTTTTTAAAAAAAACCCAATCAATAAAGATTAATATTTCCTATCTGAGTAAATTACCACTCTTAGAAAGGGTTAGGCATTTTTATATGCATCTGTTCCTTGAAGCTTCGCGTGACATACTGACAACCTGCTGAGTTATTGACTTCCTGCCTCGGTAGTAAAGGGTCACGAGGAATATATAATTTAGTGCAATTATTCTCCGAGTTATCATCGTTAAAAAATATTCAACATTTACACACCCACGTTTTACGTTTTAAATCATCATATTAATAACTAGCTGCGCCCCGCGGCTGCGCACACCTATCCCACGGGAACTGATATTATGGGATAAAAACGTTATTCCAGGCCTAGAACTACATGTATGCAAAATTTCAGCCCGATCCGTTCAGTAGTTTTTGTGTGAAAGAGCAGCAGACATACATGTTTACATACATGTTTACAACTTTCGCGTTTTTAATATTAGTAGGAGATATGTATATCAATCAAGCGAGTGTAAAAAAAAGTTTTTACAGTGAGCTACATCGAAATCAACGACACCCCGTGACAGATTTAAAAACTCGTAATAAAATAAGTTTTCGTTTTTCCATATTAAATATGTCATGTTTTTTTTAATGAGCAGCTTATTATCTTAATTTGAGTTTTTATTTATTTTGTATTTATAAGAATTGGCTTAAACATAAAATAACATAGAAGGGAAACCTATTGATGCTATTATTAAACAGCCCCGATGCTATACAGGGTGCTTTTCTGAGATGGGAGTGGATGGGCCAAATCAGAAACCATGCAATTTCGATGTAAAAGGAGTTGTTGCCTTGTTGATTTATGAGAAAACAAAAACTGCATGAGTAATTTTTTTTATTTAGGATATTTTTTTTATCTACTTACACAAAATTCATTACGATTATATGTTTTTTCTTTATTAATAAACAGGCTAGGTATCTAGGGCCCCAGTACACCAGTTGTGTGAAAAAATATTTTAAAATTTTATATCGTATCTCAGTATTCATATCAACATTGTAAAATATAGCCATCTCTTTTCACTATCAATAATTCATTTCTTTGCAAAGATAGATCCGTAATAACAACTCAAGGTATAAAAAATCGTCAAATGCGGTTTTGTTTGCTCAAATATTAAGGTCAAAAATCCTTTCAAGACTTTTCTCGAACTCTCATGGTGGCCATCTACTCCCATTATTCACTAATCGATGTAAATGCGAAAGTTTTCTCTTTACGCCATAATAACTGAACCTTAATTCTCTAAGAACTGAACCGATCGAGTTGACATTTGCATAAATATTGCTCTAAGCCTGAAATCAAACATTAGCAGCCAATTCCGGATGAGTAAGGTATTTGTATTTATATTTGTAAGTTTTCATGCTTAAAAATCGAGGTCTGACTCCTGAGACACTTTCCTCTATTCCACATAGTTTCAGATTTGGTCATGCTCCCATCTCAAAACGATAGATGAAGGCATGAAACTCAGTTTTTTATTTGATATATAATTTACTAGCTTCTGCCCACGGCTGCACACATCTTTCTGGGAATAAAAGCCGTCCCTCGGATAGCGCTTTCAGCTTTCAGCCAAATTTTATTAAGATCTGTTCAGCTGTTTATATGAAAACGTAACGAATCGAAATAATCAAAGAATCACCATCATCAGCATGTGTTAATCCACAGGACATAGGCCTCTAATGATGAGCACCGTAGCGCCTTGTCTTCATTGCCGCATCTAGCAGAATTAAAGAATGAATGAAATTAATTAACTGATACGAATTGCAAAAAACTTCATTGAATGCAAACAATGTTGCTACTCTAACTGTAAGATCTGCTCAATGAGCACTACAAAAACGATTACCTCATTAAAAAATGAAGTTCTTTTACTCTAGTTGCTACTGATTCTCTGAAGATATTTACATAGGCTCTTGAATGACGCATTTTGGTACTTCATACTTAGGGTTCTTGTACACACGTTTTTTCGCCGTCAAAATCTACGGTTAATTCGCCGTGTGAAGGGAACGGTCGTCAGCGTTGTATAAATCACTTTAAGGCGCATACCCGAGCCAATCTGACAGCAATTCCTATTTTATCATATTTTTATGTTTATCATAGGAATTATTAAAAATCCTACGTTCAGTTTGTGGTATCTATTATAAGCTATTTTTTAATACCTCTTTTATAATTTTATCTCATATAGTTTAGGAGGAGATGCAAGAATAGAGTTTGGTGGCCAAAAAGCGTAACTTCGTATCTCTTTCTAAGCTTTACAAAATGAAACTATTACAGAGGCATTAATTAATAGCTTATAATAGATACCACAAACTGAACGTAGGATTTTTAAAAATTCCTTCCTTTAAGGCGCATACCCGAGCCAATATGACAGCGATATCTAATTATCATATTTATATGTTTGATATAGGATTTTTTTTAATCCTACGTTCAGTTAGTGGTATCTATTATTAGCTATTTTTAATACCTCTCTAATAATTTTATCTCATATAGTTTAGGAAGAGGTGCGAAAATAGAGTTTGGTGGCCAAAAAGCGCAACTTCGTATCTCTGCCTAACCTTTATAAAATGAAACTACTATAGACCTATACCTTATAATAGATACCTCAAACTGAACGTAGGATTTTTGAAACTTGCTGCGTTTAACGTAATAATAAGACAAAATAGTTGGGGGCGCCACTTTACCTGGTGTATGGGCCTTAAACGTAGCTCTTTAGGTTGAAAAAGCTGGTGCGTCAACATACTCATACTCATATATTTATTCTCCGTAGGAGCACAAAGCACACTTGGTTAGGTAAAGTTACATTTATATTTTAATAGAGATAACTCAAAGAATAAATTATTAAAGGAACACAAAACCTAAAACGGCATTGTCAATAATCAAGTTATAAAGAATAACTATAAACTAATTTATAATAGCTGCTGTCAATGAAAAGGTCATTGTCAGTAATAAGATTCTAAAGAAAAATATAAAGAAAATATGTGTGTAGGTACACAGAAGGGTTATGTACAAGGTTTCTCACAATCGAGTGTTATGGCTTCTATAGTGATAACAGTAATACAGAACTGACGACACGGCAAATTACCCGTAGATTTCCACGGCAAGAAATCGTGTGAAAAAAGGCCCTTACGGTTTTTTCTTTATAGCAAACCGATCTTGAATCACGAATAGACTCTAACTTATTGACAAAGGTCAAATCCAAGCCTTCAATGTTTATTTTACAATTACCACCGTTATCAAGGTCTTCTCAAAGAAATACTTTTTATGAATAGGTACTAAGTAAGGGGAAGGAAGCCTATAATTATAATTCAACAAATATTTAAGAAATCAAATAATATCTCAAAGTTTTTTTGCTTGGAGTTAACGGTGCTAATTTCCGTATGAAGTCCCAGAAATTTTTGACTTGTACGTCACTTGATGTCGTGGCGTAGTTGGTTATCACAATCCCGTACAGAGGAAAGGACGGTATAAGTCCTATCGAAGTCGATTTTTTTGGAATATTATTTGATTTGTTAGAAATTACCCATAGTGTAAACTAATAACCAAAACTTTAGAATATGCATGGAATTTTTTTATTTTTTTAATCGATTATTTAGGTTAATACATAAACGAAAAAAATATAACATCAAAAAAAAAATCAATTATTGAGGTAAAAAACTGTAAAACTACACTCAGTTTCGGGTGATAAAAACGCTGCCATGTTAGACATTGCATTTGATGACGTCACGGATCATCGAGTCCCATAAGTAAACTCAAAGCCAAAACTTCATGCCCATACAAAAATGTTTAAGTATGACGTCACGCTTCACTTGCCAATAGCGTTGCGTTTAGACATTTTTCTTTTGTGACTTAAGATAATCATGAGAGATAATCATACTTTTCATTGATTAAATTTCACAATAAAAACATAAAATACAAAAATAAATATACAGATATATTTCTATATCAATAGAGAATACGTAAAAAAAATATTCGATTTTTTGAAGTCACATGCTTATACATATTACATATTATTTGGTTTGATGGAGGTATTTTATTACCTTACTATGCGATATTTAACAATCTTTAGATAATTAAGATTAAGATGTGCAAAGCGCATGGTAAGGAGAGGTTGCGATATTTTAAATTTGGTTCAACAAGTTCGGTTTTAAGGTGGAGGTTTTATGTTCGTCTGTATATTATATTTTTTCATGCGTTGTGCAATTTCTCTGTCTTAATTAATATAGTTCTGTCTCTGTCCCTGTCGTGTAAGAGATCCACCTCGGATAATTATAAATACCTTCATTTTGGCGTCCCTAAAGTTTGTCTCAAATATATCAAAAAAATTGGTACCTGAGTCGTAAGTTAATCAAGGTCTGGCTACCGTTTCGTGAGGACCACTTTTTCAAACATGTCGATCATTTTCGATCTTTATTACAGCCTAATTTGATTTACAATGTTTTTCCTGTTTTGGGGATTGCAATAATTCTGAGGACACCCTGTAGGTATATAAATAAAAAAACACAATCAAAGCCACAACTTCTTTGTTCATGCTTACTCGCCGGCTCATACAAAAGACATAAACGCGCTCAATCTACGGGGCGTAGTGAGAAAATCCATACTAATAATGATACCATTCGAACGTAACTCTGTCTATCTGTTAACTTTTCACTCCTATGCGGCTAAACAGATCTTAATGAAATTCGGTGGCTACCGAATTAGGGGACGGTATAGGCTACTTAAACGCGTGTGAAACCGGATGCAGCAACGAGTATAACGTAATTTTATTATTGTTTTGCAATCAAAAAAATTACTAAGATAAATGTAAAAGGTACTTTACCTATTACATTTATCTTAGTATTTTTTTACTAGTTTTCGCAATATTTCATATAAGTCCAGTAGTTCAAACTTTTAGTATCAAGTACCAAAATGTAATTTTACTGAAATAACCTTATAGGTGAAAATTAATCTTCCGCTAGAAAAATTACTACCTAATTAGTTTAATTACAAAACCTTATGATTATTTACCTACATATTTATATTTGTTATATAAATAATGTTGGTTAATTAGGTATTATTTGTTTGACTAAAGCACCCTATCGTGCACTAATGTGTGTCGGTTCGGTAGAGCTACAGGCAGGCACCATTTGATGCTTAACTTTATTCCTTTTAGCAAGCTGAAGAGGCACTCATTAAGGGAGGCCTATGTCCAGCAGTGGACTTATATAGTTTGATGATGATGATCATACCTCTTAGCTACCTATCACAAGAATATTTTAAAATGAACATCAAGCAATGCAATAATTGCATTAGCTGATGACCTTTCATACTGTTTAGTATTGTAAAGGAACTCCACGCGGTCACGATTGATGACACTGTGTGCTCAATATTTATGGGATCAAGATTAATCAGCTTGTGATATTCACGTTTATCTTAACTAGCATCTGCCCGTGGTTTTGCATGCGTTTTTCCAAGACAAAAAGGAACTCTATGTTTCAAACCAATCTACTACCCTGTCTTCACGACGGGAAAGGCAGTTTCGGACCGCATCGGCCCTCGCCTAAGGACGAGTGGTCATTGGGTCGGTCCATTCTGGACCTTCGAATAGCCGTTCTCCTGTGAAGCTTGGCTGAGTGCGGCTTTATGAATTCTTGGTTTTCTGTGCTTGCCCTTGGTTTGCTTTCGCTGTCCACATTAGCCGGGGCTTAGCTGGTTGAGGTCTCTGGGCAGGTGGACTTGGCTTGTGCTACCTGCGCTTGTGTGCGGCCTAGCGGACCTGCAGTTGTATCCGCCCTCGCCCGTAGGCGTGAAGTGAAGATGTGGCAAACAACCATCCATCCATACAAATACACCCGTGCAAAACTTTTGCATTAAAATTTTCACTGGGATGTAAAGCGTGATATATTACCTAGGTAATCTACCTAGGCGTAACATGAAAAAACAGGATAAAACAAACTTAAAACTTCTTTTGCGCCTGACAGTTCTATCATAGCAAACTTTTGTAGTTGCTGGTTTCTTTCATAGAAACATTATAATTACGTGACGTTTCTGCGACGATAACTTTGTCATAGTAAAGCAATTTGTGGCTGAATTCGGCCCCTGCATGACTGTTATAATAAATGGCTCACTGTTTAATAAAAATGGTCAAAATGGAACATCCTGTAGAAACTATTTTAATAACCCTATAAAAACAAAGCAAATATTAGATTATGGTAACTATTAATTTAATAAAAACTTTATTGCTCATGATATTTTTGAATTGTTAAATATAAATACGACTAGCAGCATTAATAAAACAAAATATTTTTATTAGCAATAGACTCGTTATGTCGTGCTATTATTTTAAAGCGAAATAGGTAGGTACCTACGTTAAAAGTTTTTTGGCAAATAAGAGAATGACATACTTAGACCTACTATGGGTTTTAATCAGATGGTTAAGTCCACAGAGATATACTGATATCTGTGGTTAGGTCTAAACAGTTGTTTTGACACAGTTTTCATACATCATAGAGTTAACCAACGAACCTGCCTAATTATCCGATTGTCTTTTGGTGAACACCAGCCTAAGTAGGTACCTTGGTTGGAACCATTAAACAGATGTTTAACAATACTTTACTCATAGGTAGATTCATAAAATCTCCCATCTATGGATCTATTATGCAAGGGATGAATGTGCAAAATTTGCCACTTGGAAATGGGAATACAAAACGAAACGCCCTACAATCGGCTAGGGTAATTCATTCTACTTGTCAAAATCACTAATCTTCTTCATTCATGGGCTTCAGATTTTGCTGGGAATGGCAATCATCTATTACAGGTGGGACAAACAACGGCCATGAAACGGCTGAAATGTTTATTATTTGTATGTGTATTAGTTTTATGCTCGTCACCCAAATGTAAATTACTTATATTAAGCAATAATTAGCCCTACGTTTTAATTTTAAGTAGTTTTTTGTAATTCATTTGAGAATAAAGTTTCTTGAACCTTAAATAGAGGATGGGGTGATTTAGAGTAATCACAACTTGTGTAGCGATTACTTATCTTTTTTAAAAAAGAACATCTTACGTGAAAGTAAAGCTTAAAAGTACAATATAGGTCTTAGTAACTATGTATTTTGACACTTAAGGTCGCCACAGCAAGGCTTATGTGTACGTAAGGTACACCCTTACGTAAGCTCGTCAAGTTTGAATGTGTTTGAATCAGCTGGTCAGGTACCAAATCTATAGAATTTGTTATTATGGTTGTAATTCAGCTAATAACAGGTAGTGTTTGAGTAACTAGGTAGTTAACGAACGACTTTAAAATCATTAACCATTTTACCAATGGAAGATTTATATGCATTTTGTTATTAACCATGTTACTGGAATCTACTCTTTCGTAATGGGGAAAGTTTGGATTCAACAGAATGTGTTTAGTTATAATCTATAGGTACTCGGATCAAGAGTTTATACTTGTTTTGTAAACATAGACATTTTTACCAATAAAAAACTTAAACAAACTATCACAAAGGTAACAATTAAAAACAAAACTTCAGCGAAATGGTACACGCACACGCTGCAAAACCAAACATTGTTTCGAACTTCTACGATTTGCTCCAATATGATAGAGTTTGTTCAAAATGAGAAGAGTCGTGGAAATGGAAACCACGCGTGTGCCAACTGACAATTTTTTGCGTTGACAACTCTGCTCTGTCATTGTAGTATGACTAAAAGTGTTAGTTCACTGTAACGCCACAACGCTTCTCTTTTCGAACAGACTCTACCAGTGTCGTAAAATATTTTCCACCAATATTTTTTCTTTCTTGTAAAAACCTTGAACTTTACTCTACATAATATTGACTTAATATTGACTTAAGTCGGTTAAAAAGAAGGCGTAACCCCAAAACCAACGCAAAGCAAAATAGTTTAAAACTATCCAGTTTATAATAACAAGTTCTATAGATTTGGTACCTACTTACCTGACCAGCTGATTCAAACACAATCAAACTTGACGAGCTTACGTAAGGTAAACCTCAACGTACACATAAGGCTTGCACGCTGTGGGGACCCTAGGTGTCAAAATACATTAGTTTAGAGGTATTCTGTTAGACGATAGTACCTAGGCCTCCCCCATATGTAAGGGGAGGCCTAGGTACTATCGATGTCTATGGTTTATCCATTTTGATTGAAGCATGTTAGTAAACAAAATACTACATAATAGCGGCCCTGACCCGCCTCCATCCCTCGACTCCCTGTTTGCGACTTCGTTCTGACTGTGTCTGAGTTCACCTGTGACAGGAGTGTGGCTTCGATTTCCTGCTCAAGAAAAGTATCAGTACAATGCAGATATTAGTTCTGGGTGCTTAAACATACTATATCTATGTTATGTATGTATCAAGTATCCAGTCTATCTAGTACCCATAACACAAGCTCTGCTTACTTCGAGGCTATATTATGTTTTTTTTTTATTTCTTTTTTTATTAATCATAACATCATGACAGGTTTCTATTTTTAACCCTAAGGCGATGCTAGATCTACTGATACTTATCTTATTTGAGTTAATTTAATTATAATACAATAATAAACACCAAGAAAAAAAACTAAAATACATTTAGTTTCTATCACGAGCTGTGCCATTTCCATGACTTTGGGCAGGTTTTGATAAAATATATCAACGCTGTTTTCGGACAGGATATTGAGTAGGTGGAGTATGTTGTGTCGATTGTCCAGCAGCATTTTTATTATTTAAGATTGGTTAAGGTTACAAGATCGTCCCCAGTATACAGTCAGTACTACCTAAACCTATCAGTACGTCGTAAAGGGCTCATAGGTAATGTGAAGGTTACAGTTACAGCTTCATTACGCATATTCCGAGAAGCGTCGGGTGCGCATTGGTATTTAACTTGATTTACGAAACTTACATGTACATAAGATGTAGCTATAATATATACTTATTGAGTTTGCACCACAGAGGAGAGACGTTTGCCTAACAAGTAGAAATGATGTTTTTGTAGCTTAGTGTTGTCAACCTAATCATGTTAGGATGTGCAAATGAAATTATTGATGGCACAAAAAACCTTGTATAAACTTCCTCTTTTTACCCTGCGCAAGAAGAAAAGTTATGTTTTTTTACCTCCTAAGAACTACTTCTAAATTTCACAAACAGAAAACATACTTTTTTCTAAAATATTAAAAAATGGCAATAGATAGATCTATCTATAGACATTCTTAATATTGTTAATTATTTATAGACAAGGAAGCAATTATGATTTTATGATCCTTGTATTTTAACGATTAGCTTTTTGTTCATAATGTTACCTTTGTCAACCTCTGACCTTATGTAATTTGCGATTGTTATTTATATAACAGTATATAACAGTAAATATGCATAATATGTAATGTGGTTTCATGCATGTATGTTCACATGCCTAAAAAAAATGAAATAAATTATGAATTGTATTCTTGGAGCAAGAAAATATCATGTCCAACCAAAGTATTAGATAATGCTCGAGTTCCATTTATTTTTATAGTCCACAGGACCTTTGTTTCACTGAAATATCACCTGATAGAAAGTGAAGGCATAGCTGGTTTCTTTTTAACCCTTAACTCAGTTTCCATACGATAAAAAATACCTTAACACCTTTCCTTTCAACAGACGCATGCGATGCCGCGGGCCGCGTTGATCAACCTATTGATTGCAACATATAACACAACTATTTTGTGATAATTTGGCACATATTTAAGTTGCTTTGTTCTTATCATATGTTAAGTAGTTTTTTACTAGTAAAACACACCAAAAACTGCTCTTTTCGGGCTATCACCTACTCAATATCGTTAAAGATCTCTCTAGTTTCTTTAGTACCTACTTATATTCCTTTTAAGGTTTCAGGTTCAGGTCAAAAAATTAATTTATTTATTAACATAAAATTTATCTAGGTCTATCTTTGATCTGTCTCAATCTAGAAGTGTACCGAAGAGATAACACGCAAGCTCTTGGCATACAAGTTCTACTTATTTTGTGGCCAAATAATACTGTGTGAAAGGTACATATGTTAATTATTTAATTGTCTTTAAATAAACCTGTCGACGTAATAAATTAAAACAACATAATATTTTGTTAATATTTACTTAAAAAAGTATGTATAAAAGTACAAATGACATCCACATGGCACAAGATTTTAGATACAGTGATACCTTTTACATGCTGAATACAAGAGCATGGACTGAGATCGAATAACAACGGTCCCTGATCTAAACTTCGCATAGGAATAAAAACAATTTACTGGTGGCGACCGAGTTGGAATATTTACATGGTCAGAGTATTCCAGTGTTAACTCGAAGGGGATAAGACAAAAACTCGCAAACTTTTCTAGTAGACCTGTGGTATAAACCGTGTAGATAAAGATCGGGATGACAAATGTCTCGTGTCCAGCTTAATAAGACTGAACGCATGAAATTTTCAATCTCAATCTTCATCTACGGCTATTATCGTATCACGATAGGGCTACTATCAAAAGTTTCTTTGACTTATCATATCTTGAGGGCGAGCGAGTTCATTTACTTTTGTCCAAGTGAGGTTTTAGGCTGGTATCCGTTGGGTCCAGCAGTGAAGGTGACGGTGTAGTGCTTGCCATCGGGAGCTACGTAGGAGTAAGACCCGGTGACGGTCAGGGCAGCGTTCTCAGATTGAGGGTTGTCGATTTTGCCTTCTTCTTGTCTAGATGTGCCATCGCTTGTCTCGTACCTGAAATAAATTCTTCTTTCAGTACCCAGCGGTGCGACCCTGAGGGACGAGTCGCCATCGAATCTATGACGGAAGATGCCTGCAGATGTGTGTCTTGGGCCATAAAAGTTTTATTAGATGACCTACTCAATTCTGTTGGATTTTCTATAATAACGACCAGACATAATTTATGCATGCACTGTGCTATTCATGTTCAACAAACCACAATTAACACTTCCTTAGTTATAGCAACACTAAAACCAATATTGCGCTTTGAAAATTTATGAACCCTGTTGCAATGTTATTATAGGTAACCAATGACCGAGTCAAATTTGCCTACAGTTTTGTGTACACGTTGTTATGTATTGTATTGGTTGTAAATTACCATAAAAATAAATGCGTTGTTAAAGTACTACAAAAAAGGAAGGTTAAAATAACAATTGAGCAAATCAATCATAGTAATTATATTATTTTAAAACTCCTTGATAGATTGTAAGCAAGCGAAGTTGAGTGTAACTTGACCTATGACCCTAGTCTGAAATCGAGGCTTGCAACTTAGTGCGTTACTAAATCCATTTGACGTTTAAAACTATTTAATTATTATATGAGTATTCTATCTACTAGGCAATACATATTAATATTTTCCTAATAGGGTAATTAGAAAGAGCTATTTTATAAAAAAAATAAATTTAATTTTGATTACGTCGGTGATTTCTACATAGTAAAATAATTAATTTTGATACATTTTACCCAAACGATTGTTATCTTTATCAACAATAGGTTAAGTTAATTCTCATAAATTAAGGTCAATGTCAACTGTGCTTACTATTAATATTATTGTTTGATTTACTTTAAAGAGATTTACTAATATTATTTTAATGCGCAAAGACCTTCGTTTGACTACAATATGTTTTTAAGTTGGGCAACAAAAGTTCATCATTAAAATAATAGTTTCTTTTTATTCGGGGTTCTCATACGGTAGGTATTTCTAAATGTTTATCACATCGATCAGGTATTTCACTGGGAGGTTGGCTAAAACTTTGATTAATGGTTCACCATAAACGACCTCTGTGGCGAGGTGGGTGAAGGTCCGCCTGCGACGCAGGAGGTTGCGGGTTTGATTCCCGCCTCGGGACAAATATGTGTACGATCTGCAGATATTTGTTCAGGGCGTTCTGGATGTTTTCTATTTATAGTAAAAATATCTATATATGTAGTGTATTGTATTACGTATATCAGTTATCTAGTACCCATAACACAAGCTCTGCTTAGCTTGGGGCTAGATAATGCTGTGTGAATTAATTGTCCAGCAATATTTATATATATAAAACTTTTAAATCTACCCGGTCATAAACACGAAAGATTTTACAACGGTGTATTTACCATGATTTGAGTTTTGAGCTTTCCAATATTTCGGCACATGATCACGGAATAACTCAAAACTCAAATCATGGTATAAATTACTTTTGTGTTTATCATAGTAAAATCGAGGTAAACAATGATTCTTACGCAAAGCTGTAGCCATCGGTTTCCACGTTGCTGTCGAATTTCAAGATCTGCACATCTTGAGGGTTTGGCTGCTGCTGCGCTGCGCTGATGGCAACTACTGCGCAAAGGGCCAATACCTGAACAGAACAAAGAGTTTAATTAAATTGCCTTTATGGTCCCTAGTAGTTTTTAATTCAAACTACTTCTTAAATCTTGTAAATATTTTTTGTACACAAATCAAACAATACACAAAAGTTAACAACATAAAGGTCATGTACAAAGCCAAAACACACAGCACAAAGAGATTAACCCTACAAGAGTTTTCTTACAGCAAACCTTTTACATCTGATGACAAAGTTTACAAAAACGTGAAAAGCAAGCTTTAGAAGATATCACTGTTTTTTTTATAAAAGCTAGAAATTAGATTCTTTCTACATTTGCAAATTTCAGGGTAAAGGTACTTTTATCAAATTTTTGGGCGGCAACGGATTCTCGATAGCTTTCTATCTATTGTCTGAAAAAGCTTTATTAGACAAAGAATGTTCATAAAATACTACACTAAGTGAATTTACGTAATAGCGACACACGCTGTAAACCTATAAACCTATATAGGAACATTGCGGTTACTGGTTGACCTCTGGGTTCAATCTAAGAGACATCTTCCTTTAACCATTGTTTCGAAACATAAGTAAATAAAAGCTTGCGTGATTCCTTTTTGTTTTTCATATAGTTACTGGAAGCCTGGATTTGTGACGTGACCGTGGATAATTGCATGAAAAAACAAAGAACAATCGCACCTTCTGAAAATTTATCTATTCCAAACACTTTCGCAATTAGAACACTACGTGAACGATAAAATACTACGTCCTTGCTGAAATATAATGAGTATTAAAAGAAAATATGTAGAGACTCACGTATTTCAGCATGGTGCTTAGTTCGCGTTTAACTTACGAATGAGTAAGTAGTGTATGCTCGTTCATTTTATATCATGGAGTGCACTTGCACGCTGACATCACTTAGGATGGGTGGTGCCTCCGCGGTGGTTAAGATCTTCGCACATTAATCCAACACTGCTAACTAACAGCACTAAATGTGCATCCAAATATTGGCTTTAAACTCGTTATTAGACACGAGCTTAGGCTCAAAGTGAGGATTTTATCCCACGAGCTTCAAATAACCATATTAATTAATTTTTACCGCTATTTTGTGTAGTGATTGTGACACTATGTTCAAACTAATTATGCACGATATTTTTCTTTGCTACAGAAACTTGCTCTTACATCTCTTCTTATTTTTCATTGTGCTTTCTACGTGACTTGACTTGTGATAATGTTATAATGATAAGTGCTGTTTGATAGCGATACGGCCTTAATCTACGACAACCTTTAGACCTCAACATTTTTTTGTCAATTGTGTGGTCACATAATATCAAAACATTGAATAGCCCAATCAATTGTCCGCAGTTGTGAAATAATTTTTCGCTCAATAACGTATCTATGTTTTACCTTCTTAGAGATTTTACAATTCACCTTCGTAGAATGGTACATCTTTATAATTTAATAGTTTGTGCCCCCGGCTTCGCATGCTTCGTTTCTATGGAAACGTTTAAAAGTTATTTCTATCCCATCAGAACTAATTTATGGGATAAAACTTAGTCTATGTTTTATTCTAGACTTAGAACTAAATATATGAAAAAAATCTGCCTGATTCGCTCAGTAGTTTTAGCGTAACAAAAATCGATACATACACCTAAACATCCAAACGCATTTATAACAATTTTATTTTATTTAATCACGCTCATAATCAATTTTCCATTTAATTTTACTACAAATGCTAAGGTATTTTAGGTAGTTAAACGTAAATAACATATATTCAGCGTTTCAGTTATTATTTTACTAGTTTCTGCATGCAGCTTTGCACGTGTTGTGATTTCAATTCCATAGGAAATAATTTATGGGTTTACGAAGTTAAAAGTTTGTTTACAAGATTAGAATTACCTGTACGCAACATTTCAGCCCGATCCGTTCAGTTGTTTTGGTGTAACAAACATCCATCCATACAATCAAAATTTGACATTTATAAATATTATGTACTGTGATTGCAAGTTAGTAAATATGTACGTGTGATATAACATTATGCTACCTCAGACCATTGTTTGTGTAGAACTTTTGGCTAATATGCTTAGAACTTGTCCAAACATCTTGCATATTTAAGCTTGCATTCCACTTCTTTTCTTTAATATTTCAGTGACCAATTGAGATATTATGATAGGTAGCTATCTATATACTAGCCAAACTTGACGTGGATTTTCGTAAACAAACCACGATGCAAAAAAACTAAAATTTACTTGCTTGGAGTCAAGTAATTTTAAGCTATATTTATTGAAGAAATGATTCAAATTGACTGGTATTTTAAATTGCGTATAAAAAGACGATTATGGGTGGTTTGTTTACAAAAATTCCACATTGAGTCGGGCTAGTTATGTAACTTTGAAGAAATAGGTTTCGGTGAAGAAAAAATAGATGTAGGTAGGCCTATGACATTGATTCCTTGTTTTTTAAAAAAATAGTACCTACGGAGATATTTTGGGCTTTTGGATATTTTGGACGCTATGAAAAGTATGGGGTCCACTTCTGCTAAAGCCACCGACGGCAGCTTTTGTCGTGGCTGCTTCCAAGAAGAAGAGACTGTGGAAAACGTGGTACCATTGTTTGACCGCAATCTCACCTGATGGACGGTGAAGATGCAGCCGACGGTGTAACACGAAGGTCTTGAAGATACCTATTCACCCTTGTCTTGAAGAGACCCAGGTTGTAATTGGCCGGAAAAATAGAGGCAGGGAGCGAGTTCCATTCCTTTGCGGTGCGAATAATAAAGGTGTAGGAAAACCGCTTAGTGCGAGTGGAGGGTATATCCACCAAGTATGGATGGTATCTATTGGTATATATTGGTCAAGCTGAAGACAGGGCGCTATGGCGCTCATTAGGGGAGGCCTATGTCCAGCAGTGGACTAATATAGGCTGATGATGATGATGATGGATGATATTGCGCTGTGCGTCTGCTTATCCTGGAGTGGAAGGGGATGGTGGGATCAGGTCATGTAGTTCAAGTGAGCATTCTCTAAAATGTATCCTATAAAAGATCGAGAGACAAGCAACCTTGCGGCGGTGTTCGAGACATTGAACCTTAATCTTTGCAAGGTGCTGCTCGTCAATGAGTCTGAAGGCTCTTCGTTCGATCGAGTCTAAGACTGCAAGCTGTTACTTGGCCGAGCCATCCAAAACATGGCAGCAATACACCAAATCAGACCGGACCGGTGCTTGATAAAGGGATAGAAGCTGTCCCGGTGTGAAGTATCGCTTTACCTTATTTAGGATCCCTAGCTTCATGGCTGCTGTTTTGGCCTTCGACTCGATGATTGTGCCAAAGTTCAAAGTTAGTATGGTACCGGTTCATTCCGGAAAACGGGAAGCTTGACAAGCGGACTCTTTTTTGCAGAGAAGAGACATGCTTGCATTTTAGAGGCATTGAAGTTAACCGGATTGGCTTTGCCCCAGTCCGAGACTGCCTTAAGAGTTAAGTTTAAGCGCTGCAGCATGTCTTCTGTTTGCATCTGCACGGCCACAGAAGAGGCCAGACACAAAACGGGGCTGAAGTGTCTAAAACGAAGCTGTCAGTCACCTAAAGTCCTGCTCCGATAGTTAGGCAGGGGGATAATGCACAATGCACTCCTATGCGAGAAGTCAGTGCAGATCTTCGTTCCTCCACTTAGAATTAGAATTCCGACCGCGCCGTTTCCATCGGAATTTACCCAGTAAAATGCGGCGCGGATAGGTGCGCGGGTTTGCATACTATTTCATACAAAGATTTGAAAATGCGGTGACTTCGGTGCGTGCAGCGCGGACAAATGCGCGCTTATGACAGTGTCGACACAGAATGACACATTTGTCTTAGATGCCTTAAGAAACTACAGATGGAGGGACGTTCATCAAACGTATCAAGGTTTATACTTTAAATATCTCCGTGCTATAGAGGTATAGACAATGAAGGAGGTTGAAGGTTCGATTGGGAGGAACAAATGATTGTAAAAAAAAATGGTCCGGACGGTGTTCTGGACATTTTCTATTTATAATGAATATATCTATCTATTTGAGTATATTAATCATCTGGTACCCAACACTATTTTTTTTTTTGGTTTAAATTGTCCAGTATTATTTATTATTACTATCCTCAAACTAAACAGAGCTAGTTTTACGAGCATCTAAAGCTCTAAGTTTATTAATTTACCTAATTTTTTTATTACTTTTTCAATTCGATAAATATTCATATACATTTTAATGTCAATATTGTTTTGTTACGATGGTATGCTCAAGGTCTTCAGAGTAATTATTTTGTATCATTAAGAAAATATAATAGGAATCTGCAGAGTAGGTAAATCTGTGTATTCCCTCGTGTAGAATTGAATTCCTACCTACAAATTGTATAATGACAAGGTCTGTCGCGAGTTACAGTGCACCAAACTTAAGAGGTTTCTGTGTAAGTATAATGATGTTCTCCTAGTTGAATTTCGAACACTGAGGCCAGTCTCATCGAAGATTAGCCAGATGCGTAGGAATTATGCACAAATGTGTGCGAAAACACAGGCGCACTCTCTATTCCCTCACTCTCGTAATCTGCTGGGACGGACGCCAAATCGACATGACCGGGGAAAGGTCAGGCTCAGGACCGACGGTCTAAAGTGCTTTCATAGGCACGGGAATGGTAAGTGTAACTACTGTAAGTGTTAAGTTCATAGCGTAAGCAAGTGATAGCAATAATCAATTACAGTGCTGACACTACGGCATTACACAAATATTGACAAAAGAAAACATGCTGTTCAAAAGGCCAGATACTGTGTGTACGGGTGTTACGGGGCGTTACGAGTATGTACTATGTAAGTATGTACTTGTGCCATGTACACATTCGCAGCGAACATGATACGTTAGGCCGCGTGCTAAAATCCATCTCGTTTTCTTTGCGAGCGCCTTTTTCTCCGTAAATGACTGCACGAATGCTCGCTGTGTAAGTCGCACATAACGTAGGTAACACCCGTAATACGATTAATATCCTCATAAAAAGAGAATACTCGTGTCAGTCAGAGCACATTCACTTAGTGGTCGGTTTTACAGGTGGCGGTTACAGCGCCCCGTGCAGGACCAATCTTCTACCAAACTGCGATCCCCTAACCCTATGCCAAGTGTGGGGAGTATGGTCACTACCCACATGAATTGAAAGACGTTTATCATGGGAAGGCCTGCGTCCAGCAGTGGACCGATACAGGCTGTTGAGGTTGATGTTGAGGTTTGCAGTGTAGCTTGCAGCATGGGGGTGGGTTAGGTTTCAGTAAACACAGAAACCGATGATGTTTCTAGTAGTTCGTGAAAAACTATACTGCTGAAATTCCACCATATACCCATGTGTTTTGTCCACATTCCCGATCTGAAACGCTACGTAGGCGTAAATCCGCTATTTCGCAGCGATTAAAAAAACACACATCTGTGTGACTCAGCACAGCCGTAACATATTTTGTTTTTTCAAACTAAACTCCTATGCGGCGCATAAAACGGATGTGCACACACAAATAAGTAATTTAAGAGCTCATAGTCGTGTTGTACTATACGTTTGTTGACATATCTTGTTTTGATAATTTAATTAGTAGGCAATGTACCGACCGGGGGCTTGTTGATAATGTCAAATTCATTTACAAGTTGCAGATTGAAGTTAACATTTATCTCAAACCAAATTATTGATGTTCGTATTTTATATAATGTTTCTAATATCTACCTCTATATACCTACTTAATATAATAGTCACACTAATATAATATATATGATGTATGGATGTATGGATGGATGGATGTTTCTTACTTTTTCACGCCAAAACTACTTGACGGATCTGGCTGAAATTTTGTATCCGGGTTATTCTAATGCTGGAATCAAACATAGGCTACTTTTAATCCCATAAATCTGTTCTCGTGGGATGAAAATCACCTTTTAATGTTTCCATAGGAACAACGCGTGCGAAGCCGCTGGGCGCAGCTAACTAGTTTTTAATATTTTTTGTGTGAACTTGAAGTTTAGCGAACTCTACATAGATTTTAAGCTAGGTATTTCTGTAAGTTTTAGATTTTCTTTTTAAAATGGTTGTTTCTGTGTATTCTAATACCTATATGATCTATCATAGATGATATAGTTTTGAATATTTCTTGGATGAACTTGCACTTTAGTGATCTCTACTTAGATTTTAAGCTTAAGGACTTCTTTTTCAGTATAAAAATAATAAAATAGATTTCAATGTGCAAATAATTATATAGTAAATAATTTACTAATTAAAAATGTAAGTCCATATGCAAGAATGGTCCCTGCCTCGTCATGGGTGATCTCTATTTTTTTGTTATGTGTTAAACAATCCGTTTTAAAATATTTTCAGAGAAATTAAGTTACAAGAGCATTGTTGTGGGGATAAGCTGGCTGGGTAGCCCGCTGGTTCTTGCCTTCCTGTCGGCCTTCGAGGTTTTTTCAGAGAAAGACCGTTCCTTTTTGACTGTTTATTATTCACCAGTTAAGTTACAATCTTACAATCAATCTTGAACTACACCCTACGACTGTCTGTCTGACACTGCACCCCTTATCTTTAAAACAATGCTATATATACTACTATTAACAGAGTAATATCGTCGTTTCTCACGACCTAACGGATAGCAACGCATAACGGTTTACAACTAAATATTTCGGTACAAAGGGTGGCCGCCTATTCCCGCGCGTTTATTGCCTACCCTGCATTATTTGCCAAATGCAACGTTCTTTGTTAATCTATAAACAATGCCTGTTTTCTCTTTGCTATCTTTAAACATCGTAAACAGTTAGGCAATTCTACAGTTATGGGAATATAGCAACAATATACACCAAATCGTCGCGTAAACATTACCTACTTAAATCGAAGCTTACATGTTATCCCTAAATCTATCTTAATGTCTAGTACGCGTTGTCAACAGTCTCCCCCCGAGTGCCTGGTGCGCCAGGTACTCCATTATTTGAAGACAACGCTATCGGGATCAATCTTGACACAGGGCGCCGGACGACGCCGCCTCTCGTTCTGACATCGACGATCCTCAGCCTTCCGTCCCGTCCTGGGTAGGTTGTCTCGACGACCCCGCGTGGCCAGGTGTTTCGTGGAAAGGTAGAGTCGGCGATGATGACGACGTCGCCTTGCTTCAGTTCTAGCGCTGTTTGTCTCGATCTCATGGCTCGCGGCATAAGGGTGGGTAGGTACTCCTTTAGCCAACGAGCCCAGAAGTGGTCCGCCAGGTGTTGCGCTGTCCTCCAGCTTGGCGTGCCCACAAGCGTTCGCCCGTCGAACGCTCCCAGAATGGCGGCCCCACAAGATCTGCCAATTAAAAAATGATTAGGCGTGAGGCTCTCTTCATCTCCCGGGTCGGCGCTAAGATGGGTTAGCGGTCGGGAGTTCACGGTGTGTTCTATCTCTGCCAGATATGTGTGTAGAACCTCTTCTGACAGGCTTCTCTCTCCTAGGACGGCGATGAGCGCGGTTTTCACGGATCTCACCAAGCGCTCCCATGCTCCTCCCATGTGTGGTGCCCCTGGAGGAATGAACTTCCATGTGATTCCCTCCTTTTCTGCCGCATCCATGTACTCGTTTGGACTGATTCTCTTTAACTCGTCTCTCAGCTCTCGGTTGGCTCCGACGAAGTTGGTTCCGTTATCGCTAAAGATAACCTTTGGGCTGCCACGACGCGCAGCCATTCTTCTCAGTGCCATGATCATGGAGCTGGTGCTCAACGAGTTTGCCAGCTCCAAATGAACCGCCCTCGTCGTTAAGCAGGTGAAGAGCGCTCCCCAGCGCTTTTCTCGGCGGCGCCCTATAGTTACCTGCATGGGACCAAAGTAGTCGACCCCGGTACAGGTAAACGGTGGGTTCATTGGGCTTACCCTTCAACACCTTTCTTGAGACGATCAGGTCCCAGTTGTCTTGACCGATGAGTAGAGCCGGGCGTTCGCTGCTGTAGAGCAGCTCCTCCTTAATTTCCCTCAGGTGACTGTAGCTCTCGAGGGTGTCTTCGTCAATGTGCTGCGGTGACAGCCTCATATCTTCCACCGTACGTGCGCCGCGCAGAGTGTGTCTGTCTCGTCGGTGAGCTCCCTTCAGTAGTAGGTCCATTCTCTGTGAATCGCAGTTAACCTTACCTCCTACCGTCTGCAGAACTAGCTTTTCTTTCTCACCTGTAGCTCCAATTTTCTCAGCAATTCTGGCTTCCAGGAGAGTCACCGTTGACCCTTCGTCTAGTAGGGCGATGACCCTGATCGATCCTTGCGGTCCATATAAATCGACCGGTAGCATCTTCAAGTAGGCTCTCGCTCCCACGGTGGCTGCGTAGACGTTGGTTACAAAATCTTTCCTCTCTGTGGGCTCTGTTTTATCTGCGGCCTCTTCCTTTTTCTGCTGCTGTGGCGCGACTGGCCTCTCGTTGTGTAAAAGAAGATGGTGTGGCCGCTTGCACTTGACGCACGGACGTGTTCTGCAGCTAAAGCCACTGTGCTTACCTCTCAGACATTTGAAGCACAACTTCCTATCTCTTGCTATCTCCCAGCGCGCGTCGACCGTCGCTTTCTTAAAACTTGCGCAGTCCTTGATGTAGTGCGTTCCCTCACACATACGACAGCTTGGCACGGTGGTAGCGTTGGCAGCTTGCTCATCTTCCTCTTGGCTTGCGCTGACGGTCTGCCTGCCCTTCCTCTGAAGCTTCTCAGGCAGCGCTGCAGATCCGCAGATGTCAGCCTCTCTGTTTAGAAACCTCTCCAGCTTCTCTAGAATCGGTTCTTCTTCGGTGGTAGCAGTGCTGTAATCATACCACCTATATCGCATAAGAGAGGAAAATTTATCTATAACAGTCTTACCCACTTCCGGAGAGTGCAGTAGAAACGGTTTCTTAAGCGCCTTTATCGTAGCTACTGCATTGCTCAGCCTGCTGGCGAATATGATCATGTCTCTCGGGTTGTCGCCAAGCTTCGGGAGCGCCTTCAGTTTCTGCAGTTCCATGTCCACGATGTCATCTGGGCGGCCGAACCTTCTTTCAAGCGTCTTCATGATGATAGCAGGATCGTCCGATGCGAAGAGAAGGCTCCGAACCGACTCCTTGGCGGTTCCTTTCAGCGCCTTCCTCAGGCGCGCCGTGTTCTGATTATCGGTGTGGGCTGCTGCACTCTCCTTGTAAGTCTTAACAAAGGGTAGCCATTCCTCCGCAGTGCCGTCAAAATCTGGAAGAGGCCAAAAGTTACGCGAAGACTCACTTTTACGTAGCGTGATGGCGTCGGCTAGCTCTCTAATAAGATTCAGGGAACTCTCTTCCTTCTTCTCGAATCGGAGCGGCTGCGGTAGGTATCCCTCGGGTTGTGATGGTTGCTGGACCTCCTCCTCGACAGGCGGGTGCGGGGTTTCTATCTTGGTCGTCTCTTCTACCCAGCGCTGAACCTCAATAGAATTATCAATGTCTTTTGAGGCCGCCTCAGAGGCGCACTCCAAGGCAAGCTCGTACTCCGACTGCGCCAGTGCAGTCGCGAGTTGAGCTTCTTCAAGCTTCCTTCTCTGCAACTCGATAAGCGCCATCTTCTCTGTCCTCCTTGACTGTGTCCTCGCAACAAAGGAGCGCGGTGCGTCAAGCGTCGCGGACGCAGCCGTCGTCGCGGTCATGGTGCGCGCAGTAGGTGCGCGAGCATTCGCGGTGGCGGCGGCGAGCTGGGCGGAGTACTCAGTCGGTGCGCTCGGTGAACTCGGTATCGTGGCAGCAGGTGCGCGAGTCGTCTGGCCCAGAAGAAAGCCGGGCGCAGAGTTCGCGGGTGCCGCGGGGGGTGCGGGGCGCATCGTACTCGTAGTGGACGTCATCGATGTTACAGCGGCCGCTGCTGTTGCAGCAGCGGTGGTGGCTCTAGTTCTTCCTAGCGCGGCTGCGCTCAACACGGCGACAGGTGCGGTGCAAGTCGTCTGTCCCAGAGATATGCCGGGCGCAGAGTTCGCATCCGCTAACAAGGCGCGAGTCGTCTGGCCCAGAGGTATGCCGGGCGCAGAGTTCGCGGGGGCCGTGGGTGGTGCGGGCGTTGGCTCTAAGTCTGTAACTGTGCTGGTACCTGGAATTCCAGTCTCCTCCGAGTCCTTCTCCTCCCTTTCGGGACGGGAGCGTAGCGACCTTGACCTGAGGTTCGGCATCTTCTTATCCGTGCTCGATGGACCAAATTGTTGTGGGGATAAGCTGGCTGGGTAGCCCGCTGGTTCTTGCCTTCCTGTCGGCCTTCGAGGTTTTTTCAGAGAAAGACCGTTCCTTTTTGACTGTTTATTATTCACCAGTTAAGTTACAATCTTACAATCAATCTTGAACTACACCCTACGACTGTCTGTCTGACACTGCACCCCTTATCTTTAAAACAATGCTATATATACTACTATTAACAGAGTAATATCGTCGTTTCTCACGACCTAACGGATAGCAACGCATAACGGTTTACAACTAAATATTTCGGTACAAAGGGTGGCCGCCTATTCCCGCGCGTTTATTGCCTACCCTGCATTATTTGCCAAATGCAACGTTCTTTGTTAATCTATAAACAATGCCTGTTTTCTCTTTGCTATCTTTAAACATCGTAAACAGTTAGGCAATTCTACAGTTATGGGAATATAGCAACAATATACACCAAATCGTCGCGTAAACATTACCTACTTAAATCGAAGCTTACATGTTATCCCTAAATCTATCTTAATGTCTAGTACGCGTTGTCAACAAGCATCTTCTGTAGAACTTTGCAGATTAAATCACAGACCCGGGTAGATAGGTAGGTAATGATTAGAATTAATAATAATTAATCTTATTTTATAAACCGACTTCCATTTTCATAGTTTTTCATGGAATTTCGTGGATCCCATTGTCAGAACTGGACCAAATTAAAAAATGAACACACGGGAAGAAAATTGGACAAGCCAGTCAAAAGTTCTGAGGAAACAAACATAAAAAATAAAATAAAAATTGTCGAATTGAGAACCTCCTCTTTTTTTGAAGTCGGTTAAAAACAAGAAATATTATGTTTATTGAATGAAAATTTTACATCGATCAAATGTATTCTCATTCGTCCAAAGTCTAATTCCTTCACAAACTTATTTTTAAATCACATCGATTAAATGTCTGTTACAACACGAATCCTATAGTTTGCTTGTATTTTGCGTAAAGGTTTTTATGCTTTCATGGTCATAGGAAAAATACCAAAATTATCCACTCATCTGCTAACGACAGTTAAAACCTTCAATTTAACCATACATTCATATCTGGCATTGTTGGTTCAAACGAAAAAAAATGCTGGACCATTCACAGAGCAACATCTAGCCTGAGTTGAGTTTTTTAAGTATGTATATCAAACGAATAATTTAATTAAAATCTCAATGGTAAACACAATGATTATTCAAAATAATTTGATGAGACAATAAAAAACAGTAAATAAATAACATTGCTTCTTTACTGTCCGATCAAATGAGATTACATTTTTATTCATAAAGATAATTTTATTACAAGAACATTTTACAACCTACATTATTTTATAACCTACTTTTGGCTTTTACCCGCGGCTTTGCACGCGATTTCATGAGGAATAAAAACCAGAACAGCTTACATACAGGGTTATTCTTATTTTATGTCATCTTCTAGTCATTCTGATCAGACCGATCCAATAAGTGGTTTAGGCGTTATACATGTATGTAGTTAAACATCTTCACTATCTTCGGCTTGCATAATTACCTCCTCAACCTCAACAGCCTGTATTGGTCCACTGCTGGACGCATGCCTCCCCCTGATAAGCGCCTTATTGGCGTTTATTTCATGAAGGGTAATGCCCATAATCCCCACGCTTGGCATGCGGATTGGGGATCGCAGTTTGGTGGTATAATTGTTTTGCAGGGTGCGCTGCTGCCCATCCCCCGGTAGATATCCCTTAGTCGCCTCTTACAACACCCGCGGGAAGAGTTGGGGTTGTGCAAATTCTAACCCAGTTCCACACAGCTTACTTAAGTTATACCTAGTTTGTAACTTTGTAAGTTATCTCTAAAAGTGCTTGTCCGATTAGAATAATTCTTTGAATGCAAGTTTTACCACATTATTTCTTTAGGTTCTCTTCAAAGTGTGGATTTTTTAATATCTATACAAAAGTATAGATATTGAGTAAAATGAAGCTACGAGCTTAAAATACTTTCGTATTTTTATTTAAAATTATGTCACAGAGACACATCGGTTGTTGCATTCTTACTTAACAATGTTTGTTTTAATATTTGTTTCACTGCAAAAATCTTAAAGCACGTGAAGGCCGGCAGCGCAGACGAGCAACCATCGAATACGGACCTCGACCACTTGTTGGTTCCTTATTACCACAAAATATGGCCGTTTCTATTTAATTAAAACTCGATTGACGTAATATATGGACTATATGTATTTCTATCAGCTGCTTGTTCGTGCGCTGATCAAATATCTCGTCAAAATTGCTATTTATCTTATCGTGTTGATGTGAACAAGAAATTTTATCATTGATGAGTTCTTTAAGGAATAAGTAAATTACAATCAAATAACAGAAGAAATATTTGCAATTGAGCTAACAGTACCATGTTGCAAATAAGTCGCCCGACTAATGATAATCAACAACAACGATAGTCAATTAAAAATATGATCAGCGTGCGAAAAAAACCGGCTATTAGCAATGTTTGGGGTGGGCTTAAAGGATCTAAGGATGACTTCTTGGGACTCCCTGACTATCGCAAAACGTCCTTAATGTGCATGACCGTTGGACGTTTTGCAGTTAACTGTGGCTCGTCTGTGTCGCATGTGCTTGGTAATTTAAACTTTAAGTCATTGGGCATTCTGAGGAGATTCAATGAGTTTCGCGATTATTTACGATCAATAAAATTGAAATAAATTAATAATACTTCAAAATAAATCTTTCATTATTTAAATCATTGTCAAAATAAGAATGTGTTATGAAAGGGCAGCACAAAATAATAACTTTACATCATTATTATTGACATTGTGCGGTTGCAGGGAGACGATGGATGGAGGCGGCATAGGACGGTTTTTGGTTTCGAAGTATGCCGGCCTATGTCCAGCTGTGGAAGTAAGTGGGCTGATATGATGATGATCATCATTATCTTTTCAGCCAAAAAACCTTATCGGCCTCTCTTACATTATTTGGGTGAAATATAAATTATAGCGAATCTTTTGTAGGCTAGGCTTCCCAGCTATGAGCTAGAATCGCTTTATGTTTGTTACTTTGCAGGGGGCCCAGGGAATTAATATAAGTTTTATCTGTCCCATCGAAGCAAACAGGACGACGACAGCTCGAAATATTTAATTTTTAATTGTTTCATGTGTGATGTGTGGGTGTGTGTGTGTGTGTGTGTGTGTGTGTGTGTGTGTGTGTGTGTGTGTGTGAGGGGGGGGGGGGGGAGATAGATTCAGTTCAGTTCAGTAATTTATTGATAAGAAAATTTTCTTACAAGTCAAACATTATTATGTAAATATATAAGAAACAACTTTTTGATTCTGAGAGACAGGACTTTTTCAATTAGTAAAAGTAGCAGTGCCCTTCCAGGGTGCATGTACCTAGTGACAACCAACCATTCAATTAGACGTTTCATTTGCCCTCCCCCCCCTCCCTTTGCAAAATAGGGAACAGATCGAACTTTTTTCCCATTTGTCTCCCTAGAGGGACATGAGATAGAGGAGAATAATGAAATTTCTTTGAAATTATCCTGAGTGTCTTACAAACTATAATAACAAAAACATACAAATGGCTTACCTGAAACTGCAGGAGGACGGCTGTGCTCCCCAAAAGTAGGTTAGGTGATGCAGTGGGGCCTCGACAGACATGTCAAAGCAAATAATTTACACAATTCACAAATCCCCGTAACGTTTCGTGGATCACCTTAAATAAACTGTTTACATGATTATGATTAACACCTCGCTCAATGAAACTTCGAAACGCATTGTAAACAGTTTTGAAAATATATTTAAAGCTCTATGTTGAGCCTCCTTAGCATAGACGTCCTGGACTTGTCTTGCAAACAACACATATTTCCAACCTCTGAAAATGATTAAAATTGTAAGTTTAAAAATATATATATATTATTTATAACATTATTTTAACTGAAAAAAACAAGACATCGCTTCGTCTTTGAGTTTCTTGCTTGTAAAATAACAAAAACTTTAAGGCGCAATCATGTAGGACTAGCTCTTAGGAAGTCAGCCCAAAACACCAAGAATTCGGTCCTTGAAGCTTATTAATATATTTTTTAAGAAACAAAGTATTGTAGTTTGCGAATACAATGCGGATGTAAGCGTAGTTCGCTCCAAGCATCCTGAAGAAGTCCCTTGTTATGGGACGAAACGTTGGTGTTCTTCCAAAACAAATAAGGTTCGTAGTTAACTCGCTTACATCGTTTATAATTTTATTTTTATTGCAGAGCATCTTCGTTTGTCTGGCCGTAGCTGTGGTGTTGGCTCAAGAGCCGCAGAAACCTACCGAACCTGCAGTTACTATTGTCAAGCAGTCTGAGGAAATAGACCCCACTGGTTACAACTTTGAGTGAGTATACCACTATATAAAACCACCATATGGAACTTGGCATTATAATGATACCAAAACTGAACTTTCCTGGAGGCCTATTTTAATTATCTTATATAAAATTGCGTGTTTCATTTTAGCAAATGTTCCTCCTGAAACCCTTTTTGTAGATGTGGTAGAAACACATGCTTCACTTCATAATGGCTGGGAGCGGTTTAACTTCGAACTTTATTTGTGTTAGAACAACACCAACGTTTCTTGCCTAACTTACACCCACCCTTACGAGGGACTTCTTCACTAGCCCGTAGTGCGCGTAAGGACGCAGTGTAGGCGAGACGCGAACCGCACATGAACCGCTGATGAAGTCCCTCGATAAGTGATGAAACGTTGGTGATCTTCCAACACAAATAAGGTTCGAAGTTAACCCATTTACATCCGTAATAAATTCGTCAAACCGGCTTCGTTTATTTTGCGGCTTCGCATGCGTTGTTCCTATGAAAACGTTAAAAGGTAATTTATATAACACAAAAACTGATTTATGGGATAAAAAGTTGCCTTTTTTTGAGTTTTCAGGATAAGAATTACCTGCATGAAAATTTCAGCCCGACCCGTTCAGTAGTTTTGGTGTGAGAGGTAAAAAAGCCATCTATGCATACATCGATCCAAACTTTCGCAATTATAATATTACTAGTGTGATGTGATAATTTAACGACAACAAAAATGTTTATTAAATATGCAAATAAATAAATAAAATAAATAAATAAAAAAATAAAAAAATAAAATTCATTTATTTCAGACAACACAAAAAATCAATTTAGGTCCATATTATGTTAGTCAAAAATTTTCTTAGTCTATGTTAGTATTCACGGGTGTTATAGAGTATTTCGGTGTAATTTCAAACACTGCAATCGCCTAATGACGAAACTACTTCATCATTATGCGATTACAGTGCTTGAGGAACGGGCTATCCCATTTATTGGAGAATGCATTCAGGATGGTGTTGGTACTCCCGTGCAGCCTGCATAATAACGAGGCGACTTGCTTCCGCATGCATGCATGGAAGCCGTCTGTGCGCGCCTCTGCAAACATGCCGGATGCGCTGCAGAACCGCGGAAGCCCCAGCAGCATCCTGAATGCATTATTATACTGGACGCGAAGGGTGTTTATTGCTTTTTGAGTGTATGTGGTCCATAGGCTCCCTGTGTATAACGTCTGACAGTAGGATTTATACAGGGTTATTTTTGCCTCTTTAGAACAACGGTAGAACCTACGTACCAACATATTGGCTCTTACAGCTAACGCCCTTCGTTCTCTCTCTATGTCTAGTTCGTCACTGAGGTTGTCACTTACAATGTGACCCAGGTATTTGAATTGAGTAACCCTCTTTAACACAGATCCATTCAACGTAACGGGTGGTACCTCATTCAATAAAATACATAAGTAGAAACGATGTCAAATGCGTTCATGTCTTTCGCTATCGGGATTAATGTACCCTTTATTTTTTTAGATTAGAGCATGTATTTCGCTATCGGGATTAATTTACCCTTTATTTTTCTAGATTTGAACATATCTTTCGCTATCGGAATAATGTACCCTTTATTTTTCTAGATTTGAACATGTATTTCGCTATCGGGATTAAAGTACTCTTTATTTTTCTAGATTTGAACATGTATTTCGCTATCGGGATTAAAATACTCTTTATTTTTATAGATTTGAACATGTATTTCGCTATCGGGATTAAAGTACTCTTTATTTTTATAGAATTGAACATGTCTTTTGCTATCGGGATTAATTTACCCTTTATTTTTTAGATTAGAACATGTTTTCGCTATCGGGATTAATGTACCCTTTATTTTTCTAGATTTGAACATATCTTTCACTACCGGGATTAATGTACCCTTTTTTTCTAGATTTGAACATATGTTTCGCCATCGGGATTTATGAACCCTTTATTTTTCTAGATTTGAACTGAGCGATGGTACATCCAGACAGGAGCAAGGTGAATACAAGAATGACACAGAACAGGAAGGCCTCTCTGTAAGAGGCAGCTACAAGTACGTGGGTCCCGATGGCCAGCATATCTCTGTTACCTACCTAGCTGACAAGAACGGATACCAACCTAAAGTGGAAGATGACTCAAGCACACCGAAACCTGAGGCTTAAATATACAAGATGATTCTTGACCCTATTGCTTTGACCAAATACTGCTTTTTTCTATGTTTAATAAAGTACTCTATAACTCTAGTCGTAATTCAATTTTATCTACAATCTCTGCCGAATAAAGGCTTGGTACCAATTTGATTTTTTATTTTGCATTTGTAGGTGACACTATCATTCAATGGTATACATTAGTCGAACTGAAATGAAACTGAATAAAATAATTTAATACAAAAATGTCGAGGAAAATATTGTTTAGCGCGTTTATGTCTTTTGTACTGCTGTAAAGTCATCTCATCATCAGAAAATTGGGCTGAAAAGGTCTTTTTTATTTTTCACTGATGACATAATTATGGTTTATAGGTATCAGAACTGCAGTGAACTTTATAGACTAGAATGAAAATTACGAAGGAACTTATAACTCAACCTCAACAGCCTGTATTGGTCTACCTGTGTGTGTTATTGGCGTTTATCCTCTCTGCTGGCACGGAGCCACGCATGGGTTTTTCGATTTTAACGCCTGGCTGGCACGGAACCACGCATGGGCATTTCGTTTTATTTTTTTGTTTCTTCACAAAATCGGTCAAAAGTACGCATAATCTGTACACGCACCGGATGTTGTGAATGTTTATTTGAAAGAGGACATATGTGTTGTCAGTCTACAATAATAATCCATAGAGGCATAGAGGAAATTTTTTATTTAGTGATCGAATCAAAATTAAAAACCGGCAAAAGTGTAAATTCTAAGCACCACACAAGTGAAAGAGATTATAAATCTACCTTATTAAATCTATTATATTATCCTCTACATTATGTACATTCTAGTTAATTCGCCTCATTAAATGCCTAGTTAAATTGTGTGTCTGTTTAATTTTTGTTGCTTTTAACCTTTTCAGGCGTAGTTACGCCTGATGTAATGCTGGATAGTATCTGTAAAGGTTACTATATCATATTTCGTAGGAATGTACTATGGTACAATTATTAATCTAAAAAGAAATAAAAAACCATCAGTTAATTTAAGTTTTATTGGGAAATTAAGTCACGTTTATGTCACCTTGGATCCCTGCAATTAAAACATTTAATCATGTAGTTATAATTTATCTCAGATTAACAATTATGAGGTTTTTGTTATCATAGAAAAAGTATCAACAAATCATAAATCAGAGTTGGATTGACAGCATAATCATCGTTTTAAAATAAATAAGTACTTCATCTTTTGTCAAAAAAACTGAAACAAGGAAGTTGGTTGAAATAACTTCGTAGTTTCAGTTATTTTTAATTTGTACTACACCTTGATCAATTTTATTTTTGTTCAATCTGAAAACAAACCAAAAAATAAATTATTCGTTCTTAGGGCTTTTAATAATTACAAATTATGTTTAAGGTAAAATCATAACTTGGACATCTTTTCACGATAAAATCAACATATCAGTTTCGCTTGCGTAAAAATTATTAATCAAGTGAAAATTTTTATAGAATACACAAAAAAAAAATTATCTTTGATTTTGTTAGATAACTTATTCTGTTATTTCAAGGGAAAGTAAATATTAATGGGGAAGACACTTAAAGAGCTGACGGTATAGTATTTTTTATGATGCTTTGTACCTATTATTTCCATTAGTCTAGATACTTTGGTGTGCTTTTGAAAGTTCATGTTTACTCAATAGAGGAGTAGACTTTTCATCTGAAATAAAAATAAATGAGTATAAGAAAATGTGTACATAAACATAAAAACACTCAAATTGAGCAACATATCATACATTTATTTTGTTTACAGAAGTAAATTCAATTCAGTTTTTGGTTTCGTTTGGACTTGCCTAATCATTTATTTAATCAATTATTCGTTTGTGATTCAATTTTAACTTACATTTACGAGTAAATAAACGAAATTATATGAATAATAAAACGTACGTACATACCCAGAAAATATCAAGTTATGGAAAAAAACAGCAAAAGCGAATATTCTACTTTCTTATTTTGTCCATCGATTTTACAATCGTCCCTTTTGTTTATGAAACACTTTTTACAGAATGCGAAGTTTCTCACGTGGTCCTAAAATTTATATGAATTTCAAGACTTTTAACTATGCTAACAAATCGTGACTCAAAAATATAGGTGATTGTAAATAAGTGAAATGTCACGCAGGTGCACAACAAACATAAGTCTTTTCGCGACCTTTTAGTTTCAAATAGAGTAAATTAGTAAGTACTTACTAATCACCTACCTACGCGTACCTAATTAGTTTCTTGCTTTACGTTCCCACTTGTCGCCCACTTGGGCCTGACAGGAAATCCGATATAATCATAACATAACGCTTATGAAAATCAGTTTAGGAAATTTGTGAAAAGCTTCATATATCTGGTCTGCCTCTGGAACAACCGATTAAAATCCGGGCCCGACATCCGATAAGTGGGAGCGGGAATTTAGTCTTCTATTACAATAAACTTCAACTTTTATGTCTGCGTTACTATAATGTTCAGTTTGACGATATAATCGAAACGTTATCGTGATGTCTTATTTTGTATGAGATTTGCGTAGTTCCATGTCTGCACGATAATGACACTGTACCAAATCCCATAGAAAATAAGACGAAAGAATGGAATTTCACTACTATTGTAAAACCGAACTCAGGGCTAGAATTCCACAGAAAATCGTTTCTAAGCGTATTCGCTTAGAAACGATTTTCTGTCGATTTTGGCTGTGGATTCTGCGATTTCATTCTTCAAAAGACAACACAGACATTAATGATTTTTATTTTATTTTATAGTGTACAATTTATTAGTTATGTATTGCAAAAATGAACTTTTAAAATAAAAAATCAAAATAATTTGACCACACCCGCACTATCCTCAACCTTAACCTCAACAGCCTGTATTGGTCCACAGCTGGACGCAGGCCTCCCTCTGTTAAATGTGAGACCCACACCTGGTAGTATGGGGGGAGAAATGCTCATTTGGGCACAGCAGACGACATAAGCAATCAACTGTGTATGTCCTGTTGTGTCCCAATAAAGGGTAGGAAAGGTGACGGAAGAATGGAGTCGGCGAGTGTGTGGAATGGTGGGCTCGCCGGCTAAGTATGGGAGGAAAAGGGGACGCCAGTCGGATCGCGGATGTTATAATATAACATCCGCCGTTTTCGCCGAACCACGGGAACATATTATGTTCCCGTGGTTCGGCGAAAACGGCGAAAGAAGGACACCGGGGAGGTTTTTAGTGGGTATTACGCCCTTCTCAGGGCGTCGAGTCCCACATAATTCTGGTCTTCCCCAGACCAGTCTACTCGTAAACGAATTTTCCTCGACGAAGAAAAAAAAAAAGGCCTCCCCCACCTTACGCCTTATTGGCGTTTATCCCATGGTGGGTAATACCCATAGTCCCCACGCTGGACATGTAGGCTGAGTATTGCAGTTTGGTGGTAGTATTATTTTGTAGGGGCGCTGCTGCCCGCCCCCCGGTTGATATCCATTAGTCGCCTCTTACGACACCCGCACTATTTCAATTCTCCATACATGAGTTTGTTTCAAAAAACTATAAACCGACTTAAAATTCGTCATAACGGGACATCTATTTAATATTAGATTCTAATTTAGTTTGATGTCAGGACACTTGGATGAAACGACTAATTAAACAAAAGGCCTACTTGGAAACACGAAATACGAAGTTTTCGTAGTGACTTTCGCACAAAACGAACAACCTTACTGCTGAACGTGCAAATGTGCGTTGCTTCGGACGCGTCACTGAATGACTCATTTGTTTTCGGATCTCTAAAAAATAAATGTCATAATCATTTTCATAATGGTCATTGAAAAACGGCCCCTTCGCGTTATCCGCTATCCGTCAACTTTGTAATTTATTTTTCTAGATAGGTCTCTAGATTACGCCCGTTGCCATGGACACCATAAGTTACATAAGTTACCATAAGTTACACCATAAGTTATGCTTGGGAAAATTATTAGCTTTATAACAATAACAGACATAAGTACATAAAAAACATACATACGCGACGAATTGAGGTCCTCCTTTTTTGAAGTCGGTTAAAAATACGCAATCGATTGATTCATTTAACTTTATTTTGTGCAAATTAGGACTCTTATTTGGTGTTCAAGTTAGAGTACACCAATAGGCCGAAACAAAACACGAAATTTCGTGTTGGAAATTAAATTAGGCCTCCTGAATGACGTGAAGATGACGATGTATCATGAAGGCTTATTTCTATTTTTAGATCAGCTTCCCTTTATCACTTCTTTTGAATACAATGTAGGCGTCTGTCTGTATTTTTAGAATTTTACAATGTTGGTGGTGATGGTTGGTTAGTTTTAATGAATGAACTTAGATCATTAAATAAATTGGATAGTAAATAAGTGGTATATAAGTTGCATTGCCAATCTATGCCAACGAATTATTTAAGTGAAGCACTGAATTGGTTTTAACGGCAATAGTTGTGAACATACTGATTTTCAAGAAATCAAATAAGCCATACCCATAGTTTAAACTATATTAACTAAAAGCATACAGATTTTCTTTAACTGTAATATATGGCATCACTTTACACTAACAATTATTGTCACCAAGAAGGTAAATTGCACAAGATATATTTCAAGTTAGCTTATGTTAGGATTGAGTGTGTGTAGGCATTGGGAAATAGGCACTAGCTCTGTCGTAACCAAGGTGGAGTCCATCGTGCCTTATTCAGAACGATGCTTTGTTTTATCGCTGGCCAAAGTTTATGTTTTCTGCATAATGACATGCAAGGCATATTCAAAGTTTGGCTCATGAACTTGGTAAAACACGAGGATTGTGTTCGTTGCTTCTGACAAAAGGCACAGATTCTCTACACAATAACACCTAGCCGGAGGGCGTCCTACAATACGTTTGCTGAGTCGCGGTCTCCACTCAAGAACACGTTTATCATGGCTGGCCTAATGCCACTCATCTTGCTAATTGTTTGAGCTTTGTTGATAACTTTTGTTCTCGTCGCCTAATTTGCACTCCATGATGTTTGCGATGCTATGTAAGATGGACGTTATTGGCAAAATTATGTAGAACCAGATGCAGAAAACATCAGACAAGAAGTTGAAGTTTTTTCTTGTTTTGAATTTAAGTATGTACAAACAATTACGATTGCTCTGTAACCTTCCACTTCCACCTATATTATTCGCACCGCAAAGGAATCAAACTCACACCCTGCCTCTGTATTTCCGGCCAAATGACGACCTCTGTGGCGCGGTGGGTGAAGGTCTGCCTGCGACGCAGGAGGTTGCGGGTTCGATTCCCGTTTCGGAACAAATGTGACGATCTGCAGACATTTGTTTAGGGCGTTCTGGATGTTTTTCTTTGTATAATAAAAAATATCTATCTATGTAGTGTATTGTATTATGTATATCAGTTATCTAGTACCCATAACACAAGCTCTGCTTAGCTTGGGGCTAGATAATGCGGTGTGAATTGTCCAGCATTATTTATTTCTTTTATTTAATTATTATAACCTGGGTCTCTTCAAGTCAAGGGTGAATAGGCATTTTCTAGACCTTCGTGATACACCGTTGGCTGCATCTTCGCTTTCCATCAGGTGAGATTGCGTCAAACGAAAGTCTATTTCACAATTCAACTAAAGTAAAAAAAAAAACTCCCGGGTAAAACTGAATCCTATATGTCTGAATCCACCATGAATCACGAACCTAAGCCAGTTAGAGCGTAGGTACATAAAAAATAAAAACGTATAAAAATCTTAAATTTTATTTACGAGTAGGTATTGGTGTAAAGGAAAAAAAGTTTAAGCGTGAGTCTATCTTTATTGAAGACATTTAATTTTCCTATTGAGACGGCAATATACGAATCGTAGGTTTGAATCCCTTATCATCGGCGGTGTAGTTGACTTCGTATTGCAGACCATCGGCTCCTGTGTAAGTGTAAGAGCCTTCAATGCCGATGCCTTGATGATTGTCCACTGTGATCAGTTTGCCTTCTTCTTGGCGTGACACTCCATCGCTTGTTTTAAAGCTGAAAAAAGCATTACTTCATAAAAATATTTTAATACGCGGCCCCTCCTTTGGCTTCGCGCGCAAACCAGTCCAGCCGGCCTTTTTTTTTATTCTTCGGCGAGGAAAATTCGTTTACGAATAGACTGGTCTGGGCAGGACCAGAATTATGTGGGACTCGACGCCCTGAAAAGGGCGTAATACCCACTAAAAACCTCTCCGGTGTCCCTCTTTCGCCGTTTTCGCCGAACCACGGGAACATATTACCTCCGTGATCCGATTGGCGTCCCCTTTCCCCCCCATGCTTAGCCGGCGAGCCCACCATTCCACACACTCACCGACTCCATTCTTCCGTCACCATTTCTACCCTCTATTGGGACACAAACAGGACATACAAGGTTGAATTCTTATGTCGACTGCTGTGCCCAAATGAGCATTTCTCCCCCCATACTACCAGGTGTGGGTCACACATTTACACACGCACACATACTCAATCTCTCATTCACATTTACCACCGGGATTGTTGTCCAGGGTGGAATAGAAAAAAAATTATATCGCATCGTTATACATTGCGTAAATTATTGAAGTTGAAGGAATTAACATCAAAGATTTAACGCATTCGATGACAAAGTGACGTATTTTTTATTGCAATTCTACCCTAGACAACAGTCCCCGTGCTAGACATACAGTAGTTTTTGAGTTCATTTGTTACAAACATACAAAAATACAAATCTTTCCTCTATTATTATTATAATTAGTGTACGTGTAGATGTAAATAAAAAGCTCTTTATTTGTTGGTAGCCCCCTGAACTCGTTATGGTTTTAGTTTGACAGTGTTCTCATGGCAGGTTTTAGGTACAATAATCAGATCAGCTCCGCAAAAGGGTCAGATTTAACTTGTAAGATGTAAATTTAAAATAAAAACTCCGGAAAGGTGGCACTGAATAAACAAGTGTGTGCAAAGATTAATTAATGAAAGTAGTTACAAAGCAAAATTCCAAGAAAACGAATGACATTTAGCTGGCACTAATACTAGCTTCCAAATCATTAAGCTATAGGGCTAAAACAAAAACTGCGTATATGCATATAACTGCGTATAACTCTAACTCATTGGTTATACACTCCTAGCTCAAAAAGCGACCCTGTAACTGTTAAGAGTCCTAGTTGATATGTTTTTCTAAAATAGTGATGTCATATAAGAGAAATGACCATATCGGATTACCCATTCCATAAAATATTGGAACGTTAGTATTTATGTATAGGATATTTATGTATTTAGGCGGATAAAGATACAAAGAAGTGCCATTTATTAATGTCTTGGAATTTTAATGGGAAAACTGGTTGTTTTTTAAAATTTGTTTAAATATGAACAAAGCGCAGTTTATTTATCGAATTTGTCTAAGCTTATCGAACTTACATGGTGTGTTTCTTTAAGGCCGATTAATCATAACAAAAAATTCTACTTAACTCCAAACATTAATTATTGGCTATTTGAATAGTTTCTGGCCACGACCTCAAACGCATTTTTTCTATGGAAATGTTTCAAGGTTATTTCTATCCCACGGGATTTGGTCTAGACTATACATTTTTCCAAAATTTCAGCTAGATACGTTCAAGTGGTTTCGACGTGAAGAAGTAATAAACATCCATCCATACAAATTTCACATCCTACTAAAAAAATGCGAAAATCTGTGTGAATGTTTGTAACCACATATCTCCGTAACTACTGAACTGATTTAGATTAAATTTGGTATGTAGGTAGTTTAAATTCTAGAATATCACTTAGATATTTTAGATATTTAATGATAATTTTCTAATTAACCTCTAAGAGAGAAAGCGTGGTAAAGTTTCTATGTAAAATTATTATTCCTTTCATCGATTCACTCAAAACTGTACTCTTAAAACGTTATAAATAAAAGTAAATAATGAATAATGTCATTTTATTTTTACCTAAATACCCGACCAACTTACACCACCGTGGCGCGGTGGGCGAAGGTCCGCCTGCGACGCAGGAGGTTGCGGGTTCGATTCCCGCCTCAGGACAAATATTTGTACGATCTGCAGATATTAAATATCTGTTCAGGGCGTTCTGGATGTTTTCTATGTATAATAAAAAATATCTATCTATGTAGTGTATTGTATTTATGTATATCAGTTATCTAGTACCCATAACACCAGCTCTGCTTAGCTTGGGGCTAGATAATGCTGTGTGAATTGTCCAGAATTATTTATTTATTTATTTAACTGACGACCCCAGCATCTACAAGAGATTTTTAAAACTTCCACTCGGGAAAAACCGCTGGGTCAGCTATTTATTCCTACTAATATTATAATATATCTATAATATATATTATAATATATATATATGTCTATAAGCTGTTCTCACGAGTGATCACGAACCGTCTCGCCAGGAGACTCGACGAGTTCCAGCCACCGGAACAGGCCGGGTTTCGCGGAGGATATGGCACCATAGACCACATACACACAGTGAGGCAGATTATACAGAAGTCCGAAGAGTATAATCAGCCCCTGTGTCTGGCCTTTGTGGACTATGAGAAGGCCTTTGACTCTGTCGAAACCTGGGCTGTTCTGGAATCCTTACAGCGATGCCAAGTAGACTATCGTTATATCGAGGTGCTGAGATGTCTCTACGACGCCGCGACCATGAGTGTCCAAGTACAGGACCAGCAGTCCAAACCCATCCAACTGCGCAGAGGAGTGAGGCAGGGGGATGTTATATCCCCGAAACTGTTCACGAGCGCCTTGGAAGATATGTTTAAGACACTGGACTGGAAAGGTAAGGGCATCAACATAAACGGCGATTACATCTCACACCTTCGATTCGCTGATGACATAGTCGTAATGGCGGAGTCGTTGGAGGAGCTAAACCGGATGCTGGACGGCCTAGCTTTAGCCTCACGATGCATCGGTCTCGGCATGAATTTGGATAAAACCAAAATCATGATCAATGGCCTCATTGAACCGGGACCGGTCGTCGTACATGGCCACCCTCTCGAAATTGTTTCCGAGTACACTTGGACAAATTCTGCAGTTGGGTAAAAACAATTTTGAGAAGAAGGCCAAGAGGAGGATTCAGCTAGGCTGGGCAGCGTTTGGAAAGCTACATCGAGTCTTCTCGTCATCCATACCGCAATGCTTGAAAACGAAAGTTTTCAATCAGTGCGTCCTACCCGTCATGACCTACGGAGCTGAGACGTGGACACTCACGATAGGGCTGGTCCACCAGTTTAAAGTCGCTCAGCGAGCTATGGAAAGAGCTATGCTCGGAGTCTCTCTGAAGGCTAGGATTCGTAACGAATACATCCGACAGGGAACCAAAGTTATCGACATAGCTCAAAGAATTAGCAAACTGAAGTGGCAGTGGGCCGGCCATATCTCGCGAAGAACCGATAACCGCTGGGGTAAACGAGTTCTTGAGTGGAGACCGCGACTCGGCAAACGTAGTGTAGGACGCCCTCCGGCCAGGTGGGATGATGATCTGCGAAAGACTGCAGGCAGATGCTGGATGCGTCAAGCTGAAGACAGGGCGCTATGGCGCTCATTAGGGGAGGCCTATGTCCAGCAGTGGACTAATATAGGCTGATGATGATGATGATGATGAATATTATAAACGCGAAAGTTTGTATATATATGTTGTGCAAAAACTACTGAACAGATCGGGCTGAAATTTTGCATACAGGTGGTTCTAGGCCTAAAATAACACATAGGCTACTTTTCCCATAAATCAGTTCCCGTGGGATAGGCGTGCGAAGCCGCGGGCTGCAACTAGTTTTTAATATTAGTGTAAACTGTCATTAAGTACAAGCTAAGAATAAATCACGTTGCTTTGCATAAGGAAATATATTTATGGAGTCACGTTGGCTTCTCCATAATATTATTTGAACAACTAAATGCATAGTCACATGCAATTATTGTTAAACATGCCAGTCGCATTAGATTTCTGAGATCATTATTTGTCGACACATTTTACCTCTCAAGTATAAATTAACATTAAAATTTGAACTCTATACGTAGTGATTCTTAAAATAAGGGGAGAGGATTATCGAAGAAGAGAAAGATGGATTGTGAGTACAGATATGACGACTGATAGAGGAGTATGGAAGAAAAATACACGTTGTGCCGACCCTACCTAACGTGGGTCCCAAGCAGGTGGGATACTCTATCAGTCGTCATCTCTGTACTTACACCTTTCTTAACCATGTCCTCTTTCACACATTCCATACGTCTCTACTTCGAAATTTCTTTTCCCTCATCACAAGAATCACTACGCATAGAATTTTAATTTAAATGTCTAATAAAAATTTATACTAGAAAGGTAAAATCTGTCGTCGACAAATGATCGGAAGATGATGATGATGCGGAGTGTTTCTTATCCAAGAGAAAGCTCAAAATACTGGCAAATATAAATTGATAAAAAGTTGAATAAATAAGCTTGTAGGCATATCACTGGTGAAGTCCGCAAAGATAGCGCTCCCCGATTTATATTTATCATCGTTATGTCCATTTTTGGATGTTTAAATAAGGTCCATTGACCTGCTGTTTCGATGGCGTGTTCGCCGAATAAATAGCCGAAAAGCCTTATAATGTTTTATGAGGTTTTTACGAATCTTGGCGATTTTCTGCATATTTTTGAATGCTTTGTTGATTTTTCTTTGCTTGGAAGTTTTATTTTCGTTCCAATCCGAAACTAAAATAAAAACCATTTACATCTTCTTTTAAAGGAAAAACTATGTTGACGTTGCAGCATATTTCAGAAGGTTTTTGTATCCTCTATCAGTTTATAACCTCAACCTCAACAGCCTGTATTGGTCCACTGCTAGTCGCAGGCCTAACCCTGATACGCGCCTTTATTGGCAGTTATCTCCTGGGGGGTAGTGCCGATAATCTCCACGCTGGGCATGCGGGATGGGGATCGCAGTTTGGTGGTAGAATAACTGTGCAGGGGGTGCTGCTTCTCGCCCCCCAGTGTAGCCTCTTAAGACACCCACGAGTTGGGGTGGTGTTAATTCTAAGCCAGCACCACACAGCCAATAAGTGATCCAATAAAAGATGTCTAAATCACCAAATAAACTCAAAATTAATATACTCACTCAAAGTTGTATCCATCTTGCCTCACAAAAACGTTGTTTGCTAAAACTTCTGCAATAGGCTTATTGATTGGCTTGTCTTCTGCCAAAACAGCTGCTACAATCGTAACCACGAAGAATATTTTCTGAAAATTAATTGAAGGTACATAAATTATTTCAAAGAAGATATGAACGCACATTTTTTAATATATCTTCCGCGAATTAGTCGGCCAAAAGTTAAAAGCATAAGTGGCCTTATCAAAGTGTCAACTTACCAAAGAAAACATGGTTATAAAGGTGGGTCTTATCAGAAGAAGTACCTTAAGTGACTGATAGAAAAATACAGCCGAGTTCAACTTAAATACAGTATTTGTTTGTTGAAGTTACATCAAATTGTCACTGTGTATACCATCGATGGTGTAATCAGAGGTGATAAATTCTGTTTTTTTGTACCAAGGTTCTATCTATTTAGGTTCAATTTAACAATATTAATACAATATCATTCTAGGTAAGTGATTGAAATGAAACTATACATATTGTAATAGAATACATGTTTAATAAATAATTCAATGTGACAGCAAGGCTCTCCGATTTTAACAATATTACTCTACCTCTATATCATTTCTAAGCAGTTCAGTCCAATTAATAATTTAATCCAGTCTTTCACAATTATTTTTACTATTAAACCCTTTAAACAATCTAAGATATCTTAGAACCATGACATTTTCAAGTTGATTGCGTATCGCTAGCAATATCTAATAACAACAATTCTACAGAAATATGTAAGTTATTTAGATATTACTGTAGACGAGTGGTTCTCTACATCTCCAGTTATTATTCCATTATTTATAACAAAGTTATCATATCAATAAATTATCAGATTAACTTAAAACAACAATATGTCATTTTGCGTCTCGGATTATAAACCTAACCGAGACAATGCGAAGCAACCTTCTTATGACTTAGGTATAACCTGGTTTACTATAACATATTCGAGTTTAACATTGAGTTAGACATTTACTAGCTATAAACTCTTCGGATGATTGTTCTGTAGCCTCGCTTGCCAGCCTTGTAGGTCATCTCGTAGAGTCGTCCCTTGTCGTCGTACCAACGGACAGCTCCCTTCACATCTAGTGCCTCCTGCTTAGTGCCAGGGTTGAGGATTGCGCCTTGTTCGGAGCGAGAAGCACCGTCACTTGTAGCGTAGCTGAAAAAAAAATTGAAATAAATAACGTTTATTTATTTTGGTTTACTATATAGTTATACAAACAAGTCAGTATAATATAAGTAAAATATCTACCACCAATTTCTTTTGTATCACCCATATATTATGTAAAATGTGCTGATGGTTTCCCTATAAATAAATAAAATATACTAGTTTCGTATGTAAGCTAGCCGCGCTCGTGTTTTTACGGGATATAAGAAGTAAAAGAAAGGGAGATGCTGGATGCGGCAGGCTAAAAACAGGGCGCTATGGTGCTCATTAGGGGTGCTATATGACTAAAATGGGCAGATGATGATGATAAAGTACATAATCTGTCTTTTCTCGGGAGGTATCCCGCGGTTAATGGTAATCTATACTTATATCCTTCCTAAATTATACGTGATAAGTTTTCATAAGCCAATAACAAACAAGTTTGAGGTCATATGCACTTATAGATTATTTGCGTCTTGGATGTAGCCGCTAGAATAAAATAAATAAAATAGTAAATAAACACTGATTCTGTGCAGAACTTATCATATTGTTGCGAATCATTAAGTATAATTATTTCTATACAAATGTTTATTGCGCATCGATAGGTGCCTATGTCTGTTATGTATATGTTAACTGTGGCTAAAGAGGTAAGGATTTTGTAAAATTGAATACAT
The DNA here is from genome assembly GCA_955876795.1 of Eupithecia tripunctaria. Taxonomy (NCBI): domain Eukaryota; kingdom Metazoa; phylum Arthropoda; class Insecta; order Lepidoptera; family Geometridae; genus Eupithecia; species Eupithecia tripunctaria. Next base: position 6,178,286 of record OY041604.1, read on the forward strand.
TATTTCTACAAGCTCAGATCGAATGATGTTCAAAAGCCTTATATTTCCAATTTAAAGGAATAAAAATATTCTCACGTCATTCGATATCGGCAAAGTAAAACTAACCAAAATTTAAGACGATGTTACGAGCTTTAAGTCAATTATTTTTGTACGGTTGCTTCACAATCGACTCCTCATTAAGCGCCTTAGTATAATTGAAGGTAGTAAATATAAATACTCAAATAACGGTTCTCAGAACAGATAAAGGACATTCAACTTCGTGGTGTGTAGGCTGCTTGTACATTATGTTTTTGCTACATGATGTGCCAAATTCAATTATGTCGCCATTCAGCTTTTTGTACCTATCAAAGTTGTATTTATAGGATATACATTAGACCAATTTCAATCCTACCTCACAACTTGCCGTAACTGACATGGAATAAAACACTAAATTGTTGATAAATGATTAAAGCTTTTTTTTAGCTTTCTCTATTGCAGTTAACGAATAAAGTGGATCATCAAAGGGCATCCTACTGGCTCAAAGCCAATTGCCGAAAGCTCATCAAAATTATTTGCTCTCAAAAACATAACATCTAAGGTTATTTAGGCAGATAATCATGATACGGAAAAACAGAACATAAAAACACGATTAATACAATATTTACCATAAACATGACGCCAGTACTAATATTTATCCAAACTGACTCAGCGCTTTCTTTTCCATTTCGTATTCTATGCACTGCGTTTTTTATTTGAAAAACAACAAGATAATGTCAATTGGTCTTATTGGAATTCTGAGCGTATTGGCAGGTGAGGAAGTGGGTCATAAAGTGCGTTACACAATAGAGATTAAGCACAAAGTGTATAGCGCCAGAAAAAGACTATGCTCAATAAGTTTGACTGACTCTACCTACATTCATGGATTCCCTATATCTTAGATAGTTTTTTTTTATCTATTATATTAATATAATAATTATCTAAAGCCTATTCTGCGTCTTAATTTTTGTCTTATTTATTAATTTAAAGAGCACAAACATCATAAATTATCTTAATATGAAATCAGAGCATTGATATAACATTATCTTCTCTAGTGCGTCTTTGTTTTTGTCTGATTAAATGAAGAACACGGAAGACATATCATACCCAGGATATATTAATTTATTATTAAAATTGAGACATTTACGCAAAAGGTCATTTGTTTATATTATTTTAATATTCATGCATTCTGTTAGCACTAAAATCGAAACTATAAAGTGCCTAGTGTGTACTGCTACACTTTTTACTAAAGTTTTGCATTACTCTGTTTTCTATGGAAATGTGAAGGTAATTCCCACTTGGAACGCTGTCAAGTTTGATAGTAATTAATAATTGTAATTATTTATCAAACTTATTTTGTAAGTCTAAAGAAATAAACGATTTGACTCTGACTCACATTTTCATAGAAAATAGAGTAACGAAAACTTTGTAGATAACATTATGCTGAGTGCGAAGTGCAGTCGATGGCACTTCGCACTCAACATACAGTTGCCGTTCCGATTTTTTCCATCGTAAAAAGATGTGCTAACATTTTTGCGCTAGCTTAGTGCAAACAGTGTTTTTTGCAAACATAAACAGAACCAATATGTTAGAAGTTTGTTTGTTACATGTGTTTTAAAAGCCGGCTTTCATGATTCTAACTAATTACACGCTTTGGGTCTGCTGTGTGGTGCCGGCTTAGAATTTGTACCACCCCAACTCGTCCCGCGGATATCGACTCGACTAAGGGATTTCCGGCGGGGTTGGGCAGCAGCGACTTACGCAGAACTATTCTACCACGAAACTGCGAACCCCAACCGGCATGCCCAGCATGGGGATTATGACCATGCCCCACCTTGAGATAAAAGCCAATAAGGGGTTTATTAGATTGGGGTTTGGGTTTGACATTTTTGTAACCTTAACATTTACCCCCTTATTCATAATAGTCTGATAACTTAGCATGCAGCTCAATCTCTCTCGTCTTCTTATATTGACATAAATCAGACTGAGAAATAACACTACTTAGCATCTGTTTTATGTTCTCAGACCATTATGAGTAAGGGGTTAGTTGATATATAAATATCCTTGTTTAAATCAGAATGTAAGTACATACTGGTGTCTATTCAGATAATGCCAAAACTAGATTAAACTAATCTGGCAGGACTAAAAATGATGTCACCCTTATTATTTTGATCGATATGACAGGGACAGCGACATTTTTAGTATTGTCAAATTAGTTTAGTTTAGTTTTGGCGACGACATCTGAATGTCTATTCAGACTAATGTTTGTATTTAAATAAAATTTGTAACTTACTTGTATTTATAGTAGTTCGGTAAACGGTCCGTATCGAATTGATATTGCACTACTTGAGGCTTAGTCTGATTGTCAATGTAAGGTGCTGACAAAACGGTCATCAATAACGTGGCTCCAAAAATCTGAAAATGTAAATCATTATTATCTCTGTAAAACGAATAGTAATTGAAGCGGTTCATTAAGATATGCAAAATGAACGGCCCGAAAACGTCGGGAGATACAAATGACAAGTGCTGATAAAACTTTTACTTTGGTGGAGGTTTATTTTTTTATTTGTTTCGCTTCTTAAAAAAAATATTGACAAAATTGATTGTAGAGAACTTATTAATTAACAATCGAGCTACATGTAGATTGCCTGCCGTTAGGTATTTTTTTTTCAATGTTTATACTAGTTTTGATTTGTTTCTATTTAATTATTAACAATATAAGCTCGTTTCTTTTTCAATTAGCTTAAAATTTGATTTGTATATGTGCTTTAATGTTAGCTTAAAGAAATAAACGTTACTTGTTTTCGATTTATTTTAAAATAGTAAACACTCTTGTTAGTATATGCAAATAGTAGCTCAAGGGGTTATCAAGATAGTAGTAAAATAATATTAGTAATCTTGAGAGCTAATAGTACCTAAATTTATGCAATTCACCTAACCTTGAAGGTTCATTGTAAGTCAATAGGTATACTAAATATGCAAAATTTACTGCATATGTTAGTTTAAGATAGCTTTTAAATTTCAACAAGGCCATTATAATCCGTAATGTCTGCCTTATATATAGTTTCTTTGACCTCATTCAGAAAAAGTCATCTTTATAATATTAAGAAAATAAGTTACTTATTATGTCACACAGGAACAATCTGCGTGTATCACAAATTAGTTAAGACAACAAAATAATTTACATGAAGTGGCCAAACTACAGTTTTAATTACGCGCGAACTTGGCATTTAACCATCACTAAATTACACTCGTAGTCAAATCAGTACAAACTTCAATACGTCCACAGTATAAAGCAGTCACATTTATAAAACACAATTATAAAAGAAAGTTACCAAAAAAAACATCATCTTGAATTTTCTCCGGCAAAGTAACAAGTAACTTCCTGGTCAGGTTGTAGTCCGAATGTGCTAACGGTTTCACAAGGTCCCCTTATATATAAAGTGGTCAGCGGACGGATATCTACCGCGTGCAGGTGCTAAGCTGAAACTGAGCCAATTCTATGACCAATACAACAGACGAGATTGACATATCAATGGACAGGATCTAGCCAGATTGACGCTGTTACGGATTACCTCGTAATCCGTTCTGCTCGTGAATCTAAACGTAATGGGCGTCGTTATTCTAATCTTTATAAAAAGAACTCAACATTTCATTTTTTATAAAAAATAAATTGTTTAACATAAAAAGTACAATTAAATGTTATAAGACTATTTTACAGTAAAATATTATTTTATTAAAACGCTGCGAATCTAAGGAACCAGCGACTAGGGCTGCAAAAATGGAATGATTTCCTGTCGATATGTGCCAAGTCCAGAAGTTCCGTTTCGTGGATCCAGCCTTTGATCAAACTTAGCGAAAAAGAAAGATAAAATGAGTATACCTTATTGCACTCAAAACTTATACTCGTACATGCGCACATGTACGAGTATAAGCATAATGCTAGATAGCATTCATACCTGCTAGCAAGATCCTCTTGAGATTTTGATTATTGTTATTGCCTATGGGATCCAGGGACTATGACTTTGACTATGACTTACTGCTTACTAGTTAATAGTAATCACTATTAAAAAGAGGCCTTTACCCTGCGAAAAATAGCTATCTTAAATTTTAAGATAGCTATTTTTTTAGTTAAGGTTTTTTGTAATGACATAAAACCTTTAAAAAAAATTAATCTAGGAGTTTAGCAATGATGATTTTTACAGAATAAAATAACTATATTGTTTACATCGCTATGCATAATGAACTAAACTCAACAATGCAATTCTCTGAAATAATCGTAATAGGATGCAAACAAAGTAATCGTAGGTACTTAATCCATTAGACATGTAAATACTAACTCCATTAGTCATTAAGATATATAAGCTCCTGACAGTTTTTGCTTTACTGTAAATAGCAACCAGGTTCTTAGTTGTTTCCTCCAGATTTTCTCGACTTGACTGAACCTCACTTCAACGAAATCATATTCTCAGTTGACGATAATGTCCTTTACTTGACTTTACTCCACTTGAGATTTTTTTCGGCTCACATCAAGTTAAGGTGAACGATAAAACGTTTGTTTATTTGTTTGTTGTTGATATTAAAAGATTAACGGAACAATGTGACATTACTTTACTGTTGGCCATCATAAAAGTAATAAATTTTCTGCGAAACAATGACGTGACACCTTTCCTCATGCTGTGTACTTTAGTATGTTATGTCAAAGAATACCGATTTGAAGGTAATTCTCTAGGAAATCTCCTAACCTCCACAATTAATTGGAGGAATATTTTAAAGAAACGACTAAGTATATCATGTCAATTTACTTACTATAAGACATTTCAAGAATCATCAATCACAAGAATCAAGTGTTATCAGATAATATGTCCTAAGTCACTTAAAAAAGACTTGAATTCCTAAAAGAGTAGGATCAGGCTGGCATTCACTGATGAGAAACAATGACGCCATTTGCAATTTATAGTAGGTAGAAGAGACAAGCAGGAAAATGAGAAAGTAAATTGTTTTCAACCGATTTCAAAAAAAGAGGATGAGATTCCTATTCCCGCTGTGTTTATTACTCAATATGTGTCTCGCTCAGACCAAGGAATATAAAGACGTCTTACGGTGAAATAAAAAATGAAGCCGTAGAAACCATGCTCACCTTGTAAACACACGCGCTCACGCACACAAATATAAACCAAACCATGTCCAGTGCTCGTCAGTACCCGGCAAGGTGCGAGCCAGGACATTTCGACGTGTAAACAGATAATTATGCTTTCCTGTGCAGTGAAGAACTGTAAAAATAGCAGCAGAAAGGTCAAGAAGTCGGAATGAATAACGTTTCACTTAAAAGTACTGAAATAACACCGTAAAACTTTCTAATAAACACTTGTTTTTGTTTTACTTGGAACACAAAACCTCAACAGTCTGTTGTTATCAAAGACAATGACAATGACAGTGACATAGAGCACGAATGTTACCAGTGTATGATTTCAAATTTCCCCAAACTATTTGTTATTTTTCGCTTCAAGGGTTCACAAAATTGGTAGCTATTTAGACTATCGAGGATTTAGATTATTGGACCGACGATATAGCTAGATTACCACGGACTCACTGACATAATTTGTAGGGGCTCGTCGAAGGTGTAAGACTTCAACTAGGGCTGGTCGGGAATGATGTCCAAGTAAAAACACTTCAGAACACTATAAGTTGGTTTATTCAACCATACACTCAACTACGTACTTAATACAAAAGGTCACTGCAACTGCACTTTAATAATTCACTTTTCCATATCACTTGTTCACTCTTCGATCGCTTAGAACTGAATAATCAACCGGCCAAAAGGCCCAGCTTTTATACCTAAATCAGTCCCGCCTAGAAAATTCCACACATTTCCCGAAGCTATAGCTATCCCTTTCTTTATTCTAGAATATTTTATTGTCCTTGTCTTTCCTTTCTATTCGTTCCAGAAACTAATCTATACATATATAGGTAGGCATGTATAGCAAGTCGCTCGGGCGCAACTACTATTACTTATTCTGTTTACCTAAAATGACATTCGATTTTGAACTCTATTTTAAAACAACAAGTTTATGAAGTATTCTAACTATTTTGAGCCTTATCTAATCCACATAAAGTCGTCGTCGCTAACATTCTCCCCCTCAGTGCGCGGTCCAGCAAGCACTCCATCCTTGGAAGCGACGTCACAATACTTCTTTCTTGGATGGGATGAGAAGTAGCTTTCATCGATAAGCCGTCCTGTTCGCCGAAGAGCTTCATAGTATCTTCCTGTGGCTAGGTGCTCTGATTCAATGCTCAGCCAGTTTCCTTTGACAGATTCTGTATCCTTCTGACGCCTCATTGTATTTCGAAGCAGGCGAATCCATCCACTTCCTTTGGTGGTAGATATGTCTGAAGATTCGGCCATAATCATTGCCTTTCTGCTTTTTCTCAAGTTCCTTGTTTCTCGTGACGCGAAAGTTTCTTCTTTTACTAGCGGTTCTTCATTCTCTGCCTTTGCTGCTGTTGTCTGCGTCACGACGACTGGTGAAGTTTCCGATGGAGTTTCCTCGACACTGGTTTTCGTGGGGTTCTCCTGCTGGACTTTGGTTACCAGAAGTCCAGCGCCGGGTGTATGTTCCAGTTTCTTAATTTCAGTCAGCTTAGCGTCGGCTGTGTTGCTGGGGTATCGCTGCTGGATCTCAACCGCGAGAGTTTTTTCATTTATTGTGCGGCAGTAATTTACGTAGTTTACTGCTGCTGTCGCACCTGGACGAACACCATGTAGCACCCATCCCAAGCTGGTAAACGATGCGACTGGCTCGTTGCGTTTTCCTTTCTGAACTTTCCTCGTCACGATGAGATTCCAGTTATCTTGTCCAATTAGCAACATTGGCCTTTGCTTCTCGTACAGAAGTTCATTTTTCAAATTCTTCAGATGACTACATTCATCGATAATTTTCTCGTCGATACCTTGAGATGTCAGCCTCAGATTTTCTATCGTGCGCACTCCTTTCAGTATGCACTTGTCTTTTCTAGAGGCTCCTTTAATTTTCAAATCCATTTTCTTGGAGTTCTTGATTTCAACGTTCTTTCCACCAACGGTTTCAATTTTCAGCGGTTCTGCTGTTCCAGTGACTCCAATGCGACGAGCAATGTCTTTATCAATCAATGACACTGTAGAACCTTCATCCAGCAGTGCCAAAACTCGAGTGGTCCCCTTCGGTCCGTAGACATCTACAGGAATCATCTTCAGGTAGACCCTCTCTCTGTCAGCTGTCGCGTAAACGGATGTCACTGTTTCCTTTTTCTCTTCCTTGGTGTTTTCTTCCTGCTGCGATGGCGGTGCTGAAGCATGGTAAGCTTGCTCCAAGTGCAGCAGGGTATGGTGAGATCGCTCACATTTCTTGCAGGGCGATGCTCTGCAGTTAGTCTTCAAGTGTTATCCACGTAAGCACAGGAAGCAGAATCGATTCTTCTTAGCGATCTCCCATCTTTCATTTGTAGATGCTTCCTTGAACTCTTCGCATTCGGTAAGCCAGTGATTTTCTTTACATAGAACGCAGAACTTGGGTTTCTCAGACGCCGTTTCTTCTTCGTCTAAAAAAGAGATACACACGTCACTTGATGACGTGTGTATCTCTTTTTGCTGCATTCTGGAGGAGCGTAGGCGGCACACAAAGAGGATTCATGGTTCAAGAAGTTCTTGATCTTAACCAGTTCAGGTTCATCACCACTGCGTGCTTTGAAATCGAACCATCTTATTCGGTACAACGATGTCAATTTTTCAATAATCTTCATGCACGTTTCTGGCGAATGCAGGTATTCCGTTTTGTTCAAGGCGCTGATTGTAGCAACTGCATTACTTATGTGGCTTGCAAAAACGCATATTTCCCTCGGTGTCTCGCCAACTTGGGGCAGCTCTTTAATCTTTTCAATTTCGGCGAGTGCGATTTGCTCTGGCCTTCCAAATCTCTGTTCTAGGGCACTCACAACATCGTCAGGGTTAGAAGCCACAAACAACAGACTTCTCACGACTTCCCTGGCTGTTCCTTTGATTGCTTTCCTCAGTCGAGCCATGTTCTGCACATCTGTGCAATCAGCAGCGCTGTCCAAATATGCCCTCTTGAAAGGCAACCATTCTTCATAATTCCCATCAAAGTCTGGAAGATCCCAAACCTGTGCGTGCTGTCCAAATCTAGTGGCTCTGATGATAGCTTCGGCAAGTTTACTTATATCACAACTAAGGCCTGGCTGGTCCTTAGCAGGTGGGACTTGTATCTGCCTTTGTAGTTTTGGCTTATCTAAAAACTTTGTCGATTGTTCGACCCATCGTTCCACCTGTATTGATCTTTCCTCGTCAAACTCAGCATCTTCCGATTGAACATCCGACGGACACTGAGACCCAGTAACACTCATTCGGGCAAAATTAGCAGCGATCGTGGCTGCTTTCTCTTCGGCTTTAACAATGGCAGCTTCAGCATCGGCAGCTTTCGCTTCAGCAGCGGCAGCTTTAGCTTCGGCAGCGGCAGCTTTAGCTTCAGCGGCGGCTTTAGCTTTGGCTGCTATGGCCACAGCTCTGGCTGTAGCAATCTTCGCTTTAGCCTCCTCAAGTTCTTTTTCTTCTAGTACCCGAAGAGCAGATGACGGTGATCTTCTTGAGGATTTCATCGACCTTGAAGCAGGAACATGCATTCTTGATGAAACGGACGGTGGAACTCTTTTTCCTCCAATGTTCATCATTTCCATATCAGCAGTTGCTGGACACAAACTTTCCGAAGAAACAAACGGTGGAACTTTATTTCCTCCAATGTTCGTCGTTTTCTTACGCGTCGACCACCTTGATTGCCCTTGCGGCAGCACAGAGCATTCTAATGCTTCCGTTGTCCTCGACGGTACTACTGTTTTAGGAGTTCCAATGGACAACGAAGCGGCGGGGTTGGATTCAGTCGGCGCGTTCAATGTCGTAGTAGAAGCGTATTCGTACATCTTCGTAGGTGAACTGGAGCGTACAATAGGCATGATGCGAAATCACTTCCCAATCCGGCTCTCGAAGGACCAAAAACTGTAGGGGCTCGTCGAAGGTGTAAGACTTCAACTAGGGCTGGTCGGGAATGATGTCCAAGTAAAAACACTTCAGAACACTTTAAGTTCGTTTATTCAACCATACACTCAACTACGTACTTAATACAAAAGGTCACTGCAACTGCACTTTAATAATTCACTTTTCCATATCACTTGTTCACTCTTCGATCGCTTAGAACTGAATAATCAACCGGCCAAAAGGCCCAGCTTTTATACCTAAATCGGTCCCGCCTAGAAAATTCCACACATTTCCCGAAGCTATAGCTATCCCTTTCTTTATTCTAGAATATTTTATTGTCCTTGTCTTTCCTTTCTATTCGTTCCAGAAACTAATCTATACATATATAGGTAGGCATGTATAGCGAGTCGCTCGGGCGCAACTACTATTACTTATTCTGTTTACCGAAAATGACATTCGATTTTGAACTCTATTTTAAAACAACAAGTTTATGAAGTATTCTAACTATTTTGAGCCTTATCTAATCCACATAAAGTCGTCGTCGCTAACATAATTGTTCTTCCGGATGGTGGAGGGCGAGGTATTGTTTTTTTTGCGATAATGTATTTCTCATGTTCGGGGGACCGAGGGAAAATTCCGACTTTTTGAGATTTGCTAGGGTTTCTGATTGCAGGATCGTATAGAGGGTATCTTTTTGAATCTAAAGAAAAAAATACCCCTATCCTACTCCTTTTTTAGCCCCCGTTGAGATCTCCCAAACGTAGTGACTTTACAGAAATTTTTTTTCACCGTCATGTAGAGGAGGGTAAATAATTCTAAATGTAGAAAAATATTCCCCCTTTGGCCCCCTTTTAAATAAAAAACATAAAAATAAACGAAAATTGGCATGTTTTAGCCGTTTTTTTCGGGTGGAGCATTGCGGCAAGCGAAGCGAGCTGCAATGTGACTACGGGGCACAGCACGGCAAGAAAAGTGAGCCATGCCGTCACCGGGTCACGCCCCTGCCCCCCCCCCCCCCTGCCCCCCCCGGAACCCACTCCTCATCCAAGAATTTGATATGGGTATCATGTTTGACTAATATGGGAGTAAGGATTACGAATTTGATGACGGCGTTCGTGGTTCGCAATCCATCACACTCAGCCAAGCCCCTCCTGAACCTCTCAATATCCTCCTTATCCAAGAATTTGATATGGGTATCGTTTTTGACTAACATTGGGGTGGAGATTACGAATTTGATGACGGCAGGCGTGGGTCGGATCGTTTTTGACTAACTCAAACTCAGTACGAAAAAGGTGTCCATTTCAAAATCCAAGAATATTCCCAAGGTTATGAGAATTAAACCAACTACTTAAACTTTCGAAGATGTACCATCGCCAAACGTAATTGTAAAAGATATCGAGCAAGCCGGGGTTGGCAACTATTCAGTTTACAGAAAAATCACCCTAGTGCCTGATAAGGCGCAATTTTTGCTGACTATACTAAGAGGAAAAATTCCTTTATTTTTTAAATAACTAGAGCTGCAATCGCAGAATTTTGATAAATGACTAGCCTTATCCGGTAATCGTGCCCACTTAACTAAAAAAAAACCAACACTTTTATGATACCAATCGTAGAGTCAATCAGAAAAATCTAAGGCATCCAATAAAAATTACTTATTGGAATGTAATAATTATACAATGTGTCATAAGGCCGTGGATAGATTGTAAATTTCGGGTGTTGATGTATAAAATCAATGTGTTTGTCGTTGCAGTTCAATGAACCGGACATGTTTATGGAAATCTGGATGAAAATGATTAGGAAATTCCAAAAAAACTTATGTATTGCCGTAATTATTTGAACTAATAATGATGCGAAGTGTAATGATGTATCATGCCTGTCATGGTCTATTATGAATATGTCACTTTTTGAGCTAATTGAAGTCATTTATAACATACTACAAAAAAGGAGGATGTTCTCAGTACGTCTGTATGTTTTTGTCATTAAACTATGTATGTAAAAAAAAGTTAAAAAACGCATGTACTCGTATGTTTCTAGATAGCTCCGCTATTACCTTACTGACTTTGCTGATTCTTTCACTATTGTATAGAAAATGATCACAAGTTGGTCCAATAAAAAAATCATTCTCGAGATTGATATGTTTGATAATGTTCGTATAGCATCATCACACGATGATCTCAAAATCACTGGTAACTAATGGTTTCCATGGCAACGGGCGTAAACAAACAGTCCTCCGAAATGTTCCACCCGTCGTCAATTTAATTCAAACTCGAATTACGAATTATAACTAAGTGTCACCACTCGAAAAACATTTTACAAAAGTCGGTTTTTTTATACAAAACAGATTATTAAGTTTCATGTTAAAAGACTGTGAAGCATATTTACACAAAAAATACCGGAAAGGTCAACTTGTAAGTTAAACTTTCTTTTTATAAGGTATGTGGAATTCATGACTTGTGTGTGGTGACACCTTATAAGCATCTCAGACAGATTGATGCCAATGAATATTGTCAATAGACGTCATGATTGAAAAGGATGTCTACCTAAACTCCGATCTAATATCCCTACGAGCAATTTAGTGCATTGATAGCAAATCTTTAGGCCTTGTTTACGGAGACGCGTGGCGTGCAGCGGCGCGGCCCGCACTAAATTCAAACATATGGCGTTGGTAGAGTGTGTTTACGGAGAAGCTTTTTTACACGGGTTTGTTTGATTTGACGCGGCGGTCACCACCCCTTTTCACGCCCCGCCTATCCATAAATATAGATAAAAGATAAAAATTTGTTTATTTTACCCAATAGTTACATGACAAAAAGAGTGGTACAATACATAAATTAACAGGTCATATAAGACGAATAATTAAATCTAACAATAGGTACATTGGGTAAAAAGGGACCCTAGCTCAGCATTTTGCAGTATAGCAGTGCAGCATTTGCCCTATACTGCGCTGGTTTTCAGTTAGGGTCCCTAATGAGTGACGACAATACAATATAGGTACAGCTACATACCATAGAAAATATAATACAGATAGGATAATTAATACAAACACAAAACATCACAAGGAAAAATAACACAAACACAGCGAACACTATATAAAATAAAAACTATCGCTAAAATGGGACAAGGCAGAAACAAAATGAAATAAAACAAAAATTACGGCGTCCATTCAACCAACTGACTTGAATCGGCCGCGCGCAATGGCAAATAAGCTTTCGAGCTGGCAACACGATTGGGTACCAACAACCTAAGAAAGAAATTTGCCAACTACCAGGTACCAACATACGTGACAGAATTTTTTGACGCCCGCCGGTTCGGCGCGGCATTTATTTTTGCTTGCAATGCAAATCAATACAGAGATAGCGAATCAGTTCAGAACAAGTTATTAAATTATCTTTGTTCAGGAATTAAAACTACGGAAGGCTAGTGGCGAACTGGTTTCACTTTGCGTTGCGTCAGCGTAGATATTATATCTTTTGATGGACAAGTGAATGAATAAGTGAGATACTGACGCCGCGCCGCCCCACCGCCAATTCAATTTTCAGCGAGACAAACTATTTTGTAAGTACATATACAGTGTTCGTATCAGCTATGCCTCTCTTCTATGCCTGTAGGAGTTTCTGTTCCGTAATTAGGAGTTTCTTGAGCTGACTTCTAAAGGTGTATAATGATTTTGCAGCCCGGACCGGCGGTGGGATATTGTTCCAACTACTGGAAGCCGCATATTTGAAGGATCCTCTAAAAGCCATAGTCCTGTGCTTAGGAGTGCAGAAAACTAGAGAGCATGAGCATGCTCTACTGGGATATCTTGACTGGTCCCTAGCCCAAACAAGTTTGTCAGCAAGGTATGTAGGACACTGTCTGTTTATGACCCCAAAAATAAGCACTGCTATGTGTAGTCTTCTACGAGCCGACATTTTAAGAATATTAGAAGAGTTTAAGAAGGGAGTAATGTGGGACCGTGGTGGGATGTGGAAACAATAGCGAGTACATGCATTTTAGACCCGCTGTATTAGATTTTGTGTTCGTTTTAAGAGACATGGTCCATAGACCACATCACAATAGTTCAGCTTTGATAGCACCAGGGACTCGCACAATAGGGTATATGCATCGATTTTTTTTATTGTTTTAATCGATTCTTCAGGTTATTATTTAACCGAGGAATGATAAGACGCTCACTGAATTTCGCATTAACAAGGTAAAAAAAACAAATCAAAACTACAATCATTTTCGGGTGATAAAAACGCTGCCATATTGGCGCCATGTTTATGTGACGTCGACGTACACACTCGATTAAAACCTTTGGTGACGACCTCGGTAGTGATCATCTCAGGAAAGAGGTTTTCCGAAAAAACTGAAAATAATCGACAATACGAAATGTCAAGTGGGCAGAATAGTGTCAAATCAGGGTGCAGCAAGCAGAATAAAAAAAGAAGAAATGTGTACAGTGATGTCACGTCCGCTCTATTCAATGGCGTAGCGTTTTGAAATTTTGCGATTGAGATTTAAAATATCAATTTTTCAATGGTTAAATTCTACAATAAAAACATCTCAAAATGCAAAAATAAATATGTAGATATGTTTCTATATCAATAGGGAATACGTATATATTTTAGCCATTTTGAAATCACATGCATATACCCTATTGTATACGGAATGCTTCGTTGATGTATGGACGAATTTTATAAAGAAGCTTCAAGCGGTAGAAACAGTTCCGTACCGACGTAAAGATCAACGTTAATTGCGATATCTTAAGAACAGTACGGATACCATATAAACGTACTTTCCGCTTCATTTGGAAACTACGTCCTCGATCGTATTGAAGTTTTCCATACATAATCGGATGAAAAATAGCTATGTTTGTAGTGTTTTAGTTTTTTAAAACATTATGATCTTTAAATGAGAGCGAAACTGATTTGCCATGTTTTAACCACCAAATCGAGTCATTTTCAAGCTATTTTATATGCATGATGCATGAAGGCATGTCACCCTTATTCGAAAATCTGTCACGCTGCAAACATCCTAAATATATTCAACATTTGAAATAAACAAAAATATTTCTGATATCAGACGTTTATTCAAAATGAATCGATAAGTACAAAAACAATCAAAAAGGGTAAAACTCCTTCTAGTTTCTGCAACCGCTCGCTCACACGCGGGGGGCGATGCGACGCAGGGGGCAAAATTCCGAAATAAGGCGAACGCCGCCGGATGCTAATTTTGAAGGCATCTCAGGAATTAAATTTTTACATATTATTTTTTTTTTAATTAAAAATCAAGAAGGCTAATTTTGAAGGCCCCTAGCCATATTCGCTCTAACGACGATGGTTTATACGTAAAAATGTCTCCAGACCAAAATAAGAAACAACTACCTAACTACCTATTTGACAAACGTCATTTTTATTTAAGTTTAAATAAAAAAAAAATGTTTGGTAAGTACTACTAGAATAAAAAAAAATAGATTTAAAAATGTAATTCCTGAGATGCCTTCAAAATAAGCCTACCAACTTAAAAAAGTAGTTTCATACGAGTTTAAATTAAGAACCATTGAATGAGTGACATTGTTGTTTTCACTTACTCGTTTTTTCATAGAAAATGTATAGGAATTGTTTTTTTTAATTATTGCCAAAACTTACGATTTGATTTGGTATGTTATTTTGGGAAAAGTGTTCCTGGTTGGAAATAGAGTCGATTAAGATCAACTGGTTTGTGGATGTCTTTTTTCGGGCGAACCGTACATTTTTTCAAAAAACTAAAAATGGCAATATTTTTTTCTTCAAAATAAATCAGAAGGTTCCTCAAAATAAAACCTTCTAACTACAAAAGAAACGGTAGCTACCCTAAAGGGGCCAAAAATTTGCCCCACCCTGTATATAATATATTTTTACATACTTTTATATAAATATGTATAGTATATCAGTCATCTACCCATAACACAAGCTCTGCTTAGCTCGGGGCTAGATGATGCTGTGTGGTCCAGCATTATTTGTTTATTTTTTATGTGTGTTAAAGAGGTCATCTAAACCTGTAAGGCGTCTTTTTGGTAGAAATGTGTATGATTTATTTAAATATGAGATTTAAATGACATATAACTAATGAGCGAGAATAAGTTGTAATAATTCTGTGTTTCTGACAATAAGATAAGTAGTCGACAGGTTAAACTAATGGGGTGAAAGTCAAGCGAAAAAACAAGTAGGTCACAGTTTGCTATACTCGATAAAGACTTTTCTTGAATCGATTTGAACCTTAAATTAAAGTTGTAGAGGATTCCTCTCCACTAATTTAAAAAATATATATATCTTCGAGTCTATTTTTAGTACCTACTTACTCCACGAGGGTCAACATAACACCAGAGCAGAGTAAGAAATCCGACTAATCTACTCAGAAGCGTGCTCAGATAACATTTTTGGCTGGTCACTCGGTGGTTTGCCAAGCAGCTTGCGGAAGTACCTACTACTAAATTCTGGGACGTTTGTAACTTCTTGAACATAGGCCTTAACTAAACGTAGATTTTAACTTGTATATTAGTATGTATAATTTTTAATTTTTGCACAGCTTAGTTGTGTGTTTTGTGTTGTGCTAAATAAACTTTTTATTTGATTTCCTCTTTTTATCCATCCATCCATCTATTTAACCGCGACGGCGAAGTCTATAAGCGTAATATTTTAATAAATTATTGGAATCAGAACTTAGATTAGGGTGGTTTAATATATAAGCTTTGTTTGATAGACAACCGAGGTGCCTGTATTTCTCATCACTGCAAACATTGGGTATGTTTGATATTTCTTAAAGCTGGCGGGTACTAGCGGCGTAACGGGGTGTAATAGCGAATGTTCATGCAGTTAGTACGGGGAAAGTAAGCTGTAAATGTTACCCACCTTATAGCTTACTAAACTTATAAAAAAACCAGCATTATTTGTATTGATTGTCATTATTTGACCCTCTAAGACCCAGCATATATTTTGTACTAAGGTAACTACTAAGCGTAAAATTGTATGTACTCGTACATATTCAAAATAATTATAGCTAGTCCACGATTGTACAATTAAATATGTCAGTAAGATATTCTATCCATATTTATTAATCCACTATTCTATATGCAGAAACGCCTTAAGGTTTTTTCTGTTTACTTGTTATGATCGGGATTGCTTTATTTTTTTGGTTTCTTAAAATATTTGAAATTATATGGACTTAGAACCACCAACGAATATAAAACGAAGTGAAGTTTGTGAGTTTGTTGGAAGTCTCTGAAACTACTCAACCTCAATAGCCTGTATTGGTCCACAGCTGGACGCAGGCCTCCCCCTGATAAGCGACTTGTTGGCATTTATCTAATGGGAAAAATACCCATAATACCCACGCTGGGCATGCGGGTTGGGGATCGCAGTTCAGTGGTAGAATTGTTCTAGGGGCGCTGTTGCCCGCCCCCCCTGGATATACCTTAGTCGTCTCTTACGACACCCACGGAAAGAGATGGGGTGGTGTAAATTCTAAGCCAGTATCTCACACCTACTAATTAGTAATTTTATCACTTCTAGTAAATATTTACATTGTAATAAATAACGGTAAAACCCCAAGTGCTAATTAAGGTTATGTTTTCTGCGGCTACTATGCGAGTGAAGCCGGTTAAAGTCTTGTTTTACAAAAAGCACAACGATTAATTACTAACGTTCACATCTTTTATAATTAGTTTCCTAAGATCAGAAATCAAGTGGCTCGAAGAGGCCAAAAAAAACATGTTGTAGGGCCTGACATCACCTAAATCTTTATAAAGCTTTAGCTATAGCTATGGCACTTGACTACAAGTACAGTTTTTTTGCATCTTTTACGGAAGCAAATAGTATCTTCAATGAATAACAAATTTTCGATATCTCCATAAAAATTGTCTTCGCAAATAGGTAATTGATTATGCCCAAGTGTTATCATCGTGGAATTTCCTTTTAAGACTTTTGGCGTATGTAACTTCTAATCAAAATGATATGGCCATTAAATTGAAATCTGCGGAACGAAACCCATGATAAAATGAGACATTTATCAACTGAAATGGGTGAACCATGCCGATCTTCAGCTTTTTGCTTGTAAGTAACATTTAAAAAAGTATTATACTTTTTAAACTTTCGCGATTTCTTAACATAGTTAATGTTTTTGTCTGGTATTTATCGCGTAACTTCTGTTATTATTTACCCTACGTTTCTACCGCGTTACAGCGATCAATGTTACGAGGCGACTGGATGTACACGGAGTTACAGCCGAGAATTGACGACGGTATCCACGACTACCCTCAATATATAATCGTATGGGAAATAATAACAGAAGGTACGCGATAAACACCCGATAAAATCATTAATTAAGTCAAATACTATTCCACACATTGATTTATTAAAAACGAAGATGAGGTATTGGTTGCTCGAAAGTGGCAACCTCAAATTGTGTAAAATTGTGTTCTCCCACATCAGTCACCGTCTGACCGGCGGCATGGGCGGTCGTGATTCGCGTGAAATATTGTTGTCTCAGTCTCACTTTGGTCCTAGATACGTCTTTCCGTCTTTGTTATACTTTGTATTGCACAGGACTGGAAATATAACTGTGAGCGTTGTGTTTGCGTGTAGTTGTAACACATGCCAATTTTTGAGTAAGCGCTGGGAGAACGTAACCTATCTTCCCTTTTTAAATCAATGATTCCACATGTTTTTAAAATATAAATGTTTTGATTTTTTATAGATTCCTGCTTGTATGTATTGTTTATGCACATAATAACAACAATGTGACAACGTCCGAAACGATATCAAAATTGACGACGGGTTCGAATTCGGAAAAAACTATAGGATCGATGTCACAATCGACGACAGGATCGACGACGTCGAGATTGTCGGCAGGATTGACGATACGGACGACGTTGGCGAAGACATCTATGGCAGGATCGACGATAGATGCGACATTGATGGCAGGATCGCTGTCGGACTCCACAACACTAGCGCCAAAGAAAAACACTGTTATGACTACGTAAGTATAAAACTTTTTTATAATTTGTTTGCTTTGGTGGTAAACGAATCGCCGTATGGTCCTGACTTAGAATTTGCACTACCCCAACTCTTCCCATGGGTGTTGTAAAGGCGACTAAGGGATATCCAGGGGGCGGGCAGCATCGCCTCCGGTAGAACAATTCTACCACTGAACTGTGATCCCCAACCCGCATGCCCAGCGTGGGAATTATGGGCACTACCCTCCAAGAGATAAAAGCCAATAAGGCGCATAACAGGGGGAGGCCTGCGTCCAGCGTTGCCAATATCAATCCACTGCATTAGCATTTAGCATTCTAAGAGAAGTAAGACTTTTTCGAATTTGTTGAGGTTGAGGAGGTTCGTTTTCATTAGGGGAGGCCTATGTCCAGCAGAGGACTAATATAGGCTGATGATGATGATGATGAGGAGGAGGTTTGAGGTAAACGAATGAATAAATGAATGAACACTTTATTGTTCTAGTTTATACTATAATATAATTTTATAATGAGCAAAGATTTCATTGTTTGTTTGTATTGAAACCGAAACTACTGGACCGATTTAAAAAAATCTTTCATCATATGTAAAACCTGACCTTGCCCTTACTTTTCAGGGCAGGTTTTCAGATTCAGATTCAGATTCAGATTTCTTTATTGTCATAAATCAAACATATTAAAAAGTGTACAATAAAAGGTACCTTAATTAAATGCTGAGTCTATGACTCGTCAAAACACAATTAAAGATTTACAAAAAAGATTTACAGTTAAAAAAGATATACAAATATACGATTAAAAAAAAGATATACAATTATACGATTAAAAAAGATATACAATTATTATATATTATTCATAACTTATCAGTTATCATCTAGGCTAGGTGATGTTACGGAGATGTTTGATGATTTTACTACGGATTGTACCTTATATTGAATGTAATCGTTTTCCAAAAACTCTTTGATACTATACAGCGTTTTATCAAGTAAAAGATTTTTTAATTCCAGATTAAACCTATTTTTGTTTTTAATTAGTTTCAGCTCTAAAGGGAGCTTGTTATATAATTGCTGACCCATTATTTTAGGCAGCTTTTTTTGAATATTCAGTCGATACTGGATGGGCTCTATCATCATTTTATTTCGCCCGGCGCGTTTATTGCATCCCCCTCTTATGGTGTAATCACCTAAATTTAGCCTAACATACTTAATTACTTCCATTATATAAACTGATACTGATGTAAGTATTCGTGGGTTTTTGAAATGGTCGCGGCAAGATTCTCTATATTCTGCTTTTATTAGGACCCTTATGGCACGCTTTTGCAATTTCAGCACTCTTTCGTAGTCAGTTGAGTTTCCAAATAAAATAATACCATAGGACATTATAGAGTGTATATATGCATAATATATGTCTTTTAGTGCTTTTGCTGATGTAATTTGTCGTAGCTGTTTAAGCGCGTAAATTCCTTTAGCCATTTTTTTACATGTAGAGTCAATATGTTGCTTCCAAGACAGTAATGGATCTAACTCGAAGCCTAACATTTTTACTAATTTCGTACTAACTAATGAGTTACCGTCATATAGAGTCATTGTTATACTATGTACTGTTTTTATAGTCGTTGAGAAGAATAATATGTCCGTTTTAGTTTCATTCAATTTCAAGCCATTCATTTGAAACCAACTGCTCAGTTCAGCGATCGTTTCCTTTATGTGGCTTATTAGAATGTCACTACTTTCTGCTGCCAAAATGACAGTGGTGTCGTCCGCGTACTGAATTATTTCACCCTTAATTTTCAAATGAACTATGTCGTTGAGGAAAGCCAAGAACAGGGTATTTCCTAACGCGGACCCTTGGGGAATACCTATGGTAGAGTATTTAGGGGCTGATCTGACCCGCTCTCCTTTTACTTTTACTTCTACAATCTGCTGTCTATTTTCTAAAAAGGATTTAATAAGATCTAAGCTTTTGCCAACCAGTCCATACAACTTTAGTTTTTCAATGAGAAGTTCATGATTTACGGAATCAAATGCTTTTGATAAATCGAGGAAAACTCCTGCTACTTTTTTATTAGCTCCAAGATGACTCGCGACCTTTTCTATAAAGCATTGAGTGGCCGATATTGTTGATCTGCCAGCTCTATAAGCATGTTGACTACACGACAAAATTTTGTTTTCGACTAGATGATTAATGATAGAGTCAGACAATACACATTCAATTAGTTTTGATATTGTGGGTACTATTGCGATAGGTCTATAGCTCTGAATGTTAGACTTATCTCCTTTTCCTTTAAAAAGGGGTGTTATTCTTACTTTTTTAAGACATTCCGGATAATAACTTGATGTAAGAACGCCATTTATTAGGAAAAGTAAGTGTTCACCCAAGTAGGGCAAAATCTTATATACAAAGGTGCCCGTTAGGTCGTACAGATCTTTCGTATTAGATTTGTCAATTTTATTTTTTGCTAATTTCATCAATGCCACTTGATTTATACAGTGGAAAGACAAGTCATTTACTTTTATGAAGTGTTTTTTTAAAAACATTTTAGCGTTTAGTATGCTTGGTTTATTTGATTTTTGAAGTTCAGTGCCAATTGAAATAAAGTAGTCATTAATATAATCTGCAATGTAGTCCGATTTGATTTGTTTATTTGTTATCTCATCCCTTAGGTCCCATTCCCACTCTTTTATAGCTTGGTTGGTTTCTTGCTTTACTATATTCCATACTTCTTTTTTAGGGTTCTTAGAATTCAATATGCGATTTTCTACATAGGCAATTTTTTCTTTTTGAATAAGGAAATTTCTGTTTTGAAGTTTTGTATTGATAAGTCCATTTTTAGTTATTAATTCAGGGTACTGACGTTGAATTATATACAAGTCATTAATGTCATTCTGTAATTTTATTATTTTATCACTTATCCATGGGCATTTTTGTTGATTTTTAATTCGTCTTAATTTACTAGGGAAATTAATATTGAAATTCCAAATTAATTTATTCATAAATGTCGTAAAAGTATTATTGTCATAATTATAAAATATTTTATCCCATTCATAAGCCATCATTGCGCAGTTGAATTCCTCTATTTTCTGTAAGTTGATAGTCCGTGATTTAATGTATTTGAATTTTTCAGTTCGTTGATTAAGGAGCTCTACTTTAGCTAACTGGGCATCGTGGTCAGACAGAGCTGTTGCTAAGGGAGTTACGTGGATGTCATGAGGTTGGATGTTTGTTACTACACAGTCAATGGAAGTCGCAGAATCGTCTTTAATTCTAGTGGGGAAGTCGATTATGTTTCGAAAACCATTAACTAACATTAAGTCTGTCAGATCTTTTTTCTTCGGTGTGTTATATAGAAAATCTACATTCCAATCCCCCATTATAATAATTTTTACTTTCGCAACGCTGCACAGGAATTCAAAGAGTTTTTTAAGTACCTCGTACATGATTGTAAAATCACCTAACCCTGTTCTATATATGCCTATGATCCATAATGAATCATAAGGTGTACTTATCTCTAATGACGATAATTCGCATGCGTACTCTACAGTTAACGCATCGATACTGTGGTTACGTTTACATTTAATATTATTTCTGATTAAAATTGAAACGCCTCCATGAATGCGATGTTTTCTTACATAGTAATTGGCGTGATTGTAACCATTAATAACTAAGTTAGATACATTATCTGGGGAAAGCCAAGTTTCGGTTAATATTAACACATGAGGCAGGTACGTTTCAACAATTCCTTCTAGTAGCAGTATCTTATTTCCTACACTACAACAATTTTGATGCATTATTATAAATTTGTTTACGTCGTCACTAGCTCCCCCTGGGGATTGTCTAAAAAAGGGCTGCCCGCGGGTACAATGCCGCTAAGGTCAATTTTTGACGTAATACTTGTAGTATTGATTTGCGTTGAAATATTGTCTTTAGTAGAGTAATCGTATACATAATCTTTTAATACAATTAAATTTTCATAAGAGTGAGTAAATTCAAAAAAAGAATTATGCAAAATAATTTTACTTAAGTACCTACAAAATGTCTTTGTAATTATGTGCTTAGAAGCTAAAAACCTATTTTTAAATAGATTGATGTCAATCACACTCATTCCCGGAGAATGATTAGCTATTTCACATAGCTTTTTATTTAAAGCATAAATCGATTCGTTACATGACTTGTCAATCATATTTTTCGTGTAAAGATATGGCAACGTAGTTATTTGAAATTTTAACTTTTGAATTGCGCATACCTGTCTAATGTACCTTACATTCTCCAAGTTATATTGGTCGAGGTCCGACGCGATGATGATGACGTCATCACCATGGGAGAAGTCCTTTGTAAGTACCCGAAAGTTTTTTACAAGTTCTCCGATAGGGGCTCCGGGCTTGCAGATGGAGAGGATAGAGTCATATTCGTTATTGGTTCTCCTTATATATTCTGCAATTGATTTGCCGTACAGGTCACCCAAAATTAACATTTTCTTCGTTGTTTTTACAGAAGTGTCTTCCCTTGTTTTTGTTCTATTGCTCCCAATGATTCCGCTGTCTTTTGACCGGTCGTTGCATACGACAACTGCATCGATTTCTTCCTTATCCTTTGAATTATCAGTCGTTATTGTGATTTCTACCTTTTCCTTTGACATGTCGGTCGCTATTGTAATGTTTTCAGGTATTTTTCTTTTCATATTTTGTTTTGTGTTCATGCCGTTGGTGCTATTCGACATTTTTGTGTTACTTTCCTTGAAGCAAGCCGTACTCAAGATCTTTTTGTCTGTTTTTTCTTGTGTTTTATGATTTGCTTTTGATTTCTGCTGTTTTTCTTTTATACTTTTCAATTCCGAGTTGTTTGTAGTGCGTTTCGAAACTTTCGAAATACTGACAGAGTCCTGCTTTTTTAATCGAATGTTTTCAGTCTGTAAAGTTACGACCTGATTTTTTAAAGAATCTATTTCATTTTTCAGTAAATTCAAGGCATCTTCACTTTCTTTCTGAATTGTGCATTGCAACTTTTCAAACAAGGAGACATTACTTTCATGCATTTTGATAACATTTAATGCTTCTTCGTACTCGGATACGTCCTGCACGCTTTGTATTAATCTCTCTTTTAGTTTACTATTTTGTTGATCTAGGTCTTCTATTTCACTTTCCCTGGATGCTAGAGCTGTTTTTAGGTCAGCAATTTGATTGAGTAAATTTTTGTAATCGTCTGAGCAATCGTCCTGTTCTTTTAATAGTTTTATGTTTAGCGCCTGAGCTTTTTGTAACTCAGTTGTAAGTTTACGAATTTTGTTTTCTGCATCCTGCATTGCTGCACGGCTACGGGTTTGCAACATCTTGTTTTTCTCGAAAAACAAAAAGTGACTCAGCGAGGATACGAACCCGGAACAGCTAAGACATATGCACTTTTAGTCGCTAATACTGGCCGCTCCGCTGGTTTAGCTCTACTTCAGGCGGTCGAAATTGTGAGATGGTTCAAGTAAGTTATGCTAGTTACTTTTGTCTGTTATAATTAGTCATTGTTCGTTTTTTATCTGTTTCGTTTTTGGTTCCTCTATTTCCAAGTACCTTCAATTTATTGATTATGAGACAATTTCGAAAGTGTTTTGTAACTATTTCTGTTCTCAATTAGCGTTTTATGTTAACAGAACAGAGAATATCATTAAGAAAATAACTCACTGTGTATTGTCTGCATAGAGTTGTCGCCTTCAATCAGTACGTTGCTTTAATTCTGTTGTGTCTTCTACACAATTTTTCGTCACTAGTTTTTAGCTGTTTTACACAGTAGTTGCACTTATTTCTGCAAGATAACAGTCACACTTGATCCTCAATACAATATTAATTGGTATTGCGTTGCAGACTTCGAAATAAGGACTTTAACTATTTTAATTAAATATTTCTACGGAGCTACAATATTGTGCACGCGACTGTGGCGCTACACTTTACGGTTTTACATAAGCTATATTTTATTCCCACAAGAACGGGCACTACGCGGATGAAAGGCGCTGCTAGTAATTAATATAAATAAAAGTCTTATATCTATTTACTTATCTAATAAATATACATAGTACAAAAGGCTTATCGCTAAGAGCGATTCCTCCCAGGCAACCTTGAACGATTCTGCATTAATTATCCTATTAGCCGTTCCAGCATTAAAGTATTCACTGCCTTACCGCTGCGACCTGCATGCAAGGGCGTACAGTGCAGTTGCTAACCTCTCAACTTATGTATTTAATCAAAGAGTTTTGTTCAATGTTACTTTCTATACCCACTTTTTTCTTTGACTGTATTTGCCTTGAACAATAGATTTTTTCGATCATTTCGAGAGCGGTCCCATTCGTCGGAAGAAAAATAATAAAATTAAATCAATCCGGCGAATGGGACCGCGGTCCCTTTTCTAGCGGTCCCAAATGACGGAAACTTCCATTTGCTAGTTTAATTTCACCTTCAACTCAACGGTTTGAAAGTTGTTCCCGCGTAAACACACTACTTACTACTCAAAAAGTCAAATTATCCAAGTTTTGTACTGAAATATTAACTTGATTTGCTTGCTTGATCAATATTATCAAAGAACGGACATAGGTACCTATGACACGAGGTCATTACAAGGTAAATTCCCTCCAGCTAAACAACTTTTTGTTGCTTCCGATATATAAATAAGTACACATTATACAATTTGCTGTTCACAAAAAAATGTAGGTAACTAAAATGGCCAGTCGGTAGTAGAACCCACATACGTTATGCTATTTGATCTTAAAACAGGCTTTCATGTTTTTGAGCAAGGTACAAAATTAAGAACATTTGTTTACAGAGATTACGTATAATCAGGTACAAAGATGAAATAAGTACCTACATAGTACCTACAATTATCTAAGGAATTGAATAATATCTGTAATTGTATGCAGATTGCTTCAATAGACAATGTAAAAAATTATGTTACTTCTTAGTAGAAACAATTTTATTACTCGTCTTTTTACCTTATTTTAAATTTACACATAAATATATTTTTTTGCAGTATGCAACTACCTGGCAATCCATCTACAAAAAACAATAACAAATTCAGGACTACTCTTATCATAAATCCACTCAATAAAAATACTAAAAGAGCTGGACATGTAAGGCAGATGAAAAAGAAGGCTAGTCATCTTCTTTACCAGGAGTTCGAAAAAGATGGATCCCTCATCACAGAGTTCCCTATGAAAAACTTGGACGATGTAGCCGAGTTCTTCAAAGTTTACTACGAAACAGAAATTTGTCGAGAAGTTTGCGAAGAAACAGATTAATTAAATTATAGGATGTATAATTTGGACAAAAGGAATTATACAAAAGGATAAACTCTGGATTAAAGTATATTGTTTTTTTTAAACTCCCTTATGTACTTAGTACCTATAAATAGTATGTTAGCCAAGAAGAGAGGCCACAACATGGCCAGATACTCCGGAACGATTCAAGCCCGATAAGTCTTCAGTCTGAAATGAAAATAAAGCTCGATTAACTCTTGAAAACAAGGGATTTTAGAGTTACATATACATATGCATAAATATATATAACAAGTTGCGCCCACGGTGCTACCCGGGGTGATTAAATTAAATTAAATTTTAGCATAAAATGGGTGTGTGTGAAACCCATTTTATAATATAGGTAGGTTTCGACTTAATATTAGAGTATTACTGTTCTAACAAAAACTAACTATTCACGCATTAGCGTATACATAATTTTTATTTGTGCATTTAAAAGCGTTCTGGATGTTTTCCATGTATAATAAAAAATATTTATCTATGTAGTGTATTGTATTATGTATATCAGTTATCTAGTACCCATAACACAAGCTCTGCTTAGCTTGGGGCTAGATAATGCTGTGTGAATTGTCCAGCATTATTTATTATTTAGGTGTATAATATATTTATATGCCAAAAATATTTAAAATAGGAGATAATGAACGAAATGAATGAAAGAAATAGTCTTTAGGATCAATCAAAAACCCAACGACAAAGATTATGCTGGTAAAGATAAAAATAGTAGGTTACCGCGAGATGACCAAACATAATTTCCGCTTTGAGAGTCACGAGAAAAAAAATTATACTTACTGTAGACTCATACTCAGTTGTTGACTCCGTAGTATAATCAGAAGAATCTGTTGTAATTTCATTATATTTAAATATTCTGTTTATGTCCTCTTCGGAGATTTCAAACTCGTTTTTCGGTTTATCTTCACTCTTTTTTGCATTGGTCAAGTAACCTTCTTTTGGTTTGTCTGTAGGTCTGTCATTATTTTGACCTTGGAAAGTACTATCTTTATTTAAATCCCAAACATTCGGAAGAAACGTTGTTGCCAAAACTGTTGAACCCTGACTGATTCCCCATTTCGGAACTTTATAAGTGCCTAAATTTATTGAATTTGGCTGAGCAGTTACTGGAAACTTATCATAGTAAGCAGCATGCGGTGTAACGGTTATAATTTTATCATTATTTAGAACTTCATTATAGGTTCTGGTATTTTCATATTGTTTTGGATTATTATTTCTCCCAAAACCGGAAAACGGGCTGCAAAAAAAACATGGTTTTTATATTTCAAATTGTGTACGCAAACACAATTCACAATAGATAACATTATTATTACATTATTAGAAACTAGCTGCACCCCGTGGTTTCGCACTCGTTGTTTCTATGGATATGTTTAAAGGTGATTTATATCCCACGGAAAGTGATTTAAGGGACAAAAAGCAGCATGTTTGATTTCAGGATTATAATAATTACCAGTATGTGAAATTTCGGCCTGATTCGTTCAGTAGTTTTGGCGTGAAGAGGTAACAAATATCCATGCATCCCTACAAACTTTCGCATTTATAATATTAGTGTGATGTGATGTGATTAGTGTGATAGTATGATTAGTTTGATTGGTTTTTGCACGCGGTATTTCTATGGACACGTTTCATAGTAGTTTATGATATGGGATCTGATTTATGCGTTATAGAAAATGGGTAAAAGCATATGTTTGATTCCAGGCTCAGAGATGTAGTTATGCAAATTTTAGCCTGATCCGTTCAGTAGTTGTGTCGTGAAGAGATAATAAACATCCATCCCAACTTTACAATACTTTGTAACTATTTATAACTAGCTGCAACCCGCGGCTTCGCATTCGTTGTTTATATGGAAACGTTTAAAGATGATTTCTTTCCCTGGGAACTGATTTATGGAATAAAAGTAGCCTATGTTTGATTCCAGGATTATGATTTTCTGTTTGTTTAGTAGTTTGGCGTGAAGAGGTAACAAACATCCATCCAAACATACAAACAAACTTTCGCATTTATAATATTAGTGTGATATGGAAACTATTCTTATTGTGGTGCACAAGAGGTGTTATCTAACTGTGGTGTTTACTTACTTTGGAACTCTCACATTAATTGGATTTCTCATAGGTTCGTTTCTGTTATTGTTCCATGAAACGAAAGGAATTGAAAATTGCGGCAAACTTTCAACTGTCTGAACACAGTATAGCAGAAGTAAAATACACAGCACCTGAAAATACAATAACTTTCATTAAAAAGTGTTTATTTGTCTTGCAAAGTGCACATATTTCGTAAGATATTTTACTTCAATGTCTTACCTTGACGGTCGAGTGCATGATGTAAATATTACTCCTGCAGTAGAAAAATCAAAGCACAGGTCAGTTTTATTAAACTTCACAACCTAGACAGACATAATGCAAAATAATTTCACCTCAAAAAGCATTAAAACTGCAAGTAAATAACGGATTAAACTAGTTTAAAATAGATATATTTTGTTTTGACGTGGTACAGCCTAGGTCTCAATACTACGAGTGAGCAAGACGCAGTAACTTATTTCCTGCTCGGCAAGTAAATTTGTAGGAGCCATTTAGATACACTTTTTAAAGGTCCTTATAACAATCACAGTAGTACTTTTTTATTTGTGCGACAAGTGTTTCACTTTGGTAAAACCTGAGTATTTTTAGAATTTATATAAACTTGTGGAAATATAGGCACCGTAATAGTAGCTGAGTAGTGCCTACCCTTAGACTATTGAAACTATATGGCACTATTGTACCTATCAGTAGCTGTGGCTTAGAATTTGCACCACCCTAATTCGTCCCGTGGGTGTCTGGTGTCGTAAGAGGCGACTAAGGGATATCCACCGAGGGGCAGCGCCCCTTGCAGAACAATTCTACCACCGAACAGGTATCCCCAACCCGCATGCTCAGCGTGTGGATTATGGAGATTACCCCCCCTGAGATAAACGCCAATAAGGCGCATATCACCGGGAGGCCTGCGTCCAGCCGTGGATCAATACAGGCTGTTGAGATTGAGGTTGAACCTATTAGTGTATGGTCTTGAGATTAGCGGATCAGAAAACTAACAAAAGAAGGGTCGCGTAAAAAAACATTCTTATATTTGTAAGAGACAAATCTTAGACTGGCGACTTTTTTCTCAATCTTCTACAGTAGTAGGTATAGTTAGAGTGAAACAAAACATTAGGTATAGAGTATTAATTTATTTCTTAGAAAATCGTCAGTGAGCATACTACTCGGAAACGACTGAAGCATACAATTTGCAGTTCATTCAATATTACTTGATACTATTTGTTGTACGGTTTTCTGACTCTGTAATATTATCACTTTCCTCGTATACGTCAGTCCGTGTATAACCTTCAGTTGTTATATTGTCATAGATATCGGTTTGTAAATCTTCAATAGTTATACTTTCTATAGTAATATTTTCTGCATCCTGGTTATGATCAATGTTCTCTTCAGTATCGATTTCATATTTAGATTCATAATCATTTTCATTATTTTCTTTTGGATTTACAACATTTGTTCCATTACCAATATTTTCATACGATTCTGATGGTTCGTCTCCATTTTCTAGCTAAAAAAATAATTTTATCCGTTAATAAGTTGCAGATATATATATATATAGATGCAAGAAATGATATAGGTACAATGCTCGTACCTCCGTTATTAAATTCAAGGTGTTGCTTTTTATGAATTTCTCACACAAAGACTTTGCGTTTTTGACAATTTAATTACTGAAATTAGCAGTGATTTGGCGTGCATTCAGATTATTTAGACAGTCATTCCGAATAATAGTTAATCGTGGCCATGTGTCCGGGACACATAAATTAGAAGCTGAATTTATGAAACATTATTTTTCAAAGAACATGCACTTTTTGTCTTGAAAATTGGGGTTATTCTGCTGGTTTATATTCAAAGAGGCATCTACTTACCATAGTTTCAGTTGTAATAACTGGTTCTGTTACATACTGAACAGTAATTATTTGAAAATCATTTTTCATAGTACCAAGAAATGAATTTATTTTCTCCTTTTTATTTATTTTATTTATTTGTATTTCATGCATATTTAAAGACAGTTCCGGTTCAGATTCAGTTGTTTCATCTTCATGATCATGATTTAGTCTTGTTACTGAATTAGTATTGATAATAATTATATTCACGGTCTGCTGTTATTGAATCTTTTGTATTTGTATTGTTATCTGCATGTGAATCTTTAGTTTCCGTTTGATCTTCAGTTGTGGAGTTAACTTGTTTTAAATCGTTGTGAGCTACATTACTGTTTACTAAATCTCTATCCGAAGTATTATATAACACTGTAAATCTACTGAGGGGATGGAATTTATTTTCTAATTCCCGTAATTCTTCTATTTTATTCAGTTTTGTTTTATTTGTTATTGGGAGAGCGTTTTCAGCTGACTCCTGCATTGAATCTTGGTAAACATCAGGTGTTGGAGAGTGTTTAGGAAGTAGTTCATTTATTCTAAATGATATTCTGAAACAATAAATTAATAAATCATAAATCTTTTTACTAAACAAAACATGAATTAATACCTAGCTGGATAGTACTATATCAAGTGAGAGTATAGACTTTTAACTCAAAAATAACTTACGCTTGCAACTTGAATCTTATTGGCCTAGTAGAACCGTCCTGATTGTATTGAAACGAAAGTTTTTGAACTGGATTTGTTTCATAGACGAAACTTTCCATTGGTAAACTTAAACTAATTTTTACGGAGCACAAAACTAAAATTAGATTAAAAAACACAATGATACTACTTCTTGCAAATAACACATTTACGCAGGGTAAACTTTTTAATACAATCATGATGATTATAAATGCCTCCAAAAAGATTTTATCGACACTTCAAATGAAGTATAAAATTAGACTAAGCCAGTTTGTTGTTTATCTGAATTTTCAATGTAAACAGAAAATTTGCATCGAGAACCCGATTGGTAGGTTATAATATGTGGTAATATCGATGATCTTAAAATACGCAAGAGCGGTGACATTTGCATCTATTTGATATCTGAAGCCCCTACTCTCCGTGCGCACCAACTTTTCAAGTCATTCACACTCTTTTCCTTTAATTGTTTCGGTGGTACAATCCACTGGACTAGCTGAACCGGACCACAGGCATAACAGTCACACTGTACAATTACTGACGCAAAGTACGCACATAATAACGGGTGAGTCCACTAGGATTCCCCAGGGGCAAAGATTTTTATTTTTATTTTAGTAACTTAGTGTGTGGTTTTTTGGATTGTTTCTACGTGGCCAAACTAGATTGCCTACCTGGTGGACGGCCGTCCTAATAAACTAAATAAATTGAATTAAAAAAAAAGCTAGGTGGTCCTTGTAGGAACCGAACCAACCACCGAAATACATAATAAAGACGACCTCTGTGAACGCGGTGGTCAAAAGTCCGCTTGCGACGCAGGAGGTTGCGGTTTCGATTCCCGCTTTGAGACAAATGTGAGTACGATCTGCAGACATTTGTTCAGGGCGTTCTGGGTGTTTTCTATGTATAATAAAAAATATCTATCTATATAGTGTATTCTATTTAGTATATCAGTTATTTAATACCCATAACACAAGCTCTGCTTAGCTTGGGGCTAGGTAATGCTGTGTGAATTGTCCAGAATTAATTATTATATATTTATTTTTTATTTATTATACAATACAACATAGAGGAGAACCTACCAATCATAGAGTTTATATAGTGATGCTACCAATGTTTTCTTTTCACGAATCTGTCATATTTTAACAAATTACCTTTATTCTTTACTAAGAATTTGACCTAAACAGAATCTGTGTGTGCGTTGTTTCCTGAAAACTATCAAGGGTATTGGAGAAGTTAGTCTCCAAAATCGAACGGAGAACGGAGCGGTGCGTGGGAGCGGGACGTTCCAACGGTAGCCGCACCGCGCGCGAGTGAGACGGCTGCCACAGCTGCTAACTCGGAACGTACGCTTTATTGCCAAACGTAACGGTGCTTCTACACTGGTTCCTTAAAAGTAAAGCGGGTGAACGTTGAAGACTTTACCCATAATGCAACTTGCTAAGACGACATTAAGGAAAATAAGAAGGCATCTCCAAGATCACGCAGAAAATAAGTCTTCAGGAAAATGGACATAATATTAATATTACCCGAATGGAAATAATATACCCCGTGTACTATTGGCAAAAGA
This sequence comes from Eupithecia tripunctaria, assembly GCA_955876795.1. Taxonomy (NCBI): domain Eukaryota; kingdom Metazoa; phylum Arthropoda; class Insecta; order Lepidoptera; family Geometridae; genus Eupithecia; species Eupithecia tripunctaria. Next base: position 6,209,797 of record OY041604.1, read on the forward strand.
GTCATCATTATCATCACCATCAGCCTATTTATTAGTCCACTGCTGGACATAGGCCTCCCTGAGCGCCATAGCGCCCTGTCTTCAGCTTGACGCATCCAGCATCTGCCTGCAGTTCTGTGTGTTCTGAGTGTCTACGTCTCAGCTCCGTAAGCCATGAGTGGTAGGAAGGAAACTTTGGTTTTCTTTAGTCTCTTCGATGATGACTACCCTCAGAGTTCCGTAAAACGTCGCCAGAGTAATTATTTTTAGTAATGAAAGGTAGCCTGTCGAATCCCGGGGACTCCTAGCACCCCCTGCTGCCTCGCCGCTGTTACCATGGCCGCTACCATGGCCAGGAATTGCGAAGCGGCCGGCAACTGGGGGCCATTTTCTGGCTTGTATAATCATGAAAGGGTACCCAAAATCCCCACAGTGGGCGTGCAGGTTAGGGATCGCTGTATGGTAGAATTGTTCTGCAGAGGGCGCTGCTGCCAGTCCCCTGGTGTATGTCCATTAGACGCCATTATACGCCAACTAATTGTTGCCTGCACGCCGATTCCCCCAACGAAGCTTCCCATAACGTCGATCCTCTTAAAGAGGGCTATCACTTTTTTAGTAGTGCCACAAATAATATGACTAATAATAATGTGCTACGAAAAAAAAGGAATGGTACAGTTATCCAGACGGAGTTGAAGAAATATTTTTTGCTGGTCCAGTTAACGGAACCAGGTGAACGGGACCACGGGCAAGGAGCTGTAAAATGGCTTTGTCAAACCTAAACCGCATAATCCTCTATAAGGTAAATAAAGGAAATCACCATCAAGCACACTACCGCTATACCTTCTACTACCTAACTCTACCTTCTACTATAAGCAAAGGAAACGCGTTTAACGTTTTCTTTCTTGTGTATATTTTCTCAAATCAAATAAAATACCAGTAAGTAAACCTCAATTTTTATATCTGTTATTGAGCCTGAACGATTTCACTAATCAAATTGTGTTTATCTGCCAGAGGTGTTTGCTAGTTGTATCTTGAAAAGCGTTTAAATCTTTCATACGTCTGAGCGGACAAATCGCGTTTCAATTTGCGTTTCTGTATGTTACGTTTCATCGATTTAGGTCCGTTTCCGGTGGTGTTTGACGGTTTCGGGGTTGGAACAGGGCTCAAGCGGTATCTACCCTGTTCGTTCGAGAAAATGCCAAGCTTGACGCCTCGTTTAAGAGCCCTGAAAAAAGAATATGCTCAATAACATGAAAATAAGGTTTGTTTAGTTTACACATTATTTGTATCAGAAATATCCTGAATGCGAAAGACCTTTGTTAGTTCGTGCTATACGCTAAGAGTTTTACTACATTTAGATAAATTAGGTAGTATAAACTTACGCAGACACAAACAATACTTAAAATGCACGCAGATTGTAAGAAGTTTAATGAAAAGCGGGTGGATTTTTAGAATGGTTTATGTTTATGTCGGTACTATTTAGACATCTTATTTTCGTTTTACTTTACTAGGTTCTGTACTGCACATAGGGGTATTTCAGTAATCTAGGCGGCCAAAAGTCAAAATAATATAGTTTAAACAAAGATCCGACATTGACTAACTCGGGTAGAGAACACCCCAACGAACAATAGGCCGCGCAGCCTCACCCTTTGCCCGTTGCGCGTTACCCAAGAAATTAAGTCGAAAGTTGATCATTGAACCTGGTATATTTGTCTGTTCTGTGGTTTTGCGAAAGCGTTAACTTTGTAAGATAAGCTGAAATATTTGGTGTTTACCTGGTGCAAAATAGCAATGGATTCGGAGACTTCAGGTACCTGACAATTCAAATGTCATACCATACATTAGACCAAATTTGTTTCCATTTAATATACTTTATGTATTACGTACCTGGATATTTTTGAACCTATGTTGGGATCAGTGATCTTAAATTCTTTTCTGATGTATTTGATGATGGTGCGTGATGTCCAAGCAGTGTGTAGCATGAGCTTCTCAATGGCAGTCAGTACGGTCTTCCGCGTTTCTTGACAAGAAATCACTTGAACCATCTTTTCTGATAATAAAATTCCTGTTATCACAAAAATACATTAGATCATGTAGTTGTTCAGGAAATTTTGTCTCTAGGTACCAGCGGTGTAGAGGTAAATAAGTGTTATAAAAATATAATTATAAATATAATTAGGTACTATGAATACAACTTCAAATTCAATCTATAAAATGTATAGAAATGAAAGTTGACTTTGTAATTATGACAGTTTTGTTTTTTGCGTTCCAAAATCTGTCAATTTAGGTTTAGCACAGAGTTTTATATTGAATATCATGCACAGAGTTTTATATTGGAATCTCACCGCACGAATTTTTTTCTCGCGCCTAATACAATACAATACAATATTAATTGATATCATCATCATCATCTGATGATGATTCGTAGATCGTCATCCCACCTGGCCGGAGGGCGTCCTCCACTACATTTACCGAGTCGCGGTCTCCACTCAAGAACTCGTTTACCCCAGCGGTTATCGGTTCTTCGCGAGATATGGCCAGCCCACTGCCACTGCAGTTTGCTAATTCTTTGAGCTATATCGATAACTTTGGTTCTCTGTCGGATGTATTCGTTACGAATCCTATCCTTCAGAGAGACTCTACGACTCGCATAGCTCTTTCCATAGCTCGCTGAGCGACTTTAAACTGGTGGACCAGCCCTATCGTGAGTGTCTCAGTTCCGTAGGTCATGACGGGTAGGACGCACTGATTGAAAACTTTCGTTTTAATTGATATGTAACTCTGTAATATATATATATATATCTGTCTGTAATATATATATAATATGTAGCGGAAGCGGATTTTGCGGATTTTTTCTGGAATTCTGCAACGAATATTGCAAATTCCTACTGGAAAACCGCTGTGAAATTTTGCAATGGTGTTACTACGTGTTAACAACGCATGTCATTTTTACAAAGAGATCTATTCGATGCAGATGGAAGCCCCTTTTAGCTTTTGGCCTTCGCGATTCTCTGTCAACAAGGTAAAAAATAAATATGTACATGTTTTTGTAGACATTTATTTTACTTTAATCAAAGAAATTGTACTAAATTTATTCACAACTAATGGTATGCATCATCCTAAAAGAGATTCGATTACGGCGCGTGGTACGGCGCCTTCTGGCCCTTGTTCTATGGTGGGTTGGAATCCGTTCTCATCAGCGATGTAGGTGACAGTGTACACGACGCCGTCAGGTCCAGTATAGGAGTAAGAACCCTTTACTGCTATGGACTCGTTTTCGGCACCTTCGTTGATAAGCTCGCCAATTTCATCGCGTTTTGTGCCGTCACTGAGTTCAAACCTGAAATAAAGAGCTTCTTGTTATTGCTGACCGTGTATACCAAACCCACAGATTTATAAGTATAGTACTAAAGTAACCAAACCATTATTGTGCCATTTAACCCACTAATAAAGATTTTTTATTTTACTAATTATATGAGGGTGAAGGACTGGAATCACACTAAAATTTTATTTCTTAAATTTTTTTGTAGGACAGCAAGGTTTGTGAATAAAATTTCAATTTGCGTATTCAAACATTTTAAATTCATCCGCCGAACTAAATCGGCCACACACTCCACAAGAATATAGGGCAGGAAGCAAATATGTAGTCCACAGTTAAAAAGGCAAGCAGTGTGTCGTCACGTAAAATCAAAACCTGCCATAGTGTTTGGTTGCAGTTTACCTATGTTTTGAGATTAAATTATTATTTTAGCCTACAGGTTTACCCAGAAGTTACTTCTATCCATAAATTATGAGTGAAATAAGACTTTGACTGTCTGCTAATCTCTTGTTTTACTCAAAAAATAATAGATAGATAGATAAAAAAAATATTTGGTACTACATACACGATTAACATAGAGATACAATACAAATAACAGCTCACCCGAACTTGTACGATCCTAGTCCAATATTATCTGATATTTGTCTCAAAATTTGCACTTCGTCGGTTTTCCGTGTCGTTCCAATTGTCGTTGTTTGTGGTGCCGCTGACACCATAGCCACCAAGAAAATTACCACCAACTAAAACAACCAATCCAATCAATACACTTGCAGTCAAAAAATCACAAAACTAAAACATCATATTATTTTGTAATTAAAGCTCAAAAGCTTATCATTCAAAAAATAATATGACGTGGAAATCCTACACACCAGTTTCATTTTGATATTGAAATCTTATCTTATCTTAGCCGTAAGTATCACAATAGCATCAACGTGTGTTTGCAAACCCCTGCTGACACATGTTATATACTTTCGGAATATTGTATTGCGACACTCGATTATTAGTAGATGTATCTACATAGCTCGTTACCATGTTTTGTGCGTTTGACCACTCCTTTGATATGGCAAATAATGGTGACGACCAAATTTACATAGATAGCAGGATTATCTGTGCATTGTATTAAGAATACACAAGCTCTGCTTAGCTTGGGGCTTGATGATGATGTGTGGATGGTGCGGTATTAATTACTATATTCATTATTTATTTATCTTGATGTTGAGACTGTCAAAGTGAGATACCGAACTTTCTGAAGCTGATCAGGTTTCTGAGCAGCGTATGTTAATTAAACAATAAATAGTTAAAAGGAGTTTTTGCATCAAAACTTTATCTATTTAATATAAATAAAGGGCTTCACACATAATGTATATTTCTACATGTATGAAATATGAAGGAAAAATGTAATATACTAAAAAATGTAATATTTTTTAGTATATTATACCTATTATACCTGCCTTTAAGGTTGAGGTAATGTACATTAATATACAATATAGTTGCCGTGTGTCCCTGCAGCCCTTCAGGCTTCTTTTAAATCTTATAAGTACTACATACGAGTACCTCTAGATACTTAATGGATACTAAACCAAAAACATTTGTGAAATATGGTTATACGAAGATAGTATTTAGGACAAGGTTAACGCATTCACTGCCCAGTCTCTCTTCACCTGGCTGTAGTTAGACATCCGCGTCTTGGGCCATGAAGTTGTTAGTATATTATATCACATTCACTGCCCAGTCTCAACCAGAACTTTAAACAAAAACAACTTTCAACCATGCTGTAGTTAGACATACCGATAGACCGCGACTTGGGTCATGAAAGGGTTAAGAACTCGGCTAAATTTCAGTTCCCAATGTTGTCAAATTGTACTGTTTTTCAAGCATACTTACTATCCTGCCACATCAACTCCGAACTGGGTCTTGGCTATTCACCCGACACCTTATCACCATCATCGGCTTCATTTCTGCCTACGCTGGGCATGCACGTGGGTGTCGTAAGAGGCGACTAAGGGATATCCACCGCGGGGCGGGCAGCAGCGCCCCCTGCAGAATATTTCTACTACTGAACTACGTTCCCCAACCCGTATATTATACATTATACCCTGCAGTGGGTTAATTGCAAATGATGATGATGGAATAATAATAAATTACATCGCTGTGCTGTGTGTATTACGTACCTCAAAAAGCAGATACTTGGAAGGTATCTGATTCTCAAACCTGCTTTCTATGTAAATGTGGTTTGAATGACACAGTGAAGGCAAGCTCAAGTTTCTGAGGACACGATGGGAGCTTTCAAAGTGTTTTAATTATAGACGTAGGATTCATCAACTATGCAACTTCGGACAGGTGCCAATCACAATACATGGCATTCGTATATTACCTATGACAGATGTTATTTTACGCAAAAACGCATATTGCTTGGTAGAAAAAGCCAGGCTGATTGGCTCGGGTAGGCATTTGGACAAGATTTGTTGAGTTTTTTATAAACGAATCCGGATTTTACTTTGACTTATTTAATTACTTCATAATTAATAAAACGAACAATTCCTTTTTGATACGGCTTCTTTGCTGATATAAGAATGAAAAATATTTAGTAACAATTCCGCGAAAAAACCTTCTGTGATAAAATCTAACAAATTATACAAAATTATACATTTGTGTTTATATGTGACAATGGATTTCCGCAAAGTAACGCCTGAATCTATTATTTTTCTTTGCTGATCAAAAACTCACAGCAAGGAAATATTCAAATCACACAATTTCAGCACTGATTACTCATATGATTTCAAAATCACTTTCTATCTTGACTCTTACCTACTGTTCGTAATTGTATTGTAATTTGCCTGTGGTGTGTTACTGTTATACATAGGCTTTCCTAAGATGCCCCTATGCTTCTGCCACCTTTGGTATTAAATATAAAACCCTGGTCTGCTCGAAGTCGCAATGATCCATTTATTAGGCACAAACAACCGTATTTAAATAAACATATTTCATTCAACTAATTGAAATCTTCGTTTAATCGAAGTATTTTAACGACGTTATCATAGGCATATCATAGTTGCATTTCTTCTAGAGTTGGCCGGTAGCTTTTGGTTCTAGTATTCATCCAATCAAAGCTTCTGGAATGGCGCCACCTGATCCTTGCTCTAAATTAGCCTTGTATCCGTTTTCGTCTGCCAAGTAGGAAACTGAGTAGGTTACTCCATCTGGTCCTACCCATGAATAGACGCCTTTTATAACTAAGAAGCTCTCTTCTTGGCCGGCGCCGCCGCTGCGTAGTTCACCTTCTTGCTCGTGTTTAGTGCCGTCGGATTGTTCAAAACTGTAACAAAATATTGGTAAAGCGAAGGAGCGCAATTTTGTCAGTACCTAGATCTCAGGCGAAAGATATCTACTACTGGATATAGTCACCAGGTCTATGTTTAGTGGTATGTCTGTTCTGTGGGATGCCGCTGCTGCCCGTTTATCGGTGTATAACTGTCACATAATGGCCTTTTATTAAAATTTGTATATATTTGTATTTATTAACCACTAGCTGCGCCCCGCGGCTTCTCACGCCTATCCCATGGGAACTGATTTATCCTGAATTTTCCTTACGGAGCCCAAGACCTTTCCAACGAATGCAAAACCGTGGAAATCGGTTCGTGCGTTCTGGAGTTATAGCGTCAGGAAGGAAAACCCGACTTATTTTTATATGATACGAGTAGAAAGATTATACTCGTAACATTGAAAGTTATACAAGGCAAGTCATGGTGTACAAATCACATTCAAGAAAATTTTAATAGATAACTTTTACTAGACCCAAACAGTTGGGTGGCTAGTTATTGCTTACACCACACTGTTACTTTTGTCAGTCAAAATAAATTAAGTGCGCGACAGTATAACTTAAATTGAAACAAAAATCTAAAGGACTTTTTGAAAGATATATGAGATGCCAGATTTTCAGCAAATTTCCGTGGTGGTCTTAGCGTAAAAATCAACCAACCAACTCCACCTATGGATGTCGTAAGAGCCGATAAATAGAACCTACCAGAATAAGAGTAGCAGTTTCATTCTAAGTATATCTAATAATAATTGACTGCGATCAAAAAAATGCCCGCCAGGCATGGCTGGCTAAGCGTCGCATTACAGCAAAGCACCTTGTTTTGGAGCACGTTTAACAGTAGACATATGATTCTTGATGAGGAAGGAAGAGATGCTACACAATGACAGACATATCGAAATTTCGGGCTCTGGTGGACAACTAGACAATAGACATAGACATAGACAATCATTTATTTGCCACTTACACAGTACAAAACAGGACTTAAGAATAATAGGTACATAGTTTACTTATAATACGAGAAAAAACAATTACACAAAATATTAACTAAAAAGAGAGACTGTACAACTAAACGCAACTTTCGGTAGGATATATATTCGGTAGGCCAATTTCGATTCAATTTCAATTAGGTATGTTCCCTTGAATAAAATGTGTTTACGGCTCTGAAAAATATTTTTCTACTTTAATTTTGTTGTCATCTGCGACACAGTTAGCTAAAACTTCTTCTGACGGAATCGTTTCCACTAATTTTGACACTGTATTTCTATTACAATAAACGATCTATTTATTACGGATGTAAGCGTGTTAACTATGAACCTTATTTGTGTTGAAAGTTAGCCAACTTCGATAGTTTGTATAGTAAAAACAAGATTTATTTATTATACTCACGCATATCTGTAGTTACCTCCACCGAGGTTATCGTTCTCGTATCGAAGCACTTGCACATTGTCTGTGGAATAGTTCACAATTCTAGGTGGCGGTGCAGCAGCAACCGCAGCCGCCAGGAGCATAACCACAATCTGAAAGTTGAGAGAATTTCACTGTAGCCGAGTAGCGAAAATCCATTTCTACTATCCTATTTCCTACTATACGTCAAGTTTGTATGTATGGATGTTTGTTACCTTTTTACGCAAAAACTATTGAACCGATCATAGGCTAAAGTAGCCTTGTATAAATCAGTTAACGTGGGATAGAAATTACGGAAACTGATATGTATAAAAAAAAGCTTGGGAAGCCTCGGGCAGAAACTTGTTAAAATATGTAATTAACTATTTATTATTAAAAATATTCAGTATTACCTATTTTTACCGACGTTTCAAAAGGTTTACACTCAGTCTATTTATTATTACGCATCAGCTTTGCCGTGCCGTAGCGGGGCAATGCAGCCAGCGTCATAGGCCGTATACAGAAAGAAAGCTGGAAACTTATAAGCGCTTACCGGCGCTTGACAGCGCTGGTCCGTTCTATACAAAGGAAGCTGGTTGTCGCAGTTATTTATTAATTTTAGATGGCAGCGCCCAGCGCTGACCAGCGCGTGTTGAAGCTTGTCGGCACTTGTCGGCACCGTTCAGTGCTTATCGGCGCGTCTTCATATATTTTCCTGCCATTCTAGTTCTAATTTGTTTCTAAGAATTGATTGTAATTTTCTTTGTTAATAATGAATACTACTTATAGGTTCATTATGGTTTTGATAGCGTTTGAATTTTTTCGGTTAGTAGCTTGTTTTGACTGGCTATCAAAATAAAAACGTATTTTGATACCAAGTTAAAACTAGCTAAACAGTAAATACAACAATAACGTTAATTTAAAAAAACTTGACGCTCAATAATCTGGTGAATAATCTGGTTGTTTTTTTTGAAGTTAAATATAAAAAGTTTACTTTAAAAATTGATAAAGCAAAAGCAACTCTCACCAGAAACATTGTATGTAATGGTTTCGCTAGAGACACTGCACTAATGTAAGAAAACATCAGTACACTTTGGTTTTCTTGTTTTATACCTGCATCTGATAATTCGATATTACGTTCAAATAGGGTGAAGGCAAACGCCTGGACATCAGTAACAAATTGTTTGATTTTACATCATTATTTAAATATACACAAATGAGACAAGAATTATTTTGACTCTACACAGAATTATTTTCACTTTACACACTACCTAATTTACGAAAAGTCTGTTATTCTCAATAAATGAATAATGATTCCAAAAGGCTTCCAGTATTAATTATTTTTTAACCTAGTTCAATCTAAACCACAGTGATATAATAGTTGAGCTACCTCTATATTGCTTGAACAGAAATTACCTCAACTGTTCCAATTGTAAATACTACTCCCAATTTTTCTTTTCATGAATTCATTAGCAGAACAGAACGGCCCAAGTCTATGCGACATGCAGAAAATGTATCTTAAATATCGTAGATAGTATATTTTTGATATTTGGAAAGGAGACTATTTTATTTTTAAAACTTAGTATTACTGCATTCAAAGATTTTCGAAAAATTACTTGCTTTGTCTGAGAATAAAACCAACTCCAACTCGAAAAAAAACAACGGGTTGCACTGCGGAAGTGCCGGCGGAAGTGTATAACTACTCGCACATTCTTCCGTTGTACTTAGGCACTACAAGTGGCAAAGAACAAAATGTTCTTTGCGATAGTAAATACTTTGAACGGCGCCATGTTCTTTCAATTAGTAAACTATGTACACAGGTAGCTGTAACTTTTGAACTTTTGAAAGCTCTGTAAGTAGGCTGCTAGCTTACAAAGTAGCACTAATTTAAAATTGCAGTAATGCAAGCGTATTACGTCACCACGGTCACGTGAGACTGATCTAACATGTTAGATCAGCATCACGTGACCCTGACGCGAGTTTACTATTCATTAAATGCCAAAAAAAGTTCACAACGCCGCTAATGAAGTTTTAACTTCAAAAAAACAACCCGTATTCTTAATTTTCCAACAAGGTGCAGCTCCGGCTCATAATCGTCGGAGAGCAGCTGAGTTTCCGAATGAATGTTTTCCTACTACCTTGAGAAGGTGGAATGAAAAATATCACGGAACAGGTAGCTTGCCATCTTATAAAAAAAACTACTGATTGATGGAACAAGCCTGCTACAAATTCATGGCCCACTTTATGTTAACTGGTATAACCATAGCCTATAACAAAGAATCACCAGCGTATGCCACTAGGAGCGTGCCCTACAATGCAATACTCTGAGTCCTTCAACCTGAGATAGCTATAAAGCCTCGTGTGCCTGTAAACGCGCTCTCCGTATATAGCAACAAGTACCATTACAGGCTCATCACACCCCCACACAAACTATCTAAGTCGGAGATATCTGTATACATAATGAGCCCCGCAGTGTATATCCAATTACCCGAAAAATTAAGAGATGCGGCTTCCTCCAACATATTCAAGCACAGGCTTAAGTCATGGTTACTGGAGAGTGTTCTATAGCTTCGGTGAGTTACTAGAGCTACCCGAACTGTAAAATACAATCGCCGTACCTGATTTAACGATCCAAAACATGTCAGGTGCAAAACATAGGTAGGGCTATAGCGCATAAGATAAGATTAGGTATATAGTGAAGCAAAATAATATAATATTATTTGAAAATATGTTGACAATAATATAATGTTACCTGATTTGACATGTAAATTTAATAATTCATCAATTAAATCGTATATCTTGTAATATCTCCGGCAACCGTACACTTCAAACAAGCACACAACAAAGCTGCTTTGCTTCTGAAAAAAGCAAGGCGGTAGTACTGCCTTGGACAAACCCTTTCAAAAGGAGCTCTATATCTCTTAATATTAACTCGTACTCGCAGAAAGTCGGAAAAGTAGACTATACTCCTCGCGCATGAAGCTGTCTTCGTCTTGGGCGGGATTTAATCGATTTGGGACTGATTAAATCGATTCGGGATCGGAACTTGATGGCGCCTGTGTCGTAAATCACTGCTGCGTGGTCTCGGTGCATATAATTTACTATTTATTGCTCATATCTGTTGATGACAATCAACTCGTATTCTCGGTAGCACAATGTAGGTTGTACCTAGGCTTCCTTAGAGTTGCGATGCTCTATCGATCCTGTACCCCGTTATTTAACTAAGCTTTCCGACCTATGAAGGTCTGTGATATAATAGCGTATAGACACTATAGGGTATCACGAACCTCTATGGTGGGTACCGATATTTGCATACTTTCGAGTGGTGCCGCATAGAATTGCAGTACCCCAACTTTTCCAGTGGGTGTCGTAAAAGACGAATATGGAACAAACACACAGGGTGCCGGGCAGCAACACCTGAAGATCAATTCTACCACTGAACTGCGATCCCTAACCATCATGCCCAACGTGCGGATTATGGGCATTACCCCTCATGAAATAAAAGCCAATATAGACTGTTGAGGTGAGGTGTTGAGATGCATACATTAATAATAATATAAGCCTTTATTGCTGTTTTACAAAGGGTATTTTTAAGTATGCCTTATTTAACACTCATTATTTTGTATTTATGAATAGTCTACATCGGCAAACGTTGGTTTTTCTGTAACAGCTTGTACTCCGACATAGGCCTAAGGATTTCTATATAGCCTTGTCCTTTGCTGCACGGATCCATAGTGGACCGGCTATTTTCCTAATATCATCAGGTGCATACATACAAAGCAGTAAAACCCAAAATAGAATACAACAAATTTATTCAACAAATTCCATTTGACTAGATGCAGGTTCACTAAGTTATCCGAGGAGAGAAGCTACTACCGCGGGAGGGACGCCGCCGCCGGGACCCTGTTCGATCTCGGGCTTGTAGCCGTTCTCGTCAGCAGTGTAGGTCACGGTGTAGGAAACGCCGTCGGGGCCCAGCCATGTGAACGATCCGGTCACTGCTAGAGACTCGTCTTCACGACCCTCATTCTTGAGTTGACCGGTTTGCTGCGCTTTCTGACCATCAGTTTGCTCATATCTGAAATTAATATTTGAATTAGTGACAATAAATACAAAGGTTCATTAGAAAAATCTACTTAACATAGATTTTGTAATATTAAATGAAATCTTAAATCTAGTGTCTAGTTAAGTAGGATAAAGCCCCATATAATCGCCTCACGTGCAGACCCCACAGCCAAAAATACCGAGTTCTGTGCAATATAATCAAGTATTGATTGGTTCAAAATTATGAGTATTTTCTAGGCATAGCATAGTTAGACTATCAAAACTGGATTGCTATTTATTGGTGTTGGGTTTTTTCGCTGCCCAAAATATAATAACTCAACTGCAACATTGAAATTTCTGTGTATCATTTTGGATTTTCTGATACCCAACAGGATTATTATATGATCATTACCGACAAAAAAATAATATAATAATGCTAGATCTTTAAACAACAGGTAAAGATAAAAGAAGTAGAAAAGCGGTAATTCCTACAGCTCAAACAAATAAAGGTAATTGATCAAAAAATATATTATTTAAACGTATATTAATAATAGTTGTAATAAAATTAATTAAGGTCACATTATAATTTATAAGTATGTTACTAGCTCTAAAAGCAGTTAAATAATTAAACACTATCTGAAAAAAACTAATAGTAAATGACAAGCACAGGTCCTTTTTTTACCAACTTCAGGAGGAGGTTCGATTTTCATCCGTGCTTTTTTCTATGTATATTTACCGATTTCTCCGTCAATTATAGCCCGATTTAAAAAAATATTTCGCTGTTGTATAGAAAGTAATTCCGAATTGATCACATACAAAAAATATTCTGAAGGATTAGTATTTGTCCCGTCATGTTTAAAAAACAACAAAATACTTTTATTATATATATTACTAGAAAAATCACGAGTAGACTAATTTTGGTGTTATTTGCCAATTCTCATCGAAGTTTGATGATACTTTCTTTACTGTATAATGGAGTCGGCGAGTGTGTGGAATGGTGGGCTCGCCGGCTAAGTATGGGAGGAAGAGGGGACGCCGGATGGCGGAGGTTATAATGTTACCGTTGCGCGGCAAAAATGTCGAAAGAGGGACACCGGTGAGCTTTGTAGTGAGTATTGCCATAGATTTAAATCGTTAGATACGCCCCGACCACCGACCACAGGTTGAATTTGAGGTGGTACCATAAAAGTAAGATTCACGAGAAATTTATGTGTGCGCTGAAAAAGTATATAAAACATCCTCTTTTCATGATAATTTCACTCATTATAAATTTATCTCTAGCGGTTCCGATGGCAACGGACGTAAACAAGAGGCTGACAAAGTTGATGCATGGAGGATATCTCAAGGATATCCAAAAAGTACTTGTATCAATGAAGACGGATAGCATAGAACAAAGGAAGAAAGATTTCGTTAGGACGTTTATGTACGCGTAAGGGTCTCATTTGCACCTATTACTAAGCTTTCTGTCTGTCTGTCAGCGGGCTGTATTTTATGAACCGTAATAGTTAGTGGAAATTTTGACAGAATGAGTAATTCTATAGTTGCTCTAACTAAAAATCATCATCATCATCATCATCATCATCAGCGACAATAGCAACCATAAAATTGAAGTCGGTTTATAGTTCTTTTAAACAAACCCCAATTATTATTATAGTATTTTTTACTGATCTGTAGTTTTTTTTATTTTTTATTTACTAGCGAGTTACCCCGGCTTCCCAAGGGCAGGCAATGCTGATTTATTGAATATATAAAAATTCATCTTGAATCACACTATTTAAAAAAAAAACCGCAGTCCGTAGTTTTAAATTATATATATATACTTATCCTTTGTTTTTTACTATGTAGTGATTTGTAAGGCAGCGTCAACAATAATCAAATGTTCGAATACAACAAATATTTTTTTTTGGTATAGAAAGTATAGCTGTTGAACTGCGATCCCTAACCCGCATGCCCAGCGTGGGGGTTATGAGCATTAGATAAACGTCAAATAAGGCGCTTATCAGGGGCAGGCTTGCGTCCAGCAGTGGATCAATACAGGTTGAGATTGAGGTAGTATAGAAAATTTGCTTCATTAAACACCCCGATTGCATCGCGCGTTGTCACCGTAAACACAATGTGTAATTAAGTTTTCATATTTTATGTAACAGTATATTAGAATTTAGATAAATATATTGCTATGTACTATAGAATAAGTTAAATAAGATCTGTAACTTAACTATAATTTAAAATAAATGAATTATTATTATTATTAAACTTACATGTATCTGTAACCTCCGTAGCCAAGGTTGTCGTTTTCGTATCTGGTGATTTGGACATTGTCTTGGGGGTACTTATACACCGGGGGTGCTGCTGCCACCACAGCGACTAGGCAAAGTGCTACAAGCTGAAACAAACAGATAAGGAAGTGTTAAAGTTAATTAATGACTATTCAGGCTGTTTGGTGGAAGGCTGTAGAGATTAAAGGAACTGATCAAGGGCACCCTTGTGATCATTTTAAAACAAACGATTGTTAAATACAAGATAGTGCAATAATCACTTTTAATATTACTTCTACTAATAATTTTTTTGATAATAACTTGAAAACCAAGACACTTTGCATAATAGCATTTGTGGTTTGAAATGATCACTTGGGTACTTTACACCGTTCCACCAAACATACTGTGTATCAACTGTAATTAGCTTACAAAAAACCCTGCTAAGCTATTATTTAAAAGTTGAAAGAGGTTTCTGAGCAAGTGCCGATAAAAGAGAGAGATACATGGACAAGATACATTTTTTCATTTTTTCACATTTTTTCCCACAATACAATATTCACAAAATACAAAAAAGACGAACCAGTTTCATTTTGATGACAATCTTAATTCTTTAAGTGAAGAAGAGCAAATGGCCTAAAATCTTTGTAACCGTTCTTTATATCTATTAGTCAGAGATAGGTACAACTATTTGGATGTTTTCTGCTTCGGTGAAGGTGAACCACTTGGCCACGAAATATTTATTGGCCTGTGATAGGTACATAATACATATACCTACGTTTCATAATAAAGGTATTTTATTTTCCCCTTTGTAGTATTATTTGACACATTCTGAAACTATTAAATGCTGTCTATGGCTCCACACGCACATTTTATGTAGTTTGTGTCCATCCCCGGATACCATCTACCTCCCTGTCAAATTTCATTAGGATCCGTTCAGCCGTTTACAGACAGACAGAGTAACTTTCGAATGTATAATATTAGTATGGATTATTTCCTAATCATTGTTTTTGAATTATTGACACATCGTCGAATCATATGTAGTTATCCATAATTAAAATGCGCAATGTAAATCAATTTTTGTGGTCAATTACGTTGTCTTCATTATCTTGATTGGACTTTTTATGGCCACAATCACAATTCTTATCCTTTTTAGACAACACTATGGATTGTAGAACTCAACCCTCACAAATGATCTACATAGTTGACATTTTTGCAATTTTTGCAAATTTTGATTGATTGACTGCCCCCTACTAGGCAGGAATCAATAAGGTCTTGAACTTTGTGCATAATTTCAGGTCGATTTGTTCAGTAATATTGGTCTTCAAACACCTTCAACAATTAAAGAGTTTAAAAGTAGGTTATAGTATTTTATGGCTTCTTGTACTTAAATTAGAAACAATGTTGATAGAAAATTATTATGATATGATTAAGTTCTATTTGCCGGAAGTAAAAGTTGCCATAAGAATTTTGTTTGCGAAAAATTATCTACCAGATACAGGACCGGGTGAAAACAGAGCGAACCTGTTGCTGAATCTCCATTACGCAAGATCATCTTCATTAGTCTACTAGCTAGACTAGATCGAGAGACTAGCTAGCTTGATCGTCATATTAATTGAAAGCTCAGACGAGCAATTTAGATGGATAGTAAAAGTCTATATAAAATTAAATAATACTTTATTATCAAATAACATTGAAATCACATTGAAACAGTATATAAATATTATATACTGTCCCACATTTTATTTTATTTACAGTGAGTATACTAGAAGATTATCCTAGGAGTGATGCAACCACAGCAGATGGAACAGCGCCGCCGGGTCCTTGCTCGATCTTGGGCTGGAATCCGTTCTCATCTGCGACGTACGTGACGGTGTAGAGCACGTTGTCAGGTCCCACCCAGGAGTACTGTCCCTGGACTGAAATGGACTCATTCTCGGTTCCTTCATTCCTCAGCTGACCCTGCTCTTCATGCTTGCTTCCATCGGAAGTTTCCCATCTGTAAATAAAAATAGGATTAGATACTGTATGAATTAGGTTGATCGATATGATGTAGAGCAGATTGCATACTTACGCGAAGTTGTAACCGCCCAGTCCAATATTGTCCGAGTCGTACTTCACGATCTGAATATCCTGATAGTTTTGGGGAGCAGCACAAGCTGCAGCGACCAGAGCGAGGACCAGGAACTGAAACATATCCTTGGATTAGACCCACTGCAGCAAATCCATAAAGCACTTAACACATCACACATCACTTCACCAAATAACTGACCAATTTCATTTTGTCTATTGTATTAACGGCTAACTCCTGCAAAGAACTGTTTGGGTATGGTGTGATTACGTATTCGGGCACTTCTCTTATATACGTATGTATTTCTTCTAATACTTTGTTGCGACACCGCGGCCGGCGATGCTGCTTATTACGGTAAAGCACAAGATGCTGCATCAAGCGCTTTCTTAGGTTCGTGAGCGTGAGCGTGTCCGTATAGGTATTTCTTCAGTCCGAGATTTGACTTGCATGTTGAACTTTGACACTTAGTTTGATGGTAAAAAGTCCCCTTCTGGTAAATATTCGTGACGTGTTAGCATTATTTTCAGTACCTATATTGAGTTCATTTATGTTAACAGACAAACAAACATACAAGCTACGGGTCATTATTTTTAATATTAGTGATACACAAGCCAAACTATACATTTAGATATGAGTTTGTAAACACTTAATTTGACCCCGGGCCTTTCAAGTAATTTTAAGTGTAAATGTCAATGTTAATAGGGAATTTCAAAAGGCTGCAACTTTCCTGTTTTAAATAAGAGAACTTGTAATTTGTTTATTTCAACGTGACAAATCAATGTTGTTTAATAAATTGATAAATATTTCCGTCTATCATTTCAAAGGCAGGTTATGGCAGGTGTTGCAGTGGTAGCATAATAGATTTGATTTCGTACAATGTGGCATTTGAATTGATAAATGAGTTGATGATATTGCTGGACCTTATACACTTTGCCCTCTACCATATAATTATGCAACGATTGAGATCACTGATAGAAATATGTAAATGGTAAACCTACTTGAGTTAAAGAAAAACACCCTTATATGCTTGGGTCATGCGATATTTGTCCAGGAGTAGGAACCTACACGCAATCTTTTGCGCCTCAACCGGCCATGTACCCACTGAGCTACGTGTGTCATCATCAATTACTCATTTAAATACAATCATGCAATCATAAAATAGTCGTTTAATGGATGGTGTGTTGTTATTTTTTAATCGGTTACCTATTAGAACCTTGTGAATGATCAGATCAATGACCAATTTAATCACATGATCAATAGGGTATATGCATGTGATTTCAAAATGGCTATAAAAATATTTACGTATTCTCTATTGATATAGAAACATATCTGCATATTTATTTTTGCGTTTTGAGATGTTTTTATTGTAGAATTTAACCATTGAAAAATTGATATTTTAAATCTCAATCGCAAAATTTCGAAACGCTACTCACATTGACTAGAGCGGACGTGACATCACTGTACGCATTTCTTCTTTTTTTATTCTGCTTGCTGCACCTTGATTTGACACTATTCTGCCCACTTGACATTTCGTATTGTCGATTATTTTCAGTTTTTTCGGAAAACCTCTTTCCTGAGATGATCACTACCGAGGTCGTCACCAAAGGTTTTAATCAAGTGCGTACGTCGACGTCACATAAACATGGCGCCAATATGGGAGCGTTTTTATCACCCGAAAATTATTGTAGTTTTGATTTGTTTTTTTTACCTTGTTAATGCGAAATTCAGTGAGCGTCATATCATTCCTGGGTTAAATAAAGACCTAAAGAATCGATTAAAACAATAAAAAAAATCGATGCATATACCCTATTGATATTTTTGTACTTTGTGCTGCACGTGTTTTTTTACGTGAGTTTGCTAGAATAATAATATTATTATTTTATTATTATTCTAGCAAACTCCTAATTTGATAATTTTCATGAAATATTATGATTATAATTTTATTTTATTTCATGAAAATTATCTAGTTCATTTATTTCTGTCCTTGAAATAGGAATATTGTTTTAAACAGTTTTTTAAATAAAATCTTTAACATTGTAAAAATCTACACTTTTTACATTATTTTCGTATTCACTATAATGCAATGAAAAAAAACATAGATTAAATAAAATAAATGCATTAACAAGGTAAAATGAAAAAATAATTATTAATGTATAAAAAATGTATAAAAAAATTTAAAGCATCAGTATTGCTGTACAGCAGCGGGGCAATGCAGCCAGTGTCTTGGAAACGCTTCCGTCTGGTATTGATATGCATTAGCTGCTGCAGCTACATGTAGATTGTTCGCAGTTTACAAGTCTGCAGTTAGCTCAATTATTTAAATAATAAATACCTACTATAGAAGTAGTAGGTATTTATTATTTAAATAATTGATTTGTTTATTTTATTTGATTGTATTTCTTTGGTTAATAAAGTATTAGGTATCAAATCCCTACATATTATCTAATTTACTATAGAGGTAACGATATTTTACAACATCTTATCCATGATATCTCAAAGAGAGTTTGTATGAAATATGTAGACATAAAAACGACTTAGACCATTTAAAGTAAGTGACCTATTACATAAAAGCTATTTGTCATAGAGTCTCCTCCCAATCAATGTCCGACTGCCTCAAAAGAAAGCTTTACCAGTTCGTCTAAATACATAACAATGATATTTGGAGCACTCGCTGTCACTAGGTACTGACTAATAGTAGGTAGGTATAGAGCTCCATCTATTGGTAGCCCGCTGGTATGAAGCCAATTCTTTTTATCCATCATCATCTTCATCAGCCTATATTAGTCCACTGCTGGAGATGCCTTCCCTAATGAGCGCCATATTCATTTCATTATACCAGAGAAAGTTGCATATTCGGTACAAAATATGGTATTGGAACTTATTTTTTGTTATAATAATCGGTTATTATCAACAACCAGGAAAACTATTTTATGAATGAGCATGTCATAATCAATAAACTTTATGTAATTGTAAGGTCGATCCACGCACTTCGAATATTTATATGTATAAAATATAATTTAATCAAGGAACCTAAGGTTGTGGGAAATGTCAATACCCATCGGACATACCTAACTCGGCCTTTAACGTTTTCATTACCTGATGTTATTCGGAAGATGATGCATTGATGCATCTTACGCTAAACTTGACTCTATATCCCAAGATTCAAAGTTCAAATTCTTAAGCTGCATTAAAGTTTTTATAATAAAAGTACCAACCACATCGCTTAGTTCACAATCACGATGAAAAGGCCAAGGTTGCACATTTTGCGCTGAATAATTTGTGTCCAATTGGATTCTGATGAGATTTTAGGTGAGAACATTTGTATTGTAGACAAGAAATGCCTAGGTATATATACCTAATAGTCTACGTAAATAATATGATGATGACGAAATCATTGTGAAAGTTTGCAAAAGGATAAAATATGTTGAACAAATCTAATTTAGCTTAAGATTGACTATGTGAGCTTTCATCAAAGTGATTACTTGAGGTGCAATGACTATTATTAAACTTAGCTATAAAATACTATATGTTGGATCAGTAGCATCAAGTGGTATATCCCTAACCGGTATATTACGTCACAGTGTGTTCAACCAAAGATTGCCAGTTGACTCGAGGTTGACCTCCGCACCTTCGCTTTCCAGAATTCTACTTAACCTACTATTTTTGGGACGATTTAGAGTCACGACCTACCAAAGTCACCTAAGATGATTAACAATTTAAATAAACGGTGATTTAATGTAATTTAGTACAAGGTCATATTGCATAAATGGTCACAACAACGTACTTAATGAATTACATAACAAATTCATTAAGTATAAATACGTTTAGAGGGTCAAGTTTGCACATCACATCACTTGACTCATCCCACGTTTGTCAAGATCTTTTGACCTTTTATATTTTTGTAGGATCTAATCTATACAAACCTTCTTGCAGTAAATGTCAATGTATTGGGGCCAGAAGAGGCCAGAACTTCTGGCCCCACTTACCGTCTACCTAATAATCGCTCTATTAGGTAGACGGTAAGTAGATAGCTGTGTGATGCTGGCTTAGAATTTGCACCACCCATCTTCCCGTGGGGTGTACAGGCTGTTGAGGTGGAGAAGTTGAGGTAAGTGGATATCTAAGCGTAGTGCTCATCTATGCTAAGATATTGTACTCATTTTAAAAAATAGCTCTCAACATAAGGACATGTAGTTTTCATGTATTTTGATAATTGTTACCTTAATTTTCTATCTGAAGGCTTTCCTAAAATTACAAAATAAATAAATGAAATCTATACTTTACACGTTAAATTCAGTGGTAAGTCTATAAATGTACATACGTATGTATTAGAATATATTTAGCCTTACAACCACCGGCATTTACATTACAGTCGGTTAATAATGTAATCAAGAGTATTTAACAGCATTCATTTTCATTCAGAAAACCAGTGGTCGAGTTTTTGTATAGTAAATGATGTAATGCTGCATTCTTGATTTCGATTACAGCACATTGACCCCAGAAGAGGTTAGAAACTAATAAAATAAATTTAAATGAACTCATTAGTGTCATTGATAAGTTAAATAATGTGCTACTGTACACATTGGTGATAGGAAGTTATAATTTTTAAACGAAATCCATAGAATTTCACGTACATCCAAAGTCTTTGACTAACTACACCATAAAAATTTCAGATGGCATTTGTTTCCTTCTTAAGATTCATATAAAATATTAATGTACAAACGAGGGGTCCGGTTTCACCCAAATAAGAGTGTCGGAGCACGTTTATGTTATTTTAAATTGGCAATACGGTTCCACCTCAACATATGTAGATCTGCCTAGGCATTCATCTACTTCCCCCTATACCCTCTCATTTTCTTTTGACTTATAATGTCTGTTAAAAATAAGGTAACTCAACAAACTCCCCACAATCCCTCATGTAGGATAACTAACAACTATAATCGCATCTCTCACCATAAAAACGACGATGATCCGAACACTCTTATCAGCTTAGACAGAATAAACACAATCTCAGTAGTCCAAGCCAACATCCAACACAGCGTCACAGGGTTTGCCTCGCTGAGAAGAACCCTAGAAGAGCAACCACACACCATTGCACTGGTCCAGGAACCCTACATCGTAAGGAAACGGGTATGTTTCACGTCTCTACCGGGTACGGTATTTACTCCACCAGTTAACAATAAGACAAGAACGCTAATTTACGTACCTAAAAACATGAAGGCTTCACTAGTTACACACCTGTGCACGGATGATCTCACCGTGGTGCAGCTGGCAACTGGACTTGAAGGTAAGCTCAGAACCATTTTAATTGCCTCGGCATATCTCGACAGCACCATCGAGGCACCGCCTGAGGAACTAGAGGTACTACTCCAATACTGCATCACTCAAGGTATGGAATGCATATTAGGCTGTGATGCTAACGCGCACAGCACAGTATGGGGTTCCCCAGATACAAACGAAAGAGGTAAGGACATCCTAGACTTTGTACTACGATACAACCTTAATATTATAAACAGAGGATCTGAACCAACGTTCGTAACATCTTGGGCTCAGACCATCATAGATTTAACAATGGCTACCAATGCTATTGCGGAACATATACAAAATTGGCACGTAGCGACACAGGAAGCATCGTGCGCTGACCACAGGAGGATAAGATTTCAACTGATGACAGGTGAAATCCCTCTCCCCTCTAGGATTTCTGTATGTGCATACAGAAATCCTAAGAAAACTGATACCACCTTATTCACGGAAACCTTAAACAGTAAACTGGACACTCTGACGAGACCTGATGCCGGGCGTCAGCTAACCCCAGAGCATATTGAACACGCGCTGACCGAACTGACGGCACATATAACCACCAGTTATGAAGAAGCGAGCCCCCTGATAACCGAAAGCAACAAGATTGCCCATCGCAAAGACAAATGGTGGAACAGAGATCTAACCAAACTCAGAAAAAAAGCCCGTCATCACTTTAACAGAGCGATGAACACCAAAGATGAACAAGACTGGTCCAACTATAGGAAAGTTAGACAAGAATACAAACGAGAGATTCAGAGCAGCCGTAAGAACTCATGGAAACGCTACAGCAATTCTATAGCCACCCAGAGTGAAACAGCTCGCCTCAACAAAATTATATCTAAGGATACGTCTACCAAGCTCGGCTCACTAAAAAAGCCAGATGGATCTTACACAAAAACCGAGCGGGAACAGATCGAGTTACTGTTAAAAACACACTTTCCGGACTGCAAACTGGAGGAAAACACTGAATGGGAGGCAAGAAATCATCACCAACCTCAAAACAACGACTGGGAACTTGCAAACCAGATAGTAACAGAAGAAGTGCTAGACTGGGTGGTGAGAAGCTTTAAACCGTACAAAGCCGCTGGCCCCGATGGTGTCTTCCCCGCCCTTCTCCAGTGGAATCTTACTAAAATTATACCTACGCTAGCATCCATATTTAGAAGCTGTATCGCATGGAAATACATTCCTCGAGCTTGGAGGGAAGTCAAAGTAATCTTCCTACCAAAACCCGGTAAAACAGATTACACCCAGCCAAAGTCATTCAGACCAATAAGCCTGAGCTCGTTTCTACTGAAGACACTAGAAAGACTATGCGACAAGTACATCAGAAGTGGGCCGCTACTTAAAAACCCAGTGAACAAAAATCAGCACGCCTATCAATCAGGTAAATCTACTGAAACAGCCCTGCACCAAGTAGTCCACAAGATTGAAAGTGCGCTTGAAAGTAAGCAATCATGCTTAGTCACTTTCATAGATATAGAAGGTGCCTTTGATAAAACAACATTTCCATCAATAGAGAACGCTTTGCGAAAGCAAGGAGTCGATGAGAACCTAAATAAGTGGATAACTGAAATGCTATCCAGCAGAGCGACCAAAATCGAGGGTTCAGAATCCCTGGGGCAGGCAGCCCAATGCAGGGTGACGCGAGGGTGTCCGCAGGGCGGGGTCCTTTCGCCGCTCCTGTGGGTAATGGTCGCGAACGAACTTCTGGACTCGCTGAACAAAGATGGTATTCTTACGATCGCATATGCAGACGACTTGGCAATCATGATATCGGGGCTCTTCGAAACAACTCTTTGCGAAAAGATGCAGAAGGCACTACGGATTGTGGAAACATGGTGTACCAAACACAGTCTGTCTGTTAACCCGAACAAAACAGAACTAGTACTATTCACTCGCAAAACCAAACTTCCAAGACTAGAACTACCCTCACTGCTAGGTACAACACTGACACTAAGCAAGGAGGTTAAATACCTCGGCATATGGCTAGACAGTAAACTACTGTGGGGTAAACAACTAGACCATATCACAACAAAAGCCACAAACGTCTTATGGCAATGCACCCGAGCGGTAGGCAAGGACTGGGGCCTCAAGCCCAAGCTGTGTCTATGGATGTACACAGTCATGGTCCGCCCAGTGCTAACCTATGGTGCAATAGTATGGTGGCCCAGAACAAACTTAGTCACCACCATTAACAAACTTCAGCAAGTTCAAAGACTGGCCTGCACACTCATTTGCGGATGTAGGAAATCAACCCCATCTGAAGCACTGGACATAATCTTAGGACTAACGCCCTTGCATGTTCACATTCAGCAAGAGGCGATGGCGGCGTCTCTAAGAATAAAATCAACAAACCAGTGGAAAGGCGAGTCTGGGCTCACAAACCACAGTAGAATACTAGGTAAAGCAATTGCTGCATTTCCAGAAGCGGCAAATGGCACTGATAGAATAGCGTTGACCTACTTAACTGCCAAGACCTATAAAATAACGCATGAAGAGAACGCAGCAGCGATCACCGCACATGACGTTAACACATATCACATCTACACTGATGGGGCCAAGAACAAAACAGGAGCTGGCTGCGGCTACTGCTGCCCCGAAACTGGACTCTCAAGAGCCCAACCACTAAACTCGGCCACAACAGCCTTTCAGGCGGAAACACTGGGACTTAAACTAGCGGCAAATGATATGCTTCTGGAAACAGTCAACAAGGAGCCAAACAGACAGATGCAGCTGATCTTTAAAACAGACAGTGCTGCACTAATAAACGCACTCAAACGGACAGAGACAAGATCAAAAGCAATTGTAGAATGCCATAACGCACTACAAGATCTTGCTCAACACAGCGAAGTCTGCCTAGAATGGACAGAAAGTCGATCCTGCCCAGGCAACAAAAATGCAGACAGACTAGCAAAAGAAGGAGCAAGACTAACTCCAACCCACCAAGATGTAAGTCTCTCGAATCCGCCCACAGCGGAAGTTAAAAACAGACGTTAAAACTTAACTCTGAAAAAGAACACCAAAAACTATGGGAGCGTCGGACAGACTGCAAGCATGCTAAATCATTATTCCCCTCTAAAGACAGGAAAACCACCAACACGATGCTCAAGATGAGCCGAGAGGACCTAAGAACGATGGTGGGCATCATCACAGGCCACTGTGAATTAAATCACCATCTTTTTAAGACTCGAGCCACAGACAGCAGTTTATGTCGTGGCTGCCTCCAAGAAGAAGAGACGGTATAACACGTTGTCCTACACTGCACGGCCACAGAGGAGGCCAGACATAAAACGGGGCTGAAGTGTCTCATTGAGTCATCTATCCCATCTACACCCGCAGAAAAGCTGAAACGAAGCTGTCAGTCACCAAAAGTCCTGCTCCGATACTTCAAGGAGCTGGGCTGGTTAGGGCCTACTTAGGCATGGGGATAATGCACAATACACTCCTATGCGAGATGTCCGTGCAGATCTTAGTTCCCCTACTCAGAATTAGAATTAGAATTAGAGGGGTCCGGTTTCACCCAAATAAGAGTGTCGGAGCACGTTTATGTTATTTTAAATTGGCAATACGGTTGCTTCAGCCTGCGTGATTTAAACGAACACTGTGATGAGCTAAACTTTATTGGTCATGGGAAGCTGTTATCGGCACAATCTGGTAACATCTCACGAATCATCCGGGTGAAAAACAAATCAAAGATTGGGCATCTTATGTAAGCTATTGTGGTACATCACAGAGGCGTGAACGATAAGATCGCATAGACAGACCAATGGGCGGCCCTAATTGAGCGATGTATTGGTGCTTCTCACCTTTGTATGTAATCGTCTTTCTTTACTCGTACCTTTATAATATACGTATAGGATTATACCAGTGCCGTAGGCTATAATATCGATTGCCAATAATTTATTATTATGACTGCATAACAATTGATCAAGACATTGTTTTGTGAGGTTATCTATCTAGCTGTGATCATCAAAAGGTGGAATGATAATCAGATTCAGCAATGAATTGGATATCTGTATTCATACTTATATTTAAGAGAATAGCATAACTAGAAACACTAGTACTTGTGATACTATATAACATCTAAAAGGATGCTGTTACTCTGTCTAACTCGTCTTCAGTAAAGCACAGAAGCATGACGCAGTAAACTCTGCGTCGGTCAACATGGCTCTCGTTCTTCGTAGACATGAGGAAACTGTCTTCATCAGGTGCATACCGGTCCACATCAATCTTGCACATCTTAAAAAAAATTAAGCATTAGCGCATCTGTTGCCCAGTCCAGTGCGGTTTGAAGATATTATTCATTTCTTAAGCCTTATGGCCGAAATTTTCCTGCAGTGATGTGCGTAGTGGGCACTTTATTTTCACCCGCGCAATTTCCGTTCCCGTGGGAATTCTGGGATAAAATATAGCCTATGTCACTCCCAAAAGATTAAGCTTTTTAATGATGAAATATTTTTTTAAACCGGTCCTGTAATTTCGGAGCCTATTCAACCCAAACAAAACAAACAATCGAATCTTTAAACTAAATAATATTAAAATTGTACATATATTATAGATATACCTTCTTCCCGCCTTCATCATAACAAATGAGTTCTTCGAAATGGCTGTTGAGATGTGACTTTGGCTCTTCAAAATAGTGTTTAAGCTCATTGTACCGCCCTAGATGCTGGAAATAGTTATTCACGCTTTAAAAAAATGCATGGTCCGTAATTTGTGTGAATGCATTCTGTATAATGTATTCGTGTACCTACATAGCTTATTGACATATTTCTATTACACTCGAGAGCAATGAATCCGGGTCACTTAAAGAATCCTAAAAATCGTAAATTGGAGTATTGAAGATTGGTCAAAAGTTATGTTCTCCGACGAATCAAAATTTATGCTCTACAAGCACGATGGAAGACACAGAGTGTATCGAAGACCAGGGGAAAGATTCAAGCAAGCATGCATCGAAGAAAAAGTAGCCTACGGTGGTGGGTCTGTACTTGTGTGGGCCGGAATTTCTTCTGAAAGTCGCACAGAGCTGGTGATCATAGAAAACGGCTCTTTAACTAGCGTAAGATATGTGGAAGAAATCCTCAATGATCACGTTGGTCCATTTATGGTCAATTTAGGTGAGGATGCTATATTTATGCATGACAATGCCCGACCTCATACAGGTAGGATTGTGAATGACTACCTTCAAGAGATGAACATTACTCGTATGGAGTGGCCAGCGCGCAGCCCGGATATCAACCCGATCGAGCATGCTTGGGACGAGCTAGGCAGATGCGTAAAACAACGAAACCCTCCCCCAATCACGCTTCGTGAGCTCAAAATTGCTCTCACAGAGGAATGGGAGAATATTCCCCAAAATCGTATAAGGAACTTGGTGTACAGCATGCCAAACCGCGTAAACGCAGTAATGGAAGCACGAGGAGGCAATACGAAGTATTAAAATTCAAGAAAATCGTAATAAAGTTCAAAAATTTCATGTTTCCTATTTTTGTTTTAAGGAGAGATCAGCAGTTTTTTTCTTTATGTAATTTTGTGTTAATAAAATGTATGGTGACTCATATTTTTTTTACTTTCATTTAAGGAGTATTACATTGTCTATTAAATACAATTTATTGCATTAACCTATCATTTTTAGTTTCCGAGATTTTTAACATTCTTTAAGTGACCCGGATTCATTGCTCTCGAGTGTATTTATTTGCTCAATTGAATATTCTCAGTTTTTGTCGATATTATCGAAAATTCGTCATCAAGACGTTCAATATTTGTATGGGTCTTGGTTCATTAAATTACCGTGCGGACATGGAACTACTATCGTTTCATACAAATATCTCTAAGACATATCGATACTAGTAGTGTCTATTCAGATGTCGCCAAAACTAAACTAAATTAATTTGACAGTATATATCTGTATATCTGTCAGATTAGTTTAGGCAACATCTGCATAATGTCTATTCAGATGTTGTTTTTAGTTTGATTTATCGATAGTGGTGTCGCTATCGATAAACCAAACTAAAATCAATGAATATTGCTAGACAATCAACATAGCATTAACTAGCCCCAAGCTAAGCAAAGCTTGGGTAATGTGTACTGGATGACTGATGTACATACCTATTACAATAGGTACATAACATAGATAATTTTTTTATAATTCGAAAATACCTAGAACACCCGGAATAAATATTTGCAGAACGTACAAACATTTACCATAGAACAAGAATCAAACCCGCACCTGCGTCGCCAGGCGGACCTGTGCTCGACACGCCACATCGTTCTTAGGGCACTGACGAAAAAAAAGTAGGTAGTTGTGTTTCCCCAGAGATACATAATAATAAGATAATGTGGGAAAATAACTTACCTCAGGGTCCACTGATCCACTTTTACGTATCGTGTCATGAGGAAATTCATGAGGAAATATTCGTCTCAACTCAACATCCTCACTGGAATATCATAAAATAATTACGTACCACGCATTTTTTCATAGCTCTACGTTTTACTAATATCTTTATTCATCATCATCAGCGTATATTAGTCCACTGCTGGACATAGGCCACCCCTTATGAGCGCCATAGCACCCTGTCTTTAGCTTGACGCATCCAGCATCTGCCCGCAGTCTTTCGCAGATCGTCATTCCACCTGGCCGGACCGCGGAGACCGCGACTCGGCAAACGTAGTGTAAGGTGGTCTCCACTGTAGAACTCGTGAATATCTTTATTCATATATTTAGAAAATTAGGTACTTACAATCAATAGAAATAAATAAGAACAATTGAAACAATTAAGCTAACTGCAGCCAGCGTCTTGGGGACGTTTCTGACTGGTATTGATTTGGATCATTTGAGCTACCTGTAGATTGTTTGCAACAGTCAGTTAGCTCAACTCATTGATTGACGTACTCTAGCTCTACTTAACCTAAAACTCCACAAACTTACTAAGTATAAATTACACCAAATCCTGAGTGCATGTAATGTTGAAATACCTGAAAATATAGTTTTCTTGTAAGTTAATACACAAGTTGGTACCTAGTAACAAAATGCTAATTTACAAACTTACCCAGCATACGAACCAGTATGTGCAAATTTTTGACATTTCCGATAACAGGCCGAGTCGGCTTACGACAGGGAAATGTACCTAGATGCAGTTTCCTATAAAACACGTTGCAAAGTTATATTTCTACGAGGTATTATTACTATATTTTTCTGATAGAATGAATCCGTGATAAATGTATATACGTCGTTTTTATGGGCTTTATAAAATAGTGCATAGATTTATTTTATGTGTACGACGTCCGTCTACTACAGTAACATTTATTTAACCTTTACATTTTCTCAGTCTGATTAAATCAATGACTAAAATTCTATTTTGAAGTTGACTTCATCGCATCAATTTACACATCAGTGATAGGTATAATAAATTTATTTTTATTCAGTTATTTTTTACATTTATACTTATAAAAACTACCTACCCACTAAAATTATTCCACCTTTGACTAAAATCTTTATTTAATACATTAATCTTTGTAATTGAGCTCCCTTTTAAAATCCGCAGGTAGATAATATTTAATTCAAGCAAACAGTTACTTCGTAACATTTTACATAACGGGCCTGATATCGTAGAATGCATTTAATTTATTACTATAGATAACTCAAATATGGGGTGTGGGACGAGGTGAAATAAATAACAATACTGTGCACAAATTCGTATTATTGTTGTTAGGGCGAGATTGTGGCGTAGCGATCGCTAGGGGGTCGATGGACGAAGGCAACTCTGGGGCAATAATGGCCTAATCGGTATTTAAGTAAACCGTACAATAATGTTAACTACATAGATCGGTAGCGTTTTGGCAAAAACGGATCAATGGATACAATCAGAATTTCCTTTTAAATTGTACGAGTAAGCTCCTTAGACCCCTATTTGTAGCGTATGGGGCAGGCATATACAGGTTAATTCTCTCTATTCTTATATGTCTCTCATTCGTATGCTTGAATCGCCTTGTTTTTCGTTTGTTTATTCTCCAATTAAGCAACTTTACCTATTTATTTATTTTCCAAATTAAGGCGCATACCCGAGCCAATCTGACAGCAATTCCTATTTTATCATATTTTTACGTTTATCATAGGAATTTTTAAAAATCCTACGTTCAGTTTGTGGTATCTATTATAAGCTATTTTTTAATACCTCTTTTATAATTTTGTCTCATATAGTTTAGGAGGAGATGCAAAAATAGAGTTTGGTGGCCAAAAAGCGCAACTTCGTATCTCTTCCTAAGCTTTACAAAATGAAACTATTACAGAGGCATTAATAAATAGCTTATAATAGATACCACAAACTGAACGTAGGATTTTTAAAAATTCCTGCGTTCAACGTAATAATAAGATTTAATAGTTGGGGGCGCCACTTTCGCTGGTGTATGGGCCTTAAAAGGAATAATCAATACCATATTGTCGGCAGTCATTCGTTCGCTCGCGTTCGCGCGGGCAACACGTACCGTCCGTCCGTTAGAGCTCCCCGTAGCTCCAACCCGGCCATTGTCCGCCTCGCCCTCGCTTGCGCAGGTAGCTAGCCTGCTTCTATTGTTTTGCTCACACAAAACAATTAAACCAGTTCTTCTCAGAACTAACCTTTCTGTTTCTCGAAGTATTTAGTTCGCTATAGAATTGAATATCTTCAAGACTTTTAACAGCAAACGTTAGCGTCCCGCTCTTTTCAGAGCGACGCTTTTTGCGAGGTTCTCGTTTTTTTCAAAGCGGTCTCCTCTGTCTTGTTTCTAGGACTTATCAAACAGTAAATCCACGCCTTCAGTGGTCGACCAAGGGATACGTAACCGTGCCAACGAACTTGGTTGGGCGCTGACCCGAAGCGCCTACTTTACTTCTTCAAAGTAAAGTAGAATTCGGCTGGGCCTGGGACCACCGGCCTTGGGGGAGCACCCTCGCCGACCCCAGGTAGCGCTAGGTAGTTACTCACCCCTTTAGCCCCGTAAGAGTGGCATAAGGGACACACAATTAGGTAGGACACGCAGGTACACACCCCCCCCCCCTGTCTAACCCGACAGGGAGGGATCACTCACATCTCCCGGGTGTCCCCCCCGGGCATAGGGACTTTCCCCCGTGCTCTTAAAGCATTTCCCCTGTCCACTATGGACATTACCGGTTTGTCAGTGGAGAACCTGCGTGGATTACTCCACGCAATCTTCACGCAGCACCCCTCCCTGTTGAATGACGTTTTGCACTCTCTCCGCCCCCTCCCCGCCTCCACCCTTAAACCGGCGATTCCGGACTCCCCGGATTCGCCGGATGCGTCCCCGCGGGCTCCCTCTCGCTCGCCCTCTCCCGAGGTCGACGAGATGGAGGTCGCTGACGACGTCTCCCACACGTCCGATGAGGCATCGGCTTCAGACTCTGAGCCCGAACACGCTTCTCCCCCTCCCTCCTCCTCTTCTGACGACGGCTTTGTCACCGTAGACAGCCGTAAGAGGAAACTGGGGAAGAAAGGGAAGAGCGATCCCCCCGCCAAGACACTAAATCTTGGCGCTTCCTCTCCCCCTCCCGCGGCCCCCACGACCGCCACTACTCCCGTGGCCCCCGCGCCCCTGTCCTCTCCCCGCAAGGAGAGACCACCCCCACCTATTTTTCTCCGCGAGAAAGCCAAATGGGCTAACGTGGAGAAATTACTCCAACTTAAGGGCATACATTTTGTCAAAGCCCAATCCGTTAAGGAGTCTATAAAACTCCAATTACAGACGTCGGATGACCACCGACGTCTCACCACCCTTCTCCGCTCCGAGAGCATAGGCTTTCATACCTATGCTCTCGAGAGCGAGAAATCCTTGCGGGTCGTCATTCGCGGCGTTCCCGCCGAATTTGACGCCGCTACGATTAAAGCAGACCTAGACTCCCAAGGCTTCCCCATCAGGGAAGTCCACCGGATGTATAGCGGCAAAGACAAACGCCCATTTGACCTAGTATTGGTCATTCTAGACCTTTCGCCCGAAGGGAAAAAGATATTCGGCCTTAAGACCGTATGTCGCCTCTCCGGCCTTTCGGTAGAGGCTCCCTTCCGTTTAGGCCCCCCCGGACAGTGCCACAGATGCCAACTCTATGGCCACTCTGCGCGCAACTGCAATGCGCGTCCGCGTTGCGTCAAGTGCCTGGGCGACCACGGCACCGCTGACTGCAAACGCGCACGCGACGACCCGACCCCGCCTAGCTGCGTGCTCTGTAACGCCGAGGGACACACCGCGAACTATCGCGGTTGCCCCAAGGCGCCGAGAGCTAGCAACAAGGCTCGCTCAAGGGCCCCGGAGCGCTTTGCCCCTTCCGCCCCTCAGTACACCAAGACATCCTCAAAGGTGTCTACGGTCCCCTATCGCCCCCCTACCACATCGGCATGGGCCAAACCTTTGGCCTACACAAGTATAGCCCCTAAGGCTAAAACTAGGTCTCCCCCTCTCCCCCGCCCACAGGAGCCAACTCGCGCCCCTGCTCCCACCCCCGTACCTCAGCCCCGCCCCTCAAAACCCGGTCAATCAGCACCCGCTGCTGCTTCGGCCGGCCTTGGGGGACCCGCCCCCGCCGTGGACTTTGGAAAAGTCACTGCGCTCCTGCGCAAACTTAGCCAAGCCCAAACGGCATTTGAAAAACTGATGATCCTCTCGGATCATCAGGAAGTCATGTCTTCCCTTGACAACCTCTCTTTTAAGTCTCAATAATGGTTTCACAACCTGAGAGACTTAAACCCCGCTCCATCTCGTTAGCGTTTTTCAATGCTAACGGACTCAAATCCCAGAGAGAACTCGTTCATCAATTTCTGGTTAATCACCAAATCGATATTTTCCTTGTGCAGGAGACCTTCTTAAAACAGGGCACTAGCAATCCTAGGATTGCTAACTATCAAATAGTCCGAAATGACAGAACGAACGCCCCCAAAGGCGGTACTGCCATTTATTTCAAGAGGTCCCTGCACTGCATACCCCTTGATCCCCCTCCCCTCCAAGACTTAGAAGTCTCTGTCTGCAGGCTTGCGATGACCGGTCATCAATCGGTCATCATTGCATCCTGCTATCTCAGCCCAAATAAGAAGCTTCTTAAAAGCGATCTTGAATCAGTCCTCAGTCTCGGAAGCTCAGTCATTCTGGCTGGCGACTTCAATTCCAAAGACCCGATGTGGAACTGCCGCATTCGTAACGGAAACGGCCGCAGCCTTTCCCGGTGTCTTGGCTCCCTCGATCTAGACCTGATCGTCCCCATGTGCCCTACGCGGTACTCTCCCAACCCCCGTTTTGGTAACGAGTACTTGGACCTGGCACTGCTACGGAATGTATCCCTCCGGATGCAATCCATAACGGTGATGCAGGAACTTGACTCGGACCACCGCCCGGTCGTGATGAGGCTTGGCCCCCCTCCCAATGTCACCCCTCCCACCAAGACAGTGGTGCAATGGTATAAGCTTGAGAACGCTCTCAAGAATATTCATTCACCCGCCTTG
Organism: Eupithecia tripunctaria; assembly: GCA_955876795.1. Classification (NCBI taxonomy): domain Eukaryota; kingdom Metazoa; phylum Arthropoda; class Insecta; order Lepidoptera; family Geometridae; genus Eupithecia; species Eupithecia tripunctaria. The sequence goes on from OY041604.1 coordinate 6,242,951, forward strand.
GAAAAAATCCCCGACGATATTAGCTCCCTAGACGACATCGCAATTGCGGTTGACTCTTTGACTAGTCACGTCCAATCCGCTATTAGCGAATCATCGAAACAGGTGCCGGCGACGAACGATCGCCGCTGGGACCTGCCAGATGATATCAGACGGCTGATCACTGAGAAGAACGCAGCGACTCGCCGCTTTAGTTCCTATCCTACCTATCTCAATCGCTTTAGAATGAACTCGCTTCGCCGTAAGGTTAAGAGAGCCATTCAAGAGCACCGAAACTCCTCATGGGACGAACTACTTTCAAAGATCAAACCGGGTCACCAGGCATACTGGGACTTGGCGCGATCAATGAAAGCAGATGGCGTCTCTATTATGCCCCCGCTTTTACGTCCGAATCACCAAACGCCAGCGTTTGAAGATAAGGATAAAGCCGACACTCTGGCCGAAAGCCTGGAAGCCCAGTGCTCCCCCAGTCTCGAACCTGTCGACCCTGTCCACCTTGATACGGTGAACAGTGAAGTCGAGCGCTTAGCGTCCCTACCCCCTTCTGCCACCCTTGACCACGTCAAGGCGGCTGAGGTCGCAGCGATCATTAAAGATCTCCGACCGAAAAAGTCCCCCGGCTCGGATGGCATCAGCAACAGGCTCCTTAAGAGATTCCCTGTTGCCCTCATCTACCTCCTTGTAAGCATCTTCAATGCAGCCTTATCCACTTGTTCTTTCCCTGATGTCTGGAAGGAGGCCAATGTCATTGGCATCCACAAACCAGGCAAAAAGGCGAACGAACCTTCCTCCTACCGCCCTATCAGCCTCCTCAGCTCCCTGGGGAAGATCTACGAGCGACTCCTTCTGAGTCGTCTCTGGGCCCACGTCAATGAGCACAAGCTCTTACTCGATGAACAGTTCGGCTTCCGAGCTCATCATTCTTGTCCCCAACAGGTGCTCCGCATCACGGAGCACATCCATTCCATGTGGCATCACACATGGCCAGCCGATACGGGAGCTCGAATCACCAAGAGCTGTCTTCCTCGACGTAGCGAAAGCCTTCGACAAAGTCTGGCACAATGGCTTAATTTATAAGCTTTCCACTCTTGGTGTGCCCGACAGACTCGTACTCATCCTGCGAGACTACTTGTCGAATCGAAGCTTTCGTTACCGCGTGGAGGGCACTCTCTCTGACCCCCGACCCGTCCGAGCCGGAGTTCCCCAGGGATCCGTTTTAGCCCCACTCCTCTTTACGCTGTATACCAGCGATATCCCCCGCCACCATAAAGTGGAGCTCGCCCTCTTCGCGGACGACACAGCACTATACGCATCCGACTCGAATTCGAGTCGGGTGAGTATGAGGCTGCAAGCCGCACTAGACAAACTAGGTGCCTGGTTCAGAAAATGGCGCATAGAAGTAAATCCGACGAAGAGTGCAGCAGTGTACTTTTCGCGGAATTACCCTAAGCCCAGGACCCTCTCCCTATTTGGTAAACCCATTCCCTGGGTTAAATCAGCCAAATACTTAGGGGTGATCTTAGACCGCCGCCTTAATTTTAAGCCCCATCTCCACGCTGTAGCCAATCGCGCTAAGTTCATACTTGGCCGATTGAATAGCCTCCTTAGAGCGAAGAGTAAAATGTCCCTTAGAAATAAGGTGACACTTTACAAATCGGTCATACGCCCAGTCATGACGTACTCCTCTGTAGTATTCGGCCACTCAGCCAATACTTACGCCCTTCAGGTTGTCCAAAATAGATTTCTGCGCAAAGCCTCGGGCTGTCCGTGGTACATGCGCAATAACGATCTCCATCGCGACTTTAATCTCGAGTCCATCGCCCATTTCATAAAGACCGCCTCCCAGCGGCATTATGAATCGGCCCCGGATCATTACAATCCCTTGATCTCCACAATACCCGACTATCCCATTGACAATCCTCCCACGAGTTCTCTCCTCCGTAGACCGAGACACGTTCTCCTTGACCCCGTTGACCCACTCACCGCCGCTAACCCGGAGGTGACGTCAACCGATTCGTTACCGCACACTACACAGCCGACCAAAAACCGACCCCGCCGGAAGCGGGGTCGAAGAATTCCCTCCTTCCGCCCGCAGGTGCATTCGTGCACCTAAGGCGTAACCTCCATGCCCTCTCGTAGCATCTGGCGACAGCCCAAGCCGAGGCTCGCACCTAAGTGGTGGCCCTTGTGCGTGTCGCCCCAACCTAAAATTTACCGGCGAGGCGCCATCTGCGCCCGCCAAAAGTCCGGTAACGCTGTCATGGCCATCTGCGGTCAACAGCATCATAGCCCATTCGAAAAAAAAAAAAAATATTGTCGGCAGTGGCTCTCGTCTGTTACGTTTTTTTGTTTTATTGTAAACTAGCTGCGCCCAACGGCTTCGCACGAGTTGTTCCTATCGAAACGTTAAAAGGTGAATTTAATCCCTCTGGAACTGGTTTATGGGATAAAAAGTAGCCTATGATTGATTCCAGGTTTGGAATTAATTGTATGCAATTTCAGCTCGATCCGTTCTGTAGTTATGGCGTGAAGAGGTAACAAACATCCATACATCCAAACAAACTTTCGCATTTATAATATTAGTGTGATAATGTTTCTAATAGTGGCATCTTGATTAGTGTGTACGAAAGTACGGAGCTATATAAACTGTAAATTTTAAGTAAATTATATACTGCTTATTCCTTAATCAAAATAAAAATACCCAGCAGTCAACATATGTGGGCGGATACAATTAGGTTCACATATAAATAGTTATAAAAAAACACCAATAAAAGACGGACGGTGTTCGGTTAAGTATAAAAAGCAGTTTATTACTTTACAAGATATTTACAACTCATATAATCCTACGATCATTAAACCTAACGTCATCCTCATGGAAGATGGGATGGTAACCATTTGAATCAGCGACGTATTTTACGGAGATCGTTCTTCCTCCGGGGTCCGTGTATCCGTATTCACCTCTGACCACGAGGGAATCGCCTTCTGGTTTGGTTATGATGCCACCGTCCTCTCTTCTGTACGTGCCACCGGTTGTTTCATATCTGGAAGATAAAATAATATTTATTATGAATGTAAGCGGGTTAACTACGAATCTTGTTTGTGTTGGAAGAACATCAACGTTTCATCCATTAACGAGGGACATCTTCAGGGCGAGTGCGGTTAACTTTCTTAGTTTGACGAATTCAGAGCTCGAAGGGATGCGGATCGCTCCTAAACGCGCGCGTTCCGCATCCCTTCGAGCACTGAATTCTTTAAACTGCGAAAGTTTCTATAGTAAAATAATGTTACTCTCTAAATTCCTTTGCGTTTTTTTAAATTCCTTATCCCACGCTAGATCTGCACCTCAACCTCAGCCTATATCGGTCCACTGCTCTCCTGATAAGTCACTTATTCGCTTTTACGTAATGAGTGGTAAAGCTCAATAATCCCCATGTGGCTGGGGATTCCAGTTCGGTGGTAGAATTGTTCTGTAGAGGGCTACTGCTCGCCCCTGGATAGATATCCCTTTAGTCTTACGATACCCGTGGGAAGAGCTGGGGTGGTGAACATTCTAATTCGGTACAGCCACAGATATCAGAAACTAAGATATCTCTATATCTCTGTGGGTACAACAAGGGGTCGGCACAATATGTTATGTATAAGTCAGTGTCAGAGTCATGTATGTTGCTTCCACTATCTAATTAAAGTTAAAAAACATGGCACTCTATTTGAACACATCTCTTCTATTAGCCGTGATCTCTTCTATCAAAGTCAATCCATCTTTTTAGTGGTCTTCTTCTCTTCACATGACATTCTTCCCTCCGCATAAAATGCCCAAACCACGCTAACCTGTCCTCATCTATGACGACACTGATGCCACATTCTTTGAATTTCAAGATGATAAATTGGAAAGTTCATCATCGTGAAATCACCAATTAAGCTGTAATTTGTTAATTTTCTATACCATCTCAAAAAAGAGGTACCGTTTTTGGAAAATCTGGTAAGGTGGGCGATTGAACATTAAAATGATTGACACTAATTACCCCAACATCCTTAAACTTTTGGGCGAGGCATTGATAAGTGTGCCTTTGCCATGTGACCTATGTTATTTTTAGTTGTACGATATTTTAGTGTTACAAGCTGCAGCCCGCGGCTTCACACTCTTTGTTTGAATGGAAATGTTTAATGATGAACTGACTTATGGAATAACGTATATATCAGGCGTAGATTATCTGTATGCAAAATGTTAGTCCGGTCCGTTAAGTAGTTTTGGCGTAAAGAGCTAACACACATCTATCCATCCATCCATCCAAACGTTCTCATTTATAATATTACAGTGACTTATAGCTATGCAAATTTCAAAATAGTATCATTAATCAATCACACTTACTCGAAGCTGTAAGTGCCTAATCCATTAGTGTTGAATGCGTATTTCTTGATTTGCTCTTCAAGGCAGTAGGCATTTGGTGTGACAATACTCATAAGAATCAAAGAACTGAAGCAGATGATCCCACCATGTACCTGCAAAACAAGATGACTACGTATTTTTTTATTTATTACAAGCTGCGCTTCGCGGGTTTACCCGCGTAGTTCCCGTTCCCGTGGTAATTCCGGAATAAAATATAGCCTATGTCATACCCTGAAAAGTAATCTTATTAGAGATTTTTTTAATTGGTCTAGTAGTTTCGGAGCCTCTTCAATACTAACAAACAATCAAATAATTCCTCTTTATAATATTATATTATATATATTAGATGGACTACTTCCCATTTGGCAACCTTGAAAAGGTTACAACATTATCGCAACATTTTAAAAATAGGTGATAAACATCCATGTGTTTTGTTTGTTGCCTTCTGAAAAAGTGTGACTATACATTTATTTAAGTTGGTAATTTCAAGATTTGGCTGTAACTGCGCCTTAGTAGTACGAAATATTAAATTTCTAGATAAAATAATTCATTTTACTCACTTAATTCATAAATGCCTATGAAAAACCTCGCTCCTCATACTAACTGTTACCCCCTTACGGTATAAACGAAAATTTTGTCAGTACAATCCAACACACAGCTTGTTAAAATTTAATTCAACTCTTAAAGTTACAATTGAATTTCTCATTTATGGAGTTATCAGTAGCGAACTATGCTACACACTTATCTGTCATGCATGTTGTGAATGTAACTAGTGGAAATCTTAAAAAGTACTAAAGAAATAATATGAGGCATCAACCTACTTTAAGTAATATCAGTTTAAATTCAAACTAATCGTTATTAATTATCCAGTTTTGTCCAGGACAAACCAGTTGGTGGCAGTGTAACTGTGGATTAAGCAGGTAATGTCAAGGTCAGACGGACAGACAAGCTTTCATTAACCTTAAAATAAAGAACGATAAATATTCTTCGGAATTCCCTCGTCATTGTCATTTTGATAGATACTCGAAGATAGATATTTTGTGTACCATCAATAACTTACAGTCACTTACTACTAATTAAATCTAATATGGCACAATCGGAGGCCTTGTCGCTGAAAGCGTTCCCTTGTAGACAACCTTTGCATGGACAGGATCCGTTAGTATAGAACTTGACAGTGATACTATAAAAATAAATATTTAACCTTGAATAATATACGGACAGAAACTATAATACATTACGGATATAAATGGGTTAACTACGAACCTAATTTGTATTGGAAGAACACTAACGTTTCATCCCTTAACATCATCCGTAATGAATTCGTTAACTACCTCTATAATAAGAAAAAATATAGCATTCAACAAAAAAACAAGGGTTTTAAAACTAAGTTGAATAATGTTGTGAGGAAATAAAGTGAGTAAAAAAATTAAGTTCATCTTGGTATCTAATAAAAATACAATATTACCAAATCTATTCGTAGGTAGGTATATGACTGAAAGTTGTTCTATTGATGTTTATTCATAAAATCTTTGATTTACTGCCTCTAATATGAGAATCCTTATAAAAAGAACCATAATCTTTAAATATTCATCAGCCACAAAATAAACCAGTTCTTCGACTTACCATTTTAGTTTTGTCAATGTTCTTCATCAGAGCTTATCTAAGAGAACTGCGAGCTTGTGCGAAACGCCCACACTTTATATCCAGTTACCCAAGAATGCCATGTCTGGACTTCATTCCTCTACACATAATTAAAGGACTTTATTTTTGAACTATACACTAAATTGCGTAAGTGAAGGTAACAGAAAAAATTTAATACCATGACAGGGTATTCGTAAGAGCTACACAGTTGTTTTAAATGACTTGTACTTTTATCTATAAAAATACTGAGCTAATGAGGCATTTTCTTAGACGCTATGCAGACAAGCAACTCACAACTAGTTAATTCAATACAATTCTTCATAAACTGTGGCTTTTTGGTAATATCTATGTTGCTTACATCCCATTTCATCATTTTCCCGTTTGATCATTCACCCACTTCATAATTTTCGTTCACTTCATCGCTTACCCAGTTCGTCACTTTTCCATTTCATCGTTCAGAGCTACGCAGGACCAATCTTTGGGAGAAGTTTTTCTTCTGAGTGAGATGATGATGACCTTACTTATCATCACTAGGTAAATCTACCAGTTTATGTTCTAAAGCCAATGTCAAAAATTATGTGAACCATTATTATTAAGCTATTGTATAGCTTCCATCGCGGGCCTTAATCGTGGAGACCGAATCCAGAAATTCCGTAACGAAAATAACCTAACACTATGCAATAGCTTTACCGCGGCAGTCCCCAAGTGCCACACGTTTTTTTTCAAAATACTGCCTTCTAATGAGGTCTAAGGTAAATAAAGTTCATTTCTTTTTGGAAAACGATTGCTGCCTTATTAAGGCGCATACCCGAGCCAATCTGACAGCGATACCTATTTTATCATAGGAATTTTTAAAAATCCTACGTTCAGTTTGTGGTATCTATTATAAGCTACTTTTTAATACTTCTTTCATAATTTTATCTCATATAGTTTAGGAGGAGATGCGAAATTAGAGTTTGGTGGCCAAAAAGCGCAACTTCGTATCTCTTCCTAAGCTTTACAAAATGAAACTATTACAGAGACATTAATAAATAGCTTATAATAGATAACACAAACTGAACGTAGGATTTTTAAAAATACCTGCATTTAACGTAATAATAAGATAAAATAGTTGGCGCCACTTTCGCTGCTGTATGGGCCTTAATAGAGAATGATACAAAAGATCGAAAATTTTCCGCCAAGTCGGTAAAAATATTTTGTTTCATTTAAGACTGCTAACTACCGTAAAAAAACCATAACCATTTTCTTTTGCCGTCGCGTCAGATAAACATTTCATTTCTTATCTGAGTCCATTTGAATAAAATGTCACTTCTAGGCGTCATCATCCACTTTGATTATTATCTACATAAACAAGAAAAATCAACGATTCTATTCATTCTATTTATTTCATGTTTTATATAAATCGTGAATGTTCATTTCAAGAGACTTGAATAAGTTTGTTTACTATCCCAGCATAGTTGCGACGACTGATGATGGAAGTGAAGCTACGACCTGTAAGAAATACAAAACTTTACTACATAATACGGACGTAGCTGCAATATCCCTAAATATGCGCACACACTTGAGACTCACACTATAATTAATAATAATGTCCTACGCATATGGCTAGTCCTTGCTGGTTGCCGGTTGGTGGTTGAAATTCAGCTAGGCGGACTGCACCATCAACATTCTTGGTTAAAGAATAGGGTTACTATTTATCAAGCTGTTTATATAGTAAAAATTTTACTTGTCAAAGTGCTTATTTTGTAAGTCTAAAGAAATAACCGATTTGACTCTGGTTGCTATGCGATATCCAGGTGAGCGAAAACACGCATAGCAGCTAGTTGTCCGACACTAGTAGATTTTAACAGTTCAGCTGATTGCACACTGTTGTAAACAATGTCGAGGTAGCTGAACTTTTTTATTGTTAATGGCCATTTATGAAAAACATGATCAACAGATGTTGTAGATTATAATAAGAAGCTCTCTGACTTTTTGTGAGACGATCAGAATGGGAAACGTCTCACGTGAGACGTTGGGAAACCTTTTCTAAAATGTTGGGAATGACCACTCGTTGGCCATTTGAAGTAAAGAGAAACGACTTGCTTCAACCTAGTTATACATATCCACGGACTTACAGAGATTTCAGGTGGGGGCAGAATCTCATAACCATTCTTATCAGCCTGGTAACGAATGTTATGGACTATTCCGTCGGGGTCGGTAAAGGTGTATTCTCCATACACGTAGAAGTGCTCGTCTGGTTCGCCTTTATTCGTAAGCATCCCTGATTCTGAGCGAAGTATCCCGTTAGAGGTTTCAAAACTGAAAAACGCATATTTTTCGTGTCATATTGCTTCACGTTATGAGTGGAGGGATCTATAACTTTCTAGTTTTTTATTGTACAGTATGTATTTATTACAGTATGTATTCATCTATACTTATATTACAAAAAGGAAAGATTTGATGTTTATTTGTATGGGCTCCGAAACTACGGAACCGATTGAAAAAAAATCTTTGATTTTGAAAAGAAATCTGGCTTTAAATTGTTATTTGGTTTTTTATAAATCTAAGACTCTGATTGGTAAAAGGGTACACCCACTAGGCCCACTGTCGGTCTTGTTTTAAAAAAAACAGTGACGCAGATCTATTATTTTGGCTGCAATTACAAAATTCAGTCTGAATTCTGATTTTAACCAAAATTTTACGAAAGTCCAAATATTTTTTGAGGCTTGTATATCGCAGAACATACATGGGGCTAAATCGATAAAGTAGTATCCCTTACACCACAGCCACCAATGATCCACCCCTTATGCTACACCCTGTAATAGGTAGGAAAACTGGAAGAACCCATGAGCAGTCGCAGTGACTTCACTCAAACCAGCCATCAGTCAAATCGTCCAGTGCTGCCACCCATAGAGCACTTGTTCACCCTTTGATCGAGTAGACACAAGTGTAAAGACTTGTCAAATGAATGGCAGTTATTCACGTGAGAACCCGTTGTGTGAACAGTCGTTATTACAAATTTATTTTCGTTGCTGAAAAATGGTTAAATGCGCCATAAGTCTATGTAAAATGATAGCGGGACGAAGACTTAATTAAATTATCGCATTACATACCACCGGTTAGCAATTTTTTACCTTAAAATTATTAAATAAAAATTCATTTCACGGGAGTGAAACAGGGGTGGGATGCGGGACCACATGAACCCCTCGCAATTCACCGCAACCGCTTGACTGATTTACTAGTTATGTGATGTTGTCGGCATTTTTGACGATATTTTTTGGGATGTTTCCTAGGGCAGGTTAATATTTTATAAAATAAAAAAAAACTAACAGGCTAAAGTTTTCTTCGCCCTACGTTAGTCTAAATCTTGAAGCCACAGAAGCAAGAAATAAAAAAAAATTAAACTCCATCGCGTATATTCATTGACCGTGTGGTGCTGGCTTAAAATTTGCACCAACCCAACTCTTCTCCCGCGTGTCGTAAGGCAAATAAGGGTAGAAGAACAATTCTACCATCGAACTGCGATCCCCAACGCACGCCGCACATGCCCAGCGTGGAGATAATGTCCATTACACACATACCATAAGAGCCAGTGGGGCTCTTATCAGGGGGAGACGTCCAGCAGTGGATCAATACAGGCTGTTAAGGATGAATTCATAGTTAGTAAAAGTTACCTGAATTCGTAGTTTCCATTTTTATCGACGTTGTTTTCATATTTTATTATTTTTGCTTGAGACTCATCCTCAACAGGTGCGGTATCGGCAAATGAAATAAGTACACACACTAAAAATATACGAAACATGGCGCCTTGAAAGGTCTTAAAAATATTTGAATGGATCGTTGTAGTTTGCAGTCAGGAGCAAACCAAAGTATACTATTGTATAGGGCGATTGTAAGCCGTTAATATACTGGATAATGATCGTTCCTTTTTTACGAACTCGTTTTTAACCAAGAATATAGTTTGTGCGTGTGATTCTCAGGCATTCCGGTAGATTGATCCAAATGTCAATAGCCGCATTGCGTCGGGATCAACGCAAAAAACGGATTTTGCCTGGGCTGATTAACCATGTCGTTAATTTTGAAGTTAAAGGTACTTGCCGGTTTTGGTAAAATCAGGTATAAAACCAGAGGGCGTAGCCAACCGGCATTCGCTGTGAAGTGAATCGAAGACAATTGAAAGATTCGTAGGGAAAAATTTGAAACAGATCAAGTGACATATCTAAGGCTTTATAACAAACCTATACTTTTTCGACTTTTCTTGTATCGCTTTCTATATAGATTGTTACATTGTCTAGGCCTGCTGAAGACCTATGATAAAGATGACTGTCAATCAAGGCACCTGTTCCTTTTATAATTCCAAGCTCATAAATGGCCAGACACCGCGAAACTCGATTGGTAGCTCTATACTATAATATACATTTACCAGCTATGAATAAACCTACCGTGTATAAATCAATTCTGAGGCGATTGCCTTCTCGCTTCAACTACCTACCTTGTCTAGCCTTGCATCTTTACCTAACCAAGCTATTCAGACGAGTTTATTATCTAAGTTCATCTACTCCTCGTCAAAAACTACAAGCAATCATTTAAATAATTTACTCAGAAAATAATAAAAGCCTGGTTCATTGCTATCGTGTTTTATTAGAACATAGAATGTTTTTATCGACACTATAATAAAGGCTTTCGTTGAGAGTTTCCACGTGACACTTAGCTTTTGTACGCTGCCATTATTTGTTCTGCGATAGATTTCACAAACTCTACCAAAAATGTGATGAAGACCTAGAACAGAAAAACTAGATTATTTGACTGTTACCCCGTTCCACCTGAATTTATTGAATGAACCTGTTAACTTCTTCAAAGTTATCATTGACAATTAAAACATGGTTAGTGATGAGATTCTGACACATCAAATTAATGTATGCTTCTCGCAACTGTGCTCTTTACGATCGTCGGAAGCATCATTAGGCAATATGTCACAATTTAACAACAATTAGGTAACATCTATCTATATTGTTTATTAACTCACACTTTCTTTGAAGTTAGAGCTTTTTTCATCATCAATGTCGATCAGGTTGTCTTTTATATCTTCATCATGATCAGTAGAGTGATAAAGATGTAGAATCTTGGAAGGATTTTTTTCAACTGAATTAGCATTTTGTTCGGTCGATTCTTCAAAAATATCATTCACATTCTCTCTTCCTCTGTCGGTATTGAAGTTGATGTATCCGTTGAGGGGCCAACTTTCCATTATTTCATTATTTTTGTTCCGTACATGAAGTAAACTGAAATGAAAATCATATTAAATAATAATCGAAAACAATGTCTTGCCGTAGTTGTGCAAATTATGTATAGTAATTCTGTGGTTTTGCTTTGTTTATTTTATGTATAGTACACTATTTTCTGCCCGTAGCTTCACGCGCGTTGTTTCCGGAATAAAAAGTAGCATAATTATACAATGTACATACGTTATTTTTATTCAAAACATATCTTATGATTATTTTGTAGGCTATTACCCGCATCAACCCAAACTTTCGCATTAATAATATTAGTCTGGCGTGATTACAAACGGCACATACTTCAGAACAAAACACGCATAAAACCAAGTTACTTACGGGGCCTTATCAACACTGTTCCTCGCATCGTAAAATTCATTTGGTGCCTCTTGCACCGGGGTCGGGGCCGCAGCAGTTATAGTAAATACCGCAAACAAGATAATTGCACGTAGCATTATAAAAAACTCGTAATTTCAAACAAACGTGTATAAAAATAATTCAAGGTTTTTGATTTGATTCCTTTTTCACGAGTATGACGTGAACTCACGGAGGATGCGAAACTTTATTGGCGTCTCGGGTGTTCTTAAGTGGAGCCAAGATCCTGTTCTAAGGAGTCAGTGCTCCTAGTTTTTTTTATAGAACTTGAAAACAGGTTATAACATTGCAATAACAGTGTAGCGCTGCGCTGGGGTGCTTACAGTATTTGAGAATTGTCTAGGTAGGATCTCTAACTTGCGGAGCATATTTGGCACTGTTTTATGGTTAAATGAAATATTTATTGTAGTTATAATTCTTATGAATAAACTTAGGTACTACGTATTACAGAAAGGTTATTAGTAAATAGTGGTGCATTTGGAATATAATGTAATAGCTTAACCTAAGAGAGTTGCAACTACATTTGGTGAATATTGGGCTACCTGAAACAATAGAACACCATTTAAAAGTTTTCGACTTGCTGAATTTTGATGATACTTTTACTGTTGTATACAAAATGATTCAGTTCAGTGGATTTGATTTTTTATTAAAAATAGTGTAGGCAATAGATTTTTGTAAGGTTATACTTACAATAACAACAGGTTTTATTTCCTGTGGCTCAACAATTTGGAAACCATTTTCATCGGCAATGTAATGGACTTCCACAAGGTTTCCATTGGGTCCTATATAGGAGTATTTTCCTCGAACTGCTATGTGTTCATCGGGCTGACCAGCATTCACCAACTCACTCTTTTCAATCCTTCCTATACCGTTTGAGGTCCTGAAACTAATTAAATAAACGAAACGATTAATTTTTTTAACATTCATAGATATTAAAATCAATAAATGGGAATTAAATATCTATTCCCGGCTTAGCTCAGTATCCTTTAGAACTAAAAAGCTGTAATTTGTCTTCAGCGTACGTTATATATATGTAGGTATGTATATAATTTCGACATAGAAGTTTTTTCACATTTTCAGAAGCTGGGACGTTACTACATAAAATTATAATAATAATAATGCTGGACAATTCACACAACATTATCTAGGTTATATGTTAAATAGAGCGTACCAAGCCGCTAGCTGGTAGAAGTTTTAACTAACAATAATTACTACTCCTTATTTTTACTTACCTGAATTTATAATTTCCTGACTCATCATTTGTATTTTCATAATAATCAATTGTCGCTTGGGCATCTTCAGGTATAGATATAGCTGATGAAATTGTGACAAACGCGCATATAACCACAAGACAGTTCATATTTTGGAACGTTATATTATGTTAGTATGATAGGTTGCAAAAAACTTGAGATCCTTGTCTGTTATTTTATGATATTAATAATTCGTTATCGGGTACAGACTAGACACCAATAATGTACAAAGTTGGAATAGCTTGCGCGTGAGACATCGTTCGCTATAAATCATATCTGAACCGTGGCTGCAGTGATTATTTTCGATAACCTGGTGTGATGGTGGTAGTCATGCTTATCACGATTCAAGAAATTTATTTATCAAAAAACATAATGCAAAATATTGAACATATACAAGGCATCCTACGGCCGCCATATCACAAAACTGTACCCAAAGATTTTTAAATAATCCCCTCTTTGAGAGTGACTAAGAATAGAACCCGCCAAATTGTAAAAAAACAACATTCCTAACTTTACGTTACCGATCAAAAGGCTCAACTGTAAGGATTATTTTATTCAGATAGCATAGCATGTTGAATGTAAAGAAGATTTTCATTTAGTGAGTCCACAGGAGACCAGGTAGGAAAGATCTTGGCGACAATGTGAACTCATCAGTATTTGCTGAAACAACTCTCGACATGCGAGTGAAAGCGTGCTTAGTAAATAATCTTATTAAATAGGAACCAACCATATTGGTAGAAAATTTTAAAACAATGATTTTAAATCTAATTACGGATGAAAACAGTTGTACTTCAACCTAACTTAGTTTAATCCTAAGGAAGGTGATAGAAAATTTCAATAATATGAAGAAACATACAGATAGATGGAGACAAACCTAACTGACCATGAGATGGCTGAACTTTTAAACAAGTTAGGATATTGCAGTGCACATCTACTATTATGTATACCAATGGTGAGGTACTCATCCGAAGAAGAAATTTTCAGGATCTTCCATCTATTTACTCGTACCTCTTACAGCATCAAAATTTTCTAATCCTTGACTGAAAGAAACACTAATAATAATAAATAATAATAAAAATCATTTATTCAGAATATTATACAGGGAGGATCATAAATACTCATTGAAACGAAAACACTACCGAAGCTTTACAAACTGTGTGGTAGTGTCAACGCCCAACTCCTAGATTACTGAATAATGAAATTACAACATAATAATATTGTTTGTGAGTCTTTGTGTGTGTGTGTGTGTGGTGTGTGTGTATGTGGTGTCTGAGCACTTGGTACTCCTGAGGACACCGGTCTCTTAAGAGTTCGGGCAACAGGAGCTTCCAAAATGCGGGAGTGTGTGTTTGAGATCGTGTTCGTGTGAAAGAAACACTATGTTGTACGATTACAACATTGTGTTTTACAAATGCCCAAATTTTATTATAAGTGCCTACCTATTTCCATAGATAAAGAAATGTTTATTTTACTATAAAAACTATCGTAATTTGACGAATTCATTACGGATGTATGCGGGTTAACCTTATGAAGTTAAGGGATGAACCGTTGGTGTTCTTCTTATGGTTATTATTTCATCCATGATATCTCTCATTGTTATTGGTTATAATTTTTACACCAAGAACATACTGTTATAGCAGCTTATCCCAAAAGAGTGGCAACTAAATGCGGTGAAACTGCAGTCTGAAATAAAAAAAACAATCTGTGGATGGGTCACATTCAAAAAATAAAAGAATGGGATCGAAATATCGTCATCTCTTTGCAGCCCGTTTAGATCCAATTTGAACAGGGGCCTGATTCCACTAACACAATCGCCTCACTATGACAATATTATCGCTTCATTATCGCGTTACAATCACCGCCATTGACACCTTTTGGTATTCTACAATTTTTTTTCGATCTTTTTTTGTTTATGCCATATCTATGACTATTACGATTATGATTTTATGCCCCACCACATTATTGACACGATATTATAAGTCATAGAGATTGTAATCTTATGGTATTGGAATACCAAATAAATTTACGACTAAATCGTATGGCGCCATTATAGCATTTTGTTTAAAAAATAGTGGAATAAGGCCCCAGAACAGTACAAGAGATGATGTAATTCTCAATCCCATTCTATACGCAGGCAGGTTTCATAATATCATTTTTGACAAGCAATAAACTTTGTTAAAAGGAAAATTACAATCAAATCATAATAAATTGGAACAAGTATTTAGAAAATTAAAGAAAAAATTAAATAACTGCAGACTGTTGCAAACAATCTAAAGGTATCCAACTAAACCATATCAATGCCAGCAATACAGCCAGTAGGCAATGCTGATGCGCTGCGCCAGATACTCACCAGCTCTCGGGTCACGCGTCCACGTGACCAACGCTCATATAATTTTATGAAAATCCTATGGACCTCGGTACCCCATAGACCTAGGGTCTCGACTTCAAGAGAAGCAAATGTATAGGGTATACCTTGATTTAACATTAAATTACACTACATTTATATGAATTTTAAAAACTCACACTAAAAAACGGACCAAATTGTGGTGGCTTAACAATTTGGTAGCCATTTTCATCGGCAATGTAATGGACTTCCACAAGGTTTCCATCGGGTCCTGTATAGGAGTATTCTCCTGTAACTACTATGTGTTCATCGGGCTGTCCAGCGTTCACCAACTCACTCGTTTCACTCCTTGCTATGCCGTTTGAAGTTCTGAAACTATTATGATAAAACGTTTGAATTTTATCCTACTATACTACTAGTGGTCAACACTATAGCCATTAAAATAATAGATTGGAGATGCTGCTGTGTGGTGCTGGCTTAGAATTATCACCTCCCCAACTCTTCCCGTGGGTGTCGTAAGAGGCGACTAAGGGATATCCACCAGGGGGCGGGCAGCAGTGCCCCCTGCAGAACAATTCTACCACCAAACTGCGATCCCCAACATGCATGCCCAGCGTGGGGATTATGGGCATTACCCATCTTGAGATAAACGCCAATAAGACGCTTATCTGGGGGAGGCCTGCTTCCAGCAGTGGACCAATACAGGCTGTTGTGGTTGAGGAAATGATGAAATCTGCCCTGCTGCTTAGATCGCATAAATATATCGTGGCCGTAGAAGGAAAACTAACTAAGTGACAAAACTAAAATCGGGAGAAAAACGCGAAAAACTGTTTTTTTGCGACAAAAATGGCGATAACATTTTTTTGGCTAAAAATTTTAACGTCCACTTTTTGATATTTTATAGATTAATATTCTACCTATGTTTTAATATAACGATCATCGTTTTTGGGTAAATGGTTAATGAAAAAAAATAAAAAAACAACTATGTATTTTTCCCTCGCCAGAGTTTTGAATGTTTATGTCAGTTAGTTACTTGTGTATGCCAGTTGGTTAGTTTTCCTTCGACAATATTTTCAGCTGAAGCTTAAAAAGCATACGTTAAGTGCCCTTAATTAATTTTCCTACATTAATGAAATCTTACAATGCCTTCTTAATTACTTTATAATTCGTAAAAGCATTCTATACTTTTGCAAAGATTTCTATTTTTTGATCAAAATTTGAAATAATACCAAGTCATTAATACTTTTTATTAAAAGCATGAAATAAAAATAAGAATACCTCTGATACACTTCCGTTTTAGTGTCAGACTTAGGAGATCAAAGTTTACGTTAGGTACATAACAAACGACTATTTCACATAAAATCAACAATAATTAAACAAAAATTATAGCTTATTTTAAAACTCAACAATCATAAATTATTTGAAAATACTTAGGTACGTAAACTTAAATAAAAAAACCTTCACAAAAACCTTAAAATAATCAACTCTGATTCAGTCTCATCTTTATAAAATCACTCCAAATCAATTTGAACTTGATATCTATTCAATGGCTTCAAGTACAACTTATGATTTCTGCTCATAAAATACACAAGATTATAACATTTTTAGAACAGATCTTTATAATTATATAAGCGATTATGGGCCTCGTGGTGTCGTCCTAGAATTGCACCAACCCAACTCCTCCCGTGGGTGTCGTAAGAGGCGACTAAGGAAAACAAACACCGGGAGGTGGGCAGCAGCGCCTTCCGTAGACCGATAACATCACCTAACTGCGATCCCCAACCCGCATGCGTGGGGATTATGGGCACTACCCCCCTCAATGATTTTACAAGCCAAAAAGTGGCCCCCAGTTCCGGGCCGCCTCGCTATTCCTGGCCATGGTAGCAGACATGGTAACGGTGGGGCAGGGGGTGCTAAGAATCCCTGGGCTACGGCAGGCTACCGATCATTACTTAAAAACTTGACCCTTGCTACGTTTAACGGATGCACTCGTTAAACGGATAACGGATGTTAACGGATGCAGTCTTGATCACCATCTAGCGCAGTTGGAAGTGGAGCTAGAGAACATTAAATGGCATGTTCTGGGGTTATGTGAAGTCTGTAGAGAGGGGGAGGACACCGTAACCTTAGACTCGGGGCATCTTCTCTACTTTCGCGAGGGTGATTAAACGCTCATGCACGAGATAGAGGATTTCTATGGCCGATTATACGCTGCACATGCCCCTCGTTCCCAACGAGCCCACGACCACGATTCCAGAGCCACCCTGATACGCCACTATACCGACGAACCGCTACACTTCAGTCAAGACGAGATCGTGCTAGCTTTTTCAACCTTAGCCTAGCCTCTAGCCTTTTCAACGCCGTCCTTCGCAGTGGGAGAACTCCAAAGGTGTGGAGTGGGAGTTCGGTGATGCATTTTTTTAAGAAGGGAGATAAAACCCTCCTTAAAAACTACAGACCCATCTCACTCTTGAGCCACATCTATAAGCTGGTCTCACAAGTGGTCACGAACCGTCTCGCCAGGAGACTCGACTAGTTCCAGCCACCGGAACAGGCCGGGTTTCGCGGAGGATATGGCACCATAGACCACATACACACAGTAAGGCAGATTATTCAAAAGTCCGAAGAGTATAATCAGCCCCTGTGTCTGGCCTTTGTGGACAATGAGAAGGCCTTTGACTCTGTCGAAACCTGCGCTGTTCTGGAATCCTTACAGCGATGCCAAGTAGACTATCGTTATATCGAGGTGCTGAGATCTGAGATGTATTTACAACGCCGCCGCCACCATGAGTGTCCATGAACAGGACCAGCAGTCCAAACCCATCGAACTGCGCAGAGTGAGGCAGGGGGAAAACGAAAGTTTTCAATCAGTGCGTCTTACCCGTCGTGACCTACGGAGCTGACACGTGGACACTCACGATAGGGCTGGTCCAGTAGCTTAAAGTCGCTCAGCGAGCTAGCTATGGAAAGAGCTATGCTTGGAGTCTCTCTGAAGGATAGGATTTGTAACGAATACATCCGACAGAAAACCAAAGTTATCGACATAGCTCAAAGAATTAGCAAACCGAAGTGGCAGTGGGCAGGCCATATCTCACGTAGAACCGATAACCGCTGGGGTAAACGAGTTCTTGAGTGGAGACCGCGACTCGGCAAACGTAGTGTAGGACGCCCCCCGGCCAGGTGGGATGACTATCTGCGAAAGACTTCAGGATGCTGGGTGCGTCAAGCTGAAGACAGGGTGCTATGGGGCTCATTAGGGGAGGCCTATGTCCAGCAGTGGACTAATATAGGCTGATGATGATGAATTCTACTTGTCCTAAACTTGTTAATAACCAATGAAATTTAGTAGACAATTTACATAAGTGATTTTATTTATTTGTATTTTACCATTATATCACAATCGTATCACGCGAAAATTCATTAACTAATCTTAGTTAATTTTTCCAATTCCATAGGTCCCGCTGGACCATGAATATGTCGAGGGAAAACTAACTAAGTGATCTTATGGACTTTACGCTGTCGCAAAGTGATCAATGTTTTCATTTATCTATTTATAGCTGAGTTAATTAGTTTTCCTTCGCTACTTTTTTGTCTATTTTGAGAAGATTATTTTTCCATCTGTTCCGACTTGTAAGTTTAATTTACAGATAACTTTTTGATAAATTATGATAGCGAAACGTTAGTAACACAGAAAGATGCAGCTTGAATTAGACTTTATGGAAATGCAAAAAAGTCGATTTCGCAAAATGTGTCAGTTAGTTAATTCTCCAACTACAGCCGCGATATACGAATTTAGTAAATTGAATACAAGCTTCTTCCCGTGGCTGGTGCGCACGTGATTTTCACTGATTTTGGATAAAATGTCTATAGGTACGTCATTCCAGCTCTAAAACTACAATGCTTAATTTCAGCCTGATCTGTTTAGTATTCTTTAGAGGTAACAGACAATCAAGCTTAATACATAATAAATAAATAAATAATGCTGGACAGCATTATCTAGCCCCAAGCTAAGCAGAGCTTGTGTTATGGGTACTAGATAACTGATATACATAATACAATACACTACATAGATAGATATTTTTTATCATACATAGAAATATCCAGAACGCCCTGAACAAATATCTGCAGATCGTAGGTACAAGTATTTGTCCCGAGGCGGGAATCGAACCCGTATGCGCCTCCTGCGTCGCAGGCGGACCTTCGCCCACCGCGCCACAGAGGTCGTCTATAATATTAGTGTGATGTGATGAGTTCAATGTGAGTAGGGAAAGTCTACCTGCAAATAAAACATTATCTTTTGTAGAGTCCTTACATTGTATTTGCACTGACCTGAATTTATAATTTCCTGATCCGTCATTTGCATTCTCATAAAAATCAATTGTTGCTTGGGCATCTTCAGGTATGGAAGCGGCTAATGAAGCCGTTACAAACGCGCACATAAACACCATACATTTCATTTTTCTTCTTTTTTGCTTCTATAAGATATACATATAGTAGGAAACGTAAGCTCCGTCTGTTATTTTGTAGTAAAAAATATACGTTTTTAGGTACACACCAGATACCAAGGTTGGTCAAAGTTGGAATAGCTTACTCGTGAAACATTGTGCGTTTTATATAATTTCTGAATCGCTGCAATGGTTATTAGCGATAATCCGAAAATGGCAGTATGTAATGCTCAGTTGGTCAACTCGGTTGCATATCGTTTTCGCCGCTCATCGGCTACATTTCATCATCATCAGCCTTTATTAGTCTGGACAAAGACCTCCCCATGAACGCCATATCGCCCTGTCTTCAGCTTGACGCATCTAGCATCTGCCTGCAGTCTTCCGCAGATCGTCATCCCACCTGGCCGGAGGACGTCCTAAACTACGTTTGCTGAGTCGCAGTCTCCACTCAAGAACTCGTTCACTCCAGCGGTTGTAGGTTCTTTGCGAAATATTGCTGGCCCACTGCCACTTAAGCTTGCCAATTCTGTGATATATATATATATATATATGTTTATATCATACTAGTTTTAAGTTTTATGGAATTATTTTTTTGTGATATCTTATGTTACTTCTAGCTGGTGGCCCTTTTTAAATAAATAAATAATCTTAACGTATTGTTGACAAAAGAAAATTAACTAATGCGCAAGCGGCGGTAACAGAAACAGTGATACACTAACTATCACACATCTGAATAAAAAGTATCGCTTATCATAATTCAAGAGATTTATTGATCTATTACATTTATACAAACTTAATGCCAAGTACGTACGTATATAAATTTTATAGTTAGGTAATTATTTCTAAGTAAGTTTAACGCTGGTCTCTGAGTTGGCTTCAATCTATATCCTGTTTTATTTAGTTGTTGTTGCTTTGTTTGGTCTTGATACTCTTTTAAAAAATCTGTTATAGTTAAGTTGAGTGAGCTAGCAAGCAATTGCAGCCAAGAATCACCAAAGGCAGATTAAGTTAAATAAACACTGTTGTGTTATTTTGATACTAAAATCCATGCTATTTCTGATTCTTATTTGGTTATAATTTGTTCACCGTACAACAAATTATATAGCTTATCCCAAAAGAGTTGCAACTGCATGCGGTGGAAATCCAGACTGAAACAAAAGACAATTTATGGATTTTTCATACGTACCGTTTGTGTCAAAAGATGGCCTTTTTGGCATATTAGGCCGTCATTTTACTCAATCACAATATACTCAATCACTTATTGTATTCCATAAGTGTACAGAGATTTTTACATTTTATACAATTCAGTTTTACTATGAATATGGAGACAGAGGAGGACGTCATTTTTAACTAATTAAGATTTTTTTATGTATTCGTTTAACATTATTCTTATTCTTCGTTCAAATATTCGTCATTCGTGAAGTGTAGTGGTTAGTAAAATCTTTAGTTATTTTATTTAGCGCTCGGACAAAAAACACGCCCAGCAGAATTGCTAAAATTACCCGTCCAAGACACAAAAAAATACGGGATTTCCAATTTAAAGTTTTAATGCATTATACCATAAAATGATATATTTATTAACGAAAAGCATAAAACGATAAGTAGGTAACGCTATGATTTACTGATTGTTCCTGTAAAAACAGCTTTTTTGTATTCAGGTACCTACTAACAAATACAATAAAAATAATTCGACTGCAATCAAATGTCTTTGTTTCGTCTGCACATAACATATTAGGCCCTGCACAAACCGTCTGCGTCAAAATAATATTATAAAAAAGTTGTTCTATTGTTTTAAAAAATGAAAAGTTCTTGGGAAGGTAAATCCAATAATCCGATGGGCCTTTTTTCTTTTAGGAGTTCCAATGGCCACCTGCTTGGTGGGATTGGTGGGACCGAGCTGGTATGATGATGAGCTTAATGGTAGCAAAACTTTATTGTAATGTCACCGGGCTTATATTATGTATACCAAACTTTAGCTTTATCGGCTGATGACAACTGGTCTTAAATTCAATTGCAAGCTTGTCAGGCTCTGCGCAAACTGTCTGCGTCAAAACAAATCGTAGACAATTTATAAAGTAGTTTACGGTGCCAATTATGACAATACAGGTCATTCACCTACCTTCATTATGTTAACGAAGAATGAAATAAAGGTATCACTAATTCTGTCGCTCACCATACCAACCTAGCGAAAACTTGTATCGCTAAGAGTCAACGGCTTCTATCAAGTGGCTATTATTAATTGATGCCCTTCTATTACCTAATCCGTGACTTAAGTAGTTTTTCAAATAAATTTGTTCTCAAGTTTATACAAAGAACAACTAATTAAGGCTCATAGTAAGCAGTATAAACCGAGTATTTAATGAATGGAATTGAAAAAGACGTGTCTCTCTGACTGTCCGTTCAGATCGAATCCGTACAGAGCAAAGCAGCATGAGAGATGACGTCATTCTCAATCCCAATCTTTAAGTAAGCAGGTGATACCTTGATTTATCACTAAATTACACAACATTCAAATGCATTTTGAATACTCACACCAATAAAAGGATTTAAATCTGGTGACTCATCAATTTGGTAGCCATTTTCATCAGCAATGTAATGGACTTCCACAAGGTTTCCATCGGGTCCTGTATAGGAGTATTCTCCTCTAACTTCTATGTGTTCATCGGGCTGTCCAGCGTTCACCAACTCTCTCGTTTCACTCCTTGTTATACCGTTTGAAGTTCTGAAACTATTATAATAAAACGTTTGAATTTTATCCAACCCATAATCAACACGGTATAAAATAATAGATTGGAGATAAATGATGAAATCTGCCCCGCTGCTAGTTGGATTGCAAAAAATTACGAATTAAGTAAATTTAATACATTATTCTGCCCGCGGCTTCGCACATGATTTTCCGAGACAAAAAGTATATCCTATACTTTATTCCAGCTCTAAAACTACAATTTAAAATTTCAGCCTGATCTGTATAGTATTATTTAGAGGTAACAGACATTCAAACTTTCACATTTATAATATTAGTGTAATTTAATGAGATTTGTGTGACTAGGGAACCTGCAAATAAAACATTGTCTGTTGTGGAGTCCTTACATTTAATTAGCACTGACCTGAATTTATAATTTCCTGATCCATCATTTGTATTCTCATAATTATCAATTGTCGCTTGGGCATCTTCAGGTATGGAAGCAGCGAAAGAAAATGTTACAAACGCGTACATTAACACTATACATTTCATTTTTTTTTCTCGTATTAGGGTAGGTAGCAAGAAACATAAGCTCCGTCTGTTATTATGTGGCAAAAAATATACGTTATTAGGTACACATCTGACACCTAGGAAGGTCAAAGTTGGAATAACTTGCTCGTAAAATATTGTGCGTTTATATTCAATCGAAGTAAGTTTTGGCTGGTCTCTAAGTTGCTTAATTATATAATATCCTGTTTTATTTTGTTGTTGTGGTTTTTTGAGCTTGAGAATCATTTCTGAAAAAAATCTGTTATCTGTGTCCAATAATAATTTTCATTTCATTTGAAACAAGTCCATAATGATTTGTCCAGTTGGGTAAGCTATCGGCCATTTCAGCAAACGAAGACAGTTGAAGTGAAATAAGTTGTTAGTTTTTGCGCCCAAATTTTATTTTATTTCTATTTGCTATTTCTTCTTCGATATATTTTGAAAACATCATTGTGAAAACGTCAGAATCAAATTTGACGACGGAATTTTAGACAGTTTGTCAAAAGTTTCCGATATTTAATCCGACGGCTTTTCCTAAAAACTAAATTACCCCGGTAACTGAAACAATAGATCTTCTTCAAATTAGTGGTAAAATAGGTGATTTTTTGTTACCTATAGGTAACAATGGGTTATAACCCTACGTTGCCGTTGCCAACCGAGCTGGGTTGGTGCGATATTTTCTGTATATGAATATAATGAACAGAACAGAATTATTTGAGGATGATGGTACCCGACTTTGTTGTCTAGACTCTATTAATTACCTAATCCGTGGCTTTAGTAGAAACCATTTAAAATAGCTCAACCTAGATCAAAAACATTTACTAATTTACATAATTATATTATTACTAGCTGCCCGCGTTGATTCTATGGATATTTTTTGTATATCATGGGAACTGATTTATGGGATGTGGTTTGGTTTTATGAGGTAACAAGGATCTAGGCCATTCGTATTCTAAGTACTTTATATCCCATAAATCAATTACCGTGGGATAAGCTTGCGAGGAACCGACAACTGATGGGGTAAACGAGTTCTTGAGTGGAGACCACGACTCGGCAAACGTAGTGTAGGGCGCCCTCCAGCCAGGTGGGATGACGATCTGCGAAACACTGCAGGCTGAAGCTGGATGCGTCAAGCTGAAGACAGGGTGCTATGGCGCTTATTAGGGGAGGTTTATGTCCAGCAGTGGACTAATATAGGCTGATGGTGCTGATGAGTCGTGCAAAGCCGCAGGGCAAAGCTAGTCAGAGTCAGAGTCAAATTGTTTATTTCTATAAACTTACAAAATAAGCACTTAGACAAGTCAAATTTTTACTTTATAAACAGCTTGATAAATAATAATTATCATCAAACAAGTAGAATAAGTAAGACATGAAAAGTATAACATTTAAGAAATATAATCAACAACATACAAAATACATAGTCGATGGTGTTTTGTCAGCCGACTTTGGTGTGTAGACTCCTTTCTATTATAACTAACCTGAATTTAGAGTATCCTAAACCATCATTTGGGTTTTTATTACAATCAATTGAAGCTTGGGCATCTTTAGGTATGGAATCAGCTGATGAAATGCAGTATGAAAAACATAATTATTATGGAGCTTTTTGCGTCAGTTATTAAGGTAGCGAAAAACTAATTCATATTATGTTAGTCTAATAATTTAAAAAACAATATAAATGCTAGTGGATGCTCTTGATACACTATTAACACTTGAAGTCAGAATAATTCGGTCATGAAACATTGTCCGCTTTAATAAAATTTGATAAAAGGCTACGCTCAATACAACCTTATTATAACATCGTCTTTCGATTTATTATGGTACAAGATTATATTTGATTATTTTTCAAATTGAAATAATAATACTCTTTATTACATAACAATGATAACAACAATATAATTGTGTTCAATAGCAGCCTGGCGAAGATTGATTTATGATGTGTCAAATATTTGTGGAGTAATGTCTTGGACAATATCGTCTCGCTGCAATACTTTGCAATCCTTATGTAAGACATAATAATACATTTGGTCGAAGGTAAATGTGCTGGTATAAAACTACATTGTAATATTTGTAATTATGAAATGACCCTAGACTATTGTGTGATGTGCGCTCTAGACAGCCTTTTGTTATATTAAACGAAACAAATGACAAACAGTCGGCTTTTTTTTTAGAATGGAATTCAGTGATTCTTATTATTCTTCATACTTATATTTTTAGTAAGGACGTTATTTATTCGTTCTTATTATATCATTTTGGTCATGTTATTTATTGCATATAGTTATCAATTAAGGAAGTACACCTACCTACCAAGTATCTTACCTTAAAACAATGCACATATTATGTAATCTTAGAATATAAATAATAGAAAAACAATAGAGATTGTGCTTATAACTAGATGGGTTAACTAAACATTACATTGGCCTCAATTCAGAATTTGACAAAATTAAACTACATTATTTTGACAGGACTAAAAACGTTGCCGTCCTTTTCATAACGATCGAAATAAAAAGGATGGCATCAGTTTTAATTCTGTCGAATTGGTTTAGTTTAGTTTGACGACAACCGAATAGACACCATTGTCAAACGTAGTAAACAAAATCAGATAAATATCCGACATAGTAAGAGTGCATAAATATATTTCAAAGAAGTTTAGTCTATCTCGCAATGCGCCACCTATGTTAAACAGCGCGACCTAAAGTGCCTACCGTGAATATATAATACCAACACACGCGCTATGAAATCAATGCCGTGGCAGACTTTCGATTGTGATATTTAATTCATGTAAAAAAACACAGATGGCGCGCTTGTGGCAAACAAAATATTTTATTTAAATGAAAGCAAAACATTTTGGTAACAAATCGATTTTTTCATATTAGTATTTATTTTTTGCTAGCCCCCTAAAAGAGTTGCTACGACTGCTGCAGGTACCGGCGCTTGCCCAACTAACTGAAAAGAAAAACATTATATTTGAAAATTGGCTTAGGTTTCTTTGAGAAGCGTCTATACGCTTATATAGGTACATTGCCCTAAAAATCTTGTAAAACCTAGTTGTACACCGCAACTTATTTTGAGTAAATGGTGATAGTGAATCTAAATAGTTAAAACACATAATTTTAATACTAGAAACTCAATTACCCCACTCACTCACTCAGAGTGAGTGTACAACAAGTTTACATAAATATACTAAGATAAGATGTTTGTTTCTATGAATGTATCGCGTCGTAAACGAATCTTATTGTACCAACAAAAAATAATCTCGTTTGAGTCCTAGCATCGTAAATTTAAGATAGATATCTGTCATCCAAACTTACCGGTGGAATGATATGGAACCCATCTTCATCGACCGTATAGTTTATTTCTACGATTTTTCCATCTGGATCCGTGTAGGAGTAGAATCCGACAACCTTAATGTACTCGTCTGGCTGACCTTCATTTACTAAGGAACCGGTCTCTGATCTTCGTATTCCATTTGATGTCTCGAAACTTAAAAATTTAAATTAATTTATTTGCCTATTTGACTATATTAAGCTACATTAAGGATAGAATTTTGTTGCACAATAGCATAAGTATTTCTAACACATTATAGTAGCAAAGATTTGTGTATACAGGGTTAAAAAAAATATAGATTAACATAAATTAATTGATAGATGGGTATTCATTTATTCGCTCCTGCAACTCTCACTATTGACTTACCTAGTCGAAGTATGTTTTGAACGTTTGACACAAAAATATGCCTTAGTGCTAACAAGATAATAAATAAAGTACTAGCTTAGTTATAGACAAAAAGTTTGAGAGAACGATGTATTCTAGTTGTTGATTGCAGGACCCATACAAAACAAACACAGGGATACCATATAATTCACTGGAAAATCTACCCGTGCTCGCCTTTGAATGACCTTTGAAATTGACCTTTAATTCATGTACCTACCGAACTCTATCGAAATCCTGACATGTCACGAAAAATTAAAACATCTGGCAAACCTAACAAACCGAGTTTACCTGAATCTATAGTTCCCTGTTCCATAGTTTTCGCTGTCAGATTTTACTATAGCAGCTTGAGATTCATCTTGTAATGGAGCAGCTAAACAAGTATTTATCACTAAAATACCAATCACAAGCAATGTTTTCATTTTAACTAGTAAAGAACTGACAAAACAGAAATGAACACAAACTGATTGGACGAAACTGTACGGCCTTCTGCAGTTTTATTCGATATAAGCTCCTTATTATATAAACTTAATGCTAGGCTATACCTTGTATGTATAACATTTAAGTAGGTGTGTAACCTATACAAAATAGATATAACAAAAATATTTTGCGATACAGGACTGGACAGTACATATGTAGTATAGATACTTAATTATTTGGTCATCTTCTGTCTTGTCATCAATCAAATATTTTCTTACCGTAGAATGTAGATTTAGCCGGTTTGTTAAGAAATGACTAGGACGTAGGTACACAGAATGGTTTCATTCAACTAAATGACTAGGCCAATTGCTGAGCGAACGCTGAAAGCAAAGTTTAACAATGAATTCGTTTAGAGATCTCGACGAATATTTTTTTATTTAATAATTTATTATTGATTTCTTTATTATTTATTAAAAGTACACTCCTTTTACATGGACACCTAATGCAATAGTGTACCTACTTAGTATTTTAATATAAAAAAAAATCATATAATAATATTTGTCAGACCTAGGTACAAAAACATAGACTAAAATTGTATAGTATGCAACAAAATTTAAAAAAAACTATCATTAATAAATTTAAATTCTATAATTATACATAAATATGTATAAAATTTGTCAGTCAATATACAATGTCAAATAAAAATAGTTACAAAACGTCAAATCTAGTTAGAATAGCACAGAATAAATAACAGTGTCATTGGTCAGTGTCAAGGTCCCATTGGCTCAGGGAGCAGTAGAAAAATCGACTCTCTCAGACTCAGATTGAGCATGTGGATGCAACGCGTAAGAGGTGCCTTATTAAGGAGGTTAGTCCTTCCTCTTGGTACAGCCAATAGAGTGGGCCGCCTCCGTCGATGCTCAAACTCATCAGGCACATTCAGTCGCATTTTCTCCATAATGCCTGGGTTGGCCATCACCCTGACATATCTTCACCAAATATAGAGCAAGCGCTGCATCTCTCCTCACTTTCAGCTTATTGTACCCAACCATGCCTAAAACAAACAAGGTTGGATACATCAACGGGAAGAATGGGTTGACGCAGTACATCTTCTAGTATAGAAATCTGGTGAATTTATTTTGAATGCGCTCCACCATTTGACTGTACCTGGCTTCGTGTGGTGCCCATATCGCAGTATCGAACTCTAAATAGCTTTTCACCAAAGCGCCGTACAGAGTCTTTCCCGTATTTATAATTGTAAAGTTGTTCGTCTGACGGAGTACGAATCCTAGGGTCTTGAATGCCTTCTTGTAGATGTTAACTACATGTACACGGAAATGCAGCTTGTCGTCGAGATGTTTACAATTGTGAAACCTTCAGTTAGCAATTGTGGTGGAGTGGTATCTTCGCTCTACTGAAGGTTAGAAGAAGAGCACGTACTGACGTTGAACTGTAGTTTGTTCATGCAATTCCACTCCCTCACTCTGTCCACGTCACGTTGAAGGCGTTCACAGTCCTCTCCGCCTTTATTCGGTAAGAGTAGCTTTAGGTTATCAGCGAACAACAAGCACTTTGCGTCCTCGACAACTGTCTGAAGATCGTTGACCATGATAATGAACTCTAGCTGGGACAGCTAGATATGGCTTCCCTGACTCACTCCCGTTTAGGTAGAGTAAGGCTCCGATTTGCATCCCGGTACTGACTATAATCTTTTATTGAAGTCGTCAACTTACTTTCTCATTAATTGTTTGTAAAAATTGCAAGGTGGTTCACATACTATTTTTAAGTATACATATCTGTGGAAACTTGTCATTGGCCATCAGAAAGCATGCACCGGATTATCTTGTTTGTTCTACACCATATTTTTGTTGGCTGTATGTTTAAACGTCGCTGTAAGTTTCTGTTAAATAATAAAAGAACTAGGGTTTTTTTATGAAACCGACCGATAGAGTCCATAATAAGAATCCAATCTTGCCAATACACTTTGCTGTATAAATAAAAGGAACACCTTCCCAGTTGCTGGCGGGTAAGCAATTGGGACGAGACGGAGCATTTTGGATGTCTCGTGTCCGTGTGAATTAGTTACTCAAAATTACTGCAGTGAGGGCAGTATTATTTAGTATTCATATAGCATAACCCCCTGGATTTATTACATAATTATTTACTTTCCTTGTATTCGTAGTGAAATGAACAGTCTCGGGACTAAATAAGTTACTTTCAACCCTAGGGTGATGATGTAACTACTATTCTTGTAATAGTTTTACATATTTTAATCAATTTGAAAATACTTATTTCGCCAAAATAAAACTGTTATCGACAAAGCAAATTACTATCAAACAAAAAATACAAATAAGAACTTAAACTTTCGTGATTTTGTTAACATAATTAATCATCCTTTAGCCCTGATCCCCGATGTGACCTTGAACATCTGGAGGATAAGCTCAACCATGTTCAGAAGGTTCTTAAACAGAACGGATATGTAAGCGACCTATTTTTTGCCGTATGTGAAAGAGGTGACAGATAAAATTGAAAATATCCTGAAAAGGATGTCAAAAAAATCGGTACTCACCGATTTTTATGACATCTACACTACACAAAAGTTGCAGCAACTTCGAACACTAAAAGATGTCATACCTCTTCAATTAAATAAACTGTACAGTGTGGTTCAAATTTTTGGCCCCTTCAGGGTAGCTACCGTTTCTTTTGTAGTTAGAAGGTTTTGTTTCAAGGAACCTTCTGTTTTATTTTGTAGAAAAAAATATGGAAATCTTGGTTTTTTGAAAAAAGTACGGTTCGCCCAAAAAATGACATTTGTCAAAAACATCAATTTGGTCTTAATCGACTCTGTTTCCAACCAGGAACTTTTTCCTAAAGTAACATACCAATTAAATTCGTAAGTTTTTGCAATAATTAAAAAAAACAATTTCTTCATAGAAAATGTATGGAAAACGAGTAAGTGAAAAAAACAATATCATTCATTCAATGGTTCTTAATTTTAACTTTGCCAAAAGTTTGCCCCACCCTGTATATTAAAAAGAGGTAAGAAATAAACCCTTTATTTTTATTTAAGGAAATTGAGTAAACTTCGTTAGATAGTGTATATTTTAGTGTGTACTTTCTTTTACAACGCCATCTGATTTGTTTACTGAGAAGCTTATAGTAAATCAAGTAATGATTGCTGTGGTTGGATGGTAGAGTAGCTTACACAACATGTTTTGTTTTGTCTAGTTCAGTATTAAAAGTATAGATGGAGTTGGATGGATATATGTACATTTGAGCTTTAGCGACCTATCTTTCATCGATGTATAAGAAAGCATTTAAAAATGAAATCAATCTGACTTGCGATTTCAAATCAATCTGGCCTGCATATTTTCCAGATGCAGTAAATATTTGTTTGCATGTCAACTATGGTTCAAATACAAAAGTAAGTCGAACAGTATCTTAAGGGTGCAATACTTTAAAGCTGTTCGCATCCATATGAAGAGGTAAGGTAAGTTTTTGCAGCGGTGCTGGTTCCGGACTTTTTCTATCATCAGATCTCGTATTGCGACATTCTGGACCAGTATTAGACGGTCTAACAATATCATCCTTAAGTTTAAGGATAATGACTTCTGTAGCCTTATGTACGTACAGGTTCTGCCTCTCTAAGCACCAGAGTGGGAACCGTAAGAAGGTATTGTATTTTAATTTTAACTTATTATATGATAACATATGGGTTCCTTTTAATGACCTGAAATAAATGATCTTGTTATCATTATGATGTGTTGATTGCAGAAGGCCTATATCCTAGAGTGTGTTTATTTATAAAAGGCCGCAACGATGATAAATAAAACCAAATAATTTCTCAAAACTTCAGTGTTTTGTTGTATAAAATTCTTAGATAATAAAGATCACAGGTAACATTGTTGTAAACTTAACCTAACACATTCGTTTCAATATCGTCCATCAATGGATAAGCCTAGCCGCGGAAAGGTTGGGGTTGTTGGTACTGGGGCTGGTACTGTCCCTGGTTCTGATATTGGGGTTGGGGATTGGCGGCGATGTAAGCGAGGGAGCGGGCGATGGCTTCTGGGATTGGGGGTGGAGTGGGCAGGTGAGCGCCTTCAGCGCGGAAACCTGGGGATAAAAAAATACATCGTTTTAGATAAACTAGGCATATGTTGGGGAAGCAATGCTCTCTAGCACGGCACGTTTTTGTGCAGGATACAATAGAAAAAATTATACACTTTGACTGAAATTTAAAAAAAACTCTTTTATGTTCTTGACGTTTTTGTCTATCCTCTTCCCTAATTATAAGGTGCTTTATATTCTCAGAACCTTTTAACAAGATTTTCTTAAAGAGGTAACGACAATACCTCTAGTAAAATCATCGCTATATTTTGTAACAATATTATTATTTTTACTTAATATAGAGTCGCTTACACCACTTGATGTTTAATTTAGAGATTAGGCATCACATTAACGGTTAAATTTTCTGGCTTTAATTGTATGCTTTCCAGAAACTACTTTATTCGGTCAGTGTGTTACAGTAACCATCATAATATGATAATTAAATTACTTATTAAGTAGGTACTGTAACTTAAATCTTGGCTGCTGCTTTAAAATAAGCATTTGATTTATTTTTGTAAATCTTGGTTTTTAACCGACTTAAAAAAGGAGGAGACTCTTGTTCGGCTGCTTGGATGTTTTTTTTACATGTTCGTCTATCTATTTGTCAATTATGAATTGATTAGGTGTTTCTTCTGTAACTGTATAGAGGGTTTTCTATAGGTTCCATAAAAAAAATATGCCCAAGCGATTAGTATTTGCCCCGCATAACTTATAATAAAAAGACAGTTACACATATTATCAAACTATCTTACCGTTCTCGTCAGCGATGTAAGAAACGGAGATGGGGATTCCCTCAGGGGAAGTGTAGGCATAGGAGCCCTGTGCTACTTGAGCCTCTCCATCCTTGACTCCAGCGTTCTTCAGGTAGCCTTGCTCTTGCGCAGCGATTCCATTACCAGTCTCGTAACTGAAGCAAAAATAATCCAATTAAGAACGAAATAAAAAGGTTCAAAATAATCAATGAGGTGAGTAGGTCAACTCACCTATTTGATTATTTAAAAGCAACGTCGAAAGATGCCGGAGTTTCTATGTTTAGCTGTATGTACTGTTTTTTATTTATGTTTGTCGATTTTGTAGTTATAAATGTAATTCGAATGATAATTTTGCAGTATAAGATCATCATGAAGTCCCCATAAAAAAATGATACCCGAGGGATTAAAATGTATCGCAAATCTTAAAACCAGTTTAAAACTAAGGGATTCGAAGTCAACTTTTAGTTTTTTCAAAACAGTCTAATTATTCATAATCAAAATGTTATACGCGCTGAACTTTACAGCTAACATCAATCACTGCCATCACGTTTATAGAATGCAATGCTTCGCTCACGCCATTGTATCATCTTATGTATGAAATCGGAGTAATAGTGACGCAAGTTAGCACCCTTATTGTAAGTAAAGGTTTCATAAATCACATGCGCTTATAACAAGAGTATTACAGCTAGAGGCAAACGCCCGTAAATATCAAATGTAATGAGAGGTTCCACCAAAACGTTTCAGGTCATGCAACCATGATGCATTGTCAATCTATTACTCTTGGGAATCTTTTGTTTCTGTGTTACCTACCGCACAGTTTGAGGTACAGGCATAGTTGCGACATGTTCGGTCCAGCATGTGTAGCATTATCATAAACTATTGTAGTTTACAGCTAGTTATTATTTTATGTTATTCAGATTTAGATGTAATGTTCTCGGGGGTCACTTTTGTTGAAATGAATTGCTAATGACCGTTGACCGTAAACATTACTTGGACACTGAACATTTGTGTCAGTTATTTGTATCTGACTGCAATGCAATATAACTATTCATTTTAGATAAAATTAGATGCAACTTGTATAAATTGCGAATAACCTCAGGTGCTATGCGTAGCAAATATGTATATTCGGGTAATGTCTGTTTATTGAAAATTGCTTCGCGTTAATCAAATTAAGGATTACAATCTTCAAGCCAGTGTGGATAACCTGCACCGGAGCTAATATCTTGCACAAGATTACTTAGCTCAGTTTGCGTGGATAACGCCTACAAATTAGGTATGCATTTTATGGGCTTGTATGACACTGCTGGTATTCCCATTTGGCTATAAATTGATTTTCTACCTCGATACATGTATGGCTGAGTTTCATCATACTTTTGATATTGATACATTTCTGATATAAGCCAGCTGTGCGTTATCACGGGTTACACAATTGAATCTGAATAACATATTTACAAAACTTTCCTCGAAGGGGATACAATTTTTTAAATGATTTAGAATATTTTTTTTCTTTTGGAGAATAGTAATGATATAAATTAAAATTACTTATGTTGTCTATATAGGCTGGTGTCTTAAAATATGGAAATAAGTTCTAAGAGTTAGATTTCAGAAGACATTGGATACATAGGTACTATACTTATTTTCTTTTGTCGATTATAAAAAAATGATGAAGATATAGCCAGTTAAAGTTCTACGTGACGTCACGCATGACGATCCTTTTTTAACACCTTGATGGCCTAAGACGCAGGTGCCAGTCTCCACCACGTGTAGCTGAGGCTGAGGCTGGGCAGTGAATACGTTAACAAGGTATTACGACACTAGCTTTGACTCTCAAGCTTTGACGCGCTTTCTTTATTTTTTGTTTAAACAATTAAAAAATACCTGTTCAATATCTTCTGATAACTTTATGATGACGGAAAATAATATAATTATAGTTTGTTTAGACCCAGGACCTATTATTCTTATGTCCTACTTCAAAAAAACGACGTAAATTAAATGCTCATAGTGTTAAAGCACGTGTCATTCAAGCATTTACAAATTGATGTAATTTGTTCACTATGCGGATTGTAAAACAAATTGTCTTTACGATAGGTCATGAATGAATTTATTGTTAACAATAGTTTATTCATAAACGTGATTTTTAAATTGCTCTTTTGGCCTAGAACTTTAAGCCTTCTAACACGGATTAAAAATGCTCATACTACATATTTTTGTATGTTTGTAAGGTATAATGTAGGCGTTATTTATCCTGTTTCAATTTTAGGAACGGTAGTTGACCTGAACTGAACGTCATGTTTAGCACATCTTTTACAAGAATCAGCCTTATCAAGTACCTAAATCGGAATAATGTGTAAGAATTATTACGCATACTCAAGTAGCCTTTCAACTACACACCACACCCGCCGCTACACTAGACACACTCGAATCCAGCCAACATGCAACAGCCCAGTGCGTTAGTGCTACTTTTCAGTGTATAATTTCAGGCAACCGACAGTGTTTTGTCAATTTATTTTTGACTTTAGCTTAATGCTGGCGCCTCACATTGGCTATGTTGGCTCCAAGTTATACTGTTGGATCCAACACACCAATGTGAGGATCGATCTTTGAACGTTATTGGATAAAAACGGAACATTAGCTTATTAATCCAATACGGCTACCACACAGCATAAACTTGTGCATTGAAATACGCGTCATCTTTACATACATTTTACAACGACAAAATTGTTTTCCGCAAGCTTCGAACAAGTAGTTTACGCGCTGTCTGTCATTCGATGGCGTTAATATAAAATTCATCTGATCAGCCCATATTTGATTACACATGTTTGTGCTGTGTTGTAGCGGTGTTTTCCAGGTTGTGAAGAGCGTTAGGGTGTGTAGATTCTTTCCGTTTTCTTGAGGTTTTAACATTTACCTGTACTGGTATGAACCGTCGAAGTTGACTTCCTGGGTCTGCTTGAGGATCGGGATGAAGGGGCCTCCTTGGTACTGAGCCTGGGGGTTGTATTGGAACTGGGGGGCGGCGCAGGCCACGGCCACGAGGGCAGACAGAACTACAAACTGGAAAAATACAGAGATTAGATATATGTAGACTGTTATTGTTTAACATTCATATCTAATATGGTTGGATAATGATAATGATGAGGAAAATTGAAATTAATTTTATTGACAATATTTATGTTTTTAATAAGTAGACGGTAATTTAATTTAAACCAGTCCAAAATACTCAACGATACGAGATAAAAGATATGCAACCTTTTGACGGCAATGAATAATTTTTGATGATCTTGATTGGTTTAGGTATACAAAATGATGACATTATTTAGATTGAACGGTTTTCGAGTGTTACAAAATGCCGTTATAGTTCACAAGGATGAGTTAGTAACTAGTCGACCTTTATCAAATGATAAGTCTTTATGAAATTGACCGCAGTTTTGTAACTTTCATTCTGAGATTGTAAATTACAAAACACCACTCATCTGCATTATAATGCCCACACCTATTTTGGAATATATAATGTGATATACTGTAACTTTTGTGTCCTTGAAAAAGTTGTGTCATACGGTTAAAATGTTAAGCAGTATTCGTATTTTCGTACTTCCGTTTAAATTTTGAAAATATTATAATAGTCGAAGTTTTTAGATATATCGCGTTTGTAAAGTTTTTAGGTGCAATGCCATAATGTTAGGGGGGTCAACTGGGCATATAATAACATAGACAAAAACACGGCATTGTTACCAACTGGAGCCAAATTGTGTGGGAAAGCGATCTAAGATAGTTTTGTGGTATGCCAGAACATGTTCATTATACAAAGTAGACAAAGTGCATTGTCTTCAAAATTTAAAATTACTGAAAAATCTGTCACGGCTTTCATGGCTCAGTGTGAGCCGAGACGCAGTACGTGGGTTTGATTTTACCACGAAACAACTTTTTGCTCTACTAACTGTTTTAGGTTGTATTCATAGTAGATGTTTTTAAAATTTTCGTATGTACATGTTTTTGTATACATGAAGATGCAAAATATTGAGGAGAAGCTGATTATTTTTTCTAACTTCCTTGTTTTATCGATTAAAAATACGTTATTACATAAAACTTTGTTTTAATAAATAATTATTTCCTGACTGTATTATTAGCAAAGTTTTATGAAATTCTCTAGTGTACACAACATAATTATATTTTCAGGATATTTGACCTTATGGTACTAATTTATTAATTTCATAGAGATTATATTTTAGGCTTAGTTTGCTAACCGGATTCACTAAATAAAATAAAAAACAACTCCCCATAGAAAAAAACCCTTTATGATAAGATTACCAGTTCATTTATTTATTTATTTAAAACTTATAAATTTTTATAATTTATATATTTTGTGCAGTGATTTTTATGTTTACCAATTATTATTATTATTATTATTATTATTAGCCTTTTTCATCCCACTGCTGGGCAAAGGCCTCCTGTTTACCAATAAATAATTAAAATTCAGATTGCGGTAACATTAATTTAAATAGTATTTTTAGAAAAGTTATATTACTGTGATAAATTATAATTAATTCTAAATGTGGAATTAATTTAGATGAATGTTAGTGACATTGAAAATTTTGCAAGAATGGCTGAATTGGTCTCTTGGGCTTTAGTCATGTGCGATATCGATTTGAACCAAATAAATTGCGAAAACCGATTGATAAAGGTTACTCACCGATTTCATGTTTTGTTTTTTAAATTGATGTGCAGATATGATGATCTACGGTGGATGTGTGTGCGGGAATGATTTTTCAGATCGCACGCTGTTGCTTTATATACAAGTCGCGGCGCACCTCGCGAAATTGGAGTACGATCCGCAAACGCGTAGCCTATGAAAATTAATTTTACTGCATAATAACGCCAATAAAATATAACTATTTTTAGGTAATGTACATTGGAATGGACAGAAAAAAGTCAATTTATTATATAACCCTGTTACATTTTATCAGTCAGAAAATTAAAATCGTGCTTAGACTTTGAAACAACACATAATGCACATGTCCAAAAACTTGGACATGGGCACATGGGTTACATTAGCTTGGAGGACAAAAGTCATACAAGTGTATGACTTTTGTCCTCCAAGCTACCCAACTTTGAAAATTAATTCGTTCACGGCTGGAAATGGTATCTATAAAAAAAATGGGTACTTTAAAATTATATTTTCCTGTTAATTAGGTTAATTTCGTAGTTTACCAGCCGAATGCACCAGAATGCATTCCAGAATACAATGCAAATGCATTGTCACTCACGCACTTAGCAAATGACATGAATAAGGTTAGTTTAGCAGTTTCCACACGGTGAATCAATCATAACTCCATTAATTTAGTTTGAAAGCCAATTACAGAGCCGCCTTATGTACTTGAACTACATAAAGAAGATGCAGTCTGAATTTATGGTTATGAACTACAAAAAATGAAGTTCTTTTTATTTTGTTTTGGTATTCTAGGAAAATTTACCCTTTACTAGAAAATTACAAAGTAAAGAACATTTATCTAAATACATGAGGGTTATTTATAAGTTTTTACTGACAGTAAAATACATTATGGTTAAACATTCAGTAATTTCAGTAATTAAGCAAAACTAAATTAATAAAATAACTTAATTTAACTGATTTATACATATAAGTAATATTGTATGATGTGTATTTATAATGTGTATTTACATTGCAAGAACATTAATATACTATACTATAGTCTCTTTTGAAGGAATCTTCAAAAAATAAAAATAAATGTTTCATATGTTATAAATTAGTATTTATATGTAAAAATCGAAGTTTACATGGGTTTCATCATTTCTAGTAATGTCATATATAAACTTCTCATTTTGTCACATCTCGTGTCTTTGGATATCTCATGTCTTCAGATCGGCTGATTTTTGATACGGGTTTCTTAATGTTTGGGTGGTTTACTAAAATATTCTGCGATACAACTTTACAATATCTACCTGATAGCCATAACTCGATAAGTGAAGCTGACGAAAATTTTCTTATCAGGGTCAATGGTATGACTTCTGACCCCTAGTCCATTTAGCTGTTGGTGACATAACAAAGTCCAATTTTTTCGTACGTTTTTCTGAATATTTCTTTACTTACACAATTGACAAAATCAATTGTGTAAGTATAGGTCTCTGCAGGTGCTAAATGCATAGGTTAAGCTCTACGAATTTACTTGTTATTAACAGTTAAATTTAATAGTTACAATTTATGATACATGCGAATCTTTTCTAGAGACACATCTCTCGACATCCTCGTATCAGAAGTTCTTGTATTTAATAAAATGTTTTCTCATTATAATGACCTATCTTATGGTTAGGACAGAATAATTTGTAGATACAGTAATAGGAAGGCTGTTAGGCAATTTTAAATCTTATTTTATTGCTTTTATGAACAATATTTGTACTTAATAATAAATATTTTTTGCAGCGCTTTGAAGACCTTCGTTTGAGATTTATAAATTGGCAGTGTTATATCCCTATTGTCTCAGAAAACACGCTAAGCCAATAGTCCTGCGCTTTACCTCTCCCGGTCTTGTCAGTTTAGCGTCCCATCAGATTATGAGAGTGCATCTGCGCTTGCGCACACACTTGTGCACTGTGCTTGTGCACTATAATATGCCCTGTGCACATGGCTAGTCCATTAAGACTAGCCGCCGCCGCCGCCGTGGCCCAAATTCGGTTATGAGATTTAAGATTTGTGTCTGATTAAAAAAAAAAAAATCGTATGGATTTAGATAAGTACTGGGTTTGTATTTTGTATTTTCTTTATTAATCAAAACTTATTCTAATCTTTTTTTCTACACTTTAAACCATTTGAGGTTTGTTAAGTATCGAGACAAGAGTTTAACATAACTTATTAATAAAGACAATTTAAACAATTGAGCTAACTGCAGACTGTTTAACAGAATAAATTAGAACTAGTATATTAATTAGTTCTGATTAGTTCAGTGATTTGATTATAATTTATAATTTACTTTTTCAATTTAGTAACCGATAACAAGATTATATAATTATGAAAAAAACTTGTTTGTTAATTTACACATAAGAGTAAAAATAATCAAAATAATTATTCTCCACTCTCGAAGCATTCCACACACATTTATTAAGGGCCACTAATCATCATATTTACTTATACAATTAATAGAATGAGTTGTTATTTATCGCCAAAGTGCATCCTTAAGCTAGAACCACACTAACGTAACTATCCTACACACGTTATTATGTAATGTGCTTACAGTGTTTCACAATAATTCACTTGATTTAGACTTCTTCTGCTCCAATATCTCTCCGTGAGTCGTACTCCGTGAGGCGACGGCTCAGCACCGATTTTTTCTCACCCTCCGGTGAGGACGATGCAATTTTGGCATGAGATCTGATGTCTTTTTAGTTTTTCATTTAATTCATAATTTTTATGTTACTCATTCATCATCATGAAGGTGATGGTGATGAAGTTTGATTTTATTTGTATATTTTAATTTTCTGCTTTGATTAATGTATTCCATTGTTTGTAGTTTTCAGTAGGTTTTTGGTTTACTCAGCTTGTTCACACTTTTTATGTAACTATTATTATTTTTAACCGTGAAAACCTCTTAATAGCCTCCTGTTTCGATGATTTATTTTTAATTTGTATGTATGAGCTGCTGGTTTTTGCTAAAAATAAATAAATAAATTAAGCTCCTGCTTTAGCCTAACCTAACCTAACTCAATTAAGTTCACATCCATCGCTTAGGTTAATGCTTCTTTTCGAAATGTGAGCCATTTGTATCCGCAACCGTAACAGCCGCTATCGGTCCACTGCTGGACGCAGGCCTCTCCCTGATAAACGCCCTAATGGCGTTTACCTCATGGGGGGTAATGCCCATGATCCCCACGCTGGGCATGCAGGTTGGGGAATTCTGCAGGGGGCGCTGCTGCCCGCCCCCGGTGTATATCCCTTAGTCGCCTTTTACGACACCCACGGGAAAAATTGCTGTGGTGCAAATTCTAAGCCAAAACCACACAGCTAGAATTTGTGTATCCACATAAAAAAGTAAATCTATACATCATTTCATAATAGTAATAAAGTTTGACTTTTCAAAGTAATGAAAACATGGAAATTAATTTTTATCATGATTTCATCATGTGTCATAAATAGAAATTTATTCTATATATTACAG
This sequence comes from Eupithecia tripunctaria, assembly GCA_955876795.1. NCBI lineage: Eukaryota > Metazoa > Arthropoda > Insecta > Lepidoptera > Geometridae > Eupithecia > Eupithecia tripunctaria. The sequence goes on from OY041604.1 coordinate 6,283,029, forward strand.
TGTAGACTGGCTCTTAGGTATGTAATAAACCTACCACTATAAACGGAAACTATGGTATTGTAAATCTTAAATGTGATGAGAACGCTTATCCCAACTTCAACTTAAAGGATGATGTGAGCCATGAAACAATGAATTGCCAATCAAAACCCGTCAACGGAAGTATTAACACATGGAATACAAGATTTCGTTCTGAAGAAATATAAATGTATGGAAAGCTTTGGAGGATTATTAATGTTTGGAATTCTAGTCGGAATTCGCCCACGGCTTTGCATGCGCTTTTTAGTAGCCTTAGACCGTCTCTAGGATATACAATACAATACAATACAATATACATTATTGCACACCAAAAAACTATAAGAAAAATGTCAGTACTTACCCATTCCCGTACTCAGGGAAGAATGCTGGTTCAACTTCCGTCGAAGTCAAAATTTTTGGGATATTATTTTGATTTCTTAGAAATTACGCCGAGTGTAGGTACTGACAAGTTCCACAAAGATTCGTTTAGGCGTGAAAAGATAACAAACAGACAGAGTTTCTTTTGAATTTATAATACTAGTATCAATTTAGCAAACTCTAGTACAGCTTGGCAGAGTTTTTTTCCGTTTTTGTACAAAATGGTCCATTATGAAATTTATAATTTTCATTATTAATATAGTTGTTGTTCCTTTTTTATATTTTTTTTAAGTGTTTCCTAAATGAGGAAGTGGAATTAGATACGGACGTAAATAAGTGCGATGTTGTGAAGCAGGAAATTATGAAATAATAATATTCACACTAATATTATAAATGCGAAAGTTTGTATAGATGTATGGATGGATGGGTGGATGGATTTTTGTTACCTCTTCAAACCACAACTACTGAACGGATCGGGCTGAAACTTTTGCTATAAAGGTAATCCTAATCCTGGAATCAAACAAAGGCTACTTTTTATCCCATAAATCAGTTCCCGTGTGATATAAATCACACACATCAATAGAATCAACGCGTGCGAAGCCGCGGGGCGCAGCTAGTATTGAAATAAACAGTGATAGAACATCCACACAGCATCATCTAGCCCTAGACTACTAACTACTGAATATATGTACATTACTTAATGTTATTTTTAAAATACATAGGAAACGCGCGACTTGGAACAAAATAAATATCTGCAGATCATACAAGCAGTTGCTCCACGGATCAATCAAACATGCAACTTCCTAAATTGAATACGTTTGATCGTATTCAATCGTTATTAAATTCATAGTAAAATCGTTGTCTAGTAGTTAAACTGCTCGAGGCAGTTTACCTGCGATACTAGCAACTATTAATTTACAAATGATATGTCTGCAAAGCTTGCTATCTTCTCACAATGCCTTCAAATTACATTGCACCTTATTTTTCCTCTTGATTTTGTTAAGGTTAAGCATCGTATTATTGTCGGATTATCCTTTCGATGATCGATTCCGTATTGTAATTTAGTAAATCAAGCAATTATGGGTTTTGATGGGTGGTTCAGAAATAAATATACAAACTTGTTAATTGTGTAAATGTGTTGTTTGGTGATTTAAATACGGAAGTGAGGTCCTGTTTTTTACCACGAAATAAAACGGTTGATTTCGACTCTGTTGCTGTAGGTGATTTTTTATATAATGGTATGTTCCTAGATTTTGGATAACAATCCACCTGGGGTGCTGATAAGTTCATAACATTAGTTTCCACTCCTTATACAAAATATATAGCAAATATTTAGCTTTTATGGAACCGAGGCGTGTTTGCTATATTATATGGCTTGGGAGTTTCTATGAAAATATGTGCAGGTAAATCTAAGCATTTATTTATTTGATTCGGATTGCCCTAATTACAATAGAATAGTCACAGAAAGCTAATAATGGGTATTCGCTAATAGAATCAGCATAAACTATCTAAGAGTGAACACCAAATTTTTTTTGTAGCTTACCAACTACCTACTTGCGTAGTAAAGTGTAATGGGTCTCTCAGACTGACGCGGAAGCCGGTAGCGGTCAGTACAATTTGACGAAATGGTGTTGTCAAATTACCGCCACCATAGGCCGTGCTGTCTTTTGAATCCTATATTTATAACAAAACCATGTTTTCTCATCTCAGCAGCGAAGTTGGGAAAAGGCTTGCCCTAAAAATCGTAATAATCACCCGCTCTGCACGATAACTATTCCTTATAATTCTGGGTCAAATACTATTTGGTATGATGATATCGTTACGGTACATAACGGTCCAAAATTTTATGAATAATAAGTACTTATCTCATTAACCTTACAACGGTAGGTATTAGCAAATCATATAATCAAAACAGAGAGCTCATAAACTAGCAGTACCAACATCTTTGTAAGTGATCCTAATCAGTCTTAAGATAGTTCCGCATTTCAGCCATTATACCATGATGTCCTATTATTATGACCATCAGCCCATATTAGTTCACTGCTGGACAAACCTAGGCCCCAATGAGCACCATAGCGCTCTGTCTTCAGCTTGCTGCCTACAACATATGCTTAAACATTTTCGCAGAACTTTATCTGCTGGGTTCTAATTCCACTAAAATAATCGCTTCTCCATGACAATAGTTATTTTCTGAGGATGACGCATTTTTAACCGACTTCAAAAAAGGAGGTGGTTCTCAATTCGACTGTATTTTTTAATGTTTGTTATCTCAGAACTTTTGACTGGGTGGTCCGATTTTAATAATTCTTCTTTTATATGAAAGCTGGTGCTTTTTTTGTGGTCCCATTATAATTCGTTTCAGTTCTGACAATAGAATCTATGAAAATTCATAAAAATATGAAATAAAAACTGATGTCGGTTTGTAGTTTTTTAAAACAAAATTAATTATATCATAATAACCTTTGATGAAAGCAAGTAATGATGGAGAGATGCGCGTCGAAGGTTGAAACCATTATCATCAGTATCTCCATGCAAATGCAAATCACACACTCTTTCACCGCATGTATTATCTGAGTTTCTTTTAACTGATTATGTGAAGTTACCATTGCTTTTTATATTACAATTTGAGAGGTATCGTCATTTTAATCACACTCGACGACGCTTCGCGGCCTCTCCAGAGAGGGCTCGACAGATGAGCACTTTACAAACAAAAATGGCTACAAAAGATCCGCCATTTTAGCAAAATGGCCGCCTGACATGTCAGGACTAATAACTAATCTGTATACTGTCGCGAGAGTTTAAAGATTAGTTAGATTAATTCGGCCCTTGGCCAGAGGGATTCCAGCACAATTTTTTTGTGCCAATTCGCATTCTCCGCTGTACGATACGTTTGTCTCAGTGGTTGTCATGCTATGAATGTAGTTAATTAAAACAATTTGATACCCACTGAATATTTTTTCACAAAACCTTTTTAATAAATAGACCTATTCAATCCTATTATTTAAATAGAGTAGGGTAAAATCCGCATTGATGCCCCAGGCAGACGCGACGGGTTACATCGTTTAATTTAAGAGTTCCTATGGCCACCTCAAGTGTCCATTATCTTTATGGTACCATGGCACTGCATTGTCACCAAACTTACATAATTTAGCCAAATTTTAGCTCCATCATCCGGTTCAGGGATCTAAAATTGGGCTCAAAGATTTGTCCTGATGCTGTTGATACCTATTAAGAACAGAACGGATACCTTAGCCCCCATACAAACGTACTTCCCGCTTCATTTGGAAACTACGTTTCCGATCGTATGGAAATTTTGCATACATAATCGGATGACAAATAGCTATGTTTGTTGTGTTTTCGTTTTTTAAAAAACATTATGATATTTGAATGAGAGTGAAACTAATTTGCCATATTTTGACCACCAAATCGAGTCATTTTCAAGCTATTTTTTAAGCATGTTAGACACCTTTATTCGAAAATCTGTCACGCTGCAAACATCTTAAATATATTCACCATTAGAAATAAGCAAAAATATTTCTGAAATCAGTCGATTATTCCAAATGAATCGCAAAGTACGAAAAAATATAAAAAATTGAGAAATTCTTTCAAATTTCTGCAACCGCTCGCTCAAACGCGGGGGCAATGCGACACAGGGAGCACAATTCCAAAATAAGGCGAATGCCGCGGAATGGCCAACACGATGCGATTCTACGTGAAACAACAACAAATTCACTCGGGCCGGCCGCTGAGATTTGGGAGGGGTTCGTAGCCTTCTTAACAGGACAAGCATGTACAAACAGAAAAACATATTCGTAGTACTATTTCCTACTATGGTTATCTACTAACCAAACCAGTTTACTCTTTATTCGATCTGATACAAGTGTGATGATTTATATCGGCTGTTATATTTCATCAAACACATTATTTTAAAATATCGTGGGAACCACGTGGTAGACCAGTGGGAAGCCCCGCCTCTCCTTTCAAGGTTTAAAAATTAGTAAGAAGCCTTTTTTGATTTATCGACAACACTTATTACTAATTCGCTGATAATCACAGATCATAGCTGATAATCCACTAATAATAAAAACGCGAAAGTTTGTGTGTAAACATGAATGTATGTTTGTTGCTCTTTCACGCAAAAACTACTGAACGGATCGGGCTGAAATTTTGCATACAGGTACTTCTAGGCCTTTTATCCCATAAATGAGTTCCCGCGGGATAGGCGTCCGAAGCCGCGGGGTGCAGCTAGTTGTTAATAATTTAATCGGCCGTCCTTTTATTTTACACATAATTTTTAGTTCGTGTTTTTAAATAATTATAGTTAAATTAAATTTATTATCAAATTTAGTAAGATACATTTATCGACAGCCACAGTGGCAAAGTAGGCGTCTGTCTACCTGCGACGCATAAGATAGGTTCGATTCCCGCCTCGAAACAAAAATTGTTACGATTTGTAAATATTTGTTCTGGGTATTCTTGATGCATAATTAAAATTGTTATCAATGTAATTAATTAATTAAGTACATCAGTTATCTATTACCCATAACACAAGCTCTGATAACTTAGCAATAAGTACGTTTTTTATTTAATTGTATGAATTTTTCAGTATTATTTATTATCCGAGTTTAAATACATCCTGAAAGTTTATTCATAGTTTATCTCTTACATAGTTTAAGTCTTACCTAACTGGTGAACTCGTAAAAATACCATTGTAGTTTATCGATAAATCTGAAACAGAGTCACCCAATTCTGTTGAGTAAATGTCCTCTGCGGTTTAAGGCTTTCTTGGTTGGTATGGCTGAACAAGAAAAGATTTCAACTAATAACGAAATTGATTTTTCATAAATTACTGAATCATTGGGACTGTGTCATCACTATTTCAACATAAGTAGTACGAATCATTTGTGAATACAGGTAATTCTAATCCCGGAATCAAACCTAGGCTACTTTTTATCCCATAAATCAGTTCCCGTGGGATGAAAATCACCTTTTAACGTTTCCATAGGAACAACGCGTGGGAAGTCGTGGGGCGCAGCTAGTCGAAATTTTTTTTTTTACTTTCAGGCAAAAAACCCATAAATGCAAAATGTAAATGCGTTAGTAAATTATCATGGATTATAAACTGTAAATATCAAGTACTCAATTTAATGAATTATTCTCAATTATTGTATAAGCTATTGGATAAAGCTAAAGGGGAAGGTTAACAGTAATTATTATTATTGTCTTAGCACAGGTTTTTGGTGATCACCCAACATTAATAAATACGTTGAGTAACAAACTCAAGGCCAAAGATTTATTAGGAACATAAATGTAATTTGATTTGAATTCATGTTGAAATATGGATCACATCTTATATTTTATGAGACAATAAATAAGACATTTTTATGCTTTAAGTACAAAGAAATATATTACGCTTTAATTGGCTTCGCTTAATTGAAATAAACGCAATTTATAATTAATCAAATCTAATTCAACGAAATAATCTAATAATAGTAAAAAAAAATGGACAGATTTTGTTGACAATACAAATGTAGTACATTTTTTTTTCATTACCTTGGTCTGTGATTTCATTTTCTATTATAAGAATTAATATTTTATTTATTTTAACTACTAATTTAAATATAAGGCAAAAACAAAACTGGATAATACTCAGTGGATATCCTATATTTACATATTACATGAAAACCCTTATTTCATAATACAGTTGCATAATGAATGCATAAGTGTAATACTAAAAGCCACCCAAAGAATTTTATTTCACTAACAATTATATTTTACAAGATTTTTAGAATATCTGTATCATCAAGGATGTAGAGTCAAGAATTATATATAAACTATAATCCTATTTTGAAACCTTCATTTTATTGGTAGGATGCAAAATAGGTCATAATTTTATTCATAATCAGTCCAAGCAAAATAGATAAAACACCATAAAAAATTCTAAATTATATAAGATACTAAAAAGCGAGTGTTTCAAGTTTTCAACTCAACATGAAACATTCGCCTCTTAGTAAAAACATTATAACATTATAAAATTTATAATGTATGTATAGTATCATTATTACTCTAGCTTGCACCTCCAATTTCGTTCATAGTTCAGAGTAGTAGTATGAGTTTGCACAATATCAAAATAAAATACTTTTCGACAACATGATAATTTACTACCTTGACTTGTCAAAGTTGTCAAAGTCGTGTTGCCGAAATCCCATAAATAACTCAAAATTATTCGAAAACTACAACAGACTTCGTAAGAATCTATTTTATCGCCCTTATACTATGAAAAACTAAAAGTAGTTTATTCAATATATGGTAGGTATTCGCGTTGCAAGGCCCTACATGTGTGAAAGGAACCGAAAACTTTTATAGATTTTATAAAATTTGCAAAACTCATACTCAGTTATCTGTGCAATCTTGGTTTAATATCTAGGCCGGTTCTTGAAAGGAGCTGCCTGAAACTGGGGCTGGACGTTGGAAGAAGCTCCCTGGGCACTTGGAGGAAGGGTCTTCAGGAAGTCTAGAGCCTTTTGGATTGCCGGTGGGATTGGCGGTGGTGTGGGCAGATGGTCTCCCTGGAAAATAATACAACACGATAAGTCCGCAAGTAATCAGCAATATAAAGTGGCAGTGGGTTAGCCATATCTCACGAAGAACTGACAACCACTGGGCTAAACAAGTTTTTGAGTAGAGACCGCGACTCGGCAAACGTAGTGTAGTCAAAATTAGTTTGTCCCGGCAAGGTAGGACGATGCGTCGCTATGGCGCTGTGGGCCTATGTCCAGCAGTGGACTAATATTGATGATGAATAAGTCCTCATCGTCATCAGCACATTTATGTCCACACTGCTTCCCCTTAATTTGGTTTTGTCGTAATCAGCATGCCTGGCAGGCGGATCGGTGATCGCAAAGTAGGTGGTAATTGTCCTATGAAGGAAGCGTATGCTCCTCCTCTGGTAGGTTATCTTCTTCAACCCTTACAAAATCCGCGGGCTAATTTGGAGGGGTTGATATTCTTACGATGCGATCACACTACTACAATACAATAGGTAATACATTATTCATTACATACATTACATTACACAATAGGTAATACATTACTCATTATTTCGGACAGAGAAAAATACATAAATTAAAAAGACGCGACCTGACGATTGACGACCTCTGTGGTGCGGTGGGCGAAGGTCCGCTTGCTGCTAGATGTTTGCTATGCATAATAAAAAATATCTATCTATGTAGTGTACTGTATTAAGTATATCGGTTATCTAGTACCCATAACACAAGCTCTGATTAGCTTGGGGCTAGATAAAGCTGTGTGAATAAAAATAATAAAAGAAAAGTGCCTATAGAGATTTTTTCAAACAAGAATAGGTTAACTTTATTTCTCATTCGCGAAACTTTAAAAATGGTACAGCGCGTTGAAGTCTTTTGTATGGAAATTTGTAAATTTGCAAAAGTCAATACAAAAATTGTATAGGTCATCAAAAGTTTATAAAAGGTATTTTTTATTTCTACAGCATTATTTGAGAAGTTTTATTCAGGAAACAGATAATACCAGACGTATTTATGAATAAACCATGAAATTTGATTTATGTGATATAGCGCCCTTGCCACGAGCGTGGTTCGTGCTTTGACTAACAAATGAAGAGGTTTTCAACAATGTTCCTCATGAATTACAGTGTTTAAAAGCTTGGTTTGTCTGTTTGTTTGTAATTTATTTACGACTACACCTGTGGTAGTCAAAAAAATATTTAAAACAAATCAAAATTCTTGTACAAGGAGAGGAAGTCGATTAAGTACTTAGTTCTTATCAGATTCTAATTTTGTTAAGTTAGGTACACAGCGTACGTATAGGTAGGCACTATGAAAGCAATACAAGAAGGTAAAATGTAAGTGATGAAACTTTGCTGTCATCGACAAGATAACAGGATATTAAGCAAATAATGGTTTAAAAAATTTTACACAAATTTTAAACGAAGCTGGCTTTAATTATGTACCCGTACATGACAATACAGGTTTTTAAATGTGACTAACGCATCTAAACCCGTCTCCAATCAAAAATCAATATAACGGATTTAAAGCCAAAATTATACTCAAAATGGAATATAATCTAAATAATTAATTGAACATATCGCGGATACTTAGATTGTGTGGGTAACCTGTTACCTGTGTCATACATTACTTAAAAATATTATAAAGTCAATTTTAGTCTCTGTTGATTTTATTGACTAAGGCCCAGAATTTCCGATAATTATTTGCTTAATATACAGATTTAATAGTGTAATCTTATCCATATAAGGTACATAAGTGTGAAAAAACTTATTCTTTTTCAGTATATTTCACTTTCGCCTTTATTTTCAACACCACGACGGTGAGGTTAAAAATTGGCATCAGGACTTTCAAGATGACTTCATTACATTCGCTGATATAAACATATCAGTGTCCATATCAGCGACTGCATCTCAAGCATCCCATTTCCCAATGGGTCACGGGTCGGCGTTTGATATTTTGCAGCGACATTTGCACATGTTGGCCAAGAGTCGCATCAGAGCAGTTCGGGCGTCTTCCTTTGCTTTGCACAATTTACTCCCACGTAATAAGGTTACACTCAAAAAAGGTTACTGTTACCTGTATTCACATAGACATGCCTACTTCTTTTGAACGGACAGGCATCTTTAAAAGATAAGTTAGATAAGAGAAATGGGTTCTATCTGTATCTTTTTTTAATCGGATTGTTTCTTATCTATAATAAACCTTAGTTTTACCTTAATCTGACCTAATGGTTAGTGATATGACCGATAAATTCAAAAAAATCTAATCAAAAGTAGATTCTTATGAATTGTTGTGAGAATACCTACAAATATAGAATCTTTACAATATTGACAGTTCCATAATGAAGATATCGACAAAAGAAAAGATGAAAAAAATATTAATAAATCATAGTAAAGTTGTCGCGTCGCCTTATCAAAATAAAATAATTCGTTTTCTATGTAACCGCGGAGAGTGACTCATGTAACAGAAAAATTTCCGAGTATTCTGCCACACCCGTTAAATCGTGCTTTATGTGACTGTTATGTACATGCTCATACCTATCTACTTAATACGAACGAGCTTTGAGTAAGCCGACTTTTGATGACACTGATGACTTGCCACCACCTTCGCACTTATGTTTTCCACATAAACCTTTAATATCCTTAAATGTGAACATGTTTGTTGTATCTTTTCGTCAGGTACTTGAATAAATTTGAGAGAACTTTCCTCAATCGTCACAGTTGTGTGTGTCAGGGTCGAAAGACAGTCAACAGCAGGATGTGGTGAACACTATTTCAATCGCAGGTCAAATAACCACATAAAAATATCTCTCAATAGGACTTGCATAATGTTGATTGAATTTGTGGTCTAGCCATTGTTGATAACGATACTTGCAGGTGATAATTGTTAACTTGACATTTAATTTCATTACATAATGATCCACGCCTACCTAGTAAAATTAAGTAAGCCATTGCAACAAAGAAGCTAGTTGATACTCTACCTTCACTTATTATTGGTTTATTAAACATAATTTATTAGTCAGAATAATGATTGAGCCATTTTTTGAAGGGATACCTGTACAGGAAAAAGTCGGTTGCTTGCTGTACTCTAGAACTGCTTCCTATTCGATATATCGCCAATATTTTCTCGGAGCCATTTTATTTTAAGATAACCTAGAGCAGTCCAAAACTAAATCAAGCATGCATTTTAAAATGTCACAATACATAAAGATGTATATTACAAATTCTGAACTATATTACCAAATCTAGATCATAAAGTTCAACATATTTAGTAGGTCAATGCCAAATTTTTTGTCTCCATTGTTTAAATTAAACGATGAACATTTCTATTTTATGATAGGCGTGGGCAATTACATTACCATGAAAAATAGATAAATATCATAAATGTTAACATGCTCAATAAATCTATATTTTTGTATTACCTGAGGTTGGAATCCATTTTCGTCAGCAATATAAGTAAGGGATATAAGAGTACCATCTGGTGCCTTGTAACTGAACTTTCCTTCAGCCACTTGCACTTCCTCCCCCTCCCCTTTGCCAAAATTCTTCACGTAGCCCGACTCCTCGGCGTTGATCTCATTGCCTGTTTCGTACCTGTATGATTTATAAAGCTTATTTTCTATACAGAGTTATTGGAAATTCACTGACACTGCGTAAGATGCAGTTTTTGTATGCTGATTCTATTTTATATGGTAATGTAAAAGTTATGTACACTTCCTGCTTAGAGCGCTGTTATATTTCCATAGCATCGTACTGCCCATCATCACGATCACGTTTGTGAAGTCGCCAGGCGGCCATAAAGAAGGTCTTATGAAGATGTTTATCTATTGGCCGAAGACAACGCCGAAACTACTGACAGGATTGAACTGAAATTGTTCACACATAAAGATTTGGATCTGGATAACCTAGCTAAAGGCTACATTTAATCCAAAAAAATGTCTGCCAAGCCGTAAATAGAAGTTAATTTTATCATAAACTGGAAAAGCCTGAATGACAAAACAAAGGAAATACATTTTTAAAACCATACGCGATCAGAACAAATCTTAATTTTAATATTCACGGGTATTTTCCCATAGTCGGATTTTTTTTTAAATAAATGCTTTAAATATCCGTGAATAATATATCTAGGTATCAAAGAATAGGTACATAAAAGGTAAACCAAGAGTTGAAAATCAGGAAAATCTCCCTAGCTTAAAATGTTCTCGTAATAACCTATGACCCCGAAGATAAATACGTATTTAATTATAAACGTTTCGAGTCATTGAAGGACCAAGGAATACCTACAGCCATTTATAAGTTCCATCTACATTCGGCCCATCGGATTCTTGCCGCAGGATGGGAATAGGCTCACTGGTTTGCTGCGCACGCGCAGCCAGCACCAATAATACTACCAGGTATAATGAGATCTGTAACAACATAAACACAGCTTTTACTCGTACTAGTGCGCCTGTGAAGCTTTTGTAGCAAATTGAATTGATTTCTCCGAATATTTCTAAAGGCGTTATGGAAATTACAAGAATTTTAATAGGTTCTGGTTATTTGACACAGATAGAAACGTCTTTCAAAATATATAGTTTTCTATTTGTTTATAAATCTGTTCCAAGATGAGGAAAACTAACGGGTAATTACTACATATAAATATTAACTAAAATAATTATTGTGTAAGTAAAAAGTTAAAAACAAAACATACCGTAGGAAAAAGTTTAGTCAATTATAAGTTTTTACAAAAAAATAAACTTTTAACATGTTAACTATCGAAAATAAGTTTTGTTCATAGACTTTTTATTAAGAAAAAATTGTAACAAAGCTTCAGATAATTCTACTGTTGTAGAATTTATAGGTTAATGTAGGTAAGTAAAGGTAGAACGCAATCTCTGACAGTTCTAGACTTCATGACCCGTATAATATAGGACAGTTATTTGCGGAAATCTATACGTCGCGGAAGGCATGCATAGAAAGCTTCAGCGAACAATGAAATAAATTTATACTCATGTCGAAACAAACCGCAATGATCTGTACTCTACCTACTCTGTGGCCTGGCTGCCCCTAAATCATGCGCGTGCATCGCTCTTCTTCATACAAACTTTCATCGCGTTTGTCATACTCCTAATTTGAATAAACAAGGAAGAGGATATGCTTGGATAATGTTGACAACTTTCTTTTGTTTTTGGTTAATGTTGTTTTGTTTTTATTTCGAGTTAATTCAAGCAACAATTTCAAGGATAGGAAGTTAGTTTTGTCTTCATAGAGCTCTACTTTCATGTTAACTGTATAAAAACCTTCAAATTTCTTAAGTGTAATGGTGATAAAGTGCTTTCATATGCATAATAAAACAATATATAACTGTTACATAGGTGCTGTTAGTAGGCAAGTTACGATTGCTGAGGGGTTTTTTTAATTGACAACATATTTAAGCCATTGTTGATGGAAAATAGGTTTCAGTTTTTATCTGACTACCGAAGGAGAAGGGTGAGATGGTTTAGTTTCCAGTGATTCAAACATTCAACATTTGAACCGTGAGTTGAGGTTTATAGAATTTCCCAAGACTCCTTTTGATATAATTTGCTAAATCACTGGTACCTACCTCATGCTAATGTTCTAATAGCATTCATCATTCTTTTGCAAACTGCAGTAGTGCATGGTGCTAATGATAACCATTCTCTCCCATTGAGTGGCTTTCAGACACAGTTCTGTTCATTGCAGTGAATTGACATTTTCAAGCGTTTCACGTGGCATGACGGTTGATATTCGTTCTCCTTTCAATCTCACATACCTTTTTCAGGTTGACTTATCCTACAGTACATTTGCCGAGTTGCGGTCTCAAGACTCAAGAACACGTTTACCCGGTTATCGGTTTTTCGCAAGATATAGATGGCCTACTCAAACTCAAACTCAAAAATGTTTTTTTTCCATAAATACAATACATGTACCTACACTTAGAAAAGGTCAAATCATATTAAAAAATACACTGACACGGAAATAAAGTGGTATTTTCGATTTCGATCGCTTGGGTATGTAGACTAAAGTAAAGAAGCGACGAAGAAACCTTTAGCCTGTTAGTTGTTATTTTTCGAGTTGGAGCAAAATCCGAGCCAAGCTTTTTTATCCTCTATATAATCTGATATTTTATAGTAAGCCTTTTTGCATAGTAAAGTTTTGACAGTTCATTTGAATTTTTACTGATTTATACTAATACTAATTTACTGATAATGATGATTTGAATTTTTACTGATTTATACTAATACTAATTTACTGATAATTTTTGCAGCTCAGTTGGGGTTTTGTTGTAGAAGCGTATACATTGCCCTTTAAAATATACATTAGTTTTTTGAAGCCTAGTTGTGGGTACAGCGAGTTTATGTTTATTTATAGTATTTACATTATGTATATCGCTATTTTTTGGGAAACTATGAATATTTTTATGAGTATACAACAAATTTTCATAAATATATTGACTTGGTACTGTCATTATATTTATTTCTGTACTGCCAATTCAATAATCAATAAAAATCAATATTCATTTATTTCGTAAATTTCTAGAATTACACGTCACTTTTTGTGCATAGGTTAGTACGTATGTAGGTACTACCATAGTGAAAAATTAAATACAAAGCAATACATCATTATAAACATAAATTAATTTACATTCAGTTTGCTAATTCGTTGAGCCGTCGATAACTATAGTTCTCTGGCGGATGTATTCGTTACGAATACTATCCTTAAGATAGGGTAGTTCCACCCCGCTCCAAATCCCATAGTTTTCATAATTTAAATTTTAGCCTCCAAGCACACCTCTTTCCATAGCTCGCTGAAGGACTTTGAGCTGGTGAACCAGCCCTACTAATATGTGTCCGCACTGCCCACGTCTCAGTTCGGGTAGTACGCACTGATTGAAAACGTTTGTTTTTTAATGAGAATGACATCTTCAAAATGGCGGCTTCTTTAAATGTTGGAGGCAGTGGACGTGTTTCGACTGATTTGATAATGATTGATTTGCGTAGGGTTTGCGCTGGCATGTTTTTGTGTGCAATTTAACATTATATAATATTAAAATATTTTTTTTCGAATAACATAAAGCAAAGTATTATGCAGGATGATGTTTTGGGAGGACTCTTCAGTAAACAAGAGGCATTTTGCATGGTGTGCTCATTTACGCATGTGCATATTGCTTCTCCGTTATTTGCCGAGCTCTTTGTGTGGCAACATTTTATTATTTTGTTCTACGGCAGTTGTGCAAGGCTGCTTGGTAATGTTTTGCATAAAATTTAATTCCATACTGTACACGAGTTATCGATCATAAAATATGCAAAACTTTACATGTAACATTTAAAATTATGAAAACACAGTTAATATACAAACAATGCTACAGCATAGATCCCGAGAGAAATGATGAGCTTTACTAGCATGTAGTCAATTTTATTATCTTGTGATTATCATTTTAAAGTATATCTTTCTAATATCTTAAGACCGATTTAAGTACATTATGTGAACTTAACATGAGCGACTTTATCACGTTGCGTTAAATTTCAAATAGCTCTGCGAGTAAAAAATATTATATATCTATATAAGTTTTACTCCTGTTAGAGTTAATGTAGAAAAAAACAGTTTAACCATTTCTTCGTATGAAATCAAAATTAAGTTGCATATTAGGGACCTTCTATATAACACGTTTAGGAAATAAGCTACCTATATAGTTAGAGCATAGCAAGAAGAAAGAAAGGATTCCGTGACCAGACACTGATGTTATCGAATTCAAAGGTGTGTTATTCATTTGTTAACTTTTGCCCTCAAGACTTTCAATTGGAAAACACTCAAATTTAAGCCATAGACTTTTTAAGTAAATATTTTTATTGTTCTTCTACTTTGTAAGTGCAAATTACCTACCATAATTGTTAACAGCAGTGATTAATATAACCGAATTATGGACATATGTGTAATTTGTAATCTCATTATTGTGTTCTGCTGTGAAATTTGATGCAGTCCTATAAAATTTCGTTTTCATATATAAATTTACACGTTTTATTATTAACGACATTATTTACTTATTCTATTTTTAATTATTCCCAGCAAAATATAGTAGATTTAAATAAAATACTTTTATAACGGGTATAAAGTAAAAATTACAAATGAAGTGTTACGAAGTTTTAAATTTCTTTGTGATCTGCTCAAACCATCCAATCCTCTCGATTGGATGGTTTGAGCAGATCACAAAGAAATTTAGGCAATAACAAATTCCCATTAACTTACCATATTCCATAGACTTACCATCTTGTCAAAGGTAAGCAGGGTCTGGATGAGTGCACTGGCAGCAGCGCTATGTGCTCGGTGACACTGCAAGGGGTTTATATACCAGCATGTTTACCTATGAACTTCGTGCGACCTGCGCGCGCATCCCTGCAATTCATCTCTTCAACTCGTTACTGTGACGTAGGCAAGACTCACGTACTACCACGAAATAAATATACAGTACTACGATATACTATCAAACTAATATTATAAATGCGAAAGTTTGTATGGATGGATGGATGGATGTTTGTTACTTCTTCACGCCAAAACTACTGAACGGATCTGTCTGAAATTTTGCATATAGGTAATTCTTGTCCTGGAATCAAACATAGGCTACTCTTGATCCCATTAATCAGTTCCCGTGGGATGAAAATCACCTTTTAACGTTTCTATAGGAATAACGCTTGCCGCGGGGCGCAGCTAGTATAATATAGAAGTTGGTATTTAGACTGTGATAGCAGCCGTAAAAGAAGTGTATTTCTTTTAAGGAAGGGCGAAGTTCCGCCTGCGACACAGGTTACTGGTTCGATTCCCGCATCGGGACAAATATTTATACGATCAGCAGATGCAGATTGTTCAGGGTGATCTATGTTTTGTATGTAAAATAAAAATATGTATCTAATGCATGTAGTAAATTGTAATAAGAACTAGTTTCTGCCCGTGACTTCGCACGTTTGGTTTATATGGAAAGGTTATTTCTATCCCATGGAAACGAATTTACAATTTACGTTAAAACGTTATTTCAGGCCTACACAACAGCTGTAATGCCCATAATCCCCACTAGGCATGCGGGTTGGGATCGCTGTTCGGTAGTAGAATTGTTCTGCATGGGGCGCTGCTGCCCGTCCCCCGGTGAATATCCCTTAGTCGCCTCTTACGACACCCACAGGAAGAGATGGGATAGTGCAAATTCCAAGCTAGCACCACAAAGCTAGCCTAGAACTACATCTATTCCAAACTTTGAGCCGTTTAGTAGTATTGGCGTGAAGAAGTAGGTAACAAACATCCGTCCATCCATCTACTTTTGCATTTATGCTATATTAGTGTGATATCAGTTATCCAGTTAAGTACCAACAACACCATCTCTGTTTAGCTTAGGGATAGATAATGCTGTATGAATTATCCAACATTATTTATTTATTTATTTTCAAATCTTCGGAAAACTTACAGCTAGAACAAAAAACATGAAATATTAATCTAAACACATGAATGTGACATCTACCTGAAGGCTATTTACTAAGTTTCCACTGGTAGTACAATTCTAGTTATATTATTTCAGTGATAATGGACGACTAAAAAAGGAATACACAAAAGAAAGTTAAATTTAGAGACACATCGCACACACTAGATACATAAAGTAAAGTAAAGTTACCTATATTAAAACGAAGTTAAAAGTTGAGTTTATCGAAAAGAATTTGCCACAAAACAATCGCTTGAGAACGATAGCATTATATTATTTATCTATTACTAGCTTTTGCCCGCGGCTTCGCACGCTCTATTCAAGTAGCTATGTCCGTCCCCGGGATACCGTTTACCTACCTGCCAAATTTCATCAAGATTCGTTCAGCCAGGAACGAAATAAAAACTATCCTATGTCCGTCTCCTGATTCTAAGCTACCTCCCCACCAATTTTCAGCCACATTGGTTTAGCCGTTCTTGAGTTATAAATAGTGTAACTAACACGACTTTCTTTTATATATAGATATATATAGATTAATATACTAAGGTCTGTCTGCGTCTTTGCTCACGTACTGCCTGACTCACTTATCGATCTAAGTAAAAAGGGGAGGTAAGCTTCTCAAAAGTGAAAGGCTCAATTAGGTGCAATTAGATCCACCCACCACACTGGACTAAAACTGGACACTGAAACACTGGACTGCAACAAAAAGGCGGAAGAACCGAAGTGCACCGCTTGCCTACAATATAAGAAACCCAGTAAGCATAATAGTCTGCTGGCGGTCCCGCCAAAACAATGCAGAAAATAGCAATATTAACTCAGTAGATTATGGATGTGCCTAAAATACCGATTTCATAATATATTTTTCGTAATGTTTTTTCAGCAGTGTATATTGACATATTTATATAGTATCCATGTAAACTAAACATAATTTTGTTTTAACAAACTATAAACATGGATGGATTCTCATGGATTTTCATGGATTTCATTGTCAGAACTGGACCAAATTAAAATGGAACCACACGGGTAGCACCAGCTTTCATATAAAATCGGGATCGGAAAATAAAATATAATCTTATTTTGTATGGGCCAATGTTTTTCCATTTTATTTTGTCATGTATGTCGTTTTAATTTTTGTACATTAGAATATAATTTTTGCACACCAAAGCTGTCTAGCTCGTAAGCCATCGCAAGAGATATTTTAAAATAATCATACCAACCATGTAACCCGTTGTCTGCAAATAAATGATATGATTTTGATTTTGATTTTTGATTTTGAAAAAAATACAGTCTAATTGAGAACTTCTTCCTTTTTTTGAAGTCGGTTAAAAAGCTTGGGACGGGTGTTGTTCTTCCTCAAAAAATAACAACTAACAGGCTAAAGGTTTCTTCGTCGCTTCTTTACGACAGAAATAAAAAATATCACTTTATTTCCTTGTCAGTGCTTAATTTTATAATTTGAGGTTTTCTAAGTGTTCATTTATCACTTGTGTGTATTTATGGAAATAAAAAATTTTCGAGCTAGATTTTTATTTTTCATTGACTTTATAGATTTATTATAAAAAAAATTGCATTGTCATTACATTTTATGTAGGTGCTGATTATTGTTTATTTATCAAGATGTTAGCATTTTCCGCCTGTAACACAAGGTTTCACCAAGTTCAGGCAAAAGTATAAACGTTCGAAAATAAGTTATTATGTTGTATGTCCTTTGTTTTTCTAAGAGATTTTTGAATGAACTATTATTATAATTATTTCACAGAATAAAAAATGTATCTGTGAGAGGTGTTTGCGTGTAGTTATAATTCAGTCAGCTTTTGAGTAAAAGCTCAGTAATTTCTGTACCATATAATTTACTCTTACCTACATATTTTACCCATATCTATGAAAATATTTGTGAAACTTTTTAACTGTTCCAGAGATATCCTATAGATAATCAAAGTCAGAGTCAGAGTCAAATCGTTTATTTCTTTAGAATTACAAAATAAGCACTTAGACTAGTAAATTTTTTACTATATAAACAGCTTGATAATAGTAGTAGATAGTAATTACTATCAAACAAGAAATAAGGTGCAATTGACTCCAATTCACTCCAATTTTTTGTCCACTAGCGGAAGAAGATAAAAAGAAACCACTAGCAAGTTGATCGCTTATCAGCTAATACAATCTTAGCATAACTACAGTCTAACTGTTCTTACATACTATTGTCGGTGTGGAACTGGGCGACATCCGGCCAAGCACCAGCGAAAGTGGCGCCCCCAACTATTATATCTTATTATTACGTTGAACGCAGGAATTTTTAAAAATCCTACGTTCAGTTTGTGGTACCTATTATAAGCTATTTATTAATACCTCTGTAATAGTTTCAATTATAAAAGAGGTATTAAAAAATAGCTTATACTAGATACCACAAACTGAACGTAGGATTTTTAAAAATTCCTATGATAAACGTAAAAATATGATAAAATAGGAATTGCTGTCAGATTGGCTCGGGTATGCGCCTTAACATCATTGACGTAGTCATCTAAGGAGTAATAGGCTTTCTTGATAAGATTTCGTTTTATGTACAGTTTAAATTTATGAATAGGGAGCTCAGTTGCTTCAGATGGAAGCTTATTATAGAATCTTACGCAATTGCCCACAAATGATTTCTCTACCTTTCGTAGTCTATATGAATCAAACTTACTAACTATTAACCTTTAAGGTGCCAGTCTGCCCGCCACGGGTAAAAAAAATGGACTATGATTGCCACGCGCCCGTGGCGGGCAGAAATTTAGCAGCTGTGTTTACCGTTAACCATAAATTCCTTGTTGTTTTTCTCTCTTTTCATTAATATACCTATGACGTAGAATAGAATGAGCTAGCGATATCATGCTACATATCTGACGTCAAGCACTCCTTGAATTGATTCAAACCTCGTAAACATCAGTCTTCACTTGGTCTTCACATGGTCTTCACAGCCCACTTGACTTTGTTACAATGTTGTGTAATATTTTTGTATTAATACCCACTGATTTTTACTTTTATTACATTACATAAAACTAGGGGCAACATACGTCCTAGCTAAATCAAAGTCTGGCACCTGAAGGGTTAATAAGTTAGTTGACTAAGAACAGCTGCTGACCATGATCTTACCTACAATAACCATGACAGGGGAAGTTTATTCCGTATAAAAAAGTATTTATACTACACCTGCTCAGACAGTTACTTATTTCTTTTCCAAACATAAGGTGGAAAGTACTTCTTTTCAGGAGAATTAAATTCTAGTATTTAAAATTGAAATAATTGAGCTATATGCAAACTGTTGCAAATAATCTACAGGTAGCTCAGCTGATCCATATCAGACCAGCAGGAAGCGTTACCAAAACGCTCACTGCATTGCCCCGCTGCTGTATAGAAATGCTGATGCGTTGTGCCAGATACTCACCAGCTCTCGGACACGCGTCGCTTCGACCAGACGCTCATATAATTTATTTTAACCCGAAGAGCCTCGGTACAATATAACCTAGGATTCATAGACTCAACCGTAACCTCAACGGCCTATATTGGTCCACTGCTGGACGCAGGTCTCCTCCTAATAAGCGCCCTAATGGCTGTTGTCTCATGGGACCTAATACCCAAAATCCACACGCTAAGCATGCGGGTTGGGGATCACAGTTCAGAGGTAGAATTGTTCTGCAAGATGCGCTGCTGCCCGTCCCCAGTAGATATCGTCTTATTCGCCTCTTACGTCACCCACGGGAAGAGTTGGGGTGGTGCAAATTCTAAGCCGGCACCACACGGCTACAAAGACTGGACTTGTCTAAATTCCTGCTCTTTTGCTTATAAATAAGCATAAGAAGTTTTAACAATCGAACTCTAATGGACGCAAAATTATCCACAATTTTGATGATCACTGGAATGGCCTTGCCAAGCTCGTGCACAGTCGAAAGGGTAGGTAAAAAAATAAAATTCCATCCAATGAAGTTTAACACCTGGTCTCTATTTTTATTAAATTATTGTTAATATGTAAGTTATGTTATTTAACGAAATAGGTAAATATAAAAACGGAAAGCTGAAACCCGTATGAAAAACTCACTAATTCGAGGTACTTTACTCTTTTAGCGATAAAGCCTTTAGCCCATTGTGCAACTGTTTTTGTGCTTGTGTTTTTATTATATTCTGTATCTTGGTCTGCAGTAATTGTATTGTATACATCTATTTATACTAATATATTTTTTATTATAAGAGGAAAGATTTGATTGTTTGTTTGTAGTGGACCGATTTAAATAATTATTTCATCATTAAAAAAAATACATTTCAGGGAGTTGATATAGGCTATATTTTATTCTGGAATTCTGACTCCCAGCTCGGCGCGTGGAGCTCGGAGTGGCAACATTTCTAATAGGAGAAGGTTTTTTTCGTGGAATTGTTACAATATTTTTATCCTTAGATTTTTATTCCAAGCCTAGAACTATTTTCTGAGAAAATTTCAGCCCGATCCGTTCAGTAGTTCTGTTTGTAGCAGTCCTAAACCAGAGTTTTCCTGTAGGCTTTCGCAGATCATCGCTCCAACGGGTTAGCACCCTTCCTCTCTCCTTCAAGCAAGAAATACCATAGTAAAGCGATAGTTAATTTAGCAGAATATAGCCCCAGCACTTAATGCGCCAGATCTGTAGTATCTGTATCTGTAGTAGTTAGGATATTTTACAACCAACTCGTGGTTAGCCACGAGTTGGTCATAAAATAGCATTACTGAGTATTATAATAATTAAATTATGTTAAGCGCATCATGCAATTACAGTTAATAAGTAGCATTTAACTTATTTTTACCTATAGAGCTATCTAATAGGTACATAAAGTTGTGAAGAGTCTTGCGTAGTAAGTAACTACAGTAGTGGTGTCCCATAATACCTCTAATATAAACGGCGTCAAATTAGTACCGACCTAATAAAAATGGCAGGAAAATTCTGGTTTAGAAAAGCTTGATTTATAAGCACATGGAAACATTTAGAGAAGGATTTTTGATAAAAAAATAATTTAGTAAACTTTTTACAATCTAAAATTTATATGTTTAGCTGGTGAGTATTTGGCTCAGAGCATCAGCGTTGCCATACCTACCAGCGTGGGGTAATGCAGCCAGGCGTCATGAGGACGCTTCCGACTGGTATTGATATGGATCAGTTGAGTAGGTAACTTGTTGATGGTTTTCAACAGTCTGCAGTTAGCTTAATTGTTTCAATTGTTAAACCTAATTCTAATGATTGTTATTATCTTTGTTAATAAAGATGAGGAGTACTTAATGTAAGTATAGGAAAAAAATATGTTTCTTTTAGTATTATTATGACCTACAATCTTTAACCCTCTGATTCGAAACGTTTTGTGATTCACCATCCTCTTTTACAAAGAAATATTTTCACGACAGAGACGTGATTGAGTACATACACGAAAGTTACGACATGCGAACCGTGGTTATAAGTAAGATAAGCACCATACTAAAATATGTGCAAAAAATGTGGAAATGAAAGAAAAAACACATTATGACAAGTAGGTATTTTTTTACGAAAGTATAATTAATGTTACTTACAAAATATGTCACATACCACTACCGTAAAATAATATAAAATGCTGCAAAAATTGGGGTAAAAGTTTTTTTAATAATGATAATGTTATAATAATAGTAAAAATATAGAGGTGCTGTACCAAATCCCAAA
Organism: Eupithecia tripunctaria; assembly: GCA_955876795.1. NCBI lineage: Eukaryota > Metazoa > Arthropoda > Insecta > Lepidoptera > Geometridae > Eupithecia > Eupithecia tripunctaria. The sequence goes on from OY041604.1 coordinate 6,305,122, forward strand.
GAAAGAAAAAAATTATAATGAGTAATGCTAGACTAGTCACACAGCATTATCTAGCCTCAATTTAAGCAGAGCTTGTGTTATGGGTAGGTACAAGATAACTGATATACATAAATAATACACTACAGATATTTTTTATTATAAATAGAAAACATCCAGAACGCACTGAACAAATATCTGCAGATCGTACATACATAGGTTCATTTGTTCCGAGATGGGAATCGAAGCCGCAACCTCATCCATCCATCTCGATATTAACGTCCATCTTCGTCTCAGTTCTCAGTATGTAAGTTTATTAATGCTTATAATAATTATAAGAAACTATAGGCCAATATGCAGGTTTCGCCTATGTCTATGTAACTCTATCTAAAAAACCAAAAAAACAGAAATACTTTATTACCCCTCGAGGTACAGAATCCTTCCGTGGCACCTTGTATAGCTTAAACATGAAGTTTAATGAAACCTGTCATAGATGGAACAGCTAACGTTACGTACAAACAGACAGGGATAATTTAATTGTGAAACACTTTGGTGCATCTCACATAGTCCAACTACTGCCCCTTACTGACCTCTGGGGTCCTGTTGGGCTAGAGGTCGTTGATGAAATCAATTTAGATATGTAATAATTACGCAGTCAATGCTTAATTTACAAAGTTTTAGTTATTTTGCAAGACAATAAAAACCGTGAATCTTTGTTATGTACCTACTAGCTTCGCCCCGTGGGTTCGCACTTCTATCCCACGGGAACTGATTTATAGGATAAAAAGCCTATGTGTTATTCCAGGTTATTGCATGTATGTATGCAATTTCAGCCTGATCCGTTCAGTAGTTTTTGCGTGAAAGATCAACAAATACATATGTTTACAAACTTTCGCGTTTATAATATTAGTATTTAAAAAAAATCCGAGAGTGACTATTGTCTTTGAAAGGTCCTGAACGGATTTTAATGAAATTCGACAAAGAGATGAGTAATTGGTATCACAGGGAAGAACATTTCATCGCAATATCCTTATTTTTGTTTCTTTCAGGTGAACTTCCACTAGAAGCTAGTTCAATTTTTCGACGATCATTGCGGTGTTTGAAATTTGAACCCAATCTTCAATATTTCATCGAAATGGAGAGGTTCTTCCAAGAAATGAGATTTGTTGGTACCAGGCTATGGCGCCGTCTATTGATGGATTTATTAGAACGCTGAATGTAGTTGAGCGCCTATATAAAAGAAATTGCATGATATTATGTTAACAATATGCATATGCCTAAAACGGCACTGTTTATTAAAAAATAGACAATTTACTGACGCAGGCTCGAAGAAAGCAATGAAAAGAAAAATAAATGTACCTAAAAAACACTTAAAAAGGCTTGAATTTTTATTTATTTATTGTTTTCCGTGACCATCGCCAGTTTCTAGAAATAAAACATTAAATGAGATTAGATTCATTTATTGCTTTAAAATAACATAACATTGTGCGAGATCTTCCTACAGGAAATACATCAGCAGTGCCAATGGAACTCCCGTAGCCTAATGAATCGAGTGAAGACAACACAGCTTCGTGTCGTTTGATAACTTGTTTTGACAGTACCTCCCACCCAAGGCAGGAATCGAACCCGCAACAATCAGCGTCACTGGTAGCTTCGCACACAGTGCCATATCCGTCGTCAGAGTAGGTACTTGGTACGTATATACGTAGTACGTATACCAGTCCACTGCTGCTGATTAAAAGATGATGGTAATGATAAAAGAAGTACTCTCTGAATTGTTTTTTTGTTTTGCTAGTAGAAGTTGCACGTTGTTCCTGGCATAGCTTCAACATTATGCCTTCTGTGCCAGTCGATATGGCAAAGGCAATTCTCTTCCAATCACTGCTGGTATATGCATTGTTGTCAAAGTGCTTAACTACATTACCTTAAATGTAAATGTTGGTGCATGTTTTTTAATGAATTTTCAGTAGACTAATCCCGTCCTGGAAAGCAGTATTCAGCCCATACTCGTGCCCTGAAATTGAGGATGGGTTGTTTTATTGTTTATAGTGACACTGTCGACATTGTTTTAAGCCTATTTCCTACTCATAATACAAATTAGACAATAACATAATGTACTTACCTCACAGGCATGGATGTAAAATTCTGTAGATATGTATATGATAGTGTAACCGAGATAACAATTAGCACGCGAAAAACGACGAACGCCAACGGCGCCGCCGTTCCGACTATGACTGAGGTGGGAGGACATAATTGGACACAATTTGAGGCTGCCACTTTCGAGAAGCCAGTGCCTCATCTCCCTTTTTTCCATCAATGCTCACATCACAGGTCCATATTTCCCAGGTAACGGAAACCTATGAAAACGCAAATTGTTATCGTCTTTGGTTTCGCTGTTGGTAGTAGGTACTATGGCATTTAGCGCACTTTCTGTTTTTGAAAGGCATTGTGATCAAGAATAAACTTCAAAAAGTCGAAATCATTCAAAACAATAACACGCTCCAAACGAGGCGGAAAACATGATAAATGAAGGTAGTTCATTGTATTTTTTTTTCGGTCTACCGCCCAGTACGGCTTTCTTTCTCATTTTTGACAGTGTTACAGGTGTCATGCTGAGACTTTGAGCATATTTTTTTTACTCTGTCTAACGTGTATAGCGTTCTCTCAAACATTTACAACGCCCAAGGTACTTGTGCTGTTGGCATTTCATGCTGAACCACTTGATACACACTGGTTCTGAGAGAGGCGTGTATTTCAAGAAAATCTTTACGAAGAACTTATTTTTTTGACAAATAATAATAATATAATAATAATAATTCTTTATTGCACCAAAAATAAACTAACATTACAAAACTTATAAGCAGAACATGATTTGACAATAAAGGAAAGAGAATATACCTACTTAAAGTGAAGTTTACAAGATAATCATCAGCCAGAGACATCCCCAAATGTGTGTACGATCTGCAGATATTTGTTCAGGGTTGTTCTGGACGTTTTCTATGTATAATGCCATTACGAGTACCCATAACACAAGCTCTGCTTAGCTTGGGGCTAGATAATGCTGTGTGAATTGTCCAGTATTAATTATTTATTTATTTTTTTCAATTTCACCTTTGCAATATGATAGTGTCCTGGGCAACAAAAATCATCGGGTAGTTATAAATCAGAAGATAGATTGGACACATTTTCTTTCTTTTGTCAGTCAAGCAAACAAATTATATTTAAATAAAGTGTGTCAAAGTTTGGGGCTCGTGACGTCACACCTTGCTAAAGAGTTTCGCAAGGTGTGACGTGACGCTGAATTACAACTGGATGTACATATCGTCACTTTTAGTTTAATCTACAAAGAAAATATACGCCTCCCAAATATGATAAAATCTGAGTAACGGAATAATTAGCATCTCTTAGGACACTAGCCTATTGAACGCGATCAACATAAACTCAGTCCAGTGCTTTGAACGAGTTTAAGCTGAACTTAGTTTAAGTAATGGTGAGATTGACCTAAGTATGGGTACATACGTATGTTGCTGGTAGGACAGCGTCAACAGATTTGAATTTATGTTATTTTAACCACCTTTAGTGAGGTAAGAAATAAATGTTTTACATACTTACCCAATTTATGTAAATCCTCTTAATGTTTTGAATGCTAACTTGAATTTAAATACTTATTGGTCAAAGGTAGAATTTCATAGGTGAAGCAAGTCTGTTGCTTGCTTCTCACCTTTAGTTGAATAGGTACTCCGAGATAATACAACGTTATTTTAAAAACATTTAAATGTATTTTAGTTTATTGTAATTTTTCTGTATGCTGAGTGTATAACTGCTTACTACAAAGTTTGCGTTACTTTATTATCTATAGAAATTCGACAGCGCTCTAAGTGGGAAGTTTACATAGCATTCACCATTGATTAAATAAAAAGGGAAGATGAGGTACTAGTTTCTTGAAAATGGCAACCTCATATTGTGTAAAATTGTGTGCTCCAAACTTCAGTCACCGTCGGACCAGCGGTACGGGCGGTCGTGATTCTCGTGAAATATTGTTGTCTCAATTTGATACGTCTTTCCGTCTTTGTTCTTCTTTGTATTGCACAGGACTGGAAATGTAACTGTAAGCGTATGTGTTTGCGTGTAGTTGACATTTTTGAGTAAGCGCTGGGAGAACGTAACCTATCTTCCCTTTTTAATTCATCATCATCATCATCATCAGCCTATATTAGTCCACTGCTGGACATAGGCCTCCCCTAATGAGCGCCATAGCGCCCTGTCTTCAGCTTGACGCATCCAGCATCTGCCTGCAGCCTTTCGCAGATCGTCATCCCACCTGGCCGGAGGGCGTCCTACACTACGTTTGCCGAGTCGCGGTCTCCACTCAAGAACTCGTTTACCCCAGCGGTTATCGGTTCTTCGCGAGATATGGCCGGCCCACTGCCACTTCAGTTTGCTAATTCTTTGAGCTATGTCGATAACTTTGGTTCTCTGTCGGATGTATTCGTTACGAATCCTATCCTTCAGAGAGACTCCGAGCATAGCTCTTTCCATAGCTCGCTGAGCGACTTTAAACTGGTGGATCAGCCCTATCGTGAGTGTCCACGTCTCAGCTCCGTAGGTCATGACGGGTAGGACGCACTGATCGAAAACTTTCGTTTTCAAGCATTGCGGTATGGATGACGAGAAGACTCGACGTAGCTTTCCAAACGCTGCCCAGCCTAGCTGGATCCTCCTCTTGGCCTCCTTCTCAAAATTGTTTTTACCCAACTGCAGAATTTGTCCAAGGTAAGTGTACTCGGAAACAATTTCGAGAGGGTGGCCATGTACGACAACCGGTCCCGGATCAATGAGGCCATTGATCATGATTTTGGTTTTATCCAAATTCATGCCGAGACCGATGCATCGTGAGGCTAAAGCTAGACCGTCCAGCATCTGGTTGAGCTCCTCCAGCGACTCCGCCATTACGACTATGTCATCAGCGAATCGAAGGTGTGAGATGTAATCGCCGTTTATGTTAATGCCCTTACCTTTCCAGTCCAGCGTCTTAAACATATCTTCCAACGCGCTCGAGAACAGTTTCGGGGATATAACATCCCCCTGTCTCACTCCTCTGCGCAGTTGGATGGGTTTGGACTGCTGGTCCTGTACTTGGACACTCATGGTTGCGGCGTCGTAGAGACATCTCAGCACCTCGATATAACGATAGTCTACTTGGCATCGCTGTAAGGATTCCAGAACAGCCCAGGTTTCGACAGAGTCAAAGGCCTTCTCATAGTCCACAAAGGCCAGACACAGGGGCTGATTATACTCTTCGGACTTCTGTATAATCTGCCTCACTGTGTGTATGTGGTCTATGGTGCCATATCCTCCGCGAAACCCGGCCTGTTCCGGTGGCTGGAACTCGTCGAGTCTCCTGGCGAGACGGTTCGTGATCACTCGTGAGAACAGCTTATAGACGTGGCTCAGGAGTGAGATGGGTCTGTAGTTTTTAAGGAGGGAGGGTTTTATCTCCCTTCTTAAAAAAGAGCACCACCAAACTCCCGCTCCACGCCTTTGGAGTTCTCCCACTGTGAAGGACGACGTTGAAGAGGTTCTGTAGTTCCTGTATAACAGGAGCTCCTCCGGCTTTTAAAAGCTCTGATGTTATGCCGTCCTCACCGGGGGCTTTTCCATTTCTAAGCTGCCTCAGAGCTAGCACGATCTCGTCTTGACTGATGTCTGGCAGTTCGTCGGTATAGTGGCGTGTCAGGGTGGCTCTTGAATCGTGGTCGACTCGCTGGGGACGAGGGGAATGTGCAGCGTATAATCGGCCATAGATATCCTCTATCTCGGCGGATATCTCCAGCTTCGACAAAACGGTCCTCCCATCGTGCGTTTTGAGCTTCGTCAGGTGGCTCCTGCCAAGCTGCTGAGTGAATACTTTGGACCCTCGGTTTCGCTCTATTGCCTCTTCAATGAGGCGTGTGTTGGAGCTTCGAAGGTCGCGCCGTACCATCTTCGCAATTCGCTTGTTCAGGTCTGACCTGTCTGACGAAGTCGCTTGGGTGGTTTCCCGTCTTTTTGCCATCAGCCCGAGAGTCTCATCCTTTTTAATTAATCAATGGCATTCACATATCGATAGAAAATAAAGTAAACGCAAACTTTCTAGTGAACAGTATGGCAGTACACATACACACTCAGCATACGGATCGCGATAAACTCAAAAACATCGATGATCGAATTAACGTTTTTCAACAATGAAAGAAGTGAATAATGCGAATAATAGGGTAATTTCGCTGAAATTTAACTGTGATTGACTGAATCTTGAAGACGCCGGTACAAATCATACCACCTAGGAGCTTTGTTGGCTTGCGCCGCGAATACCAATATAATATGAAAACAATGTAGATTTTTTCCATACAAAATTCCACCTATCAATTTCTAATGCAACATGGGAGGGGCCCATGTTGCATTAGAAATTGATAGGATTGACCCAACCCAAGACGTGCTTTTCCTAAGAAGCCGAAGCTGAGGAAGGTTAGCTTTCTCAGCTTCGGATCTACTTCTAGGTTGCCTTGCCAGTTACTGTTGATATTTTATGGTGTTCTATTGACGAGTTCTCTCACTCTATTGATCAAGTAGATGGAAGTAATATTACTCATAAAATAGATAGACTGTGGCAGATACCAAAGCCTATATGGCAGTAAAGATGTACATGAATACGTACTGCGAACCTTTATCTGATTGAATTTTATTCATTGAGTAAAATTACTATCAAAAACTCTTACTCTAATGAGTAAGCTGCAAATTATCAACAAATCCGACAATCTGACTTTAATGGAAAGGTACTTGTGTTTAAGAAACTACAAAAAGAAAGTTAATTTTAGGCATAGCACCGGGACTGTTTTACTTTTTTGCAGATAATTAAAAAACCGAGAACCTACCTTGTATTTGAAATTTGCAAAGTATATTTATCTCGAAAGAGTAACACAAAAGAAATGATAATGTATCACTTAGAATTGTAAATAAATAAGTACATATGAATGTTTAACGTTTTATTAAAATATTAGCTTACAATAATATTTACAAAAATACAAAATAACAAACATTATTGTCATCGTATCACATCTTTTAAAATTAACTTGTAGAGAGAGTTCTTATAGATTGTAGGTGCTTGTTGTATAACAGTAATGTACCTAATTAAGTTCTTATAACGGCTGAGTATTACGAAAAGGAAGTTAATTCCTGTATTATATAAAACTAAACTATTATTGTACAATTTGTACATAGTTGGAAGACTATTGTTTACTTCACCTTAGCATTTGCATAGCAAGCAGTACAAACTATTCTTAATTATGGCAGTTAATTTGAATTGCCTATGCAACAACTGAGGTAAATTAGATCTTTTTGTGTTATTACTTTGTTACGTCTTCATTTTAATGTTTTTGATGTAGAACCAAGCAATACTTGGGAGTAAATTAGGCAGTCGAGACTCTGTTATTGGTCTGAGGTGATAATTATTCACATAGAGTTCAAATGTGTCATTATGACTGGTAGTATTGTCCCTTGTAGTCGAGGGCTGCCTTCTCCTCTTGGTTTCTGGCGGCATCAGGGTTGTTCTTGGCTTCTAGGGCGTTGCGCTCCTGAAAAGGATAATACAATTTCAATTTCAGATGTTTCAAATACTTATATATAACGGGACAATGCAGCCAGTGTCTTTGGGATGCTTCCAGCTGGATTCTTTTCAAAGGTTTGATATTGAAGATAAAATAAAACTGCGTTGAATTTTTTAAATTACAGAACTATAACATCAGCCCTGGCGCTTTTTTCATTGGCCTTTAGTCTAGAAAAAAGATTATTCACGAAGGAAAATCACAACAGCTCACGTAAAGAACCTTGGAAGAACTGCCAAACGCATGGTAACAACCAAAACGTGCCGCCAATATCGCCTCATAAACCTGTCCTATTCAGACATTGTTTACGAGTAGTTAGTAAGCTTAAACTCAACTTACCGCGTTAGCCTTGATTCCAGCGTAGATAAGGTCAAGGCCCTTCTGGATCTCAGCAGAGACAGGGGGAGGGGTGGGGATGTGGTCTCCCTTGACCTTGAATCCGAACTCATCAGCGGTGTACTCGACGGTGATGATCTGACCGTCAGGGGCGGTGTAGCTGTAGGAACCCTGCTGGACTAGGGCGGGCGTTTCGTTGTTCTCACCAACTCCCTTCAGGTAACCTTCTTCTTGGGCATGGATGTTGTTGCCGGTTTCGTAACTGAAATAAAAAAATGTAATATTACTAGCTGCGCCCCGCGGCTTCGCCCCCGTGATTTTTTTTCAATATCACGTTTCACGGGAATGGGATATCCTATGACTGACTCCTAGTTCTAAGCTCCGCACTAATTTTCAGCGAAATCGGTTTAGCCATTCTTTAGTTATAAATAGTGTAATTAACATGACTTTCTTCAATATATATAGATAGATGTACTTGTACATTGTTCTCGAAAAACACGAGATTTCGAGAATATTCTAAATGTCCATCAGGCTTATCACAAATATATGTCTTACCGAGATACAATACAATACAATACAATACGAGATGTACTTAATTACTCGTACATTCAAAAGATACTAATGCAGAATGTCCGAATAATCGCTGTCCGCTATGTGCAATGGCCTCAGATTCCATAATAGCTATCTATCTATTATAACAACTTTATTGTGTACATGAAAACCAAAACTAATAAAACAATGAATATTGTCACTTTTATCTACTAGAGGTAAACTTCTTATGTAGGCTCTAGCAATAAGTAAGCTTTTCAGTTATAATTTTTGACCGAATTAACTTGTAACCGACCGAATTAAATGTTTTATGGCTGATATTCGTAGAAGAATCACAGAACATACCAACGTACATGCTACCTGTGAAATAATAAAGACAGCTACCTTCAAAGTATTACAAAACAACTAGATTTGCCTACAGACTTTGCAAACATATAACATATTGCATGCAATAAGGTTTCCAAGTGGTTCCAAGTGGGTATTATTCTTATGTAACGGTAACATTATTTATTCAAATTGTATCTCTTATGAAATGTGATTCTCATCTTCGACTTCTCGACAACTATGGCAAGAACTTTCAAAATATCGTCGCTTCGTAGACAACATGCGTATTCTCAAAATCTGCAATTCGATATTTATATATCGAAGGCTATTCTTCGATTAGTTGCTCGTTAAGTCTAAGTTTTTGGAATTCTCGTGTGACATATTGGGACTTGATACAATATTATTAAAGTCTCGAATTTTATCCCATGATACTGCGTACCAATTAATTGATAAAATAGCGAGTAATATGCAGAGAAGGTCTCCCGAGGCAGTTGATAATTTCAGATAAGTACCGCTTAACCCTCTTGAATAATAAGCTCGAGAATAATACGTCTATCATTGTATTTCGACCTAGCCGTAGAACAGAGTCCGATGTGATCATAGAGCAAAAATGAGTTATATAGCTAGACGGGATAAGGAGAACAAACACTACAGACGTACATTTTTAGATTTTTTGTATCTTATTTAGTTTCTGAAATATAAAATCGAATAACGTTCTATCTGACATTAGCTCCGCAAAAAAACGCATGATGTGACCAAGGGACGCCGCGCTGGCCGCGAGTGCGCGGCCCGTTCGTCCGTTCGGCCGTTGTTTGTTGGAAGGAGTGCGTATTTGTCTCTGGAGCTTAGTTTTTTTTAGATTTGATGAAAAAACAATATGGTAAGGTTTTTTCATGAACAAATCATATGTTTAGAAATGTCATGAGCGCATAAAAGGTTGGAAATGCTTAGAAAAGATGCAGGGGAGTCTGAATTTAGTTCATCATTTTCTAATGTTTCTGTTGTTTGTATGAAGAAAAGTGTAAATGCTGGTAAGTTGACCATTTTTCGGTTGTACTATTTCGTAATACACGCTTTATTTAGTTTTGTAATTAATAGCCATTAAAATTACCTATAATATTGCTTTATTTTCTCTAACCGCTCGCTTGCCCAAGGGGAGTCCGCGCGCAACGCGCCTTTGCCCCGCCATTTATAGCGCCTTCAGCGCGCGGGTCGGGTTTCACAAAATCGTTTCTTGGGACTCAATTTGTTTAAAAAAGTGTTAAGTGTTATATATATTTATGTTTATTATGAAACTAGCTAACCAATGTTATCTTTTGTTTATCAAATTACGACTTTGGTGCAGAGTTATGCTGTGCTGAACTTAGAAGTAGGGCGTTTTGAAGCTCGTCTTGTATTCAAAAGCTCATATCTCAAAAATAAAAGCGATGACATATGGTTTTTATTCTTTGATTGCGTTCTATATATAATAAATAAAATAATAAGAAAAAAAATATCACTTGTTCACGGATATTTATTATTTAAAAGGCCTTTGTTTCCATAGCGGGCCGAGTCATTTTTGCGCGCGCGTTCAAGGTTATTTACAAATCGAAATCATTGCGATGTAGACATCGAAATTATTGCCTTTGTATTTGTAATTTGTTCACGAAGAAACGGGACAAATAATACAAATTAGGCCCTGGAGTGATAGAGACGGGTAGAATCAGCTTTTTCGACGGCGGGAGCGATGTTAACCACAGGTTGACATGGTCATAGCTGAGTGAAATGCAATGTCAACTACCAGTTAACACGGGCAAGCAAGCGGCTAAAAACGGTTGCGGGCATTCGATGTTTATATAAGACACTTTTTGACGGAAAATTAAGAGAAACGCGTTTTAGTACGAAAATACGATTGGCGTAGTGCAAACTCACAGTATAATAGTTTTTTCAGTAATAATAATACATGAATAAATATAAGTCTTATGAAATTTTAGGACCATTTTATGCGAAAACCATTGAACTTTTAAGGATTTCATGTGAATATCGGACGTTTTTCTCTGGTAAATGTCATACAATTTGTTGGTTCGATGTTGAGGTAGGACGTTGTTACTGGAATAATGAAATCGTTTAGGACGTTGTTCGTTTTAAATTATCGATAAATAATGAGGGTTTTTCTTTAAAATTTGTCTAATCATTTGCTATCTACTTACATTGTTTTGCACTACTCATAAATATAAAAAGTATTTTATATATACCGGTTTTTTTCACATTCAGATGTACATATTGATGAAAACTACATGTCATAATAAACGTCACCTTTGCCTCCTGGTTCAGACGAAATCAGCCAAAAACTACATAGGAAGAAATACTGTATGAAGATGGTAGGAATAAGGAAATTACCTGCAACAGCTCAATACCAAATTATCAAGTCTAATCTATCGGCTGTGCAGGTTTACAGCAATTAACCTAGTATATTTTCTTTGGAAATGCCTTCTAGTTGTAGATTAATACAGCTACTAAAGCAATTAATTAAACTCTTTAGTTAAATTAGTGGCTTCTGAAATTTTATCCAGGTTAAGAGCTCATGTACACGGACTGCAAGTTGCGGACTGCAAGACAACTGCCCCGTCGATTGCATTTAACTGCAGTGAACGACTGCCGTCGACTGCTACCGGTGCAATTGTCTTGCAGTCGGTAACTTGCAGTCCGTGTTTTTGAGACGTGCAGTCCATGTATAAGAAAGAGCCCTAATGTTGAGCAAGGTTCCAAAGAGTTTCATCATTGGTCGGACAATAATTGTGCTGGCCAAAAGCTTAGTCGCAAAAAAGTTCAACATACGTATACCACACCGGTTTTTACAGAAGGGACACGTCCAAAATTAGGAGGGCCAGTGTCAGGTCTGGCTCTCTCTCACGAGAGAGCTTCTCAAACCAAAACTATATTATACCCCTCATAAGTGGCGTTTATTACTAAGATGGGCCAAGAATGAAGGAGAGCCCATGTTGTTCACAGTGTAACCCAGATTGACGTGTTCGACTTGAAAGGTATTGTCGTATATGGTTATTGTTATATTTTGGGTATTTTCTTTGTTTAGTAAAAATATCTATCCATGTAATGTACCTATTGTATTAAGTAAAATAGTCATCTAGTACCCATAACACAAGCTCTGCTTAGCTTGGGGCTAGATGGTTCCGTGTGGATTGTCTAGCATTATTATTATTAGGTTTCGAGGGAAAGGTTTGTATGAGAGACATTTATAACTATGGCAAGTTGCGAAAGAGACAAGGACAAGAAGATTACTTGGAGTAACATTTGAGAAGTTGATTTAGAGACGCAAATAAATTGTTTTTTGAATATGATCTAATTCAACTTGACTATGATATTTTGGTGATTAGCAGTACACCAGGAACTCGGTATAAACTGAAGGTATGATGTGCCACTCAGAGAGCGGTACAGCGCTTTAAGTTCAGTTTATACCGAGTTCCTGTTGAACGGCGAATCACTAAAATATAATAGCTTCTGAGCTTCTGATACTTCAGAAGATCGAATGATAAACTAAACATTACAGGTAACACTTGTTACCTGTAATGTTGCTGACCTAGCTACCATATTATAATATACCAATCAATTTTAATCAATTTTGTGTATTTTATCAATGTTTCTCTGAAATAAGCAAAAAAATAAATAAACATGATCCATTGCTATTTTAAATTTTAATTATTATACCACCGAGACAGTTTAAGTACTGTTTAAATGTTAAAAATGATTCTTATTAGTAAAATTGTAAAGATTGTGTTTTAATGGAATATAAAATTTTATATCAAATATGGTTTTGATGTAAAATAAACAATAAAAAATTATGTTTCTGTTAGTTTATTAATAAAACAAATGCGTAGTTTAAATTTTCTTAATTGCGCGTCTCCTGCATTGTCCTAAAAGGGGCATAATGATAAATTCTAATAAGGTTATTTTAAGTGACTTTTTGCTATTCAAAGTGATGCCATTTAATAGTTTTTATACCTAATTTGAGATGTTTTAACTTAATAAACAGTTTTAAATAATAACCTTAATTTAATAATTAATTTTAATAGAGGGTAGTTATAATATCACTAACATTATTTTAGGGTAAAAAAGCATATAGGACGCTACCGCGACATGTAATTTCAACAAAAAACGTCCCATGTTAACAAAGAACGTCAATTAACTAAGACGTTTCCGTAAAACAACGTTTAATGTTCACAACGGACCCCACTACTTCCGCCATAAAACGTCCTATATTAACATGGAACGCACTATCTCCAGAAATAAAAGCATAATAAATATATACCGAAAAGCGTAAATCTAAGCCGGGGCATTGTAACAACATACCAAAAATTCTCAATGAAAAGTCTCACCGTTTAAAAGTTACACAAGTCAACGACTTCTCTGACGTCTACTGAAAACTAACAACTCTACAGAACGGACTTTGTTCTACGGATGAGTCGATTTACTCTTTTATGGAGTATTCTATTCAGATACTTACGAAGTTTTGTAGGATCCATCAGTGCCTTGTTCCTTATCGAAGCTGATAATGGGAATGAACGTGGTGGTGTCCAGTTGAACTTTGGGTCTGAAGTCGTCAATGGCCTTAGATTGTCTGAACTCCTGAGGCTGTTGTTGTTGATAGTTGTTGTAGTTCTGCTCAGCTTGCTGCTGATCCTGCTCTTCTTCCGGCTTCAACGATACTCTTCTTTGAGGAAGAGCCGTCGCAAGGGCCAGGGCAGCGGAGAAAACAACCTGGAAAAAAATATAAACATAATAAGAAAAGTTTGGATATTAATTAGATCACAGTGTAGTAAGGATGCATCGAGATATACCCGATAATACATAATGAGTATTTTTTTTTTAATCTTGCCAATAGTAAATTTTTAAGGTCATGTAAAACAAATGTAAAAAAATATGTATTCACAGAACATCAAAATACCTAAGTTAACTATGTACATAAAACGAGTTTCGTTGACTAATCTGAAGAAAGCTTCTGTTGGATTGTAGTGACTCATAAATCAATTTCATTGGTTTTTTGCTTTAATAGATTGAGAAACGTATATGATGTCAGACTGAAAAGCTTAATCATATTCGTCATGTTGCAAGATAAGATGGAGCGGATACAATAGGCTGCATCTTATGAAACCGGCTCATTCGACACGCAGGTTGGGCGAAAGTAGGCCCAACTTATGTAGGTATTGGCTTACACACATGTCTACAAATGCTTTGTTTCATTGAAATCTCTCGACATTTACTTACGCATTGTTAAAACAGTTTATTTGTTTAATGTTAGGTAATGTGTGAGATGACTTTACAAAATCAAAGACACAAATAATTCACGAGACCTACAAACACAGTAGCTTCATAAGCTTATGCGTCATTATGCAATAGGCAAGTGATTGTAGCAGAGACACGCTTAGTCAATTACCTCTACATATCTAAGACCATGTCTCCTTACCTTACCCACTGAAGTTCCGTACTATCGTACGATACTATCGGATCGTAGGTATCTTTTACCCTGTAATGAGTGGGTACCGATTATTAGATCATATGCTTCAATGAGTATACAATTTTTTGCCTGACAACTGTTATGCTGTTCCAATTGGAACTATAAAAACAATCTTATGTACAGTATAATAGTACGCAACAATAGTAATACTGGCTATTATGTGCAGCGAAGATTTAGTTTGTTTTGGACGTAACCTAACCTTACATCTTTGAATAGGTACCTACTTACATCGTTTGGCTATGACCCAGAAACAGTTATGCAATATTGAACATAAAAACAAGATTGTTTGTATAACGGAAAGAAATATTAGTCTAGCTAGTATATTGAGGTTATGTATGGTAATAAATTGCAATCAGCGTTTAGCGAATCTTGGACTGATTAAATAATAAAATAAGTAGGTACTGTAGAGTAAACGGAAACGGATAAGAAATAGAAGAAAGGAACACATTTGAGTGTTAATTGATGACAACAAGGATACATTTGAAATATTCAAGGTAATGAAATACTAATACCAATCATAAATATAACAAAAGCTACAACTAAATAAATAGGTCATTTAAACAGGAAAACTTATTCAACTTTCGCGATTTGTTAGGATTATATTTTTTGGCGTTTAGGGACGCGATAAATACCCAATAAAATCTTTGATTATAATGACAAGTAGTTAAGGGACTAGTAGCAAAAGTAAAGCAATGCTGGTACACCCTAGCCCCTAAAATATTCAAACTAGACTGTAAGTCTGATTAAAATCAAGCACCTAATGAAACGTTGGAATTCGAAGTCGGAGACATTTAAATGTCAAAGTTCAAATCTGCTCCTCATCGACCCTATTTGGTGCCGCCTCTCACAACAGCTGATAAGAAGTTATCCTTCAAACTTGAAAGGAAAAGTGTTCCAGTATTTGAACCATGATATTAAGGATATTGATGATAAGAGAAGATAAGAGAGGTTGAAGAAAAGCTCACTCCACTTACCAGCAGCTTCATTGTTGTGTGTGTGGGTAACGTGCGGCGACGAAGCACGTGGTGTGTCGTGAACTATGTCAGAGTGGTAGTAGTGCGCTCGCTTTTATACCACACCCCTGCCACAGGCCGTCTGCTGCTGTGCCATCATACTTTCGACCGCCTGGTGCAACGGGCTGCAGCCGTAAATCCATTTTTTGGTTACTATTTCCGATATCGACATTATCCGTTCTTTGAGCTAATGGTACGTCTATCAAAAACATCTTTAAGCTTTCTAACTGTCGTGCTCGATTTAATCAGAACTATCTCGTGATAGAAGTAATCGATTGCCATTTGTTTCAATTACGTTGTGCGGGGTTTCCGTTTTATTTGCAGACGTCACTGTTTATTAAAATATTACTAATAATAGATCATGAAATACGCTATGACGATATCAGAACAATTGCCTTAAAAACAGGTATGTCTCCATCCTGTGCCTACATACTTTATTAGTATTCTTAGTACATACCGCCAACTCATGAATATTTTAATCGAATATACCCATCATCAATGGGTACGTACATTAACGTACACCCACAATTTCTCTGAGATGACCTTCTTTATCTTAACGTTTGCGATAAATCCTTTCTAGACACAATATTGCAATACAAATTTCGCGATATAGTTTTCTTTTTAGAAACCACGGATAACTACATCCGTGCTTATAAGATTGTAGGGATTATAAAATTGTGGGGATAATCTGACCAGCTGGATCTGTCCACCTTCCTGTCTTGTATTGAAGTGTGAAAAAAGAGTTTTCCCCTTCAACAATTTAATCTTTACCAATTATTCAACAATGTTTCTTCTGCACGTATGTCAGACAATCGTCATAAGTATAACTCATGATATTTTAACCTTCCATGTTTTTTTGTTACATTGTAATTCATGTTTATTTATGTTATTTTTACAAATTTTATATTAACTAGGATGACGTTATACAGTTATGTAGAAATAGGATCCGGGAATATCATGGTAGCCATCAGGCTGATAAGCGCTAGTGGCTTTTATCTCATGGGTAGTAATGCCCAATATCCCCACACTGGGCATGCGGGTTGGGATAGAGCAAATTCTAAGCCTGCCACACAACTCAGACAGGGATGACTTCAAAATAAATAAAACTTGATAAATGATAATGTACACTGCATCATCCTATCTCAAACGAAACAAAGATTGTAATACTACTCTACGATACTACTCTACAAATTAACTTGTTACCGCTAGTTTATAAGAGATTTCGAAAAATTAGGAGCTTCGTTATCTGCGGTTTATTTGTTTTTCTTTGATCAAGAACACTATCAATATGATATTAATATTAGATCCACAATGTGATATTAATGATCTGACTCTGTATGAGCTAAACTTATTAAAAGTAAAAAAATTGAGGTCAAAAGATGTTATCTATTGCTTGCTAACACACCTTTATTGTCAAAGATAATTTCAATCAAAAAATAAATTAGAACTGGTATTTATAATTGAAACAATTGTATTTGTATTTATTTCATTACACCGTAGCTACGGTAACATAAGTGTACCTACTTGTAGGTACATATTTTACCGTAGCTACGGTGTTTATATGTTACACCATGTATATATCAATCTTGTCTTGTGGGTTTATAAAACACCATTAGGTACAGGTAAAAAAAAACAGACAGACATTGATGAAAAATTTAAATTAATTATAAATGAATATATTATTTATAATTCTTTTTGATTTTTCATATACATATACAGCAGTATATTGTGACATACCCTTTAATTAATTAAGGAAATAGAAAGATGGAATTATATTATGGAAGTAGAAAAAAAATTGTTTAATAGTAATTTTTCTTTCTTCTAAGCCGGATCACACTTACGTAGACGTAGATTTTTCTACAGGAATAAGAAAATGGCCCTGACTCCGCTACACCGTTTTTAACTTCTACAGTACTACTACCTGGTCTACCTTCCTGACAATTGTCGGTTTTTCATTCATGTTCACGACCCCAAGTCAATTTGTAGTATATTATAAGTAATATTTGGTTGTAAGTAGTACGTAGTAAGCACTGGTATCAAATTCAAGGAAAGTTTGTGTGGAGAATAAATGTCAGGCTATCAAATACTAAGGCTTTGTTAGTTTTTAGAACTTGATAAGCAAAGACACCAACAATTTCGGAAATCGATTTGGAAACCTCACACAAGAGTGGAGCTCTTAAAACTTGCAACATAACTACACATCACCTGTCAACAAAAGGTTGATTGAAACACCATTTCTGTAACTTGGAGGAACTTGGCAATTTATATTACTGACCTTTTTCTAAAATAGTTACAAAATGAAATACATTTTTGCATGTACTAAATCGATTTAAACTTTTTACGTATTTTCTTAAATCTCTTCGCATCATTAGTTTATTAAGAAATAGCTGCGCCCCGCGGCTTAGCACGCGTTGTTCCTATGGAAACGTTTAAAGGTGATTTTTATCCCACGGGAATTGATTTATGGGGTAAAAAGTAGCCTATGTTTGATTCCAAAATTAAAATTACCTGTATGTAAAATTTCAGCCAGATCGGTTCAGTATTTTTTGCGTGAAGAGGTAAGAAACATCCATCCATACATCCATACAAACTTTCGCATTTATAATATTAGTGTGTGATGTGTTGTATTTTATGTGGGTATATATTTTAAGGTATAACCACTGTTTTTTCAACCCCTCTTGCTTTGTATTGAGTGCTTTGTTATTATGCATGCTGAGTCGGCCTGTGAGAGGTTGCTGCACTTAGCATCACATAAAACTTATGTTGGTGTACTTACTGTAGGCTAACCTGTCCTTTCTCTGGTACCCCTTAGATGACTCGGGTTTGATTACAGAACCATATACCCGGTTGGATTCCTACACCGCCAACGCTACGGCCAATTCTTATATTTACAGTTTAATCGTATTTTATCTACCCTATAAGATACTAGGTGCGCCCCGCGTATTCGCACGCTTTGTGCCCATGGAAACGTTAAAAGGCGATTTTCATTCCACGGAAACTGATTTGTGGGATCAAAAGTAGCCTATGTTTGATTTGAGGGTTTGAATTACCTGTATGCAAAATTTCAGCCAGATTCGTCCAGAAGTTTTGGCGTGAAGAAGTAACAAACATCCATACATCCATACAAACTTTCGCGTTTATAATATTAGTGTGAAAATCGGATAAGTCCGTCGGTTACAAGATATTGGACACGTATTTTTTTTGTCGACTTAATAAAAAATGAAGATAGTTAAAATGAGCGACGTCACGCCTTGCGACACTTTTTAGCAAGATGTGACGTCACTAGCCCCTCCCAAAGTTCG
This sequence comes from Eupithecia tripunctaria, assembly GCA_955876795.1. NCBI lineage: Eukaryota > Metazoa > Arthropoda > Insecta > Lepidoptera > Geometridae > Eupithecia > Eupithecia tripunctaria. The sequence goes on from OY041604.1 coordinate 6,323,774, forward strand.
ACGCGCTTTATTTTTGTCATTCTTTATTTGATTGACATAAAAAATGTGTGTCCAATATCTTGTAAATATCTAACCGACGACTGACTAAAGATAAACAAAAATTTAGCCTATTCTTATATCTACGTATTAATCGTAACATATCAAACCTATACCGTGTCCATTTAAAATGAAGCATGTTAGTAAACAAACTACGACACAAATAACAAAATCTCACTTGCTTGGCGTGGAGTTTCAGATGTAATTGTAAGCAATTTTTATTGAAGTGAGAATATAAAATCGACAAGAAATGTAAATTACGTATAAAAGGACGCGCCAACAAAGTGAATTTTAGGTTAAGTATGGGCGGTTTGTTTACTAACATGCTTTATTCAAAATGGACACGGTATAATTGCTATCGTCATCGTTCAACATGCACAGGTTTGTTTTTCGACTGCATTTCTAATTAATCTTATGATGATGGCAACGAAGCGCATCACGGCCGCGCCTAGCAGACACGCACCCTCTCGGAACTCTTGCGTAAGCTGATAACAGATACTAAACGTTGCTAAACTGACAAGCGAACCACCGCTTAGATTTTATGTAACACCCGTGCATTAGACACGACGTGTGTAATGGCGTAGCGGATTGATTGATGTATGATTTCTATGGTGTATAATAATAAAAACGACGATTTCGATTTCAGAATAGAGTTTACCTCAACCTCAACAGCCTATATTAGTCCACTGCTGGACGCAGGCCTCCACCTGATAAGCGCCTTTATTGGCTGTTTTCTGTAGGGGGAGACTGCCCATAATCCTTCGCTGGGCATGCGGGTTGGGGATCGCAAATTTGTGACAGAATTGTTCGTCAGGAAGCGCTGCTGCCCGCCCCCGGTAAATATCTCTAAGCCGCCTCTTACTCGCGGGAAGAGTAGGGGTGGTGCAAATTCTATGCCGCCGGCACCACGCGGCGAATAGTGTTTGATTAGTTTAAATTCCTACGACAGCGGTTTTTTTATCTTTATTGGAAAAGTAAATTACTATCAAATATTAGAAATAGATTAGTTCAATAATAAATAAGATTTACCTAAATTAAACAGCAGATATTTTTATTGAAAGTGACAATCAAATAATTAAAACTAGTTATCAGTTCACTCATTGATAAAATTGCGTGAACTGCAGACTGTTGCTAACAATCTGCAGGTAGCTCAACTGGTGCCAACTCTCGGGTCACGCCTCGACTCGACCACACCTAAACTGTAATATTATCATGCTCATAATCATATCTAAAAACAAAGATTTAAATAGTTAGACATGCCTTTTCCGTATTAAGAGCGCGTCGTGTTTATCGCCAAACGAAGTGAGTGACCTCACTCATTTGGAATCAGTGAATTGTGTGTTTTTGTGGTGTACTTGCTTACAAAAGTTCGCGCAATTCGTTTGCACAATAAATGGCATAAATGACAGGTTTTATTGACAAAAATACTAGTTTTATCTACCTCTACTTATAGTGTGCGAGTACAGTTCGTACAATAAGTACCTACGGGAACGCTAAGTCAGCATTTGACGCTGCACCGACGCGGGGCGACATGCAGTCAGCGCCAGTTCACATTCACATCGCGACTCATTAACACATCTTTCCCATCAATTATTATTAAAGTATTGCAATAAATCGTATTCAGTGTAAATCAAACTCTTTTTCTTTGATGTCCCCAACAGTGCGTGCGTCGTCGGTTCAAAGACAATGCCACAGTTTTTGGGCGTAACATAACTAACGATTTATTTCTTTGTCTAAAAGTATTTATTTTATAGTTAGGAACAGAAAACGTAACGTAAACGTAAAAGTTTTTACTTATGTAGGTCCACATGTCGCAGTACTGCGCAGCAGTGAATTTAATTTAAATTATTTGTATGTACATTAAGCGGTTTCTTTAAATTTAATATGAAAAACACATCTAACAATAAAATTATTTAATCAATTCAAAAATATTTTCCAAAAAACGGTTACAAATAATTCGATACCAAGTTGGACATAGTAACAGTGTATTTTATCAAGTTGTTGACCTGACAACGGCTGGAGCGAAAAAGTACCAAAGACAGCAAGCGCGCTGCTGATAAAGAAATGTTGCCGTCATGAATTTTAAAATAATGTTTCCCGCTGATTCGACTTCTCCTGACAGTGGTTGCCCTCAACCATATCATACTCCTTGCTTCTGCACGAAGGTGGAGCTCTCGAGGCTCGGCAAGTAGACTGGTAGAGCTGGACTACACCTAGTGGTGCAGTGGTGGCGTCACCGTATGGCTCGTGTTTTTGTATAATTTAGTAGTAGTTACTACCAGAATTGTATTATATGTAGCGTACCATTAATAACGCATTAGATAAAGCTATCTGTAATGTTATTTTTTGATTAAATGAAGTGAATTTGAATTTGAATTTGAAGTACTTGTAGTACCAACGTGCACTCTCGTCAAGTCGCCAGGAGTCGCCAAAATGGAACTCCACATGGCTGCGCGTTAGGCTAGCTGAAATAGCAGTCCTTGACTCGTAATCAGGTATGCAGTATCCCTACAAAAATATCCTGCAGAACATAACAATCGCTAGACCTGTTTGACATTCGAGGGCACAGGGGAGTTGGTTGAAACTTATTTTAATCTCGCTCGGTCTGACCTGACCTTACGACAAAGTGCGAACAATCGCGACCTAAACAGTTTACTTCTGTGGCCACGAAGGTGCTGCTTTTCAGGTCTATCGAGACTGCGGATCTGTATCCGACACGGTCATATATTTTTGAGGTACAAACAAACAAAACAACATTGAGAGATTCATTACGAATGTAAATGGGTTAACAATGAACCGCATTTATGTTGGGAAAACACCAACGTCTCATCCCTTAGACGTCTAACCATGATAGTTTCCCCAGTAAACCCTTGATGGAAACGTTACCTAGCTCGGTCACCAAAGTGACATAGATGCTTACGTACCAGACACGTACCGCGTTGAGCTGGCTGCTGAGAAACACACGAAGTGTTTTAGGCTCAAACCTTGACCATAGGTTTAGAAATAATAACTAGCTGTAAAGTCATACATATTAGTGTTTGTATTACCGCGTTACCTTGCCGTAGTATTACCTTTTATTACCGCGGTCAAACGACACTACCTGTCACAGCTACCTGTAGAAGTGCATTACAATTCGCAAGAAAATTACTTACATGGACTGTTTACTTTGATTCTTACCTGGGAAAATACATTTACGATTCTACCAGCAATGCAAAAAGCTTATTAAATCTTGCACCTCTCTATCAGAGCGCCGACAGGCTAACAGCCTTTGATAACAGTTTAGTACATCGATGGTAACAGCTATTTTTTGTGTCAAGATAGGAGGGCATCATTTTGTACACTATGCTAAACGGAACGAGACTTAGACTGAGTTATTGCACTAACGCACTCAATACCTAGTCCAAAACCACTTTAACACTAAGCACTAACACACAACTGTATAAATGTTTGTTACGCAAACAATCATTCGCGTGACGCGACGCGCGACGCGTCAACAACGAGAACGATCACTTTTTCTCGCTACCCGCATCTTTACTAGAAAAATATGAATTTATGACCATGAAGAAGAGGCACTGGTTGCTCGAAAGTGGCAACCTCAAATTGTGTAAAATTGTGTTCTCTCCCACATCAGTCACCGTCTGACCGGCGGCACGGGCGGTCGTGATTCGCGTGAAATATTGTTGTCTCAGTCTCATTTCGGTCCTAGATACGTCTTTCCGTCTTTGTTTTTCTTTGTATTGCACAGGATTGGAAATATAACTGTGAGCGTATGTGTTTGCGTGTAGTTGTAACACATGCCAATTTTTGAGTAAGCGCTGGGAGAACGTAAAGTATCTTCCCTTTTTAAATCAATGTTTATGACTAAATTACTGTCAATAACTGCCAAGTTCATTTGTTAGGACACAAACACATCGGGTGACCAAGGCCACCACAGGGGTAGCATTTCAGGTCCAATCTCTTATTGTTTAATTCTAGTGCTCAGGGGTCGTTTCCTATCGGGCTAACACTGAACTGGCTTCGTAAAAGCGGACGATTAGGATTTTGCTTTAGGCTTGATACAGATCGATAGAAACTCAACATTGCTTAAGGCAACAATCGGTTAAATATAATGTAATAAATAAATAAATTAGGGGAGGCCTATGTCCAGCAGTGGACTAATATAGGCTGATGATGATGATGATGATGATGAAATAAATAAATAAATCAAGCTGTTTATATAGTAAAAATTTGACTTGTCTAAGTGTTTATTTTGTAAGTCTAAAGAAATAAACGATTGGACTCTGACTCTATACAAATCACATCTGAGACTAGAATCTTGCGTGTGGGCATACCAGTGATTTCAATTGCTCGTTTCGACTATTCCGTTGTATCTGAGATGAGCTGTTTCGTAATCGGCTTTGGGGTTAGCGACACTAGCGCGTGCCATGATGATATATTGCGATTCCGATGATGATCATTACTCGGTAAGATTGTTCTATAGGACGGTGACGTCATAGGACTGTTACCACTTTTTTATCTCTGCAGTTCCATGGTAGGACTATTGAAACGAAACCTTTCCCAATTGTTTATACATATAACTAATGATAGTTACTAATAATAGTTTTTAACTCTTAATAGTAATAAAGAACTGTTGGTCCATAGAACTAATAAAACTATCTTCATCCTTGTTATGTTACTTTTATTTTGTTTTTATTTTACAGATGTATTACTTACTTATGATAGATTACTTGTCTGTCTGTGACTTGTCTAAGTGCTTATTTTGTAAGAATAAAGAAATAAACGATTTGACTCTGACTCTGACTCTCTGACTTTTCGTGAGACGTTGGGAATGAGCACGTCTCACGTTGGGAATAACTCTATATTTATTTGATGGGTTTGTCCTAGCAATGTCGCCAAATACCTCTATACTCTGAATTATGACGAATATTATATGTAGGTATGTATGTGGTAAACATTAAAAAAGTATTTAAAGAAGTGCTGAAATTAGGTTAAGCAACAACGAGGTGGTTGTTCCACCGGTTCTAAGGTTCTAAGCCATTTGACATGATACTTAGCTGTTCTATCTGGATGTGATGACTAATTCATCGGACTGTGATGGTTGTTCCATCGGACTGTTGTTCATTGAGCTATGATGGCTGTTCCACCTGTGCTCTGGTTCAGCGAGCTATGATGGCTGTTCCACCTGTGCTCTGGTTCAGTGAGCTATGATGGCTGTTCCACCTGTGCTCTGGTTACTGATTCTTACTGTTATGGGGATAATTCCCCTTATGGCCTCCATCCTCCCCTATAGCCATCCCGTTCCTCACACTTTATCTCTGATCTACTTGTCCGCAGACAGACCAACGAATTGGTATACACACAACAATTATAATCTGAAACTGCTTCTAATATCGGTGGCAAAAGATCTCAATTGCATACAATGTAACTCAAAGTCACTCACCGATGTGTCTCGCTTGCTGTCTCGTAACAGAATGAATCGTCGGCTGTTCATCGCCGAAGGACCGCGCTGCGCGCGCGCCCGCTTCGCCTCGACCGGTTATGGCCAGTCCGCTAAAATCTTTATCAACCTACCTACAACCTAGGTAGGTACTCAAAATATTTCTTCGCCTTCGCGACATTCCCCCCCTTCAAGGAAGAATGAGAAATAAAGATATTAATATCAATACTATTTATCAAACAAGGATTTGTATGTCGATCACTTAATCTGCCTTTGAACATTAACTGAATTTACTGGTGAAACAATTAATAAGTAAGTGGTCCACTCCTTGACCTTTTCTCTGACTTTAACCGCTGAAGCCCGAGCTGAAGTATGAGGCCAATCAGGCCTCATACTGATTTCTACTGTATCAGTTTTTGATTCTGGTTGCACCGCAGCATGATGTACTGACTTTATTCTATGTTCCTCAGAACCTTTAGCTCTGATCAGTGGAACTGGGTCTACATTTGAAACTACACTTTGCTCTTTGTTCAATTAATGCGCTTTACGCCAGGTGCTACAGAAGACCTGCGCTCTTCATTTTACTCTTCATCATTCTTTTTCTCTTCTTTGAGTGGCAGTCTTTTGGTCTCATACTGTATTTTATAACTGTGTATTTTCTTCTATTTATCATTATACTTTCTTGTTTTATGAGCCAATAAAAAATATATTTTACCTATTATCATTTGGGACTCAATCTGTTTAAGTAGATCTGTGTCTCTTTCAATGTCTCTTGCAACTTTTACCTCCCAATCCAAAATGTTTTCTAGTTCTGCTATTCGTCCAACCCTCCAGTGCGCCCTATTTGCCTCTGATTTTATCTGTAGATAAACCTTTCTTGTATTGATTAGTTACCATCAATCTATTCTGCAAAATCATCGACACGCAGATAATCTTGACGAGTAAACACGTACCTACTCCAGCTCAGCAACTACCGTCGCTCGTCGTAAGCGGTTGTGATCATAGCTTCAAGCTCTTTTATTTTCGTACACAACTGATTGTGTGTGTCCAATACTCTCTTCATAGTATACACCATTCCGGTCCAAACCTCCATTCAGTCCATACCATGGAGCTAATTCTAGTATACATTTCAGCGTCAATTGCTTTCTATGTGTAGCTGTAAGTTTGAATTATTTGACGTTATCCGATACAATCAACTATGGCAATTTGTTACTGCTACATAGTTCTTATGGAAAGAAAACATTCTCCGACATATAGTTCTTTTACTACTCTCTCTATGTGGCAAACCTAGCGTTGCTTCTGAGTAGTTAACTTAGCATATTTGATTCTAATTTCATTTCATTCTTCGACAATATCTATAGTAATAGTATTCGTAAGACCCTCCTCAACCAAGGAGTTAGTCTAAAAATGTTGATGTTTGGACGCTGCAAGATTTTTGACAGAAACTCAACCTGAATTTTAACTTTAATATTTTGACTGCCCTGGGCGCTCACGATACAAGTTCGCTGCAAAGCAACGCAGCGTCGCATACCTTTACCAGTCTATTTATCTGCCTTGGTACTCAATCTATACCAGACAGATATTGTTTTGTTGGTAGGTTATTTGTAGTGACTTAAATCTGTTTCAATTTAGAAATCATTATTCGCGGCACAAATGGCAGAATTACTTTACACCGTCTCAAAACTAGATTGCTATTAGTCAAAGCAATAGTGATTTTATTTAACCGGCACGGGCGTTTAGTCACGAAGGCTCGATCGGCCCATGCATCATACAGTTGTCTTTACAAAAATAGTAACTCTGTGGGTTACTATACAAAAACTGTGACATAATTTATCAAACTACATCACAATAGAACTGAACTACCAGCAATTCTCGTCTACGAGCCGGAACGTTATTTTAGTCCCTTAAGGGCACTAATGTAGACTTGCCAATAACAAAATTAACATTAATATTAGCGTGTAAAGAACTGAGCTTATTAACAACTACAGCGTACACTTGCATTGAAGAGTCTGTACAATGCACTTACAATTAAAACTTATACACACCTTAATAACTTCATTATTATTTTAGCTTCTGTCTCTGTTGCATGGCATTTTTCATAATTTGTACACCGTAATCGGTAAAACATGTTGATACTTGCATACCTGTTTATAAAATCTTATATCTACACATGTTTAAGCAAATAAATGATCTTTATCTTTATCTTTATCTTTATCTTTATCTTTATCTTTATCTTTATCTTTATCTTTATCTTTATCTTTATCTTTATCTTTATCTTTATCTTTATCTTTATCTTTATCTTTATCTTTATCTTTATCTTTATCTTTATCTTTATCTTTATCTTTATCTTTATCTTTATCTTTATCTTTATCTTTATCTTTATCTTTATCTTTATCTTTATCTTTATCTTTATCTTTATCTTTATCTTTATCTTTATCTTTATCTTTATCTTTATCTTTATCTTTATCTTTATCTTTATCTTTATCTTTATCTTTATCTTTATCTTTATCTTTATCTTTATCTTTATCTTTATCTTTATCTTTATCTTTATCTTTATCTTTATCTTTATCTTTATCTTTATCTTTATCTTTATCTTTATCTTTATCTTTATCTTTATCTTTATCTTTATCTTTATCTTTATCTTTATCTTTATCTTTATCTTTATCTTTATCTTTATCTTTATCTTTATCTTTATCTTTATCTTTATCTTTATCTTTATCTTTATCTTTATCTTTATCTTTATCTTTATCTTTATCTTTATCTTTATCTTTATCTTTATCTTTATCTTTATCTTTATCTTTATCTTTATCTTTATCTTTATCTTTATCTTTATCTTTATCTTTATCATTATCATTATTTAAGAGCGGCCAACCCGTCTTACTTTTCATACAAACGCTCTTACGTGATTATGGCGTTGTAATACATCTTTCTTTGAAACTTTTAACTAAAAGGTATATTATATTATATACATAAATTGTATAAGTAAACACAATATTTAGATAGAAACCTTGCAAATCTAATGGAGATTCTAAACGACACAAAGTTTCATTTCACACAAACTTGTAAGGCTTACTAAAAAACTCTTATTTCCCTGTTGCAAGTTTCATGAAATTTCTAAACACTGTTTTTCCTAGGGCCGATTACCTGCGAGTGAACTGCGAAACTAACCAAATGCCGACGAGGGATCAGGCGATTCCTCTCTCTTGTCGCTTTGCCTCTTTCTTTTACATTGCGCTGGTTGAAACAACAAGCTTTTCAATCACGCTCTCGTTGACGATAATAGGACCGGGAAGGGCCCTTAAGTTTTGTGGATGATAGCAATAATTACATTTTAACAACTTTCGTTATTTAATTTTACATCTTTACGAACGCAAGCAGTTCCTTCTGTATGCTTTTGTGGGGTAGTCGGATTGGATACGGATTTTAGGATCCCTTTCCATTGAATGTATTACATCATTCAGGATGTACTTCGTAGATAGTTAATACGCCAGTGCACTAAACTAATTACGACTCTATAATGCCACTGATTTTGCCTGACCAAACAAAAAATAATGAATACCCTTTCCCTCGAGAAAAACGAAGATAAATAATAGTCAATTCATTACTATCAATCTAATCACTGCCTGATTCATTATTTCTGCATATTACAATCTACTCGTAAAAGGCATTCAATTCATTCATTTCAGGTGGTGATTTCGCACCAAAAAGTTAATACTTATACTTATAGGTCTATTTAATCAGTAATGAACAAGCATCTTTAGGCTATAGTTATGGCTATAGGTATTTGACTCGGCAATGCTCGAACGCTAACAGCCGTAACTGAGAAAACGTAATCTTTCTCAGATCTTATTTACTATGACTAACCAAGGTTTTTAAACAGCGTGGTGTTTATGGCCATATTCATAATTATGCTAACTCTCTGTTTTAGCTGACTTCATTTACCATCCTGTGCAATTTTTTTTTAGGACAAAATATGGCCTGGTTATACGCACCATATTCAGAGCAATACTAACACTTGCGATTATTTCTACAGGTGCTTACCCTGTGACCACAGATATCCGAGACTAAGATTGTGCCTGTGACCTTCTTGAAAGCAGTTAAAGCATCGGTTTCCTAGTTGAGCTTTCCTGTTGTGAACATTTTTGTACCTTGTACATTTGGCATTAAAATAATCTTGCCTACAACATCTACATTTCTCGTAAATTTCCTCTTAGGTGGCTCTTCTGAACTTTCTGAGACATCGTTTTGTCTTTTCTTTGATTGTGTTTTACTGAATTGTCTGTTATCATTTTTGTGTTTGTCTTTTCTATTATTATTATTTATACGTGGCCTATTGTTCGTTATTTCTACAGCTTTTATATGTAATGCTCCTATTGTTATTTTTTCTGTGATGTCTTTCTCTTCTATATTTGCCGGTTCTGTAATCTTTACACCTATTGTGTCTGTCTTTAGTCTATTTGAGGTCTCTATAGCAGATATTATGTATTCTAGATATTTTCTGATACCGTCTACTTTTCTTCTTCGTCTATCATCTTCATTCTTACTTCTTAGATTAGATATTTAGAGAATTTCTCCATTGTCATCAGTCCGAGATGCTCGTGATTTACGTCTTCGCCTAGGGAGCTCAATACGAGTAGGTGTCTCTCTATTCCATTAAGTACATATCTGCATTATTTTATTTGATTTTTATTGACTGGTTTTATCCTGTATAATGCCACATAATGTGCGTCAATAATTGCCGCAGGTTTACCGAACTTTTCCTTTAGAGTTTGGACAGCTATGCTATTATTTGTGTTAGTTGTGTCTTATCTTATCCTTCTATTTCATTGATACTTCTACCGTCAGTATTTGATGACAATTGGTCCTAAATATGGTACCTGTCACTTGAGAATGTCACCATCAAAAGTAAATTCCATTCTTGTCAATTTACCAGAAATATTAAGATTTCCGCCATTTATCGTGGCTGCACTACGTTTTTCATCATTGCGCTATATACAAATATCTAATTATATTCCCAAATCTTCAGCCTGAATTTGTATAAACGTGTACTCGGTTATCTTAGCAGTGTCAGTTTCTGTAGCTTATTTACAATAGATGTGGATTTTTACCACAAACCTCTGAGTAGCACTCTTAAGTTTAGCTCCGTGGTACTCTAACTCTCTTTAGTTACCTTCACCATCAGATATTTGCTTAAGGGCACACTGGGCAGAGTTTATGCACGATTGTACTGATTCGTACAATAATTTCAAACGGGTTAGGACGATACTTATTTTGTTTATTTTAAGTACAGTTCCTCATTTGAACTGACCATGAGCGAAAGATCTTGTCCTTATGTAAAATCTACAACAACATTGTAATTTATTTAGCAACTTACTTGTATTAAGTTCTTGCCTACCTATGTTTCTTAGGTACTATAGGTAGCAATTACGAGCTATTCTCAATATCTCACACGCGGTTTTTCCCAACGTCTCATGTGAGACGCCGCCTCTTCCCAACGTCTCATCTTTTTGCATTAGGGCTGTATTTGAAGCTTTATTTTTATTTCAAGGTTGCAAGATTTTTATTTGTGACTTGCTATCTACTGTCTACGTGGGTACCAAGGAATTTAGTAGGTACATATCAACGTAAGTTTCTACTAAAACCTCTCGACATTAGGTTTATTTAGAAGGTAATTAGTGACTTTTTAACCTACTGCAACCTTATTTAGTTGTATGTCCAGCAGTGGACTAAGGTCCCCTTTCACCTGCTGTAGCAGTAAGGCACTTAATGCAAATTGACTCTCACGATCAATAAATAACACAGCATTTTTTAACAAACAGACTTTACCTGAATTTACAAAAAAATACGTTACTTTGTCATGTATTAATATACAATGCCCGAACTTGTTTGGTAGGCCTATTATATTGTATTTGTAACACATTAGGTACAGGTCAGTCACATTAGGTGTAGGTCTTTTAATAAACTCAAAGTGTCATACAGTGTAAGAACACCCTAGATACCTACTGCGGGTCTAGTGCATAGGTAGATTTATTATCTTGCTCAAAGGTTGCCTGGAACAAATAAGGCCGCCCATTGCGCCAACGGCCTCAGTCTTTGTTTTAATTCTTTATGAGTGTGCCATAAGCAATTTACTTCAAAATTGCACTTTAAAATCGTTATTTATCTCAGAATCTGTGAAATCTACTACCTTCATATTTAATGAAATGTTACTTCGATATTTTATCTTGAATTGCGTGTTTTAAAAACACGATTGGTGAAAGTTTTCTCAATAGTTAATTATTAGGAAAAATATATGTTTTTCACACATTTTGCTATTTATCTCAGGAACAGCACACATTTCTTCTTCGGTTTTTGTTTTGCTAAAAAACCTAGTCTTATTTCTTTAGTTGTGTCTTTTAATTTTTCGATTGGTTGCTTCATCAACCCGTAATTAAGTAAAAACAGTTTTGGCAAATAGTAAATTCGGTGCACGTATGCTCTGCACTTCTCACTCACAAGAAAACCATATCTTGTGATCTCGCTCGAAATCCATCTCGTAGCGGCGTTATTGCACACTCTTAACTACCATAAGTTGTTCCTGTTGGTATTGTTTTGTACAGTTAATGTGCATAATCCTCCTTGCGAAGTCTATGAGGAAATTGTGAAAATGATCCTTAATGGGCGAATCGACACTACATCTAAATAAAAACCAACTTTTACGCCCGGGCAAAGTGTAAAATCTACACAATTCCTTTAGTGCAAGAAAGCAACGGTCATGCAGCATAATATCCTACTAATATAGTAGGTACCTGGTCTACCAAACGGTAGTAAAATGCTTGAAAATTTTGTCTACTTCGCAAATTTGCAGATAAGCAAAGTCGTAAAATATTCTACGATCTAATTATAGAATTTTACTAAGTTACTCCGTCGAACCGGGCGAACACCTTTAGTAAAACTACCCACATGACATTTTACGAAATCATGTACGGACATTGAATTACTACTACTAGCGTACTAGTGTATCTATTATAAATTTATAACTCACTGTGTTCCGATTCTTTTAGACTGTAAGGTTTGAGATAATATATCCCTGCATCTCCACCATGTCGCCAAATACCTCTATACTCTGAATTATGACGAATATTATATGTAGGTATGTATGTGGTAAACATTAAAAAAGTATTTAAAGAAGTGCTGAAATTAGGTTAAGCAACAACGAGGTGGTTGTTCCACCGGTTCTAAGGTTCTAAGCCATTTGACATGATACTTAGCTGTTCTATCTGGATGTGATGACTAATTCATCGGACTGTGATGGTTGTTCCATCGGACTGTTGTTCATTGAGCTATGATGGCTGTTCCACCTGTGCTCTGGTTCAGCGAGCTATGATGGCTGTTCCACCTGTGCTCTGGTTCAGTGAGCTATGATGGCTGTTCCACCTGTGCTCTGGTTACTGATTCTTACTGTTATGGGGATAATTCCCCTTATGGCCTCCATCCTCCCCTATAGCCATCCCGTTCCTCACACTTTATCTCTGATCTACTTGTCCGCAGACAGACCAACGAATTGGTATACACACAACAATTATAATCTGAAACTGCTTCTAATATCGGTGGCAAAAGATCTCAATTGCATACAATGTAACTCAAAGTCACTCACCGATGTGTCTCGCTTGCTGTCTCGTAACAGAATGAATCGTCGGCTGTTCATCGCCGAAGGACCGCGCTGCGCGCGCGCCCGCTTCGCCTCGACCGGTTATGGCCAGTCCGCTAAAATCTTTATCAACCTACCTACAACCTAGGTAGGTACTCAAAATATTTCTTCGCCTTCGCGACAAGCAATGCGAAATCTATTGCTCTCGTTGAATTTTAAACTATTGAGTACTAAGCGATGTGACTACATTTTAAAACGACCTTACTTGACGACCGAAGTGGCGGCGGGCGAAGGACCGCTTACAAAGCAGGTTTCTCGATTCCTGCCTTGGGACAAATTTTGTACGATCTACAAATATTTTTTTCGGATTTTCTGGTTATTTTCTATGTGTATAGTAAAAAAAAATATCTGTGTAATGCATTGATTTATTAAAAGGGAAGATGAGGTACTGATTTCTCAAAAGTGGCAACCTCAAATTGTGTAAAATTGTGTTCTCCCACCTCAGTCACCGTCTGACCGGTGGCACGGGCGGTCGTGAATCGCGTGAAATATGTAACACATGCCAATTTTTGAGTAAGCGCTGGGAGAACGTAACCTATCTACCCTTTTTAATTAATCAATGGTGTAATGTATGGTATTAAGTAAATCGGCCATCTAGTACCCGTAACTAGTCCTGCATAGCTTACGGTTAGATGATGATGTGTGGATTGTCCAGCATTATTATTTGAAACAGTCTGCATTCGTTACCGTAAGACTAGAAGAGTAGAGTACTACTCACCTTAGTACCTACATATTTTTTACCAAAAACAACCTCGGTCTGCCTTCCACTTGTTGATACGCCCATCAGGGATTGTGTGATATTAAATTATAATAATCACCTACCTAACAATGTGAAGACAACAATAAATACATTGAATATAGTTGAGCTCAATTGTTTTAATCGTACATAGGTACCTAATACTTAGTTCTAATTTATTTTTGTTATTCGATTGTAATTTTTTTTGTTATTAAAGATTAGCTAAGCTATTTATTAATCTGCAACTAGCTCAACTGTTTCTTGAAACTTTTCTGAAAGTCCAGTGGAAGACAGACCTTGGATGATGGAAAAATGAAGAGACAAAGGACATGAGACTATGTCAGTCTTCCGAAGACGATGTCGAGGATAAAGCAAACTGGAGTAGGTATATTTATTGAGAAAGCTAACACCACCATCATTTAACATTACAAAACATCTCATATATGTTTATTTGAGTGTATTTTCAGCAAACCAGTGTTTTGTCATGAAATTGTTACAAAAAATGTTTCTCTTTTATTTTGTTTGTTTTAGGGCTTTATCGCTAAGCCAAAACATGCGGTACGCTAAGCGATAAACAGAAATTTCAAAACAATAACAATGTAAGAAAAAAATCGTAGAAAATACCATATCCGTGGTATTATAGTAAACCTGTATAGGATACCTTTATTTTAGAATTCAGATGAATCTAGGAAGCCATCACATTTGCTGTTTGCTATTTGAACGAGTCGTTTTATGGAGCAATTTAAAACATTTTGTCAACAAATCAAGTCTGAAGAAGAAGCATCGTTACAAATGCATATTTTTACCTACTTTCATTTAGAAGTAAGTAAAGTAAAAAGTAAAAAGGCGTTTATTTTGCAACCATTACACATAATTAGACATAGAAAATAGATGGGTACACAAGATAAAAGTTACAAAAAATGACCAACACTCAGCAAATGCTATGGCAGGATGTGTCCTGCCAGAGCGCTGGTCTTCCGTGGAGGCCATAGTAAAATGCGTGAGTTACGGCGCAACTCACAGAAAAATAATACAATGTTGAAAAAAAATACACAAACCTAAGTAAAACAGAGAAATAAACACATAAATTAAACAGAAATACAAACACACAAATGAAATAGAAAAACAAACAACTAAAATAAATACATTAAGAATCAAATAGTGTACAATTGTTACAACTTTTATGATAGGAAATTTTGATATTAGTAGGTACCTAAAAGAGGTACCGAATGAAAAAACGAACTAGTTGGGGAAGTGGTGAACGGATTGAGTGAAGTCCAAGAACGGTTGCTTACCATAATTAGCATAATATTTTTGAGAGTCAATTAGATATTTTTTTAAACAATTTTTGAAAGTCCAAATTGAGTTACACTTTTTTACTGGTGGTGGAAGGTCATTCCAGCATTTTGTGGCAGCAAATCTAAAGCTGCCACGAAATGCAGCCGTTCTATGCTTTGGACAAATAAGTCGGATGGCGAAACGAACATGACAGCTGGAGAAATGAAGTTTCTCATAAAGATAGACTGGTTGCTTAAATTTGACAACCCCAAACATTAATGTAGCCAGGTGAAGCTTTCGTCGAGACGTCATGTTGAGAAGACCCTTGGCATTGATATAAGGAGAGATGTGACTCCGAGGAGGAATAGGGAAACAGAAGCGTACACATGCGTTCTGAATGCGTTGGGTTAGCTTCTTAGTCCGGGCAAGCATACATTCTCCGAACACGTTGTCCGCAAAGTTCAACTTGGAGAGTATTAGCGAGTCACATAGTTTGATCCGTAAGTCTACGCTTAGATGTTCGCGCACACGATACAAAACAGACAGTCTGTAGAAGCACTGTTGGACAATTTCTGTGATGTACTTTTCAAAACGTAATGTTCCGTCCATTGTTAGGCCCAGATTACGAGCCTCCATCACATGCTCTACAGACACTCCGTCTATGTACAGATTAGGGTTCTTAGACTGTATCAAATCGATTTGATGTTTAGACCCAAGAATTAAAAATTTTGATTTAGCAGGATTAATGATCAAGTTGTTCTTTTCGCACCACGTTTCTATCCTTGCCAGATCACAATTTAAACGAGTGACTGCTACATCGATTGACGCTGGATCACAAGATACATATAGTTGAAGGTCATCAGCGTACAGGTGATAGTCGCACGATATAATTTGGGTAGTTATATCAGTAGAGTAGAGAATGAAAAGGATGGGCCCCAGGATAGAACCCTGAGGAACTCCACGAGTAACAGGTACAGTCGCTGAATGTGTATGCGTACCATTAGAATTATGCACTTCTACTGATTGCGAGCGTTCCGAGAGATAGCTGTCAAACCAACTTACGGTAGTGCTATCAAAACCATAGTAAGTAAGTTTAGATAGTAATAATGTAGTGTTAATTGTATCAAAAGCTCGTGAAAAATCCAGAAGAGTAAGAATAGTTCCTTTTCCGCTATCCCTTGCCATCAGTATATCATCAACAACATCTATCAATGCGGTAGCGCAGCTACGGCCCCGTCGAAAGCCCGATTGCTTCCTCGGCAAAATCTGGTGAGTTTCTAAATATTCATACATTTGCAAGCTAACGACCTTTTCAAGGATTTTTGATAGAAACGGAAGTATACTAATAGGTCGCAATTCAGACAAGTGTTGGGGATTGGCTTTCTTGGGGATAGGTTTAACTAAGGCCTTTTTCCAGAGTGAAGGGAATGTATTCGTTTTAATCGATGTATTAACTAGTGATGTAATAAAACCAAGAGTTTCAGGGAGTGTTAACAAAACCATATCCATAGACACCCCATCAATACCCAATGCATTCGATGAAAAGGACTTTATGATTTTTGCAATCTCGTGGTCATTAATGGTATGCAGCTTGAAACTATAAGGCCCATGTCTATGAAACTCATAGAAAGTTAAATCTGATATTTTGGTGTTATTTATGCCAGGAAGAGAAAGAAAATGATTATTTATCCTATTTGGATCATTAAGATGCGTTGGTAGAGTAGTGGACTTTTGTTTGAAAGTGGCTACATTCCTTTTTATATTTTGCCATAAATTACTTGGATTATGGGAGTTGCGATTAATGAAATGTTCAAAAAATTTAGATTTTTCTATGGAAAGAGCGTGGGCAACGTATTTTTTTAGGTCCTTATAATATTGTGTGTGGGTTTCTTTTTTGGTAAAACGACTTCGAGCATATGCCTTGTCTCGTGTTTTCATCATCTCTTTTATATTGTAGGTTATCCATGGATATGACTTTACTTTAAGAATTGACCTTTTGATTGGGGCATGCTTGTCGAACAGTTCAATGACTTTTGCATGAAATGCATCTACCATATCATTTACATTATTTGAAATTAGCTGGAACCAATTTATAGCAGCAAGGTCGGCATTGAAGCTATCAAATTCTATTTCCTTTAGCGGTCTTGAAATCCATTGCGGAATAGATTTTTCTTTTTTAATTTTAAGTCTGCAAGTCAAAAAAGCATGGGTACTCAAGTCCGGAATGTGCTCAACAACAATGTTTAAGAGCTGGTTATTAGAACACAAGAGGTCTATCATCGTGTCGCTGTGATCTGTGAAGTGAGTAGGTACAGTCACGAATTGCTCAAGCTGAAAACAGGCTAGAAAATCTTTCAGCTTCTCGGACGCAGAATTTTTTACTAGAATATTTATATTAAAGTCTCCGACCAAGATGATATCATCAAAAGCAGAGAGAGAAGAGATTGTGTCAGTTAGAGCGTCTATAAAGGCTTCGATATTTTGCCAGGGAGGGCGGTAGGCTGTGCCTACAGCTATCTTGCGACCTTTTATGTTAATACGAAGCCACATCTGATCAATGCCTGGGGTATCAGGGTGGGTCAATGAAAAATTTACCAGGTCTATTTTACTGTTAAGTAAATCCTCTCTAAGGCACGAAACATGACGTTCGTTGACAAATAACACTAAAGGGCATAGAACTAAAATATACTGAATAAAATATTTTTCAGGCAAGTTAAAACTATTATAACACATGTCGCACACTGTAACACCTTTTAATAAATATTCTAATCTAAAAACATAAACATTGAAAAATAAAACAACTACGAAACAATAAATAATTTCACTGATCACGCAGTGTTCCAAATAAACGTAAAAGTTCACTTTGCAAAACAAAATAGTCAAAGATCGTTCCTCTTGAGAATAAATCATCATAATATTTATAGAGCACTTTGAAAATGAAAGATTATAATAACACTTTGAATAAGACTGTTTATAAAAGGATGGGTAAGAGTTTATCGAACCTGTTGCGAGCCAAAAACCTTAGCTAGGTCACTCTCCGTGCGGATCCTCCGCGCTGGCTCGCCGTGCTCGCGCCGTACTAGGATGGCTCCGTCCTTCGTCCACACAAAATTCCACCCCAGGCGACGCGCTTCGTCCCGTGCGCGTCGGAATAGCAGGCGGTTGGCGCGCGTCAACCGCTCATTGACGTAGAAGCGGCGCGCGGGCCCCCCCGGCGGCAGGCCGAGGCCCGCGGTGTCGGCGGTGCGTCGCACGCGGGCTGCGCGCAGCAGGTCGTCGCGTTGGGCGCGGCGCAGCAGGCGGATAACGATGAGTCGCGGACCGGTCTCCTCAGTGATGAGGGCAGAGGTTGAGGGGGGTAACGGTGCTGGGGCCGCCACGGGGGGCGGGGTTGGTCGGAGCACGGGTCATGCCGTCTGCTCCGGTAGAAGTGACTAAATCTCGTCGCGCGCCGCCGCCGCCGCCGACTCGTATAGCGCTTACCACGTCGCTTTCGGATAGTTGGACTCCAAGCTTGCTTCCCACCAGTGAGACGATGTGGATGAGATTTTCACCACTTACTTCTGGGATGCCCGATAGCTCTACCTCATTTGCCAATAATTCTTGCTCCTTTTCATTAAGGTCGCTTTTCAAACGGTCCACAGTTTGCGAAAGGTCATTGAACTTTTCGTTCAGGACTGTGTCGTCGGCTCCTGCATCTAGCCGCTTTTCGATTGCGATGATTTTTTGCTCCATGCCATCGCAACGAGTTGTAATTGTTTGCAAAGAGCAAGCTAGTCCATCAATTTTCGAGAGCAGTCGGCTGGTGAACGAAGACATCTGCGTGGAAATGTATTCTTTAAGCGCGGATGTTATCTCTAGAGCTGATTCACCATGGTATGAGTCTTCGGCACACTCGTGATATTCGGTATTTCTGTTACGGCTCTTGCGTATTGTAACGTTCTGAAAGGGGTCATTGACCTCCTCTTCACTCAAAAGTTCAAAATTATTCGAGGTGGGAGTGCTCGGACTCTCAGGGGGCGTCGGCATCTTTGGTAGCAATGGTGTAGTAGTACTACGGCAACTGAGAGCTTTTTTGGCATTTAACTGGTAATTTCTTCTTGAACAAATATCGCATTTCCATTTCGCTTTACGTTCCGAGCTTAAAAGGTAATATCTTTTCTCATAGCCCTTGCATTCTATGTGAAAATACAAATTACATTCAGTGCAATGCAGGAAAGCTCTGCCCTTTACCGCCTGTTTGCATTTTCCACAAGATTTCGGCGTTGTTGGTGGAGACATTTTTCAAAATTAGGTATTCGAACAACGAAGCTCCAATGCAAGGCAGCGGCGCAAGCAAGCAATACGCTGCGTCTAGTGTACACAGGACGCACGGCGGGAATTAGGAGCGCTGCACTGAAGCGCTAAAGCGCTAGGTTGTACGAAATCGCGCGCGCGTACCTTGCTTGCAGCGTTGAAAAAACGGTTTTCAGAAGTTTTCTTTTGCTAATAACTCAATATTAATGAATAGTTTAAGCTGGCAAATACACTTAAAATGCAGTATGACACTTATAGTACACTGATTTGAATAGCCCGGTTCGGATAGATCTCTTAAAACATTTGTTTGATTTAATGAATACGGGTCAATACGGTAGTGCGTGTGCACAGCAGCGCCGCAACTTCCTGCTTTAGACTAATGAAGTCTTATAAATCAATGATACTGATTGATATAGTGGCAGAAAATTAATGTCTTATATTGTGTTATGTAAAAATCAACAAATTACATTCACGAGGAAATAAAACTGCTGTATTTATTTAGAAGATGACGTCAAAAGACCTATTTGGAACCAATTATTTAAACATAGGCATTCACTCTAATGTCATTTTCTTTACTTCGACAATTAACGTGGAAGTGTTAAATAACTGACAATGTCAAGTAGTTGCGTGTTAATTTTGTACAAACGTTTTATTAGATACAAACAACACTGCATAAATCTTGTAAATGTTTACTGTTACAGACGGTATTTTATATTAGGTCTGCGGTATTAAAGAAATAATTAATACACAATATCATCTAGCCTCAAACAAATAAAACTGTTTATGTTAGGTATTGTTAGTTTGTTCCCATACCCATTAAACATAGATTACACCCATAGCACCCGGCACAAAATGTCTGAAGAGCGTAGATCGTATAAACATTTTTCTCGAGGCAGGAATCGAAATCGTAACTTCCTGCATCGCAGACGGACTTCTATCCCCTGCGCCACAGAGGTCGTCCTTTGTCATGTAAATATATTTTACGTCACATTTCTCAAAGAATTCAGGGCTATAATTTTGTTAGTCCGGTTTGTTTTCTTGACTTTACTTTTACTTTTTTGATACAAATAGGTAATTGTTAAAAACTGTTAAGATTCAACTATTTTACAGGTAGGGATAGGTTGAGGTGGATGTCCCATGAATACGATGCATTACACAATCTTAGTGAGGGCTATAGTTCTTAACACTGCACACCTGCACAGGTACGCGAACTGAACTGATCTTGACATTTAAACACTGTGCTCTATTGATTTGCATGCGCATTGTCTTGTATGTAATGTGTTTTCTTTTATTACTTACCTACTCTAGTTTTTCCATTAGAGAAAATGATGCAAATTCATTAAACTCGTTAAAGAAAAGCTCGATAACTTTAGGCCACCCTCTCGAAATTGTTTTCGAGTACACCTCCCTTGGGCAAATTCTGCAATTCGGAAAAAACAATTTTGAGAAGGAGGCCAAGAGGAGGATCCAGTTAGGCTGGGCAGCGTTAGGAAAGCTACGTCGGATTTCTCGTCATCCATACCGCAATGCTTGAAAACCAAATTTTTCAATCAGTGCTGGAGCTGAGACGCTCACGATAGGGTTGGTCCACCAGCTCAAAGTCGCACAGCGATCTATAAAAGAGCTATGCTCGAAGTCGCTCTGAAATATATTATTCGTAACGAATAGATCCGACAGAGAACCAAACTTATCAATCTGAAAGATATATATTTTATCACAATTTCTTAGTATTTTATTTAATTATAATTACTTATTATAACTGTTAGAGTAGCTGATAGAGACGTCATCTAATGAAATACTTAAAATTTAAACAGGTGTAGAGGCATCAGTGGTTGCATCTGAATTAGGTGTAGAATCAGGTAAAGCGTCATTGTTTGAGGCGGTCGGGGTGGTTGTTTCTTCGGAACTTGTTGCTTTAGAGGAAGCCTTTTCAGATGTGGACGCTGCTTCTGTTGACGTCACTTCAGATGATGTAACAGCAGAAGTGCTTGGGGAAGCTGATTCTGTAGAAGCTGCTTCTGACGTTGAAGATATTTTTGGTGTAGAAGACACTTCTGGTGTTGTGGAAGGTATTTCGGTGGATGTGGAAGATTCTTCTTGGGTTGTGGAGGACTGGTCTGTAGTTATAGAAGGTATTTCAGTAGTTGTGGAAGATTCAGCCTGGGTTGTGGTTGACTGGTCTGCGGTGGTGGAAGGTATTTCGGTGGTTGTGGAAGATTCTGCTTGAGTTGTGGAGGATTGGTCTGTGGTTAAAGAAGGTATTTCGGTAGTTGTGGAAGATTCTGTTTTATTTGTGGATGACTGGTCTGTGGTGGTGGAAGGTATTTCGGTGGTTGTGGAAGATTCTTCTTGGGCTGTGGAGGATTCTTCTTGGTTTATTGAAGGCCCTTCTGGGGTATTGGACAAATCTTCAGGTTTGGCCGTAGAAACTTGTTCTGAAGACTGGTCAGCTATTCTAGATTCTATTTTAATACTGTCAGTCTTTTTTTGAGCTGGTTTTGAGGAGTTTTCGACAGATGGATCAACGATGGCTGCCGCAGGCTCGGAACCACTTTCTTCGTTGTCACCTGCTTTGTTCTTAGAAGCTCTTGCTGTGGGTAGAGCAGGTGCCTTCGGAAGATGATCTCCGATCGGTCGGAAACCATTTTCATCCGCAATGTAGCTGTAACATATTAATGTGTTCTAAATAGTCCTATTTGTGGACAATCCAGACGGAATCTTGTCCCAAAGTAAGTAGATCTTGTATTATGGGTACTTAGTTACTGATATGCGAAATAAATAACGTAGATATATTTTATGAAGATGGGGAACACCTAGAAAACCTGGATATACTAAATACATACAACAATTTCTTAGAAATGAAATTTTGACTTAGACGGGACTTGAACTCGCGTCTTTCTCTCGGTACGGGGATGTGTTAAATATAATTATCAGTTACCTACTTAATAGTGACTTTAGCTTTATAGATTTTTGAGATTATAATTGATTTCTTAGAAATAACTAACAGTGTAAATATAGTGAACAAAAACTTTTGAAATGAATAAAATCAATTCTAAAGTTTTTAGATTAGAAGTTGTCTTGAGTATCATACCAAATGAATGTGTTTCGGCACTCCAACATCTATCATGGTTTTAAGGGTCAAGTAATTGTAAATGAAATGCTTTCATCATCATCATCATCATCAGCCTTTTGCGACCCACTGCTGGGCATAGGCCTCTTTATGCTTATGCTATTCGCCTCGGTCCTGGGCCTAATGTGGAATGAATGCCTATGAATGAATGAATAATGCCTAATGAAATGCTTTACGTCAATTAAAATATAATGGATAACAAATAATTTTACTACCTCACTGAGATCACAGAGCCATCGGGAGCAGTGTATGAGTACGATCCTCGCTGTACGTGGATCTCGTTGCTCTCATCGTCCTTATCTTCTCCACCTTCGTTGCTGGATGCGCTGCTTTTGCCCTTAGGTAGGACCTTGTCGTATGAGGTCTCTTCGCGTTTTATACCATTTGCGGTTTCATAACTGTCAAAAATAATAAATAAATATTTCGATGAGTAATTAATTTTCATTTGCGGTTTCATAACTGTCAAAAATAATAAATAAATATTTCGATGAGTAATTAATTTTCACTTTAGGTTTCATAACTATCAAAAATAATAAATAAGTATTTCGATGAGTAATTAATTTGAATAAAAGGAGCCAGAGCACGTGATTTTAATTTTTTGTATAATTAACCAGCAGCGCCTCGCGGTTCACCCGCGTAGTCCGGAATTCCCGTTCCCGTGGGAATTCCGGGATTAAAATATAGCCTTTATCACTTCCTGAAAAGTAAGCTATTTCATATTTAAATATTTTTTTAATCGATCGTTTCTGAGCCTATTCCATACAAACAAATAAACAATCAAATCTTTCGTCTTTATTATATTAGTATAGATTTACATGAAATGGGACAGCGGTGCCTTAATATGTTTGTCTTGCTTTCAGGGGGCTAATCTTATTAAGTGCATCTATGGAAACTTTAAAAGGTGATTTCTATCCCATTCGAACTGATATATGGGATAAAAAGTGACCGTGCGATAGCCTATATTTGATTGCTGGATTAGAATCACTTGTATGCAAAATTTTTGCCTGATCGGTTCAGTAGTTTTGGCGTGAAGATGAATTATCCAAACATCCATCGATCCAAACTTTCACATTTATTATATTAACGTGATGGTATAGAGAGATCTTAAAGAGTCTTAAAGGCACATGAAAATACACTGCTTTTGGCTAAACTTACCTGAATTTAAATGTTCCATTCGGTTCCAGCTCTTCAGATTGCGCTACTATAGCTATAATTGTCGGTTGCTGCTTCTCCAAGGGCACCACATTAGTCGGGGGAGCTCCATACACGCACACCACCGCCACATACAAGCAAATAATTTTCGTAAACATTTCTGCTGTACTCGCTCTAGATATTGAGTATTGAGTGATTACTCCAGACTTCCACACCACTTATAAGTAAGACTCATCTATTTACACTATCCTCCCCCCGCCTTCCGGTGGAACTTCGTGGATGCTAAATACTTCAACCTTAACGTTTGTCTGATGTAGGTATTATTTGAAAAATTGCACAATCGTAGATGTCAACAATGAGACATGATTGACCCTTGGACGCGATTAAAATTATTGGCCGCTCTAGACAAGGTCTGTTTGTGGATTGAACTCGATGTTCACGTTTTCAGTGCCCGTCCTGTCTAAATAACAATACCTGGAGCTACAACACTTTATACGTTATTATTTAGGCCTGAAAAATAAAACTTAATGACGTCCATAACTTATACATCTAGTTAAATAAATGACATATTCTGAATAAACCTAAACGTGCGTGTGAAGTGTTTATTTAATTGAAGGTAGTTAGCCATAATTTTACCAGTAATTATAAGTAGTCAGAGTCAGAGTCAAATCGTTTATTTCTTCAGACTTACAAAATAAGCAGTTAGACAAGTCAATTTTTACTATATAAACAGCTTGATAAAGTTCCTTGACAGAATATACCAACAAGGGGTTACTAAAGTTTTTGGTTATTATAGTTTATACCATGGGTAATCCCTAATAAATCAAGGGTAAATAGTTTAGCTTGCCTTATATTATTGCCACAAAAGTATATTTACTAGCTGCACCCGGTGGCTTCACCGGCGTGGAAATTTATCTTCACAACTTTCTACTTTTTTCTTTTTTAAGAACTTTCTCCTGAAAATAACAAAGTCAGGGAAATCGGCATCCATTTTTATATAAAAAGATATAAACGTTCTGAAATCTTTCGTAGTTTTTTTTCTAAAGCTTGATTTGTGTTAAATTGATTGTGTTTGATGTTATCAATGATATCAGCACAAAAAATAAACGTGACTCTACGATGTTTACAAAATTGCAAAAAAATATTGAAGTAGCCGGTTCTGGTCAAACTAGTGATTTCACTTATTTTATAAAAAATAACAGGTACCATTAGATTCGTTGCTTATTCGTATTTATTACACTCTTAAACGTGTGAGCGGTGTGTAGTTTTATGAAATTTTAAATAAATTTAATTAAAATGCATCCCGTCTGGTTTTTGCTTATTGTGTTTATTCATTCTGTTATATGCATTACCGAAACTGATGTTCAAAGTGATGTTCAGAGAAGATACAGTGTAAACCATCCGCCATCGGCTGAAGATTACAACCCTATATCAGCTTCAGTAGTTTACGAAGATGACGTCATCGCTTTGAAACCACACATACCAAAATATGTTGATATAAGCCTCGAAAAGGATTTAGAGCAAAAAGTATCAACTACAGAAGGAATTCCACTTGTAACATCAAAGAAAATTCTAGAAAGTCAACCAATAATAAACAAAAATAAAACAGAAGATATACGTGTGAGGCCCACAGCACGATCACTCAGTGAACTTCAAATTCCAGTTGCAGTTAGTTACGACAATCCCCTTGATAATACTCAAAATTTACGAACAGTAGATCATGAGCAAACGAACATACGTAGAAGGAAATACAAACGAGTAAGTAGACGAAAACCACTTCAAAACCAAACTACTGCAGACAATGAGAATTTTACAGATCAGCCTACTTTGGAACCTCAAATAGATAATGATGATTCTTTCAAATCTGAAACCTCAAGGACGACAATAGTCCAATCACAGCTGAATGGAACTGAATCCGCTAAACCTCAGTTAGAAAAAAATGATTTTGTCAAATCTCATGCACAAAGGATCAAACCAGGCAAACCACAGCTGAGCAGAAATGAATCTGCTAAACCTCGGATGTATAATGATGATTCAGTCAAATCGGAAACACAAAAGACAAAACCAGTCAAACCACAGCCAAGTCGAGCTGAATCTGCCAAACCTCGAATAGAAAATGGGGATAGGGTTAAATCTGATACCCGAAGCACACAGTCAGTCAAATCACATCTGACTGATCACAGTGGAACCAAATCAGCTAAAGATCCGATAGAAAATGACGATTCAGTCAAATCGGAGAGCCCAAGGATGAAACCAGACAAACCACAGCTGAGTACAACTGAATCAGTCAAGACTCGAAGAATTGTATCTGCTAGACCGAGTCCATCAAACATTGAAACTACAACAAAAGGAGAAAAAACAAAACGAGAGCGCGACCCTGTTGTTCCTATAGTCGAAATGGAAAACTACGTTTATGCGCACAATGGCAATTTTCATTATAGGTATGAATGACGTTTCACAGTTCGTTTCCATGAAAATAGTGATATCAACTAGACTATTCGTTATTAATAATTTTGTCTCTTACTAGCTGCCGCTGTCGTTTTGACAATAAGTAAGATTATAATAGTCTGATATTTTGTGCATAATTTCAGTCAGATTTGTTCAGTAGAATTTGGGGTGATCCGAAAACACAAATCTCTTTAAACTTTCTTATTTTATTATAATTGAAAATGTAATTATCACATCACATCACACTAATACTAATACTACTAATACTAATCATACTAATATTATAAAGGCGAAAGTTTGTATGGATGTATGGATGGATGGATGGATGGATGTTTGTTACTTCTTCACGCCAAAACTACCGGACGAATCTGTCTGAAATTTTGCATATAGGTAATTCTAATCCTGGAATCAAACATAGGCTACTTTTTATCCCATAAATCAGTTCCCGTGGGATGAAAATCACCTTTTAACGTTTCCATAGGAAAAACGCGTGCGAAGCCGCAGCCAGTTATTCATATTGTCGAGACCTAGGTCCGTGAGGAACTTTGATTTTGCTATTTTTCAACATAGCTGCGAGTTCAAATGTTGCCGAAACTAAACGAAATTTTATGATACCACTAAAAATTATGCCATCCCTTTTATTAGAATAACCCCCCTTTTGGCGCCGTACCTGCATATTTTTTGTGGCAACCTGTAGTTATGCTCTCTACTTGAGTCACACGTGTTAGGAATAAGTCGTAAATCATAACTGGGAGATTTCTTGTCCATGACACATTGTCATTCACTTCGATGGTTTATCCATTTTGAATGAAGCATATTAATAAACAAAGTACGACACAAATTTCAAAATCTCACTTGCTTGGCGTCGAGTTTCAGATATAATTGTAAGCAATTTTTATTGAAGGGAGGAAGGATCTAAAATCGACAAGTTATGTAAATTATGGATAAAAGGACGCGCCAGCAAAGTGAATTTTAGGTTATGTATGGGTGGTTTGTTTACGTTTATGCTCCATTCAAAATGGATACGATATAGACACTTATAACTTATAACTCAAATTGTTTATTTCAGTTATGAAGGCGGTGACGGCACAAAGGCACACTCGGAAGGTCAACTGAGATCTATAGACGAAGCCGCCGGTGAAGCTGTCTCCGGTGGATTTTCTTACACGGTATGAATTTTAATATGCACTTTATTTATATTATCACAGTAATATTATAAATGCGAAAACTTGGACGTATAGATGGATGTTTGTAACCTCTCCACGCCAAAACTACTGAATAGGGCTGAAATTTTGCCTAATTTCTAATTTCTAATTCTAAGTGGGGGAACTAAGATCTGCACGGACGTCTCCCATGGGAGTGTATTGTGCATTATTCCCCTGCCTAAGCAGGCCCTAACCAGCCCAGCTCCTTGAAGTATCGTAGCAGGACTTTAGGTGACTGACAGCTTCATTTCAGCTTTTCTGTGGGTGTAGTGCAAAATTTTTTGGCCAGACACAAAACAGGGCTGAATGTTTTGTGTCTGGCCAAAAATTTTTGCCTAATGTTAATTCTAATCCTAGAGGATTCTAAAGCTGATGCCTATGTTTGACAGAGGAACCAGCTTTAAACTTTTCCATAGGAACAATACATGCGAAGCCGCGGCGCGCAACTAGATAATGTATATTTAAAGAAGAATTGAACTTTTCAATTTTTCTTACAAATAAACTCAAAAACTTCCGGACCAAAAATACTTTCACCATTTGAATGCTGCAGTATCCCCGAGTAACATGGTCTGTGTTTATAAGTTTCAAAAATAAATGTCCACTTGTGCGAAGTCGGCACAGGCCGCTAGTTTTATTTATTTACAGATATTAGTATTATTTCAACGATATCTGAAATGATACCTTTTCATTATACACTTATTAAATTTCAGGATAAAGACGGCAATGACTTCAGTCTCTCATACACGGCAGACGAGCACGGATACCGCCCAATCGGCGCCCATCTGCCGACTCCGCCGCCCATCCCGCCCGCAATCGCGCGCGCCCTGGCATACCTTGCAACTGCGACTACGCCTGAACCTGTCACTAAGCCTTCAAAACGTATAGGATCACTTTGAACGAGCACGGGTACCTTCCAATCGTCACCCACCTGACGACTCTGCCGCCCATTTCGCCCAAAATTGTGCGCGCCATAGTATACCTCACCACTGCGACCACGCCTGAACCTGTCACTTAACCTTCTGTTAAACATAAAGGATTACTTTGAACCTTGACGTTACTTTGGTACTCGCATCAGACTATAATAATAATAATTTACTTATTTGAAACGAATATACTATTGAAAAGTTACTGATCTTATAAAGTTGCTGATATTTAACTTATTCTACGGCGCCCACCAGCCGACACCGCCGCCGCCCATTCCACCCGTGATCGTGCGCTCCCTGGCGTATCTAGCAACTACGCCCGAATCTGTCACTAAGCCTTCTGTAAGACTTATAGGATCACTTTGAACCTTGAAACGATACTTTGGTAAACACCGGACTATAATTATAATAATTCACTTATTTCACAGTTCGGTAAAATTTTAATAAATTCAAAATATCTATTTTTATTAAAACCTTTTCTACGGTTCTTAGTAATAAATATTATATAAGTAATAATATGTAATGTAAATTGTATATACCTACCTTAAAATGAACAAGTTATATACTGTATCATTTATTATTAATATAAAATCTACACAATTATGTACACGTTATTTTAGTATGGTGACGGCGACGTGGTGATGATGCAATCAGAGTGTCAGTTGACGATGATGCACGGTGATGCTATACAAGGTGCCACGCAAAGGGTGTACTTAGCCGGGGTTCTGGTTAAAGGTTAAGGGTCAGTTAAACTAAAAATCTTTGTATTTTAGTAACCGTTAGTAATATAATGATGCACCGTTTTCGATATACTGCCTTTTTTTATAAACTTTCAACGATAATTGTTTCCACCTACAATTACCATAATGGCACAATGTTTGCTGAACACCTTGTAAATTATTTGACTAGACTGAAAAGAGGGCGCTTTCTTACATCATCATCTCATTTTATCTCTCTTAGCCTATTTCGGTTCTCTGCTAGACGCAGGCCTCCCACTGATAAACGCCTTATTGGCCTCTATAACATGAGAGGTTATGCCCATAATCTTCAACGCTGAGCATGCGGGTCGGGATCGCAGTTTGGTGGTGAAATTGTTCTGCAGGATGCGCTGGCCGTCTAAGCCGGTGGATATCCCTTAGTCGCCTCTTATGACACCTGTGGGAACAGTCGGAATGGTGCAAAGTCGAGCCGGAACCAAACGGTCTACGTTCACGTTACGTTTTCGACGTCGTTGGTCTATTAAACCTAATTAGCATATACCATGTTTTGCAAAACATTTCCATTGATATCTTAGTTCCTCTTCACGAAAGATCCACGCCGTCTATTAGGTGTTAGGCAAAATAACAGTATTTCCTTTTTTGAAAAATATCTCTCCAAAAAATAATTATATTATAACCAGCCTAAAAGGACACCCCTTTAAGTATTTTCTACGAAGGGCTGTCAAATCAAAGTGGCATAGAACGTGTTTAATTTTACATGTCATCCCATGGACTTCCTATTAGGTCTTAGGTAAATAGGGGTTATGTTTTTTCGAAAACTAACTTACTAACTATCGAGCGCATGTAGCGTACATACCAATGTCATGTCAAACGAAATTCAACTGTATCTTAGAAATGGCAAGAAAGGTATCATATACGAGTACATATAAAGAAAGAAAACGCCTTATTAGTAGTAAGTACCTACGCTTTGTTCTTTTACACATTGAAAATATGTGGTGGAAGCGGACCATGGTGGAAGCGGACCTGTGTGGTCTACAAGCGAGGTCTGGCAGGAAACTACGCATGACGGGGAAAAATAACGACTTCTCTTATCGGAAGCGAAGACACAGTTCGGCTCGTTGAACCATAGGAGTAAGTATATAAGTTTATTATACGTTTTTCTCATAAACGACCTTGTGTTATGCACATGTTCTCTTCCAAACGGGTTTTACTTAATTGGAATGTCAGTCTTATGTGACGTAAACGTACTTTTACTTTTGTCAACATTGTCATATTAGTTCTAAGAACATTGCCTTATTATACTTAACAATAGCAGGCCTTGATCCCAAAGCTGCTAGGTTAACCTTTAAGCACGGATCTTCGTAGACATTCTTTAGATTCTAATGTTTTATGGAACTCGTCAATGTGTCATCGCTACTTTTGGGGTTCATCTTAGTCAAAATTCTAGAAGCATGATTTGTTGATTTAGTATGCTGGTCATCTTTAGTTTTAGTTTGGAGGTTAGTTTAGATCAGACTTGTTTAAAAGTAATATTTTGGCTCCCGGAAGAGCAAAATCAACAAGATGTAACTCGTATCACTAATAGTTTACATCCTTGGTACAACTGACGACCTCTGTGGTGCGGTGGGCGAAGGCCCGCCTGCGACGCAGGAGGTTGCGGATTCCCGCCTCGGGACAAATGTGTATGATCTGCAGACATTTGTTCAGGGCGTTCTGGATGTTTTTAATGTATAATAAAAAATATCTATCTATGTAGTGTATTGTATTAAGTATATCAGTTATCTTAGTACCCATAACACAAGCTCTGCTTAGCTTGGGACTAGATAATGCTGTGTGAATTGTCCAGAATTATTTATTTATTATTTATTTAACTAAAACTTAACTTTAATATAAATCAAGATAGTGAATGTTAGATTTGAAATTTATATAGAGTCATTAATATTTGTAAATAAGTAAACTGTTGATTTTGCAATGCATCTTTGGCACTGCTTTTGCGTTTATTTAAATAAAACTTAATAAATATAAAACATGCTTTTCATCATCTTATCACAGTTCAGTCAACAATTCACATCTTATATTTTTTTGTTTTATATTGCATAATTATAAAATAATTATTCCGTTTTGTAAATAGAACTACCTATTGCTTCTGATTTGTTACCAATTTCACAACTATCAGGCTATTTGTATTCGGAATTTGAACATCGAGATTCGTAATTTAAATAAGATGCTAAAATCAGACGGCAATGTAATTCAGTGACAAAACGGCGTGAGTATTTATGGGTTCTGCAGGTACATGGTCGTGTGGTGAGCTTGGGTCATCATCAGGGGTCATCAGGTCCGGTCATAGTGTGGCTTCAAGCTCTCGACGGCGGCAGGGTGGCGAGGTAGTCGAGGGCTTTTTGAATAGCTGGTGGTATCGGCGGTGGAGTGGGCAGATGAGCACCCTGAAATAGAAGTAAAGTAGAGTAAAAGTTTATTAGAAAAGTAAAATGGCTCGCCTAGACTACAACAAAACTCCTAGTGATTTGCATAAATGATGAATTAAAAAGGCGTAGTATATAATATTAGATTATCCAGAGGATAAAAAAGGTTAGGACGGGTTTTGCCCTAACTCGAGAAATAACAACTAACAGGCTAAAGGCTTCTTCGTCGCTTCTTTACTTTAGTCTCCGTACCGAAGCGACAGAAATCAAATATATCACTTTATTTTCTTGTCCGTCATTAATTTTGACCGTTTCTAAGTGTACATTTATTGTGATTATTTAAATAAAGAATTTTTGATTTTGATTAGATTTTTTGATATTGGCTTTTTGACCCTGATATGAGCAGGGGCGCGCCGGCCGCCGCCGCGCCGCCTGACTGGGACGGAGAAGCACGTCTGCATCATGGGCCAAGAAAATGTTAGGCTACTGTTAGACATGCTCTAAAATAGCATACTACAAAGCGTGCTATTGAGTATGCTCAATATGAGCATGCTTATAAGCAGTTTACATTTGCTAGCAATTAGGCATGCTAGTTTTAAGTATGCTTCTGAATAAGCATGCTCAAGAACAAACACTTTAATACACATGTCATTTTGTAGCGTGCTCTCTCGCTCTCTGTCTCAGTTCAAACCAAGCCATAGACAATCAAACAGCTATCCGTATGGAGCTCTGTAATGTGCACAGTTAATACTGTGTTACGGCAGGAAGTCTTGCTCTCTCCCAGATGATATGCGTTAAGATAAGTTGTGTTAGTGTAACTACATAGTATAATTTAACTATTTACCTTTAATACAAAAATAAAGATAAAAGCAAAATCGTCCTATATCTACACTATTCTAGACGAATATTAAAGCAAAGTATTTATAGGTAAAATTATTAAGTTATTCGTTTGCTCAGATATTCATTAATTAGTTTAAAATATCTTAAAGAAGCACATGAAAAAGAACACCAACGATTCTTATCAGTAGCACCTTAAGCAGGTAGTCGAAATTCGATAAGGTGCTATGCTACTGCTTTACACAATAACAACGGCAAATAATTACAAATAAAAATATAACAACCATTCTGGCAATTGCAAACTTTCTGTTGAACAACTTTATGCAAAGGCAGGACTTATACATAGTAGAGACCTTTTATATCTCCGGTATTTGTAAGGAAATAAATTTATTTTCTTTCTTTCTTTATTTCTCCTTCTCTTTCTAGAATAACTGTTATTTTATGCTGACAGTGCGCTATGAAATCCATTAAAGGAGGCCTGTCCAGCAGTGGATAAATATAGGCGGATGACAATGATTCTAGATAGTAAACTTTAACAAAACAAAGCTAAAACCAGTGTTTTTGTAATTAAATTTAAAATAGAACAGCCAGGCACCTTTCAATAAAATAAAACTAGAATCGATCCTAAATGTCAATGTTTTTCATCATATTAAAACTTTAAAAAAGGACCATTCTTCGTTTACCCTACCCAAGGACTTAGTAGACCTTTTAATTCAGTTATTATGTACCTACCCACTTGTTTTTTTTTCTTTTGAGAAACTAGGCAATACCTACCTTTTGCCAGAGGAAGCTTCAAATAATATGTAGATACCCGCTAACGTACCATTAACCTACGCACATTACTCCAACACCGCTACCGCACAGCACAAGTTATCTTTAGATACATTCAGAGACAAATACAAGTCGAGTTCTATTTGAATGCACTTTTTTGTGATTTGTGTAAGCTGTTCTCCAAGGAAAATTAACGTTTACCATAACGTAGAAAAATTCATTGATATGGTAGCTTCGTTTTCTATATTTATTTTCAACTAGCTGTGCCCCGCAGCTTCGCACGCGTTGTTCCTATGGAAACGTTTATAGGTGTTTTCCCGGCAATTATTAGAATGTTTCTCGCTGTAAAAACAATCCTTGAACTTCAACGAACATTTAAAAAAAGAATTGACCAAATTCGTCCAGGCGTTATTGAGTTATGCAAACCAACAAATTTAGCGATTCATTTTTATATTATAGAATATTAGGGTTTATTAAGAATTTTTTCTGTACATTTGAATCACTGTCACGATTATTCAACTTATCATTTATGCCCACAAATATTAACTGTTGGACAAATGCCTCCCCTATACGACCACTACAAATAGCGGTTCTGAGCCACTTAGACTCCTGGCGACCACTACAATTAAATTTAATTAAATTCATTTATTAATAAAGACACAAAGATCCAAAGATAAGAGCATGTAGTTAAATGTCACATATTCAAGTAATGTTAAAAATAAGGTAGGTACACAGTCATTATACAATGCCACCAATCCATCGAGTAAATGATCTCTGAATTTATTGTACCCACCTCAGGTCTAAAGCCCCCTTCGTCATCCGCAACGTAATTGAGGTTGATGACGGTTCCATCAGGCGCTGTGTAGCTGAATCCTCCTTGAGCCACGATCACGTCTGCTGCATCGGGCCCGGTGGTCTTCTTCAATGTGCCAGTTTCTTCAGCTTTGATCCCATTTTCAGTTTCGTAGCTGTCAACGAAATAATTATATGTTACGGTTTATTCATAAACAAATACCGTCCCAAGAATATAAACTTAGAACTGGTAGGTGTTTACAATTAAAACAATTGAGTTAACTGCACACCAACAATCTAGAAGAGATAGCTCAACTAATCCATATCAATCAATACCCATCGGAAGCGTCGGAAACTGAATGGCAATGGCTGATGCAATGGCAATGGCTCCGCACCAGATACTCACCAGCTCTCGGGACACGTGGCGTTGTTATATTGAACTGTTATTGATTCATTGTTTCTCAACGATGTGATAAACCTATATTGTTGGGTATTGTATTACGAATTGCCCAAGAGTTCTTTTTGATTGGATAAGAACATCTTTAATTGCTGAATGGAGTGCTATAATTTAATTGGCCCTTAAAGTAACTAAGCGACAAATTACCTAATACTATTATACTAAAATTATGTCGTTTTTCCGAACATAAAACTGATTATTGTTCCTTATAGTCCGATAACCTGAAATAATTCCTCTAGCAGAAGTTTGTGCCGTTTGCGGCTGTGCGTAACACAAACTCACAACTTCTAGGCACCCGGCGATTCCAAGAAAACTAAAAACAAATTTAGCGTTTTGAATAGATTTTTAAGTACTTACTAATTATTTTATAAGGCTATGTAAAGGTGGGTATGATCCAGCGTTACGGGGCGTTACAAAGTGAGTTCGTTCGTGCATTCAGTACCTACGGCTAACGAAAGCTCTGGCAACGAGCAACGGAGTGAATTTTAGCACACGGCGTAATGTACCATGATCGCTGCGAGTGGTACCTACATTGCGTCCCGTAATACCAGTCTGTACCCGTTTTAAACTAGTACTTTCATTGCTCAAGACACAGCCCTGGCCGCAGATGTCTTCCTGTGGTTAAGGGGTACGACGGGGCGGCGCGCCCCTGCGGAGCGAAACGTCAAGACTGGGCAGGGAACATGTGCAACGACATTATTGGAACAATACATATATAGGTGGACGTCTTTGAGAAACAATGAATCAACAGTTCAATTTAACAGCGACGCGTGTCCCGAGAGCTGGTGAGTATCAGCCGCAGAGCATCAGCATTGCCATAGAGCGGGGCTATGCAACCTGAGGACTCTTCCGATGAGTACCTCAACCTTAACCTCAACAGCCTGATAAACGCCTTATTGGTGTTTATCTAATGTGTGGGTAATGCCCTTAGGGGATCGCAGTTCGGTGGTAGAATTATTTTGCAGGGGGCGCTGCTGCCCGCCCCTCGGTGGATATCTCTTAGTCGCCTCTTACGATACCCATGGGAAGAGATGGGGTGGTGCAATCATAAACCAGCACCACACAGCTATTAGCAACATTAGTACCTACTTATTGGTATTGATATTGATCCGTTCAGTTGATCTACCTCCAGATCGTATCCATCTATCTAAGGGTTTATCAACGGATGGTTGGGTGACTTGCCTGTATCTATAAGATCCGTCGGGTTGCTGATCGAAGTCTTGTTTGATTATGGCTATTTCTGCATCAGGTTTCTGTGGTGCAGCAAACGCCACTGCTACGATTCCCAGGAAGATGCACACCCTCTGCAAAAGATATCAGTAGATCAATAAAAAGGAAGAACCATATGATAACCTCTGTAACGCAGAGAGTGAAAGTCTACGATGTTGCTGGTTCGACTGCCACCTCAGGACAGCTGTAGGTAATTGTTCCGGTGTTCTTGGTATTTTCTAAGAATGTATAATAAACAATATATGTATTGTATATCTTAGCAATGTAATGTGTTACATACCTAAGTATGCATATCCGGTAGATAGTGTACCCCACAAACTTTAAACTATGTTAGTTTGGGGCTAGATGATGCTGTGTAAACTGTTCAGCATCATTAATCTATTAGTACCTATGTTCCTATTCTAGAGATATGGTTCGATACACGTGGAAAGCTCTTTTATATTTGTGTCCGAAAACCAGACAGACAAAAGGTGCCTCTTAGATTTCAAGTCGCAATGCCCAAAGCAGCAAAGTCACAGAAAATAACAAGGATCCTTGCTTGCTGACCAGTATTCAATGAACTTTAAAACTGGTCATCGTGTAAGCGTAGGTAGCTATTAATATTTTAAAGGACTCAATAATATTAGATAAAGTATTACATTATTATTTAATGCCTATGTTAAGGGCAATAGTTAACCTTAGCGACACCTATCACAACGATGTAATAAAAAGGTCATCGCAAATATGCAGGACCTAGATCCTAGGTAGCTAAGTGTAGGTCACGCATCGACACACAATGTCGCGGTCTAATTGCATCTTCGGATGACAAACACCAATATTTATGCAGAAGCAGGCATCTGACCGACTGAATTGACCTTCGGGCGATCACGACAACACGCAAAGGGTTAATGACGTATGTTCATGCATACCATTTATTATAAGTGTATTTAGCTATTTTATAATATTGATTTCGTTTTATATTATTTCAGTTATTTTATAGTATGTAGGTATATTGTTTATTTTGCTATTTCATAATAGGTATATGTTAACTGTTGCACAAAAGGCAAAATGACGATGGCTACCAATATTTTTTTCAATCTATATTTTTGTAGTACAATACCTTTATAATAGAATAATATAGTTATGCCGCTATTAGCGTCAAACAATATCATTCTTTTATCTCATTAAATGAGAAAGAAATTACCTCTACCAACTCCAGATGAATAACAACATCAAAATGATGGTTACTGCTAGTTGAAACGAATGGTTCCCTTTACGTAACCTGTCATTTGGCAGCGAGTTTCCTCCATATTTTTTGTTAACGTAGAGTTTTTTTACTTAGATATATAATCCCAGATAAAACTTCAGTTAAAACTTGTAGTTAAGTCACTTACAGCTTGAATTCATTCAAGAATTCAAGCTGTAAGTGACTTAACTACAAGTATTATATGAATTACTCTTTAATAACAATGAAAACTACAATCAGAACTAATATTTTCAATTAAAACAATTGAGCCAACAGTAGACTGTTTTAAACAATCTACAGGCAGCTCAACTGATCCATTAGTTCTTGTCTCTCTCATTATTCTTGGTTACTGTATACTGCATTGTAAAACCTGCCAGACACGAAAAAAAATCTACTTAATTATAGAACAATGATGTTTTTTTACTAAGGCTAGGCAAAATGTGTTGTAAGGTTAGGTAAAATTCTTACATCGATCACTTTTAGTTTTTTTTCAGCTTTTATCGTATATTATTTGACAATCATAATCAAGACGAACGATATTTGAAAATTTACTTAATATCCAAGGTGGTTTTACAACCTGAAACGTAGAGTTACGTTGATATGTTTATGATGTAAAACTAAATTAAGTACAATAAGTACTTACCTACTTAATGATTATACTTTTAATCACATTAACCTGAACCTTGGTTCTATGGATAGAACTAAGAATTGCGTGTCTCGTTTTATTATCAGGGGTAGAGTTACTGTTATGCTTCATGCACATCATGGACAAACCGATAATTATGTACTTAGATATTATATTTTTTATCATTCAATCAACTTAGGACATTCATTCAACAAATCATCATTACGTGTTATTTTTTGTGTCCTTGTCTTTTTTCGAGGTGCTTATTTGTTTTTGGATAATATAGATTTTGCATTCATTTGTCACCACTGACGTCACAAATTATGGTGTCCAGTATAGGAAAAACAAAAGATGATCGCGACTGCTTTGCAAAATTGGTAGGTAATATTTTAGCAGAGTAGGCATACTATCTGAAAAACAAATTTATTATTTACTTGTACGTAGTATACCTACAGTGATATTTAACCACAAATTAATTCAGCTACGACTGTAAGTAGCAGCCATTAATGATTTTAGTATACCTAAGGTGAATAATTTTCTATCACAAAGTATGTCTAAGTACTAAAGACTGGCAATAGATCATGTGGTGATTAGGTATTTTGATTTATGTCTATTTTATTTTCGCGCGTGTTTGTGGTTTAGACTATACCTATTATTGTTTCATTCAGTACCTACCTTTCTAATTGATAATTAAAGTAAAAAAATGGGTGCGTTAAGCCGAAAAGAAGCTAGCTACCTAGTTTGTAAGAATGAAATTCAGGAACACAAGTGATTGTTCCAATACAAACGAGGTTCGTAGTAGGTAAACCCTAATTCGAGGGGAAACACATTTGAGGAAAAAACAAAGGTTAATTTACAGATTAACAAATTGATAGAATATACTATCGGAAAGTTTTTTGAAGGTTTGCACGTATAGGACATAAAATCTATATATATCCTTCACGTGAAAACCCGTATCTATCTATATCATATAGATACGAATAAGTGATTTTTTGAAAGAACCAAAAACCATTTTCAAATAGCTTAATAGACTTTTTTTAAATTTTGAGAGACAAAAATAAAATAATAGGCCTGACGACGACGGCTCAAAAATTCTAATTAGTCCATTAGATTATCAGAAGATATTAAAAATAACTGGATGCGTCAAGCTGAAGACAGGGCGCTGTGGCGCTTATTAGGGGAGGCATATGTCCAGCAGTGGACTAGTATAGGCTGATGATTATTAAAAATAAAGCACTCCGAAGTTTGGGAGTGGGGGCTAGTGACGCGGAATAAAGTTCCGCTTCCCCACTGGCTACATCTTCAAATTTTTTTTATTATACGACAAAAGAAAAATAAATTTTCAATATCTTCTGATAATCTCACTGACGTACTTATTAGAATTTTTGAGTCCTCAGACCTAGGACCACCTCGGAATTTTATTATTCTCCATAAATTTTTAGATTGCCTATTATTTAATTATATAATGTTATTTTATTCTAATTTTAATTCAATTTTATTGTGTGTATGTACATACTATGTTATTAAATTAATTAATTTAATCTTGAAATTTGTGTAAGTGTATTTTATAAGGTTTTCTATGGACTTAAAGGTCTGAAATAAGTGATTTTTATTTTATTTACACAAAATCAAAATTGGTCAACAAATTAAGTAAGAAATCAGTAAATATAGGTACACTAGGTACATATGAACAACATGCACATAGCGGGAAATAGAATCTAAAAGTCGGTTAAAAACTGATTTCTCTGGCTCAGCAATCAATCAAGCCCGGTATCTACTTAGTGTACATTAGTCGTATCTCAGTAGATACACATCTTAAACACCTCACATACCTTTTGGTACTACGTTCCTAGGAATGCAGATGTCGGCAAATATTTTGCAAGTGAATTGAACTGTGGGAACAGACTGTCATAGAATTTGTGAATTGCCTCGAAAACACAATGAAGTACGTGCTAAAACAAAAGTTGCGCGCCTAATTAGCTTGTTGCACGCCTTTACCCGACTGGTTGGTACGCTCGGCCTATTGTAGCAAATAAAAAATGAGGTTTGACTTATTCCGTAGTTAATTATTAACATATAATTTTATATCCAGTGCACATTATTTAGCTATTTCTAAATAAAGAACCGTTGTATGATTACGATCAAGTTACAACACGGGTTAGCTAATGAGTAATTTAATTTGGACTTAAATTTAAACCAGAGAAATGACAATAATACATCGTTTATTTTATCATCAATCAATTCATTATATGCATGAATATGTGCACAAAAGTTCTTGATTTTAAATATATTATAAAATCATTATATTTATGAAGTGGTACCAGATCTAGTCATTTTACAAATTGAGGGTAAATACAAAAATAAGTGATTTTGAAGTAAGTTTACAGTTTTAAACCAAGCATTTAGGTACATACTATATAAAACTCAGCACTGTACTTGTTATCCTCCGACCAAGTGTGGTGATTACAACGCGCTTGCTTGAGGGAAGCTTTTTCAGCAGTAGGTATGTGTCCGACGTCCTGATAAGGACATAGATTTTGATATATGTTCCTCTTCTTGTCAGTTGTTTCCTTAACTACCGATGTACTATTTAAATTTATTTTTAATTTTCATTTTGCTTGTACTTCTTTCGATATAATTGGGTTTAAAAAAATAACTATAAACCGACTTCACCAAAAATAAAAATAATTATCAAAATCGGATCACCCAGTCAAAATTTCTGAGGAAACAAACATAAAAAAACAGTCAAATTACTACCTACTCCTTTTTTGTAGTCGGCTAAAAATAACGAGTCATAAAAACTCTCTTAAAAGCTCCTTCTTTCATCAAGAGTTCTTCAATCTTCATGTCTTCATCTTCATCTTTTTTTGTGAACCACGTTAATATTATATTTATGTATCGAATGAGTACCTAAGTGCTTCGTTCATTAGTATTCTTGTGCCTTTAAATAGCAACGTTATTTATCGTGACGTTTATTACCTAAGTATAAATAATATTATCATCCTTATTAAGTGACTGAAAATGCCAAATGTTTTAGAGACAATGTAGAGGATAGGTATGTATATTATTATTATGTTCTCTGCAATAAGACTAGTATGGGTTTCACAAAACCTAAACGAAAAAGTTTTCGTTTTCTACCACAACATACTGAGTGTGAACTACCATGCTGTTTACTACAAAGTTTTCAAAGTACACAAAGTAGTTTCTATGGAAATTTAAAGATATGTAAACACACGTTTCCACAGAAAATAGAGTACTTAACAAAAACTTTGCAGATCACACTCAGCATACTGACCTATCAATGTTGTTCTGCTAAAATGCAACGAATCACTCAATATAATGCGAAAACTACAATTGAATTACATAATTGTGGAAAATAGCAAAAGCCACACAGTTGGTACGCTATCATACCACAAAAGGAGGTAACTGTTTATCCATTGTCGCTTTGAAGAGCTAAATATATAAAATGTTTAAAAAGTAAACGAAAATAATAATAGTTTTCGTAAACTATACACATAAATATACAGGCGTAGATAAAAGAACGAGCTAGACGCATACCAAAAGGAGTTGCCAAATCTAGCTATTACTCGTACCTAATATAAAAAAGTGGAACAGGAAAGGGAGGCCTATGCAGTGGAACCCTATAGGCTTAGAATAAAAATAAAACTGTACACAACCCATACTAAGGACTCCGTAGCGGCAAGGATGCGCTTCGTGTCACTAGGGTAAACAACGTCGGCAAAGGTCACTCAGACGCAAACGCAATCCACAAATGTTGCATAAAGCATTAGGGCCATCTGCCCTATCACCTTCCAACCTTACCAATTAACAAAAGTACCAGTATTGAAGTTGAATGACTTGGGGCTTGTGACTACGGAGGTAAGGGGAATAACTGACAAGTTTGGGAAAACATTTGTGCAACAATGACATATGAATAGCTCAGGATAATTAGGTACGGTTTTGATATCCGTCAAGTTAAATAGAGCTTGTAGTTATTGAAAAACTGACATGGGTAATTGTACATTTATTTTTTTAATTTTATTACATTTCCACTATGGTAGACGTAGGTGCCACCATAATGCAAATGTAATAAAGTTTTTAAAAAGACTAATGATTTCTATTTTTAATAGATGTAGGCTTAGCATACCACAAGGATTTTTCTAATTCGAATACACACATTGATTATTATTTTGTCCCATCTTTTGTCCCCAACTTTTCTATACTATCTACTTAATATTATAAAGAGAAAATATTTGGTTGTTGATTTCAAAAAAAACATTAAAAGGCTTACTTCTCAGTGGCATAGGCTATATTTTATCCCGGAATTCCCACGGGAACGGGAACTACGCGGGTGAAACCGCGAAGCGCTGTTAGTCTTGAATAATCACAAGTCACTGATAGAGAAGATACACTCGTAGAGGAAGAACCTCATTTTAATGAACTACACTTTGTGCGTGGAGCGTGTTCCAAATTCAAACCATGCGGGTTTGAATTTGGAACACGCTCTATTAATTTCTTTGAAGAGTTTGCTTATGTTGCACTCCAACTATTTTTTGTATCCTTAGTTGGTTTTTTTACGAGAAGACAAAACTTTTTGGTGTTGGATCCATTTCTATCATAGAGATTTATATTATGTAGGTACTATAGAATCTCGATGATTTCGATAGTCAAGTTTATGGAGGTTATAAAATTGAGGCTGTGTGCGTGCGTTTCACAAGATATAATTTTTCACTTACCATTGTTTATTTCACAGTTTTTCAGTGCTTAGTAGAAATATCCCATGTGGTAGCGGGCGGCGTTAGAGCCGGATTGTACTTAGTCTTGTAATCACCAGTCCCTTTTATAGAGACGAGGATTTGCCTAGACGCAGTTGGCAGAGGGAGTTTGCACTGCCTATGCCTGCCACAGGGTCGAATTGAGGCCTATGTCACTAATCTACCGAGACAATAGCCTATAAAGTCATTGCTTAAGTAAAGTGAATATTAAAAAATATTGTCGGCAAGACACCGCAAGAGTGATTTACGTTATGCTGGTAAGAGAATTTTATTTGCTACCTTACCTTTGCCTAGTTTTGGTTAAAGTTTAACTGACCTCATGTTTACGTCATTAAGGTACAATATTTAATTAGGTACAATACACAAAGGTTCTGACATTTCTTTACAATAGGCATGAAAAAAGAGCTAAATATGACGCTTATTGAGGGAGGCCTAGGTCCAGCAGTGGACTGTATTTGGCGGGTGTTGTTGTTGACGGTTCCAGCTTGAAATAATTACCTACCATTCCTTAGATTCATGCATTTGAGTAGTTACAACATTTGGTACGTAAGAATCAAAGTTAAAATAATACAGTAATACACATTGAATTAGTTACTTTACCTCTTCATCTACTCATAGACATGTTCTATAATAGTGAATAAAACATCGTGCCTTGCAAAATGATAAATACTCGTAATTACAAATCATACTAGAAACATGGATAGAAGTAATCTTATATTGACATTTGATTTGCAATTGTAAGTGAATTCCTTTATAAAGAAGGGTAAATAATAACATACCATAAAATTGTAGTTCAACAACATTGTTTGTAGCAAGATACTATTATACAAGATCATCAAGATACATCTTATACTTATCAATTTTCTAGTACATACGCTGTGCTAACCATGGGGCTAGATGATGATGCGTGAATTGTCCAGTTTTATTTATTAATTTCTAGCTACGCTCCGCGGCTTCGCACGCTTTTTTCCTATGGAAACGTTTAGAGGTGATTTCTAAACGACGGGAACTGATTTATATGATACAATACCATATCTTTTAATTCAAGCTTAGCTAGACTTATCTTAATATAATATTTGAGCCCGAACCGTTCAGTAATTTTGGCTTGAAGAGGTACATAACTTCTATCCAACAATACATACACCAATACATCCAAACTGTTACATTTACAATATTCGTATGATTATTTATTATAGTAAATCGTCACGAGTGGGTTCTGGATGCGGCCCTTTCTTTTCTAGCATTAACTGGTGTTAGATGCAGACTGCTATTTTATAAATTCGCAAATCAAACCCAACATAGTGTAAAATTGTGTGTAGATCAAAGTTTAAATTTGTTTGGCAACTTTGTACTCAATAATATTTATTTATAAATATTCACGGGTATTTATCGCGTTTATTTACCTAATTTTTCCCGACGTTTCAACAGGTACACTCTGTAGTGTGTCGTCCGAGTGTACAGATGGACATCACTAGTTTAGAAGA
This sequence comes from Eupithecia tripunctaria, assembly GCA_955876795.1. NCBI lineage: Eukaryota > Metazoa > Arthropoda > Insecta > Lepidoptera > Geometridae > Eupithecia > Eupithecia tripunctaria. Next base: position 6,367,443 of record OY041604.1, read on the forward strand.
TCAAGTGAGGGTAGTTGCAAAAAATGCAGCCCCCGCTTTGCAAAGGCGGTAGCTCCAGTACTCCAGTCATCCCGTGACCACGACAGAGTGTAAACCTGTTGAAACTTCGGGAAAAATAGGTAAATAAACGCGATAAATAACCGTGAATATTTATAAATAATGTGTTCTGATCGCGTAAGTTTAAAAAACTCAATTATATTTATTGTTGTCATCACATATTGGTAAGTACGTAATTTGACGAACTCTGGCGCGATGGGCGTAGGTGCGACGCAAAAGGTTCGATTCCCACATCAGGACAAATGTGTGTAAGATCCAATTGACTCTAATTCACTTCAATTTTTTGTCCACTACCGGAAGAAGTGAAAAACCTACTGTGGATACTGGCTATTGCAGACGACACCACCGACAAATCTGAACAAGTGAGTCAATTTGACGTTAAAAATGAGAAGTGACTGTGTCAAAATTTACAGAGTTCCACGGAAAACCTCTCGGTGGCCAGAATCACACCCCAAGGCTTAGTACCTACATCCTTTCCGTGGCACCTTTCATCTATACTATTTATACTAAAATATATATAATAATAATAATAAAAATCTATACTTTTATTAAAATGAGTTAAGATTTCATTGTTTGTTTGTTTATATTGAATAGGCTCCGAAAGTACTGCACTATTCCATCATTAAAAGCTTACTTTTCAGGGAGTGACATATGCTATATATTATATTATCCCAGAATTCCCACGGGAACGGGAACTACGCGGGTGAAACCGCGAGGCGCTGCTAGTGACAATATTTGCAGAAAAAAGCACCGATTTTAGCGCCCATTGTTAAAGCGTTTTTCCACCCTTCCACTTTTTCTTCCCTCCTTCCATACAGGAATCATTCGGGAAGGCCCGTATTATGAAAGCTTGCTCAGTCTTCAATCTCTGCTTAGGTATCGCTTTTCTTTAGCATAAATGTTGCTCAAGCATAGCTCGATGACTGAGCAAGCTTTCATAATACGGGCCTTAGTGCTATGGATCTGAGCAATGAGCATTAGCTTAATTTTAATTATGTAATAGCTTAGACCTAGCTGTATGGTGACAGCTTAGAATTTGCACCACCCCAACTCTTCCTGCGGGTGTCGAAAAAGGTGACTAAGAGATATCCACCGGGGGGCGGGCAGTAGCGCTCCCTGTACATTTGTACAACAATTCTACCAATGAACTGTTATCCCCTACTCTCATATCCAGCGCGGGGATTATGGCTCCCTTAGCAGAGATTAAAGTCAATCAACCAATTTAATAACTAAGACCTCCTGGGTATTTTCCAAAACATGTTCGTGATAGGCAGAAAATGCAATTTGCGCATTGTCTTTGAATTACCAATATAGTACCTATCAAGCATCGTAAAACCAACCGTACCCAACAGTTAAATGGTACGCACGCTTTATGTCAAATACAAAGCTTTTGACTCCGAGGATGCGCATCATGCGCATGCACCTGACATTTTACAATTTTATTTGCGCAGAGCTGTTAACTGCTTTTGCGTATGTTTGCATACATAGTTGACGCAAGGACTGGTACCTAACGTGCCACTGATTTGACCTGTATGGCTGTTTTCAAAACTAGATATCTATTATTTATATGTATGTTGATTTTTTTAAATAGCCTAGAAAGATGCCTTTGAGAAATATGTACGTCTTTTTTAACGTTAAGTTTTAGGAGGGGAGGATCGATATTAGATTTTCGTTGGTAGGTAGTTATTGATTTGGGCTGATGTTCACCAAAAATCACCGGACAAATCGTTTACATGAGTTTAGAATTTGGGTATGGATTACAGCTGAAAAATTCGGTCACGAATTTTCGAGAACAGATTACAGTAACCCATTAATTGTTGTTTCGTTCGTTAACAATAAGTTCTGATATCTTCTGTCAAAAACATCGAATAAGATATAATCCTTTTAAAGAATACACCGCAACTTATCTATCAATGAATTAGATAAAAGTATAAATTTTTCTACATTTCTTTTTCTTTTTTCATCTAGAGAGTACCGAATCTAACGTCGCATTTTGAGTTAATTCCTTTAGTTCTATGTTGACCATTCCACAAAACAATGTCCCAAATTGGGAACAATAAAATTTACAGCATTGTTTTCGTGCACAAAAGAATTATAGCACAGAGAACCTGCTGAGTTTGATCTCATAAGATTTATCATTGAGACATAGCTTCTATTTCAACGCTCGCTCACTAATAAGTATTTTAACAGCTCAGTTAAAGCTAATTTACGAAAATGTCAACGGAACTGTACAAATAAAGAACTGTCTCAATTAATCACTACCGAAAAGTACGAACTTTAGCATTGATAATGACAATATTAAACAACTTAAACTCACACTAAGATTAGCCATTTATTATTTGTTGGCACTTCTTTATGTAGTTAAATATGAATATGACGTGTTATTCCTGTAATAGACGAAATAAATGATTCAATTCATTCAATTCAATTAAGCGCAGCTAAGGAGTGGAATGAGCTTCCTGCGTTTTTCTGGTAGGCATAATCTAATCTTGGAGTTTTTAAATCCACGGTGAATACGTTATTTCTAGGAAAGCGTGCTACATCTTAATCCACTTTTTACATATTTTAGTTAGTTGGTGGCCAAATGCTTGACTATCACCAAAAAAACGAACGCACACAATTTTTACACTGTCCTACTACTATCACTACCTAGTAAACTTAAAACTTCTGTAGTTACTGTCAAACATCAATATTTCTGCAGATGACCAAGCCAAGTTGAGTATTTTCATTGATAGATGCAAGGTCAGTCAAGCTTTACTTCTAATGCATTTCAATGTAACAAAATTAATCATTTTATCGGGTATTTATCTTTATAATAACAGAAGGTACCCGTACCCCTTTTCATTGATAGATGCAAGGTCAGTCAAGCTTTACTTCTAATGCATTTCAATGTAACAAAATGAATCATTTTATCGGGTATTTATCTATATAATAACAGAAGGTACCCGTACCCCTTTTCATTGATAGATGCAAGGTCAGTCAAGCTTTACTTCTAATGCATTTCAATGTAACAAAATTAATCATTTTATCGGGTATTTATCTATATAATAACAGAAGGTACCCGTACCCCTTTTCATTGATAGATGCAAGGTCAGTCAAGCTTTACTTCTAATGCATTTCAATGTAACAAAATTAATCATTTTATCGGGTATTTATCTATATAATAACAGAAGGTACCCGTACCCCTACTACCGCGTTACAGCGATCAATTTTACATTGATCACTAATTTGCTATAATTTTGCTTCAACGATGGCGTTTACATCCACTAAGTGTCGTTAGGCGGCACTGTCGTATTATTTGAATTATTGGAATAATCCTTAACCAAAATCCCCTGCAAAGGCCGACTCAGAAAGAGAAGACCCTAGTGGGTTCCTACCTAAGGGATTTGTGGAGCGTCAATATCCCGAATCCATGATCCTTATCCACACCGTAAATCTAGTATAGTATTATATTGTATGTGCCGTAAGCAAACACGACACTTCTTTTAAAATCAAGTGCAAACAACTAATTAAATATTTTTGTATCTTCACTTCGGTGAACGGCAGATTTAACTTCGGAATTGCCAGCAAGCGGAAAAGTGTACCAGCTTTTAAATGAATCAGCTGTGTTGAAGGTCACTAGATATTCGATCGAAAAGATTCATTGTGGGACGGTCTCACACCTCATTGAGTTATTTGGTTACTCCCACCGAAGTTTATCATTTACTTATAGAATTTATGTAGGCAGACGGTCTGTGGTAAAACGTGTATAATAAATACATAATATCTGATTTCCATTTCTTCTAAAGATTCATTGAAATAAACTTGTCCAATGATGTTAGTTTAGAAAAAATCTGATATTGTAAGTATTTGACCTTAAGTAAGTTATATACCTAATAGATACTAGGTCCTGCCCGCGGTGTCGCGTGTATTGTTTGTATGGTAAAATTTAAAGGTGATTTCTACTCAACTTGTGTATTCATAAATGCTAGTTCTAATTTGTTTTTATTCTTGCCTCCGTTAATTGAGACTGGCCGCTTAGATGCAAATTCGGCTGGGAGGACATCAATTATTTTTACTAGAATTTTCCTTGTTTAATAAAGTTTGATGGATAGTTCAGTACGGTGTGACCTTCCAGCATGCCTTCTTTTGAAAATACTACAACATTTTAATACACTACAAGGTTTAAAACCATACGTAATGGTCATTAAATAATAAACGGACATATTATTTACAAATAAAGGCATTGTCTGGTGTAATTGATTTCATACAAGCTCAATAAACGTGCGCAGTCTTATTTATAAACGTTCCTAAGAAAGGATACAACAGCTCTGGAAAATTAGTACAAAGCGCGCCTTACAAATGGAGAACCAACAACACAGACATCAACATCAAATGGAGAATGTAGAATAAATCAACGAAAATACATTAAAAACACCAAACCTTGTCCTTTTTCGAACTTTAATTTTTTTTCTGTTTTCACCTTAAGATAGGATTTTAAGAAAACTGGAATAACCCAAATATATAATTAATGAGTTTTTTTGTGTAGTTCGTTTGTCGATTCTATGCATTAGGACAGTCATAGAATTACTCAATACTCCTTAGTACCTTGTTATCTCACTCAAAGCAACAGCTGTTCGAAGCTCTAAGCTAAAGAATAACTGAGTTATAAATAACGCTGTCGGTATTTACCACTGGCATTTGACACCGGTTCCAAAGGAAGATTATTCAAAGTTACCAAGATCTTGTGGCATTAAAATTTTCTATTTGCAGGCATAGGTAATATTCAAGGACGTGTTTAATGGTCGGTCGCCTAGTTATTAGAGAGACTGCAACGGTTCTCTTGTTAAATGTATATTTTCTGAAGCCAGCAATGATCCACATAGAGGGAAAACATACCGATGTGTTTACAATTCATTATTGCACGTACAGTAATACATTTCAACTTACTACAATTACCGTTTTTGTTATTGTAGAATAGAAATAATAGAAATTCTTTATTTGTGTGACATGGATAAATTTACATAACATAATTACAACTAAAATTAAATAACGTCTAACACAAATTGTCGTGCGTAAATCCTCAGTAATTTGGAGAGTAATTTCGGAAAAATTAAACAAAATCTCAAAAAATGTATCGACTTTGACTGGACTTGAACCCGCAAACTTCCCTTCGTTCGGAATATTTTTGGCATACTATTTAATTTCATCTGTTCTAAAACTCTAAATCCGTTAAAAAATATACGACGGCGCCTGCCTGATTGGTAAGCCTTAATAACATTTTTTGAGCGACAATGAGTCGTCAGGATTTGCAATAAGATAATTTAAAGGCGCTAGAAAAAATCAACCATAATTATAATAACCCTTGACCTTCGGTACCAACTGCTGGGTAAAGGATTTTTTTTTAAAGCACCGTGATTGTCTTTTGTTTTTCATACGCTGACGCCACAAATCCAAGCAAAACAAAAGGAGATCGCGTCAGTTTTTATTATTTTTCTGTACTGTGTTAGACCTCTCTCTCCTAACTTAGGTTTTGTTTAAATTCTTTTCAATACACTAAAACAATGCAAAAGCGAAAGATATATTTAATGCTCTAAATGATCAAATTATTTAAGAGGTCCTTGATAAAAGATTGATACATAAACGCAATCTCGGAATTCGAAATGAGCTTGCAATAAGGGTTTTTTGTAGAATCTTGCAAGAGGTCTCGAGTTCATCCCGGTCCTAATAAGGAAGGTATTTACGGTTATTGGCTCAGCCGAAGTTGCCTTTATGTCAAACCGTTTGAAGGCGTTTTAGCAATGCCAACTATTGAGATAGTTCATTATTTTAGCGAAGATCTATGTCATCGTGAAGAAAGACCGATATTATAATTTCAAAGGTGAAACTTTGTGAGTAATTAAGAATTTGAACAAGTTTACTTCCAAAACTAGGGTAAACGTGTTCTTATGTGAAGACCGCATGACTCGGAAAACATAGGGTAGGACGCCTTCTGGCCAGTTGGAATGACTGGATGACTGCTGAAAGGTACCATGCTGGATGCGGCAAAAGCAGTGGACTAGTAGAGGTTGATAATGATGATTTTTACTATTACTAAGTTCCAATTTCACCGTTTGTTACCAAAACTACGAATAACATAACTTAGTGCACCTTGATCGAGTTCAATCTCGTTTTCCGATTGTGTAACATGACAAGCACTTGAATTCGGTTTACCGGATCAACTTTATGTGGATGAGCTAAACTCTTTTAAACACTGCTTCTCTTTTTTCCGCTAATAACAACCTGGGTCTCTTCAAGACAAGGATAAATAGTCGACCACATCTTCGCTCTCCATCAAGTGAGATTCGGTCAAACGAAGGACTATAATTGTCAAAGAAAAAACGCTAAACTGAGTTTATCTATCTATAATAAAATAATCTATCCATGTAGTATAATGTATAACAAGTAAATTTATGATAACTACTCATAACAAAAGCTTGATAATTTGTTTTTGGCCAACTTTTGTTTTAAATAAAGAAAACAAAAATTGGCCAAAAACAGTATATGTGATTTTATGGGGATAGCATTATTTGTTTATTTAAATACCTATTGCAAAATCTTCCGTTAATTTACTAGGTACATTATGCACTCTACTATATGCGATTGCCACCATAATGAGGCACGATTGATGACTATATTACGAGTATCTCAAATCAGCTAACAGACTCATGAATATAAAGAACTTTGACTTTTCGTATTGTTCAAATTATAATATTCTACTTCTTGAGTTACAGACGATAAACATAATTTTACCATTTCATGTGACGCGTCATTCTAATCTTATTAAATTAGGATAATCTATAAAACTGAAACTGTTTTATGTATATTGTGTTTCTTGGTTTATACATAAAAATTAGCAATGTTTTTATCTTTGAAGGTTATATCTTTATAAGGTTCCTTAATTGATTTGTCGCATTTCGTATGTGGTACTCTGTAGGTATTAGGTGTCAAAGACATTTTTACAATCAAATAAATGTAAATACAATGTATGAAAACTTAACAATAACAAGGTAAAATCCAAACAGAAACTATAGCAACCAAGTAAACGCACAAACGGACGAGAGACGAACGAAAGCAACACAAAAATTGCAAAAAAAATGTGTTAAATCCAAAAACTACCTTGATCTTTCGCAATTTGCTCCGTATCTTAAAATATATTACTCGAACACCTATTTTTATTTGTAACGCATTTGCGTACACACATTAGACAAAACTCTTCTATTTTATTTGCGCTAAGTTCTTAAATATATTACCTTGCGGTTTCACCCGCGTAGTCCCCGTTCCCGTGGAAATTCCGGGATAAAATAAAGCCTATGTCACTGAAAAGTAAGCTCTTTAATGATAAAGATTTTTTTATCGGTCCAGTAGTTTTGAAGTGAGAATTAAGTTGAAACTAATGTATCAACAAAATAATATATTTAAAAGCTCGTTGGATGTGATTGGGAATGAATGTATGAAAGTTATCTTTTCCGAGAACAATGGGTTTGGATGTAATGGAAAGATAAGCCTTGGGAAGTAGCCTAAATTCTAGAACCGATATCGACGAACTCTGGCGCCGTGGGCAAAGGTCCGCCTGCGACGCAGGAGGTTACGGGTTCGATTCCCGCGTCGGGACAAATAAATAAATAATAAATAAATAATTCTGACAATTCACACATCATAATCTAGCCCCAAGGTAAGCAGAGTGTTATGGGTACTAGATAACTTATATACATAGTACAAGTACACTACACAGATAGATATTTTTTCAATTATACCTACATAGAAAACATCCAGAACGCCCCGTCCCGCCTTGGGATAGACAATGCTCTGTGAATTGTCCAATATTTTTTATTTATTTTTATCTACACATTAAATTACCACCATCTAGATTCGTGAAGTGAGACGACCACATAATGCCAAATAATCAAACAACTTTATCTTTATGACCATAATATCAAATTCCAGCCATCAATCAATCCTTCTACGGTCAAATTTAATCCATTTCGATTTTAAATTATTCTAATATTACAATAAAATTTTGAACATTCGTTACACCATCATCAAATCTCAAAAATACCTTAATACCTACTAGGTATATAAATACATAATTAAATTATTATATTATTATTGTTATTGTCTGCTTTTTTATCACATATAACTTATTTTCTGAGATCCCTTAGTATCTAGGTAAAACTTAGGGTTTTAGGCATTTTTAACCCAAAATATGTAATATTATTTTGGGTTAATAATGTGATATTGACCCCCATGAGATAAACGCCAATAAGTGCTTACGATTTGAATAGACCCCTGAATTCTTAATTTAAGTATGAAAGCCTAATTTCCTCTATCGTCTATCTAAGACCTCTTCATGGTTAGCTATAGCTTAAACAATACCCTTGCTTCGAGGTAAAAGAAAATAAAATGGCTGCCATTTATTCATGACGCGAGAAAAAAATAGCGATAGTGATTTGTCGATAAAATTTACCGTACTTAACCCATTTCGATCAAGCTGAACTTAGTTTTATTGATCTTAGTTTTGGCAGCAAACTGTGAAATCGGACCCATACGTATAATATGCCATAACAATGGATATATTCTCATGACAACACAACGATAGGGTTTGTCGAAGAAAATCGGTCTATGGAAGTACCAAGGTACCTGTCCATAATTTGTAACTACCATTAGGTTCGTTAGTTTTTTAGCGGAATCAAATTATTTAAACAGCTATTAAATGCACTATAGATGGCATTAATCAAGTTCTGCTAACACTAAAACGGCTATAAAGCGTAAAGCTCGGTCGCAAGCGGCAAGCGTTCAAATGCTAAGGTCGACGTAGCGGTCTGCATAGCTTCACGAGCTAGAGGTGAAGATCGCACCCACAGCATCACTCATATCCAATTTACATAGATGTTGGATACTATACCGTGTCCATTTTGAATGAAGCATGTTTTATAACAAACACACAGTAAACAAACATCCCATACTTAACCTTAAATTCACTTTGTTGGCGCATACTTTTATACGTAACTAGCTGCGGCCCGCGGCTTCGCCCCCGTAGATTTTTATGTCACGTCCCACGGGAACGGTATACTCTATGTCCGTCTTCTGGTTCTAAGCTACCTCTCCACCAATTTTCAGCCAAATCGGTTCAGCTGTTCTTGAGTTATAAATAGTGTTATAACACAACTTTCTTTTATAGATAATTTTATATTTATATATAAAGAAGATTGACATTACTCGTCGATTTTAGATCCTCCCTTCAATAAAAATTGCTTATTTGGCGTCTAACTTCAGATATAATTGATATCTGAAACTCGACGCCAAGCGAGTGAATTTTTGTTATTTGTGTCGTAGTTTGTTTACTAACATGCTTCATTCAAAATGGATAAACCATAGCATCTGCCAGCGGATTTTATAGGTTCATAATAGGAATTTAGGAATAATTTAGGAAATAGAATAGAATAGAATAGAAGATTTTATATTCAGCACACAAGGACAGCACAGAACACAGATTAAAAATAGGATGGTATAAAAAAAACACAGAAAGAAAATAACTAGAACTAGACTTAGGTTAGATGACAATAAAAGTAATCTTAGAATAAAATATAAACTTATACCTAATCTACCTACTCTTACTAGAGTGTCAGTGCTGCCGAGGTGAGCCAAAACGGATCAGTCTCAGCTTTACGCTCAGCGCTGGTTTTCAGACTGAACCTCTATTGACATAAAAATTATAATCAACTAGCTGCGCCCTACGGCTTCGCACGCGTTGTTTTTATGGAAACTTTTAAAGGTGATTTCTATTCCACGGGAACTGATTTATGGGATGAAGAGTAGTTTTGGCGTGAAGAAGTAACAAACATCCTTCCATCCATACAAACTTTCGCATTTATAATATTAGTGTGATGTGATTAATACGTTATAATAAATTAGAACTAGTATGTACGGTTGAAACAGTAGAGCTAACTGCAGGCTATTACAAACAAACTACAGGTAGCTCAATTTAGGAAATGGAAATAAGACCTATGGAGTAATTAATGCTTTAGGCCTTGCTCCAAAGGCAAAGGAAATTTACTCTTCTAATGATGTAGGTAGTAAATAAGTACGAGAATGTATCATACTAATCGCACAAATCACATCACTCTATCACACAGACTATCACACATAAATGCGAAAGTTTGTATGGATGTATGGATGTATAGATGTTTGTTGCCTCTTCACGCCAATACTACTGAATGGTTCAGATTGAAATTTAGCATACAGGTAATCCTGGAATCAAACACAGCCTACTTTTTATCCCATAAATCATAAACCTGACTTTATAATCTCAGCTACATTTTGGCAATAACGAGAGGCTTATAAAAAAACAACTAAACAAATAGTTCAAAAACTTTACCTACTTATATTAAATTAAATAATACGCTCAAAATGTCTCGTCTCTTTTGAATTTACTGCCTTAATTAGGACCCAAATAATGACCTACATAATGGTTTAAACCAGTTTCTAAAAGATGCTCTAAATAACCAAAAGGAATCTTCATCGAGGATGACAGAGCAAAAGGCGGAAGACAAACAGCTATTCATGTAAATAAGGTAAGTTTACCCGTTCCTTAACATTTTGGTCAAACCCGTGCGTCAACACGCGCAATGCGGGATGCGAAGCGAGAGCGTCAACAACGCTAAACTGTTACCGCATCTCAGATGTGCAGGGCGTCATTGAGGCGCTATTGTAGCGTACGCTGCGCGGCGCGGTTGACACTCTTGCTTTTCGTCCCGCGTGATTGACGCGCATGCTTGGCCGAAGCTTAAACGAGGAGGGGCGACGGCCGTTGGACCAAGGCGGTCACAGAGTGCTACCCGATAGAAGCAAGACGTTCTCGAGGCACTTACCACATGGTTAGACCCTATCGGGGGTGGATGGAAGAAAGTGGCTGTGCTGGCTCACACTGAAGATCTTAAAGAAGATCGACTACTTAGCCCACTTGGGCGTGCAAGAGGAACTATAATCCAGCAGTACGTCAGCTGTTGAAGTTTCCCCACTAAACATATGATAAAAAGATAACATTTAAGCCATCTTTACATGTATAATTCACACATAATCTAGCAGAATTTAAATTGTCTGTAATAAAGTTCACACAAGCGATGAATCAATAAACAAGAGCGGATTTAAAATCAGTTTACAAATATAAATTTAATGAATCTTCTAAGGTCATAATGGATATTAATCTTTTAAACCAGTTGTGTATTAAAAATCTTTGTGTTGCGTAATCCTGTGGATCTTTAGATGATCACAACGCAATCGCGTGGGTAACCGCCTCTAATATGACACCTATAAAAACCAAGAACACGCCTATGGACTAGCCAATCGATCTGTCACATTTATATTCTACTTACAGACTATTTATACGAGATTTATACTAATCAATTTGCACCTAAATGTTTAGTTGAACTTCTTGACCTGTCTAGACTGACCTTAACAATACTGAACGCATTGCATCTACCTACAATCTACATTGATGTTAAAGAAAATAAGATTGCATAAATTTAATTTCTATCTATCTATTCAATACGTTTCGATTTTTTTACTCTCTGTGAAGTCCAATTATTTTATAGGCTATTTGTATGTTTTCCCCTGGCGTTGTCACAAAACTATATATTTCTTATTGCCAAGTTTTGCCAAGGCTGAAAGTTTTGTTTAAATGCCATGACATATGTAGTATCTTATTTTTCATAATAAGTGGGCGGATATGTAATAATTTCATGTATACTAATTTTAATCGATATTCAAATTGATTTACAATATATTGGAGATTCACCTTTATAATTATGCGATAATCCCAATCACGTTTGGTCATTGTCTAATCATGATTTACGACAGATTTATGTTTATATTTTGCATAAACTCAATCTCCATCTATTTGGCGTATTTAAATGATACTATTAGCTATTACTATTATTGATACCGTGATTTGAATTATCCTTATTATTTTGATGACTTCTACAAGGTGCGTACTGGTTTCCTATCCGACCTACATTTAAGTGCCCCACAAAAGTATCCCGTAGAAAATATAAAAATAAATCTTTTGTAACGATATTTTTATTTACACTTGCATATAAATATCACTGAAGACATTAAATATCACATTTGATCTATGAAAATACTAATAATAATGTGCTATGAACTTGAGTATTTGTACAGGGCGGTGAGATAGCACTTAGGCGTTAGACGTTTACTTCTGGGCGGGTTGGTACTTGGGGGGGTTGCTGGCGATGTAAGCGAGGGCGCGAGCGATCTGGGGGGGGATTTCGGGACCGACGGGGAGAACGTTGCCCTGAAAATAGATATCAAACATTAGGTTATATTTCTAATGGTATACAGTACCGGAATATTGCCAACATAGTCTGCAAGTAATTTAAAGCTTTTTAGTATTACCGCTAGATTTAGCTTAGAATATAGCACAGTTATAGTAATTATCTGTTGTTGTTTAAATGTAGTCTTACGGCAGGCTGGAATCCGTTCTCATCGGCGATGTAGGAGACGGACACGGGGAGACCCTCGGGGGAGGTGTAGGAGTAGCTTCCTTGGACTTGTTCAGAGATTTCAGGGGGGTTTCCACCGACTGACTTGGGAACGCCCTGTTCCTGGGCCGCGATACCGTTGTCGGTCTCGTAGCTGATGAAAAAGACAAAGTTTATTCAGCGGCTTTATCAAATGTTAAGATGTGTAATGAGCTTATTTCAATGGCTATCGAGGTGAACATTTGCATGACTGAAAACTTACGAGTATGCGTAGCTGCCGTCAGGGTTGATTTCGCTGACTTGCTTGACGATGTTGGCGTTGGCGGCGTCCAGGTTGTTGTACTTGGCGACTACTTGGACTGGGAGAGGAGCGGGGGTGGAGTAGACGACGGGGGAGGGGGTGGAGTACGCGAAGGGAGCGGGGGTTGAGTACGCGAAGGGAGCGGGGGTAGAGTAGATTGACGGAGCGAAGGTCGAGCTGGCGAAAGGACGGTAGGTGGGGTACTGGTTCCTGTTGTAAGCGTTCCTGTTGAAGTTGTTGTAACGTCCCTGGTTGTAATTCTGGTACGCTCCAGTGTTGAACTGGGCGCTGGCCGCAGCCACGAAAGCCAAGAATACCAACTGTTAAAGAAAATTAATTGCTTAGTGATTATTTACTTAACGATTTTGAGAAAAATGACTTTTTTTAAACACGGAAATATATTTTTCAATTTTCGATATATGTTAGTACTTACAGCGAATGCCATTTTTATAGGTTTAAGATTGTCCTAGCTTCGATAAACTAGTTCGAATGCGGATAAAAATCCGCGCTTGGCTTTTATATCAGTCAGGGAACCACCCACTTTTAGACGTGAACTGCAATATAATTTAAATAACTTTGACTAGAAATTATTATCAAAGATCACTTGGCCTATCCATCCGTCCAAAGTCGTACTCGCGTGTTGTTCATGAGGTCATCATATATTTGAAAAGTCGTAACAGAAGAGTAGAGACGTCCTTTTTCAGAATAAAGAAAAACGGAGTTTTTTTTTTGTCGAGCAATTGCCTTTAATTTTAGCAATAACAAATATCTAGTATTGGGTTTTATAAATAAAAATACATATAATAATTTGTTTATGTTGAACAAAAGATAGATTCATAAAATTACAGGGTGTTTAGTCAATTATTACCACCAAAAAAGATTTTATGAGAGCATGTTCCCGTAAACAATACCAATTAAAAAATAACTCAGCAAATCGATTTTTTAAACATAGTTAATGAAAGGTATGAAAACAATTCCATCGACCCTAAGCATCAAAAATCTATTTTATTAGCCATATGGCTAACAAAACAGATTTTGATGCTTAAGTGTTTGATGTTTTGCCATTAAATTTAAAGGCTATTTGTATGTTAAAAAGTCAGTGTCTTTCAGTTAAATCCTTGAAAGCATAAAATAAAACAAACTTGAAACTTAGTTTATGCAAATAATAAACATGCACTTCCTAATTGGATTATGCTGGTTTAATTCAAATTAGAACTATAGAGATAAAACTTTTAAATCCATCATGCTTATTAATACGATAGTTACATGATTTGAGTTTTGAGCTTTCAAATATCGGAAAGCTCAAATCTGAAATCATGGTAAATATCTAGTTGTAAATAACTTTAGTGTAGGGATAAAGCTTCTGTGTTTGTTTGGTTGAGGTTAACTTCTTCTTACTTTATTATTGTGGCTCAGCGACCCAAAGTGGATCTGATCCTCCGACACGAGGCTACGGCCCAATATGCAATGGTTTTCTTTCATACGCCTTCTTGACTGCCCGATCCTCCTCCATATTCTCGACGTGTCCTAGCCAGCGGAGACGAGCGCTGTTCAACTCGCCTATGCCGTTTGGTTTGGCATAATAGTTCCTCAAACTCCTGGTTTTCAAAACGACAAATCCGATATCTATAATATAAAAATAAATCGCTAAATGTGTTGGTAAGCGCATAGCTCAATAACGCCTGGACCAATTTGGCCAATTCTTTTTTTTTTAATGTTCGTTGAATTTCAAGGTTGATTTTTACAGAGACAAATTTTAATAATTGTCGGAAAAACACATATGTACGGTTCCATAGGAACAACGCGTGCGAAGCCGCGGGGCACAGCTAGTTTATAATAAAAACTATTTTTTACAGTGCTCTAGGTATAATATAATATAAATATATAATATGTTAACTGTGAATGCTAGGGTATGATTTATTCAGGAACCATATGCGCCAAGCCGCTTTGATAGCTGACTTCTGACAGCGCGCTGTCAGAAGTCAGCTACTACTAGTACGAGTATCAAATAATACGAGTATCAAATAATACAACTACTACGAGTATCAAATAATATGATAAATCGTTTCTTCAAAGACAATGATATAACTTTCCAGGTTTTATTTCTAACTAAATTATCATGATGCTAAGTGTGCGTACACATCTCCTCTTAGCGACCTAGGTAGCCTAAACTCGGTGTTGGTCATGCTCATAAGTAGACATGCGGCAGGAGTATCCAGCTCTGCTCCACTGAAGGATGACGGCTTTCTGACCAACGTAATCTATGAAAGATGAGGTTTTCGGTGGCGGCCAGTAGGTACAATTGCAAGCGAGTACAATGCAAATTGTAGTGACCACCGCAGGCCGCTTCTGTCTAGGAAAGGATTTAAATTGTTCCGGGGGTGATCTGACATGCTTTACTCCAAATGCGTTTTACGTCTCAGCTGTTTATTTAGTAAAAAGCATCAGCGGGAGCGGGTGCGGATTATTGTCAGTTTTCAAGAAATCTCGCGGGTGGCGGGTGGAAAAAGAAGGCAAATTTTTGAAGATCGCTCATGGAGCAACTTTCAAAGCTCAGACTTGTTTTCCATCTATCTATCTTCTTCTCCGGACGTTTTCAATGCCTTGAATCAGGGAAGGATGGTTGAGTTCGACCCTCCTCGTTACAGTGTGGATTAGTGCCGTTGGTAAAGGCACAAGGTTGGCAAGGGTAGTGCCCAATACCTTGCTTTTACACTTTTATGGCACAAGACACATGAAGGTTTAACCACCTGCGAGTCACATCACCGAGGCTGGGCAGTGTGTGCGTAAGCAGGTTGATTTTCTAGGTTTGGTTAGGTATCTACAAGAGCGCTTACAGCTTGCAGGTAAGATTGGCCTGACCTCGTAATCCCTTACCTTACCTCCCAAAAATACAAGTAAAGTTACAAAATACTTATTTATTTTATCTACACATATTAGTTTCTCATAATAATTTATTTCTTTTGACATTCGTTGACGGATAATACGAGCGGAATATGCGTTTAACTGTGGTTTTACTACATACAAGCAGTTTATGACCAGTTTTATTATCAAAATAATGTGTAGAATTTTATGCTCATAGATACATTAATGTTCATATTCACAGTCCGTTTATTACCCTAAAATTCATTTCAATTTCGTTGTTGGACATTTACGACTCTAAAGTGTGATCTAATTTTATAATTTAATCATAAATAACGGTTCAGAACAATGATTCTGACAGATCAAGATCACAATATTATCACAGATCCTTTACATGATTTTGTAACAGTACATATTTTATACAATCCTGCAAGCTTTAGCCCATGGCTTCACTTGCGTTGAATAAAATATAAAATAATGTATAAAATGCCGCTGAATATTGTCGTACCGTGTAAATTTACAGATTTGAAACGGATGCAGTTGCTCTATAGAAGTGGTTGCACATAACTATCACTTTATTTTTTCAATCGAACCTACAATCTCAGACCCATTACTAGTAACTACGAGTATAATTATTTATTGATGCTAACTAAGTTAAGTAGGTTAATCCACGATTGATGAGTTTTGAAAAGCTCTATCAGATTAACAATTTTAGTTCTGCATTCAGCTGAGCATGGACATTTTTTATAGAACAGTACACTTGGCACCGATCAAAACATTTATTGTAGTATTTTGATTTCTGTTAATTATCTGTACACAATCTAAGCTGCCTGTTTTCTTATTTTGTATTGTATCATAATTAACGTACTTACTTATTTCATTCAGTCATACTCTATTTACTTAAGGCCCATACAGCAGCGAAAGTGGCGCCCCCAACTATTTTATCTTATTATAACGTTAAACGCAGGTATTTTTAAAAATCCTACGTTCAGTTTGTGTTATCTATTATAAGCTATTTATTAATGTCTCTGTAATAGTTTCATTTTGTAAAGCTTAGGAAGAGATACGAAGGTGCGCTTTTTGGCCACCAAACTCTAATTTCGCATCTCCTCCTAAACTATATGAGATAAAATTATGAAAGAGGTATTAAAAAATAGCTTATAATAGATACCACAAACTGAACGTAGGATTTTTAAAAATTCCTATGATAAACGTAAAAATAAGAAAATAGGTATCGCTGTCAGATTGGCTCGGGTATGCGCCTTAAGGGCTATTTGTGGATTTATTTAGCATTTTAATGTACCAATTTAATTTGCGCGGATTACCTACGTACTTCATAATTCCAACTGACCAAAATAACTACAAACAAGCAAGAGGTTATGGTTTTATATCAATAACTCAAAATGGGCACTTATTTTTGCCATGGGAATTTATTTCCTATTATTTCGTTCTAATGTTTTCTTCTCTAAAGGTCTTGTAGAAATATGGAATTATGAGCTTTTGACGTTTGGCAAGGGATAGTACTCGGACTGATAATTTCTACCCACAACAATTTACGTTTGCTGGCAGCATAGACGCCAGACGCCCTAATCACTAATTTGCTACTTTCTCATCATCATCATTGTGAATATAACTTGAATAATATTGAATATTACTCTTCATTTCTTATCCACTCTTGACGATCTTGGGCGCGTCGCAAATCCCGTCGATTTAGACTCTCCGCTACCAACGAGTCATCGACACAGATTTGCAAGAAATTCAAATATTTTTGCGGTTATTAATAATATATTTTAAACTACCAGTAAAATTAGTTTTCCCTTATTATTAAAACATTTTCTATAAACCCATTTTTAAACAAATTGCGATTTAGTGCTTCATTAATTTATGAGCTGTATTACAATACTATAAGTAATGTTAGCAGAAGCTAGCCAGATTATTCGTACTTTATAGTCACATGGATTCAAAGAAAATGGCTTTGTGAAAAAAGCTTTTCGCGTAGTTTACATCCTTGCAAAACCCAGAAAAAAAACCGCTAAAATGTTCAAGTTCTGTGCGAATCTGAGTCTGATTCCATTTCGATCACGCGGTAGCGGAGAATCTGAGTAGCCCTTCTGGTATCGTCCAACCATCATCGTTTGGGCATTCGTCAGCCTCATCCTCGGATGTCCGCTCTGAGTCTCCTCCATCTTATTATGTTGGTAACAAAGCACTTGTAAGTTGGTAGTGTATTATCATTTGGAGAGTCGCTTGTGATTGTTTAGGATGCATTACAAAGGTTTTTTTTTATTGGAGATGGCAAAGCATTTGACCGCCATCACACTTAGGGAAGTTACGATGTGACCTAAGATGGTTCACGATTTCCGGCTATAAGACTCCGAGATTTAATTTACGATGGCGATGCTACTATAGTGTACTCAAACTTTCTGCGTCCGTTTTTCCGGTAAAGTAAAATCTCGGAGTCTTATAGCCTGAAATCGTGCCCCATCTTAGGCCACATCGTAACTTCCTAAGTGTGATGGCGGTCAAATGCTTTGCCATCTCCAATTAAAAAAACCTTTGTAATGCATCCTAAACAATCATAAGCGATATTACAACCGGCAACAAGCAACAACTTTACTGATGATGT
This sequence comes from Eupithecia tripunctaria, assembly GCA_955876795.1. NCBI lineage: Eukaryota > Metazoa > Arthropoda > Insecta > Lepidoptera > Geometridae > Eupithecia > Eupithecia tripunctaria. The sequence goes on from OY041604.1 coordinate 6,385,807, forward strand.
TGAATGACTTTATGATATTGTATAGCGTTTATTTTAATCGATCATAGAGGGTTTACCTATTTTGAAAGTATGTATACTACTAGATATGAGAAAAATAAACTTCTCAAACGTTGATTTTCAAGCACTTTCCATAATCCTCTGACGACCTGTGCGGTAGTTGAAGGTCCGCCTGCGACGCAGGAGGTTGCGAGTCTGGATTTTTTCTATGTATAATAAAACAATTCTATCTATGAAGTGTATTGTATTATGTATATCAGTTATCTAGTAGTAGTAAGACTTCCATGTATATTGATTTTAATAGTGCAATAAAGTGTTTACTCATTCATTCATTCATTCATTCATTCTAGTACCCATAACACAAGCTCTGCTTAGCTTAGGGCTAGATAATGCTGTGTGATTTGTCCCACATTATTTATTTTATTTATTTATAATCTACGTTTAATTCCATCAAACTAAACATAAGTCAAGAGTGGTTAGAAGTTTTAACATCAAGACTACATCTTGATTTGACTAGATAGCAGTTATGACTAAATCGCTTTCTAGGTTCTATGGCTGTAGGAATTTATGTGATATTTTATGGTGGAATTTTGTAATGCCACCTGGAGGGAAAGTACTCTTAATCCTGTAGATAGGAAGTTTTACTCAAAGAAAACATCCCTTTATTTTTGAAAACAAACAAAACTGCATTTGCAGATTTGAAAATTCGCTTGCCACACCCGGGAATCGAACCGACTGAAATCTGTAAAAAATACACCCTGTACTTTTATTGCATGGATCGTTAGGGTCAATTATAGGGATGAAATCTCTCTAACAAACTTATAAAAAAATGAAAGGAAAACCATGAAATCTGGACTTATAAATTCAATGGCCTAGTTAAAGCACTTTTACTCAAAGATCCATCTGTTTACTTGCTCTGCTCTTTACTTACTCTATGCATCGAGTTAGGATACTCTATGTTAGTAATTATTAATTATCATTAACGCCATTTATCCGTTAAAATGACGGATTACTATTTTCAGATAAAACGATTGCAATTTGCACGTGTTTGTAATGCAGACTCCATTCACGTGTTTGTAATGCAGACTCCTTTATTAGATGTGACATACATAACTGCGTGTATGTGGTAGTTTAAATATGGAATGTTACATTTGAAAATAGATTGCCATTTGGTATTCACATTTGATTGTTTTTACAAATCATTTCACAGTAAAAATGGCTTATCAAGAACAATTTGATTTAATCGAAGCTTATTTTTTAAATAACAAAGATGTGAATCTAGCTCTGCGGTGGTATGGAGAGAGATATCGAGACCGACAGGCACCAACTCGGTTCGTATTGAAAAGAATGGTAGAAAATTTAAAGAATTCCGGTAGTTTTAAAAAGAGACGGCAAACTCTTCAGCAGAACTATTTCGATTTTGATCTAAATGTTTTAACATACTTTGAATCATTTCCGAAGGCTTCAAGCAGAGATGCTGCCGAAGTAATTGGAACAACCCACACTCGTGTACTTAAAGTGCTGAAAAAGTGAGCAACTAATTAGTTAGTTTACCTTTTTTGTAAATAGGTAAATAAAATAAATTAAGAATTCATGGTTTTCCTTCCATTTAATTTATTAAGTTTGTTAGAGAGATTTCATCCTTATAATGGGCCCTAACGATCGATGCAATAAAAGTACAGAATGTAATTTTTACAGATTTCAGTCGGTTCGATTCCCGGGTGTGGCAAGCGAATTTTCGAAAATCTTTGAATGCAGTTTTGTTTGTTTTCAAAAATAAAGGAATGCTTTCTTTGAGTAAAACTTCCTATCTACAGGATTAAGAGTACTTTCCCTCCAGGTGGCATTACAAAATTCCACCCTGTATATGCCGACTTCTACGTCAATTCTTTCCATTGTGTTATTATTCTGCTAAATAAAATAAATTATATCTGAAACTTGATTTACCTATACTGCTGAGTCTGACTGCGTTTGTTGACCCAGCTACTGCTATTTTTATAAACGCGAAAGTTTGTAAACATGTATGTATGTATGTTTGTTTGCTCTTTCACGAAAAACTACTGCACGGATCGGGCTGAAATTTTGCATACAGGTAGTTCTAGGCCTACAATAACACATAGGCTACTTTTTATTCTATAATCAGTTCCCGTGGGATAGGCGTCTAAAGCCGCGGGACGCAGCTAGTACCAAATATTTTTCATATTCATTCCAGCAATGCTCGACGATCCCTTTAATGTTACATCTACATTCTAACGAAAGTAAAAGTAAGGAGCTACATAGGCATATGTTTATTCATATTTTAATAATAAATTACTTGGTGATATTATTTACATAGGTAGCAGATATAAATTTAGAATTATGATTCTTTATGATTTCATTATTATGAAATTTTATTCTAAATTATTAAATCATTTGATGTTTCACTTTTGTTGTTGAGGGTTCTTCAAGTTGTACTCGATGGACCTCAGGATGTAATCTGGGATCGGGGGAGGAGTGGGGAGAGAATCACCCTGAAATTACAAAAAACAACATTAAAACACAATGTAGGGCAGACATCACCGAGTAATTGTAACCTGTTTGGGTTAGGCATGAACTTCGATTTCGGCAAGAACTTCGATCGATGCGATGAAGATGAACCAAAACAAAAAGTGAACATGTCCAAAAGTGGACTTATGACTGCCGACTGTACGGTACTATTAGAAACCAAAGATTTTAGTTGAAGTGCGTGTACTATACAATTAAAAACGCTCAAAACAAACACCGTAGCAGCGATAGTCACGCTTAGCATTAAAAATATCGCGTGGATTTCGAAGTTTTTTACCAATTTAATGCTTTAAAGATGAACGCTACAAAATTAATAAAACATAATGAAAACCAATTAAACAAAGATCAGTGGCAATCCAACGTTTGTCGATCATAAATTACACTGGGTTTTTGTATAAATCTTTTGTCCTAAAATAGGAGATGACATACCTGAGGTTGGAATCCGTTCTCATCGGCAATGTAGGTGATGGAAATAGGCACGCCTTCGGGGGAAGTGTAGGAGAAGGAGCCTTGGGAAACCACGGGTACTAGGGGCGGGTTTCCACCGAAGTTCTTCGGGACACCTTGAGCCTGTGCGGCGATGCCGTTGTCAGTTTGATAGCTGCAATACAAATACAGATTTAGTTGATATTCTACAGTATTTATTTAGTATTTTACCTAGGGTATTCTGTTAACTGATTACCACGATACTCGTATACGGATTTTAACGAATGTCTGTACAGTTATTAGTAGTTCTGTTTTGTTTAAAATTTTCCGAAATGCCAAATATATCTGTAGTAGCCAAATACCTAACCGGTGCCCACTCTATCAAATAAGTCATATTAACATATGCAGATTATCCATGTCTACAAAATTAATCTCAATACTAATTTCAGAGATAATGTGAGTGACATTTTTGATCCTCCCTTTTCATTTGTCAAGGTCTTGTCAAAGCGCATATTCGGCACCATATTTTAGAGTTTCGTTGGTTTCTATTAAATCTAAAGGTTGAATTCCAATATTTTAAAGAAATCCTTCTAATATTATAAAGGTAAGTTGTAAGTTATCGATATTTATCTGTTAGTGTCAAATGTACATATTAATTGATATTTTTGTCTTTTTGTACTGTATGAACGAGCAGCAAAACTGTGTTTATCTGGTGAAAACGCCAAGAGTACCTAAACTTTAGCATAGAAGTTGTACACCTAGATTTGAAATAACATACCTAGAGCCTATCATTTATCCAAAAAAACATATACAAAGCTAGTACGTACAATATTTATGAGGCAAGTTCCTGAATTATTGATTAAAACTTTACCTCTACATACAGACAGACATTAGTTGTTGGTTGTTTTAACTAAGACAACTATGTTACCTACCTCTATAGGTTACTACGTAATTAACTCGAAAAATCTTTAGATTTTATGTGTCTAAAAGAAATTTCCAGCGAAACCCTCACAACTCACAGCTAACTTGCACTTGGCTAAATTTATTTATAAATGTGATGGATTCTTGCGTAAAATATAAATGGAGGTATTCATTTTGTCATCGAACGGACGCGATTTTAATATTTATAGATAGATGTTTGACAAGGCTTAGCGGTTCTGGTATCATCTTGTGTTATTTGAAGACATTTGGAATGTAGTAGATTTTAATTTCAATTTTATTAATTAGCACCCGTATCACAAGCTTTGCTTGCCTTGTGACTAGATGATACTGTGTGTATTGTCCAGCTCCTCCTTGCTAAGTTAAAATTTCCCTAGTTACTCAATCCCGATGAGATAAGGAGTACTCACGCATAAAGTTACTCAATCCCCATGAGTTATAGAGTACTCACGCATATTGGTAGCTGCCATCAGGTCCAATGTCGTTTTCGTAACGGACGATGTTAGCCGCCGCCTCACTCCCAGGGACCCTGTTCACGATAGGACGGGGAGGTACTGGTGAAGGGTAGAAGGGTTGGTACTGCCCTGGTCGTGACGTGGTCGAAAACGGGAACTGCGCCGACGCAACGGCTACAACAGCGACAAAAGCAATCTGAAAATAATGCAAAGAAAAATTAGAATCCAATAAAATATATTGTAAAAAATACTAACGGAATGATGAATTAACTCACAACAAACTTCATTGTTCCGAACTGACAAGTGATGTCCATCGGTGATGCTATTTTAACTTTTATACCAATCCACCACACATTTTGCGCAATATGACATTGATATTGTCATATTAAGTTTGCAGCTGTATATTAATTTAAAATTTATATTGCAGATGAGACCTTTTAACAAATAAAAAGTCAACAAATAAAACCTAGACCTATCTGTCTTTAATTGTACTGGCATTGATTTATTATTGCCGTATCATAAGGTATGAGCGTCATACATGTTACACAATAGAGGTACAATGTACATATACCTATTACAATACTATTTATATAATTAAGACTCCAAATAAGAATTATATTTAAACTTACAGCAGATTTCAGGAGAAGTTAGAGCAACCAATACAGGCTGTTGAGGAAGTTTAGGTTAAGGCGCATACCCAAGCCAATCTGACAGCAATTCCTATTTTATCATATTTTTACGTTTATCATAGGAATTTTTAAAAATCTTTTTTATTAAAAAAAAATACCTTTCATTTGAGTACTTACACGGAGAGGTAGTCACTCCTTTTAAAATTCACGACAGTATTGAACATTGTTAAAAAACAAAAATACTCATGACTTCTCTATATATTTTCTGTAAAATAAGGATCTACAAATGCTTTTCCTTTTTTTTAAGTAAGTTTATCTATTTTTTTGCCTTTTCTTTAGGTATCTAAAAATATCTATTTATTTAGTCTATTTTGTTTTTACATGTCCGGTCCATCCCGATATTGCCTGGAAGAGATTGCTCTAAGCGATAATAATTACTTTTTTAGTTTTTTGTATTTATTTTCCTATTTTGTGTGCTTCATAGCATTCATATATACAAACTTAGCCATCACCATTCCTTCTTAAAAATACCACCCAGTATATTATTATTTTTTGCCTATATTAGGGACACCGTAACTATTGACCATTTAAATAAAATAATAATTAATTTATCATAATAAAACTTTTGGCTGTCGAGCGTGCCAACGCCAACAACGAATGGTCAGAAGTCACACGAAAAGCTACTGTAATGGTTCACGTTAGTCGAGTTATCACAAGCGTCAAGCAGATAGTACGAGCCGAGTTCTACCCTGTGGTAGAACTCTTTCCTGTGAAAGCCACCAGCTTTCTTCTGTGTATTCTACACCCTGCCAAGGTTATTATGTCAAAACCCCCTAGAGGACATGCTGCCAAGCCGCCCAAAGGGATATTTATAAATAAAAAAACTATATATCTAGAAATCTCGGGAACTACAAAAGCGTGTAGCGTGCAGCGAAATTTAGCATGTAACCTACATGTTTTTGTCACTTACCTTTTAGATGTAAGCACCCATCAGAAACAGATTTTTTGTAATTCAAATTCTAAGGTGGTGGTAAATTGAAGTATAAATATAACTCATTTACATCATTTATATTTTAGAAACTATTGAGCCATGCACCTAAAATTTAGCATACGTTTTTCTTTAAGGGCGTAATGAACTATTATGAACGTCTGGAAATTACCTTTTTACGTGGGTGGAAAGCAGTATATATTTTATATTGACTTCTGTGTTTTTAAGTAATTAAATAAATAATACTACAATTCACACAGCATTTTCTAGCCCTAAGCTAAGCAGAGCTTTTGTTATGGGTACTAGATATTGGTACCTTATTGTTGTTCATATCTTTTTTTTTAAGAAATCAAAAAATATCCTAAATGCTTACGCTACAACAACAAAAACATTATTTTGTCCATCGGAAAAAAGGTTTTTAATTATTGAAGTTTGTAATTTCTATGACACTTTTTTTTCCCGTTAGAAAAGTATTTTTATGATTTCTATATTCAACATTGAAGCGTATTTTATTTTCTTTTTAATTTGTAGATTTCCAGTGATAGAATAAAAACTTTTACGATGACAATGCATTAGGACAAACTTTTTTGAGGTATCGCCATCGATCAAAAATTTCGCCGGCCGCGGTATTGCTTAAATCCACGCGAATGAAATCGCGTGCAGTCAGTTAGTAGTTTACTTACAAATTACACGACGACGTACGTGTACATGTATTCGATGGATGGTTTGATTCAACTAAGATAAGATATTTGCGATAGAATCGAGCAATTAGTGACCTATCCAAACAAAACCCCTGTTATGTTATCTACCTCTTTCAAACACAACACTTATTGTTCATTTGTAAACTACCTTTCTTTCAAAGCTCGCCCTAAATTAATCGCATAAGATTAACGGATGGTATAATTGAATGATCGTTTTATTACGTTAGGAAGGATAACGTCCTTTGCATGGCACATGACCCCTGAGAGAAACCTAAAACACTTTTCCTTGTAATATTTTTTTATGTTACACTCACAAATTACCCGCAAAAATGCGGACCTAAGCTGCTATAAAATGACTCAGATAAAGCTAAAAAAACAAACCCTTTAAAGCGTTGTCAAAAATAAAAGATAGAAATTCCAACGTGACTCAATGAACTCTCCATCACTGTGCTAATGTTTTATTTTACTTTGAAAACCTTCGTAAATCGATGAATTAAAATAACACTTTCATGGCCCAAGACGCAAACGTGCTTCTCCCTCCCAGTGTCGAGACTGGGCAGTGGACGCATTCAGTGACCAAGTAAAATGGGTTTCATCGATGTGTCATGCTTTTGTTTGCAGGTACCCTGACGGAACTTCTAGGTAGATCCGTCCTAAAGGCTGTAAATGGGTTCAGTTAAAAACGAAATAAAAAACAATCATATAATTCATATATTCACATTTCTTCAAATATTTATTTGAAGAAATGTGAATTGTGCGCATTTAGTCTTTTTTTCGTTTCTAATTCTATGCTCCTAGAACTGGCAGATGAGCTCCAACTGGTCGGAAACCATTTTCATCGGCAGTATAATCCACCCTGTATGTGCGGCCATCGTCACCCACGTATTGGTAGAAGCCTCTAACTCTAGAACCTCCACCAACGGAAGGTTCAACAGCTCCAGTTTCCTCTGCAGCTAGCCCGTTATCCGTTTGATAAGCGTAGTGGTATCCATTCAGATCTACATCGTTTTCCTGTCGCACGATATTGGCGGCCTTTTCTGAGTTGTACTGGGCTCTAATATAGGCAGGTTGGACAGCAGGCGCCACTGTTGAGTACACGATTGGGCGTAATGTTGAAACGGGGACCGGTGGGCGGTAAGTTACGGGCGCCGCCGTTGAAGCGATTTGCAGGTTGTCGTGACTGGAAATTAAAATAAAGGTAAATTATAATGAAAACTCTCATTGCCCAGCTTGAAGGGCTATGTAAATTATATTTGTCGTAATGCTAAGATAAGCCATTCGGGAATTTCGCGTGCGATTTTGAATTAAATTTCATTTTTCTAAGTTTTGCTTTGTTGTTATTATTTGATAGATAATTATAATTTTTCTTTTTTTTTTTGTTGTTATTAGTATTAATCATATTTTTTTTTATATAAACATCTATTAAAGGTTCAATTGGAACTCTGTAGTGTTGACATATTGTGTGCATATGCTTACTGAATACCTTACCATATCATGATAGTTGTATTTGGTGGGTATTGCTATACAAACTACAACAGGTAGGTATAATACAATAGCATTATGAAATCAAGCAAAAAACCAAACTTTTTAATAATTAAAGAAGAGAAGAGATATTGTGTGTTATTTCTTTCTACAAGTACCTACCTAGATTGTATTTCCGGTTTCTAAACTCTTTTCAGGCACCAGTCTTTCCCTAAGCAGGTTCACATTAATGCCTTTCTATAAAAAGATTCTGTAAAAACAACCTTTTAATCGCTATAATCTTTCTCAGGGAATAAATTATTTATTTTTTCCACTTACCCGTCACCGTATTTGACGTAAGGCGCCAGAAGTTCATTATTCAGCGCCTTGAGATAGGATGTCGGACGATAGGCGGAGAATATCGAGTTGTATTTGCCATTCCTCAGGGGCAGGCTGTACTGCGCATCATAGGTTGGCTGGTAAAATCCTTGGGAGGACTGGTAGTAGCTGCCATCGTTTCCGCTGGGATGGTAGCGACCATCGTCTTCAGCGTTGCTGAAGGAGATCGCTACGATTAGAACAGCAATCTGTTGAAATAAACTATTTCCATAAAACCGTCACTTGAAACTGACACAAATCTGAGTAGCTCTAATCTCAAATTCACATTTTTTTATGAAAATTTTGTCGGTATTCACTTTCTTAATTTTTAGCAGACTCACCGAAAAACTTTTCATTGTTCCTTCACGAACTAATATTAAGAATGATAGGCTTTTTGGCCTCCGTTTCTTTTTATACAATCATCAAATCGAAAATGGAGTATTTATTGCAACAATACATCTATTCTGGCTTAAAAATGCTAATTTTATTTGTTGTGGTCACCTTGGTAGGACCATTTATGGAGTGATCCGTGATATATCGTCCGATTCTATTCTCCTCCTACATTTAAGGAAACCTAATATTTCCTTTGACTCCTACTCCTAATAATTTACTGATGAACTGACATTTGCCGATTGATTCGAGATGAGATGCGCTTGAGTTCGCTTCGAGTCTTTCCATATTTTTATGTAGAATATGAGCGGTGCAATCTAGTGACAGGTAATCAGATTTAAGGCTAGCCATACAGCTGAGCATCAGCTACCATCACCATCTAAGCCAATAGAGGCTTGCTACTGTATAAAGGCTCCCTGTAAAGAACGCCACAATAAGCGGTCATTTAATGCATTCAACGGTTTGATGCGACCTTCACCAGGTCAACGGTCCACCATGTGGAGAGTATCCCCATGTTGTGCTTTCCGGTTCTTGGTCGCCGCTCGAGAGTCTTATGACCCCAAACCCATCGGTACTGTTCAGCATCTCTATATTCAGTGCAAAGACTATGCTTATTGCTATTAAGAGAAGCTCTTCTTAGACCTCCTTATATAGCTCTTTTAGGCAACTTTAAATTTATCTCTGTAAACACAGCAAAACACCCAAGGCGCCGCATTTCCCGTGTCTCCGTAAACAAAGCCTTACGGAGCGAACGTTCATGGCCTCAGTATGGGGAAAAAAGCACTCGTAACGAACAACCCTGGTTTCTCGGAAATAGTTTGATGTGAAAAACCAAGCTTTATTCAAACAAAAGCACATTTATTGATCTTATAAATTTCCTTTAACCTAGGGCCAAATTCAGCTAACCAATAGCTTTACTATGACAATGGTGTCGGCGTAGAATTGTCTATAGAAGAAAAAATGTGCAGTGTAGAACCCTTTTTTGTTTAATTTAGCTCGGTAACTATTCTATGGCGCAGCGAGCGCCGGTCCGCCTGCAACGCAGGAGGTTGCAGGTTTGATTTCCGCCTCGGGACAAATGTTTGTACGATCTGTAGATATTTGTTCAGGGCATATTGTATTTATAATAATAATAATGTATATCAGTTATTGACCCATACTACCCATATTACAAGCTTTGCTTAGCTTGAGGCTAGAGAACGCTGTGTGAATTGTTCAGCATTTTATTTATTGTTGTTTTTTTATCTTGGTTAGCATGTAGTTTTCTAATCCGTGTGTCTCAGTTTAAAAATACTTGACGCAAAATAGGTCATACTAGACTTTTCACGGAATATAATCTGACCCCAAGTGAAATAGAACTTGTGGATGATGGCCAATAAAGAGGTTTACCGGAGGATTTACCGACTATGTTAATGCGCATATCCGAGCCAATATGACAGCTCCACCTATTTTATCTTATTATTACGTTTGACACGGAAAAATTAAAAAATCAATTGTACAGTTTCTGGTATCTATTATAATAAGCTATTTTTAATACATCTGTAATAGTTTTATCTTGTATAGTTTAGTCAGAGATGCGAAAATAGAGTTTGGTGGCCAAAAATGGCAACTTCGTTCTATGCTTTACAAAATGAAACTTTTACAGAGGCATTTCAAAACATTTTAGTTCTATTTCTAGATTTCATAGGTTTTGAACTATGTGTGCTGCAGTGGGGCTTAAGGCGCATACACGAGTGAAAGTGGCGCCCCCACCTATTTTATCTTATTATTACGTTAAAAACAGGAAGTCTTAAAAAAATCCATCGCCCAGTTTGGGGCTTCTAGTACAAGTTATAAAAATAACTTGTACTAGAAGCCCCAAACTGGGCGATGGATTTTTTTAAGACTTCCTGTTTTTAACGTAATAATAAGATAAAATAGGTGGGGGCGCCACTTTCACTCGTGTATGCGCCTTAAGCCCCACTGCAGCACACATAGTTCAAAACCTATGAAATCTAGAAATAGAACTAAAATGTTTTGAAGTGAACAAACTGTATGCTGAGTGTGTAATGCCATATTGTTTACTGCAAATTTCTATAGAAAGTAAAGGTTATTGTAAACTTCCAGCATAGTTCAAAACGTATGAAATCTGGAAAAAGAACTAAAATATTTTGAAGTGAACAAACTGTATGCTGAGTGTGTAATGCCATATTGTTTACTGCAAAGTTTGCGTTAACTTTATTTTCTATGGAAAGTAAAGGTTATTGTTAACTTCCAGCTTGGAGCGCAGTCACATTTCCATAGTAAATAGAATGACGTCAACTTTTTAGTAAACAGTTACGATGGCTGTTCACACTCACCTTTTTTATCTTATTATTAAGTTAAACACAGGAAGTTCTAAAAATCTATCGTCCAGTTTGTGGTCTCTTATATAAGTTATTTATTAATGCCTCTATAATAGTTTTTCTAAAGGCTTAGGCATAGATTCGAAGTTGCGTTTTTTGGCCACCAAACTCTACTTTCGCATCTCTTCCTAAACTATATATGATAAAACTATCACAGAAGTATGAAAAAATAGCTTATAATAGATACCACAAACTGTACGATGGATTTTATATATGATAAAATAGGTAACGCTGCCATATTGGCTTGGCCGCAATACCCTACTTGACGTTGTCTTTTTCTTTTTGAATTTTGACGTCACAGTATGTACCTACTGCAAAAGGGTATAATTTATTATTATTTTAAATTTCAAGTTACTAGCTTTGGTACTTGTTGAGATTTCAAGAGGGAAAAAGGACAGACAGGGTGAGACCATACTCGAAAGCCTAAAATTAATTAAAAAAAAAAGACGTGTGGCACTCGGGGACTGCCGCGGTAAAGCTATTGCAATGCCATCTAGAGGCGAGTTGCTGAACTAAAGAGACAAACGTCAAGGTTTTTTCGTTACGGAATTTCTGGATTCGGTCCCCGCGCTCAAGGCCCGCGATAGAAGCTATGCAATAGCTTAAAAACCTTTCGATGAAGTGTTTGTAAAGGAAATCATGTTAACTCATGCAGTGCCCATGAAGCGTGAAGAGAACCTCTATGGTAGAGCAGGTGCAACTGTGGCGCAGCCCTCTCCGCTCACCCAGAAGATGAACATTTTTGAAATTAAAGGCTTATTATGTAGATGGTGTATGGTAAATACACGTCTACGCAATCGACTACGTTCATATGCAACTATAAAAGTGTGTGTCATTCTTAGTAATTCGCAAAATATTCATAGTCGCGTCAAATTATGGAAGTTTATTTTCCACATCAAAGTGGATGAGCTAGTGTACCTTGTCCTTAATCCTTGATTCAATCACTTTTTAGTCTTTTAAATAAAACAAACCAGCTTGCAACAATGTTTCACAATCGTGAATCATTTCTAAGGGTTAGGCAGATTTTTGTTGAGTTTCAATGTCGTTGGCCTTAGGTTTCGGACTAATAAAACAAACAATAGTTATAATAAATATAATAAAAATGCAATCCTTATCTAAGTGACTAATTTTGAAACACAAAAGTGTTAAATACCAAATCAATAAAGAGTTTCAACACACAACACGATACGATACGTAATGGCATAGGCTTTTACCATTAAAAATAAACCAATTTTTTTGTATGTCACCGCAAAAAGGGACATTATAAAACAAGTTTTATTTTTTGACCTAACTATACAAGAGCTGCTACTAGAATAAAGCCATTATTTTTTATGAGAATGCTTATAAAATTAGGTACAAGACAAAGCTCTTTGGATTTGGTTGAACTTGCAGAACATTTGTTTTATTTGTTACTTTAAGCCAGTATCTACTTCATAATTAAGATCTCCTATGCAATGATTTGTTTTCAATTTTCTAACCATAATAATATGTATTGTGAGTTGTCTTCATTTAAAGCTCTTATTTTCAGTGCCTACTTGTAAAGTCCTATACAACCTATACCTAATACATCGACAAGTGTCAACAGCTGCGCACTCATCCCTAAAGCAATTAAATAAATATTATACAAAATTATCAGTTGTTCCTGTTTTTCAATATAACATAACCTATTTGTATTTACAACGACTGCCAGGATACATTTTAAATCGTTTAACTGCCGTGTTGCCTCACCAATTGTATACAATAGTAAGACCGGGCGGGCCGTACGCGAGTTAAATTATTAAGCCCGATTATTTCTCGCTTTAGTTATTTACTTCGACGACCCTGACAAATACCTCGTATTCGAGCTTTAATTTGCCAGTGATGGAGTCGGATAAGAGTTTAGAGCCTCGGAAACTGTAGTAAGATCCATATTTTTCACCATCGGCAACATTCACCGTTGGAGGATACCTGAAAGTAAGGTACAATTTATAGTTTCATAAACATTTATAGAGATGTGGCCTATTTTCTGCAATATTTTCGATAACAACTTACTGAGTGGTGAATTCTGAGGTGTTATTTGGCATCATATACGTGCATTTTACTGGAATTTGGTTATCAGCGTAAACCTTTCTATAGTGGTTAGCAGTTCCGTCTCCGTCTTCACCGAAACTGTCAAATGAAACATATTTGCTGACCAAGGACTTGATGACGTTATGGATGTACGGGTACCGCTTAGCATAGATCTGTTTGCCTATGTATTGGTTTTCTCTTGGGCCTGGACCACCCGGGCCACCGGGACCAGCCGGTCCACCTGGACCTCCGGGACCATTAGGACCAAAGCCACCTTCACCTCCTCTGCCACCTCCTCCTCCATTTCCACCGTTGCCTCCAAATCCTCCATCAGGTCCCACCTGATGGACGTATCTGTAATCCCCGTCATCGCTGGGATAAAGCCCTTGTAGGTATATGTAGGTGTACTTTCCCTCATCCCCAGGGATGTACTTGCCCTCAGTTAAGGGTCTGTAATATTTCCCATCGTCGTACACGCTGTATTTTTTTGGGTTATATTTCCCATCGTCAAAAGGTGAGCACTGAATGGCAACCAGTACTGATATTAACAAAACCTGAAAAATTAAAAGCTTGTTAGATCTATCATTCTTAACCATCTTCTTCGCTATACCATAAACTACCTGATAACAACCATAACAAAAAATGCGTAGGTTATCCAAATAAATGTTCACATGAATAAAAGCTATGGTATGTCAATAAAAACTGTCATTGAAATATTATTTATAAGTAGCTGTGAACTATAAAAACGATGCCTACAAGAGTAATACCTACAAACTTTCCGAAACAGGTTCTATACTCGTGTAGTACTTAACAATAAATTTCCCATGTGTCAACATTCCAACACCATGCTGTCACATGTCATATCATTAAAAACTATCTAATCTTAAAGCATATAAAGCTATTATAATCTTCCTAGAATTCACATTAAATTGTAGCTCGTGGACGATAAACGTCCTATTAATAAAAAAAAATAGCAAATTTGCTAAAAACATTTGCATAAATAAAGTTATGAAAAGAAAAATATTAAATAATAAAACTTACGAATTTAACAACACGCAACATAATTGCAGGTCCTTTTTCAAATTAACGTTTTTTTGTGGCGTTTTCGCGCACGCTGCACAGCCTGTCGACGCCGCAAATTTTGTTTCCAATCTGAAACTAGATCAAGTTAGATGTCAGTATTGGCACGTTTAGGAAGCAGATTAAGATGCTCAATACCATCTTATTCTTCTCTGACATTTAATTAACATTTTAATGATCAATAAATTCCATATGAAACATACCAAAAAGTGGAATAGAATCCTTCAAATCAAGATAGGACGAGGTCAGGCAGACGAATTAGCATAGCTTATCGAATTAATATAAAGTAGTTCCGCCACGACTTTAAAGCTGCATAAATCACTCACTCTTGGCACTCTGGTTTTAAAAATTTAATAAAAAAGGTGGGACGCGTGCAATACTGGAGTGGACCGGAGACGACCGCTTTGCAAGAGAGTCTTTATTCTCTTATGGAATGTTTGAGGATCCACTTCACACATCGATTTGCATAAAACAAAAATGATTAAAATGCAACTATATAATGCCCACCGCATTCTGAAAACCTCATTCCATTATGGATTGGTGACTTACTTGACTTGGCGGGCACACCTATACCTTTAGGTACTAACTCTTTGAGGTAGGTATGATAAATAAATGTCCCTTATCTAGATTAAGTAAAAACGGACAGCAGACTAATGTTCTAGGTTCATAAGTCGTTTATAAAATACTTCTTAGTTAATTTCAGAAGATTATAGTTTTTTTTTTTAAATAATATCTCAAAATATCTTAGTAAGTATTTGTTAAATATCTGATGAGGATAACATTGTTTTTTTTCCTGAAAAACAAATGTTCTATGTTACGAGTATGTTGGATTTGTCGAAAACAAGACTTGACAGGGCTTGGTTGTGCTGTTTTATGAAAAAAACAATAACATAACATTCTAACTTAAAGGTCATTTTGACAATTGAAATCGTCGTCATTTGAGAGAAACCTATTACGGTGACCCATCATTTGGTGTAGCGCTCGCTCAGAACAGAGTAAAATCCTCGCTTAGTCACGCACTAAGCGAGGATTTTAATTTTAATTTAAGCGAGTACTTAAATAAACTTAACTAATTAAAATTACAGAAGACGTATGCGATACGTATACTATTATGTATTATAATTTATCTTTCTTCGTTCTATGACCGTTTTTTCCCAAATAAAGTAATTCTACATTACCAAGTCACATGAATTGTCGGCATAAATACTTAGGCATCTAAATTATTATAATTATATATGTATAATTTTATATGTATACTAAGGTAGTACACCTTTGAGAACAAGCTCTACCAGGCTCTACCAGGATTTAAGCTAGGTGATTCAGTTGGTACCATACAGATTTGGCTCGAACAAGTATGTTTAATTTCAATAATTTTCCCTGCAGTGAAATAAATTAAACAAAGTAAGAGTGCAAAAAACCGTTCACTATCTAAATATACCAACAGTCTGTAAGATCAAAAACCTGCAAGTTCAGTTATTTGGAACCGGATCAAGAAGTATCGCTGATACCTTACACCATTTAAAGAATTGATTATTGCCCTAAAAAGGTCACCAACCAACGATTAGGGTAGAGGACGCTGTGAATATATTCACTGCATGCTTGACTTGCATTGTAGAGACAATATTGTGTGAATTGTCCAGAATTATTATATTATACACTCGAGAGCAATGAATCCGGGTCACATAGAGAATGTTAAAAATCTCGGAAACTAAAAATGATAGGTTAATGCAATAAATTGTATTTAATAGACAATGTAATACTCCTTAAATGAAAGTAAAAAAAATATGAGTCACCATACATTTTATTAACACAAAATTACATAAAGAAAAAAACTGCTGATCTCTCCTTAAAACAAAAATAGGAACCATGAAATTTTTGAACTTTATTACGATTTTCTTGAATTTTAATACTTCGTATTGCCTCCTCGTGCTTCCATTACTGCGTTTACGCGGTTTGGCATGCTGTACACCAAGTTCCTTATACGATTTTGGGGAATATTCTCCCATTCCTCTGTGAGAGCAATTTTGAGCTCACGAAGCGTGATTGGGGGAGGGTTTCGTTGTTTTACGCATCTGCCTAGCTCGTCCCAAGCATGCTCGATCGGGTTGATATCCGGGCTGCGCGCTGGCCACTCCATACGAGTAATGTTCATCTCTTGAAGGTAGTCATTCACAATCCTACCTGTATGAGGTCGGGCATTGTCATGCATAAATATAGCATCCTCACCTAAATTGACCATAAATGGACCAACGTGATTATTGAGGATTTCTTCCACATATCTTACGCTAGTTAAAGAGCCGTTTTCTATGATCACCAGCTCTGTGCGACTTTCAGAAGAAATTCCGGCCCACACAAGTACAGACCCACCACCGTAGGCTACTTTTTCTTCGATGCATGCTTGCTTGAATCTTTCCCCTGGTCTTCGATACACTCTGTGTCTTCCATCGTGCTTGTAGAGCATAAATTTTGATTCGTCGGAGAACATAACTTTTGACCAATCTTCAATACTCCAATTTACGATTTTTAGGATTCTTTAAGTGACCCGGATTCATTGCTCTCGAGTGTATTATTAATATAGAGACCCAAGTATGTACATACAAAAATGATGTAGAACCTACATCAATCGTCGTAAGGGTCTGTGCAGATGTAGACTATTTCACTTTCGTGGACTACTTAAAGGCGTTTGACAGTCTCTGCAACTTTGCTAGCTTTACACCTCTTAAACAACAGTAATGTAATAGCATACTAACCTCCAAAAAGATTATAAGCATTTCGTATTTATATGTTAGTACAGAAAACCACAATTAACATTTTGTACGGAATTTAGTGTCAAGCTAGAAGAGGTTATGGTACAAGGGTACGTATTGACACCTTGGATTTATAAGCGCGAGACCGCTTAGACTCGGCGTTGACACCGTCTTTTCTATCGTTTTGTAGAATCAGGAAAACTCGCCCATGGAATAGGAGGTTATTTTTAAACCGTACTCTAACAAAGTTTGATAGATACCGCAGAATTACCATATTATGCGAATTAAGCCAAATTTACTTACAAATGACAAAAGTTACAAAAAACATCAATAAAATATAAGATATTTTTCCTTATTTCAATGCCAAATTACCATTGATTATAATATCAATATGCAATAAATAAAGGAACACATGGGCTACTGAATAAGCTCAAATTTCATGCCAAAATAAGTATTTGATCAGTCCAAATCCTTTTAATATTATAAACGCAAACAAAAGGTAATGAATTGTAGCAAGATAGGTACTGTTGGACGCTAAAAGACTTCATATTCATAATTGTCTCAAAGATGCAAATCCGCCTCATATGTGGAAAGTCATTGAATCACTAGGGTTATGTGGAAAACCCAGTAATCCGCTGGATCACTTGACCTTAATGCTATCAATTGTCACTTTTCTAAATATCCTTTAAATCTTGATAGTAATGTCAGGCATGCGACTCTAAGTACTCTCGAGCAAGCTCGAAAGGCTAAGACTTTGTGCACTCTCTTTACGATGGCGGCAGTTGATGAACAGAACATTATGAAAATCCTATCTACAATCACGACAAAAGCAATAGGCACGGATGAAATAAATGTTCAAATGCTATTTCTTCTTTCTGATGAATTCGTACCCGCTATCACCTTCATTATCGATTACTCTCTCAAAACCAGTATCTTCCCCACTGCTTGGAAATCGGCCTATGTCATGACCCTTCCTAAGACTTCTAATCCAACGTTAGTCTCTGACTTTTGGCCTATCTCTATCTTACCTGTCATTTCTAAAGTATTGGAGAAAGCAGTACAAAAGCAGCTATCTGATTATATGTATGTATAAAAATTGCCTCCTAAGTCCGCACCAATTCGGTTTCCGTTCAGGCCACAGTACGGTGGGTGCGTTGACAAAGATCTCAGATGATATCCGCTGGGCCATAGATAACAGGCTTTTCACGCGTTTACTACTGTTAGACTTCAGCAGCGCCTTTAATTCAGTTGACTAAGACATTCTTCTTTCGTTCTTCTTGACGTCTTTTCCTCCAGTGACGTTCGTTAATAAACCTATCCCGTATTCGAAAAAGTACAAGATTCTTGGCCATAATTGATTTTTCCTATGTGTTATCTTTGGCAGCCGTTTGTCTTGGTCCGACACGTTAACGACGTCAGCAGTAAAATCTACGTCCGCTTTCAGGTCATTAAATGTCTTCAAAAATGTCTCCCTCTACCGATTGTCACCACAATCACTCTTACCCAAGCACTGCCTGTTCTATCCTTATCTACGCGGATGTTTCTTATTAATACGTATCTGAGGAGCTATTGAATGAACTAAAGCGTCTTCAGAACTTGAGCATTCGGTTTATTTACGGGATGCGCAAGTATGATCATGTGTCTCAGTTCCGTTTCCAGATAAAATGGCTTCCCATACGGCGGCGCCTTGATATCCACATCGTGAGCTACCATGATTATTTTACTGTGAATGCACCCAGACTCTGGAATGCCCTCCCCATTCAAAACAAGCAAGTCCTTCACTTAGCGTATGTAAGTCTAGGGTAAAACAGCACTATCTCCCTCTACAGTCATAGCAGATATTTTATATATATATTTGTATGTATGTATATATTTAGTTTTTCTTTTCTTTTAGTTTATGTTAGTTTTGTATGTAGGTTTTAAAATATTACTATATGTAATTTTCTTACTGTCTTGTATGTACACTTATCTTTCCACACTAGTTTCATAATTTCTCTGTTTATTCCTAGGTTTTTCTATTAGAAAACTCTTTTAGGGTTAACCTCGCCTTTGCACATGTCCAGTATTTGAAATTTGTTTTACGACTTGTGTTTGTGCAATAAAGAATTTGAGAAATTGAAAGTGATTCTGTGTTTATTTATTAAATAGTACAGAAGCATTATGTTTAAGAAACCCCCTGTTTCATTTGGTATGTTCCAATTTTTCCCCATGGTCACCCATACAAAAAAGCATAGAAATTCCCCTTTTAAAGTCTCGTCATAAATAAAAAATTAATAGTCCGTTACTAATCCGTGACTTTACTTCTTGTGGCTGAACCATAAAATCACACTATCACACTAATATTATAAAGGCGAACGTTTGTATGGATGTATGCTACTTAAAACATAGGCTACTTTTTATTCCATAAATCTGTTCCCGTGGGATGAAAATCATCTTTTAATGTTTCCATAGGAACAACGCGTGCGAAGCCGCGGGGCGCAGCTAGTAGTTAATTTAAAAAAATAGTCGGTGAAGATGAAATATTAATAAACAAATTCGCGAATAGGTAGCGTCTTTATTTGCGTTAACTTATACGTATATCCTTGTTTAGAACACAAACATAGCAACTCAGGTACAACGTAGGTGCAAAGGTATAATCTATTGGGGCAAGTGAGCGCCTGAAGGTTGGAAGCCGTTTTCATCGGCGATGTAGTCAACCCTGTAGACGAGACCGTCGGGGGCGGTGAACTCGTAGAAGCCCTTTACTCTGCTGCCTGAGTTTTCGCTGTCAATCTGCTCAACCTTGCCAGATTCCTCAGCGAGGATCTTGTTCTCGGTCTCGTAAAGGTAGTGGTAGCCATCGGGTTGGACTTCGTTGTCGTAACGGATGAGTCCGAACTTGTACTGGTAGTCGCCGTAGTTGGACGGGTTACCGGTAACGTAGTTGACGGCGGCGGTGGGTACGGCAGGCCTGTAGGTGGAGGAGACTAGGACGGGAGCCACGCTGGGGCCAACGGAACCAAGGCCGCTGGCATCACCAGTGTAGAAACCACCAGCTGCGCCGCGGTCACCACGGTCTCCACTGGAAATAAGAAATTTATCATCAAAAAGGTGTCCCAATTAAAATTAACAGACATACCTCTTCGAATTAAATTATGAGACTACTAGTTTCTACCTGCAGCTTCACACACGTTGTTTCGATGGAAACGTTTAAAGGGGAGTTCTATCCCATTGGACAGTTCCAATGTGATAGAAATTCCCTTTCCTAAATCAGTTTAGGGGAGTAAAAGCAGCCTTTGTTTGAATCAAGGATTAGAATAACCGGTGCAAACTTTCAGCCCGATCCGTTTGTACAGTAACACAAATTAAAGGGAGGTAAAATAAAAGCTCAAACACAATACGCTGGAATGTTTAAATTTTTTCGGTGCAGTCTTCTTGAAAAGCACGCCGCACGGTATTATCTTCCCTAATATATTTTTTTAATTCTGTTTTATTTGGATAATATCCTTCATTTTAAAAATCTCTATTTGCTTAGTAAGTAAATCGAAAAATCTCACTTGTAAGCACCGCTGCCATCAGGCTTGTATTTGCCAGCGTCGTCTTTTTCGCCGATGTAGCCGCTGCCGCCGGATCCTGGGCCTCCGGGGCCACCAGGGCCGCCAGCACTGCTGGAGCCGGTGTAGAAACCGCCAGCACCACCGCGGTCACCTCGGTCACCGCTGAAAATAACAGTGAACATTGAAATAAAAGGCCAAAAAAACTACAAAAAAGCGCACCCTACGATCTGAAGTGGGATTTGTAACAAGAACGTGGGATTTGTAACAAGGGCCAATATTGCCAAACAAAAACACAAAACCAAAAAACCATAACTCTTTCAGCAGGTGTCATAAGAGGTGACTAAAGGATATTCCACCGGGGGGTGGGTGGCTGGGCCCACTGCAGAATAATTCTACCTCTGAACAGTACCGATGGACAATCTCTTTTATTCAATCAACAACAATACCACTCGACTGCTAGACTTAGGCGTTATTGGTTTTTCCCCAACCTCACCTCAACAGCCTATATTGGTACACTGGCGCAGGCCTCCCCCTGATAATCGCCTTATTGTACAGAAAAGTTTCTGACCTCTATTTCTAAATTAGGAAAAGCACTACCAAGAATACTTAAATATCTTTTGAATTCGAACTTCCTTTGGTAGGAATTCGTTAAATTAAGAGATTTCTTGGAAAGTTTGCTTTGCCAATATGGTCACGTACGCCAGTTTATAAAGTCATGTTTCTTTTTTTGTGACGTGAAAACTGGCGCCAGGCTCATGTTAACCGACAAATGAATTGCACAACAGTCGGAAATTTATTTGGCAAAAAAAAATGTTGGTTAAATAATTTATAAGTAATGATTTTTGAATGATAATAAGGTAATCAATAGCATAATTTACCCAACTTTCATGCGAAACCTATCATCGTTTCATGATTCAACGTCCATTAAAGCTTCACTTTGAGGAACCTTCCTATTAAATCTGTACAAAAAACCCCCGAATGTCCTGAAGCGCCCAAATATGCAACCGTTGTGCTGATAAATTAAAGCGAACGTAGGCACTGAGCAGGTCAATAGTTTTTCAAACATTTTTTCAACAAACGAGGCCAAACTTTTTCTTAAACAAGTAATTTAGTAAAGAACATTAAACAGTATTAAATTTTATTTCAAACATTCCAGATTTAAATATTATGTAATCTTAGTAAGTTGACATTAACACTAGATTGGGGATGGGTCTCATGATTTATTCATAAAAATATGCTAAACCATTCTATCTAAAACTAAAATTGACCTTTAATTCCATTTGAGGCGTGTGAATCTTCTAAAATCAATTTAAAACGAGCTTCTTAGTCCATTTACTAATACATTATGTACCTGCTCTTATCTACATTATATTAAGGCAATTTTATGAAATCTGATTCACTAACGCGTTGTCTGTCAAGCTTTTGCTTGCTGTACGCAACCACCAAGAACTGTGTGTGTGTCATATGCACACATAGTATTTTATTTTAACATTAATTGACTTCGGTCTCCAAAACTCGGAAGTGGTAGTCATTTATAAGTATTTTTCCTGTGTGAATCGTTCGGCTATCAAAAATTTAACAAAACTTGAAAATTTCGTCGTGTTTTACATGACGTTTACATTTTCGCAAATGTTAGGCTTTCGAAAATTACACTAAAAAAAGGCCGCGAAAAGAATATGAAAATTGGATGGTCTTATGAATACAAAAGTCCACGGGAACTAAACCACGACCGATAAACTGGTATTCAAAATAGATTAAAAATGTGAACATAATAAACTAATAGGAGCAGAAAATCAATTAAAAAGATGTAAATTGGTAGAAAAAATAAAACGACCTTGACCACACTAAAATACCAGTTGCTCTGTGACGATCAGACGACCCAATAAATTATCGTAAACCTCGTTTACATAATAGAATTATTATACCATCTCCACTTTACGACCTTAGTTTCCGCGTGAAGCTTCTGGTTGATTATTTGTGATCTGTTTATTTGGTTGTTCTACGGGTTCTGTATATTTTAGTACTGAATTTTTAACTTTTCAAGGACTTAGATGATGATTTCGGAATAACTGCGTTATTAGCTTTGGTACATGTTATATTTATATACAAATAGCGTATAAAAAACTTATCCTTAACTTACGAAAATTGTTGTATTGGTAAAACAGAAATAGGAGATTGTTTTTTCGATGATTAAACAACGCACTACAAGTAATGGAAAGATGAGACCCAGGGTGGCTTATAAGTTTGGTATTATAAACCACTTTGGGTGTCATTCCAAGTTATTATATTAATTTTGTTTTTTCTAATTGGAAGGACAAATCCTTAAATGGTGTCCATTATGTTGTTGTAGAATAATTTTTTTTACGATAAAATCCGGTGTTTAGGGACATGACGGAACTCTAATATTAAAGCGGAGTGATATTCATTTTAGTCATTAAAATGTGACAAATATATAGTCAATATTGATAATAGAGTTTTCATTTACACTTTTTGGTAACTATAATTTTATTGTGTAGATTACTTATATGAACCTACATAATCCGGTGCGCGGTGCGATTGACGCTAAATAAGTAATTTTTATTTAATGGATGCGTTCAAAATTACTAACCGTTCCCTCTGCCACGTTTAAACATTATTTATTGGATAGACGACTTTGTAGTACGACGGGTTTCTCTCTTCTGCCATATAATTAGGATCCCTGTCATAACCAAAAGCACAACCCGGACACTACCATTCTCTATACAAAAGCTGTCTCAGACCGCGTTAGGGTAGTTTGTACATATATTACTACACACACTCAATGATACAATGCAACAATTACAAAAAAATTCATTACAACTTCAATCTCTTTTTAAAGTAGAGCATTTTCAGGATTGTTTGACGTTGTCTCTACCTAACGCAACACATTTATCACACAACACATCAACATCCCTTACCAGTGCACAGCTGGACATAGGCCTCCCCTGATAGCTTGGTGACCACCAAACCAAGATACACCGATCTGTTTTGCCGGAGGCGCTCCCGCCCGCCCATCAGTGGATATCCCTTGCTGTTGTCGGCTTTTATGACAACCGCGAAAAGCTTAGGTTAAAGGCATTTTGGGTAAAATAGTAAATAAAATCTCTCTTACTTGTATTTGCCTGAGTCATCAGGAACGTAACGGCCAGAGTTGTCCCGGGCGGGGTTGTATCGGCCTGCGTAAACGCTGGGGTCGTAACGGCTGGGGTCATAACGACTGGGGTCGTAGATAGCCCGGAAAGGTGCTCTTGTCGTGCTTGAGAACTGGAAAGGTGTGTACCTGAAAACGAGATTGAGCTCATTAAAGATGGATCTTACATTTTTAAATGGTGAGAGAAGAGTGGTTGAGGCGTTTTGAGAGTATTCGTTTGCTAGAACTCTAGGTAATTCTAACTAATTGTTGATATTTTAGTTCACACTTTATCTCCTAATGTAAAATCTCAGAATTACAAAGACTCTTATAAAATAGCTGCTGCTGTAACCAGCTTCCCTTACAAAGTATTTTTTTCCTATGCTCTAATACTAAGCTCTAATAGTAAATCAACCATCAAATACACTTACTTTCCAGTTTCAGCCGCAAGGGCCACTGTCAGGGACAGGCAAATTACCTGAAATAAAAAAAGAACTTTATTAGTTAAAATATTACTAAAGAGAACAAAGAACAGATAAAACTTTATTGCAGGAATGATCGCGCGAGTCACAAAATTTGGTCAGGCTCTATGTAACAACATGTCCGTAGTCACACACTATTCGCTGAATTTATGTCCAATAAATATATATAACCACTGTATTATTTTTGCACTTCACAGTGCACCGGCTCGTTATAACTGTGCATGCATCCTGCTCCTCGACTTACCAAAAGAAGGCGCATTTCTGTTGTCATCAACGCGCTGATCGACAAGAATGTGATGCTCTATTGACCGGTGCCTATTTATACCTTTTTTGTGTATTTAAATTCTTCTCTACAGTTTGTCCCATTTATAATGTGGTTGACGCTAATTTCGAGCTTGCCAGTGTTACTCAATCTTTAGAATTGATTAATTTTCCCGCTTCGGTTTATGACAGTTTGTAAATGAGTAGAGTCTAGAAATGTCATATTGTTTGGCATTGGCACATCAGATATTGTTTATGTTTTAAGATTATTTATTCATTGTGGATTTTACTTATTGATTGCATGGACCTACCTACATACTTAAAAATAAATTTGTATACCTATGTAGACATCAACTTGAGCTCAACTTTGTACAGAATAATCTGAAAAATTTCTCCATATAATTTTACTATTGCAGATACAAGTAACATTATGTTAAAATTTCTATGCATATGTTACGGCTTAAGGTAAGTGTGAGCATTAACTTAAGATTAGGTGGTTGATATGCACATTAACTTTAACGAAACGGCTTTAAATATTGACGCGCGGGGGCGAACATATCACATGAGGGGGCGGGAGTGAGAAGAAGTGAGTACCAAGCCAATTAAACAAAATTCTGCTGCAGAATTCCCAGAATATCATTATAGGCGATACTGTAAGAGTAAGTAATACCGGGCCGATTTTAGGAATATTTTAATGACAGTCTTAGATAAAAAAGTCAATAAAATTTATACATTGGACTATGAAAACGGCACGATCGAACAGTTATTTTAACTAAATCAGTTAACAGTTTTTAAATAAAAATTTGTGGAGTTGGAAAAAGTCTCGTCAGTGAAAAATTGTGAGACAAAATATGGTAGGTACACGCAAATGCCGCTGCTGATTAAAAAAATTACCATGTTCCAACAGATAGTTCCTTTTTATTCTATTTTAGAAAATAATTATCGTAAGAATTGATGTTTATAGTAATGCAGAAGTTTTATTTTGTTTAAAGTACTTAAGTATCTGTAATGAGATCGAATGTTCTTTTAATAAAAGTTATCGTGACAAGTAAACATTATAATAGTATTCTTAAACTGTCAGTGTAAAAATAAAAGATGATTTAAAAAAAAAAAAACAAAAATCCCTAAATTTTATAAAAAACTGTTGTTAAAATATTAACAAAGTAGAAAGTTTGAGAGCTACTGAATTCTGCCGTGTTCTAATTAGCATTATTTTATACCATTGTAGATCATCTACAGAAATCCTTGTATCTATATAGTAATATTATTTTATTATAACCGGGCTGTGAGGTGGTATGTTAAGGCTCGAAACTAGTGGATTTGTTAAAAAGTAGGCCTTGATCTCAGAAATCACGGTATCCCCGTGGTAAAATCAAGAATTACATAAAATTCTAAATTTTTTCTTCGGTTCCTTGGTTGTGAAAACACAATTCATTAAAAAAATTACGATAAAAAAATCATGAAACTGCACGGTTTTGCACCTAATTTGGTCTAGATCTCCGGAACCCCGGAGATCTAGACCAAATTACCCTCTATAGAAAATAATTTTGTTTATAAAAACAATATACGAATAAATCCTATGAGTATCCTTTTTATAAAATGGCGTGCAATGCGCCCTCTTAACAAAATGACAAAAAAATATCAAAAAAGATCAAAATATGTTTTGTTGTTGACATGATGTTCCTATTGTTAAGGTGTTTAATTATTAAAATTATCCAATTTCTTAAAAAACAAAAAACAGTAGTTTTATATCAATCAAAACAGCATAAATTAATTAAAACTTATTAAATTAACAGAAGACTCACTTACGACCTTCATACCTTGTTAATAAACACGTTTAAGTTCATTATAAAACCATAAAATGTCCAGTTCGCACCTTGAGGGGCGGACTAGACAAACATAGATCAGATTATATGGTGGTAGAAATAGATTATAATGTAGGAAAACATTTGACACTGCAGTTACACAACGTAAGCAAGTTAGGGAAAATACTAATGTAAATATAGAGAGTAGGTAAACATTTGGTATACTCGTGCTAATCAATATAAATTCTTACACGTCCAGTGTTGTAAATAGAGCGGTGCCTATGCATCAGGCTCAGAGCCTGAGGGGGATGCAGACATTACTCCGCAGATGTCTTCCCCATAGCCTCTAGCTTCTTCACCCCGAACTGATTGAAATATTTTATGTTTATATTCCGAAAAATTTGTGCTCACCCCACTAGCCGTTTATATAATTTTTTTCTTTTCCAGGCTAGCAGGAAAAATAAATTTGCCATAACTCTAAAGCCAGTTCCGGGGCGAAAACCTGTTTATTTGTATTAGTTTCAGATATAAGGCCAACAGCCATAAAATGTATTTCGATGTTTTGCGGCTTACTTATCTTGCCATTGCTGAAGCTTTTTTTATGCTCATGATCGCAAAAAACCTCAAAATTCAGCAGAATAGTCCGCTCGTCTTTATTCCGATTACATCTTAGGTCAACATCCTAAATTGTAACGGCTTACAAAGTTTCGCGTCTCGCTTTGCTCGCCAGCTTTATGTGCACTGATGTATTTCAACAGTTCACCGACTCTACCCATCTCTCCCGTCATTACCAGGCCTCAAGGAAAAGTTGAATCCATCTATTATTTGAGAGTACCCACTTCCTTCCTCTGCAGTATGTCTAATTCACTATATTTGCCAACCGTGCAAAAATGTTTTAGGACTATTTCAGCTCACACAAGGTGCATTTTTTAAATCATGAAACTGTGGGCGAGCAGAATATTTAATGGTAAATTACGCTACTAATAGGTAAAAAACTAAGTGTTTCTTCAATCAAAAATTCAAGTGAAGGTGATATTTTGTATACCGGTAGTTCTAGGCCTGAAATAACACATACGCTACTTTTTATCCCATATATTAGTAGTTACTGTGGGTCAGGCGAGCGAAGCCGCGGGGCGCAGCTAGTTTGATAATATTTTTTAGTACAAAATGTGTTTATTGACAAAAAAAATATCTTGTAAACCTTAGTAAATAAAGGTATTGATCTGAAATATGAAATCTGGGTTGTAGATAAAAAATCGAGGGCGTGGTTTTAGAGCCTCCATCCAGCGTGATCCAAAAAATCATAAGCTTTTATTGATTTTATCTTAGGCTTTTTACGGCACTGTAAGAAATTTAAAAATTATTTTAATTTCATAATATGCAAGTCATAATAATTAAACTGCATAGGCTATTTTTTATATATATATTTATTTATAGAACACAAACATCATATATATTATGTCTATATCTACCACAATCTTAATGGTAATTTTTTTTTTTTTAATTGGTATGTAATGTATTTTTTTTATTATTTGACGTTAGTATATTGTGTAGTTACACCCCTGAGTCGAATGATAAGTTAAGTAGGTAATTTATTATAAAAACTATTGTAGTTTGACGAATTCATTACGGATGTAAGAATAAATAAACAAATAAGGTTCGTAGTTAAGGCCCATATACCAGCGAAAGTGGCGCCCCCAACTATTATATCTTATTATTACGTTGAACGCAGGAATTTTTAAAAATCCTACGTTCAGTTTGTGGTATCTATTATAACCTATTTATTAATGCCTCTGTAATAGTTTCATTTTGTAAAGCTTAAGAAGAGATACGAAGTTGCGCTTTTTGGCCACCAAACTCTATTTTTGCATCTCCTCCTAAACTATATGAGATAAAATTATAAAAGAGGTATTAAAAAAGAGCTTATAATATTAGGTCCTTACATATGAAATTGGCGTTTTTCGTACTGGCCACTTTAATCACAAATTTCTCCTCTTTGGTAAGGAATTCCAAATTCAAATTTGTACAGCTATAGACTCATGTATTTGTGCTTCGATGATCGTCATTTATTTGTTTTTTTTCTTCTGTTTTTTTCTGTTTGCGTCACTCATTTTACAAAATGGAAAACTTAAAATATCGCATTATTTACGAGTACGAGTTCCGCCGTGGCACTAGTGCTGCGGAAACAACTCGAAGGGTGAATGATGTGTATGGCGGTCGTGTTGCAAAAGAAAACACAGTTCGTTTTTGGTTCCAACGTTTTCGTTCTGGAAATTTCGACCTGCAGAACAAGCCCCGTGGACGGCCTGAGACTCAAGTTGATAATGAAGAGTTGAAGGCTATTGTGGAAGCGGATCCATCGCAAACCACGTCCGAGTTAGCTGCAGGCTGCGATGTTAGTGATAAAACTGTTTTAATTCACTTGAAGCAAATTGGGAAGATTAAAAAGCTTGAAAGGTGGGTACCTCACGAATTGACTGAAGCAAACCGGCAAACGCGCGTCGACTGCTGCGTTACATTACTAAACCGGCACAATAATAAAGGTATTTTAAACCGAATCATTACCTGTGATGAAAAATGGGTTCTTTACGATAATCGGAAGCGCTCAGCGCAATGGTTGGATCCTGGCCAGCCAGCCAAATCCTGCCCCAAGCGAAAATTAACCCCAAAAAAGTTACTTGTAAGCGTTTGGTGGACTAGTGCCGGTATTGTTCATTACAGTTTTCTCAAATCTGGCCAGACTATTACGGCTGATGTCTATTGTCAGCAATTGCAAACCATGATGGAAAAGCTAGCGGCTAAACAACCTAGGCTGGTCAATCGCTCCACGCCACTGCTGCTTCACGACAACGCTAGACCACACACTGCGCAACAGACGGCTACTAAATTAGAAGAGCTTCAATTGGAAAGTCTAAGACATCCTCCGTACTCCCCGGACCTTGCTCCAACAGATTACCATTTTTTTCGAAATTTGGATAACTTCTTGCAAGGGAAAAAATTCAACTCCGATGGGGCAGTCCAAATCGCCTTCAAAGATTTTATTGATTCCCGTCCGACTGGTTTTTTTAGTAAAGGGATCAATGAACTACCTATAAGATGGCAAAAGTGCATAGAAAATAATGGTTCATACTTTGATTAATTAAATATATTATATTAAAAAATATTTGACTTTTTGTTCCTCCCATACAAAACGCCAATTTCATATGTAAGGACCTAATATATACCACAAACTGAACGTAGGATTTTTAAAAATTCCTATGATAAACGTAAAAATATCATAAAATAGGAATTGCTGTCAGATTGGCTCGGGTATGCGCCTTAACCCGCTTACATCCGTAATGTATTAAGTAGGTACGTTGTAATTGTATCTTCTATTTATATATATTTTTTGCATGAATTAATACACAAACAAAACTTTGTATTTACAATTGCACTATACAATGTACGCTTCGGAAATCACAGTATTAAAAGCTACAACATTTCTTAAATACTTACAAGACCATTATGAAGATACCTGTCATTCTAGTGATGGCATATTTATGAATGATGAATAAAACCCTTACCTTACGATTATAACCTTCAGACTTATCATGGTAATGTTCGAATGAAACGAATTAAAATGCGCTGTTTATAGCTCAACTCGGAAATTACACTCTCAAATATGGCACGTTCTCATCATTATATTTGTGTGTCAACTACCAAGTTAAATGTATTATGTGTTATACACACTGATTGTAATTCAAGTTCTAAGTGTCTAGGCGTCATAGGTTATAAATATCCAAGACTTTACTATAATGTAGTTGTACGGATGCTTGTTTCAGGAAAGAAGACCTGAATATACTGAAAGAGGCCGGATATGCTTCTTATGACAACTTTGTATCTCCTAGATTTAGGTTTTTCAATAACTTTGATAACATTTTTTCTCTCACAACTGCTAAGTTAGGTCTCCGATTTCACTAATCACCTGATTTGGGTGTAGAAACAGGATTTTTGAATAATTATCCACTTGTGCCCAGACAAGGATGTAAGCAATTAAAAGATCATCGTTCCTTACCTTCTTATCTTCGGTTCAAGGACAGTGAAAACTGGTTCAGTAGCTTAAATCCAATTTGAAAACGCTTGGAACTTGAAACTTATTTCAAGGTCCACATTTTAAAGTCAGTTTTAACAGAGAACTTTACCAAAGTCCTTGCCGTGTCCGATAAAAGCGTAGGTACACGTTTATCTCGAAGAAGCCCTAAAATTGTAAATCCAAATTTGGTTATGAAGGCACTGTTACAGGGCGCACAGTGAAACCAAGCATTGCCGTTGTAGTCACGTAGATTGTGATTGAAAACGTCATTCTGTTCGGCTTAGATCATTATTTGACAGATATGGTTTGAGGCAGCATGACAGCATAGTTTTTATGGGCCAAGTGCTTTAACCACTACCCTATATTTTTTTAATAATTTCCTTAGCAGGAATTAGCAAAGAGAATCTGAATTTTAAATCACGAAAACATTATTTCCTCCACAATAATTGGCGTGGTTTCTATCTAAAAAATGAAAATTTTGGTTTGAATTAAAGGTATATGAAAAATATAAATGTTTATTTATAGGATGAGATGAAGGTAGGTTGTTGTATAATGGCGCATATCTTCACACCTACACTTGTACTTTCCGTGCCCTCGCGTCAAATAAGGACACGTACCACATAAAGATTCATGCTTTATTGAGATTGCAGGATCGCAAAATTTATTTATTCAGAACCTTGACATAATAAAAGTTTTAAAACATATAAATCCTTACTTTTGGATGTCATAAAGTACTTATGCAAGTTACTGGTACAGCCTTTTGTCAAATAACTTTTCGATTTCATTTAGAGTTTATTTATTTATTCAACAACTTATGACAATTTTTTAAATACAAGGAATCCCAGCATTGGATCCCCCAATGTATTCTTAATATATGTATGTAGGTACTGACGTTATGGCTGTGCTCTACCTCCGTTTCAAAGTAAAATTTCCATGCGTCTCTTGCCGCTTTTCAAATAAAACCATAATATGTCCTCACATGAAACATAAAAGCCTTAAGAAGTCATGAGAGCTGCAAGGCCCACCCCTTGCAGCTCGCGTGGCTTTTAAAACTAAATAATACCTACGAAAAACTTCAAAACGCCAACACAAAGTTTTCTTTTTCTAGTCGCCCAGTACTTTTTTACACGCATTACTCCATACCGCAGGATGCCTACGCAAAGTATAGTTAAAAATCCGTTTCTTGTGAAGTGCATTGTACAAGCTATTTAGATAGCAGATAAAAGTTAAGCATTATAAGAATTTTTCTATGAACCTAGAAAATAAACCTGATAACAACTCATTTAGTTGGTATATAAGTAAAACGCCTGCAAATTTTACGTTGCACATCGCAATGATTGTTACAAAATGTAAACAGGAGTTATCAGGCACCAAAGCATACCTAATGCTTCTGGGGTTTCGGATCCATGGCCCAAGGGGATGGATATCCAATAGTTTTTCGTTTTATTTGTATGATTTTAGACCCTTCTCTGATACTTAAATAACTGTTTCTTTAGGTAGAAATCATCATCTTCCTGACTCTACAGCCACGAGTGGGCCTTGGTCTGGTCAAGTAAATTTCTCCATTTGATTCCAACAAGACCTAAAGACAATTGGAGTGAACTGAGTGACTGGCAGAAAAAACCCAAGAATCAAATCTTTTTATAATAATTATTAATAATTTGAGTAGTCCAAAGTAGCACCTAGGGCTAGAGTTATTCTATTGATTTCCACGTCTACCTCATTTTTTATGAGTAACCTGGAAGCCAATGTAACGGGAGGCACCTACTGTGTCGAAAGCGCGGTTACCAATAGTTATACACGGCTGAGCATGCATGATCTCGGCAATAAGCTATTAGATATTTGGCTTCTTCCAAACGGAGGAAAGCATTATTTTAGAGAAAAAAGGTTTCGCCCTATCTGGTTCAAATCCTGAGCACCCAGTACTTGAACTAATTTCAGAAGAATGTTGCTAATCATTTAAATAATAACCCCATTATTCATAATGGCCTGCTTACTTATAACAGTTGCTAAGCAGTGTTATTTCTCACTCTGACGTATGTCTATCGAAGAAGACAAAGTGAGAAATAGCAATGCTTTAAGTTAGCAGGCTAATATGAATAAGGGAGTTTATGTCTACAATAAATATTTAGTATGTTCTGTAGGATCATAGTTAAAAAGACCTGTTCATAAATACGGGTTTTTGTTAATATTGAGTGTATTCTGCATTAGAACACCTATAAAGTTAGAACTTAACAAAGCTAAATAGTTTACTATTTAGCTTTGTTAAGCTATCGCGAAAGTAGTTTTTTTTTCTATGATAACTGTAGTTATTTTTTCTCTATCAAATAGTCAGTATTGGATTACTAGCTACTAAAAGCTTACTAAAGTTTAAAAATCATACAACGAACTATGGCACAAAATATTTTATTACTAAAATAATTTATTGCAATTGCCCATTACAGCTAGCGGATTGTTTCGTTCCTTGTTCAGTCTTAGTCGTTTTTTGCTTGTTTTGAATGCACTAAGCGTTGTAAATGTCGGGCTTGACGGCGGGGTGAGCGCGGATGTACTCGAGGGAACGAGCAATCTCCTCGGGGATGGCGGGGCCGACGGGCAGGATGTCGCTCTGTAACAGAAGAACGCAGTGAATAAAATGAACAATAGAAAATAAATAATGCTGGACAATTCACATATCATTATCTGGCCCCAAAAGTAAGCAGAGCTGAAGAAGAATCCTTTTTCAGCTCTGCTCTGAAAGATTATTTGTTAATAAAGTGCGTTAGTCACAGGGTAATTTCTAATTAAAATATCCTAAAAAAATTGCAAATCTGTATCATAGTTTCACAGATTCATACATCCAATTATACAAACTTTATAAGCATTATCTTAATTATAATATCTTCGAAGATTGAGGTAATTGAGAGTGCACTTGTGTTTGCACACACATGAGCACTATATCCTGCGCACATGGCTTGTGTCAAGTTGTGTCCGTTGAGCCACCGTGGCTAAAATTCGGTTAGTACATTCAAAAGTAACTCTGATTGTTATCTTTTCACGCCTAAACAAATGAATCTTATGAAATTTGGCACGGAGACAGATGGTGTCCCAGGGACGGACATGGGCTAGTTTCTACCTCGGAAAAGAGCATGCGAAACTGCTGACAACAACTAGTAGAATATGGCTTGTAGATATAGCATTTCATGTCAAAGCAAAAGCAGAAAATTCAAAATTATTTTTTTCGTCTTGCCTTCTCCGAACTTCAACACGGTTTAAACTTTCGGTCATGTTTTAGTTTTTGTAGCTAAATTAATTAATTTTGATTACCTTGACCCGAGTAAATACTTATGTGTCTTCTATACCTTAATACTGTCAGTGACCTCGTCACTTTCCATCAGGTGGGATTTTGGTATTAGGTTTATTGACTGTAAAAAACTAACCTTGGGCTGGAAACCGTTCTCGTCAGCGATGTAAGAGAACTGGATGAGTTGGCCGTCAGGGGCGACGTACTGGTAAGAGCCTTGGATAGCCTGAAACATTGAATTTTTGTTATAACTGTTAGCCTCGTCAACAGCACAAAGCACAAAGACTGTCTTGATGATCCTTTGTCATAGACAGAATATAATCACAAATTATTTATTTCAACTTATACATATAAACATAAATAAAAAGGTAGTTATAAAAATAACCAAAAGGAAATACGGCTTAGATTTTTCTGTTAATAAGTTCTTACTTATATCCGACTTATACCGAAAAGTCTGCGCCGTATAGCCGTATATACTAGTTTTGATTGTTTAATTCTGTTTTTGGAATTTTCTTTGTTAAATAATTAAATTAGAACAATTATTTTTGGTAGATTAAATGATCATCGAGTTAGTGTGGGTGCCATTACGTAGAATCCAAATCTAGGACTTGATAAAAAACAATAGATACTTTCATCTAAGTGTAAGTAATTCTGATATTGATGAATAACTTACGAGGGCTGGGCTGTTGTCAACGTTCTTCAGGACTCCAGATGACTGGGCGGCGATTCCGTTCTGCGTCTCGTATCTGTAAAATTTTGAGAAAATGTTAAATACATATATAACAACACATGTTACTAACATACGAGTATATTAATTTAAGAATTAAATTTTATGGACTCGAACTTATTTTAGGAGTCTTTTTTGACAATTCTGTAGACTTTTTTTCGGCCTTTCAAATCTTATGATTGATGCCTTTTTATCGGTATTGTAAAACTATTGGTGTTTTTTTTACATTTTGGCGGTTCGGACGGGTTTCTTGGAGATTATTCAAAAATCTTTGAACGCTGTTTAAATTGTATTAAGGCGCATACCCGAGCCAATCTGACAGCAATTCGTATTTTATCATATTTTTACGTTTATCATAGGAATTTTTAAAAATCCTACGTTCCTTTTGTGGTATCTATTATAAGCTATTTTTAATACCTCTTTTATAATTTTATCCCTTATAGTTTAGGAGGAGATGCAAAAATAGAGTTTGGTGGCCAAAAAGCGCAACTTCGTATCTCTTCCTAAGCTTTACAAAATGAAACTATTACAGAGGCATTAATTAATAGCTTATAATAGATATCACAAACTGAACGTAGGATTTTTAAAACTTGCTGCATTTAACGTAATAATAAGATAAAATAATTGGGGGCGCCACTTTCACTGGTGTATGGGCCTTAATAATGAAATTAAAAGGTAAAATTTACTTCCGACAATATTTTAGACACTTTCCTTCCATGCAGTGTTGGATTTCGTACGATAATTATCGTATTCATACGATAATTAGTCAATATGTACGATATACTATCCTAATTCATGGATCGTACGCAAAAATACGATAATTTTCATGTTGGCAAGTTATTTTCAAAAATTACTTAAAAAACCACCTTTTTACATACAGCCAGTTTTCTTAGTTCTTTTTACATACGAAGTTATTGTATTCTCTTTGCATACAGCTACTATCATGCGACGCAATAAAACGTAGCAAAAGTGGCAACTGCACCGATTTTGAACCCACACATGCAATGTTACGAAGAGCAAATGACAAAAGTAATGACGGAATGACCTGTCCAGTGCATTGAACACTGGACAGGTTGCAGAAATTGATATAAATTTAGGGTAAACAAAAATCTTGGTTAAATTAAGGTATATATGAATTTATATACCTTAATTTAACTTTTTTTCCCTTTTTCCTTTCAATACTACAAGGTATTATTGGTTATATTTGTATTTGAAAAAAAATATCGTTTTAAACTCTGTTTTTTCCAAGATGTACGATCTTTTTTTTATAAATACTATATTTTTGAACGAAACGTACACTATTTTTTAATCTGTCCGCATCCAACACTGCTTCCATGTGGCATACTCGTAGCCATGAGACGCCGTAGATCGATGGACGTGTGCCAAAAGTGTAAAGGTTGAAAACAATCTCTCCTTGCAAATTAAATAACACCGCCCGCACTATCTAGAGTTTTCTTTATAAATAGACCGGTTCTGCGACGATACCATTGTCACAGTAAAGCGATTGTTTAATAACCAGAGATTACTTTAATAGTGTTGTGGGTTAATTAGGTTTACGTTATTTTATGTATATAGTTTGTTCTTTATTCCATAACTTCTGTCAACTGCTCTAACAGTCCTTAGAGCAGTTGTTTACTCTGTGTTCTCATGTAATTTGTTATTATTGTCACTACACGTGAAAATCTTTAATTGGCTCTCTGGTGTTATTAAGTAAATTAAGTTAAGTTAGTGTAAGCTGTTGATTTTCCAATTAAATAAATAAATAAATAAATAAATAAATAAATAAATAAATAGGTTTCTTTTTAAACTTACGCGTAGTTGAAGCCATCAGCAGCGACGTCGGAGTCTGAGCGGAGGATGGCAGCGTTGGCTTCCTTGTCGGCGTAGACGTTCTTAGCGAGGACGGCGGGGGAGTAGACGGCGGATTTGGCGATGGCCACGGGGGCGGTGTACACCGGGGTTGGGACGGCCTTAACGATGGGCTGCTCTACAACCTGTAGGACATTTTTTGCCATTAATATCGCAGAAGAAATATATAGTACTACTTTAATATGCATTTATTTTGAATAATTAATATAGGGTATGGATCAAACGAAATGGAATGATAAGGGCTTCAATATGCATCGATTGAACCCCATGTATGTTTTACATTTTTGGATCATTAAGATATTTTATTCTCTAATTTTCCAATTGCCCGACTGGTCCAAATTTAAAAAATGTTTACTCTAACTATCAAAAGCTCATCAAAAATCTCAGAATAGAGAGGATTTTAAAAGTTTGTTTGAAGAGTGTGACTGAATTGAACACACGAAGTTTGCAAGGTCACATGAAAAATAACAAAATAATTTTAAAACCTGTGCCAGTAACCTGACTAGTAACCGTTCAAATTGTATATACCTAGGATTCACATTGAAGCAGGGTCTAAATTAACATGAGCTTATATTGTTTTTAATCAAGAATCAACACAAGGGATTATGTATTCTCATAAATCCTTTAATGCCAGACTAAATTTGCCCTGTTACGCCAAGTAGGTACGTACCGTTTTTGCCCTACTATGTAATTATCACAATTCGTGGACAACGGAGCTGATTGATTATTGTAAAAGATTTGATCAGTATAATTGTTTGTAGTCGTGAATAAAAATAAAATAAAAAGTGAACATAACATCAAAAAAAAAATTTTCTACCCAAGTCATAATGTGATATAATGTACCTTGACTTCAGCGGGCTGCTCCACAACCTTCACGGCGGGTTCGTATGCCTTAAAGACGACCTGGGGGGCTGCCTCAACCTTGGCGAAAGCCTGCGCCTGTCCGAACCTCTGAGGCTCGGAGCGCTGCTGGTACTGCCAGGGCTTGAGGGTAGCCGTGTTGAAGGAAGCGGCGCTGGCGGCGCAAACGCACAGAGCAAGAACCTGTGTGAAAATATAAAATACATTATTTTTTCTGTTAAATTTAAAAGAAGTTGTTGCTATATCATAAAGTATTTATTAGCATTAAATTTGAATGATATAAATAAAAAATAAACAAAAAATATTTGAACAATGACGGGGAATATTTTTTCATAAATCTCAGAATAAAATCAAAATTAAAAGGTTTTTCCCGATTAGTTAGAGACTGAACTGAACATGCACTAAGTGAATTTTCCGCCGTTTTCCCGTGGGCCTACTATTTTCAGTTTCTATATCAATTTCTCTACGTCCTGCCATAAAAAATACTCAGTTTCTAACTAATCGGGAAAAAAGTATTAAAAATATTTTTTTTTGATACTAAATTATGTAGTTATTGATCTCCGTATTTTAGTTAACAACTAAAAGAATTAAATAGCAATTATATTGTAGTAATATCTTACCAAGAATTTCATTTTGCTGAGATCTGTGTTCGTGTCTCTCCCAAAAACAACAGGTGACTTCCCAACGGATTCCTATCTATTTATATTAAAGCTAACTAGATGACAAAAAATTCGGCCATTATATGAGGTTGTTGACTCTGTTGTAGCCTTGATTTTTATAGTAATTTCTTAGTCCGACGAATGACTTCACATGTCATATATTATAACATTTTATTACTGATCGACTCCGTTTATGCATAATCAATATTAAATTGCTAATACAAACGATTTACATGAGATTCCTATGACAAAAGTAATAATGATGCGACTGTAAGTCAACGTGTAATTTAAAAGGATCTGAGCTTTTAATTTTAAATTGCTTCCATAAGCCAATAAGCTAGTGACATTTCCATTATTTAACTGGGACAGAGTTATAATGTACATATTCAGAAATACACTTACGGCTAAATAAAAGAGACCAAGAATAATAACAGCAACCTAGGTAACATTAAATCCCATAAATCAATGGGATCTAATGTTATAAAAATAACCTATAAACTACCATAGAACATTAACTAAGTAGGAATGCAGTAGTTCTTTGTGAACTTAGAATTACATTTTCCACGCCACATACTTAACCACATGTGGCGTACGAACAAATGTACCTACGTACGAGTACATACTATAATAATAATAATAATATTAAAAGCCTTTATTCAGACACTTACAACTAGGTTTACATTATGTTAAGTTTTAACATCGACAACCTCTGTATCTGTTTGCCCAGTTTTGGAAAAGGCCTCTTCCAACTGCTTCCATTCATCCTCGCTCGTGCAGTTCTAGGCCAAGTCTGTCCTGCAGTCTCTCTTATTTCATCATCCCATCTTTTGTTTATTTTTCATCGTTTGTTTTCTTGTTTCATCGTTATAATTTCCTCCATTATTTTCTTTATTGTATAAGTGACATTCTTTATTTTTGTTATATTCCTGATGGTTGTGTTGGGTCTTATGGGATCTTATTTAATTTCCTTATGCCCAGCATGCTCCTTTCCATTGATCTCTGACAGACTTCTAATTTGCTGTTGTGCGCCATCATAGGGACCTATATCTGACATCTTACATTAGTACCGGGAGCACACACATGTTGCAAAGCTTTCGTTTTATTCTTACACTCATTTCTTGGTTCTTCATAATTTCTTTGTACATCCAGTACTCTTATCTATCTCTTCTACGCATTTCCTGTTCGATTTCTTTAGTAGTTTGATCTATTAGTGAGATTATTTGGCCGAGAAACGTGTAATGGACGTATTCAATTATGGTGTTGTGTATTTTAATTGGTTATTCGGTTATGTTTGTCATAGCTTTGGTTTTTAGTGAGTTCATAGTTCGACCGGCTTTTTGGCTTTCTTTGTTTAGATAAATAAACATTTATGAGAGTTCAGCTTTAGTTGAAGAAAATATTACGAGGTTATCGGCAAATCTCAGATGGGACAGTTTTTCTCCATTTATGTTAAGGCCATACTTATCCCATGGTATGGTGATTCCTGAAAAGAGTTTAGGTGATAATAGCCGCCTTGACGTACACCTCGTTCGATCTGTACTTCTTTCCCTTTCTATTCATGTTTTACTTTCACAGAGCTATTTACGTAAATATTTCTAATTATCATTGTATATTTGTTATCAATACCTTGGTTCTTTAGTGCTTGCCAAATTCTTCCATGTTCATCATCATCATCATCATCATCAGCCTATATTAGTCCACTGCTGGACATAGGCATATGTTCGCGTGAGTCAAAAGCCTTACTGTAATCTATAATACAACTGCAGAAGAGTATGTCGTATTCTTTAAAAGTCTTTAAACTTTTGAATATAAAGAAAACTGCAGATCTCTGAGATATTTCCGTTAGAATTATTAAACCTTTGATTGATACCATTGCACCAGATCTAGCTTTTATATTTAATGAGTCTATTGATTGTGGTGTATTTCCTGATCTAATGAAATGTAGTAAAATAATCCCACTGTTTAAATCAGGTAGTAGGTCTGACCCCACTAACTTTAGACCAATATCAGTACTGCCAACATTCAGCAAAGTTTTTGAAAAACTTATTTTACATCAATTGCTCAGTTATTTCAAGAGCAATGACCTGCTTCATGGTAAGCCATTCTGGTTTACTCGCGGCAAGTCAACTACTGATGCCGGTATAGAGTTAGTATCGCATATTTTTGATGCTTGGGAGAAGTCACAAGATGCCTTAGGCATTTTTTGCGACTTGTCTAAAGCATTCGATTGATTGCGTATATCATGAAACATTAATCAGGAAACTACATCACTATGGAACAAGGAACACCTCCTTGGATCTTCTCACATCTTATTTGAGTGATAGGATACAAAGAGTTGACATAAATGGGAAACGGTCTTCGGGGTCTGTAGTTACAATGGGTGTACCGCAGGGATCTAACCTCGGTCCTTTCCTATTTTTAGTTTATGTTAACGACCTGCCTCATCTTGTCAAGAATAATCACGAGATTGTATTGTTTGCTGATGATACTTCATTAATTTTTAAAATGAAACGACAAAACACTAATTTTGACGATGTAAACAATGCTATCTCAAAAGTAGTTCATTGGTTCAGTGTCAACAAGTTAAGGCTGATGTAAACGTAAATGGAGAAACGTTAGAAATTATAGAAAGTACGGTTTTCTTAGGAATCACCTTAGATAATAAACTTCAATGGGGCCCACACATAGATAAGCTATCGAAGAGACTTAGTTCTGCAGCATATGCAGTCAAAAAATCCGTGATCTCACAGACGTGGACACATCTAGACTAGTTTATTTCAGCTACTTCCATAGTATTATGTCTTATGGTATACTGCTTTGGGGGAACGCTGCAGATATTAACACCATATTTGTGCTGCAGAAGAGGGCTGTTTGTGCCATCTATAAAATGGGTCCCAGAGAATCCCTACGTGATAAATTCAAAAAAATAAATATAATGACAGTACCAAGTCAATATATTTATGAAAACTTGTTGTACACTCATAAAAATATCAATAGTTTCCCAAAAAACAGCGATATACATAATGTAAATACTAGAAATAAACATAAACTCGCTGTACCCACAACTAGGCTGCATAAAATTAATGTATCTTTTAAAGGGCAATGTATACGCTTCTACAACAAAACCCCTACTGAGCTGCAAAAATTATCAGTAAATAAATTCAAACAAACTGTCAAAACTTTTCTATGCAAAAAGGCTTACTATAAAATATCAGATTATCTAGAGGATAAAAAAGCTTGGGACGGATTTTGCTCCAACTCGAAAAATAACAACTAACAGGCTAAAGGTTTCTTCGTCGTTTCTTTACTTTAGTTTACATACCGAAGCGATCGAAATCAAAAATACCACTTTATTTCCGTGTCAGTGTATTTTTTAATATGATTTGACCATTTCTAAGTGTACATTTACTGTATTTATGGAAATAAAGCATTTTTGAGTTTGAGTTTACTTTTATCAATGATCTGGTTGACTACGTGTATAAGATCTATGGTTGCATAGCAACACCTAAATCCTGTTTGGGCTTTAGGTTGGTTCTTGCCTTGCTAAAGAAAGCTAAACACATTTAATATAAGACAAGAGCTAGACGAGTACATGCAAATACACGAAAATATGTCCGGGGTGTGCATTGTGCGTTTAGTGCGTAGATATACGGTGGCAATAAAGTAGTCATAAAATAGTGTCGCTTTTCAAATGTGGCGCTACAATTATTGGCGTAATCACACTATATGTATTTATTGTATTTAATACATGAACACGCCACCGTCTCTTCGTGTTCAACTACTTTGTGTCCACCCTAAGGTTGTCTGCAAAAGATCTATCTCAGCGATAAGACCGACCATTGTCAACTCTGTCTCTGTTTTCATCTCTCTTTTCCTATATTTTTTTTATTTTTTTGGTTTGCAATAAAGTTTATTGTATTGTATATATAATACACGTGCATGTCTGGTGTGCGGGCTCAATCACGAAAATAAAAAAGCGTTTTTTTTTTAATGCAAGGCCATCTCAAACAACTTTCGGGTTGCGTGTTATTGGGGCATTTTATTTTTTGTAAGAAATTATTTATAAAAAACATTCCTACTTGCAAAACTGCTGCCTAAAACTTTAAACTACTAATTAATCATAACATTCATATTCCTATAATTTAGGTTTTGTAACAAACCGTGGTTTCAAACGCCTATACAATCCATAATATCACACACAGAGTGTACTTTCTGCTCAGATTATTTTCAAAGCCCACGTGAGGCAATAGCTTATACTTACTATATTTTCATAGCAAAGCAGTGCTACGCCTTGCTCTTTACAATTTACTAGTAGGCAGACTACTTCTCAATGTAAAAATACATAGTCAATAATTCCTATAAGTAAAAATCATGGTCTACATGGTGGCTTTCATTGCATTAAAGGTGGACTCGTTGTATCAGAGATAAATTATATGTTAACTCGACCCATTATTTCATTACTTTTGTTTTAAATTGACGACCACTGTGGCACGGTGGGCGAAGGTCCGCCTGCGACGCGGGAGGTTGCGGAAAACTGCATATCGTACACACATTTAATGTGTGGATGTTTTCTATATACATATACACTATATACACACTACTATACACAGAGTTTGTCAGAGATAAATACAATTATGTCAATGATTAATAGACAGATAAATAATAATAATGTTTGACTTGTCATACAGCATCATCTTGCATATTACTCTGGATATTTTTAGACTCTCACAGATTTTTCTATGGGCTGATAAGGAAAACATATTTTTTTCTTTCGTTTGTAACATCTCATCATTTTCTAAGAACAACGCCCAGTTAATCCCTTTTTCAAGTATTTTGTAGTTGACCTTCGAAAACTTGTCCAAATTCTGCAAAACAAGCTTAGCTCAGAGCGCTC
Source organism: Eupithecia tripunctaria (assembly GCA_955876795.1). NCBI lineage: Eukaryota > Metazoa > Arthropoda > Insecta > Lepidoptera > Geometridae > Eupithecia > Eupithecia tripunctaria. The sequence goes on from OY041604.1 coordinate 6,428,572, forward strand.
ATCGAAGATCATCTTTAGTTACAGTAAAGTATACATCGGTGCGAACAGTAGTGTCGCTTTCGAAACCAGTAAAAGTTAGTACTACTAATGTAATGTATGTAGTTATAATATCAATTTTATAAAATTGATATTGAAAACAGATCATTTAAAGACGTGAATATACCACGCTGAAGCAAGTTGTCACTATGCAACAGGAATAGTTTTAGATACCCAATAGTACCTACCGATATAGTATCTATAGATAAACGTTTTGTTTCAAATCAACCATGACCCACAAATTTTGATTAACTTGACGACCTTTTCTATACAAAAGACATAAACGCGCTCGCTGCGGCGTCTTTATTTGATTAGTTGATTTCTTAGACCTTTTATCAGTTAATTTGTAGAAGTTATGAATTAAACAAAATGTTGGCCGACGAAACGAAATATGCATATTGTGCAACTTAATTTACTGACAGTAGAATCACGGAAGAAATATAAAGTAGGTACTTTATGGAATAAAAATTATGTATTTTAACTTCAAGTTAGACGCCCTTTATCACAAAAACGGTTGAGGACATGAAGAATTTAAGTATTGAATAATAGTCGCACGTTTTATGTTCTACAATTTTATAATATAGGTCAAAATGATTAAAGCAAAAGAAACCGAGATAATAGAGAAAACAGATTTTTAACATTTGACTTTCAATAAAAAACTCACGACTAAGACACCAAATTTTTCGTAACTTTTGAGATTACTTTTAGAACGCCAAAATGAAGGTATATAAGAAAGTCCAGCAATGTATCTCTCAATTCCGAGGTGGAACGCAAAAGTTATCTGACCACCCTTAGTGTAGTAAAGTCCCTTCTTTTTGTAAATTTTGTCGATGGTTGTTCGTACCCTGACCATATCTATAATAATTACTCGACTACTAACGGAGGAGACATATCGGGGTAAAATTAAGGATCGAATATTTCATTGTTAAAATAATAAGGTTGTGGAATGCACTACCAGAGTCTATTAGAAAAGCAGTATCCTTGCCAGTATTCAAAGCTCGTGTCAAGGAGCTTTTCCTGTCAGAGAAGTGAAGAATTGGTACTTACTATTTTGTTTTTGTATATAAATAGTCTAATTCTTAGGTATATATTTATTATTTTTATATAAAATGGTATGTATGATTTATTTTTCAGTTTTTGGTACACCCTTTCTTAAATTAGTATAATTATCTCCATCCAAAGGTTGCCTGGAAGAGATCGCTTCTAAGCGATAAGGCCTCCCATTGTACTCGTCTTATGTAATGTATCCATGTACCTAATGTTATTTTTATGGTGTACAATAAAGTATTTTTGTATTGTATTGTATTGTATAATAATAATCGGTAAAGGCCGTAGTCAGATTTTAGTTTATTTTATCTTGTTCACTTATTGCTAATCAATCTCTTGCAAGAAGATTTACTTAATGACAAAATATTTCAGCATAGTTTGGTTATTCATCAATCATACGAGCAACAACTCACAATTGTTGTGAGTATTGCTACTGCCTGATACACACTTTCTAACACTATGAAACTAGTTTGCTTATTTAAATGTCAACTAGTATTATTACCGACGGGCGGCGGGTCACCAGGGTCGACTATAATACCATCTTCTGTCATAAATCACGCAATATGTAGGTATGCCTATTTTATTGCACGCATTTTCGTTTCTGGTTCTAGACTTCACTATAAACATAAAAAAAAATGTTTAATCGTCTTCATCATGCGGGTTGGGATCGCAGTTCGGTGGTATAATTGTTCTGCAGGGGGCACTGTCTGCCCCCGGTGGATATCCCTTAGTCGCCTCTTACGACACCCACGGAAAGAGATGGGGCGGTGCAAATTCTAAGCCAGCACCACACAGCCACACCCTAAAATATGAATAGACTAAGTCCTGTTTGATTAGGTAGTTCTTTTCTAATTATTTTATCAATACCAATCTATCTAGCTTGGGGCTAGATAATGCTGTGTAAATTGTCCAGCACTATTTATTGTTAATTAATATTATTATCTGTGTAGGGGGTGCTCTATAATCAAATCAATATACCTCTGGATAAGTGACCTATTAACTTCTAACAAATCCTGGTTATCATAAGCAAGCTCTTCCCCACCTCACTAGCCTATATCGGTCGACTGCTGGACACAGATCTCCCCCTGATAGGCATCTAATTGGCTTTTATTTCATGAGAGTAATGTCCCTAATCCCCACGCTGGGCATGCATCATAACTAATCATAAGCTACGATAAATAGTAAAGACCAAATTGATAGTACTCATACGTCCAAAGGAGTACGTACCTCTCCACCAAAAAAAAAACTTATTTAAACAAGCTGAACCTTTTTTTTATTATAATAACCACGCATGGCAGACGGATTGGTGAGGTGCTAAAATTTCACAGGGAAAATCCCAACCTCAGGGTTCCTTACTCGCCTCTGCAGCCTTGATTCATCATCATCATCAGTCTATATCAGTCCACAGCTGGACATAGGCCTCCCCTAATGAGTGCCATAGAGCCCTGTCTTCAGCTTGATGCATTATCTCTGCCTACGCTCTTTATCAGATCCTCATCCCCCGCCTTGAATAACAGGAACAAATCAAGGATATTACTGCAGAGCATGCGCGTTCACTTTTGTATGAAAATCTAGATGAGTGCGTATGGAATTCTTTTTGTCTAAATAATTTGTTTAGAGGCCCATTCATCTCATTTTAGTAATTTAGGATCCATGGATAGATACATTTTTAAAAGCTGGCTTGATCCCCTTTTTCGTATACTGAAGGCGTCTTTATTTCAGCATCTGAATAAATGCTTGCAGCTAATGAATTTATCTAAAAACATTTAGTAAAGCATCCATGAATGGAGTTATCTCAGTTTTCCCTCTAAAATCCCCCTTAGGGGGAAAAACAGCAGGGGTATTTTAATTCATTCGATTCGTTTCCAAAGCGAAAACGTCGGATTCGGAACTTTAGAACGCAATTTTGATTTGTGGCTGGCCTTCAAAAATTGAAAATTTGTATTATCTGTCTATCTCACGTCTATTTTCATCCAGCCTCTCACAAAACAGGTCAATGATGCTATCCTAGAACTAAATAAAGTTGGAAAATAAATGGTTTTATTATTATTATCTTAGTCGGCCATATTTAGAGGAAAAAAATTCAATCTTTACCTATACCCGATTTAAAACATAAAGTTTTTTATTTCTTTACACAAAACTTACGAGATGTTGAGACCTTGATGTCAACTAATGCCGACCGTGTAAAAGCTAATACAACGCCATCTTGTTTGCAAACGAAGTATTATTATAAGGAATATGAGATTTTATCTACCTATCCGGATTTTGATTCAATACAATCTTTGTGTAAATTTTTCTTATTAATCGCTCAATTAACTCGTTCTACTTCGGATAGATGGCACACGCAGCACAACGAAAAGTTGGTATTATAAGCAAGGTTGCCTGCATTATCTATTATCTTATTTGCAGCAAGTGGACACGAAGTTTGGATGTGCACAGCCAGTCTTTTTTCTGGACCGTAGATTTGCAATTCAAATAATAAGTAAATTGCAATTAGACATTCATAAAGGCTTTATAAAAGATTCATAGGTAATAAATAGCTTTGTTTAGAAACAAAGCTGGATAGGTTAATACTGCATCATCTACTCTCTATGTTCACGTAGATTTGATTATATGCATTTTATGAGTTTTAATTTAAAACAAAATATATTTGGTACAGTAGTTTATTTACAAAAATATAAAAATAGGCTGCTTCAGTGTACACTTATGACAAATTGCAGTCTTAGTAGAACATTGAAATCCGAGATATCTTGTCAATTTACTTCAAAGGTGGAAGTAAACTAACAAGCGGGAACTTTATGTTAAGGAAATTAGTCTAGGAAAGGACTTAACGCCTCTCAGGCTGAGGAGCAGCGGTGGCCAGGTACGCCAGGGCGCGCTGGATGGCTTCCGGGATGGGAGGAGGAGTGGGGAGGTGGGCTCCTGAGGGCTGGAAGCCATTTTCATTAGCGATGTAAGACAGCTGGATGTTTCCTCCGTCCTCACTCGGGTACTGGAACTGACCCTCTACTTGTAGGGCGGGTTCTTCGGCTCCGATATCCTTCAAAGCTCCCTGCTCATCAGCGCTGATACCGTTCCCGGTTTCGTATGAGTACTTGTATGAGCCGTCAGCGTTGACCTCGCTTTCTTGTCTGACGATGGGGATAGGCTCAGTCGGGGATTGGGGAGCGGCGCAGGCCACAGCCAGGAGTCCTAGGAAAACCTAAAACCAAAGGATTAAAGTTTAATATTTATAAAACGAAAACTGTTTTTTTTTGACACTGTGCCAAAAAAGTGGCCTATTGAAGGTATCACAATTAGAGCTGGTTTAATCCCAATCCAGGTTTGTTGAAACTAAACAAATCCTCAAGGGAATTTTCCATCACTTCATTCCAAGGTTCGATAGCACGTTTCACAATTGTATTTTTATTAACAAAAAAGCACTATCACTTGCACTTACAATGGTCTTCATGTTTGTATTAGAAGTTATCGGTGAACAGAAGACAATGTTGATCTAAGAGTGTTTATCGTATATATACGCATGGGTCAGTGTCTGCCTTCCACCTCTGGATGGTTGCACCATAAGGCACGTCACAATAAATTCAACAAAATATGAGCGAGTCTAATGCTAGGGTCTTACACACATGTAAACACGCACTCCACACATGCGTGATCATAAGAATCATTTACTAACTAACCAAACTAATTTGAACGAATAGCCTTTGTTTATTAACTATTAAATTACTCAGAAATATCAAGGCAAAGTTTATCGGAGCTTTAAAATCTTTGTAAACAGAAGAAACATCCTTCGTCTAAAGATATTAAACAAGTCAGGTTAAGTGAACTTTTGACCTATGCTTTATTTATAAAGGTATTTTTTGTAGCTTTGCTGGCTAATGATGAATCTATAACTTTGCTAAAGCTGTAATTAGGATGGTGCACCATTTCGTACCATACCTACATTTATGTAGTCATCACAAAGATAGTGTAGCTGGTAGGTACGCAGGGTTTTTTCTTTATTGTTTTTGGTCAATAATCCAAGAAAACCTACGAGTTTCACTTTAAAAACAAAATACATCAAGTATATATCCTAATGCAATTAGGATATGTATAGGTTAGATAATGTATTGGATTTCCGATTCCGGTGTTATACACTGGTTTTTTTTTAAGTTTGGTGGGAAAAATATTATTTAAAACAAACAAAAATCTGCTCATTTGCCTATTTATGTCCTTTAGTCGAAGACAATGTTGCTTAGAATGCTTTCTACAGATATTTCAAAAAACCCCGAAGCTCGTGGCAATTCAATAGGAGTTAGTAGAATAGTAAGAATAGTTAGTAGAATTCTACGCTTCGAATTTTGAAGTTTTAAGAGTTACGATCTTGAAGTAATTTATAAAAATGACCTTTTACCTCATTTAAACCAACTTGGAATACTAATTTACAAAAAACAAAATCATTTTTTTTTGTAAATTCGTCCTTAAGTCCTAAAACAATATTAAAAATAATGCTGGACTATGCACACAGCATCATCTAGCCCCAAAAGGAACCTACATGCAAACTTTCAGCATCGTGGCTCATCCAGAAATTTCTTGATAAAATACATTATTATGTCAGTCAAGCTGAAGACAGGGCGCTATGGCGCTCATTAGGGGAGGCCTATGTCCAGCAGTGGACTAATATAGGCTGATGATGATGATGATGTCAGTCAGACTTTGTCGGACTCAAGTTTATAAAAGAGAAAAAACTGATATGCAACATTTATATTTCTATAAATCTTTCAGCGAGTTTTATTTTGTTAACCGACTTCAAAAACGGAGAAGTTTCTCAATGTGACTGTATTGTTTTTGCTATCTCAGAGCTTCCGACTCGGTGAACCGATTTAGATGATTTTTATTTTTCTTTGAAAGCTGAACTGATTCCATTTTGCTTCCCGTGTGGTCAATTTGGTCCAGTTCTAAAAGTGGCATCCATCAGAAAACTATATATTTAATGTGGGTTTTTTTTAATTTCAGTAATTTTCGTGACGTTCCATGCAGTACTCCCCAGTCCCTGGACTTAGTTCAGTCGAACTAAGCGCTGTTATTAGTAGGTAAGGTACTCCATCTTCTTCCTCTTATTTATTCTACTTGACTCAACCTCAACCTCAATGCTGGACGCAGGCCCCCTGATAAGCGCCTTATTGACGTTTATCTAATGGGGGTAATGCCCATAATCCCCACGCTGCACGGCATTCGGGTTGGGGATCGCAGTTCAGTGGTAAAATAGTTCTGCAGGGGGCGCTGCTGCCCGCCCCCAGTGGATATCCGCCTCTTATGACCCCCGACGGAAGAGATGGTGTGGTGCAAATTCTCTACTTGTCAAAGTGCAACAAACCACTAATAACTATTTGAAAACTATCATCAAGTTATCAAATAATAATAATATATTGCATGAAAATGGTATTTTATAGGTCTTATGCTTATATTTAGAAAGTAAATGTAAATAAAATTAAAAATACATAAAATTTGTCTATCCTAAGATGTCATTGAATTTTGTTCGCAAGAAAGTATTGGATCGATGTCATATCTACTAAAAATAGTTCCTCTCGATCCGATAGGGGCGCTTCATGGAAAGGAAGGTCTCAAAATCGATAAAAGTTTCAATATGATTATGCACACAATCCATATTATGAGTAAGTAGTAAGTCTCTCTTCAAATGATTAACAAAATACACAATGTTCCTTACATTTAAAAGTAACAAAAGTGACGAGTATTGTAATTTTCAAAAAATTGCTAAACATAATGAATTTTGGAGTCGGATACAAATAAACCGGTAACATTACCTAAACGTATTTATGAAATTTGATAATTTTTGCATTACCTAAACGTATTTATGAAATTTGATAATTTTTGGACCATTGTTCTAGAAAAGATTATCTATCCACGCTATTACAAAATAAGATATCCGAAACATAATCTAACCCTCATCTTGACAAATGTTTGTATAATCTGCAAATATTTGTGCTTGAGTTGCTCGCTAATCAGGAATTACACTATTCTACACGTTCAACACCATGTTCAATATCATGACCTAAGTTATACTGGACAACCTAGTGTTGCTACATGAATATATTTTAGGATAAAAACTTTGTTTCTACATTGTTCAGCTTCTTTTGGAGGTGCTCTTGGATTTTTGCACAGCCAGTTTACCTACTTTGTTCTTTTCTTTCCTCGACACTTTTAGAGTGACTATGTTTTGGATTGCAACTCAGAGTTTGTCATTGAAACTAGAGCCTATTCGGTAGCTAAGGTATCAAAAGTAAGAGTGAGAAGATTAATTTTTCAGGTATAAATTTTAATAACATAAGGAGTTTTAACAAAATGATCAATCTATTGTGCGGGGGCTTCTGGTGGTGGGGGAGCCGTGGCGAGGTACGCCAGAGACTTCTGGATAGCTTCGGGTACCGGGGGAGCGGTGGGCAAATGAGCTCCTGAGGGATGGAAACCGTTCTCATCAGCGGTGTACGTCAGGGAAATAGTCTCGCCATTTTCTCCAGGGTACTTGAACTCTCCCTGAACGGAGATAGCATCGACATCGCCAACTTTCTTCAGCTCTCCTTTTTCGTCGGCCGCTATACCGTTGCCGGTTTCGTAGGCGTACGAGTAAGAGCCATCGCCGTTAACTTGGTTGTCATCTCTCACGATGGGAATAGGTTCTGTGGGTGCCTGAGGTGCGGCAAACGCCACGGCTACCAGCATGGATATCAACACCTGGAAACAAAAATATATATTAGTATATTAAATTATATTTAAACTTGTATACTAAAACGTGGCAAGAACGTGACCAGCGCTCCTACTCCAATGCTAATTTAAGTAATTTATAATGAAAAATTAGTTAACGACTGCGTATTCCCTAGTAAGGTGTAATGAACTGTCTGCTCGTTTTATTAACATAATGACATTTTTTTATAAGTTTTTATAACTCGTTTATTAATCTGCCACTGAACTTTTAATGACACTAGCCACTGAGAAATATCAATGAAAACACTTGTAGGTACTGTGATTTTTTGAGTACTGTGCTAACACTTACAATAGATTTCATTTTGCTAGGCTTAGAAGGTTTTGGATAGATCAGATGAGGACTGAGAGTCGACTGATACCAAACTTCCTGAAAAATTTAGTATTTATAGTTAGCACCATATGACCACCTCTCTGCATTCCTAAATTTCACAATTGAATGCTATGTCGCAAAAATCTATGAAATAAGTAAACATTGGATGCATTACCTCGGCTGTGTATGCCTACGTACCAGTTTGTAGAGGCAAACATGGCGGGCATTGGCTGGGCCGACCTATGTAATACCTGTCAACAATACTAACGGATAGTTTGAAACTGTCCTAACCAAGTTTACATTGATAAAATCCAGCACATCGAATAGGTATAGAAAGTTATTATTTGCTATTCAATTTTCACATTCCAACAACGCCTAGATTGAACTTTAGCAACGTAGGCATCCTACTAAGACTAGGTACACTGATAGTTTGCTAAACTGGCTCTACTATAGGTAGAGCCTTTGCTTTACTCACACACGTATCAAGGTAATAAACTTTTTATAAATAAACAATAAAATTTTAACGAATCTGGAAATATGCTAATTTCTAGACGATCTGCTTATTATACCAGTTAATGACGAAGTCAAAGTCAAAGTCAAAGTCAAATCGTTTATTTCTTTAGACTTACAAAATAAGTACTTAGACAAGTCAAATTTTTACTATATAAACAGCTTGATAAATAGTTATTACTATCAAACAAGAAATAAGATGCAATTGACTTTAATTCACTTCAATTTTTTGTCCACTAGCGGAAGAAGTGAAAAAGAAACCACTAGCAAGTTTATCGCTTATCAACTAATACAATCTTAGGATAACTAAGTCTAACTGGTCTTACGTACTATTGTCTGTGCGGAACTGGGCGACATCCGGCCAAGCATTAACATCATTTACGTAGTCATCTACGGAGTAATATGCTTTCTTGATAAGATTTCGTTTTATGTACAGTTTAAATTTACGAATAGGGGGCTCAGTTGCTTCAGATGGAAGCTTATTATAGAATCTTACGCAATTGCCCACAAATGATTTGCCTACCTTTCGTAATCTATATGATGGGATGTGTAATTTGTTCTTGTTTCTTGTATTTTTATTGTGAACATCACACCTTTTCATAAAGTTATCTCTGTTTTTGTGTGTATACATTAGATTTTCATAGATGTATTGCGATATTACTGTTAAAATATTTATTTCTTTAAATAATTCCCTTAACGAGTCTCGTGGATTTAATTTATAAATAGCGCGTACCGCCCTTTTCTGAATAACAAAGATAGTCTGGATGTCAGCTGCCTGTCCCCAAAGCAAAATACCATAAGACATAACACTGTGGAAGTAACTGAAGTAAACTAACCTAGCTGTATCTTCATCGGTAATGTATCTAATTGTTCGAACCGCATACGCTGCTGAACTAAGTCTGTTTGCGAGAGCATCAATTTGCGGTCTCCATTGAAGAGAGGAATCAATATGTAACCCTAGGAAAACAGTTGAGTCTACAAGGTGAACAATCTCATCCTTTAGCATTATCTTAGTTGGGAGCTCTCTTACATTTGGGAACATGAATTTTATGCATTTGGTTTTTGAACCATTGAGTAAGAGGTTATTGGCGGTGAACCAGTCTAGTATTTGTGAAAGAGAATTATTTACATCGTCATAATTATGTTTATTTCTGTCAACTTTAAAAATCAATGAAGTATCATCAGCAAATAAGACTATATCACAGAGATCTTTTGCTAGAAATGGGAGATCATTTACATATACTAAAAATAGAAAAGGACTCAATATTGATCCTTGCGGGACTCCTAAATCGATTTTTGATCCACTAGATCTTTCTTTACCAATATCTACTTTTTGGACTCTATCCGATAAATATGATTGCATAAGGTCCAGTGCCTTGTTTTTAATTCCATAATGACTTAGTTTATTTATTAATGTACCATGATCCACGCAATCAAAAGCTTTAGAAAGGTCACAAAATACACCAATAGCGTTTTTCGCTTTATCCCATGCATCCAATATGTGCTTTAATAGAACTGTACCAGCATCAGTTGTCGATCTACCCTTGGTGAAGCCAAATTGATTTTTATGTAACAACCTATTGAGGTTGAAGTGAGAGGACTGTGTGAGAATATTTTTTTCAAAAACTTTACTCATTGCAGGAAGTATTGAAATTGGCCTATAATTGGCCGGATCAGTGTGGCTACCAGATTTATAAAGAGGAACCAGTTTACTATGTTTCATGAGATCAGGGAAAACTCCTGCATCAATACAACTATTGAAAATGTAAGCCAAGCATGGAGCAACTTCCTTAATAATAGAACTCAGTACTTTGGTTGAAATACCCCAAAGATCCTCAGTATTTTTGATGTTAATAGACTTAAATGTTTTCACAATATAATTAGCGTTTACATGACTAAATATAAAAACCTCGGTACATTTATCTACAGATGATTCTAATAATTTAACCACGATTGAAGGTGAGGAGTTTAGAGACCGGGTAACAACTTTAGGAATATCAGAAAAGAATGAATCAAAAGCATCGGCAATATCTTTATCGTTTATAAGTATTGAATTATTAATTTTTAACCTTATTTCTCTTTTTCGTGACTTAGATTTACCAGTTTCGTTATTTATAAGTCTCCATGTTGCTTTGATTTTATCAGATGAGTTTATAATTTTTTTCCTCAAAAACAGGCATTTCGCTGTGTTACAGACTTTTTTAAATGTTTCTGAGTACTTTGTTAAATACAAAAGAAACGCAGGATCATTTAACATAGCTTCTCTAGCACCATAAAGATCATATAGTCTATTCCTACTTCTATAAATACCGGGAGTGGCCTAATCAGTAAATCCGACCCTGTCCCTAACTGTGCATGTTTTATATTTAAATACTTCGCTGTGTTCTTTGTTTATAACACTTAAAAGTTTGGCAAAAAGATCATTCGGGTTATCGGAACAAGATATATTAGCTACTGCTAGTTCCACTTGACTTTGAAAATTCTTAATACGGCTCTCTGTAATAGGCCTGTAGGTATATTTCTCAACTTTGTTTTTATCGTTAAGATTATAACTAAAGTTAACACTCTGACCATAGTGGTCTGATTTGAAATGTTTGATTACTGCTTTGTTGGTTGGAGATAGACTGCAATAAATATAATCTAAACAAGTGGCAGATGTTAGGGTTACCCTAGTAGGTTCATGAAAAAGATGTCGTAAACTAAAGCATTTGAATAAATTAAGCAGCCTATCGGCGAGGGGATTCGCTAATATATCTATATTAAAGTCGCCACAAACAATGAGATCCTTTCTACATGAAAATAATTTCAACAAAACCTCTTCCATAGTACATTCAAAAGCTACCTGATTTGCGTCAGGAGGGCGGTACACGCACACTATGATGTGTCGCTCCAGTTCCACACAAGAAAGTTCAATAGTCCTCTCAATAGTGAGGTTTACAATATCTTTACGTTCTTTACACTTAAGACTATTTTTAACTATAATCAAAGAGCCACCACGTTTTGCAGCTTTTCTTTTATAGGAACTTGCAAAACAATAGTTATTATAAAAGGGCAGTAACTGATTTTTTACAATCCAGTGTTCTGATAAGCACATAACATCTACATTCAAATAATTCAAAAATAATTCTAATTCTAGGATTTTGCTGGGTAAGCCTTGTATATTCTGATGGACTACATGAATTGATTTTTGCTTTCCCGTTGTCGATGTGGTCAGTTTAAATTTTTATTTGACACAATCGCTTTAATGCCCTCATTAGTACTGCTACTAACTAGATAGACAGGCTCGCCAGGTAACTGCGTTATACTATTTATAACGGGATCAAAAATATTATATGCTAACAATTTAGCAATGTTCAGTTTGTTTTTTTTGCTTAGGTACATTGTATCCTTATTCAAAAAAGTATTACTAATAAACTTATTAGTATCAAAATATAATACATCACTATGACGACATGTCATGTTGTACATCAGCATGTTATTTTTACATACATTGTCATTTTTAATTGATGTCAATGACTTTGAGTAAGGGAAGGAGCAAATAATAAGTTTCCCTAGTCCATTCTGTACCTTTCCCAGAAGTACTTCAACTAGCCTAATCAACTGTGACCGTTTCACACAACTTTCACCAAGCTGAACAATTAAAGTTGTACTCTTATTCAGAGAGTCATCTTGCTGAATTCTATCGGTAATTATATTTATGTTGGCATTTGGATGGCAATTGTTAACTACATTTTGCGCCAGCAAGCCACTCAGCATTAAACCCATGCCAGCACCCAACCCATCTGAGTATATTATAGTCTTCCGGGTATATTGACTGTGGTCTGGATCTAAATCATTAACTGGAGATGGCGCAGTTTGAGCTGACGGGCACCCCGTGGTCGGGGTTGGAGCTGTGTTGCTGCTAGAGGCACCACACTGGTTCTTGAGCGAAGGTGAGGGCGGCGCCAGCATCGCGGATAGTAACATCAGCGGTGACTGGGACTCTACAGCACCACCTTCAGTTAAAGAGTTTGTGGTACTCTCAAGATTAGTTTGAGTGCTGCCGTGCCGTACTTCAGAATATACACTTTCATTACTTACAATTTGTAACAATTTTTTTTAGTTTTCATTGGCATCTATTTGGGCTCGTTTATATTTACAGGTAACATCATGAAGTGCCCTTTCTAAATTAACTATTTCCTCTGCCATATAGTTTAAATCTTTAGAATTACGTCCTAATAAACTATAACAAGAGTCCAATTCTTCTTGTAAGTTACATCTAGATTTATTTTGCATTATTGAGAAGTTGTTTCTGTTTTTTAATTTTTCTTTCAGATTTCCTAATGAAGTTACTTAACTTAACATATTTTTTAATTTTATTAGTCCCTTTCATGACGGGTGTTTGGCTATGACTATGGCTGAGATCCACATTTGACATGTTAACATCTGTTGATAAAAGTTCTGTTCGAAGATCTAAACTAGAAATACTAGTCGCTGAAGTCAACGGCTTACACTCTAATTTATCAAATTTTATTCTACACTCTGAAAGCTCTTGCTGTAAGTCTTTGTTTTGCTGCAACACCAGTTCATACGATTCGTGACAATTGTCCATGGAATGCAAGCATGCATTCAAACGGTTAACGATGATCATTAGGTTTTTCTTAAATTTTAAAAGGTTATCAAGACATAACTTTTGTGTTTTTTAAGAAAATTGTTTAGTTACCGATATTAATAACCCAACTAACATTATGGAATCAGCCTTATGCAAAATTACATTTAGTATTTCCATATTAAATATTAGTAATTCGAGACAGAGCCCCTTTTTTTTATTAGTGTGTCGGAAAATGCGCACGCATATCGTACTGCCACGGGGAAACCCTCAGGGAGCTTCCGCCTCTGCCGCTTGTGGTGGGAACGTGGGGACGCTTTCTGTCTACTTAACTTACGTAGGTACTAATTATACCTACCGTCGTAAAAATTATATGCTACTCAGACTACAAAAAAAGACCATCAACTGACCGACTCTATCTACCTCCTACACAATTGATCCATTTCTCATTAAACAAGTACCCGCACATCATATCGTTAATTTCAAATCGAATAAAGCCTGTATGATATTATATTACACAATCCTTTAATACGCCTTCTTGAATAGGTATTCAGCCAACAAAGGATTTCGGTCTGTTATGTAAGTAAATCCCATTGTAGGCTCGTCTACTCAATAGAATGTGTTCAGGCAGAATTTGATGTTGCCGCATCATCGTTTATTTTGTAAGGAGTGGCAGACATGTGGTGGATGTATGACTGATGTTTGACTATGGTAATGCGATGAAGTCACATGACATTTAAAAGGTTAATTAATTTTTTTGGCAGCCTTTTGATAGACAGGTCTTTTTCCGTAACTGGTGGACTTATATGCCCTGCTTAAAACAACTTTAGGCTGGTTGAGAGTAGCTTTGAATTAATACTACCGTTACTATACCCGTGGATGTCGTAAAACTTCTAAGGGATATCCACCGGGGGTGGGCAGCAGCGCATCCCGCAGAACAATTTTCCCATCGATCTGCCACCCCCAACCCGAATGCGCCACGTGAGAAAAGGCGCACTACCCCCTATATGATGAAAGCCAATAATGCGATTATCAGTAGGAAACCTCTCCGCCTAACAGTGGATAAATATATGCTGTACATATGAGAATGGCACATGACGGAACAGTTGGTGCAATAGAGAGAAGGTTTATACCAGGTGGTCACAAGCTGAGTAGTAACTTAAATTTGAGAGTTAATTAATTAATTAAAGCATTTATAATAATACCCGGTCTTGTGAAGATGTTAGAGATCTAAATAATGTGAATATGCTTTTTAACCCAATTATCAGTTTTCTTAGGAAGGAAATGGCTGGCTGTAATATACTTAACCACGCGAGCGAAAGGTGTTATTTAAACTCAACGTTAAAATGAATGATGACCAACCATTTACATAACTTTATAGTACCTATAATACGACAGATTTACAAAGGTTAAAATTAAATAGCCTATAAATCTGTCAATTAGAAGTGCTTATCTGTAAGTATAAGGTAAATTTAATTAAACGAAACGAGACAATTTAAACATCCGATGCGTCGCGATGTAACAAAAAAAGAGCCAAGAAATCCAACCTACACGTAAAACAACAGAAAGGCATTTCAAGTGCGTCTAGGTCAGCGTATTACACAATTTTTTTGTAATTTAGGCTTACTTATAACCTCTAATATTTACCTATTTAGCATATTTTGGTAAATACATATACATATATTTATTGACTATAGTAAAGCTATAGATAGAGCCGGTATTCAAATTCCAAAGTATTATTATTTTTTGTTCGCATTGTTAAGACAGCGTTGAGCAAACACATTCTTGTGGATCCTTTTCAAAATAAAAAAACTACAATATCTAATAAACGTGTGCCTTGAGTATGCTGAGTGTAAACTGCCATCGACCGTCAGACTGACTAATCTAATTTATAAAAACATTTATTGTATATCATTTTCATCTGCACTCACCACCTTGACAAAAATGACCACAAATTCAAGTTCAATGTCAACGCTGAATCTAGTTTTATGTTAAAATAGATGACCTCTCGTCCGGTTTATTACTTATTTATTCAACAACTTTCGGCCAGTCGACGTCACCACACGCATGGTTTTATTACCTCTGATTTTTCGCCCATCGAGATTGACCTTCAAAATGGCCATGGCAGATGGGTAATCTGTGCTCAAGAGGCGTCTTTCACGCAGTTGACTGATGCTGAGATGTGAGCGACCTTGACACGAGAGTCGGGGAAAGTGAACCGGCCAGATATTACTCAAGACAAGCCGTATATGATAGACGATAATGTTCCGAGCAGGCGTATTATTTTTATAAGAATGATCTATCTAGGTGCCAGTGCTTCATGCCAATTACTTTTATGTGCCATATCATTATCTTACAATGTTAATTACAGGTTTCAAAGTCTGGTTTGGCAGCACAAAAACGGCTATGAGTATTTGAGGTCAAAGTGTGTGGGTGGTATTTCGATGTTTATAAACATATACATACTATGGTATATACCCGCAACATACCATTTTGACGTTACATCGGCTCATATGTTTCATATATCATTTGTTCGTAAAATAAGTGAAGATTTAGGACACAATAAAATATTTATTAAATAATATCTACAACATACGCGTTGTTTTTGCTTATTAATATTTATAAAGATAAAGTTTTACAAAAATCTTAACAATTTAATAACAAGAACTTAACAAATATAAAGAGAGAGATTAATTATTGAGAGCCTTTTTTGTTGCTATAACAAGATTTGAACACTTCAAGGTCAATCGATGGAAAACCGCGTACAATTTCTTCATTTAGATATCACTTTTCAGGATATTTTATGGGCGTCTTATGTACAAGTTAACATCCTGGGTCGGTGGGGGTAAAGTGGCCAGATGGTCCAGAGCTTTTTGTATGTCTTCTGGAATCGGTGGCGAGGTCGGAATGTGGGAGCCTTGAGGTTGAAACCCGTTCTCATCTGCTATGTATTGCACGTGGATCACCTGCAATATAACGAAAAGGTTTCTGAATGATTAAATCAAACCAATATATGAAATGCTAAGGGTTGTATGGACGGATGGATATATATTTGTTACTTCTTTACGCAAAGGCGACTGAACGGATCGGGCCGAATTTATGCATATTGGTATTATACACAGAATACTTTTAAATGTGTCCATAGAAACAAAGCGGAAGCGAATGCAGAAACCAGTTAATTAATTAATTAGCTAGATGATGAGGTGTGTGTTGTCCAGCATTATCTATTTATTATAAGAAGAAAGTCTGCTGTGATCAAAGAACGCTTGTTGACTTTTTAAGCGTTCTCATATTCACATACGAGTATGTATGTAATGCATTGTTAGCGGATACAAGATTGGCAGATTATTTAAACTGTTTCTGTCCTTAGAATTTTCCTAAATAATACTTTAGGCATATTCGTTTCTACATATGTATGAAATATATGTGGAAACGATACAATGTGTGTGTTAGGACACAAAACACACATTAAAAATCTAACCAAACTGTCTGGTGTTGGACAGAGTAATTTCTTTTCATCATAATTTGTAAGGTGAAAGAAATACTGAGTTTGCGACATCGTGTCAGGGTGGCACCTGGCCAGATGTGCAATGTATTTAATATTCAACTTAACTCAATTACGAAGGAATCCTACCTTTATCCGCTTTGCTTTTTACAACAGATCGTCGTATAAATAATAATATTAAAACAGTGTATTCTGCGACAGTATCTGTCTGTGGCAGACGCTGCATGGATGCGGCAAGCTGACAGGGCGCTATGTCACTCATAAGGAGAGGAATTTGTCCAGCAGTTGACTATTAAAGGCTGATAATGATGATGGTGAATATTATAGAGTTGAAAGTTTGTGTACATGCGTGTTTGTCGGAGCTGTTAGCTACCAAACGAATCGGGCTGGATAACATACAGGGTATTTCTATCCAATAATAACGTTTGCGAAGCCGAGGGCAGAATATAGTTTAACATAATAATAAATATGACATAATAATGCTCAAATGTTTAGGTGCTAGTGAGATCATTACATAATCCATCTAATTTGTCAAAGGTTAGGTTCATTTTAATTTATGAGTATGAGTATTAATAAAACTTGTGAATGTCAGACAACAAGTTAATGAATGACCTCGGGTAGGTACTCATAATGTTCATATTTTAATATTAACATTTCATTGTTTTCTATAAATCATAATGATCGTAATAATGCACCTATCCTCCACCTTTTGTTTTAGAGTAGCTGAATTCAAGCTATAGGCTTATTATTGTTATCGTCTAGTACTCGCATAACACAGGCTCTGCTTAGTTTGGGGCTAGATGATACTGTGTAGATTGTCCAGTATTATTTATTATTATTATTAAGGAGATATTCCTGACGCGATAGTTTTTTAATATTTCTCTCAATAAACCCAATGTTACCAAGAAATATTCTAGAAGCTACCTATCGTTCAAAACATTTCAAGGGACGCGATTACATGGTTTTATGTAATACTAGCTACGCCCAGCGGCTTCGCACGCGTTTGGATTATGGAAACGTTTAAATTCTATCCCACGGAAACTTATTTATGGGATAAAAAGTATTCCTATGTTTGATTCCAGGATAAGAATTACCTTTATGCAAAATTTCAGCCCGGTCCGTTCATTAGTTTTTGCGTGCAAGAGTAACAAACATACATCCATACCTACAAACTCTCGCGTTTATAATATTAGTAGGAAGGATATATGAGGCTAGGATAGGATTACCTGTCCATCTGGAGCCGTGTACTGGTACTGCCCCTGAGCCACCTGAGTCTCTTCCTCCGGGTTTCCTTGGTTCTTCACGTAGCCCTGCTCCTCAGCCGTAATGCCATTTCCAGTCTCGTAGCTACGGAGTGATACATTGAAAGTTATACTTTTCACCGTTGATTATTTTATACCACTCTTCCACGGCATTTATAATAATACCCGGCGGCTTGCGAACAGTTACGCTTGGTATAAGATCGCGAAAAGTGGGAAGTGGTGAGCCACCAACTATTTTGTTCTTAGGTACATGTCCAGTCCATCCCGAGGTTGCCTGGAAGAAATCGCTCATAGCGATAAGACCACCTATGTACCATCTCCAAACGTAATTCCTATCCAGTTTGAAACTATTTTGCTTTGCGTTAAAACAAAAGGTATCGAGCAAGCCGGGGTTGGCAACTATTCACTTCGCAGAAAAATCACCCTAGTGGTGGTAAGGCGCAATTTTTGCTGACTATACTTCGTCCACTTATTTCTGTTTTGTTGTCTTTGTGTGGTATAATATAGTTATATCTTCCAAAAAAGATAAACTATAAAACTAACCATAGGTATGATTTATGTTATCAATCAGATTTTGAATTCTCTCCTCCGATATTCATGTATTCATATTATTAGCTCCGTGGCATGTAACTATAGTTAAGACGAGTCAATAACTACTTTACCTATTAACCTTTCTCAACTCAACTTAAACCGATGCCAAGCAGACTTTGACTGACTATGACTATGTCTGAATAATGTTTATTGAAAAAAAAACTACTCTTAGCAATGACCTATTTTGCAAAACTATTTGCTGAGATAAGTTTTAAACTAAGATTAAAGGATATGAATAAGAATGATATTATTTTGTTTCTTTTTAATAATGTGTTGTAGTAAATGTGCCCGAGCTCTGTATTTTCAAATTGTTTTTGATTAATTTAACAAAACATTTAAAAAAGGATGGTTTTCAACAATTTTCAATGCGTACATGGAACTTACATATTTCCCGATAAATCAGGCCCAGCACTATATTTTATCGCTAAAATTAGGTCAAAAATATGTGAAATCAAATTAATTGGATATGTTTCTGCTTAGGTGGATAAAAAACTATTATATCAGTCAGGTTTCAAGTATACGGCTATGTTATATATTATATTATGTATCATCTAGTACCCATAAGACAAGCTCTGTTTAACTTGGAGTTGGATGATGCTGTGTGGATTATTCACCATTATTTATTTGTTTATAGTTAAACTAACCTCCATTGGTAAGATCCATCGGGATTGATGACTTGCTCCTGCCTGATGATGGGTATGGGTTCGGTAGTCGGTTGCTGTTGCTGCTGCTGTTGTATGACGAAGTTCGGAGCTGGCTGGAATGGGTGGAAGCTGCTCACGTCCGCCAGCGTTGAGCCCACCAGAGCAACGATCACGAACTGCAAGAATTGACGCGGAATTCCAGAAGTTTTTACACATTATGTTGACTACTACGCTACTAACATAACAATACGTTAAATTATATATACTATACTAGCAGTGCCTCGCGGTTTTACCCGCGTAGTTCCCGCTCCCGTAGGAATTCGGGGATAAATATGACCTACGTCGCTCCCTGAAAAGTAAGCTTTTTAATTATGAAATATTTTTTTTCATCGGTCCAGTAGTTTTGGAGCCTATGCAATACAAACAAACAATCAAATTTTTCCTCTTAATAATATTATTAGTATAGATATATAATATAAATATTACGTTGACACTACTAACACTGCAAAACAATCACTTTATCTTAACTAAACTCGATATATACATGAAATAACTGAAAAATGATTAGAATGAAAACAATAACAAATTGAATTTGAGCTGAATAAAGCTTTTTAAAGCTGTTTTTAACTTTGTAATGCCGGTTTAGATTTTGCACCACACCAACTCTTCCCGTGGGTGTCGTAAGAGGCGACAAAGGGATATCCACCGGGGCCAGGCAGCAGCGCTCCTGGAGAACAATTCTGCCACAGAAATGCGATCCCCAACCTGCGTGCCCAGACCCACGCTGGGCATGGATTATGGGCTTTATTCCCGTGAAATAAAAGCTAATAAGGCGCTTATCAGGAGGGGGCCTCCTTCTAGCGATGGAAGTACAGACTGTTGAGGAAAACTTTACGTATGCAATGAAACCGAATTAAATTTCTTGAAAATTCACTTTTTGGGGTCACTACTTACAATGCACTTCATGATGATAATGGAAGGTTGATTGCAGTCCATGTAATGTTGCATTTTGAATGCATCCCTCAGTATTTATAAGAAACTTTTGTCGCAATTACACATCGCTGCAGATTCGGCAGATACTTTATTGGTATGTTCTCATCAAAGGACAGTCCCTACGGTTGGTATTGTCATTCCTTAACGCTTGATTTGGCTGCGTGCAATCAAAAATATACCTTATTTCATAAACATTACAGTCCTAGGAACTCCAAATTTGCATATTGAAAATAAAAACCAGAAGTTTATTACATTACATTGTGTATTACAAATTATTATGAGCTTCGGATAGGATTACATTATCAGTCAATTTGCATGTTAATTTTGTAAAAGAAATACCATGGGCTTGAAGATTATGCATCATGGCCTCCCATGGTATCAAAATGGGCCCTGTAAAATTATCAGAGATTTTTAAATGTAGAGCACTTATTATAAACTAGAAAGTCTACGAGTATATTGAAAACTTGAAAAGTCTTACAGTCAAAGTTAAAGTCAAAAATGCTTAATACAAGAAATAAACACTTATAATATTATTGAAAAAAAATAAATGACTGGCACGGCAATACAGTGGCATTTTTTAGATGTTTAATATATTTTTAATTGTCTAACTATTTCTGTAAATAGAACCGATTGTTATTTAAAAAATATGAGACCCTGCATTTTTGCATCAACGGATTCAGTTGCTGACTTGAGGTTTAATCTTTACAAGGAAAAGCATTAAAATGTATTTTCTTTCAATATATTTTCAATTTTCCTCTTTCTAAGCATCAATGTGAAAATTAAGGAATAATCATTTCGAACCACATAATATGTGCTTGTGCCCGATAACACATCTAATAAAATTCCTAATTAATTTTGTAATTTTAAATGAAAATTAATACACTCAAACGTCTGATCTGATCTATAGAATTATTTGCCTAGTTTGCAATAAGCGTTTTTTGGTTAGTTAATACGTGCAACGACGTGCAATGAGTCTTTTGCGCAAGTATTCCATCAATATAGACACCTAGATATTACAATCTACGCAATGCTACAAAGGACACAGAAATAAGAGGTGCTAACATCATTAACATTACTAATACATCTTTTTATTCACAGTAGCTGACCTTTTGAGGTAAAGATGTAAGTGTTCTTAACTCAAGATAAGAAATCTTATCATATTGACGACAGGTGTTACGACCTACAGGAGTTAATAAGATAAAAATAATATAGTTGTAGGTAGCTACATTAAGTATTCAATTTATATTGCTCGCAATCTTTTTCTCTGCACAAAATTAAACTTATAAATATATTTTCCTTAATTTCGCCAAATATACCCTTGTTATTTATTGTCAGGTTACTTACTTATATAAATTTTCTAGCATAGTAGCTTCGGCTCGCGGCATTTAGTTTTTTAGAATAAAAAGTATCCTAAACTTATGTTATTCCCGGTTCAAGTATTTTATTGTGCAAAATTTCAGCCCGATCCATTCATTCGTTTTGGCTTTGTCTTCCGCCGAACATCTTCACAACTGCATAAACTTTCACCTTTAGGTATAGGTAATTTATGTATGTAAGAATATAATCTTTGTTCTCAGAGTCTATTCATTTTGTTGTAAAGGTCACAAAAAAACTACAACGCTGATATCACAGATATATTAAAGCAATAGAATAGCTACAAAATCAACAGTTATCGAGCCTCGGTAACTTTACATTAAGCATCATAAGCATTGCATTTCGTTTACGCCGATTTCTTCGGTTCAATCTTGCCTTGACCGATAATCGGAGAGATGAGAGGATTGTTATACAGTGGGCTGTATTTAGCGGCTTCGTATGGATACTTTGGATCATACTGCCCCGGCCGGGCGCTGTTATACAGGGGGTTGTATTTCGCTGCCTCGTAAGGGTACCTTGGATCGTAAGGCAGGTTGTTAAACTTTCCGTTCAGGTTGTAACGGTTGCGTGCTGTGAATGGGTCATATCGGTTGAGAAGTGGATCGAGGATCTGCCTATCTTTATCTGCTATGAGCGGTATGGCTGCTTTCCCATCAGCGGGAATGTGGACACCAGATGGTCTAAATCCTGTAATGGAATAAGTTATTGCACTATTAAAATTATCTAAGCATGATGAATGCCGGTGGGATTTTGAGTCATTTTGGCTTACCATTTTCATCGGCAATGTAGCTCACTTGGATAGGAGTTCCCTCGGGAGATATGTAGGCGTAACTGCCTTGAACAACCTGAAATAACCAAAGGACATCATTTAAGAGAACTGACCAAGATATTGTTGTTAATAATTACGTAAATATCAACGAACCTGGGTTCCTTGGGGCTCGCCATTATTGTCGATGAAGGCATCTTTTAAATAGCCGCTTTCTTGCGCTTGTTTCCCGTCAGCAGTTGAGAAACTGAAATTATCATTTAACTGTTATAATAAAGTAGCCGAATAAAATTTATTTTAAGGTCTCCACACACTAAACCCTCCTACGCCGCTGACGTAGCCCATTGGGTTTGTGTCGGCAACATTGTCAGCCGATAACTTGTGGCGACATTTTGGATATTGCAGGGCACCAGTTTGCCAACTTGGAAACCGCTGACTTACCGGCGACTAAGCCACCGGGCTGTGTCGGCGTGCAGGCGACATTTGTTTGTAGACTCGACAAAGCTCTATCCAAACCTGAATGCGTAGGTGCCATCACCGGCATGTTCACTGGAGTAAGTCAAGATCGGCACGACCGCTCCCGAGGCCACGGGCACGCCAGGCACACGGTTATACTGATTGTAATAAGGGTTGTTATACCCTGGCAACCCTATTGGTCTGGGGGTAGGAGCGTACGGGTTTACGGGAAGGATCGGAGGTACTGAAAGAATAGGCGCCACAGGGGGAACGATGGGAACTGGAAATGGAGCTACGTATGGTGACGTTTGACTTAAAGCCATCGTGCAGTAGAGCACGACACATGATACGATTTTCAGCATCCTGAAATAGACGAGAAAAAGATTGAGCAACATTCTATTAACTAAAACTTCTATGGGTAGAATATAACCACCTGGTTAGTCCCAGAAAAGAAGAAAGCTTTGTGAATTGATGTTACATTCTACACACGGGCCTGCTATCTCGCAAAGATAATGAAAAGCTGCACAGTTTCCTATTACCAGAAGCCGTGTTCCTGATCATCTAACTTCACGTCCAGCTAAACTGTATATTAAATTGAGTCCACAGATAGATCATGCCCGATGACCGATATCTAATCGTTCACTTTACCTTATTATAGTCAAACCTGGGTGCGCAGCCAAACTGATACTGAACCGTGGGACCTGAATATTCCATTTATAGGTAGCAGGGATGCTTTGTGCTGATATTTTTTGTTGTGCCATCGCACAAACGTGAGGTTCACACACGTCTTTACCCAGCAGCTGTTATTAACCAAGATACAGTTGTAGTTACTTACCAAAAGCACGAACACGATGAGTTGAAAATCATTTAACGATTTCAACCCAAAATTATGGTAAATGTTAGCCGCTGTCTTCAGACATTATCGACTCAATTATATTGCACAAATACCCACAGGTGGTCTATTAGGTACAATTTTAGAAGTACCGTTTGTGCAAAATGCTATCCCTAAATATAGAGAGTAGAGAAGGTACCTATGTTAAATGTTCCAAAACGCTACTCCGATCCATCAGCACTCAACTATTGTGAGAGGAAACAAGCAAGCACGAAGATAGACATGATGAAATTGTAACATTGTTGCTATTTTCGTGCACCTATATTTAGTTTTGTTATTTCCCTAGACATTCTATTTAAGTACATACGTATGCAGTAGTAGGTTGTTGTTATGTAAAGATCATTCTTAAACAATGCCAAATTATTCCTAACTAACATAAAGATTAGAATCTTATTAACCAGTAACTTCCTACAATCTTAATTTTGGGTTTTTCGACAGTTTGTAGCAAATAATTAATTACAATATTCATTAACTAAAAGTTGCAATTAGGTGAAATAAAAAATTTAAGCAGGCACAATGAGGGCTCTAAAATATAATAAGAGATCAAGACTATAAAAAGTTGTATTCAGTTTTCCTAACTATTGATCAAATAAACACAAAAAATACACAAGACATTTTTATTTGACTGTGTTACATTCTTTTCCGTATAAACTCATTATTATATACAAACAATTATAAAGAAACCTGTAAAAAGGCCCATAAATTGCTGTCATTTTACGGTTTTCGTCTTCATTTCCTTTGGTCTTACATCGTTAGTTCAGGGTAAGCAAAGGGTGGGTCTACCTGACAGTGGTAGTGTTTAGATTTGCTTATCTCCTGTAGTTTTGCTTGGGGACGGAGGGTCCATCTGCGTGGTAACCGGTCTCATCAGCGAAGTAGTTGATGGTCTCTGGTTTACCTTCGCTGTCGGTGTAGGTGTAGCTGCCGCGAACAACGACAACGACGTGGGGTTTGTTATCCTCGTCTAAAGCTTCCTTTACTTCACCGAATTCAGACCGCAGGATTCCATTTGCTGTTTCGTAACTGTGAAAACAATGATTGGTGAGCAAAGTAGAGCGAAATTTTATGGTGCGTTTTGGAGATCGCAGTTCGAATTATTCTACAGGAGGCGTTGCCCGCCCCGCGGATAATAAGATAACGCTAATTAGTTTGGGACTAGATGATGCTATGTGGATCCAGCATTATTATTATTAGTAAAGCTACTACTCAGGTTGTCTGGTAGAGATCGCTCTTGAGCGATAAGACCGAAGACCGAAATTATATATTATCTCACCATTTTCATCTTGAATGTTTGCTGTAGTAAAACAATATAGTAGAACTAATGATACAAAATTTCTGCGAAGCTTTTATAAGACCATGAATAGAATAGCTTATAAGATCATAAAGTTTTATAAGACCATGAAAAGAAACAAAGTAATAAGAATTAGATTGCTTTGTTGCTCTTTTACCAACATGATACCTTGCACACAAAGGTCAATATTTTTATTTATTCTTATAGTTTTAAATAAAATGTTTACCCAAAAACATTTTGTGAGAGCTAGTTAGAGAAGGAATGACTTGAGCTTGGGCCCAAACGCCGATAACTCTATTATCTACCTTCACCTATGCTTACATTTGTGTCAATTTTAACTGACTGACACCGGTTTTCAGCAGACCCAAAGGTATCTCTTACTCCATAACATTTCTAGGAGAGTCTACCCTCTTCCAAATTCCCGCAACAAACAAAACCTATAGCCGCATGTTGACAGATGCAGATCACTACAGGATTCACGATTCACATGGATCATTCATTTCTTAAACACGTAAGAGTTCATGCTCAAAAGTAGGTACTTAATTCACACGTTTTGGCTCCTCCTCAAATCCGGTTGAACAACATCGATCGTAGGTAAATAGCAGTTTTTGACACAGCGTGACATCGCCGGTGAAATGCCAGCTCTACATATAAAAGAATTATTCGCCACCGATGCAGCAGTCATTGATTTGGTCTCGACCGATACAAACTAAACTCATTCACAATGAAAATGGTATGTAATTTAATATATCTATTAATTCTTTGGTAGCCTAATACTTTAAGGCCATGTTTCCACCGCGAAAGGGTAATGAGCGGAAAATTAGAGATGTACGTTGAAATACGGGCGGAGTAAATTTCAACGCTTTCTGCTGGCTTACTCAGATACCTAGATAGTCGAGGGGAACGCCGCTCGACGCTGCTCGTACTTTCCGCTCGACTATTTGTTTGGGAAATATGGAAATACCAACAAGTTCGCAATTTATTTTTGTGAGTTAAAATGGGTCCGTATCGCTCGTAGTTCAAATTGGGTTGGTACAGTCAAGGTATATTACCTTGACTGTACCAATTGTAGGTGTTTTTTATTAACTAAGGACTAACATATTTTCTGTCCCCGACGAACTTCTTACTAACAACTACGTGTTTCTATAACTCGTATTTTAAACCGAGTTAAAGAAGAAGGAAGTTTTATTTTCGGCTGTATGTGTACTTTTTAGTATGTTAGTCAATTACTCCGTCAATTAATGGACCTATTTGGATAATTCTGCTATTGTTTAGAGAATTATCCTGAGATGGATATTTTATTCCCTTTGTCTCAAAACAGAAAGATAAATATTTAGGAATATGAAGTCGGTTTTTTATATTCTAAACAATCAAATTATAATTATCTATTATCTTTTTCAGATCGTAGTAGCCGCCCTTGCCCTCGTGGCAGTCGTCGCCGCCGCCCCCGTTCAGGAGGAGCCCATCCCAATCGTGCGCTCCGAGTCTGTACAGAGCCCTGAAGGTGGCTTCCAGTACAGGTAACTACACTCTTCTATATTCATATAGCTCCTCCTCATCAGCACACTACCTCCACCGCTAAACATGTCTGGTCCAGGCAACGGGGAGGCATTCGGTTTAAAGATATTTATTTCAATTAAAAATAATGCTTATGCTAATATTACGCTATATCTCCGGGGCTGATCGTATAGAAGTATCTATGTAGGTATAAAATACATGCATTAGTACCAAAATTATATTATAACGTATATAACCTTGTTCATATTACTTTCTGCACACAACTTGACACGACTTTTCAAGGATTGGTAGCCAAAGTATTATTCTAGGTTGAGTGTGTGTGGAAAAAGAACAATATTTCAGTCATTCGGCTTGATTATGGCTATGACTACCTAGTCCGAAATTTGCAAAAAATCTGTTCCGCCTCTTTTCTATAACTGCGACGATTTATCATTCCATTTAAAATACATCTCAAACTTTTTGTGTTTTCTTAGCTTTGAGACCGGCAACGGCATCACCGCGGCTGCAACTGGTGAGCTGAAGCAGATCACCGGTGAGGACAACAAGCCCGTGTTAGTGGTCGTTCAGCGCGGTTCCTACTCCTACCCCGGTGAGCAAGGCAAGGCCATCGCCATCGACTGGGTCGCCGACGAGAACGGTTTCCAAGCCGCTGGAGACTCCATCCCCAAGCCTGCCTCCAGGAGATAAGCGATTCTTCACTTAACAACCAATTTGCTCTCTAACGGACTTACAGATTTGACCCCCGAATACTTAAACGCAACTCAGATATAAGCACATCTCAAGTAAGGTATTTGAGTATTTATTGAAAATAATGTCAAATATTCGTCACTTGAGACGAGCATTCTGAGAAGCGTTTGAAAATTCAGCGGTTAATGTGCCATAAATGTGTAAAACAATAGTGCCAGTGTGTAGGTAGGTACTTAGCGATGTTAAGTAATTTGTGATACATTAAAATAATATGTTGAAATACTTACGTGTTTATATTTACTACTAGCAGCGCCTCCTGGTTTCACCCGCGTAGTTCCCGTTCCCGTGGGAATTCCGGGATAAAATTTAGTCTATGTCTCCTCTCCCTGAAAAGTAAGCTTTTTAGTGATGAAGTTTTTTTTAATCGGTCCTGTAGTTTCGGAGCATATTCCATACAAACAAACAAACAATCAAATATTTCCTATTTATAATATAAGTATACATTATTGGATTCCTTTCGAAAGAAATACCAAAATGAATAATTACCAAAAGTCGAATTATTTACCTAGATCTGATAGAACTTAACAAAACCTAGTTAATTAACATGTTTTATTAATGTGGATAATTTATACATTGCCTAGTTAATTAACATGTTTTTTAACCTATTTTGTATCTACCAAATTAGTAAGAAACTTTAGTAAAAATATTTTATTATATTCGACTAACTTCCACTGCTCAGATTGTTTTCATCTGATCCAATAAAATAATTATGATGATGATAATGATTCGACTCAGTTCCTTGAGAGGAATCATTTTTTTTTTACCAAATTGGTTCATTTTAAGACGCTACTCACGCTTGACCAAAAAAATGTTCATGCATAAATGTTTTTCTTCAAAAGGAGCTCATGTTTTCAAAGAAACTGCACCTGTATCTTCTCCGATTATGGGTGCCCCTGTAATGTTCTAGGTAAAAAAATACTGTATAACAAAATCAGTATAGATGGTCACATAATCTGGACACACACACACAGGTTAAACTTTAAAAATTATTTCAGACACAGATTGTGTATAACACAAAACCTACAATAAGGTAGCGTCGTCGCATCACGAAACTTATATGATATTACAACAAATAATTAATTTTGTTTTAAAAAATTATAAACCGACTACAATTTTTAAATTTTTCATTAATTTTCATGGATCCCATTGTCAGAACTGAATGGGACCACATGACCACATGGCTGGCAAGCACCAGCTTTCATATAAATAAAGAATCATGAAAATCGGGTGGTCCGATTTTCAAGTCAAAAGTTCTGAGGTAACAAACACACAGTCGAATTGCCAAGAACCTACTCTTTGTTTGAAGTCGGTTAAAAATACTATTTAACGTTTTAACTAGTAGGTATTTTTAGTTGTAATTTTGATTTCATTTCTATCTAGATATTGGGAAGGCCGAAGATGAATAAAACCGGCCAAGTGCAAACAACGCCCGCACACGTACGGTTCTCTAAAAGAGCGTATTTAAAAATAAGTGTAGGAATCCCACGTTTCGGCTGTCCCTCGTATTTTATACAGTTATACAGTTAACAAATTAACATGATATTTGTTGAATATTTTAATGACTATAAGCACATTTTAAGATAGTAAATGAAGTGCCACAAATATGAAAATAGCAAGATGTTATAAGCTGTTCTAATCACTTTTTGAATGAATCGAATTTTTGGTTCTGATTCGAGAGGACACGCACTCATCTATCTTCT
This sequence comes from Eupithecia tripunctaria, assembly GCA_955876795.1. Lineage (NCBI taxonomy): Eukaryota > Metazoa > Arthropoda > Insecta > Lepidoptera > Geometridae > Eupithecia > Eupithecia tripunctaria. The sequence continues at coordinate 6,457,561 of OY041604.1, forward strand.
ACGGTTTCTTTTTAATTTAAACTCGATGTACATCGATTTCATTTCCAAAAAAATAATAAAAAAGGATTTTTTTTTTGCGAACTGTCAAAACTAACGTATAAAAAAACTTAGTAAATAAAAAGACTTATTCAAAATTATATTGAATTTAGGAATATTTTCACAGGTTTATGTTTTTTGTAATACTTATGCTTCTGCACGCGGTTTTTTTTTCTAGTGTAGGTCTATTTCGAGTTTTTCCTAACGTGTCACGTGAGACGTTGGGAATAACTCCCTGTCTCCGAAATACAGGTTGGCACATTTAGATCGGTCAGCATGGAGAAGACATACGAAGATCTCTTCTTAGAAACTATGTCATCGATTTTAGTAACAAGAAAAACTTCATTGCTACATTTTAAAAAACTTGTACTCATCTCAGGAATCGAACCCAAAAATTTTGATAAATAATACTAGCACTATTAATATTTAGATATCGATTGTGTAGGTCTTGTCGCCGTTCTACCTCTAGCTGTAAATGTTACTATGAATCATGATGTCTAAAATGAATAAAATACATTGTTTCATATTCTTTACGTTATTTTAGTAAGTTTTGACACAGTGTTCAACACATTTAGATCTTATAATTGCGTTTTGTATCTTCAGGTGGTGAATTTGCGTAAAAATAAAACGTGCTGAAAATTGTACATAACGAAAAAATGGTAGGCATTTCGAAAACTTGCTAAAATAATTAAAGGATATGAAAACAATGCATTTTCATTACGGATGTAAGCGGGTTTACTACGAACCTCATTTGTGTTGGAAGAACACCAACGTTTCATCCCTTAACGGGACATCTTCGGGCGAGTGCGGGATGAGTGTGTACGAACGTTGGTGTTCTTCCAACACAAATAAGGTTCGTAGTTAACCCGCTTACATCCGTAATGAATTCGTCAAACTACGATAGTTTTTATAATACAATGCATTTTATTTATTTTAGACATACACAATCATTTGTGTCAGTTTGAACTGACTGACACCGGTTTTCAGCAGACCCAAAGGTACTCTTACTCCATAACATTTCTAGGAGAGTCTACCCTCTTCCAAATTCCCGCAACAAACAAAACCTATAGCCGCATGTTGACAGATGCAGATCACTACAGGATTCACGATTCACATGTGTCATTCATTTCTTAAGCACGTAAGAGTTCGTTTTGGCTCCTCCTTAAATCCGATTGAACAACATCGATCTTAGGTAAATAGCAGTTTTTGACACAGCGTGACATCGCCGGTGAAATGCCACCTCTACATATAAAAGAATTATTCGCCACCGATGCAGCAGTCGTTGATTTGGTCTCGACCGATACAAACTAAACTCATTCACAATGAAAATGGTATGTTATTTAATATACCTATTAATTCTTTGGCAGCCTAATACTTTAAGGCCATATTTCCACCGCGAAAGGGTAATGAGCGGAAAATGAGAGGTGTACGTTGAAATACGGGCGGAGTAAATTTCAACGCTTTCTGCTGGCTTACTCAGATACCTAGATAGTCGAGGGGAACGCCGCTCGACGCTGCTTTCGTACTCTCCGCTCGACTATTTGTTTGTGGAAAATATGGAAATACCAACAAGTTCGCAATTTACTTTTGTGAGTTAAAATGGGTCCGTTTCGCTCGTAGTGCAAATCGGGTTGGATTGTATACCTTGACTGTACCAATCGTAGGTGTTTTTTACTAACTAAGGACTAACATATTTTCTGTTCCCGACGAACTTCTTACTAACAACTACTTGTTTCTATAACTCGTATTTTAAACCGAGTTAAGGCGCATACCTGAGCCAATCTGACAGCGATACCTATTTTATCATATTTTTACGTTTATCATGGGAATTTTTAAAAATCCTACGTTCAGTTTGTGGTATCTATTATAAGCTATTTTTTAATACCTTTTTAATAATTTTATCTCATATAGTTCAGGAGGAGATGCGAAAATATAGTTTGGTGGCGCAACTTCATATCTCTACCTAAGCTTTACAAAATAAAACTATTACAGAGACATTAATAAATAGCTTATAATAGATACCACAAACTGAACGTAGGATTTTTAAAAATTCCTGCTTTTATCGTAATAATAAGATAAAATAGTTGGGGCGCCACTTTCGCTGGTGTAAGGGCCTTAAAGAAGGAGGAAGTTTTATTTTCGGCAGTATGTGTACTTTTTAGTATGTTAGTCAATTACTCCGCCAATTAATGGACCGATTTGGATAATTTTGCTATTGTTTAGAGAATTATCCTGAGATGGATATTTTATTCCCTTTGTCTCAAAACAGAAAGATAAATATTTAGGAATATGAAGTCGGTTTTTTATATTCTAAACAATCAAATTATAATTATCTATTATCTTTTTCAGATCGTAGTAGCCGCCCTTGCCCTCGTGGCAGTCGTCGCCGCCGCCCCCGTTCAGGAGGAGCCCATCCCAATCGTGCGCTCCGAGTCTGTACAGAGCCCTGAAGGTGGCTTCCAGTACAGGTAACTACACTCTTCTATATTCATATAGCTCCTCCTCATCAGCACACTACCTCCACCGCTAAACATGTCTGGTCCAGGCAACGGGGAGGCATTCGGTTTAAAGATATTTATTTCAATTAAAAATAATGCTTATGCTAATATTACGCTATATCTCCGGGGCTGATCGTATAGAAGTATCTATGTAGGTATAAAATACATGCATTAGTACCAAAATTATATTATAACGTATATAACCTTGTTCATATCACAACTTGACACGACTTTTCAAGGATTGGTAGCCAAAGTATTATTCTAGGTTGAGTGTGTGTGGAAAAAGAACAATATTTCAGTCATTCGGCTTGATTATGGCTATGACTACCTAGTCCGAAATTTGCAAAAAATCTGTTCCGCCTCTTTTCTATAACTGCGACGATTTATCCTTCCATTTAAAATACATCTCAAACTTTTTGTGTTTTTTTAGCTTTGAGACCGGCAATGGCATCTCTGCGGCTGCAACTGGTGAGCTGAAGCAGATCACTGGTGAGGACAACAAGCCCGTGTTAGTGGTCGTTCAGCGCGGTTCCTACTCCTACCCCGATGAGCAAGGCAAGGCCATCGCCGTCGACTGGGTCGCCGACGAGAACGGTTTCCAAGCCGCTGGAGACTCCATCCCCAAGCCTGCCTCCAGGAGATAAACGATCCTTCACTTAACAACCAATTTGCTCTCTAACGGACTTACAGATTTGACCCCCGAATACTTTAACGCAACTCAGATATAAGCACATCTCAAGTAAGGTATTTGAGTATTTAATGAAAATAATGTCAAATATTCGTCACTTGAGACGAGCATTCTGAGAAGCGTTTGAAAATTCAGCGGTAAATGTGCCATAAATGTGTAAAACAATAGTGCCAGTGTGTAGGTACTTAGCGATGTTAAGTAATTTGTGATACATTAAAATAATATGTTGAAATACTTACGTGTTTATATTTACTACTAGCAGCGCCTCGTGGTTTCACCCGCGTAGTTCCCGTTCCCGTGGGAATTCCGGGATAAAATTTAGTCTATGTCTCCTCTCCCTGAAAAGTAAGCTTTATAGTGATGAAGTTTTTTTTTTAATCGGTCCTGTAGTTTCGGAGCATATTCCATATACACAAACAAACAATCAAATATTTCCTATTTATAATATAAGTATAGATTATTGGATTCCTTTCGAAAGAAATACCAAAATGAATAATTACCAAAAGTCGAATTATTTACCTAGATCTGATAGAACTTAACAAAACCTAGTTAATTAACATGTTTTATTTGTGGGGATAGATTATACATTGCTTAGTTAATTAACATGTTTTTTTACCTATTTTGTATCTACCAAATTAGTAAGAAACTTTATGTGAAAATATTTTATTATATTTGACTAACTTCCACTGCTGGTCCACCACTGCTGCAAGAATGGTTCGGTAAAACAGCGTATTTAAAAATAAGTGTACCTACCCCACGTTTCGGTTGTCCCTCGTATTTAAAGCTGTTATAATTTGTTGAACATTTTAATGACTTTAGGCACATTTTAAGATAGCAAACGAAGTGCCACAATTATGAAAATGGCAACAAGTGTGTTTTTGTCGTGTCTCTCGAACTTCCGATCTTATAAGCTATTCTAATCACTTAAGGCTCATACACCAGTGAAAGTGGCGCCCCCAACTATTTTATCTTATTATTACGTTAAACGCAGCAAGTTTTAAAAATCCTACGTTCAGTTTGTGGTATCTATTACAAGGGTTCGATTCCTGCCTTGGGATAAATGTTTGTCTGCAGATCATGCAGATATTTGTTTAGGGTGTTCTGGATGTTTTCTATGTATAATAAAAAACTATATATCTATGTACTCGTAGTACCTACCTATTATGTAGTTATCAGTTATCTAGTAACTATCCATAACACAAGCTCTGCTTAGCTTGAGGCTAGATAACTATATATAGCTAGATAACGCTGTGTAATTTATACAAGATAATTTATTTTTATTTATTTATCTGGCCTAAGACGCACACATCCTCCCGCAGTGACAGGTGAAAAAAGGGGGACGTTCTCAGTTAGACTGTTTTTTTTTGTTTTTAAAGTTTGTTTCTTTAGAACTTTGGACTGGGTGGTCCGATTTTCATGATTCTTTTTTATATGAAAGCTGTTTCTCCCCGTGTGGTCCCATTTATTTGGTTTAGTTCTGATAATGGGATCTATTAAACCTCATGAAAAAACTATAAAAATTGAAGTCGGTTTATAATTTCTTGAAACAAAATTATTTTTGTGATACCTACTACACTCGCGTGCAACTGAATCGGCTCAATTTGTAATTTTGCACAAAAAGTAGATTCAGCATAACCGCATTGAAAATCGTTCCACTAGACGCTATTATCCTCGGCCTCTTCTGTCGTTACCATGGAGACACATTTTGGTCCGTCACTAAACAGGACGGATCTCCATTCCTGAATGGAATTGAAATCTTCTGTACTCGTGAAACAGCAGACTCATTAAGTTCAGGAGCGACTTGTCATTGACTATAGTATATACCCCGCATGTAACAAGGCTAAAACTTGGGCTGCTTGTATGAAAATCGTAAAAACCAATTCCCGAAAAATTAACTTTATGTGCAAATGTCAGCTTGAATCGATTAAATTGCACGGGAGTGTATATTAATTTATTAAACTACCAGGGTGGTAAATGTGAATGTGAATAAGATTTTACATTTAGATTCTTATCTACTTATGGTTTATCCATCCAGCATGGAGCATGTTAGTAAATAAACCACGATACAAATAACAAAAACTCACTTGCTTGGCGTCGAGTTTCAGATATAATTGCAAGCAATTTTTATTGAAGGGAGGAGATCTAAAATCGACAAGTAATGTAAATTACGTATAAAAGGACGCGCCAACAAAGTTAATTTTAGGTTAAGTATGGGCGGTTTGTATACGTTTATGCCTCATTCAAAATGGACATGGTATAGATAGATATATAAATATCTAGCTATCTATCTATCTATGTTAATTTCATTTAATATACCCAATAGATGAACCGACGACATTGTAGATTGGTTGTAGGGAGTAGATGAATAGAGGCGGCTCAAGGCCACCATTCGTGGCGTCGTCGTTTAGGAGAGGCGCATATGGGCTGATGATGATGATGATAAACCTACTAGTAGCCAAGTTATATTGCTAGGGTTAATAAGAATGGCATAACAAAACCAAAACATCATTTAAATGAAATTTAATTTCATTACGAATCAAATCATTACATAACAAATAATACAAAACGTAAAAATATGGCAGTGAGCATCAACTGAACGTTCACGACTTTGCGTTACTAGTTCCGAGATATGGCAACATTCCAATCCTTGGACCGATGATCCAGCGATCAGTTTTCAAACGGTTGCCGGTTGTTGAGAGCGTAGATGTATTTATCTCCTGGAGGCAGCCTTGGGGATGGAGTCACCCGTGGCGTGGAAGCCGGTTTCGTCAGCGAACCAGTCGATGGAGATAGGGTTGCCTTGCTCGTCGGGGTAGGAGTAGGACCCGCGCTGGACCACCACCTGGTGAGGCTTGTTCTCCTCATCCAGGACTTCCTTCAGCTCACCGGTCGCGGCCTCTTTGATGCCATTGCCGGTCTCGAAGCTAGAAGAAAAAGGTTACATTAAGGTAGGGAAGTCAACAAAACTTTTAAATCCATCATGGTTATTAATACAACCATCCCTCTTCCACTCCAGGACAAGCAGACGCACAGCGCAATACCATCCATACTTGGTGGACGTACCCTCCACTCGCACTAAGCGGTTTTCCTCCACCTTTATTATTCGCACCGCAAAGGAATGGAACTCGCTCCCTGCCTCTGTTTTTCCGGCCAATTACAACCTGGGTCTCTTCAAGACAAGGGTGAATAGGTATCTTCTTCGTAAAAAAAGAATACTAAAGTTATTTACAACGAAAGCGAAAGCTCAAAGTAAATATTCTGAAAAGTGGATAATTTCCTGTCGAACGCAGTTGTTTTTGATACTTGACTTTGTATCCACGATTTTGAGGGTTTTTAAGACTGGAATTTTATTAAAGTGAGACTCTTGCCTCGCTCTTTTTTGAAAACTGTACGTACACTACCACTGAATTCATTTACAACGGGATATTGACCATGATTTGTGTTTTGAGCTTTCCAATATGTATTGTAGGTACCTACACAAAATAAGTGAATGCGAACCTTTGATCATTACTTCTTCACGCCAAGACTGCCAAACGGATCTGTCTTATATTTTGCATAGGTGAAGGTCTAGGCCTATACACGTAGATTATTTTTTATCAATCTATACTAATAATAATATTATAAAGAGTAAAGATTTGATTATTTGTTTGTTTGTATGGAATAGGCTCCGAAACTACTGGACCGATTTAAAAAAATCTTTCATCATTAAAAAGGTTACTTTTCAGGGAGTGCCAAAGGCTATATTTTATCCCGAAATTCCCACGGAATTACGCGGGTGAAACCGCGAGGCCCTGCTAGCCCTACCTATATAAAAACGCAAAATTCCACAATTTCATAGAACATTAATAAGATATTATTTGACTACCATCTATCCCAGTTACAACGTGTGCGAAGCCGCAGGCAGAAACTATTGATATATAGTATGTAAAAATCACAATAATTATCATCAACCGTAACTTCCCACTGCACTGCTAGGTAGTGCTAAGTAGTAATAGGCCTTCTCAAATGTGGCCTCGAAAATAAGCAAAACTTTTAATCAATCAATACTTTATTGCAATTTCAATGCAATTTGGCACAGAAGCGTCAGGCATCCAGTGGCGAGATGGGCAGACGGTATTCTAAATAAACCCGTGTTAAGTCAAGCGCTATTAAGTTGCTGTGTGGTGCCGCATACCAGCCTAAAATTTGCACTACCCCAACTCTTCACGCGGGTGACGTAGGAGGCGACTAATGGATATCCGGCGGGAGCAGCAGTGCTCCCTGTAGAACAAATCTACTACCTACCGAACTGCGGTCCCCAACCCGCATGCCCAGCGTACGAATGGCACTACCCATTAGATAAATAAGCCGCTTATAAGGGGAAGCCTGCGTCCAGCAGTGGACCAAAATAGGCTGTTGTGCCTGAAGAGGCGAGCGCAAGGTTTAGGAAGTAAAACCAGAGTTCGGAGCCCTCTAGGGAGTGACTGAAGATGATGGGGAGTGTAGTTACCTGTACTGGAATCCACCTTCGGGGCTCTGTACAGACTCGGAGCGCACGATCGGGATGGGTTCCTCCTGAACGGGGGCGGCGGCGACGACTGCCACGAGGGCAAGGGCGGCTATTACGATCTAAACACACAAATATTTTATTAATAAAATTATTAATAAATTATATTAAATAATAAAATCTTTGTATTAAAGTCACAAAACACAAACCATTTTCATTTTGTAGGTTTGATATAATTCGGTTGCAACCAAATGAGCGACTGATGATTCGGAGGTCTCCTCCAAATCTTTTATACATTGCATCCGTAGTCTAACGTAATGTCAAATGACAGCAAACATACGATGTCGATATTCCGGATTCGGTCACCGATGATCGTAGCGCCTCTGAGTACCTGCGTGTGTACACACCGGCGAAGTATTTGATCATTCGTCTGTTGATTCGGCGCGATCTTTCGAAGGTTTTATTTTTCAATGTAAACGTAATAATCAGTTAGCATCTTCAACTTCAAAGAGGTAGTGCCTAGGTGAGTAGGTAAGGACTTCTTTGGGTCAAGGTCTTAGGTCTTTGTGGTAAAAAATTTAATAGACGACGATTTTAGGACTTTTACGTTGACCTGACCCTTAGAAATAGATATAGTACCGAAGAAAGAGAGGCTTGATCTTTATTTAATAATTCCTATGGAAGCGGGGCTAAGAAAACAATAGAAGAAGAAAAAAAAGATTAAATCAAAAATAATATTAAAGAACTTTTACTTGATTGTTATATTCTCTTTGGTTTTATGTCGTTAAAAATGTTAATTTAGAAGCCCAGAAAACTAAATAGCTAAAAATATATAAATCTCACTATAGTTTGAGCTTGAGCCCATTCAACTTTATTGCAAACCAGACCCAAAGTCTAATAAGTACCTAAGATCAATGGGTAAGTAAATAAATAATGTTGGACAAGTCACACAGCATTATCTAGCCCCAAGCTAAGCAGAGCATTTGCTATGGGCAGTACATAAAAAACATCCTTAATACCCTAAACAAATATCTGGAGATCGTACAAATAAGCGGGCATATAGCGGGCGCACCATTGCGCCACAGAGGTCGTCAAATATACTGCACTAAATCAAATCAATAATATCAAGAACCTGTGTACCTACCTAGAAGTTGGCGGCTTTACATGAACACGGGACAAATAATTTTACCACGATTTGTGTTGTCCCAAACTGAACCCCTTGTTTACGGAGACGTGCAGTAGCGCAGCCCGACTAAGTTCGGAGTCTCCGTAAATGGAGCAAAACGCCCGACGCGCCGCCCGACGCGCCGCTTGCACGGTTCGCGTCTCCGTGAACAAGGCCTTAGGATCAATGCTAATTCAACATATTATCATACCGTCCGTGGTGTATGGATTGTGTTTACGCGTGCGGGGTTGCGGCACGCCCAGCGTCTCCGTAAATAGAGCAAAACGCCCGACGCGCCGCCGCTGCAAGCGTCGCTGCACGTCTCCGTGAACAAGGCCTTAGGATCAAAGCTAATTCAACATTATTATCATACAGCCCGTAGTGTATGGATTTATTGCGGACTCACAACCAAAAATCACTCAACACGCAAAATAACAGAATAAAATGATCCGAAGTCTAGTGTTTTTCTAATTAAAAGGTGCCACAACATAAACAAATTATGGGTCAACTAAACGTTTACAAAGTCAGAGATGTAAATAGTAAAAATAGAATGATAAAAAAATGAAGTCGCGCTATAACAATTTTGATAATGAATGCAAGAAAAGGAAAACTTAGACATTAAACTAGTTATGTAGGTAAATTTAGGTAACTCAGTAAGGTACCTACGATCCAAAAATTATACGTAGGTGTTCATTTACTTACGACTAGGTTAGGTAAGGTACCTACAGTACCTACATAAAGTTTGCAAGATTTAGGTATTACTAGTTTTTGCCCGCGGTTTTGCACGCGTTGTTTCTATGTAAAAGTCACTTATCCTATAGGAGCTGGTTTATGTGATAAAAATTAGCAAATGTTTCAGACTAGATCTAGACCAGACCAGATCCGTTCGGTAATTTTGGCGAGAAGAAGAACCAAACATCAATCTATCCATTCAAAAATTGGAATTCATAATATTAGTGTGACAATAAGATGCAAAAGGCGCCGGCAGGACTCTATGCCGGGCCGGCGCCGGCGCCGGTAAGTGAAAAAGCGAGCCATACATTTTCATACATTTTTGCTTCCCCGGCAACGGCACGGCGCTGGCGCCGTCGCCGGTGCCGGTGCCGGGCCGGGTAATGGAAAAACGCCCAATCGTTCAGTAGGTAATTTTGGCGTCAAGTAGTACCAAACATCTTCACGCCAAGACATCCAATCAATCGCATTATTATTATTAGTGTGATCATTTATTTATTTATAAGCGTGATGAGATATCACATTTGTTTGACTGATTGATCTGAAATTTGGTACGCACCTAAAGCCACACGTACAGTGCGAACAAATTATGGCACAAAAAGGAGAAAAAATAGTAGAAATCATAGGTATAAGTAAATTTCATACTGCATTAACTTAGAATTGTTATGTGAATTTGATGAATGTAAGATAAAAGAGAAATCTATGTGGTGCTGCCACCACACTATCTCTTCCCGTGGGGGTCGTAAGAGGTGACTAAAGGATATCCAACGGGGGCGAGCAGCAGCGCTCCCTGCAGAACAATTATACCACCGAACTACGATCCCCAACCCGCATGCCCAGCGTAGGGATTATGGGCATCACTTCCTCCATTAGATAAACGTCAACAAGGGGCAATCAGGGGGAGGCGTGCGTCCAGCAGAGAGAACAGCAAAACAGGCTGTTGAGGTTTATTTATTTATTTAATTGGAAATTCAACGGCTTACACTAAAATAACATAACATAATTTACTTAATAGCACCAGAGAGCCAATTAAAGATATTCACGTATAGTGACAATAATAACTAATTATAATTACATAAGAACACAAAGTAAACAGAAGAACAGTAACAGAAGTTATGGAATAAAGAACAAACTATATACATAAAATAACGTAAACCTAATTAACCCACAACATTTAAAGTAATCTCTGGTAAGTCGTTGTCTGGCTGAGTTTACGCTCGTGCAGAATAGCTCTAAGTCTAAGTCAGGGTGCCTGCATAGCTTATTGAATAAATCTCTTGTTCGCCATATGAATGAATTTTGTCTATAATTTGTGCTGACAATAGGTATAGAAATGGTAGGATTAAATCGGGTGATTTTTGACGGGGCATGAAGGTCTAATTTACTCAGTATTGGTTACGTTGGTACAGGTTAAAGGTACCGTGGTAAGAGGTAGGTGGTAAGAGTACAAGGGAGGGAGAGCCCTAAGATTCAGCTATCAAGCTACTACCCTGATCCTGACCAGGGTAGTGATCAGGGTAGTAGGTAGTTAGCATACCTTCTACCGCTTACCTGCTAAAGTATTTAAAAGCAAAGGCATGTGAAGTATCAATAACGTCATTCATGAATATTAAGTAGGTGGTTTAAACTTTGATCTTTTATTTTTCATGGTAAATAGATAATGTAAGTGCCCACTTTTGTATTGATAAATTATAAGCGGGTTGATTCAGCTCTATAGGTATAGGTATAGGTACCTACTATGTATAATGTATTAATAATTTTTGAGACAACATAATCAAAAGAATATTATTTGATAAATCATTTATAATAAATAATATTAAATAAAAATGCTGGACTCACAATAATATCTAGCCCCAAGTCAACAGAGATATGGGTCCTAAATAACTGATATATACTTATTACAATACACGACTTACATGCATATATATTTTTTATAATAAATAGAAAACATCCAGAACACTCGGAATAATCTGCAGATCATACAGACATTTATCCCGATGCGGGAATCGAACCCGCAACCTTCTGCGTCGCAAGAAGACCGCCCGCCGCGCCACAGAAGTCGTCAAATCTACCACTTGTATTTTTTTTCACAATAATTCATTAATTTGCTTTGTGCGTGACAAAATCACAAAACATAACATACTCTGCCGCGGCTGCTGTTTTTCCGGCCAATTAAAAAGTGGGTATCTTAAGGACGAGTGAATATATATCACACTATCACATAAATATTATAAATGCGAAAGTTTGTATGGATGTATGGATGGATGGATGGATGTTTGTTACTTCTTCACGCCAAAACTTCTGGACGGATCTGGCTGAAATTTTGCATATAGGTAATTATAATCATAGAATCAAATATAGGCTACTTTTTATCCCATAAATCAGTTCCCGTGGGATGAAAATCACCTTTTGACAGGAACAACGCGTGCGGAGCCGCGGGGCGCAGCTAGTATATAATATTCACGTCTCATTTGAGACGATTGAGGCCATATCTCTTTCTGATGCGATCGTGAGCCACGTAATCATTTTCCAACAGGTGACATTATGGTCAAACGAAGGTCTATTCATAAAAAAAATTATTTTGTATTTGTTTCCAAGAATTCTACCTATAAAAGCTCATGACTAGCTTTTTTTTCACATTTAACAAAAAACTCAATCGAAGATTCCAACGATGACAAGCAAAAAAAGTACATTTAACACAACAACTATAAGTTAATGTAAAAGGTCACGTCGAGAGTAAAAAAAATATGAATGTGTCTATAATAATATACATAGGTACTTACGTAGGTACAAAAACCTACCAAAAACTTGTCCTGCGGTCTAACGTCTATGCAAGATACAAATAAAACTGATGCTCTTAACCTTTCCAGGGGTCACGTTGGTTAGTCCTTACCGTCTCTAGGTACTTTGTGGTCACTGAATTTGAGAAAACTACCATACAAGGTCGTCTAGTTTACGAAACTGACACAGAGTAGGTGGGATGCGTAATGCTGGTTTTATTATCTACTAATTAAACGACAAGGCTTCTAAAAATACATATTACATACCAAATAATATCTTCTCTACATTATAATTCTCCGAATATGAATAATAATCTTCGAATTACGTAATCTACTTAGCTCGCATAAGCTTGGTTTAAAGCCCATCGTGGTTAATGTCATTGCCAAATCTACCAGCATAACAGCAACTAAAACTAACGACTAAACTAAAAGAAGTAGCAAAAGTAGCAAAACAAATTGAGTACAAGAAATAACTAAGTTTTATTTCTAAAAATAAATAAAGCAAAACAAACATTTATAAATAAACTCAGGTACATTTATAAATTACCAAGTAAGGCGCATAACGTGATCAGTCTTTCGTTTCGACGATTTGATGAATCCTAGAAACTGCAGCTCAGCCACAGCTCGCGTGAAACGTAACCTGCAAACAACAATAGGTTTAATAAGAATATCACACGTGTTTACATACATATAAACACGTATGTACGTTTGTTGCTCTTTCACGCAAAAACTACTGAACGGATCGGGCTGAAATTTAGCATATAGATAGTTCTAGGCCTGGAATAACACATAGGCTACTTTTCATCCCATAAATCAGTTCCCGTGGGATACTCGTGCTAAGCCTCGGGGAGTAGCTAGTCCTTAATAAATTACTACCATAGATTGTTATAATATTTGTCCGGGGGATCGAACATGCAACCTTCTGAATAGAATATTTGATCAGGTATTTGCCGCCTAGCGCCTCCTCCGTGCGTACCTAGGACCTTACAAAAATTACACTCGGAATTGTCTAAGACTTGTTTTGACGCAGGCAGTTTACGCAAAGCAGAGCAAGAGATTATTAGAGTCGAATTTGTTTTATTTTATTTGTTAGATTGCAGACTTTCAGATTTTAATATCTTTATTTCTATAGGCTTACAAAATAGACAAGACATATGTTTCATTCTATAAATTATTATCAAAGAAATAATGTACCCTGAATGAACAATGTATGATAAATCGATTTTTTCTTTTCTTTAATTGTAATTTTGAGTAAAAGTACTTTACCTTAATAATTCTATCAGAAAATGTACATATTTTCAACGAAAATGCAATGCAATACCTAAATTAAAACAAATCGTTGATTAATGAAATTAATAATAAAGTAAGTACTTTATAATATAGCATAATTCTTGTGTATATGTATATAATCTGAATCTCGGAAACAGCTCCAACGATTTTCATGAAAGCAATAAATCTATCTAGCTAGGATTCATTTTTAGAAAATGTCGTTTTATTCGTGTTTACAATAAACTTTCATCAACTTTATCGTAATCTATTAACTCTTCCTGACATCTATTGGCGAATAGTAATACTATTTTATTCGTGTTTTCAGTAATCAACTTTATCCTAATGAACTTAAACACTAAACTGAAACATATTACTCTTTCTGACATCTATTGGCGAATAATAATACTATAATTTCTAAAATACAAAATTGGTCATCCAGGTAGGTACTAATCATAATATACAACACCAAAAAATATTTGGAAACAATAGCCACTCCAATCATGAATTAAGAACAAACTCAAAATCGTAGAAAAGGCTAATCTAAGAATATTTTAACGCCGATTTGCGTAGCTAATGAAGTAATGAATCTAGCGGGCCAGCGCGTTGCCTAGATGAAATAGTTTGTAAAAAAAATGAGGAGTTCAAAAGGAGGACTAAAACCTGTATGTTTTGACCTCATCTAGGACTTTGGCGCTGACATCAGCATCGGTCATCGGGCTGTTGATTTACGATGGTTTACGACCTTTATTCTTTTTTCATAATGATCTGATATCATACATTTTATTACGAGTAAATCATAAAATACCTCTCGGTTTTGTGTTCGAATCAAATTAATCGAATAGGTTTCATGACATTGACCTAGGCATTGACCTAACCCAGCTCATACATCAGGCTGGCTCATAGGTACCCTGAGAAGTAAAAATTGCTACATTTTAATCATCATCATCATCATTTCAGCCGAACAAAGGCCTGCAGCTTAGGTACATTTATCGTACAAGTTGATGCGTTTGACGCACATTTTGATCGATGCGTTACGCCCTCATCTTTGGTTTCGAGCCGTAGCACAGCGGCGAAGGCTTGCAGCCAGGAAGTAGTACAAGTTGATATGTTTGCCGCACTCTCGGTGCAGATCGTATGCATCACCAAGTTGAGAAAGTCGCCAATTCCTATAGTGTGTCAATTGAGACACGACGCGTAGCCGAGGGCCTTAAAACACACGAGGTAGGAATTGCACTTTCTCCCGAGTGATACATACTGCATTTTACTACACCATCGAGGAAAATGAAGCCAAAGAAATTACACGATAGAAATGGATTTTCATACATATTCCTCTCCCGCTGAACGCGTGAGAAATGAAATTCCGTAGTGTTTTTCCTCCCGCGTTTCGGTACGCCGGCAAAGACGGGTTTTGGTATAGATAAAGAATAAGCAACTTTCTGAGCAGGTGTAGAATAAAAATATTGATGAATTGCTTACTGGTGCGTTGCGTCCTGTTGCGTTACGCCCTCGTCTTCAGTGTCGGGCCGTAGCACGGCCGCGAAGGCTTGCAGCCAGTCGTACAAGTTTATGTGTTTGCCGCACTCTCGGTGCAGCTTGTACGCTAGGCATACATCTGGTAGCGTGTCTACTACGCTGTCTGCAGATGGGAGGCTGCAGCAGGAGCACTGGGGAATTATAAATGCCGTGAATAAATATTGAAAAAGATCCAAAATAATATCATATTGCCAAAGTGATTATCTATCTGTGTTATTTTACTATAAAACTGTTGTTTTTTAACCAACTTAAAAAAAAACCTCTTTTTCAATTCGACTCCATTTTTCTATGTTTGTTACCTAACTTTTGACTGGGTGATCCGTGTTTCATGATTCTTTTTTTATATGAAAGCCCTTGTGGTCCCATTTTAATTTGGTTCAGTTCTGACAATAATGATCCATTAAAATCCATGATAAAACTATAAAAATTGAAGTCGGTTTATAGTTTTTTAAAACAAAATTAATGATTTCTCTGTATTACCTTTTCTTGTCTGCAAAGTTACACAAGTCTATAAAAGGCAAGCAGATAAATTGTACAAGGAACGACATAGGCTACTTTTTATCCCGGAAAACGCACGCGAAAGCAAATTCAAATTCTTTGTTGCGACATAATTGAACTTACAAGTAGGTATGTTATTAAAATTAATTACTCTGCAATATCGACCCGTCCAGTACACAACAAGATTAGTACTTGGTACAGTTCAAATAGAAGGTTTACATCTTGAAGAGTTTTGACAAACTTCTTAGTATTTAGATAAGATAAATTACACATCAAAAGGTATGGTTAAAATATAAGGTTTAAAATTGTTTTTATTAAAGCTAGTCTAGGCTATCAAATAAAAATCAAATAATAACCTGGTTATCGCATCCACGTACTGGGAGTCGACTCCTGTCGAAGCCGATTTTTTTTAAAGATATTATTTGATTTCTTAGAAATTGCAAACTATAACATTATAATACTTTAGTAAGTATCAAATATTTTAGAGGTTTCAAATATATTCAACCTAACATTTTTCGTGCATGACATGATGATGTGATTATGACAAGAACCCCCTTTTTGGGATCTCCCAATCTGCTCACTTATGTGAGCAGATAAGTAGGTTATCTAATATTACTAGAAGATACTTAAAAACTACTTGGTGCTAGTCAACAATTACCAACGTAATAATACCTGCAAGTAATGCCTGGGATTGCTCAGCGCGGTATGCAAGGCGCCGCGCGGCGATCCCACTATCTGCTTGCGAACGCTTCCAACGTCGCTGAAGAACAGAATCTCGTGGAAGGGACGTGTGCGGGGCGGCTGCAGGCCGATACTAAACACTTCTTCGAGGTAGCTCACAAATCTGCCTCGAACCATCTCGAATTCTGACTCGACTCTATCTACGCGCGTCGCTTTTAGAAGTTTCTGGAAACATAAGGCGCTAGAGTCTGTAGGAAGTCCTAGAGATTTTCAACTCCTACGTCACTTGACCTCGTGGTGTAGTTGGTTATCAGATTCCCGTACTGAGGGAAGGATGCAGAATCAAGTCCTAATATTTTCGGGATATTATATTTGATTTCTTAGAGAAGGATAACACGGTCACTGACATATTGGGTTCAAATTCAGAAATAAAAACCGTAAGTATATTATATCGGAGATAATTTATAGCTTATTAGCTTCTGCCCGCGGCTTTGCACGCTGTTTTTAAGTAGTCTATGTCCGTGTCCGAAAACCGTTTACCATCCTGCCAAATTTCAATAAAATCCGTTCAGCTGTGGAATGTCACAGATAAATTAGTATGGATTTATACTAACTACCGATATAAAATAGACCCCTTATCATTTGGAAACAAGTCTCGTCAAACATATTTATGTTTTAATACCTTAAATACCTATTATAACTACCTAACTACCTGACAAACAGATATATAGACAGACTAGCTGCGCCCCGCGCACGCGTTGATTCTATGGAAACGTTTAAAGGCTATTTATATCTTACGGGAACTGATTTATAGGATAAAAAGTAGTCTTTGTTTGATTCCAGGGTTAGGATCACCTCTATGCAAAATTTTAGACCGATCCGTTCAGTAGTTTTGGCGTGAAGAGGTAACAAACATCCATCCATACAAATTTTCGCATTTATAATATACGGGAACAGATTTACGGGATAAAAAGTAGTCTTAGAATTACCTGTATGCAAAATTTCAGCCAGATCCGTTCAGTAGTTTTGGCGTGAAGAGGTAACAAACATCCATCCATCCATACATCCATACAAACTTTCGCATTTATAATATTAAGTGTGATATATTATTAGGCAGATGCTGGATGCGTCAAGCTGAAGACAGGGCGCTATGTCGCTCATTAGGGGAGGCCTATTTCCAGCAGTGGACTAGTATAGGCTGATGATGATGATGATGATATATTATTACACCTACCTCTTTTAGTTTGTATCTATTTCCTGGAGTGTTTTCAATATCATCTTCCAACTCACTAGTATTAGCAAGCACAGTCGCCTCAGTGTTTGCATTTTCGATTTGTCTGAGAAAAGTCAGCAAATGCACTCTTATGGATCTCACGAAATTCTCCCCTAGATCTTTATCTAGTGTCACATTACTAATATTGTTTTTAATTGGCGAAGAACGCAGTGGCTTTGTTGGCAAGACTTCTTGTATGTAGGTATTCACCACTTTCAAGGCACTTTTGATACTCTCTACCAATCTGAGCTGAGATTGAAAGTTGAGCAGCTGCATACATTCACGGAAAACAGGCGTGTTTGTAATGCATTCTGCGGCACATTTTGTGTAGATCTCGCGTACCTGTAAAAAAATATATTAAATTTCATTTTCAGAATTTTTACTCTGAAAAAACTTAAAATAACTTCCTATTCCTGTTTTTTTAAGTTCTCAGGACAAATACATACTAGTAATAAAACAAGATGAATTATTCACACAACATCATCTAGCCCCACGTTAAGCAGAGCGTGTGCTGTGGGTACTGATTTACTTAATACAATACACTAAATAGATAATAGATGGGTCCGGCAGTGTACAACAAACTACCAGACTCTGTCACATCTAATGGCAGTCTATCTGTTTTAAATACAAACGATGGCTTGTCGAACAGTATTTTTATTCAGTAAACGAATTACTGGAACTCTAATTATAATTGTTATTAATTTTAATTTTATTTTTATAATTTTTTAAGATTTCGTATCAAACTATATTTTCAAAAAATGACATGTAAAGTGATTTTATCAATAAAATGTATTTCTGTATTTCTAATAGATATTTTTTATCATACATAGAAAACATTCAGAACACCCTGAATATCTGCAGATGGTACTAACGCGAATGTCCCGAAGCGGGAATCGAACCCGCAACCTCCTGCGTCGCAGACGGACCTTTTTTTTATTGGATTATCTTGGGATTGTCCTCTATACAATAGCGAGAGAACCATCAAAATCAGTCCACAATTGACGGAGAAATCAACGAACATACATACAGTCAGCCGATAATAGAACCGCCTCCTCTTTCCGAAGTCGGTTAAAAACAGACCCGCGTTAGAGCACGAAACGGGCGACGCAATAGCAGTCATTATGATATGACACGTCCAACATTAAAACAAACGGATAGCAGTATATAAACTTGCTAAGACAGATTGAACAAGGAAAGAACGTAAACAAATTAAGATTAGAAACTGCTTTGCAACGTATGTACATACATTATATGATCTCAGATCTATTAATAATAATAAAATAAGTAAATAATTTTAGACAATCCACCCTGCCTGCATTATCTAGCCCCATGCTAAGCACTCTAAACAGAGCTTGCGTTATGGGTATATATGGCATATACTTAATACATATAAAGATAGATATCGTAGACACATTTGTCCCGAGGCGGAAATCAAACCCGCCTCGCGCCACAGAGGTTGTCAAACAGTTTTACTGATAAAACTGATTGACAACCTCTAAACCACTATCTGAACAAACTTTGCTTGTCTTCACACAATCAACATCATCAAATCAGCTGATCGACGTCCACAGCTGGACATAGGTCTCCCCAAAAGATCTCCACAATGACCGATTTTGCCCTGCCCGCATCCAGCTACTTTAAGGTTGCCTGGAAGAGAGCGCTCTCAGCGATAAGGCCACACTTTATACTTCCTTTTTTACTATGGATTTATTTTCTTGTTTTGTGTGGTATAATAAAGTGTTACTATCTTGTAAGTATTCACAAAATATGTTTTATATCGATTTTACTTTAACAATGCAGTAATACTTACAGACTTCCCAAGATTATTTTGCGGCATGTCTTTAACGATTGCCGACAGCATCCTGACACTCAGATAAAAGCTGTACACATATTCATGTAGCTTATTCATTTCTTTGCTCAATGCATCTTTAAAAAAGTTGTCATCTTCAAACAAACTTATTTTTGTTCTGCAATCTTGCTTTTCTAGGAATGGCCTGAAGGAAAGTAGCTGTCGAATGGACTCTAAGTCTTCAGGATTCAAGTTCATAATTGTTTCTTCTATTTTATTTTGATTACAACACAATGACTTGCTGTTGTCTCCATAATAGTGCTCCATCATGCAATACTGGAAACAGATAAATCCTACTTATAAAAGTAAAAATAGCCTAACATCAGCTGTCAGTGCAAGTCTCGTCATAATCGGTATAGCCGTTTCGGAGCCAAAACCACCAGACAAACAGTAAGAAATGGAAATTGAAATTTTGTTTGTATTCGAGTATTCTTACTTGCATATTGTATTTAGTAAAAAGCTGTTATTTTGACATTACAAATAAACAATTAAATTTTATTTTATTATATAGGATGGGATTAGTAAAACAATGTTTTTCACCTTAATGCTTTGCACAAGCCCTGTGACAGAGAAATCGTAAAACAGAAATACATCTGTAAGTAATTCAAAGGCTTTTCCTGACAAATGGAAGGGGCTTTTATGAGTTAGAAATATGTTTTCTAAGACCTGTAACAAAGAAAATGAAAACCATATTTCAAAAGACGCACTTTAAGGAAGTTGGTAGGTACTATATATTTATTTTGTGCTTTAAGTTCGTTTTACATTGCTCTGGAGATAAAAGTTTTTTTGCGGCTATTTACCGCGTTCTTCAAGGAAAAAAACTACCAGGAAAGTACTTACCGCAAGTCATAAATTTACATATTTCCAAATGCCCCTAAACTATTAAATCAATGTTTGTGCAATATCGTTTTTTTTTTAAGAAAATCTCTATCGATTTGCTGCAAATTATTACCGAAAAGCAGAGAAAATCATGACCAAAATAAAAAGATTTTCCCGAGCAATGGAAATTAATAGGCTGTTTTTAAAAATTACTTACTTGATTCATATACACTGGAGACGAATGTGGGTGGAAAACTTTGATAAGCAGCTTTGATGAGACGTGGTATGGAAATGACTTGTGAAGGGCTGAAACTGAAGTGGCCACGCCAAACACAAATACTATTGGCAGTTCTGGTATGTAGGAGCTGAAACAAAAAATATCTTATTGAGAATAGTAAATAACGAGTCAATTGTGAGTTTCCCATCCCCGCTCAATCTATTTGTTGGTGTTATTCCT
Organism: Eupithecia tripunctaria; assembly: GCA_955876795.1. Lineage (NCBI taxonomy): Eukaryota > Metazoa > Arthropoda > Insecta > Lepidoptera > Geometridae > Eupithecia > Eupithecia tripunctaria. The sequence goes on from OY041604.1 coordinate 6,478,325, forward strand.
TAACAACATCAACAAAATCTATTTCCTTATTTCAGCAATAGATTACTGAGGCGAAAGTAGAGCGCGTGTAAAACATTCGTAACCTAATCCACTCTCAAAATAGGTCCATTCACATAGCACGGCGACCGTGCCGAGTCCTTATTGCATGTTAAAAGGGCATTACGATGGTAGTTTATAGTTTGGCAACAGTTTTGTTTTTGGGGCAAGTTAGCTTACTACAAAAGCAAAACACTGGTAGGTTCCATTAATCGGCTATAATGCAGCTATAGCTGTTGCTGCAAACTACATCGGTAGTTTGCACTTATCCGGCATAAATATTTGCCCATTTATTTCCCTCATTATTTACCTTACAATCATCACAAAATCTTGCAGCACATTGCAATTAAAGCTCTCAAAATCTGGAATTATTACAACCAATCTGTTCGCTTGAGCTAATGCCTTTTTCTTTTTGCTGGAGACAGTAGAATATTTATTTTGGTACCAATTCTTTAAAGTCTTCATTGTGCAGTGATTCTTTTTTAGCTTAGTCTTGCTTTGAACGACTTCATCATCAATAGATGAATCCTGTAATAGAAAAATGCGTCTTAATTTTGTAATTTTTATTTTGCTTCAGGGTTTGGCGCTTCGCGATATCGTCAACTAAATGTTAATTACATAATAGCAATAACTAGAGCTAAGTTCTCATTTTATGTGAGTTTTTGTAATAATAAATAATGAATAAAGCGACCACATCATCTATAATTTTTCATCTATATTATTTAAATAACGTTATTTTGTTTGTTCCAAACGGAATAGGACAGTTTCTAAACATCCTCCACGTTCTGGATGTTTTTCTATGTATAATAAAAAATATCTATCTATGTTAGTGTATTGTATTATGTATATCAGTTATCTAGTACCCATAACACAAGCTCTGCTTAGATTGGGGCTAGATAATGGTGTGTGAATTGTCCAGCATTATTTATTTATTTATTTATTATTATTATTATTTATTTATCATCAGTTAGAATTTTTCTGCAGGAGGCGCTGCTGCTCGCCCCGGGTAGATATCCCTTAGTCCCCTCTTACGACACCCGCGGGTTGAGTTGGGGTGGTGGGGTGGTGCAATTTCTATGCCGTCACCACACGGCGCGCTTTAAACATCGTTATAACATACAAAAGTAAAGTAGTAAGTGTAACATGTAAAAATTACCCCTTTAAAAAATTACCCTTTCTGGCCAGGATGACTGAAATCACATTCCGTAGGCAGAACTTAAAAAATAATTATAAGCTCTATTATCTTTTTTTACATACCAATGCATCTTGCCCTCTAATAAGTTGCCAAACTGCATTCTCCACCAAATGTTTTACAGTTGAAGCATCTTGGGAGTTGATTATCGCAACATGTGATGTCACTTCATCTCTGAGAAATAATAAAAAATATAATAAATGATTGTTAAAGTAACACCTTCATGGCCCATGACACAGGTGCCAGTCTCCGTCTCCGTGTAGCAGCGGCGCAGCCCTGCGGGTCGCACCGCAGAGACTGAGCAGTGAATGCGTTAATATGATTATTAAATAAATAATGCTGGATAATCCACAAAACATCATCTTGCCCTTGCTGAACTTGTGTTATGGGTACTGCCATTTCCCTTCACAACCCCAGCCCCCCCTGAACCTTCTCCCCCATCCAAGAATTTGATATGGGTATTGTTTTCGATTAACATGGGGGTGAGGATAACGATGAATATACTAATATTATAAATGCGAAATGATGTTCAGACGGATGTTTGTTACCTCTTCACGCCAAAATTTTGCATACAGTTAGTTTTAATCCTATTATCAAACTATTATGAAGGCTCAAAAGGAAAAACCTTTTGAGTTATAATAAATTAATATTGAAATGTAGTGTAGACAAAATAAAGAACACAGGAACAAAGTGCCTTCCCATAAATCTTATACCTATAGAGACAATAAGAAAGGTCAACACAAACAAGCCTTGTTAACCCGCTTACATTCATAATGAATAAGAAAGGTGTTAATGAACACATTCACAACAAGCTATGCTAGCAATTTAAGTTAAATTGAAATTACTCATTAGCACACATTGTGGCTACATTGTAATCATAATAGGTTCATTCTTTAGAAATAACTAAGTAGTAATTAAGGTGCACGGTAAAACAAAATGAAAACATACTTTTTATCCCATAAATTCCATTGGATAGAAAACCTTTCCAAAGGAACGACGCGTGCGGAACTACGGGAAGAAATTAGTTTATAATATTAGTATGGATACCTTATGATATCAATAAGAGCTGTAAACTGAGACACATGATCGGGCTGACTGACTCCTGTCAGAAGAGTAGCACTCGGTATTACTCCTTCAAGTGATAAAGTCTCATCATTTTCATAAGATTGCTTCACAAAACTGACAACATCATTTAGCAGCATACTGTATGTTTTGTGTTGTAAATCCTGGAATAATTAAAAGTTTTAATTATGTTACTATTATTATTTAATAATTTTCATAAGTGTTTCTCATTTTCATGATCTTAATAACAATCAAACGTTATCAAACACAATAAATCACTTTCCAAGGGATATAAATCACCTTTAAAAGATTCCATAGAAACAACATGTGTGAAGCCGCATGCAGAAACTAGTTAATATTTTTTTTTTTAGTTTGGTGGCAAATAATTGATTATATATTTTACTATAGAAACTTTCGTAGTTTGACGAATTCATTATGATAGTAAGTGGGTTAACTACGAACCTTGTTTGTTTTTGACACAAACAAGGTTCGTAGTTAACCGCTTACATTCTTATTGAATTGATTATATCTAGGATTCTACCATGTAAAACCACCCTGAGTTGCTTAAAGCTCTGTGTAAGTCTCAGACCAACATAAAGACAAAAAAAACATAACATAAACATAAGAAGTCTTTTTTTACGATCATAATTGAGATAATTAACAGAAATACGCAGCGATGCGACCTGCAGAAGTATAATACGTTGGTCTGAGGTGTATTAGCTATGTGGAGTATATTCTGTTTATAGATGCTATAAACTTATTAAGTCTATTTTGTTTATGTGGATTACCTTAAGTTCATTTTCAATAGTTTTCCAATTTCTTTTGAAAGTTGTGTACCATATTTCTTTACGAAACATCTTCTCAAACAATGTTAGTTCCATTTTTCTCTTTTTCAGTTTAGTTTTGTTATATCCATTTGGAAAGAGAAACACACCCTGAAAATGAAAATGAACATTAGTTAAATTGTGTGGGTGACATATTTATTTTCCTTAACAATTTAAGATATAATTATTTTTTATGTTTTTTTAATTGTATTGTAAATTTTGTAGAGAACCAAACCCATGACCCATGAGCTGGTTAGTATCTGGCACAGCGCATTAGTATACAGCGGGGCATTGCAGCCAGCATCTTGGGGATGCTTTCAACAGGTATTGAAATAGATCAGTTGAGATACCTGTAGATTATTTGCAACAGTCTGCAGTTAGCTCAATTGCTTCAATTGTAAATACTAGTTCTGATTTTTTTCTATTATTTAGTCATTTTCTTTTTCATTCAACAAATTATAAAAGAAGGTCCCCCTTACAGAACTATTTATTTGAAAATAAAACTTATTTATTATACATATTGATAAAACTCTAAAATGTGAGCATTATTCATAGAGGCCTGCACAACATGAACACAAGCAATTGTGCCATAATAAATAAATATAAAAAATCCTGATGCTTGACAAACATATACCTCAACCTCAACAGCCTATATTGGTCCACTGCTGGACGCAGGTCTCCCCCTGATTAGCACCTTGTTGGCTTTTATCTAATGGGGGGTATTGCCCATAATCCCCACGCTGGGCATGCGGGTTGGGGATCGCAGTTCTTTGTTAGAATTGTTCTGCAGCTTGACATATTATAGGTTAATCTTACCTTTGAAACAGATACTGTTGCTTCCATTTTCTTTTACAAATATTAGCAGAATATGATAAATGATGATTAGAAAAGGCAATCCTGAATTCCTGACTAGAGCTACGGCTTCATTCAGCGAAACACCGCGCGCCGGCAACTATCTTGTGTCTCAACAACTGTGCGCTAATTAATTAACGCGTTTTGTGAAGCGCGATTTCGGTGATTTACTAGCGCGATTCCTTACACCGCTTATGAGTATTTATGTTCCTTGCCTTACACACAGCGGGCGCGATTTCGGCGGCAGGGCCGCGCGAAAACTGAGGATAAATATGGTTAAGCAAAAGTTGCTGGAGCAAACGTTCTCAGATGGTGACGTTTTAGCCTTTGGAAACACCTGGGTCTTAAGGATTATTCATCAATAATATATCAAATTTTGTCAGAACTTTAGAAAACAACACAGCAAGTCAGCAACAAAGAGAATACAATAACTTTGGTCAGCAATACAAACAAATTGCGAGAGCGCGAACGAAGCGAACGAAACGCAAAAACAAAACAAACGAAACGCCTACATTTCCAACTTCTTATTTTGTGGCACCCTCAGTGTTGGATGCGGACAGATTAAAAAATATCGTACGTTTCGTTCAAAAATATAGTATTTATATAAAAAGATCGTACATCTTGGAAAAACAGAGTTTAAAACGATATTTTTTTTCAAATACAAATATAATCTATAATACCTTGTATAATACCTAGTATTGAAAGGAATAAGGAAAAAAAAAAAATTAAGGTATATAAATTTATATTGTAGACCAAGATTTTTGTTTACCCTAAATTTACATAATATTATATCAATTTCTGCAACCTGTTCAATGCACTGCATTCCGTTATTACTTTTGTCTTTTGCTCTTCGTAACATTGCATCTGTGGGTTCAATATCGGTGCAGTTGCCACTTTTGCTACGTTTTATTGCGTTGCATGAAAGTAGCTGTATGTAAAAAGGTGGTTTTTTATGTAATTTTTAAAAATAACTTGTCAACATGAAAATTATCGTATTTTTGCGTACGATCCATGAATTAGGATAGTATATCGTACATATTGACTAATTATCGTATAAATACGATAATTATCGTACGAAATCCAACGTCTCGGTCGCGTCGTCGTCGTCGCCGGCCGACACTGGTGTCTATTCAGATATCACCAAAACTAAACTAAACTAATTTGACAATACTAAAAATGCCGCATTCCCTGCCATAACCGTTCAAAATAATAATAAATGTCTAATTCGATAACTTATAAAATTGTACATACAGGGTTTGGAGTCCCCCTATAAGCAATATTCACCCGAGGTAAACACTGTTCTTTTCATTACGAATACATGGAAAGTAAATTTAAAATAAAAATGAGCGAAAGAAAAATGAGTAAATTTTATTTCACATAAATTAAAAACTTAGGTGAGGTATTGATTTAAAGTTTATGGTAAAATTAGAGCAATTATTAGTTATAGATTGTGAAAGGTTTTTCCAGGTACCTCTTGAGAAGTGAAACTTTGGATTTTATGGCCATCATTTTGCCTTTTGAGAAACGATGTTAGTCTCTCGAAATCCTTTAAATGTACATCCAGACCAAAATAAGAAACATACCTACCTAACTCTCTTTTTGACAAACAAGATGCCTTCAAAATACCAACTTAAAAAAGTAGTTACATACGAGTTTAAATTAAGAACCATTGAATAAGTGACATTGTTGTTTTCACTTATGTACTCGTTTTTTCATAGAATAGGTATGTATGGAAATTGTTTTTTTTTTAATTATTGCCAAAACTTAAAAGGGGTGACGCCTGAAATCAATAAATTATGTGTAAAAGAACTAGTAGGTACATAATTATGTGTGCTCTAAATATAGGTACGCAGTGATTAGTAGGTACTCCGTATCCATCGTGCATGTAGAATGTTATAAAAAATAATAATAATGTAGTAAACAAACCGCCCATACTTAACCTGAAATTCACTTGATGGGCGCGACATTTTATACGCTTTTATCGTTAAGTAGGTACCTAACAAAAACTCACTTGCACACACACACTCGAGTTTCAGATAGTAAATTTAGGTACCTAAGCAATAATTTTATTGAAGCAAGGATCTCAAATCGACAAGTAGGTAGGTACCTATATGTGTCGTGGTTTGTTTACTAACATCATGGATGTACCTAGGTACTTAGATACTGATACTCCGCCCGTGAATTTTGCTACGTCCTTGTTTTTTACATGCTCGTTGGATATGGGTGAAATATCTTGAGACATCTCTTTCCCACTTGGAAAGAAGATATTTGATTGAGAGAATGTAATTTTTTGGCGAACCGTACTTTAAAAAAAAACTAAAAATAGCAATATTTTTTTCATCAAAAAAAAAACAGAAGGTTCCTAAGAACAAAACCGTCTAACTATAAAAGAAACGGTAGCTACCCTTAAGGGGCCAAAAATTTGCCCCATCCTGTATAAGATTTTACAAACAGGTATGCAGGTATCAACATGTTTTACCGAATAAGGTGTACAAATTGTGAAAAATGGCATGCAATAGAGACAGAAGCTAAAATAATGATGAAGTTATGAGAAGTATAACAACGTCAAAAAAATAAATATAAAATAAGGTTAGGTAGTAATTTAATAACGTTATTAAATTACTACTATCATTTAGAAAGTCGTCAATCTTATAATAACATTTTATTAAGTTGCTGATAACTCTTTGGTATTTTGTTGTAAATTTTCGGTGCCATTTATACTATGCTTTTATGTAGTAACGCAGTTTTGGATGGAAATAAACAAAGCCTATCTTTTCGTCTGTTTCTTGGCGCTTCGTCTGACATGCGCGGGAACAGGTGGTGGTTATTTCTTACAAAGAAAGTCACTTTGAATATATTATATCGACGGAAGTGTTAATATTTTGTGCTTTGTGAAGAAAGGTGTACAGCTATCACTATCAGTCACGTGAGTGTAAACATACATGGCTCGCATGCAACGTTTTTGCGCTTTTAAAATAATTTCCTTATCCGTGGAATTCCCCCAAAAAAAATATTCCGTATCTTAGTATCGACTTAACTAAGCCGTAAATATGCTACAATTAGCGTGTCAATAATTAGGGTTAGGGATAATCTAAATAACGCGTATGCTGAACTACTTATCCTCTTGGTCAAATACCTATTCAATATGTCGCTGATTAAATTCCAAACGGCCACAAGGCGAAAAAGGTAAATTTTACAGGAGAGCCCATCAAACTTTTCATCGTGATATTTTTACTTTTTTTACAAATCTATAAATGCTACATTTATGAATTATATATCATTCGATGCGTATTTTAAAACTTTATTTATTTATTAATAAGGAATTGCCGCAGCTGTTATCTACGAAATATAAATATCACATGAGTCCCTTTTGCATATAAAAATGACTGATGAATCTGTCTACTCTACTAAATAAAACGCCACGTATCAAAAATTAATTTATGTTTATTGAATGTTATTCTTGAAAAAACTATGACAATCAACCTTAATTAAACACAAAAAGCATATTATGATATTGGGATATAAATAAGAATATCAGAACATGATCCTTTTAATAAATGCTACAGAAAATAACGTGTTGATAAACTACTACATACTCGTAACTAATAAACAAGCAACAAAATACTTTAAAAGTTAATACTCTAAACCTTATTACGGATCGTTATAATTAAATATCTGTCATACAGATAAGGCAACATCACAATTATAATATTTTTAGCAATCAAAGGCTAATTTATTTAAAAGAAACACCATTTTCATAACCTACAAGGGTTATACTTGAAAAACTCGACTCAATTAACCAAGACATTCAATACTTCAACCACACTAAGCCACTAGCTAATAGGGGATGCCTATGTCCAGCAGTGAACCAATGTAGGCTGATGATAATGAACCACACTAAGGTACTTAAGCAACGATACCACAAGCACTCGAGGGTGCACATCCGTACAGCACGACGATCACAGCAAAATCAGTTCACTTCCCTCATACTTCTACTCTACTCTACTCTACTCTACCTCCCTTTGGCTTATATAGTAAAGCGACTACTATCCGTTACCTCAAATAAAACCACATCCATCACGGTCTCTCCTGATACCCTGGCCGTCACGACCAGGTTTACCATGTCGTACCACCAAGTACTTTCATTTTTACCATCACCATGTACTTTCGTACATTTTTACCTTTGCTGTTTGGGGACCAACCAGCTTTATCATTACCATGTACTTTCGTACATTTTTACCAAAACATTTTTACTTTTTCTGTTTGGGGCCAACCAGTTGCAGCAAATAAATACCTGTCGAAGAGCTGCTTAGGCCAAACCAGCACCATCACCATCACCATCACCATCATTTACCAAAATACCTCCAGATGGGCTCTTCGGTTCAAAAGAGCACCATCGATTATCAAAATACCTTTCGATGATACCTTTCAATGGGCTGTTGGGGTCAAACAAGCACCATCGATTACCAAAATATCAAACACGATACCAATGAATACCTCTGGCAATCAACCAGCACCATCAGCTGCTGTAAACCGTGACAAAAATGTCATGAGACATTTAGACACGTAGTCGTTAGTGTGTTATGTTTCAAAATATACTACTCCCAGTACACAAACAGGTGAATATTCTAGTACTTTCTAAACAAGAATTCATCGTTGAATCTCAAAGTATAAAGACAACATGAATATGTTGTCAGCTGAATAGCTGCATAACAACCACAACCATAGCCAACGTGCTAAATAAAGTACACTGCGAACATACGGTACACAGCGACTTATCGGTTTGCAAAGCCGACCCGCTTCCAGGGCCACAGACACGTTGCACCTCAAAGGCATGCCAGACAGCACGCAAGCCACGCTGGGAAGCGCAGGCTGCGTAGACAGAATACAAGCCACGAAAGAGCGCGCAGGTCTCCTCAGAGAGCGTGCAGGCCGCTCTGAACAACGCGCAATTCGTGCCGGAGAGCGCGCAAGCCACGTTGCGAGGCACCAGCCGCGCCAACACGCGAAGGTCGTGCAGAGAGCGCGCAGGTTGCGCTGCGAGGCACCAGCCGCGCCACCACGCGCAGGCCGCGCTAAGAGCACGCTGGTCGCGCTGATATGCACCGGCCGCTTCATATCACTTTGTTCTTTTTCCACCACTCTGGATGGGTTCTTTTTTTTCGAGACTTTCTTGGCAAGTCAATACCGGAAGCTTCAACACTAGGTGGCTCTGTTACAACGCTAGGTGGATCTATATCTTCATCAGAGTAAGCTTCGGGTTCGTCGATTTTAAAATCGGGATCTGTAACGCTATCATCAGAAGAAAAATCTGAGCATGTTGATAAGACATCGCTAAAGCTAGAGTCACTATCTGAGTCACTGTCGGCGGAGGTACTTTCGTTAACGATGAAATTCAGTCTTGTTTTAGGACTTTCAAAATCAGATAAAGAAAGATCAAGGTTCAGTTCAGGCTGTGTCGTATGGAATTCGTATCAAAAGAGTCGTTCATTGATTGATTATCTTGTTCCCTATCCACCTTGTTTGTAGTGCTCAGTTAAATATCATTAGACACTAATGACGGTGAGCAAAATTCTTGATCAGCAATGTTGGGAGGAGTTGAGTTAATGCTAGATGTACTTTTGTGTGTTGAAGTTGTTTGAAGATTTTCATTTTTGGTTATTACCATACTTGAAATTTTTTATACCAAGCTATCCATTCTATAAACAAAGAAAAAACTATGTTAACATAAAAAAACATTAAAAAAACTTAGGTACGTAGGTTATCCACTCCTGATTACTTCACCAGGCAGCACAGCCTTAGGTACCGCCTAATTTATTCATAAATTTATTTTTTAAGGAAGGCCTACAGCCAAAATAAGTTATAAGAATCTAGCAACAAAAAAGTCAATGAATGAATGGACTTCACGGCTAAATAACAATGTTAGTATCGACAATGTAAATTTCACAATGTAAGTATTAGTAAGGTACTCATGCGGAGCGCGCGAGTAGAGCATGTTGTGTGCTTTCGTATTTATTTTCATACCTACAGGCCAACCTTTACAAACATCAATACAGCCATAAAAGAAACGAGTCTGATTTGTTTTAAAAAATACCATCGTATTCACCTTTTTCTTGTATACAAAACAGAAGCAAAACAAGAATTGCACTTTTGTCTTAAAAAATAAATCATAATCTCATAGTATATAAATGCAAAAAGGACACATTCTTGATTGTGGCACTTTAGCATACAAAATAATGTTGTACTTACGTGATATTTATATTCCACAACACGGCCGCATTCCAAAATATGGTACTTTAGTCTATAAAATTTATCTGCAACTCAGACTTATTCCGCAATATGGCCCTTTATCACATAAATTAAGGGCACTTACGCTGACGACAAGGACTCAACTGACAAGATGGCCCTTTTGCCCTGAAGTTGGTCACCAAAGTCTCAGAATGCGAAAGGGGCGGTTGTCTGATTGGTCCATTTTTAACGCTATAATCATGGCTGTCTTTTAAAAATTTAGACGATTAAGATACAATTTTTGGAATAAAAAGAGTTTTGGTTTTTTTTGCATTGTGGCCCTTTGGAATTTAATCAGCGATGTGTTTTCCATTTTAGTTTGTCATCAATCTTAAATTTATATGAAAGATTAAATTAATGTCAGATTTTGTTTATAGTTGATTAAAATACTGAAGATTTAAAGGTTTTTGTTATCATAGTGTGTAAGCCCTCAGACTATAGGTTAGTTACCTAATTTAATATCAAAGGAATCAATTATGATGGGTATTAAAAAAAGACTTGAACGGGTTTTGAACCATCTTTTCCAACCTCGGAAGAAAAATATTATGTTCTGAGCCTCAAATTACATACAGCTTGGCAAAAAAGAGTAGAAAATAATAGGGGCGCCACTGTAAGTTAATATGGCAACCCGTATAGCGCACCAAGCTAGTCTAGCTGCATATTTCTGTTACACAGAATAATAAAATCGGTAAAAGTTGTTTAATTGAGCAAGGACCTCGTATTCTCGTTGTTTAACTAAGTATATTTTAATAAAACTTAATTGTAAGTAAGTACCATTATTCATTATTTACCTACGTATTTATATCACCGTTTGAACGCTCCAAGCTATAAATTTGATAATTTGTTTTCTTTGTTTACATGAAAATGATGAAACGTCACTATATTGCGAATGTAAACCAAGTTGGTGAACAAAAAAAAAATATTTCCGTTTCAAGACTTTTTTGCCAAGCTGTATTTTATCTAAATTTACTTGACTTTAGTTCTTGAACAGTATTCATTGATTAATAAATCAATGACAGTATTGGATAAACTTCGCCATGACGACCCTCGCGCACGCGGGAATGCATAAACTGCCTCACCTTTCGACTTCATTTCGTTCCTTCAACTCTCTTTGTGAGTGCTGTCATTTATGCGCGAAGTTTTTAAAGTGGAGCGTGATTTCGGCGATTTTCCTTATACACAGCGGCTTATTATTGCGCGATTTCATCGGCGAGGCCACGCTTTAGTACAAAATGTACCTACTGCAAACAAATATAGCAAAATCGCGCGACACAGGTCGCTCCTATAAATTAGCGCCGGTGTCAATACGGCTTTAAAAAAGCTAAATCGCATTATTCATTCATTATAAAATCAGGCGACTTTTTAAAACAATATCATTATTTGAAAAAGTTGCCTGTTTTTATAACTATACCGTGTCCATTTTGAATGAGGCATAAACGTATACAAACCGTCCATACTTAACCTAAAATTCACTTTGTTGGCGCGTCCTTTTATACGTAATTTACATTACTTGTCGATTTTAGATCCTTCCTTCAATAAAAATTGCTTACAATTATAACTGAAACTCGACGCCAAGCAAGTGAGTTTTTGTTATTTGTATCGTGGTTTATTTACTAACATGCTCCATGCTGGATGGATAAACCATAGATGTCACTAGTAGATAGACACACATCGTAGAAGGAGAAACAAATCTATGACACACATAGAGCAACATAAATACCTACTAGGCGATCACGTGATATTTAGTGCCCGGAATGGCCCGGAACCCAATGATACATCATTGCCCGGAACTACTCGTTGCTTATCGAGCAGAAAAAAAAACCCTTAGCTAAATGAACTATGCAGGAATCTTAACCTTGTTAGATATATTATTAATTAGGTAGTAGGTAAGTTTATAATTTGGTTTTTATTTGTATTATCTATACTTAGGTACCTTGGTATTTGTACACTATTTATGTTTATTTATTTAACTCCGTTTTTAATAAATCAATGTTTAACTCCATTGTTTCCAATTATACCTAGGTACATTAAAAACAATACACCTATTTATTTGTTTTAGTTCTAGTTGTTTTAGTAGGTAATTGTTGTAGAAGATTATCGATGCCACTTCAGTAGGCACTTTTACTTCTAGGTAGGTACAGTATCTATGCGGTATTGGGTAACAATGTAGGTAGGTACTATAACGCCGCCGGGCCGGCGGCGTATTGAAAGTATCGAACTATTTCCCTTCCCCCTTCCCTCAAACTATTAGCGTCCTCGCTAGTCTCGGATATAAATAAGTTTTTTTTTCATTTACAGCTTTTCATACAAAATATCTTTTCCCCTTTAGGTATATAATGTAGGTACCTACCTACCTACCTACCAAGAGAAAAACGATAATTCTTTTACAGGTAGGTTAAACACAAAACACAAATTTATTTTCTTAGAATAAATATAATTTAATGTGCTTTAAGTGAATTATGTAACAAAACCTATTAAATACAACAAAGAAGAAATATTATTATACAGATGACCAAATCAATCAACACAATTTTACAAGCTGCTTAGCGTAGCGTAATTAATTTATTAACCGACTGAAAAAAGGAGGACGTTCTATGTTTGTAAATTCTTAGTCAATTTATGGACCAATTTCGACCATTCTTTTGCCTTAGTATAGATAGAGGATACAAATTGAATTAAAAATAAAATAATCTTACCAAGGGATTCATAGTCGGTTTTTTCAAAACTATAATCATTATACCTACTTTACCTGCAGCTTTTAAGACCAATAATGCTGTTGATTCTGTTGTTTGAAAATTAGCTAATATTTACTAAAATTAGGATTTAGGAATGTCAAATAGTTATTCAAATTGAATAGCTATCGTCTATTTGCCATCAAAATTAGCTTTATTTAGGAATTGAAACGTGCCAATTGTCATTTCTTAATTAATATTAAACCGAATTCTAAAACAACAGGATCGACACCAATGCTTACCTACATAAATCAGTAAAATAGCTTCTCAATATTTTTGTGTAGGTACCTAATATCTCTATCAAAGGTACTTAGGTACCTAATTGACTGGCCTCCATGTTTATTAGGTGCATAATAAAAACATTTTCTATAGTACATCTTAATTCTACTAATCTAGGTATATATTTAGTTTTAGGGCACTTTTAAGTTTAATTAAATTCACCTATCTATCTACTTACAGTGTCTACCAAAAGGTAGGTATTTATAGTTCTCAATAGCAATCTAGACCTAGACATCGCATCAAATATTTGTTCCTTTTTTCGTTTATTTAATGGCGGATGAAATGGCACGTTATTTATTATCTGAAGGTTTTTGAGTTTATCGAGTGAATTACCAGGTATTTTATTTATAAGGTATAGTCGTTTTAATTAATGACCAATTCTGATATCGCCAAAATAATTTGAGAGCACTAAATTAGTATCATTTTCATTAAGTCACTACTTTACTTACCCATAACACAAGCTCAGCTTATAGCTTGGGGCTAGATGATGCTCTGTGGATTGTCCAGCATATTTATATAATAAACTGGACAATCCGCAGAGTAATATTTATTATTTATTTTGATCTTTTTAGTTCTGTCAAATTAGTTTAGTTTTGTTGACTTCTGCATTGGCGATATAGGTGGATATTTTCTACAGGGCAATAAGGAGAAGCTACTTCTCCTGAAAATGGTCCTAACAGACTATCCATATTTTTTAGAGAAGTTGTAAATGTTGTAATCCTTATTTTCAGATTTTTTTTAATAAATGAGGTGTAGGTAGAGGTAGTCAAAAAAAAAATAAGCTTTTGTAAACTTTTTTGATGCCAATCTATATACCGATTAAAATCTTCTACCGCATCAACTGAGGTTGAAAATGTACAAAAAATATAAGAAAATGCAAAAATCGTTTCAAATGGAAAAAAACACATTAGAAAAGTTTTTGTACAAAATGCCAATTTTTTTACTAACTAAACAAAAAAACTTGATTGAAAATTTGTGTGGAAATAAACAATTTAAAAAATACTTTATTGAAAATAAGTGTCGATGGGGATGACAATATCTCAAAAAAATATGAAGTCTCCTAAGACAATTTTCGCACTGTCACAAAGGTTAAGGCTGCCTGCACTGCCCCGTTTAAAAATCCTGTACACCAACTTACTAGTTTTAATTTTATCCTATCTATTCTAGCTCTAAGCGTCGCTGCGGCGAATGCGTCTGCCCATCCTCAGGTGAATGGCGTCCTTCTTCCGTACTGAACTTGTACTCTCGTTCAGCGGGCGGGTGTTCGGTCGCGGGGGGCGGGGTACGGCCTTCTGTGGCGGCCTCTAGTGCGGGCCCGGACGGACCGAAAGGCATTCCTTCGGAACCGTACGGGACTTCCCCGGCGCTGACGTATTCTGTCGGCTGGTAACCGTAGCTGTTGAGACTGGAAATAATGTAAAAGATAGTTTAGAGCTCGACCACGCATAGACGTGAAGCCCCCGCAAAACCATAATAAAAAAAACACGAATTCGGGTTTCTGACTCAGTTCGAAAATTAAGAACGCCTTTTCCACCCGCCATTGCTGCAATATGCACAGAAGAAATATATATAATATTAGGATGATATTAGGTACGGTATGTAGCATAATAGGTGAGGTTACAAAGTATTAGACGGTGGTAAAACTACAGTTAAGGTAATTAAACTCTGGTCAAATATTTTTAGTCTAGTCGGTAGGAGGAGATATCCTCGATCGCATGATGAGCGTAGGGCGCGTACGCGTGTTGGTACTACGAAGTCATGCTGCGTACTGCATCGGGTATAAAGGCGCTGTGGTCGCTGGGATACTGGTCGGTATTGTGTATTCTATTAGTTTACTTACCTATTAGGCCAGGAGGAGATATCCTCGATCGCATGATGAGCGTAGAGCGCGTACGCGTGTTGGTATTACGAGTAATGCTACGTCGTCGTGTCGTACTGCATCGGGTATAAAGGCGCTGCTGTGGTCGCTGGGTTACTGGTCGGTATAGTGTATTATATATATGTATATGTATGTTTACTTATCTGTTAGGCCAGGGGGAGATATCCTCGATCGCATGATGAGCGTAGGGCACGTACGCGTGTTGGTAATACGAGTGATGCTGCGTCGTTGTGTCGTACTGCAGCGGGTATAAGGGAACTATAGTCGCTAGGATAATGGTCGGTATTGTGTATTCTATATAATTTTTTTTACTCACCTATTGGGCCAGTAGGAAATATCCTCGATCGCATGATGTGCATAGGGCGCGTACGCGTGTTGGTAGTACGAATGATGTTGCGTCGTTGTGTCGTACTGCAGCGGGTATAAGGGCGCTGTGGTCGCTGGGGTGCTGGTGGGTACTGTGTATTCTGAAAAAACCAAGATGTCATTTAGTTTAAAACGTCAAAACAAATATGAATATTTGAGTGATACTCAATGGATCCTTTTGAAAGAAAGGAGGTTCATTGATTGTAT
The DNA here is from genome assembly GCA_955876795.1 of Eupithecia tripunctaria. Taxonomy (NCBI): domain Eukaryota; kingdom Metazoa; phylum Arthropoda; class Insecta; order Lepidoptera; family Geometridae; genus Eupithecia; species Eupithecia tripunctaria. The sequence goes on from OY041604.1 coordinate 6,494,042, forward strand.
CCTAGGGCAGGATAGACAGATTTTTCTTATTAAAGAAAAAGTGTGCGAAGCCGTGGACGTAAGCTAGTTACCCAAATCCCTTGCATGCAAGCATGCACATTTTATATTAAGTGTGCTTTAGCTAGTAGGTAATAGGGTATTTTACTTCAACCGAGAAAAAAACTTAAATACATTAATGAGATAGCTTACGCAAAAAGCAGTCGGAAAATATTAGTTTTAGTTCTTAGAAGAAAAAAATATATTTTAAAATTAATTCATAGTTTTCAGTTTTTTAATCTGTTTTCTAACACTATGAACAACCCAATCTGTAAGGAATGGTTAAGGAGGACCATTCGGTCATTTGTTGTTATTGCTGAACTGGTGATCTTAATGAGTTTACCAGTACCTACCTATAGGCGCGGGGTACGCATGCGGAGGGGTGCGGTAAGGAGCGGGGGAGGTGTTGGGTTGCGGGGAGGAGCCGCCTTGGCTCCAGTACCCGCTGCTACCGGCCCACGTGTAACTGCTGCCGTTTGGCGCCGCCGTCGTACGTTCTGTGCTTGTGTATGTTGCTGTAAGGAATAAAATAACACAAATTAGAGAGAAAATTTGTAGATTAGAAATAGTTTCTCATTGTTTATAGAATCATCTTGCCTCAAAAATTAACAAGATGATGGGATACTCAGATAATTCTTGCCATTTGTCATTAAAAACAAAACCAGAACCGGAACAAATATTTAGAATTCATTCAAATATAAATGCTTATCTGCGAGAATCGAACCCGCTCGCTTTTTGGAGTACAAATACACACTGCCTAAATACGCCGCAGAGTTGTCAAAGCGTTTATAACTGGATGGCGCTGTGTGCTCATTGGAATCTTGAGTCAGAGCGGTCATTCCGTGTTTGTAGCTATAGATGGCGCTGTATGTTTGTGTTACTCACAAGGGGATGACAGTGTGCGAGGTCTGGAAGGGGCGGGTAAGTCGCTGGCTTTCTGGATCGCTACTTACCGCCCTCGTAGAGAGGCTGTATTTGTATCTAGGTGGCGCTGTTTGCTCATTGGAACATTGACTCACAGCGGTAATTCCGCGTTTGTAGCTAGATGGCGTTGTATGTTTGTGTTACTCACAAGGTTCTGATTACTTCTGATAGTGTGCGAGGTCTGGGACAATAGGGCGCTGGTCTTCTGAAGGTTGAGTTACCGTTTTTGCAGAGAGGCTATGTTTGTATCTAGATAGCGCTGTGTGGTTATTGGAACCTTGACTCACAGCGGTAATTCCGCGTTTGTAGCTAGATGGCGCCGTATGTTTGTTTACTCACAAGGGGGTGACAGTGTGCGAGGTCTGGAAGGCGGTCTGGGCGGGTAGGGCGCTGGTCTTCTTGTGGCCGAGTTACCGCTGCCGTAGAGAGATTGTGACGCTACAAACCAACCTCCGACTGGAAAAAAAAACCACACCATATTGTTAGATAGTCTATCTTAACCCTTATGCAGCACTAAAGAACATACTAAAGAAGTTTCGTTAGGTACCGTACCGTTTAGTCCAGCGTACAAATTGTTATTCCACTTAAACACAAAGCACGTTAATTTCTTGGATTTCATATAAAGATATAGTACCCACTTCCGTAACAATCCAATACCAAAGTATAGTTAAAGAGAGACTTAGGCCTATTATTCAGATCTACTCTACGCAGTTGGTATTCGATCTACAAAGAGCGGTTGGCTTTCGCTACCTCGCTCTTGGTACCAAGACCATCGAAATGTTTCGCTACCACTCTGGGTGGCGAAATATTAATAAATATCTACTTAGGTATAAGTTGTTATATGTTATATTTATTCATCCTACTAGGTATCGCTTACCTACACAATTTATGTAGGTAAGTTTTCGCAGAAAAAGATGGCGTAACCAAATAGGAGCATTATGAATAGGTGGCAATTAATGAATCACGAAAGGTGAAAAAAAGAAACAGCGGCAGACAAAGTTGCTCAATACGAAACTCAATAAAAATTTAACGCACCGTGCGCTTCACGTTATCTCCTTATATTGCTCATCAATAGGGTCGGAAGGGGTTAAAATTATCGATAAAACTATAAAAGCAATTCTAAGAAACGATAAAATATAGGTAAGGTATCTCACCTCACCTCAACAGCCTATATTAGCCCACTGCTTAACGCAGGCCTACCCCCGATAAGTGTCTTATTGGCTTTTATCGGTAAGGTATCTACTTAGATAAAATTTTAGGTACAGGCTACGTTCCATGGGACTTATTAGTTTACCTTAGAAAATACTGAGATAATACTGGGTACAACAACAAAATGTATAGGTAGGTAAGATACCTTGGTAAGTAGGTAGCTATACCGTGTCCATTTTGAATGAAGCATATACGTAAACAAACCGCCCATACCACTTTGTTGGCGCGTCCTTTTATACGGAATTTACATTACTTGTCGATTTTAGATCCTCCCTACGATAAAAATTGCTTGCAATTAATATCTGAAACTCGACGCCAAGCAAGTGAGATTTTGTTTTTTGTGTCGTATTTTGTTTACTAACATGCTTTATTCAAAATGGATAAACCATAGGTAGGTATAGCACTGGAGTGTTGATTAAAAAGCTAACTATATAGGCTAACTACATAGTAATGGCTAGATCTGTTCCCCTATGTTATGCCACGAAAAAAATCAATAGGGTATATGCATGTGACTTCAAAATGGCTAAAAAAATATATACGTATTCTCTATTGTTATATACCTACGTGCGGTGTGCGCTATCGAGTAGACGTGTCACACTGCATCGCTAGAATTTTAATATTCGCGGACCGCGCGGCTTCGGCCGAGGCACGTTTTAGTCGCCATGAGTTCCGAAAAACTTGTGGCAAACGAGCTACTGGCCTTTCTGCAAGATCGCTTGGATGTCATGGACGAGGTCTCGGCTATACAGATCTGTAAGTCGAGTTTTACCGAAGATGAGATCCGCAAGGCCAGGACGCTACTATACGAGTCGCTGAACATCGCCGAGAAGATGAAGCCCTACAGGAGGGATGACCGAGGAGAGCGCAGTCTGCAGGACGTCATCACCGTCCTCAAGGTGACTGACCCCGAAGACGTGCCCGCCTTCGTCGCCCGTAACCTGCATCGTGTGCCGCCGCTAGACTTCGACCACATTGACTGTACGAGCTTGCTCAAAGACGTCAAGGCGTTGAAGTTGACTGTGGCAGAGATGCAGCTGAAAATGGATGCCGCTCAGAACACCATCGCCGACCTGCGCAGTGAAGTTGCAACATTACGTAATGCACAGTCGGTATTTGGGTCACCCGAGGCATCCAATGTCAATGTCCGTCGCGGTGCACAGCTGAACTCGTCGGCATGCACCTTTGTGTCGACGTCAGCATCGCCCGTGGCAGCCGATCCACCGGCGGTAGGTACGCGCGTCCCCGCTCCCGCGCCGGCGCACGTGCCCGCCGCTCGTCCCGCTCATCGCGTCACCGAGCCGTCACGTGTTACATACATCCCACAGCGTGACTACGCCACCTCTGTCGTCGCGAACGCGACTCAACCCGCGCGACAACAGCCACATAAGGGGAGGAAGCAGAGAGGCCGCGAACCTAGCCGTGCCGCTGTACCTTCGGGTCCGCCGAAGGACCGATGCGACAAGGAAGGTTTTATACTTGTTCAGCGGAAGAAGAGGAAACCTGCTTGTCGCAATCAGTGCGGAACTGCCGCACCGACCGCATCGGGGCACCCATGCCCTCTACGTGCCGAAGTACCCACCACGCAACTCTACGTGTCACGCGTCCACTACGCCGTAACAATCGAGGATGTGGAAAAGTACCTGCGACAAAAATCCGGCTTCAGTTTGAGAGTCGAAAAGTTGGAGTCGCGCCGTAATGTGAACTTCGCTTCATATATGGTGCGAGTGCCGACGGATCGACTTTCAATGTTCTTGGATAGCGGATTTTGGCCGAAGGGTGTCGTGTTCAGGAAGTTCCGTGGAAGGCTGATACGCGACACCGCGCGCTCGTCATTGACCCAGTGCCAATGACACGATTCTTTATTAAGTTTTTATTTTTATAAGTATGTATGTTAGTCTCTAAGGTATTTAGCATATGGGCCCTAGTTAAGTTACTTTGTACTTATCTTATGTTGTCTGAAATAAATGATTATTATTATTATTATTATAGAAACATATCTGCATATTTATTTTTGCATTTTGAGAAGTTTTTATTGTAGAATTTAACCATTGAAAAACTGATATTTTCAATCTCAATCGCAAAATTTCAAAACGCTACGCCATTTGCTAGAGCGGACGTGACATCACCGTACACACTTCCTTCTTTTTTTTTTTTGACGGTGCATCATGGTTTGACACTATTCTACCTACTTCACTTTTCGTTATGTCATGAAGTTTCGGCGGGATATCTTTTTGTACCTAGGTATTATTTCGCGGTTGTTTGGTGTTTTCCGGAGAGCGTAAGCAAAGTTGATTCCTTGAGAAATATTGTGAAGTTTTTCAACCTTCTTACTAAAAACAATGACTGAAAGCGGTTTTGTAAGAGCGCAGTCAGATAATCCTCCGAAAATAGATGTTTTCATGATGTCTACCTTCTGCGCATCAAATTCGGAATTCACATCTGCTGAACTCAGAGGAGTAAAAGCCGCAAGGTAAATAAGTTACCTACTTACCTATTTCAAAATATTTATATGAGGTAGGTACTCTAGGTACTACCTACCTATAACTTATTCACGGTTTTGTAAGTGTTAGACGAGAAATATTTCAAGCAGGCAATCATTTTTATCTTTGTTATGTTATGTGATATGACAGATCCGAACGAGAATCCTACGGCGATGCCGCCGTTGGATTATGTACTTACAAGTAAAACGGGTAATGATAGATACTTACACTAGTGGTCTGATTCTGCACATTGGTACCTATTTAGACCTTCATGGCTCACGACACGACGACTGGCGATGTGGAGGACATTGCGATCGCACTTCAGCCCCGCCAACCCGCGCCGCCGCGCCGTCCGCAAGACGCGGAAACGCCTCGGACAAGCCGAATCGCGACAGTGTGCGTCAACGTATATGTTTTAGTACAAAAAGTTCTGCAAGCAAATATACCAAAATCGCGCGACACAGGACGCGCTTAAAAATTAGCGTTGATGTGAGTAGGGCTTTAAGGGGTCTCCGAACAATTTGATGTCCGTTAAATAAGCTGCCTGATTTTTACGGTACGGAACCATTCGTATGTGAGTCGACACGCACTTGGCGGTTTACGATTCGAAGATAATATTAAATTATTTGAAATTGATAGGTACAGGAAAACCACTCACTCATGTTAAGCCCTACTCACATCAACGCTAATTTTCAAGCGCGTCCTGTGTCACGCGATTTTGCGATATTTGCTTGCGGAACATTTTGTACCAAAACGCATACGTTGACGCACACTGCCGCGATTCAGCTTGTCAGAGGCGTTTCCGCGTCCTGCGATATTGCGGCCTTCGTCGTTCGCGCTGCCAGTAAGGGGCGGGGAAGGGACGGCGAAATCGCGCTTAATAATAAGCCGCTTTGTATAAGGAATCACGCTGGAAAATCGCCGAAATCGCGCTTTACAAGACGCGCTTATTAGCGGCTGTTTGCGGAGGGCTTTAATAGGTACTTATTATAGCATTATTTCGGATGGAAGCACCTGGGCAACTAACTAAATAAGGTAGGGTAATAATAATAATAACATAAAGAATTTGATACAGTCATTTATGTTCATGGAGTTTAATCGTCAAAATTCAATGAATAGAAGCTGTTTTCGAAAACCTCTTTCCTGAGATGATCACTACCGAGGTCGTCACGAAAGGTTTTAATCGAGTGTGTACGTCGACGTCACATAAACATGGCGCCAATATGACAGCGTTTTTATCACTCGAAAATGATTGTAGTTTTGATTTGTTTTTTTTACCTTGTTATTGCGAAATTCAGTGAGTGTCATATCATTTTTCGGTTAAATAATGACCTATACTTATAATCGATTAAAAGATAAAAAAAATCGATGCATATACCCTATTACTACGCCTCTAGATTTTTCTTCTCTGATTTTTGAAAGTGCCTCTACGTCTCCTTTTAGTTTTAGATTTGCGTAGTTCCATGTCCGAACGATAGAGGCGGTACCAAATTGTATGGAATAATTGGATTCGTTGTAAAAAAACACTATAAACCGACTTCAACTTTATGGTTTTCTAATGGATGCCATTGTCAGAACTGGACCTTAAATGGGACCACAAGGGAAGCAAAAGCTTAAATAAAAAAAAACTCAAATAAAAAAGAATCATCAAAATCGGATCACCCAGTCAAAAGTTCTGAGGTAAGAAACATTAAAAAAAAGTCAAATCGAGAACCTCCTCCTTTTTTGAATTCGGTAAAAAAGGAGAAATCACGATCACGTCCCGTAACTAAAGTTAAACAGTATTAAACAGACCTATTGGTTAATGTAGTAGGTGCCATCCTAAATATAATTTAATAGTAACCCGCGAGCTAAGTGAGTATCTGGAGTAAAACAGTATTCACTAGTACGGAGGACTGTCACCTTACTAGGGTTTAGTACATACATGATGAATTGATGACAATTAATACATAATAGGTACTTCGTGTTATTTTTATTATTTTAGTGTTATACAACAACCTATTCTTACCTTATTTAGTATCATATTGTGGCAACTTACTATAGTAAAATTTTAAGTAAAAAATAAATGTATACATGGTGGGGCAAATTTTTGGACCCCTAAGGGTAGCTACCGTTTCTTTTGTAGTTAGAAGGTATTGTTCTTATGAACCTTCTGTTTTATTTTGAAGAAAAAAATATTGCAACTTTTAGTTTTTTGAAAAAATTTACGGATCGCCCAAAAAATTACATTTGTCAAAAAAAACAAGTTGGTCTTAATCAACTGTATTTCCAACCAAGAACACTTTTCCCAAAGTGACATACCAAATCAAATCGTAAGTTTTGGCAATAATTAAAAAAAACAATTCCCATACATTTTCTATGAAAAAACGAGTAGGTAAGTGAAAACAACAATGTCACTTATGCAATGGGTTCTTAATTTAAACTCGTATGTAACTACTTTTTTAAGTAAGTAGGCTAATTTTCTTTCTTTCAATAATAATATATTTCTCCAGAATACATTATCATAAAATTAAAGAGGCCTAAACTAAAACTCGGAACTCGGAGTCTCTCTGAAGGATAGAATTCGTAACGAATACATCCGACAGAGGACCAAAGTTATCGACATAGCTCAAAGAATTAGCAAACTGAAGTGGCAGTGGGCCGGCCATATTTCGCGAAGAGCCGATAACCGCTGGGGCGGCAAACGTAGTGTAGGACGCCCTCCGGCCAGGTGGGATGACGACCTGCGAAAGACTGCAGGCAGATGCTGGATGCGTCAAGCTGAAGACAGGGCTCTATGGCGCTCATTAGCCTATGTCCAGCAGTGGACTAGTATAGGCTGATGATGAAACTAAAACTCACATTGTGGATACTGATGCGGTGACGAGCTTTGCTGCGGATAGTGTGTCCCCACAAAATCCCTTTGATAAAATCCTTCCGGCCGCTCCTTCGCGTCCAGAAACGCCTTCGCAAACGGATTGTACTTGATCTTCAGTGAAGTAACCTCTTCATTCTGGTAGGCGGTTACGGCTATGAACTGAGTTTCTGGGAAGGGGTAGGTCATTATCCGACGGAGATCAGTGCCGACTTTTACCAGGTGTACACGGGGCTCGTATTTGTGGAGGCTGTTCAGCATTATCTATAAACAAAGGTAAATAAGTAACTTTTTCTATAAAATAAATAAATAATATTTGACAATTCAGACAGCATTATCAAGCCCCGAGCTAAGCAGAGCGTGTTATGGGTATATAACAGCTGATATACTTAATACAATACACTACATAGATAGATATTTTTTATAATATACCTATATAGAACGCCCTGAACAAATATCTCCAGATCGTACACACATTTGTCCCGATGACAGGCGACGCGACGCAGGAGGTGGCGGGAAACGAACCCGCAACCTCCTGCGTCAGCGTCGCAGCAGACCTTCGTCCACCGCGCCATAGAGGTCGTCAATTTATATAGGTACGTTAAATCACCCAAGACTTCCTGATGTGAGCACCATTGTTTTACAATTTAAAAAACAAATCAAATCAATAAGAAACAAAATGAGCATCACCATCTACCTACGTTAGAAAATCGTGTTGTGCTTGCATAATGTTAGAATACAACCGATTTTGTCGATCGTGGAAAAGGGAAGAAGTTTTTACAAGAAAATTTAATTCAATATAACTTTTAGGTTTCGTTTTTTATGTTATTTATATCAATTTATAATAATTAAACATTGATTGAAGTGCCCAAGTTACTTTTCGATGCACAAATAAAAAAGATATTCAGATGATTCAAATACGGGATTTTGGGAACTATTCTAAAAACTTTTAAAAAATCATATCTCTGCCGTGACAGTTAGGACATTGATTCTACCGGGGAAATGGAGCTCATGATCCCCTCTACTCTTGTACAAATTATATCGGTCGCAATGTAGTGGTACGCTAGTGACCCTTGACTTATCTTCATAACCCATAAACAAAATTCGAAAAGGCAACGATTTTTTTTGTTTTTAAAGCGTTTCCTACGTCTGTAAGTCATTAAAATTTATCTCACGCCGATGGATAAACCTAGCCATAAAAAAGCATAACACTTCAAAACAATAAACTCTCGCAACAAAATATCGATTCTAAAGAGGTTTTTTTTGTTGAATAAGAAGGGATTCGGTCTCCACACGTGCAGTTTTAGACAAAACGTCGAACCATGGATGGTTGGCTATTCAAATACACTTTAGCGCAAAGCAATAAAGTATAGTTTTTATTGCCTTGCTTTCTTTTAACTCGGTGCGTCGAGGTTTCTAAGCGTCGCACATGGTCAACAATGAGTATTGTTGTTATTAAAGTTTTAGTTTTAATGAATGATAATTTAATTGGAATGCCTAGTATTAAGTCCTGATCTGAAATGCATGTATCATTATTCATTCTCGTTGGAGACGTCACAGCGAAAATGAATAAACTAATTAAGATCTCTCATCTGTATTACTAAATTAACATGCCATACAATTGGCAAGATTGAAGGTTAATTGTCACAAAAGGACAATGGTAATGGATCTCTATGCTGTTATAAGTTATAACTAATGTTTCTTTTATTTTCATTATTTTAAGAGAGACGGACTTTGCGACGTGTAACGACATCTCGTGACAGGACGTCGAATCATTCGAAAGGGGAGTGACAATTACGCCCCCATAAGGTCCCGAAAGCTGATGGCGAACCAATAGAGACGCGGCACGATAGCGTGTTTCTTGGAATTTCTAACATGCGTCCACGCCGAAGGGAAGGTAGCAGGGGAAACGTAAATAGGCTGGCGGCAAGGAGCTCGGGATAGTCGGCACAATATTTTAGGGAGATACAAAGGTCACAATGGCTGAGCGCCATTGTTACCTTTTAGTTTGGTTAAAGAAGTACTTTTAAAATTAGAGTTAGAATCTGTGGTGAACGTGTGTTCCTGTTTCGAGTATAAAAGCTAAGTTTGATATATAATTGTTGTATACATACGATTGATGTTGGTGACTCTAATATATAGCATACTGAGAGCCCGAGAGGCCCATTTGGATAACATAATCAGAACTCACTGTTACTGAAATCAATCGTGTTATTTACTGTTCATTATTGTGCTCTCCACAGAGAAATCCCGCCCATCTTTGAGGCCATTTCCCCGTAAAACTCTACTGAGTTCATAGAGCGACTGTGTTTCGCAATTTACATAACTATTCTCTGATTGATTCTGGGTACAAGGTTAGTGTAAGCCTTCAGCTTTCAATAGCCTTGGAGGCGCTGTTATTGAGACAGAACGGGTCGCCTATTAACTTAAAACCTTGGCTTCGTGCTTACACAGCTACGTAACAAAGCTCTAAGTTACAGCACCAGGGTGGCGGAATCAATCAAAACCTATAATTGTTTAATAGTCTTATTGTAATGTTTCCTTGTGCATCTTAGGATTAAGTTCTGTATATTTACTGTATTTTTGTGTGTGTTATATGTATTAAACAATACTAAATTCCTGCCAATCAGCTTGTTTACATTTCATATTAATTTGCCCTACAAGTTAGAGATTTCGTAAAGCTTACGCTACTCAATTAAAGTCTAGGTTAATTTAAAGCCTTAATCGAAAGACAGATCACTATTAAGGAAAAATAAGCCTTCCTCACAGCCAAGTCACTCAGAGTTACAGAGATGGATTGATATTTGTTCGAATACTTACTTACTACGTCAATAAGAGCATTATCTATACTAAAATTGATTTGGTCTATTCTAGTAGAATGTAACACATGCGTAGCCCACATAGCGGTGCGTATGTAGCAGCAGGAGGCCTCCTCATAATTAAAAATATAAATCCACATACACATCATATTGATGTAAGGCTGCCCTCTGGTAAAGTCCATAAACCGAGAGACACAGGCATATCGAACGAATTAAGAACCAATCAAAAGGCCATTAATCTACCTGAGGCTCAGCTTAATTGACTGGGGCCTTCCTTTTACATGGGTAAGAACTGTGCCGCACAACTTAAAACACACTGCTCTATACGGTATCAATCCATAAACTGTACGTGTCTAAAAGTTCAATAAGGTCATTGATATAAGCTCTCAACAAATAGATGAGCTGTACATGCTATTAATAAATTTAATCTGGTGTTCCTACAAGCACATAGGCCCGGGTCCGTTACATTTGGTGCTCGTGAGCAAGGATCTAGTGAAGTGCGAAGCGGTAGCCTCGCTGCTAGATAAAATCTGGTGAATTAAAAATATAAAAACACAACGTAGACTTTAATTTTGACGATCACAAACCCAGATTCATTTTATCAACTTATGCTAAGTTGTTGCAAGTATAATAATATGCTATGTTTAGCAAAAAGGCAAATAAATGGGTTGCCGCTAAACTAGTTGATGAGCATTAAAAAAAAATGAAATATAATAAATTTTGACGATTACAAACCCAGATTTATTTTAACAATTAACAAGCATTTGTCGTAAGCATAATAATATGCTATGTTTAGCTAAAAGGCAAATAAATAGGTTGCCGCTAAACCAATTGATGGCCATTAAACGTTAAAAAATTGAACAGACCTAATTTTATGACCAAAGACTTTATGTTGAAGCGATGGCGGCGTGTTATTTTACTTGTTGGGCAAAATAATAACACAGTTATTCAAAATGACGAAACCAAGTACGAAACAGAAATTTAGTACTTGTCGATACATTTAAGGCTTACAGTGCATGATGGTTTTGGTGTCATTTTAACGTGTCAAGCAGATGTAAAACAAAGTTGCGCTACAAAGAACGCTATTTTGATAAACGACTTTTCTAGATCTCGAAAAGATAATAGTGAAATAAATAAATAAACACCGTTATATTATAACAGACAAAATAGAAATCACAATATTAAACGTAATCTTTCGTTAGAATTCACAAAAAAATATATATAATCAAGAATCCGACCTGCCTTGTCAATCAATTGCATTTGATTCAAAAAAATAAAATAAACTGCCTAGGGCAGTAAAATTATAAGATTACAAATTAAATGTTGAAAGAGACAAAAGCAAAAAGTACAATTGTAAAGTGTAAGTATGATTTGTATAATCTGCCTCGAATCATAATCACAGTTAATTAGAAATCTATTACTAGGCTACCTAGCTAGCGAAAATATTAATAAACCTAGAACCTACATAATTATAGTAGCAATAGAGCACGGCTCAGTTTAAAAAGCAGTGATTATGAAAATATTGCCTTATTTAAGATTGGTTGCAAGTGTATGAAACAAATCCTAGCAGTGATGATTATGTGGGACTGATAAAGGTTCTGAGGACAAAATCCTAGATACTCGATATAAATTTGGTCATGAACGGTATGAATAAAAGGAAAGCTCAGTTGTTTAGAGACGGTTCACGGAATTGATTCGTGGGATAACTTCCATATTGTTGTATACAGAACCGATGGTTTACGTCAGGTGTAAGTAGAGCAAATATATTCAGGAACAAATTAATTACGAGAAGGAAATGGGTAACGGCGACATTGCAAAACAATGGTTTGGTAATCCTTCTCATACCTGGAAGGGCACAACGTACAATGCAATACAATACAAATATTCTTCATTGCACACCAGTAATCAAGAAATACGGAAAACAAAAACAAATATCGATAATGTACAATAGGCAACCTTATCGCTCAAAGTGATGGTGGCGTGTATACATAAATAACATAGTCACAGAATGTATAAAATAATACATCAAAAATAAATACGTGAAGGCATAAAACTACGGTATAAAGCTGAGGAAATGTTCATTGAACGTACTACGCTGTAAAAATAAAAAAAATAAAAATACACAAAATGATAATATTTAACAGCCTAGACTCCTCCTATACATATTATGTATATAATTTAAAGTAAATATAATTATATATAATACTTTATTGTCTAGTACTCTTTAAATCTAGGCTAGGCTAGATTATTTGGAATTGGACTGAGATGGTGTGACACAGTGAGTGGCCTATCCGAGAGACTGAATGCGACGGGTTCGACTCCCAACACTCGGCTAATGGCTGAATTAACATTATTGATGATGAAGGCCCTTTTGATACATAATAAAGCGGGTTAGACTCCCAACATTCCGTTAAGTTGTAAGTGTAGCTGCTAAGTTAAATTAATAATTATAATTTATATTGGTCAGCCTCAGACCCCTCATTTGATTAAAAGACTAATAAAAAATGGATAACTTTTGTAAAAAGAAGGTATGGTTCGACTCCTACCATATTACAAAAGGCTGTAGTATTCTGCCTACTAGATAAGTGATTTTATGAAGGCTTAATTAAGATGTAAGACACAAGAGTTCGATCCTCCTGCCGAAATAATGTTATATAATCATATTTCTATAAACAAAATTATCAAAGGTTAGCTTAATGCTTAGAAGACCACTAGTCCCATTGGAAAAGACAATCCGAATGGATAATTTATATGAAAAAAAGGTATTGGTTCGATTCCTACCATAGTACATAAGGCTGTATTGATATACTTTGATAAACGGATTGATTAAGGTTTAATTGAAAAGTAGCATTGGAAAAGGCAATCCGAAAGGATAATTTATAAGAAAAAAAAAGGTATTGGTTCGATTCCTACCATAGTACATAAGGCTGTATTGATATACTTTGATAAACGGATTGATTAAGGTTTAATTGAAAAGTAGCATTGGAAAAGGCAATCCGAAAGGATAATTTATAAGAAAAAAAAAGGTATTGGTTCGATTCCTACCATAGTACATAAGGCTGTATTGATATACTTTGATAAAAGGATTGATTAAGGTTTAATTGAAAAGTAGAGGACAAGAGTTCGATCCTCTTGCGGAAAAGATGTTTCTATAAACATGATTATTCTTATGAACACAATTGGTAGAAAAAAAAAAAATTTTGGTAAAAAGTATTGCCTAAAACCTAATAATTCAACTTCTATCACAGTATGAAGGCTTTTATTGTATAAATAACTGATAATCATCAGTACTACTGCATTAGTAGATTTTAACTAGGTAACAATCCGTGAGAACGCCTGATTTAAGCAAATATTTTAGAATTGTTGAACAGACGAAAGTCAAATAAAATCAAATGCTAGCATTATAAGGTACCATAATACTGGTTATAATATAAGAGCATACCTAAACATAACGTAAACTATAAAGCAATTAGCAACGTCCGTACAGCATAATGAGGGTTGCTATGGATTACAAATAAAGCTCAAGGTTAATAAAACTATCGTAGAAAGAGATGTATAGATGCATTAGATAAATTAATTGATCAATTTATTGATCTAATTGATGATATTTTTCGTATTGCCTGGTGCATTACAAACAAGTACGAGTAAGTTAGATTGTGAGTTTTACCCAAAGGCACGATAAGCAGTATAGTTATTTAAGTACTGTAGGTATGTCATTATTAGTCATTATTAATAATAATAGTTTATGATAAAATTAAGATTGGGCCCAGTCAAAGGTGTGGAAAAACAAACAATGCTTACAAAGAATTGTGGTATTATAAAGATTGATATGAAACTTGGATTTTAATTGTATTCTTAACAAGAATAGAGGAGAACCCAAATTAGTTAATTGCACATTAATCACACAAAAGCTAGTGTGTTGGAACAAATTGATAATTATTATAGTAGTTTTATGAGACGTGTTGCAAACTATACACTTATTGCATCGATGAGGGAAAGTTCGATTATTATGACGATGTTCGATGACTTAATTTGTCTTTAAGTGTTATGATAGCGTTGAAATTCATGTGCAAGCAAGCTATGACAGTTATTATAAGTCATTAAAATCCTAGACCCGTTCAATTAAATATCAGAAATGGTGCAAATTAAGGATGTTATAATATGATAATAATAAAGGATGATGTTACTTGGGCCACAATAAAATTAAAGGCTGACTTGCAATACTGCCACAATTATTTTAAATACGATATAATGTAATACATATACTGTATACAATATATTCGAAAAAGTATCTAACGAAGGTGGGAAGATGAAATACAATTCTATTGCTGTCATTATTTTTAAAAGTTATTTTGATAAAAATGTTCATAGCTGGTTAGGTAGGAACTAAGGCAGTTATTTGTTTAGGTAGGTGTATAGGTATATACTACGGGCGATAATAACATTAAATGAAAGTATTTAGGAGAAAGGTGGATAAATAGTTTTTTTAAGTGCGTTTAGATGTTAAGTGTAGCTTAAGGATAACGAAGGTTTGAGGGTGGTCAGTTAAAGAAGATAGAAGAAAAATCTATCTTTCATGGATGAAAAGGGATGATGATGTTTAGTGATCAGCTTCAGTACGTCCAGTCTGAGGGTGGACTAAGGTCATATTATAATGCCGCAGCATAGATGTTAAATTGACGATGATTTGATAGGAACACAAATACCTACAATATGATTAAGAATAAAATAAAAAGACAGACGTTAACAAAACTAATTATATTGATGGGTTTGAATATAGAGTCAGATGCGTGAATGGTCTAATGAAAACTTCAGCACTCGCATTCTCTGCGTGTTTAATTTTCAGAGGGTGGAATGTAGTGGTACGCTAGTGACCCTTGACTTATCTTCATAACCCATAAACAAAATTCGAAAAGGCAACGATTTTTTTTGTTTTTAAAGCGTTTCCTACGTCTGTAAGTCATTAAAATTTATCTCACGCCGATGGATAAACCTAGCCATAAAAAAGCATAACACTTCAAAACAATAAACTCTCGCAACAAAATATCGATTCTAAAGAGGTTTTTTTTGTTGAATAAGAAGGGATTCGGTCTCCACACGTGCAGTTTTAGACAAAACGTCGAACCATGGATGGTTGGCTATTCAAATACACTTTAGCGCAAAGCAATAAAGTATAGTTTTTATTGCCTTGCTTTCTTTTAACTCGGTGCGTCGAGGTTTCTAAGCGTCGCACATGGTCAACAATGAGTATTGTTGTTATTAAAGTTTTAGTTTTAATGAATGATAATTTAATTGGAATGCCTAGTATTAAGTCCTGATCTGAAATGCATGTATCATTATTCATTCTCGTTGGAGACGTCACAGCGAAAATGAATAAACTAATTAAGATCTCTCATCTGTATTACTAAATTAACATGCCATACAATTGGCAAGATTGAAGGTTAATTGTCACAAAAGGACAATGGTAATGGATCTCTATGCTGTTATAAGTTATAACTAATGTTTCTTTTATTTTCATTATTTTAAGAGAGACGGACTTTGCGACGTGTAACGACATCTCGTGACAGGACGTCGAATCATTCGAAAGGGGAGTGACAATTACGCCCCCATAAGGTCCCGAAAGCTGATGGCGAACCAATAGAGACGCGGCACGATAGCGTGTTTCTTGGAATTTCTAACATGCGTCCACGCCGAAGGGAAGGTAGCAGGGGAAACGTAAATAGGCTGGCGGCAAGGAGCTCGGGATAGTCGGCACAATATTTTAGGGAGATACAAAGGTCACAATGGCTGAGCGCCATTGTTACCTTTTAGTTTGGTTAAAGAAGTACTTTTAAAATTAGAGTTAGAATCTGTGGTGAACGTGTGTTCCTGTTTCGAGTATAAAAGCTAAGTTTGATATATAATTGTTGTATACATACGATTGATGTTGGTGACTCTAATATATAGCATACTGAGAGCCCGAGAGGCCCATTTGGATAACATAATCAGAACTCACTGTTACTGAAATCAATCGTGTTATTTACTGTTCATTATTGTGCTCTCCACAGAGAAATCCCGCCCATCTTTGAGGCCATTTCCCCGTAAAACTCTACTGAGTTCATAGAGCGACTGTGTTTCGCAATTTACATAACTATTCTCTGATTGATTCTGGGTACAAGGTTAGTGTAAGCCTTCAGCTTTCAATAGCCTTGGAGGCGCTGTTATTGAGACAGAACGGGTCGCCTATTAACTTAAAACCTTGGCTTCGTGCTTACACAGCTACGTAACAAAGCTCTAAGTTACAGCACCAGGGTGGCGGAATCAATCAAAACCTATAATTGTTTAATAGTCTTATTGTAATGTTTCCTTGTGCATCTTAGGATTAAGTTCTGTATATTTACTGTATTTTTGTGTGTGTTATATGTATTAAACAATACTAAATTCCTGCCAATCAGCTTGTTTACATTTCATATTAATTTGCCCTACAAGTTAGAGATTTCGTAAAGCTTACGCTACTCAATTAAAGTCTAGGTTAATTTAAAGCCTTAATCGAAAGACAGATCACTATTAAGGAAAAATAAGCCTTCCTCACAGCCAAGTCACTCAGAGTTACAGAGATGGATTGATATTTGTTCGAATACTTACTTACTACGTCAATAAGAGCATTATCTATACTAAAATTGATTTGGTCTATTCTAGTAGAATGTAACACATGCGTAGCCCACATAGCGGTGCGTATGTAGCAGCAGGAGGCCTCCTCATAATTAAAAATATAAATCCACATACACATCATATTGATGTAAGGCTGCCCTCTGGTAAAGTCCATAAACCGAGAGACACAGGCATATCGAACGAATTAAGAACCAATCAAAAGGCCATTAATCTACCTGAGGCTCAGCTTAATTGACTGGGGCCTTCCTTTTACATGGGTAAGAACTGTGCCGCACAACTTAAAACACACTGCTCTATACGGTATCAATCCATAAACTGTACGTGTCTAAAAGTTCAATAAGGTCATTGATATAAGCTCTCAACAAATAGATGAGCTGTACATGCTATTAATAAATTTAATCTGGTGTTCCTACAAGCACATAGGCCCGGGTCCGTTACAGCAATACCAAACACCCCGTATTATATTCTCTGATGCAAGCAAACAGCTATTCAAAACATGGAGCTAGATACTTCAAAGTTCGAAACGATACGATGTCTGAAACGTCCAATGAAATACAAGGAAAATACAGTAAGTATTTCCCTTTATAATGAGTGTATCAGCTGAGCTTTAGTTGATAAATATTAGCACACTGTCTAGGGAGCTAACTTATACCCTGTATATTCTCTGATGCACGTAAACAGTAAGTAATCGAAACATGGAGCTAGATATTTCAAAGTTTTACAATGTCCGAAACGTCCAATGAAATAAAAGGAAAATATAGTAAGTATTTCCCTTTATAATGAGTGTATTAGCTGAGATTTAGTTGATAAATATTAGCACACTGTCTAGGGAGCTAACTTATACTTAGTGTAATGTAAACATAGCGCAGAGACAATAATTATTACAAATGATAGTGCGTACGGACACCCGCTAAACAGTTGGTAAGCTACAGATTTCACACCGAGTCGTCAACGTATGGATCTGGATGTATCAGATGTTTGCTTTCGTATATCATTCGCACCACATTCGAGCGTGAGAAACAATTCTCGGAAGTAGCGGTAGCTGAACTGTACTGGCAGCTATGTATCGGACTGTTGTAAAGCCATTAGCATAATCAGGCTTTATTGTTCCCCGTGGCTTCTTTAAACTTTAATCCAGTCGTAGGACGGTCCAATGATGCGGTGTAGCCTTGCGTTTAGTGTATGGGTCGACAGATGTTATTTGGAGTTTCTTAAATTTATGTACATTAAGATATTTTTTTTACATTTGGTAAGTACAAACAGTTAAATAAAGACCAGACTATTCTCTTTTTTTGCATTTGTGAGTTCGCAATGGATATAATAAATGGTAACGCCTGCTGATATTCAAATATTTTGCTACAAGTATAAAAAAATAATGGTATAAAGTTCAGAGAGGTAGGATGCATAAATAATTTATTTTGTTTTAAAAACTATAAACCGACTTCAATTATGTAGTTTTTCATGGATTTTCAGGGATCCTATAGTCAGAACCTGACCAAATTGAAATGGAACCACACCGAAAGCAACAGCTTTCATATAAAAAAGATTCATGAAAATTGGACCACCCAGTCAAAAGTTCTGAGGTAACAAATATAAAAAAACGGTCGAATTAAGATCGATGTGATCCTCCTCTTTTTTTTGAAGTCCAGGAAAAAGTACCTTTCTTAATAATAGGTATATAACCTATTATAAAAACTAAAAACCTACTCAGAATTCCTTAATTTTAAACTGTTTTCTTTTTCTAGTTTTACGGGATAAATACTTATCGGGTATAATTTTTTTATGGGACCTTCTCGGGATCATCCTCTAGTCTCCTATACAGTAGAGAAGAACCATCAAAATTGGTCCTTATTTGACGAAAAATCGCCGAACATACCTACATAAAAAAACAACAATCCCTAAATCATAAATTGATTCAGTCAGGCTTTTGATCATAGAAGCTCTTAACTTTCCAAAGTCTGTTCCATAAATTAAAATTCAATCAACACTGTGAACTAATTATGCCCGATCAGGAACATAATCTGATGCGGCTGTAAATACGGTTGGTAATCTGTTAATGCGGTTGTATAGTGAGCTGAGCAGGTATTTATACAAGAGCAGTGATCTGATTCCGGCATGAATAAACTGAATTGATATGTGTGATGACTGATGACACCTCTCAGAGACTATGGGAAAACACACACAACTTTCTAGAGCATGTGACTAGATGTAGCTCAAATGACGGCCAACGAAACTTTATTAAAATATACTTAAACGTATCTATCTACAATGTTTACTGTCGGACCTTGATAAAATTAGATACGCGAGATATATTTATCGATACATGTAAAAAAGTACACCGCTGTAACTATTTAAGAGTTACAGATCAATTTAAAATAAAAACTTTACTAGAAAAACACATTACATTTAGGCACCCTGAAATGAAGCAAATGAGACTTAAATTTAATTAAATAATAATTGGCTATGTCTAACGAGTCAGAGTCGTTTATTTCTTTAGACATACAAAATAAGAACCCAGGCAAGGAATTAACGAATGGCGGGTCCATGGCCCGTGACGTGGACGCTAGGCAGGGCACCAAGGCACAATAATTAGAAGATTAATTATTTTAGTTGTTTTATTCAAACTTCGTTTTAACAAAGATCCACCCTTCTCAGTTATTAAAGCTCAATTCTATATTTTTTTGGAATTCAGCTGTTTTCCTATAAGTAAGATTATATATAAGATTATATATTATATATAAGATTATAATATATATGAAATGTAAAAGACACATAGAACAAGTAAGGGACACGTCAACGTCGAAGAACTACGGCAGCTGTCGACGGGTGTATGCCATGCCGTGTTATATAATAAGGTAAGGAGCCCTTACATTGTGCTTTAATAATGGTAAGGAACCCTTATATTTTACTATAAAAACTATTGGACGCATTCATTATGGATAGGTAAAAGCGGCTGATGGAGTCCCTCGTTATGGGATGAAAGGTTGGTGTTCTTCCATCACAAATAAGGTTGTTAATTAACTCGTTTACATCCGTAATGTAATGAAACCCTTATATTGTTTTAATCCTTACCTGTCCATTTCCATTAGTTTTGTTAGTGAGTTTGACTTTGGCAAACGATATCGGTTCTTTCATCCAATGAGCTCCGAAGTTAGGGCTTTCAGGATGAATGTAGATCGCGTTGGATGGTGGCACCTCTGCTTTGCCTCCGGGTACCTAGGATAAGCAATAGGTAATAAAAATAAATAAATAATAAAATTCATTGATTTCAGACAACACAAAAAACAATTTAGGTCCATTATTATGTTAGTCAAAAATGTTCTCAGTCTATGTTAGTGGTATTCGTGAGTGTTATATAAAGGTAGGTATAATTTCAAACACTGTAATCGCCTAATAATGAAACTACTTTATCATTATTCGATTACAGTGCTTGAGAAACGGGCTATCTCATTTATTGGATAATGCATTCAGGATGGTGTTGGTAATGTGATAAAGTTGGTCAAGGTGTGTGAAATGTATATACAGGGTCGGTGTCCCAAATCCACGGGTCTCCTTTCAGTTGTCGCCACCATTTTGCAAAATGGCCGGAAGTGTCGGGCGCCTTTTCTGGGTGGTTCGCGCGGTATCGTCGAGTGTGATTAAAATGACGATATCTCTAAAATTTTGTAGGGAGCTATACGTCTATTTATATTGTTGGAATCGTTATCAAATAAGCTAACACATTAGACATTTGTTATAGTCATGTATTTGCAATGTATTAATAATTCCAGCTTGAAATCAGGATGAGACAATTTTGCCAGTTTATTGTACAAAAGTCGTTCTAAATACTTAAAAAACCATTTTTTTCTACAAAAAGTTGTTGTTTTATTTACAATAATATATACACTACATTAGCACAATAAAAGAAACAAGCCTTCTAATACAAATTCTTCACAGAAAACGGCTTACAAAAACATGGATCCATACCGAGCTGTTCGCGCGACGCATTTTTTCATCTGAATTTTACGCGTATGCCTTGTGTTATTTGATAATTTTATGGTTTGTAACAAATAACAAGATACCTAACATTATACGTGGTACCTTATTATTACATATTTTTTTTTTTTATATATATATTTTATACCTATTACGTCACAGTTCAACACTGATCTCCAGGAGATATCCGACAACATCCATGTTGTTGTATCATCTCTCCTGGAGATAAGCCGACAACCGAAGGGATAGGAGTGTATTGTACATTATCCCCCTGCCTATGCAGGCCCTAACCAGCCCAGATCCTTGACGTATCGGAACAGGACTTTAGGTGACTGACAACTTCGTTTCAGCAGCACGACATAAGCTGCTGTCTGTGGCTGTTCAATTCACAGTGACCTGTGATGATCCCCACTATCGTTCTTAGGTCCTCCCGGCTCATCTTTAGCATCGCGTTGGTGGTTGTCCTGTCTTTGGAGGGGAATATTGATTTAGTATGCTTGCAGTCTGTCCGACGCTCGCATAGCTTTTGGTGTTCTTTCCTGAGTTAAGTTTCAGTCTGTTTTTGACTTCCGCCGTGGGCGGGTTCGAGAGACTTACATCTTGTCGTGTTGTAGTTAGTCTCGCTCCTTCCTTTGCTAGTCTGTCTGCGTTTACGTAACCTGGGGCCTTACTACGAACCCTTATTTCCATGCAATATACGCCGTAAACTGAGCTGCCCGGCATTTTTGTAATATGAACTGCTAATACAAGCCAGTCAGCGGTCACGTGACAGTTGACCAACTTCTGAACGAAACCTGGCTGGATATACCGTACCACGAGTGGCCATTTGACATTTCTATCCATGTTTTATCCGTCAAATCAAACCATTCTGTTTACGCTGCGACAATTGAGCTTTTTGTGAATTGTTTTGGAGTTTTGGTTATAAAAATATATTGTTTTCGGCAAATAAAAATGAATAAAAAGTTAGAAATGCTTGAGTTCTTGGAGAGTGATCAATCGAAGGACATTTCATTACAAATGTGAGAGAAGAAACGGCTCCGAGATGACTGCATTCTGTGTTTTAGGAATGACGCCCAATTCATCAAGTGTAAATAAATAATAAATGCTTGGTTAAATGATAGTAGATTGAATAAACAGAGTCAGAGTCAGACACAAATCGTTTATTTCTTTAGGATTATAAAAAAAGCACTTAGACAGGTCAAATTTTTACAAAGAAAAACAAGAATTACAACCCTACCTAAGTACGGTATCGAAATCTAAAATGCTTACGCTATTCTACAATGAACACCCATTAAACTATTTCGCACAAACTCTACACTACACCTACTATATAAGTTGTCAGAGAAATTTATCACTTTTAGATTTTCAAGTTGATAAGCTATTGTTTGTTTATCTTGTAAGATACTGGTGTTGATTCTGTTGTTTTAGGATTCCCAACCTAAATTTTATGATTACTAAATTTTATATGCTAGGTTGAGCTAAAAATTATGGTATTCTCTACACAGATCCCAAAAATACCTATATTAGAACATTTTTGAAAATCGCAAAACCTCTCTGCGTTAAGCAGTTGGGCGTTGCAGTGAGTAAAATATGTTTTTTTAACTAAATTGAGTTGAGAGTTGTTTTAGGTCTGTCAGCTTAATTTTAGAGCTTTCATCCAAATTTTAAACGTGTCTGTCTCATTTTTTAACTATAGAATAGCTTTAATCTATTTGAAAATCCGAAATCCTAATATTAGCTAATCCTAAAACAACAGAATCGACCCCATTGTAGTGTAGTGGCGGAATGACGGCGATCCGTTCAGAAACCTAATAACGTTTTGACTAGAAAGATTGTAATCAACATTTTATGTGTTAGAAAACAAAACCGGAACATTCCGAAAAATATACGTCGTTTCTGAACGTCGCGGGTGAAACTTGAAAACCGGCCATAGACAACGTATCCGTAGCAAGCCAGACATAATCCGCACAGAGTTAGGTACCTTATATTGCGAAAAAGAACAAGGCAGTATTAGGCCGTAAACTGAATTGCCTGGAACTTAGATGGTTAATAAAAAGTTTGTATTAGGCCCCCTGGGCAGGATCGACTCTCTATCCATATTATAGGCACGTTATAGGCACTTAACTATAAACCAACATATTCTAAATGGATCATCATCATCATCATCCACAGCCGGATTTTACCCACTGCTGGGTATAAACCTCCCGAAGTTTGTGCCATCCACCACGGTCCTGTGCTAGCCGCCTCCATTGACGTCCCCCGACACGTACTATGTCGTCGACCCACCTTGCAACTGGACTAAATGGATAGTGAATCTATTTTACTCAATGGTTAAGAATTGGACAATCGTAGTTTTCAGATAGAAAAGTCACATACCCATTCGCCATTGACGTATTTCCACCGATGAGAGTCGACTTGCACAAACTCTAACAGCACCGTGTACATAGCCGTCGGATCCAAACCACTAGCGGTCACCTTGACCACGGGGAACATTCGTCTGTAACAAGAAGTAGTCATGTAAAACTAAACAGAACCCAGTGTGGACCTAGTGTAGGACGCCCTCGGCGAGGGGTTGACGACCTGCGAAAGATTGCGCGCAGATGCTGAATGTGACAAGCTGAAAGGGCGCTATGGTGCTCATTAGGGGAGGCCTATGTCCAGCGGTGGAGTAACATAAGCTGATCATGATGATTCAAAACCTGATAGGTATAAGTGTGATTAGGGCAAAAATAAAAATAAAAGGACAATAGATAACGACATTTTTACAAAAAAAACTATAAAAACCATAAGGTTTGAATCGTCCTAGGCTTTGAACAACTGCACCTATTTTATTCAAACATGACTTGGAAGTTGGAACACACTCGATTAAGCGACCTTATAAACCAAACAAAATAAATCCATATATGTTCAACTGTTTGAGAACTACGCAGCTACAGACACACATGTTAAACTTATAGGCCCGCCTAATCTTTTGTCGACAGTCGATCAGTAGACGTGAAAACGTCTTCTGATTCATTCACTTTCCGCGTCAGTGGACCACATTGGCTTCGTGGTGTCCGAAAACTTAGAATGAATAATTTGAATGTTTAAAAAAAACTAAAAACCGACTTCAAATTCCTTACTTACCCTCTTATTCATAAAAGTTTACTAACTTAGCACACTGCTATTTCTCACTCTGTCTTCTTCTATTGACATAATTCAGAGTGAGAAATAACGCTGCTATCCCCCTTCATTGATACAATTACTTTTTGGATATCCTCCACGCATCAACTTTGTAAGGCTCTTGTTTACGTCCTTTGCCATGGGAACCGCTAGAGATAAATTAAAATGAGTGAAATTATGATTAGAAGTGGATGTTTAAGATTCTTTTTAGCGCACACATAAATTTCTCGTGAATCTTACTTTTATGGTACCACCTCAAATCCAACCTTTAAACAGTAAAGGAAGAATCATCAAACTTCGATGAGAATTGGCGAAGATATCACCAAAATTGTTGTAACTAGTCGTGATTTTTCTGAAGTATTTTGCTGTTTTTTATGCAATAAGTATAAAATAGTAATAAAATAAACAATAAGGGATAAATAAAATACGTACTTCGAGAATAAAGATTGTATGTGATCAATTCGGAACCATACTCTAGCGAATAATACACTCTTTCTCTACAACAGTGAAATTATTTGGTGAACATACGATTTTGATTTGATGAAATTTTATCAGTATGGCACGAGCAGCCGTTTATCAGGGCCCTATCAAAACCAATTCCACCCTACCAAGAGTAAACGACGAAGGGATTATTTTCCAGAACGCATTTATATGAACCAATATTGTCTTCCTACGTAGGTTTAAGGTGACAATGAGAAACTCAACTCTTTGTGTTACAATAGTAGGGGCATAGGATCGCTGCAAATACAATACAGGCAACAAACCGAGGTGTCAATGGTTTTGGTGATACTTATAAAATGTATTGAAGGTAATATCTATAGTTACCTATACACTATATACATACTTAATGGATATTTAGATACCCACACCTAACCGCAACTAAAAGGCTAACATGCATCCGGTGTTTACTTGAGAAATCAATAAACTGGTAACACTGGAAGAAAAGAGATGAGTGGACCAGTCAACTTTTCCACAAGAAACAATAAACCTGCCAAGTGCGACTATACTCGCACACGGAGTCCCATTATTAAAATCTACTCGTATTTCTCAAACAAAACTCTAAAAACAACAACTGTTTGAAGAACCCCTTAAGAGTGTGCCTGCATAGGCAATTTACTTCAAAATTGTACTTCAAAATTGTACTTCAAAATCGGCATTTATTTATGTATTTGAAAAAAAAAGATGTTTTTATTTGAAAGCAGGTGCTTCCCGTGTGGTCCCATTTAAATTTGGTCCAGTTCTGACAGCGACATCCATGATAAAACCATAAATTTATAGTTTTTTTTAAGACAAACCCAAAAAACTTACCGTAAAAAAATTACGTTTTCCAAATGTAAGCTAGCAAGAACAGTTTCTATTTCACAAGGACATGGTGAGCTCAAGGGTGGAGTACTGACGCTTGCAGCAGGATCATTTAGCCACCCTGCGTTAATAAGTAAGACCTACCGCGTTAATAGTTGAAAACTAGCCGACCAGGCCGACGGTTAGCACTCCCCGTGTACCGTCGCTGATCACATCCTTACATGTTAATAGAGGTAATGGCTTGTACAACATAGAGGTATAGTTTATGGTACAATTGAAAAAGGTGAATCAGGTGACTCAGAAAATAATAATAATTTGAATATTTTGATAAAATTAAGCATTGAGACACTCAAACTAAGTTTACAATAATTGATTTTGTTTTAAAAAACTATAAACCGAGTTCAATTATATGGCTTTCTCATGGATCCCATTGTCAGAACTGGACTAAATAGAAATGGGACCACACGGGAAGCACCTGCTTTCAAATAAAAAATATAATCATTAAAATCGTTACCCATTAAAAAAAATGCAGTTGAATCTAGTGTTAACAAGGTTCAAATAAGATATCGGCAACCATTGTATCTGGTTGCCCCGGTTTGGCAATGGCTTCTTCTCGCTACTTCCTCCCTTGCTCGAAAAAACTAAGAACTGACTTCAAATTCGTTACTGTTTTTACGGTTTGCATGATAAATACTAATTCTACGGAAAACCAAAATTGATTGGAACATTTGGGATCATAATCTATAACAATATTAAATAATCATCAAAATCGGCCCACAATACACGGAGTAATAGGGTATATGCATGTGACTTGAAAAAAGTTAATATTTTTTTTACATATTCTCTATTGATATAGAAATATATCTGTATATTTATTTTTGTATTTTATGATGTTTTTATTGTAAAATTGTATCATTGAAAAGTAGTTCTTTAAGTCTCAACAGCAAAATCTCTAAACGCAACGCTATTGGCACGTGAAGCGTGTCGTCATACTTGAACATTTTTGTATGGGCATGAAGTTTTGACTTTGAGTTTACATATGGAACTCGATGATCCGTGACGTCATAAAATGCAATGGCTAACAAGGCAGCGTTTTTATCACCCGAAACTGAGTGTAGTTTTACTTTTTTTTAATAATAAAATAATAATAATAATAATCGATTAAAAAAATATAAAAATCCATGCATATACCCTATTGGCGAACTTCCATACTAATATTATAAATGTCAAAGTAACGCCGTCTGTCTGTCCGTTACGCTTTCACGCTAAAGCGGCTGAACCACTGAACGGATCAGAATGGCATTTGGCTAGGAAATAGATGATATCACGGAGATGGACAAAGGCTACGTTTTGTCTAAAAAGTGGTTAAACAAGGGGTAAATAGTTTCATCATCATCATTATTATTATTATTATTTTTCACACAGCATTATGTAGCACGTAGTACCCAGCTTAGCAGAGCTTGTGTTATGGACGTTACGGTTACTAGATATTTGTCTCTAGTAGGTCATCCTATCATCACATCGTTGAACATTTTGTCCATAGCCTAGCTCAACATCAAACCCCCACAAAAACTTAAATGTTTATGTTGCGGCTAGACTATATTGTAGACATTCCATAAAACACGAACCTTCGAAATATCATTTTACTTTGTTTTAAACGTAGAGACACAATACAATACATCAACAACAGGATTAGTCATATGTTGAGTAAAATACATAATAATTTACTTGCTTGCAAATCTAAAGGTAAATAGTTAGATGTGTGTATGTTCATAAGGTTTATTTATGGATAATAATAATTATTTGAGTACCTAATCATCAAAAAAAAATAATGAAAAATAGAAACCTGAAACCTAATCTGATTTTATATCAATTTTATTACATATGAGAATATAGAATAAAAAATTAAACTTTTAACAACAACTGGTATTTACACTTAGATAAATCTAGAAAGTTATAGAAAATTAATGTTATTATTTGGTTTGCAACAGAATAAATAAGGAACACATTTTTTTATCTCAATTGATAATCAGAACTCTTAATGGTGGTCTTAACTTAAGACCACCATCAGTACAGTAAATGGGCTATATTATTTGTAAGACTCTTATGAAATAATATAGGCAATTTACTGTACCGATTGCTTTTTATAGACAATTTTAGCATACCAAGCACAATAGATTTTCTGACCTCCAATATAAAATACTATGTAGACAAGATCCTATAAAGACTCTTAACAAGAGGAATACCATGATTTAATAAGCAGGTTTATTACTTCTCTTATGAGGACACCTATACTTAGTCATAACTCATAAATAATATTGTAAGATGTAACTATTGTTCCATTTTATTCTCGTTTGCTCATAGATATTTTTTAGCTTGGGGCAACAAAGGCCTCATCAGCTATTAACCCAAAGTACTTAGGTTGTAAACTTGAGTAGTATTCTTTACTTTTATTTGAGCGAGTAATCCATGAGTATGCGTCTTCGATTGTTAACAATATTGGAAATTATTGGTGTTATTGTCTGCTGAAATGCTCTAACTTTAAAATATGCACGAATGAAATTATTTTACCAAAATTTGCACTTACTCAAATCTATGAATGTATTTGTATATATCGCATAGTCTTTATGTAGGTAGCGATAATTTAGTATTCGAAGATTTACCTATTCAGAATATTAGATTCAGAATACAAGATAATTTATGTCAACAACTTAACAAAATCCTATAGCAATAATAGAAACTAACAAGGTTATCACTAAAATGAAAACACTAACTTTAACAATGCACAATCTCACATGTACAGCAAAAAATGTTTAAATTTCAATTCGAATACGAAAGAGAGGTCATTTAAATGATGAATGAAAGCTAAAGCTTAAGCAATATATTACTTTTTGATGACATTTTTGTGAAATTTAATCATTGAAAAGTAGATATTTAAATCTCAACCGCAAAATTTCTAAACACATCGTTATGTGCAGCTGAACCGTGTCGTCACACTTGTACTTTTTTGTATGGTCATGAAGCTTTGACTTTAAGTTGACATAGGGGATTCGATGAAACTTGAGGTGATAAAATGCAAGGGCTAACATGGCAGCGTTTTTATCACCCGAAACTGAGTGCAGTTTTACTTTTGGGTTTTAACTCAAAATTTTTAATTTTTCTGGATGTTATTTTTTTTCGTTTATGTATTAAGCTTAATAATCTATTTTTCATTACTCATACTCTGAAAGTAGTTCAGAAGGTGCCTGCGCAGCGGGATGAAAGTTATAAAAAACGAAAAGTAATGACAAGTACAAAACAAATGACAGCTGTCACCTCACTTTTCTATTAAACCATGCATTCTACCTTTCTATACAGTCACTCAACTTCAACTTCTTTTGAGATGGTTTTTGCGTCTGGTTTGACGCAATTCATACAGCCATTCAATTACAGCATGATGTAAAATTCTAATAAATTAACGCCGTA
This sequence comes from Eupithecia tripunctaria, assembly GCA_955876795.1. Lineage (NCBI taxonomy): Eukaryota > Metazoa > Arthropoda > Insecta > Lepidoptera > Geometridae > Eupithecia > Eupithecia tripunctaria. The sequence continues at coordinate 6,522,919 of OY041604.1, forward strand.
TTATAATTTACTTTCAACTATTTCTTTAAAATAACATAAATTTCGGCAAAATATTTACCATTTTTGAAATTATAAAAACGAATGGTAGAATAGATCTCGGTATCCATGTTAAATAAACCATGGTAGAATAGCGAGAGCTACTATGGCTATTATGCCATCTATGAAGAAGATTGTTTATGCCTGGTAAAATAAAAGCGGGAAAATGGCAATCCTATTTTCATTTGATTTTTCGAGTTTGGGTTTTGATTTTTCGTTGTTTTGTTTATTACAATGAGTAGATCAGACAGTGATATAGACATCAATTTAACACCTGATTTTATAAAAAAAGAGGCTAAAGCAGTACCTAGTGGACAACCTTTTACCACCTAAATCAAAATGAAGGTATCAAGAAGGTATTAAGGTAAATGGCGCGCTGAGTAAACAGTGAAATCGTTATCAGAAAACATTTTGTTATTATATTTTAACGAATTCTCAAAGACTTACAAACCTTGAATATTATGGAGCGTATATTCTGTGTTAAAGACAACATTACTACTGGTACTAAACACAATGTACTTAAAAAGGATTTCGAGAGACTAACATAGTTTATCAAAAGGCAAAATGATGGATTTAACAAAAAAAAACAAAGTTTTCACTTCTCTAGAGGTAGTTGGAAAAAACCTTTCACTATAACTAATAATTGCTCTCATTTTACCATAGACTTTAAATAAATATCTTGTCTAAGTTGCTGATTTATGTATTTTTTCTTTAACTCATTCATATTTTTATTTTTACTTTCCTTATATTCGTAATGAAAAGCACAGTGTTTCTGGTGAAAGAAACATTTAGTCCCTCGAACTATTAGCGCCCTCGCGTCTTGAGACTAAACAGGTTTCTTTCATCCCTTGGGTAACAATATACTATATTATTAACCTATAGTAATTGCTCTTATTTCTAGGTCTAGACAGTCAGTTCTAGGTCTACTATTGGGGATCAGAAATTTTATCATCGCGATTCCATGAGCAACAATTCGCGACAAGCAAATGCGACAGTATTCATACGGCACGACATGAACTCTTCCCGCAGGTATCGTAAGACTAAGGAACATCTACTGGGGCGGTTGTCAACCGCTGACTTTACCGACTTTACCTAAAAGGTGGTTATTTATATTATTACCTTCCATTTTTGGTTACAATTATCTCGCAGGGTCTGGAAGCGCAGCCACAGATGTCTTACGTCCAGCGCTACGTTGACCTTTTCTTCACACCCATTGCGGGCCCATGATATAACTCTACCAGAGATTGTAAGTTATGATATTACCTTCCATTCTTAGTGACAATCATCTCGTTGGTGAGGGTCTGGAAGCGCACCCACAGATCTCTGTCGTCCAGCGCTACGTTGACCTCTCGCTCGCGCCCGTTGCGAGTCGCGCCTCCGCCGACGGAAGGCTCTACCGCGCTCAGGATGTGCGAGGCTGCCATCCTATCAAACATAAAAAGGATTTGGAGTAGGTATTCATGAAAAGTTTTCTACTTTAAAATAATAAAAAAATAAAGGTGCCTGTTCTGGGGCAAGAATGAAGCCATTCTTCCCAGAACAAATAGCAGCCTTTATTTTGATTCTAGAAAAATGGGTGCCTTGGACTAAAACTAGAAGGTATGTTTGAAAAAGTTAAAGCTGCAAAACTACTTCATCGGTTTCTGATTTAAAAATTATTTCACTGATAGCTAGGAAGATGACATTAACCTTTTGAATAACCTCAGAACTGTCGGGCGGCCATTGAGCTAAAATGGCGAATCTGTCGCCGCCATTTTTGTTTGCGAGGTGCACATCTGTGGAGCCCTCTCCAGGAGATGCCGCGCAGCATCGTCGATTGTAATTAAAATTAAGATATCTCTAAAATGTTAAGGAGACATATGTATTAGTAAATTTTCCTAATTATTCTAATAACTTAATGTACCTGAGGCCGATGCTTTGGTAAAAGCTTACAGTACTATTAGTTTAAATAATATACTCGTATATGTCTGGTTTTAATGTTGGGTTTAAACTTATTATAAATCAAAAAAGTCTTAAACGAAGGACGACACATGAAAATTTAATCGTGAGCTATTTAATAGATTTTCTTGCCTGTCAAGTTTCGAAGAATAGAAACTATGCTTACCTACATACCTCTAAGTACCAGATACATCAATTTTATTTAACTACCTACAGACTGTACAAACGGAAAACCTCACGGATTCCGTTGGCGATGGCAAATAAGCCGGATATTATTTTGTGTTTGGTCGAGCACGATCTCTCGACGATGTTTATAAAGCTTATTATCGTCTGGTACGTCGGTTCAACGTCCCACTGCTTCCCGACAAACTATTTTGTCAATTTATGGATCGTATAGATTTTCGCTCTCATTTTACTGCCATAGTAATGTAGGTAAAAAATACAACATGCAAGCTGTAGTCATATGAAGCACGCAAAAAAATCTTTTATAATGAAAAATTTCAACTTTCATGGTAAATAACCCGATAACGATGAAAATTAAAATTGTGATACAACTCTACTTATTTATTCTTTATTTTGCTACCTACAAATACCAAAAAATGTTTTCCTTCTGATAGGATTTAAAATTAAACCCAATTTATATGAGCTAATACGTATTAAGATAAGATAAACAGCTAGATATAAATGTAATATAAATTTCTTTCTTATATCAAACGGATAAAAACTTTATTTTTTGAGCCAGCACACGCGTTGATGTCTTTTGTATGGAGAAAAACATTCACCTACGTGACACGCCCGCGAACCCGGGAATGTATGAATGTAATGAATATTTGCAAATATGCATTATAAAATGTATATAAATAATAAAGAAAATAATCTAAATATTCTAGTTTAATATGTTTAATTTGGCGTAGATGGTCTACGAAACGCTACGAGAATTTCTGAAATCGTTAGATTTGATCTCAGACAAAGGAATATAAAGACATCTTACGGTGAACTAAAAAATGAAGCCACTTTTTTATAGTTGAGTGCGTGAAAGTGTTTCCATCTGAAAGAAAAACTCCCTATAATTTGGGAAGTAGTATTATTGGTTAGGTTAAAGGTAGATGGCGATCAGGAGAAGTCGGGTATGTTTATAAACAAATGGTATAATAAATGATGTGTGGATTTGTTTATTTTTAGGAATGAAATGAGAGACGAAATTATAATAATAAAAAAATATTCGTGATTAGCACTCTCGATGAAATTTTTGTTTAAAACGATACTCATTGGGTAAAAAAATTCAGCCATCAAAAAAATATCTGTAAAGTCACTCCGTTTGGGAGATCTCAACGGGGGCTAAAAATGGGGGTAGGGTGGGGTGTATTGTTTTTAGATTCAAGAAGATACCCTTTATACGATCCTGCAATCAGAACCCCTCGATATCTCCTCTATTTGGTAGTACTCAAAACAGGGGGAGGAGTTTGGGGGGCATGGGGGGTAAAAAAAAATGTCTTAGAAAAGTGACTTGTATTCGTCTACACGGCTGTTATTTTTTTTTAATTCAAGTCACTCCGTTTGGGAGATATACAACGGGGGCTAAAAAAGGGGCGAGAGGGGGGGTAATTAATTTTTTCCTTTGATTCAAGAAGATACCCTCTATACGACCCTGCAATCAAATTTCTTCTATCACGTCGCTATCTGGTAGCACTTACAAAGGGGGAGGGGGTCTGGGACAAGGGGGGGTTAAAAAAATCAGTTTAAATCACTTGTCCCCCTCTATACAAACGCCATAAACGTTTTGATCCAAGTTGGTCCGTGTGCAAGAAGGTTAGAGCGGGGGGGCTCCGGGAGGGGGAGCAAATCTCAAAAACCGAGGGGGACCGAGGAATTTTCCCTCGGTCCAACATGAGAAATACATTATCGCAAAAAAACAATACCTCACCCTACACCATCCGGGAGAACAATAATTATGTCAGTGAGTCAGTGAGTCCGTGGTAATCTAGCTATATCGTTGTCGGTCCAATTATCGAAATCCTCGATTAGTCAAAATTGCTATTGCTACCAATTATGTGAACCCTTGAAGCGAAAAATAACAAATAGCTTGGGGAAATCTGAAATCATACGCTGGTAACATTCGTGCTCTATGTCACTGTCATTGTCATTGTCTTTGATATCAACATAGTGTTGAGGTTTTGTGTTCCAAGTAAAACAAAAACAAGTGTTTATTAGAAAGTTTTACGGTGTTATTTCAGTGAAACGTTATTCCTTCCGACTTCTTGACCTTTCTGCTGCTATTTTGACAGTTCTTCACTGCACAGGAAACCATAGTTATCTATTTACACGTCGAAGTGTCCTGGCTCGTGCCTCGACGGGTACTGACGAGCACTGCGCACGGTTTGGTTGATATTTGTGTGCGTGAGCGCGTGTGTTTACAAGGTGAGCACGGTTTTCTACGGCTTCGTTTTTTATTTCACCGTAAGCTGTCTTTATATTCCTTTGTCTGAGGATTTGATGTACATTTTTATTTCTAACGTGTCTAAAAAAGACAATCCATCTGTCTGACCAATTACAATACCTGCCCGGTAGCGTCGGTTCGTTGTCCAATCGGATTATGAGAGTGAGAGAATAGTGTACTTCTGTTTGTGCCCACACTTGTTCACCATAATAATAAAGTATAAGATATGTGATATTTAATGGTGGAAACTTTGCTGGTTTAAGTGTTATTTAAGTATTTTTTTTGTTTAGTTTATAATAACTGTATGTTTCCCTAATAAATAAAAATAAAAAAGTCTGCGTCAAGGCTGGCCCCCGTGGCTGAAATTGGGCTAGGAGGACATCTGACACTCTGCTATTCATATTTAATTCATACGATGTGGGCATTAGGGTTAGGGTTCATCTCGTCCGAATTTAAAACCAAGAGACTAGATTCGGACGAGATTTACCCTAACCCGGACATTATAGGATTTAAGGAACCAGCGATTCTCATCTACCACAAATCCTAAGGTCGTAATTTATTTTCAGGGGGCATAACTAGTGCGTGGGCGTAGGCCAAGTTTCTAATATTGACGATTGCTCAATAACTTTGGCAAAGATTAAGGTACTATTTAAAAGAAGTAGGTACCAACTATTAATGAATGTTTATGTTCGTTTGAGTTAAAGCCTAGTCTAGTTTTATTATTCTCTATTATATTATGTCATTATTATCTATTATATTATGTCAGGAACGGTCGCTTTACAAGATATTCGATCGGTCGGACACTTAGAGACTATACTCGCGTGCAACTGAATCGGTTCAAAACTGAATTTTGCACATAAAGTTGATTCAGCAAAACCGCATTGGGAAAACTGTTCCCTAGACACCTGTATACTCGGCCTTTTCTGTCGATACCATGGAAACACATTCTGGTCGTTCAGTAAACAGGATAGATCTCCATTGCTGAATGGAATGTAAATCTTCTGTACTCGTGAAACAGCAGACTCATGGTAAGTTAAAATAAAGTAATTTTCGTCGCAAATATCAGTTTTCATGAGATAGAAACAAGCTTTAAACGTTTCCATAGATACAATGCGTGAGAAGCCGCAAAATGAGTTCTATATCTATCACCATGATATACATTTTTTCCGTGATATAACCGAGTTTAATGAAAAGAAGCAGATTAACAATGTAGAGCTTTATTGTTTACGGCGTCTTGTTTTTCCCTCCGTAACACCCATATGCTAAAGACACTTGTACAGAGACAAACCAAACAAAACAACATAGAGAAATGAAGAAGCGACATAAAAGCTTTTAATTCAATTTCTAAAAAGTAAATGAATAAATGGCTTTAGCATTACTAGTACGTCGTTGAATAAAGATGCCTACTTCCAAAGCGCTTTCAGCTGACTCAAAGGCTGGCTGCAACAATACATTGAATGCCCATAAAAGTACCGAATAAGGAAATGCGGAATGAAATACACAGACTGAAATAGCAATAAAAGCCTCTAGGACATGAAAAACATAGGTAACAGCGAGCTGTAACTCAGTCGTAACAGGCAATTAGGATAGAAAACCCATAGAAAAGACATCAACGCGCGTGCCGACATTTTACAGTTGTTTATTTTAGACAAGTTCTCGTGCACATTTTGTAAGATATATTGTAAGATTATTTTTGATAACAGATAATGACTGTTTATAATTTGGTTGAATAAAAAAAACTAAAAACGACATCGTAACCCTTAATTTTGCACTGTTTTTAAATGCAGGACAAATACTAATTTGCCTTGAAACCTTGGGATCATTCTATAAATTATAATTATTGAGTATTATTATTATTTATTAGCCTTTTTTATCCAATTGCAGTGCAAAGAATAAACAATCGTGAAATAATTTTCAAAATCGGTCCATAATTAAAGGAGGAATTGACGATATCATACAAAAATACATACAAACAGCCTAACTAAGAACCTCCTTTTTTCAAAGTCGGTTATAAATTACAAAGTATGAAAGTGTTTTGGTTAGACACTATGGGACTGGAGGGGATAATCTACAAGGGGTATTTATTAGCCTAGCCTTTTAGGTATTATTATAAGCCTAGCGGGTGTTTTTAAGTAGGCACCAACGACACTCAGTACATTATATGCATATTTCTTTTAAAATCTTGGTACAAAGTGTCTCGTAATGTAAATTCATAATCACTTATCATAGTAAGCCTTGGCTTGCTAAGTAACATAATAAAGAATGAGTGAAGGCTGGCACTCGCTTTATTGAATACTGTTATTTATTGGCTTGGCTCGGGATTCTCGACAGTAATGCACCATCCACGTTATTTGGTTTTACGTCCGGCTCGACCGTCTATAGGTCTAAACTATCGTATTTCTACAACATTTAAAGTATGAAACAACAAGAAAGCAACATGTGTGTATAAAAGACGAGTAATTACAGCGCTAGCCCACTCGTCCGCAGCGTCATTATTCATCGTTTTACGACTCCATGAGGTATAAATATAAAACATAACTTGTATAGATGAATATTGCGAATATTTTCTTTTTAATGGCGAGACTAAATAAGATGTGCGAGAGCTGGTCAGTGCTTCGGAGCTCTAAGCCGTCAAGGACTTGCCACACGAAATACTCAAAGCGTGCCAGACAATATCGGGCTTTTATCGCATTTTAATAACGTGCAATAACGTTGTTTATCTGTTGCCGCAGTAACCGACGCACCCTCGAGTGATGCCAGCCCAGCGCCGATGGATGAGGAATGTCGCTTAATCGCTTTGCAGTGCCGACCTTTTACAGATCCCTATAAAATATCAAAGATAACAACGAGTGCCTCTGAAAGTTATTCCGAGTGGACGTGGGGCCCGTGATTGGACGTTTATGGCGCTCTCTTCGATAAATGTAAGCATTATATGCGGCGGTATCGAGCAATTGTCCCGACACTCGGCAGCCCGATGTGAGGCGAGAGGTGCTAATTATCAAATGCAAGACCGGCCGAACCCATATCGGATCCATTGAAACAATACGCTCCGTGTTTTCTTTTCCAATTCCAAAGTTTGCGGAATGGCTGCGTAATGAAGGCCGAGAGTGAACGCAAATGGAACGGTGCCGAAAACCCAACTAAAGTATTTTAATGGTCTTGCGTCATCGTCGCTTCAAACTTGAATTTTCATTATCACTTGGTATATGTATGTATACCTGTCTTCAGCTAGGTAGGTATACCAGCCTTGATATGTTATTCAAACAATAGACTAAAATCAAACACCAGCGAAACATGATCAATAATATTCGACCTTTGAAACAAAATGTAATTTTGCTTCTGTTGACTGATGTTGACACAAGCCCGATTGCCTTCGATACCTGCTCAAAGTTGTCTTATATGTATCCACAGTTAGACTTGTTTATTCATTTATAATTATTAAAGTTTAAGAAATTTGTGCTATTTATTAGTGTTTAAGTAAACGTATGTAGGCAAAATGCCTTTTAATTTGACGTCGCCATTAAAGATAACAAACCAAATACCTATTACGTCAACGTTATAAAGTTATGTAAATAAACAGATTGATGCGTTAAATTGCTGTTCATCAAACTACTTTTTGGCACATTTTCGTATCAATAAAATCTCAATACACTTGGAATTTATTACAGCTATGACACAACGACAATTAACCGGCAGTCGAACGTTCCAGTAGGAGCACCTGTGTTTTGTTGTACGAGTAGTTAAATGAGTATATAATTAGTTAAGTTGAATAGAGTTAGTTTAATTCGAGTAGTCGGTAGCAGAGGAGCGGTAATTGCAGAGCAATAGTCCAGAGGTGTCGATACAATAATTAGGCAATCCAAAATAGACAGGGGTTTGTTTCATTTAATACCGTATTCAGTGTAAATATTCAAATTCGGAAGCTGATAACCGCAATCAAACTTTTTTGGGCTACGTTTCAATTAAATTTTATTCCTCAATTCTGTGGCCGTCGTAAAGCTTTAAAGTTTGACCAGTAAAGCCCATTGAGAAACTCCGAATTGATATTAATTCAAATAACTCGGGTTAAAAATTCAGGGTTTTATGCGTGCTGTAAAAGTTTATTGTGGGGCTTTGTGGTGAGCCGGACGCGCCGATAGGCCTCCGCGGCCGATGACGGAACCTCCGCCGTTGCCCCCCACCCCGCTTAGTGTCTCGGTGTCGACGACATGCAATGCAACGCGTGCGCGTGCTCACCCTACACCATCTTATCTGCCCAGGTTTCTTGACATTTGCAACCTCAGACAAAGGAATATAAAGACAGCTTACGGTGAAATAAAAAATGAAGCCGTAGAAAACCGTGCTCACCTTGTAAACACGCGCTCACGCACACAAATATCAACCAAACCGTGCGCAGTGCTCGTCAGTACCCGTCGAGGCGCGAGCCAGGACACATCGACGTGTAAATAGATAACTATGGTTTCCTGTGCAGTGAAGAACTGTCAAAATAGCAGCAGAAAGGTCAAGAAGTCGGAAGGAATAACGTTTCACTTTAAGTACTGAAATAACACCGTAAAACATTGTAATAAATACTTGTTTTTGTTTTACTTGGAACACAAAACCTCAACACTATGTTGATATCAAAGACAATGACAATGACAGTGACATAGAGCACGAATGTTACCAGCGTATGATTTCAGATTTCCCCAAGCTATTTGTTATTTTTCGCTTCAAGGGTTCACATAATTGGTAGCTATTTCAAATAGCTACCAATTATGTGAACCCTTGACTTGATTTAGACTAATCGAGGATTTCGATTATTGGACCGACGACGATATTGCTAGATTACCACGGACTCACTGACTCACTGACATAATTGTTCTCCCGGATGGTGGAGGGTGAGGTATTGTTTTTTTGCGATAATGTATTTCTCATGTTGGACCGAGGGAAAATTCCTCGGTCCCCCTCAGTTTTTGAGATTTGCTCCCCCTCCCGGAGCCACCCCGCTCTAACCTTCTTGCACACGGACCAACTTGGATCAAAACGTTTATGGCGTTTGTATAGAGTGGTTAAAAAAATCAGTTTAAATCACTTGTCCCCCCCACAAGTGATTTAAACTGATTTTTTTAACCCCCCCTTGTCCCAGACCCCCTCCCCCTTTGTAAATGCTACCAGATAGCGACGTGATAGAAGAAATTTGATTGCAGGGTCGTATAGAGGGTATCTTCTTGAATCAAAGGAAAAAATTAATTACCCCCCTCTCGCCCCTTTTTTAGCCCCCGTTGTATATCTCCCAAACGGAGTGACTTGAAATAAAAAAAAATAACAGCCGTGTAGACGAATACAAGTCACTTTTTTAAGACAATTTTTTTACCCCCCATGCCCCCCAAACTCCTCCCCCTTTTTTGAGTACTACCAAATAGAGGAGATATCGAGGGGTTCTGATTGCAGGATAGTATAAAGGGTATCTTCTTGAATAAAAAAAACACAAAAAAAAACTGGCTCGTAGAGAAGACGTTCTATACCTACGACGAATTTTTAAATTCTGATTGTTAATTAATTAATTATTCATTAATAATATACTATTTTTATTTTAATAATTTAAATCAATGTGACGTATAATGTGAAAAAATATTAATAAAATGTTTATCTGTTTATCTGTTTACCCCCATTTTTAGCCCCCGTTGAGATCTCCCAAACGGAGTGACTTTACAGATTTTTTTTTCACAGTCATGTAGAGGAGGATAAATAATTCTAAATGCAGAAAAATGTTTCCCCCTTTGGACCCTAGACCCCCTTTTTAATTAAAATACATAAAAAACCGAAAATTGGCCTGTTTTTAGCCTTTTTATCACAGTACGAAAAAGATGTCCATTTCAAAATCCAATTTGGCTGACATTTTTAAATCGTGGTCTCCTCTCTTGGTTATCGATTTCGATCAAATCGAGGGTGTAGGTAAGGAGAACACAATTAAATAATAAACAACATACACAATTATTACATAACCACCAGGTAGCCCTAGTTAGTAATATTAAAATTCAAGATGGTGGACATTCTTTTTATTTGCATTATGGGTAAGTATCGATCGTCTCCAACTGAATCGAAGGTGTAGATTTCGAAAATGAGTTTGCTTTAGAATTCAAGATGGCTGAATTTTTTTACCTAATCAGTATCGTTTTAAACAAAAATTTAATCGAGAGTGCTAATCACGAATATTTTTTTATTATTATAATTTCGTCTCTCATTTCATTCCTAAAAATAAACAAATCCACACATCATTTATTATACCATTTGTTTATAAACATACCCGACTTCTCCTGATCGCCATCTATCTTTAACCTATCCAATAATACTACTTCCCAAGTTATAGGGAGTTTTTCTTTCAGATGGAAACACTTTCACGCACTCAACTATAAAAATGTGGCTTCATTTTTTAGTTCACCGTAAGATGTCTTTATATTCCTTTGTCTGAGTTTGCAACAGGAATTTTATCATCATCTTCCTCAACCCGACTTTACCCACTGCTGGGTACAGGCCTCCTAACTTTTGTACCACTTCTCACTATCCTGCCGTGTGGAAATTCAGTCAAAGGATTTTATCTACTACGAATACCCAAACGCATCACGAACTAGCTTTTATTCTGTACATAATAAAATAAATGGCAAATATTTTATTAGGTACAGACAAAATTACCTCATCACATCAGCCAACACAAATCCACTACTGAACATAAGCTGCCCCTAAATTTTTTACATACCTAACACTTGCCCAATTTTTAATTTACTTTCATGATGGATTCGTTTTATCGGTTTCCGATAGAGGCGAAAAAAAACGACTAACAATTCCCATTTTTAGAAAATAAAGTTCGAGTCGGTCTCCCCGAGATCGAGGGGTTCCGGTTCAAACTTATACTTTACTTAGTATTTTGTGATTTACATCTAGGGTAACCATTCACAGAGTGTGCTCCACACACTATACGAAAGTCACTACTATTAAGTAGGTATGTACAATCTTTGTTATTTAATTCAAACCGCGTGGCGCGTAGGGGTCTACGGTACAAAACTACTTCTCTGTTACCTTTTAATGTTCTGTTACCTTTTAATGTTCTGTGGAGTGGGATATACATAAGTGATAACCAGAATACCAACCTACTTGCTCGCTACGCTCGCCGTTATTTTTTCTTTGGCTTATATCGTCTTTTCTTCCTATTCCCTTACAAATTTCTCAACAGGGGCTAAAAAATCTTTAAGATTTCGAGGATTTTGTCTTTTTTATAGTCTTGTCAATACTTTCCCAAACGTCGCTAAAAAAATGTATAATCGTTTTTCCGTTTTAATACTCACATATTTCATAATAGTCGATAAAAATCCTAATAAAATTATGCTCGTTGTCTTTATATCGTCTTTTATCTCACAACTATCCCACGAGTCGCTAAAGAATATTTGAAATTTTCGAGGCTCGCTCCAACGACGTCTCATTTTTATTCATTTAAGCAACAAATTTTTGTTAGGTCTTCGTCAGATATTTCGTTGACCAAAGGGGTTCCGTCCGTAAAAAAGTTTGAGAACCGCTGATCTAGGGTATTTTACATAACAACAAATGTAATATTTTTGGATTTTTCATTTACTTGTGTCGACTGGAGTTGAACCTCCATTTGTGGAAATACACATTATAAGATGCTATGTGTTTTGATTTCCTTACGATTGTAAAAATATGCGGCATGCATGGGCGTCGGCGCCGGCCAAAAGGATCTTTACAGACGGCTATCCTTCCGGCTATTCCGTCTGTCGACGAAGTTATCCTAAAAGGGTTCTTTTTTTTGAGGTAGGTATTTACATAACTTTCTATATTTTTATGTTAAGTGGCAAGATAAATACATAATTTTGTGTAAATTACCGTTTACACCCTTTGGGTACGGAACCCTAGGAGAGGGAGAGTTCTGTACTGAAAATTGCCATCCAAAAAGATGGTAAAGGTTTTGCATTTAAATTTAATTTTATATGTAGCAGATATAATTTTTTTATCTTTTAATAGTAGATTTTTTTATGGGCTACATTACAACATAGACCTATGTATAACAAAAAATCACTATTTTTATTGGATTTTTTCTTTCAATTACTGTGATCTTATAAGACCTTGCTTCTCACAAAATTGCTTGATTCCAGATCGACGGGAAGTGCTTTTAATTTATTTTTCTTTGAGGTAAAAAACCCTGAAAATGATTTAAGAAGTTATACTCTTTTAGCAATTTATGTCGTAGAAGCATCGATCAAAAATTTGCATAAGCATCGATTAAAATCGATGCGTAGATGTAATAAAATAATTAGAGCATATTTTAGATAGAGTTTTAATTTATTTGGAAACAGCAAATTAGGTGATATTAAAATCCTGGCACCTATATATTTTTATACGGCTTAAAAAAGGAACATATTCTAAGTTATTTTAACTACCTAGTTATAGCAATTTTTTAATGTTTGTCGATAACTCATAGAAAATTGAAGTCTCGAGGGATTCGTTTTTGTCCCGCAAGACTTAAAACACTTAAAAAATTAAGGAATTCGATGTGTAGTTTTGGTTTTGTCGATAATCAAATTATAAGTAATCATTTCAAAATATCTGGTCTGGCTTCATGTCTTGTAGCAACCCCCTTTTTAAAATTAATGTTAAATTCTGATGTTTATATCTCTATCTTCTATACAAAAAGTCATTAAAATTATGGTACGATAATAATCCCTGATAATTATCTTAACTAGCTACTGCTAGCCTATTAATTAATATCTATGCTAAATTTTAGCCCGATCCATTTCGTATTTGGCGTGAAGAAGACATAAGAATCCTAACATCTAACCACGAGAACTTTCGCATTTATGATATTAGTGTGATTCTTTTTAAAGTAAGTACTACCTAATTCGATGTGAAGTGTTTTTAAACAAACCATCAATACCTACACTAAAAATCCCTTTTTGCCGTGTTTTTCTATAAGCAAATCATTCCCTATATCTATGATACATAATAGATAGGCGTTACTTTACGGAAATCCATTGTAAATATAGGAATGAAAATATTTTGTAACAATTTTGCGAAAAATTATAAGTCAATTATTATTATAAATTATTTTTATTATTTTTCGCGGAATTGTGACTAAAGAATTTCATCCCTATATTCCCTATATTATTATAAATTTCTCCTTAAATAAATATTACTGACATTTATATCTGAAACTCGACGCTAAACATTGGAGTTTGAGTGCAATTTGTTGTGGTTTGTTTACAAACATTTTACATTGAACTTAGCTTGAGTTTAGTCACTCACTAGCTTTGGCACGTGGCTTTGCAAATACGCAACTGCAGTGTGCGTAAAGAAGGATGTTGAAAAAATGTCATGGTGAGTAGGATAGGTAGGTAAGTACCTGGTTATTCAATATTGGTATTTACATAAGTATATCATAAATAAATTCATTATTTATCTTGTAATATGACAGTTCATATCAGATAAACATAAATTATGTAATTAACAATTACACATATTCACACAAACATGCACTGTTCAATTCATTTCTTTCAGTAGAACTATTTTCTGCCCGCGGTTTCGCCTGGAGTTAGCTATGTAAATTTTATATAGGTAATAGTTTTTAATAGGTCTACAATTCTACATAGATGGGGAGGACTCCATGATTTCGATACAAAACTAATTAAGTTAAGGTCTCACCTGTCGTGTTGGGCTATTTTATCCTCAATGACGATTCTTTAAAACACTCAAAACCTAAAAACTGCACCTTTAGTCCACACTCCACGTTTTAACACTTTAGCTTTACAAAAAATTCATTGGTCACTGAATTATTCGTAAAAAAGTTTAAGAAACAATGTATATTTCCAGTTTTCCACTTACTTCACGCAATCGGTGGTACGTCCCCACTGTATGAGGTACTACCGCAAACTCGCCTGCACTACACTTCATTAGCATGTACACAAAATAACAAACCTACTTACCTTACCACATCACCATTCAATAACTGATCTTACTGCCTCTGAGTAACGCATCATTTTCAACGAAGATCGCAGCCTGTTTTAAGATGTAACCAAACAATAATGTGTTTTATAACTTACTCGAGAGAGTCTTCTTTGGAACGATGGTCGCAGCCAATCGAAGCTCCGCCCATCGTGTTTTGACAATTGAGGTGATTGGCGAAGAGAGCGTCGTGGCGGGCAATCCGGCGCAGATCGAGGCTGCTACTCGAATAGCACCTGTATTTCCATAAAAATTGATTTTAATGCTTATGTAAAGGCAATTTCTAATAGATGTTTTTAGTGCTTAGCTTTGAGTAAAATATTGGACTTGAGATGCTATATATTTGTAAAAGAATAAGTAGGTAGTTATAAAAATCATCACTGAAAAATTAATTCATACCTACTTAAGTACTTAACTAAATGCAAAACTGTCAATGAAGTTGGTGTTCGAAATTATAAATTTTTGACCAAAGAAGCAATTTGTAAAAAAAACGCTCAGTTAAAACTAATATTGCTCTTTCTACTTTACTTTTGCAAACTTAGGTACCTACATTATGTAAGTAGGTACATTTCCTCAATAATGATGATGACTCAGCCACCATGGAAACCGAAAACGTCGAATCAAAGTAAAGAGAAATCGTTGATTTCAATTATCAGATCACAAAGCCAAACAGAGCTTTCACAATACAAAGTTGCATGTCATACCTCGCCTCCCAAGTCCTGAGGCTATAGAAGTGTAGACCTAAAGTCGTTCTAGAATCCAACATATTTAATGTAAACAAAATATTAGTGCATGAACAAGTAACACACACTGATATGATAACCACAAGGTATAGTATGTTATCCAAACTAAAAACAAAAAATAATAAATCTTCAGTAACGCTTAATCTACAATAGTACGGACAAGGGAAAATGAAATAAAAGGTAGATTCAGACTTTTTATTTATTTTTATTTATGAATGTTTATTTATCAGACATGATTCATGAATTAGGTAAGAATAAAATAAGAAATGATAATTGAAAGCTGTCTAATCAAAAAATAGTTCGAGCTTTGGCGATTTCCTCCGATGATATCGTACAATATTTTCCACCAATATTTCTTAAGTAACCCCCATATGAACAAAAAATATCTTGTATTCTAGAGCAGAGTACCTATAGTCGAAGCCAACATTCCATTGCAACCGCCGTCTCACCCAGTTACGGTCCGCCGAGCAACGTGCTAATTGGTAAAGGAAACTTTGAACAACGAACAAGCTCAATGCTCTCCACAGAAATGTTTCATTTTTAAACATCTATGACCGTTACAATCTATGCCTGTGTTCTGTGTTATGGTTTTCTGTATCTAGGTTGTATTACTGCATACAGAGATCTCGACTTAACTGTACCTCTCTGGCACGATCTTATCCCATCTTCTCCATTCCACTATAGGATTCAACTTCAACCTCAACATCCTGTATTGGTCCATGGCTGGACGCAGGTCTCCCAATCATAAGCGCCTTATTCGCGTTTATCTAATGGGCGAGGGGGATTATGCCCAAAATCCCCACGCTGGGCATGTAGCTTGGGGATCGCACTTCGGTGGTAGAATAGTTCTGCAGGGGGCACTGCTACCTGCTGCCTGCCCCCCAGTGGATCGACTTTTTACGACACCCACGGGCAGAGATGGGGTTGTGCAAATTGTAAGTCAGCACTACACACCATAGAACTAGCAGACGCATAAAAAATACCACTCGTACCTAGTCGACAATACCAGTGTCGAACCAATAACTTTCAATAAGCATCGGCCAAAGACATTCATTTCTCATTCCAGCCAGGAATGAGTTTCCTGCGTCTGTTTTCCCGTTAAAATACCTCTTGGAGTCTTCAAATCCAGGATAAATAAGTTCCTTTTCGTAAAGCGTGCTCCATCTCAGGCCACATCTTTACTTACCTAAAGTGAGTTGGTGCCCAAACGTTCGACCATCATCAACAAAAAAGAATAACAACAGTTAGGTAGGTACTTATGCGTAGACCCTGTAAGATTAGCCTAAAATCTATGAGCTGGCCTTTAACTTTGTCAAAACTTTTAAATTATAATTTTCGACTTGGTTCTTGCGTTTTAGATTCCCAAAGAATTCCTTCTTATTTTTGGTGAATCCAAAACGCAAGAGCTGTTTTTAACCCCCGCCGCGATCCTTGAAGTAGGTACAGGTTTATAAACATCGCAATCCAAAGGGTTAAACTTTGTCAATACTTTCGAGTCATCGTTTTCGACGTGGCTTATGCGTTAAAAAACCTAAAAAATAAGTTAAAAAAAAATCTAAAATGCATGGGCTGTTTTGGCATTTTCCAAGACGCTTGTCACAATCGCAGACATTCATATTCTTTAGACTTACAAAATAAACACTTAGACAAGTCAAGTTTTTACTATATAAACAGCTTGATAAATAGTAATTACTATCAAATAAGAATTAATAAGGTGCAATTCTAAGACTTATTTCAACTTCAATTTTTTGTCCACTAGCGGAAGAAGTAAAAAAGAAACCACTAGCAAGTTTAACTAGCAAGTTCAACTAATACAATCTTGCATAACTACATACTATTGTCGGTGTGGAACTGGGCTACATTCGGCCAAGCATTAACATCATTAATGTAACCCATATGTATAGTATACCCACCAAATGCACAAACCAATGCCCATAGTTCACCTGCTGCTAGCTGCTACAAATTCTCTATCCTGCAATAGAATTTCTTTTACAGTCCACGAAAAAGGCAAACAATATTTTAACTGAATTTTGAGAAAAGATTCCCTTCCTGTGTGGTTGCCACGCTAAACTCACCCCGTCCTTTCTCAGAAACTACTGTTAGATATCAGTGTTTGCTCTCATAAAGTGGACATGTAAAACCACGACGCAGAAAAAACTAAAGGAACTGCCTGCTCCTGATTTAAATAGGATATTACCTTTGCATGTTAATTTTACCTTTTTAAGTACAATAGAAAATGATTTCAGGGTAATCCTAAGAGATATTCGCAGTTGATATTAAATTCTTTTTTAATTGTTTTATGTATTAATGGTGCAGTAAATTAATAAATAATATATCTTCAGCTTCACAGGCATTTTCGTTTTTATGAAATGTTATGTACCTACGAAGTTTTATCTATTCAATGGATGGTCACAAGATACATAGGTAGTAATTATCCAAATAGTGTATAAAGTAAGAGGCCTGTAACCCAGTAGTGGCTGAATTCAATGACGATATTGTAGTATTCGACCTGCCTTCCTCACCACTTGTTCCACTGCTGGATGTAGGCCTCCCGCTGATAAGTGACTGCTGGCTTTTGTGTCATGGGGGTAATAGGTACATATAGTCCCCACGTTGGGCATGAGGTTTGGGGTCTTATATATCTTGACTACTCCAAAAAGAAACGATAATATCTTCCTCCGTCCGTTCACTAGCTAAATAGGTAGTTCCCAAGTCCTAAATCGTATGGACTCTACCTACGTGAAAAAAGTACGTAAGTGTAGTTGTCTAACTTACAAAACTTACTCCAAAAATACCAGAGCGAACTTTTTCACTCATTACTTTTGTAATCCGTCGTGTTACATCTTGTATGCGAGAGACACACGCCTTCCATACTGACGACGGACATGCTTGTTTATTCTGAGCCCCGTGCTAACTCCGTTTAAACACAGCTAGCAGGGTATGAATTAACTTTTCATATAAATAAAATTCACGCTACTCTAACCTCCTGATATTAACACCTGGGCGTAAATACTATAGTCTCGTCACCTCGTGCGTCTGTTCTTTGGCATTGTTGGTACGGAGCTGTTTATGGTTCACGGGGTAAGGCGAAGAGTGTGGATCGGTTTTCTTACTTCACCAATAGAGTGGTAAATGGCTGTTGCACAGTAGACATTTGCAAGCTAAAATAACTCCCAATTGGCACAAGAACGCATTCATCAACTCTTATTTCTTTTAAAAATCTTAAACGTTTTTAAGTTAGTAAACAATACTGGACAATTTACACAGCATCATTCAGCCCCAAGCAGAGATTGTGTTATGGGGAGGTATAGGTACTCGATAACTGATATACCTACTTAAATTATAAACCGAAGAGTTACATAAATAACAGAAAACTAATTTCTTATTCAGTTATGTACGTTAATATCTACAATAATACACTAAATGGATAGATATTTTTATTTTCCATACAAATCACGGGGAACATATATCTGCAGTTATAAAAGATGAAAGATAGATAGGTACAAAATAATCCCGAGGCGGAAATCGTACCCGAGTGTCTTGAACGTACTTCTGGAAACAAACAAACCCATTTTAATTCGATTTTACTTATCATCCTACCAACCCCTACGTTTGCTCTATGTCATAATTTAAAGTTTCAAATCTTTGTCGTTAAAAGATTTCTCTCAGAAACTAAAATTAATTTTAATTTTGTTACATATACCAAAATTATTTGTAGGAATAACAACTGTCTCTCGTGCTAAAACTGGTGTGGTTTGATTGGCAGCGATGTCCATGGGCAATTAGACACCTATTCGTTAACTCCAAGAAAAACGGTGACCATTTTCGTCACGGTTACGGTACTTTTCGTATTGATTCATTATTTGCCCTGATTTGCGTTTAATAAGCTGTTTTATGGTGATGGTTCAGGCTTTTTTATAAGCTATTTTGCGTTAGTGACTCTATTGGCAGTTGCTATCAATTAGTAACTAGAATAAGTACCTAGGTACTTCTTTGTTTTGCTATTATAAAAATTAAGGTAGGTAGGTAGGTAGAGACACAACTCTCAAGAAGCAATTATTATTTCATAATGCAAAAATTTAAATCGTTAGATAGGCCCTTTCCGTAGTGAAACCGCACCGTGTTTGTTCCCAAACGTCGTTTGCGACCTCACAAACTTGTCAATTGGAATCAGTGAATCGTGTGTTTTGGTGCTTGTTCACAGAAGTTCGTGCTATGTGATTGCACAAAAGGAGCAATAATAACGGTTAGGGTTCTTGACAAAAACACTAATTTTATCTACTCATAGTGTGCGTGCGTCAGCATTTTGTTAACATACGCTTTCAAAGAAAATGCCAGTTTTTCGGCGTATCTAACGATTTAAATCTTTGGAATCACACTAATATTATAAATGCGAAAGTTTGTATGGATGTATGGATGGCTGGATGTTTGTTACCTCTTCACGCCAAAACTACTGAACGGATCGGACTGAAATTTTGTATACAGGTAATTCTTATCCTGGAATCAAACATAGGCTACTTTTGATCCCATAAATCAGTTCCTGTGGGAAGAAAATCACCTTATAACGTTTCCATAGGAACAACGCGTGCTAAGCCGCGGGGCGCAGCTAGTTATGCATAATATACTCTTTCCATCCGACCCCGAATAAAACACCCATCCTGCATAACTCTTGTTGATAGTTAAGACCTCTGAAGGGCGGCGGGCGAAGGTCCACCTTCGACGCAGGCAGGAGGTAGCGCAGATATTTGTTCAGGGTGTTCTGAATGTTTTCTAAATATAATAAAAATATCTATCTATGTAGTGTTTTGTATTAAGTTTAGAGTTATCTAGTACCCATAACCCATCTGCTTAGCTTGTGGACCGTCTAACATTATTTATTGATTTTATTTATTAACTGCGACAGTAACTCTCTGAATCTGTTTATTGTCATAACAAACCTAAGTATAACATTAGGTATTTATGTAGATCCATAAACCGTGCGTACCTAGAATACCTACTAGTTACAGGTTCCTAATGTTTTACACCAAAAGCTAAATTTTATAACATCTAAAGTGCTAACAAACGTAAAGATAGCAGTTTTGAATTGACTTGATAGAAAATCAATATTTACCTAACTCCATTTTGAGTTATTTACTTCACAGATGTAGCAAAGCTATACGTAGAGTCCGGTCCGAAAGTAGGGATGTGTTGGCAGCATTGGAAAACCACGACTTCTCGCGTGTTTTTTTTTTCAAATAACCATGGTAAACGATTGGAACACCTTATTTGAATAGTTAAAATTAAAATATACTTTACGATCATTTTAAGGTGCATAAAATTAAACAGTTGGACTCCAATCGGAGTTTATAAATAAGGCCATAGAGCATACCTACTATTTGAAATTTTATTATTCATCGCAGTACATCTGTGTTGCGGTGGGCGAACATCCGCCTGCAGTAAGGAGGACAGGAGGTTGCGGGTTCGAATTCCCGTCTCGAGACAATTGTTTGTACGATCTGCAGATATTTGTTCCGGATGTTTTCTATGGATGATAATAATTAATTTTGTTATAAAAAAACTATAAACCGACATACATTTTTATAGTTTTTTTATGGATCCCATTGCCAAATTACCAAATTACAATAAACATTGCCACCTGAACCAAATTACCACCAGCTTTCATATAAAAAAAGAATAATGAAAATCGGACAACCCAGTCAAAAGTTCAGAGGTAACAAAAGAAACACAGTCGAATTGAGAACCTCCAGATTTTTTGAAGTCGGTTAAAAAAACTACTTATCGATGTAGTGTATAGAATATCTAGAAACCTATAGCACAAGCTCAGCTATAAGCTTGGGACTAGATAATGCTATGTGAATTGCCCATCATCGAGCTGGAATGAGATTAGTTATTTTTAACGTTTCGTAAGTATAGAAAGTACATTTGAGCAAAAACGCCCTATTAACAGCACGTCCTAAAAGCAAAACGGCATATTAGCATTAATTGATGTCAACAGGTTTGTAGACTGGCACTAGCAAAAGGAGAATGAATGAATAGTGAACCAGCTCGGACTGCAGATGATACTACTACGAAGAGAAACTGGTCTCCCTCGTGGTCCTACTAGTAGGACAAAATAGTAGAACCACGAGAAAACGGCGGATAATTTTAATTTCATTCAGAGTTGTAGACATAAAACCTACCGGCCCCGAAAACAAAAGACCCAACCCACGCTTGCTTATCGGCTCAGCATCGGACGCCGCTCTCTGTTGGTTTCTGTTAGCTCTACCTACTGCCTGCCTCTTTACGATTCCGTACGTAAACTTACAAACAAGAGTCAGTGTATCCATGCCCGTCCACTTTTGTGTTTAAACATGGTGACATGAAACGTGTTCGATAATTATTGGAAGGATCAATACGCTACGCCAACTATTTGTGTCTCTGTAAACATTATTTATGAGCGCGACTGACCCGATGCGCCGGAGTTTCTATTTAAATGTTAATTTCAAACTTGCTTTTCAACAAACAGTGTTTGTCTTTGGGACCGCTTGAGTACAAACACATGCAAACAATGCGGATTATCGGAAAATAACTACCTAGGGCCTAAAAGGTACACCCTTATTCCACTAAATTAATCGCTGCAACATATCAATGGTTTTAGCGTAGCGTTATATTCTCTTCGATCAATGGTATCGTCTCAGAATTACACATTTTACCTATGATGAAAATAAATACAGAAGAAGAGACGCGTGTCAAAAGTGTCAAGGATTGAAACAATTTTATAAATCTTCTCAAATCAAATAACACCGCACGCACTATCTAGAGTTTCTTTCATCTATAGACCTACCATTCTCATAATAAAGCGATTGGTTAAAACAGAATTCGGCTCCTGAAGAATTCTATCTCGCTGAAAAAAATCGCAAGCCGCTATAACAATATAACTTCATTCACGGTTCTCAGGGCGGAAATCCAGTACCTACCCCAGTACTGTAAACCTGTTGAAACGTCCGGAAAAGTAGGTACTTACCTACCTAAATAAACCGCTGCAGCTGAGCCGTTTTCTAATGCATAATACCTAATTAATAATATAGTCGCTAGAAATATGTAATAGGTAGGTACTTATTTCAAGAGACTACTTATTCTGTCGAAAGCTCGTATTATGAAACTTAACTACATAATACCTACTATGTATTTTCATAATATACAAGCATATTATGCTCATTTTTACCATAGAAATTCGTTACTCAAGCATAGGTAGTTTTTTTAGTATCATTAGACGTTCGTTTGGCCACAATCTATCTGATGGTAAGTGATGACTGGCCTAAGATGTATGATTGTATTTATAAAGAAGTTTATTTACTCTCGTTTTTTTTATGCGCGCGATAAATAGCTTTCTTACAATATTCAAGTTTTAAAAGTTCACCAAAACCTATTAAAGACTTTCAGATAGCAGATAATAATAATACAAGCCTAATAATCACAGTGGGAGGTATGCAAATCACTTTACCTGTAACCCTAGCAGCAGTCCAAGGCAAATACACCTTATCCTGCTTTGCTTAGGTTTACGATGCGTGTGTAAAATGGTAAAACGCGATTATTTGACCATTGAAGATGCCGAATGGCGACACGCCTCTCCTTTTTGCCGACTTCTTTTGTTCGCTAGAATAAATTAAAATTCAAAATCCGTCTGTGGTTTCACAAATGGTAATGTGAAGTAGAGAAAAATAGGATGCGCGTTAAATTAAATCTAGCTGCGAACTAAATGTAATATTGAGTGTTACCTACTTAATAGATCGATGTTCATAGTACCTATGTGAAAACCTCATTTTAACACTGTATAAACTAGAATTAATTATCTCAACTTCCGCTGCTAAACACCTCACCTCAACAGCCTATATTCGTCCACTGCTGGACGCAGGCTTCCTGATAAGCGCCTGTTGGCTTTCTCATGGGGGGTACCTAATGCCCAAAACCCCCACGCTGGGTATGCGGGTTGGAGATTGCAGTTCGGTTGTATTCTTCAACCGAACTGCGTTTTGCAAGGGGAAGCTGCTGCCCGTCCCTAGTGGATATGGCGTAGTCGCCTCTTATATGACACACGATATCCGTGGGAAGAGTTGGGGTGGTATTAGTTCTAAGCTGCTCAGGGGAGCCTAGCCTTTATGGTGGTGGAGGCAGAATAGGTAATTTTTTTTGTACATCAAAAACATTTGATTGATTTGATTTTTAAGGTTTTTATGGTTAGGTTCATATGTTTAATAACACAAAATACCAGCAAAAGAGAAGACACCGAGATTGAAACCTTTTCTTTTCTGTCTTACATGTTGTGTTAATTTTTTTTTATTTAGATTACTATTAATTTCAATGACATGACTTTTTTTTACTCGTTTGATTTAAATTGGAATTTAAAACAACTTAACCCTGAGTAGAGATGTTAAAAATACGCAGAAAGAAGCTGCTGCCCTTCATCTGGCTGGTTCTCGTAGTTATCTATCTTTATGAAATCCATAAGCAAGGCCTTCCTAATTGGAAACAAATAACGCATAAATCAAACACTCAAATAATAATATTAATGCGTATATTTTCGTTTAATTATAACATGAAAAAAAAACTATGTGAAAATTTGCATAATTGAGTCTGAACACACACTACTCTTGTATCTCGTGTCTCGAACACAACACAACCGCCCTGGGGGCGTATAACATCCGTAACTGATTATATCACACGTACCTACACTCGTTAAGAAGCAGTGTGTTGTTCAAGTGATACAATCAAAAGATAACACATTGTCTGATTTCACCAACAGATTCCTTTGATAGGGTTAATATACTTACCGTCATTTTTGTATTTTTTTGCATTGACGTTATTCCCCTTTAGCTATATGTTGGTTGGTGAAATTAGGCATAGGACCATTTAACACTGGTTGCTGCATCGCAAGCATCAGTGAACAGTGGTCCTCAATCCCCTACTAAAAACAAGTGATTTTACACAGCCTTATAAATAACCCCACTGCCACAATATATTAAGCCCGGATATATTAATAAGTGATTCATAATCAGCTAGCTAAAACTATCCTAATAGAAGATACAAGAGGCGTATTTCTCAATAGCTACAAGTTGCAAACGACGAGTGTTGAAGCAAGGAATAAAGCTTTTATGTTTACTATGATTATAATGGCAATTCACTCATAATTTGCTACGTGTACCTTTTGTGAAATAAACCCTAGGTCGCCAGGACCCTAGCTACAAGTCTTTGTGAGGATGAAGAGTCGAATACAAGAATATATGTATGTAACTGCAGTCTCACGATAGTTACTAATTAATGACATTGGTAAGTGTAAACCACACTCAAACAGGGTGATCTGCAGGGGTATTTTAATTCGTCGGAAAGGCCGTCGGATTCTATATCGGAAACTTTTGATAAATCAAAATAGAGTTCTAAAGTTCCGTCAGAATAGAATTCAAATTCGAATCTAACGATTTCGCTTCAGAAACGAATCGAATGAATCAAAATAAACCTGCTGGTCTTAGAATAGCTGCTAGAGAGCCAAACATAACAAGAACCTTATAGTTAATAGAGCAGGAGGCACAAAGAGGTTTTAATAGCTTCGCTTCATAGTTATACTTTAACCTGACTAGTTTGAATGTCGACATTTGGAATTACGTCATGTTCTGTTTACAACTCTCTAGCAACTCTATTTTTAATTTAACAAAGTACCTGATCGGGCAGTGAGCAGTGCGTATCTTAGCTTGAGGTTGAGTAATGTTTATTTAAGAATATGTATGACTTGGATAGAGGAATACTCGGGTAAAGCGGATTGGACCAAAAGCGCTGCAAATAAAACCTAATTTAGAACCACCGAAACAAGAATGTTGTCATTTACAGAGAGGGAGAACAGAGTCCTCACCCAACGCAATAAATTCCTGCATACCTTTTTAATATGGGTATCGTTTTCGACTTACTACATTGTGTAGGTGCATTACAAAGAAGAGCACATACAAAAACCAAGATGGCTAACATTGTTTTAAACAAATGTTTCGTAAGGTTTTCGTTTTCGACTAAGTAGAGGGTAAGAATTTCAATGAGAAGTCAATAATTTAGGCATCAAATTCGATAAAAAGGTAGCAGAAATAAAGTTCAACATGATTATATTTAGCAAAATAGGCATATCAAGATCTCATGTTATTTTTTACCCGACTTTGTACTTATTTGGAATCATTATTTGCAGCCCTCCAAATCAACATCAGTTTACGGTTAGTGCGAGTTTTGGAATGTCATATCCACATTATTCAACCTCATCAAACAGGATACTTCGATAGGAATTTGACAATATAATCATCACCCAGCATATTCACTAAGCTAAAAAAACTCTAGACAAATATCCTTTTCTAAAGTCAATTTATCGATTAGAGAACGATGTTTTCAAAACAAGCATTATTTTAAGCATTGCATTCGAATATAATTTAAGTGACCTCAGTTGAGGCATTTTTGTCTGAGTTTCCAAGAGGATTTTGATTTTACAAGAACAACCACACTAAACGAAGCGTCCACTCGAAACTCACTCAGAAACTCAGACTCGTGACACTTATTCAGCTCCAACATGATTCCCTCATGAAAAATTAAACGATTTTATAATAATTCTAACAAACTGGACTTCGAACAATTAGACGAAAAAATAGCTGGGACCTTCCCACTCACAGGTCAAATCGCGCCTCACTTTCGATGTCCATCGGCCGCGTTTACGCGTTAAATTTAAAATTCTAGATAAATTAATTATTGCTGCAAACTATACACCCTCATAGGTAGTCTTTTCATCAACCTGGGGATTTATCACGCCCAATCTAAGCTCCCAACCGAGCTGAATAAGTGAACAATTTGATCAGATCTGAACCCTAAAACGACGACACATGACATGTATTTCCAATGCAAGGCAAGCAATGAATAAATTAAGTTACTGCTGTCTTTTTATTGTTTGAAAATAATAAGTGCAATGGCTCGTCCCTGGATCGTCGTTTTACAAATCGTCAAGACCCTTTTGCAAATGATAAGCCCCTTTTATTCGATGTAAAGAGACGATATCTAGGTATAGCGTATGGTACTAATCTTTAGAAGACGTGTCCATAGGGCTTGCTGGCTGGAGGATGGAAGTGGGAGAAGGCGCCATTGGTGATAGGGGGGCAGTCGGGGGCACGAAGGGGGCGATCGGTGGGTCTAGTGGGGCACGGGGGGGCAGAGCTGCGCCCCCCGGG
Organism: Eupithecia tripunctaria; assembly: GCA_955876795.1. NCBI lineage: Eukaryota > Metazoa > Arthropoda > Insecta > Lepidoptera > Geometridae > Eupithecia > Eupithecia tripunctaria. The sequence goes on from OY041604.1 coordinate 6,549,285, forward strand.
ATAGCTGGCTTGACGAACCGGTCGCTGGGGCGTCGCGTCTGTAACAACAGGGTTTATGGTAACTTGTGACAATTAAGTAAATTAAGTATATCATTTTATCTTTCAACGTTGCGGCATTATTCCAGATCATCCAGGTGATGAAACAGTTTTGCGACTGGCTTGCCTTCATTGGGTTGAATTGATTGCGATTTTTATACAAATATTATGAAATGGTACTAACGTTTATTGCGCTTGCATTTTAAACACTAGAGTAAGGTTGGCATAACTAGTTTTCTTCTTACACTATTCTGTACCAGCCAATATAAGTTTAACTCAATAATGGTACCGAGTAAAAACACCATATGCATTGAATCTCTGATAAAAACCATAGACTCAATGCAAATGAGCGAGCTCTTTTTTTCAATTAAGAAAGTCACAAATACGCGACCCTCATTAAATAATTAAGCTTATAAGAGACTCAACATCGGAGGTTCACACTTCCGATTTGGGAGCGAATAGCTTGCCCTTAAAGAAATCTAATTATTCTGTAAGATTATCCTCCACTCCCAAACTTTGATGCGCTTAATTTTTGTCATTTAAGTTTGATTCACATAATAAAAATACGTGTCTAACATCTTTCGATGATCTAACTAACGAACTAATAGGGTTTATGCATCGATTTTTTTTATTGTACATCAATTCTTAATGTCATTATTTAACCGAAAAATTATAAGACGCTTACTGAATTTCGCAACAACAAGGTAAAAAAACCAAATCAAAACTACGATCATTTTCGGGTGATAAAAACGCTGCCATATTGGCGCCATGTTTATTTGACGTCGACGTTCATACTCAATTAAAACCTTTTGTGACGACGACCTCAGTAGTGATCATCTAAGGAAAGAGGTTTTTTGAAAAATCAGAAAATGACCGGCAATACAAAATTTGAAGTGGGCAGAATAGTGTCAAATCATGAAGCAGCGCCAAACATAAAAAAGAAGAAATGTGAACAGAACAGTGATGTCACGTCCGCTCTTGCCAATGGCGTAGCGTTTTGAAATTTTGCGATTGCAGATATTTAAAATATCAATTTTTCAATGGTTAAATTCTACAATAAAAACATCTCAAAATGCTGAATAAAATATGTGATATGTTTCTTTATCAATAGAGAATACGTATATATTGTATATATATATAGCCATTTTGAAATTACCTTCACATACCCTATTAGAATAAAATATTATTTTTACCAGGACATTCAAAGGTCGTGTCGCTTTCTTCTTACTGTGGATTTGCTTACAAATATCCAGTGTGATATCGCTCAAGTAATAACTAACCTGTGAATTAAGATGCAGCGACTGCCTGGACATCATTCCCGCACCCCCGGGCTGCAGCGGCGAGGCGTATGGCGACAGCGGTCTAGACCCACCTGGCGAGGACACACTTCGAGACCGGGCCTGAAATAGAGTGGTTTATACACAACTGCCATTAATTACCACTGATTTTTAACCGACTTCAAAAAAAGGTTTATTTTTTATGTTTGTTATTTCAGAACTTTGGATAGGTTCGGTCTTGATGATTCTTTTTTTATATGAAAGCTGGTGCTTCCCGTGTCCCCATTTTAATTTTGTTCATTTCTGACAATGGGATCCATGAAAATTTATGAAAAAACTATAAAAATCGGTTTATAGTTTTTTAAAACAAAATTAATTATAAAGAATCCGTACCTCAAAAAAAAAGGAACCCTTTTAGGATCACTTTGTTTATGTTAATCTTATCTAGCTATCCACTGGTATGGCATAGTGAAAGAGCTAACAGGTCTGTGGGACAAATGCTTCCCTGATTTTTTTGGAATCGAAAGATATTTAAAACAAGTGGCACTCATGTCAGATAAAACCATGATTTTAAACAAAGAAACCATAGTTTACTCGTACTTGCATATTCCACCAAATCAATTAACGCGAAACAAACGTCTGAAAATAAGAATTTGTATTTCCGTGAGACCTGTAATTGGATTTTTCTCAATAATAAGGATAATATTTTCGAAAAAATTTATTGGGTATTATTGTTTGTAATTTAACAATCTGGGTCAGGTGTAGCCTAAGCGTACTTGTCTAAGTGCTTATTTTGTAAGTCTAAAGAATTAAACGATTTGACTCTGACTCGGACCCTAAAGGGTCCTGGCCCATATGGTACAGGACCCTTTTTTGTCTAACTCAAGGACCGAGGAGTCGTCACGAGATGAAGCCCTCTGTACAAAGGCCGGAAAGAATTCATGACCGAGGCGAATGTCATAAACATAGAGAGGCCTATGCTGAGCAGTAGGTCGACATGGAGATGATGATGATGATAAATAAATTATAAATAATAATGCTGGACAATTCACACAGCATTATCTAGCCCCAAGTTAAGCAGAGCTTGTGTTATGGGTACTAGATAACTGATATACATGATACAATACACTACATAGATAGATTTTTTTTACTATACATAGAAAAACATCCAGAACGCCCTGAACAAATGTCTGCAGATCGTACACACATTTGTCCCGAGGCGGGAATCGAACCCGCAACCTCCTGCGTCGTAGGCAGACCTTCGCCCACCGCGCCACAGAGGTCGTCGTGATGAATTGTTACTTACACTAAGTGCCTCATTGAATTGCCTTTCCTCCTCCATTTCGAGCGAAGACTCGCTCTCGGACAAATGTCGGCACAGAGCTTCGCGCCTCTCCACCTCTTGCTGCAATTTCTTCTGTAGTCGGACATTTTCCTCGCGGATATGTTTCTCTTCTAAGGCGAAGCGATGCATTTTCTCTTTGTTCTCATTCTGGGAGACCGCTAGCTGGTTCCTGGTCATAACGAAGTGTTTTGTATTATAGTTAAGGCAATACATTACTCAAAATTTGATCTTGTTGAAAAAATTACTATATTTACTACTGTCGAGTTTTACAAGTGATCTGCCTTGAAAAAGGTATTTTTGCGACCATTGTACAAGGGTCGCCAGTCGTCATGAGTTCCTAGCAAATGTGCTACGGACCTTTGCACCCATTTATGATGATTTTTAATTTTAAACAAACTTCTGCATGCAAAGGACTTATTATTAAAATCAACCATAATGAATGATAGATTCCAAAACAACGAAAAGCGTAAAATTAAACATCACCACTCAAAATATAAGCATGAAGTTTGAATGATTGTCGTATTTACTGGAGCATGAGTTTACGTTTCTTTAATATCAGTCTGTTATCGCAAGATCTAAACTTTAACCTCAACAGCCTATATTGGTCCACAGCTGGACGCAGGCCTCCTCCTGAAGAACGCCTTATTGGCGTATCTCATGGAGGAGTAATGCCCATAATCCCCACGTTAGGCATGCGGGTTGGGGAACGCAGTTCGGTGATATAATTGTACTGCAGGGGGCACTGCTGCCCGCCCCCTGGTGAATATCCCTTAGTCGTCTCTTACGACAACCACGGGAAGAGATGGGGTGGTGCAAATTCTACGCCAGCACCACTAAGCTGCAGCTCGCAAGATCTAATAACTATTATTAACCAATGTAGTATAAAGACATAAATGGAAGAATATCCGAATTGTGGACTAGTATAGTAGCTACCAAACTTCTTGTCCTCTGGCGAACCACGTGACAAAGATAGGCGCAATTCTTAGGCCAAATTGGTGAGCGGTTAGGTACCTTCACAGCTGCAATCGCGTTTATTTATTCACTGCGTGCGAGTGTTAAACAATGAAAGTGCGAGACAGAGCTATATGAAGCTGTAACTATCTCTTTCTCCTGCGTTCGGCGGCATATGAATTATGATACGTGAGTCTACCTGCACAAACTTCCTATTCCCGTTGTCCGTCACCGGACAAGATATTTGGCGGCAACTATAGCTGTGGGTGATGTTATTGAAGAAGCAATGCATTCCCTTCGTTACACGCACTTTTGGCTAGGTCTTGAAATACATAATGGTAGTACATCATAGATGGACCTCAATGGAACTGCTACTTCACAAATACAGTGCATATGACGCACACTTACAAGCAAAACGAGGGCGGCGATTCATTAATTAATGGTTGATGTTATTTACACTACGAATTCTGAAAATCATTCTTTATTAGTACCAATTTTTCAGATGATAATTAATAACTATGGTTTTCTAGACTAATTGTGATAAGTGCCTGATAAGAGTATAACTATAACAATGAATGTTTCCAAACACCAAGCCTCTTATCAGATTTTGCAAAAACCCTTACCTAATCTTATCTTCAATTTGCAAGAGATTTAAGACTTCATTTCTATCAGATTGAACTTGTGAACTGAAAGAAATTTTTATAATAATTAAAATTGGTTACCTTAATTTGACGACCTCGGAGCGGAGTGTTTGAATGTGAGTGCTGAGATTGGATGCTGTATCACCATTACTGATGTCCCTAGCAAGAATGAACATTCATCAATTTGGATACATAAATATTCTTAGGTCCTTATTTCTCTAAACTCAATAATAATGGGCATAATCATTAACAGTAACTAAAAAGTAAGTAAGTATGAATATTACAAAAATGTTTGCTGGCATACAAATCCTGTTTTTATACTATTGAAAAATTTTGGTCAACTTCGTCTTTCTCTTCAACCAAAAATTATTAAGCCTATCTTGCCTTCTTTTACTGTTGCAACACCAACTCACACAAAGACAAAATGGATAGAGATGCAAAACTCCATGTCAAGCTCAATAATCTAACAAGAGTCAGCCCTTGTTAGTATTATCATATAGTTCTGTGTTGTTTTTTTTTCTAATTTCGTATGAATCTTGTGAAATATTGAATTATAATGGTAAGGTGTAGTGCACCTTTATACGGCAACACATCTTATTGGAAAACACACTAAATTAATTTTTATCGCCAAGGATAATAAAGCGTATCACCAAATAAAGCGTATCACCAAATAAAGCGAAAATCAAATGGCTTCAATCTGTCATCGATAAATATGACCTCCAGCTTTACTTGTATAATATATTTTTATTTACGTATTTATTTATAATAGAGCTCAGTGATCCTACTAATCTGTAAAAGCAGCATAATATCTGACATGACTTAATTTATGGGATCTATGTCCAGCAGTGGCCTAATATGGGCTGATGGTGATGACTATTTAAGGTAAAATTCTTTAATATAAGATCAGTATTTCAGGATTTTCACCTAGGACTGGCCGGATCAGAAACAGGTTGGTCAAGTCTGATTTGCAATGAGCGTTTCTCAGCCTCCAGTTTATCCATTCTCTTCCAAAGGCGGTTCACTAAAGCCTCTTGCTCTTGTTCCAATGTGTTCTCTAATTCAACCTGAAAATAACATTGTAAAATTTACCAGAATGAGCAATATAATAGCAAGCAACAATAAAACTTCTTAGGAATAGGTAATAAAAACAAATCATGACCACTACAAATATTTGTTTATGTACCTCAAATACTTTTTTATAATGCCAAGGATCACACAAGAATACTAGTTGGGCAATTTGGGCATGACCCATTCATGCCCAAGCCCAACTAGTATTCTTGTGTGATCTACAAGACAAGTACACATTCTTACTGATTTTTCTAGCGTAGATTTTGTCATATAAGACAAAGGTACATTATTTAGCTTTAAAAGAACAGCAGCAAGAAGAAATCACTATTTATTACTTTGATGCACTTTTCTTGTGAGAAAATATGCTGGTTAGAATCATCTTAGAATATTTTACCTTTTCCCTGCGCAGTCTTTCCAAATTAGTTTGTTTAGCTAAAGTCTCGGCTTCTAATTTTTCAATCTTTCTCATCAGCTTGTTGACCAGACACTCTTGCTCTTGTTCTAATGTTTGTTCCAGGCGACATTTCTCTTGGCGTAACTGTAAACAGTAAATAGAAATAACATATAATTCAAAATTATTTAGGATTAACAGAGTACATAAGAGTAATTCTATTGGTATGAATTAACATGTGTCTGATCTGAACTAGGATAAACCTGTTTTTCAGGCAGAATAAATGACTATATCAGTCAATAGCCATATCATCCACTTTGTTTTAACGTTGAATTTTTATAAGTATGTATATCAAGTTTAAATTTTGCTAATTTGTTACAAGTAAACAAATTGTGTGTTGTGTGTTTTATGTGAATAATAAATCACTTACTTTTTTACTTTACATTAAAATAAAATAATGGATGCTATTTATTAAATAAACTTCTTACTACACTACACAGAGTAAATAAATAAGGTAAAGCTTCAACTTATTAACCTGCTCTCCATGTCAATGTTTTTGTTTCATCTAACCTTCTGTGTATACACTTTGGTTTCTTTTATTTAGCTATAACTTTCTTACATTCCATAAATTTACACACTATACCTGATTCAGCTTTCTGGATAGGTCATTAGTAAGGCATTCCTCTTCTCTCTCATAATGGTGAGCTAATGTCTCTTTCTCTTTTTTCAAAGCCTGTATTTTCTTGAGTAATGTGTTCGAAATATATTCTTCTTCTTGTTCAGCCTTTGCTTGCTGTAATCATAATTTCACCAGTATTAATAGGAAGCTTATTGGGTTGATTATGTGTTAGCGAGTTAAATAGTGAGTTATGCATAACACACTGGTGTTAATTCGCATACTCACAATTGAAACTGATGCTTGTCTCAAGGCACGGTTCTCCTCCTGCAGAGCTTTAACCCGGAGCTTGTAAGTGTCTAGCTCTACCTTCAGAACTCTATGAACAATAAAGATACCTATTAGGAAATTTTTACCTTTTACAACTTAATTACTTTAAGAAATAACGAAAAAAAATGTCATGCAGGACATAAACAATATTTCAATATGATTTAAAGGTACAGTGCAAAGTTACCTATTCTGCTGCTGTAATGATTCAATTCTTTTCTGGAGTTGATCACGGGATACCGTATTGGGAGGCAGCATAGCACCGCCATCAAGAGAACTAGAGTCGCTTTCGGAAGCAGAATCTACCATTTTGCTACCTAAAACAAGGATGCACTCAAACGTTAGAGCTATTTGGAATTATGTAAATAGGTAGCTAGTTGTTTGAATCTGCAGTTTACCTGGCGAAGTCACGGTATCATCCATTTGCACGAGAGAGGACGGCAACAAAATGTCATAAAACTTGAAATACCTCTATTTAGTTTGCCCAACTAAGGTTTAAAGTACTACCTAAGAATTTTGCTTGTAAATCAATGAAAAAAATAAGCAAATGATCACGGAAAACCACTAAAAATGCACTGAAATACTAGAAAGGGCACGGGCAATAACGTTGTTGCATTGCAGGCAGACATGAACCAGAGACAATCAGTAAGGAAGTAAGGTATACACAACACAGATAAAAAATATTTTCTCCACAGATGTGATTTTAATAATGAACAAATGTTTTGGCAGGAAAAAAATGAGTCAACTTTAGGCCATTAAAGTTAATAAAGACTGTGAGAGAGAACTATAGTCCGCGCCAGTTAAATTGAAAATATAGTTTGTTGACCTTTTGTCCGTTCAGTCAGAGGTGACAAACATTTGGAATCGAATTAAATACATTAATTTTGTTCTATATTTGCTAACAATCTAATAAATTAAATCTAAATTCTGGTTATGATATTTTTATTTAATTTCATAAAATGTACAAATACCTACATAATACCTTAAATAGAAGATACAAAATTATCCTTATAATTATATTATTTATAATTATTTCTTATTCCCCAACCTTTAGGTTGGTGGGGTCTTCTTTTCTTTCTCGGAGATGTAAGCGGTGGTGCTTCGCCAGAGGAATCTAAAAATCATTATCACAATATATGTAGTATCCCGTATATACGGAGAGCAATATTGCATTATAGCATTATTTTTTTAAATAATTCTGGAAATGTTAACCCGGAATAATCTTCTTTTACCAACCGAAATAGATATAATATACTATCAAGTTCTCTATATAAATTAAACGTACTGCATTTTTGTATAAATCTGTGACTAACCTGCCACAGCCGCGGGTAGGGTAGGTAGTATATTATGACGGCAGCGGCGCGTGCGCCCACGATAACTTAACGACGGACCAGCTTGTTCCGAATCCATAGCGTAACCAATATCTCCCTTTCTTATAAATAATCACAAATCAACGCAAGTAACAGATCTAACAACAAAAGTTCGACAAAAATGTTATAAAGTTTTATGGAATACTCGAAGACGTATACACGCAAGCGCTATCCAAGCACGAATTATTGAACAAGCGACAGAATGGCAATCCAAAGATGGCGAGCCCCTGGCGTGTCAACTAGTGTCAAGTAAGAAAGCTGTGTAAGAATGTAGGTGTAACCCAAGTTTTGTTCGTTTTTACGAACTTAATTTGAAAGTGTGAAATGAATTGCTATGATATGTTTTAAGCACATCTATTTGAAATAGAACTTTGAAAAATCAAAAACCATTCTTATAAAGTCAAAAATTGGCAAAAAATCATATGAATTGCTCTATAATGTGCATTTGATACAGTTGTTTCCTGTACAAAAGTTAGAAAATGAAAAAACTAAGCATAATGAATCTCTTTATGAACTAAAAGATGGTTAAAATATAGTTAATAAATACATCTAAATTTATGAATTTTTCCTCAAAATTAATAATTTTTGGGTTAGACCTCTTCTGTTATAATGCCAAATTGAGGTCAATGAACTTTATTCTCAATTTAAATGGCGCGGACTATAACAATGTATGAGGAAATAGAGAGATTAGTAAATAATCTCGAAGACGATAGTGGTAGTACTTCTGAATCTCAAGATTTTGAGGCCAGCTCTAGCCAATACATGGGGAGGGGTAGAATACTTAGAGGAAGAGTTATTTGTTGACTCTTGGTAAATTTGTTTCACAGAAAAATAAACGGCGAGTGGAGCAAGCCTCGAACTTTTAAAAGATTTTTAACGACTATTGCAAAATTTGTGAGAGTAATGAAAGAAAAGAAGATAAAAACGGCGAGCGGAGCGAGCCTAGAAATTGTCAAAGATCTAACGACGTTTGGGAAACTTGTTACTGAAATGGAAGCAAAGACCTTATAGAAACGGCGAGAGGAGCGAGCTGCGAAAATTTTATGGACTTAGAGACGATTGTGTTTTTTTTATTTGTGAAAGATAAGGATGAAAATACGAATATAACGGCGCTGACGAGCAAGCGGTGCGAATGCGACAATTATTGACGCTTTAGCGGCGGCGGCGCGGTGGTGGCGGGAAAACCCGAGTAAATAACGGCGAGCGGAGCGAGCCGGCCGTCCTAATGAAATTTGGCAGGGAGGTAAACGGTTTCCCAGTCATCCCATGTTCTATGCTTTCATGCATTTGTCGCGTGACACAGACTGTTTAATTTTAATTAAGTTGAAACGTTCAAATAATGTAGATTTGTTTTAATTTGTCATGAGACAACAATTATAATAATATTCTTTATTCACTCTTTCATCAACAATAAATGATTTATTATTTCGTAAATAATTATATTTGATTAAGAGAATACGCCCAAGTATTGGTATTGACGATACAGAAGATAAAAAATGAGTTGGGTTTGGGTTTTGAAGCGTTCATAGTTGGGGTTGACGAAAGTCATTCATGTCATCATGCTACAGCTGTAGGCATTACCGCGTGCCGCGTAACATTTATTTTAGTAAGGTATAGCAAGCCGTACGTACCTTACTTCGTTCGTTTGTTTATATTTGTCGACCCCTCTCTAATTATTTATCGGCAAGCTTCAGGAGGGGAGACTGCGAGCCTATCTAGACCCAGCCAAGAGGGGGGGCCCTTACCAAGCGCGGATCCAGGGGGGGTCATCATCATCACCCCCCCTGGATCCGCGCTTGGTGCAGCCACACACACTATAGAGAAAAGTGGAGGAAACAGACGTTGTGCCAACTTCAGGACCGGAAAAAGAAGAAGATGGTTTGGCAGGGTTGACCACTTGACCGGTTGTTGGTCGTCTCGGTCTGGTCGGTTGTTAATAATATCGAGAATAGCACTTTTGTTCCGACTTTTTTGTCTATGGCAAAAAAAGGTATTCTTCTCCAAGCCAAGCAACATTCCAAAAAAAATAAAAGTGACACACACGCCATAATGTAAATTGCTTCTTGATTTGGCGTTTGACTAGTAAAAATTGGACTATTGATGATAAATATTCGTCTAAAATGTACATGCATGGCATGTAAAATGTCTGTAGTCATTACTGGTAAGAAATAAAGTTGTTACAATGTCCTAGAATTGGTGAAACATCTGTCCCATTGTATTTAGGTTGGATCCGACAATTCGAAGCCATTTCGTTCATCCCTTGTAAATTTCGTATTGAAGATGTTTTTCTTGGTGTTCTCTCGTGTGTGCTGTAAAGTGATATTATCAACAAAATTGTGCTAACGTTGCAACGTAAGGCGGTGGTTCCTTCGTCGCCATAGTGGTTGTGTTCGTTCGTGCAAACCCAAGTAACTCTTTCGTGTTGATGAACCGTACGTAGGCATTCAGGGAGTATAGTGTAACTGTCACCAAAAATCGAGGTTGTGCCATCATTCTTCAATTTGTTCATGTATCGGAAGCTCTCCTGATAAAATCTGGTACATAATTAGTCCACCTGAGTAAATGTTCACATCAGATATTTGGCTTGCAAAATGTAAACAATTGTGCAGATGTAACAACATAGACAGGTAAAAAACTAAAGTCCTGGTACTAAAAATTATAAAAAAATCAGTTACAGATTTGTATCTAAAATCTTTTTTATTACCATAAACTTAATTTGGGTTATAGCCAAACACCACATGATGCAGGAGCCACATTCAGCAGTGTATGTTTGTGTGATCAGTGATCAGCAAACATAATTTTTCATCTAAATCTGTGTGTAAAAATAAGGTACCTACTACTGATTCTTGAAAGTACAACAAAGTAAGGCCAATCTTTATTTCCTTCTAGAAATAAAAACAAAATTCTGCCAATTCTGTATCCATGGTTTCCATACCCATTCATTACCAAAGAAATGGCATCTTAACAAATTTGTCTGCATCAAAAATAAATTAAGTTGTAGGTTTGATACAAGATTTTGTTATTTTTTAAAAAAAGCTTTCATAGTTTGATGAATTTATTGTTCATTATTATTATATTATTATTAGCTGCACTCTGCGGCTTTGCACACCTATCCTATGGGAACTGAATTATGGGATAAAAAGTAGCCTATGTGTTATTCCACTCATGGTCTAGATTGGCTAGCAACAGAGGGGAATGGGCAAAAGTGGAGGAGGCCTTTGTTCAACACAGGCACATGACGAAGCATGAGAGGAGTAGTTTAAGTCAGTGTATTAAGAATATTGCTATAATACAGTATACTGCTTATTGTAAGATGTCTGAATAAAAGGCTTATATTATTATATGTGTTATTCCAAGCTTCTAGAATAATACATAGGCTAGGCAACTACCTGTATGCAAAATTACAGCCCAATCCATTTCATAGTTTTTGCGTGAAAGTGCAACAAACATACATATAGACATGTTTACAAACTTTCTCATTTATAATATTACATCTGAAAATAATAGTAAAGAATAGAATAAAGATAAGTGACTTTATGTTTACATTTCTTTCTTTCATTTGACTATTTTCTCCCACAGGCTAACCCTTGCAATGTCTCAATACTTTCATATAGTTGGTCAAGGGCAATCAGTTACTCTAGAAGATTTGCAAAGATGTTGTCCTAATATAAATTTGGATGGCATAATCCTGAGCCAAGATGGTCAGCCATATTCACGTCAACAGGTAAGTAAAACATTAGTACAAATAATTGAAATATCAATTAATGATGTCTTCTTTCTTTTTCATAGCACTACGCTATGAAAAAGAAAACAACCTGTATGACCACAAATAGGTTGAGAAAATATCATCATCAGCCTATATAAGTTAACTGCTGGACATAGTCTTCAGCTAGACGCATGCAGCATCTGCCTGCAGTCTTTCACAGATTGTCATCACACCTGGCCGGAGGGCCTCATGACCATGGTCAATACAATTTTTTATTAAAATCAGCAAACAACAACTAAATATATTGGTTATTATTTTAGGTTGTTGTACAGCAAGCTGAACCATCCAATGACATAATAGTTAGTGAGGGGGTGCAATCTCAGTTAGTGGTGAGTGAGGGGTTGCCGTACCAACAGCAGTACATCATTCGACATGAGCTGCCCCCACCACCACCACCACCACCCCTACCACGGCAACAAGAGTTTCAGCAGCAGAATCAGCAGCAACATCAGCAACAGCAATTACAGCATAGACAAGTCAGTAATCTTTTCAATTAGAATTATGATATTTTTAGTGTTCCTTTATCATCTAGATTGGTCTATTAGTAAGATCAGACTTGTGAGCAATCATTTATTCCAGGCTGTTTTGTGGCAATGTCTTGGTTGTATCATAAGATTTATGATCAAATTTATTTGTAGGTTTACTACGCATCTGATTTACCTGTGGATGCACAGGTTGTATTGCAACAGGCCCAACAGATCATTGATGCATCTATGATGCAACAGCAACAACAGCAATCCTCTCCACAGCGACCCCAACATGTATGTCAGGCTATAGATGTGTATAACTTAGGCAGACAATAATGTGGTTGTAGATTGTCATAACCTGCTTAGCATGTTCCATTTCGTTCTTTCATTTTGGGTTCATTTTAATTTATCTGTGGGTCACTAGTGGAAGCAATTTTCATGGAAATTGAATGCATACCTAATCACGAAGTACCTATTCTTCAGTTAGAATATTATTTGTGCCTAATATTAATAAAATTACACCGCTTTTCCAACCTTGATGTCTGAAAATTTGAGGTTTTATACTTAAACTGATTAATTTAGGAATACTTGTTTCAAAACTTATATTTGTTTAGTCATTTCATTACTAACCCTAGAAATAATACCTCATAGACACACAAAACACAACAAATAAACAAAATTGTGTTTAAACCCTTAAGATTAAATGTATATAATTTACTGCTGTAGTGCCTTTAAATAGATGTTGTTCTACTGTCAGAATGCTTTGGCTTTCTGGTGCATTGTAATATAATCCAGTGTTAACAATTGAGGCAAACTCTGAAGTTGGAAATTGATTTATACCAATAAACTACTGAAATGTTCTGTTCCTTGATTGCATGATTATGGTCTGGTTAATATAACATTTTGTAAATATGTAGTAAGTACCTATTTACAAAAGCAGTTGTTTACATTTATGAACCACCTTTTCTAGCATGAACTGAACTGTAGTCTTGATGTAGAATTCGAATATGAAAGTATGTTTTGTCTCTTTTGGTCATGTGATTAGTTCAGGTTACAGCTCAAGTTCTACCTTCTTGTACCACATGTAAATAATAAAGAGCACCTAAGCTAAAGGCAGTATCGCAACTGCTCTACCCTCCCATCAATTTATTCAAAAAACATTTGGACAGCAGTTGGTGAGTCCAGCTCACGTTCTGTCTCAGCCAACCGTGATCCACCCTGCGCAGCAGCCGCCGCCGCAGCCGCCGCCTTCTACGCCCGGCCAGCATGCAGCGCAGCATCAGCACACTCCGCAACAGCACACGCAGCAGATGCAGCAACACACGCCGCAGCATGCCCAGCAGAATACCCAGCAACACACGCAGCAGCAACACACGACTCAGCAGCAAACGGTATGTGTACGCATTTACTGATAAGTTAAGGTAGTGTGGCCGCTGACTGCTCTACATAATATAAATAAGATTTGGTCACATGACCACTCTGTATAAAATTAAGCAAACATTCTTTGGGACACGACAATGCCTTGTTATGCTGGAAATACTGAGTGTTTTTCGATGTCTCTTCACTTAATTATGGATCCAATATCATTATAATTTTCTTAACACAATTAGTTGGCTCCAACAAAAAATATGATGTTGCTTCACCAAGTTCAATAGCTCCCTTTCTCGCTATACATTAGCTCGAGCCGTTTCACTTCGCTAAGGCAATACTTGCCCAGCATTGTTTATGTTATGTATGCAACATGCGGGTACTTGTCCATCTTATTTTTATAACAAGATTGACTTAGTTAGGGTAGTTATATATTTTCATGTGTAAACCAACATTATATTGCTACCAAGCTCAATACACATTATTTACCTAAATATGGTGTTTCATTGGACACAACAGTTTATTAGATATTAATTTATTTTACCTTGCAGTGGGACACATCATAACGTATCTAGACAAAGCTGTGTGCCCTTCATATAGTATTTTACAATTAATATGCAACTAAGCCACGGGGGCTTTTTGCATTTCCCTAGACATCTCGCTATCCCGAGGTAGTGTAGTCGTAGAGACATTACATGGTGCATAATACTTGTCATAACAAATAATGATGATATGTATTGTCGGAGTTACGATGTGCACTTTCCAAACTGGCCTACAACATCATAGGACAGAAAACTGGAAGGTAGGAAGGCCTTTGTATAGCCCTGCAGAGGGGTGAGACAAATTGACACACTGTTTTTAAAAGGTGTGAGCAAACATTGCAGCTTTTGTTGCAGCAACCACAGCAACAGCTCTCACGAGCGTCGCCGCAGCTCATCCAGCATTTACAACAGCAACAACATCAGCAGCAACAGATCCATCTCCAACAGCTGCAGCACCAATTGCAACAGCAGCATCAACAGGTCAGTAAGGTACTAGTATCTCAAACTACTGTTATATAACATTGACGAGCAGTACCTTGCAGAGACTAAGGTCCAAAGTCATAAACACCGCCGCACAAGGTTACTTACTTGTCTCTCGATCTTTTATAGGATACATTTCGGAGAATGCTCACTTGAACTACATGACTTGATCCCACCATCCCCCTTCCACTCCCAAACCAAATAAAAGGCTATAAAGCAAAAATAGATGAAAAATTTGCCTCAAATTAAAGAACAGAGTTAAGTCTATATTCATTATTTTCAACAGGTCCAACACATGTCACCGCAACAGATGAACCAACAACACCCACAGCAAGTTGTGATGCATGCTGCTTACATCAACCAAGCGGTGAGTTCAAGATATCATATAAAGTTTTCATTTGCCATGGCAGTTGCAGCGTAAGAATCGACGACCCCTTCAACTCAGGCCATGGTTATCAGAAGTTAATAACTTTTGTTCTTTAGTCTTACAAAATACGAATAGGAGAATATTCCCTTAGTTAGCCGTTTATCGTTTATCTGGTAGATACCAAAGGAGGGACATATATCGTTCTTCTGTTCTCATAACACCCCCACTGGGATCCTTACCCATGCCTATATCGCCTATGTAATGTGATGGTTATCACCATCTGGTGATATGATGTGTGTGTGAGAGGTACACATATACTTACATAATATAGTGTGGGAGCATATATCAGTATTCTTTTCTATAGATATTGTGATGATGACTATGCTATATTACTTCTAAAAAGGAAAGTTGGTATTTGTCTCTGATGATAGAAGTTGTTTTAGGGACACAAAACTTCCAATTAAGTGATCACCGATGGATATTTCAGTGCTCACAAGATTGAACAAAGAACATACAAAGGAATAACAGGAACACTCTGCATCAATAATAACTGTCATAATCGTTGTTTACGGCGGCGTACCTTCCTATCTTTTGAATGTCTCTGAGCTACATTTCCCGTTGTATTCATACTGTTAACAAATCACTAATATTCAAAGATATTTGTTTACATAATATGTAAACAAATATGGTATCTTTGAATGACCTATGATTAAAGCCCCACGGCGGCGCCCGCTGTGCACGGCGGCGCAGCGCATTTTACGCCAATAAATGCTAAAACGCAACTCAGGTGGAAAATTTTACTCGAAGAAAACATTCCTTTATTTTTGAAAAGAAAGAAAACTATATTTAAAGATTTTCGTAAATTCCCTTGCCACACCTGAGAATCGAACGACTAAAATCTGTAAAAATTACACCCTGTACTGTTATTGCATTAATCATTAGGGTCAATAATTATAAGGATGAAATTTCTCTAACAAACTTGATAAATTAATTGAAACGAAAAACCCAGCTGTGCGACACATAACTAATTGTAATTGTAGAAGCAGCATTAACCTCCCTTATTTCACAGGGCACACCAAACCGGCCACCAACACAGAGACTCATAAACCCCGGATTGAGCCCCAGTCCGACTCAGTTACAAGGGAATCAAGTGTATGTGCGCACGCCTCGGCCGCAGGTGAGACCGAGACGACCTGCGGCCCCAAACAACGCTGCGCCTCGACTGCTCAACCCGATGGTAAATACCTCTTCTTTATCCGAAGTCTGAACCCCAACATGGCCACCCACGCCAATCCGGGTACATGGGGTATCCGGATTAAACCTCCGTCCGACCCATACACAAGAAATCAAGTTTATTTGCGCAAAGCACGGACGCAGGACCTACTTGTAAATCTTATCTCCGTCCGTCGCCAAATGTTATCCAAAAACTTGAACTTATCCCTTCAACCGTGGCAGCCATTTGCATGAATTGCATGAATTTACACATTCGTGAATGCACTTCTGGGTCGTCCCCTGAATGGGAGCAATGGGTTTCCAACACTAACGCTAGGCAGCGTTAGTTCCACACAGTCCTTATTAATAGAGGTTCTTAGTAGTTTTGGATTGAATTATTTAATTTATCGATATTCTCTTACATTTTTTGATATTTGAAGAAGTGTGTTCTGACAGTGTGAATACGTAGAGTCTGTTCAAAAAGAAAAAGAGTCGTAGCGTTTTGGTTAACTTACACTTTTAGTCGTACTGCAATGACAGAGCAGGGGCCTGATTCCACTAACACAATCGCCTCACTATGACAATATTATCGCTTCATTATCGCGTTACAATCACCACCATTGACACCTTTTGGTATTCTACTAACACGATCTTTTTTGTTTATGCCATATCTATGACTACTAGTCTACTGTCATAGGACTATCAGAAGTAAAAAAGAAAGGCACTAAAATAGAGGAACACAAAAACTATATACTGATGTTCACAGGCAAGAAAAGTGGTGAAAATGGAGTTGGTTTTCTGATCAAAAAGAAATATAAACCAAACATAACCAATTTCATCTCTACCTCAGAAAGAGTATGTCGAATAGACCTGACATTGGGAAATAAAATACTAAGCATTATTCAAGTCTATGCCCCAACCTCTAGATCCGATGATAGCGAAATGGAAAAATTTTATGAGGAAATTGAACAAACCCTACAAAATACCGCAGAATCCACACTTATGATTGGTGACTTCAACTCAAAAATCGGACACACAAACACAAAAGACAGGGTTATAGGACCCTGGGGCTACGGAGACAAAAACAGCAGAGGTGAACTCATGATCCAATTCTGCTATCAACACCAACTGTGCATAGCAAATACATTCTTCAAGAAAAATGAAAAGAAAAAATGGACTTGGATCTCACCTAATGGGAAAGTTAAAAATGAAATAGATTTTATCCTGACAAAAGATATGAAACAGATTGAAAACTTAGAAATC
Organism: Eupithecia tripunctaria; assembly: GCA_955876795.1. NCBI lineage: Eukaryota > Metazoa > Arthropoda > Insecta > Lepidoptera > Geometridae > Eupithecia > Eupithecia tripunctaria. Next base: position 6,566,772 of record OY041604.1, read on the forward strand.
ATTGGAACCAGTTACCCTTCTGACCACAGATTAGTTAGAGCCTCTTTCAACCTTGAATATTCAACAAAAAAAAATAGAAAATCCTTCAAAGGTCAAAGGAAAGAACTAACACCCGTAGAAAAAGAACTTATGAAAGACAATTTTGCGAACTCATCACAAAACATTGAATTTAAAACAACAACGCAAGAAAACTATACTAAAATTATAAGTACAATACATAAAAGTATGGATGTTCTACCAAAAAGAAAAAAATCTGATATATACCAACTTACTCCTGAAATAATAAAGCTAATCGAAGATAGAACAAAATTAAAATCCAAAGAAAATAAAAGCAAAGAAGAAAAGAAAGAACTGACTAAACTTTACCAGAAAATAAAAAACAAAATTTACAAAAACAAACACAATCACCAACTTAAAATAATAGAAGAAGAAATAAAAACCAAGAGTTCTATTAAAAGAGGCCAAAACAGACTAAAATCATCCAAAGAATGGATACCATCACTATTACATAAACACAATAACAAAACCACTTCAAACCGAGAAGAAATTCTGTCCATAGCAACTGACTTTTACCAAAACCTCTATGGAAACAATCACCCTGATGGTACCGAGGATGCTGAGGGAGGAATTGGGAGTCAATCTTACCAGCAGGAATCACAGGAAACGTCGTTTCTGACTTCAGAAATATACCAAGCTATAAAAAGCCAAAAACCAGCTAAAAGCCCAGGAGAAGACGGAATTCCTAGCGATGCAATAAAGGCGATTATTGAATCAATAACACCTATTTTGACAGACCTGTTTAATGAAATATTGAATGGCAGCTCTATCCCTCAACAATGGGAAAATTCTATAATTACCCTATTATATAAGAAGGGAAGTCATGCAGATATTGGCAATTATAGACCAATAAGCTTGTTACAAGTGATATATAAGATATTCACAAGTGTATTATTACGAAGAATAAGAAGCACTCTCGAACAACATCAGCCCAGAGAACAGGCAGGTTTCCGACCAAAATTTTCAACAATGGACCATATATTCACATTAACTCAAATAATAGAACGTTATAATGAATATAACAAACAACTCTACATAGCCTTCATAGATTACCGGAAAGCTTTTGACACCATCTCGCATCAAGCTCTATGGAGAGCACTCCAGTCACGGGGTTGACAGGGTTGACAGTTGACATTAAATACATCAGAATCTTGCAAGACATATATAAACGCAGTACAGCTTCAGTACGGATGGAAAAAGTGGGAGAACCATTTCCCATACAAAGAGGTGTCAAACAGGGGGACCCTATTTCACCGAACCTTTTTACCGCTCTGCTAGAGTATATCTTCAGCTACCTTTACCCCAACTGGGAAGGGAAAGGAATCAATATTAATGGAGAATATCTAAACCACCTACGCTTTGCTGACGACATACTTATTCTGAGCGAGGATCATGATGATTTAGCCTACATGATCCAGACACTGGACACTGCAAGCCGGAATTGTGGCCTACAAATGAACAAAGACAAAACATGTATTCTAACCAATAGTAAAAAGACACCTATACAAATACAGGAACATACCATAAAATATGTTGATGAGTATGTATACCTCGGTCAAAATATTTCTTTCAGCAACCAGACACTCACAGAAGTAGAAAGGAGAATCAAATTAGCCTGGAACAAGTATTGGTCACACAAAAATATATTTAAAGCCAAAATTCCAATGACTATCAAGAAAACAGCTATGGAGATGTCTGTCCTACCCACTCTCCTTTATGGCTGTCAAAACTGGGCTCTATCAAAAAAGGTAATAGCTAAAATACAGGTCTTCCAAAGGGCAACAGAACGGAGTATGCTAAATGTCAGGCTGAAAGACCGCATCAAAAATTCAGACCTGAGAAAGAGAACCCAAATCACCGACGCAGCAACACTAGCTTGTCAACAGAAGTGGAGATGGGCGGGGCACGTGGCACGGACCACTGATGGGAGATGGACGGAGCGCATCCTTTACTGGTACCCGCGCGACGCTGACGCCCGGCGAGCGCGCGGCCGCCCCCGTCAGCGCTGGAGAGATGACATCGAGGACGTGGCCGGCGTCACGTGGACGCGACACGCCGCAGACAGGACTCTGTGGAGATGGATGGAGGAGGCCTTCACCCGAAAATGGGTGCCCAAATCATAAGACAATATTGCATGTTATGTGAAAGTGTTTATTTTTAAGAAAACTATTAATTGTTTAAATTAATTACAAATAATGCATGAACAAGTGACATACCTAATACATAATTAATATTCTCTATTCATTCTTAACTAACACACGAAATCAAATGTTTACTAAGATTTGGAATAAAAGGCTTATTATTATTATTATTATTATTATTATATGACTACTAAGTACGATTATGATTATATGCCCCACGACATTATTGACACGATATTATAAGTCATAGAGATTGTAATCTTATGGTATTGGAATACCAAATAAATTTAGGACTAAATCACTATCTTAATCGTACGGCGCCATTATAGCATTTTGTTTAAAAAATAGTGGAATAAGGCCCCAGTAGTGTTGCGAACGCAACAAAAGTTATCAAATTGGCACACGAGCGCCCTCACTTCCTACAACTCTTCTCTTTTTAACAGACTAAGAAGCTACCATGCCATTGGTCGAGTGGAGTCCTACCTCTTGGTCGACCAATGGCATTGTAACGGGCACTCTATGGATCTATGGCGTCTCCGTTTCAGCTCTATTTATGGCCTTTGTTTAGCAGTATACATATTAATACTTAAATGGTAATGATGAAAAAGCTCACTCCCAAAGTGTCTTGGCCTCCAATAAGAAAATACGCTATTATTTATCAGTTTCCCGCCCTTTCCCCGCTTCCACAACATCCCACAGAATATGGCCAGAACATGAAACCAATCGAGTCGCCATTATAAATTGAATGTATGTTTTGACGTTCTGATTTGAACACAACCTGTATTTAAAATTAATGTCAAAACGTACATTCAATTTACCTTAGAGTAACTATTGGACACCTACCTTCTATATAATTTTTTTCATTTTATATGTTTGTATAAATTCTTTTGTAGTGCCCTACAGGGTGCATGTACTATAATAGTATAGGTCAATAATTGACCTTAGCTTACATTAAGAGTGTGCAATATGTAATTTAGTGGTTCGAAATCGTTATTTTTCTCAGAATTCATGAATGTTACCACCTTCATATTTAAGGAAATGATACTTCGAACTTTTATCTTGGATTTCTTGTTCTAGAAACACGATTAGTGAAATTTTCTAGTATTTTTTTTAAATACCTGTTTTGCACTATTGTTTTGATAAGAAACCTAGAATTATCTTTAGTTTGCCTTTTAATGTTTCGATTGGTTGTTTCATTAACTTGTAATTAGGTAAAAATTGTTTTGGCCCATAGAAAATCTGGTGCACGTATCTGCTCTGGACTTCTCACTCATGAGAAAACCATATATTGTCATCCCGCTCGAAACTTGTAGCACCGCGTTACTTATTGCACACTTATAAGACGTAAGCTGTATAATATGTACAGACAGCAGCATCAGTATTAAGTGAGAAGAGAACACAAAGCTGGTTAGAATCCGCTTTTTCTGTTTCTATGTTACCTAAATATAAATATGATTTATCTTCGACTTTAAAACTCCTACGATTAACAGGTTTGGATTCAAAACTGTATGTGTTATGCCCCTGCATAACACACGGTTACTTAATTATGACGCTGTCTGTACATGCATTGGGTAGACGCTGCCTTTTGTAACACAGTTTCAAAAAACTAAAACGGAAGAGAGAGCTGCCCATAACTTTGTTCTTTGTTATTGTGGTTCCAAAATAAACATTTTCACATGTGAGCAACATAATTAAATAAAATGAATTTAACATTACAGTTATCGGGCACCGTCACAACTCCAACGGCGGTGCGCGTGGCATCTGGCCCGCGCGGCCTCCGCCCCGTCAACTCCTCAGTGGCCTCGCCCGGAGCGCCGACCCCGCGACCGCAGCGCCCTCGTACGCCTATGCATCCCCAGCAGATGCAGGTGAATAGAGTAGCTTATATGCATCTCAGAACTCAGGTACATTGGTTCACACATTAAATATTATAAACTCAAAAGCTTAGCCGTTTGTAACCTCTTTACGCTGAAACTACTGAACGGATCGGGTTGAAATTTTGCTTAGATTTAGTTCTAGACCTGTAAAGCTTAGCACGGGGGTTTTTGTCTAGAATAGAAAAAAAATGCGTCACTTTGTCATCGAATGCGTAAAATGTTTGAAATGCATTCCTTCCACTCCAATAATTTATGCAGTGTATGACAATGCGATGTCATTTTTCTCTATTCTATCCTAGACAATCCCCGTGCTAGGCCGGCTGGATAACAAATAGGCCAAGCTCTTGACTTTTTATCCCTAAAAAGCGTGCAAAGCCACGTGCAGAAACTAGTGGTAATATGAAAACATATGAGTAACACTACTTGTTTACCATGTTAGGACAAAAATAAAAAAAAACCTTGTGGGTATTTTTTATTCACAAAAGGTTGTGTATGGTCTAACTAAACTATAAAATATTTTGTGAGGGTTTTAAAACTAGTATTACACCAAGTCACTAGCATCGAAAACCAGTTACAATTATTATTTTAGACTGAAATCTTAACCTGCAGGGCAAACATTTCCCTGCCTTCCTGAAATTCTCTTCTGCATGTCACATTGCTCGTCAAAGTCAGGTACTTACTAACTAAAAAGCCAATCAGAGGCTACGGACTCAGTCAGTTCCTTTGCTGATTAACAAACTCGAATAATAACTTTCAAAGGCATAATTTATAGTCCTTGGCACCATGATTGTAAATGCTACTCGAATTCGCAGGCCGCTGGTGCTCAGCCGCGCACACCAAGACCGCGTCCACCGTTGCATATGCAGCAAATACAGGTAACTATCAACTACGACTGACGACCTCTGTGGCGCGGTGGCGAAGGTCCGCCTGCGGCGCAGGAGGTTGCGAGTTCGATTCCCGCCTCGGGACAAATATGTGTACGATCTGCAGATATTTGTTCAGGGCGTTCTGCATGTTTTCTATGTATGATAAAAAAAATATCTATCTATTCAAAATTCAAATTCAAATTCAAATTCTTTTTATTTTCAGATAAATAAATCCATAGTTTGTTAGTACAGTTTCTTATATTAAATGTTAGTGACTAAAGTTATTTATAAAATATAATGAAATTCATATTCAAATTAATTTAAATTAAATTTATACAACATTAGATTAAATCATATAACATTAATTTAAATTACATATAATGGGATTGAGATATCTATGTAGTGTATTATATTATGTATATCAGTCAGCTAGTACCCATAACACGAGCTCTGCTTAGCTTAGGGCAAAATAATGCTGTGTGAATTGTCCAAGATTATTTATTATTATTATTAAAATCTGGCCAAACTGAATAAGTATACAAAGTTTGAAAATATTGCCCTCAAACTTACTTCTCGAGTTAAGAACTCGATGCAATGCGAAACGGAGTGTGGGAAGACCACCCACTCGATGGACCAACGATCTTGTAGCGGTCACAGGGAATCAATGGATGAAGGCGGCTCAGTACCGCTATTCATGGCGTTGTTTAGGGGAAGCCTATGTTCAGCAGTGGACGTATACAGGCTGATAATGATAATGATGATGACTTTACTTCAATGTATAACAAAGACAATAGTTTTTCGAACCTCACCGAGCCTCGACAGCCTAAATTGGCCCTAGTAAGTGAAGTTTTTCGTCCATAGTACTAAGGCGATTCATTCATTTCGCTCGGAGAAGCTTTGTTATGTTAGAGAAGTTGTGTATCGATTCAACGATACCTCCAAAATAACAACAATTTACAAGGAACGCTTTGTATTTTTGCCAAACTTATCGTGTATATCTAGCGACTAATGTTGCGGGACGTTTGTCCCCTATTAAATTTAAAAGCTGGACGTCTATTCAAACCGAAAGAAACATTCGTTTATTAGCCTCATTCAATTTTTATTTACCTCCTTTTTAAGACAACACACCACAGCCTAAACTTAACCTTATCACAAACTGTTTCAGCATCAAATTGCTCAACAGCAACATCCCCAACAACAACACCAGCAACACCCGATGGCGCAACACCAAATCGGTCAGCAAGTTCACCAGATGAACCAACAACAGCCCATAAGCCAATTAAAACTACCTACGCATTCGGTAAGCTTATCTTTTCAAATAGATAATTATGATATCCTTAAACCTCAACCTCAATAGCCTGTATTAGTCCATTACTGGACGCAGGCCTTCACTTGATAAGCGCCTTATTGGCGTTTAGCTAATGGAGGGGGCCCATAATCCCCACGCTGGGCATGAGGGTTAGGGATCGCAGTTCGGTGGTAGAATTGTTCTGCAGATAGCACTGCTGCCCGCCGCCCGGTGGATATCCCTTAGTCGCTTCTTACGACACCCACAGGAAGAGATGGGAACAAATCAGTCAGGTAGATAAAACTAGTTTCATTGCCATTGTACTCGAACGTATATTTGAATCTCTTATCGAACCCGCAACCACCTGCGTCGCCGGCGGACCTCAGTCCGCCGCGCCACATCGCTCGTCATAAGAGCCGATAGTAAGAGTCCATTATTTTTTACAGCTAATAAACCAGCAAAATCCCATCCAACAACCCACCCGAATCATAACGCCGCAAGGTACAATAGTGACCCACAACCAGTCGACTCATCAAATGACCCAGCAACAGAGCAGTGTCCCGCAGAGCCAGAACGGACCCATGTCGCAACAGCCCCCTTTGCCTTCGTTACAACGAGCCTCGCCGCATCTACAGCAGGTTCAAAAGAAGGTATGTACTTATCTATTTGTTTGCTAGATTATAGTTATCCTTCGCTAAGCACAGTGATTGTTGTCTAGGTTAGTTAGTTCTTCCGCTTGTGGACAAAAAATTTAAGTGAATTAGAGTCAATCGCACTTATTTCTTATTTGATTGTAATTACTATTTATCAAGCCGTAAGTCTAAAGAAATAAACGATCTGACTCTGTTAGAATAGACAAAAATATCATGCGTTATAGTATGTATGTATACAGTGTTACAGTGTGGTGAAAAAAACTAAGCCGACACCATGTGCCCGCTTAGAACCACACCAGAGGTCCTGGGGCCTAATTCCACAATTTTATAAACAAAATGCCATAATGGCGCCATACGATTGAGATAGAGATTAAGTCGTAAATTTATTTGGTATTCGCTTACCATAAGAATACAATCTCTATGACTTATAATAGCGTGTCAATAATGTCGTGGGGCATATAATCATAATCGTAATAGTCCTAGATATGGCATAAACAAAAAAAGATCGTGTTAGTAGAATACCAAAAGGTGTCAATGGCGGTGATTGTTACGCGATAATGAAGCGATAATGGTGTCATAGTGAGGCGATTGTGTTAGTGGAATCAAGCTCCTGGACGATGTAATAATCGATGTCGAAAGCGATAGTAGAAAAGTCCAAAAATGTATGGGATTGACATATGATATGACACCCTAGAAATGTCACAGACCAAGAGATATCCATCGAGGACGGGCAGCAGCGCCCCCTGCAGAACTATTCTAACACCGAACTGCTATCCTCAACCTGCATGCCCAGCGTGAAGATTAAAGGCATTACGTAAAAGCCAATAAGGCGCTTACCAGGAAGCCCTGCGTCTAGTAGTCGATGGACCAATATAGGCTGTTGCGGTTAAGGTTTTGCTTGTAGTGTAGAAGTAGTAATAGTAACTATCACACTGTTCACATAAAGGTTGTCGTACAGACAAACGCCGGCGACATGGATGACCTGGAAGATAGTATTACAGCTGCAATAGTGCAGAAGCATCCACAACCACCACCGGACAACATGGCGACGCAACATTTCCACATAGCTGCACCCCCACCGCCGCCGACGCCGCCGCGGCAAAACCACGCGACCACATCACAATTAACGTTTAACTCGCCGCATTATCAACAAATGAATTACGAACAACAACATATCCAGGTAAGATGATTCCTGGTTAAAATGATCAGTAAACAATTCTAATGCTGAGTACGGACCAAGCGAGCAAATGCAAACGAGTGGGTTTCGACGATCGGTATCGGTTCGCTCCATTTTTCTTTTATATATCGTCAGCCGCCGCCGGAACACGGCCGAAGGCGAACGAAGGCCCTCGTTTGAGCTCGTTTGCTTTTGCAATGACATCCATTGGCGTTCATTCGTTATCCTTCACTTGCTTGGCCTGTACCCGGCATAAGATGTCAAAATTATTGTCTGTAATTATGGACTAGTTTCTGCCCGCGGCTTCGTACGCGTTGGCTCTGTGGAAATTTATAAAGGTTATATCTTTGCTTTGGGACCTGGTCTAGGGAATGAAAAGCCGATGTCTTATTACGTAATTCGTTATTACGGGTCTAGACCGACATTTAAGCAAAATTTTAGCTCTATCCAAGTACTAGTTATCTCTCCAAACTTACGCACCACACTAACATGTGTGTGACGCAATTAATTTCTGTCAATCTAAAATAATTCATGTAAGCAAGCGCACTAATCGTATAATAAATAACCATAAATAAATAAAAATGTATTTCATCCAGCACCCGCCAACATTGACTCAGTTGCTAATGGACCCAGACGAGGACGAGGAGAGACAAGTATTGACTTTGAGTACGGGACAGAGGATCACGCTAGCTGAGTACAAGCGGTTGCAGCAAGTGCCGAGGACGCAAATGTAAGTGCAACAACAACAACTATTACCTACATTGATTTAAAAAGGAAAGATAGGTTACGTTCTCCCAGCGCTTACTCAAAAATTGGCATGTGTTACAACTACACGCAAACACATACGCTCACAGTTATATTTCCAGTCCTGTGCAATACAAAGAAGAACATAGACGGAAAGACGTATCTAGGACCGAAGTGAGACTGAGACAACAATATTTCACGCAAATCACGACCGCCCCGTGCCGCCGCCGCCGGTCAGACGGTGACTGATGTAGGAGAACACCATTTTACACAATATGAGGTTGCCACTTTCGAGCAACCAGTACCTGATCTTCGTTTTTAATAAATCAATGATTACCTAGCCTGCTGTCAGTACAATGCCTAGTAGGTATTGTACTGACTTACTCAGGCTCAGCAACATATGTGTAAAGTGGTTCTTTGCCTTCTTCTCTAGGCATCTCGGTTCTGAGGTCTCTCGCCAGCTGTTGTCGTCAAGTTGGCGGAGATTAACTTTTTTTATTGATGATGGTCAAGCATTTGGCCACCAACTCATTTTAAGTAAGTGAAGATTTGGCCTAAGATTGAGCACGCTTTCCCAAAAGGTACTCATTTACCCAGGATTTAAAAGACTCCAAGATTAAACTCTAATGGAAATTAAGGCGCATACTCTAGCCGATATGACAGCGCCACCTATTTTATCATATTACTACTTTTAACATAGGAAATAAAATCTATCGTACAGCTTGTGTTAGTATCTATTATATACATATAAGCTATTTTTTAATACCTCTTGTAATAGTTTTATCTTGTATAGTTTAGGCAGAGATGCGAAAATAGAGTTTGGTGGCCAAAAAGAGCAACTTCGTATCTCTGCTTAAGCTTTATAAAATAAAAACATTAAACATTCTTCTTTGTATTACCCTATAGCCTATGTCACTCCCTGAAGTAAGCTTTTTAATCGGTTCAGTTTCGGAGCCTATTCAATTCAAACAATCTAATCTTTGCTCCTCTTTATAATATTAGTATAGAAGTTTAATATAAATCGACTACCTCTGTCGCGCAGCGGGCGATGATGGTCCACTTGCAACGCAGGAGGTTGCGGGTTCGAATCCCGCCTCGGCATAGATGTTTATAAGAAGTGTAGATATTTGTTTCAAGTGTTCTAAAGGTTCTCTGTGTACTATCCAAATATATCTTTGTACAAATAACCCAAGCTCTAAGAAATGAAATAAAATCCCAAAAACGTTCGGCTTTGACCCAGCTATGCTTAGTTCGGAGAAATATGATATTGTGTTAATTTTTATATACCTGAGCATGTAAAATTATTCAAAACTAGCTGCACCCCGCGGCTTCGCACGCGTTGATTTTCTCGCCTTTTAAACCTTCCCTGTAAAGGGAAGGTTGGAGGACATTTCAAGACCAAGATAAGATAAATCCGTTCAGCCGTTCTCGAGTTTTAGCGAGACTAACGAACAGCATTCATTTTTATAAATATAGATAACCCAGTTTGCTGTATAACAAACTAGGCTCTGGCAACTCTCCGAGATGCCGAGACCTGTGTTGCTTCTTAAGCTTAAATCCCTCTGGTTCAATAGAACCAGTCGTGGGAAAGAATGTCACCTATACCCAGCTGTAAATAGACTGTTATGGTGATATGATAATATAATAAAACCTTTGCTATCTCAAATGTTTCTGAAAGATCACATAAATAAATTAAAACTGTATCTATAATATACTTTAAATTTTTAAATTTACAGGGACAATGGCAGACAGCAAACATTGGCAAGAAGTAAAGAGCAACCAAGGCCTGTCCAAAGAGTTCCACCTATGCAAACTCAGCCAGCACTTTCACAAATTGGTATGTAGCTACTCGATTTTTAAGAGCTTCTAGTGTAGCTTCTCTGGATGGTACCCTACCTATTGTGTACAAAAATGTGCATTTCACAACATGTGATTCACAAGCAAACTGTTGTTTTAATTCAAACGCGTTTATCCGGGAGGAAAAGTATCTATATTATTTCCGGCCAATAACATTCATTTTCATTATTAGTTGTCACATAAAACACACATACAATTTGTGACAAATTATTACAAGTTCGCAAAATTATAAAAATTTAAAGTTTAAAACTGGCACTGAAGAGGCATCTACTTTTTGTTTTAAATGATTTGCAAATAAATGATCTACTTACATAGTTATGATGTGATGCATTCGTTTCAGAAAACACCGAAGCCCAAGCACAAGGCACTTCAGAGCAGGCAGCAGAAACACAGTCCGCGAAAATGTTAATATTCCTACAGAATGGAGAACAAAGACTTATTACATTTACACTACCTAAAGAAAGTTGTACCCTTCAAGAAGTCCTTGAACAGGTAAGACAAATTGTATTCTTGTTAGGTAAAAATAATAAATCATTCTTTACTGTTTTATTCCGCATCATCTGGCCCTAAAGTAAGCAGAAGACATGCAAAATACGTATACATCCAGACACAGAACAATAGCGGAAGATTATGCAAACATTTTCCCGCGCCGGGAATCGACCTCGTACGACCTTCTGCGTCTCAGGCCTTCGCCAACTAATACTTTAAAACAGTGTAAATTAAGGGATATGAAATTGGTATTTAGTTATATCAAAAAAAAGCACTTACTTAATTCCATATAATTATCAATGAAGATGAATTTTATTGTTATTTGTTTCAGGTCCATGTTCCTTTTACCGAAGAGACTCATATACAATGTATGCAGAATACCAGCAGTGAAATAGATTATTTTGTGTCAGTTGGATCAACCACTAGAATCGAAGAGATGCTAGAAAACCATCCAGTAAGTAAACATATTATACGGCTCAAGCCTAAAATGTACGTTTGTTTTTAATGTATTTTTCCCAGAATATCTGCTTCTCCATAAAACCAGCACGTCTTTTGCGTAATGGCAGCTTCTCAAAATGTCTGCTTCTTCTAATGTCTGTCTCCAAGAATGAAATTGGTGTCGATTCTGTTGTTTTAGAATTAGATAAAATTAACTTAAATTAGGATTAATTAATTTACGAATATCAAATAGACGATCGTTTTTCGAATTGAATAGTTTTATTCTATTTGACATCAAAACTAGCTAAAATATGGATTTAGGAATAAATCCTAATTTTATCAAATTCTCAAACAACAGAATCGACACCAATGTTAGTATAATGTTCGCTTTTCTGAAAGTGCTTATTCCCAAAATGTCTGTAATCATAACCATGCAACTTCTACCTAAAATATCTTTATCAATAACTAGTAATGTCCCAGGTGACCATGTGACATGTGTTTCTGTAGACCAGACTTAATATTCAATCGTGTTATGATCCTTTTCCACATTTTTCATCATGAATCAATCAATTACATTGCATTTTTTGTGTCCAAACTTTTCCGTGGCATAATCACCCTAATAATTACTGCCATATGCTTCTAGTATATTTACGTAAAAGGCAGAACGTTTTTCAGTAATCAAATCACTAAAATATTATAAATGCTGTACATTGGATTTATTTATTTATTTAAATAACACAAACATCACATATATTATGTCTATAATTAAACATGATGGATAGATGTTTGTAACCGCTTCACTACGGCTCCTGCTGATTTCTTTTTTATAGACTTAATTCTAGCCTGGAATAAAACATAGACTACTCATCCCATAAATCAGATCCCTTAGGATAGATATAACTTGCATATAAAAAAATGCAGGTGAACCCGCGGACAGGATCTAGCCATAGTAATAAATTATACTGCTCAATAATAACATATTCATTCTTATTTTTAGATGTTAGTAGGAGAGATGAGCAGTAGAAGTTCCCCAAGTGTAATGCCGCAACCACCGAGCAGTGAGGTGTCAACCCCAGAGAAATCTAGCTCTGATCCTGGTATGTACAAAAAATACTACCTCTTGGAATGAACTCCGTAACCGCACATTGTACCTACTATCGTGTTAGCGGAACTAGGGATGTGTAAAAATTTAAATAGCTCATAAAAGATGTAAGATCCGAGCAACGTTTACAAGTGCAGCCGCTAACAGCTACCTAAATCGCGAAACGTGCCATTGTCTCAAGCATAACCTAAGCGTAGTCGTAGTAACCAATGTCCAATCAGTCGGGCGGAAGCGTTTTTGTCATTAAAAGCAAACAAACACATATTTTAAGCTAGATGTTTAAATCAGTTAAGGTTGATCTAAAACACAGGCCCTAAGGCTTCAACCAAAAAGCGAGCGTAGCGCGGGCACGTTTTAAAATTATGCGTGCTAGCTCGCTGAAGATAGATATATAGATGATTTATTCAATGTTTACAATTGTGTTTGAATATTAAAATTACACGATTATAAACATTAATTTGATTAATAATAGAAAATTAAATTAACTTAAAATCTAAAAAATACAATTAAAATGAGAGGTTGCTTAAATTTACATAGTTTAAATTTAAAATCATCTAAAGAGTACAAGCACTTTTCCAACAAAAGCTTTTCCAATTTGGAGTTGAAGATATTAGGACTATCAATGCTTTTTAAGTCAATAGGCAGGGAGTTAAATAACTTAACAGCTTGGTACCTAGAGCCATGCTTCACAACATTTAACCTCTGCTGAATAGGAGTCTCGAGATTCTTCCTTCCATCCGGATTGCCCTTTGTTCACTCGATTCATACTTATAAGGATGCCTGACAACATCCATAAGAACTACTAATATATACTCGTAGAGGCTCGATACTGTCTAAATGTTGAGATTGTTAAAATAATCTCTACAAGACTCACACGGAGGAATCCATACTATTGTTCTAATTGCCCTTTTCTGTAGAACAAAAGCCCTCTTTAAGTTATAGTCATAACTGTTCCCCCAAAACTTTATGCTATATCTCAGCTTAGACTCAACCAGAGCATAGTAGATAACCTATTGTTTAATACTTAGTTCGTCTCTCAGACTTCTGTAGCAAGCAGAGCTTATAGAGTTTTCAAGAGCTTCTAATTCGACCTTCCAGTTCAGAAACTGATCAATATATAAGGCGGCCCAGGAATTTTACATTTTTTGTCAAATCTATAACCTCCCCATTACTATTAACATCTATCGATTCATTCATATGAGCAGTTGTTCTAAACAGTACACAATTTGTCTTTTTTATATTCAATTTTAGTCTATTCGCGTCAAATCACTAGTCAACAGCTACAAGTGTATTGTCAATCTTATCTTCTTGTATCTATCTTTATTATCTTAGTCTTAAGTTCGCCGAAGCCCGTTGCGCTAGGCGTCCGCCTTAGTCACTTAGTATGAACGCAAACCGTGAATTCATGTTTGATACTTCTCGCCCGCGCTATGCACGCAGTATGATTTCATTCTAAAAATCTAATCCCACGCTTGACTGGATCATGTTTTCTTTTTTGCAGTAAACGATCCTGAATCTCCCGGGCAACGGTCGCCCCCGCCTAAACTAGTAGAGGGCATGTTAGCTGTTTGCAAATCCTGTGGTTATACAGGCTTTAATTTCAGCCGCTGTGAAAGGTGTGTAAATCTGACGATTATAACGTAGTTTGACAAATTCATTACGAATGTAGCGGGTTAGCTACGAACCTTATTTGTGTATGTTCTTCCAATACAAATAAAGTTCGTAGTAATCCCGCTTACGTCTTTAGTGAAAAACTGTCGATAGTAAGCGGTTAAAACAGGAGACGTACATGCACAGCCTTATTCATGCCAGACGCATAATGATAGGGGCACCTATTTATCTCCATGCTGATGACGTCATTAAAATGATTAACAATAATTAGGTGCAACCAATTTTGCAATTAATTCTTTACCGACTTTGAAAACAGGAAGAAGTTTTATGTTCGGCTGTATGTATGTTTTTTACCGTTTATCTGTCGATTTCTCTGTTATGCACTGATTTGATAATTTTCGCTATTGTATAGAGAATTATCCCGGGGGATTGGTATTTATCCGGCAAAACTTTTTTGTCATTTTTTATTGATTTCATTACTTACATACGTTTGTGTTTATTTGAAATTATATTAATAATTTATTATTTTTATAGATGTAAAAGAGTATTTACCGAAGAACCTAAAGGTGTTCCGATAGCAAGTAAAAAGGATCAAAAGAAGAAGGAACCGGATAGAGTAGTAATAGAAAAACCAAGCATGTAAGCATAAAATTGTTTTAACACTGTAGCTTCTAAATTATCTTTGGTTGCATTTCTTAACTGTGTTCCTGTTTCAGACAACATGAGGGTATTAAAATTAATTTATTGAAGACAGCAGCTAAGGCAATCACCACAAAAGCTGTAAGTACTAAATATGATATAAATTTTCTTATGTTAAACTGATCTTACGCAAAAAATCGTAAAGGCAGAATTCGCTACCCAGGGCGGTAGCGGTAATGCAATTTTGGTCGATTTCACAGTATTGGGAACTTTAGTGAATAGATAAATTACTGCATCTACTAGGCTTACACTACCGATCTGAGTAGCAAATACCGCGAAGATCTAAGCAAGCTAAAGAGTGGAATGAGCTTCCTGCATCTGCTTTATCATTAGAATACAATCTCGAAGTCGAAAATAATTAATGTGAGAATTCTCGAAATGTACATTCTACATGATTTTATATAAGTTTTTTTACACAGCAGTCCAGTGAAAAGAAAGCACCTAGAGTGAGGAAACCTCGAGGAAAACCTGAACCAGAACCTGTTATACTGACTCTAAGCTCGGACGAAGAAGACTCAAATAGCTCCTTTAGCAATCAGGTATAATTATTAGACTTTTATTCTACTCTAATAATTATAAGAAAAGGAAAGTTATGTATGTTTGTAAATAGTAAACTAAAACACTTTCTGGACGGTTTTTAAAAAAATTTTCACCATTAGAATGGTTTATTCATTATCCCTGAGTAACGAAGGCTATATTTTATATGATTATACACTAACACCCTCAAAGCCTAAGACGCAGGTGCCAGTCTCCACCACGAGTAGCTGCGGCGCGCCCCTGCGGGTCGCACCGCAGAGCTGGGCAGTGAATACGTAAAAATAAAAATCCGTGCGAAACCGGGATGGCCCGCTAGTCTATTATACATAGTTTCTTCTCATTTTGCATGGTGGCATTTTGAATTAATTGCCATGTGGTGCATGGTGGCTAAGAGTTTACAACACCTCAAATATCTACCGCGAGCGCGCAGCAGTGCACCCTGCAGAACAGACTGCCACCGTACCATAGGTTGACGCGCCAATCGTGGTGACCTAACATAGACCGTACGAGGCCTATGTCGAGCAGTAGAGTTCTTTCGGCCGGGATGTATTCGATGTATTAGATAAAAAAAAGCTTCTCTTTCAGTATGAACCATCAGCAGCCACGAAAGAACCCTCCTTGAGCGAAATTGAAAGTACCCCTGATAGCGGCATCGGAATGGACAGGGATGGTAAGTTACAAATAAATTTATTAAAGTCATATCAATGCTCAATATTCTCATTCTTGGTTTGGCGGTATTATGATAATCTGACCGTTTCATACATTATTTGTTAAAGTTGATTGACAAAGTTGCTGATCATTCATTTCTGTTACCTAATACTGTTACACATTTAAATTTGTGGTCCGACTTTCTTTCAAAAGAACACCTCCATAGGTCGGACGATACTGTGCTCTCAGATCAATATCGATTTATAAAAATGATAGGGTAATTTATGATACCTAGCTTTTTAGTTTAGGAGGAGATGCGAAGTTGCACTTGGTGGCCACCAAACTCTGTTTCGCATATATTTTTTAATCACCTATACAAATAAAACTATTACAGAGTAACTATTTAAAATAAAACTATGTTCAGCGTGATAATAAAAAAAATAGGAGGCGGCGCTAGTGTGTCTCGGGGAGATCGCGAACTGCGTTCTACTTACTAATACAGTTACCGGATATGTAGTTTTACGCACATGGTAAACTAAAAGCCAAATGAAGTCGAAAGTTTTCATATAATACTTACTTCTTTAGTCAGGTTATAGATTAATTATTTTGTTAGAACCACATGTTCAAAACTAAGTAACTGCTATAATTTCTCGCCAATCGCGGGTAAAAAAAAGGTAATGTGCTTCAATTCGATTAACCATTTTAAACCAAATATGATAAGGCCAACTTCGTTTCAGTTGTATTTTAGGAGCATTTGGGACATGTTGATGTTTATCCCAACATCTCTTATTTTCCCAAATGCTCTAAAAATACCAGTGAACAGCAGTACAGTCACCAGCATAAATATATGACTATGGGCAGCGCTGCAAGAATATCTGATTATCCATTGATGGTATAATTATGTGACGATACGTAGCCGGTAAAAATATGTGATGATTTACACCCGGCATAATAATCGTTTGCCTTGTAACAGCACAAATATCGGATCGGACGGGAAATCAAAATTATGTGACATTTCTGCAGCGTAAATATCTATCTACTGTAAAAGCATAATTATTGGATCACATAAACTGCAATAATATCTGACACAACTAACAGTCAAAAATATCTCAACGAATGAACTTTATGTGCCTAAACATAGAGGCGTAATTTGAGCGAAACTGTATGACGCTTCTCGAAAAGAGTATCAACCTGTCATTGGATATCACTGTCTCACGTTTTATGGCATGATTTAAGCATTTTAGCATTTTAGATTTTAGTCGTCGGCGGTCAGTGTTATGATATGTATGATTATCTACCTAAGATCCGAATGCGTAGTAAACTGGTGATATCATGTGTTTCAAAAATTAATTATAATTATTTAATTTAATTTAATTTAATTTTCTTTCTTGGGTTTACCAATAGTTTTATACACAGTTTCTTACATGTTTAAATCTTATACAGAATACTAACATGCACGAAAATGTAGAGTTACAAAATAGAGACATTATAGGTAACTATAAATTATTGCTATGTGCACAAACCGCTTGTAGGTAAAAACATTATAACGGATTGTTATAAAAAACGATTATATAAATCCAATCTTTCACATTTATTTATTCTTTCTTGTAAACGTAATATTCAATTTCGTCTCTAGGGACGAAAAGTATAACTTTCATCCCGCTGCGACATATGTCAATTAATGACGACTAATGACATGTACAAAACAAATGACTGCTGTCACCTCACTTTTTTCTTGAACCATGTATTCTACCTTTCAATACAGCCACTCAACTTCAACTTCTTGTGAGATGGCTTTAGCGTCTGGTTTGACGCAATTCATAGGGCCATTCAATTACAGCGAAATGTAAAATTAAAATAAATTAGATGTACCATATTATAATTTACTTTCAACTATTTCTTTAAAATAACATAGATTTCGGAAAAATATTTACCATTTTTAAATAATAAAAATTAAAGGTAGAATAGTTCCCGCATTCTACCATGTCTATTCAACTGTGGTAGAATAGGGAAAGCTACCATGGCTATATCCTGTCATCTCTAAAGAGGTTTTTCTATGCCTAAGAAAAAACAGCGGAAATACGTAAATCCTATCTTCGTATCATTTTTCGAGTTGTTCAATTTTGTGTGATTGTTACAATAAGTTCAGACATTGATATAGGCATGGGCATTAGGGGGACAGTATCGCTCACGTCCGTAGGTGTTGACCCTCTGATACCCTACACGTGTCCTCTGGGTGGTGCTAAGAGCGATACCCTCTGGTGGTAGGCTTCGGCCGTGGCTTGTCACCACCCTCCGGACTGGGCCAGTCCGTGAAGCAACTCAGTTGTGTTTCGGAATGTGGTCCGGAGTAGCCATCTTCTAGACCTTCGTGATACATCGTCGGCCGCATCTTCGCTTTCCATCATGTGAGAATTGTGAGATTGCGGTCAAACGAAGGACTATTTCTGATAAAAAAAAAAAAAAAAATTGATATAGGCATCGATTTTACGCCTGATTTTATAAAAGAAGAGGCTAAAGTATTAGTGGAAAACCTTTTATCACCTAAATCAAAATAAACGGACAACTTTTTTCAATAAATTTTAACGAATTCTCAAAGACTTACCAACCTTTCACTATCTATAACTAATAATTGCTATAATTTGACCATAGACTTAAAATAAATATCTCTCCTAAATTGTATTATGTATAATAAATACAATTTTTATTCATAAGCTCATTCATATTTTTATTTTTACTTTCCTTGTATTCGTGATGAAAAGCACAGTGTTTATCTCGGGTGAAAGTATCATTTAGTCCCTCGACCTAGTAGCACCCTCGTTACGCTTGGCCGCTAAACCCCGTCTCGGGACTAAATAAGTTACTTTCATCCCTTGGGTAACAATGTACTATTATTCTTCTTCTTTATTCTTCTTTGTAAGGGATGACATTGTCTTCGTTATAGCGGGTATTATTCATTCTCCACAATAAGACTCGACCATCCGCTCTTGATTGGAAAACGTTTTTATCAAGAAACGCGACATTCTAAATTCAAAATTTATGTATTGACTGTTAATTGTTTCAGATATTATTGCAGTTTGTGTGATCCGATAATTATGCTTTTACATTAAATAGATATTTATGCTGTTACAAGGCAAACGATTATTATGCCGGGTGTAAATCATCACATATTTTTACCGGCTACGTATCGTCACATAATTATACCATCAATGGATAATCAGATATTTTTGCAGCGCTGTCCATAGTCATATATTTATGCTGGTGACTGTACATAGTTGTTTCTTTATCAGAAAATGGCTTACTTACGCCAATTTACTACCTACTACTATTATGTATGCGATGTGTTTTTTCTGTTGGGTGTCCATAAATAAATAAATAAATAAATAAATTACTAATTTTGTCATAAATATACTAACTGATTTCACCAGACCCAGAAAAAAAAGCACAAAAAAATTGAATCTCGCGCCCGCCAACACTGATTCAGCAAACGGGGAACCTTGCCTTGGACAAAGAAAATCACCCCTGTGTCCACAGAAGGCGGACTTGTCTATGGAAAATGTTCAATGTCACTGTCAATCATGCTGTCATTTGTATTGTAAAGGGTTACCAACTCAGAGCTAATGTCCTCGATCGTTGGAAGACTGGGAAACAATTTTTACACTAAAATTTTTTTTTACACAAGTATTTTGTTTTTCATCTAATACTTTCGTCACAATAAAAATGCTAAGCTAACCTTATTTTTTTACTGTTCAACATCTATGATTGCCCATTGTGGAAAAGTATCGCTCCCCTCGCGCAATACATATTTTATGGTCCAGCCCAGAAGGGCTGAGACAGTTGTACTTAATCTGTGTTCTTACAGCATGGCAAAAAGAAATTCTATTGCGTTAAATGGCTACATCTTTAATATTTTTTCCTAGTATTTATATTTTCATCCTAATTTATTTGCCTCTTGCGACTTCGCTCATTTTTCGCACTCTTAAGTTTTTGAGTTGGTAACCCAGTACAACTTGTAATGGCTGCCTGTCATTTTTTGGCGTGTTTCGTCGTTTTCGTCGTGATTTTATGTGCGTAATGTGATTCGATTGTGATAGACGAGTGTTTTGCATTGTAAACGATTAGATAGGCAACCGAAATGACGGACTCAGTTGATAACAAACCATGTAAGTGTCTCTATAAAAAAAGCTAGGCTCACTACGCAAATGCTCTGTGCCGCATCTCAATTTCTGTCTCCACAAAAATTAAAGGTGGAAATCTTACTGCACTCACTACCCTGCCCTCCTATATCATAAATACTTGCTATTGTCTTTCAGTAATAAACTAGTATTATCGGTATAGATACATAGATTTCGGCAATTTCGATAGATAACCATAACAGCTTACAGGTATGTATGGGCCTTTCTCTACTAACTGGAAACTTGTCTATTGACAGTTGTCCCAACCCTATTTTTCTAGAAAGTTAAAAATATAACATGTTAAATCGATAGATAGTTATAATATAAATACATACTAAGAAGAAACCATTGTAATTTTCCTTTAATTTTCGAATTATAGGCAATTTTGTAAAAAAATGCGGCAGAGGATTGTTTTGCCACCCAGAGGACTGTTTTTTCCACCCAGAGAACGGTTTATGTCAATGATTATATTAAGAAAAACACAATATTAATTATTAAATGTAATCAAATAAATTCTCTTTATTGAATACTATAACACATACAGAATTCAAATACTTATATTTATCAGGAACAAATTGCGAGCTTAGCTCTTTAAGTAACGAATTAAAATAATTATTATAATCAAAATTAAGCTTAGGTACTAAGAATCAGTCTAAATTCAAATACTTATATTTATCAGGAACAAATTGCGAGCTTAGCTCTTTAAGTAACGAATTAAAATAATTATTATAATCAAAATTAAGCTTAGGTACTAAGAATCAGTCTAGTTTACTATCAATGCAGACTTATTTCTCAAAAACAGGTACAGGTATATTAAAATAATAAAATATTCGTTTCCCTTTTTCTCTTTTATTTCTTCTTTGGTTTTAGGTTTCTTTTTTGGTGGCATTGCGGCAAAACTAAAACAATAAAACATACTTTCAATATTTTAAAAGGGTTTAAAAACAGGTAGCTACTAGGTACGGATTATTTTATATTCCAAAATCCATAATAATAGAAAACAAGAGACTTGAATTAGCGTGACAGGCCAATGTAAGAAAGAATGAGACTATCGGCAAGCAGTAGGTTAGTGCTGACTATAAATAATATCAATAAAATACACGGACGTGAAATAAAACAGTCCTCTGTCACATTGAACAGTCCTCTGTGATATAAATTTCCAGAGGACTGTTGCACAGAGGACTGTTATTTTTACGTAAAAAATGTCATACCACGTATTAGTTTAAATATTACTTCATAACACAGAAACAGCTATAAATTATCACATTGAGCAATTTTTTTGTTAAATAAATATAATTATAAACATAAAACACCGTAAAATAGACTTACCAGAGGAATGTTCACTCAACACTACAGAGACGTGGCTTCCACACAGAGGCGAAGTTGTCACTGTGCAAAATGGCGGCGACTCGTTTAGCATGGCGACCGAGCAAACTTCACACTGTTAAAGTTCCGTTTCACGCGAAATGTAAGCACAATAGTGTTTAATATTTTTGTGGCGCGATATTCAAATTGTGACAGAGGACTGTTACAAAAATGTATGGACAAAATTCGAACACAAGTTTTTAGTGCAAAAAAAATCTCTAAAATTATAATTGCTTTTTGTTCACATGCATTCAATATTCTTTATGGTTACAGAGTTATAAGATTTTATATTTTTAATTACGACTAATAAAAACCGAACCGAATCGTACTCGATCCCGAATTAGGACATAGCAGAGGACTGTTTTTAGTGACTTTTAGACCGAATTTATGAAATGATTTATGACTCTAAATATTGATTAAGCTTGGCTTCTTAAATAAAAGGTGATATATTATGTGTTTATTAATAAATAAACTATGCATTAATACAACCAAAGTAAAAAAAAATGCTTGGACCATGATTTTCCTGTTAGTAGAGAAAGGCCCGTATACATAAACACTAATAGCACGCGGTTCTGATGCAGTGCAATTAGGTTGTGCTTCTTGGAAGGGAATGATAACTATATAATTTAAATGAGGAGTAATAGTCTTACTTCATATGGTATATGTAGATCAAAAGACAATTACTTCATTTTACAGATTTTTGAGTACAGGCTACGAAGAGGTAATAGTCGGGAAATCTAACTGCACTAAAAACAATGACCCAACAAAAGTTGTGTCCACATTATGCAGAGCTTAAAAGTTGTGTCCATCCATTGTGCCACTAGATATGTATCTTGCAAGCGAACATGCATCAATTCTTTATAGAATTTTTCGTTATTATCTTTGAAAAGTAGCTGTAAATCATCATGCATCAAGCGAAGTTGTGTTAAGGGAACTGATAGAGGTTGTGAACAAGTTCTTTGTACCAAGAAAGCATCCCATTCTCAAATTTGAATAATTTTACTTACACAAGCAAAATGAAGGAGAGCCTATATCAACTTTCATCTCCATGCTACATGTCATCTCTGCAGGGATGTGATTTCAGACACCTAACATATCCGATGATGTGTGAGTGCATGGAGTGACCAGTGATTGTGCTGCAACTACTGTGGATCCATGTAAGGTGGAAATTATGGAGTCCAGATGGAGGGATGAGGTTGACGACAAGCACAGAACTCAAAGTGGCTGGAAAGACGCTGGTTAAAGTGATACATGGATTACCATGTATCACTTTAACCAGATCTTTAAGATCCAAAAGTTCCAATGGTGGTGAGTTATGGCCAAGGATCTCCATTGTTAGGCCTTTCCTTGTGTGATGCACTGGGTATATCTCTACAGGATTTTCATGAGGCTCACATTGAACAAGCAGCTACTAGCGACTTTAAAAATAAATATCCTGAGCTGTTTGGAGGTAACCTGGATAGATATGTAGGACCAGTAGTACATATTGATATTAAAGAAGATGCTAAACCAGTGTTCCTGCCTGCACACCCTGTGCCTTTTCTTTTGAGAGGAAAGGTGAAGGAAGAATTGAAGAGAATTATTGTAAATGGGGTTTTAACACCAGTCAAGCATTCCTACTAGGCCACACCACTGAGGATAGTTCCAAAGCCTGATGGATGATTACAACTGTGAAGACTAGGAGCACAGTAAATGCAGGATATTTAGTGGATAATTACCCGTAGCATTCTTTGATTTATCTGGAGGAAAGTTCTTTTCCTAAATAGTTCTCAAGCAAGCATATAACCAGCTGAAAGTTGATGACGAAACAGCAGAACTTTTGACCCAAAATACCATTGGGACTGATGAAAATGATTGGCATTTTGGGTAAATGCTGTTAAAGCTATATTTCAGTGAATGAGTATTTATTTTGCTTTTGATAAAGCAAAACAATTATTATTTGAGTCTGACATACTGTAGCTTGGACAAAGAATGACATATGATTTGTGATGCCAGTTACTAAGGAGTGTGTTGACTCATGAGGATGAAACCTGTATTAATAGGATCAAGAACATGAATGTCGGTATGCATTGGTATGCACAGATTGACAAAGGAGCCATGTTTGGATTTAAGAAGTTACTTTGTTATATAATACTGATCACAAACCTCTGCTCGGCATATTTGGGAGAAATAAGCCGATACCTGAACTAGTGTCACCTAGAATGCTAAGATGGGCAATAATTGTGAACTCATACAAATATCGACCCGGAAAGGAGACTGGTGATGCGGACAACTTGAGCAGGATGTCCCAAGTTGTGTGCAGGTGAAAATGTGATGCTCATTCAAGAACTACAGGATGTGAGCAAGTTCAACCCAAAGATGGTTGCGAAGGCGACAGGAGAAGATAAAGTGCTAAAATAGATACAATTTTATCTACTATATGGCTAGCCAGAGAAAGTAGAAGATCAAGACTTGCTGCCTTACCACAGAAGAAAGGATTCCTTGTCTCCAAATAAATATTGTGTTATGTGGTCCAACAGAGTGGTGATTTCATGTAAATTGCAGGCTAAAGTACTAAGCCGATTGCATGAAGGACATGGTATAGTGCAAACTAAGATGTTAGCTAGATGGTACTTATGGTTTACACAAATGGTATGCAGTTGTGAAAGCTGTCAAAAGTTAATCTCAACAACCCACCCAGTGGTGGGTGGATTGTTGCGATTAACTTGACATTATTGAGCATGATTGGCCAAAATCATCAAAGCCATGGTCTAGCTGGAGTACAAATTGATTTTATGGGAAAGACGTTTTTAAATGTTGTGGATTCAGATAGCAAATGTCAAAGTTAATTGATTTGCCGCCGAAACCAACAAACATGTTCTTGGATTTGCAAATCAGTTTTAATTCTATGTGAAGTCCCGAGGAGCCCTAAATCTATTACACTATGCAATATGAAATTAGTAAATTTCTAACTACATAGCATGTCCGTCCACGCCGCGCCACCATGTCTCAGCTGTCATAGGAGACATTGCAGCACATGCGCGAACCAAATACAACTTTCATTTAGCAAGCTTGAACCAATCCCTACTTTCGTTCCGAATTTCAACGAATCACCAAGTTTTTCCATTTGGAACTTTGAGTCGTTTTTTTTATACGTTATTTATTTTGGTTTGAAGTGGGCCACGTTTTGTTTGGAATTTGTTCTGAATTATCCTTCCTGACTATTATTTCTTCGTAGGTCATGGCGGATGGAAAGCTATATGAATTTGTATTTGACTAGCAGTGCCTCGCGGATTCACCCGCGTAGTTCCCGTTCCCGTGGGAATTTCGGGATAAAATATAGCCTATGTCACTCCCTGAAATGTAAGCTTTTGATGAGATATTTTTTTAAATCGACCCAGTAGTTTCGCAGCCTATTTCATCTATACAAACATCTTTCCTCTTTATAATACCTATTAGTATAGAAAACACTTATTGACATAGATCGGTTGAGCTACCTGTAGATTTTATGCAACAGTTTTAATTGATTTCTATTCTATTCTAATGTTATTTAATAAAAAATAATAACAACCTAGTATTTACACTTATACCTAACTTGTTCTTAAAAATCTAAGCCTAAAATCTAAAAATTTTGCACTAACGGCTCTCACACATAGACTGCAAGTCTCAAATACCTACATGGAAGGCAAGTTGCCGACTGCAAGGCTAAAGTTGGCCCGTGTGTGGACTAAGTTATTTTTTAAAAAAGGAGGAGGTTCTCAATTCGTCTGTTTTTTTTTATGTTTGTTACCTCATAAATTTCGACTGGGTGGTCCGATTAGCATGATTCTTTTTTTATATGAAAGCTGGTGCTTCCCGCGTGGTCCCATTTTAATTTAGTTCAATTCTGACAGTGGGATCCATGAAAATTCATGAAAAAACTGTAAAAATTGAAGTCGGTTTATAGTTTTTTAAAACAAAATTAATTATACATCTTAATCGTCATACATATAAATACCTATTGGTAGAATCCTAATCGGTAAGACTAGGATTTTTTTAAGTTACTTAGATAAATAGATACTATATTTTATGCAAATCTGTATGAAATCTGTGAACATAGCCTCGAAAGCGAAATGCCAGTTGCGCCTGGTGCAGTTTAGGCACCTAATCATCAGTGTAAGATATTTAGTTTTGTTTTAGGACCTACATAATACCTACCCAGGTACCTAGTGGTTTTAAATATCTATAATAGTAATATTAATATACCTAATCATAATCACACTAATATTGTAAAGACTTAAGTTTGTTATGATGTTTAGATGTTTGTTACCTCTTCACGCCAATATTACAGTACCGATTGAGTTAAAATGTTACATCCCCGGAAATTACCCCGGAAGTTACCCGGAATAAATAATAGGTCACTTTTTATCCCGGGAAAAGTCATATTAAACTGCGGCATAGTACAATACTAATATAAATAATTAATATTAACAACATACCTACCTTCGATCAGGTATTCGCGTAGATTCCTAGAGCCTTACAAAAATGGCACTTAAAATTGTGTACTTCTTGTTTTTGTCGCTGAGCCTGACAAGTTTTGTGCATTCGGAACAAAGAGATTATTGGAGTCAAATAATTTTATTTTATTTTGTAAGTAGGTACTCATACATAAGTCTGTATACATGACTATAATAGGCGTATACAAAAACGCATCAAAATCCGTTGCGTAGTTTTAAAGGTCTAAGCATACATAGGGCCAGATAGCGGGAAGCGACTATACCATATAATACAAAGCGCGGCCATCGACGCGCTATTTATAGGCACGCGCCGCCCGACCCCCGGCCGGCCGCGGGTCGGTACCGCCGCGGCCGGGCGCAAACAACTACGACCCTGCATTTTAAATTTGTAATATCTTCGGAAATATTTACTTAAATTACATGCTGTAAAAAGCATATTGATCTATAATAAATGCACAATTTATTTAAGGTACTTAATCGGATAAGGATTAATGCTGTATTGTTTAAAATCACTTCGTAAATAACCATTTTTTAGTAAAGGCTAAAATGGTTATGGTGGGTTATCCCTAAGAGATAGACATATACCATCGCGGACTTTTTTGTTGAACTTTTTAAGGTGAACAATACTGTAGTACATTATTTTGGTCTATCTCGTAGGGTTCAGCCAGCGTTTGCAATATAAGCGCAAAAAAACGTGCTTATTTACGACATTACATTAGAAACCTCTAAATTTATCAGTTTTTCTCTACTATATTATGCATGTATTATACATACAAACCTTCCTTAAGAATCACTCTATCTATTAAAAAAAACCGCATCAAAATCCGTTGCGTAGTTTTAAAGATCTAAGCATACATACGTACAGACATACAGCGAAAGCGACTTTGTTTTATACTATGTATTGATGATGCCCATAATCCGCACGCTGGGCATGCGGGTTGGGGATCGCAGTTCGGTGGTATTTGTTCTGCAGGGGCTGCTGCTGCCCGCTCCCGGCGGACCAGCAACTGTTGATCTTTATGTAACTTTATATTTCACAGTTACTTATTATATACTAATTGCAATTTATTTTATTTCTTGTGAAAAATAAATTTACAATTAAGTTTATATTTAGAAATCATTAATGCAATTATGCATTCTTTTTCTATAGATGGTAGTAGAGAAGAGGCTAATCCATCTAACATGCAAGGATTCTGTACTGCTCTCAACTGTCGAACTGTTCGCATTGGATCATACCGATATACTCCAAAAGAAAAGGTGAGTCTTTTGCTAGGTATTATATTCACTGTACGACCACAACTACTCAAATGCTATTTATAACTCATTTCTTAATTATCACAACTTATTTCTTTGTTCCCTAAGATGTTTACAATAATATTATTTTTACAGGTTCTGATATCAGCCAAAGGCATTAAAATAGTTGCTCCATCATGTAAAAATGAAGATAGAGATGTAGCTCTTCAAATAAGTTTAAGAGAAATTGTTAGAATTCTGATACATTTTGGAAAAGGACTGCCAGTAATGTTTCTGTACACCATGATCAAAACAGGTCATTACATTAGAACAACACTGGACATGGTTGATGATTCAGGTAATTGTTGTAAAATTCTCCTATACCTAATCATAAAATTAAACTGAATATAATGTTATACTTATATGTTTTTTTAGGTCCTTTCTATGACCCAATGTCAAAAATGGATCCCTTTAGAAGGATAACACTTCTACCTGATGCCATTACTGAAGATACCAAAGTAGCACTGAAAGCACTGTTTGGACGGTTGATGGATGAACTGAATTCCCGAGAAGCCAATGACATTTTGATCAGAACATGTCACAACAACTCAAAAGAAACAAATAATGTCTCAAAAATGACAACTAGGTCTTGCAGTGTTTCATCTAGTTCTGGTTCCAAAAGGTATGCACTTTTAATTTATCTTTATATCTATATAAATTTATTAGGTGATGTTTTCTCATGCTTATATTGTTTTCAGCACAAACCCTGCAGAGATACGACAAATACTTATTTACCCCCCTGGCAAAGGTGGTATACCCATCAACACAGAAGATTACATGTGCCTTGCTCAGGATCAATTTCTGAATGATGTGATCATCGACTTCTTTTTGAAGTACTTAGTTCATGATGTACTAACCCAAAATCAAAGAGAAAGAACTCACATATTCAGCACATTTTTTTACAAAAGACTTACTACAAAGCCCAGTAAAATAAATAAAAGTTCAAACCCTCATGAGTGGGACAGTACACTCACACCAGCACAAAAGCGTCATGCCAGAGTGAAAACTTGGACTAAAAATGTCAACATATTTGAAAAGGATTTTATTATAGTTCCTATCAATGAAAACTGTCACTGGTTTGTTGCAATCATTTGCTTCCCTGGCTTAGAAGGGTGCCGAAGTATGATTGACAATCGAACTGTTACCCCACAGGAGATAAAGAAAAGAGGTACCTAAGTTGTATTAAAGTTTTCTGTCAAATATAAATAAGAATAAGTTTGCTGAAAAGATAATTTAATTAAGTATAATTCTTGTCTTTTATAAAAAAGCCTTAGTTAGTCCTTATAACATCAGCCATTGATAGTGTACTGACATACTTAGTTTTTTTATTTTGATATTTCAAACGGACACTTACATTTTATTTATTTGTAAAGATAAGTTATTCAATTTCTATTCTGATATTATAATTTTTCAGAACGGCGATCATCTATGCTGATAGGAAATACAACAATCACACCAATGACCAAACAAGAACAGCAGCTAACATTGAATTGTGACTCTGATAATTTGAGTGAGCGTGATGAAGCTGAAGCTGATGTAAGTAAAACTGCAAAACGAACTATACTCGGTTCTAAAATCCTAGATAATTGTTAATAAACTAAGGAGTACAAAATAAAGAAATTAAAAAATGTTTTACGACACAATTGGTATAGATCGCGCAAATCTTTATGAATTCTGTGAACATAGCCGCGAATACGAAACTGCGCATGGTAAAGTTAAATGCTTAATCATTACTGTAAGAGATTTAAGAATGGTAGCCACAGATTACCCCTAGCCCTCAACAGATTCCGCATTATGGGACTGTTGTTCGGATTCTAGCTCACCAAATTTGGCGGAAGGCGCGGGTTGCGGGGACTGGAACAAAGGCGTTGTGATTGGCTATTTCAAAGTCCCACGTAATAATAGTGTTGGGAAAGTTAAAAACAAAATTAAATTGGTCTATGGGTAAATTTATTGGAGTTAGCGGAGTGGAGTTGAAAAGTTATTGGAGTGTGCCTATCACTAAATTATATCATAATATTATTAAATAACTGTTTTATAATATAAAAGAAAAAAACATCAATTGCATTATTTTCGTTTCAAGTTTGGGTTAAAACGAAATAAACTTCATAAAATAACATTTAGTTATTTCTATTTATTATTTTGCATTTGTCAACATAACCACCCTTCCCTCCAATGGTCCGCCTGATTCGCCTCGGAGTAGCAAACATTTGCGTCTTTACCTAAAACACAGCCTACCTATGTATACAGTCATTAGACGAAGGCTTAGATGAAGGCGTTTTGACAATTTGGGCAATCGTGCGGGGGCCAAGGGTCGGGAGGTTTCTGACGCATAATGACCAATAATTCAAAATTCTCATATTGACTAAACACATAAGCGTGAAATGTTTATTATGGGTACTAGATAACTCATTTACTTAATGCAATTCAACAAATCAACTTTATATACAAATCAAATCATTTAATTGCTGAATACATTATTACAGGTATATGTCAGATCTTATAACTAGAGTTATGTGAAATGTATTCAACCCGCAAGCAGGTGTGCAGATATTAAATATCGTAGATTTAATAAATTTAACTATTCAATAATAAATCAATACAATCTAGAATAAAATAAATAGTCAACAATCTGGTAATTAAAATTTACAACAATAGTCAAAATATAATAAATTATTCTACTTAAAATTAATAAATTCATTTATACTATAAAAACATTTGTCAAGCAGCCACTGATTTAATTTTTGTTTAAATAAATTACCATTCAGTTCTTGGGTTCTGGTAACTTATTATAGATGACAATGCACATATTAAAAACATTTTTTTCTTAGATCCGCTTGTGGCATTGTGGATTGTACAGCAGATTATTAAATTTTGCTCTTTTTTGTCGAGACACTGCATAGAAAGGTTCCAGATCAACAACATTTTTTTTATCCATGAATACGATTTAACCAATATTATATATAGGCAATTTCATCAGGTTTATAGATAACTAATTTATTTTAATGCTTTCCATACAAAAAATCCTTTTATCTCACTTAATATCTACGTTATCTAAAATTTACATCGATATCGACTAGATAGTAGTGTAATTCACATCACTAGCGTAACATAGTGATGTGAATTTCAATACTGTCGCCGGAAAGGGACGACGAATGCAAAAACTGCAATGAGGGAAAAAAACAAGCCTTTACGTGACCACGATAAGCTGACCTTTTTTTAATCGGTAAACTTTACTTACCGATGAAATATTATTCTGTCCTTTTAGTAGTTTTAATTTCTAGGTGAGTTTCCACACCATTTCACTGCACATTGTAGTCATTTTATCCTTTATGCTAACACATAACCAATTTTCACTAGTGTTAGGAAACAAAAACGTAAAGGGGCTCGGTCTGACACTTGGTCGAATCTGTAGCCGTGCTTTGAAGTGGCTGTATATCGGTGCATTTGCTCATATGAGTGATGCGCCGTCGTCTTTAATCGTAATTAATTGTAATCTGTGATAGTAGCCAACAAATTATTGCATGACTAGCAGCGCCTCGCAGTTTGTTTTTAGGGTTCCGTACCCAAAGGGTAAAACGGTACCCTATTACTAAAACTCCGCTGTCCGTCTGTCGTCGTCACCTGGCTGTATCTCATGAACCGTGATAGTTAGACTGTTGAAATTTCCACAAATGACGTATTTCTGTTGCCGATATAGCAACAAATACCAAAAACAGAATAAAATAAATGGGGAAGGAATAAGAGGGCTCCCATACAATAGACATGACTATAAAGCCGTTTTTCGGAATAATGGTACGGAACCCATCGTGCGCGAGTCCGACTCGCACTAAGCCGGTTTTATTTAGTATTTGTTGTTGTAGCGGCAACAAAAATACATTGTATATCATCTAGGAAAATTTCAACTGGTCTAACTATCACGGTTCATGAGATACAGACGGACATTGGAACCTTAGTGATTGGGTCCCGTTTTACGCTTTGGGTAAAACATTAGTATTAGTACAGAACCCTAATAATACCGGTTTATTCTTACAGGAAAGCGATCTGGATATGCAGTGTGATTCCGATGAAGAAGAGGAGAAGGTGGCAGTCAAAGTTGAGATACCTTTTTATAAGAGATCAGAACCCATCAGGCAGTAAGTAACTTTGCATTGAAGTATATTTCATCTCATTCGGCCATGGCGGCTGCGGCGTAAGAATCGACCAAATCGAAATCAAAAAATACAGGGGGTTTGGTGGAACGATGTAGGGATTGAAGGAGCCGATCAAGGGTACCCATGTGATCATTTTAAACCACATATGCTTTAATGAAAAGTGTCATGGTTTTTGTGAACCAATGTAGTTTTTAAAGTTATCTGAGCGGCATTAGCAGCTCTAGTTTTTTTTAATGACAGGTAGAGTTTACATCACTTCATGAGAATTTTTTTTTTTCAAGTTTAAGTCATTTTTTCTTTAAAATTTCCTGCGCAATGATTGGTTTAGCTTATTGTGATGAAAGACTGTATTGTTGTGATTAATTAGAAGCCATAACAAAAGTGATTATTGCACTATTCGGTATTTTACTATCCTTTAAACGAAAAAAATCCCTACCGAAACTTTTGATAATAACTTAAAAACCATGAGACTTTTCATAACAGCATATGTGGTTTAAAATGATCACATGGGATCCCTTGATCGGCTCCTTCAATCCCTACATCGTTCCACCAAACACCCTGTATATTATTTGCATACCTAACTTTAAGGTAGAACATAATTAAACCGTTTAATAGTTTAAGAACTACAAGTAACCTATACATTATGTTTAAGCAAATTACTAAATCTTTATCTAACACAGCCTTTGGATGTCGTAAGCGTCTACTAAAGGAATCTACCTGAGTAAGGGCAACAGCTTGCTTCTATGTATTTGAACACCTCTACTATGGTCACTATCTACCTGCCAAGTGTGGTGATTACGGCAAAATCCCCTTTGGTTTGGAGGAGGCACTGCACATTCAGCAGTAGACATGAGTGACTCTGTAGCATAAAGTCAAAGTCAAAGTCAAATCGTTTATTACTTTAGACTTACAAAATGAGTACTTAGACAAGTCAAATTTTTACTATATAAACAGCTTGATAAATAGTTATTACTATCAACAAGAAATAAGGTGCAATTGACTTTAATTCACTTCAATTTTTTGTCCACTAGCGGAAGAAGTGAAAAAGAAACCACTAGCAAATCCATCGCTTATCAACTAATACAATCTTAGGATAACTAAGTCTAACTGGTCTTACATACTATTGTCTGTTTGGAACTGGGCGACATCCGGCCAAGCATTAACATCATTTACGTAGTCATCTACGGAGTAATAGGCTTTCTTGATAAGATTTCGTTTTATGTACAGTTTAAATTTACGAATAGGGAGCTCAGTTGCTTCAGATGGAAGCTTATTATAGAATCTTACGCAATTGCCCACAAATGATTTCCCTACCTTTCGTAATCTATATGATGGGATGTGTAATTTGTTCTTGTTTCTTGTATTTTTATTGTGAACATCACACCTTTTCATAAAGTTATCTCTGTTTTTGTGTGTATACATTAGATTTTCATAGATGTATTGCGATATTACTGTTAAAATATTTATTTCTTTAAATAATTCCCTCAACGAGTCACGTGGATTTAATTTATAAATAGCGCGTACCGCCCTTTTCTGAAGAACAAAGATAGTCTGGATGTCAGCTGCCTGTCCCCAAAGCAAAATACCATAAGACATAACACTATGGAAGTAACTGAAGTAAACTAACCTAGCTGTATCTTCATCGGTAATGTATCTAATAGGGTATATGCATGTGATTTCAAAATGGCTAAAAAAATATATACGTATTCTCTATTGATATAGAAACATATCTACATATTTATTTTTGCATTTTGAGATGTTTTTATTGTAGAATTTAACCATTGAAAAATTGATATTTTAAATCTCAATCGCAAAATTTCAAAACTCTACGCCATTGACTAGAGCGGACGTGACATCACTGTGCACATTTTTTTTTTTTTATTTTGCTTGCTGCACCATGATTTGACACTATTCTGCCCACTTGACATTTCGTATTGTCGATTATTTTCAGTTTTTTCGGAAAACCTCTTTCCTGAGATGATCACTACCGAGGTCGTCACCAAAGTTTTTAATCAAGTGTGTACGTCGACGTCACATAAACATGGCGCCAATATGGCAGCGTTTTTATCACCCGAAAATGATTGTAGTTTTGATTTGTTTTTTTTACCTTGTTAATGCGAAATTCAGTGAGCGTCTTATCATTCCTCGGTTAAATAATGACCTAAAGAATCGATTAAAACAATAATAAAAATCGATGCATATACCCTATTGTCCGAACCGCATACGCTGCTGAACTAAGTCTGTTTGCGAGAGCATCAATTTGCGGTCTCCATTGAAGAGAGGAATCAATATGTAACCCTAGGAAAACAGTTGAGTCTACAAGGTGAACAATCTCATCCTTTAGCATTATCTTAGTTGGGAGCTCTCTTACATTTGGTAACATGAATTTTATGCATTTGGTTTTTGAAGCATTGAGTAAGAGGTTATTGGCGGTGAACCAATCTAGTATTTGTGAAAGAGCATTATTTACATCGTCATAATTATGTTTATTTCTGTCAACTTTAAAAATCAATGAAGTATCATCAGCAAATAAGACTATATCACAGAGATCTTTTGCTAGAAATGGAAGATCATTTACATATACTAAAAATAGAAAAGGACCCAATATTGATCCTTGCGGGACTCCTAAATCGATTTTTGATCCCCTAGATCTTTCTTTACCAATATCTACTTTTTGGACTCTATCAGATAAATATGATTGCATAAGGTCCAGTGCCTTGTTTTGAATTCCATAATGTCTTAGTTTATTTATTAATGTACCATGATCAACGCAATCAAAAGCTTTAGAAAGGTCACAAAATACACCAATAGCGTTTTTCGCTTTATCCCATGCATCCAATATGTGCTTTAATAGAACTGTACCAGCATCAGTTGTCGATCTACCCTTGGTGAAGCCAAATTGATTTTTATGTAACAACCAATAAGGTCCGTCTGCGACGCAGGAGGTTGCGGGTTCGCTTCCCGCCTCGGGACAAATATTTGCACGATCTGCTTATATTTGTTTAGAGCATTCTGGATGCTTTTTCTATGTATAATCTACCTCTAGTACCCATAAGCCCATAACCTTATTACAAGCTCTGCTTAGCTTGGGGCTAGATAATGCTGTGTGAATCGTCCACCATTATAATTATTGTGGCTGTGGCTCACCAGTGGCCAAACCAGGTCTTAGAATAATAATAATACTCATTCATACAGTGATAATCATGTTGCTCAGGGTCGTAAACTTTGTTTGAAGATAAAACTAAAATATATTAAGGCGCACACACCAGTGACAGTGGCGCCCCCACCTACTTTATCTTATTATAACGTTAAACACAAGAATTTATAAAACTCTATCGTACAGTTTGTGGTATCTATTATTTAAGCTATTTATTAATGCCTCTGTAATAGTTTCATTTTGTAAAGCTTAGGCAGAGATACGAAGTTGCACTTTATGGCCACCAAACTCTATTTTCGCATCTCTTCTATAACTAGGTAAGATAAAACTATTACAGAGGTATTAAAATAGCTTATAATAGATACCACAAACTGTATGAAGGATTTTAAAAATGTCCTATGTTTAACGTAATAATATGATAAAAAGATGGCGCTGTCATATTGGCGCCTTACAGGCGCATACCCGAGCTTTTAAAAACTATCCTGTGTTTAACGTAATATTAAGATAAAATAGTTGGGGGCGCCACTTTCGCTTGGTGTATGGGCCTTAAACAAACTTATGAAATTTTCTTGTTTCAGACCTTGCATATTGATATTCGATTCCCTAGCCGGAGCTTCGAGATCGCGAGTAGTAGCTACATTACGAGACTACCTAACATGTGAATATCAAGCTAAGGTATCTCCAGCCAAGGTTTTCACCAAGGACAACATAAAAGGAAGCTGTCCAAAAATACCTCAACAAAATAACTTTACTGACTGCGGACTGTATCTGTTGCAGTATGTTGAGCAGTTTTTTCAAGTGAGTATGAAGTATAGCACAATATGATGCTACGATTGGCTGGGTCCAGCTGGGACAGGTTGATGAGGCGATGCTAAGCTATAATATTCTATGCACATTTACGTAGCTTTCTAATAATCTAAGAATTTAAAAAAATATTTCTTTAATGTTATCTTATCTTTTATAGGTTCCTATCCTGAGCTATGCAATCCCCATCAAGCAACTAACCGATTGGTTTAGTGAAATAGTGGTGACCAGAAAACGAGAAGAAATCTCAAACTTGTTGAAAGCCCTCATGCACAAATTCAACCCTGATTCACATCTGGCTCTGCCTGAAATTCAATTCCCTACACTGAATGGTAGGTATTTATATGGATTTTTAACTTATATATTTCAGTTTTGAAATACAAACTACTAAATAATCATGGTAAATTCACATAGCACCATGACATCTAGCACCTAGCTAAGCTGAGCAAGCTCTGATTAGCGTATAATTATTATTATTTAGTACCATAACACTTGTGTTATGGTACTAACACATAATATGAATAAATATTATATTTTTCTATATCAATAATCTATTTTTGTTTCCAGGAAGATTGGTTGAACCTGAAGATTGCAATGATGACAATTCAGAGAGTGATAAGGGTGGTTCAAGCCAACCAAAATCAGAAGAGTCAGAGGGCCATAGTACATTATCACTGAGACAAATGCCTACCGGCGATATAGTTGTAAAACGCAACTATTCCGACAACACTGAGACCATTCATTTGCGGAAAACTATAAGGCTTTCAAGTGATTTAGTGGAAAGCAGATCAATGTTGCAGATCAAGCAAGATTTGTCAAAAAAAGGTGATGGTGAAAATCAAATATTGATTCCAATAAAAATACACTCAAGTGGTGATATAGTTAAAGACATACAAAATACATTAATAGTTAAAAATAAGTCGAGTGATAAAAAAAACAATTTACATAATCAAAACACATCCAGTATGAATAACTGTTTGAGACAAAGTGTTGGTGAAAGTGACGGCTCGTTATTCAAGGGGAGGAGGGTGACCAAACTTGATGAAGCTGTAAGTGAATGTAAAAAATTCAAAAGGAATGAATGTTAAGTTGTTGCCAGGCCCACAAATCCTGTCATTTAAATTATTATAATTTAATTGTAGGTCTATGGAACATGTAAATATTAGTTACTATGATAACAACCTGTATTTAATACTGTACCTATTTTATAAAGATAAACTGTAAAGAAATTTTACTTGTGTATTATAATTAACTAGCTTCCATGAAAAACAAAAATGAATGTAATGTGACTATCTTTCATTTTGTGATTTTTTATTTAATTAGATAAGTGCGCCTAGACAAGAAAATAAAAAATATGTTACATAAAACTTGTGTTTTTTATGTCCACCAAAACATGTTCTTATTGAGTATAATAATCAAATCTAGGAGTATGGTGCTTATAGGGCATTTGGAAATGGACCAATAGGATTTATAAAAGGGCATGCACTTCATCAAAACTTCGACAGAGTAGACCCAATGTCGATGTCCTAAGAAGTATTTTTAAGTTACAGGGTAATTCCATAAAACGCTACCGCAGGTTTTTTTTAAATTCACAAATTTATCGAACAACTAGTTAAAGTTTATCTACTGATCCTATACATATTTTAGTAAAAACTCTAAAAAATTTGTCTAGTTTTCGCATTTAATTTTCTCAATCTAAAGTTGGGTCATTAGGCTTGATTTGATCAATGGTAGTTTACTTTTTTTTCCGATACCGGCTACCTTCGATCAAATATACCTAGATTCCGCGTAAGCGCGCCAAAGGTAACCAAACAACAGTGCTTAAATTCTTATTGAGCACTGTTTTGCCGTTAGTGTCGCGCCCGTCGCGCCGACCGTCAAGTGGAACGATGCCGAAGTGTTCTGTGAAAAGTAGCAAAAATATCACCCCTACAAAGAGAAAACAACATGGGATTTCGTATTTTTGGCAAGTTTTGTACTTTTTACTAATACTTACAGTGATAAACATCCGAAATAATCTAGTTAACATCTCCAAATTAGTATTTCAATAAATTAAATCCTTTTATTTTTGCTTCGCAGTTGTCTCTTTTGCACGCATAATAGAGTTTACACGGGTAATAAGAACGTCCTAAAGTCGTATGTGATATAAGTAATTTTGAGCGTTAGAATTATGAACATAAAGTTTAATTTCACTTGACGCCGCCACCGCGACGGCAATAAGATTTTATGAGTTTTCGACGAAAACTTTTCGTCAATGCCGCGGAGCAAAACGCCATAAAGTCGTTACGTTAGGTAATTGTTGAAAACTAAACTTGAGATTGCTGCAATAAGGTTTATTATTAATAAAATATTTAAATGGCTTTGTGATGATTTTTAGTATTATCCCTAAGATGTATGTATAATTATCTCAATTGGTAGGAGGCAAGGAGAATACAATAACTTCGGTAGGAGGTATAGTAAAATCAAGCCGTTTTTGTGCGTTGTGTCAGTAGGTACGGAATGTTGCATCTAGGGTATATTTGATCGAAGCCGGCGACGACGCTTAAAAAAAGAACTGCAAATTGACAGCGCGCGCATCACATTTATTTTAATTATTGCGCATTTTGTAATAACCGCTCTAATCTAATCTAGCTATAAAATAAAACACATACCTACTGTCATTGATTTAAAAAGGGAAGATAGGTTACGTTCTCCCAGCAGCGCTTACTCAAAAAATGGCATGTGTTACAACTACACGCAAACACATACGCTCACAGTTATAATCTCCAGTCCTGTGCAATACAAAGAAGAACAAAGACGGAAAGACGTATCTAGGACCGAAGTGAGACTGAGACAACAATATTTCACGCGAATCACGACCGCCCGTGCCGCCGGTCAGACGGTGACTGATGTGGGAGAACACAATTTTACACAATTTAAGGTTGCCACTTTCGAGCAACCAGTACCTCATCTTTGTTTCTAATAAATCAATGCCTACTGTGCATCAAATTCATTTAGTTTTTGAAATTGACCTCATTTTTAATTTCTCACTTTCAATCCCTTTTTTACCTTTCCTCGTACTTGCCATGAACCTCATTTCGATATTTTTAGACAACGTCAGAGTATTTAGTTACTAGCTAGTTTGTAGAAAATTTTACAGAGCAAAATCGCAGCTTCAAAAGCCCATTAACGACCTCGAAATTCAAAGTCGATAATCGGAGTTGAATGCTCAGACCATTTTTTTTTTAATTATTTATATTATCTCCGATCAGGTAACCTATTTCGCGGTCGGCGATATTTTTGATTGATGTTTCAGATACTATTTAAAAAACTTGCTAAGCATTTTGTGTCCTATAGTCAGCAAAAATTGCGCCTTACCACCAATAAGGTGATTTTTGTGAATTCACACATCAACATTGTATAATGGATATTCCATTTCGAAATTATTTGCTTACAAACTATTTGCTTTTTAGAAAAAGTTTATACACGGAATTAAACCTCTTTTGTTCCCTTTTCAAAATTTGGAACGCATTTAACAAAAGATAGAATGGGGACTCCGATCTAGATAAAACAACGTTAATTTTGCCTAAGATAAATTTACTTTTATTTAATTAACAATATCTAAGTGTTATCTAAGTAATTTTTAATTTTAACGGATCTTGTGATATTTCTTAGGTCATGGAACGTCGATAAATTAATAGATTCAGGCGTTACTTTGCGGAAATCCATTGTAAATATAAGAATGAAAAATATTTAGTAGATAACAATTCCGCGAAAAAAACCTTCTGCGATAAAATCTAACAAATTATTTTGTTAGATTTTATCGCAGAAGGTTTTTTTCGCGGAAAATCTAACAAATTATTTTGTTAGATTTTATCGCAGAAGGTTTTTTTCGCGGAATTGTTATCTACTAAATATTTTTCATTCTTATATTTACAATGGATTTCCGCAAAGTAACGCCTGAATCTATTAATTTATCGACGTTCCATGACCTAAGAAATATCACAAGATCCGTTAAAATTAAAAATTACTTAGATAACACTTAGATATTGTTAATTAAATAAAAGTAAATTTATCTTAGGCAAAATTAACGTTGTTTTATCTAGATCGGAGTCCCCATTCTATCTTTTGTTTAATGCGTTCCAAATTTTGAAAAGGGAACAAAAGAGGTTTAATTCCGTGTATAAACTTTTTCTAAAAAGCAAATAGTTTGTAAGCAAATAATTTCGAAATGGAATATCCATTATACATTTATACAAAATGAAAGAACATTTATCAAAGCAAGTCGTCAACTAGTTTCGTCTCTCCACGCTCAACTAGACTTGGCGCGTGGAGCTCGAAGTGGCAACATCTCTGGTGGGACTCTGCCGTTGTTGTTTGGCGCTCTCAGTGTCAAGATCGAGTGGTGTGGTGTCCTGATGATGTCTCGTGGAGAGACGAAACTAGTTGACGACTTGCTTTGATAAATGTTCTTTCATTTTGTATAAATGTATAATTTTGTGTAATTTGTGACGTCCCGCCGCCGCCGCCACCCCGCACCGCTGCCCGCAAGAAGCAAAACCCAAGACACAGCTTCAAAAAAGCCAAATCGCAGCTTAAAAAGAAGTAAAATCGCAGGACGCGGAAACACCTCGGACAAGCCGAATTGCGGCAGTGTGCGTCAATGTATGCGTTTTAGTATAAAATGCAAGCAAATATCCACAAATCGCGCGACACAGGTCGCGCTTAATAATTTGCGCCGACAACGCAACGTGAGTAGGGCTCCGCAAACAGCCGCTAATTAGTTAGCGCGTCTTGTAAAGCGCGATTCCGGCGATTTTCCAGCGTGATTCCTTACACACAGCGGCATTAATAATAAATTAAGCGCGATTTCGCCGCCCCCTCCCCGCCCCTTACCGGCATGGCAGCGCGAACGACGAAGGCCGTCCCGCCACCCCGCGCCGCCGCCCCGCAAAATCGCAGGACGCGGAAACGCCTCGGACAAGCCGAATCGCGGCAGTGTGCGTCAACGTATGCGTTTTAGTACAAAATGTTCCGCAAGCAAATATCGCAAAATCGCGTGACACATGTGAGTAGGGCTTTAAGCCCTCCGCAGACAGCCACTAATTAGTTAGCGCGTCTTGCCGTCCCACCACCCCCCGCTACCCCCCCGCCACCCGCAAAATCGCAGGACGCAGAAACGCGCTTAAAAATTAGCGTTAATGTGAGTAGGGCCTTATGTGACCCATGAAAATCAACCGCATTTTATCAGGGAAATAGCCTTGGCCACGAGGATGACAGTGACAATCTGACAATGACAACCAACCAAACCAACCAGCATGGTTAAGCTACGATTTATTTGTCAGGAATTCAGGAATCTAAATGTAAAAGAAAATCTATATTATGACTAATAAAGTTGATATCGGTGTTCTGGAACAAAAAGCTGAATGGCTTCTTCACCCACGATTTTTTCCAAGCAAAGTTGGCGGAAAACCAGCGTGGTTAGATCTCAAAAATTATCCAGAACTGTCTTGTAAAAGTTGCAGTGAACGTCTGATCTTTCTTTGCCAAGTAAGTGTTTGCTGATTTCTGATACAGTTACTACCGTTATACTGTACCTACCTATAAAGTTGTACCTGCCAGCCATACTCTTTCAAGAAAGTTGGGATACTGTCGGTGAAATCGGAGGTTACACCAACTTGATGTTTGCATTATAAGTACCCATTTGTCGTTCTTGCAGATTTATGCACCCTATGAAGAGTCAGACGACTGCTTCCATAGAACAATATTTATTTTCGTCTGCAGAAATAAAGCATGCAGCTGGAGAACAAATTCATCTGAAAACTTCTTAGTGCTTCGGTGTCAATTGCCGCGAAAAAATGACTTTTACTCATTCCATCCTTATGCGGAAAAGGAAGAAGAGGTATGTTCTTAATGGATTAGATATTTCATTCATCATTTATTTTCTCTTCACAGAAATATACACTAAATATAAGTATACATTAGATTTCTTTAGATGTATTGCGATATTACTGTTAAAATATTTATTAAATAAATGAGTCTTGTTATAAATAGCGTGTACTGCCCTTTTTTGAAGAATAAATGTATTCTGGATGTCAGCTGCCTGTCCAAAACAAAATACTATAAGACAACACCATAGAAGTCACTGAAGTAAACTAACCTAGCTGTATATTCATAGGTAATATATCTAATTGTTTGAACCGCATACGCTTCTAAACTGAGGCTGCCTGCGAGAGCATCAATTTGTGGTCTCCATTGAAGAGAGGAATCAATATGTAACCCTAGGAAAACAGTTGAGTCTACAAGGTGAACAATCTCATCTTTTAGCATTATCTTAGTTGGGAGCTCTCTTACATTTGGTAACATGAATTTTATATATATATATAAAACATATATATATATATATATATAACTATAACCTTTTGGTTATAGTTACAGTTTTAGTTTAGCATAGGCTGTTTACAAACATTGGACATCATAGTTACACTTTCAGTGCCTAGCTTGAGCTTGGGTGATGCAAATCAGAAGGGTTTCAATAATCTTTATTGTGTTTGATTCTTTCAGTATCCAATGGATGGTTTGCCTAAACTATGTGAGTTATGTGGTGCTAAAGCGCCTTCACATTGTTCTAAGTGTAAGAAGGTGTATTACTGTGGCAGAAGTCATCAAATATTGCATTGGAAAAATGGTCACAAGGAAAGCTGTCCTGAGCTGCAGGCATGTATTTTTATATTATATGCTTACACATAATAAAAAAATATTTTTAAGATCCTATGAGTTTTCAGGCTACTGAGTCAGTGAAACTAAATAATTTTGTCGTGGATCAAGCTGGAAAATCTATCTTACTCAAGGAGTGGGAATTAGTGGTTGATGAAGAGGATCAGGTAAGACAAACAACACTTAAACTATATGATCTACTAGCTGCACCCCGCGGCTTCGCACACATTGTTCATATGGAAACATTTAAAGGTGATTTTTATCTCACCGGAACAGATTTACGGGATTAAAAGTAGCCTTTGTTTTATTCCAGTATTAGAATTACCAGTATGCAAAATTTCAGCCAGATCCGTTCAGTAGTTTTGGTGTGAAGTGGTAACAAACATCCATCCATCCATCCATACAAACTTTCGCATTTATAATATATGATCATTTTTTGTCCTTATTCATTTCCCTTGGAATGAATAAGGACAAACCCCTCATGGAATCGCTGGGCCAAATTGGCACAAAACCGCAGAAGACCGAAACGAATGGGCATCTTTGGAGGAGGCCTTCACCCAACTTGGGGTTCTTGCAGAAAAAAAAACTAATTTTAAATTTTTTGTTAACTTAGAATATATTATAATTTTAAGAAAACTAACCATTTCAAAAAATATCGTTTTGTATTTTTTGCAAGAAATAAAGGCTTTTTTATTTAATTTTATTTATTCATTTCCCTTGCAGGAAGAAGTAAAAGATGTTGATGTCAATCAAGAAATGGAAAAATTGCAAAAAATGATGCACCAAAACAAAGCAGGCACTTTGGAAAATGTTAGTGAGAGTGAGCTGGAAGAGTATGCTAAAGAAATGCCTGAAGATAAAGTTTTCAATAAGTTCAGCAAAAGGGTCGCTAGGCATCCAGAGCAAGTGCTGAGATATGATAGAGGTGGCTCTCCACTCTGGATTACAGAATTAGTCCATAATTGTGGATCAGATAATTTAGTTCCACGCTGTGAACTTTGTGGTGGGGAAAGGCAGTTTGAGTTTCAGGTAATTTTTTTTTAAAATGATGTAGGAATTATTTTATTATATGTATACATTACGTCTGAACTGTTTGTCTAACGATTACTCTATCACAACAATAAGAAACAAATGCATTGATTTTCTCTACAGATCATGCCTCAGATGCTGAATTTTATTGAGTCTGAAACAAATATTAACAGCATGGATTGGGGAGTTCTAGCCATTTACACTTGCAGAGCAAGCTGCAACACTGGACCATCATACAAAGAAGAGATTATGATAAAACAGGATTTAATTTAACTAAATCTAAATACAAGTACATATAAACAAAAAAAACTATGAACTAAAAATATTATTTGGTTTTTGATTTCCCATAGTCTTCAGCGATGTAAGTTAACAAATCATTTAACCCGGTGAACTCTGTCCTTGATTGTGGTGTGCTATTTTTGGGGATCACTGGCAGGACATTCCCCATTTTGATTCGGAATTCCTTCAGCTGTAACACATAATTGTACACAAGGTCAAGCAAGACTTAATTATATGTATCAAATCATTGCTTGATAGTGGTCATCCACTTCAAGTTCTTATGCACTTACATCTTTGGCACCAGATAGTTTCCATATTCCGTAGCTCAATAGTGAAGTTCCTGCTATTGCATATAAAGTACCCCAACCAAGAGCTCTCAATGCTAACATGGCTCCTGTATCAGCCATTTCCACACTG
This sequence comes from Eupithecia tripunctaria, assembly GCA_955876795.1. Lineage (NCBI taxonomy): Eukaryota > Metazoa > Arthropoda > Insecta > Lepidoptera > Geometridae > Eupithecia > Eupithecia tripunctaria. The sequence continues at coordinate 6,610,800 of OY041604.1, forward strand.
CTTTGTACACCTATGGACAGTTCATCACACATTTCATTTCAATCACAGTTCATTCACAGTACAATCATTAGAAAACACCAACAACAGATTAAAATGCAAGTACCTACCTTGAACCTTCATAGGTAACTTGCATTATTATTATATATTGATTATTATTATTATATTGAATCAGAGACAGAGTCAAATCATTTATTTCTTTAGACTTACAAAATAAGCACTTGGAGAAGTCAAATTTTTACTATTTATACAGCTTGATAAATAATAATTACTATCAATTATGAAATAATTCACTTCAATTTTTTGTCCACTAGCGGAAGAAAATATATAAAGAATCTTTACCCTTGTTAAAATATTTCGGATCCGCTTTTTTCGCTGCTGACAACGCTGCACTAAATCCCACAAAGGCAGAGATTCCACCGACAGCGGACAAAAAAGCTCCGGCTACAAAAATAATCAGGTTAATAGGTCGAGTAATTTGTCTTCCCCATCTGTTATTATTTTATTACCCTTTATTCTTTGAAGCCTTTCCTCTTTTTCCATGATAACTTGTATAGAAATGTTGAACAGAAAACTTATGTGGTTCAAGGTTCAAAATAATTGTTAATATTTTCCAGACCTCGTGAAAAATCAAAACAAAGATATTTCCACGTAAATGTCGCTCAAATAGGTCTTTTTTGCAATCCTTGCTTGTCTAAGGCCGAAGGTAACAACCTCCAAATCTTATGGTCAGGCCCGCGGACGAAAGAAATCACTCTTCCTGATCGTCGTAGGCCTAAGTTCAGTTAGGACTGATAAATAGACAAGGCCCAAGTTGTTCGTGGAAGAATGTGGTTTGTCATACAAAATAAATTTTTAACCACCACATCACAGGCCACAGACAGACAGACAGACCAGACAGATACTAAATTTTTTAACCTCTAACCTCACCGTTATACCATGCCTCACCGTATTTGTTGGTATTTGTATTAACCCTACATAGCTAACGTTCCTAAACTACCTTGATAAGCTAACCATTCGTAATTTTTACGATCATTATAAAACGGAGATTAAATTAATAGGTAATGTATTTCTTATGTCTTGATTGTATTTTCAGAAAATATAGAATACAAATGAAAGATATGTATCATAAAAATATTTATATTATAGCATTAAAGTACTAGTATCGTAATTAAGAAATAGCACTTGTTTTTCGAAATCAAAATCACACTCTGTCATCTTTATCATAAATTAGGAAAAATGTCCCAAAAATAATATATTTTTTTAAATTTTATAGTAAAAAAAACATAAAATGTAATATTTAAGATTAAATTATTTTCATTTTTTGAGTGCAAGTTGGGCAAAATATAGTCAAAAGTTCACCACAAATGGGAATTTCGCAACTGTAGCAGTTGTTCATTGTCATTCGCTTTTTCTTGTAGAAACAGACACCGCAGTTCTTCCTTTTCTTTGTCAAGGCATTTTCAGGCATGGGACAATCTCCGGAATCTGATGGATCAGGAATTTGACCTTGACCTTCGGTTCTTTCTTGCGGTGTCAAGACCAACACTTCACTTATTTTCTTTTTTACTCCTCGAGGCATTGTTGGTGTTTGAAGTCGATGTTTTAGCCAGGGTTCCATAAGTTGTTCGTGCAATTTACATATAATGATCACAGAAGTCTTTTGGGAAGTATTCCCTTTACAAGTGACCCAGACGTGACGATTTTTGCCTCGTATATTCGCCTGAAGCAAGTTGATAATACCGTTGGAAGCTGACAATGAATTTATTGGTGAATCACCTAGCCGAGGATTTTCTGGTGATGAAATATCTCTCTCCTCTTCAACGTTATCAGGTAAAATAAGCTGTCCTTCTTCACCATCCTAAGGTTTGTCGTGAAAATCACTTTCAACCTCTTCAAGGAGCAATCCATCTTCGTTCTCACTGTCAGAATATAATATCGTCATAAGAGTTACCAGCATGCTCTTCATGTAGTGCACGAAGAATGTCGTCATCAGTGATGTTCGACCACCCAGCCAAAATTCAACAAAAACGGAGAAACCAAAAAAAAGCAAACCTAAACTGTTTACAACGTATACCATACAAGTTACACATAAGCTAACCATTCGTAAAAATTACGAACACACGGTAGGTATCTCCAAAACTAAGCAACTTACCTGCTAAACGCGACCACCACCAAACGCAGTCTAACGGTGACTTAGTTGACGCGATGCCGCAAGTCCGTAGTTGTAACTATTAGAAAAGGGTGACACGATATTCATTTCGTGTGTGCAAATTTGACGAACGTTAGCTTTATAGGGTTAAGATATGTAGTGAAACCGAACTAAACTACCAGCGATAAAACTCAGACCGACATGGTTTGAGCAATAAAACCAAGCAAAAATCTGAATTCTGGCTTAGACACCAAAAAATCTTCCTAGCCAAAGTGAATAGAAAAAATGAAGTCCACAACCAGTATCACAGATTTATTCGAAGGCGCCAAACACAATAACACATACGTGAAAGTATGTGCACCTATGGTTAGATACAGTAAAGTACAATTTAGGACTTTAGTAAAGAAGTAAGAATCTTAATGTACTAACATATTATTTATATATAGTTTATCTATCCATGCATATCCCTTATGTATCTATATTTTTTTCTATATTTTTGTTAGCTTTTTGTTGTACCTACACGTGCCTACCGTCTCTTTTGGTTTCAGTTATGGGGTCGACCTATGTTTTACTCCAATGATATTGGCAGATTCATTTTGCCAGAATGAAAAGGCTCGTTCAAGTGAATTCTCTACTACTTACAATGACACTCCTTTGATTGTTCAATTTGCTGCAAATAACCAGGATGATTTTATTGATGCTTCTAAGTTAGTTCATCCCTTTGCTGATGGAATTGACCTCAACTGTGGCTGCCCCCAGAGATGGGCCATGAAAGATGGATATGGTTGTGCACTCTTATCAAAGCCTGATATCATCTGCGACATGGTAAAAGGAATAAGAAGCAACCTGCCAAATACATTCAGTGTTTCTGTCAAAATAAGAATAGTAAAAGAACTGAAGCGGACTATTGATTTGTGTCAGCAATTGGAAAAGTGCGGGATCAACTTTTTGACAGTCCATGGACGAACACCATCTCAAAAGAGTGGGGATAAAATTGATGTTGAGGCACTGAAGGAAGTATGCGCGTCAGTTTCAGTCCCTGTAATTGCAAATGGTGGGATCAAAACATTAGATGAAGCAGATAGGCTGCACCAAGAGGTGAACTGTGATGGGGTCATGGCGGCCAGTGCACTCCTCACTAACCCAGCACTGTTCAGTGGTTCAAACAGAACACCTCATAGCTGTGTCAAAGTATGGATGGATTTGAAAGATAAAGCCCGTGACAAAATCAATTTTCAATGCTATCATCACCACTTAGTTTTCATGTTAGATAAGTTGCTGACTAAAACGCAGAAAAATGAATTTAATACTTTAGGTACCTTTGAGTGTGTTGATGATTATGTTTATGAAAATGTCTTGGGCTCTCAAGACTGTTTAAAAGATTATGAGCATAGATTAGGTGAATTTTTAGATTGTTCATTCCCAGAAGAGATAACGTCGAAGCATGGTAGTAAATGTAGAGGTTGTGGAAAGAGTACCTGGTACTGTATTTGTGAGGTTTATAGTTTTGATGCTACTGATGGTGCCTTCTTTACATCCCATGTGAAGCAAGATTCATTAGATTATATGGACAGCAACTTGTTTGCTGAAGATTAGCAATGTGTTAGAAAATAAAGTTCCTACTAATAATATTGAATCTTTAATTTATTGTATAAATTTGTAAGTAGGAGGAACATTCCAAAGATAGATAAATAAATAATTATATTGCAAAAATGCAAATAATTTGGAGAAGTCCAAACATGAATTTTATGAATATGCATATGGTGACTTTGTTCACCCCAAACATATTCATAAAATTAATAACATTTAATGATTTGAAGATTAATGATTTGAGACATTGTGAGGCGAATCACAGCAGCCACCCGACAAGAATGACCATGATCACCACGACCACTCTGATAAGAGTGCTACGAAGAAGAAGAAGAAGAAATGATTTGAAATATCTATTTATGCGCTAGCCTCTACCTCGGGACACCAAGGACACCTAGGGAGGCATGCACCGGCGTCAGCGAGCTGCTGGCTTTCCTGGAAGACATCGGGTGGTTAGATTAGATTAACAGCCCCCCACCCGACACGCAAAAAGGGCCCGCCTGCGGCCTAGTTGCGGAAACCAGCCCAGAAACAAGTAACAAGTAAGCTAGATGGCGCCGATAGAGGGTAGGGTAGAATACATAAAAACCACGTCACTTTGTCACGTTTGAAATTAATTGCTTAACATTCCTTAACTTCAATAATTTACGCAATGTATATTCTATTCTACCCTTGACAAAAATCCCCGTGCTAGGCAGGCAGGTAGGTAGGTACTTAATCGCACACCAAAAAAATTAAATACAGGAAAAGAGAGATAACAGAGTTGCACGATGGGCGGCCTTATCGCTGAAAGCGATCTCTTCCAGATAACCTTACACGTATAGACGGTTGCCTGTTAATTTATTAGATACAATAAATACATATAAAACATACTATAAAATTCAATTCAATTCAATTCAATTCAATTCTTTATTTAAAACCAGAGATAACATTACAGAGTACACTCCAATGCGTTAAATCTAGGACATCTACTTGCTAGTGAAAATAAATTTAGAACAACATAACAGAAAAATATAAAATATAATAAAATACTTTTATACTAATTTACATAAAATACTTTTATACTAATTTTATTTAATGTTGGACAATTCACACAGCATTATCTAGCCCCAAGCTAAGCAGAGCTTGTGTTATGGGTAGGTACTAGATAACTGATATATGCATATTATACAATATACTACTTACAAAGATAGATATTTTTATTAAACATGAAAACATCCAGATCGCCCTAAACAAATATCTGCAGATCGTTCGCATATTTGACCCGAGGCGGGAATCGAAATCGCAACCTCCTGCGTCTCAGGCTGACCTTCGCCCATCGCGCCACAGAGGTCGTCAATCGACTATAATAATAATACATACAAAGTAAAAGATGCTTAATAATAACTGTCAATTTATAACTGAAGAGAGATAGTGTTCATAGACCATCATTATTAGATACAGGGAGAGACTTTCGGTCGAAAGAGAGGGTTTCGGTGAAACGAAGTGAAACAGGAATGGGTTTGGTGGACGTACCTACTCAAAACGTTCCAAAAGGTAATGCAGAGTAGTTATTAGGAAGTATAAGAGGGAGATAAGTGTATGTGCCGGCATAGGGGAATGGCAATCACGCTTATTACGGTATTCGGTAATATGCTGAAGATGAAGCGTATTGCAAAGCCTTGAAACCGCTCAAGCCTGTCAAGCTGCATTTAGTTTGGGTAAGATCGGGATAGCTGGCGTCGTCAGCGTAGTCGAGGATAAGGAGCAGTGGTGACTGAGCGAGCGCAATTTTGGTAGACGTCTTCGGTAGCAAGTACGTAAAGGCCGATGCGAAGATCTCGTAAGATCTTTTCGGACGGTTTACCTCTGCCAATGAGAATTGCCTGTCCATGAGGATGCCTAGGTTTTTAACGGTTTTGCTAATTTGGATTGGCTTTTTTTAGGGGTTCACCTTCAACCCGTACGAACGTTACTCCACTCTAGGATATAGGTGTTGGTTTCGTTGATAGCGTCACTTAACCGTTCTAAAGGAGCCTGGGTATTAATTTGTAAGTCATCTGCGTAAAGTTGGTAGGAAGAAGATGCTGAGAGAAGAAGCTGTTCGGAGATAGAGATGATGAAGATAGAAAACAAAATAGGGGATAAAACGCCGCCTTGAGGTACATCGGCATTCATGAGCAAGATATGTTGTCAATAGTAACGCACTGCCGCCGCCGGCGACCGAGAAGATGGCTACGAAACCTGTGATCTACTAATGGAGATAAGTTAAGGGAGCGCAAGATACCTAACAGAACATCGCATTCAACGTTATTGAAGGCACTACTAAAGTCTAGAAGTAGGTACAGTTAGAGAAAAAGTATAGTGTAAGTAAATATGTAAAAAAATGGCCATTTTACATGAAAACTTTTTTACTCTGCCAATCGATCCTGTATTTTATAGGCTTATGATATCTTAGCTTATAGGCAAATTCTGCAAATAAATATCTTTATCTTTATCTTTATCTTTATCTTAGGCTTATGATATCCTCTTTCATAAACGGATCACTTGCGAGTGGAGTAGGTAGGTAGGTACCTATTAAAAAGTCAGGAATTGCAAAAAACTTTCCCGTTAGTAGGTACATTTTGTAGGAAATCATAGCCGCTTGTTAGTACTTACTTACCTAATAATAAAAACAAAAGAAAAACTTACCTGTACCTACGTAGGTATATCTACGAGCGAACAGCCTCCGTGTGGGAGTAGACTTACACTTTTATTCCTACTTTAAGGGATAGATGGGGCGCACACCTAGGTATACCTATCTACAAAGAAACAGGTACCTATTAATGAAAGATAGGATAGCAACTGTCCTGAGTCACACAACTTTAATGTTCTTAGATTATTATCAGCATGTCTAATTAACTGAGTTTACGTACGCGACAAACGTAATTCCAAGAGCTTCATGTAATTCGTCGTCTGTCTAAGTAGTCATATTCAAATAACGAGACTACTTTACACGCTAAAACGAGGTTAAAACGCATAATTTAATGACTTCATGACATTCACATTAATTTTTAATATCTGAGAACGCTTTTAATTAGCAGAACGTGACTGTTTTCACTAGGTAGGTTAATTTAAACTCTACATACAGACAACTTACGCTTGACGCTTGAAAAATATGTTAAGCTTAAATAGTTTTTGACAAAAAAAGGAGCTGATAAAGCTTTCCTGCATCACATCTGGTTGTTCTCTCAAAAATAATACCTACTCACACTTCCTCCTAAAAAACTCTACCTTTTAATAAATAACGTATACATTGTAATCTTTTATTTGATTGTTTTGAAAAACTAGAAAACGACTTCGAATCCCTCAGTTTGAAACTATTTTTTTGACACGAGATTAATTTAAATTAATCCCCTGAGAATACAATTGTATGGAACCACCTGGGCATGATCTATACAACTACAAAAGAATCATCAAAATCGGTCATAGGTGAATGTAGTAATGACGGAGAAATTGACGAACAAAAACAAACCTACGTACAGCCGAACATAGAACATTCTCCTCGAGGTCGGTTCAAAATCAGCTAAAACTGCTAAATTCAATCAATAAATAAGTTTAGCTACATGTAGATTGTATGCAACAGTCTGCAGTTAGCTCATTTGCTACTATTTTTAATTTATTTCATTTGATTGTAATTTTCATGTGAAATACACTTACCAAATAAGTATTATAAATAAGTATTTATTGATATAGTTATTATTAGTATTACCTAACGGGTATTTGTATTCAGATCGCGTAAGTTTGAAAATATTTAAAAAAACTTAGTTGTTTAATACCTATGTAGGTATTGCTACCTATTTTGTTCCCATGAGTATTATAGTAGATACCTTAGCTCATGGGATCAGAACGACCTTTCTTACTAGCTTGGAAAATTCAAGTCGCGCGTCGAAGTCTTTTGTATGAAAAAAGAAAATAAAACAAGAAATGTTTGAATCCTTTTGGCGACTTAGGTCTTATAAAATGACTAGAACGTGATATTGTCAAGAAAGAAAATTGGAGACATATATTATTATTATTAACTAATGTATAAAAATGCCGAAATCAAAAAAAGTCGCAGATGATTATTTCCTTCGTATAAAAATGCCGACATTTAAAAAAGACCTAATAATAATGATTATTATAATGATTAAATAAAAATGAAAAACTAGAAATAGAAAAGAAAGAGAGCAATAGAATATTATAATCTAATAACATTTACAGGTGCAATACTGACTAGTTTGCTAGATCAATAGAGGTATAATAAAGTGTACAATGTAAGCCTGAAGAAAAATCTAAATCGGTAACAAAATAAATTATTTCCTCTTGAAAGTATGTACATGAAGAATAAAACAGCTCGGTAAATAACCTGCCTACTTAAATCATTTTTTAACCGACTTTAATAAAGGAGCAGGTTCTCAATCCGACTGTTTTTTATGTTTGTTACCTCAGAACTTTTGCCTGGGCGATCCGATTTTGATGATTATTTTTTAATTTGAAAGCGGGTGCTTCCCGTGTAGTCCCATTTCAATTGGTCCAGTTCTGACCATGGCATCCATAAGAAAGCCCTATAATTGAAGTCGGTTTATAGTTTTTTAAAAGAAACTCAATTATTGCCTGAAATATTAAGAAAATTTTATAGCATATCAGTGGGTAAAGATTACGTACTTGATAGAGAGATTTAATGCCTTACGTTTTCTCATGAAGCTACTTACTACTTACCTAATATTAGTTGTGTAAACTGTTGTCAGAATAAAGCTCCCCCTTGATACCTACCTACCTACCACCTACTACCTACTAGCGCGTGTGAGTCGATTAGAGCTCATAGTCTTAGCGGATGCGCGTTGAGCACCCGCATTTTCGAGGACTCTTCCGCTGCGGTCGGTTAGACGTCAAATATTCCCCGCTGTTTTAGAAAATTTAAATTAAGTGACTGGAAGATTCTACCTTGGACTTTTCGACAACGTTTTGAATGTAAGTACCAAGTTAATTTAATTGTTTTCGTGTTTTTTTTGTGAGACTTATTACTATAAGTACATTGCCAATCAACATTTTAGATCTAGGATTTAATAAATATGTAGGTATATTAGGTAGGTATTATACTTAGGTAGAGATAAGCCAATTTTAAAATAAACGCGTCTTCAGAGAATTATACCAGTTTATTTCTATTTAGCCCCTGCTTGCTTGGTAGAAAACTACCGAGACCAAAAAGAAAAAGTCTGATTTTTGCTCACAAAAGAGAAATAAACTGGTATAACTCTGCGGAGGGAGACGCGTTCATTTTAAGAATGGTTTATCTCTACGTACCTACAGTTTTCTATTTTCCTAGATGAGATAGGTACAAACATACCCAATAAGTAGAATCCTGGTAGAATTCCACTAAAAAATAGTAGGGAACATTGATTTAATGGGGGATCTGCCTGCCGCTCGATTGATTTAAGTTAAATCTAAGTAGATTTTACTTTAATCAATCGAGCGACAGGGTGGACATTCAGGGAATCAGACCTTATAAAGGTACCGAACCTTTTCAAACTATCGACAAAGACAATTACAATCAAGGAATAGAAATAGATTAGAACTATAACTATTTATAATTGAAACATTTGAGTGACCTAATGACTGTTGCAAACAATCTACAGGTCGGAAGCGATCCCAAGACGCTGGCTGCCTCGCTCTGTACTTATGTCAATGCTGAGGCGCTAGATATTTTAATCTAAATTATATGCCTACAATTTGCTCATTCAAGTGGCTTAAGTAAATCCATACCTCAACCTCAACAGCGTCCACTGCTGGACACAGGCCTCCCCCTGTTAGCGCGTTGGCGTTTATCTCATGGGGGGTAATGCCCATAATCCCCACGCCGGGCATGCGGGTTGGGGATCGCGTTCAGTGGTAGAATAGTTCTGCAGGAAGTGCTGCCGCCCCCCGTAGGATATCCCTTAGTCGCCTCTTACGACACCCACGGGAAGAGTTGGGGTAGTGCAAATTCTAAGCCAGCACCACACAGCTACCTCCAATAGAAATCCAGAAATCCATACACCATGAGCAAATCTTCCTAAGTAGGTACCTTTCGCATGAAAAAGGAACGAGACAGGATGTTAAGTATATTCAACATTTAGAAACGGTAGCAGCTTATTCACGATACTTCTACATTTCAATTTAACTTGTTTAATTTAATTTAACTGTTTCAATATTAAAATATGAGGTGACGCCGTCGGATCGTGAAATCAGCCCATTTGTAGAATATCTGGGTTTGCAAAACAGCGCCAGAATATGCTGATTGTTGAACGATCAACGCTAACAATCCACAAAGATGGCTACACGTTACTTAGCCATCGAATAGTCCAGCTATTATACAAACGGGCTGATTATACGATCATCCGGCGACAGAAAATAACTACTAACTTGGACCAAAACCTACTGGTATATCTTTGTGATCATTTTACTGTCCAGCAACCAAATAATAATCCTATTGGCTAGTTTTACCTCAAAAAGAGCCTGAGATAGTTTTACGACAACGCCAATAGCCTATCTTACTAATATAATATTATAAATGCGAAAGTTTGTGTGTGGATGTTTGTTACAACGGAAGCTTCGTGTAGTTGAAATTTTGTGTGTCAGTTAGTTCTAGAATATCACATAGGCTTATCTTATTTTTAGAAATTTCGTTCTGAGGGGGTTAAAAGTGTGGTTTTCTTAACCGATTTCAAAAAAGGAGGAGGTTGATTTTTTACGTTTGTTACCCCAGAACTTTTGACTGGGTGATCCGATTCTGATGATTGTTTTTTAATTGAAAACTGGTGCTTCCCGTGTGGTACCATTACAATTTGGTTCTGGCAATAGCATCCTTAGGAAACCCATTTAATTGAAGTCGGCTCATAGTTTTTTAAACAAACTCAATTATTTCTATGGTAATTTTTTATTCCTTGGTTCGATTAACACAATATTCGGTATAGGTAAATCTACACTTATTGTGTTTAATTTTTGGATTAGTAACGGATAAATTCAAAATCTATCATCAGACCTATTTCAAACATTGTTTTATCCTTAGAATGCTACATTATCCCTGAATAATGGATACTACTTACGGTGTAAATAAGTGGAACAGGGCATTCCTGGAATTCTTATACAAAAATCACCTGGACATCCTCTCTCTGAGCCGGCAGTGGATTAATTGACAAAACTGCAGAAATAACATTCGTCCCCCTTCTATTATTTAAGAGGATTATTTGGAATAAGCCGTTTTTTGGTGTGAAATAAATTGCTGCAATTTGTATGATTTCGTCGCGGACGAAAAGTAGGTAATATTTTTATAGGCCAATAATAATTGCGCCTAGCTTTTTCCTCCTACTCGCATAAACGGATATTTTTCAACATTTTGAAAACGCTCATCAAACTGGTTCCTTTCATTCACAAAAAGAAAGGCAAGGAACAACGTTGCCGTGTTTGTTAATTTGCGTTTCAGATAATTGATATTGCGAATCAGCGATAGGCGTTGCAAATGATACAATGACTGCATGAGTTTGCAGAATATTAACACTGTTAATAATTTCATTAGATATGTGCGAAAAGACTTGCAAAGATGCAAAGCTTCGTTTACCTACAAAACATTCTATCACCAGGATTGGAACTAGAGCTCTTTATTATCTTTAGTTTTCTGCACGCTTCGTGACGACTATCTCGATAAAATGACGACTATCTCGATAAAATGTAGCACTCTAAGGTACCTACCGTACATCCTACAATCGGCATAAAAGTATTACATAATAAAATCAAAAACCTATAAAAATATATAGTATTGTAATTATTCACCATGTTTTTAACCGACTTCAAAAAAGAAGGAGCTCTATGTTTTTTTCTCTGTGTTTAATTCGGATGTTTTTTATGTTTGTTACCTTAGCAATTTTCGACTGGGTTTCGTGGGAACCGATTTTGATGATTTTTTCATTTGAAAGCTGGTGCTTTCCGTGTGGTCTCATTTCAATTTGGTCCAGTTCTGACAATGGCAACCATGAGGAAACCATGAGAAATACTTCTTCGTTTTTTTCGGTCAAAATTTTGTTTGTTGAAATATTATAAAGCCATTTATTGAGGCCAGTTGCAGTGGCAAAATTCCGGGGATTATTATAGTAGGTCATATTCTAGGAATTTTTCAATCATTATCATCAATATTACCCTCACAATATTAGGTCATTTTTTAAAAACGTTCCGTAAATGACGAAGTGAATGAACCCTTTCACTATTCAAGTATTCATCAATAGTCTATACTAGTCTGGATGGTGGACTAGTTAGTATACTAAAAGGATATAGTCATAATCCCCACGCTGGACATGCGGGTTGGGGATCAGAGTTCGATGGTGGACCTGTTTTGCAGGGGGCGCTGCTGCCCGCTCCCAGATGGATTTCCCTTTTCAGTCTACACCCACAGGGGGAGTTAGGGTGGTGCAAATCCTAAGCCGGTCATACGGCCACCTTAGTTTCAGAGTTAGCTTTCCACAAACCTTTGAGTAAAGCTTTGCAAAGCTTGAAGTCTTTCAAAAGGTCCAGAATAACTATCTAAAAATATGAGAACAAGCAGTCACCGATCAATAGGGTATATGCATAGAATTTTTTCTCGATTATTTAGGTTACATAACCGAAAAAAATATTACATCTACAACATTTTTAATTATCGAGGTAAAAAACAAAAAAGTAAAATTGCACTCCGTTTCCCCCCGTAGCCCTTGAATTTTGTGACGTCACGGATCATCGGATCACTTTTGTCAACTTAAAGCTTCATGACCATACAAAAATGTACAAGGCGTGTGACGTCAGGGCTCGACTGCCGATAAAGCTTTTAGAAATTTGGTGGTTGAGATTAAAAATATCTACTGTTCACATTAAAAACATAAAAAAATACAAAAATAAATATACCAATATATACGAGTACATATCAATATTAATTGAGAATACGTAAAAAAATAAGCTTTTTTGAAGTCACATGCATGTACCCTGTTGCCGTTTTTGTACCGGAATTAAGCCGGCAAAACTAGATTTCGGTGTAACCTATTGCCGTTTTTGTACCGGAATTAAGCCCACAAAACTAGCACAAATTTCGGTGCTGTATCATACCTTTGTGAATGTACCTGTTAACCACATTTTACCTACTGTAAAGTAAACAAATGGTGTAGGAAGTTGGTGGAAGCCTCTAATTTTCGTCTTATTTGATCAGAACTATTTGCTCTGCACTTTCACATGTGGTGCCACTTTAAAAACGTTGACCTGGTCGTGTATGTTTGGTTAATTTGGCGTTTGCTGGCGTGCGAGAAATTGCTCGAGGCTAAGGTTCATTTGTTGGAAGAAAAACGTGTATTAAGAAATCACGCGAATATAATCCAACGCTTGATGGTTTCGGATGGCTCTCATTGGCAAAAACAAAGCATTTGACTAGCAACATGATAGAGCTTACTTGAATAACTTAGGGCAGGTACCCACTTGATAGGTTGTTATAAATATATTAGCTACTAGCGTCTTCGCTCGCGCTTTTCCGGACTAAAAAGCCTATGTCCACCCACGGGATAATATTTACCTACCTGCCTCATTTCATTGACATCCGTTCAGCGGTTTAGGCCTGAATGAAAGACTTTCAGACAGATAAACAGACAGACAGACAGAGTAACTTTCGAATATATATCACATCACACTAATATCAAGAATGTGAAAGTTTGGATGCATGTATGGATGGATGTTCTTTACCTCTTTACACCAAAACTACTGAACGGATTGGGCTGAAATTTTGCATACAAGTAATTTTAATCCTGTAATAAACAACGCATGCGAAGCCGCGGGGCGCAGCTAGTATTTCATAACTTTAGTACATTATGGATTAGTAAATGTATTATACGTATGGATAAACCTTTTCCTGGACTTCTAGAAAAATAGCACAATCGGTCCAATAAAGATCTGAGGATTGAGGAAAAAGCATCGTCTGTTAACACAACGATGTCTTAAAAGTATGCTACTTACGTTGCGTGTTTACAAAGCCTCTACACTTACCAGATAGCAATTTAACCTCCTACGAAATTGTATGATATTTCCCATCTAACTATATCAAATATTAAACTTCCTGTTTCAGTAATTCTTCGGGTTTTTTCTTTTAATGTTATGATTATTATTTTTGTTAAATCAAATAATATCCCAAAACATTTAACTTCGACGGCACTTGAAATCGCATCCTCCCCTCAGTACGGGATTGTGCTAACCGACAACACCACGAAGTCAAGTGACGTAGTCGAAAATCTTTGGGACTTCTTTTGGACTGTTAGTTCCACCTACGGGGGAAACATTGAAGTTTATCATAAACTCTGAATGTGAGGGTTTACGAGCCGTAATAATAAAAACCCTTATTATTTTTGTTGTCAGAATGTGTGAATGGCTGTCTTTGGGAGAATGGAGCGACGTGCAACTGTTGTGCGGAGGTCGCTCCTTTAGCGCCCACAGAGCAGTCCTCGCAAGTGCCAGCACTTTCCTTAGGGTTGGTTTATTTGCTACATTATTTAATACTTAGATTCTGCCCGCGGCTTCGCCTGCGTTGTTTCAGTGGATATGTTCAATAGTTATTTTAATCCCACGGGAACTGAGTTATGGTTTAAAAAGTAGCCTATGTTTGATTCCAGGATTAAAATTACCATTTGCGAAATTTCAACCCGATCCGTTCAGTAGTTTTGGCCTGAAGAGGTAACAAACATCCATACATACATTTAAACAGCCTAATTTTCGCATTTATAATATTATTGTGGTAGTGTGACGTTGTTGTAACTAAGTAGAGCTAATAACTGCGTATTTCTTCGTTTCAGCGTATCCTGCTAACAAGTCCTGACGAAGCGACCACATTCATCGTGCTACCCGAATTTGATTTAGAAGCAATGTCATCAGTTTTGTATTACATATACAATGGAGAAGTGGTCCTTCAAAAGAACAAATTGGGACTGTTTCTAGAAATCATTCATGCTATGCAGATTTATGTTGATTCCCAATATTTGATTAAAATATGTGATAAAATACAGGATATCGAAGAGCAATGTGTAGAATTTGCAAAATACTGTGAAAACATTCCCTTACCTAATCAGATATTCACTCTCGGATTGAATGTTGATAATGAGCAAATGTTTAATATAAAAAAATGCAAAGAGACGCAGAGACATCTTGTGAAATATTCACAGAGCAACTTTGATTTTCATGATAGCAACGTACGATATCTGAATGAGAGTGAGCTCAACCAGTCTCGTTTAGGCAATCTGAAATCGCCATACGAAGACCGACAAAGGAACACTTTACTACGTGATTTATTTATCGAGACATATCCTCGAAACGGTAATGTTAACGGTCTGACGGAAAGCGTGCTGGCAATATCAAACGAATGCTATCAGTCTCCGGCATCTGAGCTCTTAGCGAATGCTAATAGCAGACATCTCAGCATTGGCGGCGCGCGCGCAGCTCGTCCTAAAACAGCATCTTGCCATTCTTTACATTCGGCTGCCGTCTCGGGCGACGACAGATTGACTTACAATTCCAGTTCGGAATGTAGCAAACCCATCGATGCAGTAGATTTTCTAACTAACCAATATTCCACAGATTTTCAAAACGTCACGCGATTTTACAGTGAAAACAAAACATTTTTAGATGTAGACAGGCATGCCTTTCGCGATACTGTTCAAACCACAGGCACAGATGTTAATAAGTCACTGTTTCCAATAAAGTATCGAATTAATATAGAAAACTTTGCAAAACAGAGTGATCTGACAGTAGATAATGAAAAAGTACACAAAAAGGGTAACACGAAATCTAAAGCTCCTTCAAAAGTTATATTCAATCAAGTCTTAGAAAGCCCTTGGAATGCTCGAAAGCCGAACAATTATAGGCCATTTCGAAAAAAAGATAAACATGAAGTTTTAATGTCATCGAACAAGGTACTATCACATAAAACATTTAGATTTTTTTACGTTCACTTTTTACTAAAGTATAAAAACTAGAGCTTTACTTTACTTTCGTTTATTTTCAGGATCAAAATATTGAGACTCAAAATGATACGAATAACAATGTTGAAATACCATCTGTGTCAGAAGAAGAGTCGGCGGAGAAGGATCTCGAGCAACCCTTGCAAGAGTTTGTTAAAAGTCCTTCAGTTATTGAAAACAGGGAATCATTCAAATGCACTAATTGTGATCAGGTATTTATCATTCATAAGTAAATAACCAATAGTGGGACACACCAGGCTAATTTTAACTGTAACGAAATAAACACAAACAAGATTTACTTATCTACGATTTCCTACATGAAGTAAATAAGTGATGGGTAAGTAGGTATTTTGGTTTAATAACTACAACAGAAAAACATTTAGCTAAGTAAAGAATGTTTTTCCGTACGTTTATCTGAATAAATTCAACCTTTGTCGTAAAATCTAATCTTAATCGCGAAAGCATTTTAGCAGACTTTCACAAGTACTATTCGAAATGCAAAACCTTACATGTAACTTATGTTTTATCCAATTTGCATATTATTATTAAATTAAACCTGTAGACATAATAATATAAATGAATAGGAAGTGTTTCTTAAATTACTTCTTAATATTTCTAAGTGAACGTGGTTTTTCATTTGTGGCCACGATCGCGAGCTCACTCATACAAAACAAACACTTCAACCACAAATAGTAACATATGACAGTTCTGTCTCAGTCAGTAGTGGGCACTTGTAATACTTAAATGTTCACTTTTATGTCGAAATATACAGAGATATTCTGAGTATTTTAGAAACGTTCATAGGTCGCATTTGGGGCACTTTTAAGTCGGATGGACCTAGTTAAACGTACCTAGTAAACTTTTGTTTAACCATCCATACTATCAATAAAATTGCGAAAGAAATTTTATTATGTATGTCGGTCATACTATTTTATTCGAATGATTCGAATGATTTTTCATAATGAAATTAATCTCTATTATTTCACTGCTACCGCGTGTGCCCTGCTGCGAGGGAGGTATTGCTTTGTTAAACCTACCTACCCCATAGAAATAAGAAATATAATTATAAACATTAATGAATATAAATTAATTTTAGATATAATTAGATTACATTTATATTGCTATAATTAATATATAAATAGAAATAAAAACATTTATTTGCAACTCAGACTCAATATAAACGAAAATAGAACATAATATACTTATCTAGGGTTTTCAGAGTCAGAGTCAAATCGTTTATTTCTTTAGACTTACGAAAAGTTTGCTTCTGTCACAAAACGTTCCCTATAATTATCATCATGAGTACTTTTAGTCAAATAAATTCACTTCGAGATGACTCGCTACGTAACGGAAACTAATCATGAGTAGGTTGTATTTTCGTGCAACCACGCTAGTCTTCCGACAGAGCTGTTTTGTGACTTAACATGGCCCTTCTGCTTGTTTTGTTAATTTAGCAGAATAAAATATGTTTTTCTCCTCATAAAGGTTTATCTCCTGTTTAGGTATTCACAACCAGCGAGTCCCTTACTATCCACATGCGTCGGCATTCCTCCAGTGCGCGTTACTCTTGCGGCGAGTGCGGGAAAACATTCTCCCAGCTGCGCAACTTCAAGTACCACATGTCTATACATAGAGGAACTCGCGAGTTCGCGGCCACCTGTAGTGTGTGCGGGAAGTATTTCAATGATAGGGGATACTTGAGCAGCCATATGAAGATTCATAGGTGAGTTCGTAGATCTAAGTTAAATCAGTAGAAATTATACGTTCTCCTGGCGCTTACTCAACAACTGACCTGTGTTACAATTTCACGCAAATACTCGCTCACAGTTATATTTCCGATCTTGTGAAATAAGAGGCATTGCCGTCTTTTAGTCAATAAATTACACTAAAGTACATCGTATCGTAACATGAACGCCACCGGTTACTATGACAGGTGGGTGGACCTTGTACCTAATTTGAGCCTTCCACTTTTGAGATGCTAATACCTTATCTCGCCTTTTTTACTTAGACTATGGGTTCAGATCTACGCTGTAGGTATTTTCTACCCAAAATGGCAGTTGAGGCGCATTTCTATGTGTAGGTATGCACACACCAGGCAGGCTGACGATGGAGCTGCGATGGAGATGTCCTGGCTTCTACAGAACAGAATATTGACGACGGTAGTGCGTAACCGCTCTAACGTTCTTAGTAAAGTGACTCAACAGATTACATTTTTTTACAGAAATCGGAAGGAATACAAATGCTCGCTGTGCCCCAAGTCGTTCAATCAGCGAGTTGCCTACAATATGCACGTGCGGATTCACACTGGTTAGTGATTATTTATCTCAACAAATTTTAAATAATTTATTTCAATTATCAAGGTATAGGTTACATAACAGAACTTAGCCTAAGCCGTTTAAATAAAATAATTGTTTATTTAAGAGTTTTTTCTAGTCTCCTTGAGTAGTATTTGAACAGAATAGGGTAAGTGCGCTTAGTGCGTATCATGGTCATATAGGATTGGCTCTACAATATGGTCTTATTTTGTGGGGCAGCAGTGTAGATTCGGATAGGGCATTCAGGGCCCAAAAAAATTGCGTTCGTTCCTTATGCGGAGCACATTTTTTGGACCCCTGTAAATCACTCCTTAAAAATACAGAATTCATCTCTAAAAAAAATGTTGACTTGAGATTTAGAAGACTAAGAGAAATTTCCAACAACATATTGCACACACCCAAGTATAAATTAACAATGACACAGAAACAATCATACTATATGACTATAAAAATATTCAATAATCTACCAGAGGATCTAAAGAACTTATCTGGAAACTTATTCCACATACAATTAAATAAATGGCTACTTAGAAAATGCTATTATTCTTTGAATCAATATTTTAATTACAGGGATTTAGAAGACTTCGAATATATTCATTGATTTAAAATAATTATGGTTATTAATAAAAAAATTATTATTAAATTCATTTAATTAATTATTTTTTTATTTGTAATGTAGAAATAGTAATTGCATTGTGTAATTGAAAATTAATATTTGCATGGCTATATTGCCCATGTTAGGTAGAATATAACTGGACGTACATATATAATTTTAAGTCTGTAACATATATTCTGGCAAATAAACATCTTTAATCTTTAAGATAGAGCATTGGTATCTATTACTCGTTATACAGCATATGCACTGAAGATTAATCATTTTACATTAGAATTGGTCGTAGTCCTATAGTTCTATCAAAATTACCATAATTAGATATTAAAATTTAAGCAGTACTATCAAAATTATATAAGGCGTCCCAACGACTTGTATAATTTTGGTAGTAGGTACTAACCACAAATAAAGCTCTGCTAAACGGTACTTTGGGGCTGTTGTGTGATCCAGACATTTTTGTTTATAATATGATTCTTACAAAATATGACCTGTTGCAGGAGTAAAACCTCACGTGTGTGAAGAATGTGGCAAGGCATTCTCCCGCAAGATGCTTCTGAAGCAACATCAGCGCACGCACTCGGGCGAGCGCCCATACGCCTGTCCGCACTGCGACAAGTGCTTCGCAGATCGTTCTAACATGACTCTGCATGTGAGGCTGCACACTGGTGAGTTTATAACAGTGCGACTTACTTATTGTTAGAATAAATTTGTAATACAGCGCTATGTAAAAGTCTGATGCCAAAGGCTTTTAGTGGTTTCTGGTACAAAGCTACGACGCTGGACTTTTGTATTCAGTTTTTTGACAAACGTTGTGTGGTGCTGCTTTAAAATTTGTACCACCCCAACTGCGGGTGTCGTACGACGGCTAAGGGATATCCACCGGGGGGGCGGGCAGCAGCGCCTTCTGCAGAACAATTAAACCACGAAACTGCGATCACTAACCTGCATGCCCAGCGTGGGGATCATGAGTATTACCATCCATGAGATAAACGCCAATAAGGCGCTTATTAGAAGGAGGCCTGCGTCCAGTAGTGGACCAATACAGGTTGTTGAGGTTGAGGTTGACAACCTTTAAAAAACTGAATACATGATGCGGCATCGCACGTTTTTTTCGGATAATAGTAGCCCATAAGTTATTACAGGTCTAGAAACACATACTATATATATATATATAGCCTGATCTGTTCAGTAGGTGGGTTTGTTGTGAAAAGGTAACAAAAACTCAAACATCTATCAAAGCACTGGCATTCATAATAATTAGTGTAATAGAATAGTTTAAAATAAACAAACGTTGACACTGCTTTCTTTTGTATTTCAGGTGTAAAACCGTTCTCCTGTCCTATGTGTCCCAAGTCGTTTACAAAGAAGCATCACCTAAAGTCCCACCTGAACTTCCACACGGGATCCAAGCCTTACTCTTGCCCACGGTGCCATCTTGCCTTCACACAGTCTTCAAACATGAGGACCCATTACAAGAAGTGTGCCGCAGAGCCAAGCACCAGTGAATCTGTACCTTAATAATGTAAATATAAAAACGACTCCAGCTTTACACAAGCATAACAATCAAAAATTTGGTTCCGATGATGCCATCTAGTTGTCGTTGGAGAAACTATGTTCAATCAAGTCCGATGTTCTATACAAGTTACTCCATCTTCAGGTAATATGTGGAAGCTCGTTAGAGCTACAGAAAGCTATCACTGACAAGCATTAGTCTTAAAACTTGTTGAAACATTTTATATTAAAGTTTTATATGTAAATTGTAGATGGCGTTGATAATGACGATAAAGATTTTAAATTTAGGTTTTTATTTGCTCACCAAGTAATTGTTTAAGTGTTTCGAAGCTATTATGAATTTATTTACCCAATTATGTATTTAAGTTATGCTCATGTAGATTATAAGGGTTAAAATTAGTTGAATAGTCTTTATATGGTCTGAAAAAATATTAATTCCAATTTGTTTTTATTTTTTATTGTACTGTTCATGATACACGTAATGATATTTTTATGCTCATAAGACTTGTTATAAATACTCAATTTAAATTATTTAAATACTGGGAACTATGTAGTTCACCACGAAAACAAAATAAATATTGCTAAGGTATTTCTGTACTACTTTTAAAATGTGTACATATGTTGGTACCACCATTGTACGTGATTGTAGACCAAATGAACATAAATCTCTATTCTTCCATAGGCAAGTGCGAAACACGATGGAATGGTAAATTATAAATTAAAGTAATAAAACAGAGAGATTATTTAATTTTTTTTAATAGATTTGGTGTTGTAAAATTAATTATCGATCAAAGTGTACAAAATTACAGGCCTTTACAATAGGTAGGTAAGTTTCTGGCGTATTACATTATTACGTGATGTATGCATGTCCAATATTATATGTACTTTTATGAATATGACATTACAATATACATTTTATATATTAACAATGATAATTATTGCTTATTTTCTGAACCTTGAGTAGCTTACGTAATAAAAGTTGATAAATTAACTTTTTATCAGACATTCACATTTAGTTGTAAGTGTTTGATAGAAAATCTACTTATATCATTATATATGATGGATAGGCCTAATGCAGTACATTATATCGAATAAGGATGCTTTTTACCGATTATTATATTTACATTTTACCATTTTTATTCATGAAAATATTTTCGGTTGTATAACTGAGTTTTGGTGCTTTAACAGTGCCTCTTAAAAATATATATCCTGACTTATGGCAAAATGTAGCATATTTATAATGTGATAACAATATAATTTTGATAATAGTAATACTTATATGGAATGGCGATAAGTACAAGAGATATATACATAAAGATACCTTTGATTATAAGTTATTTTACATGTTTTTTCGTCATTTGGAAGAGCTATATGATTATTACGAGTAAATGAAGCAATCATTCGTACATAGGATAAAAATGTCATAAACAATTCTACGATTATTATTTCTGCAATATTATTTAAGAAACCGTTGAAAAATCAGAAGGTATGGTTTTTACAGCAAAATTTTCCTCGTAGCTTCGTAGCAGAGAAAGCTACGAGCTTCGTAGCAAGTGCTACGGCGTAGCACATGGTGCGAATACAGGTAACCATGTTTGCAACGACTTTAACTTTTAGTTATTATTATTTTTAAGTTACACTCACTTATTGTGGAAATCTATGTTTCAAATTATTATTTAAACCCTGTTTAATAATTTTATCAACCAAATGTAATATTTTTTAAATTAAGATTCTGTAAGCTGATTTCAAAGAAAGTCACCGTACATGTATACCCAAGTTAAAAATATAAATAAATGGACTCTATAAGGAAAGTTAGGAAAAAAATATACGAATATCATTTGAGTATCATTTTAGGCAACGACGATTCTTGTCATAGAATTCTTAAAAATGTATGAAGCTTTGTAAAATACTCGCAGTACAAAATATACAGATACTAAATCTACAATCAGCGTGTAAAAGTTTTTTTTTTTTAGAAATGTACAAAAAGCTACAAATCGTTTGGTTTTACATCACGTTAATCTACGGGTATCGTTTTATTATACAAATACATATAATACATAAGTAGTATATTACGAAATACATCAGTATTAAACAATCTATCGCAAATTTTTCTACAACTAAGTAGTTAAGTATTACTGTTTAACTGATAAAGTTAAATTTTAATAATCGCCAAACGTTACATTACTTAATATTTTATCTCAGCCTTTTTGAATAGGAGAATCATAATTAATTGGGAATATAAATACGTAGTAACTAGTAGACTCGGTGAATTTAGATAACGAGTAGTTTGGGCCGAGCTAGTCGGCCACGCTACAACCTGAAGCACCATTTGTTCTAGCGTAGGGTAATGTACACAATTCGACAATTTTATTCTATAACATTAGAATCAAGTCCACGCGCATAGAGCGCACTCACTCTCCGAATTTATCATTAGGAACAACAATTTAAAATACTATGCGATATCTTAATAACTTAAAACATATAACTTGTGCTTTTGGCACTCTACGCTAAACTTTTAGATTTCTGTTTCAATAACGCAGGTATAAATTCTCGGTTCAATTTTCTCTTAGTTTTGCAACTGAGGCAATAGATTGATTGCCGGTTCGTAACGATAAACGTTCTTTGGTGTTAAAATGTACAGTGGCAATTTTGTAAAATCTATTGGAACCGTTGCCAAATAATGCGACTCCCTCTTGGTCGTCGTGTATAACTAAAGAATTTACATTTACACATTAACTAAAGAAAACCGATGTAACAAAATATTTACATTAAATAGCATTCATACCTACAATATAAAATTGAGCATTAGTATAACACAAAGGCTAACCTTGAACAAAGGAAGGACCTCGGACTTAACAGTGAACGAAATGCTTACTCGTGCTTATCAATATATGTATGTATATAATACAAATACTCCCGAAGAAGACTAACATTACTCAAGTACTTAGTACTCATAATCGCATCGCGCATACTACCTATACAAAATGTACAACTTATAGTCCATAGCATAATCTCATAGCCATCGAGAGCGACGGGACGAGGCACCGGGCTTCGTCCGTCGTACCTACACAATACTATCGTTTGATCACAAGGGCGAAATCACATGCAGCGGCGAGACGGCGCGCGCCCGCGGGGGGCGGCGGCGACCCTGGGGCCTGCCCTCAGGTGCACTCGATGATGAGCGGCTGGCTGGACTCGATGACGCTGGCGCGCGGCTCCGCGGGCGGCGCGTAGTGCGTCGGTTCGTGGTACAGCGGCTCCGACAGGTGCGGCGTGGTGGAGTGCGCGCCCGCCGACAGCTGCAGTGCCTCGCGCGCCCCGCCAGCCGACGGCCCCACCAGCCCCAGCCCCGGAGAGTGCACCTCGTAGCCTTCGTGCCCCTCCCTATCGAGGCAGTCTTTGTCGACGGAACCTGCAAAGTGCACGCGAAAATGAAATCGCGCTCATTCAGTGAGAGCGCAAGTGAAAGTTGCGGTTTACCTACGGGGAGAAAGTGCAGCGCGCAGTCAGTTTCGCGTCTACGATCGCGTTACATTATCTCTTAATTGAATGGTGATTTAAAATAATGAATTTAATTATAATTCCACTATAATGTTATTCAGTGCTAGTAATGAAGTATTTAAAAAATTGGGAAACTTACCGATGCACTCAGTGTTGGCAGCGTTTGTGATCGCCAGCACTTCCTCGATGTTGTTGGGTTTGCAGCTTGTCGTCTTCCAATGTGTCCGGAGCCCAGAGGCACTGATGTATTTTTTGTCACATCCTTGGCACACGTAAGGCCTGTCATTGGTATGTAATCTCTTGTGCAATTTGAGATGGACAAACTGAGTGAATTTTTGCATGCACAGATCACACGCGTAGGGTTTCTGACCCGAGTGTAGCCTTAAGTGTGTCTTTAGATTCGATGTTGATGAAAAGCGTTTCTTGCAAATGTCGCATTGATGTGGTTTTTCCCCGGTGTGTACGAGGTGGTGCTTCTGTAGATGTGCTAGCTGAGTGAAAGATTTGCTGCAAACGTTGCATTTAAACGGCCTCTCGCCTGAATGTGTTCTCAAGTGAACTTTCAGATTAGAAAGTTGTCCAAAGGTCTTGCAGCACACATTGCATTCGTAGTGCATTTTTCCGTCTTTTTTCTTTAAAGGATAGGGTAAACTTCTGTACCCTCGAGAGGATTGAGAGTTAGGGCTCAGAGGGCCAATCATCAGCCCACAGGAATCATCGGGACTCATGCTGCCGTGGGGTACAAGTTGACTGTTCATGTGCGAATTTTGAATCAAACTCAACTGGGAACAATTTTTGAGCGTAATTACACTGGTGGACGATGGGTAGTGGTGGTTGCTCTGACCGTTCTGAGCTCTATCATACTGGTGAGAGGACGTCACTGTGGGAGAGTACGTGCTCGGAGGAGATCCCAGCTGAGTGATGATCGTAGAATTCGGTGGTGAATATAAATTATACGAGTAATTCGGATAATGGCTCTCATATCTCGTTTCCCTGATTTCACGAATTTCTCTGATCTCACGAATTTCTGTCGTGTGCGGAATCGTGTGTGGAGGTGACGATGAGTACATAGAAGCAGCATTTGGAGTTGGCAGCTGTTGTGGCAGTGGAAGAAGCGAAGGCAGAGGAGTCAAATTTGAACTGGAATCCGGACTGCAAACGTTGCCATACCTTTGACTCTTTTTGTACGAGTATGCCATTTCCGTCGGGGATGAAGGTGGCGGAGTGGCGTTTGGTTGGCGTCGGTTGGGATCATTGTTGTTTGTGTCAATTCGATTACCGGTTAGAATTGTTTCCAAAATACGCGTATCTGGTGGAGTGTACCGAAGGAAAGCTGGTTGCGGCGATGGTGATAAGGTGCCGTCTTCATAGTACGGTTTGTTTATGGGCACAAC
Source organism: Eupithecia tripunctaria (assembly GCA_955876795.1). NCBI lineage: Eukaryota > Metazoa > Arthropoda > Insecta > Lepidoptera > Geometridae > Eupithecia > Eupithecia tripunctaria. Next base: position 6,635,864 of record OY041604.1, read on the forward strand.
GGTGTTTTGGGAAGATTCCAATACGATCACAGTTGACGTAGCTGGGTCGCGTCTTGGAGGAGATAGGTTCTGCGGAATACCATCTGTAACTTCCTCTGCAATTATTAAGTCTTTTTCACTGTCACAATCCATATCTTTGTTATTTTGGTACTGATAGGCTTTTGGCATTTTAATTTTAACTTTTCTATATTCATTGCGATGCATATCTTGATCCATTTTCTGGACAATAACTGTTTCTTTGGGCTCGTTTGTTTTGTTGGAACAATCCAAAACATAGTTTTCTACGTCAGAGTCGCTGGAATCTTCCGGTGGCGTGAATTCATCATGATAGCCGTTACTATGATAACCTTCATCTGATCTCACTGATCCATCGTTCGGCGTTAGTTGATGGTCGTAATGAGGGCCAGCGATGTGAGTAAGGTTCGGTGACTTATTCCCTAGCTTTTCATGACTAATTGGAGCCATCATCGGTGAGGTTCCTCGAATATCTCTCAAATGGTGACTTTGTGCTGGGGATATGTTGCTTTGTAATCTTGGGTTGTCCAGTTGGTGGATTACAACATGCGATGTACTTTCTTTGTGTTGGATTATCAAGGTTGGGTTTTCTCTGTGGTGTACTTTAACAGGCAGAGGACAAGGCATCAAACTATTAGGTGATAGAGGCTCACTAATAAGCGAGTCCGGTTTGTTCTGAATGATGTTGGTAGAAATATCAGTCCTGATTACTCTCTCATTTTTGTTGGCACTTCTTGGATCTTCTCGATGGATTACGCTTGGAAGCTCGTGAAATGATTTTTCACTTGATTCCCGTTTTCTACGACGACTTGGTATTTCTGCTTCTAGTAGTTCTTTTGCATTAGTCAGTCCTAAAACGTATTTCATATGATTGAATGCGATTTCTGGGTGCACGGGTGCTGGAGGAATTCCATATGCTTTTTTAATTGTTTCTTCCTTGCCTGAAAATAAGAAATCAATGTTTTTATTCTATCAAATTAATTCAGTCATTTTGAAACACCTACCAAAAATTTTTATTCTAATCCTATTCAAATACTTACAAATAGAATACGTCGCTCTTTCTGGATCGATATCGTATCCTAATCTGCTCGCAAAGTCCTTGCAATACCAAACCATTAGTTCTTCATTTGGCATTATATCTCTGTGGAAAACAAATCGTCATTAACATGTGACCGTGTGTTGTGTTGTGAATTATGCGATGTGTTGTGTTAGCAAGTGAAAGTTACCTAATCGTGTAGAAGTAGATGTGCTCCTGGTGCTGGCAAGCCACAAGGTTCATCACAGAGAGCGAATACGCCGAGGCGACGTATCGCATCCAGTTGGCAACGCTCGTGTCCGACCCATCCAGGTAATAGTAGTCACTGTCTTTGAAAATCTGTAATAAGAAAACGTCGTTTAAAACGCTTGCTTCAAACTTCATAGGTAATGTTTGCATTAATAACCCACGTAGCTTACGTACTAAAAGTGCAAGTTTGGTTAATTCTAAAAGTGCAAGTTATCAAACGTTTTCAATGGTGATGTTGATAAATTGTATCATAATTGAAAAACACAAGTTAAGTGAAGCACGTGACACGTGTAGGGTATTTGCTTCGCGCGTGCAACTGATAGCAACATGCTTGCACACAGCGGAGTCAAGGACGAAATGCAATGTCAATAGGAACCTCGTTGATTAAATGTTATACCTAACACATATAAAAGGGCCGCATAGATAACTCGTGTATTCATATTGCTAGTCCAAAGTGGTTTAGTAATCATCAGAATATTTATTGAATGAACTATGAATTGGGAGGCTTAAACCTACGGTTTAAAATACACCAGACTGACCGAGTTACAGTTTCAATCGATCCAAACTCTATTTTTACATCTGACGGATAAACTTAAATAGAGAATCAGTCTCCTCAAATTAAGCTAAACTTTGTATTTGTCACCACCACCAATATGAAAAAAGAAAAGCCAATCTCACCTTTATATTTCCATAAGTATGATGTCTGACAGTTTCCTGTACCTGGCCCAAAATAGAGAGGAAATAGGTTAGTTGAAGGTAAAGTGCTAAAATAGGTATTTTCATAGGATACTACAGAGCGCTTCACTTATTAAAAGTGTGTTATCGCTTTCTTATCAGTTAATTAGGGTGCTACAGATGACATATTTACATAAAAGCATTAATCTAATTTGAAAAATAGTCATAAGCAAAGTGAGAAGAGATTATTCAGGAGTAGAAGACTTACCCTCCAGTAATATCGCCAGGAAACCTTGTCATTGGGCTTATTTGGTGTTCGGGTTCCTTCAAAGGGTCCGAATCGAGTTCCTCTCGGGATCACTCCTATGCTCCATACACCTTCAGTCTGTAGAATTTGTTTTACGTTAGCTAATGACAATCGACGACTAAACAAAGACAAAACAAGTACGACTGCACTCTCAATGTCATGGCCGACCGCTTTGGGACTTACCGGTGTGTTTGGAGTGGATAATACTGCTGATGGTCTGAGGGTGAGGCTGCGAGGCAGGGTCCTCTCGGCTCTGCTGGGCGCTCCGCGCTCGCATGGCACGTCGGGCACGATGTACACGGTGAGCCTCTCGAACTCGTCTTCCCGCATCCGAGTGACGTCGTAGGCCCCCGAGGACACCGCGCTGATGGCCGCAGCGGCCGGACTTCCAGTCCGACTTACCGTCGTGCTGGCTTCTTCACTCGTGGACTGCAGACAATAATAAACCTTCACACACAGCTCACAACAAAATGCCGCCTATTGAAACCGGTATTTGTTTGATTTTTACGATCTGCTACGGCAGATATTTAATTTTAATGCTTCTTTACAAGTAAGGAAGAGTGGAACTCGGTGTATTTGCGAGAAAATTTATGTTAACTACATATTTACGATTTGCATTTTCACACTCTTCAGCAATGCACTTCCGGTGGGTTACTGAAAATTGAGAGTTAAGTCTTTGGGGATAAAGGTTATTTTCGTAGAGTCAAAGGCTGAGGTAGCGTTCGATATAGAGGGCGGCGCGACTACTGACCCAATTTTGAGACAAGTGCGCACTTTCCTCTGCGCACTGGTACTTCCTGTTCCCTTGTTTGCAAAAACTTCACGATTTTATTTCTCGGTAGGTTCCCAACTATTGTTTTCTCAAAATTAATAAGCTGCTAATATTTTACGAAAGCTAATTAGATAGGTCGCCGACCTGCTGCACCTTGAATTATATTCGGTAAAAAAATAATTTCTTATATTATACATATGGTCCGATATACCTATAAGAGAATAAAAATAACAAAGTCCTAATATTAATAATATATAATTTTGTTTACTCACCAGTCTCATTTTGATTGTTGTGTTCTCACGCTGATATTTTCATAATTTTATAAACTGTCCTTTGACTTGTAGAGGAGAGTACCTGAAAATAAAATAAAACAATGTCAAAATACAGAAACCATTCGATATTATCTATTGGGTCTTCAGAGATATTTGAATAGACGTATGTAAATCCTAGAATAATACATGTACAATAAAGGCAATTAATTAGATAAATCAAAAATATAGTTCCTAATGTTGTACGGTATATTGAATATTTGCCAATTTGGCAATGCAACGTGGAACACGGAACTCGCACCGACAAATCTACAATGCGATACTAATATTCACAAAATGCATCGAAGTAGGTACGCGGACAGTTGTTTTGAATATGTAAATAATGAACTATGATTTCAAAGCCCATAGTTTGTTCTAGCGGAGTGGTTGCTCAAGGTGGCATAAAGAATGCATCGGTAATGTTGTGTAGCAATACCAAAGTTCAACATTTCATTGCACAATTGCGGAAGTGGGCGCTTTGCGGCCATCGACTCCAAAGTTAGTAGGCATAGGTACCTACATATTCCCACTTCAATTTTATATTTCAACCCAGGCCTGTTTGACATCCCAAATGTTGCACAAGAGGCGTGAGCATTGTAAACATATACACTGCATGTGTAATAGGATTATTTATGAGTTTTGTAACCGTAGATGCGCATCATAAATATTACAATCAAGATGGTTTCTTCTTGCTTGCATTAAACTTTCTCTTCTGGTATAGCATATCCGTGATAAAAAAACGTTTACCTAAAAGTATTTTAAAAACGCGAGTTTTTCCCTCCTAAGAGAGATTTTCAAAAGGGAAAACTGGAATAACCCAAAAGCGATTATCAACATCAATCGAATATGCATTGGTCTGTCTAATCTATCACTCTACGCACCTCCAAAATAGAAAACTCCATGGTTGAATGAAACTGATTGCAACTGACCGCGAGGTTGCGTAATGCGTCCGTGCAATGTCACGGTCCGCACGCGACTCGTCCTACAACCGGCGCCTCGATAACTACTGCATTATAGTTATTACTACTAGATCATAATAATTTACTATCATTGAAGAGCATCTTCAAAATCAAAATCAATGTCACAATACAAAATCAATTGATTTCAAAGATATTTTAAGATATCTATGTCTTTACCGGTAAACCCGTGCTTCTGTAAATTTTTGTAAGGAACTACATAGATTTAACTTTAAAAAAATGTCGTAGATTCCAACTTTGTCGCTATGGTCAGTTTAGTTTAGAAACTACATTAACTCCTTCATGGCAGGTGCTCCTCTCCAGCCTCGAGTAGCTGCGGCGCGCCCCTGCGGTCGCACCGCAGAACTGGGCAGTGAATGAGATACACTAAAATATCCTTACAAAAAACTACAACAAATTTCATGCTTCCTACCAGCTTCGTTATTCATTTATCAAACATACAATAGTAATAGAAAAAGCAAGAGAAAATAACATCTCCAATCAACAAGGTGAACGATCGTTTCTACTTTCACAAGTAGCAAAAAACGCATCGAGTGCGCATCGAGTGTGCATGGTAGCGCACGGCTGCGCATCGTCGCGCGCGCACCAGGAAGCAACCTTGCGCGCGCTCTTGAACTTGCCCTGCGCTTGCGCTGCGCACATCTCGCACGTCGCGTCGATGCACTGACGCTACGTGTATTATTCAATATTATAAAAGATTGTCTGTGTATTATGAAGTGTTCTTGAGGTTGTTTATATTAAGCTAGTTTCTACACGCGGCTTTACACGCGTTTTATAAAATAAAACTCAGTTAATTATATGTTAACTCAAATCTACTTCTTGTCATCATCATCATCCGCAGCCCGACTTCACTCACTGCTGGTTATAGGCCCAAAACTTTTTTAGCGACTCCACACGGTCCTGTGCCATCTAGGTCGTCGTCCCGCCATGTTAGATCTACATCTACTTAAATTTACTTAATGCAAAATTTTAGAATGTTCCATTTAGTCATTCTGGCATTTTCTTTACCCAAACATATCATAACTTCACAAACTTGTCTCAATATTGTTAGATCAAAAATAGTAGTAGGCTTTTATTGTTAATTATTTGCCATTTTTGGGTACACTGGTGCTTTATGCTCTATTTAGAGTAGTAGTAAAATCTTGTACATAGGCGATTTACTATGTTCCTAAATGGTAAAATGCGTGTAAGACCAACACATCATAAGAGAGCATAAGACCTGCTAGGGTCCTCTCTAGTAGGTTTTAATTGAAGCAAATTTTAAAAATTTAAATTGTTATTCAAAATGTCATGCTAGATCCTAAAAGATAAAAAGAAGAAAAGGTAAGTATCTATAATTATGCTTAATACCTAGTCCTTTATTAATGATGTAAATACTTCAATTCCACTCTTGTTTCGTCTTGTAATACTGATAACACGTAGTTAATTATGATTATTCAAAGAAGAACATCATAAGCATAAATCATATTGATAAATAATTAAATAAAAACAAAACCGCTGCGTTAGTTGTAAATACATAGAAGCTCTACTTTCATCAAAAACTTTACCTTCCAAATGCGATTCATATTATATTATATATTATATCCATATTGATAGAGGTATTTCGTTATTTTAATTCGAAGTAGAGTTATTTAACGGAGTTACCTTGTTTTATAGTAAGTACTGCAGGAAAATGTTTGTAACAGTCATGGTTAGGCCACTGATTGAAGAGTGTTTGCTAGTGCATGAGCTCTAGTATTCTAACCTTGCAGTCTATTAATAAGTTTAATACGTAGTTATTTCCCCTACCAAATGAAATAATGAAGTAATAGTAGGTGTATTTAGGCATTGAAAACCTTTAAAGATAAAATTAGATTTGTAAATACGACCAAAACGAGGAAAATTGTGTAGAGCTCATAATTAATTATTGTTAAAAAAATATTTTTTCGAATTTATTTAAAATATAGCATCGTTTTTATGTGAGCTCAATAACAAAAATACGACTAGAGTAGGTAATTGGTGAACACAAAAATACAACGTGTTATAAATAAATTAAAAGTAGGTACTTACTGCTCAACCTCTTGCTCTAACTCAATGAAACTTTCAGCAATTATTAACAACGCGATCAAGAGAGTTCTAACGTCTTTGCGTACAAAAATATGATAAAATACGATTGACTCAGTGATTGAGTGTAAGATCGAGTGATTTGAGGTACTCGAGGAGGATACGTAGCGCCAGCAGCGGTACGAGAGGCCGGAGCCGGCGCGCCGCTCGCATGTCGGCGCGACGCGGCGCGGCGCGGGGCGGGCGGCGTAGCTAGTAGGCTGCGGGCCGCCGTGCTGCCGCCTCTAGCGCGCCGCACATTATGCAACACAGAGACTCCGACCTGCCCTACGACTAGCCGTCGAGCGCTCCGCACTAACCCGACGCCGACGCCGCCGCCGCGCTGCCGCCCGCCGACCTACATGCACTTTTACGACGCCGAGAATGCAATCGACACACATATTCGCGTCTCGTTCCGATAAACGCATCGGCGACGAAAGCGGCCTGTGACAGAGAATGCGGACGAATTTGACAGCGAATGCAGCGAGTACGTCACGTATTCTGCTCTAACTCTGTTCTATTCTGATAATAGAGGTAGAGCTGAGCAAAACGGCGGTACTGACAATGCGGCCGCGACTGCATTCAAATTCATAACGAAGAGTTATGCATTTAAAACTACTAAAACGATAATTTTAAAGCACTGCATTTTGGTGGCATTTAAATGTCTTATTTTGTAATAAGGAAATAAACACAGTAACCATGCTTTAGGGAACACTACTTTTTAAAGTAAGTTATTAAAAATTACTTCCGCGGTAGCGCAGCACCCTTATTCCGGCTTGATCTTTGTAAGTAAGTATCATAAAATGTATTCAAGTTGTTTTAGGCAAGTTTGAAAAGGAAATAGCATGTGTCTTTGCAGCAACTTTCATAAAGTAAGCCAAATAAAGACTAAATTATTTGCCATCTCTTAACATAAAACAAAAAAGTATAATGGTAGAAAAATTATAGTTGTGACAACGAATCACGATAATTAATATTGTGAAACAGCCTACAGCAACGAGCACTAATTAAAACAAGTAGAAAACATTGCTAGGCGGGCGGGTGGCGCGGGCGCGCAGCGAAAGCCATGGCAGGGCGGGCGGCCTCCCCGGAACTCGCTTTCACTCTCACGGGTCGACGACACGACTTGCACCACCCTTACTCTGCGTACTCGAGTCTCTAACCCCTACATAAACTTTTCTACTTTTTCGCAACTCTTTTTTACAACCTATTCTAAAATTGTCACCTGCGTCATAACTAAATGCGGGAGTGATTGTGCAACCCTAATAATTTTGTTCTATGTTTGAATGGTAAAAGTAACTGTGTAAAGTATAACGTATTTATTAATATTACAATCCTTTTATCCAAAAGTAACATTTCAAAAGCATAATAGATGTTCCTATAAATAGGTTATAATCTTAAGTTATGCATATAACTTTAGGATTAATTAAATTTGTAAATAGCGCTAGCTCCCACTCTAGTATAACCTGTGTTGTGGATAGCTAGTGTGGTAAGGGTTACTCTCACCTCATGCCGCTGCCGCACCCTGTCACCATCTACCACCTACCATCCAATATTGATTTCACTATATTTACACCCCCGTCAATCTGGTAACATACTCGAAAGCTCGATTATGAGGCACGTGGTCGCTAACTTAATTACTATTTTAATTGCGGTGACGTCTTTAATTAAATATCGGAACAGCAAAACTCCACGAGTAAATTATTTTTTAAACATTCAGTAATACAATTTTCTAATCGGTATATTTTACAGAAACAATTTTTATGTCCCATAAAAATTACTTCTGTAAATTATAACGATTTCTACTTGTATCAAAACACACAGCCGTACTATACATCGTAAACCTTGCGTGCTATACATATATAGTTTTTAACTAGACATAAGAATCTGTAAAATACTTTGTCTTTTTTATTTACTTTTACATCACATAAAAATGGTTTGTCGATTGCACCGATCGGGCGGTGGCTGAGCCCACCCACCGCCCGATTACCACAAAAGCAAATAATAAAAATAAGCGGTTTATTCTGTGAACATAACTCTTTAATAAGGGATATTGTAGCAGCAGCCAGACTGATGTCCTATCGCTGCCTTGCCTTAGATGACCTGCCCTAATGTCTGGCGTGTAGAGCGCTGATATCCTTTTCAACTGTATATTTTAGGGGACCAATACTTTCCTTGTTGCATTCATAAAGCGGTAATTTCTTTTTGTGAAAAAAACTAGTGTCATGTTAACGTCATATAGGCTTTTTATGAGTTTTTGGTTATCAATTAATACTTATTGATTAAGGAATTTGCGTTTGAAAATAATGTAACCTAATTCAAATTTAATCATATTTAATTGTATAAAGTGAGAAAGCTTGCATATTGTTTGTTACTTAATGAATGCCAAAACTACTGAATTAAACGCACTATTTATTTTATAGATTTTGTTCTGAACGTAACAAAATGAAAATTAAATTATAAACACCCAATAAATAATAACCACGTTAAGCCGTGGGCAGAAGCTAGTAAGTACATAATTAACTTTACCTCGCACTTCATAGTAACACTGAGCACAACAGACGATACACTGAAGTTGAACTGTCCCCATTATTGTTTGAAAAATGAAATCTTCGTATTGACTGTCAATTAAAGCATGAAAAGCGAAGCGCATCAAAGAAAATGCAGTTTTCCATCGCGTTGGAGGCTTGAGCGCTATCAAAACACTGAATCTTCCGGGGTGAACGGCCTCGGGGAGCACTAGTGGCGGCGCGCGGCGTCGCTCGTCTCGGCCGCCCGTACCGCGCCCGCGCGTATACTCGCGCTTTGCTCGTGTGCGGGAAATGCGTTCACTGCACAACTATTGGGCCCAGGGTCGTTGACATCCTCACTATTTTCTTGTGATCGTTATGCAAAGTTCACATTTATTTTTGCAGAATGTCATAAGCATGATTCAATAAATAAATAACGAGCAGTTCTTTTATGTCCTGCCTTTCCATAAAAACTGAGGCTTTATTTTTGCCGCCATTAGGTTTGAGCTTATGTAAATATGTTTGATTTTTATTCAAGCACGTTGACGTCTTATAAAATAAACATCTATGAATACTAGTTTCGTAGAGGATATTGGCAAATTGTTAATGCTAGTACTTCAGCTATACCAACACCAACGTTATTGATCCAACTAAGTACTCTTAAATTGCATGGTGTTCGTCTATCTGTGGCAGCGCTGGTGTCCGCAGTGCAAACTCGATTTCCCCCTTCTTGGGGTAGGCTTCAATACTCATTCATGCCTTTTTCCTGCTCTGGCGGGGTGCGGGCCGTATAGCGCTCCCTCTCGGCGCTTCCGTGTTCAACATACGTGCAGCTAGTAGACCTAGCCCAATGCAGTGAATTTTGCGTAGGGTCGTCGTCCTCTCCTACATCTGTACCAGCCGATAAAATCTACGTAGTTATACAGAGCCTTGTCGCGTTAAATCTAGCTAAATTCAATCCCTCGACTCAGAGCTTTGCTAACGATCTGCTTAGAGATTGTAGCTTTTACAAAGAGCAGTTTAACTTTTGGCGATCTGTGTAATTTCCTTTGTCGGGATTATTTGCTATTATACTGAGACGGTTCATTACGGACATGAAGGTCGCAACGATACGTAACAAACTTCCGCGAAACAATGGACCCTCCGTTTTATGGCCAATTTTGTCCATGACGCAAAAAATGCCATTTGCACAAATTGCATTCTCTTTGCTGTGGATAATAGAAATACGCTTTTTAACAATTTACAATGTTATGAAAAAGTGCAAAAATCTGGGAAGGACAGCAAAAAGAATGAAGGACAAAGATATTTAGTGGCTTTTTTTATTTGAGTTACTCTTTTTGTTATAGCCAACCGTCCATGCTTTTGCCTTGTATAGGTGTGTTTTTAGCAATTATTTGTGAACATTAAAATTTCGGGTCTTTTACAGATCGCTAACTGCAATTACCTACTTATTACCTCAGGCCATAAATAAATAGCAACAATCCCGTTACAATGTCGAACTTCTCGGAAATGCATCAGTATTCAATCTAGTCTTCCTGGCGTAGCTGGCTTTTGTTCTAGGTAATGGGTGGGTGTTCAAATCGAGTGCATAGAGGTGTGAAGTACTAGTCTAGAATGTGTTAGGGTCAAAAGCCGCGCAGTATGTCAGCGTTTAGTATTCCGTGAGCCCGAGCTCGGCCGGCTAACGGGACCCGCCGTCCGTCTACACAGGCCTTTACTTTCATCGATCGAACAAACCGCATCGACGGTTACTTTCCTTTGTTAGTTTTGGATTCTGAGTACATGAATATTCTAGTTTATTTAATTCTGAGTCACCTACTCTTACACGCACTAAGTAGGAAGTTTCTTAACCTCGTATTTATCTGGTTATGCTTAGATATTTTTTTAAATTACAAAATGGGATTTTTTGCTAAAAAAATCTTGTTCTCAAATAATAAACGACATTATAAAGAGATTATCTACGGTCACAAGTAAAAAAACATAAAAGGGAACGGCAAGTGCTTGGTAAAATGCAGGTAGGGGCCGAATAATGAGGTTCAGGACAACGGAGCCTTTGTATAGAGTCCCGTTAGAAGCATCTGAGAACATTATTTGAAGTACGATCAATTTCGGTCCTATCTAGTTTATTCACCTGCTAGCTTATGTTATTATTTCTTACTGTTTAATATTTAGTGGATTTAACTTTATTTATTGATATGGATTAGTTGAGCTACCTGTAGATTGTTTGCAACAGTCTGCAGTTATTACAATTATTTCAATTGTAAATACTAGTTTTAATGTAATTTTCTTTTTCAATAATTTGTATTATATTTAGTAAATATTCATGTTTATTATTTTATTCCCAGCTAGGGTCTTGGGTTCTTAAATCTATTTAGTGAATTTTTGCTCATTTTTTTGCGTGAATACTTCACGTTGTCCAGGCAAAGGTCTCATTAAAATGATTGTAAAATAAAATGTTCTCTTTTGTTTTTTTAAATATTATGATAGCACTTTTTCTTTCTTGCTCCCAATATTTTTAATGTCGCACAGGAAGCTAATTCCACGTATGTATGCGTAATAATAGGACGACCATTCGTACGGTACCTGCAGGGACTGGCTACCGTTAGGTTATCGATAAAAAAACGGATCGGGAGGGTGAAATTAGAGCGCGGCGGCAACCGTAGTCTACAGCCTCCTTATTAATGATAAAAAATACATATAATAAAGTAGGCATCGATGGGGTATTGATCGAGACGGGAACATATTTTCTAAACTTTTGAATCAAAATTAAATCCAGAATCGTTTATAGCTGTATATGTTATAGCTATATATGTTGGCTTATTGCTAAAAATTCATCCCCTGGAAATTCATAACCAGATTTTTTGTATGTAAAGTTCAGTGCTACTGGAGATGGTTTGCTTTAACCTCAACCTCAACAGCCTGTATTGGTCCACTGCTGGACACAGGCCTCCGCCTGTGTATAAGCGCCTTATTGGCGTTTATGTTATGGAGGAGCCCGTAATCCCCACGCTGGGCATGCGGGTTGGGATCGCAGTTTGGTGGTATAATTGTTCTACAGGCGGCGCTGCCCGCCCTCTGGTGGATATCTCTTAGTCACCTCTTACGACACCCGCGGGAAGAGTTGGTGTGGTGCAAATTCTAAGCCAGCACACAGCTAAAAATGATGATGAAGCTAGAGATGGTTTTCTTATTATAATGTGATTTTTAGATTTTAAGGGTTTTGAAGCTACTACCTAAATGTGTCTTTGATATAAATAGATCCAAGTGTGACCGCAGTAGAAGGCTTTTGCTTTTGTTGAACTGAATCTGAATCGTAATTGATTGATCGCTATGGCTATGGTGCGTAACTGTCATCAGACCGGAAGGGAGGCATACATTGCCTATAGGTAGGTACCTACTCACATACATTACTGCTATTAGCCATGCATGTAGCACACTCACACTAACGCATTATTAATTCGAACTTGTGCTTATTGTACTTCCTGTAAACTTACTTTCATAAGTTGAATATCGAATAGACACCTGTTTGATATGAACTAGGTACCTGAATTGTTAATGAATGAAAGTGCATCATCCATTTTTTGTAATTAAGTTATATCTTATGCAATATCACGAATCTATCCTATGTTTATGTAAAATGAGTCACTAATTATGTGCGCCCTGACATTCAAATATGATATAATTTCGTCTAATATCTTTATCATAACTAAAAACTGATCCTTTTTATAGACACTGAATATATATGTATATGTATGTGTTATACATGTATTTACTATGTACCTACATATACATGTTATATATATATATATATATACATAAGTTATTTTCTTTTTCAATAAAGATATATAATCTTTATTGAAAAAGAAAATAACAATCGAATAGTAGAAATAAATTAAAACTTGTATTTACAATTGAAACAACTAAGCTAACGGCAGACTGTTGCAAACAATCCATAAATAACTCATCTGATCCATAACAATACCAGTCGGAAGCGTAGCATATGGTGAGATAACAATGTTATGGAAGGACTGGTTGCGATAAATATTGCAGATGACCTTTCAAATAAAAAAAATCAATCACTGCAGGTCAATGAGACGTTAAGTGAAGCAAGAAAAAGGTTATTACATAAGGCTGCATGCCGAAGGCATGATACCAGGTCCCGTTGTAACAGGTTTCACGCAGAGCTGCCCCCCCCTACCCCTCCCTGCATGCGCCTGCGCCGCGCGTGTGCATCCACATTTACTTTCTATCTATCAAGGACCTTCCTGGCACTCCCAGTTCGATACCATACTATGGAGTTCAAAGCATAGAGTTTAAACTGTTTTTTATAACAGATAATTTTTTTGACTCTACCTTAAATCCTAATTCTGTTATTTATGTATTATGTATGATTTTTTCGTATACGTAGTTTTTAATGTCAATTTACTAATTCCACATGACACATAATATCACTCGAAGCAGCAACTTAACTGTTTAACTGTTTAATTGTTTTTGTCATAACAACTTTGAACTTTATATTCAAAAGCATAAATGCAAAAATCGCCAAGCGAAAGCGAGTCAAAGTGGGCTGGCGAACGCGGTTCAATGACCGACTTTTCACGCGCTTGACAGCCTTCTGTTATATCATCGCTCGTTGTCATTGTCATTGCCGAAACCACGGCGGCTCGCGAATATGCAAATTGAAACCTGCGGGCTTGAATGTGGGTTGGTTTTTGTTTAATACGATTTTTGCTTCTTGTGATAAGTAGGTGTTGAAGTCCATCTGGTAAATTTTATGTTGGTTACCTGGTAATTTATTCTAAATGGCAGCTTTCTGTGTGCCTTTTTGATGTTTAAGATTTTATTTTTCCTAATTTGCAAAGTACAACATGGTGTACAATGTAGAGTAATACTTACTTAACATTGCACTTAATTTTGTATTTTTCTCATTTGAAAATTAGGAATAATACAATTTTTTATAAAATACACCCTTCCTAGAGAGATCCTAGAAATGTAGAAACTCATCGACATCGCCAGTCCACTTTTTGTTAATTTATTTACTTTCGATCAACCCATTATTATTTTTCCCATAGTTTCAGGTAATAAACTCTCCCAAAACATTGTTAAAAATCATATTCCAATAAACAATCTTCCTATATATTGCAATGATAGTTTTATCGGTCCAATCTTTTGCAAAATGAAACACTTACACAACTATGTTAAAAATGTGTGCAAAAACCATTACCAATCCGTCACAGTCGGCGTGGGCCATAATTAATATGCTACCTGAATAAATTAAGACAAAGCAAAAAGCTCGCAAACAAGTGTGCACATTCGTAACATTGTTAAAAATGATTCCGTCATTCTTCGTGGGGTGGATTACGTAATCGTGTGGGCACCACGTGCTCTGCTAGCCTTGGGCCTGAACTCTGCAAGTTCAAGGTTCTGTTTTTGCAGAGATAGCCGACGCAATAGCTACCTATGTCTGTGTGATGATGTCTAGCCGTTTATAAAACAGAAGATATAGACGAGTCCGAAAGAAGAGCTCTTTTGTACCTGTTGTTGGCTTCAAATTAATTCCTTTTTATTGAAGCCCCAGGTTTTACCTAAAGAGAGAGCATTAGGTGCTCTCTCTTAAGGTCAAACCTATGACAATGTGTATAATTGATATTATAATTATTGCTTAAATAACCAGCAATCTATTCCAAGGCCAAAATATATTTTAACTTGATATATCTATTGAGCTAAGTGCATATAATATACATTTTGATAATAACATCTTCTGAGGATCATTGAATCTTTGATAAGGGTTCATCATTGATTAATGAAAACATAAATCCAAATTAGTTTAGATATAGCATTTTAGCTATTTAGTTCTTTGATTTATTTATTGTAAAGATTGTACCCAACCTTGGAAGAAGTTAATCTTCTTGTATATCTTCTAATCAATATTTTATACTTACCTCAATCTATTTAACCCATTAGCATCCATCCTGAAACTTCATTTCTTTTGCTACATAATGCACCTAATATTTATCATTTGGTCCCAAACCACTCATCAAAGAATCATAAACTTAATCAAGAGATAATTACTTCTTGAACAGTAAAAGAAATATAACAGTATCATATGCAGAAAGATAACATGCAACGTTAAAAGTTAATTGAAGTCACCTTACCATTAATTATTAACTAAATAAATATATTTAAAGAGTATTGTGTGTAGAATAATATTGAATGCAAAATAATATTAGTATATGGTTAATAAAGTCAGATTCATCCATAAAAAAACACAAGGCAAAGATGCGCGTTGATGTCTTATGCAGGGAAGTGAGAAATGCCGGCGTAGCAAGAAGTTTTCTTTCACGTGAAAATAATGCGAAAACACTTATACCTACAATGTTAATAATAATGGCATTGAAATAGCTATAGGATACTAACCATAGAACGCCAAATCCAGGATGCAGGTCTCGAAGAAAATCCAAATGGAAAATGTTTGTTTACGTTTTCACTGTCACTTAAAAATAAATCCACGTCACTGTTCCGTCACTTAAAATTAGGAAATATAAGTAATATAAGTCTTAAGTTGAGATCTAAGTTGCTTTCAGTCTAGATAAATGCAAAACGTCACGAAGTATCGAACTAGAGTGTCATGGTGGTAGAGCGGGAGCGGGCCGCGGCGTTGCGTGGCGCACCAACACCTCCGGTTAACTGATAAACTGTAGCTCGGTTCATGGTCGGAGACGTCCTTCCTGCGCCACCACCCGAGCTCAGCGTCCGCGCTCCGCCCGCGCCGTACCTGTGCGCCCGCGCAACCAAGCTCTTCCGCACTCGCGGGTGAATGAACTACTCTGTTGGACAGAGACAGCACATAGCCTCCTGCTTTCGCACCAACTCAATGCCATGGCCGAAGCTGACACTGTATCTTCAGCTCGCAAACTTATCTGGAACAAGATCTAGCAAACAGTATTTGTTAGAATTGCAAATTGCTTTCGCTAACCGACAGTGATAGCACAGAAAAAGGATTATATTTAGTTACATAAAATAAAAATATCTTAGTATTTTTTAACCTTTCAGTTTTGGCATTTGTATCAATGTTTGTAATTTTTATAGAAAATCTATTTTAAGGTTGATTAAACTCATATTTATATTTTCACTATCATTAAAAATCCTTTTTCTTGTTGAATTTGTGAAGAACTTTAAACAATTCACTACATCTTATAGATACGTATGTAATATCTTATAGATATATGATGATAGATCCATACTTGGAAGATTTAATATCTAATACACCAGTCAAAGAATAAAGATCAAAACTATACTAAATGTAGCTACAAAGTAAATAGGTATTGTCAATTTTATAATTGATCCTATCTTATGATAGGATAAATAAAAATGAGGCGATAAACGTAAAAAGTAACTAAGACATCCTGTGAAAAAACCATTGCTAAAAATACTATTGAACAATAAAACATACAATCAGATCTGATAAAACCATTTCTTTTTAAACAAATCACGACACATCAATACCTACTTCAGTATCCACAAATGTTTACAGTTACGTCAAGGCAAAACGAGCAACAAAGGGGCATTATGTAAGATCAATCTGGGCATAATCGCAGGCTTCGATCGAAGATTGGCTTTACCTGCTGAGCCCTTGCGTTTTTTCCCTTCAAAGGGTGCCCCGTTATAATGCAAGATGAAAAAAACTAACGGTTCTTAAAAACCAAACACACATTGCGACAGCAAAAACACAATGATATACAAACTATTATGTTTCCTGCGATAAAATTCTACGCATTTGAATAGGGAGAGAGCAACATGGTCTCTTAGAGTAACATACATATTTTGAGGTTTTAGCTAAATTTAATGTCTGTCCTTATGACCATCGTTCACCATTTCAGCAACAAAAATCTTAAGCGTATTTAGGAATTTTCCCTAGCAGAAAAGATTACTCAAAAAAGTGTTCAAAAATCAATGTATTTACATTATATCCTAGTATTTGATAAGAACTTACGAGTACATTATATTCTTTTAAAATTTCTGACGTGTCTAAGAGTCTGCAAGGTCTGAAGGAAATAAAGCACTGAGTTTTTTACTCTTGACCCGCATGAATTTATAATAAGATCTTCTTGTCAACAACAAAGCGTAAAGTAGCTTTATTAGGCAGTAGCTGTACCATAAAAGAAAGGGTTGCTTTCGTAGATTTCTCTCCATTGTTTTCTGACCACCCTTAGTGTGAAGAATTGGTAATAAATTAGGGGATGACTTTCTTTCCAATGAAAGAAAGTTACTGGCATGCGGCTACTGGCATCATAAATCAATATTTATGATGCCAGTAGCCGTTTTGTATGACAACAGTTTTGTTTATTGTTAAGGATTTTAAATTGTAAGTAGTTCAATAGAATTTGGATCAAATTTAATCGGATTTTATGAGATTAAAATTATAAATGCAGATTTAGGACTAGGATTTAGTTGATGGTTTTCAAAATATTTACCATCATGCTCATAAGCCATTTGTATAAAGCCGACTCCGGCCCGTGATATTTCTGTCCAATCCAACCACAGCTATTATTTACTAAATCTTACGTATTTAAAATCCATATCTTAATTTTTTAAAATCTCTTCATTGCGTTTAAATATTTCTGAAGATTTTATTGCCAGGTTAAGTGATGCAAGCACATGGTTTCGCATGACATCATGCCTATATATATCGTTCTTTACCTATCAATCAAATACATACTACCACAAGAAGTATTTTCATTATATTCCATACTTAAAACCACTGTAAAAACTCATGGTTCTAGCGCCCAAGGTTACCTTACACCATGGCTCTTGAGAAAAAACCTAGCTGGTTATATGTTATTAGAAGTGTATTAGTAAAAAAAGAAGTGGACGCCCAAACTGGCCTGGCGGACTCCCCTCCACAGCAGGACGCGATCAGCGATTTGGGAGCAACGTCCTCGGCCTTGAAACTAGATGAACTTACGTAACCGCCTCGCTGGAGGGTATAGAGCCTCCACCACCGAATATACCAGCAGTTTTTGCACGTCCTCTCAGATTAGACCGAGGCGGTAAAAAAAAACTCCTATGTAAAGAGATACTTGATAAAAACGTTGGATGTACTTGATAGTTAAGTTGGATGAGGCTTTTTGTAGAGACGCAAAGGTCCCTATCATGGTTTCTATTTTCGATATAATGTATAGAAAAAGATCTACGAGATCAGTTTTTTTTTGAAACTGCGAATGTTCCAAGAAATCTTAATGTAAATGAAGTTATTTTTTTAGTAAGCCTAAATAATATATATAATATATATATTTAGTAAGCCTAAATTAAAATATGAAGTATGTTGGTTTATTGAAAATAATAGGTACAAAATTATTGTAATATGGTTCCAAATTTGGGCATATGGAACCCTAAAGATGACTGGCAGACTGCGTGGGTGTAAGGCACACATGCGTAGATTCTTTAAATCAAGGCTCTAAGCAAATAGCTAGTAACACAAACTTACTTATGTTATGGTAAAAAATATACATTAGCTATACGTAGATATGTGGAGGCGGTAAGCAAAACGTTTTAATAAAATAATTGCCAGCTTTTCTTATGTTACCTCCGTTTTTGGTGTCCGTCCACGGATGGACCACTTTAATATCGAATGGCCAGAATGAAAATGGTGGATGATGCAAATGTTGCAAAATCTGTCATGTAAACATTTCAATGTTACTAATATAAATTTGATTGTTATGAGAAATCTGAAAACTGACTTCGAATCTCTTAGAAACTGTTTATTTTTTATTTTTATGGGATATGGGATAAAATTACATGGACATAACATTTTTATGGGACCATCTCGAAATCACTATCTGTACAACTGCAAAAGCATCATCCAAATTACCTTACTCTTCACGCCAAAACGACTGAACGGTAGGGTGTACCGTAGAAATATTTTGGTTTGCAATGCAAGACCACTCACAAGTTGCAAAATTGTATGTAGATGACGAGTAATTATAAAAGACTAGCTGCGCCCCGCGGCTTCGCACGCGTTGTTCCTATGGAAAAGTTAAAAGGTGATTTTCATCCCACGGGAACAGATTTACGGGATAAAAAGTAGCCTATGTGTTATTTCAGACCTAGGACTATGTCTATTTTAAATTTCAGCCAGATCCGTTCAGTAGTTTTGGCGTGAAGAAGTAACAAACATCCATCCATACATCCATGCAAACTTTTGCATTTATAATATTAGTGTGATAGTGTGATGTGATGTGATAGTGTGAAGTATAATAATCTAATAAAAGGTACCGTGGTTTTCATAAAATGGCATTTATAGGTAGACTAGCTGCGCCCCGCGGCTTCGCACGCGTTGTTCCTATGAAAAAATTAAAAGGTGATTTTCATCCCACGGAAACAGATTTTTGGGATAAAAGGTAGCCTATGTTTTATTCCAGTATTAGAATTACCTGTATGCAAAATTTCAACCAGATCCGTTCAGTAGTTTTGGCGTGAAGAGGTAACAAACATCCATCCATACATCCATCCAAACTTTCGCCTTGATAATATTAGTGTGATTTTTAACTCCTTATAATTTTGAGTCCTGAAAAAAGTATTATTATTTTACTACACTTTGGCGTAGCGCATGTACGGATCTTTAATCTAAATGCGTGGTTAGAAACGTAACCAGTAGCTTCGTATTTGTTTGGATTACCCTCGATTCTACCTTCAACAATCCTTAATTTTCAACGTTTACTTATGATATTCTTTACTTAACTCACGAGACTTGAATTTTACTTTGGATACGAACAAAACATGTTCGTATCCAAAGTAAAATTCGAGTCATAAAGGTACACTTTCAATTAAAATAGTGCCAATAAATAAATAAATAATGCTGGACAATTCACACATCATTATCTAGCCCCAAGCTAAGCAGAGCTTATGTTATAGGCACTTGATAACTGATATACAATACATATATAATACATTACACTATAAATATATAGATATTTTTTAGAGAGAGAGAATAGTGGATATTAGTGACTTTGCAACAATGAGTTCGAGGCGAATTCAAAGTCTGAAATTCTTTGTTTCTTTATTCTTTATTTATAAATACAATACACCTAGAAAAGGTCAAATTAAATATAATAAATTACACTGACACGGAAATAAAGTGGTATTTTTATGATTTCAGTTGCTTCGGTATGTAGAGAAAAGTAAAGAAATATTTCGAGTTGGAGCAAAATCCGTCCTAAGCGTTTTTATCCTCTAGATAATTTGATATTTTATTGTAAGCCCTTTAGCATGGCAAGGTTTTGACAGTTTGTTTGTTTTTATGATAATTTGCCGCTTATTGGTTTTGTTGTTATTGCTCTATAGTTTTATGAAGCCTAGCACGAGTTTATGTTTATTTCTAGTATTAAAATGTATACCTATCGCTATTTTTTGGGAGTCAGAAGGAGTCAAAAAACATTTTTTTATAAATATATTGGCTTGGTGCTGTCATTATATTTATTTCTTTGAATTTATTACGTAGGGATTCTCTGGTACCTATTTTAAAGATTGCACGAACAGTGTTTAATATCTGCAGCGTATACCATAAGACAATACGACACTAACTCTATATCGGCATCAGTAGTTGAGTAGTTGACTTGCCGCGAGTAAACCCGAATTGCTTACCATGAAGCAGGTCATTGCCATTGAAATGACTGACCAATTGATGTAAAATATACTTTTCAAGAATTTTGCTGAATGTTGGCAGTACTGATATTGGTCTAAAGTTAGTGGGGTCAGACCTACCCGTTTTTACAGTTGAAAACACCATAATCAGACTCTTTAAATATAAAAACTAGATCTGGTGCAATGGTATCTATCAGCTAGAGGTTTAATAATTCTAACGGAAATCGCCCACAGATCTGCAGTTTTCTTTATATTTAAAAGTTTAAAGGCTTTACAATATATTTTTCATCAACATGGTGGAAATTAAATATATTTTTCATCCCACCATCTCGGAAAGAGTATTTTTAATCTTCAATATCTGAGTGGAAAAGCCGTTTTTATTCTCTAGAGGATAAAGTAAATTGAATTTAGACCATCGTGTGCACTAAGTTTGTGAATTAAAAAAAAAACATTAAAACTATTTACTGCTACCGAATATATCATACAACTTTTTTTTTAATTTGTTAAAAACTCAGACTCGGAACCTTCTTGGTGTTCTTTTTTCAATTTGATTTGTACGCGGTTCTTTACGCAGCATTTTTATTTAAATAACTAAAGCAACGTCACTTTAAAATTTTCTTAATTATACCTTAGTATTATTTTGTTACAATTTAAAGATTATTCTGTAATACTTACCTGTCATAATGTAGTAATTAATACCTAAACTGAAATAAAAGTGTACCTATCTTGTGATTGTAAACGTTTTTTTTTGCATCTAGTCATTTCCTCGCTGAGGTGGAATGAAAAGTTACGTTTTAGACATCATGTTTCATGGTAACATTTACCGCTTCAGACCTAAACAATAGTTATCTAAAAATAAATAGTGTTAGTTTCATTTTCAAAACGTCTGGGTTCAATTCCCAAGCTGAGTAAAAGTTTTTTTTATCGTTGACATGGTTCCTAACAGATCTTCGTATTTCTTATAGTTTCAGACTGTCCCATACTGACCGATCTAAATGTACCACATGTATAGTTCATACAACGTTTGTATACTTTTATGTATTGGGTATATATAAAAGTATACAAACGTTGTATGAAGCCTGTGCCCACTTACTAAAGTTAAGTTTTTCTGAGATCATCATCGATTTGGGTGTGAATATAGATTTGAACGCATTGGTGAGTCTATTAAAACTTGTCAGCATGATTTTTAAAGAAAGAGACCACATTCTAGCTAGGATTGCGTTAAATAATTAAAGCTAGAGAAGCTGAAAATAATTCAAACACCGAATATTTAGGCCTCCATATATAGACTTCAGTGTCAGTGATTACACTTATATAAATGTTTATGTGGCAAGAATGTCAAGCTACCGCGACGCCAGTTCTCCGACACATTTCTACCGAGGATCTTTAAAAACTGACAATAGAAAAAAAGAATTGAAGAATTTTCTTGTCACACTTAATCTGATGATGATTATTCAGGTATTTGAAGTTAGTCAAAGAGGCCTAACAAAGCGAAACTGGAATCGAGAGATGGATTGATTAGAACCCGGATGCTCGTGCTGATATGCCAAATTTTTGACTCAAAATTAGTTAAATAAACAGAAGCTGTTTTTTATTCCTTAGATCAATTCCCATGGGATAGAAAATGTTTCCACAGAAACAACACGTCCAAAGCCGCGGACAAAAACTAGTCGGTCCATAAACGACGGCCAAATCGACGGACAGAAAAAAAAAACAATATACAGCCGTATTTAGAATCCCCTCCTCTATTCGATGTTAGATTTAAAATGGCAGACGTTCACCACAGATTAAAACAATATAATTTGCCTAGGCATCCAGTCCGTAGCAATTAGATATTATTACCCTTCAGCAAGAGGATGTTGCTCGCAGGTAGGTAATACATAAATCTAGTCGAGATGATGTCATAACCAAAAAGAGGAATGCACAAAAAAGCTATTGTGTAAAGTTTCGTGCGACTAGCTGGCGAAGCTACGTGTCGTGCGTTGAACTCTTTAGGAGTCGAATGGAGTGAATGTCTGCTATTAGCCAATTCTATGAACTAACGACGTTTGAATTGCTTTACAGACTTTAAGTTTTAACATTCAAAAGTTATAGTTTATGATGATTTTGATAATGGCTCTAATTGTTTTTATTCCTGTCTGTTTATATCCATTGATTTGATATGAAATTATAAAAGCCTCAAGCTAAGCAGAGCGTTTGCTGTGGGTACTAAATAACTGATATACTTACTACTATTCCTCTATCATATTAGTTAGTAGTCTTGTGTCAAGACAAGACTACTTGTTCTAAAGGGAATTCTAACAAACACTTATTTCTTGGAAATCAAGAAGTTACATACCTCTATATATTCACACTTGCACTCTGAAATTATAAATGTAACATTTTAGATGCACAAATATAGGTACTTCATGCCAAAATCACTACATGTATCGGATTAAATTTTGCATAAACGCAGTCAGGAATATTCTAGTGTGTGAAGCCGTGTGCAGTAACTAGTGATGTGTATTTGATTGCGTTATCTGAAATACATAACAAGTTGCAAAGTACCTGCATACCCGCATAGGCTCAGGTTATTGGCATTCGTGGTAAAGACCGTGAATCAGATTGTAAATTAGGTATAAACATCTACGTAATTAATTTTTGGTCGTAAAGAAGGTAAGTGTAAAAAGGATAAAAATGATTAAGAAATATTTATTTAGTTTCTGGGTATTTTCTATGCATAATAAAGAAACTATTTGTGTAATGTATTGTGCATTTAAGTAGGTATATCATTCATCTAGTAACCATAATCTTAGCTCTGTTTAGCTTGGGACTAAGCTTGGGACGAGATAATGATGTGTGAAATCACTACTTATTTAGCGTTAATAAATAAATAATTCTGTTATTTATTAACGCTAAATAAGTAGTGATGGGCCACACTGCGAATATGCTTGTCAGGGTGTTGGGAGTGGTAATGGTGGGATGTATTCTTAAGATTCCCTTAAAATCCATCGTCAATTTTTTTTTATTTATCAACTAAAATAACATTACATAGCTTAAATTAAAATGCTGCGCATAGCAAGGAATAGGCGTTATGAACAAATGTTTGGATTATCATCGTCGCAATTTAACGCAAATAATTATTTGAATCAAGAATCACGGCGAAATCAATCTTCGAATAAAAATCTGCCTTATACTAGTAACTTATAATAGAAATTAGGCGTATGGAAAGATTGCTTGTCAAAAAACTATCATCGTCGGTATATGACTGAAATAATGTGCAGTCAACAATTTCAACAAAAAAGTTTGTGAGAAAAATTGCGCAAAATATAACAGAAAATAGGTGTTTGTCGGTAAAACCAAGTTATTACCAAGAGTTTACCAAGACAACTATCATCGTCGGTAAATGTAACACAAATAATTAGCAAGAATCAAGATGGCAGTGCGGCTAATAAAGGAAGTCGTGTGACGCAGAGCCTGACCGGAACAACGAACTTTGTGCAACTCATTTCAGGCTGTATGCTCAGCTAGCGGACAAACTGAAGTTTATGTATTTGAAGCATTATGCAAGAGTAAAGGTTTTTTAAAACCCTTGTTAGTTATAAAAGGGGTATATCCTATTTTTTTTAAATACCAAAAGTTTCTTCGGCCGTCCGCGGATTTTGTAGTTTCGACACCTAAACGGCGAAACATAAACCTTCCTTGAATAAAACAAAAAAAAAACATTTATCAGTTAGAAACTGATTTCAACGAAAATATGACGTAGATCTACGTCATATTACATATAGATTTAAGCGTCCTTAAATCTTAGATGCAATTCTAGGCCAGGTATTGCATAAATAATAACCGGGAATTACTGCAGAGTTATATTAATAAGCAATACCTCATTGGTTTTTTAATATAACTCTGCAGTAATACCCGGATATTATTTATGCTGTTCATTTATCATTTTTTTTTAAATAGTAGGTTTAAGGTAGATTAGGGTGCACCTATTAGGTATTTGAGTCCTGTCCGCAAAAGTGATGAGAGATTACCAGGAAAATGTTTTTGTCAAAAATAATACATATTTGAGACTGCTTCTCTGTGTTACCAATTGCGCTTTGAAGCGGACATAATCGATTTGTCCGCTAAACATGCAAACAGCCCAGCTTCTAGTAGACGCAACCATTGGCAGTGATTTTACGCAGCCTACGCGTCGCAAACCTGTTCAATAGAGTTATTTACGAGTTGTTTAGCCCCATTCATCTACATATATCTCTTATAAATTAACTTATTTTCATCTAAATACATAAATAATAAATGAGTTTGTGTTGGATAAATAGATTAATCATGATAGATAGGTACGTAGATAGTAAAAACGTTATTTTGTTGTATCTACTATTATTTTATTAGTGAAATCTTTTAATAATTCTCCATTTCACTTTTTAAACAATCTAAAAAAACATATATCATCTAGCACAGCATCTTAGCAGAGCTTATTTGGTGCCACAGGACTGATTAATTAAAATGTTCTTTTCTTTTGGAATTTGGGTTTTTAGCATGCAACTCTACATACAATCCTAGGTAACGCCACTCAGATAAGTTAATCCAGTAAGTAGCAAGAAACATAACATTTTTTATGGTGGTCTATAGAAACAATAAATTTCGTTGCATTTTATAATTTATTTAACATGGGAAGTATCATTTAGTATCTCTACTAGACCTGTTATGCTCAGATAAACCTTATATATCCCTAAGGCAAGTATGACCTCTTTGTTTTGAATATCCGAACTATCTGAATATACGAATATCCTCTTTGTTTGAATATGAACATAGAATATCCATCCACCCGACACAAAACTTTCAGATATTAGTAATGAGGTGGGAATCTAATCTACTCTTTTGCGTTCCATGCAGACCTTCTTCCAGCGCGCCACATTCATTTCTATAATATATTTAATATATTAGTTTTCTCTATCAGACTCAATCACAATTTCAATTCATTCGTACATTGGAAAGGTTTCGATATTTAAAAAAAATATAAAAGCTAACAGAAATGTTAAATTTGCCAAAATATCTTGGAGTAAATAAGCAAATATATGAAGTAAATAAGGTACTAGTTTTTTGTTAGTAACGTAGATGTCAGTGAAGAAGAGCGAAATTAGTAAAGATAACAAAAAGCCCACTTATCTTATAAACTTCATATCTATAAGCAATCGTTAAGAAGAGTTTTTCTCATATTGACTTTTGTAAACGGGAAAAAACAAACGACTTATATCTATTACTTAAATACGAGATAAATTTTAGTACAAGCCTTGGTCACGATCTTGATCGTTTTGTACCTATGTATGTATTTATTCATGAAAATGTACATTGACATATATAGGGTTTTATCTCCCTTCTAAAAAAAGAACACCACCAAACTTCTGCTCCACGCCTTTGGAGTTCTCCCACTGTGAAGGACGACGTTAAAGAGGTTCTGTAGTTCCTGTATAACAGGGGCATTAATGGCCGAGTCTAGAACTGAACCAGAAGATGGACGGTCTAGCTTTAGCCTCGCGACGCATCGGTCTTGGCATGAATTTGGATAACACCAAGTCATGATCTATGGCCTTGTTGATCCGTCACCGGTCGAGGAACATGGCCGGGTGGCCGAGGTGGAGAGGGTTCTCCAAATTGTTTCCGAGTACACTTACCTTGGGCAAATTCTGGAGTTAGGTAGATACAATTTTGAGAAGGAGGCCAAAGGGAAGATCCTGCTCTGGTAGGCAGAGTTTGGGAAACTACGTCGAGTCTTCTCGTCATCCATACCGCAATGCTTGAAAAATAAAGTTCTCAATCAGTGCGTCCTACCCGTCATGACCTACGGAGCTAAAACGTGGACACTCACGATAGGGCTGGTTCTCAAGGCCTCAAAGTCCCTCAGCGAGCCATGGAAAGAGCTTAAGGTGCTCGGAGTCTCTCTGAACAATACCTAAGCTTCGTAATGAATACATCCGACAGTAAACCAAAGTCATCGACATAGCTCAAAGAATAAGCAAACTGAAATGGCAGAGAGCTGGCCATATCTTGCGAAGAACTAATAACCGCTGGGGTAAACGTGTTCTTGAGTGGAGACCGCGACTCGGCAAACGCAGTGTAGGACGCCCTATGGTCAGGTGCGATGACGATCTGCGAATGACTGTAGGCAGATGCTGGATGCGACAAGCTGAAGACAGAGCAATATGGCTCTCATTCGGGGAGGCCTATGTCCAGCAGTGGACAAATATAGGCTGATTATGATAAATATTGTACCTTGTTTCTGGGCTCGTTTGTAACTAGGCCACAGGTGGGCCCTTTTTGCCTGTCGGGTGGGGGGCTGCTAATCTAACCATCCGATGTCCTCCAGGAAAGCCAGCAGCTCGCTGCCACCGGTGCATGCCCCCTAGGTGTCCTCGGTATCCCGAGGTAGTGTTATCGTTGAGAAGCAGCATAATGTTGTATGTACCTACTCATAATACTAAAGCAAAAGAGTCAATGACCACTCAATAAAATTCAAATGAAACAAAATCAAGACCTTGAAGTGAAAGTTGGCACTTTTAATAGACCAAGTAACGTATCTACTTATCAGTATACAGTAGAGTTGCCTGACCATTTGAACTGTAACAATTTTTTAACTTGAATGTAAATTCATGTAAAAATTGTTACAGAATATCCATCATGGTACGATGTTAATAGAACCCAGAAAAGTTGATGAGTAGGTAGGTATTTAAAGAGTCATTATCGAAGCTAAAGTTTTTATAGTGGGTTCTTTCATTATCAGCTTACAGTTTTTGCTTACAACGTAATAAAATTACCCAATCGCCAATTACATGCATCATAAGAGTGCGTGTAAATATAATTGCGTGAAAATGTCGGGCAGCGTTGCCTAGTTTTCTGTTTTCTATGCATCGAAGTTGGACGCAGTGCATGGCGTGCAACCGTTTCGCCTGTGTCACTGACGCACTAACTATATTATGTTTCATTGAACCCTATATTTCGAAATGATATTTAATTCGCCGTTTGACATGGAATTGCTCCTTTTGTTTGAGTTTGTTAATGTTAATCAATTGTGTAGTGTCTACCTCAAGTATTTTACCAGAACATGCATATTGTCATCATTTCAATGTACAAAGTGAATGTTCTGATCGTAGCACTTTTCTGTATACTACGGCTGAGTCAAGGTAAGTGTGTCGACGGCCGGGGCTGACCTAGTGTGGCTCCCCTCTTTGCTGCGTTCTGCACTCGCAAAAGTTCATCGAACCTCAGGCAGAATTCTTACAGGCAATAGGCAGTTACATTACCGGAAGGCAGCTGCAGTCGAGCTTGATGCGTCGACGCAGCGAGAGCATTGAATGATGGTCGACGAATGGAAAAGCTTGCCCTGTGATCAAAGCTCTGCTCAAGCGGTGAATCTTTGTTTTTGTTGAAAATAAGAGTAGCAATTATACGTATAAAAATTACCTCATAAAGAAGACAAGCATTGAAATATTTAGGCTGGTACAATTCAGTAACCTACATAACTACTAAAATACAATATTATAATATAATAAGATGTCAATTTCCATGCTTTTCCATATGGACCATGTCCTATTAACTACGAACGGTTTTTTGTTACAAAATAAAGTATCTATGTTATGGAAAAACATTTTCTTACATACATATATAGAAAACATCGTGGACTTTACGAAAACAACAATTAAGCGCAGCCAAGCAATTCCGTGAAACAAAAGGAGGATACTAAAGTCTTTTCCTCGAAGCTTCTGACGCGGCCAGTAAGCATGAGTAAGAGTGAATGCAGGCCAACAGCAACCGGCCAACCAGCCAACGAAAGGGGTTTTAACCGAAACCGGCGGAATTATGTTAATTCAGTTTATTATGTCACAGAGCTGTGTATTCGTGAATCATGCGCGCACGCATTGCACGTATCCACCACCGTTATTACTTTCTACAAAGGCGATGGTTTTCCTATTTGTCCATTAGTTTTTTATTTGTTTATTTATGAATCAGATCATCACTCATAATAACTGCTAAAATTAACAGATATCTTTTATTAGCTAGACAATACTACTCGTACCTCATATAACTTCATTCTTATGCAAGTTTTAAGGAATCATATTCGATATTTATAGTTTTTTGTAATGTCTTGATTTACCAAAAACACAGAGGGTAACTACGAGCTACGATTA
Organism: Eupithecia tripunctaria; assembly: GCA_955876795.1. NCBI lineage: Eukaryota > Metazoa > Arthropoda > Insecta > Lepidoptera > Geometridae > Eupithecia > Eupithecia tripunctaria. The sequence continues at coordinate 6,664,603 of OY041604.1, forward strand.
CAAAGCAACAACCGCTTGCCTGTGTTTCACCATAATATGTATAATTAAGAAGTATTTATAAAATATTATTTTCTGCCCGCAGTTTCCCATGCGCGATTCCTGGATCATCACATTTTGTATACAAATTCTACATGCTCGCCAAAGTTTTAAGGTCAATATAATACAAATCAAAGATTTAGTAGTAAAAATCAAAGATCATAGAGATTTTTTCTGTACAAAATTATTTTATAATAAATAAATAGTTTACGTTACATATTGTTAATTAATTTATTTTATTTTTCTTTATTTGGAGAACAAACAGTTTTACACACTTTATAAACACTTACTAACTTAATTCAGATATTGTGTTAAATGATCTAGGTAACAAAATCTTCACACACAAACTTTCATCTTTATAATACTTGCAGGCTTTTGCAAAGCAGCAATAAAAGGCTTATATGTATTATTATGGCAGAATTGTGGAGTGGTTGTCTTGGCTTGCGCAGGCGTCGCTAACGGCAGAACGAGGCCGATGAACGCGCGGCCTTATTCCGCGGAACTATCGCTCGGGAAACGCGACGTACTTTCATTGTCACCACGTTATGCTACTTTACTAAGATCACGGTAATTCATACGCGGAAGAACATTACGACCTGGTGGTAAGAAACTCTCACGGTGTTCGGTTCTTTGATGGTTCGAGATCATTGATGTTAGTTTTCCAAGTTACATAAAGTGAAACACCCAGTCTCTTCTTCATTTGAACTCTGTTTTTGGTCTATTGCGTCATGCGAGAACTATTATTTGCAAAATGCAACCGAAACTGCCTCTGTCAAGCGCGTATACGTCCACAGCTGAACATAGGTCTCCCTTAAACATACACAAATAGCGATCCCGAGGCACCTCCATCCATAACCGCCACAATGTATCATTGGTTCAGAATAGTTTATTTATTTCTTTATTAAACTCATGTCCATTAAAAGTTGGTTTATAATTTTTAGGTAGAATCTACATGAACCCTGCAAGGGTGTTACACAACATTCTAAGTTAGAGTTCTTATATAGTAAAGTTAAAGTACAATTTTATATTGATTATTCATTTGGTCATCATATAATATATATGTTTTTTCCATTAAGTTGCAAAACAGAAAAAAAACATATTTCGTCAACTATAAGTAGGTCTATTAAAATTATTATGTCAGAAATATTAAAATAAATAGAATACTATAAAAAAAATGTAGGAAACTGATATAATCTAAAATTAAAATCATCTAATCACAATCTTATAATTGTGAGATTTGCTTCAATTCAAGATAGGCCTCAGAAAACTTGAAGTACTTGTTCCTATAATATGTGTAGCTCAGCTTTGTTATGTAAATAATATAATTGAATGTAGGTGATAACCATTTTATTTCTTCTTACGACTCTTATTCGATGTTATCTTCTCTCGGCAAGCTAGCGGTTACGTTAAACGATTTCATTTAGCGTCGAAAATAGTTATCTCAGAGTGAATCTACGCTGAGGTCAGGTACGGTTTAGGATTGCCGGAAGATAAAGAGGTAACTCACAATAGCCTAAAAGCGCGTACACACTTACTTTGTTACTTATAAATCTCTTATCCTCTTCTTTTAGGGGACCTACTTACACTTAGCTACATTTGGTAGACAAGACTAAATCAAAATGTTTCCAGATTTTTTTTGGAAACATTTGATTTTGGACATGTTCTTTATTGGGTAATAAAATAAATAAATAAATAATGCTGGACTATTCACACAGCATTATCTAGCCCCAAGCTAAGCAGAGCTTGTGTTATGGGTACTAGATAACTGATATACATAATACAATACACTACATAGATATATTTTTTTATTGTATATAGAAAACATCCAGAACGCCCTGAACAAATACCTGCAGATCGTACAAATATTTGTCCCGTAATGTTTGTAATGTTTCGGTAGAAGTGGTACCGAAAACATTATATGTATGTTTGTTTCCATTTAGGCGAGCATGGTCAATCTAAAAAAAGAAAACGTAACTTTTCAATCAGTGCATCTAAACGTCATGAATTACCTACGGGGCTGAGACGTGGACAATCACGGTAGGGCTGGTCCACCAGCTTAACGTCACTTAGCGAGCTATGGAAAGAGCTATGCTCGGAGTCTCTGTATCTCTGAAGGATTAGATTCGTAATGAATACATCCGACACAAAACCAAAGTTATCGACATAGCCTAAAGAATTAGCAATCTGTATTGGCAGTGGGTCAGCCATATATCGCGAAGAACCACTATAATGTGTTCTTTAGTGGAGACCGCGATTCGGCAAACGTAGTGTACGACGATCTGCGAAAAACTGCAGGCAGATGCTGGATGCATCATGCTGAGGACACTTTGGCGCTCGGGGAGGCCTATGTCCAGCTGTGGACTTGTATTAGGCTGATTATGATGTCGATCAATATATTTTGGGCATTTGGGGTATAAATATACCACCCATGCGTAAATGATTTAAAATATCCTTCAACTTTAATAATTTGCATTATTTGGTGTTCATGGTTTATCGTCACAGACATTTTGGGATGTTATTTTTTAAAAAATCATCAAATTACTATTCTACGTGGCACTTTTCAATGTGCACACGGGCTTACTGAGCCCTCACGTTGACTGCCATTGACCCTGCGGCGTGTCAAGTTCATCCAACATTGACATTGCATTGCAATATCATATTCTGCAGCCATTGTTAGAGTTACCGCGTTTTTGTTCTGCCTTGAATACGAAATAGTGCTTATGAAATTGACTGTAGTCTTCGGTATGATTTTTTGATTGAAAATGTGTTTTTTGAAAAAAAGAAAGAAATACATTTATTTAAAGAAAGAAATACAACAGAAGATATATACGACTGCTGTATCCTACATCTATGAGTAGAAGCAAAATAGAGAGCCAGACATATCTTATAGGATATAGTTATATAAAGTTGTTATAAAAAGGCCCCATAAATGCTGGCTAGGCTCCCGGAAGAGGTCTAGCTAGCCTTTTTGATCATATATTTAATGTTAGTACAGCTTTGATTTTTTTTAATCAATTCTATTTCTGTCTATATGTCTCTTACATTTTCATACGAATCTTAATGAAATTTGGCAAGGGCGTAGTTAGCATCCCGTGGACAGACATTGGCTACTTTTTATCCCGGTATAGTGCATGCGGAGCAACTGGCCGGTAACAGTCATAGAAGCTATATGATGCATTTATGTTGGTATGGGGTTACATATCTACCTACTCAAGTCACGTACATCTTATTGCCTTGGTAAGATACAAATAATATGTTGCGAGCCCTGTCAGATTAGAAGTCGGCCTTCTTTCTCAGTAGGCGATGTAAAATTAGCAAGTTTTTCCATTTCTCTCGTGTTGGTGAGTGAAAACCGCATGGTCGCGCGGACGTCATTCCACTTTTCCGAGGCGTCAGTGATTTTTAACTAGACAAACGTTAGAAGAGCTCGTGGGTTTAGCTAAACCTCCCCGTGCTGTATTGGCTGGTGATTTGTTAGGAGGGTGAGGGAGGTCTATCAGTGCTGGCCGGGGTAGGAGCATATCCGCAGCAGCGAGCGACGACGCGCCGCTTGCATTTCGCCTGCAGTGTGCAGTAGGTAAGTGTGTCAATGCACTCTAGGCCCCACCACCCTTCTCTTTGCAATCACTCATGACAAGTTCAACTCGTCTAGTCGCTGTAGACCCTATGTGGCACAGCCTAGCTTTGAAAAAGTGAGATCAAAATAAATAAATTTCTAATTGAAGACTGTTTGCTGTGAAGGATTTTTGATCAAATGCATTGATACGGAATTTAACTACTTATACAAGGTTTTTAGTAACAGATTTAATAATCAGACTGTTCCTAACCCACGGAAAAGATCAACAAATTAGAAAAGAGTGACGTTTAAATAGAGCTCGAGTCGATAAAATCGCATCGCTTAGCGAGAAGTGCATCGCGCGGGTTCGACGGCCTGTCTCGTTTTCATCTGCGTGCGTGCAACCAGACTCAACCTGAAAAACTTTCTTACACACGTGCTGAATTCCCCAACTGAACGCTGATAGCGTTTCGGAATATTTACTTGATGATTTCTAAGTTGCTCTATTTGCCACGATCTTTTACTTTTCCTTTGTGCTGTGCTGATTATTAGAAAATGTGTGCAGGTACAGTCCACGAATGTCAGTCTATTTTAGAAGGGAAGACAATTAAAACGAAAGTAAATGTATGATGACACTATAAATGAAACATTTCGATGCTATTGCCATGCTCCATGCATGTGGTGTGAAGGTATGATATTCCAATAAGTGTGTCATAGAGGGCGGTTACCTATATATTTATGTGTTTATCATCCTATTATCAAACATGTAATCTGTTTGTCGCATGCGTGCATCGGTGTGTGGCGTGTAGGGTCAAAATTGCAGGTGGGTGCGTGAGCGCATCGCCGAGTTTCCTATCCGTATCTAGGCGAGTGACAGTAGCGGCTTGCGAAAGTGCACATAATTGGATCGGCGCTTTAGAAAGGGGGTTATGAGTTTGTAAGTGCAACGAACCCGCGTGCATTTCCCCGGGAAGATGCAGCGGCTCTCGGCGGTGGCGTGGAAAGCGTGCCTTCCAGGAATCGGCGACACCTCGCCTGCTGCCGCGCCAAGAGAGCCGAGCGAGCTGCAAATGGCGAAAAGTGAAAATAATTGCACTAGCTTAGGTACACGCGCGAAAGAAATGCTCGCAACAAGAACGCGTTTAGTTTTTCACATGTGTATGGTACAAACTAGTATACTATATATCAACACCCGTTACTTTACCAATCACTTTTTATGAATTAAAATTGAGATTTATAAAAACTACCACCTGGCGCCGTCTGCATCGAATTCAAATGTCGTGTCAAAAAACAGGATGATTATAATCATGATGCAACTGTTGTTAAACAAACGCGTATAACGGGGCCAAAGGGTTATGGGACCATATGCCTCGGTGGCCCAAATACCGGATATGGGTTAAGTAATCACAGGCTTTTTGCATCAATTCTATTAACCCCTTCCTTTGTGGCGGTAACAGTAAAATATAAAAAAGCGACATTTGCGCGCATGGGCGGTATGTTAATTAAATTGCTTCGATGCCATCACAATGATTCTGCACCGCTATTGCTGATGTGTGTTTTTTGCGTATAAAAAACCTCGGAGCATCCGATGTTGCTACAGAAATAGTGTTGGTAACAATCAATACGTTGGTGAAAGGGATCTTCTCCTTTTAAAATTGTAAGAGTAGATAATTTTTTTAACGAAATATTTATTAATTTACTAGCTGCGCCCGCGGCTTCGCCTGCGTGGAAATTTATGTTTCCAACTTTCTTAATTTTTTTGTTTCCTAAGAACCTTCTCCTGTCAATGACAAACACAACAAAAAACAATTAGTGAAATTAGAAAAAGTTCAATCGTGATGGCAAGACCATGGTATAATAAATAGGGATTCAATATAGATACACTTTTTTAACTTTTCAACAACTATCTTACCTAATTATTTATGCTCAAAAACATAAACTGAAATTTTAATGAACTACGCGAATATGATGGTTTTTAGGTTACCTACGAACTCACTGGCTAGGATTTATTTTTGTAAATTATCCAAACCACAAAAACCACAGAAACTGTTATTCCTTAACAAAAACTTAAGCTTGTCTCCTGATTATATTGTATTTAAACCTCAAATTGGTCACAGTCCGAAGAATAATGACTGCTCATATATCTTTCTAATCTTTTGTTCATAAGGTCCGTTCTTTCTGAGAAATGACCATTATTAGTGTTACTATGGGTCCCGGTTTACGACGGGAACTGTTACTTATGTCCCGTTGGCCAGCAAAAGTGCATTTTGAAAATGACGTGACGTCACAATGGCTACGTCACAGGTCCTGGCAGCCTTCCGTTATCCGTCGACAATGGATGCAGCTCACCACAAGCTTGCTGCTGGGCACATTGTTCCGAGGATCGTAAATCAGTGGACGGCAATTTCATTTATTGTATGTTGAAGAATGGGTTTTTCTGTGACGCAATGTAACTGTTTTCTTGGCGCGTCTTGAGTGGAAATAAGGTAAGTATAAATGATAAGTTATAAGAAATAAAAAATTAATGACTATCAAGTAAAGTAAAAATGTAATTTTTAGACTAACTTGTGTAGTAGTAGTACAAGTATAACTATGAATCCATAGGCGCCTGAACTAGTTTAAAAACTCCAGATCCAGAATTGTACATACTAATATTATACATTCTAAAGTAACTCTGTCTGTCTTTTACCTTTTCACGCCTAAACGCTGAACCTCTCTGCCAAATTTCAATGCTGAACGGACCCTCCGTCCGTTCAGCATTGAAATTTGGCAGAGAGGTTTCCCGGGGACGAATTAACATAGGGTAAATTTTACCCCAGAATGCTTAGCTACGCATTGCAGCTGCGGGCAAAAGCTAGTTGTATTATTTATCTTCATTATAAACCACATTGTTAGGCGATGACTTCCTCAAACTATTAAGTTTTGTCATATTTGTACATCTAACTCAACTCAATCTCAACAGCCTGTACTGTCCATTGCTGGACGCAGGCCTACCCCTGATGAGCGCATTATTAGAGTTTATCTAATGGGGAGTAATGCCCATGGTTCCCACGCTGGGCATACGAGTTGCGGATCGCACTTCGGTGGTAGAATTGTTCTGCCAGGGGCACTGCTGCCCGCCCCCGCGGTGGATCTTTTTTAGTCACCTTAGAGATGGGGGTGATGCAAATTCTAAGCCAGCACCACACCGCTCTATACGTATCATCATCAACATCTATACGTACCCTTAAATACTTACCAATGTATTGTCTTAATAATATAATAATAACTCATTTATTTTTCTCATTAATGTCTTAATACAAATGCGTGCATGTATGGGTATTACGTATAATTAAGATTAAGCACGCCGTTTTGTTGTTTTTGACCTTGTGTGGTTAGTAGGTAGAAATTTCCATCGGAATCATGTCCACCATTTGTGTACTTGTTTATTGTGTGCAATAAAGTATTAAAAAATAAATAATAATACGATAATTTAAATAAGTAAATCATGCTGGACGATTAACACAGCAAAATCTAGCCCCAAGCTGCTTAGCTAGTGCTTGAGTACTTGATAACTGTATAGGGGTAGCGGGTTTCATTGTAGTTACTTATGTTTATTTATTAACCAAAATCTCCTCGATAACAAACCATAACCATACGGCGTACAGCACCCATACGACCAAGGAAAAGTTATGTATCCGAACAGTCATCGTCATTAAAAGTGAACGCATGCCTGGGATGTTGGAGGTTGAAAAAAGTAAAAAGAAGGACCGAGTCCCGTTAGAATCCCGGTACCCCGTGGAGCAGCCTACCATGAATAGTTAAAAATGTACGCGTCACGTTACTTGCTGCGACTATTTTGTTTATGTATGCATCATGGTCCCGCTTACATTCTCTATGAGAATAATTTCGAAGAACTATGAAACTAAATGGTTTCTGTTATTGTAAAAAAAACTGCTATAGGAATTGGCTGTCTATTTGTGTTGAATGATTATTGAAATCTATCATATACTAAACATGCTCGTATGACCTGCTAAATGGCTGTTTTGGAAAACGTCTAGATATTACCTAAAATATATCATAAATTTGGTGTGACTATTTTGTTAATGTGTGCATCTTACAATCACTGTGTGAATAAGTTCGAAGAACGAAGAAATAATATGGTTTCTGTAAATGTAAAACTGCAATGATAATATTCTGATTGGCTGTCTGTTTGTGTTGATTGATTATTGAAACCAACAAATGTAAACATACTTGTATTACTTGGCTCAGCTGGACAATGTGTACACAATAGCTAGAATATTTCATAAAGTGGGTGTGCCTATTTTGTTTATGTGTCCTTCATGGGTACAAAATCTCTGACTATTATTTCGAGAAATTAAGTAGTATAATAGCAGTAATAAGAACTAGTAATTGCAATATTTCGATTGGCTGTCTGTTAGTTTAGATTGATTTTTGAATAATCAAATCCTAAACATTTGACAGCAGCAAAGTGGTTGAATGAAATATTTAGGTATTATTAAGGTATTAATTGAACTCTAAATTTATTTTGCTTTGCGAATATATCAACATTCATCATGATATTAATCACCACACTTACTCCCTGAACAAACAGGACTACAAGTTCAGGTTATTGAACTTATTTTGTAATACTAGTTAAATGATAGTCTGGATTTAATATTTGAAAAAGATTTTGTAAAGCAAGAAGGCCTTAGCGGTGCGATGACCCGCAGGCCGCGCTGCCTACAATATGCGTCTTGAACCATGAAAGTGTTAGTGTTTTACAGTTTCAATTATTGTATTAAATTGAATTGTGATTTAAAAAGCTGCTAAGCTTGTGGACTAGAGTTGTTTTGTAGATTTGATATTTGTGCAATTCTTGACTTCTGCAAAGCCAGGTTTGCGAAAAATTCTTTGATAGCCGAAATTCGGTAAGTAGGCAGACTCAGCAGGACTCTTATCAAACCTGCTTTTCTGCTGCAGGAAAGCAAGAACGTAGACTAGGCCGAGCGAAAGCTACTTGAGAAAAGAATGCATTTTCCGCAAGCAAAGTGTGCAAAAAGCATCTTATAAGATTTCTTTTCTCAAAGCGTGTCAAAAGTGGAGCTTGTTGGAAAGTCTATCGACAGTCTCGTGTCTTTCCGATGTGGAGAAAAGTCATTGACGCTTGTGTAAATTGATGATTTTTCTTGAAAAGTGGCGCAGAGCAATTCTCTCCGGGAGTGTGCAATGCGCGCTGTAGTGCCGGCGGTGCTGCGAGCGCATTGCTAGTAGGAAAGTTGTTTATGACGTCGGAAAGTGTCACGTTGAACCACGGTGAACTGCGGCCAGGGTCTTCTGCGGTGCTTGGCCTACTCACCAAATTGTCATTCTGTCAATCCATCACCTTGACTATATCTTTGCCATCTTGTGTCGCAAGTATGTTGTGTGCGTAGCGTACGCTGGCTCTGGTAACGTTCCAGATATCCTGACATGGTGATGAGTCAGACATCTCTACTGTTATTTTTGCCTGGTTTGTTTGAAGCGTGGTAGGTAATTTTCAGGAAAGCGTATCAATAGGTAATTTTGTACTTACTACTTACCTTAACCTATAATTGAATAATTTTAGGTTTCTAAATCATATGTTTCCTTAAGGTGGCCTGGAAGAGATTTTAACGATACGGCCATCCAGTGAGCATTATCTGTATTTGATTTTGTTTTCTGTATTTTCTGATTCTGTATTGTATTGTCCCTACAGCCCAAAACGTATTACTTGCGTAATTTTCAAAACATTTTGGAGCACATCAATATTGTATGACTAACTTGTTAATTTTCATGATGGCAGCTGTCGGCACGGGCGTCGTGACGCGAATCGTCGACCTCTCGCGGTTGGCTCGAGCGATGCCGAAATAGGGGTCATTGACAAGGCCTAGCTTGCACCAACACCATTACATTCGAATCAACAACGCTTTTTGTCTACCGCTCCGCTCTCAATTTATTCCATTATTTCAGAAATAGAAATAGGAAACAGCAGAAACATGATAACTGCAAAAAACTTTAAGAGCTAAAGCGGGTTTTCATGTTTTTGCTAAGCGCATAAGCGTATCCGGTGATTACAGTCTTCAAAGGCTGTCCTTTCATATTTTTTAGATTGCTTTGTTAGAAAGGGATGTTTATTATGACCTCTCAATAAATTTAACACCTATTCTAGTGTCAGGTGGTATGATTGATGCTGTATGAAAACAATTCTATTTGAATTCATGCCTTGACTTTTGGGGCAAACTTGAGCCTGCCTTTTTGTTCGTTTGTTTAAACAATGACGTGTTTGTGCCTAGTCGTGATCTAAGTTGGCGAATGGGGGGCAGAAGAGAGGAGGGAGGGGGGCGGTGGACACGCACACTACGCCGCAACCAACGAAACGAAAATTTGTGAGGTCAACGAACGCAAGTGGCCGCGCAACCGAACGTCAGGTTGATTCACTTTTCATCTACGCTCAGTCTGCTATCTAGTTTTGTAAATGAAATGAAAATTGTCTTTAATATTCATGCTAAAACCTGTATTTTGATTTTACTACACAAATTTGTAAATATGGATATATAAGGAGCAGTTTCACAATAATAAGCCTATTTAAAGGTACCTATTATCATCGAGTACTTATCTTCCTTCTTACGGGATATGGATAGGTAAGTTATTTTGTCGTTTGCTTTATCCACACAAATGTTTGACTAAGTGATTAACTTATACCTATTGGAGGAATAGAGTAATTTTTCGATAGCACTTATCAAATCTCTAGGTCCTTGGAAATTCAGCTATGCAATAACCACGTCATTCACCTGGGTAAACTTTTAACTCCTGTTTAAATTATTTTATAACAAAATTAGTAAGTGCCTATAAGAACACGAAATTTTACTTTTATCGCCATGTGCCGGGTTCAATGACCGCGTCGCCGTGTTTGCACTCGCGAGATTCGCAACTTCACTATCTCCAAGGACTGATATCGAATAATATTTCTGAAGCCATTATTATTGATAAATATTCTGTACATCGCACAATCTTCCCTAAAGATTAGAACTTATATTTAAGTAATAAAGTGATGGGTTTTGCTTTGAAAAACACGGTTTTCAGAAGCGATGAAATATGATTCTCGATGAATATATTGGCCATAGGTTTAAAAAAAAATCAGACCAAGATATGTATGCAGAAATTTAGCTGAACTCTAATATATTGGTTCTGTCAATATTATTGAGCTATTTCAGTATTTTTTAGGCCAACTATACAGAAACAAATGTATGTAATTTTTTTTACATACATTTATGGTGGTTTGACTATGATATAGTACCCAAGAAATACTTATTTAGTCCGATAAATACGCATAACAGTCCCGCAAACAGTGTTAAAATTTGCTTGAAATTGTCAATTCTAATGAAATAAACACAAATCTTTTAAAAGAATGCTATTGATTATAAATAATGTAGTTAAGTAGTATTCAATATAACGTTTAGGAATATTTTGAATCTCATTCATATTGAGTATTGTGTAGATAAATCAAAGACCACCCTGTTTGGAGCACGATTGTGAATAAAATACCGAGTAAGGACGTTACTTTTATATTAAAATATTTTCCATAGTTGTGTCTGGCCGCATTGTAATTTGTAATCTTTGCTTTACTTTTTGCATTTATATAAATTTCAGTAGAATAGGTTTAGAATTATACTACAAATATGTAATTGCAAAAGGTCTTGGCGAACTCTTAATTGGAGATATCCATATGCAAACGTTTTGAGATCATAAAAAAACCTTTTTTAAGTAGATACAATTTTCAAGAAAAACCTTTCGGTACCCCACCAACTTTACATACGCTACCTACTCAAAATTATAGCGACCAATGTAACTACCATAGAAGATGTTTACATCAAACAATAGCTACCAAAATCTACCAAAACATTGTCTATCGGGTCACAAAACAAATAGCCTAGAGTACAAATTGCCCAAATCACTCGTTGGTTTCAAAATATTCGCGGCAAAATGAAGCAATCAGGCGCATGTCAGCGCGAGCGAGCTCGTTGATGTCTTTTGTATGAGAACTTTTCTCGCGGAGTCAATGGACTCCGCGGTGTTACTCGTGCTTAAAGACGTGAACCATTTTATTACAAGAAGGTTTTATTCTTTCGGTAGTAAAGATTAATGAAGGAATTAAAAAAAGGCACCTGAAATCAGTATGTCGGTGCTTAGGTCCGATAAAAAGTACAATGTAATTTTTAGGTTTTTGGCTTGAAAACGTGTTTAAAAGCCTAGCTTTGATAACGAACGTAGAAGTACCAAATCATTCCAGTAGATATCTTTTCTTTTGCACTGCTCTACATAATTATTTGTAGGTATCTGTTTATTATAAATAGGTATATAATATATACACGTTGGTACATTTAGTTGGTTCCCGTGCATATATATTGTTTTTGTTCGTGTTAAGTTTGTTATCTGTTCTGTGTAATAAATGATTTATTTTCTTTTCCGTCTCTTTATTTTTACCACTATTTTAATTCGCAGCAGTTACTGTATAATGTTTATAATAATTAAAATCTTATCCAAGAGTAAATTCTCGTTAGGGTGAATAGATGAGAAACTATAACTAAACAAACATTATTATGGTTACGCTGGTGACTTTTATGCTATGCTTGCTATAGGGGTATAATTGCAAATAAAAGCAGTTCCCACACAATAATCGTTATCTTTTGTTTTGGCGCTAAGAGTGGAATTCCTTATTCATGCAACCCAGTTTATATAAAGTTACGTGCCAACCAACCTACATACTTACATAAATTATACAATTCATTGTCAAAAACCTGAATTCGATATATTTTTAGAAATATGTTACAAAGGCATGTTTATTAAAATCATAGGACAAAAAACATTATAAATTAGGTACCTGCGTTATTTCTGGGACCAATCTGTACTCAACGTTATTTTACAAAATAAATTATCGTTTTATTTAGGGGCTCCCCCCATCCAACCCCCGTTTTTTTCATCACATGGACTATGTCCTCCCAAGCTTCTTGATTACTAGTTAATCTCTCCAATCTACAACTGGTTTTGCCAACTTACTACCTATTGAAATTGTTGTTGGACGTGGTGTATCTTAACATTTTTTTTATTTTGTGTATAGTTTACCTTCAAAATTTTATCGTTTTAGTTTTCTCATGCGATATAAGTAGTGTACGTTGTAATGGCGCGGAGTGACGCGGCGCGGGCGCGAGGAGTTAGTTTCCGCATTGCGCGGCGCTGCAGCCTGCAGTAACATTTCCCTGCCTCGAGACGCTGCCAGCACGACGTGCAGGGCTGCACAACTGTTTCACAGCCACTTTGTGTTTATAAAGGCTCTGACTAAGCTAAAGTTGGCATATTTTTTGATAGATGAGTAGAAGATTAGATGAGTAGAAAATACAGTATGATACTGTAGTGTGTATTGATACTGTATACAGATAAGGTACACTCACTACAAGCTCACTTATCTGCTACAAATTGGCCAACATGTCGACATTATTATATCATTATTATTGATAATAATGTTGGACAATTCACACAACATTATGGCCTCAAGCTAAGCAGGAGCTTGTGTTATGGGTACTAGATAGCTGAAATACTTAATACAATACACTACATAGATATATAATATATATATATATATATATATATATATATATATATAATTATACATAGAGAAAACATCTAGAACGCCCTGAAAAAATATCTGCAGATCGTACACACATTTGTCCCAAGGCGGAAATCGAACCCTGCGTTGCAGGCGGACCTTCGCCCACCGCGCCACAGAGGTCTCAAATAATAGAGGCTATGAGCTGAAAATAGCAAACAGGAAGTGCATGCGCTGTGGAAAGGTTGCACACGGCTGTCGCCATCGGCGGCTAGCGGTTCGCAAGGTTCAGGTTCAAGCAGGTTCATTGCCACAGTTTTGTAACCCTTCTTGTGTAACTCGCTCTCAGGCGCCCTTCTCGTTCACCTCTCACTTGCTCTCATTTATTGCAACTTTATTTACGAGAAGCTGGATTGGGCTGGACTTAGCTATTTGCGTGAGGTCTGACTTCATCTTTGCCCCACCTGCATTGATTTGATTGCATTCCTTCGCAACTATCAATAGTATACGGCTTGTTCTAGAACGGTAGTGCGAGTTATGACGAAAAATATGTAAATACATAACAGTATGGTGGTAAAGGTTGACCAAAACTAAAAAAGGCCTGGAACCTTTTACCCTGCTGAAGTTGGAGCTGCTAATGGTGCTGATGGAAAGTACTAGTTATTATTTCCTCTTTAACAGGATCTGCAAATTTATGTGCAAGTGTTTATATGTTCATCATTATTTTTGTTTAAATATTTGAATGCTTTATTTGCTGATCGTGTGGTTCCTTCTTATCTAAATAATTCCTGTCACAGAAGCCTACACCGCATTTCCACCTCACCATCTGCATCGTAACTGCAAACTTCACTTCAGCTCAGGCGTAGTGATAAATAGCAAAGATTATCATTTATCAAGAGAATGCATCCCGTGTGAAAGATAATGATTAAATCTGATTATTTCCGTGGATTTCAGACTTTTTTGTTGCCATGCAACATACAGAACCATAAAATTTTACAAAAATAATAAAACACGAGTGTTTTGTGCTTAAAACATAACTTGAACATAGTGTCACTTAAAATAATGTAATGTTATAGCGATATCTCAATCACATTTAAGAATTTAAAACTTATCGTGAAATAAAGAAACTTTTAATTAAACAAATACACTACCTACTAAAACTTTAAACTATACCATTTCAAATAAGATAACAAAATAAACATTAAATTTAAAGATAATACATACATAGGAACCCCGAAAAAATTACACTCATTTTTGTATGTACATTACAATAGTGTAAAAAAAAAGTTTGCCAGTAATACGAAAGTAAACCAATATACATTTAGCCTAGCTACAAAGAGCGTGCTCAAATGCTAAATTTGAACTAGGCATTGAAAGTGGAGTGTGAACAGACCACACTTACTTCGGACACACATCTGAACGTTAACTTTACTATAAATAACTTATGAACTGAATGTCTAATTTATTTTATACTAGCTGCGCCCCGCGGCTTCGCACGCGTTGTTCCTATGGAAACATTTAAAGGTGATTTTTATCCCACGGGAACAGATTTACGGGATCAAAAGTAGCCTATGTTCCAGTATTAGAATTGCCTGTATGCAAAATTTCAGCCAGATCCGTTCAGTAGTTTTGGCGTGAAGAGGTAACAAACATCCATCCATCCATACAAACTTTCGCATTTATAATATTAGTGTAATAGTGTGATGTGATACAAGTGCACCATTTATCTGCCGAAATGGAAACCTAATCATTTGAACCATGCCCGATACATTTATTATCCTACGGAACTTTTTATCAGCGCCTTTTATCATATGCCTGTTTTCAATAGGACTGTAAACAGCATAGATAGATAATCTATCTATGAAAATAATAATAAATAATAATGAATAAATGATGACCTGGTCATCATTTATTTACATGTGAATCACAAGCATTACATAGTTCAGGTATAGGCATTCACAGTTTGCCACAAAAAATTCAAAAAAAGCTATACATGAAGAAATCATCAGAGATGTAGTTAGTAGACAATTAACGAACGCTGAAAATGAAACTGGTAAAACCGTGAACAGCCTTTTTTTCAACCAGGTGCAATATTTTTTTTTTTTATATGTACAGTGCACATCAATTAGTTGCTTCTAAAGAATGAGCCCTAGTATGATTACAATCTAGCCACAAAGTGGGCTAATACGTCATTTAAATTTAACTTAAATTGCTAGCATAGCTTACACTAAGAATGTGTTCAATAACACCTTTTCTTATTGTCTCTATGTAAAATTTATAGGAAGACACTTTGTTCTTGTGTTCTTTAGTTTTTTTTTTCACTATATTTCACTAGTATTAATTGGTTGCACTACACTAACTCAAAAGGTTTTTTCCGTTTGAGCCTTCTTATTAGGTCTGTATTGTCAAGGAGCTGGATGGCCTCGACGTTAACATGACGATGAAGCCTTAGTTGATGAGCTTCTGCGTATTTTTGAATGGCTTCAGCGACAAACTCGATGTTGAGGTCCCGGTGGAGATCGTCATTTCTGATGTACCAGGGGGCGTTCACTATTCCCCTCAGCACTTTATTCTGGAAACGCTGAATTATTTGTATATTGCTCTTTCTGGTACAGCCCCAGAGCTGTTTACCATGTGCAATATGACGTGGAAGAATTTAATCTAGATGTACAAACCTATTGGTAAAAAAATACATACAAGTGTAAGTAAATACTAGTACTTATATGCGGAAAGTTAAATTGAGCCGTAGTGTAGGCAGCGCTTCCGCGTCTAGCGGCCATTCACCCCGCAGGCTTTGGAGAGTATCGAACCGCGGGATTACGTCAGCGCGCAAGCCTCCCCCCACCATAGCCCACTGCCAACTGCCAACCACCAATACGTATAGGTACCTATACTATGTTCCTATAGTCCCGTCCCCTAGGCTAGTTTTTTTGGACGTAAAAACTCGGTTTTTGTTGATACGCACTTGTGATGAGGATTTTGACTTAGCCGAGGATTAATGATGTATTTTTTGTTGGCGGCAAAATTGTTTTTGAGATGGTCACTAGGTGATTTTTAAAGCTTTTTTTCTGTGTACAGTATAAATATCCATTATTATTGTTTTTATAATTTTTTATTATAATATAACCAAACATCTTTATTACATATAAAATGAGAATTTAATCGAATATTACAAACAAATGATAACTAGTATTTACAATAGGCCTGACGATTAAAACTTTCTAATTAGTCCCAATTGAACTAACTAAAGACTGTTGCAAACAATCTACCGGTAGCTCAATTGATTCATATCAATACCAGTCGATAGCGTTTCAAGGGGAATATTATAATATTTTATAATTGATATTAGTTGGCTGAGTTGCCTGCTACGAAAGTGCTACGCCGTAGCATGTCCTCAAAATTAAATGTTCCCTGAAATTCGGCATGACGAGACTAGAACTTTCGTTGGCACTCGCTCAGCCGATAAGGTAAACATCATCGCAGCAGCGCAGCAGTCATCGACCCGCTCGCTCGCAAGGCCACACGCTTACACAACTCGTCACTAAATTTTATCGACTTTTTAAGAAAACTTTCCTCAATTTTGCTTGAATCATCGAATCCCTTTGATTGCGCAATTAAGAAATATTTAGGTACATAACGGCAGAGTGAATGAACTCTGGTTTTTGAAAAGCTTTTTGTTTTGTCATAATGGCAGTAATGTTCTCTATAGTAAAGTCGGGCGATCGCTGGCAGCGCGCGCGCAGGCAACAAAAGTACTTTCGGCCGCGTAACGGGACTACGCGGAGAAATGCTCTACGAAATCGAAACACGAGGTCCCGTTAGACGGCCCTCGCCCTCGGGCCTCGGCCCTCTGCGGCCTGCTGGGATAATCTTGGTAAATCACCGACCACCGCCCGTTACCCGCTCATTATGTTGTTACAAGACCTATTATTTTCTTTACTTTAAATAGATGTTTCAATAAATCTATACATAGTTTGACAGTTTTAGATCAATAAGCCGATATTTACTTACTTTAGATTTTTTTGAGTAACTCAAAGTGGGGAATGCAGCTGCATTTGGGCAGACATTTAGGTCGCAGCTCTTATCTATTACTATTAAATTTCATACACAATGACATATAAAACATTGAATTAGAGGTTAAACAATAGTAAAGTGTGCTAGTTCCGGATAATTAAATGATTTTATTGTTTATTACTTACTTACAAAGAGGTACCAATCTGTCGTATTAAAACCGTAGCAGATCTACTACCTAGTCTATTATACTGCCCTGTGAATATCGAATTTGTTTACCAAATTGTCAAATCCGAATAATTAAATGCCATCTAGTGACAGTACGCCAAACTATTTATAAGGATGGGGTTCTAGTTTTACCATGAGTGGCGAGTGGCGAGGCAGAGAACGATGACTGCGCCCGTATGCGCATGAATTATTAAGTTTTGGATCTGCGCTATAGATGTCGCTTACTCAACTTTGCGAATATCACAAATTATCGTGCTAAAACAATTGTTGAGTTGTTTTAAATGGTTTTGGATTTTATCAGATTTATGTATTTATCAGTTAGATCATGATAAAGAAATACCATAAATAAAGACAAGTTGCCACAATTGAATATTCCCAGCAGAGTTGTTTATGGACGGTTATCACAATAAATTTAAGGATACACTATCCAACCTACCGCAGAAGATTTGACACCTAAGATACCTTTGCATAAAAAATAAATAAGTATGAATTCAGGTAGGTCTTATAATAAACGCGCTATGCTTGAAAACCATCCATAGCCATGGTAGAGTAGGTACATAACTGTTTACATACTAAAGAGTAGGGGCAAACATGCAATTCGCTCATAAAAAACATGTTCATTTTTTACCATTTTCGTTCTTTATTTAAAAAATAAGCGAATTGATTGGCTGCGTAGTTGAACTTGGAACCCTCGAGTTGCGCATAGCGTCCCTCTAAAATCAGCCAATAGCAGCAGGAGACTTATCGAGGGTCCGCGCCCCAAAACTATTCTATGAAAAATTGTCGCTTGGAATCATGAAATTGGACGAAATTTTGAATAGAATAGTCATCTAACAGCGTTAGATGACTCTATTCCGTTCAAAATTTCGTTGAATCAAAAATTTTGAAAATGTTGTCTTCTTAAATAAACAAAACCTACCATAATTATTATACCTCGGTCATTCTTTATTGTGGACCTACACAAATTTTGCTATCATTCTATCTGCATTAAAAAACATAAACATCATTTATTCATCATACAGATTTACAGAGTTTCAGTATAATAATGAATCCGATAGTAATCTACCCTGGGCTTTATTTTAGAATCAGGGCTTCTCCTTGTGAAGTTCTACACATTTGTGTCATAAGTAAAAAACAGGAAAGCAATAACTAAAAATAAAGGTCAAATAAAAATAAACAATTATTTTATTCAGATTGTAAAGAAGCATTAGTTGGCAATAATGTTAGAATATAGACCACAAAGTCAAATAGAATCATTCATCCCCAAAATGATACATAATCTCATCTCCAAATATAAGAACTCATCATGACGAACATGTCAAACAATTGTCAACTTTTAATTCGCGCATTCAAAGAGATGAGTGCTTGTTTGAATAAATATAAACGCAAGGCAAAATGTTTGATGCATAATGTGCCAAGGGCCAAAACTTGTCCTGTTATCGTAGGGGTCCACTGTATTGTAAAGACTGTGGGTGCCACTGCAAACGCCCCCACAAAGCGTTTCGGGGCCGTATTTTGCTCAACGAATCGATTTATTATGGCAATGGTATCACAACAATGGCAATGACAATGACTATGGTCATAGAAGACATGTTTTGGTATTAGGTACTAAGGTTTAAAGTATTAAAAATAAAAATAAACTTTCGAATAGGTATGTCCCTGTTATTGCCATTCACCGTCTACTTATACTTTAGATGAAATTAACTATAGATAGAGGATACACGATGGACGCACGTCAATAATGTTACCTTGGACACCAATCTGTCAATTTCTCCGTGGGAATAGCACCAAACGCAATATCTGTCTAGTTTATTTTATCTCAGGATTCGATAGTGATACGATAAATACGTAACGTTTCTGTGACGATTCCATTGTCATAGTGAAGCGATTGGTTAGCGAAATTGGGCTCCTGCACTTTTGCAACTTGAAAATACGTTATGTCAATTTCGATGATACGTCAGATTTTGTATGCATGTGTCAATATGTTTATTAGCAGAATCATTGTGATAATGCCAGAACTAGCGTAGGTGTTTAAAAGAGAGGACCCATGACAAATATTTATGTGACGGGTGATGATTTACAGCTTAATATTGATTATGAGCCTGTTGGTGCTGAATTTAAAACAATTTAATTAAATAAACAAATTATAACTAGTATATATAATTGAACACCTAAGCTATCTGCATACCGTTGCGTACAATCTACAGGTAGCTCAACTGACTAAAAGTAATACCAGTCGAAAGCGTCCATTAGTCGCTGGCTGCAAAACATTATTATTTAAAACTCTTTCTATACCTTAGATTTTTTTTATGGTACATATATGTCAAGAACAAAATATTGTTAGGTAACTCCTGTAGTGTGTTGTATTAAGACCTATATACTCGTATATCTATCTACATATAAGTTATCTAGTACCCATAACACAAGCTCTGCTATGCTTGGGGCTCAATAATGTTATGTCAATTGTCCAGCATTATTATTTGGCACTTTACATGGCTATTTGTATTTGTGTATTTGGCATATTTGGCAAACAATTACCATGTGTGGACAGTACATTTGACAAAGTGTTCGCCTTATTTGCCTATTTGAAAAATAAGGCCAATACCAAATACACGTTACCGTGCGCTTGTCGGTTTCTCGAGGCACATCAAAGCAGTCAAATAAGAAGAATAATAGAATTTTACATGTATCTAGGTATTTTATTAGTTTAACAAATTGTGATGATAACAATCTAGAAACAGTATAATATTGTCATATTTACGTTTTTTTTGTTTAACCTATAAGTTATCCCACTGCTGGGCAAAGGTCTCCTCATATTTATGTTATCTACGAAAATTACTAACCGGGTCCGATTGTTATGCATAGTAAGCCTCCACCAGCGCCTTGCTCTCCATGGCCTTTTCAATATTTTGTATTTTCTAACGCATACCATGAAATAGTAACATGCATTTAAATAATAAAATCCCGCTGCACGTCCATATTGTTGGTAAACACCTTGGGTTCTGCTCAGTCTGCTGCCAAATGTTTGTGTGTCCGTTATTTAAGTGCCAAGTGTGGATGGTCGTATTTGCCTCTTTTTGCATGTTCGTCCGAACGTCATATATTTTGCCAAATACAACAAACACCCAATAGCGAACACAAATAGCCATGTATGAAGTGCCGCCATTATACTTATTCCTATTATTGTATTTTTACTGGAAATATTTTTACACTTCAAATTTTTTTACTCAATCATAATTTTGTACACAGATAATTATGCAAACTTACATTATGTACATATATTATACTCGTATTAACTACACGTAATTGACTAAAAGTTGACAAATAGTTGCTAATTTTTTTTCTCGGTACATACTTACATAGGTATTTACATTAAATATTAAAAAAAGTATTAAATGAACACTAAAACTACGAACGCCATGAACTGCGCGTGGCCCAATGCACGCTTGATTGGTGTTATTTCTAAGCTAGAGGTAGGTAAACTATAGATTATGTGAGATAGTAAGTACCTACACTATTAACTAGTATACCACAGCTTGATTCCTGCTTTAAAGAAAAATAATAGCTGGCACTGATAACCCGAGACATAAAGTTATTTAAGCACTCATTTTTATTTCTTTATGACCTATTTCAAAGCCTGTGTCGCAATGATAAATGAGATAGAAAATCTAGCTATTTGGCGAAGTGACAGTTTTTTATGGGGTGGCACGCGACCTGTGAATATTTCCGATTAATGCATTTTTTAAAGCCGTATTGAGTTTTCGGATCCTTTGTGCAAAGCTTTTTAGTTTTTTGTGCTTGGTCAACGAGGGGTCAGTTTTTTGCAATTACCTACCCCTCGTAGAGATTGATTGACAAGCAACGGTCACTCGCAATTGCCATCTGCATGCAAAGATAAAATAGATTGCAGCTTGTATTAAAGCATAGCAAAAACGAATCAGAAAATATGTAGAGCACCGTATAAAGAATATTGTTTTGGACTTATAGTTATATATAATAATAATTTCTGCCAAAAACCAAATAAAACTTTTTATAATTTTTAATTTAACGACTGTTTATCTCTGAAAAGTAAAGTAACTTAAAGTATCATTAAATGTGTGAGAAAAATCCTGCTGCTTTAGTATTGTCTTAATAGAGTTAGTTAGACTTTTATTTAATCTATAGTTCATGCTACCTCATATTTTGTAGGACAAATATATCTTTAAAGTCGGGGTTACCCGCTTAGGTTTTGATTTTATTTAGCTTGCCCACTTTGTTTGTTTCTTTGTTTGGTTGACCCAAATCTAGTAATTCAAATTTGACCCTTTGTCTCCTGTTGACGGAATGATCTGAAATTCGGTACGCACCTTATGTTCTGATGTGAAATATATAAAAACAGTTTTGATGTAAATAAATCAGTTACTTTCACTTGTTTTTCCTTTCTCAAAGTGGATTGATCAGCATTTGATTCTCTGACGTGCTATTGTCCATTTTTCTGACATCTACAACACGCGCCTTATCTTAGTTTTTTGTCGTAATTTTTTCCCCGATAATTCTGCATTAATTCGTAAAAAATCCCACCCTATTTACAAAATAACAGGGACCTTTGATCCGGTCGCTTATTAAAAGTAAATATTTCACGTAGGGGTTTTTTACGTTCGTTTTTATGGCTGTATAAATTGGCTTGATACTATGATGAAATGTGTCTGGTCAAATGATAAAATACAAGAACGGGATGATTAATAGTGCCTAATTGAGATGTGGTCGTTCGTTTTTCAGATAAGTTGAATTGCACATCTTCGTTCTTGGAGTATTTTAAATTAACTTAAGTAATCCATTCGTCAGCAAAAAATGTCCACAAACCGATTACGGAACAGAGTTACATACAATACACATTTAACCGTTTTTTTTTAAACTTATTAATTATTTTTACTGTATGGACATATATTATAATACTATAGCTGTAGGTACCTAATGTTTGTTTAAACTCAAAATAATACCTACCTAGCAAAATGCATATATTTTTTTCATTGGTCGTTAAATCTTAACCAAGTCCAGCAAATGGTCCCCTAAATCAAAAATATACGTATAAATTTTGTAGAAATGTGGAAAAAATATAGAGCATTAACTACGCACGCTTCTCATGGCATAGGGTGGGTCAGGTAATAGTAGAGTGACCATAATAAATTTTTTTGTTCTAAGTTTCTAACTGCTTAGTTAGAAGCTGTACCCATGACAGACTATAAACGTAATAAACGTACAACACAATATTCTCTCTTGCCGCAAGCAACAAAAACTATAATTTCGTTCACATTTTATATGGACTATTGAGACAATTAGGCCTATCACACAAATAACGTAGGGTTCTAATACAACTTATCTGTACTGGTACACATTTTATATGGACTATTGAGACAATTAGGCCTATCACACAAATAACGTAGGGTTCTAATACAACTTATCTGTACTGGTACACATTTTATATGGACTATTGAGACAATTAGGCCTATCACACAAATAACGTAGGGTTCTAATACAACTTATCTGTACTGGTACACATTTTATATGGACTATTGAGACAATTAGGCCTATCACACAAATAACGTAGGGTTCTAATACAACTTATCTGTACTGGTACACATTTTATATGGACTATTGAGACAATTAGGCCTATCACACAAATAACGTAGGGTTCTAATACAACTTATCTGTACTGGTACACATTTTATATGGACTATTGAGACAATTAGGCCTATCACACAAATAACGTAGGGTTCTAATACAACTTATCTGTACTGGTACACATTTTATATGGACTATTGAGACAATTAGGCCTATCACACAAATAACGTAGGGTTCTAATACAACTTATCTGTACGTACAGATAAGTTGTATTAGAACCCTACGTTATTTGTGTGATAGGCCTAATTGTCTCAATAGTCCATATAAAATGTGAACGAAATTATAGTTTTTGTTGCTTGCGGCAAGAGAGAATATTGTGTTGTACGTTTATTAATAACTTCAATTATGTGTTTTATTCGATTTTTTATTCTCGGTTCTCAGGAAAACGTAGAAGAGGTAGATTTTTTATTAAAACTTGCTTGCTTGTAAAAATTGTAAAATTCAATCTTAAGGTAGTTTTATTTTCCCCTTTCATTCGTTAGACTGAAAATATTCTTTCATTGTTCATAATAAGTGAAATTTATTTTCAAAACAAGCGTTGGAATATTAAGGCTGATAATTTCGGTTTATTATATTTTGCTGCGTTATACAAGGGATAAAACTTACCCGCAAATCGTAAACTATATTTTATAAACTTATCAGCGTGCCAAAACGAAAGCATCAACCCATACCTTATATAAGTACTCGGTACTAAAAGAATGCCAGGTAAGATTGAGACGCACAATAAAGTGTATGTAGAAGACGACAAAAAATCAATACTTTTTTTATCTATGCGGACCCTTATGAGCAGACAGTTTGTTCCAGCACGCATCAGTTTATTGCTGTCAATTTATTAAATTGTCATCAAAATAAAAAAAAAACGTATAAAATTAAAAAAGAAGTAGTCACATGTTGACGTTGAATTTTGCTTCAAAGTTCAACCAAAACGAATAATAAAGTGGAGTTAAATAAAAGTTTAAAACACCTGAATTGTAAAAATTTCTATTAAACCCTCTTGATTTAGTTTTTCACTTTCTTCTTTCTACCTACTCATATTTACTACCTACCTGTTTACCAGTATCCATCTAATAATTATGTGTGCCTTTAATATTGTGACTGTTCTTTTTTGTTACTTTTCCTGTGCTGTTTGTGTGTCAAGAGTCAAATCGTTTATTTCTTTAGACATACAAAATAAGCACTTAGACTAGTCAAATTTTTAATATATAAACAGCTTGATAAATAGTAATTACTATCAAACAAGAAATAAGGTGCAATTGACTCTAATTCACTTCAATTTTTTGTCCACTAGCGGGAGAAGTGTGTACCCAATAAAGTGTCTTTCTATCTATCTGAATTCATTGCACTCACTTAATGAAATATCCACGTTTGTCACAAGCTATGGGGTCCTTAGCTCGCATTGTGTCCACGAGCTGACCAGCAGATGTGCGATCCTGGCTGTTTGTTCCCAATGCGCATGCGCCACACCAACGAAATCGCCAAATATGGCCGCTAAATGTTACTCACAATAGTTTCGATTTTTATTTGTTACACGCATTTTATAATTTACGTACCGTAAAACGGGGTGACTTTGATTAATTTTGAAATGAAAATGTCTGCTACATCTTTATTTTCAAATGTAAAAATTTATAAAAAACAGTAGAATGATGGACATACTAAATACTTTATTATAAAAAGAAGAAAAAATTAAAAAACTTTTAATTTTTGATATTAAAAAATAAAAACCGCGTAATCAAACTTATAATGCATTTGGGGTTACTTTGATACCACCTGTTTTTTTAACTAATATTGATAGACACCCCGAATAGGAACAAAATCCAATTTAAAAAAAATAATTGAGACTTATCGTTTTCGAAGTAGGATTTTTTAAATATTTTTGGGGCTACTTTGATCTAAGGGGTGAAATTGATAATAAGTAAACATTATTTAATTAAATAAATAAAGGCATAGGTATCATGAACTTTTTTATTTAAGAAATATACGGCACTTCTATTCTTTATATATCCAATCAACAACCAACATCAGCCTCATTCAGCCATCAATTTAAACACAAATCAGTAAAAACAGAGCAACAAGCTTACTAACATTAAACACTAGCTTCAAAACTTACAACAAAAAATATTTCAAAAAGCATATAGGTAGGTTTACCTACCTACCTCAGCATATTATGCTAATCGGTAATCAGTCTTAATCATTTAAACAGATATCACTAGCTTCATACGCATGCCTTTATATTTATTGTACAATGTCCCAAATGGAATTTGAAATTGTATAGAAGCAGCATTTATTGTCAATTCATCATTTGTTATTTCTCAATCGCCGCCTCCAAGGTTTCTTCCGAATAATTTTTAAAATTTCGGGTCCCTGCAGTCTTTTATATGTTCTAACCATGATGAATTGATGAAACTGGAAATTAATATTTTCGTTAAAAAAATGAGTAAAAAATCATGCACGCACACAATTTATTGAATAAAGACATCATTTTACACTCAAACATCATGCTGTCAATCAAATTGTTTCGTAGTTCGCGCGCATCGCGAACATTTACGCTCATATTTTTTTTCTAGCGCCAAATGAAATGTAACTTCAAAAAACAATCAAATAAAGTTCTAGGGGCGAGATTGAATACTACTACGTAGATAAATAAAACATTTTAATATTACTGGGGCGAGATTGATAGCTATCAATGTCGCCCCGTAGGGCATATCAATGTAGCCCCGGTATACAAAACTACTCATTAAAATCAAAATGGCGACCGCAACTAGATCACATCGAAATATTTACATTCACAAAGAAACAAACAATTACGTTGTGCATTTACTATAAATCAAAATTAAATACATACGGTTGTACATTTGAAGTTCTGCAGGTCGAATTTTCTTGCTTATTTCCCCACCAACAGTAAATTATTATTTTCTTCATGCACAGGCACCTTCTAGCACGGGCACTTTGAGAATTGGTCGCCAGAATGTCAGTCTTGCCAACACAAAAAAAACAATATTCATTGCGTTTCGTATTACGGAGAAAATTAAAAAATAGCATACATTTTGAGTAATCATCAAAGTCACCCCGGTTCTCAAAGACACCCCGTTTTACGGTACTAAATGAGGGTAGGCCCTAACTAGTGCTCAACAATGTTTTCATATTGGCCCAAGAAATATGGGCATGTTAGGGCATGATCAAGGCAGTTTTTTACAGTTGCTAGGGTGTTTTTATAACAAATAGTCAAAAGACTTTTGTTTGACCACAATCTCACCTCAAAATGCAAATGGCTGATGACGGTGTAATAATACAATTATATTTTTAATGAATTTGTTTAGAAATAACTGCCTAATATTATAAATGGGAAAGTTTGTACGGATGTATATTTGTTATTGCTTTACGCTAAAACCTGTATCTATTTTGTTATTGCTTTACGCTAAAACCTGTATTTATTATGTATCTATTTTGGAGCTTAGGGCTAAACATGGAATAACATAATATATAGAATACCTACGAACTACAAGTATACAAGTACCACCGCAAAAAGTCCAAAAGTGTAAAAAAATTCTGTCCAAAATTGAATTAAAATAGATGATTAGGTTCCTATCTAACTAATAGTTATTTTTTTAGTATAGTTATCGTTTATTATAATATATAAGGTAATAAAGTACCTATACTGAAGGCCTAAATTTAAGAAAAAAACAAACGCGATAGCTTTAAAAAAATATATTTAAGAATAACACAACAATAGAAGTAAGATCGTTCTTATTTTATTTCATGAGCGAATTTTATGCCAAATGTCTGTGTTCTGGCGTCAACCTAGTTCAGTGGTTTAATTGAATGTTGTGGTATTAGCAATGGAAACTGAATTACCTACACGAGGTTTTGGAGTCTAAATCTACTCAACGCTTTTTGACGGTGACATTATATCGTAACACAAAATTCGTAAGTGAATATTGACGACCGTATACAAAATAAAGTATTCGTAATTTAAAAAAACTTTGTTTTTGGAATGGGCTATCCAAAAAGCACACTCCCATTATTGACGTTAATCTTAAATTGTTATGATGAGGCTAAGAATATATTTATTTATGAATCGCTTGAAATTCCACTGTCGAAAGTATTACACACCACAACACCATCAGATATCCATTAATTTCGAAAATAAATGCACACGAAAATAATAAAACAAAACAAATTTCCTTGACATGACGCCTTACGAGTATAAATTTTTCTAGGCGTATTCAAACGATGCTCAGATGTTTTTATTTTTATTATGTTTCAGTTTTTATCTCTAAAAAATAGTAAACAATTGCTTTTGTGTTCAATTTCATTGGATCGTAGTATGTGGTCGGCATCCCCTAGCATGCGCGTCGCCCTCTGAACTACGCAAAATCTCCACGCAGTCTTTCGGCACCCGTCAAACGATCCACAACTATAATTTTACTTACGAATTATTTAACTAATTTGAGTCAATTTCGAGTCAATCAGAAATATCGGTATATGGTGCTTTCAAAAGTGCAATTTTTAAAGCAATTCAATTCCTACAATGATTCGCACTTGTGGGAATAATTTGTTATTTATGATCGGTGGTTTGTCAATGATCTTGGTAAGGGATTTCTAAAAGGGGCGGTTGCTGCACAGCTACATGAAGGGTGAGATTTTATATAAAATGTTTACTATCGATTAAAATAAGACTTTCCGAGCCACGAATCAGATTCTTTGCGTCTACAACGCGGTGTCCATTTTCATGAATTGTAGATTAATTGTCCCTCTACTCCAGTTCCTACCTATCTTTATAATTATAAAAACTTACTATCTTTAATCACGACAGATATACAAGACACTAGAAAATATTTTAAAATACACAATAATCTTCATACAATACATAAAAAGTAATACATCTTTTCACCGTGGTTTTAATAAGAATCTGACCACTCTCTAACTAAGTTATATTTAGATAAATAGATAAGGTTAACCACTACCTTTAAATCCATTTGCAAACACACGGACCAAAATAATATTAGACCTTCTTTTGATGTACTACAAAGTTGAACTCAATATTATTTAGGTACTTACCTACATACAAAAAACAATTTGAATTCTTTTAATTAATTTTTTTAAGAGTTCTGTTTGGACTTCGCATTTGGTGGTTTGATAACGGATAAGGCTCCAATAAGAAAAACACAATCTAACTAGAAGATTTTGGTAAATAAATATCTAAGTAATGGTCTCTATGACCATTAGGTACTATGGTAGATTTCTAAATAAACTAGTTTATTTAGAAATCTACCTGAGTTTGCCATTACTACATCAATTGCATATATTTCATTGGGATAGGGTATCTTAGACCTTATACAGAAATTATGTATTATAGTGGTAATCAACAAGCATGTCCAGCGTGGGGATATAATATGGGCATTACCCTCCATTCGATAAACGCCAATTCAGGTATTTATCAGGGGGAGGCCTGCGTCCAGCAGTGGACCAATACAGGCTGTTGAAGTTGAGGTTGAAGTTGAGTGGTGACCAGTCGATCAATACTCTAAATTAGAAACTCTTTATTTTTAGAGTGCAGCGTCTGTGCAGCGGCGGTGGCTGCGGCCGCAGCAGCAGCCTCCTGGAGCAGCAACCACGCTGGTGACGGCAGCAAAGGCGGTCCAGTCGTCAACAGCGTTGCTGTCGTTATACATGCTGTGCCGATCGTCAATGGCACCGTCAGCGGCGCCCCTGTGCGGTACAATGGGACCTGTGAGCCACGCAGCGAGACGCGCAATGAGACACTCAGTGAGCCACGTGAGTATGACTTGTCTAATCTTAGGTCCAACTACCCACTATAGTGATGGCAGTATTTCCGGGCCTGCCGTCAACGGCGTCGCTTCATACCGTGCCGTCAATGGTAGCTTTAGCGGTTCACTGGATAGTAAAACTGGACCTGTAGGCCACACAGCGAGACACGCAATGAGTCACGCAGTTAGCCACGTGAATACCACTTGTCTAATCATTGACATAGGCTATAGTCCGTAGCAGCATCTTCTTTGATCACGGCATCAAGTCCGGGCCCGTCGTCAACATGAGACACGCAGTGAACCTTTACATGAGAACCACTTGTCTTATCGGTTCGTACGTGGTTCGTATCAGCATGCGGATGATCCGAGAATATCATACATACCAATTTCATCAATTGTAAATACTTATAATTTTTAAAATGATGGTAACTGAAATATGTGTAAGGCGATAAGAACTTAATAAATGAGTGAACATATGAGTGAGCATAGCTAATATATGCCAATTCAATTGTTATTTAAACGTGAGCTTTCTCTATTTCTTTGATAGTTTTATTTTTTTATAAATTTGGGATATGATAGATGTTTTGGTTTGGCCACAGAATAGTACTCATACTTATATATTTATTCGCCGTAGAAGCAACAAGGTAGACTTACTTACGTCAATTTAGATTTCACATATAGAAATCTAATAAGACAAAATAAATAATCAAAGGAACGCAAAACAAAGAAAATAATACTAATAGTGTTTTTTTCACAAGGAGACCCATAACCAGAGACATCAAGCTCCCTATGGAGAAAAATATTTTTGCAATCAAATTTTTTGATAAATCGTGATTCGCCTTAAAATTAAAAAAATAGGATGCCTGCCGGATGGATGCCAATCGATTCTGTCTCATATATATGGATCATTTTATTGTAATATAACAATCTGAGCAGCAGAAGTCAGTCAAATTTTATAAAATGTATTCTCATACAAACAGGACAAAGCCAATTCCTTCATTATCATCATAATGTGTACTTGTAGAATCAGTAGATTCTGATTGCACATTAAAAAGTATTTCACGAGCTTCAAAACAATTTTAACATTGTTCTTACATCTGTTCGACTTGTTTCGTCAGTCATTTCATAATCTTAATTGTCCTATCATGGCATCGCCAAATACGTGGATGAAGTCCAGCGAATGCATTGGAGTGGTATCTGCAGGGGTATTTTAATTCATTCAATCAGATTAGAATTTGTATTCTATTGCGACGGAACTTTTGAACACTATTTTGATTTGCCAAAAGATTCTGATATCGAATCCGACGGCCTCTCTGACGAATTAAAATACCCCTGCAGAAATACTACCCAGACCGCGATGTTCCAAGTCGCAAATTTTAAGATTTTTAAAATTTAAATTTAAGCAAGAAGGCCATCAATAGATGAGTTCACTGCCATTGCTATCTTGGGGTTTTTTAAGCCTATCCAAAAGCTTCATAACGAAAAGCAGCTGAAAATATAGTAGCCGTTAAATGTGTTTTCAAACGTGCCCTTACCATATTAAACATCGATTGCAATAGTTTTATAACCGTTTTTATACCAAAAGACAAAAAAAATCTATGTGATTTTTTTTATTAAATTCGACTAACTTTCGCTACTCTGATTTATATTATCTGATACAACAAAATGATCCTTACAAGGGAATAAGTCACTTGTTATCAAGATTTTTCTAACCATTTTAATTCATTTTTATAGGCGCTACTCATGCTTGATCAGAAAGATGTAATGCCAAAAAATCTCTGAAAACGAGCTACTCTCCTCTGGTTATGGGTGCTTTTGTAGTAAAAAAACACAACATAATCTGCTGCAAATGGGCATTGTCAATGATCAAGTTATACCGATGGATTATAAAATCAATTACTCAGCTGCTGTAAATTTTTGTCAAATTAAGATTCCATGTATAAATAATAAAGAAAACATCGCAAAAGGGGTACGTACCAGATTCAATAGATTCGGCCATACAACCACATCAAGTTAAAGTGGTCCAATCCAATCCAACGGATCCAGCCTATACGTCTGAACCTCTTTAATAACCACATACATACCTTCCGATAGTCTTGTTGACTGTCAGAAGGTATGGCCTTGTTGACTGTCAGAAGGTTTGTATTCCTAAAATCATATTGCAATGCCTTGACAAAGTCATGATCTGTGGTCATTGTCATATAGATTCAAAAATAGACTGTGTTTAAAAAAAAATATGCCTGATAAAAATCTACCTACCATGTATATCTCAGCCAATTTTTAACCGTACTACGAGTATAAATGGTGATAACTACACATAATGCTTTATTAATAGCATCTATTTAGATGAAGATAGCGTACCCCTGTAGTAAACCAAATAGAAACACAATCTTACAAAACTCTTATTAGATTTCTTACGCAGTGGTTCTCCAAAATTTCCAGTTATACAGGGTGTTCAGCACAATGTTTGCCATATAAAAACCACCGTGCTTATAGCTGTTTTTTAACTCTCTGCAGCCTCCCGCCCATTTTGAAGGTAATATTATGTTTTTAAGAAAAATCTATTTTTTCTGCAATTTGAATTGAACTATTTAGCTAGTACCGTAACTTGATTATTTCGATATAACATGGTTAACAATCTTTTTTAATTACATCTAAAATAATTCAATATATACTTCAGGTTTAAGGCCTGGGTAAACAAAGCTATGGGCATTCAAAATCTTGAATTATAAAACAAAACATTTTTTCTTAAAAATAGGGCTTTTGAGGGTTAAGAAGCCGCCAAGTTAGTGCACTTGATTCCACCTATCCCCAGTTTTCATATGGCAAACGTTGTGCCACACACCCTAAACACAAAAAGGGGTCCCGAATACGTCAATCTCAAAAGATAAATATAGATCCAAAATTATCGACGAATATCTTTGAAAAAGTAATAATGGCCACATCTTTCTCGGCTCAGGAATCCAAAATATAAACAACAAACAATATTAAAGATCTAACTATAACCTTAGTTTTAGTGTGTTCATTCTTACATTATTGGATATTTTTATAAGAAATTATTCTATCTATATTCTTATGAGCCTCGACATATTTTTGAATCAAATAACATTCAAACTTTTTTTTTTGTTTTGCATGTCATTGATAGAGTACTGCTATTTTCAATGATTAGCTGTTTTTTAATTGATTTCGACTAATTATGTAAAATTCCAAAATTTGCACTCTATAGATATGTTGTATCTCTCCCCAGTATCAAATAAACTTACGTACGTGCTCAGAAGGGAAGATGAGTAAAAATCTATAAATACCTACTCTATTTTAGGGCTACGATGCTACGGCAACACCCATCCAAAAGGAAACGCCTATTCCGATTCCAAAGCTATTTTAGGGGTCGCCCGTAACCCCACGCTAAATCCCGAAAAGTTAGTCGAATTTGTAATAGATGGCGTTGCCGTTTTTCGTGTACCGCCACCTAGAGAAAGATTCGTAAACTATTTTATAAGCTACCGTGTTTGATGGGCTCTCGTGGTACAACTTCAAACTTGTCTTTAGTGAGCAAACAAGCTTTCGAAGCAAGCTACGCTTGTTGCTGTAGAATTGTAGATGGCGTTGTGTGTTTTTATGCAGGATTATGAAGGCTATGTTCAAAGACAGAGAAAATGCTCAGGGCTTCGAATGTCGCTTGCATAATTGATTAGCGATAGTATTCAAATTAAACATCGATTTTGTTTTGGAGACTTGTTTTTTTATTTTATTATTTAGAAATATTTACTCATTAAAAAACATTAAACCTATAAATCAAAACAGACCAGTCAAGCCTAAGGTAAATGAAAAAAATAAAAATAAAAAAATTCTATAATCAACAAAAATAATAATGTTTAAACTCTGGCCATACTGAATATACAGTGTTTGTAATCATTGCCCCCCCATAAATAACCTAAAAATAACTTTTTACCGTCAATTTTAGGACAAACTGCCTCCGTGTCAGTAGTTCTACTAACGAGTTCAACTGGTAGTACAAATAACACACCTTTATATCTACTTAGTAGTACCAGTACTACTACAAAAATACAAGTGAATTTACTCGACTTTACTCGACTTTTTGAATTCTAATTAAAATAACTTACATTTTAATTAGAATTCAAAAAGTCGAGTCAACTGGTTGTGTAAATGATACAAATTTGATCTCTAGTGTAAGCCGAATCTTAATTTTTTTATATAAAATAACAAGCAGCGCCTCGCGGTTTCACTGACGTAGTTCCCGTTCCTGTGAGAATTGGGATAAAATATAGCCTATGTAACTCCCTGAAAAGTAAGCTTTTTAATGATGTTTTTTTTTTAAATTATTTTTTTATATTTTTTTAACCAGTAGTTTCGGAGCCTATTCAATACAAACAAACAGACAATCAAATCTTTCCTCTTTATAATATATGTATAGATGATTTAGATTTGACGACCTCTGTGGCGCGGTGGGCGAAGGTCCGCCTGCAACGCAGGAGGTTGCGGGTTCGATTCCCGCCTCGGGACAAATGTGTCTACGATCTGCAGACATTTGTTCAGGGCGTTCTGGATGTTTCCTATGTATAATAAAAAATATCTATGTATGTAGTGTATTGTATTAAGTATATTAGTTATCTAGTACCCATAACACAAGCTCTGCTTAGCTTGGGGCTAGATGATGCTGTGTGAATTGTCCAGCATTATTATTATTATTTATTTATTTATTATATATGTCTTTACAATTCAATGTTAATTAAAATGGAAGACGTTAAGTCACCTACTTACTTGATTTAGTTTTAGTTATACGTTATTAGATGTAAGTAAGTTTGTAAAATTGAATAAAATATTTGTAGTTTATAAAGTTGAACTTAATAATTGTGAATTAGAGTTCTTACCTACAATGCATAACAATGACAATAATTTTTCGAACATCTTGCCAAAATGAAAATGTTGGGATTGTTTACATACTAGCTGATACCCGCAGCTTCGCTAGCGTGAAAATTTCAGATATTTACTGCACAATCCCCTAGGCGTAATTTTGTTAAAATTAAAATACGTAATTCATTATATTTATTTTCTAGAGTTTTAGTGAATCGCACCAACAATGAGATTATGTATATGTGTAGTCTATGTCTTATTCTAGAACCTTAACTCTACACACCAAATTTTATCTAAATCGGTAAATCAGTTACTTAAGATACCTGGTAACAACATTTACACAAACTTTCGCATTTATAAAACTAGTTTATGCCCAAGGGTACGCACGCGTTGTTTCTTTGGACTCGTTTAAAGGTAATCCCTCTCCTATGGGAACAGATTTATGGGATAAAATGTAGCTGCTAATGTTTTATTCCAGGCTTCTAAGCCTGGAATAAAATCAGGTAGTCGGTTAAGTTCAGTTCTGTTCAGTAGAACAGATCGGGCTGAAATTTTTCATAAATGTAGTCTACTACATTTATGAAAAAATTCAGCCCTGAACTTGTTGGGCGTGAAGAAGGGACAAACCTCCATCCATTCACCCATCTAAACTTTCGCATTTATAATATTAGTGTGATTAGTAGAATAAATAAATAAATAATGCTGGACAATTCACACAGGATTTTATAACCTACAACTGATATACAATACAATACACTACATAGATAGATATTTTTTTATTTTACATAGAAAACATCCAGACGCCCTAAATAAATATCTGCAGATCGTACAGACATTTGTCCTGAGGCGGGAATGAAACCCGCAACCTATACTACTTATATTCTACTAATCCTAACCTATCATGGGATAGTAGCATAGGATTTTCTTCGGAGTGAGTGTAGGTGCTTGCACAGATGGATGCTACGTTTTTGCATCATCCTTACCTATGTATAGATACAGGTAGGTAGGTAGATGAATTCTCAGAATTTAACTAGGACTAGTCACATCTCTATGAAGGGTAGATGACAATCAAACTAATCAGAACGTTAATTTACATTTTTGGTAATAGAATACAAACAAAATAGCTAACAAGCTGTCCGGGTAAAGATTAGAAAGGCCATGTAACTTGTTTTTTTATTATGAGTTGTCCTTATAAAGGAAGCTTTTGTCGATATTGTTGGTGCATAATCATAAATGGATTAGGAAACGATGTACAGGGTGATCGAAAGGGACGGTTATGAGGGTATTTTACTGTATCTTCTTTGCGGAAGAAGTAAAGTATATACAGATTTGAATTGAAAGATACGCTCCTGCGCCCATAAACTGTGACATTATCTTTAAATGCATGCGTTAAATTTTATTTATTGTTGTTGTTATTAAATTACTTTAAATGCCGACGCACGCACACTATAAGTAGATAAAACTCGTGTTTTTGTCAATCACATTGTGCAATCACATAGCACGAACTTTTGAGAACAAGCAAACCACAAAAACACGATTTACTAAGACAAAGACAAGTTTGCGAGCTCACAAACTTCGTTTGGGAACAAACATGGCGCGGCCTATCTAACGATTTAAATCTTTGAAAGTATAGGCAAGAGATTCTACTTTCTATAGATATACTGACTACCGGCAGCACTTGCTATCGGTTTTCGGATTCGGAACAAGAAGATGATTATGAAGTGACCATCGAAACTCTAGGAATGGTCTCTACGCACTCGACGCTCTATGCACTTCTCCCGACAATTCAATAAAAAATATTACCTATATGTTTAAGATATAATAACTCATCGTACAAATATTTTATTACCTTTACAATAAAGATAGATTAAAGCGGATGTAGAGTCTACTCTACATGTTGGTTTACAATATTTCTTAGAATTCAAAAGGCTCTTTGTAGTTAAATTATAATACGATTTTTAGTTTATTAGGTTACAAACTAATAATATTAAGTTAACTATTTCTAAATATCAAATCAAAAACTATTAATAAAACAATACATTTATGAGTATAATTAGAAATGCTCAAATTATAATATTAGACGCTGAAACAGAAATAAAGTGATATTTTTTATTTATATCGTCTCTGGATGTAGACTAAAATAAAGGAGTTATGAAGAAACCTTTAGGTTATTTTTCGAGTTGGAACAAAACCCTTCCCAAGCTTATTTATCCTCTAGATAAGATGATATTTTAGAATATGCGTTTTTGCACAGCAAGATATACTATACATACATATTATACTATAACTTGTTTGAATTTATTTACTGATATTTTAAACCCACTAGCAGTTCAGTACTGAATACTGAATAATCTCCTAGTACTCAGTATTCAGCAAACAGCAATTCAGCAGTTTTGTTGTAGCAGCTATACATTGCCCTAAGATACATTAATTTAGCAAAAATTACTAAAAGCTAACATAAAGAACATCATCCTGTGTATGCAGGCAAGTTTGTCAGCATGTGACAAGTCGTAGAAGGGCCCACGGCCCAGTGAAATGATTGGGGTGGTATCTCATATATCCAAACGTGGAAAAGTAACTGTCACACTTTAACAATAGCCCTCTGAATTTACAAATGAAGGGTCAAGGAGAAATAAATGTCCGTTTGATTTGGTTTTAATTCTTGAGGTAAAGGAGCATACGCGAGCTAATATGACAGCGCCACCTATTTTATCATATTATTACGCTTAACACAGGAAA
The DNA here is from genome assembly GCA_955876795.1 of Eupithecia tripunctaria. Classification (NCBI taxonomy): domain Eukaryota; kingdom Metazoa; phylum Arthropoda; class Insecta; order Lepidoptera; family Geometridae; genus Eupithecia; species Eupithecia tripunctaria. The sequence continues at coordinate 6,701,081 of OY041604.1, forward strand.
TTAAAAAAACCATCGTACAGTTTGTGGTATCTTTTGTAAGCTATTTTTGAATACCTCTGTAATAGTTTTATCTTGTATAGTTTTGGCATAGATGATGAAAATAGAGTTTGGTGGCCAAAAGCGCAACTTCATATCTCTGGCCTAAGCTTTACAAAATAAAACTATTACAGAGGCTAACTATGAGTTCAGCTAATAGACTAAAAGGGCGGTATTCTAAAACGAAGATGGTCGTTCTTACATGCATCTACTTGCTAAAGTATCCACGCATCAAGCCTTTTGTATAAGTTGATTTTGTAATGTTGGACCTGTATTTTGCCATGTTGAACCTGTATTATGTCATGTTGGACCTGTATTTCATAAACTCTTTATTGCATAAAAGTTAAATCATACTTATAAGTTTCTAAATAAAGGACACCTTCAAAGGCGATCTTAAGAGTAACAAAGTTTTCTCACAGCAAACCTTTGGTCAAAAAGAAAGATCTTAAAATTAATGTGTATAAATAAAAATAATATGAGTTAGTAAGTAGATACAAATTTCAATAAGTTGAGAATGCGATCCATATGTTGTGTTTTATTTGTGAGATGTTCATACAAACCACAGGTATTTTTGTCCACGAACAAAAATAGCGGAATTTTAGCGTTCTTCCATGTTTTCGGAAGCACCGGAGGTTTCAGACATGATGCGTCATTCGAACTGCCTGCTATTTCCGGTGAAGTGACACCCGGAAGTATCTGCAATGATTCATACAATGTTTTAGAATATAGAAAAATTACCTGATTAATGATACATATATGTATGCGTTACTTATAATGTTTGACTCCTACATTTTCAAGCAACATGTACGTATTTACATTAATAAGATAAAGATTATTAAAAAAAAAACATGTAAAGACAGTGTCAGTATTTATTAACCCGGGGGGTGTTATGCGGGGGGGGGGGGGGGGGGATATCACGACATTCTACCACCGAACTGTGATGCCCAACCCATACGGGTTGGGCAATATCTAATGGGCATTACTCCTCCGTTAGATAAACGCCAACAAGGCGCTTATCGAGGGAAGAATTGATTCCAGCAGTGGACCGATACAGGCTGTTGAGGTTATCTTACCTCAATACAAATTATTTTTACTTTAAACTCCTACAATTAACAGGTTTGGAATTAAATCTGCATGTGATATCTATCGGGGGGCGGGCAGCAGTGCCCCTGCAGAAAAATCCTATCACCGAACTGCGATCCCCAACACGTATGCCCAGCGCGGGGATTATGGGCATTACCCCCCATGAGACAAATGCCAATGAGTGGCTTATCAGGGGGAGGTCTGCGTCCAGCAGTTGACCAATACAGGCTGTTGAGGGTGAGGTTGATGTGTTATGCAGGGGGGTTTACATATTACTTACGTTGTCTGTACATTATGTGATTATGTGAACCACGGAAAGAAAACACATCCCCTGGAACACCCAGTTATCTTGAGGTAGACCACGGAAAGCAAAAAATTTCCCATGGTAGACCATGGGCAGGGACCAATTCCATTCATGTATAGTAGGTATTGGTAAAACTATATATATAAAGCTACTAGCTTCGCCCCACGGCTTCGCACACCTATCCCACGGGAACTGATTTATGGGATAACTAGTAGCAAGTGTTATTCCAGGCCTAGAACCATCTATATGCAAAATTTCAGCACGATCTGTTCAGTAGTTTTTGCGTGAAAAAGCCACAAACATACATGTTTACAAACTTTAGCATTTATAATATTAGTTGAATAATAATCAAGGATGCTGCTTTCTGTTTCTTAAGTGATTTGATGCATTCGTTTCATGAATGGTTGGTATACTATTTAAACAAGTAGGTACCTACTTCAGCCTCGTAACCAATACGAATTGTAGATAAAAAAAAACTGTTATTGATTGAATATTTCTACTTGTTTACTATCATGCAAGATAATTTTCGTATACAAATAGTGACATTTGACACAGTCAGTATTGTGAAACCAGAACAGTCGTAAATATCGAATAACTGCCTAATATTTTCCTATTGATGTTCATTATATTAAATCCATAGAGCACATTATGCGTCTCTATTATAGTATTATCAATTTATGGTACATTCTGGGATCAGAGGGCATTGCGTTCGTTATCGTATACACTTAATTCGAATATGGTACCCTTTCCACGAAAAAGTTTATTGATTATTACATCCCGGGTAAAATTCTATTAAAGGAATAGATCGGTACTGTAGGTCATACCTTTAATTCTATTCTTTTCTTTGACCTCAAGTAAGATTGATAAATTCACATATTTGACTCGATAAGATTTCTCATAAAATGAGGCGATGTTGAGTGTCTATTGTTATTTATTTACATAAAAAACTCTGCGATTTTAAAAACGTCCAACTTGCATAACAGCTATGGTTGCTTCAAAAACTTTCAAACAATCAAACAATTTGAAAACAAAGTTTTAACAAGTTCAGAAAACAATAACACATCGAAGCGGAGCAAAAAACAAAAGCTCCTAAAAGTTAGACATTCCTAGTAGAGCCCTGCCTTTGCGGTCGATTCCTCGCGGCTCCTATTGATAAATATTTTTTGTGAGTTTTGGACGTTGGCGGGTGTAGTAGACAGTGTGTGGTAGGTAGTCGGCTGTGCCGTTCACCCTGCAGCGACGCTCGGCTCCGTTGGAAGTGTCGAGGAGCAGAGCACGTTGCGTCGCGCCAACAAAGTGACACATTTTGGGTTGGGGTAAAGCGACCGGCGCTTTCGGGCGGTGCACACGTTCCGTTAGCTTCTCTATTTTAAAAAGTACTTAGTTTACGATATCCGGGAAGGGACCGACTGCTTCACTGGCGTCGCTTCGCACCACTGTCACTCAGCTTCGATGCAGTGCAGTCGACCTGCGTCCGCGTCGCTAGCCGCTCCGCGCGCACGCGCGCCACCGCTCATGCACCCCGAATACTTTGATAGTTGACTACTTTTGTAAAACGCGCGAAATCACACCAGTTGAGGAAATACAAATTAAGTGCCTTTTCACGAAGGATGTACGCAGCAGGGAGTTGATATTAGTGGTACCTGATCTACACGTTATTTACCATGAGCGGCAGGGAAGGCGGAAATGCAGTTCCCTCTTCAAGTGAGTAATGTGATGACTTAAGATTGTGTTACAGTTTGCTGATGTTCTTTACAGGTGCTTTGATTTTATCCAAGGTTTGACTCATAAACGTAAAACTGGAGAACAATAAAATTGACGTAAAAAGCTGCTCTACGAAATGGAACTTTACACGGCCCTTATCGGACGGATGTTCCGAAGGGCCCGAGGAGGCAATCATAAACAGTTGTTTATAACATCATTCAAATTATTCGAATTGAGGTTAATAGAGTGTCGTTTCACTAATGTCGCACATATGTGTGCCATGTTTACTGGGCAACGTTGATTCACAACAACATAATCCTATAAGTACCCACCTAATTATAAATAGATACAACTTCCTAATTAGGATAGAGAATGTTAACGTTCCCAGATCCTGCAGTGTTTTTATTTTCTTGCGAAGGAAAACTTTTACAATGAAATCTGAATGTTATCGCTGTAAATTCTACAACTACGACTTGTTTGTTGATATATTGCGCATTTTCTATGTCAGTATTATAAAACCTTGTACACAAATCCAAGGGCCTTTAGAATTGAATTTAAAAACATGTGACGTAAGCATTTTAACAAGCAGGGCTACGCATCAACTGGATAATTGTTTACTATTCCTACGATACCGTTTTAGTTGCGAGAAAGCGTGGTGTTTGTGTGCAACGCGGTGAACACAACACGTTCTAAAATCTACCTTAAGACTTCCAACTGAAGGTAGAAACTAAGACTTATGTTACACATTTCTTTTGGAGTTATTAAAGCAAGAGTGTTAAACCGACAACATATTTTTAAAGCAATTTTAACTTATTCATTTTATTTTCTTGAAAGTTATGTAGGCAAGTTATAAAGCACACGCCCTGCTATAGGCAATAGGTATTTAGGAAGTAATAAAACAAAACACTATCGTCATAATGTAATTTGCGTCGGATACTGCGTAGGCATGTAGGCTCTACTTGTAGGTACAGTACATACAGTACCTACGCGCCGCTACGCAGGCTCTATATGACAACAAGAAGAGTGCCGCATAAATGTTTACCGTGAGAGCGTGCTGTTTCAAAAAGGAATTATCATTGAAGAACTATTCGAAATTTTTAGAAAGTCGATGTTAAGTAACGTGACGTCCCTACTGCAGGGCCCGAGTTCGTAACCAGTCAATTAAATCTGAATGGTGGTACCATAGTCCGTCTCTTTCACTCTCAGTAGCATATCCTGAAGAACAAGCGCCACTTGAGGATGATTCACGTTCAAATTCCGTGCCTACGATTGATAACAGCAAAAAGAAGTGAATGGTTGAACGTTTTAGGTCATTTCATTTGCTTGCTGAACATGTGGTCGACATCATATTAGTATGCGTTTTGTTTACTACGTAGTGACGATGACGACGTTCTAACATTTTTTTGAATTGATATGTTGTGTGTAATACAATCCTTACTCCAAATCGTATAGGCGATGGTGAAAATTTACTAAATGCTTTTAATATGTTTCTTACTAATTCCTTAAAAAAACGTTTTAGTTTTCATAATAAAACCATTTAATTTAACAAAAAACGAATCGATTTTTCAGCTCTTCCTAAAAAAAAACAAATCCATGCTTGAAGCACCTTAAAAATTGGTTGGGGAAAGTTTCGGGATTTTTCGTCCACAGAGTTGTATATTTATCAGAGAAGCCAGCGTCGGCACTACAAGGTAATACTAGGAACTTAACATGTATTGGGTGGTCGTGGACGGTGCAGGTCGATGGCACAAGAGAGACTCGATTTCTACGAGCATTCCACGACAAGCTCCGGTATACAGAATAAGAGTAATATTTGAATTGATATATAAATCAAACATTTAAGACGTAGTAGATTGAAATTAGATAACATCAATACAAGCATAATAAATACGGTAAAAGGAAATGTTGGTAAACAATATTCATATGTGAGGGTAAAATACATTTCTACTATTGGACATGTAAACCTTTGGACTCGAGCACATACCGCTCGACTTAAAATATGCCTAAAATTCCCCCTTCCTGTTTTTAAAATAACACCAACTTAAATTTAAGCATCTGTTTTTAAAATAGCACTCTTAATCACTTTGGGAAATAACAATAAAGCAGATTGTCACGATCGTTGTTCCGAGGTTTTGGAATGTTGAGCTTAGATAATATTTTGGTGAGACACGAACTGTATATAGAACAGCTGAATTTCGAGAACACATTGTGAAAGGCGGTCATTCAATGATGGTTTTGTTGAATGTTGTGAAGTGACGATAAGAATGTAATGCATACCTCAGTGTTGCATCAAGATGCCGTGTGTATTTGTGCGGGTTTGCAGGAATGTGCGTAGAGCGGGGGGGAGCGCGCGCGCCGCCGCCGCCGCCTCTGCCACTGCCGCCGCTGCGCCATGCTGAGTAAACAAAACTACAAAACAGGCACTCGTACACGCTACTCAGATGCACAGCTTCCACACTGAAAAGTGCTTCTGGCTACGTCATAATTAACGATTAATAATTATTTTTTACGTTAAAGTCTTAGGCCTGGGACTGTTAAGGAACACTCGCCAGATTTTATACCATGTTTTCCTCTTCATACGTTACGCTCGTACTTCATACGTTATTTTTTCTTTCAGCAAGCTAGAAAGATGCATGTGAAAACGTTTTGTTTATTAAAACAAATCATTACAAAAACTTATGAAAATCCCTGGTATCAATAACATAGACCACCAGAATACAGAACGCAACATTCTTAAAAGAAGAAGAATGGTTTAATACCGGTTACATTCCACAACTGAATGTTTGTTAACTGGCCAATCGATAGGTTTTTGTTTACCTTATTGAAGTATTGAAAAATATTTTGTATAAGACTCCACGTAAATTAGGAACGAGTTTGTTCGCTTTCTCATTAACGTAGCTAAGGGAATAATGAATATTGAGTGTGGTGGGACCGGTGCCGGTGGCAAGGTGACGCTGCGGAGCCCGGGCCGCGGAGGCCGTGGCCGCGGTAGATGCAGTGTTACGCCAATGAATGAAAAGGTACCAGAAACGCAACCTAAATACCGAGCATTCTTCTAGTCCCGCCGTCCACGTGTGCATGCCACCTCGCTTTTACCGCGCCGCAACGCCCGAAATAATATACTCAGCCTTACATACCAACGTTTGGAAATGTATATCGCATTAGCAAACCTAAAACTTGCTTAGAATTTATATAATGGTGGTTCATCAACGAAGTTAGCGGTAAAATAGATAAATTGAACTTAGGTATCAACTTGTTTTTGTAATAATATTGTTTTTGAAGTATGTTTAGTCATCTTAAAATATATTAAAAAATGTTACATGGTACTGACATTAGTCACATTCTAAGAAGCGATAACTTATTTATGAGTCATGTTTTTTGTTACTATTAATTGATACAAATTCAGGATATCGCAGTCATGATTAGAATGAATTGAAATTGAATATGTTCAAAATTTGTAATACGGAATAGAAGCTGTTGAATGCATGTTGAATATCAATAAAGAAGTGTCTTTCTTTGGCTTGGTTCCCACGTTATTTTTTGTAAAGGATACCGATAAGGGGAATAGTATACCCTTTCTTAGACCAGTCAACGATAGTGGGCCCTTATTTATTGCTAATAGATTTCCAAACGTTTGGAACGTCCGTGCATGCATTAAAGGAGGGCCCACTTAATGCAATTTAACTATTACGCAGTGAAATGGTACATCAATTTTAATTTTAACGAAAATATGTAAATTGTTGGATGTTTATCTATTTAAAGGAAGCGGTGGATGAAATTCAAAAGTATTCATATAATTAAATTGTTGAGCTTTTTAAGTAATTTTAACTGAAGAAATAACTATCACTAGTTCTTTTAAACGAAGTTATACTTATAAAAGATGTAAATTTAAATGACTTATATGAAGTTTTAACTAATGACACTAAGTTAGGTTACCAAAAATATTTTAAAGTGTTCCAAGCGTTGAAACGATATATACCTAACACAAAAAGATTTTGGTACTTAACTATCTAAAGCTTTATAAATCAAATTGTTCACCAACTTATAATCGGTATAAACGGTACATTTATCATGAGCAATAAAATATAATACGCAATTAATCATCAAAAGATTTCAATATTCAAAAGAAGTAGAGCTTTAATACCATTAAGTACCCACATTTCCGGCATACCGCGAGAAGCTTTCATAAAGTACTTACATGTGGCCAAGGTCTGTGCTGCTACTTATGATTTTCTTATTGTTTAACATTAAATTTCCGTCAAATTGTAAGAAGGTTAGGTAGGTATTGTGAATTCTTCAAAGCTTATGGTGTACATGTTTTAATCTTCAACCTAGTAGGTACCTATTTCTAGATTAATAATTAATATGCATATGTTTTTTGATTTTACTGATTTAAATTGTGGGTTATAAACTGTTATAGATATGTATGCAATTTCTAAGGCATTTAATATATCCCAAACAGGAAAGTTGCAAGTTCAAGTCCCGTGAAAATAGAGAGTTTTAGGAATATTATTAAATTTCTTAGAAATCACCCTGAGGGTAAGCTTACGCGACGCACTAAAATTAGAAAAATCACAATTTATCTTTGTATCATTAAAAAATGTTTAATTTAACAGTTGTCATAAACAACAGCTAAATTTTCCCAAAGCAAAATCTGAATCGATGCTATCAAGAGTTTCATCTTGACACTATCAACTTCGGAAAAACAACATAACCCGCGTTATTAATAGAAATGAAAAGCGAATTCCTAAGATAGTGAAAGAGAGTTGCGCGAGAGAGTCAAACTAACGATGGTAACGTATTACTTGCAGGTGCGGCGCCCGTGACTGGGGTGACGCGCCGCGGCCGATGCAAGTGGTTCAACGTAGCGAAGGGATGGGGGTTCATTACCCCTGACGATGGCGGACAAGACGTTTTCGTACACCAGGTGATTGTGTTTCCTTTACAAGCTTAAAAGTTTTTTGGAGCTATTCAACTCTTGAAAAGTTTATGTCCATTTCAACGAGCACAGTAAAGTTATTCAAGATCAGATATTTCTACTGTGTAGGCTTTATTGCTTGCAATTCCTTACGAACATATTATAAAAATATATTCGTTGGTATAAATGACGGTTACGAAATAGATAATGAACAAATATGAGGGCGTTTAAACACCGATAGAAATCATAGTCCACGTGGTACAAGCTCTATCATAGTTGAAGTAGAAAAATAAACCCATTCACAAAATAATGTGTGGTATCTAGCGGTTGTCCCGATAGTGCGCTTATTTTTATTTGTTCAGCTTATCAAGACCGGATGTTTTTTCTATAGGTATTTGCCACCAAACTTGTACTTCGTTCGGCTGCAGCGACCACGTTGGCGGTAAAACAAGAATGTTACTCGAAGCTGATAGAGTCCATTTTTTCTCACAAACGATAAGTTTTATGGTTATTCCCATAAGAAGGGAATATAGTTGATAATAATATTTCATGTTAGAAGTTAGATTTACTTTATACGTTTCCTTAACATATGATTAATTTCAAGGCCGTGACCTCGTAGAAATATCTGATAATCTGATATAGATATCTGAGTGAATTTTTAGTTTATTGATTTGATCCTGTATATTCTTAAATTCTTGGTTTAGGGTAATGAAGAATGAAATAATTCTATGAGATTGAAATTTCTGCTCCTCGCTCGTTTTAATTGATTGGTTGTTGTTTTCAGAGCGTAATTCAAATGCCAGGATTTCGGTCACTAGGCGACGAGGAAGAAATAGAGTTTGAATGCAAGGAATCTGACAAGGGCTTGGAAGCTACAAGAGTGTCCGGCCCTTCGTCCGTGGACTGCCAGGGATCACATCGACGCCCACTATCTAAGAAACGCTTCAGAAAAATACGGTAATATTTACAATACATATTAAAACTAATATGCTACAATCAGTTCTTGAAACTAAGATTTTTCGAAAACACATACATAAACACATAAGAATAACAGAAAACTGCAAGGTAACAAACAACTAAAAACAAAAAAAAAACTACGACGCTAAATGCACATGCAGAGAATAAAGTGCGCGTGTGCGTTATTCAAGTTCGAAAATGAATAAAAGACGAATAAAACCGAAAATATTTATGTATAATTTTATATTTTGTAACTCCTTTGCTGAAAACCATATAGCTAGAACCAACTAGAGCCTAGAATCGATAAAGTTAAAAATAGTTATTAGTTCAACAAGTAAGCTAAACGGTTTTTTATTGGACGTGCCGATTTAAATCCCGAGCTAGCGAAGCAGTCTAGAGTAGAATCACGAGCGTAGCGGTGGCTCTAAAGTAGACTGCTGAGCTAGCGAGGGATTTAAAAGGCACGAAACAAAAAACATTTGCTCTTGAGTTAAACATACAAATTTTCACCTCGATCAGTGAGAAAATTATTAGATCCATGTCCTTTTTCAGTTCCTCGGTGCGTTCAAATTCATCATGATATTAAGGTTCTACCAAAAAGTATTTATAAATACTACAAAAAATATCTCTTACACTCTATGATATTTTTTGTAGTATTTATATTTATTTTATTTATTTATTTGGAATACAAATTTAACGAATTTACAGAATCATCCCTGTTTTTTTATTTGCTCTTTTGATAAAAAATAATAAGATATTGGAAGCAATAAAGTTAAGGCATCATCGTGCCAAAATAAGTTTTTGAACAAGGCGATGAGTTTCTTTCTTCTTCTACCATAGAGTATCAATAGCCTCTAGAGCTCGGAACAATAACGAAGCATATAGTTACGAGCTCTAGAGCCTAGTAAACCATTGAAATGTAGTAACACCATTCTAAATTCAAATATTCCACAACTACATCCATATATTCTTGTGAGCAAAATTCGATTTCGCTCACTGGTTTTGAGTAGCAAAGTCACTGTTTTCGAGCGAGGGAGGTAAAAAAAAGAACAATACTAATTACATACTGAAGGATCAAAGCAAGTTGAATCTGAATAGAAGAGAAGTTTTCACCTTAACAGGTAATTATACGCGTGGCTTGCCAACTAACGTAAGCAGCATGTATCAATCATCTCCGTCGTGCAACGCCATGCATACTCGTATAAAATGTAACAAAACATTACGCAGTGGAGTGTCAACACAGACACAGGTTATCGCACTATCTAATCAAGGAAAATAAAATTACAGGAGTGTGTGGGACCCAAACTATTATCAACCGCTTTAAAAGCTTTTTAGTTAATTTACTTAGAACAGACACCTTGCACTCTGATAAGAAAATTAGCTTTTCAAGTTAATTAAAACGATGTGTCGACGGTATGAGGCAATCGCTTGACGAACATTCAATTATTTATGTGAATTAATGGACCTAGCTAAAATGTATGGTTGTGTTATATTCGTCCCATACCAAATTCTTGCACCATAATGTTTAGAGAAATAAAATTCATAATTATGTTTACCATTAAAACTCACGTTCTTAGTTATTTATATGTTAGCTTTATAAATTCGGCTAGATGATGCTGTGTGGATTGTCTATCATTATTTATTTATTTTATAATAACATGCATTTAGTCTTAATATACCCGAGTTCATGAAAATTTTATCATTTCAGTTGCTACAATTGCGGCGAGTTTGCCAACCACATAGCGGCCAAGTGCAGTATCGGCCCACAACCAAAGAGATGTCACAACTGCAAGAGCGAAGATCACCTCATTGCCGATTGCCCCATAAAGGTACAATAAAGGTGTTCCTGTTTCTTTTTCAATTCTCAAATATTCTGCAATACAAATTATTGTACGTTCAGCGTTATATGCATTACGCTTTGAAGCTAAAATTGATATTTTGGGTCTAAATAATACTTTCACGAAAGTATGTGGAGAAGATTGAGCCTAACAAAATATGCCTACTTTGTATATGTATATCTTTATTGAAAAAGAAAATTACACTCAAATAATAGAAATAAATTAGAACTAGTATTTACAATTGAGCTAACAGCAGACTGTTGCAAACAATGTATTGTCTTGTAATTGCGGTATTAAGATTTTAAAGTTATCTATATTATATATGTAGATAAAAAATATTTGTTTTGTTTCAGGTTGAGAAGCAACCTGATGATCCCCAATCATTGCAAAGTTCTGATAGCTCGCAAGACGGCCAGCAAGGCAGCCCACTTCAGCAACAATAACCTCGCGGAAACACCTGCCAACAAATGTACAACAAGGAAACCTAACCTAACATTGAACGTCTTTATGATTAGTACTTACATTTTACGTTTTTAAACTCAAATGTTTCGTATATATGAAAAAGCCATACGTAAACTTTTAATATGTTAAATTTAAATTAATTTTAAGACTTAGTACGTTATGTAAACAACTACCTCATTTTAGTTACAGAACCAAACTTTATAAATGAACAAGACTGATCAGTACAAATCCATCGTCTAGTACAAAATATTTAAAACTTTTATGATATTATAAACCTTTATAACCTAAGTTTGCAAAGGTAACGTAAGTACAAATTTTATGTGTTCGAGTGCTAAGTATCGTAATGTTATTTTACTTATATTGGTATTTATCCAAAGTTTTGTGTGTTTTTATATTATATTTTGTTGCTTTATTCTTTATAACAAACTTTATATTGTTTCTATAATGTGGTAGTCCTAATTAAGTTAAGAAGTATTATAGGACGGTTATGAACAAATAAGAGGCGTAAAATTAGTTATAAAAAATTTTTAATTCGCATAGAACTTGTGTAAAGAGGTAATAATATAAACACAAAAAATATGTGCCAAATTACAATTGATTGTTGCAATATTTTTGTAAAATCAAATAAGTTTCTTTGCAATTTATTTGAGCCACTTATTAGAGCTTATTGGTTTTGGTCGTTTATTGTATTAAATAAAAAATAATGTTACACATTTGTTCTCAGATAATTTTGTGTCGATCTTTTTAATTCAATCAATATCATAATCGTCATCATCAGCCTTTATAAGTCCACTGCTGAACACCGGCCTTAAAATCTATATACCTTAATTAAATTATTTTTATGAGAAGAGTAAATAAACAGTTCATACAGTATTTGAATAATAATCGTGAAATTGCATCACTTTTAACGAACGTTGCTGAAATATAACTGTCCTCACATTTGCTCAAAATGTTATATCGTCTTCGAATTTAAGTTTATTGTAATAGTTGTACGTATGAATACATGGTTTTGTCATTCATGGTCCTTAGTGCTTTTCAAACCCCTTTTTTATTTACTTAATATAATTGTTGAGATACATATTTCAGAACGGCTTATCCTTTCGAGAGTCTAGACGTAAACGGTGTAAATGAACGAATGATGTACCTAATAAAATTCTGTTAAAACTTTCAATAGGACTTAGTTTTAGTTGAAATGCCAACAATGTTATAAAAATATATAAAAATCCAAAGAAGACATTTACAACTCATATACTTACATTTTTTACCTATAATATTATTCTTTTGTCGCCAAATATAATAAGATTCACCTATTTTGTCTGCAAGTGGTGTGAAATTGTGTATCTGACATAATATTAGTATCTATTTAGTGAATATAATTATTACTTGTTAAGAAATAGAATAGTGTTATATCTACCTCCGATAGAAAGTTAGTTGCATTAATTATAAACCTTCTAAAAGTTTACCCATCATAGAGTTTAGAATAAAAAAACGAACGTGATTTGTTATAGACGTTTATAGATAAACATTTTAGCACCTACGAGTATCTATGCTTATATTCCATAAGTAATAGATACTAGATTCTGCTAATTTAATTAAATTTACCATTTAAGAAAACAGCCTGGAAAATAATTCGTCATTTTTCACCATTTGATGTCAACGAGTTATATTATAGCGTACATAACCAAATTACAGATCTGTTTGCCTCCTTCCTCAATAAAAGTCATGTAAAAACTGAAAAACGAGAATAGACCAATAATATATTAATTGCCATGCAAAAATCTCTGTAATGATGTGTACGTGTATCTTCCCAACAGTTTTTCTAATAACGTAACTGGTAGTTACCTGCTAAGGAGTCTTAGATCATCTAAATACTTAATAATGATATAATCAATGTATCGTCTTACTAAATGTTTTTATCTGCATTGATTAATGTCTATGTGACAGATCTAGTAGGGACTTATTGTGCATTTAATGTAGTTCTTTTTTTAGTGTCATTTGTAAGGGTTAAAGAAAGACTATTGGAAACATCTACCTCATAATTTAATTTCGTTAAATAGAGTTTATTAATAAGTTAATTAACATTTATAAATTCTAGACGACATCTTTCATGAATGATGAATTTCATAAGGATTTACTTAGATTTGAAATTTTGTTTTTATTCAAACAAAATAAATTATAAAATAATAATGTGTTTTATTCACAAATTAACACTTAATACAGATAACATTTAATTGATCCTAATAGTTTCACTAGAATAGCTATTCCAAAAAAATGATAAATATAGGAATAGATAAAATTAAAAACCACACACGATTTTAGAAATAAATACCGTAGTCAAATAATGTTATTTCAATACAGAATTTATTTGATTTTTGTCATAGAATTTTATATACTCGCATCCATCTACCTACGACACAGGTGAATTCATTTTAAATTTCATAATGTATTGGAATTTAACATACCTACCCGTATCCAAATAATTATTTTAAGTAGGCCTACTTACATCTAACCGCGATGGTTGACCTAACAAATTATGAACACATTAACAAATTGGATCGCAAACTTTTACCATCTGTTAATGATACCTATTTAAATTGAATTACATCGCTAGCCGCCTTGAACCTAAAATATAAAAACATTATAGGTTAATTAGGAGCCTAATTGATACAAAGTTCGTATCAGCAAATTTTAAGTACATCAAAGTAATGAGTTTCTGCAGAAATTGACCACGAGTAAGTGATATCAGGTCTGTAGGGGAGCTAGGCGGGGAGTGGAGCGCTGCGGGGCAAGAGATGTCACGTTTTTCAGCGGAGCCGGGCGAAGATGGGCTCTCGGAGGATGCAGTAGTGCGGGGAGGTCGCCCGCACCCCGCAGCCCGCGCCCGCCGCCCTTCCCCCGCGCTGACGTAACGCTGCTGCCGCGTCCGCCGCCCGCCCTAGTGTGTACCGCGCCGCGCTCCGACCGGGCCATCACGCACGCCGCGCCCTCGATCACATCAGTGAAAATCACTTGACGTTTATCATTTTTGCTCTCTGATCTGGAACCTAATCAGTGTATGAGGTGCCTCTTCGAACAGTGTGTAGAACTACGGACCTTGTCGTATTTCTGTGCACTGGTATAACGTTGTTTTGCTTTTACATCCGACACCGCCCCTGAAGTCCAGATGCAACGGTGTCATTCTTATGGATTGTCGCGCAACAAATTACGTTTCTTTAATAACTTTGTTACCTTGTTATCTTGAGAAACATTAAGGTTTCAGTATCTTTTGAATGTTTTAACTGTTATTGGCCATAGGGATTGTAAGATAAACTGACATACCACCTGGTTATTAACATTATAATTTGTAGTAAAATTCATCAAATACATTTTTTTTATTAATATACAAATAACAATTAAACTAACCAATAAAATAAAAAAAGACCTAACAAAACCAAATATGAGGATGCCTAATATGATTATAGTCCAAATAAGGGCTTCATGATGTTTTGTACTAGGTATTTTCAACTATTTATAAAGTAGACTTAACTAAAAATTGATTTCAGTATAAAAAATGTGTTACTGAATAAAATGTGAAACTAAGTAGAACTTTAAACCAGTTTTATAACATAAAATTTGGGATAGTTCACATTGGTATGGTACCACGGTAAGTTCGATGACTGAAGAGCGTAGTGTGAATACGAGCTTTTAGTGACTATTACTATTTAGTGATTAGAGGCATCATTTAAAGTATCTTATGAATGCAGACTTCGAGCTTCCCAGAGCGAGTGTTCTAGAGACAGCTCGAGCATATCATTCATTTTCATTGTAGTTCTCAGCCCAGCAGCGTAATGGCCTTGGAACGTAAACCATATTAGTTTTTAGGTTACTTTCTATAGTTATACAAACTTGCCTATACTGTATTAGAGTAGGCTTCATCTTAACATTCAGTTAGACTTGAATGCTCAATATCGTGCATCAGATCAAAAATAGCGAATTAGGTTAACAAACAACCCTTAAGGATGAAAAACGGAATGGTTTTGGATTGCGGTTGGATGAGACAACATTGGATTCCATACAAGGATGCGAGCAGTCCCTGTAATATACATATATGTATTTCTTTCACCTGTTTTTATAGTAATGACAACGAAGACTTTCCTGTATTTAATTATTCCTAGAATAATTTCGACAGTAGGTACCTTCTGTTTAACCAAAAAAAATAATCGAAATCTGTATAGACGGTCAAGTAGCATACACTTTTCCATTGGGTGTTGCCATTTTCACTCGTTGCGCTGCGTTGGTAAGCATTATTATGTTATGATATTATCTACGAATGATGTTTTCACAGATCTAGAGATGGTCATTATTTATTACGAGAATCTGGCACTCGACTAGTTAGTCTAACATCATGTTTTATGACAACGCAGTGTCAATGAAATGAATGAAATACGATAATTTTATACTACCTATTCGTTTATTGGGTACAAAATTCAGTGCACATTCGTTGGACTTTTTGGATAGGTTATCGTCACCCTACATGTTGTGTACAGTAAAAGCCAAAAAACCATGAACAAGTACAAGATTACTTATCACGCAAGACGACAGAAGTTGCTGAACTTTAGAGTATAAATTTATTTTGCTCAAGGTGATTTTCGTGTCACTGCGGCCAAGAACTTTGAAGTCTCAAGTAAGTACCTAAATCATTTTTTTCTATAATTTGTCATGATAGAAATTTCACTACGAGTAACAATTGAATAAAATAATGGTAATCGTGCGACATTATTTAATAAAGCGTACCTACAACCGTAGTACAATTTAATTTTTAAAGACCTGGCCTACATTCTCCTTCTAATTGGACTTTTTCTAAATGAGTTCATCAATGCCGAAAAGTTGATTCTCGAAAACCTAAGCTAGGTGCATGTATTAACCACTGCCCACAAAATTTGCATCTTCGCTTTCAATCATGTGAGATTGCGGTCAAACGAAGGTCTATTTCTGATAAAAAAATATATATATATATATAATCAATGGAATCAGGAAAGGGAGAGGCATCTGGCCAATGGAAACTATTTACAAAAATAAAATACCTACTTTAAAAATATAATACAAACACAATTAGAAACTAAATATGTAATAGTTAATTATAAATAACAAAAACGTGTGTTTGATGTGCGTCACAAATCCTGG
Source organism: Eupithecia tripunctaria (assembly GCA_955876795.1). Taxonomy (NCBI): domain Eukaryota; kingdom Metazoa; phylum Arthropoda; class Insecta; order Lepidoptera; family Geometridae; genus Eupithecia; species Eupithecia tripunctaria. Next base: position 6,717,546 of record OY041604.1, read on the forward strand.
CGGGTTAAGATTGTTAAAACTTAAACGTAATAAGTTTTTATAATAAAATAAAATACATATGGTTTTTTTGCTTTATTATTGTAGGCACGTTATATTTGTTAAGCTCTCATTGCCGTCAAGCAGGTTCAGCGCCTGTTGGAATGGTGTTGTTTATGAGTTTCTGTTGCTTTGTGTGAAGTACACGGTATTTAATGTTTGTTGCCGGTGACTGTATTAACGAATTATCAACTAAAATAACAGCAGTCCAAACCCATCCAACTGCGCAGAGGAGTGAGGCAGGGGGATGTTATATCCCCGAAACTGTTCACGAGCGCGTTGGAAGATATGTTTAAGACGCTGGACTGGAAAGGCAAGGGCATTAACATAAACGGCAATTACATCTCACACCTGCGATTCGCTGATGACATAGTCTTAATGGCGGAGTCGCTGGAGGAGCTTATCCAAATGCTGGACGGCCTAGCTTCAGCCTCGCGACGCATCGGTCTCGGCATGAATTTGGATAAAACCAAAGTCATGATCAATGGCCTCATTGATCCGGGGCCGGTCGTCGTACATGGCCACTCTCTCGAAATTGTTTCCGAGTATACTTACCTTGGGCAAATTCTGCAGTTGGGTAAAAACAATTTTGAGAAGGAGGCCAAGAGGAGGATCCAGTTGGGCTGGGCAGCGTTTGGAAAACTACGTCGAGTCTTCTCGTCATCCATACCGCAATGCTTGAAAACGAAAGTTTTCAATCAGTGCGTCCTACCCGTCATGACCTACGGAGCTGAGACGTGGACACTCACGATAGGGCTGGTCCACCAGTTCAAGGTCGCTCAGCGAGCTATGGAAAGAGCTATGCTTGGAGTCTCTCTGAAGGACAGGATTCGTAATGAATACATCCGACAGAGAACCAAAGTTATCGACATAGCTCAGAGAATTAGCAAGCTGAAGTGGCAGTGGGCCGGCCATATTTCGCGAAGAACTGACAACCGATGGGGTAAACGAGTTCTTGAGTGGAGACCGCGACTCGGCAAACGTAGTGTAGGGCGCCCTCCGGCCAGGTGGGATGACGATCTGCGAAAGACTGTAGGCAGATGCTGGATGCGTGAAGCTGAAGACAGGGCGCTATGGCGCTCATTAGGGGAGGCCTATGTCCAGCAGTGGACTTATATAGGCTGATGATGATGATGATGATGATGAACTAAAATAAAACAATATGTAAAAAATATAGTATCACAATAAGTAATACAATAACTTAATTAATTAAAAAATATTATCACTTACACAGAAATATTCAATCCTGACAAATAAATCAAATAATATCCCAAAAAATCCACTTGAGCCCGCATCCTTCTTAAAGTCCTATAAGTTTCGTCGAAGTAGAAAATATTTAAATGTTATTTGATTTTCTAGAAATTACCCGGTGTCGTTTAACGCTTATTAAAAACACCGTTATATTATGTCACCGACTTTCACATAAAAGTTTTTGTTTATTAACTTGACGACCAATGTGGCGCGGTGGGCCAAGGTCCGCCTGCGACGCAGGAGGTTGCGGGTTCGATTCCCGCCTCGGGACAAATATTTGTACGATCTGCAGATATTTGTTCAGGGCGTTCTGGATGTTTTCTATGTATAATAAAAAAAATATCTATCTATGTAGTGTATTGTATTATGTATTTCAGTTATCTAGTACCCATAACACAAGCTCTGCTTAGCTTGGGGCTAGATAATGCTGTGTGAATTGACCGGCAAAAAAAAAAAAAAAAACTTCCTTCTCAGATCATAAAATATATCAACTCCAAGTCCAACGAAATATAGGATTAAAAATTACACCATGTTAGACTGGTTAGTTGGCTACCAGCGGTGAAAAGTAGGTCATTCATTTAATGCACATCGGTTACACCAGCAGAAAGCCCGAGATTTATCTGGAGCTCACGAGAGTAACGCGAATTCTTTGGTTATAAGCGCCACCTCACAGAGGTGGAATTTTTGGGTTGTTTTTTTTTTTTTTTTTTTTTAAATTATTCTCACACAGTTGTCCTCTCACTTCAACCTCAATAGATTGTTACATAAAAATCAATTTGGCTTCACCAAGGGTAGATCGACAACTGATGCTGGTACAGTTCTATTAAAGCACATATTGGATGCATGGGATAAAGCGAAAAACGCTATTGGTGTATTTTGTGACCTTTCTAAAGCTTTTGATTGCGTTGATCATGGTACATTAATAAATAAACTAAGACATTATGGAATTCAAAACAAGGCACTGGACCTTATGCAATCATATTTATCTGATAGAGTCCAAAAAGTAGATATTGGTAAAGAAAGATCTAGGGGATCAAAAATCGATTTAGGAGTCCCGCAAGGATCAATATTGGGCCCTTTTCTATTTTTAGTATATGTAAATGATCTCCCATTTCTAGCAAAAGATCTCTGTGATATAGTCTTATTTGCTGATGAAACTTCATTGATTTTTAAAGTTGACAGAAATAAACATAATTATGACGATGTAAATAATTCTCTTTCACAAATACTAGATTGGTTCACCGCCAATAACCTCTTACTCAATGCTTCAAAAACCAAATGCATAAAATTCATGTTACCAAATGTAAGAGAGCTCCCAACTAAGATAATGCTAAAGGATGAGATTGTTCACCTTGTAGACTCAACTGTTTTCCTAGGGTTACATATTGATTCCTCTCTTCAATGGAGACCGCAAATTGATGCTCTCGCAAACAGACTTAGTTCAGCAGCGTATGCGGTTCGAACAATTAGATACATTACCGATGAAGATACAGCTAGGTTAGTTTACTTCAGTTACTTCCATAGTGTTATGTCTTATGGTATTTTGCTTTGGGGACAGGCAGCTGACATCCAGACTATCTTTGTTATTCAGAAAAGGGCGGTACGCGCTATTTATAAATTAAATCCACGAGACTCGTTAAGGGAATTATTTAAAGAAATAAATATTTTAACAGTAATATCGCAATACATCTATGAAAATCTAATGTATACACACAAAAACAGAGATAACTTTATGAAAAGGTGTGATGTTCACAATAAAAATACAAGAAACAAGAACAAATTACACATCCCATCATATAGATTACGAAAGGTAGGGAAATCATTTGTGGGCAATTGCGTAAGATTCTATAATAAGCTTCCATCTGAAGCAACTGAGCTCCCTATTCGTAAATTTAAACTGTACATAAAACGAAATCTTATCAAGAAAGCCTATTACTCCGTAGATGACTACGTAAATGATGTTAACGCTTGGCCGGATGTCGCCCAGTTCCATACAGACAATAGTATGTAAGACCAGTTAGACTTAGTTATCCTAAGATTGTATTAGTTGATAAGCGATGGACTTGCTAGTGGTTTCTTTTTCACTTCTTCCGCTAGTGGACAAAAAATTGAAGTGAATTAAAGTCAATTGCACCTTATTTCTTGTTGATAATATTAACTATTTATCAAGCTGTTTATATAGTAAAAATTTGACTTGTCTAAGTACTTATTTTGTAAGTCTAAAGAAATAAACGATTTGACTTTGACTTTGACTTTGACTTTTTATATCTATATTTTACTTGATCTGCCGATGATAGACCGATTTTGCTGATTCTTCTATGATTGTAGTGTAGAGTCTGAACGCGAGGCAGTCCTATAAAAGTTTCATTCCTAAGGGATTACTTTTATCCTGTAAAACTTGGTGATAGATTGATCCAGGATGTGATACGTAACCCTAAGCATGCTAGTCTCGCTCAAACTTTGCGGGTTTATCAGTAGGTCGTTAGAGCTCGACTACCCTGCATTCTCATTAGCGTATCATTAAAATATGTGATACGTGTAAGAATATTTACTAACTAACAACGTCACCAACATTAAAAGAAGAGTAGGTATAAAGTTCCTTATGAAGGAATCGGTTTTATCTTGTCTTAGTTCGTCGTTTTGAAAGAGTTGGCTAGTCCTCGGTACTTCACAGGCACTCTGGCGGTTCTTTCTCACCCAGTGCTACTTTTCGTTACCATTAGCGGATATCAGCTGTCGCAACTTAGGTAACTTCTTCAGAAGCTTTAATAGTACCTGTGCGGTTCGAGCAAATATTCATTTGGAAAATCCGAACTTAGGATGTTAAAGCTGATTTAAATTGGGACCTACCTGGTTATGGATCGTCTATTTAACTACACGACAGATTCGAAAGGAATAATCTGTCGTGTAGTTAAATAGACGATATGCTTACATCAAATAAAAATAGAATGCATGTAAAGTTATGCAAGTTTGTATATCACGAAAAGGATGATTTTATTCACAATATACACAAAAAAATTCAAGAGAAATAATAAAAAAAAACAGGAAAAACTGTATCGAAACAAGAGTGCCGGCTCCTTCCTATTTCGCAACCTTCCCATCTCGTAACCATTTTCTAATGAGTGATATAGTCACAGTCAGCTCGATAAGTGTAATACATGTTCAGCCTACCTACCGGGAGATGATACTGGATAATGGTTTTCTGGCTCTGCATCGAAAATAAAAATCTATTGTTATGCACATTAACAACCCTGCAAACACTGGGTGTCTATGCAGGCTCTTAGCAAAAAACATAAAAGTAAATCTTAAATAGACCTCTACCTGCTACAGACTTATATATATAAGTCTGTATTTAGATGAAATATAGCTGGTCTGGAACGCTGATCAAATTTATGAACAATAAAGTTGCAAAATCTTTGGGGTCCATTTAATGCAGGTACCTTTTTTATTGAAATAGTCTTCGATTTTTGCTCGACTTCCAACTGAAGAGGGTTATAAGGTTGACACTCTATGTCTGTATGTATGTACTCGTAGACGATTTGATGTTCCCATTATCATATCTCGGAAAGTTCTAGACCGATTACAACAAATGGCGGTAATATGCTCGGTGACATCTGTCAAAATTCTAATGAGATGTCGGTATCTTATTGGGTTTGAAAATTCCAACGTAAGTAAATATGCCCGTGTGGGGCATCGTTTCAAAGAGCGCAGTTGGTAGGTACTGTTAATAATATCTATATACTAAAAAAGAGACAAATAAAATAAAATAAAAGACAACAACACGTCTACGTAAAAGTAGTAAACAAGCGTACAATGATGTTCCAAGTACATAATACTGATTGAAAATTATTTATCATTAAATTTTTATACTCAGGTAGTCAGAGGCCACAAGTTAGTGAATAGGGTATATGCATCGATTTTTTTTATTGTTTTAATCGATTCTGTAGGTCTTTATTTAACCCAGGAATGATAAGACGCTCACTGAATTTCGCATTAACAAGGTAAAAAAAACAAATCAAAACTACAATCATTTTCGGGTGATAAAAACGCTCCCATATTGGCGCCATGTTTATGTGACGTCGACGTACACACTTGATTAAAACCTTTGGTGACGACCTCGGTAGTGATCATCTCAGGAAAGTGGTTTTCCGAAAAAACTGAAAATAATCGACAATACGAAAGGTCAAGTGGGCAGAATAGTGTCAAAGCAGCAAGCAGAATAAAAAAAGAAGAAATGCGTACGGTGATGTCACGTCCGCTCTAGTCAATGGAGTAGCGTTTCGAAATTTTGCGATTGAGATTTAAAATAACAATTTTTCAATGGTTAAATTCTACAATAAAAACATCTCAAAACGCAAAAATAAATATGTAGATATGTTTCTATATCAATAGAGAATACGTATATATTTTTATAGCCATTTTGAAATCACATGCATATACCCTATTCTTTAAGCTATGTCGATAACTTTGGTTCTCTGTCGGATGTATTCGTTACGAATCCTATCCTTCAGAGAGACTCCGAGCATAGCTCTTTCCATAGCTCGCTGAGCGACTTTAAACTGGTGGACCAGCCCTTTCGTGAGTGTCCGTCCACGTCTCAGCTCCGTAGGTCATGACGGGTTGGACGCACTGATTGAAAACTTTCGTTTTCAAGCATTGCGGTATGGATGACGAGAAGAATCGACGTAGCTTTCCAAACGCTGCCCAGTCTAGCTGGATCCTCTTCTTGGCCTCTTCCTCAAAGTCGTTTTTCCTTAACTGCAGAATTTGCCCGGATCAATGAGGCCAATCATCATGACTCTGGTTTTATCCAAATTCATGCTGACTATTGATGCGTTGCGAGGCTGCAGCTAGGCCGTCCAGCATCCGGATCAGCTCCCCCAGCGATTCCGCCATTAAGACTATGTCATCAGCGAATCGCAGGTGTGAGATGTAATCGCCGTTTATGCTAATGCCCTTGCCTTTCCAGTCCAGCGTCTTAACCATATCTTCCAACGCGCTCGTGAACAGTTTCGGGGATATAGCATCCCCCTGCCTCACTCCTCTGCGCAGTTGGATGGGTTTGGACTCCTGGTCCTGTACTTGGACACTCATGGTGGCGTATATAACGATAGTCTACTTAGCAACGCTGTAAGGATTCCAGAACAGCGCAGGTTTCGACAGAGTCAAAGACCTTCTCATAGTCAACAAAGGCCAGATACAGGGGCTGATTATACTTTTCGGACTTCTGTAAAATGTGCCTCACTGTGTGTATGGGTCTATGGTGCCATATCCACCGCGAAACCCGGCCTGTTTCGGTGGCTGGAACTCGTCGAGTCTCCTGGCGGGACGGTATCGTGACCACTCGTGAGTACAGCTTATAGACGTGGCTCAGGAGTGAGATGGGTCTGTTGTTTTAAAGGAGGATTATATCTCCCTTCTTAAAAAAAACACCACCGAACTCCCACTCCACGCCTTTGGAGTTCTCTCACTGTGAAAGACGGCGTTGAAGAGGGTCTGTTGTTCCTGTTTAACAGAAGCTCCTCCGGCTTTCAAAAGCTCTGATGTTATATCCAGTTCGTCGGTATAGTGGCGTATCAGAGTAGCTCTGAAATCGTAGTCGTCTCGTTGGAAACGAGGGGCATGTGCAGCGTTTAATCGGCCATAGAAAACCTCTATCTCGGCGAATATCTCCGGTTTTGACAATACGGTCCTACCGCCGTGCGTTTTAAGCTTCGTCAGGTGGCTCCTGCCAAGCTGCCGAGTGAATACTTTGGACCTTTGGTTTCGCTCTGTTGCCTCTTCAATGAGGCGAGTGTTGGAGCTTCGAAGGTCGCGCCGTACCATCTTCGCAATTCGCTTGTTCAGGTCTGACCTGTCTGACGAAGTCGCTAAAAACATATTGTTGACTTATAATTATACATAAGTGCCTAGAGTTCGTGGAACTTATCTAACTCTAATACCGGAGGTGGGCGTTGTGATCTGCGACACAGTATTATATGTACTTCTGCAGGTCGTATCGCTGCCTATTTCTCTTATTTTACCTCAATTATGTTCCTAAATAAAGACTTTTTACCTTTTGAACATCGAATCATACAAAAACTATGAGTTGAAAATGTTTCAGGCTTGATTTGATATAGTTTTAGAATCAATTGTTATATACCTATAAACTTTATGTTGCCCAAAAAAAAAAAATAGAATATAACGTAGCTACAAGATAAGAAATCTGACAAAGTCAAATTCAAAGCCTTATATCGGAACCCCAAGTCAGAAACGCTCTACACTTTAAAGAGCCCTTTTACTCAAAGGGGTGGCGAAACGAAGCCCTAAAATAGCCTCCACCCATTTCGCGTCGGAGCAAAATTTTTTTTTAACTAAGCCAACGAAAATTATTTTTTTCTTATTCCAATGAAACTACTTTACCTAGGTTTACAATCTTGTTCAATAAAAATGTGTATATTATATTAGAATACGTAATTAGGGTCAATGCAGGGAACATCGACAGACGTTACCATAGTATCCAAGCTACCATTTACGTTTAGATATTGTTAAACTTAAGAGAAACCACTATCATCTGATGATGTAAAGCAGATTAAACTAAAAGAAAAGAAAATAGACAATATCATCCAGGTTTTTAGATACACACACAAAACATTGGGTGCAAGAGAACGTTAAGATCCATCTCATCATAAAACCCCTATTGAGCTTCAAAAACGATCAGTAAATAAAATTCAAACAAACTGTCAAAAAAATGATTTGATTTGATTTGATTTGATTTGAAAACCTTGCCGTGCAACAAGGCTTACTATGAAAAATCTGATTATCTTGATCATAAAAAAGCTTGAGACGTACTTTGCTCCAAACCGAATATTAACAACTAACAAGCTAAAGGTTTCTTCGTCGTTTTTTCACTTTAATCTACATACTGTAGCAACAGAAAGAAAAATACCACTTTATTTCCGTGTCAGTGTAATTTTATAATATAATTTGACCTTTTCTAAGTGAACAAAATTTTTTACTCGCCATTCATGATAGAAGTATTTTTGATTTGTTTGATTTTAAAGCCTGTACAATACAAGCATAAGCTGTGGACCAAAAATTAGCTTCCCCACTAGTTTAAAATGTATTGTCTATTCAGTTGGTGCTAGTCTTTTCTTTCAAATAAATATGTATATGGAGCTCGCTCACATTTGTGTTGGAAGAACACCAACGTTTCATCCCTTATCGATAACCTCCAACACAAATAAGGTCGCAGTTAACCCTGAATGAATTTTTTTGTTTTTTCAAACTACGATTGTCTTATAGAGTAAAATAAAATCTTCGGGTGTTAATATTTCGCTGGCCTGCAAAAACGGCCAGTCCCTCGTAACTGGCTTACCTTTTACGTTGAGATGACTAGCTCTTGTGCGAGGGCTTTAACAAGCAAGCAAACATTATCTAAAGCACTGCGCTGGCGGATTCAAAGTTACCCTTTCAGATCATGCCCGTGTTTGACATTCTAAGTGAATAGTTTAACATATAGAGTCGCAGATAGGTATACGTACTGCGAGGCAGGCGACGCGACGGAGCGATGACAACAAAGGGTAACTGCGCCGTTGTGCACCCAATAGATAGCTAATGCTACTCAGATAGGGGAAACTTGCTCTAAATTTGCACGGCAAAGGCGAGATAAATGAAATTTTCAGCGAAATTCGAGTTATTAAAAATTAAGGCTTATGGGCCATTTGCGCAAAACCTCCCCTCGCAATATGAAAATATATATCCATGGGAGGTCAGGTGAAGATACGTTTTGCAGCTATGGTGGTCTTGTTTTAGGATATTATACCTTGAGCTGTTTGTTTCAAAGTGTTTTCGAAACAGTGATCAATGACTTTGACGTGAACATTCGCGATAGGTCTGGTCCATCAGTTTAAAGACACTCAGCGAGCTATGGAAAGAGCTATGAAGGATAATATTCGTAACGATTACATCCGACAGAGAACTAAGGTTATCGACATAGCTCAAAGAATTAGCAAACTGAAGTGGCAGTGGGCCGGCCATATCACGCGAAGAACCGACAACCGCTACGGTAAACGAGTTCTTGAGTGGAAACCGCGACTCGGCAAACGTAGTGTAGGACGCCCTCCGGCCAGGTGGAATGACGATGATCCTGGATGCGTCAAGCTTAAGACAGGGCGCTCATTAGGGGAGGCCTATGTCCAGCAGTGGACTAATAAAGGCTGATGATGATGATGATCAATGACTTACTTTAATCATTTGTATATTCCTAAGATAAGAACACCTTAGCGACCCGTGAGCCTTCGCAATCCCTCTTTGGCCTCATCGTCACTTAACATTGGGTGAGATTGGGGCCAAATCAGGGTGGCTAGTTAAATATAAATAAAACATCAAGTGCGAGTCGGCTCGCGCACCGATGCTGGATCTGTATAAACAACCTTGTACCTACTCATGAGCAAAAAAAAATAAAACCAATTTTCAACAAGAGAAACAAATCTAAAATCCGACTGCGGCTAGCTGTGTGCTGCTGGCTCAGAATTTGCACCACCCCAACTCTTCCCGTGGGTGTCGTAAGAGGCAACTAAGGCTTATCGGTGGTAAGGTTGAAATGGGACTAGTAGTTTCCGCGCTACCTGTGGGAACTAAAAAAACCGGCTACATACATACATACAAACTAACATAGGGTGCCAACCGCATAATTTTTTTCGATTTTTTCACACCTTGGTATTTAAATTATTATTAGTATTATATTAATAATATGACCTTCTTCAGCTTCGCTTGATTTTTTCGGTAAATTTTGTTTTTATATGTTTTTAGTAAATATTCGCCAATAGATGTCAGGAAGAGTCATATTTATCAGGTTAGTGTTTAATTTGATCAGGATAAAGTTGATTTTTGAAAACACGACTAAAATAGTATAGATTACTATTCGCCAATAGATATCAGGAAGAGTCATATTTATCAGGTTAGTGTTTAATTTGATCAGGATAAAGTTGATTTTTGAAAACACGACTAAAATAGTATAGATTACTATTCGCCAATAGATATCAGGAAGAGTCAATTGATTACGATAAAGTTGATGAAAGTTTATTGAAAACATGCATAAAACAACATTTTCTTAAAATGAATCCTAGCTAAATCAAATTATCGCCCCCGAAACCCCTTGTGTACTAAATTTCATAAAAATCGTTGGAGCCGTTTCCGAGGTTCAGATATATATACATACATATATATCATATATATAAGAATTTCTCGTTTAAAGGTATAACATTTGTTAGTATAGAGTAATTTAATCTCGAGAACTCCAGCCGTTCCTAAAAAAGGGGGTTGACAGACAGGCGAACAACAAGTACTGATCCTGTAAGAGTTCCTTTTTTCCTTATGAGGTACGGAACCCTAAAAAGGTTAACTCTCCAACAACCAGCGAGCCTTCCGCTTCGCTGACGCGCGGGTACGAACGTTACCCATGACAACCTGACACAACTTTTAAAAATAAAAAAAAAGATCTATGTTTTAACATTTTCTGTTTAACGCTTCACTCTTAAAATTTATCAGATTAAGGGAGTAAATAGGGCGTCTCTTAAAATGTAAGCTGGGTATGAATTCAAATATTATAATTGGATTTAATTGGTATAGTAGATGCAAGGGGTTAATAAAAATAAGAGCATTGTCTCACTACCTTTATTTTATTATCTTTAATGAACTAGTTTATTGGTAGTATACATACTATGATATCAAAATAGATAATGCTGTAAATTGTTTGATATACAAATACAAATACAAATAAATACAAATAATTTATTTAGAACACGAAATACCAGATCGAAGGCTAAACATAAGTATTATCAAACAAAGGTCTAATTACCGTAAAATATATATATATATATATATATATATATTTGTTAGGAGGAGCTTTTGAAATAAAAACTCAAAGAAATCAAATAATATAGCAAACATAAGGACTTCCTTATGTTAAAGATTTTCGACTCCTACGTCACTTGATCTAGTAGTGTAGTTGGTTAGACTATTCCTTACCCTTACTGAAGCAAGGATGAGGGACAAGATGAGTGTCAGGCTTACGGACTATAATAATCAAAACCTCAAACCTCAAAGTTTAGCACAGTCGTTATTTTTCAACTTTTAGTATGTGATGTGTATTGTTTATCATAAAACGCAATAAACTTCGTATATACCCTATTATATCAAAGGCCTATAGATATTTGTTATGTTTAAATTATTACACCTATGACTACCTACTTTATTCAAACACTATTTAATTTTACTTTGATTTCGAGCATATATTTTGGGCTTCCGACGTCGAGGTCACCTAGATCGAAAATAGGTTTGAAGAAAAAGCGTTACGACAGATTGACAATCTTTTCTCTATTTGTTACTACCTGAGTTTTTCAAAAGATCCTGTTCTCGTCCTATGTCTAGAATGAACTATTAAAGCCTTTGGTGGGCCACTGTAAGCATCCAACAGTCATGGACCAAAATCGAATGTTGTCTCGGACAAAGTGCGCGCGCAGCTCCCGCCCCACGCCGCACCGCTACGAACCTCCATTGATGATCGTCTAGTCTCAATACATATAATTGGTACTTTTCCTACGTAGAGCCCTAGGAAGCGCCCGATGTAATTGTTTTAAAACCAGGGATAGTTATACACTCCGAGGATACAAACAAGTAGAGAAGCTTATATTAAAACTGAAAATTATAAATTAGTTAAGTTCGGGGGCGCTGGCTACCGTAGAGTCCGCTGGGCTTGGGCGTCGCTGCGTCTCGGCTTTCGGCGGTGGTCGGTGCGCGGTGATGGCAAGCCCGATTATGCGCACACAGCCACGCACGCTTTGATCGCGACCCAGTCTGCTCTGACATTTGGGCGAGCCGCCGGTGTCACAGCCTAGCATCGTTCGCAAGTGTGTACTTCGGGAATCTTCTGCGCATTTAGTAGAGTGTGTTGTTGATGTGTGGTTGTGGTGGAGGTGTTGGTTGCACGGAGCACGCGCGGAGTGGGAGCTGGGGGCGAGCGCACGCTGGCGGGGCGGCGGCGCGCCGCAGCCGGGCCCGCAGCTGGTGGTGTTTACACGCGCGCGCCGCCGCCGCACCGCACCGCGCCGCTCGCTCGCGCCGCGCCTGCATCGCTCCCGACTCCGTGCAACCTACACCACCCCTAATTTACTATTCAACACTGTGAATTTTTAACATAGAGCACGTCAGAAGATAGAGGTATTTAATGCTTATCAAAACCGACTCTATCGCATAAGAGTTCGGTCGTAGCGCACACTAATCACGAGCTAAGAACATACGCATCGACACAGATTGTCATAGTCCATTCGAGTGAACTCAAGGCTCCGTAAATATGGGTGCTAAAGAGAGCGTGGAAGCTGCTAAATTTTCTGCGCAAAATTGGAACAATTTTGAGGTTCGTAACTAACGATTACTTTGCACTTGGAGTGTTTGTCCCCTACCTTCCTCGTGATTGTCTGTATGATGGCTGATATGTCATTATTAAAATACCTGTCTGCCTAATTCAAATGATTTAAGATACTGCAAAATAATGATTGATCCATGCACAGTAAAATAATTGTAAGAAAAAGTTATATGCATGTTCACGTTTGATAATACACAACTAAATCATTGGTAAGATACTAATAAAGTCTACCGTAAATAAATAAAATTTATGTTCGTAAGTGTGTGTCGTGGCGTGTTATACAATAATTGTAAGCTATACTTATATATTTAGCTAGTATATCAAATAAAGCTTTTTAAAGAACATTCTGTAGGTATACTTAAGTACTAGATTACACCTCAATTTATCTAAAAACCTTTGCACAACATTACTATTCTAATGTGTCCATCATGGATATTCATATAAAAAATATTCTAGTTTGTATTTTATTACCTAAGGGCCGGGCTCCACCAAAGCGGAGACGTGACGCACTCAGATTCAGCATCGGAGATGTATCATATCATATTTGTATGGTGCGATTGTAGCGGAGATGTGAGTTGTATCTCGAAAGCTGGAGAAGGCACGCAGCGGAGACAAAAAGAGATGTGAGCTGCGTGCATTCATCTCAACATACATAAATAGCTTGCCATACGCAGATCTGTTCCGCTCTAGCCAGGAAATCGCATGTCTCCACTCCAGTCTAGCCAGTACACACCTCCGCACAAGTTGGGTGGATACATCCTAGCTGAAAAACATCTCTTCTTATCTCCGCTTCGAAAATCTACGCATATCTCCGCTTTGGTGGAATCTGAGCCTTAGACAGAGGTAGCCGAGCTGTGATAATATTGTGTTACCTACAAGGAATGCCGAGGGCGTATATCTACTAGGGATTTTATTCAGATTTAAAATATAAACTAATGGCAATTTATAACTCGAAAGGTTCGAGTAAGTAAAGTACGAGCCACTCTGTTGTCTTTGTACTTAGATAATGCAGCGCAAAAATGTTATTTGAAAAATATAATTTGAGCATGTAAAATATTAAAAATTCACAAAGTTAGTAGTTACAACTATGAAATAGAAAAAAAACATCGCTCGATCGTTGTCGTTCGAGTTTTAATAGCTGTAGATTTTAAAAAATTTAAAAAAAAATTACAACTTAGAGTAGAGCCGCTTTTTTGACAAATTTAGTCAGGATTTAACAAAAAGCATCGAAAGCATATCAAGCAATCAATAGCATAAATAAATAGTCACTCCAAAGTAAGTCCTCCCCAAGTGGGAATTCATCAGTTTATAAATGATTGCAAATTTTGGTCAGTCTTGAGTTCAGGTAGCTATAAAATATGAAGCCGAACTGTGACCCACATTCAGTTAAACTAATCTAGCATGATGGAAGGCGCTGCCGACCGGCGAGATCGAAATGCGGTGCTAGAATTTTAATTACTATTTGATAGGATAGAGTCGCGTCGGATACCTTCAATATTTTAGTGCAAATTATTATTTGCACCAAAATATGATATACATGTATTATTAGTATTTGATGTCAGTGTTTGATTATTCGTCAATCTGTTTAGAATTTAGATTACAAATATGGGGTAAATGCCTTTGAGTAGCACTGATAACATTGGCCCGTATTATGAAAGCATGCTCAGTCATCGATCTATGGTTGAGCGATGCTTATGTACAGTTTTGAGTAAAGGATAATTTTAAAACAATGCTTGGGAACTCACGTCAAAATCTACACTCACTCATGTAACCCTCAAGTAACCATCCGTCTCTTCTTACCACGTTATTACGTATTGTTGAACGGTTATTAACTTGGACTTGAGTAACTTCCTATTTTAGAACGATTTCTAACCTTCAAATCTCTGCTTAGTGATTCTTTGAACTCATCTTTACACAAGTGTGGTCATGACCACGCTCGAGTAATGGTCGAAACGCATTTCTACGCGCCAAAGCTATTTTTTTAATATAAAGCCTACTTTAAATTATTTTGGAAAAACAGTACACCAGTCAACATACGAGTACATATCGGTAAAAGGAATATTTCCTATACAACACAGCATTAATCGATGCCCACTTGATTGATCTTTGACACAGTTACCAACGAGTAGTTGGTGACCTAAGAACTCGTACGGCTTCTAAATCATATCAAATGTACTCATTCATAAAATGGCTTCACATGCTGTTGAATAAAACCACCAAATAGCTAAAGAACAATACACATTATAAGGATTGCTTACAGTTATATTTTAAAGGGCCGTTACACACATTACAGTTATATTTTAATAGCCGTCTAATATACTAAACACGTTTCTTCGCAAAAGTGCTAAAAACCAGCATCTGTGCATTCGCGGCTCATGTGTGTAAATTGACATTTACATTGAACTCTAAGGTGTGCCAAAATAGGAGAGACCGTGATATGACTCATCTATGTATTTCGTAATTCTAGCTAAACTCAAATATTGCCTCAGTCAAATCTAGTATTTTAAACCGTTTGACTGTTACAAGTTTTCGTTCGGGTCAGTTTTAGTAAGTTTGTGTTTAAATTTCGTTTGAATAACGTTATCAGTATCACTGACGGTTTCAAATACTAAAAAATATTAAATATCCAGGTTTAAAGTAAAGAATGATTTTTGCACAGTGTAGTAAATATCCAGGTTTAAAGTAAAGAATGATTTTTGCACAGTGTAGTTTCGGAAAATTTTTGTTTGATTCTCTTAGTCAAAAAAAGCTTAAAGGACTCATACTGCAACACAACTCCCATATCTTTCTATATTCTATCCAATATCAACGCTTTTGTATGTATTTTATACCTGATATATTTATGCTGTAGAATATGTCATATTAATCGCTGTAATTATATGAAACAAGCTTTGCATGCTTCTCATAAACTTTCATGTTCATTATTCAAAATCATATCTTATAAAAGCTTCTATAAAGATATATTATCCAGTAACCCTTTAAAAAATGCGATCATAAAAATGTTATAAAATAATTGGACGTTTTTCTCCACCTGCTCGGTTTGCAATAACATGATGTCAATTTTATGTGCTCGATCGATAGAACCACATAAAATAGTACCATTCCCGATCTATCATGTCGCAGTTGTGTAAAATTGAGAAGCTTTATACTGGTGATATATGAGGAGCAATCGAGCAGGTAGAAGGGCGGTAAAACGTACCTTAGGTCAGTAAGTTTAGGTTGAGTGTGGATTGCAGCATGCTGTGAAGCACCAGTACCGGCAGGGCACCCAGCGGTCGCAAAGCCTCAACCGCGGACACTCTTTGTCGCGCTCCGATGGCACCTGGTGACATCACGGGACCGCGGGTGAGTTGCCTCCTTTAATCGATTGTGTCTGATTTGCTAGAAATAATCGACCACGGCTGTTATACCAATTATCGGGCATAAGCTGCTGCTCACAACTTCACTCATGTGGAACCTAACCAAAATGTATGTACTGATCGTTCCAGAGACTTGCTTTTGCTAAAACTCGATCGTTGTTGATATGGATTTTATTTAAAGCTACCTGTTTTAGGCATCTAAAAGAACATCCCAGGTAAGCGTTTCTTAGAAGTCACTTTCCACTGATTAGGTATCTATTCATTTACTTTAAAATAGGATGGAGAGTTTTATTTTCAGATATGAGCATGAGGTATTGATTTTGGGATCTATCAAAAAACACGTTGAAATCTAAGGTTATTATAAACGGGGTATTTACTATGATTTATAGGTTTGGGCCTCTTTCAGATCCCGTCATCGGTCGAGTTGCGTTTGATTCTATTGAAACCGGTAGTAGTTGTAAGGAATTTCCGTAGCGTTCGGAAAAGACAAAAGAGCAGTTATATCCGCAAAGAAAAACTCTATTGCAGTGACTTTACTTACTTTGTGATCATGGAATGCCAAAATATTCCCATTTATTTATTTTTATCATTAACAGGGTTATACAGGTATTGTGTATTTCAGGCGGCATAGTGCAGTGCCCCGACTGCGGCGCGCGTACGATGGGCAATAAGCTATCGTGCACCTGTGCACCCATCCTCCGCAAGGGGTACCGCTATGAAGACAGCCCGTGGCAGAACTCACGCCGACGTGATGGCCATTTACTAAGGTAACAATAAGCTATTGTGCACCGGTATACCCATCCTCCGAAGGGTATACCGCTATGAAGACAGCCAGTGGCAGAACTCGCGCCAACGTAATGGCCATTTACCAAGGTAACGATAAGCTATGATGCAGGAGCATAGCATGCATGAATTTCAGGTGGATGTACAGGAGTTTATGAACAGGAATTTCCCATACCAGTTATTCTATGAAACACAAAATATTTCTGACAAAATCAGAATTTAGATTTATCGGCATAAACATTTTTTTATTTTTTTATTTATTATTTTCAACTGTCAACCCTACAAAATTCGAGGATAACCTATTTCCGTGAATGTTACTCCCATTTATCATAACACTCCTAATAAACAGCGTCGAAAAGTTGCGCCAACATCAGCCGAAAGCTTGTGAAACCGTTCCAACTACAAAAACACATCGTTAAAAGTTTAGTTGCATCACAGTATATCTAACTTTAGTGTGTCGGCGAAATTAGATCAAAGTTTCCGATACACCTGGTGGGAACACAGCACGGTGGTTAATGATACACTTAGCTCTTGCTTGATAGACATTAAACTTAGCTTTGAGGGAAGAACTTTGACTGTGATGAATAGAAGTTGTTAATATACGTTTTCCTTGACTCAGTTCAGCAATAGGTACAGTGGGATACTTCATAGTAGGCCATGTAGCTCTCTGACAACATTTACGTATGAATTGTGGGGCTGAATGTTTTGTCATCAATATTTCACCCAAGATCTCTTCAACTTGAGGAAACCATTTCCCGAAGATCGCCACAATGAGAAACCTTTCTCTTTCCGCCGAACCTCTTAATTAAATAATTTCTGAAAGTCATTTGTATTTTTCTTAATTGAAGTACAAGTATATGTCATAAAACATAAACCAATAGATTCATAGGCAGACCAGAACAAGACATTCCTAAGAAGACGGCTAAACACTTCCAAGCAATCGCTAAATGTGTAAGGGACTTGCCTTGCCCCCAAGATATATCCCTCACTAAGAAACGCGAGCGTCATCGTTTCATTAATTTACAATCAAAGCACTACCCATAAAATGCATCAAAAGGTTTTATCACAGTTTCACTCTGGTTAGAACTTCCAGCTTATCCTGCCAATAAGTAGCCCACAAAAGGAGATTAACGTTCAGTAAGCAGTTCCCGTAATGCCGATTGCGAGTTGGCAGCCGCCCAGGACATAATGAAGGAGTGCACTGCAGTTAGAGATTGCATTTGTTTGTGAAAAATTAATAAACTTATAATATAAACGCGGATTAGCTTTAAAGATATAATGTCGTAGCCGGAACGTAGAATTAGTGCGTTTGTAAAACGGCTAGGCCGTTTAGAAAACGCCACTTTCAGCTAAATGCCTAGGCCGATCGTTGGACGATCGGTGAAATCAACGTTCTACATATGGCTGATCGTCTGAATTAGCCCGTTTAGAAAATGGGCAGTTCACCGTGCCTAGGCCGATCGTCAAATGAAGACGACTGTTTACGAGACTCCGCTTGCGCCGAATCTTCAATTACCTACTTAAATTACCCGCTATGACATCAATTATCTGCCAAGGAAAGTTGCTTCAAAATCGGGTTCAGAGGTTAGCTCAAACAAAGAGACAGATATACTTAACTACCTACAGCAACATTTTAAGAGTTCGTCGTTTGTTACCTACCGTACATACTATAACATGCATTTAAACAGCTTTTATTTTATCTTTACTACATCCTCAACCTCAACAGCCTGTATTGGTCCACAGCTGGACGTAGACCTCCCCCTGATTAGCTCCTTATATTAGCCTTTGTACGCCAGAAATATGCTTATCATTGTGTTATTGTTTTTAGCCCAAGTAGGTAATTGTAAGTTTACAAAGTTCAACTAGGATCGATTAATTGAACCTACACGAAAAAAGTTACATATCCTATTGATCGAACTATCGGGAATATCAAAAACACTTAGTTCGATTAATCGAACCAACTGGAAAAAAAAGTTCACGTAGTCCGATTGATCGAACCATGCGGTCGAACCATGTGGCCAGAAGCTCGGGAATCTCAAAAACACTTAGTTCCATATTTATCCATATTTTGTTAATAAGTACACAAAGAATAATGAGAATAAATAAAAATAATGTTTTTTTTTATACAATGAAAATATGTTATTATTTTATATTGTTGTAAGAAGGAACCTAAATTTCAGTGTTCTGAAGTTTGGTTAGGAAATATTTAGGCGAGAAATCGCACTAGCAAAACCGCGTGCCATTACTACCTACTAATTAGTGATCCTTGGTAAAAAAAGATTTTCTACCCCTGACTTGTCAAGAAATGTCATGACATAGACATATCATGACATTTCTTTGTTTACAAAAATTATCCAGGTTTCTGAATCAAGGTATAGCCGTTTGGCAAACGGGCGGTAGGTATAAGGTCAGCCGTTTTATTCGGGCTAGTTTTAAGTCAGCCAAATCGTTGAACGTCCACGTTCCACGTTTGCATTCTACAATCGGCCTAGGCATTTAGCTGAATGGCGCCGTAATTCGTTATTCTACGTTCCGGCTGCGACATATTATACGAGTACAAGGAAATAAAACTTTTTCTAGAATATTTCATTCATACTTAATGATAATGTCAATACAGCGGTTGAACTGTAGTAAAAGACATGCGTGTTCTATGCTCCCGAAGAAATAATTTATTTCATGACGCGAATTACAGAGAAAAGGCCCTCCAATATTAATGTCAATATCAAAACTTAATATTTCATATACCTTCGCAAATCGAGACAAAACTATCAAATTATTGGGACTGCACTCGATGTGTCGTAGTTTATCAACGCTTGCGTTGAAGAAGTGACTACATTATCAATGAGGTAGCGTTTTTTGCAAGCCACGAAGATAATATCCTGATTTTATTCCAGACTATGGGCGGAAGTGTTCCACGTGTCAGCCAGCGGCGCCGGCACGGTCAAGTGGCAGCAGGTATCCGAAGACCTGGTACCAGTCAATATCACCTGCATACAAGACTCGCCCGAGTGTGTGTTCCACATCACCGCTTACAACTCGCAAGTCGACAAGATTCTCGACGTGAGGCTGATACAGCCTGGTAAGTCAAACTTTGAGCTTTTAAAACTTTGGCTTAGGCTTTCAAAAACTAACCATGTGAAAATGCAATGGAAAACTCCGGTGAGAATGTACAATCAGCTCCAAAAATATGAATACCTATACCGTATCTATCGAGCATGTGTCATGCTAGTAAACAAACCATGACACAAATAACAAAAACTCTCTAGCTTAGCGTCGAGTTTTAGATGAAATTGTTAGCAATATTTATTATAGGAAGGATCTCAAATCGACAAGTAATATAAATTAACTATAAAAAGACGCGTCAACAAAGTGAATTAAGGGTAAGTATGGGTGGTTTGTTTACTAATACATGCTCTATGGATACGGTACAGACTACATTAACACACCTAAATTATCACTTTGATTATATTCGTAGCATTGGAATTTTATACAACGTACAATAACTAATAAGTAAACATGACGATTTAAAAATATTGTTTCCTTCTGTCGTATAAGAGTGCTAAGGGAAAAATACACTAGAAGCTACAAAATCTCTAACAATAATTTATTATTTCTAGCAATCCGCAAAGGAGTTTATGTAGTAGTCTATACTTCTTCTCACTCCAAAATATTATGCCATTGAGGGGCCCATAGGACGTAGTGCTAGCTACACAAAATCCGACGGTCATGTGTGTATTAACCTGCATTTCCCTTGTGTAATCATGCAATAAGAAAACTTACCTACATAACCAGGTTATAGTCCCAAGTAAATTGCCTCGTAAGTAGGTTACATCTACGTTTGCAAGGCGTGCTCTGTCCACATTCTGTACACGAAAGAGTATTCGTATTTTATGAGAGCCATTCCCTAGATATTCCAGTAGACACTGTAACCTAGTTTTAAATTTATACGGCAGCACGAGTAATCGAGCGGATTTTGGGATGCAGCTTCCTAATACATTATGGAGATACTAAAAAGCACAAGAAAATAGGTTATGACGATTTAGGATAAGCAAATGGAAATAGTCTCATTTGTAAGCAATATTTTCCGAGTAGAAACAATAAATAGATAGTAACAACTCACCGAGCTCTCACCTAAACTACAAGTTGTCTATAGAAAAGGGTACTAACCAAAAACGCTTTTTCCTTGTTTTTTTATCAAAAAATGCAGCACACATTATAATTAATTTTAATTTGCTATTTTTCCAAAATCAACGAGTAACCATTGATTAATTAAAAGGGGAAGATAGGTTGTTATAGTATAAAATACGGACATTAATCATACCAGAAGAAATAACGGGCACTCACACGAGAGCCGAAATATATCGATTTTCATGTTTTTCTCCATACAAATTTTATATCGAAAAATTATTACTGGGTCATAATCGCAAGAGGTGCATAAATATCATATAGTTAGGGCTCCTAATAAGGTTATGTAATGTTTTCCAACAAAAAAATGCATGTTTATAATAAAAAAGTTCTGTCTATGGAGAGGTCATTTTCGATCCACTGTGCGCCGGTCAGACGGTGACTGAGGTGGGAGCACACAATTTTACACAATTTGAGGTTGCCACTTTCGAGAAACCAGTACCTCATCTTCCCTTTTTAAAAATCAATGCGAGTAACCTAATGCGTTCTTTCGTTTATTTGACATTCCAAAATAGTAATTTTAACTAGTTCTAAAACAACAGAATCGACACCAGTTCCTACTATTCTACGGGTTACAAAAGGAGGTTACAAGCGTTGCTGCTATAGATAAGAAACTTTTTAGTGAGCTACCTTGAAAATAGTAGGTACGTATTTGAAATTTTCTTCTTTTTTCAAATGCATTGTCACAATCGATTGTTTTCTTAATTTTTTTTGCAGCTGTGTTAGAAATAGGTTAGCTTTTATTTTGTTTATTATTTTCTCAAAATTATTACACGACGTTAATTGAACTAACGTAATATATCTTCGTAAATTTAATTTTATAACCTTCGCCTCAACCTTAACACTACTAAACAGCCTATATTGGCCCACTGCTAGACGCAGGCCTCCCTCTGATAAGCGCTTTATTGGCGTTTATCTCATCCCCATGATATTGGGCATTACCCCCCGGTAATGCCCAAAATCCCCACGCTGGGCATGCTGGTTGGGAAATTTTGTAACGATGACACCTAATAACGTTTTTTTCTACAGGCACACGCATTGGCCAGGCTTCAGAATGCTTCATCTACTGGAAGGACCCGATGACCAACGACACCTGGGGGCTAAACTTCACCTCGCCCATCGACGCCAAGCAGTTCCGAGAGTGCTGTGTAAGTTACGATGGTTTGGTAAGAGACTTAGCTACTTCTCCATTCATACACCCTGATTGGCTGTACAAGATTGGTTATTTATAAAGAAAGTTAGTAAGTACGTTTGAAGTTTTGTTGGCTCAAACGTAGACCCAACAACGTTAATTTGTTAGACTAGGAAGCCATTGTTAATGCCCTGATTCGATACCTCAACCTCAACCTCAACAGCCTAAATTATTCCGCTGCCCTCCCCCTGATAAGCGCCTTATTGGATTTTATCTCACGGGGAAGGTGCTCATTATCCCGTTGACTCGTTAACTTGATGAAAAACTCAATTGTTTAGGTGGTAATACGCCACACAAAACAACTTGCACAAAATATGCCCGCACTTTGAAAATTCTTCCTTCCTATTTAAATTCTTCTACAAAAAATTCAAACCACTCGTTATCATTCATCAATCATTTTGTGATTTTAGTCACCATCATTCAAATTCTCACGTAAGGCTTCGTCGAGCTACAGCCTGAAGCTGGAACCGCCGGGGAATAAGCAGAAGTTCAAGGCCAAGAGGAAACCACTCTCCACGCCCGCGAGCCCCAATCGCTCAAGGTAAATTCCTATCCAAGGCATACTATAAGGTATAAGGCATAGATGTCGTCTTGAATAATTCATCTAAAATTTGTTTTTGTTTTTTCAAATTTGTTTGGCGGGTTCTAAGTTGTAACGAGACTTACGAACAGTAATTGATTTTGTACACATACCTAAATTAGTTAAAAGTAGTTTTCATAGGTAGCGTCTATTCAGAGACGAATTTAATAAGGTTCGCTGTAAACCCCCTTACATCCGTTATGAATATATTACAATCAACTGGTACTTGCTCTTAAATAAGCAAAGCTTGTGTTTTGGGTAAACACCCGTCATAACACAAGCTTTGCTTATTCAAGACCTAGATGAGGCTTTGTAAAAAACCCAAAATAATCAATTTATTGCTGTGCTTTTTTTGTTAATAAACTGATTGAATATTTACTTGCAGTTTGACTTACGGGCGAGAGGCGCAATGCACGTGTATGACTCAAGAGCAATACGCGCGATTGAGAGCTAATCAGGATCCAAGATATCGTAAGTTTCATCATACTCATTCTGCAAAGTGCATTTTATGTGCACATTTGTGTGTGAAATTAAATTAAATGTTCATAAACAAAGAGACAAATTCAAACTGAATTCAATTGAAAAGTTAAACAAAACAGGTTGATATCATATGTCATATTTTTGTTATTTGTAGAGTCTGTCTGACCACTTCAAAGAATTAATGCTTTTAACCCCATCAACAATCATTTAGTGGTGGACCAATGAACCATTATAAAAAATAACTAAGCCAACTATTGAAATAATATAGTAATGATATTTAAAAATAAACTGAAGAAATGGCTCTTAGAGAGATCATTTTATTCCGTAGACGAGTTCTACGCAATGCCAATTATTTAATTATTTTATTATGAATAAAAATGATTAATTATATTATTGTAATTATATTAAATACTTATATTTTAGGTTAAGGTCAATATTATAAACTATATTGCTTAACTTGTATCTTTATGACTTGTAACATGGTGTTATTAATAAAATATTGTATTGTATTGTATTGTATTGTATTGTATTGTAAAACTATTGTAAAATAAATGTCGTCAATTAGTTTCGTCTCTGTGCGCAAAGTGGAAGACGACATTCAGCTCGGAGAGAACATCACTGGCGGGATCTGTAATGAGAAGCTTTTGCGCTATGTTGAACCTAGTTTCCTACCTAGTAGACTCCTAACAATCAACTCCTAAAAGTACAAAAGTATATTAGTAATATAGAAAACATTCAGTATAAGTTTCTTAAACATTTAAATTATAGAAAATTTTATATTCCCCAAGACTACAAAGACTCCTGTAATCATCATAATCTTGTAAGTCTTGAAAATCGCCGTAAACTTCTGGACATGGCTGTCCTGCACGGCTTGTAACGGATAAGTTGATTGCCCTGAACTCGTCAGTAAGATAATGTGTTTAAATGCCCCTATTACCCGTACTAGACATACCAAGTTATTTTCCGTTTCGCACTCATCCACAAACTATGCACAAAACTCATTAGTTAACAGACTTCATAGAATTTATAATAAGAGATTTGATTCAACTGATTTATTTTATACAAGCAAGGGAGGTTTTAAAAGGGATATTATACACATATTGGAGGACACTGCGTAGAAAGCAGGTACACTTGCACATTGTTTTAATACTTTTTGTACTTTCTATCATATTTATTTATCTTTTCAATAATATATTGAAATAGGGTATATGCATCGATTTTTTTTATCGTTTTAATCGATTCTTTAGGTCATTACTTAACCGAAAAATGATATGACGCTCACTGAATTTTGCAATAACAAGGTAAAAAAAAACAAATCAAAACTACAATCATTATCGGGAGATAAAAACGCTGCCATATTGGCGCCATGTTTATTTGACGTCAACGTTTACACTCGATTAAAACCTTTTGTGACGACGACCTCAGTAGTGATCATCTCAGGAAAGAGGTTTTCAGAAAAATCTGAAAATAACCGAAAACAGCTATTCATTGAATTTTTATGATTAAACATGAACATAAATGTATTTAATTCTATGTTATTTCCCTACCTTATTTAGTTAGTTACAGAGGTGCCTCGATAGGAAATAATGCTATTATACGTATATAACATAAGTGGTTTTCCACAATTTCAAAAACGAAATATTATCTTCGAATCGTAAAACATTTAATAAGCCCCAACTGCGACTCGAATCACATACGAATGGTTCCGTACCGTAAGAATCAGGTAGCTTATTAAACGGACATCAAATTTTCACTTGTTAGGAGACCCCTTTATATTTTCATCTTACTGATATGTTTAGTAATTGTTGTTATTACATTTAAAAGGTTACCCATTTATAGAAAGTTTCTTATGTCTACCTATTGTGGTTCAAGAGATTCAGCCGTGACAGAGCCAAAATATCACAATTTTTGTATGAAATCGCCCTCAAACTTGTATATTTATCTAATTTTATTACCATAGCGTAAAACGGAATCCTATTACTAAGACTCCGCTGTCCGTCTGTACGTCTGTCACCAGACTATTACTACTGACTATTAGACCAGAATATTACAAGTTTAATACCTACGCGTACAATGGAAAAAGGTTGTGCAAAAATACGATTACCTATCTGACTGCGCTTTTATTAAACCTCTTTCAGTCATTGTTGTTAGTAAGTAGGTTGAATAGTGTCAAACCATAAGCAGCACCACACATAAAAAAAGAAGAAATGTGAACACTGATGTCACGTCCGCTCTAGCAAATGGCGTAGCGTTTTGAAATTATGCGATTGAGATTTAAAATATCAGTTTTTCAATGGTTAAATTCTACAATAAAAACCTCTCAAAATGCAAAAATAAATAAGCAGATATGTTTCTATATCAATAGAGAATACTTATATATTTTTTTAGCCATTTTGAAGTCAAACTCAAAACTCAAACTCAAAAATGCTTTATTTCCATAAATATTATACAATAAATGTACACTTAGAAAAGGTCAAATCATATTAAAAAATACACTGACACGGAAATAAAGTGGTATTTTTGATTTCGATCGCTTCGGTATGTAGACTAAAGTAAAGAAACGACGAAGAAACCTTTAGCCTGTTAGTTGTTATTTTTCAAGTTGGAGCAAAATCCGTCCCAAGCTTTTTTATCCTCTAAATAATCTGATATTTTATAGTAAGCCTTTTTGCATAATAAAGTTTTGACAGTTTGTTTGAATTTATTTACTGATAATTTTTGCAGCTCAGTAGGGGTTTTGTTGTAGAAGCGTATACATTGCCCTTTAAAAGTCACATGCATATGCCCTATTATTCAGTTTTATTGGACTTAAATCTTATTTAGTATTATTAAGAAAAAAAGGGTATACCTATACTTACATTTGTAAATAATACTAGAATAATATTGAAACTTGCTTTTTGACTGTCTGTTTTAAATTATCCACCTATAAAATGTAAATCCGTTATTGGTCGTAAGAATCACATGTATTTTAAGTTTATATAGAATAAGGACAGTAGATTTTGTTAAATAAATAAATAAATAATAAAATAAAATCATCTAAGATATTAAATCAAATCATTTGTCCCAGGTTCATCGACGCTGCCTAGAACCACCACGCGAGCCATAGAGACTGACAACGCTGCTGCTACCGGCACCAACCGCTCAGACAAGGTCGCTGCTGCCACCTCGTCAACATCGCTCTATGACAACGTATCTAGCTCTCAGACAGCACACCAACCACCGCCTAAACGTTAGTATATTTCTATAGACGAATGAGACAGATGTGGTTATCTTGAACCACCAAGCGAGCCGTTGAGACTGACGCCGCTGCTATACTTCAATAGCCGAGTGAGACTGATGTATATGGCAGCATGCGAGTTACCGGATTTTCAATTTCAGCTAGGCTATAGTTTATTTATTCCTTACCCTTTGCACTAACATCATTACTCATCATTACATTACATTAGTGCTCACGCGCTTGCAAAAGGACATAGACCTCCATAAAGAAAAATTATACCAAATGTAACTTTTTGTATGATTGTGTAAAATAATTGGAAAGAGTTAACTAATAAAATTAATGGATTATGTTAAGAAGTTTCTCTTTTAGTTATTTTAACATAAATCTATGCAAAATTAAACACCTAGCCAGTTTCTGTAAAGTTTTTACCATGAATTGAAGTCAACATTACTATTTAAAACCTTAAAGGCGCCGCCGCGCCGGTTAATTGAGGGTAGTAGGTAAAAAAGATCGTACATGCTACATCTGCAGCTGCAGCTAAATTATAGAAATAACTTTAAAAACAATATCTAAAGAGAAATTTTGAATACCTCCGATTATTTAAATTGTCTATGTAAGTGATCACCAGTGAAGAAAAACGAACAAAATTACGTAGAAGCTTTTACGAAGGTTCTTAGTTTACCTCTTCACAGGATCTAAATGTTACTTTAGAATATTAATTGAGTGAAACTAAATAGGCACTTTGTGCTTTTATTTTCAGCGGCGGCTCGTCAGACCGACTCTCAGCCTCCGACGAGACCTCCAAAGTCTCAGGAGACTTCTACAATGACGACCAACACTTCTACTGCCCCCAAAACTGTTACTGCATCGGTTGGAACCCACAGCTCTAGCGTAAGCAATTACTGCATTGTTTTAGAATATGTGTTTTAATTATGGCGCCACCTATTTTATCATATTATTTTATTATTAAAAAAATAAGTCGGGTTTTCCTTCCTGACGCTATAACTCCGGAATGCACGAACCGATTTCCACGGTTTTGCATTCGTTGGAAAGGTCTCGGGCTCCGTGAGGTTTACTTTCACCTTTTAACGTTTCCATAGAAATAACACGTGCGAAGCCACGGGGCGCAGCTAGTTATTATTATTTTAACACAGGAAATTTTAAAAATCCATCGTGCAGTTTGTGGTTTCCTGTGTCAAACGTAATAATAATATAAAAGCGCCTTAACTATCTTCTGCAAAATCTGAAGTTCTGTCAATTACTTGTCTTAGTGTTCGTTATTCTTAATATAACGCCCGCCCGGCCTTGTCTATTGTTTAGTAGGGTAGCATCAACCAAAATGTAGGAATATATCTGGACCTCAACATTTTAAAAACACACATATATATATACATTCATATCAAAGAAGTAGCAGCTGAAATTATCACGATCATCATACTAATAAATATAAAATCGAAAGTTAGGAATGTGTGAATATAATATGGGATAATTGGATGTACCTACGGATGTTTGACACCTCTTCACGCCAAACATACTGAACGAGTCAGGCTGAAATTTCGTATACACGTTATTCTAGTCCTGAAATCAAATAAAGGCTAAGATTATTATTTATCCCATAAATCAGGCCCTAAATGGGATAAAAATCGGATATAAAAGTTTTCATGGTAACAACTGATAACGGGATATTTATCATGATTTAGTTTTGTTCATAATGTTTTTCTCTATATTTTAGTATAGTTTCCGTGCATGCATGTAAAGCTCATAACAAGATATCTGTGAAGGAATTTTCAGGACATACAATACCTTTACAACCGAAGCAAATCCAAACATATCCTAATGTTTTAACCATATTTTTATCTCTTATTTCCTCTTGTAGACAAACGATGAGTCAACAACGAGCACGGGCAGTGCGAGCCAGCACAGCCAAGACCTGAAGTCCGAAGCTGTGCAAGCAGGCGGGACGCTGACGTCTTCCAAATCATCATCCTCTACAGCTTCTACAGTTAGACCTGGGAAGGAGCATCATCTGCAGCACGGGAAGAGCGTCGATTATGGCGATGGGAATGATTTGGTAAGCTAATGTTTCTGTTTTAGCTATTGTATGCCACGACCAAACAGAAATAAAGAATGTGATTTTTCTTTCTTTTCTTTCAATTTTGCGAAGCAGGCTTTCTGTCTGAGCGCTGAAACAACAATAGTTTTATTGGTATCCAAAATTGACAAATCGGATCTCTTTTTACAGTTTCAGGGTAAGCAATGTGAATCTATCAGGGGCCGGTAGATACCTTGATTGAGAGTAGAAATCTTTTAATAGGTAATAGAGCTTGCAAAAGATTCAGTGATTGACAAAAATTGACATTTTATGAGCAAAAAATTTTAATCTTTTCACGGTCATTGTAACATGTCATTTTTTAAAAATATCATTATTAATAAAGGTTTGAGCCTGTAGTGTCCCAATTTGGGGCAAAAGCCTCCCAAAACCTCCCAAACCTTCCATTCTTCTGCAGTGTCAGCCTGTTAAAACATCTTTATAATAGGAGTTCAACTTTCCATTTCAGAGTCAGGTAATCAAATCGTTTATTTCTTTAGACTCACAAAATAAGCACTTAGACAAGTCAAATTTTGCGCCCTCCGCGCGGTATTAACTTATTTGGAAGCTACATTTACGTCATTTACATTTTATTTTCAGGGACGTGAGACAGAGAGACATTCTTCGCACCATCACAATGTCATCAATAACAACACTTCAGGTTCACGTCGCACCAAATCAAAGAGCACAGAGGATATGAATTTGGGTAAGTGAGTTACCGTAACAGCGAGCTATAATTAATTTATTGAATTGCGTTCTGTGTCAAATACCTTTAAATAGCATCTAGTAGGTAAAAAATTAACCTGACCAAACCACACCTGAAAAGTAAAATATATTAACAGAAGTTAAACATAAGAAGAAAGATAAGAGAGAATAATAAGAGCGTACTTACCGTGATTTATAGAGTCGCCATCGTCGATGAGAATGCAGAAGATATCATCATCACCATCAGCCTATATTAGTCCACTGCTGGACATAGGTCTCCCCTAATGAAACAAGTAGCAGAAGATATAGACACTTATAAATATTGGTTTTTGATTCCTTTCCAGATGCGAACACCCTCAAGCGCATGATGAAGCCAATGCCCTCAACTGAAAGTCCCGTGACGTCACCGGAGATGGGTCGTCGTCGGTACGGCGGCACAGCCCCGTGTCCGCCATCGTGCAGCGCGCACGGCCGCCATCCGCCTCCTATGCCGCAGCATGGACACTACTCGCACGTCGTCAACAACAACAACAACAGTCGGCAGAGTTCGCAGCGGTAAAAAGCCTCTACGAGTATATTAAGTTATATCCCTAGTTAGTTATATCCTAATGACATTGGGATGCGGGGCATGGTCCCGTGTCCGTCATTTTGCGGCGTGCACCATGCCGTAGCATGGGCACTACTCGCACGTTGTCAACAACAACAACAACAGTCGTGAGAGCTCGCAGCGGTAGGAAGCCTGTATGTTAAGTTATGCTTAAGTCTAACGACACGGGGACATGGCCCCGTTTCCGCCATTTTGTGGCATGCACCATGGACACTAATCGCATGTCGTCAATAACAACAGCAGAAAAAACATCTAGCCAAAGTAGGTTCGGTCTATTAGGTCCAATTCCTTGCATGTGCAGCCATTCTGCCTTCTGGTCCGTAATTACTATGTAGTTCTAATCTTTTTAACCTTTATTTGTAATTATTTTCGTTATTATATAAAATATAACTGAACTAAAAAAACCCTTTTTTGGAATTGAGAAGTCCTAACAGGAACCTTTATAGTTTCGTCATGTCCGTCTCTCTGTCCGTCTGTCAAGGTTTTGCTAAGAGACAGTACTAGAAAGCTGTTATTTTGTAGTGCTCTGTATATCAATTACTCCGACAGAGATGTAAAATTTTGGAAAACAATTTCTTTTGGGGGAAAAAATCATTTCCATTTTACGTAAGGGTTCCCTACATATGAACTAAAGATGAATTTCTACATCACCGTGTGGGTTATTGTTGAATAGGTCTTTTAAAATGAATCGATTTAATGGTTGTTTACGAAAAATTAAACATTACAGTGCAAATTTTCGGTACTGGATACTGCATACTGGAACTAAACTGCTTGAAAAATCTATTAAAAATCATAATGATAGTGCATTTTATGAACTTTAAAGGAAAATTAAAGCGGATAAGATAAAATTATTAGTTTTTCAGTAATAGTCGTTGATTTTGGGTGTTCAATAATTAAATAAGAGTCCGAATAAAAAATACTATAGTCCTATTTAAAGTAACTAGAGGCTACTACGGAAGTCCTGCACACTGCGCGTGGCCCAACACGCAGTTGGCTGGTTTTATTTTGAAAATAGTCAAACAGTATTTCCTAATCATGTTTTGATTTATTCGCAGTAGAGGCGTTGGCGTCGGCGCAGCACCCAGTGGCTACCCTGGCCGTGGACTGTACTTAGAGCTGGGTGGAGGAGAGCGGGACTTGTCTCCTCCGTCGTCAGACAACGTGATGTTCGACAACCAGTGCTACGCGACCACGCCGTCGTCTTCCAACGGCAACTCGGATCAGGAGCCGTGCCAGCGGAGAGATCCGAGGGATCCGAGACAACACCATCATGCGGTCAGTAAATTATATCACGATGGCTAACCTGCAATGTATATCTTCTATAGCCACTTGTTTCTCGTAGTAACCGGGGAAGTACTACGCAACCTGAACTCGTTTTAGCATATCGAAGGAATATGAGGCCTATTTGTGAAGTGATTAATCTAATTGAACGGCTATTTTAGAAAAGGTGGATGAGGAAATTTGTATGATTAATAAAAAGTAGTTTAATTAGTAGGATGAAAATGGATCTATAGAAGAAAAACTATTCATTATCTTTTTAAGGAATTATCATTGGAAGATCCCAAAGAACGAATTTAAAAGTTGTTTCTTTCTTCGCTCTAGCGAAATGTAATTTTTGCGGTAATTAATGAACATGACTAAATCGACAGGTTCAAACTTGATTAGCTGGTGAACCAGTGAGCACGGACGCGTGCTGGGAGGCTTTACTAGCCCGATTAAAATAGAGTAAAGTAGATCGACTCTACTCTTATCGTTCACTAAACTACGAGTACTTTTGGCAGGTCGATACGCGTCATCATCCTAGAGCTACCAATGACAATCACTTGGGTTTGAGGTGGGGTAACTTTAAGCCCAAACGATTTGCTCCAAAAGTTGATTTTGAGATCTTTATTATTATATGCTAGGTATCAACGTTTGCAAAGGAAGGTGTTATTTATATACAGGGTGGATTTTTGAGACAGGCAGGGTATTGACAGTAAGAACAGGAATCAATCTTGCTGATATTAAACTTATCGCAACTCCGACAAGAGCCATTCATCCAACTGGTTTTGAAGTTTCTCTAAAATGACGTCGTTATACACGGCAGAATTAAGAGTACCTTCATAGAATTTCACCATTACGACTCGGTTTGACATTACATGTGCTATAGGTAATTCTACGAATATTGTCACCGATTGGGAAACATCCACTTCAAGAGCAACGTATCTGGACGATATATCTGGATAAGCTTCCATATAGGTTAAAAAAGCAATTTCTTTAAAACATTTTTAATTACCTTTCTTGGTGGTATTTCTGTAACTATAACGGTTAAGATACCTGCCCTTACTGTTTCGTCTCCAAAATCCATCCTGTATATTTTAGTTTCACACAGGACAGGAAATTTTAGTACAAGTTTTCGTTACTTTCAAACTTACGCCATCTGAACAGTGAACACGTTATTATAAGTATTATTTAACGGGTATTTATCGCGTTTATTTAACTATTTACTGGTTGACGACTTCTGCGGCGCGGTGGGCGAAGGTCCGCCCGCGACGCAGGAAGTTGCGGTCGCGGGATCGATTCCCGCCTCGGGACAAACGTGTGTACGATCTGCAGATATTCGTTCTGGGCGTTCTAGATGTTTTCTATGTATAATAAAAAATATCTATCTAGTCTCGTGTATTGTATTACGTATATCAGTTATTTAGTACCATAACACAAGCTCTGCTTAGCTCGGGATTAGATAATGCTGTGTTAATTGCCCAGCATTATTTTATTTTATTTATATATTTATTTATTTTTCTCGACGTTTCAACAGGTTTACACACTGTCGTGGTCACGGGATGACTGGAAGTAAACGCGATAAATACCCGTTTAATAATACTTATAATAAAGTTTTAGTTTTCGTAGAGTATCGGTTATGGTTACTCTACGAAAACTAAAACTTTATTATATTGGAACCAAAATTAGTAGGCATCCAGTATACAACCAAAAGATCAGCGCCAACTTGCGTAATTTACCTATACATACTAGATATTTTTGTAATTGGAAACTTTTTTTAAAAGCAGTCGTTCCATCCTAATGACTAATGTTTTTTCTACACTTATAATTAAAAGGGGATAGATTTGATTGTTTGTTTGTATTGAATAGGCTCCGAAACCGCAGTAAAGCTTTAAAAACGCTTTCATCATTAAAAAGTTTACTTTTCAGGGAGTGACATAGGCTATATTTTATCCCGGAGTTCTTACGGGAACGGGAACTACGCGAGTGAAACCACGACGCACTGCTAGTTTATTATAATAATATATAGAGGAAAGATTTGATTGTATGTTTGTTTGTATTGTATAGGCTCCGAAACACAAACAAAAACTATTTAACCAATTAAAATTTATATTTACTCATTAAAAAGCTTTTCAGGAACATGTTTTATCCTAGATCCTAATTTGGAACGGGAACTACGCAGGTGAAATCGTGAGGTGCTGCTAGTTTTTTTTTATAAACATGGAATTCTATGTTTGCATTTAGTTGTTTGTTTACTGATTATGTCTTATTTTAGTTTTATTGTCCAGCCAGAAGTAAGTTAAGTGACATGTTATGTAACTTAAATTACACGTCCACATTAAAAACATGTTAAATAGTTTTACTAGCTGCCCCCACGGCTTCGCCCGCGTGGGATTCATACTAATTTCCGAAATTTATTACTTATCCCCTGGGTTACTTTTGTAAAAAAGATTAAAATAGTGATAATTTTTGAGTGTTGAGTAAGTCAAACTAAGGAATAATAAATCATCCATCGAAACTTTACCACCCTTTTTAATCCCCTCAGAGATTATTTTTTGAAAACTATACGCCTATGTGTTATTCTAGAACCTAAAGTATCATCTATTATTATCTGACTGATGTCCCTTTCCTGGCAGCAGCCTTGCCTCTCGCGTCAGGCGTCACAATCCAGCGCGACGGCCGGGTCTGGCTCACCCACCTCCCGGCTACTGCTGGAGTATGAGATGCACCTAAGAAATACTCTTGCGAAAGGTATGGACGCGGAGAGCTACAGTCTACACACGTTCGAGGCTTTGCTCAGCCAAAGTTTGGAAGATTTAGGTAAGCTTGATCATGAAATTTCGCGTGGGTTAAATAGCGTTGGAGATATCTGTGACCCTTTTAGTTTGGGCCAATTAATGAAGTTCGCGTTATTGTAACTATTGAAATCATTTTAAATAAAAATAAATAAATAATCTACTTAGTACAAGCAATAACCACGCAGTGAAATCGTTGCATTTTAATTCGTTCGGCGTAATTATTGATTTAAAACTATTCGTGTGACTTCATTACGCGATAGAAGTCAAAATTAATGGACGTCGACTCTTATAAGATATATAGATGTTAACAAGTAATAGATTAATTAATTTTCGGAATGTTTTTTTTTCTTAAACTGGTTGCTGAGAACCAACCAATTTAGAAGAATTTTTGATAGGTATTCATCAAAATCGCTTCTGCCGTTTGGGGGCTTCGAGGCAATAAAGTAAAAATCACATATAAACATTTGAAAAACATAACCCATCTCGCCGGGAAAAAAGTAAGATGCAGTTTCCTTTTAGTGATCCCCCTCTATCTGTGAATGTACGCTTTCCGCCACTATTAGAAAAACGGATCGAGATACACCTGAGAAACACGGTCGCGAGAGGAATAGTTAGCACATCTTTGAGAATAGACCGCCTAGAAGCTAAGCGTAAGATTTGGTCTTATTGAGCCATGTAAGAACTCTGTGCCTAGATAAACCTAACTTAGGCTTTAAGGCACTACAAACCAAAATGTAATAGTGTTTTTTTAACTGGATAAATAATTAAATTTATTCTATAAAATGTAACAATCGATGTCGAAAGCGATAGTAGAAAAGTCCAAAAATGTAAGGGTTTGACATAATGCCTTAGATAGATCACGTGAAATAGATATGTCACGTGATCAGTTTAAATTTTTTTCCGACGAATCTTTCAATTTGTTTCGATTCGCTTCATAGCGAATGTCGTTTGGCTACGCCCTCAGGACAGTAAAAAATATTGAGGTACGATTATAATTTTCAATTAGGTATACGCTACTTCCAATTGCTCCTAATATTTGTCCTTGGCATCACAAAGAAGTTACAAAGTTGAAATAATTGAAGAAAAAAAAATCCACTTTGAGTTGAACTTTTCAAGAAGAGGTAGATTTGGTAGAGTCTGCAAAACAATTTATTAATGTCATGTGTGGATTCAATAGAGGTCCCCAGATAATTTCGACAGGAGGGGTATGTAAGATTACGGTTTGAACTCTTCCTTCTTAAAATAAAAAGCAAAACTTCGTTAATATTAGAACGAATCGGACTGTTCTGTTAATATTTTGTAAAGGGTACGTAAACACAACTTGAGTAGGATAGCAGGAATTACTAAGAGATGATGGCAGTGCTAATTAATAAATGCTATATTTCTTGGCAAAACGCGTTCGTAGTCAAACCACAGATAAATACTCGTTTTGATTATTGCACATCTCTTCTCTTCCCATTTTGCTAAATAAATAAAAAGTCTTTAGTGACCTCGGACAGATATTGTTATAATAACATACTTTATTTACGAGTTCCAGTAATATTGGAACTACGAGCTGCAACTTTTCTCTTATACTCTACCTTCTTTTCTCATTTACAGAATTCGATGACACTTTGCCACCAAACCAACGAAGTCCCTACCCACCTAGAAGAAGTAAGTACAGAACCTAACATTAATATTTCTACTTTTAGTAAAAAAATTAAAATATTTTACCTTATCAACTATATTATCATCAGTGCTTTGAAATTATTTAACGCTGCCAAACATAATAACACCAACAAAATCAGGTCCAGCAACACATTGCTCTCAGAAAGCGCTGAACATTTTACACTATTGCAATTTATTAATTGAACCCTTTTTTTTCTTTGAGGACCGACCCAAGAATCCATCCTACAATCCTTGCGGAATTCTATAAAGGAAGCTGCGTTGAGGGATAGAGGTGAAGCTTCCAAATAATTTACTGTTGAATCAATGTTGATGTCCTTGGTGGTTCCAGGGACATTGTTTGATGTTTTATGTTGCCTCGAGTTTGTTTCGATGTTGCTGAATGGTATCGACGTTTTTAGATAGCTCTGGACCTATAGCTATGGACGATGTAGCTTATTTTTTGTTTTGTTTGCTAATTAGTTAAGTTTGAACTACTTCACTGCCATGCTTTACATGTAGGTACATGAACCTTTAAACACCAAGAAACAAACTATCGACTCAAATAAAATACCTAAGTATATAATGATCTATGACAAGCATGACGACCTTCACTATACTCTTCTAGACTAGTATTTTACTTTTGGAATGGGAAAAAACTATAACATACCTAGGTATATCAGAAATCTTCTAGATATCTTCTTAGCTATCCCCTTATTATGGAATGATTGAGCCCTTCTAAAAGTTTCATATGCATAAATTTTAGAGTTAAGTTGATAAAAAAAAAATAACTGGTTATGTATACCTATTATGGTTTATTTACCTTTAAAACCTTTGAAACAATATTTTCTAATGAAAATATGAGTGTAATAACGAGCTTATTCCTAACGATAATTTAGCGTCCGCGTCCTGATAGCAAAGAGTTTATCATTTCACGCAACCTAAACATTTGAGATGAGTATGTTGTTGGACAGGACCTGTATCGCAATGCTCTGGAGGCGGCGGGAGTCGATCCTCGACGCTACCGCTGCCGCACAGACTGGGCGTGGAGCGGCAGCACAGTGCGAGGTCGGACCGAGATGGATATTACAGGTCAGTTATAAATTCGAGCAGTAGCAGCAGGTTTCCTACCACCAAACATATATTGGCTGCAGCCATCGATAAGGTATTTCGCGGCCTCTTCCGTAGATACCTAGAACCTTACGAAAATGACACTCAAATTAATAAAACTGCGTTTTTACAGGAACAATTTGTAAATCATACCGTTACCTTGTACGTATCATTATATAAATTCATTTGGTTCCTTCTAATTACTAATAAAATAAATAACAATCTTTTATTTCGGACAGCAAATAGTTAGGTATGTAGATGGTTAAGAGAAGTCACAGAACTGTTTCTGTGTAGTCACTATGTAAAAAATATAGTGCAACAAGAAAAGAAAAAGTCTTAATCAAAATAATAATCTAATATTTTTTATAAATGTTTGGATCAATAATAAATAAAAACTAGTCTTATGAGATTTTAAAAATAAACGCTGGAACGTATAAAATAAAAATATATAAAAAATTGCCTCTCTTTTCATGAATTTAGAACAAAGTTAAAATCATAACATGAAAATTATTTGTTGGATACCAACAAATAATTTTCAACGCCAATATCTTGAGGTAAGGGCAATAATTATACATTAAAATGGTAGAAAATGCATTAAAACTTTACTGAAAATAGGAAACGTATGATTTCTGTCCAAGCGCTCAAATGACTCTTATTCAAATGCTTTCCATACATGATGAGAAGGAAATCTTTTGATACAGACGGTTTCAGAGTGCGCATTGTGAATCTATGGGGGCCGGCGAAAACTTCGATAACTGCAGCCTAATATTTCAATGAGCAAGACGTAGTTCATAGAAATATAAGGCAGCGACAAATTGATGCTAGCTAAGCCGAGTGTTCTAATGTTTGAGGGTAAAAGAAGTGGGGTGTCTCAGGGTTATTATAGTCTAAACGCATTGACTTAAGTCCAAGTAAGTTCTTTGTCTTTCGTTTGTTATAGAACTTTATGTAGATATAGCATAAATAGCTTACCTGACAAAAAAGCAGTAATAAGTGCATCACCAAGCGTAGTGTGTGTGATATAATCATAGTCATCATAATGGTAGCCAATTTTAATCTGTTCTTGATTTCCCAAGAACTGATACTGGTCAAAAGTCCAAAATTATTACTGAAAAGCGGGGAAATAAATTCGAAACGGAGAAGTTAAGAAAATAGACGTCATTTATTCATTAAAATTTCAGAACATATAACAAAACAGTTTGTGTTTTGTTATATGTTCTGAAATTTTAGGTTCTTTATTATTAATTAAACTGAGTAGGTGGTCATCTCATCCACGCAGATTTCATCGACTTCGGATGAGTTTCAGATCCCTTGGCACCATATCTTTGCTATTATTATAAACAAGCTTCGCCCCACGGATTCGCACGTGTTATTCCTATAGAAACGTTTTAAAGGTGATTTTTATCCCACGGAAACTGATTTATGGGATAAAAAGTAGCCTATGTTTGATTCCAGGATTAGTGTGAAAAATTAAAGCCAGATCCGTTAAGTAGTTTTTTCGTGAAGAGGTAACAAACATCCATCCATCCATCCATACAAATTTTCGCATTTATAATAATAGTGAGTATGTATGATGAAACAATGAATAGTGGGTTTTTTCACAGTGATCGCAATGAGTTGATGATAGAACGTGAGAGGGAGCGAGAACGAGGCTACCTGAGCGACCATAATACCAGGTAAAAATCGATAACATCTTTAGTAAAGTCTGCTCGTAGACATTAGGAAAAAAAAGTTGTGTGGATTTAGTGGGTGGCTAAGGCTGGTTAAATACATTGAGTGAGTTGCATGTAATTATTTCATATTTAGATGTTAGTGGGACCTACCTGATTTTAAAAAGATATGAAAGGAATTTGGTTTCATTAACTAATTTTGTACGACAGTAACGAGCTTTGAAATAGGTTTCAGTGCCTAAACTACATAGTTTCTGCCAGTGGCCGTGTTCAAGTATTAATTTGTCTTTTTTACAGAGATCGGGTTCGAGATCGAGATCAAGGATACCTCAGCGATCATCAGTCAAGGTAAGCTCTACCTCTACCTTTCCATCAGCATACAGAGTACGTACACTGCTGAACATGCCTCCCCCAAACAGGAAAGTTTTGCCATAATTACCACGCTTGTCAGAAGGATTGCTGATCCGCAGTAGTGGTGTTTAAAATTCACATTCGGAAACTGCTACCCTTTCTCTGGAAGGTCCCTTAGTCGGCTCTAACGACATCCAGAGACCGCCTGAGCCATGCACCTTACAAAGTAAACTTGCTAAAGTAGTGCAATGCAATAGATCTATCTTGACAAACATTGCAATGCGGTTTTACCACCACGGTAGGTAGGTAAATATTTGGCCTAATCTATGCATGGGAAAGACAGCACCCTTGTATTATTCATAATCCTACGTATTGCAACAAAATAATGCAAACAGAGTTCCAGGAAATAACGTTTGTTTGTCACAACCTTTTAAAGGCTAAATCTCTTTATTGGAATAATACAACAACAATAGCCCAAACAGGACAATACAAAAGCGCGTTAGAGTCCCCCGTTAACAACCGCTTTACAAGCGCCACCTATCGTAGGTGATTGTAAACTATTGGCAAAAGGCAGTGCCTTATGATAAAAACGCCCTCTCTTTGCTATGAAAGGTCCAACTTGTTTTGCTATTTCGACAGATGTCAGCACACAGA
Organism: Eupithecia tripunctaria; assembly: GCA_955876795.1. NCBI lineage: Eukaryota > Metazoa > Arthropoda > Insecta > Lepidoptera > Geometridae > Eupithecia > Eupithecia tripunctaria. Next base: position 6,756,924 of record OY041604.1, read on the forward strand.
TGTCAACCATAAACTTAAGTTCTTTAAGGAACGAGGGAAGTAAAAGGTAGTTAGCACTTAGGGAAGGCAAGAGATGGCGCTAGCATGGCGGAGCTTATTTTGGTTTTTATAACATCTAGATATTTCGCAGGTTATCGTGATTCGTGTCATAACAATAGTGAACATGTAGTGGGTTGCAATACGATCATTTCGATTTTGCAGTCTTGGATTGTTGTAACTTAATTATTGTAAATATTCACGGGTATTTATCGCGTTTATTTACCTATTTTTCCCGACGTTTCAACAGGTTTACACTCTGTCGTCTCGTCGTTCCTACATAGGCCAGACTAAACGCACGGTTGCGGAACGTGTTAAAGAACATATAGCAGCGGTCAAAAATCGACAAGTAAACAAGTCTGCAATAGCCGTCGCATAGCCGAGCACATAGTAGACTCAGGCGTAGGTCAGGACAGGAGTAATCTACCTACCATATTTTATATCCATACGGATTACCACTTAGCCACTTAGGATTTTATAGGTTGACAGGTTTCCTCCTTCCTAGTTAACACCTCTAAAGTTTAAATTAAAAATCAAATCAATAACGAGGTCAAAAATGGAAATCCCTCGTGGCTCTAGCATTTACCTATCTGGTCTTTTAATCAGAAAAATGAATACTTTCAAAAATAAAAAATCACCTAATTTCCTTTATAGCCGTATAAAACGGATTCCAGATTCTTGTATTGTCTAAAATAATATTGAATTTGGTTCCAAATTCCGGCAAGAATCCAAAAAGCGATAATCCGAAATAGGATTTTATCTAATCAAGAGAGAAACAAATAAGAGACCATATAACTCGGCGGTTAACGATACCCCAAAATTGGATTTTAAGGAAAACAATTTAGAAAGCAATGTTACCCGAGCAAGGTAATGGATATAGCGTGTTTCGAGTTATTTTAAGCCCCTTTTTGTGAGACATTTTTTTATAGCAGTAGGTAGCCAATAAATTGAATTTATAAATGTTTCATTTGGTATGGTCATTATTTTCTTTTGATATTGTTTATTCATTACTTTATTCAGTGGGAAAACACCTATACCTACATACGAAACATATGTTCTTAACCGAAAGGTAGTGATTCTGGACCATAAAGGGATCAACTGGTGAATAACAATTTGTGTTCTTTTACATCATTCTCATCATCTTGCATTATTTAACATCATAAAATATATTAGGTACAAAAGTTTGTTACTAGTTTTTTTTGGGAGATTTAGTGTTTCAGTCTTGAAATAAATTACATATTTAAAAAAAAAAAAAATGTAGATCCTTTAATATTTCAAAACAATAATAATAATAAAGTTTTTTTTTATTATAGTGCGTAAAACCCGAGTGCGAGAATTAGTATTATGTATTAAGAAATGTTAATATATCATGTTTATTGAATTAATAACATTATATATTTAGTTTAATTTAAAATTATAACAACACAGAAATAATTAATATTGTTTCATTATAATAATAATGTTAGAATACGCGTCTAAAACGCGAATATGAAGAAAAAGTGCAAAATTCAAGAAATCATACATCTAAAGTTGATCAACTCGAGGGCTAGAATCACTCCCTTTCGGCTGAGGATACTTGTTTCGTGGTGATGTTTTACAAATGTACAAGTTATATAACTCTGAACCTAGAACTAATAGGCATCTTTTTACCCAGCAGTATATACGTAAAGTATAAAAAGCCACATGCAGGAGCTAGTTTAAAATAACTCTTACACCGTAGGTACATTATTCATCCGTATAACATCATCCCAGTCCATTAATCAATATCAAACATTGAATCCGAGCCACCATTATACGCTTGATGGATTTAAACTCAGTTAATGTGTCATGGAACAATAGGATTCCCTGGGGGTATTCCAACGTTCCTTTCAAATTAACTTTTACGTCGGAAGAGCCTTTTATTTTTCAATTGCTGATTTACCACGGCTAGCTCTACTTAAAGATTAATTAAACTATCCCGGCTAATTGGTTGTAACGACCGTATTTTATACAGAAGTTTGTCTTTTCCATAAACTTCCGGGTCTTTTCTCATACAGAGTGGAACAATTCTTTCTTATACTTTGTCTGTTTTATTAGGAAGGGGAGTAAACAGGAAAACCCTGGAATTAATCAAGCATTTTTGTAAAATAAACTCAAGTTGTTTTAAAACGAGATGAAAATTGAGAAAGTGGTCACTTTTTGCTGCTACGCTACCAGAGAAAAATTACCCTTTGTATAAATTATAATTTAGACGTCTAACTTTAGGGAATAACTCATATTTAATTAGCTATTTTCCCAAAATAAACGAGTAGACTAAATCGTGTTACCGTTATTTATGAAAATACTGTTTTAGGTGCTCCATTCTGGTTATTCTTGGATAAAAGTGATACAGTGTAATTCCGGATAATGTTTCTTTTTAAATATTTTGTCAGTCCGCCCACAAGTTAGCAGTTACTTTTAATTGAATGAGAGTTATAACTTTCAATTGAAATCAACATACATAATTTTTTTTTGTTTAAACTGATTCTTCTCTTATGCACTTCTCATGAGATCTCTAAAAATGAAAGGGAAAGAAAAAATAATATTTAATTATTGAGTTTAAAATGGTACGTAAACCTCAAATTTCTAGATATTGAATTACCGTTTTATATTTCATTCAATAAAAATCTATTTTCAGACAAATCCTAAATAAAATTCTATGTAAACGGTTAAAAAGCGTTTCCACAAAGTCAAGACTATCAAATGTTTGCAGTAGCTCTACATTTATTAGATATATCAAAGGTTTTGGATAAATAAAGCAGAATTAGCTGACAGCGAGACCTTACAATAACGACGGTAAAAATATACTGAAAGAATACGTTTCGAGCTCTACGCGACCTCTACGGTTTTCGTAGCAATACTACGATTGCTTACTTACGGTAGGTACGGCGCTTACGGCGTTACTTTCACGTAACGCCCTGTGTTAAAGATAGGTAAAAATGAGAGCGGTTTGAAAATTAACAAACTGAATTTAAAGTTTAGGGCTGTATTCCGAGGCACACTAGCGCCGTCGCCTATTTTATCTTTTAAGAAAGGATTTTTTTAAAAATCATATTCCAGTTTATGGTACTTACTATAAGCTTTTTTTTAATACCTCGATATTAAAAAAAAGTTATGGTAACTGGCCTATTATTTTTGGAAATTCTATTGTTCAACGTAATAATAAGATAAAATAGTTGGCGGCGCTAGTTTGAGTCGGGGTACCGCCTTAAGAACTAACATTAGATAATTTATAATTGAAACACTTGAGTTAATGGCACACTATTGCAATCTATACCTAAAACTACTAATAACTAGAGGTAGCTCATTTGATCCATGTCAATACCAATTGAAAGCGTCCCTAACACGCTGGCAAGTTTCTTGTAAATTAGAATATGTTAAAATTCTTGCTATAGGAATTTACTTCTGTACGATGCATATCGTATAGCATGTACCTAATAACGAGTTTTTAGTGATCAAATACAAATTCATAAATGCACGCACCGCTATAAAAATCATGTCATAATACTCGACGTGCTCCCTGAAAATATGTCGCAACCTTTGTCCGTGTATTCATGCATGATAATATACAAACAGTTTCGTGAGTGCATCTCGGTGTGCGTCATGCATCGGCGAGTCTGCGCGGGCCGCGTGGTACCGCCACTCGGACGGATGGCGCGGCGCCCCCGCCCCCGGCCCTCGCCGCTCCCCCTGGGACTCCCTGCCAAGCCTCCGGCACGAGGGAAGCCTCAACGACTCAGGTTATAGGAGCAACAGAGCGGACAGCTTCGAACAGAGGTAAACTTACATTACATACATTTTTATTTGACGGACTTGTTTTATCCTTAAGGATTTACGTAAGTTCGTGAACTTAGCATAAGCATCCTAAATCAAGAATCCCAAATATTTATGTTGATTACCTTTCCCTCGTAATGCTCTATCGCGCAGAAAGTCAATATTTGACTTTGTTGTTCTATTTTGAACTTCTTAATTAAATATCCGGAGCCATGAAAATCAATGTTCATTTGCAATTCGTGTCAACAAAAGGGATTGGTAGAGAAATCCGAGCCTAAATGAAGTTCTCATTACTGACTGTCTATCAGAGCGCGACCTGAAATTGAGCGGACGGATTCTAAAGTCCCTTGCTTGACAGATCTATTTTTAATAATTCACTGGATGAATACGAACATGATGCTCAGTCAATGGAGGTTGCCACGTAACAACCGGCCAATAGACCTTTATCAATATTGGTTACGTAATTGATATCCTATCAAAATAGGTTTCTCGTTTGTGAGAGAAAATATCACGAAGTAATTTTGCAGGGGTACTTTCGATCGACAAGACAGCGTGCGTTCAGAATACACAAGCGACCGCGAGTCATCTCGCTATGGCATCGTGCAACAAGCTTCTATCGACAGCACTGACTCCAGGATCTGCTACTTGACTTCTAGCGAGGTAAGTTCTTATCTTCTCCCTTCCATTTGGCAACCTTATCAATTTTAACATTTATTTTAACTTAAGACTTGTCTTAAGAATAACATCATACATACATCTTCAGCCTATACTGGTGGACCAAAAGAGGGCTACGAAATGTAAAGGTTAAGAAATATGAAATAGCCTAATATTCTTCTAATTTCGTTTTTATAGTTCCAGTAAAAGCCTAAGTAACTAAAGCGAGAGACGTGGTTTTACGGATTTCCAATCTAAAAATGCCACTATATTTTTCAGCAGGATATTCTTTCTCATGTTTTCTGGTCACCTTGTTAATGAGGTTTTATTTTGATCGTCCGCAATTTATTTATTAATTCTACCTAAGATTCTTATACACCTTCTTTTACTACATTATCCACCTACGTACAAAAGCTTAGCAGTGTCTGCCATACTTGGGGGAGTGAGTTGGTAAGGTTCGGTACCTACCCACACGGTACATATGTAAATACTTCGCCAAGCTGCAACAATTTATTGCTTTACCAATAAAACATTTATCTTTTTCCTGCGCGACCTAAATCCTTTTGGAGCATAATTTAATAGGGAGATAACAGAGTTTTGGAATAACTATCACGTCTGGTCGGTAACTAAAGGAGGTCAACCCGAAATATCTCGATATTATTATACAAAGTCTTGCTGAAACTCAGCGGGCAGCTCACCCTTATTGATGCATGAGTTGACTGAGCTCTCACCCTTGGGCTGAGGGTTAAATTACACTTCGCAAAGCATTAACTGAGCAAAATAATGTTAAATAATATTTATAGTTATTTGCCGGCCCTTTAAAAGTTGAACAAAGATAAAAACATAATCAATTTTCGTTTTCTTTTAAAATTTACCGCCAGCTACTAGAAATGAAAAAATATATCAGGTACCTACTTAGTCTAAAAAACATTGATGATTAACTAGCCAGGTATTTACAACATCTACTTTCATCAATCTATTCTTATTCTAGATAAATCTAACATAGGCATTGCTAACCAACATATGTAAAAAAGTTTTAATGAATAAATTATCTATCTATCTATTCAAGCTTAGCAGCTTAGCAAGCTTTTGCAGGCTTACATAGGTAATACAAACAACATGCAATTATGTGTGGGTTTCCTACTTTCCTAGCTATACCTAAGCGCTTCAGAGCGCACTTTAATCTCCCCGCTGAATCGATCTAAACACAGATCTAATTGAGAATTCGGTAAGCTGCTCTCAATAATACCTGACTTGCCAAATTCACTTGGTGTGTTTCGCACAAGGCAAATTGCTTTGTACAATCGCGCCAGGGCTGATTAATTTATCCGTGCGGAGGTCCGAGCTTCGCATCGAGTACTTTATCATGGTTGACAGAAGGTAAGTTATTTAGGAACAATTGAATTGAAACAGAACTTTTTACAAAGAATTTCATAAGATTCGGCAATCACTCAATTTCAATAAGTATTTTATTCAATCAAGGTCCAATTTAAAAAATCCAATCTTCGTTGTTAGTTTTAACTGACTTGTCTCATCAAGTGTTATGAATTGGGAACAGATTTATAAAGTATGGACTACTAGTATATTATTATATTATATGTGGTATGGACATCCAGACCACAGATAATATAATACTATAGTCCAGAACTAACAGATTGAATTTGTTCGTAAGACTAAAACTCCTAGTACCTCCTCTTTATAAGTGACACGACACGTAATTGGTATAATTGATTTCGTAGAAGCTAAATCGTGTTCACGGATTGTGCAATATACATGTCTAATTTTAAAGACGCGAAAAGTTATTTCCAATCGGATGTACAACCCATCACCCCCAACGAGTGAATACGAGGTAGGTAGTTACAAGATATAAGAACGTGTAAGGTAGGTAAGTATAATGCTGAAACGAGCATAATGGCGGTCCAGGCAGGGAGTAGCTCGGGGACGCTCGGCTGCGATCGGTGGAGTCTGCGCCGTGGGCATCGCAGTGCGCGCCCCCAACCTCCACCAATCGTATCCTGAACGTAGCTTTAAAAATATTGTTTTGTGGTTAACTTCTACTAAATAATCACAAAATTCATGATTAAAACGTTCAAACATACAAAATCCGAATCACGACGCATCGTAGCTGTGTCGAATGTCGCGAAAGAGAAGTTTAGACCGTAAACTCAGGCGATTTGTTTGTGTAAATACAAAACTGTTACTGTCATGTGCACGGACAAAGAAGATTCGTGACCTCGCTACGTATCGATGAGTTAATTAATAAAAATCGTGGTTGTTCAACTAAGCTTTACTCGTTGTGAAACTACAATAATTAATAACATATCTAGCAAGTGAGCGTGAAGTCAATTGTAGAACATTCTAACTATTCGTGATTTGTTCATACATTGAACATAAATTAATCATTCATCTTCCATTTTATATACGATAAAAGTGTTAATTAGAGTTTCTAAGTGTTATTAAGTAGAGTTCCTGCCTGTATATCGCTTGAATCACCTGTGATATTTCTTCTTGTTGATATTGTTACCTTTGTGTATCTTCTAAAGCTGCCAATGTTAAATTAATTCTATAATAACTCTTAGAGTGTGCGTGTTACGCTATGTTATAGTAGAAATAAAAAAAAACTAGAGCGACTTAAAAGCTTCGTGATAGGAATAATATTTAACATTATTTTTGACCTAAATATTGCATGGGGGCCACCTATTCAAAGAATGCTGTTATCCTCGGGGTAAGTTTACTGTATTCAATAGCTATTTAACCTTAAACTTATCTAATCTACAAGGTGTCATACCATAGAATCAAATTAAAAACAGAATGTTTGATCCAATACTTCCAGACTCTACATAAAACATTATTATTATATTTTTAGTGGATTTATTACCGGGAGGAAATCAATACAATCATTAGGAGGACGTCCTAAGTACTTAAAAAAATTAAAAAGGATGTGTTATTAATAAGTACATGAGTTAATAAGTAGAAAATCGATATTTACGATTATTGTCAGAAATGAAGAAATATGTCTGAACGGTTGAACAGTTTTAAAAATAAACCGCTTTTTAAAAAAATGTTCAATACAACAAAAAGAAAACAATACAAGATTGAAAATATTAAAAATAAATAATGTTGTTATTCGGGAAATTTCAGACATACAGGATGAAGTAAGCGAACGGATAGAGAAAAAGTATCCGAAATACTCGGTAGCAGATTTACTCCCAAAAAAAAACATGTCTTTATTTTTAAGCTAGTTACGCGATTGAGTTAATCATCAGGATCAAATCGTAATAGATTTCATATTTAAGGAAGTCAGTCTGCACGATGCTGTTCGGATACAATTTCTTTTGAAAATATTAAAACTGTATTTATGATAAACAAAGAAATATTAACAGCAAATGAGGAAAACGTCAAGTATAACCAATTTGGCTAAAAATTACTGATGTGTTATTCCAATAACGCAGTGCAATATTTATAGGAAGGTGTGAACTTTATAAAAGGGACTTAGGCGGGAGAAGGTCCTCAGAGACTTCGTTGTAATTTTATGGAAATGATGTTCGTGTTTTACTATTTTACTGGAAAAGTTACTACAGTTTGTCGCAAAACTTCCGAGAACCGCCATGTGATACGGGGCACTGCCTTTGAAGTCTTATAAACGATTATAATCCATTAATGGTAATATTAGGTCCTTACATATGAAATTGGCGTTTTTCGTACTGGCCACTTTAATCACAAATTTCTCCTCTTTGGTAAGGAATTCCAAATTCAAATTTGTACAGCTATAGACTCATGTATTTGTGCTTCGATGATCGTCATTCATTTGTTTTTATTCTTCTGTTTTTTCTGTTTGCGTCACTCATTTTACAAAATGGATAACTTAAAATATCGCATTATTTACGAGTACGAGTTCCGCCGTGGCACTAGTGCTGCGGAAACAACTCGAAGGGTGAATGATGTGTATGGCGGTCGTGTTGCAAAAGAAAACACAGTTCGTTTTTGGTTCCAACGTTTTCGTTCTGGAAATTTCGACCTGCAGAACAAGCCCCGTGGACGGCCTGAGACTCAAGTTGATAATGAAGAGTTGAAGGCTATTGTGGAAGCGGATCCATCGCAAACCACGTCCGAGTTAGCTGCAGGCTGCGATGTTAGTGATAAAACTGTTTTAATTCACTTGAAGCAAATTGGGAAGATTAAAAAGCTTGAAAGGTGGGTACCTCACGAATTGACTGAAGCAAACCGGCAAACGCGCGTCGACTGCTGCGTTACATTACTAAACCGGCACAATAATGAAGGTATTTTAAACCGAATCATTACCTGTGATGAAAAATGGGTTCTTTACGATAATCGAAAGCGCTCAGCGCAATGGTTGGATCCTGGCCAGCCAGCCAAATCCTGCCCCAAGCGAAAATTAACCCCAAAAAAGTTACTTGTAAGCTTTTGGTGGACTAGTGCCGGTATTGTTCATTACAGTTTTCTCAAATCTGGCCAGACTATTACGGCTGATGTCTATTGTCAGCAATTGCAAACCATGATGGAAAAGCTAGCGGCTAAACAACCTAGGCTGGTCAATCGCTCCACGCCACTGCTGCTTCACGACAACGCTAGACCACACACTGCGCAACAGACGGCTACTAAATTAGAAGAGCTTCAATTGGAAAGTCTAAGACATCCTCCGTACTCCCCGGACCTTGCTCCAACAGATTACCATTTTTTTCGAAATTTGGATAACTTCTTGCAAGGGAAAAATTCAACTCCGATGGGGCAGTCCAAATCGCCTTCAAAGATTTTATTGATTCCCGTCCGACTGGTTTTTATAGTAAAGGGATCAATGAACTACCTATAAGATGGCAAAAGTGCATGAAAATAATGGTTCATACTTTGATTAATTAAATATATTATATTAAAAAATATTCGACTTTTTGTTCCTCCCATACAAAACGCCAATTTCATATGTAAGGACCTAATATTAGTGTGATAGTGTGATGTGATATATTTCATATTTCATTTATTTTGCTTACATGTACAATTCATTCATAAGTCTAAGTGAATTAGTTGTTATTATGTACATGCACCCTGGAAGGGCACTGCAAACTTGAGTTCGAATACATAATTAAAACATTAAAATACATTTATCAAATATTATAAATTAATTGTCAAGCATAATTAAAAGTAATGCATTGGATATAAAATAAGAAACTAAGAAGCCAGAATATTTTGTCAGTCATACAAAAGTACCTATAATTTAAATTTCATTTTTGTTTATCTGTTGCCAATTGTTGTCATTTTTCTTATAAAAATAATTTAATCTTTTAAAAGGCAGTATTTCTTTCTTCATTTTTTAAATATTCAGGTATTTTATTATAGATTTTTGCCAATCCATGGCATACCATAGAGCCAAGGCCCATAGGCCTTGGCTAACCAGTTTCAGTTTAGGTGTAGGTAGTACTATTTTGTTCCTATTTCGTCGATTGTAGTCAATATTAATATCTTGCTTGGTTTTAAAAAAGTTTGTATGTTTCCTTACAAATAAACAGGCTTGCATAATATAAATAGATGGTAATGTCAGTATTTTATTATTAATGAAGTGAGGTCTACAGCTACCCCATGGTTTAGTATTGGTGAGAATTCTTACACATTATATGCAGACTGTGCAGACAGTGCAGACAGAATATGCAGACAAAGCTGTCTCGTAGTTAAAATAAATTTTAAAATACTTAGGGCGTAGACCAATTGTGAAAGTTTAGTTTTATTTTTTTGTACATGGGCCTATATACGAGTATGTATGTATGACTATTTTTAGCTCAAAGTATAAAACTAGATTGTTGTTAAAATACGGACATATCCAACTGTAGGGATCTACTTATTTACTTTGATAAATGTATGCTTTCTGGCTCTTTTCCAAAAGGTCGTCCTAGTAATTGGCATGCCAAATATGAAAAGATATAAAAATATCTTGATAATAAATTAAGTGCATGACAACAATAAACTCAGATACAACTTTTATTATAGGATGCTAAAATAGCTCCCTAGAGTTATCCCATTTTGTTGGATAAAATATTCTGGTTTTACAAAAATACTGATTGCGGTACTAAATTGCATCCCAACAAAGTCAAATTCCGTTTTTCAAATGCATCTGAAAATGAATGCCAAATTATTACAGTACCAGTTATTAAACAATTTTTTGTTTCGCAACCTAATGATTACTTAGTTAACAGAAAATCTCAAAACTAACAAAAGAAATATAACTGTCAAAAGTTCATGGAATAGACCAAACCCGTCTCAACTAACTAGTCTAAAATAACTACATATTGATAGCGAAGTACCGAAAACTTTTTTCTCTCGCCAAAGCATAAAAATACTTTATGGAAGTATGTCACCGCTCATCCTTCGACGAAAATATCTTGTTTGCTCGTAACCCTAGTTTTCCTGCAGTGTATAATGTGATAGTGAAGGCTGTTTATTATTACTTGGCCGCCAAGTGGCGGTGAAGGCACAGCCACTGTAAATTGTGTCAGGGTCGAGTTTCTATTGATCCCCGCTTCTTTCACTGCGAAGCGACCGCGCCATGCGTTTTCCGGTCTATATGATCTGCCTTAACTGTTTGCCTAGATAACTTGCTCGTATGGATAAAGAATTTATTGTAGTAAGTTTAGGAATCGTTTTTTATTAAATTATTATCTTTGTTAACAAAGACAATGACAATAAAAGAAAAGCAACCAATTAAAACTCTTGCTTACAATTGAAACAGATGAGCTAACTGCAATCTCTAATAAACAATCTAGACGAAGCTTCTTCACATCAATGCCAATCGGAAGCGTCCCCAACACGATGACTAAATGCATTGCTCCGCTATATGGTAATGCTGATGCTCTGCGGAGTATACTCATAATTGTTAAAGTAGGTAAATGTTAGCTTTTTATATCCTTACTATCGATTAAGTGTACCTTGGTAAATATTATATCCTAAATAAATAAACAATGTGTTTTTAGGGTTATGTACCACAAAAGGAAAAAGAGAATGATCAGATCACTCTGTTGTCCGATCCGTCTGTCAAACCCCTTTTTTTAAGGACGCGTGGGAGGTATCAAGTTCAAATAAACATCAAATACACAATATAAATGATACAAATATAAATGATAAAAATCAATCAGTCCGTTACCTATACATGTAATGATAAAAATGTCTCAAACTCAGTTGATGCAATAAAAAAATTTTAAACCAAGAGAGTATTTACCGTTGACCTAGAATCATAAATTTGGCAAGAAGCAATGTCTTAGCAGCACACTAGTTTCTGCCCGCGGCTTCGTACGCGTTGTTTTTATGAAAAAGTTTAAAAGTGATTTATATCCCATGAGAACTGAAACATTTAAGTGATAAAAAGTAGCCTATTTGATTCCAAGATTATAAATACCTACCTTCTGAGTATATAACAAAAGAATTTCAAGAAGTGCAAGCCGTTCAGAAGTTTAAGCGTGAAAAGGTCTCAAATTTCCATGAATCCAAACTTTGGTTTTTATAATATTATAAAGTGTGATGGTGTGTAACTAAGGTAAAAGTACCCTTAGTACTTCCCGTTGATCTACAATCATAAAATTTGGCTAGAAGCAAGTTCTGATAAAAATGTATATTTCTTACAATAATTATTCGGAACCCTAGGAGCGTACGTGAGTCCAACTCGCATTCGACGTTTTATTTCTATTAAACATTTATTTATGGCCTTTATCTATTTAATATGCTATGAAAATTTTCAATCTAAGTACTTCGATACATTAAGGTAAAATAAAAAATAATCACGTTTGGAAGCAGTTTGTACTTTAACTTAAACTTAATTCATTTTTTCTGGGCAACCAAATATATTTAGAAAAGATCAGACAATTCAGGTTTTAAACATTTGCTATAACAATTTTGTCAATTTGTTATCATATTTGATATAACAATGAACAATTTTTGTATCAACCACGCACTTTACACAACTATCCCAGGGACGAGATAGGTACCTCTCTATAATTTCAGAGGTGCGTGAAACTGCCGAATAATGGATAACAGTCACGTATAACTACTTCCCTAGTGGAGAAACATGGTGGCAACAGTTACGTGCCTCTATTATGACATATTGCGTGATAATGACATATAAATAATAATTTCACGCCTTGCCACTTCTTTGAGACAAATTCACAACATTTTCAACAAATAACAGAAAATTGTTAGGAAAACAGCTCCACTTGATATATTTCCGCAGGAAACGTGTAATATGTTGAAGACCAGTTATATATTGTAGGTAATATAAAAGCCGCTACAAAAGCTTTTAGAGGCAGCTATAAACTAACACTGTTTTTCTTTGTCGAAAATTGGACGGCAAATACCAACTTTTCACGCTCAATTAACGGCCTGTACGTTTTGTGTAGGTGCTTTATTATTTACAAGGAAAATGCCTTAGCACGTTTTGTCTGTCCTAAACGAAACGAGGCAACGAAATGATTAATATTTTTGCCATTGTTTTTTAAGCGATTAGGTATGCCGACGAAACTCAAAAGGTTAAAATTGTTGTTTTTGTTACAGGTAAGTAAAAACTACGATACTTCTACTGCGTCAGGGCTAAGGATTTTTAAAGGTAAGGTAGGCAGCTACTGCAATCGTTTTAGAAAGTTCACCTAACTGATTAGTTCGCGAGCTCATCTGGCGAGAAATTAAGGTATGTACTTAAAATTAGTTTCAATAAATCACTTCTCAGAGAATTTAAATGTTTGTCATAATTAATAAAAAAAATATGAGAATCAAACTCGAACTTTTGCAATTGTAATTACTAGTTCTAATCTGTTTTAGTTAAAATAAAATAATCAATAGTACATTGTTACACAAGAGGCGTCCGAGCGTAGCGAGGCAAATGAAAATGAAAGTAACTGAATAAGTTACTTTCACCCGAGGAAAACACGGTGCTTTTCATCACGAATACAAGGACAGTACAAAAAATAAGTAAAAATGGCTATGTACCTTCTTAACCTCGTCAACAGCCTGTCAGTCAGGCCACTACTGGACGCAGGCCTCCTGATAAGTGCCTCATTGGCGTTTATCTCGTGGAGGGTAATGCCCATGACCCCCACGCTGGGCATGCGGGTTGGGGATCGCAGTATGGTGGTATAATTGTTCTGCATGGGGCGCTGCTGCCCTCCCCCCAGTGGATATCCCATAGTCGCTTCTTACTACACCCGCGGGAAGAGTTGGGGTGGTACAAATTCTAAGTCAGCACCATACAGCTAAAGTAATAACTTATGATTATAATATGGTTATATAAAAAATCTACATCGATACCAGTCGGAAGCGTAAACTATCTACAGGTAGCTCAACTGATCCTTACCATATCAATACCTACTAGTCGGAAGCGTTAAATATCTACGATGGCTCAACTGATCCATATCAATACCAGTCGGAAGCATAAAAATAAAAATTATGAATTAGCTTTAGAACAGATGAGTGAAATCAGACGTCCATATCATTACCAGATGAACTCAAGTCATTAGGTCTCTACAACTCGAAAAAACAAATTTTATTTTTTATTTATTACCTTAGGCAGAGACTAGTCTGTCAGCTGAATGGTAGAATAGCTCTCGTCTCTATAGGCTCTATATTGAAAAAATGTTAAATATTTTTTCTAAATCTATGTTATTTAAATAAATAGTTAAAAATAAATTATAGTAGATTACTTCCATCCATCCATCCACAGCCTGTATCGGTCCACTGCTGGACGCAGGCTTCCCCCTGATAAACGCCTTTTTGGTGTTTAACTCATGGGGGGGTAATGCCCATAATCCCCACGCTGGGCATGCGGGTTGGGGATCGCAGTTTGGTGGAAGATTTGTTCTGCAGGGGGCGCTGCTGCCCGCCCCCCAGAAGATATCCCTTAGTCGCCTCTTACGACACCCACGGGAAGAATTGGGGTGGTGCAAATTCTATGCCGCCGGCACCACACGGCATGGCGTGGATTACCTAACCTTATGTAATTTCTTACATCGCGCTATAATCGAGTGGCTGTATGAATTGAGTCAAACCAGACGCAGAAGCCATCTCACAAGAAGTTGTAGAAGTCTTACGATTTGATTTGGTATGTTACTTTGCTAAAAGTGTTCCTGGTTAGAAATAGAGTCGATTAAGACTAACTTGTTTTTTTTGACAACGTCAGTTTTTGGGAGAACCGTACTTTTTCTTTTCAAAAACCAAAAATAGCGATATTCAGAATCTTCTAACTACAATAGAAACAGTAGCTATCCTTTAGGGGCCAAAAATTTGCCCCACCCTGTATAGTAGATTATATACTTATCCGTATCATCCAAATTCAGAAATTGAAAATTATTGTACCTACTCACACTTAAAAAATATCAAATTATTAAATTAAACACTGACACAGAAATAAAGTGATATTTTTCGACGTGGAAAAAAAAACCCAAACCCGTTACATTTGAAGCACGCTGCCACTCGCCCCTGTTAGCAGTGATTGCACGTCAGAGCAGGCTTGTCCAGTCCAGTCCATCACAACGAAGCGGCATCGAGCTTCTCGTGTTGGAACGTGCTGTATAATTCAATTGCACGCCTCAGAGCGTACAGGCCAGCCGGCCCATGGAGAGTTATGAAGGGTGCGGGAGGAATGTCATAGCCTCGCGCAAGCGCTCCTCACCCCTAGCCATATTACCTTTGTAACGAACTCCCGCTTGGTACTTTGTCAATTACATTCGATAAATTAAAACACGATAGGTATAGATCACATTTAAATTTATATATAAAAGCCAACAAACAAACTAAAATCAAAAACATGATAAGCCGTTGTTGTGTTGTCGTGTGCGGTAAAGGTTAAGAATCTGTTTAATGAATTATCGCAATATTTTATTTGAAATCTTATTTGTTTAAATTTTTTGTATGTTACTTATATTTAAAGCTTTTATAATCAAAAATACCCATTATGTCAATCATGAACGTTATGTAATGTTAAGTCTAATGGGTTGTGAAATTTTGAAAGAGGAATGATCATTATTTAGAATCATTAAATGTTTCCGCTTACAAATAACAACTCAACGTCGTGAATAAACACAGGTGCTTGCTTGCACTTTTCAAGTAGCCTATGTCCATCCCCGGGATATTGTTTAGCTCTGTGCTAAAT
This sequence comes from Eupithecia tripunctaria, assembly GCA_955876795.1. Classification (NCBI taxonomy): domain Eukaryota; kingdom Metazoa; phylum Arthropoda; class Insecta; order Lepidoptera; family Geometridae; genus Eupithecia; species Eupithecia tripunctaria. Next base: position 6,772,543 of record OY041604.1, read on the forward strand.
TTGATTATAGATCCGCCATTTAGGCGTGAAACGAAAACACGTAGACACAGTTACTTTCTGACTATAATAAGTAGGTACGTACTCGGAATCCTAAGTAAAAAAAAGATTCTATTTAATCCATACTAATATAGGCTATCGTTTGTAATTAGTCCGTCAGTTAGTTTATCAGGAGATATTGGAGACATTAAATATTAGTATGGATTGAAAAAATAATATACGAGTCATTTCATTTCACCGTCTAGGGTAATTCAGGGAAGTCATTAAAATGAACTTGCCGATGAGTAAACGTGACGTGGGGACATGGGGGTACGCCAGACGCGAGGTCCAGGTCAGCCTGAGGGTGGCGTGATCCGTGAACCTAATGACATTTTGTTCGCCGATTGATTGATAGCCAGTAGGTATTCGATATAGCTCTCTTATTTTTTTGACCCACATTGTCGGTCAAACTGTACTTTGTTTCGTACTCGTGATTTGGTTCTTAAAAAATCCTGTCAAACTTTCTTATGAAACCCATGCTTTATACTTTTAACCCGGCAGGGATCTACAGTACCTACTATACAAAAACAACACAACTGCAGTTGTGTCAGTTTTTGTACTCTACACAAGTGGTGAAGGTGGCTCATAAGTTGACAATGCTTGGCGGGTGTCAACTCTAGATTTAATGATTTTTCATTACTCATACCCGGAAAGTAGGTTGCCTGGGATACGGGATGAAAGTAATACTTTTCGTCCCTATGGACGACTTACATTTATATTGAACCATGCATTCGAACTTTCTATACAGCCAACTTTTCGTGAGATGGCTTCTGCGTCTGGGTTTCAGTTTTCACTTCTCAAGAGGTACCTGGAAAAAATCATTTCGCTATCTATAACTAATTACTTTAAATTTACCATAAACTTAATAAATACCTCACATTAGTTGTTGAGTTTACGTAAAATTAAGTTAAGTATTTTTTTCTTAAGCAAATTAATATTTTTATTTCTACTTTCCTTGTATTCGTAATAAAAAGCAGTGTTTACCTCGGGTGAAAGTAACTTATTTAGTCCCTCGAACTCGCCCTTTATGATAATTGGGATGATTATCAACTATATACGAGTGATGCTCGGGAAGACCCTTTCCGTTCTCTGGAAATGTATATCCTCTTACAATCCTCTAGTTACGATGGCACTGCCTACCTACTAAATTATAGGCCACACTACCCAAACGCTATCAAGGAGAACGCCTATGCTATCTAACATTGTGCTCGCCTGAGTACATTTCATGTGTTTACCAGTAACGTAAATCAGGGAGATATGACAGAGATATCGTTTCTACTAAAAACTAGCACCTCACCTTATATGTAGTTACAGCAATAGCTGACACGTTCTCAGGGCAGCTTATAGCCAGTGAGTGGACAAAAGAAGACAATGCTTTTTTTACCTTTTTAATAATACCTACCACGTTGTTTTAATAAATGAAAAAATAAATTAAATTATTTGCTCATAATAAATAATAACTAACCACCATTTTTAAAGTATTTTTTGTGAATAATTGCCTAATTGTTGCAAAACTAAGATAAGTCATACAGAACTAAGATAAAATACATTATTGCCTAATTTTTCTTATTTAATGTAATTACACATTACACGTGACTGTTATAATTGTGACCAAATTGTACGGAACCCTTGATGCGCGAGTTCAACTCATTTAAAACCTTCGAATTCATTACATGAAATAAAACGTCAGGTGCGACCTGAAGTTTTATTTCATGTAATGAATTATGTTAAATCAAGTTATGTAAAAATACTTTTTACAAAACGAAAAAATAACTGGTGAAAGTCTAAATACTTAACTGCACTCAAAACAAAAGGCACAAGTAAAATATGGTCAAATAGTTCACTAAACCTTAGTTGGCCTAACCACAGCCAATACCCGTCCTTCTATTCATATGGCTTAGGTTGCGTACCCTCTTTGGAGTGATCTTTGTGTAAATTGAATACTCTTACATCACTTAACGCTGATGTTTCAAAGGATAAGCTCGGTAAAAGAAACTAAGCTTCCTTGTAACATTCCTCTGACATCTCATCATATTTTATTGGAACGCGTGATCATATGTTAAAAGCAATTTGGATGAAGATTTTAAACGTGGAGCCCGCAACATCACATACGGAATCTCCACTATTTTGGCTACGATACACCACACTCCGAGTTTCTGAGCGCAAGAAAAATATTAAAATGATAAATGATGACAACTTCGCCCGACCTGCGGTAGCTAACAAACCATAAAAGGCCGAGGAAAATTGCGGTAAAAATGATATCAATCAATAGTGCCCCACGACATGCCCTACTAATCCGATATCGCAGTAGGCAAGTAAAGTACTACAGTGCTAGCTAAAGTGCATTCACCCCAAGAGTTTTCCGCGCATGTAGAGCCGTTGGCTGTTTTATGACTTTTTACTTTTTATATCGTTACGTGAAGACGGGAAGAATATTTTCCGCTTGGAAAAATTTGTAGCAGAGCGTGACAGGCGCGATAACGCTTTTTGCCGTTCTGTACTCTAATAAGATTACGCCGGCTCTGAGAAAATTTGTTGCATTCACTTCTATTTATTATACAAATAGTGACAACACTCCACTGCTTTTTATAAACCTTTTCAATGAAGGAATCCCTTTGACGGATTCTAATCGGTAAACAAGATCTAAATATTTTATCTGGTAATATAATTTATTTATTGGCCTTTAATTAAACAACACGGACAAGTCCAATTACATTATCTTACTTGGTAACATTTATTAGTGAATTTAAACAAAAGGGAAAAATAATGGATGCGAATAACTAACGTTACAATTGTAATTAAATCCATGCCCACCTACTGGTTTAGTATAAAGTATATCATCAAAGTTTGCTTGAAGCATTATAATTCGATCCTGCATAATCAGGACCTAATTGAGTGCATTTGTAAGAAAATGTTCTTGTCAATAAACAACTGAAAATTAAATTTGCGAATAGAGTTCAGGAAATTTGTAAGAAATACATCGATGATCCAAGATATTACAAATTCATAAGCGCAATATTCACGACCCGCTGCGAAGCTATCACGCGGCAGGCAAGATTTAAAAAGAACCCACATGTCGTCAACAAAATTCGTTAATTCAGCACGAAAATTTGTAGAGTACGTTGTTATAGTGTGTAGAAGGCGGGCGAAGCGGGCCACACGGGCGCCGCCCGCCCGCAGGCGCACTTGCTCCGAAAGCACCCGAGGAGTCACGATCGTTTCATTCCGATTCGTAACGAAGTTCGACGATCGCAACCACCCTCCGTGCGTGATGCCGTCAGTCGCAGCGAGGCCTCCTGGGCGTTATATCGGTTCGCGGAGAGCTCCGTGTCTGGTTATGTAATTGTAAAAAAACTTATTTGTATATTAAATATAATCGCACAACGACCCGTGACTCCACCGGCGCGTCAATAAATGAAAGTTCACCGACTTATGATTGACTTTCAATCTGATTATGTGTATTAGTGGTGTGTGATTCTTATTGTAGCGGCTATTGTATTATCGAAGAGGTTTATAGTGTACAAAATATTGAATAATATGATTATCAACTTATTGATGCAATCTGAAATGGTAACGAATAGGTTATCGTTATTTGGTAGACACATTTTTAGACATTTTAACGTATTTGAATAAACAAAAATTGTTTATTTCGCATGATTGAATGTAAATAAGTATCATGTTTAAGTTTACATTCCGATATTTAACCAAGCGGATGAATGAACAAATATTGAACAAAAATAACGTCAAATGATTTAAATTATCGATGACGGATCACGCCTGTTGTTGTTGTTCCAATTAAAAGAACAAATAGAATGAAAACTGGTGGAAATTTGGCGCAATGCGCTTGAATAGAAACGTCCACGCAGTTGCGGACTCATTTCATGTCTGTAATTGCTTTAGCCATTTCTGCATTTGGTGCAGCATCCATGCGTGATTTATCTTTAATTATCACACTCCATTAGTTAGTTAGGTATTGTCTGATTTATGTAACACCATACTAAGCTCGATGTTGTGATGTTCTTAAATTTTGTATGAATCTTGCTTTAATATACCTAGTACTTTTGACGTAATACCTTTCGTCTTCCATTGTTCTTTTTTATCTTTGCTAAGATTTTGTGTGTTTCGTCTGTATGCTAATATCAGCAAAATCTCTAACATTCTCAGGAAAACTTAAAATAAACTTACATGCAAACGATTTTTTGCGTAATTACTATACGAGTTAGAGAAGCGATGTCACTATACAGTCTCACGCCCTACTTAGCTTGGAAAAGTTCGTGCTGGCTATTAGCATAATTAAAACGTCAAATACTTACAGAAGATGTACCTATGTCATTCTCGTGGAATGCAGGTCATAAAAACCTAATTCGTGCTCTAAGGTTTAGGTCTCATGGAGCGGTCATTTATACTCAAGTAATTTTGTTTTGTTTAGTAGTGTGGTAGGGATATATTGATCGTCAATATATCAATATATTTATATATTCGAGGACATGAAACATGGATTATTATAATATAATAGGAACATTGGAATCTGCTTTAGTATAAATAACTGTATTGCAGTTTCCAGTGTCCAACCAGCCTTGGCTAGAGCTCAAACTTTTCTTATTTTATTAAAGGTACTTAAAATGTACGTTGTTCCATAATGATGGATATTTTGAAGGCTCTTGTTAGAAGAAAAAAAAAACTTGACCCGCTTGGGACTTGCATTTTTTACTTATATTAAACATAGTAAATCGTACCTTGGAGATTATCCACTCATTTTGTATCTCAGAATGTTTAATATCTACGTAAAATTTTAGCCTATACAAGGTGGAATTTTGTAATGCCACTTGGAGGGTAAGTACTCTTAATACTGTAGATCCATTTACTTAAAAAAACACTCCTTTATTTTTGAAAAGAAAGAAAACTGCACTCAAAGATATTTTAAAATTCGCTTGCCACATCTGGAAAAAAGAACCTACAAAATCTGAAAAATTACACCATGTTATTTTATCGCATCGATCGTTACGGTAATTCAAAGGATCAAATCTCTCTAACAAACTTGATAAATTAAATGAACCATGAAAATCTTCTTTAATCACTTAAAATATTTACAAAATATTTTAAACTAACTAATTAGCTGCTCGAAAGGGTTCCATTTTCTTGGATACACAATTTTATTCTTCTAACAAATTCATTTCTAGTAACCTTCAGTAATGTGTAGTGCTGAATATTTTAAATCGTATTCTAAACTTCAACTCTCAACTCGCTTACATTCGCATAAGATTTAAAGTTGATTTTTACATATACTACCCACAAAAAAAAATATCTAAAGGGGTGAGATCTGGTGATCTCGCCGGCCATCCAATTGTGCCGTTTGTACCAATCCAGGTATTCAAATGGTTATTAATGTAGGCAGTAGTTATTCGGCCAATTCTAAGAAGTGGTAAAGAATATTTAGATATTAGGTTTTGATTCTTAACAAATCGTGAAACTAATCTAAACTCCTTGCTTTTAAACATATCAGTTTGTTTGTTCCGGGAGAAAAAGCAATCCTCTACCACTTAAAGAGCCCACTGAACAAAACGGATTATAAATTTGTTCATTTTGTCGCCAAAATTGTTGATTAGGCATAGACATCTGTAAGAACTGAGCCTGGATTAAGTTCTAATGAAAAAAAATAGTTTCAAATATCTCTGAAATGTTGCATTCGAAAGTTTGACATGTATTTTTGTACACTATTTACCTGGTAAGCCAGGATTTCACTATACAAGTACTTTCGGACCGAGTGCGCTCATACGAGGTAGATCGTATAGGAGTCCATTTGGAATTAAGTTAATACGTTACGAGTTCATCAGTGTCAAAGTAGCATTTAATTTGGTCTCCGTTCGCATCAAGACGACTAATCAGGCAGGGGTATTTTAATTCATTCGATTCGTTTCCGAAGCGAAAACGAAGAATTTGAATTCTATTTCGACGGAACTTGTTTTGATTTGTCAAAAGTTTCCGATATCGAATCCGACGGCCTGTCCGACGAATTAATCTATACTCTGTTTAAGCACTTGTACCCACTTTTATATCATTGTCTCTCTCTCTTCCAGTAAGGTTTGCTGGAAGCGAACTCTTATTAGGGTTAAGCTCGTCTTTGTCATTATTTTTCTTTTAAATGTTTACCGTATTGTATTATTTTGTGCAATAAGGAATTAAGAAATTAAAATACCCCCTCTGCAGTTGCTGCTTTCTAACTTAACGCCATTTTGTTTTTTTATAAAATAATAGAACCGCTCTGATAGGATGTCGCTACTCGAGTGCGTTAAGATCACGTGTTTACACGCTAGGAATAGCGTCCCAGTCATCCGAGCGCAACTCGGTCCGAGAGTACTCGAATATTGAAAACCCGGATTTATTATTTAAAAATCTACAGTGACACGCACCGTAATCTTCATAAAACTTTAAATGTTTCGAAATCATGATTAACAACAATCTGTATAAAAAATGCGAAGTGTAAAGCGATAACGATTCCGATGGAGGTGTCCAGGCAGGAGCAGGAAGTGGCGGTGATGCGGGTTGATGCGATGCAGCGGTGAGTAGGTCGCAAGCGCAAGGGCGCCTGCTGCCGCCGTCGCCGCTCGCCAATGATGGTGGAGACGCAGCATGCGCCGCCGCCTCGATGTGCGCGCGCGCCCGAGCCTCGCGCCAAGCCCGCCTCGGCCTCGGCGCCTCCTTCTCTTACCGGCAGCGGCACGCACATGCATCTGCGCCGGCGACGACACAAGACCGTGCACTTCGGAGAGAACCTCTTGATGCAAGTATGCGCCGACCGCGCCCACTTAGCCGCTCTAGGAGCTAGAGTACCCGATATATCATTCTGTCATAAAGGACAAACCGGTGTTCAAAAAGGTGACCCAAGATTCTGCTGTGTAGCTCATCACTGCTGTCTTGCAGCAGGAGCTCTAGTAGCTTTGACATCTAATGGAAGGCCCAAGCCCCGTAGAGAGCGCAGTGGAGACTCGCACTCAAGTGGAGGAGAGAATGTTGATAAGGGCGATAACGGTAGCAATGCGGCAGTAAAAGATCCAAACCCTAAAAACAGACATCATCACCACCACCATCACCATAAAGTCCACAACTGTCCATTTCATGATGTTGCACCGCCTCCTGAAGATGAACCAGAAGAAAAAGCCATCGCGCCGAAAAAAACTGTATCGCCCTACCTTTACATTCCCAGTAAATTAGAACCAAATGTTCAACAATTATTCAGTTTTATTGAGAGCGTCCTCAGCGCTTGGGCAGCGGAAGAAGGTCTGACAAGTACGGGAGAATATTCCGAACCGGACGAACGAGTGGTGCGGAGACGGAAACTCAACAAATACAAGAGGCGTACGGATGTGCTTAACATACGCCGCATTGTTTATGAAGTATCCATTTTACACGGTACTAAATTACTAGGGAACGTTCGCTACCGCCATTACCACTGGAAAGGAACTGCGCAAACCTGCAATGAAGCGTTTCTCAGAAAGGTGAGATGATGTAATTGACATTAGTAGTTACAGATAGATATTGTAGGTACTTGGACAAATGTAGGTTAAAATACAACAAGGAACGTATTTTTCTTGAGCGTTATATAGTCTACGATGATGGACCTCAATCGTAACAATAAAGTAGAGAAATAAACCCAAGAAATAGCTCACATTTTGGCCTTATTGTAGTTTCCTTGTGAGAGGCTGCAATTTCCTTTTTGCTAATGAGCGCTCTTATTTTCTCCAAGCTGAGTAAGTAATAAGGTATTTGCTCTATTTTATGAAGATAGGTAAACATACAAACATTTTCTGAAAAAACGCCCGTTATCTTTGTGGCTTGAGTGAAAGAAATACTAAATTTGCCATTTTCTAAACTGTTTAATATTTCAATCCTAAAGTATCGGTACATTTAAAACAAAGGCACGGACCACTAAAATAGTTACGATAGAGCAAAAGTTTTCATCAGACTTCTGGAATCCAACTAACAAATAGCGAGGTGTGGCATATTATTATCCGGTATAAGTATAACGGTTTTGCTCAGTCTAGCTCCGACATGCCAAAAGGAATTAATATTAAAGTTATTTAGTTTGAAACCGGCAGTGGCTGCAGCGGAGTTTTGGAATTTAGTTGTTGAAATGAAACTTTTTATTATAAGCATAGATTGCGGTTGAATTTCGTCTGTGTATTTTTCTAAGCACATAGTTTTTTCACCCTGAAAGAATGAGAGATAGCTAACCAACACTCTTTCTTTGTTTGCTTCGTAGTAGATAAAGGCTATGTTCTTCTTTTTCGAAAGCTCAATATTTTTAATTATAATCCTTATTGAAAAAGTTACAATATCGGTAATATAAAAAATTATGAGATACATATCAAAGTATAACTGCCTCCGATGTTTATACCCATGTAACCCATTTTTTTAGAAGTATCTTTACGTTATGTGAGTACCTATATACTTTTCTTATGAAAAGCTAGATGAGAGCGCAGTGGCGTCAAGAGCCATCAAGGCAAGAGGTTCTACCACGGCCCGCATGCACCTCAAAGCAACTCTTTCCTTGTTTTATTGTACCAGGACCAAAAGCGCAAAGGGCTTGATAATATCACAAAACAAATAAAATAAATAATGCTGGGCTACTCGGGCAGGATTATCTAGACCCAAACTAACGAAATAATATAATATACAATAATTACATTGTACAAACAGCGCAAATGTCAGAAATTCATGTATCTGGGTACTCAGCAATATTTTCAAATGACTGGTTTTATAGAGAGGGCATCGCACCTTTTATACTGCTGGAAACAAGCTGGAGATAAATAGAACTGTAATTATTCGTTTTATACCAGTAAAGATGACATTAACATCGCGCGTTTTCGCTTAACATTTTACGATAAAGGTTACGTACCTTCAACAAAACTGTGTTAAAACGCGTGATGCCGGGAGCACGGTCTCCAGGCTGTAAATATGAACACAAATTATGACGAGTTTAATGCAGGTGAACCCCACCCGGTCCCCTTCGGGCCCATCCCTCCACCCACAGTTAAACCTTTCCCTACCTAGAGCAAAGACAAGAAAACAGTCCTGCTACTAAGCTTATGTACGTGACACTTTACTATAAACGTGATGCATGAATGCCAAGCGCATGTTGGTCATGCCATAGGAAAGGGTTGCATATCAATTTGTTTTAAACCAAAAAAAAATTAAGAGTAACCTGTAATATGAATCAAGAATCATCAAAAACAGTTCCGTGCGTTTCCCTTTTACACAATTTTCTTATTACTTGCCCATTCAAAAAGAAGAAATTACCCTTCAAAGGAAATAAATTCTACATGAAACAGTCTCGTTTAACACTGGTTCTTGTGCTTTGTGCGCTCCTAGCTGCCTTACCTAAGAGTTGGGTAACAATTTCTAGAGGTGGAAAAGAGGGTGGTGGCTTGGGGGGATAAAACTGCGTTACCTTGTAAGATGTAGCATAACCTCTTGTTGTTACCGTGTCGTTTAAGTTACAAAGTCTAGCGGATTTCTGAAATACTCTCCAAAAACTTTGAATTTAAATAATAGAATTAGATGAATACAAAGCATCTTTATTTGCATAATTTCTTAAGACTTCGGTCTCAAAGTCAGACTTCATTTTCAAATATTATTATTATCGGCAGTAATCTCCTGCCGGCCGGAAATTATGACGTATACGCTGTTTGCGCGAATTGTAATTTTTAGTTTTAGTCTATTTCGGAAAATAATATCTGCTCAAAATATTGATAATCTACCTACAGCAATAAACTTCGGGACGGTTAATGTAGCTACTAGGATCTTTGGGCGTAACAAACGGGTAACAAATGCAATTTTACACAGATATCAGACGACGACCGCATGTCACTGACAACTGCAGTGTCGGACGAGGAGGATCCCGCAGAAAGCGCCATGAACTCACCGTACAAAGGCAAGCAGACGGGCGCTGCGGCCGCCTCCTTCAACTGCACAGGGGCTGTGCGGAAAGCTGGGTAAGTGAATTGAATGGTGCTGGTGTACCTTTGCTAAATAAAGCTGTTTGCTTGCAAATAAAGCCGACGAGTGGAGTGGACTCTACCTACTGTAATTTCAAATAATGCCGGTAATATTTCAATCACTTGCAATATCATAAGGAAAGTAGTTCTAGTAAGTTTTATGGTTGCCATCTTCTTAAAAACACATAGTGAGGTAAAGATTTTTTTAGCTTCATCTTTAAAGATATTCCTAATTTACGCTTGAATGCTTGGTTGAGTGCATTCGACCTTTTGTTCAGTAAAACAAAAAGTTTGTTTTAAATATACACCTCTCTTTTATCGCGTCGACGGAAAGCTTAGTATAATAACAGTGAGTAAAACAAGAACCGAAGGGAAGAAAGCCATGTCGTATACTTTTTGTCGGATAGCGTAGTTTCTATTAGGGAAAGCCTACGGCGTCCTTTATGTTCCTTGAGGCTACAATTTCTCTTCCATGAATCCCAAATGACCGCAGGGAAATCTTAGCCGTGACCCATTCAACGCTGTAAAAACGTAGGCGTACTTAAGGACGAGATGAGCTTCGTAGCGCCCAGGTTTCTTTAGAGGATACTTTGTGAATTAAGATGAACTACCAACGACACATTATATTTTATCGAAAGGTGTTATAGTGCTAGTCTACTTTTTAAAACATCTTTCATAATAGTTGGCCTTGCTGGACATAGTAGCCAAAGAGTATACAATAACTTTAGTAGCATAAAGTGATCTGTAAGGCCATTTCATGACATTGAATAATTTCATCAATGATATTTGTCTCTGATATTTAATTTTGACCTTTGATCAGGGAATCTAAAAGATACGCTATAAGATCTTTTTTTAAGAATAAATTCATCCACGTTCCTAATTTGAGCTGGACTAACATATTTTAACAATGTCGATGTAATTTTGTAAATCAATTTATACAAATATCGATAATATAGAAGTTACCCCTTAGATACGTATTACACAACTAGATTTTACGTGGATTTACCCACGTGGTCAATTTAATAGCAAGTACATACCAAAAATTGAGTTGTAAACTTAAATAAAAATAAAATCATAATAAAATAAAATCAATCAATAATCTGAAGTGTCACAAGAACAATTGCAGGTAGCAGTAGGTAGACAGGAGTTACCTAAGAAATGATGTTTTTGGTATACCTTAACTACAATAAACTCATAGACCCTTTGATGGGTTAGGTTCTTTTATAGACACAAATCATGTCTGTTGAAAAATAAACATAATTTAATTTTAAAAAGTGTTTCGGTGCTATCGATAATAAATGTAAACATCGACATTGACTACATTACTAGCAAATTTACGTCAAATAATGGCGCCATTGACGCCAAAACTAGACTAAACTAATCAGACAGGACTAAAAATGATGCCATCCTTATTATATTGATCGTTATGATAGGGACAGCGACATTTTTATATAATAATACTAGCTTTTGCCCGCGGCTTCGCACGCTCTATTCAAGTAGCCTATGTCCGTTCCCGGGATACCGTTTACATCTCTGCCAAATTTCATAAAGATTCGTTCAGCCGGGAAATAAAAACTATCCTATGTCCGTCTCCTGGTTCTAAGATACCTCCCCGCCAATTTTCAGCCAAATTGGTTCAGCCGTTCTCGAGTTATAAATAGTGTAACTAACACAACTTTCTTTTATAGGTATATAAGATTAACAATTAGTTAATTTAATTTAGTAAATAATAATAATTACTTGTATTTTTATAATAATGTTAATTAGTTTTTTTTATTTTTGGCGACATCTGAATATACACCATTGTATACGCCCAACAATGCACAACAATGTCAATCTATTTATATTCGATTTTTTTAATCCGTGCACAAATAATAAAAACCGTCCTCATTTTTATTATTATTTTTGTGATTAAATAAAGTGAATTTGAATTTGAATTTATTATGATGGGGCTCCTTTGTATACATGATTTTCCTTTGTCCGAGATTTTGACAATTGATTTTGTGACATGTTTATTCACAGATTTATATGTATAGTACTGTGTTTATTTTTCACTCATGCGCAAAACGGGCAATCCAGTTTGGTTCTGAGGAACACCTTAAAATTTATGCACATGATCTTTGTTTATCTCCTAGTTTTCATTTAGCTACCTCTTGGTCTCGAATGTGGAATTCTTCTAGGATTTTGAAAGGTAAACATTACGGTGATTTGCAACCTGATATTCCTCTCAAACCTTGGTTTTTTATGTTTAAAAAGGCCAGCAAGACTAGCACTTCCATATTATGCCGTCTCCGGTTGGGCCATGTTTGTACCCCTGTTTTCCTTGCAAAGATAAGGGTTAGGGATCATGCCCTTTGTGAATGTGGTTTGGCTGACGGAGATGTTAATCATCTTCTTTTTGCCTGTCCAAGACTTATCATCTCCCTTCATGACATTATGCCTCCTGAAATCCCCCGTCCCTTCTCTTCAAAGACTCTTCTCCCCTTAGTGTTCTCTCCTTTAGTTTCTAAGCTTTGTAGATTTATTTCTGTAAATAATATAAAATTATAGATTTGTAGTTTATGTATTTTAAGTTTCTCTATGCTTAGAATTGTAATTTATTTCAGTAATTTTTGAGTAACTTTTTATTTTTTTAATTTGGTTGTTTATGTTTGATTTTGTAAATAATGAGCTTGATTGATTTTATGTAAATTATCCTCTTTTATTTTGACCCTATTCAAACTCAACCTCTTTAAATTAAATTTCAATTCCTTCGTTTTGTACAATTGATTACTGACATTGGCAGAATTGTGTCAAACCATGACGCAGCAGAGCCAAAAATAAAAAGAAGAAGAAGAAGTTTATTTTTCAAAAGGAGATCCTGAAAATTTTTCATTTAGTAATTGGTAGTAGCTATTTAAATGAAATTACAGAGTTAGGATAACTATGCGTACAGCGTATGCGTCAGCACTTGATACATTTTGAACGACACCAAGGTATTCAACATGTTTATAGAAATCGTAATTTTAATATGACGAAAACTGAATCTTCCACGTCAACTGTTTTTCGAGTACGAACAAAATTCAAAGCAATATCAAAGATGAGAGAGAAGAAGCGTGCTCCAACTCCAGCAAACGTTATTATTTGGGCAATGGAAATCCTCGGGAAGAGAAAAAAAGGAGTATCCTTGCGCAAAATTCAATCCCTGATAAAGAAACATTTTATTTTACCTTGCAGTAAAAATGACATAAACCAAAAGATTGAAGCTGCATGTCGTTTTGCTGTATATTTTGGTATTTTAGAACAATCAAATGATATGTTCTATTTGGAGCAAGCAAATGGGTACCTAAATACCATCCTAAATAATATAAAATCAAAACAAAATTTTATTATTAAATAATGTGCAGTCATATGTTATCTTTATAGCGTGTATATAATAAAGTTATTTTTCTGTATTTGAAACCTATTTCATTTCTTACGAGAAGAAGTCAATTCCTTAGGTTACTTCAGTAGGTAAGAAATAAAACTACTCTTGCAATTGTCTATTTATCTACTTATATGATAATTTATATACATATTATATATTAATATAAACAACAGAAAAACAATTAAGACAATAACAACTTGCTTGGCTCTTTTGGCCCTCGAGAAACAAATCGTTTACAAAAATCTAAAATCTAAATTCGCTGGTGTGCTAGAAATATTAACTAATTATTATAATAATCGAGAAGCAAGCAAGAGTTTCTGGATGCTGAAATACAGTTTTTAACTAGTTCAGGAGCCTATGGACTCATACCTGTCTGTAAAACTAATTATGTCAATAAAGCCAATTTTTACTTTGAACATTAGATTGAGCTTGGATTGGAATACATATAACTCACATAGCTTTGCGTCTGATATGAAAGAGTACCGTAATATTTATTTGTATTTTTATGTTGAATCATATAATATTTTATAGGTGACATTGGGATCTTGCTTTCTGTTTTGTATAACATAAATATGATAATTTAGGCATTGGATGGTGTAATTGGGATTGGTGCAGATAAATTTGATTTGTAAAATGTTCAACATTTTTTAACAGATTTTTGAGTGTGAAAAAGTGGCTGTTACGCAAGAAGCATCAGATTGAACTGGCACGTAAGCGAGGCTGGAAAGGATACTGGGTTTGCCTAAAAGGCACGACTTTATTATTCTACCCTTGCGATTCTCGCGAAGGACGTTCCGTCGAAGCAGCCCCCAAACATCTTATAATAGTCGACGGGGCAATCATGCAGCCCATCCCTGAGCATCCAAAACGAGACTACATATTCTGCCTAAGCACAGCGTTTGGCGACGCGTATTTGTTTCAAGCACCGTGTCAAGTAAGTAATAAACCTTTTACTTTTATAGAGCCTTTTATGTAAGAGGTACTCCGATGCTTTGAGCTGATTACCTTTAGCGTCGACTCTTATGAAGCAATATATATGATGGTGCCTCTAAATTAAATTATCGTCAGATCACCCTACTTAAAATAATGAGAATCGAGCTTCATTCACACAATAACCTACTCGAGTTGGTTGATCATTTTTATTCAGCACTCTTTTGGTAAATTATGAAGTATTTATTATTATTATGTACGTGGGTAAACACTGAGTTTTTTCTTAGGTGGAACTCGAGAACTGGGTAAACAGTATACACAGCGCGTGTGCAGCGGCATTTGCAAGGCATCGCGGCAAGACCGGCACGCTTCACTTGCTGCAGGAAGAAATATATCGTCTAGAGAAAGCCATAGAGTCGGTAAGTACCTACACTTATCCATAAGGGTACAGGAATTTAAAATATATTATGCTGATATTTGATTTTATAACTTGATATTAACAGATTATTTTCAGATTTTTAACATTATCTAATTTAACTTGAGTAACCAACAAATCCAAATCTTATAAGGACTATTTCGTTAAATCTATTTTATACACAGTCTCAGGAAAGTACCTAACAAATACATGTAGTATTTGTTAGGTATAAGTGATGTAGAGCGAGAGATTCAGTGGGCTGCGATTCTGAGAGTTCCTCGTGTAAATCACACCAATATCTGACCCGCACCGAGTGACCACAGCACGCATCAAAGCCTTTGTGGCTGTCCTGCATAGCTACTGTGCGCTCCATACATATGTGTGCCGACAGACATGTTTGCAATAGCTGTCGAGGCAAATACTCGGAATGAAGATTCGAATTAATCTACAAGGCGCGTTCAAGTTTTAAAGGTTTAACAAACAAACCACTACTTACAGATATAATCAGAATGTATTTTATATCGGCATTGTTTACTGTTGAGCTTTATAACATAGCCAGTGTTGAGCCCTAATCGCTTGAATTATTAAGCAATTATTATCTTACGTGGATCTCATGTAGGTTTAAGCCACCTAACTGCAATACCGACGTATTGCAGTAAAAACCTAGACTGCATCGTTGATTTATTAGTCTAGCTAAGTTTTACGGCTGTATGAATTTTAAAATCATTCATTAGGTTGCGAAATATTCAAAGTTGGGTGGGAACCGTAATTAAGGGTGGAAGCACATGCATGTAGTTAGGAACAATCTATTCTATCAACGCGATAGTTATCACGGCCAGGTGGGAGCACGCGCTTATTAATATTCATAGCACACGTCATTCTGAGCGCGTCCAAGGACCAACCTGCATATATGTATCTTGCTGTCCTCGCTTTACATTGTCACGATAAAATCCTAAATTGACCAAACTTTAAACTTTTCATGCTTTGGAACAAAGCCGGCTAAGGGCACTCTCTCAAAGAGGGCATCAGGTCGTTGAGGTCAGCTGGCGGTTGATTCTTAAGCTAGTCAGTTTGCCGCCGGGCAAGCCGTCTTGTATTATAGAAACAATTGTTCCAAATCACTTTTCTTTTCTCTACATGACAACGGATTTTCATTGAATATTTCTAAACGTTATTTCTTTTTATGTGTATTCACTACAATAGGATAATACCTCACTCGGAATGCGTCAAAGGACGTCGGAAATAAATAAAATGAAATAGTCAACCGTATGAATCAATGCGAACGCGGGCGGTCAGAGATTTAGGTAAGGAATTTTCCGTCGCAATAAAAATGTTGTTTGGGGCAGGATCATAAGCTGAAGCACATGGCTGATCTGCAGCAGTCGGTGGTTACGGACCCGGAAACGCGGGCCCAGCTGGCCGTGCAGATGCTGCAGTGGGAAGAGAACCTGGAACGTCTGCATTGTGAGCAGTTCCGTTTGAGGTGCTATATGGCTAGTCTGCAAAGCGGAGAGCTACCCAATCCTAAGGTAACGTTGTCTTTTTTTACTCCTATTAGCTTATAATGAACTCTTCCCCTTTCAATCAACTTTTGATCTCTATTCAACCTTAAAGTATTGAGCCCCTCTTCCTATTTTTACCCATCTATCAATCTACTGTAGAAACCTTCATAATGCGAGTGATCACAAAAAACAGACAAAAGATAAAGTGGCTGAAAATTCATCTTATGCCATAAACCCAACTTATAAATTACTGGTTATGAATAATGTTATTAAATAAGGTGGATGCAACTTATTCATACTTTATTTATATGACTTGGGTCAATCCCAGGTCAGATTTATTTTCTTGATTTCCTTTTTCCCTTTGAATGAATTATCCCCGATAAAGCGAGTTCCGAAATATAGCTACCTATATATTTTCGCCATGATTCATTTGGGGCCTGACCGAAATACGAGGCCGTTGTTATTTTTGGTGAATTATCTCGTGCAAAAATAAACCGTTGGATAACGGCTATTATATAATTCATCACTCAATATTAAAGGAAGCAGGAGTTTACTGATCTGATATCATCGAGGTGACAGAGAAAGGTTGGTTCTGGTATCCAATTGACAGTTGACCGGAGAGCTGAGAGCGGGGCAGGAATCTGTTACGCTGCCGCGACCCATGTCACGACACGTCAATAAGGCACACTTACTCGCAAATCATAAATGAACAATTTTTGACAGATATCGAAGCCTGATTAATGGATATTCCAATATCCAGTTGGCCTTACTAAACTTTTTTCCGGATATTTCTTTATTCACCTTTTTTAAAGAATACGGTTAAACAGTTGTAGTTGGTAAACTTTGTCGCCGGATATCGTTGCGGATAAAATGGCACGTATTATGGCTCTTGAATACCGGGCAGTATTATCAAATTATACTACCACGTCCTACTTAGAAAAAGCATGGCATAGTAATGAAGAAAGTTGTTTGGTACAGGCTCTCCTGACGCACGTCTCTCGTGGAACAAAGAGTACATTGAACAAGCTCGGCGTGTTCACTGTATCTTCGTTTCATGCGTTCATCTGCGCGCGTTCGCCGTCGCTGCTGAACAACTTGCTGGCTGGTCGTGGGGCCACCAAACGACGGGCGCCTAACCTGTCCCGCTCCAACTCAGGCTCCAGCAGGAGATCAATGCAGGTCAGTGATTGCTGTTCACACGAATTTACACGTTTCCAATAACAGTGTCATTAGGAGGAGAATACAGTTTTAACCTTACATTCACAACGTACATTCGTATTATAAAGGCAAAGTTGGAGTTTGAGGAGTACCCCTTCAAGCTACTGAACGGATCAAACTGAATATTGACACATAAAGTACCAATTTTATTAACCCTTATGCTACTTTGTATACTAAAAAAAAGTTTGGTTATGCTTAACAGCACAAAATAGTTAACTTAATTGTATGCATTGCAAACGGGCGTGGTTAAACACTACGCTCATTAGTTATACGGAGCAAAATACGGTAATTAAATGCCAATGCAATCCAGAAACAACTAACGTAATAAAGAATAACTGATGACCATAAAGTTTATTTCAGAATTCAACTCAACTATGTGAGTAAGTCAATAAACTTAGTAATATTTTAGAAGGCAGCAAAACTAGAAACAAGGCACAACATTCCTCGTCCATAGGCTTACCAGATTATGACAACTACCCTTACTTTAGAATAGTCAATTTATCAATTTCTGTGTCACCCATAACTGGTTAGGAGTTGCACAAAATCAAAATGTCTCAAACCCATTTCAATGTCGAGTGCCCTCGAGTCTGATTTAGGGTTTAAATATTTGTCTCGCTTTCTAAATTTCAAGTGCTCGTATAAATCATTACCACGGCTTTTGTGTTCGTTCCTGTGAACACTATAAGAATATCTTCTGGTATCAATGAACGAGTCGAAATCATTATATCCTAACTCAATTCGGTACAAATTATCACAAAAAGAAATGTCACATCGCCCATTATCGGGACTTACTTATTCGTACTTCATTACGAAAGTTAATATGATTTTACGTTGTGCCGATATATTGTTTGACCCATTTTGTAGGAAACTATGGATACGTAGATACCTATTTATTGGAAAATGTGACTGGTATTCCATTAAATTCTTTTGAAATCGTGCTTATCCACGAAAACGATTTTATGGCTATTAATTCTTTCATTTATTATTTCCATTGAATCATTGTGATACTGCAATATACCAGAGTCTCTACCAGACTATTCTCTCACTATTTGTGAAATACACTCCCCTTTGAAATGTACCTTCATTTATTCTCTACCTGCCAGCAATGTTTCTTGAAAGCGTATTTTTGTCTGATAGTAAAGACACTATAAATCACACGACTCTCAAAGAGGGCAGGTCGAGATGGCGTGTCACTGATCCCCAGTGAGTCTACCAATTAGGTTCTACCTATTAGACGCGGTGGTTGCCACTGACTGCTTGCCATTAGCCACCATTGTTTCATCTACTAATTGCGCCTTTATCAAAATAATGTAGCGCTTTTTAATCCCTTCAGATTATAACTAAAGGAAATCAATGGGCGTGGTAATTAACAAAATGACATTCAAGCCTCATTCAGCTCTATGATAAATTTCCTCAGTAACGGTGACATTACGGGGATTTTCGACTGCAACTTTTGAATTTCTCCGTCATTCAAGTTCTTACAAAGATAACGAGCAAAAATAAAATATTCCCGTAAAAGCTATTCTCAAGAGGATCGCCGTAAGTTCGTTCAGATTAAGTTAAATGAAACTTAAAATGTTGCTTGTGAACCATCTTGACTTTATAAATTCTCAAATTACTAACTTGGATTATTGTGCGTAAGCCGTAATTGTTTGTTGTAAGAAGCTATTTTCAATACCTAATGAAACTAACTTTTTTGGAATCAATTTTTGATAATCATTTTAATGTACTGACACGATACATTCACAACATCGATCAAGGTGGTCGAAAAATATATATAACAAGGTTCGAAGGATAATAAAGCTACATTCCAGGAGGGAATAAAATTAAATCATATTTAACCAAGTCACGTTTTTCTTCTAATCTGAGGACAGAGCACACTAATTGTTTTATGAAATACCATTGTTAACGGACACGACAGAGTAATGTGCAAAGAGCGCTCATGCATAAACATAAACCCTACGCGTAAAAAACTGCGTTTGTTTGACTTTTCTACCATGTACTTTTTCAAGAATAAAAGCAAAAAATAATGCAAATAGAGAACAGAAGTTTACGGCGTAGCACTGCTACAACTTACCTACTGCTGTAACTTATGGGTAAAACATACAATACAGAAAAATAGCTATTGCTTACCTATTTTTGAAAAAAATCTTATAAATCATTAACGCATTTCACCCTACACCGGCCGTATATTTACTAAAAGAGTATAAAATTTTTGTTTTATAAAAAGTTGTTCGAAGTCTATGCTGTCACTGTATAACACCGGTGTTAAGAGCTGAATAGGCAAGAGCATAGCAGTTTGGTAATTTGTGTTTTATTTTAAGACACTTAGAGCGTATACACATCGCGATAGTTTGGTTTTAGTAACTTCAATGTGTCTTTTCCAATATAAATCTAGGATTATTCCTCATAGGGTGAAATCGCTTATCGAAAAGGGGTTTTAGGTCGTTAGGTAAGTTCTAAATTGAACTATTTTAATTTTACTATAGTTGATTTGTATGTTATGTTCTCGGAGCCATTGTTCGCATAAATTAAATGTGTGTGATATGGACACATCAGCCACAGGCTGCTTATTTTAAGTGTCAACGTTGTTTAAACTGACACCCTGTATATACATAAGTATATTTATTTATTATAATTATTTTGGATTCTAGTTTCAACGCAAAAAAGTTCATTTCAGCTTGTGCCTCTACGTCAAAACTTAACAGTCAAAACGGGGGAGATTTTTTTCTACACCATACAAACTGAATGAAACTTTAGACCCAGTTAGTGCACTAACGCGCTCAAAACGTAAACGACTATTAACACTTTCGTGGCCCAAGCCACACAGCCGTTCTGCTCCGTTTTGAGGGCAGTAAGCACGACATACTTAACTAAACTAACATTGAGAATAGGTCTATCGCATAAAGTATAAAGGGCAATAAAGTTACTTCAATAAGATATCTACGGCGTAGCACTGCTACGCCCGTAGCACTGCTACGCCCGTAGCACCTTAGTTGCAGCCATAGCTACGCCGATAGACGTGGATACACGTCTAGATAGACATCAGCTATCGTATTTAATATAAAGAGGACAGATTTTATTGTTTTTTTTTAATAGGCTCAAAACTAACTACTTGACCGATTTAAAAAAATACTTATTACTTTTCAGGGAGTAATATAAGATATATTTTAACTCGGAATTCCCACGGGAACAGGATATTTATTTTATTTTATTTTATTTTAACAATATTCAGGAAATTAACAGCTAACTTAATGAATAGGTATAGTGACTAAATACTGAAGGCTAATTAAAAATTTCCACAAAAAGCGACTGAAATTGTACTAATTTAAACAAAGTTACAGGACGACTACTTATAGGTGAGAAATTCCTACTAATTTTGTTTTAACATATTACTTAATTACGAAGATAAACAAGAAGATGCATCAAAAAATTTACCACTCACTATTCTTTTTATTTTAGTGGAGGGATTAAAGAAAATATCTATATTTACCTCTCTAGAAAGAACGTTAAAACATCCGCATGATCTTATCAAAAATGTGTTCTGCCTGTAGTTGGTTTTACACGAGGGAAGATGAAAAGTTTTAGGGTATCTGTGAGTTCTAAAGTTTGTGTTAAGTCCGAGCTGTTGCAGCAGCTCCGCGCAGTCTACTTTATTATTAACAATGCCAGATAGATAACTTAGATCCGCTATGGCCCTACGTTCCTGGAGAGGCAAGAAATGAAATTTCCGACATCTCGTATAATAATCGGGCAAAAAGATTTTTGCACGAAACTGCACGTAACGTAGGAATCTTCTCTGTATGCCTTCCAAGCGAGAGATATACATATCATACCTAGGGTTCCATACCTGCGAGCCGTATTCCAAGTGGCTGCGCACATAAGAACAGTAGAGGATCTTAAAGGTTTTTATATTTGAAAAATCGCGGGACATTCTAAGGATGAAACCTAATGCTTTCGATGCCTTGCCAACTATTGAGTTGATGTGTTCATCAAATAAGAGTTTGCTATCAAATGTTACGCCCAAATCTTTTATCTTACCAACTCTAGTTAAATATGCGTTTTGTAGTGTATAATTAAATTTAAGGACATTAGGTTTACGGGTAAAAGAACAGACGTAGCACTTAGAGACATTTAAATCGAGCTTGTTGAGAGTGCAATAGTTTTGAAGTCGGTCTAGATCATCTTGGAGGCGGGCCGCATCGACCGCGTCTCTTACAGGGTGAAGGATTTTCATGTCATCCGCGTATAGCAGAATCTTTGAGTGAGCGAAACATGATGATATATCATTGACCATTATTGTAAAAAGTAAAGGTCCCAGTAAGGATCCTTGTGGGACACCAGAAGGGACACTCATCGGCGAAGATGAGTACCCACTGAGTACGACAGTCTGACAGCGGTTACGAACGTACGACGAAAACCACCGAAACAAGTTGCCGCGGATACCTATCCTATGCAATTTTTCCATGAGAATCAAATGATCTATACGGTCAAAGCATTTACTATAATCTGTGTAGATAATATCCACCTGAGAGGGCTCAGACATATGTTGAGAGAGATATTCACTACATAGCAATAGGTTCGAGGTGGTAGACCTCCCTCTGAGAAAGCCGTGCTGGTTCGAATCTAAACTGTGTTTAAGTGTTGGATAAAGCTGAGAGTACACTAGCTTTTCCATGATTTTAGCAAATAAGCATAACTTAGATATAGGCCTATAATTCTCAACCATATTTCTGGGCCCTTTCTTGTGTATCGGTGTTATGTGAGCAGATTTCCAGACTGTAGGTACAATGCCTTCGTTGAAAGACCTACGGTATAAAATAGATAGGGGGGTGGTTAAGCTACTAGCACAATTTACAATAAAGACAGCTGGGATATTGTCGGGCCCTGCAGACTTGCTAAGGTCTAAAGATTTTAAAAGCCTAAACAATTCGCCTTCCAGGACTTCTATGTCGCAGATGTCGGCTGAAGAGGTACATGGCTGTTGGGGAACGAAAGGCACTTCGGGATCCAATGATGTACTAGGAGTGTTAGCGAGGAAAGTAGAGTGAAAAAACTCACTAAACATGTTACATATTTCTACGCCTTGATCAGACGATCGGCCATCGTACTGAAGAACGGACGGATAGGCATTAGTTTGGTTTTTACTTTTCACATAACACCAAAACGCGCGTGGATTATCTTTTATACAGTTTTCAATGTTAATTATGTATGTGTCAAACATTTCATTCTCCATTGTACGTGCACGCTCCTTTAATAATAAAAACGAGTCGCGGTCATAAGCGTTTCCGTACTTTTTATATTTAGAATGAAATTTGTATTTTTCTTTAAGTAATTTTATCAGTGGACGCTTATACCACAATGGATACTTACAGGACGGTGTTATACGCGATGATATACGCGGGTGAAACCGTGAGGCGTTGCTATTCATTAATATTTTGTCAAACTGTGCGTGGAAATTGATTTTCAAGAGTTTCAACTGCATTTTAGACTGGCGCGTGGAACGTGATAAATTGTAAAAGTTTTGCCTCAGTCTCAAGCAAAATGGATACTCGTTTGGTCATCGCTTTATCTGGATTTGTACAAGCAACTGATAAGAACGGTAAATGTGGTTTTCCGTTTTTTTTTATTTTCAATTCCTTATTTTTAATCGACTTCAAAAAAGAGAAAAGGTTGTCAGTTGGCTGTATTTTTTTTAATGTTTGCCTCAGAACTTTTGACTGAGTGATCCAATTTTGATGATTCTTTTTTTATTTGAAAACTGGTATTTTCCGTTTGGTCGTATTTTCAATTTGGTCTAGTTTTGACAGTGACATCCAAGATCCATATAATTGAAGTTGGTTTATAGTTTTTAAAAACAAACTCAATTATTCATGTTTCTTGTTGCTGTAATGAGGTAGTCCTTACTTTTATATTATCTTCCATTTTACGGACATGGATAATTCATGGGATAAACTAATGAACTCTGTAGTAATAGACTTTGACAATTCTCCAAACCGGCAGTTCTGTAATTTGCGTTCACACGAGATGCGCGCACAAAACTGTAAAATAAGAGCTCGCATCGAACTGCCCGATTGAACTACCAGCCTCGCGCATCTACATGTCATTGTACTCGTAGGTTTCGAAGCGCGGGATGGAACAGCGCGTGTGATTTCCCGCAGTCTGAACCTTACGTGTGCAGGGCACTATTATTATGGTTACTTTTTGATTGATACTGAAAGGTCTAGTGCAATTAATTTTCCACCGGGACTTACGATGCCGACACAAAAATGAACAATTTACATGTTATCGACGTTACTCAGTCAATTTTCCAGCTTTATTTATTATCTACAGCATAGCTCTTGCTACGGCAAAAAATAAACGAATATTTCGTATGTTCAGATGTCGCGCGATGAAGGCGAGGGAGCGGTGCGCGTGTCTCTGCCCGAAGGAACGACGGCGACGGTGGGCGTGCGCGAAGGCATGTCCGTGGAGGAGTTCCTTGCGGGGGCGTGCGCGCGGCGCTCACTTAACGCGCTCGAGCACTTCGTGCGCGTCAAGAAACGACGAGACATGGAGGACCATAACTACTTTGTGCCACATCGCAGCGACCTTATTGAAACATACGTAAGTAAAGTACTTATGGTATAAGTTTATTTTAAAAGTAACATGGCCCTATCGATCAGGTATTTCGCAGCCTCCCCCGTAGATACCTAGAACCTTACAAAAATTGTCTTCGACTTGTTTTGACGCAGACAGTGCGCAGAGCCTGACAAGTTTTTTGCATACGGAACAAGAGATAAGTGGAGTTGAATTTATTTTATTTTGTAAGTAGTAGGTAACTGAAAATAATAAAACTGAGTTTTTATAGGAACAATCTGTAAATCATACCGTTACCTTGTACTTACCATATATAATTTAATTTGGTTCCTTCCTTCTAATTACTAATTGGTTCCTTCTAATAACTTTTATTTTGGACAGCAAATAGTTAGGTATTTAGATTGATAAGAGAAGTCACAGAACTGTTTCTGTATAGTCAATACATAACAAATATAGTATCAACAACAAAAGAAAGAAATATAATTCAAATAATTTTATATTAAAATTTTATAAAATGTTTGAATCCGTATTAAATGACAACTAGTATTTTTAGATTTATTGAGGCAAGGGCAATAATTATACATTAAAGTGGTAATAAATGCATTAAAACTTTACTGAAAATAGGAAACCCGTCTTTTTTGTGTCTTGAACTTGTGATTTTTGTAATTCAGCATTCTAGGCATGCTTTCTGTCAAAGCGCTCAAATGACACTAATTCAAATGCTTTCCATAATTCTATGGGGGGCAGGCGAAAACTTTGATCGATGCATGGCGCTGATAAAAACTAAGGCTTAGTTAGGTATAGTAAGTTATTGTATTTTTAACATGATTTTACTTCAGTGCTACTTCAATACTAGGTACACGACATAGGAAAGGAACGTCGATGACCATTTAATAGATTATGAAGGTAACATTGTACGGTGATTTATTTAAAACTGTATTTACAAAGAGTCAAACCGCCAGAATATTGTAATGTTTACAAAATAAATATTATGCACCGTACGCCTCGCATTAATCGATTTCGCGCTGTCCACCACATCTCTTCCAATATCAGATTATTTGGAACTATCAATGATGGGCTATTATCATGTTCGCGATTTAGTACTTGAACAAATTTAATTAGTATATTCAAATTATACCTAAACGAGCCGCTATTAACATTTTACCCTTTGAAACTTTGCCGCTTAAAGCTGATGGAAAAGCTGAAATAATACTTAAAACTTTGATATACTGGAAAAGTGTAAAAACTCTAAATACAATAAATTTTATGAGTCTTCAGAAATACATTCATTATATTTTGTGTGTTTTGAAAATATTGTATAAACCCACGAACAGGATATTGAAGATAATATACCTCAAATAAAATCATTGCCTTATAAATTTTACAAACGGCTCGCAACATTTGTTCTTCCAAATAGCTTAGAAATTATTAATCCAAATTAAATCCAAAGTATCTATGCTAATTCTTTGGCTCCAAGTTTAGCTATTTGGTAGTAAGAATTTGCATGCAAAATATTCAAACCGTTTTGTCACTGCGACGTGAGTGGGGTCCGACAATGTCGTTCCGCCCTCACTGTGACTCACTACTGTGGTTACCAAAAAGTTATATCACTTTTAGATCAACAAAACGTTGAATAAGCATACCTACGCTAAAAAGTTAAATTCCGTTTCAATACAACTTTTGCGCCACATTCGCATTATTATGCTAAGCGAACATCTCCTTGCTCAAGTTTTATTAGCTTTGGAGATTACCAACAGTTACGTGTGTGAGCGGAATCAAATCTAGTGCCTACTCACTATATAAGTGAGTAGGCACTAGATTTCATTCCGCTCACTCACCCGTAGAGGTGTTGGTTTTACTTAGAGTAGACCATAGATTTGGGCATCAGTCGTAAGTATGCCTCTCATAAGTACTTACGAAACGTACCAATAAAATCGAAAGAAAACCTTATAAAAATAATTATCTCCAAAAGTTTTGCAAAGACGATCTCCGGTAATTTAGATAGCGATAGATAATAAAATCAGAAAACCTTACTTCCTGACCAATCTAATTGTGTTTTAACCCCCAACGTTTTTGCGAGGATTACCACGCTCCTCCCTGATTGAGGTCCGACAAGACGAGGATTAAACCTACCCCAGATATCTATTTAAAATCAAGTTGTAAAAAGACAGAACCTTTTTAAGTGCCTTTATTTATGAAGGGTAAAACTTATTCAAATAAGTTACTTACCTAAACATTGAAGATCAATTACGGATCATATTTTAAAATATTTGATTTTTACCTATTCAGTCTACACTCGACAGTATATCGACCTGCTTTAGAAATTTTCTATACTTTATTTTCTTACAAAATCACATAACAGGCTGCGACGCATATCTGCCAATTCATTGTTGCAATGTTGTACGTATCGACCGTTTCTCACAGCCTTGAAAGCACGGTCATTTTTTTTCAGCAATAAAAGACAATTTCGAAGGCAGTAAATAACGGATTTTCTACAAAGCTTCTGAGCACTTCCGAGGCTTGTGCTTGTGTTACAGAGATTCTATTCTAAGATAAAGTCTGCAGAGAAAACATACAAGCTGACATTGCCACGATAGTCGCGCACGCTTTCCGCCTTTGTAACTAGCAAGATTACTCACTGAAGTATTATAGTTTATACTGCCTTTGAGGATTCAAAGGAAAACAAACAAACAAAACAAACGTGATACATACACTGACTAGCGCGCGTGTGGAATAAAATCAAATCCGGCTGCTTTGAGGTGGACTAAAACTAAAATATTCTATTTATTCTGGTAAAAACGGGAAAACAAACGACAAACGATTTTCTTTCTTACTAAAACTACTCGTATATCCAGTTTTTTTATTTAGTGTTGAAAGGAATAATATGGTTCTATTTAACGTGAGCTGCCTGAATAATTTTCAAATATTTTTTACCAAAACAGTTGCACACTCACGAAGTGGCCGAGGTATGCGCTAAGATCCTTTATCAAGTGGAATTACAACGCAACACGCTCGAGCAAATGTGGGGGTTCAGCGTCGAAGCGGATCTTATGGAGAACGCCGAGCGACAGGATGAGCTGTGCTGCTACGTGAGCCGCGTCGAGGACAAGAGCGTTGCGATGCAAAACGGTAGGTAATCCTAACAAAAGGTCGCGCAGAGGTACCTTGCCTTAAAACACCGACGAGATGATTTATTGTTTCACATTGGTCTCAACTTCAACCTCAACAGCCTATATTGGTACAATGTTGGACTCAGGCCCCCTGATAAGGAATAATAAGGAGTAGTGCCCATAATCCCTACGCTGGCCATGCGGGTTGGGGATAGTAGTTCAGTGGTAGAATTGTTTTGCTTAGCACACTTATATTATACATATATGTATGTACTTATATATATATATATAAAATCTTTAGTAAATGTGAAAGTTTGGATGGATGTTTGTTACCTACTGAACGGATCGGGCTAAAATATTGTATATATCCAGGTAATTCTAATCCTGGAATCTAACATAGGCTACTTTTTATCCCTTTTATCTTTTTAAATCTAAAAAATAATACAATTGAATTGAAATCATATAATGATTGCAAATTAATAATATTAAATAAATCAATTTCTTTACTTAAACATATATCAGTAATTATTATATTTTGTTTACTGCATGTTGATTATTAATAATTATAGGTTCAAATAATGTATGTAATTTCGTGAAATAAAAGGCTTTTTATTTTATTTTATTTTATTATATATCTTTTTATATAATGACTTCCTATGGGATAGAAAACGTCTCGTTAGAAAAAACGGGTGCGAAGCCGCAAGAGGCACCTATTTTTTTTTCATTAAGAAACGTAGCCTTTTTATTCTAATAATTTAGCCAATTTTCTATTTTATGTTAACAAAGAGTCTTTTAATCAGCTCCGAAGATGTTATATTAATCAATACCCCCTAGGGCTGGTATTGGTAATCACTATTGTTTTTTGTTCGGTATCTTGGTTTATAAAAGGTAAAAGCAATCACAGCAGATATGCCTGTTTTCTGTGTCAGGCATAATCAAAGGCGACGAGATAATGGTGATCAACGGAGCGATCGTTTCTGACCTAGATATGATGTACCTCGAGAGCGTTCTGCAGGAGGAGCTTTCCCTGGTCATGATGATGAGGTAACTAACTTTATAAACACTGTTCGAAATGTACAATTTCAGAATCCAACTTAATTATGCAAAGAATACTCAAGTCGAATGCCTAGCTGTATATTTCTCATGTAAATTAAAACCAACCAATCTTCGACCAAGTTAGCGGGAGTCGTTCATTAATCGGCGTCTCGACAAAACGTATTCGTTAACATTGAATTTGAATAAATCTCAGCAGACCGAGGCGACTCTGAATAAAAAAGGTCAGGTCGTCAGTTCTATTTAGCGAAGGTTGGAGTATTCTGTGTCGAAAGGGCACAGGAAGTTGAACGCCAAGCACCTAATAAACGGAAGTGAGAGCGAGGCCAGGCCCTGGGGCAGCGCGCTCCGTTCATCGGCGTTTCCCGCCCTCATACACCTGACCTTTTAAAGACGCGACAAGTTTAGCGCGGTGCTACGACCTACATACGGCGCCGCACCGCCTGCAGCGCTCACCTGCCTCCACTCTGTGACGCTATCCATCCATTGTGAGCCGCCGCAATTGAGCCGCCACTGCACCGCACCGTGCCGGTGCCGCCTCAAATAATGTTTCCTAAACAACAAACGTCTTCGTGAAACAGGCGCTAGCCACGCGATATTAATGTTGTTGTGACTTGTTTCATCTCGCTCGGTTTGTATAAAGCCGTTCCGGTTTCGAGCGTCGTTATAGTCTCGTAACGCGCTGAAGTTTGCGGTTTGTAAAATTAACCAATTAACACTCTAAGATCTTAGCTCCTCAGTGAAGCCTGCTGAAACAATTGTGGTTCGTATTCTGACAAAAGTCGTGCGAAGTGAGTTGAATAAAATATTTACAAAACGCAATTCTTGAAACGTCTCGCATTCGATTCCTTTTCAATGCTTACAGTAGTTCGTATTTCAGAGAAGGTTCTGCAAAATAAAAGTTGTATAAATCTCGGATTATCATAACTATCTCGAATAGTTTTTATTCATGCATGTCACACTTACGAAATATACCGATATATAAACTCCAATAACCAGTAAATCATACCTGTAAAAATACACGAAAGTATATTATAGTGCCTTTATGATATTAATTTTACATGGAGTTATTTGGTAACAAAACACGATTGTAATTGGAATCAAATTGTTCCATTGCCTGTGAATAGATTGTATTAATGAAGCTGCGTGCGCCTCGCACCTATAGCACAGGGCGTATGGTGAAGGGGAAATCATTTCCACAAGTATTTTGCAAATGACAAGATCTGTTTGTATAGAAGCGGATATCTAATCTGGAAATGGCATCGGATCAATATGTAGCTTGCAAAGGCGGTCGCTCCCACAGGAAGACTACAGAGCTTACGTTTTGCGTAATTGTGGACGTCATAATCTGTTCATGACGCATTTTCTCGGTTTATTTACGTATGTATCTCCTTTGGGTATCAATACCATATTGTAGATCACGAGTCGCTACCCATTACATTCCTTTAAAATTTACTTTTGCAATCCAGAAATGTATTAAACTTAAATCATAGATTTTGAAAATCTTGAGTTGTAAGGTCGTATTACAAGCTTAGTAATGTAAACTTGGGTATCGTTAGAATTTTTAAATTAATTGTAATTCACATAGGTCTTCACGTACGGAGCCGCCAGAACTGTCGGGCGTGATGCGAGCGGCCACAGACGACATCATCGACTCGCTGGTGTGTCCGCCGCCGCCGACCGACCCGCCCGTCATCTCGGATGACATGATCTCTGGACTCATCGTGCCAGCGCCTGCTTGGAGTGAGTACCTGAATATCTATCATTTTAATGTCAATTTGTGTAAAAACATGTTTTTATCGTGTAACTGACCGGAACGTAACGGACGAGGTAAATAGTTACCTGGGTTTATCTGGGCGACGGAAACCACCTCCACCGCCATGGAAAACCCACGGAGTAATTAATTTAGCTTATGTATTATGTTGGGGAATCAATAGGGTATATGCATGTGATTTCAAAATGGCTAAAAAAATATATACGTATTCTCTATTGATATAGAAACATATCTACATATTTATTTTTGCATTTTGAGATGTTTTTATTGTAGAATTTAACCATTGAAAAATTGATATTTTAAATCTCAATCGCAAAATTTCAAAACGCTACGCCATTGACTAGAGCGGACGTGACATCACTGTGCACATTTTTTCTTTTTTTATTCTGCTTGCTGCACCATGATTTGACACTATTCTGCCCACTTGACATTTCGTATTGTCGATTATTTTCAGTTTTTTCGGAAAACCTCTTTCCTGAGATGATCACTACCGAGGTCGTCACCAAAGGTTTTAATCATGTGTGTACGTCGACGTCACATTAACATGGCGCCAATATGGCAGCGTTTTTATTACCCGAAAATGATTGTAGTTTTGATTTGTTTTTTTTACCTTGTTAATGCGAAATTCAGTGAGCGTCTTATCATTCCTCGGTTAAATAATGACCTAAAGAATCGATTAAAATAACAAAAAAAATCGATGCATATACCCTATTGTTTCCATCACACGCTTAGGTACCATATAAAATATCCTCTATAAATACCAAAACATTATTTTTGTATGATCACTTTCTACACAAAAGCATTGTCCACATTGCGCAGTGTATTGAAAGCAAACGATAAAATAATTAAAAAATTGGATCCGATCTCTTAATGATAAATTACATTCATTTATCAATTAGATAACCATTAATACACATATATATATATATATATATATATATATTTCTTAAACCTTGTTCAAAACCTGCCACTATATTCTATATTCATCGACCTCGATCATTTGATTGACGTTTACTTGAGTCCTTTATCAAATCAAACCTTTACAAGTTCATCGGTTCGTTAGAATGGGCCCTTCTCACAGGTACCTATATGATCTGAAACCTTCCCAAACTCAAGTCATGGTTATCAAGTAACTTATACCTGCAGAATTTAGACATCACGAAGACATGATTAATGACCTAAATTAAACAGGTGCAAACTTTGTTGGTTACGGTCATTAATATTTTACGTTCAATAAGCTATAATGTTAGTCTCAATCAAAAACATTACTTGCGAAGTTTATTAATCTTTGTAATAAATACTCGTTGAAAGTGAAGCGACGTATTTTAGCTCTTTCATATTTTTCATTATCCATCTATGTCACGGCTCGCAGCGATGACTCTGCGGATTATTATTTACCGGGGAGCTTTTAGCTTATGCCCTGTTTTGCTGCCGTATCGCTCCTCAGCCCCACTCGGCGTGCCACGTCACGATGATAACCTTCGTAATATCCAACCCTTCCTACAATACCTAACTATACCTTCTGACGTTATTCCTAATGGGTGGTCGTTTTAATTAAACTGTTCGCATTCCCTTATTGTTTTATTGATATTTGTCTACAGATACGATTCTGGTTTGAGTGTGGCAGATGTTGTTACGATATTATCGGAGCTGTTATTATAAGTATGCGATAAATGGTTAATGTTAGCCTCATTGGTCTAACTAAGCCGTTTTCGGGTCTTAATGACAAGCTTGTCCTTGAGGTGTTTCTATTTCATTAGTTAATTAATTTAAGGAGAATCATCGGTTCACACTTTGATACACTGTCATTAGGGTTATATTGGTTGTTATTAAGTTACACGAAAAGTGGAAACCTTTTTGCACACTCATTTTTTAAAAGAAATCTCCAATCTTATTAGGGGGCTAGCTAACGAGCAACTTTTCAATCATCATATTTACGTAATACTTGGCATCGTTTCGGAGCCACACTAAGTCTTCGGATTCGTATTGTGGCTGACAGCCAGCAATATTTTGTGCACCACAAAATAAGCAAGTTAATTTCTTCATGCGGAATATAGATCTTCGTGAACTCGGAAACGATAAAGTGAAGCTATTACAGCAGTGGCTTCGTAGTAAAGTAGGATCACAGTCGCGTAAGTATCGCAATCGACGTTTGATTGTCAGACCATCTGTTGTCGTTCGAGATCGGCACAATACGCAATACTGTTTTGCACAGTTGAATATACCTACATCACTAACTCGTACTAATTACTCACAACAAATCATTGAAGTGGCGTGTTTAACTGTTTAATTAGAATGAAGAACGTTTACCGTGCTCAATAAAATGGTAGGTACTTTCTGTAAGCTGAAGAATGAGTATGTCTCAGGAATATTAATGCACTAAACCCGTTTGATTTCTAATTGTCTGTTATGGTAACGGACAAACAAGAATAGATTATACACTCAGAGCTTAAAGCAGTGTCTTGCATCACGGCTGTCATTGAATCATCATAATATGTATGGAAATGTTAATCACGGATATTCTCATTAAAAAGATTCAATTTTTTTAATTTGTTTTAAAACCTTCAGCTTTCTTTTTATTTCGACTAATATGGATTTTTATCTAAATTTGAGGAAAATTTACAGCGACCTTAGTTATTTACGTAATACATGCCGGTACTATAATCACTTGCTTTTTGTTAAACTACATAATACCTACATACATGACGTATAACAAGCGTTTAATGAGCATAGATTGTGAAAATAAAGTCTACAACATGTTTAATTACACCCCAAAAGCAAAAAAGCTATTTTGGTTCGATACATTGGGATGTCCGATATAATTTAGATCTAAATAATAAATTGAAGGAGAAATGTAAGTCCTCCCTGGCGATATTAATCAAAAAAGGTCTCCGAAAGCTTATAAGTTTAGCCGAAGAAGGTTACCAACCTTTTTTACCCTATAACGTCCATCGGTGAACGAAATAGTACCTTCTACCACTGACCCGATTTACATCCTTGTTATTTTCACTTAATAAAATAAGAGTAGACTTGTTTAGTATAGGATGAACAAATAAATTACATTATAAGGGACGATTATTTTTGTCGGGCAGGCACTTACTTTTATTTTTCGTCCTTGTTTCCTTCCAAAAAAGGGTTTTTTGCTCCAATCCCAATTTGAAAGTAAAGTTAAGATGATGTAAGTAATGCCTAAAAAATAAAATTAAGTATCTATAGCTCAACAAACATCATCTCCAACGGCTTATACTAGTCCACAACTAGGCATAGGCGTCTCTAAACCTTTAGCACTGCAATGTTTAATGTAAGTTAGTCAGTACTAAATTACATTAAACATTGCAGTGCTAAAGGAGCTATATTGAATTGAGCTTCATGTAATTAGAACAGTTTTTACGTCTACATAGTTCAAATTACAAATCACAACTCACAAGCGCCATGTATGTATAGCTCGATTGGAATTGCAGTGAAAATCTAATTTCGTTGCTATGGAACACAAGAGGCAATCATGTCGACGTATTGATTCCAATTGTTTGTTATGTGATTGTGATAGGGATAGAAGTAATACAAGTAGTTCGAACAACCGTGACTTGAGTTCAAGAAACGGTGGAATAACATTACCTACTCGTATGTTGGAAAAAATTACATCGATTTTTACGTCTGATTGAAAATAAATAGGTATAAATGTACTTTTTATTATTAAATCTAATACATAGCCTACGTCATTAATAATATAAATTGTTTATTTCTGACAACGTTAAATTAACACACATGATCAAAACTTATTCTAAGACCTATATAAATAAATATAATAGTTGTGGACTAAAAATAAAAATACCTTTAAGATTTACATGCACAAAATGAAATACTTTTTGGATTAGTCTGGTACGTCAAACAACGGCAAATAACAAAACACAACGATCTCCCAAAACAATTGAGAATATAAAAAAAATCATTGTTCAGTAGATTTTGGCGTTAACTGTACCTAGTTTCAGAGGTTAACTCTTCAAACAATGAAACAAAATTACAAACTTACCAAGTTTAAGTTCATCTTTGTAATATTACTTTGGGTAGATGTACTCGTAGATGGGAGAACCTTCGAGTAACAGACAGAAATAGCTGGGTAGGTATTCTCTTAAGGCCGTGACCTCACCGCAAGCTATTTGCTTGTGCTCAATGTTGGCACGGGCCGCAACCAAAAACTCATTGTGCCACGTCTTGTCATAAAGCGAGCTTCACGTGGAACTTTCATCACGAGCATTGTAATTTCCTCTCATGATATTGAAACTCACCATCTTTTGACAGCGGTTAGGCATATTCAATTGAAAACGCTTTCTCGACGTTTCGCATCCGCACCCGCAAAAGTAGGTACTTATCTACTTGTTACCATTATCTTGGCCCACTTTATTGAGTTTTATACAAATACAGAGTTTGATTGAAATTTTTGATTAAAATGTCTTTAAATAGATCCAATATTAGCCTAACTCTACCTAATACGGGTACGTTTTTATACAAAGCTAAAGTGGTAACAAAATGCAGATTCGCTTACAGCGACCTTTCTGGGCATTAGTACTCGTAGATCGCAAAACTCGTTTAAAATCTATCGAATTATATATCTCAGTACACAAAAATACACAAAAAGCGATATTTCCTCTTAAAAGTTTATTTAGTTTTATTGGCAAGTTCTGTTCCATTTCCGGACAATCCTGAAACGGGCAGGTCACCGGCCCATCTCCGGAATGGTTACGGCAGCGTCGTTACGCGGTAATTGGCATCCATTTTGCGACGCCCGCAACCCGCTGATTATGCGGTAGATATAGCCCACCTTGCCAACCGGCTAAGAGATTTCCTGATCCCTTCCTTAACACGGACAAGCTTTATCTTTTTAAGGCATTCTTGTTTTGAAATAAGATTTTATTGACAGGAAAATTCACAGTGGTTTTATAGTTTTCTAGAACGCTCTCAACTACACTCGAGAGCAATGAAACCGGGTCACTTAAAGAATCCTAAAAACGTAAATTGGAGTATTGAAGATTGGTCAAAAGTTATGTTCTCCGACGAATCAAAATTTATGCTCTACAAGCACGATGGAAGACACAGAGTGTATCGAAGACCAGGGGAAAGATTCAAGCAAGCATGCATCGAAGAAAAAGTAGCCTACGGTGGTGGGTCTGTACTTGTGTGGGCCGGAATTTCTTCTGAAAGTCGCACAGAGCTGGTGATCATAGAAAACGGCTCTTTAACTAGCGTAAGATATGTGGAAGAAATCCTCAATGATCACGTTGGTCCATTTATGGTCAATTTAGGTGAGGATGCTATATTTATGCATGACAATGCCCGACCTCATACAGGTAGGATTGTGAATGACTACCTTCAAGAGATGAACATTACTCGTATGGAGTGGCCAGCGCGCAGCCCGGATATCAACCCGATCGAGCATGCTTGGGACGAGCTAGGCAGATGCGTAAAACAACGAAACCCTCCCCCAATCACGCTTCGTGAGCTCAAAATTGCTCTCACAGAGGAATGGGAGAATATTCCCCAAAATCGTATAAGGAACTTGGTGTACAGCATGCCAAACCGCGTAAACGCAGTAATGGAAGCACGAGGAGGCAATACGAAGTATTAAAATTCAAGAAAATCGTAATAAAGTTCAAAAATTTCATGTTTCCTATTTTTGTTTTAAGGAGAGATCAGCAGTTTTTTTCTTTATGTAATTTTGTGTTAATAAAATGTATGGTGACTCATATTTTTTTTACTTTCATTTAAGGAGTATTACATTGTCTATTAAATACAATTTATTGCATTAACCTATCATATTTAGTTTCCGAGATTTTTAACATTCTTTAAGTGACCCGGATTCATTGCTCTCGAGTGTATTTATATCATCTGTTTCTTATTGAGTTTATTTATCTTTCTAAATTGAAATACTCAGGTTTAAACAATGATTTATAAATAAAACCCCAAAGCATTCCATCCTTTAATTACCTAAGCTTTAATGTTTACCTAAGTATACCTACATAGGCTAACCGTAAACTTTAGCCGTGTTATTGTATAAATAAAGGCTTCTGTGAGGCGCTTTTGTTGCTTAGTTTAACCTAACAAATTTAATTTCCACACCCATTTGACCCAATATTCATTAGTTTTGACTTTGTTCCACTTGTAGACAAAACAACTAAAATATGAAGGATTATTATGACATTACGACATTTACGTACACAAAAGGTTTGTATTCATCGGTTGGATTATTGGAAATGGTTAATACGTGTACTTTTTAAAAGTAAAACCGCGGTATTATGTGAATGTAATGTATTGTATTAAGTATATCACTTATTTAGTACCCATAACACAAGCTCTGATTAGCTTGGGGCTGGATGATTTAATAATTCTTATTATTTCTACGCAGGTAAAGAGTTATACAGCCCAGAAACAGATGGACTTGGCGACGCAATCAGCGGCCCACCCAAAGTCAGCTCCAGGACTAACTCATTTGAAATAGAAAACTTGCTCAAGGTACGTTCGTTTAAAAGATTATCACAAACATGTCTAGCAGAATCTTCGAAATAAAATTTGAAAACTATTTTCATCGGTATATATTTGAATGTCAGGCACAGTCGTCGATTTTACAGGTTTTTCACATTTTTGTTACTTTTATAGATTTTTTTATTTCATTCGTTCTATCCTATTTGCGCTGCGTAAATATACTCCAGCGTGGGTACTCTTTTTACTCACAGAGGGCATACAGTTGATGTGCGCTCTTTTTTTCAATCCTTTTTCAAATAAAACAAAACAAAAAACGTTTGCTTCCCTTTAGTAATTAAATTGGTTAGATTTGTAAGGGTGGTGTTCTTTAGAAAGATAATTGGATTGTTCATTTTTAATTGGATTAACTTTTAAGTTAACCGACGGCAGCTGATTAATTTAACAATCGGACAAATATATTTCATTCGAATACTAGAGGTATTTACTCCAAACCATAAATAAAGTAAACTGAATTATTTAGTAGTCTGTATCAAATCTAGAACTCTACTCTACGCAAATTAATTGTTAACATTACTTTACTACTACAATCAAGGAATATTTGTAGATCTTCCAGCCTACCTTGAAAATAATGGTCATACGAGTATTATATTAATTTATTGTTCCGTCTAATAAATAACAATGAGAGCCCTTATATCATAAAAAGGACTTTTTAACGGTTGAAGTGGGTCACGCATTTTTAATATGGGTAGAGTGGTTCTAAACGCTTCCTTGTCAAATATTTTGTGTATGAAAATTTGGGCAAATCATGATATTTGAATAATGACAATCCGGATTCTTTCGGCGGCCAAACAAAATGAGCAAGCTTTTTTAAAAACCCTTCGTTATTAAGTTTTTATTTTGTTCAGGAAATAAATTGGCTTTTTCATTTAAGCTATGAGACAGAGTTGCGCTTGAATGTAGCACTTTTATGATATGGGTATTGCCTTTATGACCATTAATTAGGATACTTCCTGAAATTGAAAACGCCTTATGAATAAGGATAAGAATTATCATCATTATTAACCGTTTAGTTCCTACTCCATGCTGGGTAACTGGGTAGGTACTTTTTTCTGATTTAATATTTCCCTAGGTTATACAACTTATACGTAT
Organism: Eupithecia tripunctaria; assembly: GCA_955876795.1. Classification (NCBI taxonomy): domain Eukaryota; kingdom Metazoa; phylum Arthropoda; class Insecta; order Lepidoptera; family Geometridae; genus Eupithecia; species Eupithecia tripunctaria. The sequence continues at coordinate 6,810,187 of OY041604.1, forward strand.
TTTTATTGGTACAATGGAGTGTAAATACAGTTAATACCTACTTTCAATCAGGCATATCTCCTGTAGCTCTGCGCCAGTCAATGCTACGAGTATGTGCAGCCCACGGTGTATAGGAACCATATTTATACGTTATTCATCTGTTATGATAGAGTGCGGAGCAAGTGACGGGCTGGTGTCGTTCACCGGCCGAGACGCGCCGCGGGAGCCCCACGGGGAGCGTGGCCAGCAACGCGGCGACTCCCTCGCGACACCTGTCCGATGCAGATAAGTTGCGGAAGGTGTTGTCGGAGCTTGTCGATACCGAACGGGCGTATGTCAAGGTGAGGCTAGCTATAATGTAGCGTTTGCATGCAAGGGTCGATACCATTGGGAATTCGGACGGTGCGGACGCGGCGCGGCGCACAACTACCTATAAGTAAATAAAAAAAACTGCTTTTACCCAACTAATATTATAAAGGCGAATATGTGAGAAGATTTGTGTTTGTCACGAGATAGCGCCAAAACTACTAAATGGACCTGGCTTATACTTTTGCATGCATGAAGTTCTGGAGTTAACGTAATAGGAATATAGGGTGACTAGCTTTTACCCGCCGCCACGCCTGCGTAATTTTAATCTTCACATTAGCGGAAGCTGAGAATAATTTATGAATTATCGTTGCATACCTACTAAAAACAGAAGGGCTAACAGACGAAATAATTTGTCTCTTATCATTGCATACTGAAAACAGAAGGGCTGGCAGACGCAGCGGTAGCCGAAAAAATGGTTAAACTCATCATGTCAAGCATAACATACTATAAATTGAAATGCTGACAGACGCTGCTGTAGCCAAAAAATGCAATGTAGAGTCGAAACAATTATTTCGGCTACCAAAATTCTGTCACCGGTTCGGATTTTTTTATTTATGGCGTAAAAAGTAGCTCAAAATTTATCCTAGGCTTAGAACTACGTCTATGTAAAATTTCAGCACCATTCGTTTAGTAGCTAATGTCGTGAAGAAGTTTTGTTGTGAAGAAGTAACAAAGATCTCACTATTGTTATATGGGAACGTTAAGGCTCTTACATTCCTAAGGGAACTGAAATATGGGATAAAAAGAAGCCTTTGTTTTATTCCAGGCCTAGGACTATGTCTATTCAAAATGTCAGCACAATCAGTTCAGTGGTTTTGGCGTGAAGAAGTAACAAACCGCTATCCTATCCATCCATCCATACATCCATACAAACTTTCGCTTTTATAATATTATGTATGTATATGTATACATGTATACAGGGTTACAGGAAAAATCGTGCTAGATCCGTTGAGGGCGTGGAGTACACATAATTTCTGACTTATTTCACTATGAAACACTCTACCCTAAACTTAACCCTTTTCGAGATATTCGACTTTAATTTTTTTTTATGGAAAATTGCCAATTTTTAGGCTACAAAATTTAATTTTCTTTATTTTGTGCGTCTTATTATTTATTATTTTTGCATTTTTAAATATGTAGGACGTCAATCATTAAAATAGTGCATAAGTTAATTGAATAGACCGTAGTAAATAAGTGAAAGTTTAGGAATAAAATAACGTATTAGAAAGTTTATTTTTCTCTAAGGTATGGTTATCTAAAAAAAATATTATGGTAGTTGTTCGGCAAATGTTTTTTAAAATATCAACGTTTTATTAGCTATCTAACGAGGTATAACAATCTAGGGTTTTATTCAAATGGAGAAGAAAATTAATACTAAGCCCTAAAAAGTAAAATTAAGTAAAAGTTAAAAGTCGAAATTTAGGGTAGGGTGTTTCATAGTGAAATAAGTCAGAAATGATGGGTACTCCACGCCCTCTATGGATCTAGCACGATTTTTCCTGTAACCCTGTATATGTATGTAAATGTATAGTGTATGTATGTATGTATCTATTTATGTATGTATGTATCTATTTATGTATGTATAGGGAAATTTAATTTCAGAATATAGCAGATGAAACAGCGGGCAGAAACTAAATGTACTAATTACTATTTAGTGATTTTTTATTATTAGTTATAAGGTGGCATAGAAATTAAAGTTTTAACCGCATTTTATGAAACTGCGTAATAACTTGATCTAAATAATTGACTACTATTTAAAAACAACGTTAATTTTACAGCACGAAGCGTCAGTGCCATTTCAGTCAGTTCTCGTACAAAACCCACGTGAAAGCAACCAGTTCCGTCATTATTAGCACAAAAGAGTTCATTCTCATTTCTCTTAAAAAGGGATTTGTACTCATTTCGTTCAAAGCATTTCAGTTAACGCAACAATTATCTCGGCATTATGAACACATTACAATGGTTATTCATAGCAAAGTGAGTTTATGACACTGAAGCTTTGAAATATGCTACCTTCTAAATCAAATCGACATCAAAAGCAGAAGTAGGTCAGCTGCTGGCATCAAACGAAGATGCTAAACGACTTTGCTATAATAATTGACTCGTTAAATTTCCTGCTCAACAGCATTCATACAAAATAGAACACTTACATAAGGGGTTTTGTATATTGGTGTCGATTCTGTGTTTTAGGATTCCTAACCTAAATTTTAAGATTTCTAAATTTTCTATGCTAGGTTGACCTAAAAATTATTGTATTCTCTATAAAGGTCCTAAAAATACCTATATTAGAACGTTTTTCAAAATCGCAAAACCTCTCTGAGTTGAGTGGTTGGGATTTTATTGCGAGCAAAATATGTTTTTTTTCTAAAATGTTATTTTAAAATACTTCTTTACATGGGTCAAACAGTTCATTCATTATTTGAGAAATCGTTTAGAAATTCAAATCGATACTAGTTTAAAATCGATAAATTTTAATCATGACTTAATTTGATGCTTGCTAAAATTAGGTAGACGTTTCTAACCATAGCTAAAATGTAATGCAAATAATAGGGTTATAGCTACTTATAACTAAGTTAAGCTGTTTTAGATCTATCAATCTAATTTTAGAGCTGTCATCCTAATTTTAAACCCGTTTGTTTAATTTTTCAAGGAATATGGTTATAGCCATTTTAACTAAATTGAGTTGTTTTAGGTCCGTCAGCTTCATGTTAGAGCTGTCATCCTAATTTTAAACGTGTCAGTCAAATTTTACAACCATAGAATCGTTTTTATCTATTTGAAATTCCGAAATCCTAATTTTAGCTAATCCTAAAACAACAGAATCGACACCATTATATGGACATAATATGAGTAAATAAGGAAGACAGAAAAATAATGAAAATAAAAACATTTCTTTACTCAGAGATAAAATGTAATGATCGTAATCTTTTTAAATTATATAAATAAACATAGACTAGATCCTACACTCACTAGAACCTACACCAAGTTTAAGAGATATTCTATGATAAACTCTTGTGTTGGATATTTCATGAAGACTTAATTCAACTTGCTATTTAATTTCCAACAAACAAGAACGTAGTGCGGCAACTCTGCGACACTTCCGCGTAGTTTATTAACAAGTTTAAGATATAATAGGTTTCTCAGCAATGCAGGCACATTGATTATCACTTACCCAATTTAACTCCTGATCTTCCTGCAAAAATTTGAAAGCTATTACAATAAAGTAAAAGTTCTCCAAAGTTTCAAAATATTCTTCCGCTGTTATTTTCAATATTCATGAATGAAAACTTTTATGGAAGGAACATTCTGAATATTGTATAAAATCACATAACCACAGCTTTTGTTCCATAAACTTGGAAGTACCTTTCTACTTCAAATAATTACAATCACGGTAATGATTGTTCGCAGGCAGGGTTATTGAGGTTACAAATAATATCAAGAACTGAGTACGAATGTTTATAAACAAGATTGTTTCTCTTGCAGCATCTTAATAATTTACTGGAGAATTACTTGGAGCCCATGAAGAGAGAAACTTTTTTATCAAACGCCGAGATCAACGCGTTGTTTGGGAACATTCAGGAGATAGTGACGTTCCAAAGACAATTCCTGCAAAACTTAGAGGAAGCGCTCGAGGCTGAACCCAACTTCCATCACTTTGAATTCTCCAACCAATTCAAGGTACGATAATAGAATAACGTGAACTCATTTATCAAACAGTCCAGCTCCAGAGATTCGATATTGACAATTTACATTATTCAATAACTCACTTTGATTAATGTTTTTCCATTCACAGAATGCACTCTTCTCGGTCGGAAATGCTTTCCTGTATTACGTTAATCATTTCAAATTGTACAGTTCTTTTTGTGCTAGTCACAGTAAGGCGCAGAAAGTTTTGCATCCAAGTAAGTAGTTCTTCCGTATCTTGATCCCAACATTCAGAGTTTATCATTGTTCACAACGTATGTTTTTATTTTTAGATGAAGGTAATCAAGCTTTACAGGAGTTCTTGACCGCAAGGAATCCAAAACAACAACACTCTTCGACGTTAGAGTCGTATTTAATCAAGCCAATACAAAGGATACTCAAGTATCCACTGCTGCTTCAACAATTGCGGAATTTGACTGATGTTAATTCTGAAGAGCATCTCCATTTAGTAGGTAAGGGAAAAGTTACGCACCTTCATGCGATTCTTATTTTATTCATTCAAATACTTTTTCAATACTTGTATGTAACTTATTTGCAGAGGCATTGAAGGGAATGGAAAAAGTTGCAGAGCATATAAATGAAATGCAACGAATACATGAAGAATATGGTGCTATATTTGATCACTTGTTTAGACAACACCAAAAGTCTTGCAAGCAACCTATAGATCTAAGTCCGGGTAAGTGACTTGGGCTTCTAAATATACTACTTTTCTGTACAAGGCTACATAAACTGTTGGTCTTATTAACATATTTGTTTGGGTTTCAGGTGATTTGTTGTACTACGGTGGTGTAGAATGGTTAAATATTTCTGACTTCCTAGGAAAAATTAAGAAAGGACTGGAATTACATGCTATGTGCTTTGTATTTAAATCAGCTGTTGTCTTCCTCTGTAAAGAAAGACTGAGACAGAAGAAAAAGTTGATGGTAAAAACTTTGTAATATTACATAACTTATTCAAATTAGTTACCAAACTTTTGCCATTTACATCAGTAGTAATGTCTTTTTTTATAGTTTTTCTAGATTGTATGAATTATTTATCAAGTTCGTGATACTAAAACTACAATTTGCGTTGAGATAAGCAATGAGCGTAGCATGTGCTACGATTTCGTAGCTTTTGCTCCGATTTCGTAGCAGTCGGCGTGTTGATTTCACATTACATTTTAAATGAATTGTGCGTCTTTTCAGGGTGTTTCTTCTAAAAATAACTCTAACGAAGTAGAGATAATAAGATATCAAGTTTTGATACCAGTGACTGAAGTGCAGGTTCGCGCATCGTCCGCCAAAGACATGGATAGTCACTTCCTCTGGGAGCTCATACATTTAAGGAGCCAATTGCAGAGACGTTCTGAGAAAGTTTATGTACTGTCGAACAGGTGAGGAACATAATATGATACAGTTTTGGAAGTCATCATCGGTTTTACCACTAATGGGTACTTTTATAGAGGTAGTATTTTATTATTTGATTAGCAGGCTTCTGAATTATTATGTCACTCCTCACGTTTCTACTTCAGTCCATCTCAAACTCAAACTCAAACTCAAAAATGCTTTATTTCCATAAATACAATGAATGTACACTTAGAAAAGATCAAATCATATTAAAAAAATACACTGACACGGAAATAAAGTGGTATTTTTGATTTGCTTCGCTATGTAGACTAAAGTAAAGAAACGACGAAGAAACCTTTAGCCTGTTAGTTGTTATTTTTCGAGTTGGAGCAAAATCCGACCCAAGCTTTTTTATCCTCTAGATAATATGATATTTTATAGTAAGCCTTTTTGCATAGAAAAGTTTTGACAGTTTGTTTGAATTTATTTACTGATAATTTATGCAGCTCAGTAGGGGTTTTGTTGTAGAAGCGTATACATTGCCCTTTCATCCATCCACCCAACCATTTAGATTCGCCCCGCGATGTTTGCAATGATGCTCATCCTCGCTACAGGACGTCCGAAGCTTCTGGACCGTGTTCTAGGAAACCATTCGGCAGCTGCCTCTCTCCACCCGCTTTTTTGTCTTGCTTGAAAAGTGTCCAGCTCCTTTCCCGCAATGCAGCTCCCAACGCCTTACACTTTCGTTCGACCTCCGATTTAAATACTGGAGATACGGTCTATATGCCTGATGTCAAGCTGGCTAGCTGAGAAAAGTGATGATAGGGTTTGCATTTTAAATTCTCATTTTTGACTAATATTTGCATCCTTTCCAGTACCGCTGACTTCCGCAACGCGTTCCTGAAGACGATCCGACAGATCATCCGCGAGTCTGTCCGCAACATGTCTTTGCCGACAACTCGGCCTGCACCCATCCCGCCGCGGGCGCCACATACTCTGGACCGCCCCAAACATCAGGTACCTTCGTATTACAGCTTAGAATAGCAATCATTAAATCACATGTAAAGTAAATGTTAAACGACGAGTTTTCAGACGAAAAAGGTTTCACGAATTTTTTCGGTTTTGAGCAGAGCAAAATGGTTTTTTCACTCTACTCAGTTGGAGCTAGCTTCTACAAGTAGAGAGCCATAATAAGAAGAAGAACAACTTAAAATTGAAGCTTATCATTGTTCATTATCTTTAATTGAAGCTCGTCTCAAGAGCTGTGGGCATTGTTCTATTTATAACCCTGCAGATTCGATATGTTTACCTGCTAATCGCCTTTTGAATATATGTTTAATAAGAATAGATATTACCCATTAATCTATACTCTTTCTATTATAAGAATAAGTAGATATTAATCTCAATCGTGCACTAATTTGCCTTTGCTTAACTTTCAGCAGAAAATCTTACCTACAGGCTCATTTCTTCTATTTACTTATGAATACCTGTAATTTATAAATTTTAGGTACAAGTGATGCAAGGATCTCAAACACTTGGTAAGACAAAGAAACCTAAGACAAGTGGGCAGCGACTGTCGGCAGGAAATATTGAGGTAAAGATCTTACTATTTTCTCGATCGCAAAATTTTGTGTTTTGTCAAACTGTATAAATCAAATGACTATTTGTACTAATGCTTGAAATTAATAAGAAATAATAGAGTTTTTTTTAAATAACACATATAAACTTAACTTTTCATTGAATTATAGTGAAACTTAAAAATAAATATCAACTTATATCAATTTCAGATAAGCGATTTGTCGCGTGAAAACTCCCAGGATGCAGATGAGCCTCCCCAAGATTTGACACCCGAAGAGCCTTACAGGCTCAGAAGCAAAACCCTTGGAGATACCATTGGTGAGTCTTATGATCTCTCGGCTTATGCAGCTAGACCATGCTTCAGAGTTACCAACACTCGACAAGTCAGTCCGCATAAACATGTTAGTGCTCACGCTTGTCTCACAAAGAAAAGTCAACTTAAAATTTAATAAATCCATATATCATTACATATTTTCAATAATTCTTTAAATAAAAAAGCGAACTAAACAAAGTTCACTCCTGAAGAAAATTTCTTCAAAACATCCTCATACATAGGTGAAGTCTCGGTATTTACGAGATGAACCTTGATTTACAATTGAGTATTATTGTCCCGAAATTTTACAGTTTCATTCGTCAAGAACCCAGGAACAGAACCAAAATTACGGGAAAAAAGCAAACTCAAATTTCAAGGTAAAGCAATCTCGTAAATACGCTCGCATTTTATGCATGTCATTCATGTTTAGTATAAGGTACCTACCTGCCTACTGTTTTCCATTTTGCATGCCAATCTATTTTTTTTTTGTTACCTTGTGAATAATTTAATATGGGATATCAATGCCATAAGCCGTATAAATGTTGTAATTATTTTGATGTACCTATATATTTATTAGTCTAGGTTTTTAATACAACATTGTTTAGCAAAAAGAATAAAAAATACAACAGCAACTTTCTTAAATATCAAGAATAGAATAAACTATCTATCGCATGATAACCACTGAATGTTGTAATAACAAACTCCCAAATGCTGAAACACTGCTAGTATAGACAAAAAATCACTATTAGCGTTTCAGTTCATTTTGAGAATATTCCATCGTAACGATTTACAAAACATGGAGAGTTCAAAATGTTATCCCTCTGTATGTATGGCACTTTGGATTGGGTTTGTATAAGGTGACTAACTCGGCTTACTAACAAACAGAGCCTATGAATAAACGCGCGGTCCCACCGCCTCCGCCTGAGAGGAGCTTCGTGGAGGACAAGGGCGACCCCAGCTCCAAGTCTGAGGGCGAGGACGAGCCGCCGCCGCCGCCGCCCGCCAAGCGCTCGCTTGGACGCACGCCCAACCATCTCACGCTCAGGTAACTCTTCATCGACCCATGGCCAACGAATTAGCGTGCAAACAGACTGCCGACCATGGTTTAATATTAATAAAGAAATGCTATTTCCAGCACGACTTCGACTCTGAGTGCCGGCAGTAATGGCAGCCAGGCGCGGCTCATCCAGTCCTCGGCGCAGCCGACGCACTACCACCCCCCGCTGGTCAAGGAGCTAGGTAAGCAGGAGTCGTATTCGCTTAAATCCTCCCCCGAGAAGAAGACTTCCGAAAAACGGATCAAAGTGATCCGCTCGTGCAGCGGCGGCAGCATCAACCGCGACCGCTCGCCTAGCCGCTCCGCCGACCGCTCACCGAACCGCGCCACCGATCGCTCACCGAGCCGCGGCGCAGACCGCTCGCCCGATCGCGACCGCGTCACCAAGGTCATAGTCTGCAAGTCGCCCAATAAATCAAGCCTCAAGCAGGGCAAGAACCTGCATCGCTCTCCTCGCGGAAGTTTCGATCAAACGAAATCGCCGCGCGACTCGATCGACAAGTCGCGCTCACCGCAGCAAAGCTTCGACGGATCGCGGTCGCCGCGCGGCAGCATCATGAAGTCCCGCGAGAGCAGCGTGGAGCGCGCGCGCTCGCCAAAGCCGCCTCCCAAAAAGGGCATCATGCGTACGCCGCAGGCGAGCTTTGACCGGTCACCGAGCCGCTCTCCGGCAGTCAGCCGGCGAGCCTCACGCTCGCTGGCTGCCACGCCAGCGCCGCGTGACCAGCTAGCCCGTCTCGGCACCAACTCGCTGGACCGCGTCACGCACTACTCACAGCTGGCCAAGGCCGAGGACAAAGCCATGAAGATGGGCATCGTCGTCTCCAAGTCCACGGAGTCGATCGCACGCGCCCTCGAACATCCTACCTGCGTGCAATGCTACCTCTCCGGTAAGAAGCAGAGTAAAGTCTCCTAGCATAAGGCGAGGGGCAAGTCCCCCAAGTCCCGCAGGAGATCTCTTGCGGCTCAGTCTACGCTTACTTCGTCTGCTCGTAGTAGCGTAGAGAATCTGGACGACTCCGCGGACCGTGCCTATTGCCCCACTGCACGCTATCCTGATGTCAACGAGTTCGATCAAATCCATGTTTAACAAATTTTTGCCATCTTATTAACGAAAAAAATTACCTACCTAATCTATTTCTTCTTGTTATTACATACCTAAACAAAATTATAGTTTTTGAAAAATAAATAATATCAATGGCCGAATAGAGCCTCACAAAACCTAATTTAGGCTCGAGTTTAAACTGATCTATCGAGAACATCTCTAGAATTGGTTCTAGACTTAGTAAACAGTCTTTGCAAGGCATCAATATTGTTATATTTCAACTAAGTAATTCAATTAAGTGATCGGTGCTTAAGTCTTAAGAGGAATTGATTAGAATCGAGAAAAGATAATTTATAACAATGATCCTATGACCTCCGTGAATATGTGGATATTGAATACCTACCAATTAATTTGTGTTCAAAAAAGCTTTACAAATTTATTGTATTTTGACATGATGTCTGGGTAAAGATTATTAAATTATTATAAAAACGATGTAGACAGGCGAGTTTAAAAAAAGTCGCTGATTGAACTGCCAATGAGTAAAATTGTATTTTACCACAAGCTTGCGTATCAACAAACCTAACTATTGTTCAAATAACTTGTATACGTCAAGATTCAGACTTGTTCTCTTGAAATACATTTGTGAACTAGAAGTTAGGAGTGTAGTTGATCCCATACTCTTTATGTAGATAGATGTGATGTATGTAGTTAGATGATGCAAAAATAACTATAGCTGTACTCAATCTTAGATAATAATCAAATTCTAACTATAAGTAGTAAATATACAAGTGCTAAGTATTATATTATAATGGCTGTGGTATCGAACTGATGTTTGTCTTTTATCATCACGTTTTTTTATTATTAGATAATCTTCGACTCACCAACTATTAATAACATTGCAGAAAAAATGTAATATGTATACTATTGATATATTGTATTGAGATATAACACGTATGGTGGGTGTTAAAACCTATTTTTATATCCACCATGTGGTTGTGCCATGAAAAGCTTTGTTTTGTTACCACACGTGTCCAGTATTATACTAAATAAGTATAGAATTTTACTTTCACTTAAAAATCTGATGGCTCTATCAATCTTGATGTTATTATTATTTAGGATGTTTTTTTTCACTTTATTTCAACTATTTAATACTAACTGAATTTGTTTAAAGCCCAGGATTTGTAAAGCAAACTTAATACGTCTTTATTTTATTTATTACAAAATAAGAGACTATCTTAATACGTCTTCCATTACTTTTGTACCTGCTTAGAATATGTCACCTGCATAATAATTTCATAAAGGACTCGTATTTTGTTCCGGGTGTTTTAGCTGTTTCTATGAGTTATAAAAATATTGTATTGTATTCTTTGTAATGTATTAAATTAAGCAGTTATTTTTATTACCCATAGCTCTGCTCAGCCTGGATGATGTTGTGTAAATTGTCCAGCATATTGTTTATATTTTATACCGATTATGAAAAGTTATTAGGCTTTAGCAATATCTTAGCAAAATTATGATGAGTTTAGTAAGATTATCATTTAGTGAATTTATTACTTATTCAAAATTATGTATGTAAATCAGCACAAAAGTTAATTTCATACGGATTGATTTGAAATTATTTCTTCTACCCCTAAGGGCTTCTACATCTAAAAGGCATTCAGAGATGTTATATTGGTTAACCTTATAGGGGCCAAACTCGGAATATAATTAAACATTCTACTCGTATTCTACCCGGAGTAAGGGTTGTAATTGGCATCCACTTGGACTAATTTTTCTGCTTTTGACCGTACTTTTTTGGGGTGGGTAGAAGAAATGATTGCTTTTTATAATAATGTACTTCTTCTACCAACTAAATATATCTAGTGGCTTACTATTTCACTTATTAATTGTAAGTTAGTGTATATTTAATCATTACAGTAATCTTAGGCCCCACCATGTTTTTTTGGACCTGCCATATATTCATCCCGTCAAATAAACTACGAATAATGTGAAATTAATGGTTGTCTATAAAATAAACATTCAAACTATATTCGTAAACAAAAAACTATTTAAAAATATTAAAATGTAAGCACATTCTATGAACGTTAACTGTAACTGGTTGTGCCGTAGTGTACCTACTATAATGTCTACCGTTAGTTAAACCTGAGAAACACCAGTTTACTATTTATTTTCAAAGTAACTAAGCGCAGTACTACCTTTGCAGCATTATCTTTAAATCGGGTACATAAAAGTATCGAAAATAATGTTAAAATTACTATAGATATAAATGTGTCAATGATATTACAATACAACGTAGCGTAGGTAAATATGTACCGGTATAATAGTATGCCGTATAGTATATACTCATACTTTTATATGAGTATATATTAATATACTCGTATACTAATCAAAATAAAAACTATATAATGTTATAGGAATCTAATCAATAATAGATTGATGTATTAGAAAATATACCACTTACTACATATATCAATGTAACAATAAAAAAATTATATTAGATAAATAAATTAATCTAATCTCTATTCACGTAGTGCTTTACCTTAAGTAGCCTTGCACCCTGTCCACTTTGTAGATCGTGCACTCGAATACAAATAATGACGAGTTCAATCAGAATTATCTATTTAACTCACGAGTCAATAATTATAATGAAATGTGTTCTGTCATGAGTTTAAAACTACAATTTCTTCTACCCCGCTCATATTTATCAGTTAACCTATTCTCTAGTACTTTAATTTTTCACAATATATGTACCAACCAAGTAGATAGCTGATGCCGAAAACTTTATGCTACCGCTTGAATGTTCGATGACAATGTTGACCGACGTAGTTAAACCCCTCCAATCGCTCAGCTCCTTTATCCATTTAATTTTCCGCTCAACGGGCTCGCTGTCGCCCGATCAACCGGTTTCTACCGGGCGTCACCTTCGACATTCATCAAACATTCAACTCTTTTCGCGAACAACCTGGCCAAGATTCGGTGAAAGATTTATCTATAAAAATTGTCGGACTAGCATATATCGAGTTTGTAAAGAGTTCGGTGTTTGGTGTGTTGTAGGATCGCCCGTGTGGAAACCGCGCGATGTGAGCGAGGGAGGCGGCGGTGGCGGCGCCGGCGCAGGTGGTAGCTCCACGGCGCCGCCCGCACCCACCACGTTGCCGCGCTCGCAGCGTCCGGCGGCGCCTCGCGCACACCACCTCTCCGCGAGCCGCAAGTCGCTCGCCCCCGACCACTGCCACTAGACGCATCACGCCTGCCCGCGCGCGCCTCTACCACCTCTGCACTAACATGCCCTGTAGCCACTTAACTATTCACACTCATTTATATTACACAGACAGATAAACATACATCTCATATCAATTTCACTACCCCAACATTATTTACTGGCCCAAACTAAAATAGTCGTGTGGCCTAGAATATACTGCAATGTTTTAAGTTTAAAAAGAGTCTGTAAAGATGACGACTGATAGACGATTGACAAGATGACGTGTTTATTATCTCATTCTCTGAGTTCGTTGTGTGACCAAACCCTATCAGATGTAATTCATATTAATATGATAAACTAATTCACTAATACTTTCAGAGACGCAGGCTCATACGAAGTATTCTAACCATATTTATAATCCATTTAAATAAATAATAACATTATTATGACGGATGTCTTGGCTACGAATTGAAGACTGCAAGTGGTATATAATGGGAAACAGATGAGCATTACTGAAAAGTATTTGTTCTCGAGGTGGCTGTATTACTCAAAGTATCCAAAATTGTATGAATGAATTTGTTCTTCAATTGACTAGAAAACTTTAAATTTTTAAACTTGAAATTGATTTAAAACAATGATGTTAGACAACTCTTATTTTGGATTTGTGTGAGGTTGTTTGACAGAACTGTAACCATAAACTGTGTAAATATTTTTCAAATCTATATTCCACTTGTGCCACAGTGCAAATAAGCACTTTACTCGTGATAAGAAAGTATCTACTGAACATAATAGTTGATTATTCAAATGGGTTTTAACCTTTGTTGGTTTTGAGAAGTTTAGTACCAAGCAAAGTTCTCAAATAATATTACGTCTTAGACATAAACGACAGAACTTGTGAGTCGAGGATGTCATTGAGGTAACGTTTCTTCCACATGTCCGTTCTGTATCAAGATAGTTACAAGATTTTTCTCAAAAACAGCACCAAGCCAAAGGTTCTTTTTTACCAATTTAAAATATTGTCTTCGTTGTCACGAAATTTTGATCTGTAGTAAGATTTCATCAGTATACCACAAGATTCTGACAGAAATTCTCGTCAATGATTAGTATAATATATTTAGTACATCGAAGTGTAGACTTGCTGTAAGGAAGTATCTTCTTGGGGTTGGAAGGATTCTCTTGTGTCTATCTTCACATTAATCTACCTGGTGATAAGTATTGCTTTATACGCAAGTCAAATAAGATTGAACGAAGTGCGTGTGGAAGACGAAAGTACCGAGTAAGAGGGCGAATTACATGTAGGCCTCGTTATTGTTAAATCATTCTCTTATGCAAGCATAAACTATATTATACAATTAAAATGAATAATAATTATAAAATTAAATGTATTAGTAGATAAATGAATGTTGAAACCTGCAAATGACTATCCTCGTCTTTTTTTTCCTAAAAAAACCTTCAAGTGTTTTTATTTTTAAGACTATCAATGTGAAAATTATGTTAATTTAAGATTCTACCTCTCTGTGCCAAATTAAATACCCTCCTTTTGTGCTTGAATGAATAAACGATAATGTAATATGTCTGGATATCTATAGGTATATATCTCGAGAGTAGTTAGCGATAATGTACTTGTGTTTAATTTTGGTCACATTGGCAATGCAACAATCACCCCCAGTATAGATTGAATGCACTCACCCAGTAAACACTAGGTAGTATAATAATCATTTCTATTCGTGATCAAATTAAAAATCAGTATCATAGGCTAGGTGAATAAATATGACATGAGTATCCTACATCATTATGTTTCTATAATTTTATGAATATAAGTAACATATTTGTAGATTTGTAATAATGCATAATACCTACCTACTTATTTATTCTGTTAATATAACTGAATAACAGAACAAAACTGTTAATTATGTAGGTGCCGCAGGAAACTATGAGCTGTTGTGGCTTCTAAACAATAAATACAATATATATTCTACGATTTGAACTGTGATCCTACGAACAACCTAACATGGTTAACAAGGATACCTAACTTAAATTGTACAAGGATTATGCACAATTTTAGATGTTGCAAAATTAAATTCATCACATACTTGCTTACCATTTCAATAAGAAATATCCTGCCTCTACATGCCTGTGAAGAATATTCAGCTCATAGTTTTTTCTGTGGTCATATTAAATGACATAATTTTATGAATGTTTTTATTAAACTACCTAAACATTAACTGTAACGATGTTACGTTTGAAAACAGTTTTATGTTATGTTAATTATGATATATAGATTTATTTACGATATACTATAATTTAAACTTCACAATTTAGTTTGTTATATGATTTATTTAAATAAAACTTGTTTATTAATATACATATGTTAAAATATTCGAATTTAATAATTACGAACTTATACATCAATTTATAGATTATTATTATACTAAGAAAATATAATTAATAAAGTGATTAAACAAAATAATGAGTGAAAAATGAAATGAAGGATGAGCTCGTTAATTGCGATTGTATTTCATACTTCAATGACATTTGGAAAGTAATGTAGGAAATGAATGAATATTTAGAAAGACTTATTGAAATTAAAATACGAAAATAACTAATGTTATAAGTACCTATTAACCTCTTTTCTTTATGTTAATTCATTTTACTTTTAATTTATTTGCAATTGCGCATCGTAATAAGAAGTATTTCGTGAATAAATATATAAAATAAAACGTATTGTAAGTTTTAATATTTCAGTTATGCAACCACTATTTGTGACGTCATCTTCGTGCATTTGGTCATCCAAAGGACAAAATAAATTGACTAGCATTATTTATTCCAATCCATGATAAGCGCGCTAAAAACCGTATTGATAAAATTGTTTATTTTTAATTGTCATAGATGCAACATTTTTATTAAGTGCCTTTACCTAAAACAATGTTAAAAGCACGGAGATCGTAATTTCAAAAATAGTGGTAATTTTAATCATATCCGTTACCATGTTGGTTCTGTTTCAAATACTATGCCCCAAAGTTATACTATAGCCTTCTTTATTAAACCAACTCTTAAAAGGACAGTTTTTACTTTACATAATTGGAATTCATACAACTGTCAGATTCTTAAAATTTGAGGCTAGTATTACTCCTTATTGGCTTCCGACACGTTTAGTCTTATTTAAGGTTTTGATTAAAGTATAAGTTGAAATTTTGTGACACATTAAGAAGATTACTTTTTATTGCTTATGAATAAAATTAAAATATATTGTAGTTTTTTCTTTACCACCTGTCCTTTGTTAAGTTATTGACCACGCTTTAAAATATAGTTCAAAGAACAGAATAATAAGTAACAGTGATAATCAGTGCCATGGTGAACAAAAATGGATGACAAAAGCAAAAGGGGATGTATGTGCGTGTGAACTGAGAGCCCACTTTTGAAATCCTTTGCAAATCATGTGCGTGTGAACTGAGAGCTCACTTTTGAAATCCTTGCAGATCGACTTGATAAAAATCACAGATTTAGATATAATTTAGTTAAATCACAAATTTCTAACTAAATCTGTGATTTTTTTCAAGTCGATTTTGTTAAACATGAAACCAAGTTCAATTAATTTGTTAAACTTAAGGCAAAGCCAGTATGCCCCCTAGACTAGAAATATGCGTGTGGACTGAGAGCCCAATTTTGATATCCTTGCATAATCGACTTAAATAAAATCACAGATTAAGATATAATTTAGTTAGATATTAATTTGTTAAACTAAAGGCAAAGCCGGTATGACTCTTAGAGTAGTGCTCTCAGTCCACGCGCTTGAAAAGTAGCCATAGCGTGTTATCTCAGAAATGATTACGTCTGTTTTTTATTTTATCTATCATTGATCAGGTATTACGCGTACGCGGGGAGCCGGCGAAAACTTTGATCGATGCCCCTTGTGTCTATAGTACCATTGATTTGTACCATTGGTACAAGTGATACTACTATGTGTCCTTAGTACCGTCAATGGTACTACTGATACTAGCACGTGTTGCTAGTACCATTGCATCGAAACCATTCAAAAAATATATACATTTAACAGGTGTTTAATAGTAAGTAGCTGGATGACCGCGCTTTGGCATATATAGGCACATGGCACATATACATAAAATATTAAAACTTAAATAATAATGGCGACAACGTGTCGATGACACAATCAGGGTGTCAGCAGACGACGGTGTACGGTGGCAGTATCCCCTTGCGGATGGGCGGCAGTGACACTTGACACCCTTCGGCCAAAACTCGGTGCTTAAGTAGGTCGAGAGATATTTAGTTGGAACTATCACCATAAATGAATAAGCTCACATTATGGCGAGAGGCCAGCTTCTCGACGCGCATCGAGAATCCCGTCTTCGTTCTTAAGTACGCCTCCACAGCTTTGGTCTCTACACTGTAGTGGACGCGTGAGAAGCGACGAAGGAATATCCACCGGAGGGTGGGCAGCAACGCCCTCTGCAGAACAATTATGCCCGTACACATATTAGTTGCCCCGAGGTTCAACTAGAGCTCTCAGATCAGAAAAAATGTTTAAAACATACTTTCTAATACATGTAGAGATTATTTGACTTTCATGACTTGTGGTTAAGTAGTAAAAAAGAAATAACAACCTAAAATTTAACAATTTAGAAGTTATAGAGAATTTAATTTGATATCTGAGAGCTCCATGTTTTCGTATGTATTGCCTAGTTTCAACCTCCAAGGATAAATCAAGCTAGGTCAATGTTTTTAACACATTCGACTCCTTCACACTTTTCTCTCTGCTCTATCGCCAAACCACCATACATCGTACCACAGAGCCCACCACGGGGGTCACCGGTATTACACATGCGCCATAGGTGAACCCACGCAGCGGGTTTGCGGCATTAGGTATGTGGTTGTGACATTGAATTGCAATTTTCTCAACAATAAGACACTTTCAGGAGTTCATGTATAGTATTTTGTGATTTATGACTTAAATATTACTAGTCGTTGTGCATTTTAGTCTGGAAAACTGTGTAGTTTAGGAAAATGGGAAAGTCTATGACATTGGTGTGCAACATTTTTAATTTTTTTAACATTGAGAGAACTTTTGGAAGGAGGTTTTAAATGTTTATGAAAATTTTAAATACATATACAGTAAGACTCACTAGCAATGTGATCCAATGGATCTAGTTTTTTATGTAAACTACCTTCAAATATTTGTAATTTTTAATATGACTCACGTTGTGGGTTCTTGGTGCAATCAGGGTTGTAAACAAAACAGTTTTTTTAATATCTTATTCTGTTCAAAATGTTTAACACTACTGTTTTTTTGGTTTTTGTTTTTTACTTTTAACCTTTAGGGATCAATTTCAAATCAATTATAGCGAATAATAAAATAATCCATTTCTGAACTATTTCCTAATTCTCTTTATTAAATATTAGGTCCTTACATATGAAATTGGCGTTTTGTATGGGAGGAACAAAAAGTCGAATATTTTTTAATATAATATATTTAATTAATCAAAGTATGAACCATTATTTTCTATGCACTTTTGCCATCTTATAGGTAGTTCATTGATCCCTTTACTAAAAAAACCAGTCGGACGGGAATCAATAAAATCTTTGAAGGCGATTTGGACTGCCCCATCGGAGTTGAATTTTTTCCCTTGCAAGAAGTTACCCAAATTTCGAAAAAAATGGTAATCTGTTGGAGCAAGGTCCGGGGAGTACGGAGGATGTCTTAGACTTTCCAATTGAAGCTCTTCTAATTTAGTAGCCGTCTGTTGCGCACTGGTGGTCTAGCGTTGTCGTGAAGCAGCAGTGGCGTGGAGCGATTGACCAGCCTAGGTTGTTTAGCCGCTAGCTTTTCCATCATGGTTTGCAATTGCTGACAATAGACATCAGCCGTAATAGTCTGGCCAGATTTGAGAAAACTGTAATGAACAATACCGGCACTAGTCCACCAAACGCTTACAAGTAACTTTTTTGGGGTTAATTTTCGCTTGGGGCAGGATTTGGCTGGCTGGCCAGGATCCAACCATTGCGCTGAGCGCTTCCGATTATCGTAAAGAACCCATTTTTCATCACAGGTAATGATTCGGTTTAAAATACCTTCATTATTGTGCCGGTTTAGTAATGTAACGCAGCAGTCGACGCGCGTTTGCCGGTTTGCTTCAGTCAATTCGTGAGGTACCCACCTTTCAAGCTTTTTAATCTTCCCAATTTGCTTCAAGTGAATTAAAACAGTTTTATCACTAACATCGCAG
Source organism: Eupithecia tripunctaria (assembly GCA_955876795.1). Classification (NCBI taxonomy): domain Eukaryota; kingdom Metazoa; phylum Arthropoda; class Insecta; order Lepidoptera; family Geometridae; genus Eupithecia; species Eupithecia tripunctaria. The sequence continues at coordinate 6,829,002 of OY041604.1, forward strand.
CCTGCAGCTAACTCGGACGTGGTTTGCGATGGATCCGCTTCCACAATAGCCTTCTACTCTTCATTATCAACTTGAGTCTCAGGCCGTCCACGGGGCTTGTTCTGCAGGTCGAAATTTCCAGAACGAAAACGTTGGAACCGAAAACGAACTGTGTTTTCTTTTGCAACACGACCGCCATACACATCATTCACCCTTCGAGTTGTTTCCGCAGCACTAGTGCCACGGCGGAACTCGTACTCGTAAATAATGCGATATTTTAAGTTTTCCATTTTGTAAAATGAGTGACGCAAACAGAAAAAAACAGAAGAAAAAAAACAAATGAATGACGATCATCGAAGCACAAATACATGAGTCTATAGCTGTACAAATTTGAATTTGGAATTCCTTACCAAAGAGGAGAAATTTGTGATTAAAGTGGCCAGTACGAAAAACGCCAATTTCATGTGTAAGGACCTAATATTAACAAAACGATAAATATTTACTTTTTGTTGCGTATCTCAGTAACTATCTTCTAATTATTAAAAAATATTATTATTAATCAATACAAAACAGTTTAAATACAACTTAGAAGGTACTCTATTGCATTGGGTGTGCCCGTAAGGATAGATGTACATGTTTTTAAATAAATAAATAAATAAAACTTGTATGTAGTGTAGTGTAGGTAGGTAGAGAACTAGAGAAAAAGCGGGGAATACCCACTAATCCAGTGAATTACTTTTTCCGAAAGCCGACATAAGGACTTTTCCACTTGAAAAAATATTTGAAGCTATTGAGCGCCCTACATATTTATTCGTTTGGATTCATTTCCATTCATTTTCAATTAAGGGTATAGTTTTAAACCCTGTTTTTTCTTCATGTTTTAAACATTGTCCCCTTTAAAACTAAAATAATAATAATAATAATACTTTTATTATAAAGTTTTATTACTTACTAGCTGCGCCCCGCGGCTTCGCACGCGTTGTTCTTATGGAAACGTTTAAGGGTGATTTTTATCCCACGGGAACAGGTTTACCGGATAAAAAGTAGCCCATGTTTTATTCCAGTATTAGAATTACCTGTATGCAAAATTTCAGCCAGATCCGTTCAGTAGTTTTGGCGTGAAGAGGCAACAAACATCCATCCATACAAACTTTCGCATTTATAATATTAGTGTGATGTGATTAAAATGTCAAATATTTGACACAGCATCAGTCTACCCCTGTTATATTTATAAATTTACGAACACCGTATTCAATGACTTAAAAGTTATACTATTAGGAGTTAAATAATACATTGCGCTGTGTGCCTTGTTAAAACAGTCATTGCTTTGTTATAGAGCTTTTAAGCGTTGTTTATGTTAGCGGTGTAGGTACCGCGCGCACGGCACGGTAAAGTGAGATCGTGAAGTCGGATATATCTCAAAGGATTAACAAACTGATAAAGGCTGATGACGATGATGATAATGTTGGCTGTCTTTTTACAATCTTCTGTTTCTATTAAAAAAAGATTGACGGAAATCGGACAACGCGTTAATGAATTACAGCTAAGTACACATTTCGATTTTCATCGCCTCTCCTAAGGGTGGTCTCATATAGGCTGATGATGATGATGATGATGTCTAATTTTTTAAATTTTGCAACATTGTTTCTAACAAAAAAGAATCAATTATATCGGACGTGTTGATGAATTACAACGAAGTACTACATTTTGACTTTCATCCCCTCTCCCAAGGGAACCGTAATGAATTCCGGGATAAAAAGTATCCTATGTCCTTCCTCGTAGTATGAACTCAAATCATGCTAAGTTTCATTTAAATCCATTCAGTAGTTTCGGCGTGATGCGCGGCCATGATACAGACAGACAGACAGACAGAACGAAAAAAAATACTGTTTTGGCTTCAGTATCGATAATAGAGTGCATTCCAAAAAAATTTTTCAAAATATCTTCAATGTACAGAATTGGACCCGTTACAGTTTTATTATAAGTATAGATATAACTTCTAAACACTGTTTCAAACGTGTTTTAAATGAACTTGTTTTAATCATGTCAACCCCGGGTACAATAGAATAAACTAACATACAATAAAATTAACCCTCATCCAAGGTCATACATGGAAAGAGACTTATCAGGCTGCAGTTTCTTCGCTACGTAGAGTAATGGTTTGGATGTCAGCTAACCTGCTTACTTTAAATGTCGACAAAACCAAATTTGTAACTTTCTCGCTCAATTCTTCTGGCCATGTAACTGTCAATCTGTCACTAAACTAGAATCTATTAAATACTTAGGTGTTATGATTGACAGTTATTTATCATGGGACGACCACATCACACAAACAGTGAAAAAGGTGAGGAAATTAATCTTGTGTCTTTAAGAACCTTCGACACTCAGCTGACTTTCAATGTCTGAAATTGGTTTATTTCGCCCTTGGACAGTCAATAATATCGTATTGTATAACATCTTGGGGTGGAGCTGCCAAGACACGCCTTCTACGATTGGAAAGGGCTCAAAGAGCTGTTCTCAAGGTTCTAAGCTGCAAACCTAGACTGTTTCCTACTATCGACCTATACTCACTCTGTCAAGTTCACACTGTCCGACAACTTTTCATCTTTAACACCATCTTACGTAAACATGGACAAGTGAAGTATGACCCTACACCAAGCACAACTCAACGACGCTTTCATAGAGTCTGTCAAATTTTCTCACACAGGACTGCTACAGCCAGTCGACAGTGTCCCCACATCAGCTCGATGCTCTACAATACTATTAATAAAGAAACTGAATATATATCCCTTATCTCTGCGAATTTGTAAATTTAAATTATCTGCCTGGCTTTTAACCCTTTCTTATGATGATACAGAAATTCTCATGGCTTAGAGCAGCTTTAATTCTCCAATAAAGCTTAAATTCTCCAATACAGAAACACACTTTTTGTATGTTATTTTTATTATGTAAATTTATGATTATTATTTTTTTCTACTCCCTCAACTCAAGTCGGTAGGTACCTAATCGTTGCGCTGACTCTCATGAGACAGGTGTTCTCGAAGGTATCTTCTTAAACTTTTCACATTAATTTTTATATAAATATTTTTCTTATTTTCAACACAGCATAGTTGAATACTTAATATTAGTCTTTTGTATTTGTTAAATTTAAGTAGGTGCATAAACTAACCATATATTATTAACTTTATAAACTTTGTATAAATAATACTAATTGAGCACTTTTTTGTAAATAACTGTTATATTCTTCCTGTCCAGAGGAGGGCGATACTGAACGCGACACAGTTGTAAACTTTAAGCGTCAGTATCATTGCATTATGTTATAGTTTTATGAAATGTCCATGGTACCAATAAACGATTTGTATTTGTATTTGTAAATGTTTGCTACTCCTGAAAGATGACCCACGAAGTGGGTCCTTGGCATGGCAGAAGAAGTAAAAATTCAATTCAAATTTAAACATTGTAAAACTAAAAACCAACACCCATACAAGGAAAAGGCTCGTTGAAATAGTACTCTCATTTATTTTCATAATAAACTATGGCGTATTGGGAAAGAAAAACCCGGGAGAAAAAATGAGCCCGCGTCGAGGAGCCCGCGTCGTGGGCTCCCGGCTCCTCGAATGTGACAGAGTTGAGCCCTCGTCGTGGGTCACTGGCATCGAATGTGTTAACTATTTCTTACCTAAATATCGACGTATCGTCCATCGTTCTACATGCGATACTTTAGGAGAAAACACATTATATTTTTGTATGGAGGCAAATAATGTAGGGAAGATATGATTTTAGATTTTTTTGGACTCATCTGTAACGCGGGTTGACACTACTCGTATAGTTTTAGTGACAAAAGTTCCTTCGGATTGATTATAAGTAGAGATACGTAATTTTCGTTTTTACGAAATAGAAGCGATAAATGCGAAATTCACGTAATTTATGCGTATTTTATACTTTTTCGGCGAAAACATCTTTAAACACAATAAACACGTCCAGTCCTTGGAAACCAGGTGTGTTTATTTTGATCTTATTTATTTATATAAAATTATACATGCAATCATTGATTCCCCCGAGCTGTTATCACAGATATCTTTTAATACGCGATATAGTGCGCGCAGATCCAACACAAACAACTTTTCGCCTTAGGACTCAGTAAGGGGGTTAATTGACGAACTCATTCCCCTTATGTCTTATGTTAAGTCATAATGACGCTATTATATTAGTAGATTACCAAACTTGTCAAAATCAACAATTATAAAATCAATGATAGACCATTCTGACACTATTGTAATAGCAGATTTGGGGCCCAGGATGTACTCTTGTTGATATGCTCATTTCCATAGACAACTCGTCGATGTGGTTTAGCAAAAAATTCCTGTTGACGTAATGCAGATTTTACTTGCATCAAAATGTTGCAACCCGGGGTTCGCGTTTATTTCTTTTTTACAAATGCACACAGGTGCTAAACTATAAACTTAGTCTATTTGCAAGGATTTCAAAATTGAGCTCTAAGTCCACACGCACATCAAAAAGGGATGGTTAGTATGAAATAAAACTCATTATCAATACACAGTGTTTATTGAACCGTAAAATGAACATCTCCGTGTTGTCAGATTCCTTACATTTTCTAATAAACTGTTTTCTCTAGATTGATATGAGTGAAACATTCAAAATATAATTAAGTATGTAACTATTTACAAGTATGTTTAATAATAATTACAACTAGGTAGATAATAAAGTATAGTAATATAAGTACATACATAATGATGTGAATTCGAAACAATTTTTGTTAAGAAATCCTAAAATTTATCATTAAAATTTGCACCACAATTTGGTTGGCCTAAAACATTTAACAATAACAGCTAACGTTGTCGTAAAGAAAGATCTAAGCACACTCTACAAATATATGAATTCAAGAAGACTAGATTTAAATAATTATCTGCAAAGTACATTGTAGGTAAATATAATATCCTACTTCATAGCTATAACAACATAAATTAGCCCTAATATGTTTAATTTGATCTTTCCAACTAGTGGGTATCTATTGATTATACTTAAAATATCACTATCATTTTATAGAAAAAGAAAAAGCAATGGAGCAGGTAATAACGGCTAACCAGCATAAAATGTTGTTACGATTACGAGCGTTGTTATTTCATCTTCATCAACTTAATAATCGCTATTAGAAAGATAATCTCCGTTATGACACGATACAAACCGATTTTTATTAATTAATCTCCAGCCCTGGGGCAAAATTCCACAAAATTTTCGCTTCACCATAAGAATGGTATCGCTTCAGAAGTCCATATTTTGTGTTCATTGTTATGTAATTACATTGTTGTGAATATCAATCTCTCCGTATAAATAGCACCATACGCACTATGTAGAGTTCATTTAATATATGGTCGACTCTGTGACGATACCGTCATAGTAAAGCGATTGTTTAGCAGATTTCGGCCTCAAGTCAGATGTACTCGTAATAAATCTTCTGCAATCGTGAAACACCGCATGATCGTTACACAAGACCTTTGGTTGGGAAGCCCTAAATGAGGATCTGTAAAAAACACTTCACTTTCTGAGAAATATCCATCTAAACGTTTCATCTAAAAAATTAAACCGTCTAGGTACTAAGAAGACATTTGTGTATATTATGTAGACCTAGTTAACTTAAGCAATAATGTGGCACAGGCTACAATTTAATAAAATTATAAAATTTTAATACTAGTATACGCAATGAAATATAGTTTCTTTGCTGTTTAGGCTCTTTAATCTACATCGTATATGAACCTAGTAAACAGCAGATAGAAGTAGGTTAGTAAAAAAGGAAAGAATATTTATAATTTTCATTTGAAATCACACGGGTCTATGACTTCGTGAGTTATTTCAGGGGCTGTAAATTGCAAAATATATATACCATAGAACCTCATAAAAAGCGTAATTCCGCTACTCGAATATATCAAGTTTAACACTACTTATTTCACAGTCATTAAAAATAAATACTGAATACAAGTAGGTTATGTATTTAAAACTTACATATTAACTTTCTTTACCTAGGATTTAATCTATGATACCTACAATTCATGGAATTTTCGGATTTAATTTAGAATGGAATAATTTATGCTATTATAATATTAATCTTAATGGTGTTTCCTCAAATTATGCTAGAATAAAATTCATTCATCCTAATTTCTTTTTATATTATTTACGTAAGGCACTCCATTAAAAATTTTGCTGATTTTGTCGAAATAGTTTGTTTGAAAATACTGACACATTTAAGTATTTTCTTAAAGAAATGAAGACCATTGGAAGTTTAAGTTACCGATGCACCGCACATAATATTAATTTGTAAATTTTTAAGCTCGAAACAAATACACGACGACACTCAAACTTTAATCCAATTGTTCATCAGCTTTTGGCTTTCGTCTAATAAGATATACTAAAACATGAATCTGAATATCTAACTTGAACAATCTGAAGTAGGTAATGGGGGAAGAAATAACGAATAAGAAAGTTCAACTCCATCGAACTGGTAATTTCTTGATTCAAAATTGGTATGAATTAATATGATTTACTCCACCGTACCATTTTAATAACACATATTAATATATCATATTGCACATAAAACACATCATATCACAGACACTAAAAAATACGTGATCTAAGTGCTTAAGACACTATAAATGCCATTGCATTTCTTAGATATTTACAACACAAATGAGACACGCACAACAGACATGGATTCAAGTTATAATAATTGAATCACTAAAAAGAAACGCACACATTTTTTATATTGAAAGATTCACAATATTTTATGTAAATTGATATTACCTACTCATTTCACCCGCTGTGTTACCAGATGGTGGGTATACAAAAACTCGGGACCACAACTAACAGCTAACGTCAAAGTTCTTGGACCCTAAATATTGAATAAAAAGCCATTTTGCTTACAAGTAACTTTAAAAAATTTATCAAATTTAACTACCTAATATTAAGTTGTTTTTTATGACTTTTACCTAAACTTCCTGATTTAATATGATTTTGTAATGTTCGTACCGTAGCTAGACGCGGCGTCCACTAAGCCCAATGCACTGCACTGCACATACTTGCTCATCTGCTATTTCTTAGCCAATATTAATCAATGTTAATCAAAACTTTATTATTATATCATTTTAATTTTACAATAAATAGTCTAGCTTTAATTTATATCGGGAGAGCTTATTAGAAGATGTGAAGACAATTCTGAATCCATATACTTAGTCTAATTTAGTGAGATTCAAAGTAATTGGTTCATAACAAATGAATTAATGCTTCTGTAAGCACTTGCACTAACTTGTTACTGAAATTACTATTATTGACTTTTTTCTAGATTATTTCATTAATTACGAATTGCCGATATTTCACGGATGGCCATTTGCAGCGACAGAGCTGTACATGTATAATCGTCTAAACGTTGGTCCCTATGATTGCTATTGTAATTTAGTGGTATCCCAGCGAGGAGAGAGTGCGGGCAGGACGCCGCGGCCCAGGCTCTCCGAGTAAAGGCACATCGACTCATTCTAGGTTCATTTAGTTATCCTATATGCTGTAGCATTCCACATTTTACCAACAATTCATCCTCATTTATAATCTAAAACTAGTCAAAGGTTCTAACTAATAATAAACGCTACTTTAATGAATTAAACTTCACACCACTAATACGGTCTCATATTTTCGTACACTTCTGTAATTCTGACATCACATCCTAAATATTTCTACGACGACTTATCTTCGTCGCTTACATTTGGCAACAAGGTGGTGAAAAAAAAAACAAATTTGCTAAAAGGCGGAAGCGCCCTTAATTATGCCTAAATTAAAGACAACGTCAATAATTATCTTCGCATTTGATTTCACGCGGCGCAGGTTGCGTGGACCACTGTGGCTCGGTTGGACCATCCCACTCAGAATATGAATCGTACAAATAGTTGTCTAAGTTATCGTCCTGCGCTACTTCAGTGCGGCTAAAAGCCTCGGCGAACCTGCCAATTTCTGTTGAGCCAAAAGCCTGTTGGAAAGCTGGTAATGGAACTACTGGCGGTCGTTTTTCTTTGACCGGAGACGGTCGGGGCTCAACGTACGCGCGCTCCCTCGCTTTCTGAACATTGTCGGGCGGCGCCGTCGCCGGAGCGAAGTTCGAGTTGCCAGGCCTGACCGAGCTGTCTCGATTGAAGTTTGATTGCGCGTCGTCGTAGACAGGATACGGAGTGGCCTTTCCATCCTGATGGCAAATAGCATTTGGCGTGGTCATCGGATGAGCCTGAAATGAAGGAAATTTAAATCAGCATTGAGAACTCTTCAAATTCTTAAACAACTATTTTCATCTTTTTTATACCTTCATTTGGCGACAGTCAGAAGAATAACGCATATGTTCCCGCGAGTAGGAGCCTCGAGACCATCCATTGGCTACAGGGCCGTGTCCTCCGTTCCAACCACCATTCAAGGCACTCATCTTGAAAAACAGAAATAATATTTCAATAGATGTGCAAAAAGCATTTTGTCGTCTCATAAGATTTTTACACGCGAATTAATGAAACCAGTATAATATAAACCAAGAAATCAAGAAAAATACAAAGTGGTACCTGATAATGTGACCAAATCTGTGGTTCCCCGTATGTGGGCCCACGCCCGTTCATTCCAATCTCCGATGGGGGCTGAAAATAAAGTTATGTGCTTAATAACAACGTATAAACTTGTACTTAATTAAGAATTAATTAAAGCAAATGTGTGTGAAACAACTACGATAGCATAAATATTGCTCAATATTGATGGTAACTACTAAGAAAAAATTTTTTTATGATTTTTTATAGACACAGCTTTTTTTACTTTATTTTATTATTACCACATCAGTTTTATTTTTTTACGAAAAACAATGAAACTAATTATTTAGCCTTCATTCTTAGTGCTATCCGTTCGTAATTAATTCATAACCTCAAGCTCTGTATTCGTATCATCAACCCAAGTAAAAACTTTCTCAGAAATAAATGAACAAACTAACAGAGCGTGGCATTGAAAACTTTTCCAACGCGAAACTTTACATGTTACCGCATTCTAACAGTTTTTAATTAACTAATAAATTTTGTATTACCTTTATTTTGAAAACTAACGAAAACATAACATTACTTTAATTAATAGCCAAGCGCAAATATTTTCAAGAATAGATAACGGACGAAAAAATAACCTTATCATCTAAAATTAGGTTTATGTTTTTATAGGTTCCACACAAAGCTATGTCTCAAAACAACTAAAAAGATTCTTCAAAACGCAGAAAGTAGATACGTATACGTGTGACAACTTAAACTTAGAACTTTTTCTTAAGAAAACTACTTTTAAACTTAGCGGGAAAAATCTTTCCAATTTGATTGTGTTTCTCTTTGTGAGAATAGTTGTGTTCAGTTACCAAAATTCCCTACAACTCCTACAAACTCTAGCTAGGGGCTAAACACTGGCCCTGTATTGAATATTTAGCATTTTGTATTCTTTGAGAGAGGGACGTGTAAATCCTAGGGAGATAATGTTTAGCGCAAGAATGCGAGGGCGGGGCGGCGATCGATGTCCGTTGCCGGGTCCGCTCCGACTCGCTGCACCCACTGCATTCATCGCGCGTCATCTATTATAAACAACTGTATATCTCCAACGTCTTCTCACTTTCCTTTTCATACTTTTATGAATATTGTGGCAACTCCACAAACTTTATCGTAATTACAGTTGGAAGTTGTTTCTTCGTAGAAGCTGCTTTAATACTAGGTTTTTATAAATATGTTTTTTTATGCGTGATAAATAACGTAAACCAAGGACATTTTCATTAATTTAACGTTCTAATTTTATATTAGGACGAGTTTTGTCCGTAGATATAACATACATTATCTATAATTTTGTAGTTAGGAGGCTACGAGGTGCTACGAGACTGCTACGTAACTTGCTACGTGAGTTGCTACGGGCGATCAATTTTTGTATAGTTATTAGATGTTTAGATTCCCGCCTCGGGACAAATATTTGTACGATCTGCAGATATTTGTTCAGGGCTTTCTGGATGTTTTCTATGTATAATAAAAAATATCTATCTATGTAGTGTATTGTATTATGTATATCAGTTATCTAGTACCCATAACACAAGCTCTGCTTAGCTTGGGGCTAGATAATGCTGTGTGAATTGTCAGCATTATTTATTTATTATATTGTTATATCTGTATACAATAAAGATAAAATGTTGCAAGAAGATAGTCACCGTTATTTTTATAAGTAATTAAATACAGACAAAGATTTACGAAAGTACAAAGTTAGAAAATATACAATTTTATCTAATATTATGTAAAATATATTGCATTAGTGGAATTACTGCACTTTACTGCACTGTAGTTTATTATCAAGTAAACTTGAACTCTTAAATCAGTAAATAATATAATATATCAGTAAATCTACAACAGGGGCATAAGCGCGTGATCTCATGATAAATATATACCATCGCCTAACAAAGCATCTCCTCGCAAATCACACCTGCAAGTGGAGACGCGTGAAGAAAATAGTAGAGTAGTGCCGAGAGATTTGCGGAGGCTAACTATCGAGCGGCCGGCGGCGCGAACCACGTGACTTATCGATCAGCGCTCACGACACTCGGAAAAATCAACCGCTGACAGCTTTCACGGCCCCCCGCCCTCGCTCCGCCGCGCCGCCCGCCCTGTGCCTGCGCCCTCATTAGCGCTTTGTGACGCTCACTTGTCTTGTAATATGACGCCGTAATGATACCACTTTCCACCCGATTCCTTTACAAAAGTTGCGTGCGGTCAGAACAACTGGTTTATTTTATTAACCAGTACTGCGAGGTGGGCGGATGACCCGCGAAAGTTTCAAGGGTTTGATTACGCTGCGGAAGAATGGTTTGCATAGTCTCTGCACGGATGTTTATGACTTCAGGTTCCACATATTCTGATAAAAGACTATTAGCTGCGTATTGCAACGAAGTACTCCGTACTCTATTTCCACAAAGAATATCAAAAAATTCAAGTAGACAATATACATACATACCTACATACATACATTCATACGTCTCAACACCTAATGATTCTTTTTGTATTACCTTGTTAAGATTGCGCGCACTTTGTTTGAGAGTTAACAAAAAAGTTGAGTTTTACCAAACATATCTTTATATAAACTATGTTATGAATGAACTGAGCGGACGTACACATCAATGGGAATAATAAAATGGTAGATCAATTGAGCACGCCACGATAACTTGGAAAGAAAACTTTTCAATGAGCTATGTGAGAAATGCGGCGTGAAATTTAGGGGTGCTTCTGAGTTTTGATCGCTCATCAAATAAATATAACACATTTGATGACGTACAGCGCAGGTTCTTTAATCTCTTGTTATTTAACTAATGCTTTCATTTGGGTTTGCTTGTTATTTATATACTAATTTATAAATTTTACGAAATTTGACACAAATCAAACTGATATCGTGTTTCAAGATAAATATTGCGAATCAGCCTATTTAGATTTGGCTGGTGATTTTATTAAGTTGTAATGTTATTTTAGGGCTTTTAATATTCTCTACACATCGGTATTTGTTCATCAATACAACGAATTCAAAATTTTGTAAGTAAGTACGGTAAAACTTGTGTTTAAAATAAATATCACACTTATTATAAATTTGTATGAATGCGAAAGTTTAGATGTTGAGATGTTAGTTACCACTACACGACGAAACTACAGCTTGGATCGGGCTGAAATTTGTATTTCAGCCCGATTGATTTAATTGCCTAGATATGGTTCTAGACCTCAAATAAAATATAGGCTTTCATCCTATAAAAATGCGTGTGAAGCTGCGCGCAGATGATAGTAATAATAAAAGGAAAATTACCGTCTGCGTGAGTGGCAAATGGTTCGGCGTGTGTGCGCGCTGCTCCCTGCGCGCCTGGGCTTGGCGCGCCCGAGACTCCTTCGCTGCGTACGCACCATAGTCTGACAACAACACACAATGTTAACCACCCTGTACGGAGGAGAATCAATGGCTCACACTTATCACTCAACCTCAACCTCAACAGCCGGTATTGGTCCACTGCTGGACGCATGCCTCTCCCTAACATCATGTTGACGTTTATCTAATGAGGGTATTACCATAATCCCCACGCTGGGCATGCAGGTTGGGGAAGTTATCACTATTCTAAACAATTCAATTCAATTCCTCAAAAAATACTGAACTGAAAACCGCATGGAAGTCCTCCATGCGGTTTTCACCAAAACTCGGAATAATTCATGATAAAGGTTTTGGCTGAAATATCATATTTGAAATTGAAAATGTATTTATTCAGACATCCATTCTTTTAGTAACACGAAAGTAAATAAAGAATGGATTGTAAACTTACAAAAAAAAACAATCAATTGTAACAATAAAATTAATAATTTCAATTATGATGTTAGAGGATAATAATAAGATAAATTTAGATTTTTAAAAGTCAAAAGTTATTGGGTTCGCAGTGGGGCGATGGCCGATGTTGGTCAATGACTCATGATGCCAGACTTGGAACAGAGACTATCAGTTACAATTGCAAGTAAGCTGTGGGTGATGGCGCAGGTGCGACGTATCAGGGACGTGATCCTTTTGCGAACAATTGAGTTCATGTCATCAAAATGCACCTACTATAATGATTTTTGAAAATGTCGGAAAAAAACATGCCAACTGGGGGGCCTTACTATAAGTACGTCACGTAAATCAATAGGTATAGTTAAAAATATAACAGAATCAGTAATTTTTGATAGATCTTTTAACTTTTGGAACATTTAAAACTGGGTCCTGTTGCTAGTATTTTAAGGTTTCTGTTCCGGTCATCACTTACAAAAATGCTGGTTCTAGTGCTCAAGATGAAATAATTCAGCAATATTTCGAGGAACAAGATTCGTTACATTCAAGTACGTTTCCAAACAGGTGTTCTTGCTGCGTTACGATTTAAGTTCGATTACGATTGTGGGATTGGGTATCGAATCATCAAAAATGGATGGCCATCATTATTTTTTTCCAGCGTAGTAGTTACTTTCGTGAATATGATGCAGATTCTTTATTAGCTTGCTGCTATATTGTGTGACTGTACATATTCTCCTCTCCGTTGGCCACATTGTCACTTTCTGTCGGTGAGATTGTGGTTAAATTAAGGTCTATCGACAATATAAAAACGACTAGATTTTTTTGTACATAAAATAGTCATTCAATATCAATGCTAATGTGAATATGTTTAGTTTTACGTATGTGCAAACAATATTATAGACCGTCCGCATGTTGGCAGGCTGAGGCATCGATTGCTTTCTTTGTGTAGAATTTGACTTAGTCCTTAGTCTAGGCTTGCTACGTACCCGCCAACATTTAGACGGATCGATGGCTTTTTTTATTAACCTTTCTATTATATGAACAGGTAAGTTTCGATGCACAGTGTGAACGTGAGTATTCAGATAGGCAATGATCGATATTACCACATAGCATTCAACCTTGCAACTCCGCTACTGCGCATGTGCGGCTAACCACTAACAACATTGCACGGAACTGACATTGAATCTAGGATTTCACTATTGAACACCGTCCTTGGTAACTATAACTTACTTCAAGTACTCTATCAAGGCAACTGAAGTCTTAGAGCTCATTGTTTTGTTTGAACAATAATAATGGGACTAAGAGAAATATTTGGTTGCTACCCAACAAAGTTTGTTAAGATTTCGGAGTCAAGAAAGTAGACTTTTTTAAAGTTAGTCGTATATTTCAACGCCTCGCGTCAAAGAGTACTGGTATAATTCTACGAAGACGCGTTCATTTTAAGAATGGTGTATCTGTTCCTATACATATAATGTATAGGAAGAGAACCTATTTGTATCTAGGAAGAAATCTAAATACAAATAGGTACTTAGAAACATATCAACATAGATTGGCTAAATACCCACAAGGATCAACAGCAGATTAACAAGGCACTAACAGTATGTCATATTTACAAACAAGCAACAAACAACAAAACACTCTGTACGAATATAATCATCGTGAATCATTCGATGTAAATTTAGCTGTCTCTTTGTAAATATAGCACGGCTACTATTCGTAGCAGGCGAAAGTGAAGTGGAGAGGTCTATTCTGATTTTACGGAGATCTATTATTATACGTAGTACGTGAAGAGCGCTGCTTGCATATGAATGCGAGCAGTAAATTGCTGTATTTACCCCTTTGCCTTAATTTTTTTGTTTTATTTTAAGTCTTAATGTATTTTGTATATTTTTAGCAATAAACGTTTTTCTATTCTATTCTATTCTATTCTAAGAGTTATTCTAAATGTGTTACTTTTAGTTGACAACAAACAACACGTTGTTCTTAGTATTTTTTAGTCTCGGTTCTAGTATAAATAATAAAATAAAAATCATATATTTCGAGCCCATAATCAAATAAGTCTGTATATCTACGATTATATTTATATAACTCCTGTTTCTCCTGGTCACGCTATAACTTGAGAACGGCTGGACCAAACTTGCTAATAATTTGTTTGCTTTTTTTTACTATCGAAAGAAGATTTTTAGGAAACAAAATAATTAAGAAAGTTGGAAACATAAATTTCCACGCGGGCAAAGCCGGGGGGAGCAGCTGGTCCTAGATAAAAGTATCCTAAATAATTTATAAACAATGGGGTAACAAAAGTAAAGATCGAATTGCACAAATTCTTAACATTTTCTGGTTTTGACAGCTTTCATTATTCGTGTGAACGCGTTTCATCTGCACATTGGATTTAGTTGCCCAGAGGATAAACGTGTTTGACAGTTCCAAAGAATTATCAGAAACTTTTTTTTTATAAATTATTATCTTTTCCTAACACAGGGTGCCACGTGGGTAACAGAGATTCTGATTCGGGACCACGAAGTTCCAGAAGCAACCAACTTGTAAATAAGGATTTTTCTTTTTTTCAATATTATTTTTGTTTAATATTTCACTTTTTTGACCTTTTTAGTACTTTAACCTGTGTTGGTCCGATGGAATTTTTGATCAGTATAAGAAACTGGATGGATTGGCATCAAAAAAACCTGTTTGTGTAAATTGCCAACTTTCTTTCTGTGTTTTTTTTAAATCTTTGAATGGTGGTAAACTTTTCATATAGTATATAATTATGATCTTGTAGCTAAATCGGTTAAGTGACCTACTCTTAATGCCCCATCCAAAAATTCCAACCTGTATAGGTCAATTTCTAAAAGCTGGCGCCTTTTTTATTTCTCCGACACAGGAGGCTCGGATTTGTAACGTAAACCTGAGTGAATTAAGGCTCTCAATGACTCTGCGAGAATGTAAATGAACCATTATGGTCGTCCACGTGTTGGGCAAGTCATCGTAACCTCCTTTATGACAAGCTATGACAGCCTGTACAAGCCTAGACTTGCCATGACCTCGGCCAACACATGGGCGGACCATCATTCACGAGTTAACACCAATCAGTCATGTGCTTGTTAATAAATACGCATTTATTAAAAAAAAGTGGAAAAACATGACCAATCAGCCATGGATTGGTCATGTTTTTTCCCCTCAGGCTACGCAGCCTGAGGTGACTCTATTTAACGTTAGTACCGTGGGATGGTGACTTCTCCTTTTAGTATGGGATTGGCGTAGCTCCCTGTCCGATATTCTAGCGCTGTACCAAATAGTATGGAAGAGACGTAACGTCTCGTTCCTAATTTCAAATAGACTTACCCCTCTGGATGTTTTTTTGCTTTGATAGTATTTAATTTAGTGTTTTTGGGTGAATTTGATTTGAAGTTTTACAATATCATTACATCGCGCACATATTGTAGTTCAACGACACGTTTTGCCGAGTTCGGGCAGCGAGTGTGTTAACATACATTCTACATTGATGATGCATGATATGCATTATTTTTATAAAAACATTTAAGGCCCATACAGCAGCGAAAGTGGCGCCCCCAACTATATTATCTTATTATTACGTTAAACGCAGGTATTTTTAAAAATCCTACGTTCAGTTTGTGGTATCTATTATGAGCTATTTATTAATATATCTGTAATAGTTTCATTTTGTACAGCTTAGGAAGAGATACGAAGTTGCGCTTTTTGGCCACCAAACTCTAATTTCGCATCTCCTCCTAAACTATATGTGATAAAATTATGAAAGAAGTATTAAAAAATAGCTTATAATAGATACCACAAACTGAACGTAGGATTTTTAAAAATTCCTATGATAAACGTAAAAATATGATAAAATAGGTATCGCTGTCAGATTGGCTCGGGTATGCGCCTTAAACTACCAGACATAAAGTTAATAAAGTCATTTCAGTCACCACGTTGTTAAGCGCGTGGTCATGTGAAGTTGGGTTTCGGTAATTGTTGTTTTCTTATTAGCAGGTGACAATATTTACAGCATCAATCATCTAGCGTGAACTGGTGTCAATAACAGGATATTAACAGTTAATTTTTTTCATTTTATAAGCCTAAAACCAAAAAAATAGAGTAGGTACCTACCTACTTGAAAAAACCATCTTCGAATCATTATGTAAATCACATTGTCGGCACCATTTTAATTCCGTCTCATCTTGGGGTGCTACGGTGATTCCGAAATTAAAATACGAATCGTTTAATAACGTGTTAAATTGAGTAAACGAGGTACTTCCTGCATATTCATGAGTTACTGACCTGGCGACAATCTTTTAATATTATAATGAATAATCAGCATTTTTATTACGTTCTTAGGTATTGTTTTTACCAAAGTTTATGTATAGCTCGGTATGTAAAATTATGAATCAATTTGTCAACATTAATATTTTTGTAAAACTAACAGTATTTTTTTGCGAAGGTCGCCACCGACTGCTTCCTGGATAGACGACCGCCATGTGGCGCCAAGGTCTAGGCGGAGATGGCGGGATGAGCTGGACGCTTTCGACAGGGCGTGGGCCCTTCTTGCAGAAAACCAGGAGTGGAAGGAAGGGAGATAGGCCTTTGCTATAAATTAATAATGTTAGTAATTTAGAAAAAGGTAATAGGTACCTATAGTTCCAAGAGTTACATCTTGAAACTAACTTTCGAAAGACAGAAACAATATTAAAAGAGGCTGAGTTATTTCTATGTCCTATAACTTTTCTATCGTTTAGTTTTGTACAAGAAACCAACCAGTGTGATTTTAAAAGGTTTCAGAACGGAACGTCTATGAGGCTACATATTTACGTAGCGTATAGAAAGTTCGCAGTGAATCGCGACGCGGGCGTTAGTACCCCGGTCAATATGTAGAGTGGCTGTGCCCTGCAAGCGATCAATCGCGTTGCGGCGCGGAGGGGGGCTCCCGGGGTGGGGGGTGGCGACCACCTGTAGCGTCCCCTTCCGCCCCCGCCCGACATCGACGCGTGACGTAGACGCTGAGAAATCCGCCCAAACGTAAACATTAATTCTTAGTTCATTCTTCATTGTAGAGAATGTCGCGACACGCGTCGTGCCGATCTCTCGGTATTGGTAAACAAATTTCAGATCGCGCACACTACTCGGTAATGTATGTTATGATTGCAGCTACCTATGAACAGAACAGCTAAACTAGTACGACGCAGGTAATTCAATTATGTTCAAGGAATTAGGCCTCGGAGCGTATGCCATAATGTAACCAATACATGCTCGTTCGTGTTCTACCGGTTATACTCAGGAACCGGGTCGTAATCAATGCGAGTACCGTTAATTCCCAGTTTAAACGAGTTATAGGTATAGGTTCGAGGAGCTATCGAGCCGGTGGGTTCAGCGATGGTTTACTCGTGAACACTGGCGCCCTGGACATACTAGGGTGGGAAGTTTCCCTGAAATTCAATGATGCACTGCTTAAATCGATCGCAGGACAGGAAGGCGGCGGTTCCCCCTGGGCCAGCGTTGATATCGATTCGTCACATTCCAAAGCATAAAGTAAGCTTGTACATATCTCTTAAGGTTAGAATAGTAAAACTTTATTGCTAATCAACAAATTGCAAAATTTGATTGACTCATAAGCTAAATGAGTCAACTAGCTTGCTCCAATTTGAAGAAATAGGTCAGCGGATGAACATTTTCTGATTTTTTTTATGAAACCTAGAACATCCAGCAGCTTGTTAATCATCCACAGCAGATTTTACGAAGTGGAAAAAAGCGTCGCTAGTGTCGCATGGCCCTACAAAACTGATTGTCAAAGCGTCAAAGTCTCGAACAACGAAAAGTTAGCAACTTTATGAAAGTTTAATTAATAACCACAACATATTTTCTTTGTCTTTTCATACTTTGTTTAGAATAATGGTGATGTGGAAGTTCTCAACACAATTTAACAATGTGTTCATTTGTTTATCACAATTTGAGAATTACGTTAATTTGACACTTGAGACGTGCCTTAATTTTAATCGCGATTGATTATTTGGTTGTAAGTATGGCACTGATCTTTATCAAATGATGCTTTATCAAATTTGTTAATAAACCATCATAAAAAATCATGGTGCAGTTAGGGTGCGTCCACATTAAACATGAATGTACTACATTAACCATAATGTATACACTTAAGCGTGTTATTTTATTATATAACATGAGTTTTATAACCTATCCACATTATAAAGCATGTTAAGTTACTATGTTTTGAACCATGTTTTTTTTACTTTATCACCTTTACATTGGTCGTTACCAAGCCAAGTCATACAATATCACACGACGACAGATTGATTATGAGGATCGTCGCGCGGGCAATAACTTAGAATTTAAATTGTTGTCATGTACTTAACAAGTTATGAAGGCATCTGAGAGGTTAAACCAATATTAAAAGCGACCTTACCTAACGTATGCTAAAAGAATGTTTCTACACGGTCGACAAGTTCCTTCACCATGGTAGTTAGATAAAAACTATAACGGACTGCTAAAGTAACTTAAATTGTAATAATTAAGTTAATTGGTAAGTGTAATTCAACGAATTTTCTGCTCTTTAAATTAATAATTGACATGTTCATCTTATTTCTATTGCATGATCGTGTACCAGTTTCAAACATAATTCTATATTGTTTGTGAATAAATGCCTATTTGATTTTTTATTCGAGTTTAGAATCCATTAAGATTAACCACCGTTTAACAGCGGTTACTAAACGTCTGATACGACAAATTCAAGTGCAGCAGACCTTTAAAAATCCCTAAGAGCCAGCAATCACGTAGTCGGTTGAGCTAAAATAAGACTCCAACAATCCGTGAATAGAAAGGTTAACTTTTACTTTCGTTCAAGATATAGCAGAAAGTAAGTATCTGATGTCTAGAGAACACGCGGTGTGTCAAAATACTTTTATGTTTGACGCATTGATGATTTTTTGGGTATATTCAGATCACTGGTGGCATCAGTGTTAGGCCAGTAACCGATAAAAAATTGTACAACTGTACAACGAAAACATAACGCAGTACATTTTTTTAAAAGACAAAATCAATTATATTATAAATGCGACGTCAAAATTACTGAACGGATCGGGCTTAATTTTAAATAATAGGTAATTCTAATCCTGTAATCAAACGTACTAATTTTCCAATAAATGGGTCAACGTATAGTCAGTGATACACGCGTGACATTTACAGCATGAACTTTTAATTTCAATAAAGCATAAGCATTGAATGTTAATTTTTCATCGAAAAATCTGCAAACAACAACTTATTTCCGTTTTCGTAGCACGCGTAGCAGTCGTAGCAATCAAACCGTAGCACGTTGCCGTACGGCGGCGTAGACCACGCGTAGCACTGCTACGCGACCGGCGCCAGCGCAGCTGTTATGCTATATCTAGTTCTAGTATTAATGCGACGTTCAATTTGTAGATTTGTATGCATGTAAGTTAGTTTGTTTGCTGTAGGCAACCTCTGGAAGTAGAAATCCGATTCTAAAATAGTTTTACTAATTCTAGAAATGGTTTTTCTGTTATGTATCTGCATCATCCTTGAATCCAGACAGGCTGTGTTGTATCCAGGTAGCACGTGACTGTCACGAGCAGTAGCTAGTGTCTGATGATGTGGTACCCACCCATCGGCATGGCATATTCAGCGTGGTGCATGTGTTGCGGCTGGTAGTCGTAGCGGTAGTAGCGCGCGTAGGGGTCGTGCGCGTGCGGCGCGTAGTAGGGGGGCGCGTAGTTGGGGTACGGCGCGGGGTAGGGGGGGCCCCCGCCGCAGGCCTCCCACGCGGCGCCCGCGCCGTACTGCCCGTAGTTGCAGCAGTCCATGTCCTCACGCTGCGCGCCAGCGCCATGCTCGCCGCAACCTGTCGGCCCGCATCACACCACTCTTGCGCACCCTCTCACTACTCTAAACTCATCCTAAACAAACAGGTTGTTTGTAACATAAAGTTCAATGTACGATTTGGAGTTTTTTATACTTTTCCAAATTAAAAACTTATTTCGATCAGCCGAAAGTCTCTGATTATGAAAAGTGAGCGTGGTCTGCGAGATCGCGCGAGTTTCGCGGCTACGCCGGACGCGCGGGTGCGACGTTGGTTAGCGAAAAGAGGTCGTTCGAGTTTGCCGGCTGTGTGTTCGATGCGCGGCGCGAGATGGGAGAGGCGAGGGGCGCGCGGGTGCGCGGGCGGAGGGCGGGCGGGCGGCGGAGGGGGGCGACGCCCGCTCGCCGGCGGCTGGCGCTCGGCGCTCGGCGCTCGGCGCAGCGCGGCGCGGCGCTCGACGGACGCCGACTGAAGCCGCCTGGAATCGATACGCGCCGCACCGCCGCGCCGCCGCCCGCCGCCCGCGCGCGCCGCCACCGCCAGCCCGAGCCCCTATTGCGCGCGAACTTTGTCTTCCCCAACGGAATTTTATATTTAGAACCATGGTGAAACGATTGATCGATACTTTGCACTATTAATTAGCGCCTACTCTGACCATATTACAAATCATGAGCAAACATGAATTTATTACTAGTTACTCCCCAGAAAAGTCCCGAAACATCAAGTATCTGCCTAATTCATTACTTACCTAAATCTACACGAAACGTATAGACTTACAACTACCTACATACTTGCAAAATATGACTTGAGTTGCACAGTCCATTTTAAACAACCAAACAAAGAATCAAAAAGATCGACTTGTGGTATACTACCACATGCCAAAAATCCTGAAAGTACGTTGCGAAACTTTTGAAAGAACATTCGATTGGCGCGCCTCTGCCTGTTTCCAGGTGGCGGATAGTTGCGAAGTTTTATCGAATTGCGCGTGGGCGGCAGTGACCCACATCGGGCACCGCGGCGCAACCCGCACCCTTCGTCCTTCTACTCGAACCTACCACTGAAGCTACACACTACAACCTGTCATAGATAAAGATGACGTTTCCTCAATGTTTCCGTTTCTAATTAAACATTTTATTAGCTTACTAACATCTAAACGCGGCTTTGCAGGTCTTTATTTATTTATGTAAGTATTTAAAAAGGCCACCAACAAAAAGTGACACTAGATTTACTAAACTAGTGCACTCTAAATTACAGTTTTGTTGTCTATGGCAACGTTTAAAGGTCATTTCTGTCACATGGGAACTGTTTTATGGGATAGGAAGTAGCTTATTTGAGAGCCATGGAGCTACATCTATGCAAAAATTCAACCCGATCAGTTCAGTAGTTTTTTGCGTGAACAACATCCATCCATACATTCATCTAACTAAACATCCAAACTTTAGCATTCATAATATTAGAGGGATGTGATGTTACTATGCCATGAGTTGTAATAACTTGGTAGGTTTTATTTTTGATGTTATAGATTGAACCAGATGTTTCACCATGCTCTCGTGTATGACTTTAGATATCGAGTCAATGTCTAAGACCACCTTAGACATGGGCTTGATAAATTGAGATACCTAGAAACGAAATTACTCGTGGTAGAAACGTAACGTTTTGTTAAAAGCTTAAAAGGAAGCCCTTAAAACAAGGCCAAAAAAAAGTGCCACAAAGTTAAGATGAAAGTATTTTTTTGCTGGTTTGCTGAAGGTTAAGATTAAAGTACTTTTGTTGATGAAACTCTATAAGGTAACCCAACTTTTTCTTATTGAACAATAGGTTTTGAATAATTGTTATTGTTTACATAAAAATTAAGTTATATTCTTTAGGTAAAGTTCGGTGCCGTTACGTTACGCAGTTTCCTTTTCTTGGTGCGCGATGGTCTATCAAGGTACCTACGTGTAGACGTTCTGACACGTGTAGTTAGGATGATCTTCCTAAGTACCTATATACTTAGGAAGAGACCCTAAATAGTCAGCAATGCTGGAAGAGACCGGGGAGTTGTGGAAGAACTTTATATACTAAGTACTTGTTTCTGCCCGCAACTTCGCACGCGTTGTTTCTATGGAAACATTTAAAGATGATTACTATCCTACGGGAATTGATTTTAGGACATAAAGTTAAGTTAATGTTTGATTCCAGGGATTCCATTACCTGTACGCAAAATTTCAGCCCGATCCGTTCAGTACTATTGGCGTGAAAATGTAACAAACATCCATCCATCTATCCATCCATCCATACATATACGTTCAAACTTTAGCATTTATAATACCTATTAGTGTGATGTTGTTACTTTACTTTACGCCGCCTTCAAAAACTTTCTCGACGACCGCGTACACTCTGCAATAAGCTTTCTGTAATACGAGTATGACAATGTGGCAAAGTGCATCATAGTGCGACCGACTGAAAGCCCTTTTCATAGGTAGGTCAAAAACTGTACGTTTCACAGCGTTCACTTTTGGAAAGTTTCTGACAAATTTAGTAGAGGCCTCTCGAAGTAGAGTCATTCATTCGTCAATTAGTACGTGATTGATCTTTCCAATTGAAGGTGCGAATGGTGGAGCTTCAATCGACTCGTCGATTTGCTCGGCCACATTTGATTTAACTGGGACAACTCATGGTAGACACACAGTGTGTCTACCATGAGTTGTTACAGTTAAATCGCGTGACGTTACTACAGTAGTAACGTAAATACGCATATAGTTATCCATTTGGCATTTTAGTACCCAACTATCCGCTAGAGATGCTTTAGAAGTTTCCATATTTTTTTTTAACTACAGTCGCTAGCGAGTATAGATTGTTAAAACTCATGGTAGACACGCTGGATAGAAAAGGTAGACGAACGATGTTATCGAATTTTGTCTATGCACAACGAGACGTTCAATTGGTGGCGTCATTTGCGATTGTCAATGCATGGGCTTCAATCACAATTTCCATCATGCGCCTTCAATCACGTTGTTGCGAATTAGCATTTATCGAAAAATTTACTTCCTTTATCTTTGTCAACTAGCACACAGGCGGTATAAAAACCTGTATAGTGTTTTAAAAAACCTTATTGCGCCTTTCAAACACTCATACCTTCAAAAGTTCTCTTATAGATCTGCTTGTGCTTTAAGGCTTATTAAAAAAAACTAGGCCTAGATCTCAGTAATCACGGGATCCTCGTGGTAAAAAACAAGAATTATATAAAATTTTCTTCAGTTCCTTGGTTGTGAAAACGATGAAAACGATTGAGTAAAAAAATACGATAAAAAAAATCATGCAGGTGCACTGTTTTGCACCTAATTTGGTCTAGACCTCAGGAATTCCACGGTCTATAGAAAAGATTTTTGTTTTGATTCGTAGGTCATTACTAATTCTTTGGTTCCTCGGTTGGGTTTTTTCATAGGTGGTGTAGTTTTCTTGTAAATATACATAAACATCATTTTGCGCCTACACTGTTCCAAAAACGTATGCTTTGTACCACTCCTATGAACGCCAAAACCTATGACTATCCTTTTAACAAAATGGCGCGCAATGCGCCCTCCTAAAACAAGTTTATAACTCTGCCTTACTTTTGTTAGGCGTACACTAGTGCTACAAGACGTCACACTCTACAGCTTAAGAATACATTAAAAGCTCATATAGAGCTCTTTCGCAGCTTTTGTGCTAGTTGAGCGAACAAAGTAATATTTAATTAACTCTGGAATGTTTATATTTGTATATAAAAAAATTGGGTTTGTTTTAAAAACTAAACCGACTTCAAATTCTTCAAGACGCGACATCTAGTTAGAATTCGTTTCATATTTAGTTTGATGTGATGCTGATGACACATAGATGAAACGACGAATGAAAGAAAGGTCTACTTTGAAACACGGAACACGAAGTTTCGGTTGACGTTCGCACAAAACCTTTGCTGAACGTGCAAACGTGCGTTGCTTCGGACGCGTCACTAAATGACTGATTTGTTTTCGGATCTCTAAGAAATAAATGTCATATTCATTTTCATAGAATTTCATGACTTTTGACATCGAAGAAACGGTCAGCTTTCCTGCAATGCCCGCTATCCGACAACTTTGTAATTTGTTTTTCTAGGTAGGTCTCCTGTTTACGCCGGTTGCCATGGACACCATTTAGTTACCAATGATTGGAAAATTTATTAGCTTTTTAGTTTTACGGGAAGAGTACTAATCCCTCTAGAATAAAATTTCTATGGGACTACCTCGGGATCATTCTCTATAATATTAATAATAATTCATTTATTTCAGATTATAGAAAAGTTACAGATCTTATTTAACTAATTCTATAGTCCAAAGCAATAAATAACTAACAAACATAAGATATAAAAACTTAAATAATAATGGCGAGAACGTGTAGATGACTATGACTCTGTACAATAGTAAAGTAATCAGCAAAATCGGCTAACCATGGGCGGGCGGAGATATCATACATAACATACATACATAAAAAAACATTTCACGATAAATTGGGAACCTCCACCTTTTAAGTCGGTTAAAAAAGGTAAATATATAACTCTAATATTACGGACATTGGTAAAATCAAAGATCCTAGTATCCTACTACGGCAAAATGATGTCGACTAGACGTAGACGCCATTAAAGAAGAAAAGAAAGAAAGAATAACAAATGGCTTCAATTGCCTCTGTAAACGATCATTTGATCCATCAATAACGTAAAAACGTACAATTGCAAATGTAATGTGACTTTACAAACGATATTTTGATCCATTATGAGTGTAACCGGGTTAACTACGAACCTTGTTGAATGAATTCGTCAAACTACGAGATTTTCTATAATAAGATAATTTGATCTGCAATTTCAGCATAAAATGCAACTCAGCACCACATAGTAAAGGTTTGTTACCTTGTTAGTCTATGTAACAACCTGAATAAAACGTGGGAACCCTTCCTAGAGGTTGACCGCATCGGCATTTCTTGGCGGTTGCGAGTCGAGTCCTCGGGGACATCTACTGACTAAACTTTGCTAAGTGCCTGTGTTTGATTTATGAAATGGAACGTAGTCATTTAGTTTCTGCTAGTTTTGTTTAACTTAGAATAATTATTCGTAAGTTAGATGATACATAAACTTGAATTTAAAATCCTGGTTATTGTGGTATGAAAACTCAGGTATGTAGATTTTTTGGAGCCAAATTTACTTATTGACAGGGATGATCAATATTTCAGTAAAAAAATCATCAAAGAGGTCTCATTCATTACACTTATTTATTTGTACGATCCACAAATGTTTGTTCCGGGTGTTCTAGATTTTTTTTATCAATGTAATATATCTATCTATCTATCAGACATGTACCCAAGCACAAGCTCTGCTTAGCTTGGAAATAACGATGCTGTATAGATTGTCCAGTATTTTTTATTTATCTAAATCACGAGTTCATTAACTCTAATACTGCATGTCAGCTTGGTTATTACAATCAACATGGGTGTTCAGCCAGTGTATGAAGTAGGTATGTAAGTATGGGTAGGTAGAGGAGGGTGTACCCTGCTTGTTAGTGGAGGGTAGACGCGGATAAACCCGTTAATCAATACGGAGCATGTAAATGACACCCATAGAGAATATTTCAACAGAGCGTTTCTATTTAGATTGATGTGGGGGTGGACAGCTTTTTATTATGATGCCCAGTACTGGAGCAGTTATTGTATTGTTGTAAAGTTAGGTGCCTAGGTGCCTACGGATTTCTAAATAGTTTTTGCCAAAAACACAACGTAGCTAAGTTTCTTTCTATATTGGCCATTCCAGTACGTATTTTTTCTAGTTTGATTTTCTAGCCATGTTTTTTGAACCTGCTCTATATTAACTAACTTTTGGAATAATTAACTATCTCGTGAATGTACGTACTACCTAGACTTTAAATTTTAAAAAATGGTATGGTGCTAGAAAACCTTTTGAGGGAGTCTAAGAAACTTTAAAATTTAAGCTCAAGTGAAAAGAATTGAGAGCTCTATGTTCAGGTTCAGCGCCAGACGGAAGGAAACATATCTACAAAAGCAGCTAACTTCAGGCGTCTTTCATGGGGACAGAAGGGTATTGACGTCAACCTGCATACAAATATGCCTACATATAGACATGCATTAGACATGTGAGGACGTCATAAAGTCGAATATACCTAGGTAGTAAAACTTTTTAATCCATTTGTGGTTACTAAAATTAATATCAATTACAACGCGATATTTAAATAGTAGTAAATATCCGGTTGTAAATTACTTTAAAGGTAGTAAAGTAGGAGCCTGAGAGAACTTCAAGTATCTACTACTGTAATTTATTTAGCCACCTACCTACCTAAATGCTACGTCCAATTTTTCTGTAACTCTACCAAAATATCTTCTCGCAAAATAAAAAGTCTATCATTCGCGTGAAAGCTGCGTAGTTATCCATGTTGTAAGCACCCCATCCACCCTGAGATCGATGGACGAACCCATCCCTATAAGCTCCTATAGGCACCTAGCCAGTCCATGTGCACAGATAGGCACTTAGTATAGCCAGATAAGTTATCACATGTCTGCACTGTACATGAGCGTGTTCTAATGTTAGTTAGAGAAGCCAGGAAGGTTATCATGCAGATTGCGGCGAATCAATAGGGGCGCCGTCCGCTGACGGATGAGGACGATCAATAGCGTCCCACAAGAGTGTCTCCGCATTGAGGGGCTTCCTCGACGCCCTACGGCCTGCGCCCACCCGCGCTACTTACGCAGGCTTGTGCGCTAGGTGCATTGCTGCATACCTACTGTGCATACACGTTACGTTTTATAAGTACTCGCTTACATGGTTTGTTTAAGGAGTCTTGTAAAAGTACCTACGACCTAATTTCTTACTGCGGTGTGTTAAGAAATATTTTAGCTAGGTTCTTAGGAAGCCCATTAAGGTTTTGGACATTGAATAGAGATATGTGAAGGAAATTTTCTCTCAGGAATGGGAAACAGTCCCAGGTTAACAAAAAAGCTTGGCTTTTGACGATTGTGGCTATATTAAATACGAGTCATAGAAGAAATCTAAAAGTAGGTAAACCGCACTTTGCGTTAAGCAAGATGCGAGCAACTATTATAGACCTACCTATAGTGAATAGGTAAAAGCTGTTAGCTCTTTCATTGACCAAGAGCAATATTTGACTATCTCTGTAGCGCAGCGAGCGAAGGTCCGCCTGCGACGCAGGAGGTTGCGGGTTCGATTCCCGCCTCGGAAAAAAATTGCTTAGCTCGGGGCTAGATAATGCTGTGTAAATTGTCCAGCATTATTATTATTATTATTATTGACCATTAGCAATCATGCGATATGACACACGCAAATGTGTTCTCGCTATGTAATGTATTAATGATGATGATTTAGAATATCTTGTTGTCAAATTTTGTAGGCGAGTATTTTACTGACAAGGTGGGCCGGAAAAATACGGACAGCCAAGAAAATGTTTTTTGTCGCCCTGGGCTTAAGTGGTCGGTAAATATTGGCGAAATTCTCAGATATCTTTTTCTTTTAGGTCAGCCAAAAGTATGTTTACTAAAAAGGGCTTGAAGTAGCACCCGACTACAATAAATTATTGATTGATGTCCCAGTACTGAGGGAACCACTAAGATTTGTACACGAATAATAAATTATAATAATATAATTTCTAAAATTCCCACCGCTGCTAGGGCACGCTGGCGTAGCAAGCTACCGGAGCAGCGCGGTAAAATTTTTTTGAAGGCCAAAGCGAAAGCACAATGGGAAATATTGGCGTAAAAGAAACGAAAACAAAACAATCAATTTTTACAAAATGCAGTCCAAGATAGGAAGGTACTTTTAGTCAACTGTGGGACTGGCCGGTTTCTTAGACCAAGGTACTTACTAAAGTAATCAATTCCAACAATTCGTACTGCTACGGGACGGTAATGTTGCAAGCTACGGCGTAGCGCGTGGCGCCAAATTCTGTTTGGGTGTTGGTATTGGAGTAAACTTAAATCTAGCTTCATGTAGGCAGTTCAGCCTACCTTCGATCGAACTGCTCTTAAATAAGATTCACGATCGGATCAGAAACAGGATGAAACTAGAATAGAAATTCTACGCTCATTGCCTCCTCGACCTCCTCGACTATATTGGTTCACTGTTGGACTCAGGCCTCCCTCGATAAACGCCATAATGGCTTTTATCGCATGGGGGGTAGTGCCCATAATCCCCACGCTGGGCATGCGGGTGGAGGATCGCAATCGGTGGAAGAATTGTTCTGCAGGGGGCGCTGCTGCCCGCCTCCCGGTAGACATCCCTTAGTCGCCTCTTACGACACCCGCGGGAAGAGTTGGGGTGGTGCAAATTCTAAGCCAGCACCACACGGCGAGTATTTCCTCCACACAAGCTAAATCAAATGTAACGATTTCTGCGATTTATCTAATTAATTAGCTGGTGCTAGGTAACCAGAGATGTGAGTAAGTAACCACACTTACCTACATTTTTCTGGAAAAAACTTCTATGAACGACGTTTGACCTATTTTCACCGAAGGATTTTCACAACGGAGTTTCCTCGAGGCCAACGGCTTGTCCATTGACTCTACCTATAACGGGTAAGCACGAAGCCTATATTATAGACTTTTTGAAATGAATGACAATCATATTGAGTAAGTGATATGATCGTAGGATACCTATTCGCCGAAAGGAAATAAATAAAATTAAATCAATCCGGGACAAAGTTTGCTCTACTCTTCCTACGATATTTCCACTACCTACCTACACCTACCCCGGATCCATAACAAACACGTATTCCGTGAAAAACTGAAGTATCCCAATTTTTTATTGGGTAGTGAATAATGTGAAACCTAATACCGGATAAAATCAAATAATAGGTACCTAAGTATCCGAAAAAAATATAGACTTCGACGGGGCTTGAACCCACATTCTTCCCTCATACGGGAACCGAAGTCGATTTATTTTGGGATATTATATATGATTTATTATAAATTACCTTGAGCACAGATATTACAACACTATACCTAATGAGGTGTGAGGGCTTACGCACGAAAACCTCAATATTGAATAATTTGTAGATAATTTTAAAATATTATATTTATTTAATACTAGGTACTTGGTAAGTCAGCTCCACACAGCTAAAGTTTTACCTATAATATGGTTATAATATGGTTCTATAAAAAGATATCCATGATATGATCAATATTCGTCGGAATCGTAAACAATCTATAGGTAGCTCAACTGATCCATACCAGTTGGATGCCTAAAAATAAAAACATGAATTAGTATAGGTAAGGCAGCAGATGAGTGAAATCAGACGTTAAATCCATATCTGAATCAGATGAACTCAAGTCTATATACTCGTATTACAAATCTCTGCTATACGAAAGTATAAACAAAACTCTATAACTCGAAAAAACATATGCAGATCAGATTGCCGATTCCCGCTTAATTTTTTTTACTTGGGCAGATTAGAGTCTCTGCTGAATGGTAGAATAGCTCTCGTCTCCATAGGCTCTAAAGGAAGGCAGAAGAAAGCCATGGTAACGAGAGTTATTCTAACACGGCTATTCTGCCATTAATTTTTGTCTTTATCATTGAAAAACATGTAAAATATTTTTATTACTTCGTCCCTAGGGAATAAAAGTATTACTTTCATCCCGCTTCCCAGGCAACTCCGACCTACTATCCGAGTAATGAGATGAAAAATAAATAACATATTGCTCTGTTAGCTTGGGGCTAGATAATGCTGTGTGAATTGTCCAACATTATTATTATTATTATTATTACTGTAAAAGTAATGAATTGAAACATTTTATGCAGGTATATTTGCTTAGAGCACCGTTATTTATTTTCCCTACCTTCATCAAAATACTTTAGTTTTATTACAAAAATATCAACATGCCGTTCTATCGACACTGTACTTCACACAGATTGCTCACAAAAATGCAGCTCCGTAGCACCGTAATACCCAACTCCCCACCAAACCATGACTGAGGCGGGATGATGGCCACGCTCTACCTTAGGTACCTTCTTTGCCACTTCCTTAGAGCTATATGCGTACACTCTATCATTTTCTCGGTTAAATTTCTGTTCAATTGTAAAAAAAAATCGTCTGAAAAAAGTATTTTTTGGTACTTTTCCCGCGTACTTCTTCAAGAGACGTTAAGATCGCACCTCTCGTATCACACGAAGCTTGTCCGAAAGCCGCTGCCCTGTTGAACGACGATAAGCACCAAGCTTAAGGTCTTCCTTGATAATACGAGATATCGTTCTTTTGGGTATTTTCATCTCCCGTGCCATGATCTTTTGTTTCCAGGGTGGATTTCTCAGTATGCGGTGACGCACCGCTTCAACTACCGCTGGTGTTCGAAGAAGAGGCCTGCCGCTCCTAGACCTGTCATCGACTGAGGAAGTCCCACGGTATAGTTGGACGCTGCAAAAAATTCATTGGGATTTGTAGAGGCTACAGAAGCTCAAATATCTCCTTTGCTGACTTGTTGCACTTAAACAGTGCAATAACGGCGATCCTGTTCTCTTTAATGCCCCACTCCATGTTGCTCGTTCGAAATTCAATGACGAAACGGTATTTTTTCAACAAAGCGGGAAGTATTTAAGCTTATTCACGACAGTAAACCGGGATGCGTTATGAGATTTTTACTGGAGAGGAGGGAGACAGAACTTATGGCACGACTAGATACGTACAAACGCCACGCAATTCAGAAAAATGAGGCGAAAGTAACCATGGGAATAATGTATGAAATATACTACATAGGATAACGAATAATATCGTAAAAGCAACTTAAAGTCACAAAAAAAATATTAGTATTTTTTCCGTAACTGAGCGCAGGTTGTCAGCATGCACTGAACAAAAATGGCGGCTTTCAGAAAAAACTCTACCGATCAAACAGATCTTGCACTACAATTGGTAGTAGCGTCAAATGTACATTTTTGAGACAGACACTAATTTCTTGGTTGACCAATAGATGGTGTGCTGATCCATTACCGTTAGAATAGAAGAAAAATCTGATAGTCGCATTAACCCCCTAGTTACATTAGCCTCGGTGCACCTTACGTCATTATTGATTTTTTTTACAGGAGGCGTACAAAGGGTACATTCCGAGTTACGTCTACAGGGCTGATAGCGATCACGATATTTTGCGCGTTCCGAGTTAGATATTATATTGATAAGTATTGACAGTTGAGTGCTAACAAACTCCTGAACGCACTCACGATTACGTGTCGTGTCAAATATCAGAATGTTAGAGTTTTGACGAAGAAAGAAGACAGCGCGCTCACATCGATTTCATTTTGTAAGATGGTTGGTTATATTATATCACAAATTGTCGCACAATAACGTCATCTATGACGTCACACTAGACATCGTTGTAGCGCTCACAGTAATCCAGAACGCTAGTGAGCGAGCTAATATCGATATTAGCTTAACTCGGAATTCACCCAGAAACAATAATTTCGCTGGGATACCCAATACAAAAACAAATCAAATGCATATGTAAAAGAAGCAAATATTTATTTAAATATAACATAATTAAAATGTAAATTTGTAAAATTCTGAATAAAATATTCAACACCTATAATCTAAAATAACTTAAATATTCGATATAATGTTACAAAATACGCAAACCTGTAAGATGCCTTGCAAACCAACTTACAGATTATGCTGTATTTTGTAGGTATTGTTTCAAACAAACAAAACTAACCTATTTTGTAATAATATATTTACTTACTAACAGCAAAATAAAAATAAGTTTATATACTTACATACCTACTTTTAAAAATTACTAATGGCATTTATCAAATTATCCAACATTGAAGTAGGTATGTAAATTAATAATTAAAACTAAGAAACAATATGTACTTAACTAAATTATTGGATAACATCTACATGAAAACAAAGTAAGCTTTATCAATTGTACATTATCACTGCTGATGCTTAATAATCTTCAAAAAAGTATAATTTTTAGATGTGAGGCTGAGAGATAACAAAAAGTTATTTTCTCTTACAGCATACATAAATAACAATTTATTATATTATTGTTACAATCATATTTTAAGGCAGCAGGATTGCACTTAATATAAAACAAACAGTTGGTAACATAATCAAACCTAAAATTATCACAACTAAAATAATTCAATAAACTATACTATGTAATTATTTTGGCA
Source organism: Eupithecia tripunctaria (assembly GCA_955876795.1). NCBI lineage: Eukaryota > Metazoa > Arthropoda > Insecta > Lepidoptera > Geometridae > Eupithecia > Eupithecia tripunctaria. The sequence goes on from OY041604.1 coordinate 6,861,368, forward strand.
CGTTATGCCAAAACTTTAGAAGACGATTTGTAGGTTACATTTTGAAAACGAAATGTTTTTTTATTTTAATAAATACTTGAGTTCAACAGTTTGTAAGTATATTCGACACTCATTTAATCTCTGATTAGAATAAAAGTATTTAATAATTGTACACAGTATCTTACAAAAACCTAATAGTAAATTATTTATCATTAAAATTTACTTAATTTAACATATTTTCAATACTGATCCCTACCCTATCAAACAATTTATATTCTCAAACATAACAATTTATATTAAACTTTATATAAACTTCGGAGATTTTATATTTTAACAAGCTTTTACTTAATCACATTGAAAATACTTAAAAGTATTTTTCAAAACTTATCTACACAAATCCTACCAATTAATGGAACATGTTTTAATGAAGGAAAATTTTAATGTATTTTATAATAAGTTGGAAGTACAGAAACTGCATAGATAAAATAATCATGAACCTATTTACTAGATTTTTTTACTCAGCTTAGTTCGTAACATATGTGAACAAGCTACATATTTTATGTGCAATTTCCATTTTATTTTTATTTATGTACCAAAAAGTACCCACCACTAGTATCCTTTTTCCAATACCACTAAGGTTCAGCACCAATAACAATGTAAATTTTACCAAAAATTGAACACATTGTTGCACCTTTTTAACCAACATTCAATGAAAAGTTGCCATCCTCTAAACATTTATAGAATCAACAAATCTTTTTAAAATCTGTTAAATAACAATAATAAATATTATAAAACCTTTTTCAACAATCTATACACTCAGTGAATCAGTCCTTCTAGTCCAATCAATCAATTTATAATAATTTTTATATAAGGCACCGAATATAACATGCAAAAACCAATCTTTATCAGTATATCTGACAAGGGATCATATAAGGCACAATTTTATATAACTGCTGGCAAACTAATTTCGCTGGCCGTGACTCGACCACATGTGCTCCTTGAATGTCTCACGCATTGTGAACGACCTAGGACACAGATAGCAGCACAGTCTGTTTGTTAGGTCGGAATGCATTAATCTTACATGGTACTTGAGAGCGGATTGGTTAGAATACTTCATGCCGCAGTGAGGACAGTCGCCGCAGATGGCCGCGTGGTTAGACTGCTGGTGAGACACGCCTTGCGACGTGGACGCGCCACCCATGACCGACACTGACGACATTCCCGCCAGCAGCAACAATGCCTGGGACTGTTCCTGTGTGTACGCATTTTCCGATTCAGTGCTATCTTGTTGTTCCGATAATAAAACTTCAGGTTCATAATCAATGTCCGGTTTGGGCGATTGTTTTTCGGGCTTTACTAATGATTCGTCTGACATTGTCTTTAATGGGCTTTTTGATGCATTTGAGAAGTTGGTTGGGTCTGCGTTGGTTTCTTTTTGTCGTGTTGTGTGGTCAGCCATGTTTGAAGATTTTTTTGATGATGAGTTTGGACTGGCATCACTTCTACTAGGGTTAATTCCTGGAAAAATAAAACAAAGTTAACATAAACATCATCATTCAGGCTACCTATACTAATCCACTGCTGGACATGGCCTCCCCATATATGCGCCAGAGCACCTTTTTCATCTTGCCGCATCGACCCTCTTTCTGCAGTCTTGCAGTAGGTATTCATTCATCCAAACTAGTGTTTGATCCCCGAAATTTTTGGCCTATTTAAGAACCGGGAAATCCAAATTCAATTTCAAAATTTGGGACTTTCTGGGAAAACTATATTAACTTTTATAACCATTTCCGAAATAACAAAATTTAATATATTCCACTTCCTCTTATAGAATTTCAAATAAATTATCACTATTATCAGGTACCTACGCGATATTGGGGTTGACATGATTTATATCAGTTAGTTGAAATCAATGATTTTCCTGCATTGGAAACAGTCAAAAATTCATCTGGGTGTCTTTTCTTTCTGCTAGTACTTCGTGTGATTAATCCTTTTATTGAATCTACCTTTCGTATCAACCTATAAACTGGAAAGACGAATACGAATTTAACATATTTTCAATACTGATCCCTATCAAACAATTTATATTCTCAAACATAAGAATTTATATTAAACTTTATATAAACTTCAGAGATTTTATATTTTAACAAGCTTTTACTTAATCACATTGAAAATATTTAAAATTAATCTGGGTGTCTTTTCTTTCTGCTAGTACTTCGTGTGATTAATCCTTTTATTGAATCTACCTTTTGTATCATATCAACCTATAAACTGGATAGACCAAAGCGATTGTGATTAAAAATAGCTAATTTAAAGTATACTGCTAGTTACATTTTGATTCGTTAGCCTTGATACGCCAGTCTTAGCCAGGTCGTGATGTCGTTTAGGCTTCGCTGTAGCATTTTCGATACTGTATTTAGGTTTTCGTGGGTGGCAATGCAGGCAGAGCCGTGTCATCGCCAAATGTACCCACGAGTACTCCTTCCGGCGTTGGTAGGTCTGAAGTGTAGATTAGGTACAGTACTGGCCCCATGACGCTGCCCTGGGGGACACCGGCACGAATATTTAAGCTTTACATAGAAGTTTATCTGGCTTAGGTAAAGAGGAAGTAGTTTATTGGTAAGGTTTTTAGGATTTTGTATAGGAGGCCTTCATGCCAAACGCGGTCAAAAGCCTCAGAGTGAACCTGTCAAATGCGATGATTTCATCATCATCATCATCATCATCATCAGCCTATATTAGTCCACTGCTGGACATAGGCCTCCCCTAATGAGCGCCATAGCGCCCTGTCTTCAGCTTGACGCATCCAGCATCTGCCTGCAGTCTTTCGCAGATCGTCATCCCACCTGGCCGGAGGGCGCCCTACACTACGTTTGCCGAGTCGCGGTCTCCACTCAAGAACTCGTTTACCCCATCGGTTGTCAGTTCTTCGCGAAATATGGCCGGCCCACTGCCACTTCAGCTTGCTGATTCTCTGAGCTATGTCGATAACTTTGGTTCTCTGTCGGATGTATTCGTTACGAATCCTATCCTTCAGAGAGACTCCGAGCATAGCTCTTTCCATAGCTCGCTGAGCGACCTTGAACTGGTGGACCAACCCTATTGTGAGTGTCCACGTCTCAGCTCCGTAGGTCATAACGGGTAGGACGCACTGATTGAAAACTTTCGTTTTCAAGCATTGCGGTATGGATGACGAGAAGACTCGACGTAGTTTTCCAAACGCTGCCCAGCCCAACTGGATCCTCCTCTTGGCCTCCTTCTCAAAATTGCTTTTACCCAACTGCAGAATTTGCCCAAGGTAAGTATACTCGGAAACAATTTCGAGAGGGTGGCCATGTACGACGATCGGCCCCGGATCAATGAGGCCATTGATCATGACTTTGGTTTTATCCAAATTCATGCCGAGACCGATGCGTCGCGAGGCTGTTGCTAGGCCGTCGAGCATCCGGTTCAGCTCCTCCAGCGACTCCGCCATTAAGACTATGTCATCAGCGAATCGCAGGTGCGAGATGTAATTGCCGTTTATGTTAATGCCCTTGCCTTTCCAGTCCAGCGTCTTAAACATATCTTCCAACGCGCTCGTGAACAGTTTCGGGGATATAACATCCCCCTGCCTCACTCCTCTGCGCAGTTGGATGGGTTTGGACTGCTGGTCCTGTACTTGGACATTCATGGTTGCGGCGTCGTAGAGACATCTCAGCACCTCGATATAACGATAGTCTACTTGGCATCGCTGTAAGGATTCCAGAACAGACCAGGTTTCGACAGAGTCAAACGCCTTCTCATAGTCCACAAAGGCCAGACACAGGGGCTGATTATACTCTTCGGACTTCTGTATAATCTGCCTCACTGTGTGTATGTGGTCTATGGTGCCATATCCTCCGCGAAACCCGGCCTGTTCCGGTGGCTGGAACTCGTCGAGTCTCCTGGCGAGACGGTTCGTGATCACTCGTGAAAACAGCTTATAGACGTGGCTCAGGAGTGTGATGGGTCTGTAGTTTTTAAGGAGGGTTTTATCTCCCTTCTTAAAAAAGAGCACCACCAAACTCCCGCTCCACGCCTTTGGAGTTCTCCCACTGTGAAGGACGGCGTTAAAGAGGTTCTGTAGTTCCTGTATAACAGGGGCTCCTCCGGCTTTCAAAAGCTCTGATGTAATTCCGTCCTCCCCGGGGGCTTTTCCATTTTTAAGCTGTCTTAGAGCTAACACGATCTCGTCTTGACTGATGTCAGGCAGTTCGTCGGTATAGTGGCGTGTCAGGGTGGCTCTGGAATCGTGGTCGTCTCGTCGGGAACGAGGGGCATGTGCAGCGTATAATCGGCCATAGAAGTCCTCTATCTCGGCGAATATCTCCGGCTTCGACAATACGGTCCTCCCATCGTGCGTTTTAAGCTTCGTCAGGTGGCTCCTGCCAAGCTGCTGAGTGAATACTTTGGACCCTCGGTTTCGCTCTATTGCCTCTTCAATGAGGCGTGTGTTGGAGCTCCGAAGGTCGCGCCGTACCATCTTCGCAATTCGCTTGTTCAGGTTTGACCTGTCTGACGAAGTCACTTGGGTGGTTTCCCGTCTTTTTGCCATCAGCCCGAGAGTCTCATCCGAGAGTTTGGATTTCTTGCCAGTACGCTGCTTTTGGCAGAACCTGATGCCCTCGCTCCTCAACGTTTCGACCAGATTGTGTAGGGTCTCGTCAGCGTCATCAGTGGGATCCAAGGCAACGAATCTATTCCCGAGAAGCTAATGGAACTTCTCGGTGCCCGCCATGATCTGGATTGGGTTAGGTCGGAGCGTGGACTTCATCAGACGGTTTCTTTCAAGCTTTAAGTTGATATCCAGAGAGCCTCGGAGCAGTCGGTGATCAGATCCGGTATTAAACCTGTTGATCACTGAGACATCTCTGAATATGTGCTTGCTATCCGTCATGATGAAGTCGATCTCATTTTTAGTCACAGTGTCGGGGCTTCGCCACGTCCACTTCCTCTGGGGCGGTTTCTTAAAGAAGGAGTTCATTAAGAACAGCCCCTTCTTCTCAAGGAAGTTGACAAGCATTTGCCCCCTGTGATTCCTAACTCCATAACCATGCGAGCCTATTCGGGATTCGTTGCCAGTCCGGGTTCCCACCTTGCCGTTAAAGTCCCCCATAACAACGTTGAAGTGAGCCTTAGTGGTGTTATGTAAGGCGTTGGATATGTCTTCGTACATATCCTCCACTTCATCATCCGAGTGTGCCGAGGTCGGTGCGTAAACCTGAATTACCTTCAAGCTGTACCGCTTGGACAGCCGAAGGATCAGGTATGCTACCCTGGTCGACACACTGGAGATTTCTTGAACGTTGTTAGAGAGGGCCTTGTTGACGAGGAAACCTACGCCACCCTGGGATGTTTTATCACCCTCGCGAAAGTAGAGAAGATGGCCCGAGTCTAAGGTTACGGTGTCCTCCCCCTCTCTACGGACTTCACATAACCCGAGAACATGCCATTTAATGTTCTCTAACTCCACTTCCAACTGCGCTAGATGGTGGTCAAGCCTCAGAGTGCGTCCGTTAAACGTCGCCAGGGTCAATTGTTTGGGTAATGAATGGTAGCCTGCCGTAGCCCGGGGATTCCTAGCACCCCCTGCCCCGCCGTTACCATGGCCGCTACCATGGCCAGGAATAGCGAGGCGGCCGGGAACTGGGGGCCATTTTTTGGCTGTATTTTTCATTGGGGGTTTATTGCCCATAATCCCCACGCTGGGCATGCGGGTTGGGGATCGCAGTTTGGTAGTGGAATTGTTCTGCAGGGGGCGCTGCTGCCCGCCCCCCGGTTCATGTCCCTTAGTCGCCTCTTACGACACCCACGGGAAGAAATGGGGTGGTGCTATTCTAGGCCGGCACCACACAGCCATGATTTCGCATGCGTCGATATTATTACTAAAAAATACTAGGTACCAGCGTCTTAGGTAGGGAATTCAAATTTAATTATTCGAACACAACCTAATAAATATGAATAGACCGTTTACACGCGGCAGAAATAAACGCGTGGTAGGAAGACTAGAAGGCTAGAAGGACATATATTTCTTTATAATGTAGGTACGTAATAAGGTATTTTTAGATTTATGTTTTCGCTTCCATGCCTCAAAAGCCAATAGGAGCTGTTCAGTGTCACTCTTACAACAGCTCTGAACTTCAGTACTTTTTATATCTTTATACAAGATCAGGCCATTATTTCACACAATGATAGCTATGTACATTCCCTTTATTGAGCTCAAGTCTGGCTTCATGGAGGTTTGCTGCCTTGTTGCTCAGCATGGTACTTTGCAGGGCAACAGCAAACAAATGGGTTCAGTCATGACTCTATAAAACGAAAAGCCTTCAGGCTTCTTGTCAAACAAAGGGACAAAAGACATGGACCTAAGACCTTCATATTAATTTTAACAGATCAAAACAAATACAGCTACACAAACAATTTTAGTCACATACCTTACCTAATATAAGCGAAATGCCATAAGAGGAAGTGAAGTACATATATAAAGTAATTTCGTTAGTGGTATAAGAGTAACGAGAATCCTCGAAAATTTTCGGGGATTCTCGTTTCCGACTTCGAAATTACCCGGGATTCCTGGTTCCTCGAACACCGATTTTGGAATCCCTAATCCAAATGGTCTGGGGGCATTCTACACTACATTTTTTTGAGTCGCAGTCTCCACTCAAAAACCTGTTTAACCCAGCCAGAGTTAAACAGATTCTTCTCTCTTTCTTCTCCTCTTGTTGGTCAATTACCTAATAAACTTAATTATCAACACAAAATATCTACTAAGTAATTAACCACCTAAGCTCTATAAACAAACACCCACCTGAGAGCAATGACCTGGCAAGCATGCTGTTTTCATAATCTGGAAGACTATCCTCATTTTCAGAGTTAATTGGCAGTGGCAAGGAGAGAACAGGGGAATGATTCTCTTCAATCCTCTCTGTTTTTATAATCACAGGCATTTCTGACTGTCCATGGGCCTGGAAATAAAAAAATATAGTAGAAAGGTGTATGCAGAAGCAACACACTTGATATTACTTGGATACCAATTATATTAATTAAGGAACAGGATTTTTTTTATATTTAGAAGATAGAAAATATTTGGTGTCTGAATGGTGGTCCCTGAATGCTACTACAATATAAATAATTCTTATTTTCAGGATATTTATTTCTTCGAATGAGATGCTTCATATAATTATGATTGAACTAAATATGTATGTGCTTTGTTTTTATTTACCTGTGTATTGTTGTTAGATTTTCCGTTAGTTGTTATATGTTGGTCATTTTTAACATCATTGTGTTTGTCTGCATTATTTTCAAGTGCTGCTGTTGTATAAGGATTCTGCAACTTCATATTTTTGTGATAAATATCACATGTGTCCAATAATTTACTCTTTTTCGGTGCATCAGTTATAGTTACATCATTAGGTTTGTCCGAGGTACTGCTTCTTCTCTTCTTCAGAGCGGGTACCTTTGTTTCTTTGTGTGAGGAATTAGGTGTTTTTGATGATATAGTCAGCTGGGTATACAATTTGTTTGATGTGTTCTGAGCTGAAATACTTTCTTTCTGCAAACAAAAAGTATTCTATGATAAACAACCTTATAGTAAAAAATCTACAATAATTAGAGAAATGATTTCAACCATGAATGAAGAGCAATAATATAACAAGCATGAATCACTGGGATTTTCCAATATTTTTAGCTTGTGCCTTTGCTTTATTTTTCTTCAGTTAAGGTAACAAGATCATGTTTACCTGCTGTGTAACACCAGTGAGCCCTTTCACTTGAAGTAAAGCTGCAGTGTGTAGAAAGGACGACAGTTTGCTCTCCTCAATGAACACCTCTCCTTGGTACATGTACGACAATAGGCTAACAATATCATCTGCTGACACATCCTTTAGAATAATCACTGGATGCTGGCATGGATTTTCCTGAAGAAATGAATAACATTACTTAAAATTTAATTTGGTTACACAAACTCACTTGCACTCTACTAGAAAGATAATAAACAACTTGTCATGGACATTTTATAATCATATACAATGTCCATGAACAAATCATATCTGTAGATATAATAGAAGTAGATATAAGCATTCATTTAGTCTCCTAGAAAAGTGTGTCAACTTGCAAGTTGCTTGTAGGTACCAGGTATATTTGTTTGTATATAAATGAAGGTTATTAGTATCCTAAGTCATTCACCTTGAACACATTCCTGAAGTACGGACTGCACGCTGACAGTATGACTTTGTGGGCCTTGATGTTTCTACCTTCACAAGTGAGTGTCACATCAACCAAATCTTCGGAACACTTCAATGAATCCAATGCGCTCACGATGTTGGATTGAAAGTTATTCCAACGTAAACAAAATTGATCAGCCATGCCTGCAGTTTATAAAGAAATCTGAAAAAAAAACACAAATAGACACCGTCTTGATTGACACATGACAAAGTTGAAATTGAACAATGATTACTTATTTAGAGCCAAACCTGCTAATCCACATACCTTATTTATTTCTCACATCACAAAATATCGTATTGAATCAGTCAATCTCTTTATTTTTCATGTAAAATGCATAAAATGCAATGCATGACCTCCATCCATTTCATTTGGTTTGCCCATAGACATAGACAGACGTACGTCGACTCGACGACGACTTTTTTGACATTTCAATTTCACACAGTAGGTACGTCAAATTTTCCAGTGTCGAATAATGGTCTTCATACACAATTTTATTAAACCGGTCAAGTCCAACGTTGGACATTATAATTATATTTTATTATTTTTGTGTGTTATCTGTGTAAATCATGCATGAGCACTCTGACCAAGGAACATAAATACTAGGCGAGCGACTGGTGACTCTGACAAAGAAGTGCTGCCAACTGTATGGTATGCACAGCACAGTGTAAAATGAACCCCAATTTTGTTTCATCTCAGTTTTATGACGAAAACCAATAGTTTTTATCATTTTAAGTACCTACTAGAGTAAAACTTTGGTTTCGACAGATCATATAGTTTTTAAGCTATTGCATAGCTTCTATCGCGGGCCTTGAGCGCGGGGACCGAATCCAGAAATTCCGTAACGAAAAAACCTTGACGTTTGTCTCTTTAGTTCAGCAACTCGCCTCTAGATGGCATTGCAATAGCTTTACCGCGGCAGTCCCCGAGTGCCACACGTCTTTTTTATTAATAATTAAGCTATTGCATAGCTTCTATCGCGGGCCTTGAGCGCGGGGACCGAATCCAGAAATTCCGTAACGAAAAAACCTCACGCTCCCCACTCCACCGGGCAAGGAGGTGTGGCTTGAAGGCCGTGCATCGTCTAACGTCGTTTCAGTTCGGCAGTCTTCGACACGGCGTTGTGTGCGTGCGATTAGACGTATTGTACGACTCTACGAAACTCGCACGAATCGAGACGAGCTGCTCCGAAATCGGACGAATACATAAGCAGCTGTTTATGAGAAGGTGTATAGGTATTTATGTACAACAGTGAATAGCTGTACTTGTAAAATTCTTATCGGTCACCACGCTCAAAAAGTGTAACTTGAATTAATATCAAAGAAAAAGCAATACTGCATGAATAACATAAATAAAATAAAATTATAATTGCATAAGTTGATACAAAATGCTATGCAATAGCTTTACCGCGGCAGTCCCCGAGTGCCACACGTCTTTTTTTATCAAAGGTACACTATATCCGGTCCAAGAAATATACATACAAAATCGTGGAAAAAAAACTAGGCTACTTAGTGTTTAAGTTTTATCTGTGTACCACGGTTATGCACCTAATAACAAACCATCAAGCTAGTTTTTTACTCGGTAAGTAATGAATAGATTATGAAATATTAACATTTATATCATTTTTCTTTTTCATTTTTTTTTGTCAACTATAATGCCGTATTAGACGGAAATTGGAGAACTGAAAGTGGAGAAAAAAATTAAAAGTAAAATGATAAAAATATTATTAGTTCACAATCTATTCAAAGTACCAAGTTAAAAATTTGATGCTTGCTTGATGGTCTGTTATTATGTGCATAACCTTTGTATACAGATAAAACGTAAATAAGTAGCCTAGTTTTTTTTTTCTACGATGTCTTTTGTATATTTCATGGACTGGAAATATAGTAACTTTGATAATCTTCTATTCAATAATATAAAAATGAATCGCTAAATGTGTTGGTAAGCGCTTAACTGAATAACGCCTGCACCATTACCCATTTTTTTTAATGTTCGTTGATGTTCAAGGATGGTTTGTTACGATAAGAAAACTTCTAATAATTGCCGGGAAAACACCTATAAACGTTTCCATAGGAACAACGCGTGCGAAGCCGCGGGGCACAGCTAGTTTTTAATAAACTGTCTACACGATTTATCGCCAGAGTTTTACAATGATAAAAACTTGGTTTTCGTGATAAAACTTACGAAGTTATTGTATTCTCTTTGATAAAACTGAGATGAAACAAAATTGGGGTTTATTCTACACTCTGCACAGGCGCTAATTTTGTGCGTCCTGTGACGCGCGATTTTGCGATATTTGTTTGCAGTACATTTTGTACTAAAATTTATCACCGCGATTTGGTTTGTCCGAGGCGTTTCCGCGTCCTGCAATTTTGCTTCTTTTGAAGCTGCGATTTGAATTTGTTATGTTAAGAGTCTTTATATTTTGTACGGGTGGCGCGGTGTGGCGGGACGGCCTTTGTTCGCTTAGCCGGTAAGGACACACACACAGGCCGAAATCGCGCATAAAATAAGCCGCTGTGTGTAAAGCATTGCGCTAGAAACTGTACTTTACTTGTGTTACTTAATTAATGTTGATTTTTTATCAATATTTTAAAGTGATTGTAAAATTTTATTTTTTGATTCAATTTTATAATCCTTCGCTTGCTCGGTCATCAAAATTGAACACGCGGCTAAAAGCAACTTTGCACTCTTGTTTATCAAATAACTATCGTATTGTATTATCTGTCATTGTCAGTCAGACTGACAGATAATAAAATCTCAGACAATGACAGTTATTAAAATCTAACAAAAGTTCAATGTCAATGTCAACTAAAAGTAAAAAAACTACGTCAAAAAAGTGTTTGTTTCAAAGAGGTGTGCGTGCGGCGCGGTTAATTTTGTAAAAATCTGAATTCCTTCATTTCCTTGTTTGTTATAAGTTTTATCTCTAACATTTGAATATGGCAAACGATCCTGAAAGATTTGATACAATGCTATTAGCAATGGCTCAACAGCATGAAGGAGGAGTGAAAGATGTGAGTATTCAGTTCAGTACCCATCAGTTTCCACAACAACGTAACCTATTATAGTATGTAGGCTTTTCATATAATTATTCCCCTGAAGTAGGTACCTACTATTATATAAAACCCATTTATTTTGCTATATGAAACTCCTTCCCGCCGTATGTAGATATGGCTTGATTTGTAGAGTTATTATTACGAACTATTGATCTAACTTGCATGGTCATGGTAAGTTCTAGAAAAGTACCTACCTACCAATAACAAAGCAACAAAAGATCAGTGAACTCGCCAATCAATAATTTAAAGCACCTCTTACTGTTGTAGGGGAAGTTTTTGAGTACCTTCTTAATAGATTGTATGCCACAAATGGTTTACTACATTGATTTGTACAAAACTGTTACCCTTTATGAAAAGTTAAGGAGAATGGACATTTGATTAGGAAATTGACAAGTTTAAAAACCCATTGATAAACAGGGTGTTAAAAATTTTTGTCACCGGTAGAAGGTATGCTCATACTTAGGACAATGCGCTAATATTTTATAAGTAAATAAATAATGTGGGACAAATCACATTTTGTATTAAGTACTTTAGTTAGTCTTTACTTTAGCTACTGTGGGTTGGTTGGAATAAAAGAGTTATTATATTGAACTGAGTCTATTCATTACACAAGACACACATACATGAAATTACAATAAAAAGATTCCTTATTTAGGATATGACTACTCAAATGGGGCTCTATAAAGTGACTTTAATATAATCTGTAACCCATAACTAGGGTAGGTGTTATCTGGGAGAGCTTGGTGGAATGACTGGTGAGACGCGGCTTAGCATTTGCACCGTGTACTAGCTAAGCTGTGTCTCTACACACACATCAATATCTAGCCCCAAGCTAAGCAGAGCTTGTGTTATGGGTACTAGATAACTGATATACATAATACAATACACTACATAGATAGATATTTTTTATTATACATAGAAAACATCCAGAGCGCCCTGAACAAATATCTGCAGATGGTACAAACATTTGTCCCGAGGCGGGAATCGAACCCGCAACCTTCTGCGTCTGCGTCACAGGCGGATTTTTGCCCACCGCCCCACAGAGGTCGTCAATTTATCAATTTATGATAAAATTGATCAAATATTCCACATATTAACAAGTTTACTCCAAGGAATTTATGCTATTATTTTAACTTAGATAAAAAATAATTAAATTAATAATTATTTAAATAAATTAATTTAAGGCCCATAACCAGAACTTTATCCTTATAAGTAAGTATCCTTATAATTAACTTAACAAGTGACAATCTATAGTAAAAAATTTTGAAAAAAAAGCACTATGATATAGCTTTAAGCTGCTCGTCTATTATCAAATAATAATATGAATCATTTAAATCTAATATTTCTATTTCAGCTCCTAAATACTATAGTCAGTTTTCTTGGACGCAAGACAGACTTCTTCACTGGTGGCCGTGATGGAGAATGGGAACAGGTATGGTCTTGGCTTTAACTTGACAACAAGTACTTATTTAATTTACACACATTTCATTGCAACCACAACCTTAACATACTTACCAATGTCAAGATGTCACCAACAAACTGAGATCATGTGCCCAACATTTGGAAATCCACCGAATGAGCTGGCTAATAACCACATGAATAAAAAAACAAGATTCAACCCACTGATGTGAACAGCCCTGCAACACCTTATATGAAAACACCAAAGAAATGCATAATGCCACTATATACCTTAAACAATGACATTACTGGCAGCAAGAAGCATAAACAAACTTTCAATACATTTTTATAGTAAATTATTACCATTCATGTTTCAGGTTGTAAAAGATACATTCTTCACTCATTCCACACAAGCCCGTGAAAATTCTAACAAAATTAAAAAAGAGAAAGAAGAGGCAGAGAAAAGACTGAAAGAAATCCAAGAAAAGAAAAACCAAGAAAGGCTGGCACAAGACTTTGAATCTGCTACTGTTACAGAGCTAACTGACCAAGAAGCTGATAAACTGCAGGATGATATTGAAAAGGAGAAAACCATTAGTAAGTTCCTTCTACTATCCTCCAATTTTTATTAGTTTATGTATTTTAGTCACAGTATCAGTCATAGAATCTAAACATAAATGGGAATGTTTTACTATGGATGTATAGATGTTTGGATGGATGCGTAGCTAATCTATACCATGTCCATTTTGAATGAAGCATGTTAGTAAACAAACTACGACACAATAACTAAATCTCACTTGCATTGCATGGCATCAAGTTTCAGATATAATTGTAAGCAATTTTTATTGAAAGGAGGATCTAAAATCGACAAGTTATGTAAATTACGTATAAAAGGACGCTTACGTATAAAAGGACGCGCCAACAAAGTGAGTTGTAGGTTAAGTATGGGCGGTTTGTTTACTAACATGCTTCATACAAAATGGACACGGTATAGGTGAAAATTTGCCTATAATTAAATAAACCTTTATTTCTAGGTTACAAAATAATTTCTAACTCTATTTCTTCTTTTTTCCTCCAGTTTGCCCTTCGACATAGGCCTCCACTAAGGTCTTCTCTGTCCCTTGCAATGCGGGTCCATTCTGGGCCACCTACCCTTTTAATATCATCTTCACATCGTTTGTTTTGCCTGCCTTAACTTCTTATACTTCCTCAGGGGTACCATTCTGTTATTATCTTTGACCCTTGTCCTTTTTTTCCATTAGCAAGAAAATTGCATAAATGTATCTTAAAGTTAGGAATATTCCTACAGACAAAGTGTACTTTTTATTGCATAAATCAGTCAGGTGCTTATAGGAATGACATCATTATATTTTAAAATCCTATCCTATCATTATTATCACCACTTATCTACTATCGCTTCATTTTATATAAATTTCAATTGAAATTATTTACACAAGTTTTTTTTTTTGAGTCTGTTCAAAAAGAGAAGTGAGTGTGCTTGTGTGACAATTCGACAACTTTTGTTGCATTGACAACACTGCTCTGTCATTGCAGTACCACTAAAAGTGTTAGATCACTAAAACGCCACAACTCTTCTAAATTAGAACAGACTAAAACAGAATATGTTCCATGATAAGTGATTTTGTGTATATAATTTATAAATTTAATTTTATGTAAATTAAGTGATAGTGTTACAAGTGGTGTTAGTAATGATAGTATTTTAAAATATATTGATTAGAAGTAAGTACTCATTAAAATTTATATGCCTTAATTCCTTTATGTGCCTGTCATATTTAGCATAGCAATCTGTGATTTCTATTTGCTCTTATTAGACTCGTAGGTATAATACCTGGCAATATTATTTCCTCAACTTCAACCTAAACCTAGCCTATATTGGTCCACTGATGGACTCAGGCCTTATAAGCGCCTTATTGACGTTTATCGAATGTGGGTATTCACCATAACCCCGCGCTGGGCATGCGGTTTGGGGATCGCAGTTCGGCGGTGGAATTGTTTAGGGGGTGCTGCTGCCCACCCGGTGGATATCCCTTAGTCGCCACTACACGACACCCACGGGAAGAGATGGGGTGGTGCAATTTCTAAGCCAGCACCACACAGCTAGCCAGCACCACATATCTAGCCAGCACTACACAGCTTTTGTTTTCTTTAGAGAAACTGGCGGCAAAATGTATACTTAGTACTATAAACAAAGTTGGAAGAGGACCTATGCAGCATGCCAGACACATCAAACTGAGAATTTTTTTGTAAAAGAAAATGGCAGCACAAATTTGATCAAAAGTAATTTCGTTTAGTTTAGTGTTGTGATGATCTTTTCATATTATAATGTAACATTTGTAACTCAGTTTTGTTAATAAAAGGCTTTATAATATTATAAAGCACACATTATCTAAATACAGGTAGAATGTAGTGACACTGGGATTACGCCCGGAGGTTGCACCTCCGCGCGTGATTAATAAAATAATAATAATTAATAAATAATGCTTGACAATTCACACAGCATTATCTAGCCCCAAGCTAAGCAGAGCTTGTGTTATGGGTACTAGATAACTGATATACATACATAATACAATACACTACATAGATAGATATTTTTTATTATACATAAAAAACATCCAAAACGCCCTGAACAAATATCTGCAGATCGTACAAATATTTGTCCCAAGGCGGGAATCGGACCCGCAACCTCCTGCGTCGCAGGCGGACCTTAGCCCACCACAGAGGTCTGATTGTACCAAGTGGAAGGATTTAGGGGATATTTGCTCAGCAGTGGAACTTAAAGGGCTGAATAATGTTGTTGAATTCAACTACATTGTTCAAGAAATCTATCATATTCCTTCCATTCTCTTTGATAAAATCTTAGCTATATTATTATCTATTTATTTTTGAATCAGAATCTGAAGACGGAAGTGGCGACGGGGTCGGTGACGTGGAAGCAGCTGGCTCAAAGGATGACGAAGATGATCCAGAAGAGAAAACCAAAATTAAACCTAACTCTGGCAATGGATGTGATCTCGAAAACTACAGATGGACTCAGACTTTGGAGGAGGTTGAGGTAGGTCTGGCTTGTTTCGACAGATTTTTTTTTTTCAGATTTAGGGAACTGCTGAAAGTCTTAACACATTCACTGGCTTTTAACTTACTTATAATAATGGTTGACTTGCGATTCGTTGAAAGGGCGCATCATCGCTGCCGCCACGAGGGGCTGCAGGGGAATGTGTGCATCTTGGGCCATGAAAGTGTTAGTAGCCATTTTTAAGAACACTGATCGGTTGGTCAACAACTTGACAATCTCTGCCAAACAGAGCATATTATAGCGTAACAATGCGGTGGAATCGGACTAATCTGTCAAACCATTAATCACTCGCTCATACGAGATGAGCGAGTGATTAATGGTTTGACAGATTAGTCAACTACCTTTGTTCAAAATCAACCCAAAAAAACACTTGACAAAAATATTGATTGACCATCAATCAGTGAACATGTTTTTGAGTGAAGACCGCGACTCCTCAATTGTAGAGGAGGACGCTCTTCAGCCAGATGGGATAACAATCTGCGAAAGGCGGCAGGCAAGGTAAATAAAAACACCCATTCATATTACCTAAATCGTATATTTTTATTTAATCCCTTTATCACAGATTTTGTAACAATTTAACTAACTTTTTATATCGAAATAATTCGGAATACCTAAACTTTCAATGTGAACATAAACGTTGTAAGTATATAATCAAATCATTTAATTATTATAATAATGTAATTATTTTAATAGATGCCTCTATGTATGTCAACCTGACAAAAGATGCACTTTTTCGTAAGAATGACAAAAATTTGCAACTTTTGAAATGCATCTTCCTCTACGTATCATACGAACTCAAGAATTCTAGGTGTCTATTTAGATGCTGCCAAAACTAGACTAAACTAATTTGACACGACTAAAAATGAGGCCACCCTTATTATTATTTTTGTTAGGACAGGGACAGCTACATTTTTAGTACTGTCAAATTAGTTTAGTTTTGGCAGAATCTGAATAGCCACCATTACACTAACCTTATTAAAGTGTTTAACAGGAAAAGATGCCTACTTAAAATAATGGTCGACATGCTTGTTATTAGATTCTGTTTTTTTTTATTAAACTACGATGGCTGACAATATGCACCAGCAGCGTTAGGTTCGTTGGGTTTTCTACTGCACTTTCCGTAAGAAGCTACTACTAAAATATAAGAATTGAGCCTAATTAAGAAATACAAAATAAATAGGTAAACATAATCTAGGTCTGATACTGGGTATACACATACAATTTTAAAAATTGTTTTAACTACTTACTGGTAATAATAACGCCACGCACTTATTGTCTATCTTATCGAATGCGTATAGGCACTACTGAACCTATAATCTACAATTTTGTCTAACTAAAGCTTATAATATTGCGTACAGTAACATTAATACTTGTCTTTCGTTTGGGGTCAGGAATCATTTTCTTCGTTGTTTCCCGTTCTTAAGAATATTTGTAGATGCCAGTCTCTTTACGCATCCGCACTGAAAAAGAAAAAAATGTATAAGCTGTCGAATGTTTAATTATAAATTTGTTTCATTATGTATTCAAAATCTAAGATAATTCATAGTTTCCCTGTTGTGTCTATTAGACGGTTAGTTTTTAAAGCTTCGACTCTTCAACTGAAACAATGCGCACCGATATCCTTCTTATTAAGGTAGTTGCCTACTCAACCTGGAAATTCGTCTGATTTCTGAGATGTTTTATGCTTAGTTATAAATGTTTCACATCAACTCGATACTTACTTTCAACAAAACATATTGCTGCTAGTATACACGCGGAAAACAGTATCGTCATCGATATAACGAGCACTGTTATCTGGTGCGAGTGGTTGCAGCAACACGATGTTGGTTCCTTGTCTGGTCGATGTTTCGTGTAGCCATTGACAACCGTGAAGTGTGTTGAGCTTGCGATGGAAGTTGCGTCGCGACCCGTCGCTGAGCTTCGCTTTACGCCGTTCCACACGGAGTCCAATGGATCATGCGTCTCCTCTGGAATGGTCACGACAGCTTCGCCCAATGTTGACTTGCGACCGTAGCTGCTCAACTTGTTTGGGTAACCGAGGCTGTCTTGCTCCGAATTCCTTCCGTTCATGCGTGCTAGGTGCGCCGCACTCAGCAACAACGAACCCGATGATACACTCTGAAATAACACAAGCTCGTAAAGAAACTAGTTTAGAATGCGGCTTTGTGATAATAACGGTTTGTGGAAGTAAAAGTTTCGTCATTGTCGGTGCAGAATGTTAAGGATTTTATTGAGAATCGAATGTGTGCATGCGCTTTTAGGCGTAGGTGTGTCACACATTACGTCACGTGCAATAAGTTTTCTTTAGGTCAAAACTTTTACTCAAAAGGTCATGGATTTGACGTAGAGGCTTAGCTTATTACTGCAATTACTCGGCGACGATTGAACAAAAGATTGTAATTATTTTGGGAAGTAATAATATTATTAATAATTGAGCTTCCGTCGGTACTAGTTTCCTTTCACCACTGGGATAAAAATGGATATGGCAACCTAACCCTAAACGGGTATGCATTTCGCAAAATCTCGAGTTTTCGACCAAATAAATGATCGACCAAATAAAGCATTGATTGGAATGCTGACATATTTGGTTAGATCCTGTACCGGACACGGCAATATCAACCAGTTTCTTGACCTGCCAATTTTTAAGATTACCTAATACTTTTACAAAAAGCTAATGATTACTGCAAAAACAACGAGTTTTTGTACCGACATTGGTGATTGGTACGAAGCCATTATGAACTTTTATGGTATGAAATATGTTTTGGGGTGGATAATGTCAGGTTTTTGCTGGCTAATTGACCTGAGGTGTAAATGAATGAACAAAAAGTGAAGACAAATTTGATGGCCAATTAGCTAACGACTGTTTTTGTTGGTCGCTTATTTGTCGGCTGGGAGAGTAGAGTGGGTTTGCGGGTGACTGATCTTGTAATAGGATTTTTAAAGGTGACTGACTAATTTGCAATCTTCTTCTCTGCTCGATCTTAAGTTTAACAACCTCTTGTCGCTGTTAGTACCTTCATCATCGTTTTAGCCAAAAGACGCCTACTCGATCCACTATTGCTCCATAAGACCTAAAGATCGCATGTGTAGGTATTGAATGACTGTTCTTACGCTACCGCGCGTTATTCGCCATTAGTCCATCATCATCAACTTACAAATATTGGTCCACTGTTGAACATAGCCTATCACCGCTGCTGCTACCCGAAAAATATTATGCGCAACACAATAAAGTTTATTTACCTTTATTGTGTTGCGCATAATATTTTTGCCAGCCGAAGCACACGTACTAATCACTGTATTTCGCCCTTAAAAACATCATAGTTATAATATGGTAGATAACGTACATGTGTACTGTGGTTGCTGGCCGAACCCTGGCTCGAAGCAGAACCGCCTCGAGAGCGTCCGTCGCTGAGGCTGCCGCTCGCGCTGCTTCCGGACAGAGATGGCCGCGGAATGTGCCAATCGTGGGATGTGATCTGCAATAATGAATTATACATTATGAAAATAGCTAGAACGACTTTGTATTGTAGCCAAGAGGGATTGGAACTATGCTCATAAACACTATCATTGCAGCCAGGTTGCTCCTACTGCTGGCTATATAGGCCTTCTGCGCCATTCATTCAGGCTACCTATGCTCATAATCCCCAACAATTATGGTTATTAAAGTTGATTCTCATACACAGATAGTCATCATCGTCATCACGAAAGGATCATTCATGGATGTAAAGACCATTCCTTTACATCAAAGAAGAGTGGTTTAAAGATATTTTATATCATCATCCCTATCGCGACTTTATCCGATCCACTGCCGAGTGCCCTCCAAACTCTTGACACTCCTTACGGTCATGCGCTAGTCTCATCCTATAAACAGGTGGTATCATCATAATGCAGATATTTTATGATGCATCATAAATATCAGATACTACCGCATGAGATCATTGGGTGTATTAGTATTACGACAAAGTAGTGCATCGAAGCCAACATCGCTAATTGGCAGAGTCCTTGCTTATGTATTCAATTATGTAAAAGGACAACCAGTGAAACTTCTGTTTCCTTCTGTGTCTTGCGAGAAAATGTTATTAATCCAAACAAGCCTTTTGCTTTATGCAGGTATCCGTTACAAGTGTTATGACTTCTGGTTTTGAGCCTTTTACATCGTAAATAATTCCATGAGTTTTTTTCCTAATTAGCCTATTTAGATTAGACTGATTAACGGAGGGAAATCTTTGTCTGTGATCGTACCTTTTATGACCAGAAGCTGCTTCATTGTCCGCCATTTATTTAAACGGGATTTGAATTGTTTTTGTTAAAAGGTTAACGTGTTTTTTTTTGGTCGAATATACTACAAATTTTTACTGCACATTTTTAACTGTTCTAATTATGATAAGCCAGCCAAGTAACTTCTGTACCATTTAAGTATTTTACCATTTTCAAAATACCAACCTGTTTAGTGTAATTTACAGTACATTACTATGTGTACAAAGTAGGTCATCTTGCAAAATTGCTCTACGGTTAATCGTTTTTCAAAGAGTTTCATGCACAAAGAAGACAAATGTATACGCTCAGCTAAACACTCTAATGTACTTACATACACATGTTGTATTGTGTAATAGGAGTGAGTGTGGGTAGCGCAGAATGCGTGCGGAAATCTGCACAACTCTTCCTACTCTGCATTGAAATTGAGTTTCATATGATTTTAATCAATATATTTCTTTGGTGTTATGTAATTTCGTCTTATGTTGCCCTTTATTGCTGTGATACTGATATTCCGTTACTGTGACATGAAACACGAGCTTGAGCGCATGTAACATACGGGTTGAATGTTTTGTCAGATTTGAATAACAGCTGAAATAGAATACCTACACTAGTTCAGTTACACTAGGTACATGTTGCAATTTGTGTCGTTCTAATGGAAGTGTCCTTTCCTTTCACTTAACATTTGATTTGCTACAAATGGTCGCGGCATAAGTCAGTTTCCAAAAAATTTGGGAACGTCTGGTAATGCTCGGCTTTACTAAAATTTTAGGTCAAGTTTTGTTCACTGCCCGATTGATTTTGTCAGATACGGTGTTCAAGGTTCGTGTTCTCTTTATTTGCGGTCTGGTTTCGCCGGCCTCTGATGCAATACATTGGCTTGGCTTTCGGCTTCATGGTCCTCTTTGTTTCTTTGATAAGATGATGGATAAGCATTTTAGGTTGCGGATCATTATGCATTCCAACTCTTGTTATAATGGCGAGGTCATAGTCAGTTCTCGTACCAGTTTTATCATTGGTAAGTCACATTGCGAAATACCATAGAGCTATCTAATTACCGCACTTGGTGTGTCTTGAACAAATAATGTGGCAATGCTCACGTGCAAGAGTGGATAGAACAAGTCAACTTTGCATATATGTTGATTTTTAATCGTGTTTTGAGTGGAGGTGCGGTTTGCAATTGTTGCAAAACGTTATGCCTTTGCCAAAGAACCGGTTCCGGATTTTCTTAGTAACACCGAGATCGATATCTTGCGATGCATGCAATGCAAGCGCCAGGACTTTCGCTATTTGAATGAACACGAAATTCGTCTACGGTACCAGACCGTTGGCACGCTAGAGCCACTCTGCTGGGAACTCGGTCGATTATCCGAGCATTGTTATGATGGAGAAACCTAGCTAATGCTTGCCAAGTATTAGTCAATGCTTTGCCCTCAGATGTACTTGTTGACCTGAAAGTATGCTTTTGAAATAATATCTTATGAATGAGCGCGACATAAGAAACAAAATCACCGTTTATTGCCCAATTCGTCTTGTTTCTGAGCGTTATCGCGTCGCATACCTATTCACAAAGTAAACAACACTTAAATTAACTATTTTAAACACGTAAGAACCTAAGATTGGTGACTTGCACGTGCCTAAAAAACTGTATCGGAACTTTTATCTTCATGAGTAACAAGGCCTCATCATCGTTTTATTGCATCCTTAGTTACCTACATAAAATAGGATGCGTCAGGTCCTGAATGCCACGTGGTCTATGCATAATTATGGATGTGTGCCCCGTGCCCACATGATCGAACTTAATTGCTATCAACACGTGTATCGGCCACGTTCGATACCGTGAGAACTGGCATAAACAGAACCTTATGCACTAAGGTTTGTGCGCAAGCTAGAGCACACACTCCACACTCGGCTGAACACGTGAATCGGTGCGTATCTCCTACTATGAGATTCACTTATCATTATTTATGCGTTTGTAGTTTATGCTCGTTTACCGTGTAAAACGAACGATTGTCTGGTGATAAAGAACAAATGGTGCCTTAAAATTAAAACAATGTTGAGTAAAATCTTAAAATGATCTAACGCACTTGTCAAAATAATTACAAAGACTGCTTGGAGGCCTTGCAAAGTCTTATAGGTACCCCCTTCGTTAGGGAGAGTAACGTACATTTTTAGCTTGTTTCTTGCTTCGCACAGCTAAAACAATAGCTTAGAAGGGCCTTGAGCACATTCCACTTTCGAAGTTAGCAAATTGATACGTCTATAAGTGCGTTAAATTGACTTTAGGAGAGATATTAAGTGTACGAGTGCTTAGTTACACAACTTAAAACGTGCTTGAAGTTATCTTATTAAAGTTATCGTCATGTTAATCTGGCGGCCATATCTTTACCTAATGTAGAGCCTTACAAGCTCTCTTGGGGCTTGATGGTGCTGTGTGGTTTGTTTAGCATTATTTATTTATACTTTAGTTTTGATATTCTTTTTTCCATAAATTACCCCAACTAAAGGAGAATAGGAAGGTAAAATATTGTACTAAGTACCCTACGGTCGTTATCTTTGTTTCGCATTAGAATCACCAGTGCAATTGATGCATGCGATGTTGAACACGGCCATTGGTGACGAACCAGTTAACTTCATAACAACGGGTGCAGTTGTGAAACATGTTAGTTCAACGAGGTCTAGTTATGCAAGCGGTAATCTTTACGAATCACCAGTCAATGCGTGCTTTGCCGACCGCGTGTCTATAACGGTGCATTGTAATCACGGAAATCATTAAATACTTCTTGATGCGACTCTATGTAACAAGAATAGACAACTGTGCCAACTATTATGTCGCAGCACAACACGGAAAATTATAGTCACACACACACAACTTGTAGAGCTTTTGAGCGCTATTCGGTTTCGGTACAGAATAAATATATAGTACTGTTTCGGGCCATTATCATTATATTAATTTGAAGTAGAGTCAAGAATGTAAAAGGTGAATATAAGGAATCTTAAGAAAAAAAAACGCAACAAAATCGCTCTATAGCATTCAAAATCCCTGCATTTACTCACATCTACCGTGAAATGTAAAGATGTGCCTTTGTCATAAATATAATAGAGAGACAGAGTGTACGTGTAGATCAGGTAGATATTGTAGATTATTGCATCAATCGTAATGGGACAGGCAAAGTAGATACTAATGACCGTGAGGATCAAATACCGGATATAGATTTAACGAGCGACTGATGTGATGAGAAAACCTTTATAGCAAACAGTAAATGTTAAAATTATGCAACAACAAATTGGATTATACGGAACTTTACATTATGATGTTCTCAAACGCTTTAGGTACTTAGCATATGCAAAACAAAACAATGATCACATGGAACATGTAACAGCAATTAATTATTACTTACTTGCTTTTAAAAAAACCATAAATAGTTATTAGGAACGAGAAAGTGTCGTAATTTTCTTTGGTAGATTTCAGCCGAGACCTATGGCGTCTCAGTTCAACTTTCATAACTCAAACAATAGCTGCGACACTTACTATGATAATCATTTACCCGCTGACTTGACTGTTCTGCATTAGAAGAGAAAGCGAACATTCCTGGTCCAAGTTACTTCTTGGAATAATTTCGTCTTTCTCGCATCTCGATCTCACAATGGGTACCCAACTGATTTCGGTCGCAGATTTCGATTACATTTAATTTAAAATTTCTCTTTGATGTATTCATTCATTACTACCATACCTACTTTGTTATTGAGCATTCTCCTAGCTATTGAAATCTTTGTACATGCCCCCATTGATGACTCAATTCCCCTTTAATGATCATTATTATAAAGTTGTTCGGTGATATTGCAGTTGCATTATAATTTTACGTTTATCCTAGAGTTCGACTGACAGACAACAGCGAAACGTGCTATTGAGAGTCCAATTATCATATTTTATGCGCGATTGCATGAGGACGCCGCAACATAACTCATTGTTCACGCTGGTCACAAACTGACATGATGCTTATGCTCGTCCTTGAACTCAATTGGCTGTATTTATGAAGCTAACGGGAATCGTGTCAATGCAAATAGCAGTGGAAGCTGCACGGCTACTGGCTGACAATGAAATCTTTACTTATATATAACTCGCACTTTGTAGTGGTTATGAAATATAAATCTGGAAATACAAAGAGAATGATGTCTCAGAAATATCGACAGATATGCAATAACATACCGCCCTTTCATTCACAATATTCAAATCAGTTGCCACCGGCAACTACTTGTTAATAAAATTGTAGATGATGAAATAAACGTTCCGGTATTTTATGATGATTATTTAATTGAAGCTTGTAGGTTCTTCCCTATTCGATTTGATCATCGTATACTTAAAGGCGATTATCTTTTTATTTACGCCCAAACTGCGAGTGGGATGTTGCGATAGAAAAAGTGACCGTGAGGCGGGTTGGTTAGCCGGATTCTCCTGATACCGTGTGATGTCATCATTTGCTGACGTTGCTTATGTGCTGTTATGTTACGTGTCATAACTAATAGTTAAAGCTAGTATGTATAAGCTAGTCATCTATTTGCATTGATGCTTGCATCGATAACTAGTTCACATTCAAATAAGAACGTCACCGGATCGCTGACAAAGCACGTCCTTGACGAGTATAGGCTTCGTAAAAACTGTGCTTCCTGAGTATCGTGTTAACTGAATAACAAATATGATCGTCAACAGTGTTAATAGATAAAAGGTCACTTACTAAACGAGCGATATTTTACTTCCATGATATGCATCAAATTAAGAAGGTATGTATATTATGTATATACAAATGAATTAGATACTCATATGGGAAAATGAAAGTGGCAGAAATGTGAAAAT
The DNA here is from genome assembly GCA_955876795.1 of Eupithecia tripunctaria. Lineage (NCBI taxonomy): Eukaryota > Metazoa > Arthropoda > Insecta > Lepidoptera > Geometridae > Eupithecia > Eupithecia tripunctaria. Next base: position 6,886,248 of record OY041604.1, read on the forward strand.
ACACACATAGTTTAAGATGATGATATCTTAATTGAAAGTGGGATAAGAGGTCACTCACTATGATACAGCTGCACACTAGGTCAATCTTCAAATAAAACTTGAATTTTGAAAAGACGCGGCGTTTAGGAATATCCCAGAGTCATCAAAATTGCTATCTCTATCCGGAAAGCTTCTTGTGTGTGGGACGGTTTTGTCCTTTTGGACAGGATCTTTTTTTATGTTTACTGCTTTAAGTACTTAAGTAATGGCCAGTCATTGTGGACAACGAAATACGCGAATAAAATATTGAAATTGATAAAATGGGTCACGGTGATTTTTAGTTGGATGATATGAACCGCGACCTTTACCTCGCGTAAAGAATGCTCAATGGTGCGAAATTTATACTTGTTTGAGTACCGATTTGTAATAAGAAAAATTTGGTAATTCCATGTCGTCACTGGGCCAATAGGTACTTTTGTACTAAACAAAATACGAAACCACGATAATTTAACGACCTATACAAAGAATTGAAAGAACCGTGAAGATCTATAAAACAAAATTGTTTAGGTACAAATTACTGGTGTACTATTTATCATGTCTCGTTACATCACCCCTGACTTTGTTTCACAGTTCCGTTTAGTAGTGGAAAATCCAAAGGTGTCGTGCAAAAACAATCTCGGCTACCAGGATCCCGCACGTTTATTTATGTGTCTCGGATTAGATGGTAAATTCCATTCATGTCAATGACTTTACAAGTATATCATTAGCAGAATTAAAACTCGAGCAGTTGATATAAAATTTGTGTTTTAATAAGTATTTACTTTGGCTAATTAAGAAAGCTAACAATAGACGTTAAAATGATGTCTCGTCAAATGGTTTTGTGAGGTCGAACGTTTCAAAAATTCATTAATGCTGTTTAAATATAATTGTTAACACTTTATCACAATTACAATGCTTTGTTTGTGTGTTGTCGCAACTTGGCGCCTGTTTCTAAGCGACTGTTAAGGTGAGTGCCCGATTTATACGAACGACCTCATAAATATCTTCATAACATTGGTCAAGGCCGCGTCTATGGAAATAAAATCTATTTTTATTGAATGCCCATTTTCGGCACAAACCGTTTGAACATACAACAGTGCCTCGATTAGCTCGATTATAGTGATTTACAAGAATCGAAATTGTCTAATATTTTTGGGTCCTCAAAAACCCTTAATTAAATGACAAAATATTATGTGACAAACATTATTGATTTATTTAATTACGCAGATGCGCGCTTCGACCGTGAGTTTATTCAATAATTTAGAAAATCAATTTTCATTTATTTGTGTGACACTGAAAAAAAAATTAGCATAATTATCGGAAGTTTCCGGATTAGCTTAATATTCAAATAGAAAACAATAAAGCCAGGGTCTGTTTAATTCTGTCAGATGTCTTCTTTGTCTAAATTAGTCTCCTGATTAATTCTACGGTTCATCAATAATAACAATAATGTAATCAATAATCAACTTTATACCTATCACCTAATCTAGTCAATTCGAATGTAGTATACATATTTTATCTTACAACCTATTAAATACATCAAAATATGTTAAAATACTGACACTTATAATTCCCCTGCCCTTCTAAAGATTCCGTGTCTAAGTACCGAAAACAGACCATTTTAATTTGGTCCTGGCCTTCTGATTGCCTGTACTGCACCTGTTTGGTTTTCTCTCTAGATTAAGCACCTGCTCTTACGAATGTAGGGGGAAGGAATGAAAATGATCGGTGACCCCAAAATTTAATAAAAATTATTTACTTAGCGCATAGTATGGCTATTTGGGTGCTCGCTCAGCTATTACGTATGTGTGCTGAGGAAGAGTAGATCTTTGTGTGGATGCTCTATGAAAAGATCTGGTGATACCCATAAATAAGTTCTGCTTACTTTGTTATTTGAAAAAAAAACAAGTATTAATCATTGTCTTCTTAGTTGAATGGGTTTTCGCTCAATGCATTTCCAACAGTCGTTCGTCCGGACTGGATACTAAGTCCGGGTGTTGTAAAATGTGAAGGTCGCTACTCGAGGGCAATTTTAGTTGCATGTCCCTGTGCCATTTACTTTGAGTAACAGCGGTCGTCCTGAGTCACGTAGCCTCTGCTTTTGATCCACTTTTTCACTAGGGAAGTTTTATGTCGCTCTGAACGCTGATTTAAGTCTCATCTTCTATTTATACTGTCGTTTACTAACACAGCTTCCTTAGTAAACGTGCTTGTATCAAAGAGCTCTACTAAGAACATTGATATAATATTATACTTAAAAATGTTGTATGCAAAGGCCACGCTATGTTGAATACAGCAGTGTCCAAAATATTTCCACGAAATTTTAAGTTAGCGAAGGATATCTTCATACTTTAGCTGTGAATCATGAATTAACGCCAATCCATAAGTTTGCTTAATTTTGTATGTAGCAAAAAGTAGGCAAATATTGATAGAACACTTGACTAGTTATTGCGCTGTGGTTGACTCTACCTGTTTGCTTTGGATATAAATAAATTTCAAGATATTTATTACGACTTCAACTTTTCTCAGGTAAAAAACCATTTATCTACTAGGTATTATTCTTATGTCTTTAGTATTTATTCATTTACTAGTGATCTCATTTGGTGGAGTGGAAGATACTTAAATAATCATTTATAAAATTATGTAAGTATTTGTTTTTTCTACAACAACTTCCAAACATTATTAATGCGTCAACAACATCTTCCATTATTTTTACCAATGCGAAATTCTAAACATTCTTTAGTTTATTGACCTGATTTAGATTTTATGTTAGATCCGGATGGGGCTTACCAGTTTTTGAATAAATGAGATCGCGGCGCCTTCTCGAACTAAGAGATCCGGATTTTTTGAATAAGTGAATTCATACATCATTTTTATAGCGGTTTGAAAAGCTCCGGAATGTTGTGAATTTACCCCCTTTCGGACTTACTTACTGAATTTAGATCCATAGTGAAGCAATATAATCAATCACTAAGCACCTATTACTTCTATTGATTTTTTAATATTAATATTAATTTTTTGCTCTTCAAGCTCGGGGCCAGATGATGTTATGTGTTTATTTATTATTAAAAAAAACAGAAACTACATATGTACGTGAATAAGCTAAGAATGAATCAGGCACACTGGGTACAACAGACAAAAGTATATCGTTTTCAACAATACAATGGTCGAATTCGAATCATTCCTTCCACTTATTAATACCATAAAATTTATAATTATAATATAAATTTAATGGTTTTTATACATAAAAAAACTGAACATTTTATCTCTGCATCATCGCGCCCCAAATTAGGCAGGCACTGATAAACATAATAAATTACACCCTTGCCGCCATTACCGTCTTACATTATTATCCAGCTAACAGGATGCTCGAAACTTACCGAAAGCCTACTGTTCGTAGCCGGCATTCACACCAGCACAAGGCCTATAGAGCCGCATTGTCTTAAAAATCGCAAGCTTCACTCACCGAATTTTTGGTATCCATTGTGTTGTTTACTTCCACCTCTACACTGTTTTAGTCGTGTAATAGATTCACTGTTACGTCACTAAGCACTGCATTCACTGGGTCCACATGTCTTGTGTTTACATTCGGCTCGTCAGCTGTTGTTCCTCTCTCGCCCTCTCCGTGTGGTCGGCGTCGTTGACGCGCCTGTACCAAGCGGCAAAGCGACTAGAGTCGTACTGAGAGTGTTGCAACAGTCTTCAAGGTTTATATATGAGGTTGCACGACGTCGTTCTTCTTACAGAAAATTCGCAATATTATTTTTCAATAACACTGAAAATACGAATGATTCGTCTGAATGGAGATCTTAATAGATATTTAGATGTCTATGTATATTTATTGTATACCATGAACCATGCATGCATTTTTGGTCAGAGTAAAATAAAAAGTAATCATTCAAAACAATTTTTTTTCGGTCGTACCTTATTATTACTAGCAATAAAATGTGTTACTTACTGCAAATAATAGACAACGGTTTCTTTTAAGTATAAATATAATTACCTAAATAACGTCGTCATGGGTTAAGTATAACTACAGTTACTTACCTGTTTCATGTACTTATTCGAATAATATTTTGTAAAAAAAAAAATAACTGAGTAGGTACTTAGTAGTTCCAGGCTTGTCTGATATCAACTCAGTTATCGGGGAAATTTAAAAACTAAAACTAAATAAAAACAACAATGGACGTCGAAAATGTCACCGCATATACGACTGTATACGACTGGCAGTAGCCTCAAGCAAATCACAGTAGCCTTAGCCCACAGGAAAATCGTAAAACAGTAATACAGATGCAACATCACGTTCTGCTTTGGGTTCAGATGACGTGTCACCCTTTGCCACCTGAAGTTGCGCAAGGCGCGAGGACGCTGCTGGACTGTACCTACATACTGCAGGACTCAATGCTGATGCCATTACCTTGCTTTGTAATCGGAATTTACATGACATGAACCGGATATTGAAAATGCGAGTTTGGAATCAGTCTCCAATCTAAAGATGTGACTCATAAAAATAATGGGTCATCCTAACCGCGAGAATTCACAGGTAGCTAACTTTTTGGCTGGACCTTTTATTTATATCGTATCCATTTTGAATGGAGCATTTACGTAAACAAACCGCCCATACTTAACCTAAAATTCACTTTGTTGGCGCGTCCTTTTATACGTAATTTACATTACTTATCGATTTTAGATCCTCCCTTCAATAAAAATTGCTTACAATTATATCTGAAACTCGACATCAAGCAAGTGAGATTTTGTTATTTGTGTCGAATTTTGTTTACTAATATGCTTCATTCAAAATGGATAAACCATAGTTACCGAGATTTAAAGGTAGGAGTGCATTATGGAGATCCGCGACGTGACCGACGCAAATTCTAGTCAGGCAAATAATTACTTACCTGTTGGCATGCTAGTTTCAAATGATGTTGGCATGTGAGGCGACTGAAGTGACCATGAATGTTGTTGCCAAAAGCACCTCACCACTCTGGCAGTGACCATTGACATAGTGTTGAAATTGTTATCTAATTATTTACTAACAGTGTTTTTGGTAGGTGCAGGTTGCAGGTGCACTTATTTGCTGCGAGATCATTGTTTTAGCTGTTAATTAAGGTTAAAGGTTGTCGGTACAGGGCTTAAATGTCCCTTCTTGCATATTTCTAGGTTTTGATGGACATTACTCGTGGTCTTCAAGCGAAGCTCGTACCTGCAGCCTCAAAAAAGGCGAAGTGTAAAGCGTATAATTTACTCGTCTGCCATGACCATGACGTCTAGGTATTGAAGAGTTCAATGATTTTATTACGCGCGTAATTTCCGTGCTTCGGGTTTTCCTAGCGTTGTACATTGTTACCAACCTAAAGCACTATTCGGAGGTGGTCACGATTCTTGAATGCGAAGCCACAATTAAACAAAACTTATTGCAATGAATAAAACAGCAGACAAAACCGTATGGCGCGAGCGCGTTGAAATCTTTTGTAGGGGTTTTTTGAATTACTTGACTGCGTGCTTTTAATGTCTTAAAAAGAACTCTGCTGTTCAGTCCACTGTAACACTATTATTCTTGAAGCCGCTATGTAGTAGTCAGCAACTTATTAAAGTGGCTAGAATTTAAACGATTCGCAATAGGTATCAGCTTCCATTAGAACGGATAATCGCGTATGATCGTGTGAAGGCATAAGCATTATTGAGTTATAACTACAAGGTTCTTGCAAGAAGTTATTTGTAAACTAACAAAAGATTGAAGGCTTGCTTAATTTCTTATACGCACGAATTCAGCATTAATTGGGTTGCAATTAAAGCATCATGTTTAGTTTAGCCATGTCATTATCATATTATTCACCAGAGTCCCACCCACTGACATATAAGGTTACTTGTATGCGGATCTCGAACTTACAGAATACGCTAAATATTACAATATAATGTCTGATTTTATCTCTATGAAAAGTAAGCTGGTTTTGATGACATTTAGCAAAGAATTAGGTTTTGTGATAATTTCAAGGATGGACCCTTCTTTAACATATAAAATGCACAATTTATGAATTTTAATGAACATTTAACTATTCGAGGGCTATTTACAAAATAACTGGGTAGTACATAGTGATTTTGGATAACTTAACCAAAGTATATTCAGAAGTTCTTGTGTAAACAACTTATATTTATTACTGTCGGCATATAGGAAGATATAGGTAGGAGTATTTTGTATCCTTCTTCGTCAATTACTTTGAATATTACATCATTGTTTGTGCCCAATTTATTACAATTATTTACTCCGAGACTATTGTATAAATTATAGCCATGCGATTTCACAATTTTTCATTGACATTCATCTGCGACGTTATTTGAATACGAACTAGTTCACAATGAGGATGTTCGATGCTCTTTGTAGCGATACTATAAAGTTCTACGTGCTTTGTTTATCTTATTAAACTTGAACATTTAAACCTTTCTTAATTGCAATAATAATAACGTTGAAATTGTATTTTTTTTAATTAACTTCAAAACAAAAACTCTACGCCGGTACCGTTTTAATGAAGAAATATGATTGTAATTTGGGAGAAGCCTCTTAAAATGTTCTGTACCTACATAGCGTTGAGTGATTATGATCAATTCTTCATCATCAAAAACAGGCTTGGCACCAGGATGTTAGATCCTAAACGGTTAGGTATCCGTTGCATTTGGTTTTATATATCTAAATACGATACAATATTTTGAGATGTCAATACCGTTCGCTTCACCTTTATCATTAATATCGTCTTTGCATACCTGAATATTGATCATGGTCACCATGATGTTGATTGCGCCTACATTAGTATAAACAACCATAATAATAATCTATCAAAACAGTGTCGTTCTTCGAAGGTCGTTGTCTCGGTGTCTCAGTTGCTAGAATTTGCCATGACGATGTAAATCTTTATTCTAATCCAAACTATACTTCCGTACTACCTAGAAACACTGAAATAACACTTAGCTTTAGTGTATTGTAAACACTTGATTAAAATAACTCAAGTGCCATAATCATCGATCAGAATAGATCAGACAAAGACTCATGGAAAAGACCTAAAGATGAGCAGATATAAGAGCTCAGAAATGGTACGTTTAGGGAAGGGAAGAACCACACCAACACCACTAGGGAGTCGGGTAAGTAGTTGTATGGTAACTTCCAGAAACATTGTTATCTACCAACAACGCGTCCCGGCTTCACACGTAGCAAAGCAGTTTTAAAGACCCTTTTAAGACCATAATTCCGTAATACATTGTTTTCATTTACCTCTAGGTATTAGTATACGCAGGCCAGCAAAGCTCCCAGTCGGCTTTGATTTTTCCGACATCATCAACAATCATTTCAATCAGCCAATTTACACAAAACCCTAATGAAATTATACATCTGAAATCAACTCATGTCATGTCAATCACTCCGTTCTTTTATGAAAACCGTACGAAAATCCGTTCGTTATTGTTTGAGTTTATTGCGTTCAAAGTTCAAACACGCGCGGGAACTTTTTTTGTAAAGTAATGTAAGTATATTAGAAATTTCTTAGTATCCTTGATAGGTTATTTCGTTGACATTTGTTATTGGGTGATCTCAGCCTCATTTACTACGAGTATATAGCTCCATATCTAAATGCCATATAAAAATCTAATAACTTATTATACTCGTAAGTCGATGTTATTTTAGAAACCATGATTTTAGCTCCAACTTCGAAGTCGCTCGAATATAGAGTGTTATTGCGGTTGTCCAGTCCGGTAACGTAGACTACCTACAGTCATACGGATCGTCCTTGCCAGGAATGCGAGGTCGTCGCCGCCGTGCTTCGAAGAACGCGCACTTTGCCCGTGCGCTTCTCGTGAAACTCGATATTTTAATGAACTGGTATTAGACCTGCTTATTCCGTATTCTACTACGTGTGCTTAAATTATCACATGATATCGCCGGGTTCTGAATCATTTTCAGATTCTGCTTATTAAAAGGTCAAATTGTCACCTGATAAAGATGGAATAATTGTTCTCTCTCCATAAACTTACGATGGAACCTAATTAGATGTTATTACTGTAATTGGCTTGGTATGTGAACCTTCTCGTGAGTATGTGCTGTAAATGGCAATTATGATGTCAATGCTTTGTGGCTCTACGTCACTAAATTAATATGATCAAATTTCTGTGACGTAAGGGCTCGCTAAACCATATTGTATCATTTGTATAGCACTTTCGGAATCTTTGAAATGTTAAGTGGTAACCTTTAGGCTTTCGCGTTGGATAACCTTGCTCTCTATTTACCTGCTACGCAAATGATTAACAATTATCTTTATCTTGGTTATGTACGATTTGTGTAGAGGTTATTGGGTCTTTAATCTATCCCTTTGTTGCTTACAAACTCAAATGTCAGTAGACCAACATTTTATGGTCTAAATGCCTACATCTCAGATCCTACCTTAAATTGGATTAAAAATCATTAATCCTCTTGTAGGTTAATAATTATGTCTGATAATCACACCAATCATAAACCCATCATGAAGAAAATAATAACTTTAAAATAAATAATAAATACTGGTCGCCCTTAACATTTTCGCATAGCATCATTTAGCTACGAAAGCCAGCAGAGCTTGTGTTATTGAAACCAAATGAGATAATTTGTCTAATAAACAAATATTTTGGAATTTGATTTTTGACGACCTATGTGGCGCAGCCGGTGAAGGTCCGCCTGAGACGCAGGAGCGGGAATCGAACCCACAACGGGTTCGATTCCCGCCTTGGAAAAAATGTTTGTACTACCTGCCGATATTTGTGCAGGGTGCTGGATCGTTTCTATGTTTAATAATATATATATGTAGGTAACGTATATCTATGTAGTGTATTGTATTAAGTATATCAGTTACCTTATATATTACCTATAACACAAGCTCTGATTGGCTAAGTTAGTTCACCGTAACGCCACGATTCTTCTCTTTTTGAACAGACTCGTCCTACATGATACTTCTAATTTGGCCAATATTTTTCGCTAAAGACAAATATGAGAATGTGCACGGGTTACTTCACTTAATTAAGTACTTAAGTGTACCTACAGTTTTCAACAAAAATATAAACAGAAATCAATAACGTTTATTTCTTTGGGCTTGTTACAAAATAAGATCTTAAATTCAACAAGATATATTTTAAACTATCATCAAATAATAAATAATGCTGGACGATTCACACAGCATTATCTAGCTCCATCCAAGCAGAGCGAAGCTTGTGTATAAACAGTCAGATTCTAAACTAAATTATTATCAATTCTATACTACAAAAAATCAAATCTTTCTTCTTTATAATATAGAGGAAAGATTTGATTGTTTGTTTGTTTTATAGAATAGGCTCCGAAAGTACTGGATCTATTTAAAAAAAAACATTCACCATTAAAAAGCTTACTTTTCCGGGAGTGACATAGGCTATATTTTATCCCGCAATCCCACGGGAACGGGAACTACGCGGGTGAAACCGCGAGGCTCTGCTAGTAAGGAATAAAGTTATTGATTCGCTTCACGTAATTGTTTGTCTACTAGTGGAATAATTGAAATAGAAAGCACAAACTATATTTTTCATGCACCAAGCAAAGTTTTCATCATCATATTCATCAATCGGTCTATAGATAGATAGATAGATAGATAGACTCATTATTGGGTACACTACACACACAAACAGCATAGGAAAATATCAAAGGCATACATAATTAAGTGCATAGGTACAGATAAGCAGGTAGGTAGGTACCTGGTGAATATGAGGTAAAAAGAAGAAAGTGAAAGACAAAACAAAGTGATAATAGGCACCTACCTAACAGTGCACTCGCTTTATCAACATGTGGGCCTATATTAGTTAACTACTGCCGATCCTCCCCGCCGCCGAGCCTCCCCTAATAAGCGTATGGTGCTTATTAGGGGAGGCTCGGCGGGGACCGCCCTGTCTTCACTTGTACTACTAAAAGACAAGCAAAGTCTCTCCCTATGTTTAAGAAGAAGAAAGAAAGAAAGAAGAAAGCAAATACATTTATTTGGAGCCAATTACATAACACACACATAACACGACAAATTCTACGTAAAAATTACATTTAATGTGACAAGGTAGTACATAAGTAAAAAAATAAATATTTAGGTATTATGGTCTATAAAAATCTTCTAACACAAAAAAGGTTCGTACTTCGTAGTTAACCCGCTTACATCGTAAATGAATTCGTCAAAATACGATAGTTTTTGTAAGTAAATGGTCTCTAAACATTATCTCACCTCAGTCATAAATTGTCAGTTTTTTTATTTTTTATAACTTGCTAAGTAAGTATGTATTATTATTATTATCTATACATATATTGCTATTATATATTAGATATTGTGTATAATATCTCTAATATCTATATTGTATACGTCACCGTTTTTACGTATGCAACTGCTTCGTGTCCATCCCAAGGTTGTATGGAACAGATCGCTCTTAGCGATAAGGCCGCTCATTATAGAACTCTTGTGTCTCTCTTTTTTATATGTTATTTTCTTGTGGAGTGTATTGTATTGCTATTGTCCACAGCTACGGTTACCGCTGCGTCAGACGCTTCGGCCCCGAGACCTGACCGTGGTGATCGCTAAGCGCCACCTGAAGGTCGGCATCAAAGGCCAGCCGCTAATCATCGACGGGGAACTCGACGCTGATGTCAAAATCGAGGAGTCCACTTGGGTTCTGCAGGACGGACGCAATTTACTCATTAATCTGGAGAAGGTAAGAACCAAAGTTTTTAGACTCATTGATATTAAGGTTTTTGCTATTATTGTGGGTAGCCTACGCTCTAGGTGTCATTTCTAAGATATCCAAATACGCAACAAAAAACTGCCAAAACATATTTACCTATATTGAAGGAAGGATGCGGAAGGATGAGGTTTTAAGTCCCGTAGAGTTCGAAAATGTTTGGGCTATTATTTGTTTTTTTTAGACATCATTGTTAATCCCGTGTGGTCCCATTTTAATGAAATCCAATTCCGACAATGGGATCCATGAAAATAAATGAAAAACCTATATAATTAAAGTCGGTTTACAGTTTTTTAAAACAAAATCAATTTATTATTTAAAACAAAATAATAATTATTTTTTAATGATTGTTACCTCAGTTCACTGGGTGGTGGTGGTCCGATGTTTATGATGATTTTTTTATTTGAAAGCTGGTGCTTCGCGTCTGGTCCCATTTTAATTTAAAAGAAGAAACTATATAATTGAAGTCGGTTTATAGTTTTTATAAACAAAATCATGATTGTCACAATGTAATTGTTAAGATTTTTCTGGGTCTTGGAGAATGATGGATGGTCTGGTCTATTCATTCTGCGTATGGTGTTCCCATTTGTTGCAGTTTTTGTGCGTAAAAATAATTGGTGTCATTCAGATGTCACAAAAATGATACTTACCTATTAGACAACAGTAAAATGTTACCGTTCCTTGCATAAAAAGGATATCTTAATTTTAGAACTGTCAAATTAAATTTACGGTCAAACGTCGCCTGCAGTCGACTGCACTCAGCTGTAGTCGATAGCTGCCGTCGCCTGCTTTCGACGTCCAATTATATGAGAAATTCAGTCCGTGTTTAAGAGCCCTTACAAAAACAACCGTCAAAAATAATATGGAAACAATTACGGGGTTGCGCCTTTGCAATAAAAAAAGTTTTAACCAAATCGTAGTCTCTGTAAAAGTAAAAAAGTAATGCGTGAAAAAGTAAAAATATACGCATCCACCTTAAAGACTAGTCTTTAAGACAAGTCTTTAAGGTGGATGCATACCTAAACTTCTATCCAGTTGCAGTTGCAGATAATAAAATAAACACGCCAATAACCACGAAAATACACTACAAAAATGTTAAATGTCATAGAGGAACCTTGTAACACTTCTATGATTGCTTTTGTATACCCAACTAATTATTTTAAACGTAAATTTATTATTGCACAGTATAAGATGATTTTACTGGGCACCAATTCCAGTTAATGGCCAGTTTCATAGAGGCTGTTATTATGTTTGCAGGTAAATAAGATGAATTGGTGGAGTCGCCTAGTCACAACTGACCCGCAGATATCTACGAAGAAAATTAACCCAGGTGAGGCAATCTAATACACTTTTAAAAACTTCACCTCTAAAATGCGATCTGCAGGGGTATTTTAATTCGTCGAAACTTAAAATCAAAATAGCGTTCTAAAGTCCGAATAGAATTCAAATTCGAATCTGACATTTCCGCTTCGGAAACGAATCGAATGAATTGCTGCGATCTTTTGTTTTTTCTTACAACTATCCACGTCACAAATAGAGACCTCCGGTCGGGTATACAGGAAACAAAAGGGGATCGCGCCATAGCCTACCTTTATTGCATACAGTCATTCGACGAAGGCCTTTTGACAGTTAACAACCGTACGGGGTCAAAGGACGAGTCTGAGGTAGGGGACGCTCCTGAGTTACTAAGTCGGTGATGTATGCAACTCGGAAGCATCCCCTCCCCCCGCACGATTGTCCTTTGAAAACCACGTCAAAATGTTTTCGTCGAACGACTGTATGCATAACCGTAGGTTGTGCCTATATGTTCATCTATTTCCAGAATAAGCCTAACAAATCACAATTTATGAGGGCCGTTGTGTGTTTTATTTGACTTACTACATAAGGTTATGTTCTCTGCAGCTTCTGCAAGTCCTCATTTTACGAGTACAGTCAGTTACTATACCATGTAACACCAGAATGGTAGCAACGAACATTCTGTGTCAAACTGGTGTCAATTATTTATTTTATGCACATAAGTACATTTTAAGGCGCATACACCAGTGAAAGTGGCGACCCCACTTATTTTATCTTATTATTTCGTTAAACACAGGAATTTTTAAAAATCGATCGTAGTTTGTGGTTTCTAAATTTCCTAAGTAAAACGTAATAATATGATAAAATAGGTCGCGCGTTGTCAGATTGGCGTCGCTGCCGGCCGCTGTCATCCCAGTGTGAATTGTACTTTATAGGGCTCTCATACAATTACGTGTATTGTCGTCAAGTTGAGTCGCCGACTGCAAGGCTCGACTGCAGGCAATAGCAGTCTCATCGACCGCTTGATCAACTGCAGCAGACGACTGCCGTCGCCTGAAGTCGAACCTTGCAGTCGGCAAATTTTGAGAGGTGCAGTCCGTCTATATGACCGCTTACTACAACCGTATTTCGTCCGTCAGTAAGCGCATCGTGATTATGATAATGTTCATAAGTGTTATCATAATAACGCGCGTGACTGTACTTCCCTACTAAAGTTATGTCAAAGTTTCAACACTGTAATATCAGCGTAAAGGGTCACGGCAGACACCAAGTCACAGGAAATCTGTAATGTTCAATAAAATGTCTAAATATGAAAATAGCTGTATCATGTACTGTACTACAAAGTATTACCTAGTTAATAGTAAATTGGTTGGCAATATTAAGTTGTATGCATTATGGTGTTACGTTAAGGTTTGTTGTGAAACTTTTGTATTACGAGTACTTATGTACACTAAATACTTGTGTATTATGAAGGTTGAAATTTTAGCTACTCTACTTAACTTCAAAAATATGTCTACGTTTAGTGCTTAACAAACATGTAAAATAAAGCTTGGAAATTTATGTCTAAAAGTCATCGAGATAGCTAAAAGTACAATAATTAGGAGAGGAAACATTTGTTTAATGATGTTGTTAGTAACCATAGCAGCTGCTTGCACCGGGAACTTCTTGTTTGATTTTGAAAACACGTTTACTAATAGACCTACATTATCACCGTACGCGTGAGTAAAGCCGCAAGCACAAGCTAGTAGTATACCAAAAAAAGGTCAAGGAGATTCGCAAAACTAATTCTACATTTATTTGTAATTCCAGAACCTTCGAAGCTATCAGATTTGGATGGAGAAACGCGTGGGCTCGTCGAGAAGATGATGTACGACCAACGGCAGAAGGAAATGGGTCGTCCGACCAGCGATGAACAGAAGAAACAAGATGTGCTCAAAAAGTAAGGTCACCTTGCCCAATACCCTATGTATGTCCATTGCAGCGTACAGTCAGTCTCAGAGAGATGTTAGCGTTGCCAAAAAAAAAATCCAAAAGTACAATTTTATATATGTGTTTCTGGCACCGTAACTTCAACTTTATTTCCAAGAATTTAAGGTAAGTACTCGCTTTTAACCACACAATATTTTTACGTTTACCTATTTTGGTAGCCTGGAACTTCTAGAAGTTTTCTATTTTTTTTTTGTTACGTTGGACGCTTAGATTTTTATGACTCTGACTGTAACGCACTTAACCATGCAACCATAGCTAATAAATGAGATAACACAATTATGAATCGATCGAATAGATCAGGGACTCTTCATACAACCACCGGACTAAACAGGGATACAGGGACAGCAACGTAATATGTGTAATAGCTAAAAGGGGAGATTTTTGTATATTTATTTTTATTATATACTAGCAGCGCGGTTACACCCGCGTAGTTCACGTTCCCGTGGGTATTCCGGGAAATATAGCCAATGCCACTCCCTGAAAAGTAAGCTTTTTAATGATGAAAGAATTTCTTAATCGGTCCAGTAGTTTCGGAGCCTATTCAATACAAACAAACAATAAAGTCTTTCCTCTTTATAATGTTAGTATAGAAAAAGACTTCATATTTTTTATAATTGTGTTCTTTTACGAGTAAGTCTTTTTATATAATTATTTTATTATTTCTTAAATTTTACTATAGAAACTTTCGTAGTTTGACGAATTCATTATGAATGTAAACAACTACGAACCTTGTTTATGTTGGAAGAACACCTACGTTTCATCCCTTAACGAGGGACATCTTCCAACAGAAACAAGGTTCGTGGTTAACCTGCTTACATTCATAATAATTCTTAAATGTATATTATAATAATTTTATTAAAATTCAAAGGATTTATTATTTATATTATATATATTTTGTAATAATTTCATGCCAAAAAAATGATTTTACTAAAATAACAAGCAAAAAAACATTGATGAAATATTTTATAATGATAAATAACGCAAGAGTTCGTCATAAAGAACACTAATGGAACCAAGAAAAATCATGATACAAAAATTTTCGATATTCCATAAATCATAATTATATCAAACAAAAGACCCATCGAGGTCCAAAATCACGCCCTACCGGCTACTTTAACCTCAACAGCCTGTATTGGTCCACTGCTGGACGCAGGCCTCCCCCTGATAAGCGCCTTATTGGCGTTAAGAAGTGATTTATAAATTTCAGTAAGGAGAACAAAGGCTCTTCTAGGTAAAAAAACACACTCGGTTAAGGTGGTGACGTCCAAAAAAAGAAATCTTGTTTTCAATAGACTTCAAAACGACAATTTGATTCGTAAATTGTTTTAGCGTGGGCTAATAATAGCACATGGCTCAAGGGCTTTACACACTGCAGCTACGAGTATAATGTATATGTATTATTGTACACTACATCCCTTCATCTTTCATACATAATGCATTTAGCTATCGTGTATGGTCTCCTGACTATTTCTATGGAAAGATGTAATGAGATGTGGAGTCCTTTACAATGTGCGCAAAAACTCCTATCTGCTATTTTTATTACTTATAGAATTTAGAAAATAGTAGAAACGCGTATATTTTCAGCTTCAGTAACCACCTTTACACCAGGATGCCTTTAGCTGACGGATGTGCAACAACTCGGCAAAAACATATTATTTAAAAGGCACTTACTGGGTAAAACCTATATCCTTTAACCATTTATCCGTCCTTTGCCAACATGGTTATTATTTCAAGGACTAAAATGGAAAGTGAATGTAAATGTCAACTGGTTGGATCCCTACGAAGTTCACGCTGACCTTGCAAGGCTCTGCTTTTCTCTCAGGTTCTGTTTTGGTTCACAAGACTAGATAGCTTATTCCTAAGACCTCATATATTTATCGGATGATAGCTTTAATCCACTGACAGCTGTATCCTGTGGTGTCAATTCACGTGCCATAACTAATTTGACAGTACTAAAAATATAACCGCTCCTCTTTCATCAATCAAATGAAGCAGCTATCAAATGAAGGATTTTCCAAAAAAAGAAAATCTCTTTTAACTCTATATGGCGCAGATGTTTCGCGGAATAGAGGTTGTCATGCTTCATTCACGGTATATCTCTTAACGCCAACTTTTTAGTCATGTCGATCACATATAACGCCTCTTTAATAATAAAATTGTGCCACCTGAATATAACTAACGTAATCTATACCTATTTTAAAATATTTATTTTGTTCACAGATTCATGGAACAGCATCCAGAAATGGACTTTACGAAGTGCAAATTTAACTGACAGATTACTAGATTTAGGAATTTAAATGTTTTGTTCGTCACAGACACGTTTTAAGTTCGTCACCGCCACCTAAGGTGCTTTGGATGTATTTCCTCGTTTTAAGTATCTTGAATATAAAATATCCACCATTTAATGATGTCAACCGGGTGGTCAAGCCCAAAGTTTTACATCTGATTCTAATTCGTACTTTATTTTAGCTGGATAAATTCCGCACATTAATGCATACTGCACTTGAGTGTATTTTTTGTATCTTAAGTTAAATAAAGTTTTATGAAAAAACAATATTTCATTTAGTACATGCATCTGCCCTCATCTACTCATGCGCTTTTCCAGGGTAAAAAGTAGACTATGTTCGTCCCCAGGATACCGCATCTCTCCCTGTCTTTCATAAAGATCTGTTAAGCCTAGGTTCCGCTGTTTGATCATGAAAAGTAAATACGGACAATCACTTTCACTCTTACAGTATTACTATTACTATGGATAGATAATTCACTGTTGCAACTTTGAAGAATCCTGTAGGTATCATAATAAGATCAAATGTTCGGGCTTATTATCATACTAGCGCTTTGCGAGCGGGCGTGCAGCGAATACGTCGCGGAGACGCTGCAACTGCGCAGTGAGGACGTCGAAAATAGAAGACTTTTATGAGCATTTTATGAGTTGTGTTAATAATACGTCTACTCACATTCGTGTCTCGTTTTGAACTGAAGTGAGGCGGGGCAAGACGGACGGGCTGGCGTTTTTACGAAAGTGTACAAAATGCTGTTTGCACCCGGTTCGTTGCGCGTCCGCGACGCGACCGACATAGGTATTCGGTGCGTGCCCGCTCCGCTCCGAAACCGCTCGTGCGAGTTGACTTGCGTGTGGCAGTTTTTACTAGTGGCGACATCTAGTTATTATTCCTGCTCGAATGGGTTTCTATAAAACCCAAAGAAATAATCCATAAAAACTCTATGAAATCTCCACTTAAAAAATCACGAGAAATCTCTATGATCAAGGGAGGGTAAGATTTGACGGCGCTTGCCATAAACTCAGGGTGACACGAGTCACTCTAGTGAAACATTGGTGGTTCTGGTGAAGACGGCGATGGTCGCTCTGCACCGGACAATGCTGATGGATCACTGACGTTTGATTAATCTTGTTTTATCTAACTAATCGGGATATTTTCTTAGATTATTCGTTCGGATGAAGCATCCGCTGTTGTTTTTCCTTATGTTCAGAACTTATTTTGTGTTTTCCCGTACATAATCTAAATTATAACGTTTTGTGAAAATCATACCTTACCTATTATTTAAAACAGAACGCCCACGTAGACTCTCTCCATGGCGGAAGCTGACGAGGAAGTCGTTCCCGTTTTATCAGAAGTGGGATAGTGACCCAAAGTTATTAGAAAGCAAAAGATCAGATGAGACCACTAACATGGAAAAATTGCTGGCACGGTTGTTAGCAATGAAACAGGTACCGCCAGCGAGTATTTCATGCACTCTTCTGCAGTTTAATCCTGATGACCCGGAGGCAGATATTGCAGGCTGGTGCAATATAACAGATATGATAGTGAAGGGTAAAAATGTAGAAGGAATAGATTTACTCGTGGCTCTTTCAAGCGCACTGAAGGGCCGAGCAGCGACATGCCTATCTAAGACCAATCTCAGTAATTTTACATGGGCTTTGGTCAAGCAGACCTTACTAGCCAAGTTTTCTCAACCAAAGCTGGCACAAGATTACTTTGATGAAATTTTGAGATTTCAAATAGGAGGGAAAGAAACAGCTTCTGAATCTGCTATTCGCCTGTGGCACCTTATTGAACAAATACCGTACGCCGTGTTGCCCGAAGAAGTAATTACGGGGTTTGTGATTTCGGTACTTTCCCAGAAAGATAGCTCGATACGTCGTGAAATTGGTGCTGCTAAGGTGACAACAAGAGCTCAGTTATTCCGCATTATGAGTGGCGTTGCACTCAAACGACGTTCCGACGAGAAGGATCATTTTGAACCTGAAACCAAGCGAGCTCGCACACCATTTAATGGGAGATGCCATTACTGCGGACTCTTAGGTCACCGTGTAGGTGAATGCAAGAAAATGGTTCAAGATGGAGTGGGTGCCAGATCAAAGGAAAGCAGACCAGCGGGCACGTCGCACAGCAATGATAACAGGAAAATTGTTTGCTTCACATGCCAGCAGCCGGGGCACGTTTCAACTGTTTGCCCAGAGAGAAAAAAAGTTGGGGGAGCGACGGTCAAGGAGGTCCAATTGTGTGGTCATAGCTCCTCTAGAGGAACCCTTCAGACAGCATCTGGTGAGTCGGTCTCCTTTTTGTTTGACAGTGGTTCATCTTGTTCTCTTGTAAAAGAGTCCGTCTGCAATAAATTAGCTGGTACTGTGCGTAGGGATCTTGTATTTCTCCATGGTATTGGGGGTGACGATTTGCGGTGTACAACACAAATACTAAGCAGTGTATCGATTGGCTCAATAACTGTAAATTTATTGCTGCATGTAGTTCCGGACAATCATATTTCTGATCCGATCATAATGGGTCGTGAAATTTTTGATCTTGGGGTAGGTGTCAAAATTGATAATGAGAACCTTGTTTTTCATATCAAGGAACAATCTAAGTTTTGTGAGACGGAGACGACGAAGGATTTTCCGATAACCGAAAATAAGGTGGAAAAATCTGGAACTACAGGTGTGCAGGATATCTTTTTGACCGATCGGTCTGGTATTGACGACCAGGATTTTAGTGCCACCACCGCCGTAGGGGTTCAAATAAACCCCAAACTACTAAATATAAACGCAGAGATAGAAAGTATTGATACTGATTTGCAGGGACAGGACAGGAAATTATTAGTGACTATATTACAAAAATATTCTAGTTATTTCGTTGAGGGTGTTCCTTCGCGCCGGGTGACAACCGGACAGTGTAAAATTAATTTAATTGACCCACATAAAACTGTTCAACGGTGTCCGTATCGATTAGCGCCAGCAGAAAAACTGGTGGTAAGGGAAAAGATACAGCAGTTGCTAGATGCTGGAGTTATTCGGGAAAGTTCTTCAGCCTTTGCTAGCCCCATACTTTTGGTTAAGAAAAAGGATAACTCTGACAGAATGTGCGTTGACTATAGGGAATTAAATTCTAATACCCAACCTGAACATTTTCCTTTGCCGCGCATTGAAGAGCAAATCGATCAGCTCACAGGGGCCAATTATTTTTCGTCGTTGGATATGGTTTCAGGTTTTCACCAGATTTCTATTCATCCCGACTCTATTGAGAAAACTGCATTTGTGACTCCTGAGTCTCAATATGAATGGCTTGCTATGCCATTTGGTTTGCGCAATGCACCATCTGTCTATCAAAGGTGCATTAATAAGGCACTTAATGACCTTGAGGATAGGCCTTTAGTCTATATGGATGATGTGCTATGCTACTCTTCTAACGTTGCCATGGGTTTGCAGCGCTTGGACAAAGTTCTTGGAGCCTTGGCGGAGGCCGGGTTCTCGTTCAACTTTAAGAAATGCAAATTCATGAAAAAGAAAATAGACTATTTAGGATATTCATTGCAATCTGGCGAAATAAGACCTAACGTTCGCAAAATACAAGCACTAGTAGACTCTCCACAACCCAAAACAGCTACTCAAGTCCGTCAATTTCTTGGCCTGGCTTCTTATTTTCGTAAATTCATTCCTGACTTCACCAAAATAGTAGGGCCATTATACCCCTTAACAAATCTCAGAGGACCTATTAAGTGGACCCCACAACACGAAGAGATTCGTAATAACATAATTCGCATATTAACATCTGAACCGGTATTAATGATCTTTGACCCAGAACTAGGGGTAGAACTGCATACCGATGCGAGTTCTGACGGTTACGGTGCGATCCTCATACAAAGAAAAAACAATTTACCCCATGTCGTTGCGTACTTCAGTCGAAAGACAGCGGAAGTCGAGGCTCGTTACCACTCGTATGAACTCGAAACACTGGCGGTGGTACGAGCGGTAGAACATTTTCGGCACTACTTATATGGTCGGCATTTCACAGTTTTTACAGATTGTAATTCACTTAAGGCTTCAAAATCAAAGAAAGACCTCACTCCTCGAGTACACCGTTGGTGGGCCTTCTTACAAGCATACGATTTTGACATCGAATATCGCGAAGGGCGAAAAATGGAGCATGCAGACTATCTCTCTCGAAATCCTCTTCCGAATGTCGAGGACGATAGCAGCGCTATTAAACAAGTGAAAAGGGAGGTTTGTTACACTGAGCTCCACCAAGGGTGGCTTTCTGTTGAACAAAAGCGTGATAATGAGGTACAAGATCTTATTACGAAACATGACAACCACGAGTTCCCCGATTCAGTGGCCCAGACATATGATGTTAGAGACGGAATCTTGTACAGGAAAGTTTCTCGTAACAAAGCTGTCTCCTGGTTGCCAGTAGTCCCGCGATCACTGATTTGGACTTTGATTAGTCATATACATAATGAGATTCAACATTTAGGGAGCGATAAGACGTTGGATAAACTTTACGAACAGTACTGGTTCCCCAATATGTCAAAATGTGTACGTAAATTTATAGACTCTTGCATAATCTGCAAAGCATCGAAAGGTATATCGGGAGCTCAACCTATTCAGCTTCACCCAATCCCAAAGGTATCAGTGCCGTGGCACACAATACACATTGACTTCACTGGAAAGCTCAGCGGAAAAAGCGACCAAAAGGAATATTGCTCAGTGATAATTGACGCTTTTACAAAATACGTTTTATTGGAGCATACTTGCTCTCTTGATGCCAAGAGTGCAGTACAGGCACTAAAAAAGGCAGTATGTCTTTTTGGTGCACCTAAGCGTATCATAGCTGATCAAGGTCGCTGCTACATTAGCACGGACTTTAAGAGTTTTTGTGCTGAGCACAATATTCAACTTCACTTCATAGCAACTGGATCAAGTAGAGCTAATGGGCAAGTTGAGCGGGTTATGCGAACCCTTAAAAGCTTGCTCACCATAGTGGAAAATGATCCCAATAAAACGTGGCGTGATGAATTGGGCAACGTTCAACTCGCTCTCAATAGTACTAAGTCTACAGTTACCAAATACTCCCCGACTGAACTTATGCTTGGTATCCGCTCGCAATCTTTGGGAATATCTGTTATAAGCCCAGGGAATTTTGATCAACAAGATCGTTTGGACCTTGACACAATAAGACTAGACGCTTCAGCCAATATTCAAAAGGCAGCTGAATCTGAGATAAACCGATTCAATCGTGGTCGCGCAGTAGTAAAACCATACTCTGAAGGTGATTTTGTGTTCATAAAAAATAGTGAACGTAGTCAAACGAAACTAGACAGGAAATTTAAGGGTCCTTTTGTCATAACAGCAGTATTAGAGAATGATAGATATGAATTAAAAAGTTTAAACAATTCACGTCGCATATACAAATATGCTCATGAGAACTTACGTTCAGTACCTCAGGGACACGAGGGAATGGCAGATATAGTGACAAATCTATTAAACGAAGAGGAGGCCGAGACGGCGGCTCTGGAAGGTGCAGACATAGATACGCATGGCCGGGTTAATAACACTCTGTCTGTTAATGACATAGACACCTTGACCGTGTGCGAACCGAACTCTGCTGATTCTTGGGATGTGCAGTATGAACTGGATTTATACGATGAACAGGATACCCCTCAATCGTAGGTGGGTTGTACTTGTTTTCGGTTTCCACTTTTGTTTTCGTGTTGAAAATTGTTTCTTTGTATTGAGGACTGTGTACCTTCCCACTTGTGTTGTTGCCTCGTCGAGCTTTGAAGAATCGTGGTGGTACAGGTGTGCATCTTGGGTTTTGACGCCCAAGATTAGTCCTCCAGACGTGTACGTTGGCAGTCTGGCTGGACGCGTGTGAGCATATTGAGTACGGTGGCTCAATATTAGTTCTACAGGCATACGGTGTTGCTTGTAAGAGCTAGTGCATCTTGGGTTCCTACACCCAAGATTGGTCCTCCAGACGTGTACGTTGGCAGTCTGGCTGGACGCGTGTGAGCATATTGAGTACGGTGGCTCAATATTAGTTCTACAGGCATACGGTGTTGCTTGTAAGAGCTAGTGCATCTTGGGTTCCTACACCCAAGATTAGTCCTCTAGACGTGAACGGTGGCCGTCTGGCAGGACGTGCGTGGGCATGTTGAGTACGGTGTCTCATCATTAGCTCCACAAGCATACGGGGTTGCTTGTAAGGGCTAGTGTGTTTCTTGGTTCCTTTACCCAAGCTGGTTTTTCCCAGGTGTTTTAGTGGTGTCGCTTGTCGGGTTGTTGTGTGTTGGTCCAGCGTGATGTGGAATTGGCTACCAGCAGAAATGAGCTCAGTTTAGAAATTATTCGACAAATGTCGAGATTTTAATTGTGTTGTGTTGTACCTACTATGGGGGCTTCGAATGCCAGGGTTATGAGAAAACCATAGTATTCTTCTCATAACGTGTGAAACTTGCAACTGTGGGTGCCTTGTGCTAACGGCAGGATGATCGAGCGGATAGCACCCTAAATGAGAGTTGTTTGTTACAGGACCTGCAAACGATACTAAGACCGAGGACGGTCTCATGTCAGTCCGGCCGTGACGGCGCTTGCCATAAACTCAGGGTGACACGAGTCACTCTAGTGAAACATTGGTGGTTCTGGTGAAGACGGCGATGGTCGCTCTGCACCGGACAATGCTGATGGATCACTGACGTTTGATTAATCTTGTTTTATCTAACTAATCGGGATATTTTCTTAGATTATTCGTTCGGATGAAGCATCCGCTGTTGTTTTTCCTTATGTTCAGAACTTATTTTGTGTTTTCCCGTACATAATCTAAATTATAACGTTTTGTGAAAATCATACCTTACCTATTATTTAAAACAGAACGCCCACGTAGACTCTCTCCATGGCGGAAGCTGACGAGGAAGTCGTTCCCGTTTTAGATTTATTTACTTCGTCCGTAAGAAATCCACTTCAACATGTATGTGGCCTCCGCACACAGGCGCTAATTAATTAGCGTGTCTTGTGATTGTGAAGCGTGATTCCGCGATTTTCTTGTGTGATTCCTTACACACAGCAGCTTATATTTAAGCGCGATTTGGGTGGAGCGGCCATATTTTTAATGTTGCATATTATATAATGCTAATTTTTAAAGTTTTGCCCCAGTGAACTAATAAGTTCACTGAGGCAAAACTTTCAAAATTTATAACGTTCCACTCTTGAAAATCAATTTACATGCATTCGGATAATTGTCAAAATATGAAAGATTTGCTGGCGTTCCAAACCGTGGGCACATTTTTAATCGTAATTAGCACGACGACAGTTTGATCTGCAGTCCAAACCGCACAAATCCATCCGCGGTTTTGGAATGCATTCTCAGAAGTGCGGTTCGAACCTTAGGTAGGTACGTGTGAAGGCCTCAGACCAAGATATTTATTTGGTCTGAGGTGAAGGCCGCTAATATTTTATACCGAGGTTTAGAGAGGATTAATCTGAACAAGATAGCGCAACGCAACACCTTTTTCGGCGAGAACCAACGACCAACAAAACCTACTCGGCCCGTGTGCGGTAGATAACTAAAAGTTCCATTATAAATAGTCCGTTGAACGCGATTGGTAGTTAACTAAAGTTAACAACAACATTAATTTCATACTCAAAATTGGAAGCCATCACACGGATTATCACAAAATCCTAGGACGCGAAAACGTCTCAGACAAGCCGTATCGCGTTGATAAATCGCGGCAGTGTGCGTTATCGTATGCGTCTTAATAGTACAAAGCAAGAAAATTACGCGAAATCTAAAGACACGCTTCAAAAATAGCGCCTGTGTGCATAGTTGGCTTTATCTAACGAATAGACATTAAGACGTTTTCTGCCAAATAAACCAATTTCGTGCAATCCAATACTGATGGCACGACCTCAAGGCGTCCCACCCCGTAATGCTTAAGGCGCGTGGCGGGGGCGAGCGCCGCCGAAAGCGCGATTAAAAATAAGCCACTGTGTAAGGAATCGCGCTAGAAAATCGCCGAAATCGCGCTTCACATGATGTGCTAATTTATTAGAGTCTGTGTGCCGAGTGATAAATACGGCTTCTTATTAAGCGCGAATTTTGCGGCGCGGCCGCAAGCCCTTGCCGCCGCTGGCCGCCGCCCCCTCCTTCCTTACCGGCTGCGCGAACGACGAAGAGCGTCCCGCCACGACGCGCCGCCGCCCCGCCCGCAAGACGCAGCTTAAAAAGAAGCAAAATTGCAGGACGCGGAAACGCCTCGGACACGCCGAATTGCGATGACAAAATAGCGGTAGTGTGCGTTAACGTATACGTTTTAGTAAAAAAAGTACTGCAAGCAAATATCGCAAAACCGCGCGACACAGGACGCATCTTAAAAATTTGCGCCGCCGGTGTGAGCAGGGCTTTATAGGTCATCCGTCAGCTTGTTGTTATTGTCAATGTCAGTCAAGTTATTCTCTTTGCTTGCTTTGCTCGTTGCAAATCTGTTTCAATCTGGACTTTTATTTTCTTTGAATTTCGCTATATTTATAATGGTTAGAACAGTATATTCTCCTGAATATTGCCTGCAATATCTAGAACAGTATGCCACACAGGAAAAATTTGTCATAGGACTTATTCTCGGCCAGGTTTGTGTAATAAAGTAAATGCAGCATTCATACATTGCAACGATCATTGCATTGCACTATGTAGGCAAGGTATCTGCTTTCATAATTAACCGGTTTACTTCATTTTTAGAGTATAAATGCAAGGGAGAATGTCATACATTTGGCTCGCACGCCGGACGAGAAAGGATGTGAAAATCAATCGGAAAGTAGCTATGCCCAGGTAGAGAAGCCTGAGTCTATGAAAACGCTGCTTACTGTCTCAGAGGTGTGGGTGGCGGATCATGCCAAACATGTGACGAGGATGCTGCCTGGCGGCATGTTTGTACAAGGTACCTTCCGATTCAGATTATAGATTGGTATTGCTTTAAACTACAAAATTGTTGACTTAACAGAGAAATCAATGTAATACATGGAAACAGGACCACACATGTCAGCAGGAAGATGAATATAATGTCTTCTTTTCATCTATCAACTTAAGGATTCAGCTGTTAATTTAATTTTTCTTTGTACTTATGGCTTTCAGAGACAAGTTTCATAAACTCACACATTACTAGGATATTCTACAGGGTGTGGCAGAATGCTTGTCATATGGAAACTAGAATATTGATTTTATTACTTAGTAAGGAAGCTAACATGCAATACATAATATAAAAAAATATATATCATATTATTTTGTAAAAATAAAGTTACTTACAGTACTAAATAGTTAAAAGTAGGTAGTATTAAATAGTTACTCCCATTTTCCATTATGAAAAATGTTGTGCCAAACACCCTGTATATTTTGCTATATACTATGACATTGGTGTCTATCCAGATTTCGTCAAAACGAGACTAAACTAATTTGACAGGACTAAACATTTTGCTATCCTTATTATTTTGTTCATTTTGACAGGGACGGTTACATTTTTAGTCCTGTCAAATTAGTTTAGTGTTGTTTTGGCGACATCTAATTATTCACCAATGGTTCTTGTTACACTGCACGGCCACAGAGGAGGCCAGACACAAAACAGGGCTGAAGTGCCTCATTGAGGAATCAACCCCATCCACACCCACAGGAAAGCTGAAACGAAGCTGTCAGTCACCTAAAGTCCTGCTCCGATACTTCAAGGAGCTGGGCTGGTTAGGGCCTGCTTAGGCAGGGGGATAATGCACAATACACTCCTATGCGAGACATCCGTGCAGATCTTAGTTCCCCCACTTAGAATTAGAATGGTTCTTGTTTTTTTATACCTACCTATTTACCTGATGTTATGTATGCAACATGCAGGTACTTGTCCATCTTATTTTTATAATAAGATTGACTAAGTTAGGGTAGATAATATATTTCATGTGAAAACCAACATTGTTTGCTACCAAGCTCAATACGCATTATTTACCTAAATATGGTGTTATATTGGACATAACACCTGAGTACCTACCTTTATTTATTATAACTTTAAAAAACTGCTTGCAGGTATATTCATCACAAGCGAAGATGATATATTTGAGGATCCCAATAGCTTTAGTAAAGTAAAGGGTATTCTGAACTACATTCACAAGGCTCTAAATGGCAATCAGTATATGTATGGGAACTGCCTCAGTAACCATGAAAGACTCATTCTTCACATGTCCACCAACACTAAGGTGTTGACTTGTAAGAGTGTAGAAGTTGGTCCTGGTTCTAAAAGTACTGTGATGAAGCCGGTTGATTGGAAATTTGTCCCTAAACCTTTCCAATGGCAGAGGCTTGACTGCTACTACGATTTTGATGAGGTTTATCCTGTGATTGTGAAGAAGAGTGGTATATCAGTAAAACAACAGTTTCAGGTGAGTAATTTCTATAGTAAAATGCTAGAATTTTAAAATGAATGTTAAAAAGTTAAAGACTCTTTTTGTTAACTTAATGATTAGAAATAATCTTTTAAATATCTCTTTTGGTGACTATCAATATAATGGTAGTTGGTGTATATAGGCAGCTATTTGTGGAATTTTATGGGGGAGCCTTGTTCACATGTGGGCATCTGTGGGCTCATATAAAATAAATTTGTCTCATGCGACTACGGTGATATTAAATATAAATTAATTAATAATGCTGAACAATTCCACAGTTTCATTTAGCCCCAAGTTAGGCAGATCTTGCATCATCTTATGAAATGATTATAATGTAAACTCACTTTATTTTAGGCAATCCTGGAATCAGCTCAAAAGACCATTGATACAAGTGTCATGTTCATAGATGGAGAGTTGAAAGATGGATCTGAAGTGTTAGAACAGCTCACCAAGAAGAAGAAAACAAAATCTAACACGAAGTCAACCCCTCAGGATTCACCAAAGACAATGCTTGTGTCTCTATTTGTGCCTTTTGTAGGTATTCTTAACCATTATTATTTCATAGGTATCTGAAAGTTACCTTAAGGGGTGAACCTAATGATTGTCAATCTAGGCCTAGATCTCGGTACCTACTGATGAGATCTCCATGGTAAACAACTCAAATTGCATTATAGTAAAAAAAAAACTTGGACCTAAAATAACATAATAAAAAATACAATAAAAATAAAGTTATGAAAGAGTACTCTGCCAGGAAACCAGCAGTCTATTGAAATACTTATGTTTGAATTCGTAGGTAATTTTTGACTCCTTTAACCAAATTTTTAAAAATGTTGTTTTTTAACCAAAAAAAAACAGGAAGTTCTCAATTTGTATGTTTCTTACCTCAAAACTTTTGACTGGGTCATCCGATTTTGATGTTTTTTTATTTGAAAGCTGTTGCTTCCCTTGTGGTCCCATTTCAATTTGGTCCAGTTCTGTGTTTTTTCTTTTATCTTTTATCTCTTAAGTTATCTATTGTTGACTTGCATTAAGTAGCCAACTTATTTGATGAGGTGCAAGAGCTCTACTGTTCTACAAACAAAAAATAATTAAATTATTTCTAACTAGCAGCGTCTCACGTTTCACCCGCGTAGTTCCCGTTCCCGTGGGAATTCCGAGATAAAACATAATCTATGACAGTCCCTGAAAAGTAAGCTTTTTATCGATGAAATAATTTCTTAAATCGGTCAATTATTTTCGGAGCCTATTCAATACAAACAAAAAATCAAATCTTTCTTTATATAAATATAGATTCATGATAAAAAAGTAGATCTGGACACAAGACTGCCAGAGGGGTGCAAAGATAAGGAAGAGGCCTATGGCAGTCCGGTCTGCTTACCCGCACTTGTTAGATATATAGATAAATGATAAAAAATAATGTTCACATCCAAAAAATAAACTTAGTATAATGTTGTTTTTTTTTCCAGGAAAACAATCTCCCAGAAACAGTAGAATACCTAGAATGCGATGGCAGTATACACTTCAGTGGTGTGGTCTCCTCAAGTGTATTTCTACACCCGAAAGCCTCGGTCAGCGAGGCCATAACCGCTGTGAAACAGGATATCGTGCGGTCTCTTGCATCGAGGTTTATGATGCATTGTGACGCGCTTATTGACGACAACCTGCTTCCAGAAGGTACCTACTAACTTTGACTTCAGAAGCTATGATATTCATCAACAGCGTATACTAAGAAAGAAAGAAATACATATTTATTCATAGCCTTAACAACTCGCTTAGTAAGTAGGTTGGAAGTAATGCTATTGATAGTTTACTATACTAGTGTCTATTTTTGGACATAAGTCTTCCGTCTAAGTCTTCGTCCGGCTGCGCATGTGGATTCGGGATTGATTCATAGTCGATTATAAAACTACTTTATTTTAAACTAACTGCGCCCCGCGGCTTCGCATACCTATCCCACGGGAACTGATTCATGGAATAAAAAGTAGCCTATGTATTATTCCATGCCTAGAACTACCTGTATATTTTAGCCCGATCCGTTAAGTAGTTTTTGCGTGAAAGAGCAACAAATATACATACAGATATGTTTACAAACTTTCGCGTTTATAATATTGGTAGAAAATAAAGAATGAAAACAAATAAGAACTAGTAGGTATTTACAATTTGAAACAGTTCACCTGCCTGCTCCCTGCACAGTTCAGAGGCCTTTACTTAATAAGCGCCTTATTGCCGCTAGAAGGGTGGCCCAAATTCTAAGCCTGCACGGCAATGAGATGCACGCATGTAGGCAATGAGATGTATCAAAACAATTTTTTTTCAGAAAAGGTGTGCTTCAACGAGCCACCACGCAGGGTACTAGTTCCTGTCGGTACACTCTACCTCTGCGACTATCTGTTCCCTGGGGAGGCGCCGGCCGAAGCATTGCTGTCTGTCCGGGAGCTGCTCGACCTTCAGATCACGGAGGCTGATGTGGTCTGTGACGTGGAGACACCGGCTGGTAAATAAATAATACAAATGTTTGAACGATCTGCAGATAGAGCCTGTTCAAAAAGAGAAAACTCGTGGCGTTTCGCTCAACTAACAATTTTAGACGTACTGCAATGTCAGAGTAGTGTTTTCAACCCAACCATTTCCTACTCCATTCCCACGACTTCTCTTTTTGAACAGACTCTACCTGTTGTACCTGTACTATTTTTCCCGCGTGTTTTTGATTGACGAGTATATTATGTGAGTAAGGATAAGTGAACATAACATAAAATTATGTGGCGATTACATATGGATCCCATCACACTAAAGACACAAAGCAAATAAAAAAATATAAATAACGTTACTTTATAAAATTATAATAAATGTGTCAAACTTTCCTTTAAGAAAAAAGTAATAATTTGTTCGAATCGAACCCTTCAACTTCATCCGTTTATGTCGTAAGAATCGGTTTTGGAAATCAGGGCAGTAGTTAACCTCTATGTATTTTAATCCAATCTATGTATTTACCCCTCTACTATGATCAATTCGCCGGCCAAGCTAAGTGATTATGGCCAAACCCCTCCGCAAAACAACTACTTTGGAGGAGGCATTTTTAGCACTGACATACATTCTGTGTACTGTCTTGATAGATCATTTATTAATTATTATCTAAAAATATAACTTACATAACGGTATAGTTTTCTTTGTATAATTGATTTCGTATCTTTGTCCCCAGATACTTCAGAATTCGACGCGTTAGATCGAGACGCGAGTAGCGAAGAGCTCCTGGCCACGCCACAGGAAGCGAGCCAATTCATGTATATCACTGGAATCTGCTTCGCAATGCTTGTCCTGGTGATATCTATCATTGTCCACTACTACGATGGAATCATTACATTTATATCGAAGATATATAAGTCCTAGATACCATTATCCGCAAATACAAGCCCCAAAATGCTCAAATTCACCAAGTGATAATACTACCCAAACGATATGAG
This sequence comes from Eupithecia tripunctaria, assembly GCA_955876795.1. NCBI lineage: Eukaryota > Metazoa > Arthropoda > Insecta > Lepidoptera > Geometridae > Eupithecia > Eupithecia tripunctaria. Next base: position 6,916,473 of record OY041604.1, read on the forward strand.
ACTAGAGATGGGTTTATGCCGGGCATTTACAGGGCGGATTGAGTAAATGCCTAATAAACGTCTTTTTATGCCTTATAAATGCCCGATGACAGGGCAGAAACTACGCTTCTAGTCTTTAAACATTTTGAATTTTTTTCAAGAATTTTCTTCAATTTAAAGTATTATAAGGTTTAGTTCGTGATGTCTGAGAGTCAATATTATATTATCAATATTATCATTAAGTAAGTATGAATAAGTGGTACCTTGAAGCAATAAAAACCATGTACCTACTTAACGTCTAAAAAATAAAACATTAATACGTAAGTACGTACGTAGCGTAGCTTGTAATACTTTAAATTGAAAAAAAATCAAAATGTTTAAAAACTACAAGCGTAGTTTCTGCCCTGTCATTTATTCAATCCGCCCTGTAAATGCCCGGCATAAACCCATCTCTATATGAGACACGTAAACACAGTTAGCAACGAAAGTTCCTTACATATTTAATTTTAACAACTGAATGGACTGTGGTAAGACAGGACTGTACTTTTATTAAAATAAGCTAAAAAATTGCCTTTTTGCATCAATTTAACTATGAGCGAGTCAAATGTGTAAATTTCGCATTAGTTTCGGATTAAAATAGCTTTGAAAAACTGCAACAGTTAATATAATTTTGCTGCTGACTGTACCACTTTCTTGGGAATCCCTTTTTTAATCTTGGTGAGCGTAAGCCCACTCTTACGTAATTATTTGCGGCTTTTGTATTTGCTGTATTTGCTAAGTTACTAATCCATGTGGTCAGGATAATGCGCATTCCAGTAAGTAAACCAAACTTACAAAACATATACCTACCAGCTATGAAAGTTTTCTTAGTGTGAAAATTGGAGCATAAAACAGATTATAATGTTAAACGAATTTTTAGCCTGGCGTTTGTCGGCTTGTGAAGAGATGGGTTCTATTTATTGTGATTGTCCTAATGAGGCAAGGTTGAGGTGATTTTAATATTTTATCATTATGGATTTTATGCACCATGTAATGTTATGTATAGAGTGAAATATTGAAATTTAAACATTTGAATAAATGACTATTTTTACAAAGATTTTTTTATGTTTTGTATACACAATTAAGATATTATTATCCTGAAACCCAATTATCACTTTACTATAATAATAAATTAACATCTTTTTTTCACATAGAAAGAAAATTACAATCAAATAATAGAAAGAAACAAATTTGAACTTGTACCTATTTAATTACAATGAAACAAATGAGTTAACTTCAGACTGATGCAATGACAATCTACAGGCTACTCAACTGATCCATATCAATACCACCAGTCGAAAGCGCTCGTTAGAGTATATTGTTCTATGCGAAAGCGTCTCCATGACGCTGGCTGCATCCCGCTGTATGGTAATGGCGCAGCGCCAGATTTTCACCAGCTCTCGGGTCACGCGTCTCTTCAGCCAGACGCTCAGAAAATTTCTTAATAAAACCAGAAAGGTCTCGGTTCCCCACAGACCTAAGATCTCGACTCCAAGGGTAAATAAGAATCCAGTATCTACTTTATCGTTTCAATAAATCTCAAAAGATGGCAGCACAAGCATTAACCACTTAACGCTGAGTTAACACCGAACATAACACTACAAAAATAAAATAGTATGCCCCAGTTTTCTAGCGCTTGCGCAGCATACCACGACTCCCGTGGTGCGATAGAGACAGCCTAACTCGTCATTACATTTAAACTGAGTAACATTCTTACTCACCATAATCAACTGATAACTGTCACCAGTGATAAACATAATGTGCTCCTAAACGTACGCGAGTTTAAGTTAAGCCTGTGTCATTTCAATTACTCGTAATTATAGTGAAGCGCAGTATTCATTCAGAAGTGCGAGCGACCAGTGAACTGAACACCTGACGATGGAAATCAATAGCAGCTCGACTTCGAGTGATCGCATTGCGTGATAAATTATTCAGAAACCGGTTTTTAATGCGCGTTTTCGCGAAACTCGGGGCGAAAGACAGTGTTTACAATGGCGTTTTCTCTAAACAAGTTGAAGAATATCTTGAATTCGAATAAGGATAGCCAGTTGGCTGGGAGCGGGAGCTTGGAGCCCGAGATTGGGTTCAAGTTGTCTCTTCAGCCGCTTAGCAGGAACTTGTATGTGACTGTTATCGGCGCCCGGCATCTGCCGTCGTTTTTTGGTCTTAGTCGCGCCCATGGATACCTTGTTAAGGTAATCAATTGTTGTATATATAAAATGACTGTAATGTAACGATTGATGTTTACATTTCATTGAGTAACAAAGTGTGGTGGGAATTTTGACTGTAGGTAGGTATCTGTGTTTATTTGGTGGGTAAGGTAGGTACCTACCTAAGTCCTTACTATTGCAGCACCACATACCTACCTAGTCTGGTTAATATGTGACCTATTTTTATAGGTAGGTTATGTTTTGTTAATAAAAATAACAGTTAGCCTAATTTATTCTCAAGGAAGTGGTATACCTACTTCCTGCGCCTATAGTTTGTCCACGTTGAATGGAGCATGTTAGTAAACAAAATACGACACAAATAACAAAATCTCACTTGCTTGGCGTCGAGTTTCAGATATAATTGTAGGTAAGCAATTTTTATTGAAGGGAGGATCTAAAATCGACAAGTAATGTAAATTATGTATAAAAGGACGCAACAACAAAGTGAATTTTAGGTTAAGTATGGGCGGTTTATTTACGTTTATGCCTCATTCAAAATGGACACGGTTTAGGTAGGTATTGCGAATTAACCTAAAATGAACGCGGTGGCGGCACTGACGATGTCGTAAATGTCGTAATTAACAAGATTTTCCGAAGCTTCTGTGTACCTCCCTAATTATAATTAATGTTAAACAAACATGAAGCTATTTTCGGTTCAATACATTTTTTACCTACGTAATATACACCAGATCAGATCACTTTACACAAATTTAATGTTTTGTTTATGGTTCGTTAACTGTAAAAAATATCTATTTAAGGACCGGAAGGTGCCTATACCTAGGTAGGTAAGGTACTACACTGACTGTTTTTAATCGATCGATAGTCTTAGCTGATTAATAAAATAGGTAGGAATAGGTACCTATCTAAGTACCTACTTAGACAGAATCAGAAGTTAGTAGATAATTCATATTTTACCAAAGCTTACAATTTGTTATTTTTCAGTTCCCTTGAAAATTGCAAATTGCCAAGCTTATCCTTGGAAAATTAGCAACCTCTTGAGTTACCAAGTTACCGAGTTACCTCGTGACAAGTTTTCAACAATTACCTAGGTAATTCGCGGAATAATTTTCTAAGAAAAGCTTAAAATCAGTACGTAAACAACTCCAAATACCTGTGGAGGATAGAGGTAGCTTAGGTAGGTAGGTACCCAATATTGAATTTTTTTATAACATGATAAAGTAGGTTATTATTATTATCCATTAGGCTCATGTGTGGGACACGACTTCTTTGGATTAATTATTAGATTGAATAATTTTTATCATTCTATCTATATGAATGGGTAGGTGGTAGGTCTTCCAATCTTCTTACTGATTTCTAAAATGCTTTGTGATTATTCAAACGAAGATTGTGCAATTATGCAACTTAACAACCATGGCGTTCCTCGGCCCAATGCATAAACACAAACAAATGCATTCATGTCTCGACACAGTCCGGGCACAATATCTGAATTGCATTCATTTTATGACAGCCCGTGCTACAATGTCAGTCAGAATCAATGAGAACAGAAATTTGGAATCTCGCTTTATCGCGAAACGAACAAACTTACGGATTTTTATTTGTGTTTGAAGAACCGCACTCACCCTGAAGAAGTCCCTCTTTACGGGATGAAATCTGAAACGTTGGTGTTCTTCCAGCACAAATATGGTACCTACATAGTTAGCCTTGTTATACCTTTCCGAAGGGGTGAAAGAAAAATCAGGGTTTTAAAATATTCTAGATTTTACAAGTATAAGAGCCACCAATTTAGACGGCAGATAAGAAGTTTTGCGAACATTAATAAGCAATTAGTAGTAGTAAGTAATTAGTAAGCCATTTGCTCTACCTTTTTATAACCTTTTAGCAATACACAAGTATTATTTTGGAAACCAGTGGGTACCTTACCTATCAATGTTAGAAAAATGTATAATTTCATGACTTTATGATGACACAGTCAGTGCTACAAGCCTACAAAGCCTGAACTTTATGACACAGTCACTAATGGTACCTACAATGTCAGAATACCCACTGGTTAACAAAGGAGCGTATCTTACATGCTTCCGATAACGTTATCGGTCCATCCATATCGATAATGTGTAATTTCCTAAATAAACTAGCTAAATAACTGTAACTTACCGATACTGGTATGGAGGTATTTATAATCTACCGAGCGTAGAGTTGTACATCAGTGTTTACAATAGGTTTACATTTCTTGTTAGAAAAACTGCTTGGCTCGTTAGTACCTACCTTACCTACCTAACGATTTTAATTACGTTATTAAGTTAGACTATTAACTAACTAAATAACGTAAAATCGTGTTTTACACCAAGTCAGTTCGAAATGCAGGTTGTAATTAGCTGAAAATGTTTACGCATCATAAAAAAACTAGCACACGACGTATAATGACGTACCTACTGTTCTTGTTGTTTCAAGTTAAAACTCAAGGTTCTTAATTTTCAGGTAAAACTGTTCCCTGGCGATAGCAAGTACGAGACGACTCTACAAGACAGCTCCTGGCCGGTCTGGAACGAAGACTTCAAGTTCGTAATAAAACAAAAAGATCTGAAAAAAGCATCCGATAAAGCCGACCTTCAAAGTTTATTAGCTGGCCATTTTTTATCGCTCACGATTTACGCAGTATTAGAGCCCGCAAAAGATTTGGAAAAGCGGAAAAACGCTAAGACTATAGACTCAAAAAAATCCGCGAAAGTGACGGATCAAGAGGAGCCTAAAGCTAAAACGGGGTTTTTAGAAAAGACTTTCAGCAGTTTTAAAACGACAAAAGCTGAAGCGATTTCGCAAAAGTCTCTATTGGAGAAGAGACGGACAGTCGGAGCCGCGACGTGGAACTTCGACTCCAAGCTGTTTCAGAATGATCTCAAGAACGGCTTGATTGGTACCCCGGATATTTGGAGGCCCATCAATGCCATTGCTAGCGGTCTATCAACGGGTGATTCACGGGTATGCATACTCAATTTTCTACTTGGTCATTAGACGTAATTACCTAATTAGATACCTAGCTACATAGACACACGCACTAAGGAAGGTTACTTTACTACAAAAGTTAAGTTTTAGATAGAGCAGGTAGAGTACCTAATCTACCCCAGAACAAGACAGTATCTACCTATTTTTTTTTTTTTTTTTTTATTGATTTTCTAACACACAACACAAAATAGTATCTTCTATTTTGTGTTATCACACTTCATCACACTAATATTATAAAGGCGAAAGTTTGGATGGATGTATGGATGGATGTTTGTTACCTCTTCACGCCAAAACTACTGAACGGATCTGGCTGAAATTTTGCATACAGGTAATTCTAGTACTGGAATAAAACATAGGCTACTTTTTATCCCATAAATCTGTTCCCGTGGGATGAAAATCACCTTTTAATGTTTTCATAGGAACAACGCGTGCGAAGCCGCGGAGCGCAGCTAGTATATGATAATAGTAGTAGGTAGTGTAGGTATTATTCTAATGGGTGGCACAAAAGTGATGTCGCAATGTGAATGTTCTTTATTTTTGCAAATACCTAGCATTAAATGTCTCTGTGCTTTGAAATCTACAAACCTTTTGTATACAGATCATGAAACGATATGCACCTGAAGAACCACCAATTTCGAGAGTACAAATTTCCAGGCCGAGTTATTTCCCCCTTCTTCCGCTAGTAAACAAAAAAAATAATTTAATTAGAGTCAATTGCACCTTATTTCTTAATTTATAGTAATTACTATTTATCAAGCTGTTAATATAGTAAAAAATTGACTTGTCTAAGTGCTTATTTTGTAAGTCTAAAGAAATAAACGATTTGACTCTGACTCTGACTCTGTTAGAGATTTAAACTGGTCGCAGTGGCGGCTTGGACCTTGACCCTCACTCAACTCCTAACAATAGGAAGTATAAGTAACGGCGTCCGGAGCAAGCCACAATTTTTTTGTGATCTGGCTGTTGTCATTGTCACCCCAAGGGTTTCCAAGATGCCACCCTTCAGAACTTGGTACCCGGGGCAGAGTAAAAATCAAAGTATTCACATTATGACATTACTTTTGCGCTACCCTGTATACCTATTAAACTAGTTTCTGCCCGCGGTTTCGCACGCGTTGTTTCTAAGGAAACATTTTCTGTGCCATAGGCATTGATTTATTAAAAACGAAGATGAGGTACTGGTTGCTCGAAAGTGGCAACCTCAAATTGTGTTCTCCCACATCAGTCACCGTCTGACCGGCGGCACGGGCGGTCGCTATTCGCGTGAAATATTGTTGTCTCAGTCTCACTTCGGCCCTAGATACGTCTTTCCGTCTTTGTTCTTCTTTGTATTGCACAGGACTGGAAATATAACTGTGAGCGTATGTGTTTGCCAATTTTTGAGTAAGCGCTGGGAGAACGTAACCTATCTTCCCTTTTTAAATCAATGGCCATAGGTACTGATTTACGGGGTAAGTATGTAACCTATGTTTGATACCAGGATTTGAATTACTTGTATGCTAAATACTAAATAAATTCTGTCAGCTGCAGCAGTGTCAGCTAGTATGTAGGTACGTTCGGTTTTTTTTTATTTTAATTCCTACTATAAATAATTTAATGACAAAACAACCAAAACATTTGGTATCGTCATTGGACAAGTAACAAGACTTGACAAAGGCTAGCAAATGATGTCATTTCTAAACAATTGACTCTTAGCATGTACTTTTTCATGCATTTTATGTTAACTAAACAAAAGGCACGGTCTATTCTCTGAAAAGGTCCTACTCCTAGGATTGCCCCGCTTATGCTAACGAACTTCTTTTTACAAAGAGCTGCGTAAGTAGGCATGTGTATCTAACCTACCTACTTCAACTTATTGGTATCTTTCCCAGGATTCCATGAAACTCAACGCCCTTTTATATATTTTTTCACAGAAACAATCTTGTCGAGTAAGGTTGGTTGCCCACACAGAAATCGTAATAATAAGCGTGGTTGCACACTATCCCTTCTTCGACGAATGTTTTAATGATTTAATCAACATTTAATAAAATTATTTAATTGATGAAGGTTTTAACTGCCTACCAGGTATGGACTGGACTAAAAGATTTGCTAGAGCATTGTTGTTTGTTTTTTAAAGTTCTTTTTTTACCATATATGTTTTACATACGTAGATAAACTAAACACTGTTTAGAACCTAACTAAGTACAAGACCAATTAATAATAATAACTCAACAAGTTTTTTGATAAAATGACTATTTATATTAAATAGGTAACACCTTATAAAATCATGAACTAATAAGAGCTGCTAGAGCATTACAATGTAATGTAACGTTCTTACGAATGAAACAAAACAGTACAGACAAGTGCTCATTTGCAGTATTTACCTCGACCCGCGCATTTAACCCCCCGCCACCGTCCCCCGTCACTCACGCTCTCGCCTTTGCTCGATAAAATTTTACATTAAACACCATTGATTAATTCAAAAGTTAAACACTCGTTGTTTTTTAAAATCAAAAAAGGTTTTATCTACACATCGAACTTCATCTTCGAAGTGTGGTTCATGTTATGCTCGATGTTCGGTTGCTAGTCAATTCTATAGTCTATACCTACTCATCTTTAGATCTTTGACAAACATTCGCCTATTTAACCAGTCAAGCCAGTCTGAACGGTTATTTGTTCAGTTCGCCGAACCAACTATGCTCGCTTGAGCAAAGTTGGTTCGGCGAGAGTTGTGGTATAAATCCCCGGCTATTGATGCAGTCTATAAATTAGTCGTGGTTAATTCAATTGACTGCTGACTTAGATAGGCCAAGAGGCTAAAGAGGTAGAAAGCTAAAATTACGTATATTTTCGTTAGTTATGTGGGATGTAAAATTACTCAAGCCACAGCCACAGCTTTTGCTGCCTAAACCGTTTTTCATTTATAGCGCAGACTGTACATACTTTTGACATTTAGACTGTCAAAAAAATCGGTCCAAGATGACACGCTATACCTACTACGTAAAGGGTAATTAAAGTTTTTGGTCAAATTTGGTATCGTTTTAGAGCTGAAAAGGTGAAAAAGTATTTCTGAAAAATACTTGTATTTACACAAAGATCTGTAAAGAACGATAATATTCATAATCCCAACGATAAGAAAAGCGCATTTTTGTGATAATATCAAGTAAACTTAAACCCCTCTCAATCAGAACCCATAAACTCCAGCGAAAGCCTGATAAAGGTCCCCTAAGTTATCAATATTCATCAGCACTAGGAGTCGTTGGTCGATGCTCAACACACACCACTCCATTAAAAACACTCTGCGATTTACGTAACCTTCAAGATCACCTTTTCACAATCAATAATTATGATCTCAAAATGATGAACTGATGATATGAATTAGGGAATTGGCTCTTAAAAAGGCCGAAGCTTGAAATTCACTATCAAGAATTTCAAATCTGAGCACCCAAGAATAACTCATTTTTGGGTGCCCAGATTCAAAATTCTTCGGCCAAACTTGCGCGTCAAACAAACGGGACGCGAAGTGGGCGTCATTAACATTCAACTCGAAGCTTTTCCCCGTCTTGGGCGCGAAGGTACAATGTTCAGTTCAATGTGCAATGCTCCATTGAGGCGCCATTGCAGCATCTGCCGCCGCGCGTCTTGCGCGTCAAACGCGCGCCCGTTTCACGTCCAGCGTGTTTGACGCGCAGGTTTGGCAAAAGCCTAAACGAAAGGGATCCTAAGATATTTTGTTTCCATGCTGAAATGATTTCGATGATGCAACATAGCTACCTACAACTCGTAACATCAATTAATAGCATGAGTCAGTTAGCATTCCACTGGCAATACAATGTGTGAACAAAATCTTGATTTGAACGTAGGTGCAGTCACAATAGAATAGGTTTGACCTTGGCCAATCCTCAACTTGTAAAGACCAGATCATTGTCAATTTAGAAGCAGTAAAACTGTAGGTTTTTGTGTGAATTAATTTGTTTATTGATGGTAGTTTTGATTCAAGCTTTAATTAAAATAAGTGGCTCCCGAGTTATTTTTGGCTAAGCATGAAACATTTATAGATTACTGGTTCTACATTCATCACATCACATGAGAAATAAACTGATGCAACAGTTTGGATGTATTGATGGATGTTTGTAACTTGTTCACGCAAAAACTTCTGGAATGGATTGGTCTGAAATTTTACATAATTGCATGTAGGAAGAGTTGCATTAACATAGTCTACTTTTAATTCCAGAATTTTTCGACTTCTCGTTGTACCCATAAAGGGGACAACCGGAATACCTAATATCATAATAACCTTGGGACGGGTCCAATCAATAGAAGCAAAGCGTGCGAAGCCGCAGGCAGAAACTACTTAGTTATTCTTAAAATGCGACAATAGTGTAGTTAGATAAAACATTAAAAAGCTAAACCTTTACATTACTTAAGTACCTAAAGCGGAAGTTCATTTTCCGCCTCTGAAATTAGTAGTTGTAACACATGCCAATTTTTGAGTAAGCGCTGGGAGAACGTAACCTATCTTCCGTTTTTAATTAATCAATGCATTTCTGACATAATTTGGTCCAGTTCTGACAATGGGATCCATATAATCAAAGTCGGTTTATAGTTTATTAAAACAAAATCTTATGTTTAGAGCGCAACACCCTGTTGAGAAATCGCTGCCGGTAATGTTTTTGGATTTGGCTCTTCAACCGTGTTCTAATTAGGCAATAATGAGCCCAAGTATTATGGAATAGCCCTTTTGAAGTAAACTAGAGAAAAAACTTATATTATATTGTACAAAGGGGCCATAAACAGAATCTTACAGTTCATTATGTAAATCGTTGACCAATAATACATTTTATTGCTCGTGTCGTCTAATATATCGAAGTAACTAGGTAGGTAGGTATATCAGTATTCAGTTTTTTTTAAATTTATTTAAAGAACACAAACATCATATATATTATGTCTACATCTAACATTAAACAGTATTCAGGTATTCATTAATGAAACGAGGGCAGCTCAGCAGTGTAAGGGCTAATGATGAAGATTACTCATCCATCACATTATCATGAGTATTATTTAACGGGTAGTTATCGCGTTTATTTAGGAAGATACCTATATATTTTACCCGACGTTTCACTACCACCTATTTTTCCTGACGGTTTAACAGGTTTATAGTGTAAACCTGTTGAAACGTCAGGAAAAATAGGTGGTAGTGCGTAAACTTTACACACTATTAAAACTAAGGTCTTATTTGTGATATAAGAACGCTGAAACTTGGAAGTCGTGCGTCTAGAACCTCACTCACGGTTAGTGATCTTCCAGCACAAATAAGCTGCTGTGTGTTCACCGTCTTCACCAGTTAACCTGCTGTGTGTTCACCACCTCATGACAGATTATAAGTTCGAGTTTTACACACTGTCTTGGTCAATATCAATGTGTTCCGATCGCGCAAATTTGAAAGTATTGATCACTGATCAATTTCATATGACATACTTTTATACTAGACTTAGACTTATATATATCTATTAATAGACTTTTATATATCTATTAAAAGATCTCAAACGTAATTTAAAAAATATATTTACTATTAAGTTTAAGTCATAAGAATTTGTTATTTTACTTTTAATTAGGTATATCTTTGTAGCTACTTTGTCCGTCCAGTTAAAAAGTAACACTGTTAATTTGTCATAATTATGTTTTTGTGCACGCTGAGACGTCCTAAAATAAAGAGTCACATAGATTTAAGAACCATATTACTTGCTACTAATTACGTTGTGTGAACTCATGTTGGATGTCCTATTTAAATAAATAAAATTAACAAATAAATATTTGGCAGAGAGAGAACAAGAAGGGCCAGCTGGAAGTGACCCTGCTGTACACAGCGTCAGAAGATGGGCTGAACGACGTGGTTCAACTGACGGTCAATCGGTTCCGGTGCAGCGTGCAGACTATGCAGGAGCATGAACAGTTTAAAGGTTGGTATTTTGAAGTACGACGAAAACCATCTTGGATGCTATGGACCTTGTTGGGAGCGAAAGAACAACTGGTCTCTATTTATGACGGAGTCTCTGTCTCTGTCGTTTAATGCGAATGTTTGTGTGAACGTTTGTTACAACGATGTGCTTTATTATTTCGATTTCTGTGGTTACCACGTTTAGGATAGGAAGGATACCGAATTCTTAATTTAGGAATTTTTATTTTTGAAGTCGGTTAAAAATTATATTTTACGAGGTTAGGTATACGTTACCATACCATACAATACATATTTCTGATATCCTTGACCTACAATTCATGCTACCACGTATATTAGCCCTTGCGTATAATTATTACATTATCTGTGACCAAGTAAGCGACGACTAATCTGATAAAATTGCTCTTATTAATTTGTTAGGCCGGGGTGTCAATGTAGGAACAACAGTATAAAATGTCTACAAGGGTGAGTAATGGGGTGGTCGCTTGCCTGCGCATGAATCTCGTTGGGATGGGTATCGTTAAGGGCTGTTTCCATACGACACCGGGTACTTAAAACTGGTAAACTATAACCCCCTTATTCATAATGGTCTGCTAACATAAAACAGCTGAAGTAGTGTTGTTTCTCAGTCATGTCAATAAAAAAAGACAGAGCGAGATTTAGCAGTGTGCTAAGTTAGCAAACTATTATGATTAAGGGGGTAAGTTTCCACATAAATAACAACAGTGCGCAGCTTACATAATAGTAAAATTTCGAACCGTGAATATATCTATGAGGCTTTTGTCTTAAGATTCTATTAATCTGGTAGAAAAGTTTCAGAATTGAAAACAGTGTTTTTGACGGCAAAAAAAAAATAAGATGGATGGTCTGTAAGTAGTAATTGGACAAGCACAACCTATCTAAATGGAATAAATATGTATACTGCGAACACAAGCGTAGCGAATTAGTAATGTGTTGTTGTCTTTAAATCAATTCGTTTCGATTTTTTTGTTTTTAGTTGCTATTTTACAAATAAAAAGTCAATAAGTGGGATTCGCGCATCAAGGGTTCCGTATTATAAGACCTTAGGTCTTTTTAGGTCAATGAGACCTCTGTGATGCCTTATGGGTTTTGGTCCATGGCGAGAATAGTGTTTTTTGTTTATCGATTTACGTTTACTGTTTTTTTACCCGTTTACTCCTATAAGACCTTGCTTGTTGCCAAATTTTATAAGTCTAGGTCAACGCAAAAGTACCTATCCTAGAAATAGGGTTCTTTTATTTGTATTGAGTTTTGGTTCCCAAAAAAACTAATGATTATTATTATTATGACCGCGGCTCTACCACAGACATCCGAGCTGCGCTTGTCGGGCTCTACTTATTTTTGATAAATTTACGAAGTAGAGCTAAAACTGCTATAAAATCATGGCTATATTTAGTTTCAGCTAATGTATTATTAACCGTAAAATCACAAGAATAACTTAACATAATTAAAGTAAAGTAATATCGGTGGTACTCAAGACCAACGGCTTAACGTGCTTTCTGAGGCACAGGGGTGTAACACCGCCAACTTCCTGACTGTGGGCTGTGACTGTAAAGAAATATGTCTTAGGGACCATGGATAAAATTACAACTCTACCAAGTTGTACTCAAATATAATGCGACGTTCTTTTGTCGCAACTTACAAACCAACATCTACTCAAATATGTCCCAGTGGCTTGGCATGGCATGCTCTCTGCTTATTAATTAGGAGAGAGCTGCCCACAACACAAGCTAAACGGAAACCAAAATGGGATGGTAATCACTGTGGTGTACCTACTTTCATGTTGAATATACATGGCGCAGGGAAATGGCAAAATCAGTTATTGCATCCATTCTTTCCGGCATTTGATCAAATCCCGGGAAATATTCAATTCAATTCAATTCGTATTTCCGACAACAATAAATTATAAAACAAAAATACAAGTTAAAGTGTCCATATTTTATATTGAAACGATACGTAATTTTTTATCATTTCCCTGATAACCAATAACTGTTTGTTTTATTCATCATGGGATAAAGTTGTACCAAGAAGTTAGAAAATAAAAACGCCCGTTATTAAAACTAGTTGACCCTAAATTACAGAGATTGGTTTGAATTTTCAGGAAAATGGCAGAGTTAATTCATTATTTATTTTCGTTTCCCGGGTTCCGGGAAACCTCGAGTGATTTGTTGGAATCACTAATTTTACAATTTCCCTGCGATGTACATTTTGCGGTCGAATCACTGTGGTATGATGGCTATTGTATTGATGACTAATGAATGCACTCTTGGGTTCAACTTTAACATATCAATTTAATTTGTGTTGAATTTTGTTTTACTATTTTCGCGATTCTTATAAAATTTTAGAGGTTTTCGGACACAAATAAAAAGATTAAATAATATTTTACTGTTGAAACTGTGCACAAACATTAATTAAATTAAATAATGAACACACTGATGTTTCCACTTAGATTTTAAAGGATTTTTTTACACAGTTTCGACAGTAAAATATTCTTTCCCCAGAGTACTGAATGTATGAGTTCTCATAACAAATTTATTTGATTGAATATTAAAATGATTTATTTAACAATGAAATACTTAAAGTGTTTTCATAACGCCTTTATTAGACATTAAATTTGTAGGATCTCTTTTACATCAACTGTAAGTTGTCATTTCTACTAATTTGCGTCCATCAACTTGTCCATCCTCATCTCATCTCATAGTCCACAGTTGGACATAATATTCCCGGAAAAGCCTTCTTTCAAAGCCTTCTTCTATTATTAGGAGAGAAAACCATTTTCTTTTTCAAAAAGTTCAATTTATCACCCCACATTTACTAGGCAAGTATTTGAACCCTTCGAGTTACTCAGAACTTATTTGAGAAAACTTTCAAAGTTTTCTTCAGAATAAACATACGCCCTATCTATAGGAAACAGGTTATTTACAGAGATCAATCATGCGTGAACCTATCTTGTAGAAACCTTACTGATAGGGTAAATACAGTCAACGACGGAGATCAAACAGGCGAGTTTATTCCGAAAGGATTGGTATCGTGTTTTTTTATAAGAACGTTATGGTTAGGTTAAGTTAAAAAAAACTTTTATGGATGTCTTACTTGGCCTTAGAGCACGCTTTCCTTATAGGAGCTTATTCACTACTGGCGCCCCGTCCCGGCTTTGCATGGTTGGATATTTTTTTAAACACATAAATTTAACCTTTGTTACACCAGGGCTAATGTTTCTACTCGTAACATTATAATGGTGAAATAATTATTGAAATAGGTCCAGTAGTTTATGAGCATATACAAAAATAAAATATGGGTACAAATCTTTTCTCTTTTTAACCAACTTCAAAAAAAGGAGGAGGTTCTCAATTCAACTGTAACATTTTTATGTATGTTACTTCAGAACTTTTGACTAAGTGGTCCGATTTTCATGATTCTCTTTTTTATATGAAAGTTGGTTCTTTCCGTGTGGTCCCATTTTAATTTGGTTCAGTTCTGACAGTAGGATCCATGCAAATAATGCAAAAAAAACAAAATATAGTTTTTAAAGACATTCTCACTTGTCAATCTACAATAATTATATTAGTGTAGTTAAAATTTTCAGAGATGATGTATTTCTGTTGCGGCTGTAACAACAAATACAAAAAAACTGAAAAAAACAATAAGTGGGCTTCCATACAACAGACATGATTTTTTTGCTGTTTTTATCTGAACGAAACATAGGTATCGTGCGCGAGTTGACTCACACTTGGCCGGTTTTATTTTTGTAATATTCCAGGCGTTTTAGGCAGGCAATAGTGTCGGTAACTGTACCCGTCTGCCTACCAGGCTGTCTATTCTATACGAAAGGAAAGTGATGTGCTTAAGTACCTATACCATAGAGTTTTTATAGTACTAGCCATAGAGAGACTCTATGGCCTGTTCCTCCCAATGCCCAGCGGAGACAGGACAACTAAATTGACACCTGCAATGGATAGGGATGGGCAATTTTGCGCGCTATTATGCGTAAAATATGTACGATAAAAATTCAATTCTTGCGAAATCGAGCACGTACATGGTAACTATGGTAAGTATTAAAAAACTATGATTGGTCTCAATAGTTTATCCTTTCAGAATTACAGGCAAAGACTAACTGTCTAATTATAAAAAAAACTTAGTTAGCCAAAGCTAGATCAAAGGAAAATCTAAATTAAAGTCAAGATAAGGGTAACATATCTTTATTTCTATGAATAGATGAACAAGGAAATAAAATTCTACAAATTAAAATAAACATGGAATTAATCTTTTATTTCTTACTTATGTGGTTTCAAGATGTAGACTTATGTAGGAGGAATAAACTTTTACCCTTTTAGTTTTTGTTATTTTATAAAATATTGACCTTACTTAGGAAACATGGCAAAAAATATCGACAACATCCCATAACTAGTCAAATCGGCAGGTTGCGGTGCAGTGGGAGGGGTTCATGTGTTCCCGCGTCCCACCCCTGTTTCAACCCCGTGAAACGAATTTTTATTTAAATATTTTAGGGTAAAAAATTGCTAACATGATTAATAGTATGTGATTCGATAATTTAATTAAGTCCTCGTCCCGCTATCATTTTAACACAGATTTATGGCGTATTAAAACATTTTTCAGCCACAAAAAATAAATCTGTAATAACGACTGTTCACACAGCTGGTTCTCACGTGAATAATTGACAAATCGATGATGTTCACACTTTGTTCACACTTGTGTCCATGCGATCAAAGGGAGAACTAGTGTTCTATTTTACTATGATATCTCTATGACCTATACAATACAGCATACATACGTCGCAGAAAAAAATGTAGTAGGTACAACGTTATAGGTAAATTACTGACAGCTGGCACGATCGTCTTTTGTTTTTCGTAAACTGGAGGCTTACTTCATAACCTACGAAGTTTCGTTCGTTTAGTTCGATCGGTACTATAGTCGAACGAAAATGGATAAGTAATCCTTACGAAGTTTAGCTGCTTTTTCATATTAGAATAATTAAAGTATATTTTTCATTCAATTTGACAGTGAAATTTCGTTCCTTAGAATGTTTTATAACCATATAAAATTTATTATTATATACCTATTTAATCATCTTTAATCATTGCAGAGGTATATAAAAACAAACGACGCGCCAGCTTTTGGTAACTTACCTATACCTGCTAGGTACCTATATTACTAGGGCGTGAAATTGCTTTTCGATCAATCCTACACCAACGAATGTCTGTATTTTTCTGTAAGTCGCGATAGGAGAAACACTACAAATTGGAGACAAATTGCCTTAGCTACGAAATATTTGGAGAAAATACTTGACTTTTGGTTATATAAAAATAGTGGTTGGAAATGAAAATCTTATTTTTTCTTCTTTAATTGAAGATTTTTAGTTCCAACCACTATTTTTATGTGACCAAAAGTCAAGTATTTTCTCCTTAAGTTTTCTTGTAACACGTAATGTCGTTAAAATGTACTTCAGAAACGAACTCACACTGCACAACCCTATCATATCGCAAAGATGTTTATGGATAGTCGCGGGGCGTGAAGAGCGACGGAGCACGCCACGTGCGACGCCTCAAATCAAATCAAACAAACGCGTGTAAAAACGCTTCTCCGTAAACACACTATCCCAACGGCATATGTTTGAATTTAGTGCGAGCCGCGCCACTGCAAGAGTGCAGCTGAATGCTTCTGGCTTTGAATTCGCACTATCTCATCTCTTCCCGCGGGTGTCGTAAGAGGCGACTAAGGGATATTCACCGGGAAGGCGGGCAGCAGCGCCCCCTGCAGATCAATTCTACCACCGAACTGCGATCCCCAACCCGCATACCCAGCGTAGGGATTATGGGCATTACTCCCCCATGAGATATGCCAATCAGGCGCTCTTCAGGAGGAGGCCTGCGTCCAGCAGTGGACCACTGCACGCGCCGCGCCGCCGTCCGCGTCTCGGTAAACAACGCTTAAGTGTTACGAATACGAACAGTGGACAAAGGAAAGGAACAGATTGTCTGTTGAGTCAATAAGGGCAATATTACTCACACAGTATAACTTTAAACATCAGACATCTGAAGCATTTTATAGTGAAATTTCTACAAAAACAGAGTTTTTGAAAGCTGTTGCTAGTGGACTGAAATATAAGAACAAATAATATTGTAAAAACGTAGTTACAGTCTATTGAGTTTTATTTTCATGCATGAACCGGATTTTTTTACAGTTATCAGGATTTTGTAACACTTGAAACCGGCTTTTTGATTAACAGCCCTGGTAACTACCTAGTTACGACCACAAACCTTGGTCCTGTCCCATTTTACAAAGGGTTCTTAGAAAGCCCGGTATCGTCAGTAGATTATCTTCAGACTTTGAACTCCTACTGAGAATAGTCGGGTGGCTAATTAAGTTCGGCATTTTACGAAATAGATAGTTAATCTCTTCGGGTTGGTCTTACTGTCTTTGAAAATTTGTAATAACTGTTATTATCATCATCACAGTTCTACATACATATATGTGGCTTGTTTCAATTATTTCCTGCAAAGGGTATTTCTGGATCACCCAAAGCATTTAAATTTTTACCACCCAGCATCCTCTGGATTGTGCGTTTTGCATCCAGGTGTGTCCAGAGACTTTGTGATATCATTAATCCAATATACTGTTACTTGTTTCTGCCCACGGCTTCGTATGCGTATACCGTATCCATCGAGCATGTAGCATGTAAGTAAAAAAACCACGACACAAATGACAAAAACTCACTTGCATGGCGTAGAGTTTCAGATGTTATTGTGAGCAATATTTATTGAAGGAAGGATCTCAAATCAACAAGTAATGTTAATTACGTATAAAAGGACGGGCCAACAAAGTGAATTTTAGGTTAAGTATGGGCGGTTTGTTTACTGACATTCTACATGCTCGATGGATACGGTATAGTTTATATAGAAATGTATAAAGGTGAGATTACAAGTAAAAAGTAGCCTATGTTGGGTTCTAGGATTAAAATTACCTGTACGCAAATTTCAGCCTGATTCGTTCAGTAGATTTAGCGTGAAGAGGTAACAAAAATCCATCCAAACTTTCGCAGTTATAATATTATTGTGATATTGGGTAGATGACATCATCAAACAATAGAGATAAACTATATATGTATCTAGAAATGTATAGGGGCTCTAGCTACACATTTCTAGATACATACATAGTTTGCATCTCACTTATAAATTAATAATTTCCCAGGTAGGCCTGTGCATTTATTAAATGTATTCACTGAGCGTTTGAGTAACTATTTTATAAATCACAGTCACAGCTCTCGCTGACTGAGCCTATAAAATTATGCCTATAAAGAACATTTTCTAACTAATAAATATAATTTTCCAGCTCCACTGTACCTGAAGGCTACGATTCTGGAAGCAAACAAGGCCGAGTGCTATTGGAAAAGTGACAGGTTCGTCCCCGCAATATCAGCCAGATGGGATCCCAAATCTTCAACGGTGAAACTGACAGTTTTCAAAGCCAGCCTGGACAAAGTGAACATTTACATAAGTCTTGGTTGCAAGACAAAGATCGCCAAAAAGGAGATATTAGGAAAGGCGACGATTGATGAGAAATCTCAGTACGGTGACTCTTGGAAGGAATGCCTAAGACAGCCTGGAGTGTCGAAGACCTTCTGGGTTAATTTTGAGTGAAACCTTTTTGTTATTATTAAGAGGGCACTATGACTATATCCTTATTATATTTTACACTGTTTTGAATATAAGGGCATTAATAAGGTGCATTTACGATACTTTGAATAAGATTTAGATGACTGACCACATGGGTTCAGTATGTTTCTACCCATAGATTAATTCTAATGGCCAAGTTGGTTAGTGATTTAAAAGCATGTGGGTAGGTAGGTACTATCCGTCCTTAACTTTTGACGCAGAAATATATTACTAATTATTACTCGTATATATTTCTGTGACTTTTGACATGAAAATAAATACATATGTCGTAGAGACAGGGAAAAATTATAAAATGACAGCTACACACATTCAAGAAGTAGACCGATATCTGAGCTCATGATCGTTTTACAGCTAGCAGTTGTGTAGTTAGGTTCTAGAAATGTGTCGAACAAATGTTTATATTGGCATAATTCTATTATTTGCCTATACTCCGGTCAAACTCAAGATACCATGCTAGTACCTAAACGAAATCTGTGAATTGTTTAAAAAGATTGAAGCTTGAGAATGGCTTGGGTATAGGTACGTATTACTATCGCACATCATCCCACTGTTGGGCAAATGCCTCTTGATTTTCGTCTAGTCAAAGGCACTGTGACTCGCATTCTTTTTCAGAGCCCCACGATGTAAACATTTCGTCAGGCATGCGGAAAATTCTGAAATATATTTCGACTCGATGGGCGGAACAAACGGTTCACGTTCGGTATTTTTGCGGTAAATTTTACGAAATTCGTCTGATCCTTGACATAGAACGACCAAAGAATATAAGCCTGTTGTCGTTTCCCTGCTTTTGATGTTTTGTGCTGGTCTTCAAGGACCCTGTTTTGGGTAAAGTGGGCCTCGGAATAGTAGGTTACGAAAAAGGTGTACGAGCTGAAAGAGAATTTAAGATATTTTTTCGTATTCATGTTCTCCTGTGTACAATCCGTCTATAATACCAATATTCTTTCATTATTGTTATTGTTTTGAAAGGTAATTAAAAAAAAAACCTTTTTTTGTAATAACTTAATGACTATAACAGTGGCTTTCCGAAAAAAATAATCAAGAAACATAAAACTATTTGCATTAAAAAATATTCGGGATTCGAAAAATTGTTATTCACAAGTTGTCAACCTTTTTCTTCTTAGTCACCCTACAGGATGCCAAGCAAAGACGGGGGGCCCTTTCCTTGGTATACTGGAAGAAATTTGGAGGCATATGCCCTATAGAACAGTGTGGTGTAGTAATAATAATTTTAAGGTAATTGCTTGACTTATCTATTATCATATAAATTTGATTCTATAGGTAATTTCATCTGAATATTAAATCTATCTAAGAATTCCTCCACGCACAATTAATTGTCTGTATAAAATAAGCAATATTAATTAATTATATGTGTTTTTATTGTTTCAATTGTTTTTTTTATGTTACTATTTGATCTGAAAATCACATCACATCTCTACTTACTAGGTATAGTTATTAAAAATAAAACCATAGTCGTTAAAATCGTTCGTAAAATCATCCACTACCGCTGAAATAATAAAAGTAGAATGAATTGCTACAAGTGGAAACTTCGAAAATAGCCCTTAGGTACATGTTATTTTCTTGGTTTATATTAATACTAGCTGTGCCCAGCGGCTTCGGCCGCCTATCCCACGGGAACTGATTTATGGGATAAAAAGTAGCCTGTGTGTTATTCCAGGTCTATGACTACCTGTATGCAAAATTTGAACCCGATCCGTTCAGTAGTTTTTGCGTGAAAGAGCATCAACCATACTTATACATTTTGACATACATGCGTTTACAAACTTTCGCGTTTATAATATTAGTAGGATTTCATATTTTTGCTGTAAGTTTTCCTAAGAAAATATAACATTTCAACAAAAACAACCGACTCCAATTAGGTATACATATATGGTTTTCTCATTTTTATGCCATGGTCAGGGGCAGGCATCAACTTTAAATACTAAAAAATCAACAAAATCGGTTCACCCAGTCGAAAGTTCTAAGTAACAAACATAAAAAAAAGAAATACCTACTAGATTATGGTTCAATTTCCGTACTGGCCGATACCACATAAAATTCCGGTCCGAATACCGGTAGGTACTATAATGTAGGTAAAGTATCAGGATACTTTAACTACATATCATAGTTTAAGGTATCCGGTATTCGGACCGCAATTTGATGTGGTTACTTACATCAAATTTAAAATACTTGCAATTTTTGAATTCATTCGATTCGTTTCCGAAGCAAAAACGTCGGATTCTAAATTTAATTCAATTCCGACGGAATTGTAAAACGATTATATATTAAACAACAAAAATAACTACCTATTTGGATTTTTCAAAAGATTCCGAAATCGAATCCGACGGCCTTTCCGACGAATTAAAATACTACTGCTATTAGGACAAGGTAACATAGATCTAAGTAAAATTATCTAGTTAAGCATTGATGAAAAAAGGGAAGATAGGTTACGTTCTCCCAGCGCTTACTCAAAAATTGGCATGTGTTACAACTACACGCAAACACATACGCTCACAGTTACATTTCTAGTCCTGTGCAATACAAAGAAGAACAAAGACGGAAAGACGTATCTAGGACCGAAGTGAGACTACGACAACAATATTTCACGCGAATCACGACCGCCAGTGCCGCCGGTCAGACGGTGATGTGGGAGAACACAATTTTACACAATTTGAGGTTGCCACTTTCGAGCAACCAGTACCTCATCTTAGTTTTTAATAAATCAATGTAGATAAGGTACTTACGTCCTCCCAGCGCTAACTCAAACAATGACCCAATGGTGTATAACGTGACGTGTAGTTTGTTACATTACAACTAAACGCAATGACACGCTTTTTCCAATCTTTTCCAATATTCTTTACATAGTGAAAATAAATATGGAAAAAAGTACTTACCTATGTACCTTGACTAAACGGAAGTGCGACCGACGCGATACGCATGCGAAATACGAGCCCATCGCGGCCCGGTCCGACTTTGACTGAGGTAGTAAGTAGGTGGACCTAATTGGAAATAATTTTAGCGTTCCACTTTCGAGAAGCTAACACCCAATCTCCCGAATTTTATTTAGTTAAATCGATTTCCGGTACTTACCCATAACTAACCATAATGTCTCACTTGATTGCTTAGCTAGAGAGTCGTTTACCTTACCAAATTACGCTCTCACAAGTATTTATGATCATGTCTTTATAAATAATGATTGCTTTGGTAGAAGGTAACTAACCTGTAGAATTAAAGGACCACCAACTTTACCAACTTAGCAGTGTCTAGACTAACAATTAGAGTTCAAATTTCAAGCCTCAAGGCAACAAGTACAAATACTGTGAAACAATTTTGTTATTCGATAGAACTTCTAGACTGAGGCTTTAGCATGAGTAATGCATTGTTTACGAAAACTATATTTTTTTACGTTTCCTTCCATAAACTTGGCAGCTCCTAGGTATAAGCGCCCCAGTCGGTGGCATAATAATAATAATAATAATAAATCTTTATTTCAGACACGAGATCCATTTTACATAGGTACACATACACAGTAATGATAATAATAATTACACGTAATTTATGCACTAATACAAATATATACAGAAAAAAAGATAGATAAGTAGGTACCATGGGTACCTACGTCAAAAAAAATATAATAATATAAAAATATTCTAGGTGGCAATAGCCACCCACCGTTTGTACGTATCGGACAAAATCAGACGATCCGCCATACTCCTAATAATTGAGTTTTTACACATGTCAACTCTGGACATAAACGAGGCTATTCTCTTCCTCTGGATGGCATGGAAAGAGTCAACACGGGCTTCCGTGTACATTTCTGACGCGCTGCAGTAGCGCTTCAGTCCCATGAGGTGCCTGAAAACGTTGTTGTACGTGACTCTAATACCATCGTGCGATCTCTTGGTATACTCTGTCCAAAGTTGACATGTGTAGAAAGACTGACAATAGTACTTGAAAAGGGAGATTTTCACATCCGGCGAGCATTTAAAGAATTTTCTGGCTATCATGTTGCCAACGACACACAATGACCTACGCTGACGCTCTATATCAGTATCGTCTTTTAAGTTTGCTGTTACGATATGACCTAGGTATTTAAAGTTCTCTACTATTTTAATGGGTCGCCCTCCAATGCAGACCTCTGGAACGTTTTCCGGCCCTTTACCAGATCTAAATATAACCATTTCCTTTTTCTTTTTGGCATTGTAGATTAAATCGTGGTTCTTAGCATACTTCTCACAGATCGCGAGTAACTTTGTCAAACCTTTGATTGAAGGGCTGAGCAGAACCATATCATCGGCATAGCTCAGATTGTTGACATACCTGCCATCCAATCTGAGCCCCACCGGGGTACTGCTCAGCTCCTCAATCAAGGCATTAACGTACAAGTTAAACAGGTCTGGAGAAGACAGCCCCCCTTGTCTTACGCCGCAACTAAGCTGGTAGTTGTCCGATAGCTCAGCGCCCCACCTCACGCTGTTTGTCTGATTCTGGTACCAAAATTCAAGAAGACCAACAACGTCAGCCGGGACCTCCGAGCCATCTCGCAGCTTGCCCCAAAGACGGTTATGGTTCAAAGTGTCAAAGGCTCGGCTGAGGTCGAGGAATACAGCGTACATGGACGTTCCTCGCTGTGTGTAGTAACGTACTACTTGTTTCATGGAGAAGATAGCCATGTCTGTCGAAACTTGTGGACGAAATCCGAACTGACCATCATTGTAGGGCAGGACGCTAAGGTGGGACTGTATAATAACTAGCTAGCATAGTTGAACCCACCAAATTCCATGGTGTGGCTGCTAACAGGACGACGACGACGGCGATCCATTCATTTCATACAAACTCGATTATTACCTATGTAGTTTTCGGACGATTTGGACTGATTTGAAGCATTTTGCTTTTTTTCAGTTGATGCCATTATAAACTGAACACTGAACACTTCAGGCTGATCTCTACTATATGTGTATATTTTCTCTAAAGTACCGAGGTGACGTGACTCTATAAATCTTGCAACCACGGGAGGTCGGGAAGTGCTTAGCATTTATTTGGGACTGTTTCAAATTTATGCTTCAATTCGGTGCCCATTACTGGTGAGCTTTATAAGTAATCAAAATAGATGATGACGATGATGACGAAATCCACTATTTTGTGGTTTTTTATTTCGTCGCGTTTCGCGTTCTACAAAGAATAAAACTAACGAAAAATTAATTTGCTGCATAATGCCATTTTCTAACCTTGGGAAAATAGGAGATTAGGGTTATAATTATAAACCAACGTAATATTCCAAAATGTTCCCAAATACAATTATTTTATTACGTATTCATTTATTAATGACAATTTCAATTTAATAAGGTAATATAACTATAATAATATTATATACTTAAAGGAAAGATTTGATTGTTTGTTTGTATTGAATAGGCTTCGAAACTCGAGGTAAAAAAACCTTTCATAATTCTTACTTTTCAGGAAGTGACATAGGCTATTTTTTATCGCTAGGCGTTGCTAGTAATAAATATAATAATGGACTCGTCCAGGAGCATCTATCGCTATTATTATTATTATTTCGGTAGTAGGTACGAATAAACAGTACCTAGATAAAGTTATGCAAGACCTCAATCGTGCTGTTAAATGTTCACTGTTCAGTTCATTTCAAACAGCTACCATGAGTTTTGACATTATTATACTAGCTAGCGACTGTAGATAAATGTATGGAAACTTCTAAAGCGCCTCTAGCGGATAGTTGGGTACTAAAATGCGCTGTGGATATGCGTATTTATTTACGTAACTACTGATTAGATTAAATTAAATTTGACATACTTTAAATTTTTATTTTTATTTGACAATCTTGATTATTAATTGTTTTGACTTTCTGGAAATCTTAAGTATAAAATTAATGTCATAATTATTGTACTCCAATTCTCTGTTTTGTATTTTATTTAGTTTTGTTGGTAATAAACAGTGTTATAACAAAGTAGGTATGATCTAGTCAATAAGATGTAAAAGTGAATTTTCTGACACAATTTGATTATTGTTTGAGAATAAATATATTGAAATTAAACTGTAGTAACGTCAGGCAATTTAACTGTGAAAACTCATGGTAGACACACATGACGTGTAAACTCATGCCCGCGGCTGCATCCGAGATAATGTTGAAATGTCAGTATTAAATTGCATTGCCGCTGGTTTACGAGTATTTTAGCATTTTCATTCGTTCCATTCGTAACCTTCTGAAATCGTGTGGGAGGAATAAATCGTTCGAATATGTAGAGCTGTAGATCATTTAACTAACGTAACGCATTTTGATTGTTGTAAGTAGTTAGATACAGGGATTTTGTAGACACAAATAAATGATTTTTTATTAGGCCGTAAAAAATATCCGGTATTTATTAAAATGTAGTCTATAGAAATGCAATGGTTGCGGCCTTATTGCCGTGTGGGAACGTCAAAAAATACCAGCAAAATGGCCGGAAATCTTACCGACAAAAAAAATCTTCGAATCAATCATTTGCTCGGGATTTCATGAAGAACATTGAGTTACATTCTAAAGCAGCTCAAGGGATTCAAATGGCTTCAAATGGCTCTAAAGGAGCCTTCACCCTAACCACAAAGAAGATCTAAACAAATTATCTACCTAACTGGTGAGGCGAAAAGGGCGTTCCTGAGCAGCTCTCCTTCGTATACCGAGACACGTTCTCGTTCTCGGTGAACCCGTTGACCCATTCACCGCCGCTAAGCCGGAGATGACGAAAACCGACTCGCTTCCTCACACTACACAGCCGACCAAAAACCGACCCATGCGTGGTCGAAGTATCGCCGCAGCGGAACCTCCATGTTCTCTTGTAGCATCTGGCGTGACAGCCCAAGCCGAGGCTCTCACCTAAGTGGTGGCCCTTGTGCGTGTCGCCCCAATCTAATTTTACCGGCGAGGCGCCCTCTGCTCCCGCCAAAAGTCCGGTAACGCTGTCATGGCCATCTGCGGTCAACGGAGTCTTAGTCCTTTCTAAAATAAGAATAAACCCCTTCCTCTCTTGAGTGACTGCTGAGGAGAGATCCTCAGCAGTCACTCAAGTGTTAGCTTGCAGGAAATTGAGCTCATTTTCCAAAGCATTTGACATGAATTTTATAAAACCTTCACCAATATTTGATAATTAAATGGGGCAACACTATCGACTGTAGCGGAAAAGGAAAAGGAACGAAAAAATCAATATGGCGTTGGCGAACGAAAAAGAAGGCTGCGGATGCGCAACAAAATAGTTTTATGTCTGTTCTTCCTCCTTCTAATATTTCAGTCTTATCTTCAATATCGGAAAATACGTAAAGTGAGTGGTATCTAATAGTCAGAAGTGCAAAGAATCCAATACAGGTATGTTTTTTGAATGTTTTTTGTATGGAACCACGTGCTCTGCAAATTTTACATTTTGAGAGACAGGTATTCTTACTAGAAAAGCCAAAACCACTGTTTTTGGTCTTTTCACTGTAAAGAGTACCTACCTTTAGAGACCTCTCGCTGATTCCCTCAGAACCTACTCGCGACAGACAAGTCTAGACTTGCACCAACAAAGCTTAGCCTTGCTTAGCACGCGGCTTCTTCCTCCTGAATCTTTTGGTCTTGCCTATTTATCTATTCCTATTGTGAATGAAAGTAAAACTACAGACTCAGTGGAACCTAGTGACATCATAGAAATGGATACATAGGTAAATCCTACTGTTATTTAATCTTTCATAATATTTGCTTGTAAGCTTCTGTGTGCACTGTTTCCATGTGTGAGTTCATGGGGCTTGATGCAAAATAATGCTACAAATACCTAAAGAATCAATCATAAACTTGAACAATAACACTTAAGTATCAAAAAGAATGTTACTTAATTTCTGCTCGCACAACATTGAAGGTAAATTAATATCTGCATTGTATTGTAGAGCAACGCATATTCACCTGGCATGTAATGTCTAATAAAAGTATAAATACCAACTAGCAACTGCAGTCCAAACATGTTACAGTGTAATGTATAAGTTCATGAAGGTTTCATTTAACTTCCTCACCCGCACAACAAACATTTTGCTTATGGGAAAGGTTCATTGCTGAGAATGACAATCTTATAATCATCTACTTAATTAAGCAAAATGGGAAAAGGTGCTTATTATCTTATAATTAAAGAAAAGCTACTAAATAATTAAAAGTTCAATTTTTTTTAAAATAAGCTGAGAATTCTGTCGATGAAGTTCTAACTTATTTATAAAAGGTGTTGATTGCATGAGCTTTATCCTTAGACACTGAAGGTACATAAGCAATGGTTTGAACCTATCATAATGATCAGTTTATTAATGTTGTGTTTTAAATCTACTCTTTAAATTTTCCAAACACCGGACGGATGGACATACAAGTAAATATTACAAAATTCTGTTAAGTAGAGAGTTTTAAATTAGGAATCAGACAGTGTAGCTTTATAAATAAGTTCACTGGGCATGCAGTGCTACACAGAAGCTTCTTTTAATATAAATGTGTATAGACAACAACGGTTATGCATTAATATTGAGTAAAGCTCAATACCTATACAAGACATATCGGTCTTTGATGAAATTGGTTTCATTATGGTTTTCTCGGTTTGCTAACATAATATGCCTTGAATGTTGAACTGTTCATATATAGGGTGTTACTCAAATTACTGCATAATACCTACATATGAAGGTTTAAGTAAATGTTTATGTTATTGACCGGTCATTTACTTATGTCAAATTTACATCATGTTACGAGACATGACCAATGAAGTGTGACCAGTTTGAGTTTTCTTCGGCTATTTGGTCACTTACTTGTGTTTATTCTGTAACAAACCTTGATTATTTAATATCTGTTGGTGACTGATAAATTTGAATTGACTTTATTCTGAGTCATGTGCCACATGATGTTACAGTAGTGTACCAATTGGTATTGATTTGAACTTGTTTTCTTGATTATTACTTATGGGCTCACTTTCCTTCCCAAACCTGCTTCATTCCATCCCATCCGAAATAATATATATATATATATATATATATATATTGTATATAACAATAAAAATAATAATGAACAATAATAAAATAAAATATATAAAACAAAAAAAAAACATGGAATAAATAATTAAAACAAATGATGATACTTAATTAAAAAAAAAAAAAAAAAAAAAAAAAAAAAAAAAAAAAAAAAAAAAAAAAAAATGAGCCGTTCGTCAAGAAGTGCGTCGCCCGAATGTCTGACACCACCTAGATCGAAAAGCTACTGGCGGGCGCATCGTCGATGCACTTCCTACGACTCTGCAGCCACGAATGAATGCGTGAGACGCAGCCGAAGTAAAATACGCCGTAACAGTAGCAGATACAAGCGCGTCAAACGCAGTGAACGTAGATCCCGCGATAAACGCCCTGCTAAACGCACTCGGCGAGCAGAAAGTCGTCGCCGCCGCCTTAGCCGTTCGTCGACATCTTCGTCTTCGAGTGACAGACACAGACGCCGCCGGACTCGGACCTACTCTAAGGAAAAACGTACTCGTTCGCGATCACGGCGATCACGCAGTCATCGACACCGTCCATCACGCTCGACCCCCACATCGATGATAACCAGCAGCGGCCCCGCAGATAATATATTAATGAAAACTTTCCTAGAAATGGTTAAGGATAAATGTGCAGACGGTCCGGTTTCGTTTACTGGCGCCCAGAACGTCCTGCCAACATATGACCCGACATCTAAGACACAGTCTGCCGTTGATTGGCTTCGTAAGGTAAATGAAACCGCTGCTATCTATGGTTGGCAGGAAAAACAGACCGTATATCATGCCCTCCCGAAACTAGCCGGACTAGCTAAACGATGGTATGAGGGACTAAAGACGGTAGACTTTACTTGGGGCGAGTGGCAAGAACAAATATTAGCGATCTTTCCGGATGACCGAAGCTACGGAGACAAGCTGGCGGAAATGCTGGACCGAAGAAGCCGACGCGAGGAAACTCTTGAGGAGTACTATTATGATAAAATGACGCTAATAAACGCATGTGAAATTGAGGGCAAGAAAGCTGTTGACTGTATAATTCATGGAATCTATAATCATAATATAAAACTGAATGCGCAAGGTGCTAATTTTAAGGAGCCAATGGAAGTCCTTCGATTCCTGCGAAGCATTAACCAAAACACATCAACTCAACAAAATCAAGCAAGGAAAGGACCAACCGCAAGACCACCACTTGCAGAAAGGAAAACTAAAAGTGACGCGAACGATAAATTTAAGAACATTAGATGCTATAATTGCTCAGAAACCGGCCACGTCGCAGTACGGTGTACCAAAACCTTAGTTAAATGTAGCAAGTGTACAAAACTTGGGCATATAGCTGAATTTTGCGAAAGGGTTAAAAATAGGGTAACAAATGTCAGTAAGGGAGGATCCGATCAATCTGGGCTTCACAAGGTACTAAAAATAACTGATCCAGAGGTAGTCTTAGAAAAAGCTGACAGTAACAAATACATAAAAACATGTACAATGAATGGCGAATCCTATAAAGCATTTATCGACTTTGGTAGTGAATGTTCACTGATAAAAGAAAGTGTAGCTAGGGCTGAAGGTCTAGAAATAATGACAGATGATCTTCCAAAATTGAAGGGGTTCGGCTCCAATAACAGAACTGTACCTATAGGTAGCTGCAATGTATGTATCTCATTGGACGCCGTAACGGCTGATGTTAAAATGCTAATTGTTGAGGATGAATTGTTAAATACGGACCTGTTGATAGGTCAAAATTTAACCGAATTACCATTTGTTGTGGTCTATAAAACCAGTTCCGATTTATACTTCTATCCGAACGAGTCGAGCTTAGACAAAATTAAAATTTACAATGAATCTGAAACAGTATTGTCAGACACTCAAGCGGTATCTATTTATACCGACTCTAAATATACAGGACAGGTATACGTACCATCAATGACTTGCCTAAAAGAAAACCACGAGTATGTAGTGCTTCAGGGAATTTATTCAATATGTAATGGACGCGGTCACATTATCGTACTCAATATCTCAGCTAACGATATAAGACTACAAAAAGACAACCTTATCAGCAGAGGTCATAGGCTACCAAACATTGATAAGTTTAGGACTATAGACTCTGATACGAAGGACATTATGAAACTCCGTCTCGTAACAGAAAATCCCCTGGAACAAGATACAAAAAGGACTGATATTACCTTAGATATGATAAATGTCGGAGAAAATGTACCCCACGAATCTAAATTAAAGCTTTTAAAACTACTGAATCAATATAGAAATGGCTTTGCACTTAGTTCACAGGAACTAGGACTGACGCAAGTTGCGCAGATGCACATAAAACTAACAGATGATACACCTGTAACATACAAACCATATAGACTACCTTTCACAGAAAGAAAGATTGTCCAAGGCATGGTAGAGGAGTTACTTACCAATGATGTAATCAGAGAATCAAACTCAGCTTATGCGAGCCCTATTGTATTAGTGAAGAAGAAAAATGACGAATACCGCCTGTGTGTTGACTTCAGAGCTTTAAATAAAAAGACCATCAAAGACAGCTATCCTATGCCTGTAATCGATGATCAGTTGGATAGACTAAGTGGGAACAAATATTTTACCAGTCTTGACCTCGCGTCTGGATATCACCAAATACCGGTTTCTGAAGAATGTCGACACCTTACGGCATTTGTAACTCCAGACGGACATTATGAATACACTAGAATGCCTTTTGGCCTTGTGAATGCGCCCGCCGTATTCCAACAAATGATCAATAAGGCCCTGGGATCAAAACGATTTGAATTGGCAATTCCGTATTTAGATGATATTTTAACGGCAGCCGCAACCATCGAAAAATCTTTAGAAAAATTGGAATCACTATTGATTTTGCTGCGCGAGGCCAACTTAACATTGAATATCACCAAGTGTCACTTCCTAAAATCAACAATCGAGTATTTGGGGTATGAAATTTCTGAGAATGGCCTCCAGCCTGGCCTTAAGAAGACACAGGCCGTTAAGGAATTTCCTACCCCAAAGAACGTACATCAAGTACGCCAATTTGTCGGCCTCGCCAGCTTCTTCAGGAGATTCGTCTACGATTTTGCAAAGATTGCCAGACCTCTAACGATGTTAACTAAGATAAATGTGGCTTGGTCATGGGGCCCAGACCAAGAGTCAGCGTTTAACACAATAAAAGAAAAACTGGTATCACGACCGGTGCTAGCACTGTACAACCCAAACTACATTACCGAAGTTCATTGCGATGCGAGTAAATTAGGATTGGCTGGCATCTTGCTTCAGAAAACTGATGAAAAGGCCCCGTTACAACCAGTCGCTTACTACAGCCGACAAACAACAAAGAGTGAAGAGTTTCTTCATTCTTATGAACTAGAAACAATGGCTGTTGTATCGGCGCTTAAAAAGTTCCGCGTATACTTAATCGGTTTGCAATTTAAAGTGATGACGGATTGCAATGCACTAAGGACCACACTGAGCAAACGCGACTTAATGCCCAGAATAGCAAGATGGTGGTTACAACTACAAGAGTTCGACTTCACCATTGAATATCGTCCAGGGGAATCCATGAAGCACGCTGATTCTCTAAGCCGAAATCCAATTCCGCTAACAGATGAATCTGAGAACTTGGAAATCCTGAATATACGGAAAAGTGAAGACTGGCTGCAAACAGTGCAAATGACAGACTCGAAACTGAAACTCATACGCGATATTCTGGAAACAAAAGAACAAGAGGTGAAAGAGATAGTAAACAATTATTGCATGAAAAACAATCGCCTGTATAGACGGTTGGGAAAGGAGTTAAGATGGGTAGTACCGCACGGAGCGAGATGGCGAATTTGTCAGCTATGTCATGACGAATCTGGTCACTTTGCCTTTGACAAAACATTTGAAAAAATGAGCAGAGAATATTGGTTCCCAAAAATGAGAAGGTTTGTTAAAAAGTACGTTGCTGCTTGTATGAGTTGCGCTTTAAACAAAAAACCATCCGGAAAAGAGTCGGGGTACTTACACCCTATACCGAAACCTGACCAGATATTCCACACCTTGCATTTGGACCACTTGGGTCCTTTTATCAGAAGCAAACGAGGCAATGTCTACATACTCGGAATTATAGATAGTTTTAGCAAGTTCATATTTGTTAAAGCTGTGCGTGACACTAAGTCAAAGTCGAGCATTAAGGTCCTTGAAGACATTTTTGCTACAATTGGAAACCCAAAGGTTTTAATATCTGATCAAGGTACAAGCTTCACCTCAACAGAATTTAAAAGTTTTACCAAGTCCAAGGGAATAAAACATGTTCTCAACGCAGTTGCAACGCCCCGTGCAAACGGCCAAATAGAACGCTACAATAGAACTATTCTGAGCTCTCTAGCTGCTATGAACAGTAACTCGCATGAGGCTGATTGGGATTTGAATGTACATAAATTACAGTGGAGTCTAAACAATACCATAAACAGAAGTATAGGGAAAGCCCCAGCTGAAGTTGTGTTTGGACACAGAACAACAAATGCGCCAGAAGGTATTATAGAAAATAGCAGCAAAGAAAGAGAAGATATACGTGTGGAGGTAAAAGATATGATAGAAAAACAACAAAAGGCAATGAAAGAACGTTATGATGCAAAAAGGGCACCTACCAGGTTGTTTAAAGAAGGGGAATTAGTGATGATTCCTAATTACTCACAGGAAAAAGGTAAAAGCAATAAGCTGGTCCCAAAATTTAAGGGCCCTTTCAAAATAACAGCCGTAATAGATCATGACAGATACGAAGTATCGAGTATAGATGGGCACGCTACGCGTAAATATACGAATATATTCCCTGCTGATCATTTAAAACCGTGGATAACCTTCCAAGCATCACCAACCGTAACAGATGATGATTCCAGTGACAATGATGATTAAATCTCGAAACAAAACAAAAAAAAGTTGATTAAAAATATTGTTCTGTTTAAATTATTAACGAATAAACACATTTTAATCCTGCCTTGCAAAATAAACTACAAGACTCGACAATTGGTTTTAAAATACAAACTTTATAATTATAAATATATTAAGGTCATTAGTACACTTATATCAGTATGAACAATATTATAATAGATTTTAGTCTACGACTAAAAGTAAAATGGATAGTAAGATTTTTCCTATGTACGTAACACAAGTTCCTAAATTGTGTGACTAGTAGATGTACGTTCCTATTATGGTTATTAATTTGATTTTGAAGAAAATATTCAATAAACGTTCTTATGTTATATCGAAAATGTTTCAATACACGCTAGTAACCCTCGTGAAACGAGCTAGATGAGCCTTATGAAATCCCAATGATCCTGAAATCCTTCCTGTTCCCCGCCAACATATCCTAGAACCTATTACAGATGTGAAGAAAGAAAAAGAGTTACGTGTAGTAGATCATGGTCCGAGCTGGGACCATGGGTACTGACTGACTCGCGGAGGAGGCCGGAACCCATGGTGGGTAAACGGTACCCGCACATCGTCGCCAGCGGAGGAGGCCGAAACCCCTAGCGGGGTAAGCGGTACCCGCACATCACTATCAGCGGAGGAGGCCGAAACCCCTAGCGGGGTAAGCGGTACCCGCACATCACTATCAGCGGAGGAGGCCGAAACCCTAGCGGGGTAAGCGGTACCCGCACATCACTATCAGCGGAGGAGGCCGAAACCCCTAGCGGGGTAAGCGGTACCCGCACATCAGAACGGAGGAGGCCGACATCCTAGGAGGCAAGCGGTACCCGTACGAGTTGCGAGACGTAGGAGGCCGAAGCTCTGGAGAAGAGGAACGGTACACGTCTCAAAGAAGAAACCTGGTAATAGACATTTTGATTATTTATCTGTATTTGATACATGTGTAATGATTTTTTTTTTTTCTTTTCTTATAACATTGTTCTACAATAGTATGAGGCCATACACATACAGCCGGATAGCCGGAGGACTGAGGGCAGTCCAGTACGTGTAGGATGACCGAACTGTTAGCTTGCAGGAAATTGAGCTCATTTTCCAAAGCATTTGACATGAATTTTATAAAACCTTCACCAATATTTGATAATTAAATGGGGCAACACTATCGACTGTAGCGGAAAAGGAAAAGGAACGAAAAAATCAATATGGCGTTGGCGAACGAAAAAGAAGGCTGCGGATGCGCAACAAAATAGTTTTATGTCTGTTCTTCCTCCTTCTAATATTTCAGTCTTATCTTCAATATCGGAAAATACGTAAAGTGAGTGGTATCTAATACAAGAGAGGAAGGGTTATATGCGTGATGGTATGTATGGGTATGTAGGTATGTATGGTAGGTATATCTTCATTTAATGTACCTAGGAAACTTTATGAATTTTCCTCGAGGAAAATATAATGGACCTTACAAGTTTTAACTTTGCCTTTGGGCTTAAACTTTTTGATTGATTCTTCATAGCCTCCATTCAGTTTCAGGAGTTAAATGGATCCGACAATTTTTACCTGAGTAATAAAAAACAAGGAGGTAATTGTCGTGTTTTATTGGTGCTGGCTTTTCAACCACATAGGATATCTAAAGGGGTACTTTAGATCTGTGAAAGCTTTGAATAATAAAAGGAACTTCAGTACAAATAGTCGTCGACAGGTAAGTTACTCTATGTTAAAACCTAATTAAATTT
This sequence comes from Eupithecia tripunctaria, assembly GCA_955876795.1. Taxonomy (NCBI): domain Eukaryota; kingdom Metazoa; phylum Arthropoda; class Insecta; order Lepidoptera; family Geometridae; genus Eupithecia; species Eupithecia tripunctaria. The sequence continues at coordinate 6,950,964 of OY041604.1, forward strand.
TGGTCTTATAGTAGTGAAATGTATATCAGTACTAACTGGTCTGTCTAGCGCCTATATTACTCGTAAAAACAGATTATCACATTTATCACATCACACTTTTATTATAAATGCGATATTGCGGTTTGGATGGATGGATGTTTGTTACATCTTCACGCCAAAACAAGTAAACGGGTCGGGTTGAAATTTTGCATAAGTACAATTAATTCTAGTCCTGGAATCTAAAATACTTTAAATCCCATAAATCAGTTCCCGTGGGATGGAATTCACCTCGTGCAAAGCCGCGGTTAGAAACTAGTAGGTAATAGAACCCTGTGAATTTTATTTCGAGCGATTAATGTCAGTCTCAGGAATCTACCGCGTTTCAACCGCGTTATTTACGCTGAATGTACGATTTAAGTACTTTTACAGAGTATAGATTTATTTCAGTCTTCATTTCAGTGCACACCTAAGGTTTTCGTATGAATATGATAACTTTATCCGTACTTATAATATTATTAAATTATCATAAAAAATCGAAACTAGTCGCACACGTGGAAAGCATCACTGGAGCACAGCACAAAGCCATTTTAACCGACTTCAAAAAAAGGAGAAGGTTATCAATTCGACTGTATTTTTTTATGTTTGTTACCTCAGAACTTTTGTTTGAGTGGTCCGATTTTCATGATTATTTTTTTATATAAAAGCTGGTATATCCCGTGTGGTCCCATTTTAATTTTGTTCAAGTTCGGACAATGGGATCTATGAAAATTCATGAAAAAACTACAAAAATTTAAGTCGGTTTATAGATTTTTGAAACAAAATTAATTTTGTCACTGAAAAATGCTTCTAACATGTGGTAGCACTGTTTTAGTTACGAAAATATGGAGATTTTCCGCTGGAAATCATGAATTTTCATGGATCCCATAGTCAGAACTAAACAAACTAAAAATGGGACCACACGGGAAGCACCAGCTTTCATATAAAAGAATCATGACAATCGGACCACTCATTCAAAAGTTCTGAGGTAACATACATAAAAAAAACGAATTGATAACCTCCTCCTTTTTTGAAGTCGGTTAAAAATAGGGAGAGTCCCTATTTTTAACCGACTTCAAAAAAGGAGGAGGTTATCAATTCGTTTTTTTTTTATGTATTGAACATCTATTTGGAATAAATATGTCGCCAACTACTAGAGACGATACAGATTCGTGGTTTATGTGATAAAAACACGAAAGATAAGTGCTACGAAGGTGCTACGCAAGCGTAGCATTTTCAATACGACGAATGATGGTGCCTTATTATCAAAAGTGTACGAATTTCTAGCAGCCAGAAATCCGTACACAGCTGCTGTGGGCAAAGCATGAGTTTGAGTACGATATAGTACCTACATTATAGAAGGTATTGTATTATTTATATAAGAAGGTACGTATTTACGATCTGAGGATATTTATTCCGGGTGTTTTGCATGTTTTCTCTAGATAATAAAAAATATCGTTGTAAAAATATGTGGTTGTGTATTGTATTGAGTAGATACTTATATCAGTTACCTATTTAGTACCTACCCACAACTTATGCTTTGTTTGAGGCTACATAATTCGGGTTAGGGTACGTTTCGCCCGAATCTAAAACTCGTCCGCGAATAGATTTAGGCGAAATGTCCTCTTCACTTTGGTTGGAGGAGGGTATATTTCGTCCGAATGTAAATCCAAGAGATTTTAGATTCGGACGAGTTACCCCAATGCAAAAGTGAAGGGGACGTTACGCCCGAATTTCTGTGTAAAATGTAAATTGTCCAGAATTATTTTTTATCTATATTTATTTATATCTAAAAAACAAGGTAGGTTAAGTAGGCACCTACCTAAGTACCTACTAGGGAATAAGTACGTTATGCCAATTACGTAAATATCAGCCTGATTTACGTGGACTGTATTGTATGGTCTAGTCTAGTCGACTTGAATAGGTACCTACCTGTGGTACCTACCTACCTAGTCTATAGGGAATCCAATCCCACATCAAAATATTAATCCCGCTAGCCTGCGGGATTGAGGTTATTAAACCCGCACACATCCATAGAATTTGTAGTACGGCGAAAAATCGTACCATTTTGCTTATTTTAATTTTCTGTGTACCTAGTTGAGATTTGTTTTATTTTCAGTTTTGTTTGAGTATTCGGGGCTTACATTAGATTTAGGCATGTCTTCATCGTCTCAACAAGTGAACAATTTTTGTCAGATTTTCATTAAAAACTGTCAAAACATCGACGTACTCAAATACTTTTTAGTTGTAGGTATTCGGAGAAAGTTACTTTTTATTTTTTATAATTAGTATATAACTAAATAAAAATAAAAACTTTTATTGCAGTACCTTTTTTAACAACCATGAATTGATTTGGGAGCCTCCATTTAAGCAAACATTTGCTTGTGTTTGGGGACTCCGCTCTTGCCAGTGACATACATTAACTAAGTTAAAAAGATATAAGAACAGGGTATTTTAATGAATTACACGCTAGACTAAAAATAAAATAAAAAAACAGAAGTTATGGTGCTTAGCCATTAATTTATTAAAAACGAAGATGAGGTACTGGTTGCTCGAAAGTGGCAACCTCAAATTGTGTAAAATTGTGTTCTCTCACACCAGTCACCGTCTGACCGGCGGCACGGGCGGTCGTGATTCGCGTGAAATATTGTTGTCTCAGTCTCACTTCGGTCCTAGATACGTCTTTCCGTCTTTGTTCTTCTTTGTATTGCACAGGACTGGAAATATAACTGTGAGCGTATGTGTTTGCGTGTAGTTGTAACACATGCCAATTTTTGAGTAAGCGCTGGGAGGACGTAACCTGTCTTCCCTTTTTAAACCAATGATTTTGCTTATTTTAATTTTCTGTGTACCTAGTTGAGATTTGTTTTATTTTCAGTTTTGTTTGAGTATTCGGGGCTTACATTAGATTTAGGCATGTCTTCATCGTCTCATCAAGTGAACAATTTTTGTCAGATTTTCATTAAAAACTGTCAAAACATCGACGTAGGTACTCAAATACTTTTTAGTTGTAGGTATTCGGAGAAAGTTACTTTTTATTTTTATAATTAGTATATAACTAAATAAAAATAAAAACTTTTATTGCAGTACCTTTTTTAACAACCATGAATTGATTTGGGAGCCTCCATTTAAGCAAACATTTGCTTGTGTTTGGGGACTCCGCTCTTGCCAGTGACATACATTAACTAAGTTAAAAAGATATAAGAACAGGGTATTTTAATGAATTACACGCTAGACTAAAAATAAAATAAAAAAACAGAAGTTATGGTGCTTAGCTATTTTGTGTATAGTAACGTAGTAAGTAATAAAAAATATCTTGTACTCTCAACCTCCTCAACTTCAACCTCAACAACCTCAACAGCCTCAACAGGTCCACTGCTGGACGCAGGCATTCCCCCGACGAGCGCCTTGTCTATCTAATGAGGGGTAATGCCCATAATCCCCTCGCTGGGCTTGCGGGTTGGTGGATCCCTTAGTCGCCTCTTACGACACCCACGGGAAGAGATGGGGTGGTGCAAATTCTATGCCAGCACCACACAGCAGTATACCTACTACGTAGATACCAACATTTATCAAAGGCTCTGCTTAGGTACTTCGCGCTACCTAGATCCCCTGTCGTAGCTTAACTTGATAATTATCACCTTCTGATAAAAGCTCATAACATAAAGCTTAAATAAAAACCCGTATTTAAAATTACTGTACCTACCTTTATTCTATTCTTCTCAAACTCGTATTAGACATAGACAAATAACATATAGAGTACCGATATCAATCTTAATATCAATCCAGTGAATAATAGTTTCTCAATGTTGGTTCATCCACAAAGTTAGTAAAACGGTCATTCATTATAGAGAAGGGTTTAATCACTTGTTTAGAAACTGGGGCGAATAAATATGTATTCAGAGTATTCCATTTTTCTTCGACTTTAATATTGTTTTTAGATGTCATCAGTAATGCAGCGGGGATTACTGATCCCGCAGAATGGAGCGGGTTTGAATTCCCCACTCTGGCCAGTTAGCCTACTCAAAGTGAATGCAGATAAAATGAGCTTCCGTATAAATGCTGCCTGCCAAACAACTAATGGATTTTGCGAAAGCGCGCATAGCTTAGTTTGTACGTATATTATATCGCAGTCTTTGCCGATGTTTTTTTGTTCCGTGCGTTTTAAATCCCGCTCATCAGCAGTCTATTTTACCACTCGCTACGCTCGTGACTCTAGACTTCGCGAGCTTGGAATTTAAAATCGGCGTGCTACAAAAAACCGTTTTGCTCACTTGATGAACAAATAACTTTTTCATTACTCATACTCTGAAAGTAGATCAGAAGTTGCCTGCGCAGCTGGATGAAAGTTATACTTTTCGTCCCTAGGGATGAAAACTAATGACAAGTACAAAACAAATGACAGCTGTCACCTCACTTTTCTATTGAACCGATTTGAACCATGCTTTCTACCTTTCTATACAGCCACTCAGCTTCAACTTCTTGTGAGATGACTTTTGCTATAAAATTTAAATTTGATGTAGAATTTAAATAAATTAAAGGTAAAATGCCATATTATTATTTACTTTCAACTATCTCATTAAAATAACAGATTTCGGCAAAATATTTACCATTTTTGAAATGATAAAAACTAATGATAGAATAGATCTCGGTATTCTTCCATGTTTATTGTACCATGATAGAATAGCGAGAGCTACTATGGCTATTATGCCATCTATGAAGAAGATTGTTTATGCCTAATAAAAAGAAAGGGGGAAAACGGCAACCCTATTTTCATTTGATTTTTGTTTTTTAGATAGATATTAATTTAACGCCTGATTTTATAAAAGAAGAGGCTAAAGCAGTAGTGGAAAATCTTTTACCACCTGAATCAAAATGAAGGTATTAAGAAGGTATTAAGGTAAATGGCGCTCTGAGTAAATAGTGAAATCGTTATAAGAAAACGTTTTGGTAATTATTATATTTTAACAAATTATCAAAGACTTACAAACCTTCAATATTATGGAGCGTATATTCTATGTTAAAGACAACATTAACAGTAACAGTACATATAAAGGATTTTGAGAGAATAACATCGTTTAACAAAATGGTGGATTTAACAAAAAAGTTTTCACTGCTTAAGAGGTAGTTGATATATGTATTTTTTCTTTAGCTCATTCATATTTTTATTTTTACTTCCTTGTATTCGTAATAAAAAGCACAGTGTTTACCTCGGGTGAAATAAACATTTAGTCCCTCGAACTATTAACTATTAGCCAAACCCCGTCTCGGGACTAAATAGGTTTCTTTAATCCTTTGGGTAACAATGTACTATTACCTACATATACCCAACCTACTTACCTTGAAGTGTAAAGTACTGAGTAGAAATGAAGGAAGTACTCGAGCAAAACGGACTAATGATACTTCCACCGCTACCAGCCAGATAATTTCGTGCTGTAGTATTTTATCCATTTATTTATATTTTTGTAATCAGACGACTAAGGAACCTAGAATAAGTAAGAAAGTAAGTAGATATAAATAGTTCCAATGTCCTTAGTAACATTATGTAGGTACCTACAATTCCACTATCACAGAACCAACTGATGTAACCTAAACCTAACGTAACTATTAACGTTATAACTTTTAAGGATCCTAATAACGTAACTTTATTGTATGAAATCCGTGGAGTGGAGGCCCTGGAGACTTGCAGTTTCAGGTTTTTCTAAAACCTATAGCAAGCTCCAGCCTGTCACAATACAGGTTTAATACCTACTTACTACGCGCTTATTATTACCTAAATTTAAGCAAACCTATTGTGAAGAGGAAATAAATAAATTATTATTATTATTATTATTATTATTATTTATTTATTCACCCTGGAGTCTACACACTCCGTTCAGCCGGTACTTTACACTTCAGGATACATACCTACCTATATATTTTTTCGTGGAACCTTGCTTTCAGACGGAAGGTCCATCAATCTTAGATGTGAAGACAAACACGCTGGAAATGGTTATAATATTGCCGGGCCGGTGAGTGGAAAAGCGGGCATTCTCCATACAATCGCGAAAGAATTTTTCAAATCTGTCCGTAATTCACGGAGAAATCGACAAACACAATGTAGGTACCTCAGACCAGTAAAAAATCTACTTCGTCTGAGGTAGGTACATAAAAAATCTACATTCAGCCGAAGCCGAAGCCTATACAAGGCTTACCCAGCAAAATCCTAGAATTAGAATTATTTTTGAATTATTTGAATGTAGATGTTATGTGCTTATCAGAACACTGGATTGTAAAAAATCAGTTACTGCCCTTTTATAATAACTATTGTTTTGCAAGTTCCTATAAAAGAAAAGCTGCAATACGTGGTGGCTCTTTGATTATAGTTAAAAATAGTCTTAAATGTAAAGAACGTAAAGATATTGTAAACCTCACTATTGAGAGGACTATTGAACTTTCTTGTGTGGAACTGGAGCGACACATCATAGTGTGCGTGTACCGCCCTCCTGACGCAAATCAAGTAGCTTTTGAATGTACTATGGAAGAGGTTTTGCTGAAATTATTTTCATGTAGAAAGGATCTCATTGTTTGTGGCGACTTTAATAAAGATATTTTAGCGAATCCCCTCGCCGATAGGCTGCTTAATTTATTCAAATGCTTTAGTTTACGACATCTTTTTCATGATCCTACTAGGGTAACCCTAACATCTGCCACTTGTTTAGATAATATTTATTGCAGTCTATCTCCAACCAACAAAGCAGTAATCAAACATTTCAAATCAGACCACTATGGTCAGAGTGTTAATTTTAGTTATAATCTTAACGATAAGAACAAAGTTGAGAAATATACCTATAGGCCTATTACAGAGAGCCGTATTAAGAATTTTCAAAGTCAAGTGGAACTAGCAGTAGCTAATATAACTTGTTCCGATAACCCTAATGATCTTTTTGCCAAACTTTTAAGTGTTATAAACAAAGAACACAGCGAAGTATTTAAATATAAAACATGCACAGTTAGGGACAGGGTCGGATTTACCGATTGGGCCACTCCCGGTATTTATAGAAGTAGGAATAGACTATATGATCTTTATGGTGCTAGAGAAGCTATGTTAAATGATCCTGCGTTTCTTTTGTATTTAACAAAGTACTCAAAAACATTTAAATAAGTCTGTAACACAGCGAAATGCCTGTTTTTGAGGAAAAAAATTGTAAACTCATCTGATAAAATCAAAGCAACATGGAGACTTATAAATAACGAAACTGGTAAATCTAAGTCACGAAAAAGAGAAATAAGGTTAAAAATTAATAATTCAATACTTGTAAACGATAAAGATATTGCCGATGCTTTTGATTCATTCTTTTCTGATATTCCTAAAGTTGTTACCCGGTCTCTAAACTCCTCACTCGCGGTTAAATTATTAGAAGCATCTGTAGATAAATGTACCGAGGTTTTTATATTTAGTCATGTAAACGCTAATTATATTGTGAAAACATTTAAGTCAATTAACATCAAAAATACTGAGGATCTTTGGGGTATTTCAACCAAAGTACTGAGTTCTATTATTAAGGAAGTTGCTCCATACTTGGCTTACATTTTCAATAGTTGTGTTGATGCAGGAGTTTTCCCTGATCTCATGAAATATAGTAAACTGGTTCCTCTTTATAAATCAGGTAGCCACACTGATCCGGCCAATTACAGGCCAATTTCAATACTTCCTGCAATGAGTAAAGTTTTTGAAAAAATTATTCTCACACAGTTGTCCTCTCACTTCAACCTCAATAGATTGTTACATAAAAATCAATTTGGCTTCACCAAGGGTAGATCGACAACTGATGCTGGTACAGTTCTATTAAAGCACATATTGGATGCATGGGATAAAGCGAAAAACGCTATTGGTGTATTTTGTGACCTTTCTAAAGCTTTTGATTGCGTTGATCATGGTACATTAATAAATAAACTAAGACATTATGGAATTCAAAACAAGGCACTGGACCTTATGCAATCATATTTATCTGATAGAGTCCAAAAAGTAGATATTGGTAAAGAAAGATCTAGGGGATCAAAAATCGATTTAGGAGTCCCGCAAGGATCAATATTGGGTCCTTTTCTATTTTTAGTATATGTAAATGATCTCCCATTTCTAGCAAAAGATCTCTGTGATATAGTCTTATTTGCTGATGATACTTCATTGATTTTTAAAGTTGACAGAAATAAACATAATTATGACGATGTAAATAATTCTCTTTCACAAATACTAGATTGGTTCACCGCCAATAACCTCTTACTCAATGCTTCAAAAACCAAATGCATAAAATTCATGTTACCAAATGTAAGAGAGCTCCCAACTAAGATAATGCTAAAGGATGAGATTGTTCACCTTGTAGACTCAACTGTTTTCCTAGGGTTACATATTGATTCCTCTCTTCAATGGAGACCGCAAATTGATGCTCTCGCAAACAGACTTAGTTCAGCAGCGTATGCGGTTCGAACAATTAGATACATTACCGATGAAGATACAGCTAGGTTAGTTTACTTCAGTTACTTCCATAGTGTTATGTCTTATGGTATTTTGCTTTGGGGACAGGCAGCTGACATCCAGACTATCTTTGTTATTCAGAAAAGGGCGGTACGCGCTATTTATAAATTAAATCCACGAGACTCGTTAAGGGAATTATTTAAAGAAATAAATATTTTAACAGTAATATCGCAATACATCTATGAAAATCTAATGTATACACACAAAAACAGAGATAACTTTATGAAAAGGTGTGATGTTCACAATAAAAATACAAGAAACAAGAACAAATTACACATCCCATCATATAGATTACGAAAGGTAGGGAAATCATTTGTGGGCAATTGCGTAAGATTCTATAATAAGCTTCCATCTGAAGCAACTGAGCTCCCTATTCGTAAATTTAAACTGTACATAAAACGAAATCTTATCAAGAAAGCCTATTACTCCGTAGATGACTACGTAAATGATGTTAACGCTTGGCCGGATGTCGCCCAGTTCCATACAGACAATAGTATGTAAGACCAGTTAGACTTAGTTATCCTAAGATTGTATTAGTTGATAAGCGATGGACTTGCTAGTGGTTTCTTTTTCACTTCTTCCGCTAGTGGACAAAAAATTGAAGTGAATTAAAGTCAATTGCACCTTATTTCTTGTTGATAGTAATAACTATTTATCAAGCTGTTTATATAGTAAAAATTTGACTTGTCTAAGAACTTATTTTGTAAGTCTAAAGAAATAAACGATTTGACTTTGACTTTGAGCCATAGAACCTTTTTTGAAGTCAAAAACATTTCACCTCACCTCCTAGGCAATTCTTTGGCTACGAGACATTCACCTTCAAAATCTTGTGTAGTAAGAAGTAAATATTTGATATTTGATTAGACTTGGTAGGTCATTGATCTGTGTTATCAATGAACTCTCGGAATAATTTGTATGTTTAACGTAAAATGCGTAGGCCCCGGTTGAGTGTGCGTATGAAATAAAAATATACCTAGTAGGTAAAGGTAGGTAATTTCTGTCTAAGTGTTAAGAAAACAATGGTTGTATTGTATCACAGAATTAATTGGCGTTGCTAGTCTGTCATAAAAGCGGAGAAGAGATACATCCTATCTCTCAAAGATTTGGTAATATAGGCCAGTGTCGGCGGCAGACATGAGAGCGCTGCGCGTACGCGCTCAGTTTGCTTCCGCTGGAGCATACGAACGCCGGACCAGTTTGTTATAGGTAGAAGTGAACATCGCTGAATAAACATCGGTTTGTCTGAGGTAAGCCTTGTTTAATTATATTACTGATTGTTTACGTTCAAATTATTGATATTTGACTAAAATAATTATGTAGAGTAGCTCTAGGTACGGCTAAGTAAGCAAGACGGTAATTTATTACCTACTTGCAGGTAGGTTTTATTCTAAGATTATTGTGGACCAAATTAAAAAGAGTTTTAGTCTTTTTTCAAACTGGCTTGAAAACAATATAAGGCCGTGAAAAGGTTTTTTAATGCTTACCTGCCCTTATAATCCGAAGGCTTTTAATGATTTTAAACATTGAATCTAAGTAAGTAGGTACCTATACTGACATACTGAAAAATAAAATAACAATCAAATAAAAGAAATAAATTAAAACTGGTTTATTTCAATTGAATCAATTGAGCTAAATGCATACTGTTGCAAACAATCTACGGGTAGCACAACAAGTAACCTGCCTACTTGTTACATACTTGATATTATTTATATTGAGTTGGTTTTATGAAATAATATAACTCCTTTTTTATTTTATTTATGAACCGAAAACATTTCACCAGGAAATAATGTTAAACCAATTAATTTCAATATAAGCAAAAGTTTATTATTCTTGCGAATGATTTCTAACTGCCATTATAATATTACAAATAGTTTATAATTTACAAGTCTAAGACTTCAATGTAAGAGAAATTTCGTTGCTATGGATGGTTAGATGAATTTGGTTGGAATTGGAGTTTCTAATGATAGATTTCAATTATAATACGCGCCCACGGCCACGTCTAAAAGTTAAAACTTTGCCGGGTAGTCCTTATTATTCTGATTACGGTCTCCGATTTGGTTGGAAAGAGAGTAGATTATATACAAAACAAAGCGAAAGATATCGAGCAAGCCGGGGTTGGCAACTATTCACTTCACAGAAAAATCACCCTAGTGGTGGTAAGGCGCAATTTTTGCTGACTATAGCTACATGCTTATCGATTTATAGACTGCATTAAAAAAAACTGAATAGGAGGGTTAGTAGGTAAGCACACTGTAGGAATAAAAGTTTAGAGTCTAGCTAAATGTTACTTTGAGCTAAATATAAAAAAGTTACTTTGAGCTAAATATATGTATAGAAAGTACCCAGAGAACAAATATCTGAATATCGTTATTTATCCGAATCGTACCAGCAATGTCCTATCGCAGGCAGACTTTCACCCCCTGGGCCACAGAAGTTGTCTATTTACCTACCTACAGTACCTACGTAGGTATACATAACGATTTAGGTAGGTTACCTTTAAAGAATGTATTTTTCACGTCTCTGCTCTATAACTCGATCTTGTCATCCGTCTAACTTCGTCTAAAATGGGATGGTTTGTAAAACGAATAAAACAATCTGCTATAGAGCTTGGAACTTGTGTCAACTTTGCTTATAATTTTGTGACACAGAATAAATAAGTAGATATGTTTTGTTTTGCTTTACTTTCATTCTATAAATAATTCTTCCTATAAATGTCAAAAATAATGGTACCTATTGTATTTCCTAAATTTATAATGTAGGTAAGCCAATAAGATGGCCGGCGGCGTCCAGCAGTGGACAAGTATAGGCGGTAGGTATGTGGAATTTTTTTAATTCAGTATTTATGGCATTCATTTATACAATCAAGGTCTTAGAGATTAGGTAAGTTTTAAGTTAAGATGTACCCATTTAGGGTGTTGCAATGAAAAAGTGGCAGGTATCGTGCCTTTCTACTCCAAATGAACTTACTATCTGGTATGCACACTAATTTACAATTTAATTTTCGGGTCCTAATTAAGAAGTCGTCTAATTCTTTATCGAAAAAATTAGTATCAATTCCGTTTCGAAAAAAAAAATTCGTGACTTTTTAATTTTTTTGGGATTTCAATATAAATTTTTACCGAGATCGAGTTGGGAGAGGATTATGAAGGTTTATTTTACATTTAAGTCAAGTAAGTACCGTCCATTAAATAAATTATTTTACATTTAATTTATCTAAGAGACATTATTTGGAGTAGAGAAGGAACATAATCTACTAGGTATATAAAAATAAACGCTTGACCGACTACTTAGTCGGTGGGTAGATAGCGTTTATTTTCTATCTATTTCTATTAAAATTTTAAAGGATAGTAGTAAGTGGGCTAAATCCGATAAAGTCCGAAGGTCGATAAATGTAGACCACTCTATTAAAAATGCGAAAATTTTAATGTTGTTCCCACTTCTAGACAAAACGGGCTGAAATTTTGCATAAATGAAGTTTTAGGCCTGGAGAGAAGTGTGAGGTGGAAAGTGGGTTACTTTTTAACCGACTTCAAAAAAAGGAGGAGATTCTCAATTCTATTTTTATGAATGTGCTTTCCGTGTGGTCCCATTTTAATTTGGTCCAGTTCAGACAATGGGACCCATGAACATTCATGAAAAAACTATAAAAATTGAAGTCCATTTATTGTATGTAAAAACAAAAAATTTAAACCCTTAACGTGGAGTCGCAGACGAAAACTATTTTATTATAAATCGTCTAGTCTACAGGAATATGACAGGAATAATACAATAGATTAAGTTTTCTAAACTATACAGAGCCCAAGACGCTAATACCAGTCTCCTACTCCGTGAAGAGGCTACGCAGTGAAGTGCTGCATGTTTATGGATTTTAAAAAAATCGTGAAAACGTAATTTTATCCAGAAATCTCTTAGAAAATAGTACACTGCTACCCAAAGGTTAATAATACCTTCTTCTCGAACTATTAGCGCTCTCGCTACGCTCGGGCGCCAAACCCCGTCTCGGGCCTAAATAAGTTACTTTCACCCGTGGTAAAACACTGTGCTTTTCATACGTATACAAGGAAAGTAAAAATATTTAAACCCTTGGCCTTCGCTCAGTACAAAAATGTGATACTGATAACCAACTATATAATATATTATAACTAAAATGCAGAAGAGAAAATTTTGTGGGAAAATCGATGTTACGGAAAGTATCTTTGGGATCTAAGTAAATCCATTCCTAGTATTTTTTTTATTCTATGATTTATAAGCCAATAATTAACTACTATTGTAGGTCAAAGCGGCAAATAAATTGTACCTACTCCAAGATTGCGAAATAATATTACCTATTCCAAAGAAATTACTTTAAAATAGAAACAAATGAAAAACGGAGGGTACATTATTGCTTCTGATTTTCAATTTGAGTTTAATTTGATGTTACTCAGAATCTGTCGGGGGGTGATTTTATGATTTTCCTCATAGAATCACTCGGGAGAAAATGCGAATCCTTTAACACAATCCGAGGCTTGAAGAATTTTCTCGGCTGCGCCTCAGCATTTATTTTAATTCATTCGATTCGTTTCCGAAGCGAAAACGTCAGATTCGAATTTGAATTCTATTCCGATGTAATCTTAATGTTTTAAAAATTTGTGAAAAGTTTCCGATAGGTATGGAATACGACGGCTTTACCCCTGCAGGCATCGATCAAAAATTCCGCGGGTCTAAAATGTCACACCGGTTTAGTAAAATTGCAAGACGGAATACAGATAGTACTCGTGCAACATAAACATCACAAAGTACTTTAAAAACCGGCCAAGTGAGAGTCAGATTCATTCATAAAGGGTTCCGTATGTTGTATGGGAGCCCCCTTAAATATTTATTTTATTCGCTAATTTTGGCGCTAATACTCGTAGTTCGAGAAGAAAGGTATTATTAGCCTTTGGGTAACAGTGTACTATTTTCTAAGAGATTTCTGGATAAAATTTCACGATTTTTTTAAAATCCGTAACCATGCAGCACTTCACTGCGTGCGTAGCCTCTACACGGAGTTGGAGACTGGTATCAGCGTCTTGGGCCCTGTATAGTTTAGAAAACTTAATCTATTGTATTATTCCTGTCACATTCCTGTAGACTAGACGATTTATAATAAAATAGTTTTCGTCTGCGGCTCCACGTTATCAAGGGTTTTTTTTTACATACAATTTATTTTTTAGTATTTGTTGTTAGCGGCAACAGAAATACACCATCAGTAAAAATTTCACCTGTCTAACTATCACAGTTCATGAGATACAGCCTGGTGACAGACGGACAGACAGACTGACAGCGGAGTCTTATTAATAGCTCTTTACCATTTGGGTACGGAACCCTTAAAATTAGGTACCAACATGGATGCTATTAAAAAAGATATCGCAATATAAAGTTACCAAAATAAAGTCCTAAAAAAAAATATCATAAAGACGAAAGTGTGTGCTGTTGTATAAATGCCGAAACTAGAAAAAGGATCGGGCTGAATTTGCACATCATGAATATCACGATCTAGAGTAACATTATAGGCTACTTTTCATTCGAAAAATGTGTGCAAACCGAGGGCAGAAGGTAAGGGGTACAGGACAGGTGTAGTATATTTATTGACCTACCGTAAATAAATATAATAGTGTCTATTCAGATGTTGCCAAAACTAAACTAAACTAATTTGACAGAACTAAAATGTAGCTGTCCCTGTCATAACGATCAAAATAATAAGGATGGCATCATTTTTAGGCCTGTCAGATAAGTTTAGTCTAGTTTTGGCAACATCTGAATAGACACTCTATGTACTTAACAATTTTACGACTCCATGTTATTCTTAACATTACCTATAATAAAAAACGTAGAGCCGCTCGCTATGCTCAATTAGTTGCGTGACATTGCCCAGTCTTTCAGCCTATCTCGGCATAATATTATATAATAAATAACTGAAGAATAATGGCGTAAGATGACGATAGGCATTGTTTAATGATGCATAAATTAATTTTGGCCTGTTATGGCCTGTTCGGAGGCGATTAATTTAAGTAATGTATGCAATGGCCAGTTATTGTTCCGATACAAGGTCTTCTGAGGCTGCGTGTGCGAAAGCAGGTCTGAGCTGGTAGATCATTGTTAGCTATTGTATGTAGTGTAGGTATATAACGTTTAATATTCATTTATTCTCAAAAAGACAAATTATATAATGTCACTTAGATGAGAACAGCGTTTCTAGTTTAAGTATAGACATTTAATGTTCACTTAATGAGGAGTGAATTATCATTTATGATATGTTGGTCTGATTTGATTTGAACGCATTTAATAAGCTAACACTTTTACACATTTGGGAGGGCAATTTATTGTAAAGCTGCAAATCCTATTAATATTGCTTTCTGTTCCTACCGTTTTTTTAAGTGCTACCGTCTTATTGTTCTCGTATCTCCAGTCCATCAAAAGGTTGCCTGGAAGAGATCGTTCAAAGCGGTAAGGCCGCCCTTTATACTTCCTTGATCCTCTATATTTAATTCTGTTAAGTAAAAGGCGAAAGGAATTTTAAGTAATTTATTTTAGTTTTATAGAAACAATTAATATAATGTGTCTGCATAGCACAGATGAAAAAATGTAAGGACAAATATGCCCACCGGAAGTGTTAAATATAAAAAAACAAACTCTAGTGTTGCTATTACAAAAGCTTAAAATACTATTAATGTCCCCCTATTTTGTACTAATTTTATGTTTTCTAATAAACAAATTCTGTATTGTATTTTATGTTCGTGGGGTACAATAAGGGTTCTCTATCCATCTATAATTTATTGGAGAATAAAATAATTATAAATAAAAGTTTTGGGAGAATAGGACGCAGAATCCTCTCTCCCAAATCAGAACTCCCTATCATTGACTTTTTCATCATATTTTTTATGTATTGTATTAAGGCCCTATGATAAACGTAAAAATATGATAAAATAGGAATTGCTGTCAGATTGGCTCGGGTATGCGCCTTAAGTACATATATCAGTTACCAAGTACCTATAACACAAGCTCTCCTTACTTTAGGACCGATGATGTTGTATGTATAATCTACCTGTACATTTTTTGCCACAGTCTGTAGTTAGCTCAATTGTTTCAATTATAAATAAATAATGTGGAACCAATCACACAGCATTATCTAGCCCTAAGCTAAGCAGTGATATACAAAGTATAACTAACAATACACTACATTGATACATATGTTTTTATTATACATAGAAAACATCCAGAACGCCCTGAACAAGTATCTCCAGATCGTACACACATTTGTCCCGAGGCGGGAAACGAACCCGCAACCTCTTGCGTCGCACGCGGACCTTCGCCCACAGCGCCAGTGGTCGTCGTCAGATACTAGTTTTTATTTATTTTAATTTCTTTATTCAATGAATGACTCATTGTCTGTTATATAATTTTTTTTTATACTTCTATAAAATCAACTGTTTCTGAAGTCTAGTTTAAAATAACTGTTAACAAGCTACACCATACAATGGTGTCTTGTTAGGCACCGGTAAACGGAATTCATTGTAATTGCGCTCTGAGTCAAAGATCTATCAGATTGCGTAATCTAACAATTACGGGGTCATAAAGTTTCGCGTAATTGGAGTGGGTAGGTTTATATATTCTAGATGACAACTCATAAAGTGAATGATTAAATACGGCTTTAATTGCAGGATACAATGAAGTGATTTATATTTTTTTTGATATAATAATTTACACACTATTTGAGGTTTTTGACCTTTGTTCGTTTAAACGGACATAGGTCGCAAAAACACCTTAAATGATGTGTAAATTATTTTAATTGAAAATCAGAAGCAATACGTGAAAGTATCGCGTAATTGGAGTGGGTAGGTTTATATATTCTAAATGACCACTCATAAAGTGAATGATGTATTTTTTTATATAATAATTTACACACTATTTGAGGTTTTTTAAGACCTAAATTCGTTAAAACGGACATTAGTCACAAAAAAAAAACTTAAGATTGTGGTTGACCATAATCGAACCTGATGGAAAGCGACTATATATTACTACTTCTGATAGTACTATAAAATGTTATTACCGCTGTTGTTTCGCACTCGATGAGCCAGAACGAAGGGCATTTCCTATACAAAATACATAATAAACGACTACCGTTCAGAATTTCCGGCATATATGTATGTGAATTGATTGATATTGATACACAGGTCTGGGTGCGTTTTGCGAATTTTCGACAATTTTGAGTTGAATGTTTGATTCTTTCAAGAATTATATAAAATTGAACATTCGCAGCAAAGCAACAGTGGAATATTTTTTGAAAACTGTAAAAATTCTAGCTCTCGCTGAAACGCAACTATTTTTCTATTGATTGATTTAAATTGCTTAAGCAATATTAATAATAAACATTTCTGGCGCTTCATCAGACAAAATTCAAGAAATACCTATATACCTACCTATGTATAATTAAAATTATAAGACTAGTGTACGTCACCATCTCTGTGAAACCTTATAGGTTCCTATATAAGAGTAGTAAAATACTCATCTCAACCTCGACCTGTTTTGGTCAACTGCTGGACGCAGGCCTCCCCCTGCTAAGCGCTTTATTTGCGTTTGTCTCATTAAGGGTTATGCCCCTAATCCTCACGCTGGGCATCAGGAATGGGGATCGCAGTTCGATGGTAGAATTGTTCTGGATAATTACTTACTTAAACAGTAGGTAACTTACACATATGTATTATGTATATCCACTGCTGAATTACAGATTAACTCCGAACAACAGGCTCGCTAGAATCCCTTTTTTACTGTGGTACCATCAGACAGTACCACTGATGGTACAGAGGCAAAAATTGCTTGCCGGCGTTCCATTACGTCAATGGAACCACGTCAAATAGAATCAACACGCTTCTTAGGTAAATTGGAATACACAGAAAGAAGCTGCTGCCTTGCATCTAGTATGGTTCCCATGAAACTGCAATAGGTATAAATTTTTTTTGTAGATTTTTAAATACCTATTGCACCTTGCATAAATACCCTCCATTTGCAAAAACGATACAACAGATAATAATATCTTAGTAGTTCCTTACAAGAATTCCTATTATATTCTCTATTCATTCCGACATCCGGAAAAATTGTTTCTCAGAGTCTTGAGGTAATTCCCTTGAGTATCTTGCTCTCGTCTTTTGTGCAAGTTGCTGTGTGAAGTGATTGCGAGCTAGGTCTCGAGTGCTAACTTTTATTTGTTTTGTTGGATATTTTGTTCTTGCCAAATTTCCTCAACGGGTTATGATGGTTTTATTCACCTATTTGAATATATAAAGGAACATTCAAAACCAATATTTTGCTGGTGTTTTGGCAATATTCAAAAGCTCGCTCTAGATCTAAACTAACACCTATCTAGATATAATAGTTAGTAGGTAATTTTAGTTTATGATTTTTTAAATCTATTTTTGTAGTTCACTGTATTGAATCCTATCCTTAACCACAGTTTTACGGGTTGGATCCAAAAGCAAAAGAAAATCAGCACCTTGATCACAGGAACCTCAGTCAGGCATTGATTCGTTTCGAACTTTCGGTACATATTATAAAGCGACCAAGCGTTACGACGCGACTCAATGGCACATTTCATTTCTGTAAAAACTGAATTAAAGCAAAGACATCGCCATTTCTCGCTACGCCAAACCGGCGTCTTTTATGTCTTCAAGTTTGCCGCAGCGATTGTTCCGTATTTATCGCTACAGCTGTGTCGCCTACCGTTTCGGGCCTGCAAGCAAAGTATCTCGTTGGTATTAACAATATCCGATAACCAACAAGGTGTTTATGTTACTACTCAATTATGTTTACCACGATTACATAATACGAATCTTATATTGCTGATTGTACTAGAATTATTGCTGATTGTACTAGAATTAATAAATAAAATAAAACAAGTTCCAAGGCTGTTCGAATAACGATGCAAATCTTTGCCATATTTTCATGTTTTTAGCTTTATAAGTACCTAACCTTATTTTATACCATTCAAATTTGCTACACACTTGCATTTCCCACATGAGGCACAAGCATAATGGACTTTTTCTTGCTGTTATAAATGATGCGCGCCTTTTCGGTTTGCACTGCGAGACTGGGCAGTAAATGGGTCAAGACTCATGTCCCAGACCAGGAATACTAAGTTACGTTAGTAAACAAATTCCTTGGTCCAAAACTTTATAGAAAAGGTCATTCATAAAATAGTTTATTCAGACCGGAAAAAGTAACAAGCGAAACGGAAAACTCTTTTCGACGACATAATATCTTTTTTCGGTTTTGATTGTCCCATGAGAGTTATGGAAAATATTGTTTTTAGTTTACGACCCATCTATGCATTTATCGGATAAGAAAACAATTTCGGATGGGTGGGGTGGAGGTACATCAGTATTATATTCTGTAGTACAGCTGTTGTTTTCTCTACGGACGATTGAACCAACAATGTACCTATAGAATCAATTACCCAGATAGTGCCACGAATTCGTCGCAGAACATGCAAAGTCGGTAGGTAAGTTTATTTTTCATTCAAGTAAGCCCCAGTATTTTATTGTCACCTGTTCAAAGTCTGAGGAAAGTAGGAAGGAAATTTAAGATTCTATAATAAGGTAAATATTTTCCCGAGTAAATTGTTTTTAAATTAAAATCTGCGATAGTGTAAAGAGTTTCTTGATATTGGGGCTGAAAAAAATATGATGGATTTATATTTTGCGAGATGTTGGTTGGTTGTTAGAAAGGTAGATTATACAATAATAGAAAATAATCATTTATTCATAGAAAAAATTACAAATATCACAATGCTAATAATTGCCAGTAGTTTTGGACTGGTGTGTGAATATTATTAAACCTACCAACATACATAATATCTAATAATGATTCAGAAATTAAACAGCAAGTCCATAAATTCCTAGACTCCTATGTTTCAAGTTTTAATACACATGGGTATCTCACCAAGCAAATTGTATACTAAGTTACGTTAGTATATAAATTCCTTGTATCTAACTCAGTATAGTCATTTACATCAAGGTTTGTCAAAACTTCAGGTGTGGTAAGGTAGGTATGTCACCCACCTCATTAATGGACTTCTAAGGAAAGGATGCCTTTGTCACCTACAAACTGACGTCGGTTAGGTACCTACCACATATTATATCAACCCTGTCAATCGAAGTTCCATAAATTGTCTGTAATACGAAGAACCTGCGGATGAAATTTGAATAGACCGTACCTACCTACTTTTGAACCTATGTATGCTACCTACAATGTAATCATGCTTGGTTACCTTGTACGTATGGGGAAAGATTTAAATCGATAGATAGTGGTGTCGATTCTGTTGTTTTAGGATTCCTAACCTAAATTTTAAGATTCCTAAATTTTCTATGCTAGGTAGACCCAAAAATTATGGTATTCTCTATAAAGGTCATAAAAATACCTATATTAGAACGATCAAAATCGCAAAACCTCTCTGAGTTGAGTGGTTGGGATTTTGCTGTGAGCAAAAAATGATTTTTTTCTTAAATGTTATTTCAAAATACTTCGTTACATGGGTCAAACAGTTCATCCATTTGTTTGAGAAATCTTTTAGAAATTCAAATCGATACTAGTTTAAAATCGATAAATTTTAATCATGACCTAATTAGATGCCTGCTAAAATTAGGTAGACGTTTCTAACCATAGCTAAAATGTAATACAAAGGATAGGGTTAAAGCTACTTATAACTAGGTTAGGCTGTTTTAGACCTATCAATCTAATTTTAGAGCTGTCATCCTAATTTTAAACCCGTTAGTTTAATTTTTCAAGGAATATGGTTATAGCCATTTTAACTAAATTGAGTTGTTTTAGAGCTGCCATCCTAATTTTAAACGTGTCAGTCAAATTTTTCAACCATAGAATCGTTTTCATCTATTTGAAATTCCGAAATACTAATCTTAACTAATCCTAAAACAACAGAATCGACACCAGTGATACCCTTTCCATAGTGAGAACGCTCCGTGTTTGTGGCAAAGCGAAGTTTGTGAGTTCTCAAACTTGTCTTTTTCATCAGTTAATTGCAGTGAGATTAGTAGTAGTAATTCAATAGTGAATTGTGTGTTTCTGTAGTGTGCTTGTTCACTAAAGTTCGAGTCAAATGTGATTGCCACAATAACTTGCAATAATTGACAAAACATTAATTTTATCTACTTATAGTGTGTAATTTTATCTACTTATATTGGTATTTTGTTAACGAACGCATAAAAATATGTGTGTATTTAACGCTTTAAGTCTTTGCCTATGGGTAAACTAAATACGTCGTACACCTTAATGCCACACGAGACATGGAATGAAATAAAAGCGTTTATTTTCAACAAAGGATTTTCCCTCCAGCATATTATCTATACATTAACGGATCAGTCCGAAATAATATAGTTATTTCTATAAGTAAGTACTAGTATTGGTATCCGTAACTTAAGGCGGCTATAACTGTTATTTCTCATTCACATCCTTTCTTCTAGACACGGCTTGACCCACAAATAACGGTGCTGGGCGTTACGCTGTCGACATCAAAGTGCAATCAATTCTATAAAAGGATTGTAGACAAAAAGTCCACAGATAAGTGTTAAATGCATTGTTCTTGAGCCATTGTTCATAGAGTCGCACCTTGTTGGTAACTTAATTGACCGTGCAACGAAATGTCCCTGTGTTTAGATTTGGTTATCGGTTGAATGTTACAACCACGCCCACCTCAAATAGTAGGTAAGAGCCTTAAGGCCTATACACCTGTGAAAGTGGCGCCCCCAACTATTTTATCTTATTATTACGTTAAAAACAGGAAATTTTAAAATTCCACTGTACAGTTTGTGGTATTATAAGTTATTTATTAATGCCTTTGTAAAAGTTTCATTTTGTAAATAGAATAGAATATAGAATAGAAAATTTTTTATTCAGCACACAAGGACAGCACCGAACACACGTAAAGCTTAGTTAGAGATACGAAGTTGCGCTTTTTGCCACCAAACTCTATTTTCGCATCTCTTCCTAAACTATATAAGATAAAACTATTACAAAGGTATCAAAAAACAGCTTATAATAGATACCACAAATTGTACGATTCCATGTTAAACGTAATAATATGATAAAATAGGTGACGACGCTGTCATATTGGCTCGGATATGCGCCTTAAAAGCTGAGTGGAAAACCGTCAAATATAGATTTTAGGCTAGCTTATGCAGGTAGTCTCACCATAGTTTTAAGATTATAATAAGATAAGGTATTTTTTATTGGTTTACAAGACACGAGTGAATACAATTATATTAAAATTCGACGACCTCTATGGCGCAGCGGGCAAAAGTCCGCCTGCGACGCTGCAAGTTCGATTTCTGCTTCAGAACAAATGTATGGACGATCTTTGTTAAAGGTGTTCTGGATGTTTTCTATGGACAGTACAAATATCTATCTTGTATTAAGTAAGTATATCAGTTATGTAGTACCCATAAGCACGTGCTTAGCAGTGCTGAACACCTTAGCGTATGGTTTCTCGGTTTAGTGCCATTGAACCAACGGTCCTGGTTTCACATATTATAATGCACATTATTTAAATATTGGGCTGGTGGTCTCACCCACACAGACTGCAAAGGTGGTCCGACAGAGAAGAAAGTTAGCGACATAGCTCAAAGAATTTGCAAGCTGAATCGGCAGTGGGCTGGCCATATTTCGTGGAGAACTGACAAACGCTGGGGTAAAATGTGTTCTCAAGAACACGTTTACCCAACTTTACGGCAACCCTTGTGTACTTAAACAGAAATGTAATAAGTACCTTTTTGTTACGATTTCTGTGTGTATATAAGTATAATATATATAAATAAATAATACTGGACGATTCATTCAGAGGTCGTCGTTGTTGATATAGGAATACTGCAAACAGATGCTGGATGCGTCAAGCTGAAGATAGGCTGACGATGTTCATGGTGGTACAACACTCATAGGGAGAATAATTTAGCCAGAAGACAAAACAAATCTAATTAGTCTGTCAATTGGATTATCAGAAGTATTTTTTCTTTTGTCGATTAAACAAAAAATTATGAAGATGTAGCCAGATAAATTTTCGCGTGACGTCACGCCTAGTGACAGTTTTTACTTAACCGTGACGTCACTAGCCCCCCACTCCTAAACTTTAACGCGCTTTATTTATGTATTTTTTTGTTTGATTGATAAAATGAAACAAGTGGCGGTCTTATCCCTTTGTTAGACCATTTAAAAAGTCTCAGAAGCGACACTATCCAGGCGTAACATTATTATATACAATTGTATAAACACCCTACTTAATATCGCCAATTATAAAGCTACTTAGTATATTAACGCGTTGCGAACTAGACTCTCAAAAGCAGAATGAAGTACCACTTGTAAATGAGACTCTCGTTTATGAGACTCGACAGTACAAAAATAATGAAATAATAGATTCCTTCCTTTGTGTTGTAGATGCCGAGATCTGATGGAAGTTTCCCCGTGAGGCTCGAAGAATATGACGAGGGTTTGGCTTTGTCTCATCAGCATTTGTAGTGTCATCAGTCATACAAAACTAAGTGATGTGAGTATCATTAGCATATTCTAGTCCCCAGCTCTGGACATAGGCTTTCCTATGTAGGTCTATAAACAACCTAATACCGATTATAAGACGCTTCGGACTGGTATTGATAGCCAGATCAGTTGAGCTACCTTTATATTGATTTTCAACAGTTGTTTCAATTATAAATAAATGATGCTGAAAAAACGACTCAGCATCGTCTAGCCCCAGATTAGCAGAGCTTGTGTTAGGGGTACTAGATGAAATAAATACTAGTCCAATTTTTTTGTACCTATCATTTGCTTGTAATTTTCTTTGCTAAGAAAGTTATTCATCAGTAAACCGTAGCAGGTTACTAGAATTTCTAAATCTTGTTTTATACTACTTTCTGGCCTATATAGCCAAAGCAGTAGGAACTATCCGTTTGTCCACTTGATTATGCTTGTCCACTTTAGGATTTGAATAGTGATTAAACCACTAGCGAACTTTTTAATCGGTACTGGTTGGTTCATAGATTCAAATCTACCTGGCTCATTTGTGTATGTACTTAGATACTTACTGAGCTGAATAAAGATTGAAACGGACCCATTTGCAGTTGCAACAATGCATCGATCACAAAAACGTCTGGCTTTCGGCCAAATTGAAAAATGTCTTGCTCTATCAAATGATTGCAACCATTGTGCCTGAGGCAAATACCCTTTGAAAAGATTTGGCCTAGTTGTATCAATGGAGAATTTATTGATGCTGTCTACTCTACTCTATTATTCACAGACAATAAGTCATTATTGTTGTGATTTCAGATTCCATTCGAGTCGAATCCTAATGCGGGCACGAGTCAAAATAATATGATTGTTGTTGCGAAGCGAGAGTACGAAAGTTTTAACAAAGGTGAGTGTTTTTACGTCTGCTTTAATACAGGTGCTTTAAACTTTAAGAGATTTTCTTGGTCTCGCTGTAATTTCACTTAAAGTTGGAACTGGGCTCATTTTCTACAAAACTCCTAGTGAGTTTTGTAGAAAATGAGGTATTTCCGTTAAAAAAAAAAAAAAAAAAAGAGTTGCTAAAATTATCGGTAAATAAATAAATTTAAACAAATTGTCAAGACGTTGCTGGGCAAAAAGGCTTACTATACAATATCAGATTACGAGTATGTAATCTATAAACATTATAATTAAATAAAAGACAGTCGTTTAGTTACACTATTTATAACTGAAGAACGGCTAAACCGATTTGGCTGAAAATTGGTTAGAGAGGTTAGGAGACGGTCATGGGATATCCCGATCCCGTGGGACGTGATGTAAAAAAATCCACGGGGGCGAAGCCGCGGTGCGCAGCTAGTTGACTATAAAAAAGATTGAAAAAAAAACGAAACGAAATAATCGATAAGTATTTGAGAATTTAAATAGGCCTTCAAACCCCAATAATCTAGCTTTGAACAGCGATATAATCGAATCTCTCTTATCTCTCATTAAAAACTGACGCTGAATTTTCTTAGGACAATTTGTGTGTCCTAAGTAAATTATCGAAGATGGCTAAATGTTCAAGCCTATAAGCTCATTTATTGTGTTTCAGAAGAAGTAAAGAGGCCAACATTTTCAAAATGGAGTCCTTGGAGTGAATGTGTGGAAGGCCAACAGACGAGAAGACGGCACTGTCTGCGCAGGGCTATCTGTGGTGATTCATTGCGAGTGGAAGTAGCAAGGTATTTATTTTTTCGAACTGACTTAAATGCTGTTGACCGCATATGGCCATGACCGCGTTACCAGACTTTTGACAGCAGCGTTACTGGACTTTTGGTCATCTGTGGTGATTTATTGCGAGTGGGAAGTAGCAAGGTATCTACACCCCGTGCACTGTACTATATTGTTTTAGAAATAAATAAATGTTATAAATTTTGAACTACAATATTCTAGGTATAGACTACTACGGTATAGATTAGGACAACGTAGAGAGAGAGAGAGAGTTAGTGTTTTTATGTATCCATGTTATATATGTAGTTATTTGGATTGTAGTTTTAGTAAGGTAAGTAGTTTTAATTAGAAAATGGCTCAGCCTAATAGCTAAGTGTACTCTACTCTGTACACGGTGTACTGAGTTTAGTTGATATAACATTAACAGCACCATGCCCACGTGCCGAATTATTACAGTTGAATTCAAAAGTTCGCTGAACTTTTCGTTGGCATAACCAAGGCTACATAATTCTCGACGATAAAAAAGACTTGGAAACAAAACTTCTAAATTCGGCTCTAGATAAGTGGAGTTTTGACTTTTTTGTAGATATAAAAAAGGCAACTTCTGTGGTGGATGTAAAGAAGTCTTCTGAATAAAATAGTAGGTACCCGCGATGTGGTATTGATGTTTTATGGGGTTAGGGTAGCAATGTCAACGGACCATTTTTGTGCTACTGTAATGTTACATATACTCAGCTTGGGGCTAGATAATGCTGTGTGAATTGTCCAACATTATTTATTTATAATTTGAGGGTAAAAACAGGTACACAGTTAAATGTACGTACTACCAAAGCACTAGCAAATTAAGCATTTGAATTATTTACTTACAGTTGTAAAGATGGCGAAAACATATTGAGCAACCGGGCATCAAAGAAAACTGAGAACGAACACATTTTTTCTGTAAGTATCGACAAAATTACTCAAATACTGTCTGTTTACGAATTATTTTGGTCTACGAAGAGCGAAACGAATCATCAAAGAAATAACGTTACTATGTAACTATACGTAATGGTAAGGTATATGTACACTCGGCAATAAAAGTCAACTAACAATTGCAGTATTTCAAAACTCTTATAGGTACCGAATACTACTTGCTCTTTCTACTAACTCTTTGTTTTAAATTCGGACGATTCGTACTTGTACCCCAATATAAAAGTAAAGGGGCCATTTTGCCCGAATCTCTTCGAAACTTTTCAAGGGTCTCTATCAAAAACATCCAGCCACAAATTCTGACAAATTTCCAAAGGTAGGTAAATTATAGTACTCGTCGGGATCTACATTTCGGGTAACAGGTTGATATCTTATGAACTGACCATTATGGTGGTTTTGGTTTGCTTATAATAAATCGTATGATGCATGACAGCACTTTAAAAATCTTATAATAAAATAGTGTGTGAAAGACTTTCATTGCTGACTGTACTTATGGTTACTTTTAGAACATCATTAGAACACAATCTAACTAGGAACTCTATCGGCTTGTGTTTATTACACAAAGCAGCCTCCATTCATTATATAAACATTGATACTCACATAAACAATCGTTTACCGAAATAGTGTCTATCGATAAACGCTGTAGGTACGGATCATTTCAAAAGAAAAAGATAATAGGTAATCCATGTTTTTAGAGAAGCTACTTGTAATAAAACTGAAATGCTTTCATGTCTTTCTTGACACCTCCTCAACCTCAACCTGAACAGCCTATATTGGTCCACAGCTGGACTCAGGCTTCCCCCTGATAAACACCATATTGAATTTTATCTCACGGGGGCAATGGGGGGACGCTAGGCGTGCGGGCGATCGCAGTTCGGTGGAAGAGTTGTTCTGCAGAAGACGCTGCTGCCCACCCCCCGATAGATATCCCCTAGTCACCTCTTACGAAAACTGTGTGACACCGGATCTCACAAAATTGAGATAGATATCCCCTAGTCACCTCTTACGAAAACTGTGTGACACCGGATCTCACAAAATTGATGTGCTACATAATGATGATGATGCCTTTCTAGCCAAATTTCGGCCATAGCTGCGGCCAGTCTCAACGGAAACGAATACGAAAAAATGCAAGTTTTTCTGTATGGGAGCGGTTTTTGTATTTAATATTGAATTATCTTTGTTATTTCTTGTTGTAGCGGCAACAGAAATAAGTACACATTCTCTGATTCCCATTCTCTCAACTTACGTTTTAAGTTTTACGAGTTTCATGATGTTTCATATGCCTGCTGTCGGACGGACGGACAGACATCGGAGGCTTAAGTAATATGTGGTAATTTGGTCCCGTTTAGCGAAAATAAGAAAAACTATTTGGGTAAGTTTTTTAAGAAACCAAACTTATTTTAGCACGAGTAAAAACCACAGACATTTAAGGCGCGCAGCTCGGATGTCTGTGGTATTAACAAAATTTTATTCATACCATAGTAGTAGTATTTGACAAACTCTATGATTTATTATACCTGAAGTTGTTGCAGAAATAAGCTTTCTGCTGATTGCCTGAAATGCCAATCTTCGTAGATAGTACTAGCCAGCTCGATGTTCGTAGAGTCTGTTCAAAAAGAGAAGCGTCGTGGCGTTACGGTGAACTAACACTTTTAGTCGTACTGCAATGACGGAGCAGTGTTGTCAACGCAACAAAATATGTCAATTGGCACACGAGCGCCCTCACTTCCCACGACGCTTCTCTTTTTGAACAGACTATACTGAAGAATAATATAAATATACTTTATATAAATAATATTATATTATGAAAAAAAGTAAAAAAGTGGTTGCCATAGGCTTATGTATAAGTCTGCAGCCACTTTTTTTCACCTTAACGTCGCATTAAAAAGCCCTCTTTGTATTTTGTTAAGGTATATTATATAATATAATATTATTTATATAAAGTATATTTATATTATTCTTCATATTAAAGACAAGACTGCCATCAAAGAGAATACAATACTACGAACATCGAGCTGGCTAGTACTAAGTATACTTAGGTTCTTATTTCTTCAGAAAATACAATAGGCATGAAATAGTCAATTCCAGTGCCAACTTGAGAAAAATAAGATTTGGTTTCAAAATTTGGGTAAATTTACGTGCTTGGCCATAATAAAATTTTGGATAAGGATGTTGCGACAGACTGAAGAGTACAATATTCTCTTTGGTACTCAAAGAGAATACAATAACTTTGGTACTCTTGTTGGTTTTCTGTTTTGTAATTATATTTAAAGGCGCATGCTCCGAGCTTGTCATTTGTGGGCGTGATCTCTGACTTTTTGTTCTCGAATTCGACATATCGAATTCGATATTTTACGATAATATAAAACGACTGCGATAATAATTACGGTTCATGTTTATTTTCACTTAGTCCACCTAGTTTATCATTAATTACGTAGATATAACACAATCCCAAGTAGGTAAAGTCACGTAGGTAAAATGCAAGAACCAGTTTTTGTTCAAATCAAAGTATCGTTCACAGTTGGTGTCACAATCACTTCATCGTACAAATAAACGTTAGTAATTAATAATTAATTAATACAGAACACCAACACAAAGATATAACATTGAAATTTAAATAATAAATAGAGAAAACACGTTCCGTCGCGTTTGGCTGGTGCGACCGGCGTCCATCATCCTCCTCTCTATGGCCGCCGTCGCTACCATGCCCCCCAACGTTACGTGAGGGTGAATGCTCCCACAGTTCACCCTATCTCTGCTAGATGGCGCACTCAGCTTGTTGATGCGCCGTCATATTTTTATGGTTTTTTTTTCTCTACTAAAGTTTATGACACTTTTAACATGGACACTGGTAGAGTTGTGGCAGCAAAGACACAGCAAGCCATGAAATAAGAAGTTGTTGGTACTCTTGAGATAATTTTGTTTTGGTTATTTTTTGAGATCTGCGTTAGAACAAATTTTAATGTTAAAAGGATTTTGTACCATAACTTAAATCATGTCTTCAAAAGAATTATTACCAACACGTTCCATTTCGTCTACGCATTTGACAAAGAGTGAAATCAGTTTACCGGAAAAGTCAAGTATTTCGAATCGTTCAGGATTGTCTAGAGTTTCGAGTGTATTGAGTGTAGAGGCAACGATAGATAGAGCTATCGATACCAAGGTAACAATCCATACTAATATCATAAAAGCGAAAGTAGGAAGAAGGAGGAAGAAGGAGGAAGGTATACTTAATATTGAAATTCGGAAGGGAAGTAAAAAGCTAAAAGGGAGTTAAAAGATATCCTGGGGATCCTATGTTCATCCCAGGAACCCGGGATGAACATAGGTTACTTATTATCCCAGAGAGAAGAGCGTACAAATCTGCTGGAAGAAGCCAGTATAGTAATTACACGGTCATAGGTACCTTCAATTTTTTCAACTTCAAACATTGCGGGACGAACCTGGATGAGATCGGCTCAGGACCGTGTGGAGTGGCACAAAAGTTTGAAGGCCTATAACCAGCAGTGAATGGAATCGGGCTGCGGATGATGACGATGATGATGTGACCTTCAATATTTTATATTATTGTTTAACAGCATTCACGATTAACTTCGGTATTTTTAGGCGAACATCGTCAACCAAAAACACTTGCGTAAGGTCCTCCTTCAAATGGCAAATAAGTTGCATATCGTACAGAAAAGAATGGCAGCCTACATGCCATCTGAACCTTTGTCTCCCAAACCCTCTTTAAGCACCATAAGAAAATCAAAACATAGAAGTTTGATGCAAATGCATGAAAATATAACAAAAATGAAGACAGGACGATCAGAAAAGGGGAATAGTGCAAGTACCTCTGAAGGGTTAGGTGCTGCCTTTGGGGCTGAAAGTACTGCTGGGGGTTTTGCGCTTGCTGGTACTGCTGGAGGCTTTGGTGGAACTGGTGGTTGTGCTGTTAGAGGTGCTGGTGGTGGCTCTGGTGGTGGTGCTGGTGGTAAAGGTGGTGGCTTTGGAGGAGGTGGTGGAGGAAGTACTGGTGGTGGTGCAGCTAGTGGAAGTGCTGCTGAAAGTGCTGGAGGTGCTGGTGGAAAAGGCGGTGGCTTTGGAGGAGGTGGTGGAGGAGGCGGTGGAGGACGTGAAGGCGGTGGTGGACGTGAAGGCGGTGGTGGAGGTGCTGCTGATGGAGGTGCTGGTGGTGGTGCTGCGGGTAGCTCTGGTGGTGGTGCTGCTGGAGCTGCTAGAGGTGCTGGTGGTGGTGCTGATGGTGGTGCTGGTGGTAGAGCTGGTGGAGGAGCTGGTGGTGCTGGAGGTGCTGATGGTGGTTCTGGTGGTGGTGCTGAAGTTAGAGTTGGAGGTGCTGGTGGTAGAGGTGGTGGAGGAGGAGGAGGAGGTGGAGGCGGTGGCGGTGGTGGAGGTGGTGGCAGTAGGGGCGGAGGTGGCTCTGGCAATCCCTTTGGTGGAACTAGCGGATAACGTAAACAAACTACCACCTCTAGTGATCCCTGTACACAACAAAAAAGAAACTTCCACGAATTACAAAAAGGTAGGTTTGTTTAGATACTATGACTTTTTGATAAATAAACTTCTAACATGACAACAAAAGACTTTGGATTTGTACCAAAAGAAGCGATAAAAACGGGTAATATTTTGATTGCTGCCTGATGTAGGATGGTCATTCGTTAATAGTCAATCGGTACGTGATTGACCATATTTAAATTGAAGGTGCGAATGATAATGCTTCAATAGATGCGTCAATTACTCGCCCACATTGACACTAGAAAAGGTAGACTAACGACGATGTCTAAATGGCACAACGAGTCGTTTAATTGCTTGCGTCATTCTCAATGATCAATGGGATTATGTCCATCATTCGTCTTCAATCACGTAGTTGCGAATGACGATGTTGTCTATTCAGATATCGCAGAAACTAGACTAAACTAATTTGACAGGACTAAAAATGATGCCATCCTTATTAGTTTGATCATTATTTATTTATTTTATTTATTTTTAGACGCACAAAACATAAAATAATCACATAATATACAAGACTTATAAAATATAGGTTTAGAACTTGATCATTTCACAAATTATGTGCATACAGAGATTCATGCGAACAAAACATGTAGGGGAGAGTAAAAAAAATTAAAATACTAAAATATAAATTTATAACAGAATAAAGAGATACCTACCTAGATCTGCATTGCAAGCACGCACCAACTTATCTATGTAAGCCAGTACGTACCCGTGATCAGATCAGATTGTCTGTAGGCATGCATAAATACTAATGTATTTATGCATGCCTACACACAACCACACTATTATAAGCTTAGAGTCAGGAACAACTTAATTTAATTGATTTTAAAATTCTGGTAAATAAGACACATTATGACAGGGACGGCGACATTTTTAGTCCTGTCAAATTAGTTTAGTTTAGTTTTGGTGACATCTGAATGCACGGCGTCAGGCCCGTGAGTGGAAAAACGAGCCATACGTTTTCATACAATTTTAATACAAAGTAAATTAATTAGTTTATGGGTCTCTCGCCTCAATCAATATCTGACACATTAAACTAGTGTCCTCATAAAATCTATTAATTCAAAAATATATTACCTGCACGAAAGATAAATAAACCCGCAGGATTTTTTTTACATAATGGAAAGAACTTGCTTTGCTGATTTGAGATCATTTCTTCAATAAATATTGTTACAATAATTATATAGCATTATCTCTACTCCAAGCAATTTTAATTTGTGTTATTGGTATCTGTTGATATAACGTTAAGAAATTGGAGACGAACGATAATCTTACCGGTACTAAATAAAATAATCGTTTTTGCCCAGGGCGACCTTATTATTTTTATTATTCTTGTTTAGCATACTACGCCTACACCCTGAGAGCTTGTTGTGAGTCTTGTGAGTTAAAGAATGTCCAAATTATTACATAGATTTTTATAATGACCAATTGTTTATTATATACAAAGATATCAGCAGAATAAAAACATGTATGATAATAAAAATCGTTAACGGATTAGGGTTTAATTAACTATTGTTCCAAACAATGAATAAAAAAGGTTCTCCCCAGTTTAGTAAGTTTAGTGTTTACTTTATTTCTTATTTCCAGGCAAGAACCCGTCAACTGCATACCGACGAAGTGCAGAAGAGGTTCCTTGGGTTCTCCCCGTGGAGCGGCTGGAGCGATTGCTCGCGACGATGTTCCACAATGAGGAAAAGGTAAGCTTGTACATGATAACAATTACGTAAGCTTGACGTGTGGCAGTTGGCTGGTAAATATCTCGCCAAGAACCAACAACCGCTGCTGGGGTAAACGTGTTCTTGAGTGGAGACCGTAACTCGGCAAATGTATTATTGTCGACGCACTCCAGCAAGGT
Organism: Eupithecia tripunctaria; assembly: GCA_955876795.1. Lineage (NCBI taxonomy): Eukaryota > Metazoa > Arthropoda > Insecta > Lepidoptera > Geometridae > Eupithecia > Eupithecia tripunctaria. Next base: position 6,983,060 of record OY041604.1, read on the forward strand.
GGGATGACGATAACGACTGCAGGCGATGCTAATGCGGCAAGCAAAAGACAGTGTGCTATGGCGCTCATTAAGGGTGGCATATGTCCAGCTGTGGACCACAGAACAATATATCCAAAGACTGGTGGACTAATTAAAGGTTTTTGATGAAGTTTGACGTATTTATTTGCTTTATGTGGCTGTTATGTCACTACGACCATGTTACCAAGGCGTATTTGTGATCGCAAATGAAGTTTGACGTGAGAGGCGAATAACTAATTTCAGACTAACTAATTTCAGACTAACTAATTTAAGACCTAATTTTAGTTGTTGAGGAGACGGTAGGTGTGTCTTACTGCTGAAAACACAAGCCGGCATGCCTGGTTTTTCAGCTGATTGGGTTGTCAAATACATTAACTTGGAATCCGACGTAACGGGAATCCAACTTTCGGAGAATCCAACTTAATGGGAGTTCAACTTATGGGGAAGCCATTTTATTGGTCCTGAAGGTACCTTAGTTAGGTAGTAGAGTCCTAACTCAGCCTAGTTACAAAATTTGATTCCATGATTTTAAAATTATTATTTTTTGAAGTCTTTTCACAACATTGTTTAAAAAAAAATTGTTTCGATACCAAATATTCGAATGACAATGGTGTCTATTCAGATGTTGCCAAAACTAAACTCAACTAATTTGACAGTAGGTACTAAAAATGTCGCTGTCCCCGTCTTAGCGATCAAAATAATAAATATGGTATAAATTTTAATCCTGTCCGATAAGTTTAGTCTAGTTTTGGCGACATTTGAATAAGACACCACTGTTAGATATAATTACGACATTATCATAGTAGGTAGGTACTTACTTCACCGAAGACATTTTGCGGTAAACGAGGACATGAATAGCTTATTCACTTATATAATGCAAAATGTAAATCAACCTCAGCGTTTACCTGAAAACTAATTTATTACGCTTCGCTACGAAGAAGCTGCTTATTTTTTGGTTGAGTTGCGCTGAATGGAATGAAGCTGACTGTACAGAACTGGTAAGTAAGTATATTTATGAATTACTTCCGTAAATTTACGTGATTACAGGAGGTTTTTGATTTTTAACCGACTTGAAAAAAAGGAGGAGGTTCTCAATTCGTATGATTTTTTTGTGATTGTTACCTCAGAACTTTTGACTGGGTGGTCCGATTTGCATGATTCTTTTTTTATATGCAAGCTGGTGCAACCCGTGTGGTCCCATTTTAATTTTGTTCAGTTCTAACAATAGAATCTATGAAAATTCATGAAAAAACTGTAAAAGATGAAGTCGGTTTATAGTTTTTTAAAACAAAATTAATTATTGTTTATAAGAATCTACGTTGTCTGTCTACACCATAAAATAAGTTTAAAGATTTAATGTAGTAGAATTGTGTAGCAACTGCCAACCCCTATTCATCAAACACCGCCTCAAATTTTATCTTAATATAAAACAAAGGAATTTTCAGAAACCCATATGGATATTTGTAGTATGTATCTATTCTTAGATTTTTAATCGCTCTGTAATAGTTTTGTTGTTCTGTATTTTGAAGCAGAGATGCCAAGACAAGGTTTGATAACCAAGAGTAACATAGGAACAACAAACTGCGCAAGGATTTTTTTAAAGTTCATCTGTTTAACGTAAATAAAACATAAAATAGGTGGCGCTGCTAAGTGAGTCGGGGTAGCACCTCAGATATTAAAATATTTTTCACTAATTCAATTCAAAAATTCTCGGCTGTAACTCCGAGTGGGTACATCCGGTCGCCCTGTGACAAGGACCATAAATACTCCCAGGAACCACATGACCACGATCGCTGTAACGCGGTAGAAACGAAGGGGAAATACATTGGCGTCTGACAGCTTCGTTACAGATTTTCTGTGGGTGTGGATAGGCTTTATGCCTCAATGAGACTTTTCAGCCCCGTTTGTCTCTGGCCTTCCCTGTGGCCGTGCAGTATAATAAAACGTAATTTGAATTCGTGCAAAAAATATCAACATAGTAACTGCTTAAAACTTCGTTTGCTCGTTCGGTATGTTACCTACACAATAGACAGAGACAGAGACAGAGGAGGCGCCCTAACTAGAAGTGTCAGCCCATCATTTTGTTCCCAGACACTGTATGCGGCGCGACATCTGTGGCCACAAGGTGGTGCGGCAGTCGGCTTACTGCTACATGGAGGGCACGTACTGCCAGCAGTGGATCCGCGCCAAGATGCAGCGCCGGAAGGACCCAGGTGAACTTGCACATAGGTACTAGTACTATACTAACCGCTGCTAGCTGCCGTGTGGTGCCGGCGGCATAGAATTTGCACCACCCCAATTCTTCCTGTGGGTGTCGTAAGAGGCGACTAAGGGATATCTTCTGGGGGGCGGGCAGCAGCGCCCCCTGCAGAACAAATCTTCCACCAAACTGCGATCCCCAACCCGCATGCCCAGCGTGGGGATTATGGGCACTACCCCCCATGAGTTAAACACCAAAAAGGCGTTTATCAGGGGGAGGCCTGCGTCCAGCAGTGGACCGATACAGGCTGTGGATGGATGGACTATACTAACAATGTAACCTCTTTGTTTATTCTTTGAACACCTCTGTGGCGCGGCGGCCGAAAGTCCGCATGAGACGCAGGAGGTGGTGGGCTCGACTCCCGCCTCGGACAAATGTTTGTACGATCTGCAGATATTTGTTCAGGGTATTCTGGATCTTAACTATATAAAATAAAATATATCACAAGCTCTGTCTTAGCTTGGGGCTAGATAAAGCTGTGTGAATTGTCTAACATTATTTTTTACTATTTTATTATTTATCAAACATCATATATAATATGTCTACATCTAACACAATCAATTCACCTCCATAATACATTTCTTTAACAGTAGAAAATTAGAATAATAGAATTGATCTCCGCTGGAGAATAAATGCACCCAGGTCGCAGAACATGCGCGGTAAATAGAATGGAATGCAAAATTACTGAAAAATCTTCCAAGATTTCAATACCTGGTTGATTATAATATGGTAGGTATATAAATAATTACAACGGGTATTTGCACGTAATTCTATTAAAAAAATCTGTCACCAGAAGGCAGAGTGCTCAGCACGCTGGCACCATTACGTTGAATGGTAATATCAACTGTTAACCGAAATAGAAGCCAGCCTTGCAGTCACCTGTGGACTCGACGAAGAGTTTGGTAATATCTTTATATACCTATTGCTTGTGACCTCAAGGACCTAGGGTTTTCTATGTTATTACCTCATCTCATTATCTTATTGTCATAGCTTTCCAATCCAGACGTGAGTCACATCAAGTAGGTACCCACTCACAAGACTACTGTATCTATCTAATTAAGTTTAGTCGGCCTAGCACGGGGATTGTTGTCTAGGGTAGAATAGAGAAAAATTACATCGCATCGTCATACATTGCGTTAATTATTGAAGTTGAAGGTATGAATTTCAAGCATTTTACGCATTCGGTGACAAAGTGGCGTAATTTTTTCTATACTACCCTAGACTACAATCCCCATGCTAGGGTCTACAGTATTGAACGCATATATCTATAGAATATAGAACTGCTAGACGCTGCTGGACGTAGTAGGCTTCGCCCTGTTATGTGCTATAATGGCTTTTATCATAATCGTGAGTTCTACACGGTACGGTACTTCCTCGAACGCAAGTCAGACAAAGACCAACAAAATACATATGTTGCCATCCCAACGAAATTATTTAATAATTAAAAATCCCAACCTATACAAGTTTTGACAGGTGGTTGGTGGTTGGCGTGATAAGAGAAAAATACTAAAACTTCCTATCAGTTAGGTATTGCAAAAAATCTGTAACATCGAATATTGAATTTTATAAAAGGTTTTCATGGAAAACCATTTGATAGGTAACGTTTCAGTTGTAACTTTGTCGACATTTCAGTTTTTATTTTGGAAATTCTATATATGTTTTGGTATAATATGTTTAGTTAGTATGTAGTTCAGTTTTATATTTGCACTTAAAATTAGTTATAGTCACACTGGCTTAGCAATATACTGTGACCACAAGAGCATTACCTATCTCCATTGTGTCTATTGTATTTTATATATTAAAGTATTTATTATACATAAGTATAATTATTGTATTTGGACATATTTAGACAGTATTATATTTTATATAATAAAATAGGTAGGTATCTTAGATATTAAAATGTATTGTAGTATGTAGGGTAGTCTATTGGTTATGTAGTAAGTAGTTAAAGATTTAGCCATATTTTTCTCAAAAATATGCACACGTACCCACTTAAAATTGTGTCTCTCTCCCAATAAGGTTTGCTGGAAGATAACTCGTTTAAGGGTTAAGCTCGCCTTTGCCATTACTTCTCTACTGTATGTTTTGTATGTATGTTTTAAGTACAATAAAGAATTAAGAACAAGTCTAGATTTAAAACCTAAAGTAAGACAGGAATATTGTGCAAATGAAACTCTACATTCAGAGAACTTCAACTTGATCTGACACTGAGTCGGTTGAATCTGATACCGTGTTGTTTACTCGAAAAGCAATTTAAACTGCCAAGTCCTGAGGCCTGACTAATCTGTGCTATTTGTAAGACTTCGGTTGATGATACCGAGTTAGCGACGTCTTTCCTAATGTGATTTCGGATTCTGATGAACTTTGTTTTGGCAACCGCACCTAGTTAGGTAGGAAACTTAGACCAGCTGAAAATTCTGCCGAGAAGGGCCGTTCAATTAAGTTCTAAACATTTTGATGTTTTATTTGGAGTAGTTGAGTTGAGATCTACTTTGATGGTTAATTTTCGCCAACTGTTAGGGAAACTGTCTTCAAACAATTTCAGAGAGAAAAGCGTAACCTCAGAGCCTTTCAGAATTTGTTGGATTACGTTTATGTTGAGAAAGACAGGTAGCTAGCTTATTTGCAAACCAAAAAAGGGATGTAAGTAGGATACGCAGAATAAGTTATCAGGCAACTGACTATCGGGGTAGCATAACTGTGGTCTAACATAATATTAATAGGTACAGAGTTTTTGGTATTTCACTGATACTGCATATATTTAACTGTTCAATGTTTGTGTAGGTTTTGCTCGTCATCGTGAAGACAACCAGATCTTATGAGATAGAGTAGTAATGATATTAGTAGGACCCTTAATTCTAAAATTTTTCGTTTATTAGAGAGGATTTATTTGAAACTCAGCTTAAAAAGCTATGCCCTGAATAATCAGTGGGTGTGCCTGTGTGCTGACTCCCGGCCAGACTGATCATCTTTTGTTAGTTATAAACTAGGACTTCCAGGAGTCAGCACACAGGCACACCCACTGATTATTCTGATGATGTGGATTTAAGTGGGAGTGGAAGATCGGTCTGAAGAAAGGGAAGATAGGTTACGTTCTCCCAGCACTTACTCAAAAATTGGCATGTGTTACAACTACACGCAAACACATACGCTCACAGTTATATTTCCAGTCCTGTGCAATACAAAGAAGAACAAAGACGGAAAGACGTACCTAAGTGAGACCGAGACAAAAAATATTTCTCGCTAGTACGACCGTCCGTGCCGCCGGTCAGACGGTGACTGAGGTGGGAGCACACAATTTGAGGTTGCCACTTTCGAGAAACCAGTACCTCATCTTCCCTTTTTAAAAATCAATGGTCTGAAGTAATTTATTGGGTCTCAGACATTATTTTGTATGGGAGGTGATTTACATTAAAAAAAAAGAATTAGACCGAGCGAACGTGTTCGTGATAATGGACAGAATGCAGGTTTACGCAGTTTTCTTAAGAGTTGGAGTCGAAAATTAAACATCTCGACAGAAGCGACTGAAATAAAAAATACCACTTTGTTTCAATGTCACTGTAATGATTTCATGTTTTTCTTCTAAGTGCTCATTTACTGTATTTATAGGAATAAAGAATTTATGATTTTGACTTTTTTAGTGAAGTACCAATAACTCTGTATACCTACCTGACCTGATTGAACTGAACTAGCTAAATCAGAAAAAATAAGATCTAGAACCTAATATTTTGAAACCTCTTCAAAATTTAAACTAGAGAAGGTAGTTTTAATAAAAAATAAATCTGTAACTCTAGCTAATCAAAACTTTCAGTTTAGTTAATATGCTTCGATTTTCAAACCACTGACCTATAGAGTAACATAAGTTATTCTGCGGCTATAGCTATGGTTTATCCATTTTGAATGAAGCATGTTAGTAAACAAAGTACGACACAAATAACAAAATCTCACTTGCTTGGCGTCGAGTTTCAGATTTAATTGTAAGCAATTTTTATTGAAGGTAGGATCTAAAATCGACAAGTAATGTAAATTACGTATAAAAGGACGCGCCAACAAAGTGAATTTTAGGTTAAGTATGGGCGGTTTGTTTACGTTTATGCTCCATTCAAAATGGATACGATATAGTGTGGGTGGGTCACACGGAAGCTATTAAGTTTACCACCCGGCCGGCTGGCGCCAGAAGAGTTAATTGCAATGAAGATGGATTTCTGTGATTGATACGATCATCATATTTGCAATGCCGGCCAGTGTTTGCGTAGGGCAACTATTTATTTTCTGCGTAAAAGGTTGTGATTAATTACGCATAAAGTTATTTAATTTTAATGTTTACCATATATTGTGTGGTGACCCATTGATAAGATAATAAAACAAGCCGTCAAGTGGGAGTATGATACGGCGAGGGTTTCGGGCATTTATCAACTTAAGGCGCATACACCAGTGGAAGGGGCGCCCCCAGTTATTTTATCTTATAATTTCTTTGAACATAGGAAGTTTTAAAAATCTATCGTACGGTTTGTGGTATCTATTATAAGTTATTTATTAATGCCTCTGTAATTGTTTCATTTTGTAAAGCGTAGGCAAAGATACGAAGTTGCGCTTTTTGGCCACCAAACTCTATTCGAATCACCTCCTAAACTATATAATTATGATAAAACTATTACAGAGGTATGAAAAGATTGCTTATAATAGATACCACAAACTGTACGATGAATTTTAAAAAGTCCTATGTTAAGCGTAATGATATGATAAAATAGCTGGTACTGTCATATTGGCTCCTGTAAGCGCCTTAATAGAAACTATATATCCTCGATAGCTCGACTATTTATACCTAGTAAAATATAGATTACCTACAGTTAACATATTTTAAATCTATTGCTATTGATATATCTAAAAGGAAGCCACATTTTATTTATTTTTAAAATGATCAAACCTTGACAATTCAAAAAAGGACGGGCAGCAGAGGTTTCGTTGTGTACCAGATCCCTAAAAAGGCTATTAAACCAGCTCAAAAAAAATAGCAGGAATTATTTTAACGTCAATAAGCCCCTGACGTCTCAAAAATTCTAATTAATCCGTCAGTTAGATTATAAGAACATATTGGACACGTATTTTTCTTTTGTCAATCAAAGAAAGAATAACATAATTAATTTTGTTTTAAAAAACTATAAATCGACTTAAATTTTTATACAAAAATACTGTCGAATTGAGAACTTCCTCCTTTTTTTTGATGTCGGTCAAAAAATAAAGCACAACAAATCTTGGGAGAGGGGGGGGGGGGGGGGGGGGGGGGGGCTAGCTTCAGATAATGTAAGTGACGGAGTCATTCGGTTTTTTAGTCGTCTGACCTATTGTCACCATTGAGAGAAAACTTTTTGGTTAAAGATAATGGTTTAAATCACTTTGCAGCCGGCTACACAGTCAGACAGACGATGAAGGCTCCAGCGTTCGCGATCCACCGAGAAGACACTCAAACTGTCTCAACTAAGGTATAAATAAATAAATGCTTATATCTAAGTAGTTACATCAACCTCAACCTTAAGGCGCATACCCGAGCCAATCTGACAGCAATTCCTATTTTATCATATTTTTACGTTTATCATACGAATTTTTAAAAATCCTGCGTTCAGTTTGTGGTATCTATTATAAGCTATTTTTTAATACCTCTTTTATAATTTTATCTCATATAGTTTAGGAGGAGATGCAAAAATAGAGTTTAGTGGCCAAAAAGCGCAACTTCGTATCTCTTCCTAAGCTTTACAAAATGAAACTCTTACAGAGGCATTGATAAATAGCTTATAATAGATACCACAAACTGAACGTAGGATTTTTAAAAATTCCTGCGTTCAACGTAATATTAAGATATAATAGTTGGGGGCGCCACTTTCGCTGGTGTATGGGCCTTAACAGCCTGTATTCATCCACTGCTGGAAGCCTTCACTGATAAGCGCCTTATTTGCGGTTATCTTATGGAGGGTAATGCCCATAATCCCTACGCTGGGCATGCGGTTTGGGGATCGTAGTTTGCTGGTGTAATTATTCTGCAGGGGGCGCTGCTACTTAGATCATTGTAGGAAAATTTGTTATGCAACATCTGTTGTAATGGAGAATCCGTGTGCGTTAGGTTGCTTGTTAGTTTGTGCAAATAAATATTTTCATCTAGCTTCCAAATAGGTAAACCGATTTTCAGCTTATATTTCCTGTGTTAGTTGTATTTGATGAGTCAGAGTCAGAGTCAAATCGTTTATTTCTTTACACTTATAAAATAATCATTCAGACAAGTCAAATTTTACATTATAAACAGCTTGATAAATTGTTATTACTAATATAATACAAGAAATAAGGTGCAATTGACTCTATTTCACTTCAATTTTTTGTCCACTAGCGGAAGAAGTGAAAAAGAAACCACTAGCAAGTTTATCGTTTATCAACTAATACAATCTTAGCACTACTGAGTCTAACTGTTCTTACTTACTATTGTCGGTGTGGAACTCGAAAATATCGATGCGGCTTTTTTATTGCGAGATAGCATGTTCATCTCACCAGTTACTCCCCATCTGTCAGATGAATGGGGTTGCCTAGGATGGTGTACAGTAAAAATTGGGTTTTAGGAATTTCGAAATTTTTGATACCGTTTTATTTTTTACACTATCACAATCTGAAATAAACTATTGTTAACAAAGTACATTACAATAAAATAATTGAAACAAATTAAAACAAGTATTACAATTTAAGCAATTGAGATAACTGCAGACTCTTGCAAACAAATTACAGATAGCTCAACTGATCCACAAACCTGGCTGCATTGGCCCGCTGTATGGCAATGCTAATTCTAATGCCAGATACACCTGCTTCCGGGACATTTGTGACCAAATGTAACAATAATTAAGTAACTAGGTACATACTAATCTACAACAAAACCCCTACTGAGCTGCAAGTTATCTGTCAAAACTTTACTGTGCAAAAAGGCTTACTATGAAATATCAGATTATCTAGAGGATAAGAAAACTCGAAAAATAACAACTAACAGGCTAAAGGTTTCTTTGTTGTTTCTTTACTTTAGCCTACATACCGAAGCGGCCGAAATAAAAAATATCACTTTATTTCTGTGTCAGTGTATTTTTTAAATATGATTTGACCTTTTAAAAGTAAATAGTCAGGTCAGCAAAAATTGCGCCTTACCACCCCTAAGGTGATTTTTCTGTGAAGTGAATAGTTGGCTCGATATCTTTTGTTTTTAACGCAAAGCAAAATAGTTTCAAACTGGATAGGCATTACGTTTGGCGATGGTACATTTATGGTATTTATGGAAATAAAGCATTTTTGAATTTCAATTTGTAATTCAAAGGCTGTACACAACATGATGGCGTCTTGCGGCAAGCTGGGCCGGTTCCGCGGGTCGGCGTCGGCGCGGCTGCGCGGGCGAATGCAAGAGATGGTGCGCATCATCGGTGGCCGGCCAGCGCCGCCGGGCAAGTGGCCGTGGCAGGTGGCTGTACTCAACCGGTATAAGGTGAGATATCTTCGCATCTACACTACCACACTCATTTTTAGCCGACTTCAAAAAAGGAGGAGGTTCTCAATTCGACTGTATTTTTTTATATATGTATTTGTTACCTCAAAACTTTTGACTTTCCGATTTTCATGATTCGTATTTGTTTCAGTTTTGACAGCGAAATCCATGAAATATCATGTAAAAACTATAAAAATTTAAGTCGACTTATAGTTTTTTTAAAACAAAATTAATTATTGAATTAACAAATGCGTTTGTGAGCTTTGATTGAGTGATATAACTAACGTGAGAGCCACGACTAGAACCTAATTTTCTTATAAAATTCTACTGAAATAGCAGATATTTATTTCCTGTTCGTGGAACCAAAGCAAACGAAAATAAAGTATTATTGTAAGTAACTAATTCAATTACATACAAAGAGATAATGCAAGAAGCAAGAAATTCTCCACTGAAACTAAAAATACATGCAGTATGTAAAGTACAAAATTATTTCCTATTTATGTAGAACATTCTCCAGCAACGAAGTTAACTGAGTATGAATCACTTTCTGCGACGCTAACCAAGTATCTGTATCCGCCAACCACATCGTATCAAAGTTCAATTAGCTCGTTACAGGAGATAGATTTATGGAACCACCGGCTTTCACCCTCGTGGCTTCTCACTAGTCAGCCATTTCTTAACTGGAGTAAAGTCACTGACTATATGTGTAGAGTTGGGATAATTGCCTTAGAGGTGATACGTGCTCTACTGTCGAAAAACCTAACTAATAAATATCGCGTCATATGGTCGTGTAAGTCATAGTACCTTTATATACCAGGGTTAGTTTTAGGGTACATATTTAACTAAACAAAACTTAATTTATGGGGGGGTTTTGGTCTGGGTTTTATTTAAGTATCCCATATATAGGAGCGTCAATCCGGACTTATCCTACAGCAACCGTAAAGTAAAGTAAAAATGCGTTTAATCAATACTAACACTTAAGACATTGAAAAGATACAGTTACGATACAAGATAAAGGTTACAAAAATGGCCAACACTCAGCAATCAATCGACAGCAATAGCGACAGGATCGTTGCTAATAGCAACGTGACTTGACTGAATAACGTGGAAATTAAACGCCTGTTGCGAACTTATCGTAAAAAAGTATGGCTATGGAGGCTTACAGAAAGTTTGCCTAATTTACAAAGTTTTAATTTAACGCTGTATGTTTGGAACTCAGGAACTATCCAACTTACAATTAAATCTTTAGATTTTACTTGTCATTCAAATATTGTAAACAATGTGTGTTTACAGTTGGTAAAGAGGTGACTATCGTTGTAGGCGTGAATTCTTATAAAGTAATTGCTATTTAATGAAAAAGCACTTTTTCTATAATTGTTACTTTTCCAATGATGAAATTACAAAAAGTAATTAATTTAAACATAAAAACGTAGGGGTTGCCAGGTTTCAACATCAACGTATTAACGCGTTTGATCTTTTGTTATTTATGACTTCAGCTACGAGTATATTTAAGGACCCTGCCATTAATCACATTAAATTTTTAATCATATAAACGTATAATGTTTTATTATTATTTGCCAAGCATGTTTTTTTGTACGAGTACCTACCTGTTTTCGTTACTAACTGCTGCGCGTGGCTTTGTAAGCATTTTTTCTAGGGTTAAAATAATCAAAAGACTTCTCAATCCAGGTATAGAACTTCTTATATTTATGCAGAATTTCAGCACAGTTCATTAATGTACTTATGGCGTAAAGAGGTAACAAACAACCAAACATCTAAATATCCAAACTATGGCATGACTACGCTAACAACTAGTTTAGGGTAGAGAAATATAATACCAAACGGGGTCTCACAGCAACAATAATGTTCGGTTCTCGTCTTATCCATATTATCCTTTAAAAAAATAAAGGTAAAACTCTGCCAAGCCTCTGTGAAGCAATGCAACGTATGCACGATACTCAAAGAATTGTGAGACCGGATATAGATAACGACCGGTCGCGAAGTATTTGTTTTGTCAGGACTTTCTGCACCGTAGTAGGTTGGTTAAAATATCGTAGCGTACGAGAGCGTAGCCAACTTACGCTGCCTCTAGCGATGCGGGTTAAGCTAAGTGTGGGGGTCCTAGCTCCTACTGTGATATCCTAGCAGGATTCTTCTACACCTTCCTTGGTTTGATTAAAACAACTTTGGACTGTATTACTTTACTCTATTATTCTTTTGAGCCTTTGGCGCCATATTTGCTGATTTACTTTTACTTTAAGACTGGCTAACTATAAATTTTCATGCAAAACGATGCCATTTATATTAACAATTTTTGTTCTCTTTATGGTAGAGCGAGCAAGTTTAAAACAAATCATGAATTTACAATGACAATTTCTCTCGTATAAATGCGTGCGAAAAGCTATTCTAAAACGATGGAGATACAATTTATTCCCTCTCGAAAGAGCTACAAAGAGGACAACTAAATCTTGATCTTCAACTCCCGGCTCCGTCACACTAAAAGAGGACTGCTTTCTAGTAAACAGTTTAAAGCGAATACACGAGTGTAAGTGGCGACGCCACCTGTTTTATCTTATAATTACGGTGACACAGGAAATTTTAAAAATCCATGTTTGTGGTATCTATAAGTAATTTGTTAATGCATCTGTAATAGTTTTATTAACTTAGGCAGAGATACGAAGTTGCCCTTTTTGGCCACCAAACTCTTTTTTGGCATCTCTGCCTGAACTATCTAGGATAAAACTATTGCAGAGGTTATGAACATAGCTTATAATAGATACCACAACCTGTATGATGGATTTTTTTATATTCCATTTTGTCCAAATTAATTTTGTTAAACGTAATTAATTTTGTTAATATGATAAAATAGGCGGCACTGTCATATTGGCTCGGGTATGCGCCTTACAGAGTAGGTAAATAATATTATTCAGAATATTCACTTCTTTAGTGAAACTGTAAGTTCTCATGATCCAAATACGGGCGTTTTACTAAACTTGACGTTCCTTGCTAGCTATATTAAATTTAAAGTATTTTTAACCTAAAGCTTTTCTTTTTTATGTTACTAATGCTTTATTGGTTCTTTTAGGCAAATTAATTTCACAAAATGACGTATGATACGATGTATGACGTACGATGACGTATGACTACAATGACCTACGACTACTTGGTTGGAACATAAAAATACTTTGTAATGTAAGTACCTACAAGTAGTCTTGTAGAGGTGTCAATTCAGATGTCGCCTAAATTAACCAAAATTAATTTGACAGGACTAAAAATGTCGCCGTTCCTTTGTAACCATCGAAATAAAGGATGGCATCAATATAAGTGCAGTCAAATTAGTTCCGTTACTTTTGGCGACAGCTAAATTGACACCAAGTAACATTATTTTATGTCGGTAATGCTAGTAGATACACGAGGTGTTAGCTGTCCTAGCAACTACCTACCTAACAACTACCTGTGAACAAATGAACCAGCTTGTGGCTTGGGTGTCAGATGAGCGATAACTTGTATCTAAGGACCAAGTTATCTCGATTATGTGAGTGTTCATATCTGTTTTCTCGATTGCTAAGTGATTTGAGCCGACACCGATCTTTGAGGGCTCAAATATTAATTGCGATTTCTGATAATTATACAATGGGTGTTACTGATTTTCTTTAGAACAGCTGTTAAGTCACATACGTTAGGGACTCAGTTCATGCACTAACGTTTATAATAATAAAACAAAATTCCTAGAATGGAGGCGCGACGATCGAGAAGACGTACCTATCCAGAAATTCGGTTTTATTAATCTAAACATTAGTGCATGAACGGTGGTTCGGTAGTCTTTTGAGTAGAGAAAACCAGAACCAGGTAGAGTTGCAATTTAAAAACGAAACAACATTCCATATCTAATAATTTGGTGATTTCACAATTAAGCTATTTATTGGTTTTCAATATCATTTATCAAGTTTCCTGCAAATAAATATTTCATACCATGTAATCCGAAATATTACCGTAATGTGCAGATTCGGATAACACCATAAATAATTTTCACCGCAAATAAAACAATGTTAGTCGTTTGTTTGCTGTGTTGTAGCTGTGTTTTTGCGGTTGGGTGACGTAACATTGAGAACCAAATTTTATAAAAGCTATTTTGCTTTTTACAGATCGCATACGGGCGCGACGTTATTAAGCGTTAAGCTTTCTGGTCAGATGGCTTAATAGTGGTTCCCGTAAACCAAGGGCTTAGCATAAGTACCTACCTTTTTTATTTTTAAATTGGAGTTCACGAACTTTAATCCCTCAACCCTCAACGAACATGCCGGAGAGCAGCTATATGTGGCGGCTGCAAGAGACTGGGCAGTAAAGGCTTCAAAAACCTGTATATTTAAATTATTTTCTCAATAAATAAATAGTAGTAACGTGTTTCTCTTGTCCTTCTGCCACAGGAAGCGTTTTGCGGTGGAACCCTGGTCTCCGTCCGCTGGGTGGTGACGGCGGCACACTGCGTGCGCCGGCGACTATATGTGCGGCTCGGTGAGCACGACTTACTGCTGCGGAACCGAGGCGAGGTCGAGATGCGGGTCACTGAGGCGGTAGTCCACCCTCGGTACGACCCCGATACAGTCGTCAACGACGTCGCCTTGTTAAGGTATGGACAAAATTCTACATTAACATCCCTATGTAGTGTTGCTGGCTGTGTAATCTGTACACTGCGTGCGCCGGCGACTGTAGGAGTAAGTGCGGCTCGGCGAGTACGATTTGTTCCGATCGACCGTTTACGAACCGAGGCGAAGTTGAGATGCAAGTCACGGGGCCGTGCATCCACGGTATGATTCCGATACAGTCGTCAACGACGAAGCAATGCTGAGGTTAGGGCAACATTCTAAAATGACATTGGTTGAACAATCTGCAGACTGCGTGCGCTGGCGACTGAGAGCGCAGCTCAGCAAGCACGACCTGTTACTGAGGAACCGAGGCGAGGTCAAGATGCTAGTCACAAGGGTCGCGCACTCACGGTACGACCCGGATAATGTCGTCAACGACGTCGCCTTGCTATGGTATGGACAACAATCTACAATGACATCCTTTATGTGGTGTCATTGGTTGTGTAATCTGCAGACTGCGTGCGCTGGCGACTGAAAGCGCGGTTCGGTAAGCACGCCTTGTTGCTGAGGAACCAACCGAGGCAGGGTCGAGATGCGAGGCACTGAGGTCGTGCATCCACGGTACAATTTCGATAATCATCAACAACGTTGCATAACATTGCAAGTAACAATAACATTTACGAGCTCTCTTTGGAGTGTCAGTTGTCCGATGACCAGTCGTTGACTGACTGATCGTCATCATTCGCGCTTTTAATAAGTGGTGGTGCTTTAACGCACTTATTTATAGTAGTACATTACATAGGTGGCAAAATGCGAAGAGATTTAGGACCTCTGATGATCTCTGGTTTCAGATCTGGTCATCCAATCCTATCTCAAAAACCCTCGTATAGATTATTATTATTCAACGATAAATAGAAAGCACCAACAACCGGCGGTTTGCAAGCTGTTATTTAATATTAGTTATAGTTATCTGCATATATTGCACACTGGAACAGTCTGGTGAATATTAATTTCTAGAATATACTGAAATTGAATTCCTCTCCCTCTGCCAACCATATTCTGTTACATCGGAAACTCATAATCTGTTACGGCTACGTAGTCCATATTTGCATTTCTCGGTCCGCAAAGATTAATCAAGCATGTTTGGCACCAGTTGCGAAGACGCAGGTAACTAACTATCTCTGAGAAAGTGCTCGAATAGAGAAATACTAGTACATAGAAAACTATATTATATAGAGTTAGCTAACCCGGCAAATTATGTACCACCAATAAAAGTGGTCTGAACTTTATTTTCTCATCTTGTAAACCTTCCATGGACTTCCTCACATATTTACAAAATTACCGATCCAGCTGTTCTCCACTTTTTGTGAGACTAGTTAGAGTCAATTAATTGTTATATACATAATGTATTATTATTATTATTCAAATTTAATAATAATTTTGGACAATCCACACAGCATTTTTTATCATTTCATACATCATTGCTTCATATTATGGTAAGTATATACAATTTGTCAGAACTTATCGACTATAATTATTAAAAGTAGGTACACACAATATGTATCCATTTAGGGTGTTGCAATGGGAGTCGGTCAGCTAAATTTATTCTTTAATAGTTTAGTGATAGTAATTTAATAAAGATATTTCTGTCAATTTATTGCAAAAACAAACAAAAGAAATTACAAGTCATCAAAAGTAGCGCTTAAAGATTTATTTAGTTCGTAGTAGCATTTTTTCAACAGCATCTCTTTTAATCTTATTTGAAAAATATCGTTATTATCTTGGCTTTTTATTGAATCTGGAACATTATTAATGCATTAACTAACCCCAAACTAAGCAGAGCTTGTTATGGTTACTAGATAACTGATATACTCCTCTCAAGGGAGAACCAATACAGGCACTACGTCGAGAGTATTTAATACATACATACATAATTTTTTAATTAAAATCAGATGAAAAACAGAAGTGCATCAATAACACATACCAAAAAAAAGACAGACACCCAGGCACACACACAGACACACACACACACAATACAAACACTGGTAGATCCTGTTGCCCGGACTCTTAAGAGGCCGGTGTCCTCAGGAGCTCCACAAGCACAAAATTATTCACAAAAATCCCAAATAGAGCCTAAATTTAATTTCACTTTATATTCTTTTTTTACACTGTTGTTTAATAATAGTTTAAGCGATATGCATTTATATGAACGTCCGATCTCCTGGAGCCCGATTTTGCCAAACAGAAAACGTCATAAAGATTTACTTACTTGTACCTAAATTGTGATATCAAAAACGGAGTGATCATATAGTCCAATAGTTAACCATGCTTTCTGTTTGGTGAATTAGGCTACAGCCGTGTTTGGGCGCTGGGAGGTGCAACACAGTTTTTAACTTATGCGCTTGCTTAGCTTGGGGCTAGATAATGCTGCGTGAATTGTTCAGCATTTTAATTGCATTATAATAATAATAATAATTTTATAGGTGACAGTTATGACAATGTACGAGAAGTTGGGTGGTGTTTGTCACGTGACAACGCCGCCAAAAGTCTTGCTGAAATTTGGAAACATGAAGTTGTGTGCTCTGAATTTAATTAGAACTACTTTTTTTGCCGAAAAAAGAATTTAATTAGAACTACTTTTTTTGTGAAGCAGGGGGCAGAAGCTAGTACCTACTACTGTATATGATTTGAAGCTTTCATTGTAATTTGAGTAATATTAATGCACTCCAGCGTGGTGTTTTTGAAACCTATAAAGGCGTTTATCAGGGAGGCCCGTCCTACAGTGAACCGAGATAGGCGGTAGAAGAGTATTTTTTTCAAAGGTACCTTTGTGTAGGAAGCTGACAGAGGAGGCTCACGAAAGCAGAAGGAGGCCTATTACCCAACAAGCCCTGTAGCTTCCCAATAACCTTACAGTTCAAAGAACTAATATCACCTCAAAAAGTTTACGACTCCTAACCTTACGGTTATACGGACCGAAGCTGCGAGAAATGAATGCTAGAAATCATCCAGAACACCTGGAACAAAAATATGATCGTACTAGCATTTGTCCCAAGGCGGGAATCGAAAGCCCAACCTCCTGGGTCGCAGGCGGACCTTCGCCCGGCGCGCCACCAACGATCGTCAGGATAATTCCAGGATTCTCTGTTTGGATAATGCCGATAAATTGCTCCTCAGGTTACCAACACCGGCTCGCCCAGACTTAGGCCACGGCGTTGCCTGCCTGCCGCACCAGTTCCAAGTGCTTCCACCGCATGCGTCCTGTGTCATCCTCGGGTGGGGAAAGAAAAGAGCCACCGATGTGCATGGCACTAGAATATTGCACGAGGCGCAGGTAATTTATAGAAAAGTAAATCTGATATCTTAGTACTCATAACACAGTTGGTCTGGTTAGTTGAGGGCTAGAAAATAAAGACAATTTTCTAAGGGGCTAGAAATGATGTGCAAGTACATTATTTCGTTTTATTTTACGAAGAAAATATTTAGTTCGTAAATATTTAGGTCGTGAAATCCTCTTACACCAGACTGACTGGGCTTATGAAAGTTGATGATGTCAAAAACTTAAGATAAGAACGAGTATGCCTTGCAGTGCCTATTACAGTACGTAAGTACGTAAGTGGGTACTTCTTAGTAAACTTCGGAAAACTACAACTGTACTTTCGCTGCTGACTTTACAGTCAGCAACAAAGTTTTCTTAATCAAAATCGTATGCGAAAATTACTAGGTATTACGGTTCGCTTAAAGTTGTATGTATGCTGTATGTATGATTCATGGCGGCATTTTAAAGTTTAGCATTTTATTTTAACAAATCCTGCTAGCTCTACAGCTATTTGAGTTGTATACAAATTAAGTGACGTTCTTTGCTAACTGTACACGAAAGGTACTCGCAATTACTTATTCGTTTTCAGTAACTTAGTAAACTACGTCGAGAGTATACGGGTAAGTCGTCTACTTGCCTTGTTGGCATTAAGCGTGACAATAAAACTTTTCACTGCTCTTTACATTTTATCTGAGAAAGTCTGTTTAGAAATACCTAAATTCAATCATACTTACACCCTTCAGCCAAGTGGTATGCCGATCTGTAAAAGTCAGCAGGCTGATGCGACAAGCTGAAGTAAAGGCGCTATGGCGTTCAGTAGGGGAGGCATATTTCCGGCAATGAACTAATTTAGGCTGATGATGTTGATTCATACTTAGACAATGACAAAAAGGATTGGATAGATAGATAGATACGTTTATTGATTTATGAATGATACATTTTTATGGTAAGTAGGGTCTTAAATCCTAAATTAGGTTTATCTAGACACTAGGTTCTCTAATATAAACTTAGACACGCTTAATAATAAGGACAGTTACGCACACAGGTATGTAAAAACCTATAATCATTTTTTCCAAGGCGAAAAATAATCGATATTTTTACTGGCCAGATTATATTATATTTATATTGTTATATATTTATTAGATATTTTTACTTTACCAGACGATCACGTTTTGTGTTTATTTAGGTCCGATAAATCTCAAGAACTGCCTTTTTATTATTAAAATAAATAAATAAATTTCAGTAGCGCCCTCGATACAAAGTTTAGTAATACGTGATGTTGAAGTCATTAATGTAAGTAAAAATGATAAGATGAGTTTAGGTGCCTTAGATCCACTCACCGCATAGTCGGACCGGCGATGTTCGTGTTACGCGTACTTGCTACGCTGTACTTAAGGCGCATACCCGAGCCAATCTGACAGCGATACTTATTTTATCATATTTTTACGTTTATCATAGGAATTTTTAAAAATCCTACGTTCAGTTTGTGGTATCTATTATAAGCTATTTTTTAATACCTCTTTCATAATTTTATCTCATGTAGTTTAGGAGAAGATGCGAAATTAGAGTTTGGTGGCCAAAAAGCGCAACTTCGTATCTCTTCCTAAGCTATACAAAATGAAACTATTACAGAGACATTAGCTTATAATAGATAACACAAACTGAACGTAGGATTTTTAAAAATACCTGCGTTTAAAGTAATAATAAGATAAAATAGTTGGGGGCGCCACTTTCGCTGCTGTATGGGCCTTAAATGTAATTCATCGACTAAAAGACTACAGCCATGTCGTCGTGTTTGTTCATTTTAATTATTGCAATAGATTTGAAATGTAACTGGTTGCGTGTAGTTATAACACAGGCCAGTTGTTGAGTTAGCTCTGGGAGAACGTACCATATCTATAAATTTTATTATTAGTATGATTGAACGGGTATTTATCACGTTAATATTTGAGTCATCCCGTGACCACAATAAAAAATATCTATAGATTTTACTTAGAAACTGTAACAGGCCGTATCGTAACGATCCTGTTATTAGCGAGAATAATATTATTTGGCAGAATAAAACCCAATCAGTGGCAGAATACTTAGTTGAGTGAGCTTATTAAAACAAAGAACAAACAAAAAAGAAGAAAAGAAAATTAAAAAAAAAATATATATATAAATTAAATCAATGAGAAATGTTGTCGGAGCTTTGTCCGCGATTTGTCCGCGATTTGTCCGCGATTTGTCCGCGATTTGTCCGCGATTTGTCCGTGCTTTGTCCGTGAAAAGTCCGCAAAAAAATGTCTGCGAAATATAATAAAAATCCATAGCACAAAATTGAAATAAATATAAACGTGCCAATAAAATTGAAGAATAAATAAAAACAAAAGGAAAAATGAAAAATATAAATTGAATCAATAAGAAGGGTTGTCGGCACTTTGTCCGCGATTTGTCCGCGATTTGCCGCACTTTGTCCGCGCTTTGTCCGCACTATTTGTCCGCGATTTGTCCGCACTTTGTCCGCGCTTTGTCCGCGCTTTGAGACAAATCACGGACAAAACCGCGGGTTTTGTCCGTGATTTGTCTGCGAAAAAATCGGCGAAATGACGTAGGATTGAGAAAGGTGGGGCGAGTTCATAAAATAGACAGTGTGAAATTGATACTTATGGCGTAGAAAATAAAGAATAAATTGGAATGTTGATAAAATCTGAAGACTTTTGTCTATATATAGAGGAACGCAACCTTACTCGGGATGACTCGTTGATAGATTTTTGAAGAAGTAGGTCGTTACGCTGCTCAATTTGTTGTAGGGTTTCTAAGGTCCGGGTACCTTTTGGGAAGAGTGGTTGTTAAAATTAAAGAACGTAGTTGCTGGGATTGAATTAAAAAAAAGATTTGTGTTGTGAATTGTGTAACATTTGTTGGGGTAAAATTGTAGTGAATTAAAATTAAATTCTTGGGATTGTGTAGATTGTAATATAACCTAAAAACTTAGCTCGATAAATCCCCCTGTGCTTAGAAATCCAAAATTTATTTTGGTTGTGTGTTACGGCCTGATAAGTAGCCGTGAACACATACCCTCTTGATTATAGGTAGTCTAGGAATGGGATAACCTTTGAGACGGGCCCACTTCGACTATACCCGTTCCCGGGGTCGAAGAAAGTCTTCCGACGACTTGTGTAGATATTTCGTGGAGAGATGTCAGCAAGGGTGTCGGTCTTTTATTTATATATTTATAATATACATAGCCACATTTATATGGTAGGCTGTCCATGGCACCCAGCTCTCGAGCTAGTCATTGGAAGCACCCACACAGTATTTAGGTTAGGACAAAATCGAGATTTACTACCTCGTACTCTTCTCAAGGGCTAGTTAGAAGACTTGACATTGCACTCAGTCAAGTCTACATTACACACCACACGCTTAATGATAAAAATGAAGTTTTGACTTCTAATTTGTGAACAATATATAGCCAGAATAGGTTAGGATAGGTACTCATGTATGGAAATTAAATAGATAAAATAAACTCTAGTAAGCAGTAGAAGCGGAATCAAATAACATTTACCTTTAATTCCTTGAAAAGAAATCTCCTAAACATCCATTTTACTCGGGTTAGATTTGGAATAAAACATAAAACAAAGCCTATAATGTATTATCAGATCACAATAAAACTATATCTTTAATATTCATTATAATATACAAATAATTGAACTAAAACAACCAACTAAATACATAATTTCCTTCTAATTAAAATATGATATAATATTCAATAAAACTCTTCATCGGATCATGCCATATTTACTTAACCAAGAGGAATGTTGTTCGTGGTCTAGGTATAGGGCCAAGTTTTGTATTTATTAATTGCATTAAAATTTAACTATATTTCACCTTTTATGAGAAAACCTAATTATATTTGAACAAAATATCTTGGTTGATGAAAGAAATATTATTAATTATTAAAGATTTATTAACTAAATTATCAGTGAAACTTCATAGTCAAATGATCTGAGTTCAGGTTACTACCAAACCTGTTTTATATCTAAGAGGAACTACCTCTATTTTGATTAGTCTGGCTATAGTTCGGTGCATAAAGACACTAAATGTGGTAATTCTCTCAAAAGAAGGGAAGCCCATTTATGAACTATGAGGCTGAGAGTCTCGGTCAGATGAATCATTATACCAATATTCTATCTATACTTATTGTAGAATTATCTACAAATAAACCTGAGACTTGGAAATGTTTCACTATCAAGAAGCTGGTGGTCTTCTAAACTCCCGTTTGTGGAGGTTTTGGTGGCTTGGGTAAAGGCACAATCTAATCTAATATGAGGAATATGTTTCTAGATATTTAATTAGAAATTTCATATCCAAGTAATGTTATAAATAAAGAAACAACAACCTTTATTAGCTCAGATTGTAGGGGCGGTAAATGGCGGCCTTACCTTAAACGATATAAAATATCCCTTACAAAATAAACTATAATATTCTTTCATTAACAACCTAAAATAGTTAATAAACGGATAAGGTAGGGAAACTTCTACAGGAACTGAATTATATGATAGTAATAAAATAACTATAATACTCTTTCTTAACAAACCAAAATAGATATAAGGATAAGGTAGTTAAATTCCTATAGGTTCAGAATCATATGATAGGAACTGCTTTAAGTAACATAGACATAATTAATAGGTAAATTAAGATACCGATCAATTCATAATAGGTTTAGAATGCTTTAGGTAACTTAAATATAACTAGGGATTCGTTGCTCTTAAAAGGATCTGAGTTGCTATTCACAATATAGGGTCCTACCATTAACTCAGACGATCACTGGCCAAATTACTTCATAGTAGCGATCATCTAGGTTAAGACGGTTAGGTAGTTTAAGTTTTAGGGTTGAAAGGAGTTTTCTGAGGGGGGCGTTACAAAACCTTAGAGGGCTTAAGTATTTATATTGCACAAAATATGATCTACGTTCTTAGAGACCATATATTTTGTGTAAGAAATAACACGAAATACTATGCCGAGTTTCTCTATTAATCGACGTGGCAAAGTATAAACCGTACTTAGCTTAGCTTACTATTTATTATTATTATAAATGGTACTTTACCTACACCTTTTAGATCTTCCTGTTATCAATTGATTATTCAATTTATACCTCTAACGAACCGACGGCCAAATAACGTGACGAGAAGTCATGATCAGAGGTATAATAGAGGCCATTTATGGAGGGTAACAAATAAGGAAAAAATTTAGGGTAATATGTTGCTGATTTCTTCAGAATTCTTAGAAAATTATTTTATTATGCCATACACAACATCAAACATTTATGCCTACATCTATTCACGGAAACACTTTTTTTGGAAACACGTTTAGACTCACCTGTATAGATTTTCACGGGTCACATGTGCGTAAAAACGGTGCCAACAAAATAGGATCATTTATTTAAAGCATTTTGTATCGTGAACGTTCAACGCACCAAATCTTTTTCAGTTCTTTGATTCTTGATCTTGCTACAGATATGTAAAATATGGAAGGAAGAAACACGTGTCAACAAAAGGCCTAGTGCGTGACTGGCTTAAATTATAATATCAAACTAAAGCAAAATCAGAACTTTTGATTTGTGACCGACACGAACCAATAATACTTAGTCCTTTGTCTCTTCAAATTATTCTTATACTTTATAACTTGGTAGTTTTTATAGGCGCATCCTACTTTGCATACCTACTGTTTTTTTATTATATAATCGTTTATTTATTGTGGTTGCCAAAACAAAGTTCTTTAATGGATTATTACAACGTTATGGCGCTATAAATGGGAGCATAAAAATATGTCTGTCCATTAAGTTATAATAAGATTAGCTAATTTTACTATTGCCTCTATTTTTGATGGCAGCACTATTTGTGAAGGGTTGATCATAAAAGCACCATAAACAGAACATTATGGTTCTCATACTCTTCCCATAAAAATTGTTCACACACGCAAAGCTGAGTAGAGACACCATAAAGATAAGCCAGATAATATTTACGTTTAGAAAACTGAGGGCTTAACACTCATGACACATTTGCAAAAGAAACGTAATTGTAAAGTGTCAAAAATTAGGTAGGTATTTGAAAATTGATCATATTATATACATAATGGTGTCGATTCTGTTGTTTTAGGATTCCTAACCTAAATTTTAAGATTTATAAATTTTCTATGCTAGGTAGACCTAAAAATTGTGGTATTCTCTATACACGTCCTAAAAATACCTATATTAGAACGTTTTTCAAAATCGCAAAACCTCTCTGAGTTGAGTAATTGGGTTTTTGCTGTGAGCAAAATATGTTTTTTTCTAAAATGTTATTTCAAAATACTTCTTTACATAGGCCATTTGTATGAGAAATCGTTCAGAAATTCAAATCGATACCAGTTTAAAATCGATAAATTTTAATCATGACCTAATTAGATGCCTGCTAAAATTAGGTAGACTTTTCTAACCATAGCTAAAGTGTAAAGCAAAGAATAGTGTTAAAGCTACTTTTAACTAAGTTAAGTTGTTTTAGATCTATCAATCTAATTTTAGAGCTGTCATCCTAATTTTAAACCCGTTAGTTTAATTTTTCAAGCAACTAAAATGTTAAGCAAGGAGCCATTTTACCTAAACTGAGTTGTTTTAGGTCTGTTAGTTGAATTTTAGAGCTGTCATCCTGATTTTAAACGTGTCTGTCTAATTTTCCAACCATAAAATAGCTTTAATCTCTTTGAAAATCCGAAATCCTAATTTTAGCTAATCCTAAAACAACAGAATCGACACCATTATATTGTTTGATTGAAATAACGTATAGGCCACTTTTCATCCCGGAAACAATGCTTTTGAAATCGCGGAGAGCAACCGGTTCATTTGTGCGTTTTTCTAGGCGGGAGCCTCATCATTAGGGCACATGCCAATCTATACGCCCATTCTTCTGTCCGCTATGCCCGAACAAAATCCCAAATTTTTGCTAAAACTGATTGAATTCAGTTAGGCACAGAATTCGTTATTTGAGCCTGGTTAGGTATAGCATATTCTCCGAAAACAGGTCTTGGTATTTGATATGTCGGTCAAACTAGCGGATTAAAGAAAACGATAAATTATTTATTCAACATTACAGGTGACAGTTATTGTGCTACCGAAAATTAGGAATATTTAAGATAAATAATTGTTTTACGTAAATTTTTCATAAGGTAAAATGGTAATTGTTTTTAACTAAATGTCATCGATATTCATAGTCATCAATAATACATTAGCTTATAATAAATGTTTCAAACATAATATCACTAAGATTTTTAAAGCACTTCAGTATTTTATGACGGCGGGCGTAGGCCGGTTTGCGGTGAGCGAAGCGTAATCTGGGTGTGGGGTCTCTGTGGGTGTGGATGGGGTAGTAGCCTCATTCTATATGTGAAGTAATAGATTGAATATAATTCAAGGTGTCTACAATCCAACAAGGTGTATGTCGTCGTTCGTACTGGCAGTACGCGATAACGGACGACATGGTGTGCGCGGGGCGCGGCCGACGAGACTCCTGCGCAGGCGACTCGGGCGGGCCGTTGCTCTGCCGGGATCGCAACATGCGGTACTACTTGCAGGTGAGAGAAAAACTACTAGCTTTAAGTATATTTAGTAAACTTTATATGCTTTTTTGTTGTGTGCTGTGTGGTGCTGGCAGAATTTGTACCGCCCAACTCTTCTCGCGGGTGCCATCCACCGGGGGCGGGCAGTGGCGCCTTCTACAGAACAAATATACTACTGAATTGGGATCTCCAGCCCGCATGCCCAGTGTGGGGATTATGGACATTGCCCATGATTAATAAAAGCTAAAAAGGCGCTTATCTTATTCTTATCAGGGGGGAGAACAGATTTCGAATTCATTTAATTAACACGGTTTTTAAGGTAGTGAATATAATTTTCCACCAGATAGTTATCAAACAGGTATCTTTTTAATCCTACGGAACGTGGCTGCTAGGATCTTTGATTTAATAGCAAAGCAACATATCAGGCGTGAGGAGTACTTGGACACAAAATACGCATCTAAAATAATTATACTTCTCTTTTGTTTTAAGAATTTGTCTTGCAAAATGTACTTGATCTTAGTCTTACTTGAAATTATTCAAACTCAAAGCTGCCGGGAAAATGATAAACGTGGCATTTTTCATTTCATTTTTTTTAAGAGCTTTTGAAAGAAATGAAAGCACTTAATTGAGAAAATATTATTATGAGATTCTACGAATAATAACTGTTGCGAAATATGTTTTGCCTTTTTACAGATTCTTTTTATATAATCACACACCATCATTTAGCCCCAATTTTAGCAGAGCTTGTGTTATGGGTACTAGATACATTACATAGATAGATATTTTTTTATTTTAGATAGAAAACAACTGGAACACCCGAAACAAATATCTGCAGATCGTACAAACATAATGTCCCAAGGCGGTAATCGAACCCGCAACCTCCTGTGTTGCTGGCAGACCTTGGCCTGCTATAATATACTTATACTAACTCACGTTGAGTTGTTGCGTGAAAATAGCGGTCTCATTTCTTCGAAATTATATAGACAATGCAACAATCGATGTCGAAAGCGATAGTAGAAAAGTCCAAAAAATTATGGGTCTGACATACGAGTATGCCTTAGATAATATCTATCATTTATTTTATTTTTTTTTATTTTTATTTATTTATTTATTTAGTAACTAACACGATTTTTATAAAACCAATTACATCAGTCACTTAAGATTAATCTTAATTTAAAAATTCGAATTAAATTATCCATTAAATAAATTTTTACACAATATATGATATGAATTAAAATAGAATTTTAAAAATTAAACATATTTAGATATAAGGCAAATAAATTCATTAACATAATAAATCAAATTGACATATTAATTAAAATAATATTCACTAAACAAACAAACATCCTTTCATTCATCACTCTCGCAAAACCTCAGGCATACCAACATTAAACACTTCCATTCATCTGTGAAGATATCACAGTCTGGATTGTGGTCTAGAAGTCTGTTAAGGGCGGCGAGGGTGCGAGGCAGTGGAGAGTTGGCACGAGCAACGGTTCGACTGAAGGGCACGGAGAAAAGTCTGTGGCGCCTGTTGCGAATATAATTATTAGGGAGGTAGAGCCGAAACAGAAGGTTGTGCAGATTAGGAACGTCGATCATACCACGAAGCACTTTGCACATTGTTGCTGTTTGATCGTACGCTCTTCTGGTCTGTAGGGAATTGTACCCAAGATACCCTTGGAGAAACCTAGTTGGGTACATATATGGGTAATACCCGAATTCTCGCTTGTACTGAGACCTGAGAAACGCTTTTTGTACCTTCTCCAGTAACAGCGCGTACGTACTTTCGTGCGGATTCCAGACGGAACTGCTTGACTCTAGCTTGCTCCGCACTAGAGCCCCGAACAGGAGCCGCACGACACTGTCACTGCGAAAACCTCGGGCGTTTCTCAGAACAAAGCCAAGTCTTTGAAAAGATTGCTTGGCAACTGCTATGATGTGGTCATGAAACGTGAGTTTTTGGTCAAAAGTAACTCCTAAATCTTTGATTACCATTACTCTAGAGATCATGTTGCCGTGAATCGAGTAATAAAAGTATAACGGGTTTTTCTTTCGACCAAAAGTCATCACCGAGCATTTGGAAGGGTTAAACTCCATCTTGTTGTCAGTACACCATTGACATACCGCGTTAACATCGACTTGAAGCGCTTCACAATCTGCCGTGGAACGTATGACAGTGTAGAGTTTCAAGTCGTCGGCGTACAATAGACACTCCGCGTGCTCTACAACGTCCGGTAAGTCATTGATCATTAAAATAAAAAGCAAGGGACCTAAAATAGAGCCCTGACTTACTCCTGACCGCGTGTGATAGGGTGCGGACTCATAAATTCCAAGTTTAACATACTGCTGGCGATCGCGCAGATAGTCGGCGAGAAGTCTGAGTAGATCAGGCGCAAAGCCTATGGCACTTAGTTTCGCCAGCAGTATGTCGTTATTGACTCTATCAAACGCTTTTTGGATATCGAAGTAGAGCACGTCCACCTGCCAGCCAAGGTCTAAATTACTTGAAATGTATTCTACAAGTGTCAAAAGATTGGAGTTGACCGACCGCTTATCTCTAAAACCATGCTGGGCGTTGCATATGAAAGTCTTGACTTGTGCGTATATCATATATTTATTCACATGATCTGTTTTGAATTTTTCCTTACGAATCTTTCAATTGTTTTCGATTTGCTTCATAGCGAATGCCGGTTAGCTACGCCCTCTGCAGTGTGTTTGTCACCCGCGAAAATTGAACATCAAATTACTGGTGCTCTATGACAAGTTACAATTGATTTCTAAGTAATCAAATTTGTAATGTTTGTAACGAAAAGTAAAATTTTTAGTTGTATAAATAACGTTATCAAGTGGTTGTTTTTATAAACATAGTGACACAAAACGAGATCAAACCAATCACTTTATTTCGCTGTCTATTTTAATTTTATAAATTTGAATGTACATCTACATTCAATCGTACATCTTATACAGGGTGTAATCGTTAAGTGTGCACAGGCGATTATTCCGTAACTATTGCAGATATCAAAAAACTTTAAACTGATATCGAAAGTACTTTACCTAATGAGTAAAATGACATTAATAACTTTTTAAAAATAAAACGAGAAATATCCAAAAAAATTACATTAATCACTCCCATACATTTAGTATGAGATAGTAGAAAGGTTTTAGTTTCCTTATTTTAAGTGGAATAGTACCTACTCATTTTACCCTTGTCATTTTATAATTATGTACGATATGAAGGTATTAATGAATTTCAAGTAGATACACGTGTAGATTAATTATCTTACCACTTCAAATTTATAATAAACCTTGTTTCAATATTGTATTGATTTGAACTAGCTGAAAAGCAACATACTAAATAAAAACAAAAAGAAAGATACTCTTTGGTGTTCGTTCTAAATTCAAATTCTTTATCGCGGGTTCTCGTTCCCGCCAATTTATTGTATTTTTCAATTTGCGTTAATAATCGTGATTGTTGCATTTATTGATTGAAAAATGGCATATTCCAATACAGAAAAGAGGGACATGTTAAAAATGTACTACAAACATGATTGTAACAATAGGGCGGCCATTATCGCCTACAGAAGAGAGTACCCAGATAGAGAAGTTCCTTCTGGTGAGTATTTACGTAAGTTGGATAACAATTTGATAAATTATGGATCTTTTAACAGAAAAAAAGGTTCGAGAACAAGAGCTCCGGAATTTGATAATGACTTAGATAACAATATTATTAACTACGTAGTAGATAATCCACAAGAATCAACGCGTTCAGTGGCCCGATCATTTCCAGTGTCCCACAATTATGTACACAAGTTATTAAAAAAACACAACTTCAAAGCATTTAAGATAAAACCTACTCAAACGCTGCACAATGATGATCCTGCTCGTCGGCTGGTCTATTGCAATTGGCTAGTCAATAATTATGTCAATGTAAGGTCAATTTTATGGACCGATGAAAGTAATGTTTCAAACTGCGGCATTTACAATAGAAAAAACTCGCATTATTGGTCAATTGACAATCCTCGCTTAACTACTGAAGTTAGAGCTCAGGTGCGATTCTCAATTAATGTGTGGTGTGGTATTCTTGGAGATCGGATCATTGGGCCATATTTTTACAGTGGAACCTTAAATGGACAGAGATATTTCTCCTTTGTACAAAACGATATGCCAAGTCTCTTAGAACCAATTCCAGACGATGAAAGAAGGTCGATAATTTTTCAACAAGATGGAGCACCTGCACATAATACAAATGTTGTAATGAATTTCTTACGAAACAATTATAATGGCTTAATAGCCAATAATAGTGCAACCCCTTGGCCTGCCAGATCCCCGGATCTCACGCCTTGTGATTTCTTCCTATGGGGATTTGTCAAAGACCACGTGTACGCTGAGAGAGTACACAGCCTAGAAGAGTTACAGAATCGTGTACGTCGTGCAATTGCTTTAATTACTCCGCAAATGTTAAGGAAAGTTCATTTAGAAACTGTAAATAGAGCTCGTCATTGTATTGCACAAGGAGGACGTCACTTCGAACATATGCTTTGAACACAAAATTTTGTACTTACTAAGAAATAAAATGTATGGCAGTGATTAATGTAATTTTTTTGGATATTTCTCGTTTTATTTTTAAAAAGTTATTAATGTCATTTTACTCATTAGGTAAAGTACTTTCGATATCAGTTTAAAGTTTTTTGATATCTGCAATAGTTACGGAATAATCGCCTGTGCACACTTAACGATTACACCCTGTATACTGGTGCTCTATGACAAGTTACAATTGATTTCTAAGTAATCAAATTTGTAATGTTTGTAACGAAAAGTAAAATTTTTAGTTGTATAAATAACGTTATCAAGTGGTTGTTTTTATAAACATAGTGACACAAAACGAGATCAAACCAATCACTTTATTTCGCTGTCTATTTTAATTTTATAAATTTGAATGTACATCTACATTCAATCGTACATCTTATATATATAATTTAAATAAAAGAAAGTCGTGTTTGTTACAACACTTATAACTCGAGAACGGCTGAACCGATCTGGCTGAAAATTGGTGGGGAGGTAGCTTAGAACCAGGAAACGAACATAGGATAGTTTTTATTTCGTTCCCGGCTGAACGAATCTGGATGAAATTTGGCAGGGAGGTAAACGGTATCCCGGGGACGGACATAGCTACTTGATATAAAGAATTTTTCATCTTTTCGTAGAAAACCTTCAAATTTGACATCGCTAACTGTCAAGAAATGAAAGATATAACTCGTTTTATTAATAAAAAAAACTCTTGGGAAATCTGACCGTTCTGTCGTGCCCTATGCCTACAAAACACATTGAATAAAATTGAAAAGACCCACAGTCTACCTTTGAGAATTACTAGTGGTCGAGCAGTTCGGGCATGCTTGGAAACGGATTTCGCATTATTAACTTTCTCAAAGGGTTCCTATAGGTAATACAAAAGTTTATTTAAAGAAATTTTGGCAACGGTAGGTTTGCCCACAACGGGTTAACAAAACTTTTAAAAAAATATTACGAGACTCGTTTTTTTATGCTTGTACTTTCTCTTCATTTTACATCTTATTATTGTTTCAAAATTTCTAAGGGTTGACATCATTAGTGTAATAATTTCATGACAAAACACTTATTTTGCTGAAAATACAAGCAAAAATATTAGTGAAATATTTTGTTATAATAATGATATTGCAAGAGCGTGTAAATAAAAGAAAAACAAAACTTTTTATAATCTTTTTGCAAAACGGAAAAATTTACATAAATATTCAGAAATTTGTAGTTTACACGTTCATCCCCTCGAGGTCCAGAATCACCCGTTTCGGCTTTAGCCTTTCCGTGACACCCTGTATAATATACCTTGGTAAATAGTGCTCACCATTACTCAAATTTTCACTAAAGCAGCAAGATGGTACAAATGACTCTTATTTTATGAAAATGCTGTCAGCATTTTTCATTAAATCCCTGAAAAAGCAAGTTTAGTCAAAGATGAACTTAAGAGCGACCGACTCGTTGTTATTGAGAGCTTCTTACAGATATATTTTTCTAGCGAATATTTTTGTTTAATATTAAAAGAAGTCTTGTCTGTAGGTATTTTTACAATATGTTCACTGGCAAAGTAAGTATTTTCATGCATTAAAAAGCGATGATTTAATGATAACAAAATGTAAACAGAATCCAATTAGTTTGGCAAAAAAGACTTTCATGCTTTCAATTTGATCCTTTAGATAATAATGAGTTTGTACCTCAACATTTATTTTCAGACGTATCAACATTTCAACCAAAAAGGTATACTCTCAAAATAGGGCAATAAAAATGTAGGTTGGTGTATACTAGTTTTTAAACCTACTTACATTAAAATTGATCAAGGATTAGCATACTAGAGGTAGGTTCCCACATATCGCACCAGGCCAGGCATGAATTCGTTCTGCGTTCTTGCACTTGGCTCCCATGCAACCCACAGGAACATACTTGGCTCCCATGGAGATTAGATAAATATAGAGCATTTTACGCCTTTTGGCTGGGATTTTGATTCAATTATTTTATTCCCTTGGCTCGAATACCCTGTTTTATTAAATCACATGACAAGTACCAACATGTTGGCATGAATAGGCATCCAGTTATATCCCTCACTCATTACAACGAAACCCAACTCGAGTTACGAGTGGCATATAAATAATTTAATCATGTTGCCAGGTTATCTTGATCCCACAAATCTGGTCACGTATGAAAGAAGGTAAGAATTGTGATTTACGGGTTTTCTGATATTTCAGGGAATCACGAGTTTTGGAGATGGCTGCGGCAAGCGCGGGAAATACGGAATCTATACGCGGACTGCGGGATACGTGGCCTGGATGAGAAGCGTCATGGACAATGTGTACTTTGATTAGACGCACCTGAGCTCTCTGTTTTACGAGATATGAAGAAAATTATAAAGGGGGCAATTTCACCACGTAGGCGTCATGTCTCACGTTCACCGTAGAGCAGAAATAATAAAGGAATCGTATGAGCTTCTTACTCTCCTTGATTCCTCTGTTTGTTTTTTGTTTATCTTGATAACACTAGAAAATAAACTGGGTGAACTAGGCGCTAATAAGTTTTCTAACGTTAAGAATAAACATTTATGACAGAACAAAAATATATTCTGCACGTTTGACAGGTTTCGCCATAGTCTGTTCTGTGATCTATGTAGGAGTACCTCGCACATAAGGACGTTAACTAACATTATTTTAGACAACTCAGGTACTAAAAGCCTAGAAATTAATTGAATTAATAAGGGAGCACGTATCCGTAGGAGGTTCCTATCTGTTCAATCTAAAACAATGAAGTATAAGGAAAATAATGATCCAATGAAACAACGTAGAATTCCTGATAGGACTTTAAAGTTTGTTATTCCAAAACATTCCAGTCATGCTACAGCTTTGTTTCAAGCACTTGAGACGTTTGTATCAGTTGACTGAAACCAAAGTTTGCATCTCGTCTTCGAGATTAGTTTCGAGATTGGATCGAGATTATCTATTTATTTACTAATTGAATGTTTGACTTGCTAGCTTCTGTTTACACAGGATCCAATAGACTTTAGCGGTGGACTTTACCATTGAAAATGTTTTGTGCCTTTCGGAATATAAAACGAAAATCGAGACGAAAATCTCATGGTTGAAGGCACTAGTTTGTAAAGCATAGGCCACCAAGGGAAACACAATTTGTTCTACTAAACCAAACAACGGATGAAACTTCTTATATAGAGGGCTCTTTTCTTCCGGCCATATAATGCAAACGTCGTTTATATTATGCTGGGCTTAAGATACTTCCTGCACTATATAAGCGGTTTGATTTAGAATGGTTAACAGTTTTCTGGAACGATAGGAATTCTGTCTAGAAAGTATTTTTTATGATTGTGATAAGTTGTTTGTAAGAAAATTCGCTAGATGACGCTGAAAGCTATTGACAAAATGATTCCGCATCGATCAATAAATGTTGTGAAATTCGAATAATATATCCACGCTGACTGTAAAAAACACGACACATAACGAGGTAATTGCAATTACTGTGTGTGATTTCTAACATTTCCACCAATTAGATGTATAAATAAAATAAATAGTCTCTCTACACAAAAAAATGGTTTTATTTTCGTACAAAAAAATAAAAATACATTCATAAAAACACAAAACAAGAACAATAACAAACAGTTTCAATTTTAAAAGCTGTTCAACTTTTGATGTATTCTTTATGGCTATCGTTAAATTTCAACGGGTTCTGCTTCCAATGGTTCCTTCGCTATTTCCATGACCCAAGGTATGAGGCGCCAAATACCGGTGTACTGAGCGGATTGCTCCCCCGAAGGACGGCGTTCCTCCTAAACAAATACAACTGATGTCAAACTTATTACTTTGGTAGTGGCGTATAGCAAGATGTTTCTCAAGGGTATTTTCATTTCTGTTACCATCGTTTGAACGACTGGTAATTTCCGCGATGAAAGTCTCCAAGTAACTACTCAGAACACGCAATCAAATGGATGGTTGAGCGGCAGGTGAGCTAAATACTCTATGGCTCACATTAACGGAGGCCTAATGTATGTCCAGCTGTGGACTAATACGCGCGGCAAGACGATTATGTAGATAACGCGCTTGAACGATAGCTCTAACACCGGAACGGTAACTTATATAACGATACGGTAGCTTACATAGCGATACGGTAGCTTACATAGCGATACGGTAGCTTACATAGCGATATGGTAGGTTTAGTAACAAGCATGCTACAGTGTGGTTGCATAACGTATTAATTTTCTTAGCCGTTGCTGCTATCTACGACAAGTGTTTCTACGCTCGTTATAAAAAATGTAGTAGAATCCACTAAATTTTTTGTAACGAGCGTAGAAACACTGCAGCTCTGCTTCGATTTTTACGCATGGTACGCGCTCTTAAGAGCTCTTTTGCTTAGACCGTAGTAGGTCCTGCTACAACTTTTGCCCAGCAGCGCGTAGACCCTGCTACGTGTATTGCTACGTGCGTAGGCACTGCTACGAATTTTGCTACGTACGTAGGCCCTGTTACTACTTCTGCGAATCGCGAAGGCGATTTTAACTACGTTTAAGCTAAGTTTATTTCCGAGCGTGGATAAGATTTTGACCACGAGTTCTTTTCATTGTTTCCATTTCTTCGACTTCAGTTTTCCAGAAATAATTAGGTCAGCGCAATTCCACAAAGAGAATCAAGCTCCAATGCTTACCAATGGAAAGTGTATAATCCGGCTGTAGGAGCGACTTGACAATGGAAAAATCTTTGGTTTATTTGGATCGTTTGTAAATACGTGTAACAATCAAGCTATATAGATATTGTAACAAAAAGTATCATCATTTAAGTATCATCATCCGTTGCTTGTTGCATGGTCCGAAAATATTTTTTGGGGGATTGAGGCCACCTTTTACACTAGGTATGTTTATTTTTTATTTAGATTAACCTTTTATTTATATTGATTACTAGTAGAATACACTGTTCATTCATTTATTTAATTTAATCAGTTGTAGCTCTGTTTGTACACAGTCACCAGAAAACAATCGTTTTTCTCGACAGCCAATTAATGCGGCTTGTGGTTGAGAAATTTCCTTACCTGTAAATACAGGGCCATTAATTTCCCGCCGATGTGAAGCAAGCTGCCGTGAACGGGATCCTGGTCTTCGCCGGTATAGGGGGGGAGAGAGAGGCAGTACACATTACTCACTCCACCCCCGTCGTCAAACTGCTTCATTTTTCTTCAGACCAACAGATTGGGTTATTACAGTTATTAGAGTTTAAATATTGTAAGCATGAAATCATAGCAAATACCTACATCTTATATTACAACAACCATCTAATTTTTTAAGGTGCAGTGAAATATTATTTTTAATTAATAACCGCTTCCGTCAGGAGTATGAATTTTTCGGGAATTTAATTGAAAATTGAAAAACCAAAAAAAAAGCAAAAAGTAGTGCTAAGTTATTTATTATT
Source organism: Eupithecia tripunctaria (assembly GCA_955876795.1). Classification (NCBI taxonomy): domain Eukaryota; kingdom Metazoa; phylum Arthropoda; class Insecta; order Lepidoptera; family Geometridae; genus Eupithecia; species Eupithecia tripunctaria. Next base: position 7,018,314 of record OY041604.1, read on the forward strand.
AAGATATATAAGAACGTTAAATGCGTCGTTATAGGTTAGGTACTGTGTGGATACCTATCTAGGTATACAGGGTGGGGCAAATTTTTGGCCCCTTAAGGGTGGCTACCGTTTCTTTTGTAGTTAGAAGGTTTTGTTCTGAGGAACCTTCTGTTTCATTTTGAAGAAAAAAATATTCACATTTTTGGTACTCGCTTTTTTCTAGAAAATATATGGGAATTGTTTTTTTTTAATTATTGCCAAAACTTATTGGTATGTTATGATTTTATTTGGTATTTTAAATGGCCTCGTTGGAAATAGACAGATTAAGACCAACTTGATTTTTTTAACAGATGTAATTTTTTGGGCAAACTGTATTTTTTTCATACAACTAAAAATGACAATATTTTTTTCTTTAAAATTAGGGTTAAGCTCGCCTTTACCATTATTTTTCTCTAGTTCGTTTTACTTGTATAATGTGCCTAAAGAAAAAAACAACAACTCAAAGAACTAGAAACTCACCCATATCCTGTATTTCCAGGGCAAGAATCAGAAAACACTAGACCTTTGTAGACCATCAAAGACATTTTCGGCAACTCCAAAGAAGTGTACCTTGTGTCGAACCTGTGGATAAACCAAACACAATTATTACCAGAAGGTTACGTTATCGCTGGCTGGCTTAGAATTTGCACCACCCCAACACTTCCCTGGGGTGTGGGTGTGGGGTGTCGTAAGAGGTGACTAAAAGCAGCCACACACAGAAACCGTGGCCGGGCTGGAGGTGAGACGTGCGGGTTGTAATGCATGAATTTATATGAGAGACTCATACACAGATACACTGCTGGGCGCTGTGTGTGAAGTCTCTCGTATGAGTCAGTAGGATACAACCCACACGCCTTCCTCATCAAGGGAAGGGCCTGGCGCTTATCAAGGGGAGGCCTGCGATAACCATTTGATCAATATAGGCTGTTGAGGATCTAATTGCTTGTTAAATTACTTCTGTACAACATTAAGGTCTGTGTTCGAACAGATAAAACATATAGACAGACAGATTCGTCAATTCACTTTGAGATTAGCTGTGTGGTGCTGGCTTAGAATTTGCACCAACCAATTCTTTCTGTGGGTGTCGTAAGAGACGACTAAGGAATGTGCATCGGAGGGCGGGCAGCAGCGCCCTCCGCAGAACAAATCTTCCACCAAACTGCGATCCCCAATCCGCATGCCCAGCGTGAATAATTGGGCATTTCTCCCCATGAGTTAAACGCCAATAAGGCGTTTATCAAGAGGAGCCCTGCGTCCAGTAGTGGACTGACACAGGCTTGAGGTACAAACATTTGTCATTAAGCGGAATTCAACCCCGTTATTGCTTGTTAATTTAACGACCCATGCTTCTTCACAAAATTAAAACATCATTTTAACAACGGTTCGAGATAGTATTAAGGCCTCCAAACACCAAAGCCGCCGTGCTGGTGGCGGCGGCTTTAATTAATTTTCTTTAATTATTAGAGCCGATGGATTTTTAAAATTTCCTATGTTAAACGTAATAATAATGATAAAATAGGTGGCGCTGTCATATTGGCTCGTGTATGCGCCTTAAGAACGGTGCGGATACCTTAGCCCCCCATACAAACGTACTTTCCGCTTCATTTGCAAACTATGTCCCCGATCGTATTGAAAATTTCCATACACAATTGGATGAAAAACAGCTATGTTTGTAGTGATTTAGTTTTTTAAAAGCATTATGATCTTTAAATGAGTGCGAAACTAATTTGCCATATTTTGACCACCAAGTCGAGTTATTTTCAAGCAATTTTTTATGCATGATCGACACTTTTATTCGAAAATCTGTCGCGTTGCAAACATTCTAAATATACCACCATTAGAAATAAACAAAAATATTTCTGAAATCAGTCGTTTATTCAAAATGAATCGAAACGTACGAAAAAATATCAAAAATGTTGAAATTCCTTCTAGTTTCTGGTTCGGGTTAGTGTCAACTATCGCAAAACAAAAGATTATCACACTCACATACCCAACTGGTGGGCTGACGAACTTGTTTTGCGGTTTTGCTTAAAGCCCCGGTGGGTTTAGTGTGAAGAAGGTCTAAAGTGTGAATATAAAGTTGTGTTGGTTTCTTGGTTCCCTAAGTTTCGTAATTTGTTTACGAACAGTTCTTAATTTGATCGGAAATTATTCATCAATCAAATCTACTTGGTGGATTTTCAGCTTCCGGTACCCAAAATGTTAATCAATTTACAGGAGAACACATCGTATCTAAAGTTCCGTTGTATGAAGGCTTCAATGCCCACCAATGGTGAGGTGGTCCGATTCGTGTTGGCGCAAGATTATATTTTATTTTTGTAAATAATTGATGCGTTCTACGTGGAATAAAGCTAGTGGATAAGTAATTTGCTGCAAATCGCTAATAATTTTTATAAGACCTTAACAAAAGTAATTTGATTTAATGGTAGGCTACTTATGCAATTATTTTGATATTGTAAATAAAATCACTTCTTCCGCTAGTGGACAAAAAATTGAAGTGAATTAAAGTCAATTGCACATTATTTCTTGTTGATAGTAATAACTATTTATCAAGCTGTTTATATAGTAAAAATTTGACTTGTCTGAGTACTTATTTTGTAAGTCTAAAGAAATAAACGATTTGACTTTGACTTTGACTTTGATCTCTATTTAGTAAATAAACTCTCGTCATTTCCGATTTAGCGGTACCACAAGCACATGCTGCGAGTCCGTACTCTGCACGTCCGTACAGCACGACGACTCGCAGCAAAATCAGTGCGCTACCGTCATACCTTCGGCTTTCATTTTCTTTATTTATTAGAGTAACTAGAGTTCCGTTACCTCAAATCCACATCCATCAAAATTTTTATTATTTTTTTATAACAAAGAATATAACAATCAAAGAATAAAAACAATTTAGAACTACTTAAACATAATATATAATAGAAACAGTTGAGCTACCTGCAGATCGTCGCAAAGAATCTAGAGGTAGCTCAGCTGATCCATATCAACCCGTAGGGATCTTCAAAAAATATCTGGGTATTTTCTATGTCCATAATATTATCTATCTATTTAATGTTTTTATATATATCATAGTAGAAGCTCTACTTAGCTTGGGGATAGATGATGCTTAGTGGATTGTTCAGCATTTTTCTTTATTTTATTTATTTATTTATACGCGCGCCCACAGAAATCGAACCACCATAAGACCATTAAATCAAAACTTGCAAATCATCATTGACTGATCGGATAATACATCATACCTGTCCAATCCCCATCCCAAAGCCAAGGCCTCGGATCCCCCGCGGCTGGCGGTGAACTGGTGCGACATTAGCGACACGGGCGCCCATTCAGGACAAGACATCATCGAGGTCACCACTTGAATGACACCTAACGCGACAACAAAGAGCACAAAATAAGGAATTAATTATTTTCTCTGATGAGAAACACGAGCTACATTCTATGGCGGGCTTCTGCCCGTGTTAATATGGGAAAGATTTTGTTTAAAAAAAACGATGAACCGACTTTAAATTATTAGTTTTTTCATGAATCCCATTGTCAGAACTGGAGCAAATCAAAATGGGAACCACATGGAAAGCACCAGCTTTCAAATATAAAAACAGAATCATGAAAATCGGACCACCCAGTGAAAAGTTCCGAGGTAACAAATATTTAATAACTATCCTAGATCTATTCTACACTAGGTACCCATTGCTATGTACCTACCCAAACCATTTCGTACAATTGAATTGTAAAATATTGTTAGTCCGAAATGGATAAGATTGTTGATACCTACTTTAATTTGACTTAAGACCCTTACTTATGTATGTAAGATGTACACAATTTTTACAATAATAATATTCTTATTCTAAAAAAAAATACAGTCAAATTGAAAACCTCCTTTTTTTGAAGTCGGTTAAAAAGTGGCATGGTATATTTATCCAGCCAGGCTTTGGGCTCATATACACGGACTATAAGTTGCTGACTGCAAGACTACATGTATGCAGTTGAGTCATTTGACTCGACGGCAGCCGTTGAATATCGCCGCCTGCAGCCAACTGCAGTTGCCTTGCAGTCCGTGTATTTGATATTTGATAAGTGCAGTGCGTTTATTAGAGCCCTTAGTGAAAGTATACACGATGCCCGTAGATAAAAGTAACAAATGGCCAAATAAAAAAAAACTCTCTCGTTCTGATTAACCAGAAATCTGTCTGTTTATGTAGACCTAAAAATGGCTAGAAAGAGGTGGAGGGGACGAGTCAAAGCCTATATATGAATCCACACACACAACACAAAAATGTGGATTTGAGTATTCTTTTTTTTTGTTTAAGATTTCGCGCAAAAAATAAAACCCCTGAAATTTCTAGACTCTAAGCGGGTGCAGTTAGTTTTATAATAAAAAAATACCAATATTGTACCTAAATTTACATCATCGTTCAACTGATGCTGGCGTAAAATCATTGTAAGGAATGAAATTTTTTTTCTTGGAAATAAAGTATAGGTACGAAACCAGGAAACATTTGAAGTAATTATTTCCACCGAAGCTCAACCAAAGCTGGCGCACCTAGTTAACTGTTTCTGAGGAATTCTTTTCATTACAAGCCCCTACAAGTCCTCGCTTATTGTATATGTTAACAAACCGTAATTCAATAGTTATAGGAAAACGTCAACCCAATATTTTGTTATAGGTGAGTTTGTTTAACTCCTTTTGTTCGTAAAGCTATAATTAAACGATTTGTATTTACGACGTTATATGAGCCAGCCTTGTGTCTAACGAAAATAATAATTTAACCCAGTTAGGTACCTACTTGATAAAATATACTTTTAAGGCTTCATTTCTTTTTTACGTGCCAGATAGTTTGGCAATTTGTCAATACAGATTGACCTATCTTCACGAAATCATAAAGTGGCAAAACTTCAAATTTCCGATAAGCTCTAACAAAAGGTATGGGCGCGTTGTAAAACAACCACACAACACACCAACTATAAAAGGAACGTTTTATTATATTTCTTATATTTCGCAATGGATTACCTCAAAGTAACGCCTGAATCTTTTATGCATTTATTTTAAGTAATTAGATGTATTTTTTTGTATTGTATTTCTTTATTAATCAAAAACTTATTCTAGTTTTATTACTACGACACTTTAAACCATACATGGTTTGTCTAGTGTCGACAGTTACAGCATGTTGCCACACATTTGGCATGCAATTATATGATAACAATATTAACATAATAAAGACTGGTACAGTTTAGGTACCAGTCACACCTCATAAGGTTATTATCGCAACTTATGCCACAAGTAGTTATTTAAACCTACCCTACGATTCGTGAGGTAGGTTCAAATAACTACCTACACACAGGTTTAACAGTATAGGGTGACTAGCGATCGCTGTCTGGAAAAAACTATTAATTTATATATAATGATATATTAGTAGATAGATAATTAACTTTACAGAGTAATTAGGTAGGTACTCTTAAACATTTATGTATTTACTGGGTAGGTATTTATATATTTCACTATAAATTATCTAAGAAGTGTTTTTTGTATTTATGTGTATAGTTTTTAATGTTAACTTCTTGTAATAGTTTAGTTGGTAGTTCATTAAGCATAGTAAGTAGGTATTAAGTAATCAGGTTCGCCTGCCATAATAATTATTCATTTTCGGTATACTTAGTTTATTTTGTGTAATTTTCCTTGTTGTTATTGTATGTGATACGGTAAGTATAAGTGCAATCCTGCTTTACTTACCTATGTTGTAAAGATGTTTCCTTGTCCGATCTGTAGGATGGTACCAAGGATGAACTCCGCTGAACTTCACGTAAGACACTCGTTCCGGTTGCCACCACTGGTCCCCGCAGTACGCAACGAAGGCCGACCTGGCTTCACCAAATAAAGGGCTCTTGCTGAGTCGCGACAAACATGAACCAGAGGCAATCAACCAGTGCTCGCTTATACTTACTGCGTCACAGTGCACCTGTAAAGTTTTGAATAGAATATATCTGTCCCAGAAAAGGATAATTTTACTTCTACGTTAAGGAAATGAATTGGAATAGGGCGAAATAAACGCCGACTTAATCCGAGAGCGATATTAGTAGACGCATAATTCTACAAGGTTGTTCTGACTCGGCTTTGCTAGTCAAAAATATACCATTGAATGGGTATAACTTCTTGAAGAAGGAAGTCATCCTATTTTTACGTTAGTGTCTCAAAAACTATCTTTACAATGTAAAATAAAACAATAAGATAATAATAGTTTATTCTCTTTTCTCAATTATGCGGAGTCACCACAACATTGTTGTCTTCTTCCGTTATACTTTTAATAGTTGTCATTTTAACTTACCATAAAAACAATGATGGTCCCGCTTGGTGGCCGTGGCCAGATGCGGGCCAGCATACCTTTTTTACCGTCAGGTATTACAGGGCTCGTTCCGGGCCCCACGCCTATGCAGTTTGTATGCAGCGGCACCACATGCAATCCTTTAGGGATAACAGCTAATATAAAGTATAATTCCTTAGGGCTTAGAGGTTAAACTTACTTGTAAAGGTTCATAAACGTATACAGCTGCATAAGGGTATTCAGACCAGGAAACAGATCTATTCGGATAAGATTTAGCTCTTTGTTTTTCTTTTGTCGTCAGTTTCACATAGCTCTTATCTGTGGTATAAGAAGCTATTTTGTTTTGCTTTTCTGGTATTTCTTTCATTCTGAGGAATTTTGGGTCTTTGTACGCATTATTTTTGTTAAAACATGGAACACTCTGGTTCATGTAACTATCTGTGATATGTTTCTTTGAGTGCCTGGGCTTCTTATGCGTCAAGTTTTTTTTTACGAGCTCCATAATTGCCGCATTATCACGATAAATTATAAATTGACTTGTTTTATCTTTATTTACTTTGTTAATTTTTAAGGGAACAGGAGTTGGAGTGAGTTGATCGTAGAGCTCAAAGAATTTAATTTTGTCATATTCAGTCGTTGGCTGAATTACTGGTTCCGTCATACACCTTAGTGCCATGGTCCCATTCGTTGCTGTTTCATTTACTTTTAAACTTTTAGTATACTTTTTTTCAAGTTTAAGCGAAAGAGTAGATTTTCTATGATAATCGGAAGAGTTTGAGTTAATTATTCGAGCTTTTGTCTGGTTTCCTGCCGTTTTAGGCATAGGCATAATGCGAAAAACTACAAATGATGAGTTGTGCGTGAGCAGGTTGGCATTATATTTATCACCTTTGGGTTGGCATTTTCCACGCACGCAATCTTTTGCTTGATCGTTAATTTCATCTGAATAATAAAACTCGATGTAACTTGGTGTCGAAGACCGTGAAATTTGGATGCCCGGAGAAAATATAAATGGATTACTTTCTTCATTAAAATCAAATATTGTTCTAGTTAAATTATCATGCTTCTGTTTTGGAGAACTTGTGGCTTTAAATTCCAGGTATATTTTGGTTTTCCTCCATAACATGTTGATGATTTCATACTGTTTTTTTGTAAACCTTTCTTCCCGTTTCAAAGTTACTGGCAATGTGTATTCCGTTGTTCTTTTGGTAGGAGGTGCGGATTTGTTTTCTAGTAAACTTAGGTTCTTTGCAAAGTCTTTACTGCTGACTTTGCTACCTGGTAATTTCGTAGTTACATTTTTATTTGAATTGTAGTAAATTCTTGTATATGTGATGTTTTTTTTATCAATTGGTAAAACCAAAAAACTGTAGCAGCTTAGTGTTAGAAGAATGATGAAAGCCTTCAGAGACACAAAAAACATGACTTGAGTGCTTTTTTAGGATTATCGCCTTTTTTGCAAATGAAATTTTATTGAACATTACTAATCACATGATTTATAGAACTATTGTTATCGTTCATACAAAATAAACAAAATTACATAAATTTAGAGCATAAAATAGATCCTGTTGCTCAAAGCACAGATTTATAACAAAAGAGAATACAATAACTTCCTTTGAAGTATAGTTCCATCGTAAAGTACTAAAGCTCAAAATATATCTATGGCTCAAAGCGTAGTATTTATCAAAGAGAATACAATAACTACGTGGCCAAAGAGAATAAAACGCTACGCTAAGATACGTGGCTGTTGCCTCAGATTTCCGAGCCGAGTGCGGCGCGTAAGTTCACCTTTATATAAAACCAAAAGAGAACATTATCTATTAAGATACATTATCTACAAAATCTAGATGTCCAAAGAGAACAAAAACAGAAAGTTTATATCTGCATGGTGTCTCCTGGTACAGCCAGTCTACACTCACTGTTAAAAAATTTGAAGAAAACGATTTTAAAATTAATATATGAGAATGGATAGACTGTTTAAAAAAAGTGAGGGCGCTTGTGTGCCAATTTGACATTTTTTGTTGCATTGAAAACACTGCTCTGTCATTGCAGTACCTACGACTAAAAGTGTTAGTTCGAGATCTTCGAATCAAACCGTACAAAGTTGCCCATAATTTTGTAATTTTCTTATATCTTTTTGATAAACATTTTATCAAATAATTCACTTTGTTTATCTATCTTTATTACCGAACAACGTTGCTTATATTTTAATTTTACTCTAATATTACGGACATTGGCAAAATTATGTCAACCCAGACGTAGACGAAGTTATTGTATTCTCTTTGGTAGACGCCATTAAAAGAAGAAAGGAAGGAAGTGAAGTTATTGTATTCTCTTTGGAAGGAAGTGTTAGTTCACCGTAACGCCACGACTCTACTCTTTTTGAACAGACTATACGTGAATGGTTTTATTACAGGGATGCGGTAAGTACTTACGTTTACCGTAGGCTATACCTACAAGTTCTTTGGATTAGAACCTTCGGAGTCTAAAGGATACGCTATAAGACCTGATTTTGAGTAAACTCATCCACGTTCATAATTTTAGGTTGACTAACATTTTTAAGCTATTGCATAGCTTCTATGGCGGGCCTTGAGCGCGGGGACCGAATGCAGAAATTCCGTAACGAAAAAACCTGGACGTTTGTCTCTTTAGTTCAGCAACTCGCCTCTAGATGGCATTGCAATAGCTTTACCGCGGCAGTCCCCGAGTGCCACACGTCTTTTTAATTATTTATCGATATCGATGTTATTTTGTAAGTCAATAGCGATAATATAGAAGATCGCAGCACGTGGCTGTATAGAAAATTCATACCAAAAATTGAGTTTTAAACCAAAATCAAAATAATCATGATTATCTGAAGTGTCACAAGACAAATTGCAGGTGGGAGTTGGAGAGGCGGAGAGTTACCTAATATGTAAAATTTTTGGTAACAATTAACTCGTAGTCCCTTTAGTGGGTGGGGTTCTTATAAAAACACAAGTCTTTTGTCGGATAAATAACCAAAATTTAATTAAAAAAAGTATTTCGATGCTATCGATAAAATATAAACATCGACAGTTACATAACAAGCAAATTTACGTCCAATATTATGTACCTACGCCTCAACCTGAACCGCAACAGCCTGTAACGGTCTTCTGCTGGACGAACTAAAAATGTTTAACTCATGGAGGCAATGCCCATAATCCCCACGCTGGGCATGCGGGTGGGGATCGCAGTTTGGTGCAAGATTTCTTCTGCAGGAGGCGCTGCTGCCCGCCCCCTGCTGGATATCCCTTAGTCGCCTCTTACGACACCCACAGGAAGAATTGGGTTGGTGCATATTCTTAGTCAGCATCACACAGCTCTTCTCAATTATTTTAATGACAAGATTTTGCTCTCGATGATTAGAACTAAATCTCGAACTAAATAGAGTTTTATCTTTTCGAATATAAACCGAGAATCCAGGCGTACCTAGGGTAGGTCTTCTCAGTCTACGTTTCAGAAAAATAACCAAACCTACTTCTAAGTTGACGACCTCTGTGGTGCGGTGGGTGAAGGTCCGCCTGCGACGCAGGAGGTTGCGGGTTCGATCCCCGCCTCGGGACAAATGAGTGTAAGATCTGCAGATATTTGTTCAGTGCGTTCTGGATGTTTTGCATGTATTATTAAAAAAAAAATCTAAGTAGTGTATATAAAGTATCTGTTATCTAGTACAGATACCACAAACTCTGCTTAGCTTGGGACTAGATAATGTTGTGTGAATTGTCCAACATATATAAATTAATTTCTGTGGATTCGGCGATCTATGATTAGGCGGTTCAAAGCATAGAGGTGAATATTGTCTTGTCTTACCCTCTATAGCTCTAAGCTTGGAAGAATAACAGAGCATGGAACCCGGACTAAAATAAGAACTGAACTGCATATGTTTATCTTATTTTGACTTATGATGTTAATAGTGCGTAGGAAAGAGACATATATTACCGTATTGTTTCGTTAACACGCAGGTTGTCACAACTTATTTTTTGGATAGTGATGGGCTTATTGTCGTGTCGGTGTCGATGAAAAAATGTATTTAATTTTATTCAAAAATATATCATAATGTCCTCCTAGCCGAATTTCGACCACGGCGGCCAGTCTCATCGGAGACTAGCCAAATGCGCAGGACATATTATAGTGTACAAGTGTGCACGCAAACACAGGTACACTCTCTATTCCCTTACTCTCATAATCCGATGGGACGACAGATCGACACGACCGGGGAGAGGTCAGGCGCAGGACCAGCGGCTTAACGTGCTTTCCGATGCACGGGGGTGTTACACCGCCAACTTCCTGACTCCGGGCAGTGACTGTAAACTTTTGAGCTGGTCTATAGGTTCATGGTGTATAGTTGATGGTACTGACAGTGTTGAAAAAGGAATGTACTCGCTACTGCGTCAATCTCATCGGTGATATAAATAAAATGTGTAATGTGTCTTGTAGCTGTCATCTGATCCACGACCGATGAATTTCGGCAACGCACGGAGAATTAGGCAATAAAAAAATATAAATAATGCGTCTCTCTATATTAAAGATGGGCGACTTCGAATGATCTGACTAGTCGAATGATCTACAACTACTAATTGATTCATTCGACTTGAATATTAGTAATATACTAATCTTCAAAGTCGAATGACAACTACTAATTAGTAGTTACTAATGCCTCTACGAATTGATCATTCATGGCTACGATTCGATTTGGTTAGTCGATCGATGGTGTTAAGTGAATGGAATTAATGAAATATTCGAAGGGAACAGATTTAGCAAGTAATTTTATATCATTCTGGTGCGATTGTTAAATTTGTGTAGGTAGTTTTTAACCGACTTCAAAAAAGGATAATAAAGAAAAAAAGGCTAACCAGCTGTGAGTTTAATTAAAATCAATAAATATGTTATTAGAGTTTTATCATACTAATTTTGACTTATAATATTTTAATTTGCCGCCATTTTTCAGTACCTGCATTTTTTTGATAGATTATCCACGTCGAATAACAAATCGAAACCGACTCGGACTGTCGAATGACTCGCGATTACTAACCAAGTTAGTTACTATATGACACTGACTCTATCTATGGTGAATAACGAATCTACACCGACTCGGACAGTCGAACGACTCGCGGTTACTAACCAAATTAGTTACTAATCTGCTCTAGCCAGTCGAATCGTTCGAATGATTTGTGAAGTCGAATAATTCGACTGGAATCATTCACAGTCGCGCATCTTTACTCTATATTCATGAATTAATATATATAAGCAAACCAACACATAATTTTCAACGGCAATTTCTTGAGGTTAGGGCAATAATTGTACATTAAAATGGTAAAAACCGACATCTCTGTGACCCGTGTTTGCAAATAAATAATTTGATTTAATTTGATTTGAAAATGCATTAAAACTTTACCGAAAATATGAAACCCCGTCTTTTTTGTGTCTTGGATTTGAGATTTTTGTAATTTTGCTAGGCATGAATTCTGTTCAAGCGCTCAAATGACACTAATTCAAATGCTTTCGATACATGACAAAAAGGAAATATTTTGATAAAGACGGTTTCATAGCACGCATTGTGAATATATGGGGGGCCGGCGAAAAGTTTGATCGATGTATTTGTCACAAATGAGTCTTCGGTAAAATGCTTCGAACAAATTCTACTGTGCTTTTTTGGAGTCCAGTTGGACCTATTGATGCACTGAATCTAAATGGATTCAGTGCAATTTTAATTTTATCATCGTTAGGAAATCTGCAACAGTATTAAAATGATTATTATCGACAACTATATTTAGGTACATCACTATCAAAACATAAAACTACAAAATTAAGTTGATAGCCGACTTATTGTATTTTGACGTCTTCGATAGAACTGTATTTGTTAGCATTATAAGATGACCAAAGGTAACCAAATTTTTTTGCTTGTGACACTATCAAAAATAATAAGAACAAACAGCCATGTCTTGTCTTAGTCTTCGTCTTGAAGCCACAGAACTAAGAAATAAAACATTGTTTCTAGTAAGTTTTTTTTTATTAGATAGTTAGTCTATGTCTGAAAGTCTGAAAGGATAAACTATTGAGACCTATCATCGTTTTTTAAGACTTACCATAGTTACCGGTACGTATTCAATTTCACAATAATTTAATTTTTATCGACATATTTTACGCATACGCGCGTATAATTGCCAGTCCCTATCCATTGCAGGTGTCAATTAGGTTCTCCTGTCTACGCTGGACACTGGGAGGAGGCCATAGAGTCTCTCTATGGGTAGTACCATGTATAAACTCTATGGGCTAGTACTATTAATCTCTATGACTGCAATGGAGTACGGAACTTTTTTACTAAATAATGAGGGACTAGATTTTAATTTACGATGGTTCATTTCTTTTTTGTTGTCTTTGGTAGTTTTTACAAAATATCTTGATATCTATTTTAGAATGACTAATTGTTGAAAAAATTTGATGGTATTGTTATTTTCTATTTGGTTTTTATAAAAAATTCTTGTCGGTAAAATAACTTTTTCTGGTAAGTTTTCTTGTCTTAAAGAACTATTTTTATAAGTTTCTAAGTACCTACAAGGTATTTCTAAATCTACATCACTGATCATCCTAGCCTAGGTAATTCGACATCATCATCAACATACCTACGTCCATTGCTGAACATAGGCTTCCCCAAAACGACGACGATGTCGCCACGAATAACGGTCTGTTCTGAAGAACGCCTACTTAGCGCTTACGCGGACTGCAACTTGCCTTCCGTATATAACAGCCCTTACAAACAGAACTGCAGAACAGTTTTTCCACCAAACTTCGATCCCCAACACGCATGCCCAGCGTGGAGATTATGGGATTATTGGAACCCGCCAGGGGGCCAGCCAAGGGAACGCCCGTCCGTCGTGGTCAGGAAGAACCTCTTGGTTGAACCCAAACATAGGTTCTTCGACCAGTCGAAGGTCTTGAGAGGAAGGCTTTGTGAGAAGGGGGACTTCTTACAAAGTATCGCACAGTTTTTGCGGAAAATCGAAATTGTCGAAAATAATAACATATGCAAATACCCTCATAAGATAAAAGACAATAAGGTGTTATCAGTGAGAGGCCTTGGTCCAGCGGTGGACCAATATAGGCTTTTATGCATCTGACGGTGGTAATAGGGCTAGTCAACAAGTTCAAAAACGTGTAAATTCTGTATAAAGCTCCTAAATATGCTAGCTGCGCCCCTGTGGCTTCGCAGGCGTTGTTCCTATGGAAACTCTCCGCTGGCACGGCGCCACGGATGGGCTTTTCGAAATTAACGCCTGACTGGCACGGCGCCACGGATGGGCTTTTCGTTTTTATTTTTTTGTTTCTTCACAAAATCGGTCAAAGGTACGCATAATCTGTACACGCACCGGATGTTGTGTATGTTTATTTGAAAGAGCATTTCAGTGTTGTCAGTCTACAATAATAATCCATAGAGGCATAGAGGAAATTTTTTATTTAGTGATCGAATCAAAATTAAAAACCGGCAAAAAATCGCACTTCGCGGCAACTTTCGACTTTGGTACCCTCTAAAACGAAAAAATGAGCGGTAACGTATTCTTTTTTATTTTTATTATAATATTAGATTAAATAAACTATAAAATAAAACACATACAGTGCATAAAATTCGTTTAATTTTTTTTACACGAATATATACATACATATACGTAAGCATAGCGTTCTCGTACTTTCCATAAATCCTCATTCGATATTTTTAAACAACTTCAGAGTATTTACTACCTATTTTATAGGAAATTTTACAGAGAATCCAAATATATATAGACATTCCTAGGTCTGGGTACAAATTAATCGAGATAACTGCGAAAGAATGCGTCACAACTCAAAAATCGCACTTCGCGGCGACTTTCGACTTTGGTACCCTCTAAAACGAAAAAATGAGCGGTAACGTATTCTTTTTTATTTTTATTATAATATTAGACTATATAAACTATAAAATAAAACACATACAGTGCATAAAATTCGTTTAATTTTTTTTACACGAATAAATATATACATATACGTAAGCATAGCGTTCTCGTACTTTCCATAAATCCTCATTCGATATTTATAAACAACTTTAGAGTATTTACTACCTATTTTATAGGAAATTTTACAGAGAATCCAAATATATATAGATCTTCCTAGGTCTGGGTACAAATTAATCGAGATAACTGCGAAAGAATGCGTCACAACTGCCTCACGCGCAGTCGCGCGCGCACGCGTGGCGAGGTCCGCCAGACGCGGCACATGCGGCCGCGCGGGTCCCGCCAGCTGAGAGGAAGGTTATTTTCATCCTACGGGAACTGATTTATGAGATTCCAGGATTATAATTACCAGTATACAAAATTTCAGCCAGATCTGTCCAGAAGTTTTGGCGTGAAGAAGTAACAAACATCCAACCATCCATCCATCCATAAATCCATACAAACTTTCGCATTTATAATATTAGTAGATGTGATAGCTCATTCGATCCGGAATGACGTCGGGATAATTTTTTCCCGAGGATTTAAAGCTTATAAAAATGCTATTGTTATTAGGTACCCATTACCATGGTCTCATAGTAATACTTAGGTACATCTTTACCATTGATTAAATAAAAAGGAAAGATGAGGTACTAGTTTCTTGAAAACGGCAACCTCATATTGTGTAAAATTGTGTGCTCCCACCTCAGTCACCGTCGGACCGACGGCACGGGCGGTCGTGATTCGCGTGAAATATTGTTGTCTCGGTCTCACTTCGGTCTTAGATACGTCTTTCCGTCTTCGTTCTTCTTTGTATTGCACAGGACTAGAGATGGGTTTATGCCGGGCATTTACAGGGCGGATTGAGTAAATGCCTAATAAACGTCTTTTTATGCCTTATAAATGCCCGATGACAGGACAGAAACTACGCTTGTAGTCTTTAAACATTTTCATTTTTTTTCAATTTAAGGTATTATAAGGTTTACTTCGTGATGTCTGAGAGTCAATATTATATTATTATTAAGTAAGTATGAATAAGTGGTACCTTGAAGCAATAAAAACCATGTACCTACTTAACGTCTTAAGAATAAAACATTAATACGTAAGTACGTACGTAGCGTGTACGTAATGTCGATGAAAAGCAAATTTTGTACCAACTTATCTAATCTACCTCCCTTGGTATTCATTCATATGGCGTTAATCCATCAGCTATCCGATTCCATCGATTAAACAAAGTAAATGAATAAAAGTCGTTTGTAAATAGTCTGTGTCTAGGTACCTACCTATTACTTATTCAGTTATTCTACTCGTCAAGACAAAAATCCAGACCCCCTCCCCCCTTATCTTTTTTGGGGGAAGTTTACCTTGGTAAAGTAATGTTTTATACTAAGTTAGGTAGGTACATAATATTTGATGTACCAAGGTACTACTAAATAGGTACCTAAGTAAAAGTAGGTAAGTACAAAGGTCGGTACGTCTTAAGAATAAAACATTAATAACCTACCTAAGGTTATTAATGTTTTATTCTTAAGACGTTGAGTAGGTACATGGTTTTTATTGCTTCAAGGTACCACTTATTCATACTTACTTAATAACAATATAATATTGACTCTCAGACATCACGAAGTAAACCTTATAATACCTTAAATTGAAAAAAAAAAACAAAATGTTTAAAAACTACAAACGTAGTTTCTGCCCTGTCATTTACTCAATCCGCCCTGTAAATGCCCGGCATAAACCCATCTCTACACAGGACTGGAAATATAACTGTGAGCGTATGTGTTTGCGTGTAGTTGTAACACATGCCAATTTTTGAGTAAGCGCTGGGAGAACGTAACCTATCTTCTCTTTTTAATTAATCAATGATCTTTACCCACTTTATCCAGGATTAGCCATGAATTCTGTACCAATAGCTTTGAATAAGGCTAGTATGCGCAAATATGAAGATCTGGAGGTGCCCTGTGACGCTATACTTGCCAATTACGTCTGGGTGGACGGATCGGGTATCAACCTGAGGTCTAAAGACCGTACGTTTGAATTCGTGCCAAAGACTCATAGAGGTCAGTCTTTTACCTGCAGTATAGACCATTTAAAACTTAATAATAATAAATTACGTAAGTTACTTAATAATTTAATAATGCCGGACAATCATGATGTAGCCTCAAGATAAGCAGAGCTTGTGTTATTGGTGCTAGATGACTGATAAACAGTTATTACAGTTAGAATCATCTATGTAAAATTAAAAAAATACCTAAGTACTATAATTTTTTATAAAAAAACACTGAACAAATTTTATAAATAATATAAAATTTTATATTTGCTCATCGTATAAAAATTTCCTCCTGGGCGGGAATCGAACCAAAAGTTTGTTTAGCTGTTGCGATATCCTTGTGCGTATTCAACGCCAAAACTTTTAAATTTAGTCGAAATAACGTGTTTGATGTATTTTGTATACATTTTGTCTTGGAAATATGCATGCAAAGGCGCGGGAGAAAAGGAGATGTCTGATATATTTTGCATTGAATTGTATTTATATATAAAAAATAAACTTTGTAAGGCAACAAACTATAGTTTGTTGCCTTACAAAGTTTATTTTTTCACTAATTGATTGAAAATTAGATGGCTTATTTTCGAACAAACCTGAATCCATAATCACCTTACATCTTAGCTCAACAACTTGTATTTACGTCGCAACATGCAAAGTTATTAGCTCATTAGCTCCGCCCCGGCGGCAACCGGCTGATAAATCAAAGAGGTCTTAACTAAACAACTGCGGTAGGTTTACTCGTTAACAGACGTTTTATCGTTCCAGACTTGCCTATCTGGTACTATGACGGCAGTAATACGAATCAGGCAAGCTCAGACAACTCGGACACGTATATCTTCCCGCAAGTGATTTACCATGATCCGTTCAGACGGGGCGCCCATGTAATGGTACTGGCGGACACCTACCAATATAACTATCAGCCGACAGGTGACTTCTGATTGATTAATTATCTTCTCTGCTATAGATGAACCGTATCAATCGAGCATGTAGAATGTTAGTAAACTGACCACGACACAAATATCAAAAATTCACTTGCTTGGCGTCGAGTTTCAGATGTAATTGTAAGCAATATTTATTGGAGAAAGGATCTCAAATTGACTACTAATGTATTACGTATACAAAAGGACGCGCCAACAGAGTGAATTTTAGGGTAACTATGGGCTGTTTGTTATCTAACATTCTACATTCTCGATGGATACGGTATAGGTATAGGCAAGCGAAGGCTTACAAACGAAGAAAACGAAGGCGAAACAACCAGTGTGTGGATTGCTGATAGCCGTGAAGGTGCTAAAATTACCAATAAAAATATACAAGCTGAGTCAATTCATGCGCCGCAATCACCGCGGCTACTTAGTACCAAATACATATTTATGTGCCACGGCATAGCTATTCTAATTAGCCCTCTCTTTCTCTCTCTCTGTCATGTATTATTTAATTCCCAAATAGCCAATGTAATAAGTAATATGCAAAAGGTTTATTTCCCTAATAAAATGTTACATTATGATGTGATCCATGCCCGGAACTTCTGTTTAGCTAGGTATCCAATATCAGATTACTTTATTTCACATGTATTGTTATAATCCGGCGATCATTTTAATTTATCAGTGATCAGGTAACCGAGAGGAGTTAATTGCAAAACATTGCTGCTTGCATATTAATTTTTTCATCATTTTGCAAGAAGCAAAATGATGAATTTACTCCAATGGGTTATAATTATAATATAACGTTACAAGTCTTATTTTTTTTTATGTATTTTTGGCAATAAACGTTTTTGTATTCTATTACTACATACCTGTTTTAAGAGACAACTCTTCTATATATGGGAAAAACTGGTCCAATGTGAATATTAAGTCTGTAGGTATGACAACCGCACACACAGTCGCGCTTACAGCTAGTCTAAGCAACCATACTATAAAAAAATTAAAATACCCCATAATTGCCTCTCTAGACCATCCATCGTAAATATCCAAACTTGGAGCAGCTATAAATTATTTTGATACTTTTTGCCTTACAAGGAATTAATTAAATTCCTGTTTAGCGTTGCCTCGGGTGATGTATTGTCTCCAGTCTGCGTGGCAAAAGAAATAATGTACCTATCTTTGAATGAACAGTAGGGTGGCTCACGCATGTACGGTTTTTTTCTAATTTTCACGATGTTTAACATAATAGAAAGTACTAGCTGACTTGATACTTTCTTCAATTAATATTTTTCAATTATATATTTCATTATTGACTCCACCTGAGAATGTTAATTTATGTTATTGAGATCTGTTGACATAATTTGCAGCTATAGCTGCAAATTTCGAGCTATGATCTACATATATGACATTTATAGCTCGAAATCTCTTTTTGAGTCAAATTTCGGCATGATTTTCCTTGACTCCAATTTGACTTTTATTGCACCCAAACGGGCTTTGCACTATGAAGATGATGCTTCAGTTGTTATTTTAACCGCCTGTTCAACGGTTTGAGTAAGACGGGAACTCTCAGAAACAGCAGCGCGACCTCGCTTCCAGTTTCAACTAGATTTCTTAATCGGACAAGTTTTTTTAAATAGGTAGCTCAGCCTGAGTTTCCTGCCAATTTATCAAGTCAATATAATGTGGAAACATTGAAATTTTTACGAGGTACTTAAAATAGTTTTACTACTAGAGGCTGAATCATGCTGCATGTCTTCAATATGCGTCGGGTTGCTGTTTCTTTGTGTGTTTTCTTTCATCAGTAATCATTGCAAGAAGAATGCACTCCGAATCAATCAAATGTCAATAAAATAAAATAATAATTTACATATACGGTTTCTAACCAAAAACGCACAAACTTTTCACTATTAGGTTACCGTAAGTCGAAAAAAAAATTTCAAAAGCAGGAAAACCTACCACTTGTATCAACACCAAAAATGCCTTTAGAACATTACATTGTAGGCGATTTTCCTAATTAACTAGGTACCTACATTTAAAAGCATCTGATATGAAAACACGGAAAGTATGCTAGGGAATGATATTTTTTTTTAACGATATCAATTTAACTAAACACGCAGGGGGGGGGGGGGGGCAAATTTGTATCTCCTGCGTAGATACAAATTTGAATCAAATAGAGACCTTTCAATAATCGTCCTATGTTATTTTTTACAGTTTCGAATTTCCGCAAAAACTGTGCGATACTCTGTGAGAAGGGGGAGGTCGAAGAACCTATGTTTGGGTTCAACCAAGAGTTCTTCCTGACCACGACGGACGGGCGTCCCCTCGGCTGGCCCCCTGGCGGGTTCCCCGCTCCTCCCGGCCCGTATTACTGCGCGACAGGGGCGGACAAGATCGTTGCCAGAGACCTTATGGAAGCTTTCTATAGGTAACTCCAATACAATACAATACAATACAATACAATACAATATATTTATTGGTAACACCAAGTTACATGTCGTGTACTTAGGTACTAAGGTACAATAGTAGCTATTATTTTAACAAATAATGGTACTTAAAAATCATAATTATAAGTTCACAGTATAAAAAATTAAATTAAATTAGCTATTTTATCAATTATTATTCTATATTATATTATTAACAAATTGGTAGATCGTAGAACTCGTTAATCGAGTAGAACGACTTTTCTAGTAGCCATTTGCGTAGTCTTGATTTAAATACCGCCGTGGAGGTTGCATCCCCGCGGATTGTGTCCGGCAGCCTGTTATATACAGAAGGACCCATGACGTACACGGACCTCTCCGATTTGCATAGTTTATGGCTCGGTGCGACCAAAATATGGGCAAGCTTGTTGCTGCGGAGAGCGCGGGTGGTATTTACGCCTCTACGTTTGAAGAAACCGATGTTTTTGTGGGTGAACATCGCCACCTGGTGGAGAAGTTCGCAGGCGAGCGTCATAATACCTAACTCCTTGAAGTAATCGCGGCACGACACGTCGTCTGGCACTCCGACTATAGCACGCACCGCACGCTTTTGCATGACGAAGACTCTGTCAACGTCAGCAGCGCGGGCCCAAAGTTCCACGCCGTACGTGATGGTGCTGTGCACCGTCGCGTGGTAGCACGCCAGCACCACGCTGCGGGTGGCTGTCGCGGCGAGGCGGCGCAGTGCGAAGCATGTGCGGCCTAGTCTGGTGCAGAGCTCATCTATATGACTTTCCCATGTGAGACCACTATCGATTTGGAAACCAAGTAAGTTAGTGGATTCCACCATCTGTAGGGTGGTGTTTCCAGCAGTCACTGCGAGCAGTGGCCTAGGTGTGCCGTTCAGACGGAAAGTCATATAGCAGGTTTTGTCTCTGTTCAGCGCTAGGCCATTCGATCGGAACCAACGCTCGAGGCTCTGCACTACGTTGTTCAGCCTTACCTCCAGTTCGAGCGTGTTCGGCGCGGCAACAATGACGGCTACGTCATCGGCGTACATGTAGGCCTGCGCCCCGTTGACGGCTTTAGGTAGGTCGTTTAGCAGAAGGCTGAACAACGTGTTTGAGAGGCACGAGCCCTGCGGTACCCCTATGGTATTCATCAACTCTGCTGACTTCAGTCGGCCGTGATCGCCTACTACGGTCTGCGTGCGGTTCGACATGAAGGAGCTAAGTACAGATAGAGTCGGGCCCCTTATTCCGTAGAAATTGAGTTTGTCGGAGATGAGGTGGTGGTCGGCGGTATCGAATGCGCGTGACAGGTCACAGCATAGCAGCGCTACGCTCTGACCGTCTTCGCGGGCGCACAGCACGCGCCATACCACTTCCCTCACCAGGTCGGTGGTGCCGCGCCCGGCTCTATACGCGTACTGTCTGTCCGACATAATGTCCCGCTCGCAGATAAAAGAAAGCAATCTTTTATTGAGTCCAACCTCGAAGATTTTGCTGATGGCGGGAACAAGAGAAATCGGCCGGTAAGATTTTATTTCCGATTTTTTCCCTTTTCCTTTGTAAAGAGGGGATATTTTTACTCTTTTGAGGGGCTCGGGGTATATTCCAGCGCGAATGCAGACGTTAAACAGGTGAGCGATAACTATGGCGATCTCTTTCGCAATAATCTTGAGCAGGTTTGATGATATTCCGTACAAGTCGGTACTGTTTTTTGACGCTATGTATTTATTAACTATTAAAACTATTTCATCCGCCGAAAACAGCTGAAGCCGTAGCGAAGCGTCGCATGCGGATGAGTCGGTACTGAGCGAGGCGTGAGCGCAGGCGATGTTAGCTGTCGGAGCTCCGCACTTGCTGGCCGCAGTTGTGAACTCGAGGTTCAGCGCGTCTAGTAGCTCTGTCTTGGTGCGAAAAGGAGTGCCATCAGTGTTTCGCACGAGGTCGGTATAATCTACCCTGTCGCTGCTCCTCCGTCCAAGCTCAGTACTAATCACATTCCACATGCATTTGGATTTGTTTGGGTGATTATTGATCATTTTACTGTAGTAATTAGTACGTTTATCTTTAATTAAATTATTATATATATTTAAATAAGTTTCTGCAATATTT
Organism: Eupithecia tripunctaria; assembly: GCA_955876795.1. Classification (NCBI taxonomy): domain Eukaryota; kingdom Metazoa; phylum Arthropoda; class Insecta; order Lepidoptera; family Geometridae; genus Eupithecia; species Eupithecia tripunctaria. The sequence continues at coordinate 7,040,138 of OY041604.1, forward strand.
ATTAATTCAATATTAGCGGGGAATATTTTTTTCAAGTTAAGTGTGTTATAAAACAGGTTTTTTATATTATCTACTTCACCATCGACCCAACTGTTTTGTTTCACGGCGCCGAGCTGTTTTTTGATAGGAAAACATATGTTGAATTTATTAACTATTACATCTATGATGATCTCAGCGAACGCGTGACAATCGCCTTTCGACTTCTCCACCATCAGAGACCAATCGACCGACGCGAGGGCATTTCCAAAATTTAATTTATTAGCCGCGGATAGCGAGCGTCTCTCTCTGCACTGCGGTGGTGGGCGGGCGGCTGCGCGCGAGATGGAGAGGCGCTGCGCGTCGTGGTCGCTGAGGTGCGACGCGACGCCGGAGACGGCCGCGACGCGCTCCTCGGGGAGGTTCGTGTACGCGTGGTCCAGCAGGGTAGCGGTGTCCCCGTCCACCCTGGTAGCGGACTTTATGAGTTGACTGAAGTTATTTCTAGACAGGACGTCGGTCAATTGTTTTTTTAATTTATTGTTTTTTAGAAAATTAATATTTATATCACCCATAATAATAGTGTTTATGCACTCGTTAGAAATTTTAGTTAATAGTTTTTCAAATAAGTTTAGGTATGCATAGTCATCCGTTTGGTTTGAATGGTATATCCCTACAATAAGGATATTCTCTATAACAAGCTGCACGGCACATACATCAAATATTTGTTGCTGTGATAGGTCACAGTAGTCTTGCTTGTTGATTACCTTTATTCCAGCCCGGACGTAGATGCAACTTCCACCACGGGGAATCGTAGGTCTGCAATATTTTGAAATAAGGTCATCATTATTAAGCGTAACCGAAACTAATTCATGGCATTGAAGCCAATGCTCTGTCAAAATAAGTACGTCACACGAGAGTTCTTTAGTCAAAAAAATTATGTCACAAACATGAATCACTAATCAACTCATGCTATCTCACACTAATATTAGAAATTCGAAAGTTTTAATGGATGGATGGATGTTACTTACCTCTTCACAACAAAACTACTGAACGGATATTTTATCCCATAAATCAGTTCCCATGGAATAGAAATCACCTATAAACGTTTCCACAGGAAAAACGCGTGCAAAGCTGCGGGGCGCAGCCATTGCGAAAGTTTGAATTTCGATGTATGGGTGGATGTTTGTTTTTTATTCACGCCAAAACTACGGAACGGATTATACTGAAATTTTACATAGGTACTGGTAATTCTAATACGGGATATAATTATAAGTTATTTATCTAACCTAATCATCTAATCTATTCCCATTGGGATAGAAACAACGCATGCGAAGCCGAGGGCTTAAACTTGTTTAAAATAGGTCTTATAAGTCCTTCAATGATCTCTACTATGTAGGTAGAGGACAATATTCTAGAAACACTTTTTGCCAACCTTCTTGAGGCTTTGATCTGAGAAATGTTTAACATCTCATACAAATATGCATGCCAAAGTTTGGTTGGATAATTTGTTAATTTAAACGTTTCCATAAAATACATGCGTGCGAAGCTGCGGGCAAAATCTTAGTGAAGAGGGAGCTACCAGTATGAAACGTTAGTAGGTATCTAAAGAATGGATAAAAAGGAAGAAGCAAAATTCTAATTCGATTATCAAAATCGCTGGTTATTCGATCAACGTCACCCTTTATTAAAACTTGCTGAGTATTGATGAATTTTGGGCAAAATAATTTAACGGCGTTGCCTTGAATGAAGACGACCTCTGTGGCGCGGTGGGCGAAGGTCCGCCTGCTACGCAGGAGGTTGCGGGTTCGATTCCCGCCTCGGGACAAATGTGTGTACGATCTGCAGATATTTTTTCAGGGCGTTCTGGATGTTTTCTATGTATAATAAAAAATATCTATCTATGTAGTGTAGTGTATTATGTATATCAGTTATCTAGTACCCATAACACAAGCTCTGCTTAGCTTGGGGCTAGATAATGCTGTGTGAATTGTCCAGCATTATTATATTATTATTATTATATTGAATTTGGCGTTATGATATCAATTCTAATAAAAGTTAAGAAAGCACCTGATTATTATGAAAAACATAAAAAGAGATATAAAAAATTATGTTATTTTCATATTATTATTCTTTCCAGATGTTGTCTCTTTGCGGGTATTAAGTTGAATGGGATCAATCCGGGGAGCATGCCTTCACAATGGAACTTCCAGGTCAGTCTGATTGAGTGATTTCATTACCTAGTTGCTTACCACAATTTCGAAGCTTAATTCAAGGATAATGTTTTTTTTATTAAGGACGATTCATTACTCAGCACCATCTAGCCCCGAGCTAGGCAGAGTTTGTATTATGGGTACTAGATAACTGATATGGGTACATTATACTCCATATTTTTTGTTTTACGTACATTATACCCAGAACAAATATGTGTAGATTAGATGATACAAACATTTAATTATGGACGATTAATTACTCAGAACCATCTAGCCCCGAGCTAGGCAGAGCTTGTACTCGTATTATGTGTACTAGATAACTAATATAGGTACATTATACTCAATATTTTTTGTTATACGTAGATTATACCCAGAACAAATATGTGTAGATGGTACAAACATTTTGTCCCGAGGTGGGGATCGGACCCGCAAACTACTGCGTTCCAGGCGGACCTTCGTTCGCTGCGCCACAACAAGAGTTCGCTTTAATTGTGATTAACGTAGAAAGACACAACATCGCGACGACTCAAGAGAATATCACCTCAAGACCTAATATGAAAACACCAAAGAAATGGATATACCGATGGGCATATACCATACATGACATGGCTGACAGCAGGCACAAAACAAAACTCTTAGCCCAATGCCCAAATGGGCAGATAGCATGAAAAAAGAGATAAATAAGAAAATAAAAAAATGTGATTAAAGCGCCTCCTAATAACTATTATGAATAATCCGTCCACTTTAACCCATTGTTTCGTGCAAGTCCCTATGGGTTTTTGTCTATAATTAAATTTCCATTATTATATGAAACTTATTTTTGTTATATAACGTGACACCAAGTGGGTTAAGTTTATCGGAGAAGGTAAGTAGGTAGGTAAGTACATAGATAAATTATTTTAATAAATTTAGATTAATTTTCTTTCAACCTACTTTGTGTTTTCTATGAATAAACATTTGAAGACTGTGAGCGTCTGTGACGCAACGGGCGAAGGTCTGCCAGCGACGCAGGAGGTTGCGGGTTCAATTCCCGACTCGGTACAAATGTTTGTACGATCTGCAGATATTTGTTCAGGGTGTTCTGGATGTTTTATATGTAATAAAAAATATATATTTATATAGTGAATTGTAACACGTATATCAGTTATCTAGTACCTAGAACCTATCCATAACACAAACTCTGCTTTGCTTGGTGCTAGATAATGCTCTGTGAGTTGTCCAGCATTATTTATTTACCATGTTTTTCTCCATCAAAGGTTGGGCCTAGTCCTGGCTTAAGGTCGGCGGATGACCTCTGGATGGCTCGTTACATCCTGGCGCGCTTGGCCGAGGAGTACGGCACTGTGGCTACGTTTGAACCGCAGCCTGTGCCTGACTGGCCAGGGAACGGCACTTTCTGCTACTTCTCTACCAAGGACATGAGATCAGACGACGGCATTCTGTAAGTCTTCACAGCATTCAGCTCCACAAATTTTATATCGTATAAAAACTAGCTTCTGCAAGCGGATTTGCACTTTTCTGGGACTAAAAGTAGTATATGTTATTACAGGCTTAAAACTAGTAGCAAGCAAAAAATCAACCCAATCCGTTTGGTAGTTTTAACTTGAAGAGGTAAATAATCTACCTGTCCGTTTAAACTTTCTGATATATCACGATCAGATAAAAATGCAATTTCAGCATTGATTTAAAAAAGGGTTTTTTAATAAATCAATGAATTTCAGTTCTGGGAATAAATGAAAATACTATATGTCGAAACAAAGCCTTCGCAAAACTAACCTATTCTATCTAAAATGTAATCAACGAGTATGTTCTGTAGTTGTAGCGGCAAGCTGCACCTGTATATTTTTGACCTGTAATGTGTGTATGAATAGATTTTTTTTATTTGTGTTACATACATTATTTTCTCCGCTGGCAAGGCGCCGCGGATGGGCTTGTCAAAATTTACGCTTGACTGGCAAGGCGTGACGGATGGGCTTTTGGTTGTTTTTTCTCAAAATCGGTCAAAAGTTTTGCATAATCTGTACACGCACCGGATGGCAAGTTTGTCGATTGCATAGAGAAAATATATGTTACCAGCAATAATAACCCATAGAAGCACAGTGGAAATTTAGTATGATTAGCTGAGAGGTTATTGTTTTGAGGGAGGCCTATGTTGAACGGTGTACGTAGGTACACGGGCTGGTAATGATGACATGTTTTAAATTTAATCTAACACAAATAGGTCACCGGCTCTGCTTAAAGGATGACTCACGCTTCACCGTGCCGGGTCCAGACCGAGGCGATAGTATGGAATCGGGACCGAGTTGTTTCCGATTCCATACTATATGCCTAAGAAAATAAGGATGGACTGTTTAAAAGGTGACATGAGTAATAAAGATGCTGAGATGACGACTGTTCGAAACGAATGGAAGAAGTAAATCTCAGAAAAGAAAATTCTAAGTTTCGTTTTCGTTGCCGTACAAAACCGACACCTAAGTCGCTTGCATAAAATTAGCGTTTGCATGGAAGATAATCTGAAACTTCGATTTCGTTTTTGAAAGTATGGGCCTTGTTGTGTCGACCCCACCTAAGATGGAAAAGGGTTGATTTCAAAAAGGGCCCTCAATGAAGCTTGTATTTTGTTCTTTTTGCACAGTGTGATAGAGCGGGCCATAGACAAGCTGGCGCGCAGACACGGCGCTCACATTAACGAGTACGACGCGCACAATGGGGAGGACAACGCGCGTCGGCTCACGGGAAAAAATAACATGCCACATATACGTGACTTCACTGCAGGTATACAATCTTTCAACTTTACATCTTCATGCTAAATGAACTACTTTTTGCAATTTTCCATGCGCAGACAAATAAATGCAGAGTATTAGAGTGTTCGGCCGTGTGGCTTAGAATTTACACCATCCGAATTCTTGCCGCGGTACATCCGGGGTAAAAGTAAGAAGCGAATAAGGGACATCGGCGGGCGGGCAGCAGGGCCCCGTGCAGAACCATTCTACCTACTACCACACTGTGATCCCCAACCAGGGTTGCCAACCGTAGAATTTTTTTCCTCGTACTAAGCAACAAAAAATCTCGTACTTTGGCTTTCGAGCCTCGTACATTCATCTAAAAGGTAAATAAGGCATATTAAACTATTAAAATAAGGACGTTTTACACAGTTAAATAAACTTTAGCAGGATTTCTACTAAATAAAACATCAGTTTGCATTAAAAATATTTTTGCAACACTCCACATGTAAGGAACAGAGAAAGTAGCAATTAGCGCTATGTGTGATAGAGACGACCTAAGCGAGGAACGAAATGTTTTATTTCTCGGGGATTTCTCGGTTGATGGGATAGCGAACCATAGACAATCATCGCGCAAATGCGGCAGTGACATTGTTGATGCACGGACGAACGAAATCACCCTTCCGTGGTTAATATGTCAAAACCTCGTACAATATTGTACGAGGTTGATAGTGTCCTCGTACCTCGTACGGAAGACCACAAATCTCGTATTTGTACGAGGAACCTCGTACGTTTGGCAACCTTGTCCCCAACCCGCATGCACGGCGTGTTGATTATGAAAGCGCTATATAGGCTTTTATCGGGCATGAGATAAAAGCCATTCAACTCATGCTGAGTCAGAGCCAATTTTGTAGACGGACCTAAGTACACTTTTTTCTTTTGCCTTGCTCTAAAATGTATACCTACTTATGTTCTGTCTATAAAATAAATATATTTTATTCTTCTTTTTTCTTCTTTTTAAAAGCCTATAAGGTGCTTATTAGGGGAAGGCCTGAGTTCAGCAGTGGATCATTATAGGCAGTTGAGGTGAGTGTCTATATCACACACTAACTTTAGATTAGTATTTTATACGGTATGTTAAAGATTTAAGATTATTTATATCAAGATGATGAAGTGCTTAAGGCTAGTTAGTAACCTACATACGCAGGATTACTGTACTGTTGTAGGATTGTATGCTACAGTATAATAAGTTTGAAGTAAAATAGAGAGCCAAGTGTTTAGACAAATCTAACATAGGCTTAGGGTACTGCGAACCAAGTTCTGTTACGTATTTTAAATGTATACTAAATCATATATCTGGATGCCCTTTGATCCAGAATCAAAAAAGAGCATAAAGGATACTTTTTGTAGGTAGGCAGAGGGAAATGCACATCAAGCTCTAGATATAAGAGCTCTGGAATTCAACATTTTGGCTATGCGTCACCTTTGTAAACCTGCGTTGCTTTGTTCCAATCGTTGTTGCACAGGTATTGGCAATTCGTTGAGAACGTCAAAGAGTTAATTCAATAGCATTGATTTAAAAAGGGAAGATAGGTTACGTTCTCCCAGCGCTTACTCAAAAATTGGCATGTTTTACAACTACACGCAAACACATACGCTCACAGTTATATTTCCAGTCCAGTGCAATACAAAGAAGAACAAAGACGGAAAGACGTATCTAGGACCGAAGTGAGACTGAGACAACAATATTTTACGCGAATCACGACCGCCCGTGCCGCGGGTGAGACGGTGACTGATGTGGGAGAACACAATTTTACACAATATGAGGTTGCCACTTTCGAGCAACCAGTGCCTCATCTTCGTTTCTAATAAATCAATGTTCAATAGGCATGCAAAACTTATATCTACGAGTATATATAAATACTAAGTATTTCCTTTACCTGTGAGATTAAATGTTTTGCGGTTTGAATTTTTCCTGAGTAGAAACTTTTAAAGCTTGTGGTAATATATGACTTTTGGACTTTTTTATTTCTCCCCTTTGGCATAAGTGGATTCTTTTACTAAAATTAGCCACCAAAAATATATATTTCCTAGGCTTTACTGTATCGGAAGATTCTTAGAATTAGAAAACACGTATCTTTTTGTCAATAAACATTATCTATCTTTCCTGAAAAATTTAAGTAAGTACCTATATGAACTTTGGTAACTACCTAGTAGTGGTAAGACCATGGCATCAAGAATTGCGGCAGGTAGGTAGATACCTAAATCAACATAGAAGTCTCATAAAACATTCGCAAGAGTAGGTCTTGCCTACTTGGTTCTGTTGAACGGCATTTCATAAAGCGCCAATACGCCTATACAAATGCTTTAATGCGGCGGGCGTATAAAAGTGGCTTTATTCGGTAATTTTATGGCTTTTTAAGGCGCATACCCGAGCCAATCTAACAGCGATACCTATTTTATCATATTTTTACGTTTATCATAGGAATTTTTAAAAATCCTTCGTTCAGTTTGTGGTATCTATTATAAGCTTTTTTTTAATACCTCTTTCATAATTTTATCTCGTATAGTTTAGGAGGAGATGCGAAATTAGAGTTTGGTGGCCAAAAAGCGCAACTTCGTATCTCTTCCTAAGCTTTACAAAATGAAACTATTACAGCGACATTAATAAATAGCTTATAATAGATACCACAAACTGAACGTAGGATTTTTAAAAATACCTGCGTTTAACGTAATAATAAGATAAAATAGTTGGGGGCGCCACTTTCGCTGCTGTATGGGCCTTAAGTGGTTTCGATATCACGAAAGTGCTATGCAAAGGCAGCCCGCGAGTGTGACATTTAGCTTTATGAGAGTGGAGCGTATTACAGTGAACTTAGTATTTTGGGAAGCATTGTTCACGGAAACACAATATTAGACAAACTATTGAGTATCTCGTTTTGCTACTACAAGCTCGATAATGCAAACAGTGGAAGGTACATTTGGTGCTTTTATTGTAGATAAATTAAGAGTAAAGAATCGAAATAAATTATAAATTATCGTTTTCCCAGCATCCAAATGGAAGTCTATCTTTATTTACTTATCTGTGAACTTTATCGCATTGATTCGTAGTAGGTATCAATAAATTACATGGCACTAGGTAAGTACGTAGAAGTAGGTAAACATTTTTATTAAAAGCTTTCCTTCTATCTTATCTAGGTACTTGTTTTGTTTTTCGTAGCAATTCGTAGTCAAATACAGTTTTATTAGGGGTGCACAGATGTACGGTAGGTAATAAAAGTCTAGCTTCTACTTAGCTCTTTTAGTGGCCATTCTAAGACAAAACAGTTTGTGAATGTTTGCAGACAGCAAGCAGTACCAAGCAAATGTAAAAATAAAAATAACTCTGCTTCTTTTAATAAGATGAAGCCACGAAACTAATTTGGAAATATTTCTATTGTTTACTCTTTACTACTGTACCTTTGCAAATTAAACTTAAACTACCAACATATGAGATACTACTACGTAGAACGAAATGGAATGCCGAAGTGTTTTCAGTTGTCTTTGCTAGCTTTCTCGTTTTGCATTTCAGATGTCCTCTGGACTCAGGCTATTTTACGAAATTGCGTGTTTCGTTTCGGTGAATTGGTGCTCTTTAATAGAGGTATAGCAAATTAGAGAATTTGCACAAACAAAACAAAGCGGAATAAACGATTGTGTGTTTTGGAGAATATAGGCCCCCAGTCTTACGTACTTTTAGTGATCGTAAAGCCTGGCTCTAGTACTAGGCTCTACAACGCAAAACCCAATTTAATTTTCAGTCGTACGATTCGATCCCTCCTCCGATTGTGTTTCTAAAGCTTTAGCTGGGTGCTATTTTTAGCTTCTACAAGCCAGTGGTAGCGATACACATCGAAAGTTCGTTACCGCTGTTTGTTGCTTTATCGAAATTACTTTCATCGTAAAAAAGTTTTCAGAATCTGATTCTAAAAACGAATTCAACAAACAAATGTACAGGCTTACTGCTGGCTCACTGATATTTTACAGTCGAATAATAGTGGCCACAAAATTGCTAGCAAACATGACGTCAACGCATACATATTACGTCAACTCCGGTTGAAGGGTAGTGCTTGCGTAGAAAATTATGAGTGAATGCAAGTCGTATAATTTACTATGCAAAGGTTTCTTACAATATATTTCAAACATACTAAGGCTACATAATTAGGTTTTTTTGTCATCGTGAAGTAGTCTTTCCAAGTTTCGCCAACGTGATGACGTAGGGTGGTGGAACCAGTAAGTGACACTTTAAGGCATATGTGTAATTTGATTTCAAATAACTTTTTTTCAAGCAAAGATATTTAAACAGTTTTTAGTTTAAAATGCAGGTATTATTATTGGGCGAGGTATGGCTCTCGTATGTTTTTAAGAAAAGCTACATGATGGACATTACAAAGTAAAAACCAAAATTACTCAAAATATCCAATAATGAACACCAAAAATCCAGTAATGAACCCCCATTAAATGACACTCCCCAATAATGAACATATTTGACACTTACCCAGTAAATAACACCTAGTAATTGACAAAAATCCACATTAATTAAGATTAAGGTTTGCCAATTACAGAATTATAAGCACTTACCTATACCGTATCAAGGTAGTTAAGGACTAAAAATAAATCAAAAAATATGAAAAAAGTAAGACATTATATTGAATAAAAACACTGTTTTAAGCTACTTAATCGCAGGTAAACATTTATTTGTACCGGCGTAATTTCTAGCCTGTAATAGACTTTTAAAAATTAAAAACCATCTAAAACAACTAAATAATAAATGTACAGCCTCCATTGCTTTCCCCATCTGCTCAGGCGTATATTGTTTTCTAGGAGCCATCTGGAACAAAATCAGTCAATCAATGATCGACACATTGTTCTTTACTGGTATTCTTGTTTCAATCGGTGTATTTCAAATATGTACTTAACAAGCAAAATAATTAGAACTAAGTTTGCTTAGCAACAAAAAAGTCAGTAAAAGCATAAGTATGAACAGCTGTCGGATTTAGGAGTAAGTCACTTTCTCAGTAATGAATATCCTGTCTAAAATAAACAAAAGGGTGCCGCGATGCAAGACTGATTATAAAATTATATCTAAATTCATCGAACTTTACAAAAAATCTAACAAAATACAATAATATTTAATAATAACTAAGTTGTAAGCAAAAACGTGTACTCACTTTCTTATCGATTCGCATAAAACTTCTGCATTTATTTTTGATATCGACCCGGCATCACATTCAACTCCTCCATGTCTTGCAACGAAATGAAAATTCTCGTAAATTAAATCTCTAAGGCTTACTTTACACAAATTAAAAAAATAATGTCGATGACTGGCGCTTGTCGATTACTGGTTCCATCACACTAGCTATGTATAGGTACGTAGTGATAAAAACAAGTCAAATTAAGTTTCCATTTACATACTACTTGCTGAGAAATTGTTCTCCATTAAAGTAGGTAATGAAACAAAATCGTATAAATCGTATCTTATCATGAAAGCACTTTGTTTTTACAAGTGATACGAGTATCTGTTGGTTTCCGTAGCGGCTTTATCTGTTGAGTCCTTGGGTTTCGCCAACATAATTTGTGGCCATTATGAAAATACACGCAAGCAATCAGGGTGAAACCTCTCTCTAAGGAAAATAAATATTTCCTTATGTGGGTACCTACTTCACTAGTACGGAAGCTTGAGTGTTATTAAACTTCGGTTCTCGCTAATTAGAGCGTTTCAAAAACCACGCTGTATGTATTTACTACCCATAGAAAATTTGTAGACATGCGCCGCGTAAAACCGAGTAACCGGCCGAATAACTCTGTTTAATATTAACGCTTTGTTCGGGGCGCAAAAACAGTTTGAACTGGTCCGCGAGGTGCTTTTCTTTTAAACATACATTCTTACTGGCTATGTAATGGAACATTTCGAAAAAGAACACTAACAAAATAAAAGCCACTAACGAAAAAACTTTTGCTTCAATCGAGAACAACTTAAGCGATGTTAAGACTCAGGTTAATGACATCAAAACATCTTCTTTTGCCATATACAATGAGCAAAAATGTATCAAAAGCCATGTTATACAATTAGGAAATAAAATAAGCCTAGGCGAAACCAAACTAACAAGGCTGGAAACTGAGCTTAACAATACAAATATACCGCTATCTTCTAATAGCAACTCAAGTCTAAGCAACGAGTCAATACAAGAAGTAAAAGAGCGTAATGAACGAGAAAAAAACATAATAATCGCAGGAATACAGAGCAAACCGCGCTAAGAACAGAGGAAAGAGTAAAAAATGACGTAACTACTGTCATATCTCTCAGTTTGTCTGTCGATCAGAGCATTCCAAAGTCAGTAAAGATTTACCACATTGGTAAGTACAACCCAGGAAAAAATCGACGAATCAAAGTTTGCTATGAAACATCAGGACCAGTCAAATAAATACTCAAAAACAAAACGAATTTCCCTGAGAATATTAAGATATAGGTATAGTGACCAAACCCCTGCCCAACAAAAATATTTACAAATAATAAAAGAACAGTTAGCTCGCCACGAAGAAAACGGTGAAAAGGACATCACGATCAAAATACATCAAAGGACTACCAACTATTGCAAAAACTAATTCAAAAAACTAAAAGTAAACAATAACACAAAATCAACAACAGAAGACCTGACACACCAAACATGCGACACATACTTATATTTAAAAACCAATAAATCACCTTTGACTTTCTTTTAAATTAGCGCCTTCGCCTATATTCGCCTTAGCGCCCCCAAAGATGTGTAGGCTCTACAGAGGTAACGGATACGAAAGAGACATGCGAAGCATTCAATCTATTTTTCCACTATTGGTTCTCCCCTAGCTGATGTGAGCACACGATACCGTAAAATGCGAATTTAACACCTTTGAACCATGTACCGTTGACGAAGTAAACAAAATAATAGAAAGTCTGGACTCTAATTCTAGTACAGGTCTAGAGGCACAGGCATAAGCACTAAAGTAATAAAATGCATTAAAGAACTAATAATAACTAATTAACTGTCTTAACAAACTACTATTAGACGGTGTTTTCCCTGATACACCTAAAATAGCAAAGGTATCACCTAAATCTTTGAAAAACTACAACCTATAAACTTGAAGTTTTATTTACAAACAACAATATTGGTTTAGTTCCATGTGTAAGAACGAATCAAGGCGCATGATTCTTTGTTTGCGCGCTGTTTATTTATTTATTTATTGCATTCATGTCCATTATAAGTTGATAACAATTTTTTAGGTAGAATCTACATGAACCCTGTAAGGGCGTTGCATTCTGGGTTAGAGTTCTTATTTATAAATGTTAGTAACTTTAATATTAAGTTGTGATACAGAGGAAAAGAAATACATATTTTTGCGTGTCCTGCGTTTGAATTTAAGCGTATATGCCAGCATTTTGCCAAGTATGACGCCATTCATGCCGTTACTACTACATAGTAGTAACGAAATGGTGGCGACATACGTTTTGTAAGGAACCAGCGACTTATTTCAGATCTTGTACCTTATTATTACGATTTCTGTGATACTGGACTAACATTTCAGTAATTGTTGTTATGATGAGCTCACACAAAAGATCGCGGATTTGGAAATTTTACGACGAGGTGGAAGATAAAACCAATAAATAAAAAAAAATTTCATAAATCAATCCTATATCCTATCCTACCAATTTGATTAGGTACCGAACTACCGATCACTGTTGGATGATGGCTTTTTGCCGTTTTGATCAGTTTTTTTTGGGTTTCTTTTGCGAAATATGTATGTATGTACGATGGTACGAAACCCTCCGTGTGCAAGTTGGCCGGTTTTATTTAAACCGAGTACTCGTCATTTGAACCGATTAACTCGGCCGCAGTAATAAAAAACCTAGACATTAGTACCTACAAAAAAACTCCAGATGTAAGGTTCAGGATCATTAGCCTATATCAATCCACTGCTGCACATAGGCCTCGCCACTAAACCCTTCTGTGTCATCTAGCTTTTGCCGGCCACCTTTAGGGTAGGTTCACATCTGATGATGAATATGCGTCGAGCGTATTATCGGTCGCATCTCGGTCAAATAAGGTGTTTTCATATCTGACGGAAGATGCGTCGGGCGTAACTTCGTTTTGGCACATTATTACGCGTCTATTCAGTTTTTGCAGTTAGCATCTACAGAGCAAACCAACGTAACAAACGCAGTATGCTCGACGCACTAACGCATCATCGTTTAAGTGTGAAACTTGTGAAAGGTCAAATGTTTTCTCATATAATTGTCTGTTCTGGCGTTACGCGACCGATAATATGCGACGCATCTTCCGTCAGATGTAAACCGACCTTTAGAAAATCATCAGTCCACCTATCTCGAGGGCAACCTACGGTAACTTATAAATTCTCAACGGCATATAATGGTCCACTGCTGGACTCAGGCCTCCTCTGATAAGCTAATAAATAAATAATATAAAATTTTACGCGCAGGTGTGGCAAACAGAACTTGCTGTGTAAGGATACCACGTCAGGTTTCTAATAATGTAAAATTTTACGCCCAGATATGGCAAACAGAACTTGCTGTGTAAGGATACCACGTCAGGTTTCTAATAATGTAAAATTTTACGCCCAGTTATGGCAAACAGAACTTGCTGTGTAAGGATACCACGTCATGTTTCTAATAATGTAAAATTTTACGCGCAGGTGTGGCAAACAGAACTTGCTGTGTAAGGATACCACGTCAGGTTTCTGAAGACAAAAAGGGATACTTGGAAGATCGACGACCAGCTGCGAACGCTGACCCATACAGGGTCATCACCATCATGTTAAGAACGTGTGTATTTGACGAATAACTTCAACGAGCGTGCTTGACCTCGCGGCTTCATCCGGCGTATCAAAGGAAGTGCATCCACTCGACAGCGCCTTACGAAATCTAAAATTGTTGTACATACTAGAGTATGGATCAAAAATTAACAGTGGAAATTATATTTTGTTTTACTAACCCATTTTGTCCCACTTCTGTCATGTAGTTAACCAAATTTTATATTTGCACACTATGTACATGTTTTTATCGTTTTGGTCGTACGTTTTGGTGGTATTTCGTGGGGCTCATGTTATTATTAAATGTTTATGAAATTGAGCTTGAGTTTTTTTCTAGTTACGCTTTTGCCTTTATTGTGATGAGACGAATTCAGAGCATGTAATCTTATAGATCATTAAACGTTCAGTGTTTACCCACACAAAATAAACGTCGTGTATCATTCTCATCAATCATTTTCTAAAGATATCCATCGCTATTGTGAGAAGATTGACGAGTTACTAATGCAATATAAAAACAAGAATGTTGGATTGGATGTCTTTTAATTCTTACTTTTTCCAGCTATTTAACAAGAGAAAAATTACAATCTATACTATAAATATACATCACATTTAGTTTTAATCTACTAATGAATTACTTATCTAATTAAGATCTATTAAGGAACCTAATATAGTATTTCTTTTTACACTTTGTCGTCGTAGGATATGTCTGTAAATTCGACCACATTGCTATTTGGAAATATATACAACTCGCTGACTCTTTCATCTCCTATCGGTGCTTCATCACCAGCGTACTGCTGCGTTGATTTTTTCTTAGTCCTATTGTCAAGCCTCACACTCAAATGCCGTTTGCTACGTGTATCTAGATCGTTGTTCTTCACGCGATCGAATCCATTATCCTTATTCTGGGTCGCTAAACAGTGACACGAGTTCCTATTTCCGAGTTTGATGCCGTCTAATGACGACAAATTGATCGACTTTCTCGCTGAGTAAGTGCTTCTTTCGTTAGTCGAGCGGAATGATAATATTCTTGTTCGGTATGATTGTCCGTCCTGCAATGATTGTTAGAATCAATATTGGTGTTAGTTTGAGCATGCCCCTAATCAAAAACGCTTTAGTGAGTTTACCCGCACATTATAAATTCTTTTTTACATCGCCATGCTTGAAACTTAAGTGACTCAAGCATATTTTCGAGTTCCAATGGGTGTGGTTTAATTTGACACAAGGCTTTTTGCGGTAGGTAATATTGTGCCGATTTTGGCGATCTAGCTATGTCACCGCTTACAAAACGGGCTTATTATGCTCAAAACAGACAGTGACAACGCTGCATTAGCATCACTTGTGTAACCAAGCGATTTGCCTTCCAGAACGAACTACGAATAAATAAGAAAGACAAAGGAAAACGCGAAGTAAAATGCCTTGCGCAATTTAACTTATTATAAGAATTAAATAAAAGGAAATTTTAATGCTTACCTCGTAGCTGTCATTAGCGAATCTGCTTGGCTTCTTCCCGAAAGTGAAACGCTGTTTGAATTCTTTCTTGAATTTCTCCTGCAATAAATAACTTGACTTATACTAACAGAAAACAAATTATAACTTGGGGCTGATCGTAATGTACGCACGTGCCAATATATATATTACGTCGTCAGGTCGGCCTCTGAGGCCAATAAATTACACCCAAGACCTGTTCCGGAACGCATTGAGCCCTCATTGTGCCATCCTCCCTAAGAGGCACTTCAGATTTCCCGAACAAAAGTAGCTATCATGGGAATAGTGGTTTTTTTATATATTTGGAGTAAAAAGTTTTTTCACCTGACCGGTCAAAGCAGACGAAACGGACTACATCAGTTTTTGCCAGTTGTCTGTTCGTTTAGTTTTAATTATATGAGAAATTGATAGGTTATATCGCGATTCTTACTTAATTGACACTCAACAAGAAATAAACTATTTACACAATTTGTCAGACAACCACAGGCCCCACTCCACGCAACTTTCCCTTGTAACGTGTTTAAATCGTGATTGTTATTTACCGAAAACCAGAATATAATTTGGTTACGGAACGCGCGTTACGAAGTTTCAGCTTTTGATGTATAATGATAACACGTTCACATCAAATATTTGTTGGTTAGGTTATAAAGCGAATCAAAAGTTTCGCAGACAGATCGATTCCATGTTTGCTTATCTCACTTTGTTTCGTGCGAAATAATATCTGACGTCAATCTAAACTCATAGCTCATAACTACTGAGCTTGTCGAATGTGTTCTGTCTGTGAAACCTTTTGATGATATGTTTGTACGGCACTGGCTTCTTCTATTCATATTTATCAGAGAGCGTTTTGAGAACGATTGCCTTTTCTATGAATGCGAGTACAATTATGTTTGGGACAGAAAGGTTATTTACTTACGTTGTATATCGCGTATATAAAAGGGTTGTAGCAGGAATTGCTCATCGCCAGCCAGTCAAAGCAGAAGAATAATACATTAATGTATCGGTACCTGTAAATAAAGAATTGTATAGGTAAACTTTGAAATGCAATGAAATAAAATTTATAATAGAAATATTGTGCAAAATTTATTAAGGACGTGAGTACAATATTTAACTTATTTAACGAGATCATTTATTGATGATAAAATTATTTAAAGTCTTTTAAACATTTTTCTACGGATATTTGTCTTCAATTAAGCAGTAGGTAGGAATGAAATTCCAAGAGACATAAGAGAACTCTCATATGTCTCTTAGAATTTAATTATACTCATACTCATACTCATTACAATCTTGCAATTCAATTTTCCAATCATGGTAGGGCATTTTTTCCCACTCAATGCAGTTTTGTGTAATAAATAATGTGTGCAAATAATGTGCAATAAATAAATAATAAAAACGAGTATCTTTAAATTTATAACAGTGTTTTTTATCTTTATACTAGATAAAGGATGAAGCGTGTTCTTTTACAAACCAGCCAATTTGGATGATGTATGTATTATACTACTCGTAATTAGCGTTAGGGTTCATATACGGACTGCACGTCTCTGCGTTAGGGTTCATACACGGATGTCGACTGCAGTCAACGATTTGACGAAAGTTATTGAATAGACTAAGATTTATTTCGACGCCCACACATAGGTACCAAAGAAAAATAAAAACATACAGATGAACACATACAAAACTAAAAGGAAAAAAAGGAGGCCGATACTAAATTAAACATAGTATGCTGGGCGTTTAATCGAGTTTTGCTCCCATGACCCTGTGCCAAAATAAGTAGTTGGCTCAGCATATGCTGGACGATTGCCGCTCAGCGCTCCTTTTTAGCCAAAAACCTTTAATTACGGATAAATCAACATAGGTAAGTAGCAAGATAGGTTCTGATTAATAAATTATGGTAAGTACCAACAAAATAATTATATACATAGGTATTAGGGTAACTCACTATATAATAATGTCTATGGGGTAACTACTTATAAGGTTAAAACGTGTTTAAATGTAGGTACATAATATGTAGGTATATATTTAAAAAAGCTTTTCTCATCACTTCGTAAAAGTGGAGTGTGTAAAAAAGTGGTCGTCTAGTTCTCTATTCACTCGTATTTCTTGGAGTGTGCAATAATGCCCCGCTACGAACTCGATTTCGAGCGGGATGACAAGATATGGTTTTCTTACGAGTGAGAAGTTCAGAGCAGAGATGAAACAATCAATCGATAAAAAGACAGAACTCAAGAAATACTTCTAGGTTTCCTAGCAAAACAAAAACCGAAAAAAAAGTGTGCTGTTTCTGAGATAAATAGCAAACGGATGCAAATCATCTATTTAAAAAAAACGATTGAGAAACATTCACCAATGGTATTTTTCAAACACGAAATTCAAGATAAAAGATCGAAGTAACATTTCTCTAATTATGAAGGTGGTAGCTTTCTCAAGATTCTGAGATAAATAACGAAACGATTTCGAAATAGGTACAAAATTTCCAAAATTGCTTATGGCACATTTTTTACGTGTGGTTGGCAACTTGCAGTCCGTGTATGTATTTGAGCCCCTTGGAGCCCTATAGAGGCTGTAGACGAGACTTTACTAGAGACAAGAGCTTATTTATAGAATAAATTATATAAATAAACTCGTTCTATGGAACATTAGGGTTTACCTACGTTTTAAGAGGTTCAGGGAACCTGTAACTTAAGTTATTGGATTATACGTGATAAAATTTTAATTATAAGGAAAGAGTTTAACTCTATAGAATTAAAAAGTCACTTTGTTACGTAAACTTACTTAAGTCGTGATGCGCATAAAGAATTATATATTTATATTGAGTACTAGCTGCGCCCGGCAGCTTCACCCGCGTGGAAATTTATGTTTCCAACTTTCTTACATTTTTCTTTCATGATAACCTTTTCCTAACAAAAATAAACAGAACAAAAAGAATAAGCAAAATTGATCTACCCCGCCACGCATGCAGCCGTGACTAACGGAAATAGAAAGAAAATAATAATAATTAATTTTTACCCATTATTGCTTCTATGGCTCAATGTTGAAAGAATTTTTTAAATCGGTCCAGTAGATATTATCCTATGTTACTCAGGGATATAATGTATATGTAGATATATGTAGATAGTGTACTTAGCATTCTAATGGATTTTTAAAAACTTCTATGATAAACGTAAAAATATGATACGTAGGATTTTTAAAACTTGCCGAGTTTATCGTAATAATATGATAAAATAGTTGGAGGCGCCACTTTCACTGGTGTATGGGCCTTAAATTATGATATCTGTAACCCGACACCAAGCAACGTCATTTGTTTCTTGGTTTGTTTACAAACATAAAATCGAGTTTAGCTATTTTTATATGTCGTTATTTTATCAGTCTATATAGGATTAATGTACGCTAAGTAGATGTAACGAATGTCAAGTTTTCGACATTCGCGAACGCGAATGCGAATGTAAGTATTCGATGCTAAAATTCGCGAATGTTGGTTTTTCGAACATCCCTAATGCCAAGCCGACTAAAGGGATTATTATAAGCGCCTCATTATGCCAACAGTCATTGTCAATATTTCGTATTTCCGACGCCATTAATGAGAAAAATTGGTAAGATGATATTTACGTGGGGATTATAGGCATTAACCCCCTACTAAGAGACGCCATTAAGGCGCTTATCAGGGAGAGGCCTGTGTCCAGCAGTGGACCAATACAGGCTGTTGAGGTTGAGGATATTTGTAAGGCCACACTTGGTCCCTGTGCCGGGGCAATAACCTCTAAAATATATAAAATGGCTTAAGCCTTCGGTTTCGCACGAATTAAGCTAGATAAAAGCACAGTTCATAGTACACTCGTATGGACATATTCTATGAAATAAGTTCTTGCTACCTATGTATTGAAGAATATAGAATTAGAGAATAAAAGCTTTCTTCTCGGGATGGTCCTTTGTCTATTTGCCAAATTTCATGTAGATATTACATTCCCATAAATGATCCAACCTTTCGAATTTATAACGACGAAGGTTAGAAATTCTGCTGCTATTTATAGGCGGACTTGAGCATTAAATACCTATTAACAAACCATTAGTGAATGTTAGGCTTCACGGAAGCTATTTAAACAGCAGAAAAAAGTAATCCGGTATTTCCGTTTTGCTATTCGTGTTCTTTTAGACGTACTTTTGCATTATCTAATATTATAAAATACTAGCAGCGGCTCGCGGTTTCACCCACGTAGTTACCGTTCCTGTTGGAATTCCGGTTTAAAATATAGCCTATGTCACTCCCTGAAAAATAAGCTTTTTGATGATAAATTTTTTTTTTCAATCGGTCCAGTATTTTCGTAGCCTATCCAATACAAACAAATGAACAAACAAACAATCAAATCTTTCCTTTTTTAATATTAGTATATTTATTAGTAAAGATTTCATGTTTTTTGCTTGTTTTTTCAGTGAAACCAGTAGGTACTTTGTCAAAACACTTAACACCTTTCATGACCTATTTTGTTTAATATATAATATATGTTTTTCGTTAGAAAAACACAAGGTCAAGCCTAACTCGTCCTCTGCAAAGTGGATAACAAAAGGACTGATCTACTAAACTTAAAAGAGAATTAAGATACCTCTAGTTCCTCCTAAATTGGCTGTTTTGTAAAGAGAGATAAGAACATGTTTAATTCTTGAAGGTGTACAAAGACAAAAATAACTCCGTTATAAAAAATAGAGATCCCACTAGGCTTATCTTACCCGCACACAAAACTGCACTGAGTGGAAAAAATTGCTCTAGCATGACAATAAAAGTTTATAATAAAATTCCTAGAGAAATAAGAGAACTGCCTACTAGTAAATTTAAGACAAAACTACGCAGGTGGCTCTTAGAAAACTGTTTTTATGCCATTCAAGAATTATATAATCAATAAATTACCTAGTTATATAACTTAAATATTGTACGTCTATAATTAATGGATAAACTGTTGTTTCCACCTAGCCCTAGGATCTTGTTTGTACACAGTTTCTACAATAAATTTCATTTCATTTCAAAAAATTCTTACATAAATTGTCTTGTCTAGTCCATCGTCTAGTTATTTATATTTTCCAAAACTAAAAATCGAGAATTTTCGAAAATGCTTTCTTGGTTTTGTAACCCAGTCTGAACCACCCTGTCAGTTTGGTCCGTTCTTTGTGGTACAACCTGTATAACACAAATTATTTAGCATATTACGCGCCTAAACTGAATAGTTTTGTTAGGACAAAGTTTGTGCAAAGCTTAAATTTTCATTCATAAGCGGATGTTGTAGACCTGAAGTAATTTTGATGTTTTATTAAAACAGATAGGTACCAATATTTCAGCATGATCGGAACCTATTAATGAATTTCCGTTTCGCTAAGTGTAAATTGCAGACATTTATTACGTATGAGTACAAAATCAATATAATGTTAATATATTATAGGGATTTATTTTAGCATTATGGGTAAAAAAGTAATGAAGGTTATAGGTTAACTTGGTGGGCTTAGCATTAACCGCCTAGACTAGATAGACAAAAAAATATTTTATAATTCATAAATTTTAGCAATGCAAATAGCGTTTGTATACCCTTTTCTGGGTATACAAACGCTATTCTAAGCTACCATGCTAAAGAAGCTGTTCAGGCGACCGAGGAGATGTCAGGCACAGGCCTACTTAAATTCTCCATAGTTGATTTTGTTTTACAAAACTATAAACCGACTTCAATTATAGAGTTTTTTTCATGGACCCCATTGTCAGAACTGGACCACATTAAAATGGGACCACAAAGGAAGCACCAGCTTTCAAATAAAAAAAATCATGAAAATTGGACCACCCAGTTCTTAACATCAAAAAAAAATAACAGTTGAAACTTCACAAAAGGAGGAGGTTCTCTACCTCCTCCTTTTTTTAAGTCGGTTAAAAATACGCAATTGCGTATTTCGTTTCATTTATATTGTGCTATTGGTACTCTCAATCGGAGTATTAAGCTGAGCGCAGACTTGAGTCACGATCCATTTAAGACAGACTATTGCTTAAAAAAATTATGAAGAAGCGCAAACTTCTTTGGAGGAAAGACTCCATATGCGCTCAGCCTTAGAATACTAACTGTGGCCGATACAAATCACGAAAATTCTAAAAGAACATCAATAAACAGAAGGCTTAGCCAACCAGCATTCGCTATGAAGCGAATCGAAAACAATTGAAAGTGACATATCTAAGGCATACATTTTTGTCAAACCCATACATTTTTGGACTTTTCTACTATCGCTTTCGATATCGATTATTACATTGTCTAAGCCCTCCGGTTGGTTTTTTGATAAGCGAATGGAAGTCCAAATCCGAAATCATGAGAGTCGTGAAAGGAGTAACCACCTCGATTTATGATGCTGAATACAGACTAAGCGAGCGACAACAAGCGAAGCCTAACGAACGAACGCAAAAGAATTAGTGTGGATGTCATTGCGAAAGCAAGCGAGCCCAAACGAGGGCCTTTGGCCATGGCGGCTGTCACACATGAAACGATCGTACCTACCGATTGTCGATGCAAACGAGTGGGCGTTTAGCTTAGATATAGAAATAGACAATCAATTATTTGCTTCTTAAACAGTACAAAACAGACATAAGAATATTACATAGTTAACTTATATTACGAGAAAAAACAGTTACACAAAATATTAACCAAAAAGAGCGACTGTGTCTGCATTCGCTCGCTGTCACTCGCTTGGTCTGTACCCAATATGAGAAAATATAATTAATTTTGTTTCAAAAAACTATAAACCGACTTCAATTTTTATAGTTTTTTCATGAATTTTCATGGATCCCATTGTCAGCACTGAAGATGATGATAATTAAAATGGGACCACACGGGAAGCACCAGCTTTCATATAAAATAAGAATCATGAAAATCGGACCACCCAGTAAAAGTTCTGAGGTAACAAACATAAAAAAACACAGTCGAATTGATAACCTCCTCCTTTTTTGAAGTCGGTTAAAATACGATATGTTTTCAGAATTGGTAATCCACTCCCATATCAAAAAGCCCATAGCCACACACAACCACCGCCCTGTAATGTCATCATCATCAGCCTATACTAGTCCACGGCTGGACATTAGCCTCCCCTAATGAGCGCTATAGCGCCCTGTCTTCAGCTTGACGCATCCAGCATCTGCAGTCTTTCGCAGATCGTCATCCCACCTGGCCGGTAATATACTCACTCATTAATGGATGGCAGGAAGGACTGCAGCAGTAGGTAGCTCTGCAGTGGTAGCCAACAGACCGCAAACAGCGCCACTACGAGCACCAGCATTTTTATCACCTGCCAATTTCATTGAACATCGTAAATAAGCCATATTACCAACCTGTCAATTTCATGAAACATTTACCTTTAATCGAAATTATATCGCTCTTTTATAGACATTTTGGATGATGTTGATTAATAATAAATTTATGGAATTCTTAATTTTTATTAGAGGATATAAAATATTCTGTGAAATCGTTGCTGTGTCAACTTGTAAAAATCTAATAAAAAATAACCCAAAGAACCCGCGAAAATTTATGGGGTATTATTTGATTTCTTAGAAATTACTCAGACTAGTGTAAGCTTTTTAGAACTGTTAATGACATTTGCTGATGACGACCTAAATGCAAATCAGACAAAAAACAGTCTAGTTTGTGCAGAATATATTTATTTTGTGCCTGACCTGGCTAGTCTTCCATAAGCCGAACCTAGCCGGCCCTACGTGGGCGAAATTCGGCTAGGAACAGCTCCTAGCCGAATTTCGGCGGTGGGCTGTTCAATAGTTTTTAAGATAAGTGTGCCCGTATTGGTTTTTATGTATAATAGTAAAGATGTGTTAAAATAATAAGAAATATATGTAGGTATCAATAGACTTAACTAATTAAGACTGAATAAGTAATTATCTACAAGCTTTTCGATAATGTTTCAGAAAAAAATAATTAAAAGTGTAACATCAAACAAAATCAAGAACGAAATACACCTTCAAAAACAGTAATGAACTAATGGTAATGATACACCGAAATCCCTGGGTGAAAACCTTAATTGGAAATACCTTGTATTTTATTAAAGAGAATTAGACACGGAATTATTATATTACCATTACCACACAAAAATTATGTTTTACAGTATACAGGGTGTTTGGAAGCTGGATGCAAAGCCTTAAGGTGGTGTTAGTACAGACCATTTAGAACAATATGAGCCATATTTGTCCTTACCAAAGTCTGATTGTTTTTTTTTAAGAGAACTTTTACGATTCATAACCAATATCCCAAAATTTCCAATTAAGTGTTCTCAAAGTTTAAGTGGAAATGTCATTTTTTAATGTACATACTTTATTAGCCTAATGTTTGTTTAATGATATCAAATCATATAAAGCACAGTTTTTACTAAAAAAATAACTCTCAGACTATTTAAACTTTACAGAAAAAAAAGTTAAGTTAAAAGTGTTTTTTTGCACACATTTAAAAAAAAAAAAAATTGTTACAGATGTTCATGATTCTTCCCTCGTGGATATTTCGGTAGTGTATACGAGCTCCTTTGCCCGTCTCCACACAAAAAAATCTACCGGGCCAAGGGATGGGCCCATGGGCCCATTTGGTTAGGACAAATATGGCTCAAATTATATACAAATTATATTATTACGTTAAACACAGGAAGTTTTAAAAATCCATCGTACAGTTAGTGGTATCTAATTATTATAAGTTATTTATTAATGCCCCTGTAATCGTTTCATTTTTTAAAGCTTAGGCAGAGATATGAAGTGGCGCTTTTTGGCCACTAAACTCTATTTTCGCGTCTCTTCCTAAACTATATAAGATAAAACGATTACAGAGGCATTAAAAAAAAGCTTCTAATAGATACTACAAACTGTACGATGGATTTTTTAAATTTCCTATATTAAACGTAATAATATACCTAATAAAATAGGTTGCGCTGTCATATTGGCTCGGGTATGCGCCTTAAACATAATAAGATAGATTAGTGGTGGCGCTCATTTGAGTCAGGGTAGCGCCTTAAAACAAGCCGCAGTGGACGAAATTGTGGCAAGGAGTACATCATCGTCAAAGTTGGTACCAACCTTCTTCTTATTCTTCATATGATTGGCGTCCCTGGCCTCGAGCGCATTCCCCGGCGCCCGCGCACCCCACAGCTTCATCGACATGTGTACGTACGCGAATGAAATCACGCACAGGGGGATGATATACTGAAATATAATGAGCAGTTAAGATGACATAATGATAAGGTTTTTTAGTTATTATAGTTTACACAATGGGTACCTAATTTATAATAAATCAAATAAAATCCCAAAATGTTCGACTTCGCTTGAGTCAGTATGAAGTTCCAGAGATTTTCAACCCATACGTCACTTGATTTCGTTTTGTACTTGGTTATCACATTCATAGGGGAAAGGATGCGGGTTCAAGTCCCGTTGAAGTAGAAACTTTATGGGACATTATTTCTTTGACATAATAATATGCGAGATTTTTTGTAACAGTTTCATCAATATTATGCACTGTTCGTTGTCCCCCTACGAATTCCTATTATGTTGAAATCAATTTTTGTTAATACAGAAATATTTTAACATGAATTGATAATGATGATGATATTTGGGTTAAATCAATATGTTATATATGAAAACATCAAATTTGAAATACAAAAACTAATGTAAATTCGAGACTTGGAATCATTTATATTACGGGGGTAATTAATATATCGATCAACGCCACTGTACGATATCATCGAACCTACCAAAAAATTACAATAGAGAAAAATATACAACAAAAATCACACTACACATCCACAAAAGTCGAGTATTTTCAACATTGACTAAGAGAATGGAATAACCAAAACGTAGTAAACAAAAATGTTTCATTGACAGTATTATTAAATTACAGCTGAACTTTCAAACATAGTGAGAAGCGAAATAAACCTGTGTACTCAAAACAATACAGGCTCAGCGGGGCCTGACTCTTGAGTACAATAGGATTTAGGATTCCCTTTATTGTCGGTACACACAATAAGTCGAAATTCAATTATTATGTTTGATAGTTAGAGCGCTAGTCGCGCTGTTGTGTTGTTCGCGGAGAAAGAATGTACCTATTCTTCCAACTTAGCGTGGATGTCGCAACAATATAATGCATGTAGAGTATTGCAATAAAACTTAATTAAGTACTACGACTACTGCCTGCCTATTTAGCTGCAGACATACATAATATTAAAATAAATAAATAAAAAAATTATGTGGGACGAATCACACAGTATTATCTAGCCCCAAGCAAAGCAGAGCTTGTGTTTTGGGAACTAGATAACTGATCTAAATTATTATATTTAGATCAGTTATCTAGTACTCAAAACACATATCTGAACTCAATACAGTACATAGATAGATATATTTTTTATTATTCATAGAAAACATCCAGAACGCCCTGAACAAATATCTGTAGATCGTACTAACATTTGTCCCGAGGCGGGAATCGAAACCGCGACCTGCTGCGTCGGAGGCGGACCTTCGCTCACCGCGCCACAGAGGTCGTCATATTGTGTGCTACAGGTATTGTTAATAGGGAAGATTTTCAAAGTCTGCTCTGTTATGGGAACTTACCCATACTAGACGACCTATTTTTACCTCGCAACTTAGTGACCATGCTTAGTATATGGCAAGAGACACCCCTCCCTCCATCCTAGTTTTCATGTGACACCAAGGGTGCATGCATAACTCAACTCATCAACAGCTACAAGTGAAAAAAATATTATCTCTAAGAAAAAACTTATGTAAAAACATTATAATATAAATTCGCTAAACGCTGCTCGTCGTCATTGAATATAACTCAAAAAAGAGCGAGATTTCCCTAGAGGATATTAACCACATGTGAGGAAAATATGCAATATACCTAATGAACTACAAGGATAGAAAGACGTACCTAGACCGAAGTGCGACCGAGACAATAACAATACTACGCACGTAAAATACGAATGTCGTCGGCGGCGGCGCCGCCGGCCGCGCCGGTGCGACTATGAAAAGTGGGTTGTGGATTTCTTCCACTCGACAGATCCTCACCATCTTTACGAATTTTACTTACTCCCTCTACTCGATGTTTATCTAATTACATACGACTAGACTCGAAATACATCTCGTGTGACTAAGATAAGTAACGTTTATTGACCCAAATATCGTTTACTGTCCACTAGAGTCGAGGCCCAGTTTGACTACATATTCTATCCGGGGAAAATCAAACAAGCATTTATTGGATGGTTCGAAATCTTCGAGCGAGTAGTCGACCTTATTTAGATACACCTCAGAATAGGGATTGGTATAATTTAAACTTTGTTTATTCAGTTTTACGGTTTGAACTTTGTTTGCGGATGTGGCGTGTGATGTTTGATGAATATCTTGCTTTTTCTTTTTTTTAGTACAGTTGATGAAATTATTATGTTCCTCACCTTCAACAGCCTATACTGGTCCACTGCGTGAGGTAACTGAGCCAAACGCTTGACCACCAATCACACTAATATTATAAATGCGAAAGTTTGTATGGATGTATGGATGGACGGATGTTTGTTACTTCTTCACGCCAAAACTACTGGACGGATCAGGCTGAAATTTTGCATACAGGTAATTCTAATCCCGGAATCAAACATAGGCCACTTTTTATCCCATAAATCAGTTCCCGTGGGATAAAAAACACCTTTTAAAGTTTTCATAGGAACAACGTGTGCGAAGTCACGGGGCGCAGCTAGTAAAGAATATATAATAAAATTTACTGACATTAGGATTACGATTACATACCTAATCGATTTCGCTACCGCTCTGGCTAACGTATAACACGAAGGTATAAAAAAAATCATGACCCCTACAAAAGTAATACGAAAACTACAGACAAACAATAAATAGTACGTAAGTCTCTCATATAGTAACAGCACGAAACTTCTTTTAATCTAAGTACCAATAGCTCGTGAAGCCACTTTTATCAGGAAAGTGATAGTAATTGCTAGGGTGAAGTTTTACGATGTAATAACTTAAATACGAGGCTCCTGTTAAACAACATACAGGGCTTTCCACGGCCATGCCACATGGAGGGAACGTACCTTTTGTATTATAGACAGAATTTTTAGTGAAATAAGACTTAATTTTGATTGTTAAAATAATTTATATTGCAATTAATAATTCTTGAATATTTACTTGTAATTTTATGATACCGATCAAATGGCTCAATGGTAAGGATTATTTTTTCCAGATAGCATTGTAAATAAAAGAAAGACCATGATAATTTTATATTTATTTAAAAATAATTACGCTTTGCTTATATACTACTACTTTCCTCCATGTGGCATGGTCGTGGGGCACCCTGTATATCTAAGTAGACCCATCATTTGGGTGAAAGGGGCTTGATGTAAAAAAAGCTCTCGAATATTGTTTACTTTCGGGCCTTTTAAATTGAAGAACTTTATACCGATTCATTAATTATGTTTGCTGGAGATTTTGATTTATTAATTATTAGTTAAAAGAAAGAAAATTGGTTGTAATAATATTTTTCAGAGCAATTATGATCATATCCGGTGCGTTTAAAAGCGATAAATTATTAATCTGATTTATAATTAAAGATATACTTGGGAGCGTACGGCTCTGAATTATTTGAAAATATTATTAGAACCAATAAAGAACAGTACACTAAGGTATTGTAAGGTTTGATATTAATATACCTACATACTTCCTCACGGGTTTTTAATAATACGGTCGCTTCATGAACAAATGTCACCGAACTTTATCCTTATTATTTCTTTGAAAGGCACACCAACCAAAATGCCGGAAAAACATAAGGAAAATTCTAATAACAAGAGTAACGCAGTACAGATTCCAAAGCCGCCTCTTATTATCTCCAATACCATAGAATCCATGCAAAAGGTACGTTAACTTGAGCGTTCCATAAAAAGTAGAGTTTGCTCTACAAACTAGCCACTTGGTATCCTTTGTTATTTGTATTTATTTGTGTCCGTATTTTTTCTGTTTTGACAGTTGTTGCAGAAACTTATAAAGGAACTGTTAGAACATTGCAACTAAGCTAATATTTTGATCGCTGCTCTAACCATCCGTTTGGTGCAGTTGGTTAACACGTTAGATGCGGATGTCTCTGCTCACCGACCCCCCGGTTCGAATCCCGTAAATGATTTTCTTATTTCATCAATATTTTTGTAAAATGGGAGAGCGTATAAAGGCTATATATTGCTGCCATTTGGCAACTGATACAAGAAACTGACTCCAAGCTACCCTCAAAAATGGATGTCTTGGACGTAAAGATTTCTTCAACCATAGCTCGAAGAATTAAATATAAAACAGAATAAAACAGCAAATGCAAGAAGAACGCTTAGATCATCTTGCGGTGAGGTTCCGTAACGTGGTCTATTTTGGTGTGCCAAAACAAAAGAATCGTATACAGAACTAGAAAACTTAATACTTAATATTTTGAATGAAAAACTACGGATAAATAGTCACTTAAGCGAAATAGATCGTGTACGACGCCTCGGGAAAAATAGGAGAGAAACCTAGACCCATCAACGTGGGTCTTAAAACACACGACAAGAAACGAATGATTCTTAAAAATAAACATAAACTTCTCGAAACTGGTTTTTACATCAAGGAAGATTACCTACCAAAAAGCCCATTCGAACGAAAACAGTTACAAGAGCAGCTGAAATGCGAAACTGCAAAAAGGAAATTCAGCGTTTTTAATATACAATAAACTGATTATTTGAGAATCAAGTTCTCCACGTAGAAAAGTACCCGGAAAAGAAATCAACTGTAAGAAGAGCATCGCACGTAGTAACTTATCAAGATTTGTTATAAAATTTAAATTAAATTATGTATTGGTAGGCAAGATTATTGTTACCTATTAATTAAGATTATAGAATTAAATGCTTTTTTATTTTATTTTATAATAAATAATATAATAAGTGCTTGTATTATGCTCGTTTATTTTACTCAGTAACCAACTACAATAATTATCAGCAATCCCATAAAAATACAAGCAAATGTTACTAAATTCTATTTTTATCGAACGCTCAAGTTTACGAAGTGTGGCATTCTGTGTACTTTTATAAGTATTTTGCTTGTTTATTAGTTAGTGCCTCTCTCTATAGTTTTTTTTGAACCTTTGAATAGTTTGTAATTAACATGATGAGAACAAAAAGATGACGGGTAAGTCATAAAAATATTGAGGATCTTTTTGTTCTTTTAAGTGTTTCTTTGTGATCCACTCTTCGCAATTATTCAAAAAATAAACTTGTGGCTATATCAACTTATTGTGTAAATAATTGCAAAATCATAATCATAACATAACTCATTATACCATGATTATCCTCCTAATATTATAAACTTGAAGGTTTGTACCATCGTGAAGATGTTTGGGCGAAAAGAACTTCAAAACTACTGAATCTGTAGTAATTTTGAAGTTCTTTTCGCCGCTGAAATATTACAAACAGAAATAATTGGACCTAGAGTAACAATATAGGCTACTTTTTATTTCATAAAACGTGTGCGGATAAAAGTACCTTACCTCTAAAATATATCTGACCTGTAAAACGTAAAAAATAGTAAAGCCGTATAAATATATAAAAATGGTAAATGCGTACCTGAAATATGTACAGAAGTAGGCGATAGATAGCGAGAGAATGGTTCCCGAAATTGCTCGCTGCACAAAACGGTTTCTTGTAAATCACTTTTGTCACTGCAATAAAAAACGTATGGTTCAACTACAGAATGTGGAAAATAATGGAGCATTGTACGAACTTTGAGTTGTATTGAGAGAATCTAAATCTCGCAAACCTGATTAACAAGTGGGATCGAGTCATTAATCATGTGAACATAGGTTAAGTTTAAAAAAGAAGAAAACGTAGGAATGGTTTTAGCCAAGCGGATCCCGCATGTGTAATCCCGCAAAAATAATACGGCATCTCGCATTTACAGGATCCCACGTTTGCTGGATTTGACCCTAGTTGAATCCATAAATTTTATTTAGGTACTTATTACTTATTTTATGATCAAATTATTTTCGAAACTTCCTCCTTTTTTAAAAAATCTTTTATATTTTTATTAAGCTATTGCATAGCTTCTATCGCGGGCCTTGAGCGCGGGGACCGAATCCAGAAATTCCGTAACGAAAAAACCTTGACGTTTGTCTTTAGTTCAGCAACTCGCCTCTAGATGGCATTGCAATAGCTTTACCGCGGCAGTCCCCGAGTGCCACACGACTTTTTTATCATTTTTATTTTTTTATTTATCTTATAATAATAATTCAAGGGAGATTTAATTTCTAACCTAGAGCCGGTAACTTAGAGTCACCATTTAGCTCAGTCTGTAGATACAAAATTACACCAAAATTAATTACTTTGTAGTGTTTAAAGACAGAACCCAAGCTCAGTAGGCTTGAACATTTTGTTAGTAAAACAGTGACTTACAAGGATCCTGCTCATCCTCCTCGATGACCTCCCAAGACATCGCCATTGGCGCAGCCAGCGAGAATGCCAGCACCCAAATAAACACTATTATTACTTTTGCCACTCGCTTTGAAGTATGAGCACTGAAAACATTAGAAACTATTAATAATCAATATTCATTCAATTCTAGAACTACACGTCACTTTTTATAAATTGGTTAGTATGAACCATACTAAAATTAAATAAAAGCAATATTAGGTAAACTACGAAGAAACTTAAAATCTATAAAAAATCGGTTAATTTATATCGGTCACATTTTCAAAATTGTGTTTTTCTTATCTGTGCAAAAACACAATTTTAAAAATGTTTGTCTGGCTGTTTGTTAAAGCTTATCTCTGAAACGGCAGAACTGATTTTCACTGGAAGATGATATTATAGTCTACTTTTATTTTACAAAAAGTTCTTCTCAAGAATCTTAGTTCCGGAAAATTCTATATAACATCCGTGGATTAAGCCCTGGGCATAGCTATTACATTTCTCTACCATTGGAAGTTCGTATATTAATGATTACCTCTTTGTTTAGTTCTAATTAGCTTTATTTTGGCTTGATGCTTTGCTTTGTGGTGTTTGAGAATTAACTTGCACATATCACTTATTTTGCTCGCATGTACGAATGTACTTAGCTTATGTATGTAGCTTGATTGGAGAAATATTTAAAGAATCCATATTGTTAAAATATTTCTCCAATTAAGCTCAATTGAGGAGGTATGGAGATTTCCTCGAGAATTACCTTGTTAATCATCTTGAGTTGTCTTGAGAGAGTTTCAATTTTGGGTATAAGGTACCTTTAAAGAAATAAAATGAAAATTATATCACCCTTTCAGGGTTAAAATATCTATCTACCCAGTAAAACTTAGGTAACCATTCATATACACCCATGAGTATGTGAATGGTTACCTAAAGGTAATATAATTTTCATTTTATTTCTTTAAACATATTCAAAAATAAAACACAAAGATAGCTTGTAGTAAGGTATTTATATTTGTTCGCCAAAAAGGCCAGTCTCGCGTGAGTCAAAGTTTATTCGAGCGACTCGGCATGTTAAATTTTAACAACCCTTACAAATCTTTGCTTTTTCATTCAAAGGGAACGAGCGTAAACATCTGTATCTGTGTTATTTTAAAGCTAATAGGCTCATTTCAATGTACTTTGACAGCCGACCCCAAGGGGTAAAAACTACTCTACTCTGTGATAATTTTCATATTAAATTCGGCATAAAGGGTGTTCGCAGCTATAGCAGCCGAGCGCACGTCTGCCGCAGGCAAAGATAAATATACTAATGGTGTCAATTCATATGTCGTTAAATTAAACTCTACTAAACTAATTTGACAGCTCTTAAAGTTAAGGAATCGGAATATGGAAATCCGTAGAAGAACCAAAGCTCTCAGAGTTAGCCGAAAAAAATAGCGAAAGACCACCACCACCACCGGTGAGGTTTTAGTGGGTTTTACGTCCTTTTTAGAGCGCCGAGTCCCACATAATTCTAGTCCTCACCAGACCAGTCTATTCGTCTCGCCGAATAAAAAAAAGGCTAAAGTGATGATGGGCGGCCATATACAATCGCAGAACCGATAACCATTGGAGAGTGATGGTTCTCGAGTGGCGAGCGCGATGCAGAACGCCGAGTCTCACATAAATATAGTCCCCACCAGACCAGTCTATTCGTCTCGCCGAATAAAAAAAAGGCTAAAGTGATGATGGGCGGCCATATACAATCGCAGAACCGATAACCATTGGGGAGTGAAGGTTCTCGAGTGGCGAGCGCGATGCAGAGCGCCGAGTCTCACATAAATATAGTCCCCACCAGACCAGTCTATTCGTCTCGCCGAATAAAAAAAAGGCTAAAGTGATGATGGGCGGCCATATACAATCGCAGAACCGATAACCATTGGGGAGTGAAGGTTCTCGAGTGGCGAGCGTGATGCAGAGCGCCGAGTCTCACATAAATATAGTCCCCACCAGACCAGTCTATTCGTCTCGCCGAATAAAAAAAAGGCTAAAGTGATGATGGGCGGCCATATACAATCGCAGCACCGATAACCATTGGGGAGTGAAGGTTCTCGAGTGGCGAGCGCGATGCAGAGCGCCGAGTCTCACATAAATATAGTCCCCACCAGACCAGTCTATTCGTCTCGCCGAATAAAAAAAAGGCTAAAGTGATGATGGGCGGCCATATACAATCGCAGAACCGATAACCATTGGGGAGTGAAGATTCTCGAGTGGCGACCGCGATGCAATTCGAAACGGAGTGCGGGATGATCTCCCACTCGATGGACCGACCACATTTTAGCGGTCGCAGGGAGTGGGAGGATGGAGGCGGCTATCTGTGGGGTCGTTTGGGGGAGGCCTATGTTCAGCCGTGCACAAATACGGGCTGGTGATGAAACAACAAAAATAATAGGAAGGAAATATAAAGGATAGCATCTTTCCATTTTAGATCTGTATGAAAGGGATGGCAAGATTTAGACCTCTCAATTTAGATTAGTTTAGATTTGACGACAGCCGAATAGGCCTGACGACTCAAAAATTCTAATTAGTCCGTCGTCAGTAAGATTGTCAGAATATATTAGACATGTACTTTTTTTTAGTCAATCAAACAGAAAATGATAATAATTAATTTTGTTTTAAAAAACTATAAACCGACTTCAATTTGCACAGTTTTTTCATGAATTTTCTTGGATCCGATTGTCAGAACTGAACAAAATTAAAATGGGACCACACGGGAAGCACCAGCTTTCATATAAAAAAAGAATCATGCAAATCGGACCACCCAGTCAAAAGTTCTGAGGTAACAAACATAAAAAAAAATACAAACGAATTGAGAACCTCCTCCTTTTTTTGAAGTCGGTTAAAAATAATGCGCGTCAAAGTTTGGGAATATGTGCTAGAGACGGTGAAAAGTGAAAAGGGTGACACTTTTCACTGAGCCGTGAAGTCACGCGGAACTTTAAGACCCTGTTAAGCAGAATAGATCCGACCAACACTTTATTACTTTTGAGTAAACGCAGTTTAAAGTTAAGTCGTGAATAAAAAAATCAAATCACACTGTACCTTTTTGAAAGTTAGTAGTGTAAATAGCCCCTAACATATAGATTATTTTTGAAAGCAGTAATTGTACATTAACATATTAAGAATATCTGTAATTCCTGAAAAATATGCGTGGATCTTTTATGCAAAATACAATATTATCGATTAGATGTTTGGTTCATATTAGAAAAACGAAGGAAATTAAAGTCTGTTGTAATATAAAACGTTTTAATCAGAAAAAATAGACAAAAAATTAGTAAGGAGTAGTAACTTAGTCCGCAGCTTCAAACTCAACTTCAAAATCAGGCTCGGCACCAAATCCATCAATGTCGTCTTCTAGATTATCGTCGTCAGTCAGATTTTTGTAGAAGGCGTGTGCATCTTTTGGTATTAGATGCATTAAGCTTTTGATGTCGTTCAGTTTCGCAGCTGCTATGGGTTTCCCATTTGGCCAAAGCTTATGCATCTTATCCATGGAGAAAGTTCTTTTTGTAGTGGTGTGTATTGTTTTTACAAACATTTCCCTGCACACTTGAATACCTTTTAGGAAATACTGTCGTGAAAATGCCCTGTTCTTGGAGCTATTTTGTGACTGTGATATGTAGCGTCGTTTGACTGGAACTTCTTTAACTGTAGCTACAATGTACATGTTTTGAGCATGATAAGAACCTAATTCATAGAATTTCTTGAATTCAGCTTGCCGGTCTTGAAGTGTAATCCTATCATAACATTTTTTTTCACAATTACAGTTATAATCATTAAAAATCTTAGGCCCATATTAATAAGAAAACGCTATTCCTTTTATAATCACAACTTACTTTAAGAGTAGTTAATCTCAGAGTAAGCTTGTGTTAACGTAGTTTTAAAAACAGTATTATTAACCTGGAATAATGACGGAGTAGGTATACCTAACTTATTCCTCCGGTTAGGGCTGAAAACAGCATAATTGATCAAATGTACCAACATAAAAATGCTAATAAGTGACTTTTTACGTAATTTTCTGTGGAAATTCAGGATAGTCTGTGGGAATAATTGGAAAAAAGTTGACAATGATCGACAAGATGACAAGAGAGAATGACATAAATGAAACAGTCAGCCTGTCGCAACACAATTGCCAAAAATTTATCCATGAAATTTACTAGTCTATGGTTGTAATGTAATGAAATTTAGCCAACTTTTGAAGCCAAATCTTATTTTTCTCAAGTTGGCACCGGAAATGACTATTTTATGCCTTATGGTTAGTTCTACTCAATGATTTTATTGTCAATGGCGGTCTTTGATGGCGTTTTTGTCAGATTTTATTTTTTTTACATTTTTTACAAAATTTGAGATTGATTCGATCGAAAATACAAACTGTTGATTATTATCAAATATTTCGCTGCTAGAGTGACTTAAATGGATTTGTGTTATAATTTGCGTGTTTCCTGTTATAGTTTTATATCGGATTGTTGAGATAAACAACAATTTTGGATCAGACTAACAATTCTGAAAATTCAAGTATTTCAGCAGATAACTACCGTGAAAACTTCAGTAACATGGATAGTCGGCGTAACAGGAAGTGTGGTAAACGAAAGGTAACCAAGATGGTCATGCTTCTTTCAAGTTTTCCACTAGACCCTGATCGGAAGTACCTACATACTTCTCCAATTTTACATGGTTATTATTGTGAAGCTGAATTCGATACTCCTACACGTGGGAAGGTAGACAGGCCTTTCAACTACCACTGTTCTACTTCACGTCACTACTTCCTTTCAATATTGGGGTCGAGTGGGTACCTGGACAACGTAGCAATGTACGTCACTCTTTCTGTGCAACATAATTTGTAAATCATACCAGTAGTTCCATAGCTCCTCCTCATAAACAAATTGTATTTATTTATATAATATTCTGGTGAAAAAAACACATGTTATCTGTTTAATTTTGATACCTAGTACATACTGCTTTTAATTTTTTTCAGATGTCGATTGTGGGTGAAAGCATCGGGCGTAGAATATTTGATTTATGTACCTACCTATTGAAAAACTGCACCAGCGTATGCAGGATGACCTGGTAATTGAGTTTCCTCTGCATGTGACATGGCATCATCATTTATGATGAAAGAAATTCAGGTAAGAAAACATAAAATTTGTATCGGTAGTAATTTGTGTCCCTGTTTGGCGGAGTGGACGTACGAGCATGAGTTATTCCCAGCGTCTCACGTGAGACCTACTCATTCCCAACGTCTCACGAAAAAATACTGGTGATAGTAATTTATTATGTGTCAATTAAAAGGTGATGACGAAAAATCCATCTTTAATGACAGCTGTCAAACTGAAAACGGTCATATCTCGGAAACTACTCGTCTCAGACCACTAGTTTGTATGGAGAAGTGACAGGTCTCGTTAAGATCTTCATTTTAGATGACAGCTTTCAAACTTAAAACGGTCATATCTCCGAAACTATTGATCCTAGACCATTAGTTTGTATGGAGATGTGACAGGTCTCGGTGAGATCTTCATTTTGGATGACAGCTGTCAAACTGAAAACGGTCATATCTCCGAAACTATTGATCCTAGACCATTAGTTTGTATGGAGATGTGACAGGTCTCGGTGAGATCTTCATTTTGGATGACAGCTGTCAAACTGAAAACGGTCATATCTTCGAAACTATTGATCCTAGACCATTAGTTTGTATGGAGAAGTGACAGGTCTCGATGAGATCTTCATTTTGGATGACAGCTGTCAAACTTAAAACGGTCATATCTCGGAAGCTACTCATCCTAGACCACTAGTTTGTATGGAGAAGTGACAGCTCTCGGTTAGATCATCATTTCGGGTGACAGCTGTCAAACTAAAAATGGTCATATTTCGGAAACTACTCGTCTCAGACCACTAGTTTGTATGGAGAAGTGATAGGTCTCGATGAGATCTTCATTTTGGATGACAGCTGTCAAACTAAAAATGGTCATATCTCGGAAACTACTCGTCTCAGACCACTAGTTTGTATGGAGAAGTGACAGGTCTCGATGAGATCTTCATTTTGGATGACAGCTGTCAAATTAAAAATGTTCATATCTCGGAAACTACTCGTCTCAGACCACTAGTTTGTATGGAGAAGTAACAGGTCTCGGTGAGATCTTCATTTTGGATGACAGCTGTCAAACTGAAAACGGTCATATCTCGGAAACTACTGATCCTAGACCACTGGTATGTATGGAGATATGACAGGTATCGGTGAGATCTTCATTTTGGATGACAGCTGTCAAACTAAAAATGGTCATATCTCGGAAACTACTCGTCTCAGACCACTAGTTTGTATGGAGAAGTGACAGGTCTCGATGAGATCTTCATTTTGGATGACAGCTGTCAAACTAAAAATGGTCATATCTCGGAAACTACTCGTCTCAGACCATTAGTTTGTATGGAGATGTGACAGGTCTCGGTGAGATCTTCATTTTGGATGACAGCTGTCAAACTGAAAACGGTCATATCTTCGAAACTATTGATCCTAGACCATTAGTTTGTATGGAGATGTGACAGGTCTCGGTGAGATCTTCATTTTGGATTACAGCTGTCAAACTTAAAACGGTCATAATATCTCGGAAACTGCTCATCTCAGACTGAGGATCAACAATTTTATCGAAAAAAGTGTTGATTAACAATATTGATTATCTTGCCCAAAACAAAGCAGAGCTGGTAATAAGGGCAAGTAGCTGTGCCCCGCGGCTTCGGACGCGTTTATTCTATGGAAACGTTTAAAGGTGATTTATATCCCACGGGAACCGATTTATGGGTTAATATAAGTAAAAAAAGTAAAAGTAAAGTAAAAGTTCATTTATTGCTTGAAATACAATGTTATAAAGATCTTAAATATATTAAATTGGAATCATTGTTTTCTGCCTTTAGGCATGCAATCGTTTTAATACAATTATATAACTAAATTAAATTAAAAATAACACAAAATAATAAGCTTAATTAAAAATAAATGTCTGTAAATCAAACCGTAAATTTAAAATCATGTCAATCATTCTGTATAAGCTGGGTCAAGTAAAATATGAAGTAACATTTTTATCAATAATAAATTCATTTACGGTGTAATAGGCGGTTCTTGATAAGAATGATCTTAACCTCCTATAAAACAACAAACAAGGGAGCTTTCGCAGTGACTCTGGGAGTTTATTATATAAATAAGGAGCGGTGTAGAAGACGCTTTTGCGCATATAAGTAGTTTTACAGTCAGGGACACATACTTTATTATTGTCTCGTCTATTCCGTACAACGACGTCGGATAGTCTACAAAATAAATCAGCATTATTTTTTACCAGCATAGCCGTTTCCAGAATATACAACGAAGGAATAGTAAGGATATTGTGTTCTATGAAATAAGGTTTACAGGTATCTAGCACGTTAAGGTTGAACATCGCCCTAATACATCGTTTTTGATGTTTAAATACCCTTTCAACGTCGGTAGAGTTCCCCCAAAAAATCAATCCATATCTGACGCGAGATGCTATTAGACCATGATATGCTATAAGAAGTGTTTTTACGTTAACTGTTGGGGATAATTTATACAGAACATACGCAGTACTATTAATTTTCTTACATAAGAGCTCTATGTGCGATTTCCAGTTTAATTTTTTATCAATATTTAATCCTAAAAATTTCGTCGAGGTAACTTGTTCTATTATTGTATTATTGTATTTAATTTTCTTACATAAGAGCTCTATGTGCGATTTCCAGTTTAATTTTTTATCAATATTTAATCCTAAAAATTTCGTCGAGGTAACTTGTTCTATTATTGTATTATTGTATTTAATGTCAAAGTTTCTAGAATCAGCAGGGTCACGTTGTCGAAAATGAATAATTTTAGTTTTAGAGAGATTAATTTTTAAGTTATTGTCATCTAGCCAGGCTATTATATCACATAGGGCTACATTGATGTCACTTTTATATGTCGCAATATTTTTACATGTTATGGTCACTGTACTATCATCTGCAAACAAAGTCATGGGTTGTGTGGTGGCTTTTGGCAGATCGTTAATATATATTATAAACAAAAGAGGGCCTAGAACACTACCCTGTGGCACCCCGTACTTCATTATCCACTTTTTAGATGTAAAAGATTCTTCAGTCTTGGTTCTAGTATTAATATTGGTTATTTCTGTCATTTGTATTCTATTTTCTAAGTAAGATTTAATAAGTAACAAAACATTTCCTCTTAGTCCATAGAGTTCAAGTTTGCTTAGCAATATGTCATGTCTAATATAGTCAAAGGCTTGGGTCATGTCACAAAAAATCGAGCACGTTGGTATTCTTTTATCCATATTGTATGATACTCTATAAAGAAAGTCATATAAGGCCATATTAATTGTTTTATTTTTTCTGAAACCTGTTTGTTCTTTACAAAGTATATGACGAGCTTCAAAATAACTATTGATAGCATTGTAGATATATTTTTCAAAAAATTTTGAGATTACCGGTATAAGTGAGATTGGTCGGTAATTTTCCATGCTTTCTTTAGACTGTTTTTTATGTAAAGGTTTTAATACGGATACTTTAAGCGCATCAGGATAAACACCTTGCGTAATACTTAAGTTCAGCAGGTGACAAATTGGACCACATAAAGATTTAGATACATGTTTTAGAATTTTTGTTGCGATTCCGTCATATCCAACGCTATTGGTATTATTCAATGAGGCAATTATTTTTAAGATGTCATTTGGTATACAAGGTTGTATAAATAAAGAGTCTTTTTGGCTTGTTATCAATTTAGTGGGCTGTTTTTTAGAATCAGTAATGGGCGTAATCTTATCGATGAAAAAGTTATTAAAAGCATTAGAAATTTCACTTGGATTCGTAATAATTGTATCATTAATTTTAATTTTAGTAATTGGGTCCTTTGGCGTGTTTCTTTTAGAGCTATTTATAATGCTCCAAGATGTTTTTGACTTGTTCTTGGAAGAGTTTATTTTATAATTATTTTGTGCCTTTTGCGTAAGTTTGATAATTTTTTTCAACAATTTACTGTATTTATGATATTCTTTTTTATTATTTTCATTCGGCACTCTCCTATAATTCCAAAGCATTTTCCTTTTCTTTTTACAACTTAACTTAATACCACGTGATATCCATTGAACTGGTCTGGTTGTCTTAATAGTGATTAATTTAAGAGGGAAACACAGATCATAAAACAGTTTAAATGTTTTTATGAACTCATTATAAGCGGCATTACAGTCCTCTTCGTTGTATATTTCGGAAAAGGAAATGCCTTCTAAGATGCGTGTAAATTTCCTTATATTGTCGACTGAATAATCCCGTCTGATAACTTTCCAATACTTCATGATACTATAATTATGTATTGGACAAGTAATAAGTTGAGCGGTGTGATCCGATAACGCGAACTCTATAACTTCAGTTACACATGATTTTTTGAAACTATGCGCAAAATTATCAATGCACGTTTGGCTCCTTATTCGTGTAGGTTGCTTCAAAGCCAGCTTAAGATTAAAATTTAAAAGCAGACATTCAAAGTCAAGCGTTACGTTATTCTTTTTTAATATATTAATATTAAAGTCACCAGCTACAAGAATATTCTGATAACTCTTTCGTGATAGTTCTTGCAATGTTTTCTCAAAAGTTTTCCTAAACAAATCTAAGTTTTCAATTTTAGGTATTCTATACACACAAAGGATAACAATGTTGAAGTCTATAAGTTCCACTGCACAGCATTCAAAGGTACCAGCTACAGAAAAATTTGAGATTTTCTTTAAATTGTTCCATTTGTATCCATTTCTTACTAAGATGCATGTTCCTCCTCTTTTGCTATCTTTGCGACAAAAGATAGAGGTTAGAGTGTAGTTAGGGATTGTCAAATACTGTTCATATCCTTCCATCATGAAATGTTCCGTGATGCATACGACGTCAACTGTTTTCTCTTTTTCGGTCAATTCATCCAGGCATATATCTAAAAGATCCGATTTATTCAGCAGTCCAGCAATGTTTTGGTGTAGAATATTCAATTTATTGCTCAAGAAAAAACTGATTTTGTACTTCGTATTCTTCATTTTCTACATCTTTTATATATGATTCTCTTTGCTCTACATATTTCTTTAAGTTACATAGGAGGTGGGCTAAATCTTGCATAACAATACGAAGTCCATGATTACTTATCTTTCCAGATGGTTTATGGAACATGTTGTAGTCATTATACTAAATGCCTATTTGTATCTAGGATGTATGCGTATTTATAAGTTTGTATGTCATGGTAGAGGAGGTTGTTAAAAATTTGAATTCTTTCATTTATTTTCTTCGTGCCATAGCCATAGTTGTAAATAGGTGCACATATTATAACATTTGTCCCTGTTATTTCTTGAAGAGTTTCCCTTATATTTCTCAAAAGTTCAGTGTTATCACATGACTCCTGAAAATCTTGGTCACCCATAAGTATTATGCAGTAATCCCTCATTGTATACTCTGTTAGTTTGGTTTTAAGTCCCCTTAGTAGTTGTCGAGTGTATGCTTGGGGGGTTAAGTAATGACATAAATTGTAATTATTTTGAATGTAGTCTTGGGCAATGGTAAGTACTTTATTTTCTTTGTTCTCGCTAATTAAACATGAAGACTCACGCACACGGCGGAGCCCTGAATGCGATAAATTTCAATAACAACTGATAATAACGAGCATTCTTTTCATTGA
This sequence comes from Eupithecia tripunctaria, assembly GCA_955876795.1. Lineage (NCBI taxonomy): Eukaryota > Metazoa > Arthropoda > Insecta > Lepidoptera > Geometridae > Eupithecia > Eupithecia tripunctaria. The sequence continues at coordinate 7,081,573 of OY041604.1, forward strand.
TCGGTCTAAGATGGTCCTACTTGTTTGCTAACCGCCATCCTAGCCCCCAATCCGACAAGACCACTCGACAGTTGTCAATATTGAACGTCGTATCCGTTTCCTAAAGATTGTCTGTTACATTCAGAACCTCTTCAGAACCGTTGATTTGGACGAACAGAACCATAAACACCCAAATATTGCAAAGGCTTACTGCAAAGAGGTTAATCAGCCTTAGAATTGTCTATCATACAACCCCTGTAGGCTACCTAAAATACAGGCCTCGTCTACAAACATATCTTTGGTCTATTTATCAATGTCGTTGCCTTATTTTTCGTGTTGTTTGCTATGTTTCGAATTTTGTAATGGGTTTTTTGCTGATTGTCCGTAAGTAAAGTATTCGTTTGTGTGCGTTTATTTTCTTTAGTAGGTGTTCGCATTCTCATAATGATCTCTGGAATAATTGTGTTTGTGTTTCCTGGTCCTTTTGGTGAAATTTTATGTTTTCTTTTTCTGTAATAATATTTGTTTGTGTCTCTTTATGAGTTTTTTTAGGTTTAGGTTGCAAATTAGCACTTTTAGACTTTGGTGTCGTTTTTGGGGAATTTTTCGGAGAGTTACGACCAAGTTTCATACATAGGTCATTTTTCTTTTTTAAGTTTTCCACATTCTTTCTAAGATCCTTATTTTCTAATGACAATTTCTCTATTTCATTATGGGCACTGTTAAGTTTGTAGACGAGGCCTGTATTCTAGGTAGCCTACAGGGGTTGTATGATAGACAATTCTAAGGCTGATTAACCTCTTTGCAGTAAGCCTTTGCAATATTTGGGTGTTTATGGTTCTGTTCGTCCAAATCAACGGTTCTGAAGAGGTTCTGAATGTAACAGACAATCTTTATGAAACGGATACGACGTTCAATATTGACAACTGTCGAGTGGTCTTTCCGGATTGGGAGCTATGATGGCGGTTAGCAAACAACGAGGACCATCTTAGACCGATCAATGAAAAGAATGCTCGTTATTATCAGTTGTTATTGAAATTTATAGCATTCAGGGCTCCGCCGTGTGCGTGAGTCTTTATCAGAAGTGGGATAAACCCATGTTTTACGCTCACAGATGTTTTACCAAGAATGGAAAAGTTCGATGGATTCACATCAAAATGATGACACTCAACAGGTCGACATTTTATGCTGTGACAAATCTGAGCTGGCGACCAAACCTGAATTCTTACGAGAATTTAACTAAGAAGTTTTATGGATGTACAGTAATACAATTGGTTTGTAATGATGTGATGACTGATAAGGGTATGGCTGTTTTACACTAAAATTACCGGTTTTTATAATGCACCTGGATTGATTTGTACGTAGGTACCTAGACTAGGTAGCATGGTTATTACTATGTAAGCAGTTCAATTTTCATGAGTTTTATTGTGATATGAACCAACGTTTGCTTGATGTTAATTAATCTTGAGAAAGAAATGACTCAAATATCTCGTACAGTTCGTACCTAGCTAGCCAAAGCTGATCAAGTGGCTTTTCCCAAGGATAAAGCATAGCAGGTAAAGATAATTATGTCCTATAGTGTTATTGATGATAGCCTGTGTCGTGTCAATTGCACAACATGCCTGTCGGATGCATTTTTCTGTTGTGATTTATTGGTTTCAGGCTTCAGTAGAAGTGGAGGATGCCAGACAGTACATGCTTGCAGGTCACATGGATCATAGAGGCAAATAAAGATTTTGTGATTGACATTGGTTGGAGCCAAAACTACGGGTGATGATACCAGCCAGAGGATTAACTTTGCCTGGAACGACTGGGAATTAAGGGTCCTCATCACAACGCTAAGCGCACACCTACCTACTTCTGAATGGTTTCAGTTCCAAAGTTAGTGGTTGTTCATTTGAAAAAAAAAGTGAAACAATAAAATTTGTTTGTGTTGATTATTTTGTTATACCTACTGCCCTACTGCTTAATATTGTCTCGCATTATGTTGTTCTGTTGTGTGTTATTTTGTAACACTCTTGTATTTACTTGTTTGGTTTTGATCTTTGTTTCTGCTATGCTGTTTTTGCTGGAAGTTGAGGTTTTTTTGTGGCATCTTGGACATGGTGGTGATTAGCAGAACTGGTGTGAACATCTTGGGTTTTTACACTCAGAATAGATCCTTGAGATGTGATTGGTAGCCGTCTGCTTAGACGCGTGTGAGCATATTGAGTACGGTGTCTCAATATTAGTTCTACAAGCATACGGTGTTGCTTGGCAGAACAGTTGTGAGCATCTTGGGTTGCTACACCCAAGATTATCCTTCAGACATGCACGGTGGCTGTCTGCTTGGATGTGTGTGTGCGTATTGAGTACGGTGTCTCAATATTAGTTCTACAAGCATACGGTGTTGCTTGGCAGAACAGTTGTGAGCATCTTGGGTTGCTACACCCAAGATTATCCTTCAGACGTGAACGGTGTCCGTCTGCTTGGATGTGTGTGTGCGTATTGAGGACGGTGTCTCAATATTAGTTCTACAAGCATACGGCGTTGCTTGGCAGAGCTGTTGTGGGCGTCTTGGGTCCCTACACCCAAGACTCCAGACATACACGGTGGATGTCTGGCTAGATGTTGTTTTGTGGCATTGAGTTGCTTATTGTAAGTTTGTTGTCGTCTGACCTAGTGTCATGTTTAGTAAATTTGTTGTTGGCTTGTGGTCAAGCAGTTCCTTGTTTTGGGTCCCCTGATATATCTGGTGGTGCCACCGCGGATCTCATCTGTGGTCGGTAACTACCATTGGTTGATCTGTTGGTATGTTCGTGCCTAGAGTACGTTGTTCTCGAGAAATGAAACAATTGGCCGGAGTTCTTATGTTTGTTGTATATTGATGATTTGTCTGTTTGCAGCTGACTGAAGCTAGGTGTAGGGAATTGGTGGAGTAACCGGGCTGCGGTGACAAGAGCGACGCGACGGTGCAGACATGCGTTTGCTGGTCTGTGCATTGATCATACCTAGAAGAATGATGTCAGGTTGGACGAGCGATTTTATGACTTTATCGGAGCCTGCCGTTCTTTATTAATTATTTGTGCGCCCGTGGTAAGTACAGGGAGTGCAGATGCTCCAGGGTGAGTCTGTTTTTATTATCTTCAATTGTATTGCAATGTTCAACAAAAACAAACTATACGCTAAGTTTGTTAACGAGGCCATTTCTACTCGCGGCGGTTGGCCGAGGCGATAGCTGTTTCGTTCTCCGGAGTGCAGGCATGGATCTGGCAGTGTTGTGCTTACTTCTACTGCCGCTGCGGTCCCCAAACGAAAATGCTTTTTTGTGGAGCATCATCTATACACCCTCGCAACGACATTCCAGCTCGAGATGCTACATGCATAAAGTGTAATAGAAAGGGCCACTATGGAAAAGTCTGTCGTAGCAGGACACCGACACCTGCTTCAACAACGGAAACAGATGACTGCGGCCACTGCAGTATAATATCTGCGGCGGCACCGACTTCACTGCGCAAGGCAATGGTGACAGTTATTACTAAGGGAGTTCGAGCAGAAGCCTTGATTGACACCGGGAGCTCCCTGAGCTTCGTCAATGAGGACTCTGCCAGTCTCTGTCAACTGAAGAAGAGGCGTTGCGACCAAACTATTTCTATGGCTTCCTTATCTCACAAGTCATAGGTTAACGGCTCGACTCTCCAGAATGTTAGGATCGGAGACAATGCCTTTAACAACGTCAATCTCCCGATTGTGAATAACTTATGTGCCGACGTTATAATTGGCCATGACGTCTTAGAATCACACTCGACTCTAGAATTCAAATTTGGTGGACCGAAAGATAAGTTAAAGGTTTGCAGCGTAGCTGCAGCCTCTGTCCCTGCTGTACCCCTATTTTCTAATGTCACGGCGGACTGCAAACCTATCGCTGCGAAATGAAGGAAAGAAAAAAAAAAAAAAAAAAATAGGAAGGAATCATAGAAGAAGGTCTGTCACCTTGGCGAGCGCAGGTTTTAATCACGAAAAATGCAATCACAAGAGGCGGATGGTAATAGATTACTCGCAAACCATCAACAAATATACACAATTGGATGCCTTTGCCTACTCGTTACCCAACATTGAAGAGATGATAACAAAGGTAGCTAAATACGCGATTATTAGCGCTATAGATTTACAGAGCGCATACCACCACGTGCCCATCTTGCCTGACAAAAAAAAAACCTTCACAGCTTTCGAGACATGTGGTAACCTGTATCATTTTCGTAGAATTCCGTTTGGTGTTACCAACGGTGTGTCTAGTTTCCAAAGAACTGTCGACTGGCTCATCAGAACCGAAAACCTAAACGGTACTTTTGCCTACATTTATAATATTACTGTATGTGGAAAGACACAGGAAGAGCACGATAAAAATCTTAGACTATTTGTCAAAGCTGTGGAGAAGTACAACCTTACCCTAAACAAAGAAATGAGCAAGTTCACACAGTCGACTATAAACATTCTTGGCTATACATTTGAAAATCATGTTATTATGCCAGTTAGTGAGCGACTGAAACCGCTTCTAAATATGCCCCCACCCAATGATGTAGTTTCTCTTCGAAGGACTCTCGGTATGTTCGCACACTATTTGTAGTGGTTTCCTAGTTTTTCATAGAGAATCTATCCTATGGTGCATACCAAAAGTTTCCCCTTAAGCTCAGACGCAGTAAAATGTTTCGAGGACCTGAAATCTGTTATAGCAAAGTCACGCCATAGACGACAAGTTACCTTTTAGTGTCGAGACTGACGCTTCCGGGCATTCCATCGCCGCTACATTATCACAGAATTCGAGGCCCATCTCCTTTCACTCAAGGACCCTCAATCAGAGCGAGCGAAATCACTCAGCGGTAGAGAAAAAAGCCTATGACATCGTTGAAGCTCTGAAGAAATGGCGCCATGTTCTTATCGGTAGACCGTTCAAACTCATCACGGACCAACGATCGGTTTCCTTCATGTTTGTTGCAAAACATACAAGTAAAATTAAAAATGAGAAGATCCAGAGATGGCGGCTGGAACTGGCACCATACAGATATGATATTAGTTTCTACATTCACGTGGCATTGCGACTAGCAGAACTACGGCCTACAATCCTCAAGGCAACGGCCAAGTCGAGAAATTGAATTCCACGCTATGGAAAACAGTACAGCTCTCTCTGCGTTCGCTCAACATGCCTATAGAAAATTGGGAGCATGTACTTAATGTGGCTCTCCACTAGATTAGATCGCTCTTATGCACAGCTACTAACTGCACGCCACATGAGCCTGTTCACACATCCGCAAAGATCAATGAATGGTCACAGTATTCCAACATGGCTAACCAATTCGGGGCAAGTCCTCATGCACTGTTTTGACCGTTCTAATAAGTATCAGCCTGTGGTGGAAGAAGTGGAGCTGCTTCAAGCGAATCCAGATTACTCATATGTGAGACTCAAGATGGAAGAGAAACCACCGTCTCGAATCGACCTTGCGCCTGTCGAAGGGCAAGGGGAAATTATTTTGGATCAACCGGATGTAATCTAAGTATCGTAAGGTCGGCCAACTGTGTCGGTTCTGATACGTCTGCTGGCGTGGTGGCCAAAAGCTGTATTAGTTACCCTATGGCGTCCGTGGACTGACGCATTGTCAGGCATTGGCCGTGTAGACGAGGCCTGTATTCTAGGTAGCCTACAGGGGTTGTATGATAGACAATTCTAAGGCTGATTAACCTCTTTGCAGTAAGCCTTTGCAATATTTGGGTGTTTATGGTTCTGTTCGTCCAAATCAACGGTTCTGAAGAGGTTCTGAATGTAACAGACAATCTTTATGAAACGGATACGACGTTCAATATTGACAACTGTCGAGTGGTCTTTCCGGATTGGGAGCTATGATGGCGGTTAGCAAACAACGAGGACCATCTTAGACCGATCAATGAAAAGAATGCTCGTTATTATCAGTTGTTATTGAAATTTATAGCATTCAGGGCTCCGCCGTGTGCGTGAGTCTTTAAGTTCAATTTGTAAGGTCTCTATTTTATCTATGAGATTTTTCATTTCTTCGTTTAGATCACCCGATAGCTCCGGGAGGCTACCTGTGGTGACATCTATCGTGTCTGCGCTCATTTCAGCTTCGGTTCGGGTAATATTCAATTGAGTTACCGCACGCCTTACTGTGATATAACTCTCATTATCACCCATCTTGATAGTTTAGTACCACTCGTATTTAGTAGATGGCACCTTGACGAGTCTCTTGTTGAATTTTGAAAAAAAGCAAAATTAATTAATTTGTCGAGTTTCGAACCAGCTTATGTCACATCAACCACATGTGCATAAAACTGAGACCTAACACCGCTAGGCCAATAGTGATTGTAGTAAGGGAGTCGAAATTATGTATATGGTAATAAAAATGTCTCTGATTGAATTTGAAAGTTCGTTACATTAGAAATGCAAGTTGAGTCACTATTTTTAACTTTACCCTCGTTCATAAAAATGTCTATGATTGTACACTGATATTATTAGAGTCGGGTTGTTTAATTCTGGCGTAAATCTACTTAAAGCTTTACACTGTCAGTTTTGGTTCGCAGTCACAAATCACAATTACAAAGTTATGTTTATTATTAGGTTTTCACAGCACTTAGTTGTCTTTTCGTGAGTTTTTTGGTAATACACATTCACTTTAGTTTCTCCGTAAGTTCGAGTTTTTTTTATTGGATAACACTCACGCGTGGGTTTTATGGCGTTATTATTCTTGTTATATTATTATTTGCATTGTTTTTATACTTTAAACATTTTATTTAATTAAATTTCCGTAGAGTCGATGTTTACATGGCAGTAGCGCCATCTGTCTTTGTATGTTGTCCTGTGTTAATATGTAACCTTTGTTTGATTCCAGAATTAGGAATGCAAAATTTGAGCCCGATCCGTTCAGTAGCTTTAGCGTTTATAATAGTAGTGTGAAAGATGATTGATATACTTAATGCAATACATGACATTGACAATATAACCCGTAGGAAACATCTGCGCACGCTCAAGGCAGAACAGTTCCGCGTTCAGGTTGTGAAGTGTCTGCTCGGTGAGCCGAAGCAGCTCCACAATTCAGCTGTACTGAACTAAATAGTAGTGAATAAAAGTCACTTGAATATTAATTGCCTGTTTCCTTTATAGAATCCCTCAACATCAACATCGACTGCTATCCTGGAGGTTGTGGGGCAAAATTTAGTTCATACACAATTAAAGATGAATGCAGTATTCCAACAATAGGCTGTACCATAGAAGTTCATACAAGCAAATACCAACAAGGTACGTAAAATAAGTGTCTAGAATTAGCTTTTCACCATTCTCGCTGTAAACTTGTTTACTCAAATATAAAATAAAAGTTCTGTAACTCAACCCGTCGTAGTAGCAAATTCGCAAAAAGAGATTATTTGCTATTTATTAGACCTTTCTTTTTCTCACTAAAGTTTTTAAGGTTTTGGTTATAATTATGTCAATTTAAAGGGTTCTGTACCCATTGGGTAACCGTCCCGGTGACCGGTAACGGGACCCTATTACTAAGACTCCGCTGTTGTTCATTGTGTTTTTTTAATTTTAGTTTGAGAGCTGTCATCCAAAATGAAGATCTCATCGAGACCTGTCACTTCTCCATACAAACTAGTGGTCTGAGACGAGTAGTTTCCGAGATATGACCATTTTTAGTTTGACAGCTGTCATCCAAAATGAAGATCTTAACGAGACCTGTCACTTCTCCATACAAACTAGTGGTCTGAGACGAGAAGCTTTCGAGATATGATCATTTTTAGTTTGACAGCTGTCATCCAAAATGAAGATCTCATCGAGACCTGTCACTTCTCCATACAAACTAGTGGTCTGAGACGAGTAGTTTCCGAGATATGACCATTTTTAGTTTGACAGCTGTCATCCAAAATGAAGATCTCACCGAGACCTGTCACATCTCCATACAAACTAATGGTCTAGGATCAATAGTTTCGAAGATATGATCGTTTTCAGTTTGACAGCTGTCATCCAAAATGAAGATCTCACCGAGACCTGTCACATCTCCATACAAACTAATGGTCTAGGATCAATAGTTTCGAAGATATGACCGTTTTCAGTTTGACAGCTGTCATCCAAAATGAAGATCTCACCGAGACCTGTCACATCTCCATACAAACTAATGGTCTAGGATCAATAGTTTCGAAGATATGACCGTTTTAAGTTTGACAGCTGTCATCCAAAATGAAGATCTCACCGAGACCTGTTACTTCTCCATACAAACTAGTGGTCTGAGACGAGTAGTTTCCGAGATATGAACATTTTTAATTTGACAGCTGTCATCCAAAATGAAGATCTCATCGAGACCTGTCACTTCTCCATACAAACTAGTGGTCTGAGACGAGTAGTTTCCGAGATATGACCATTTTTAGTTTGACAGCTGTCATCCAAAATGAAGATCTCATCGAGACCTATCACTTCTCCATACAAACTAGTGGTCTGAGACGAGTAGTTTCCGAAATATGACCATTTTTAGTTTGACAGCTGTCACCCGAAATGATGATCTAACCGAGAGCTGTCACTTCTCCATACAAACTAGTGGTCTAGGATGAGTAGCTTCCGAGATATGACCGTTTTAAGTTTGACAGCTGTCATCCAAAATGAAGATCTCACCGAGACCTGTCACATCTCCATACAAACTAATGGTCTAGGATCAATAGTTTCGGAGATATGACCGTTTTCAGTTTGACAGCTGTCATCCAAAATGAAGATCTCACCGAGACCTGTTACTTCTCCATACAAACTAGTGGTCTGAGACGAGTAGTTTCCGAGATATGAACATTTTTAATTTGACAGCTGTCATCCAAAATGAAGATCTCATCGAGACCTGTCACTTCTCCATACAAACTAGTGGTCTGAGACGAGTAGTTTCCGAGATATGACCATTTTTAGTTTGACAGCTGTCATCCAAAATGAAGATCCTCATCGAGACCTATCACTTCTCCATACAAACTAGTGGTCTGAGACGAGTAGTTTCCGAAATATGACCATTTTTAGTTTGACAGCTGTCACCCGAAATGATGATCTAACCGAGAGCTGTCACTTCTCCATACAAACTAGTGGTCTAGGATCAGTAGCTTCCGAGATATGACCGTTTTAAGTTTGACAGCTGTCATCCAAAATGAAGATCTCACCGAGACCTGTCACATCTCCATACAAACTAATGGTCTAGGATCAATAGTTTCGGAGATATGACCGTTTTCAGTTTGACAGCTGTCATCCAAAATGAAGATCTCACCGAGACCTGTCACATCTCCATACAAACTAATGGTCTAGGATCAATAGTTTCGAAGATATGACCGTTTTCAGTTTGACAGCTGTCATCCAAAATGAAGATCTTAACGAGACCTGTCACTTCTCCATACAAACTAGTGGTCTGAGACGAGTAGTTTCCGAGATATGACCATTTTTAGTTTGACAGCTGTCATCCAAAATGAAGATCTCGTCGAGACCTGTCACTTCTCCATACAAACTAGTGGTCTAGGATCAGTAGTTTCCGAGATATGACCGTTTTCAGTTTGACAGCTGTCATCCAAAATGAAGATCTCACCGAGAGCTGTCACATCTCCACAAATCGCTCGATTTCTTTGGGGCAGGCAGGGCCAAAGAGTTGGTCTACAATGAAGACATAATGAATAAATTCAAAAATGTATATTGCAATTTCAGTTAAATTACACATAATTTATATACATTTTATTATACACAGGGTGTCCTACAACCATGCCACATGGAGCGGAAGTACTTAAATATTGTAGATAGAGTATTGTACTGAAAGAAGACTTCATTTTGATTTTAAAAACAATTACACATTATTCAAAGATTTTTGAAAAATCGCCCATCTAAATCACTAAAACCCGTAAAATTGTGATAAAACACCTTTTATTTTACTATTTCGATTTAAAGGCTCAATCGTATTATTTTATTCCAGATAACAATCATCATCATCAGCATATATTAGTCCACTGCTGGACATTGGCCTAATGAGCGCCATAGCGCCCTGTCTTCAGCTTGACGCATCCAGCATCTGCCTCCAGTCTTTCGCAAATCGTCATCCCAAGGTAACAATCATATCAAATAAAAGGAAGACCATGAAATTTTACATGTTATATAAAATAGTTACTGACCAACGGGACCAATTAGATAACCGCCGAGATCACTGGACCTCGCCCCGCTGATTTTTTTAATAGGTTATGTGAAAAAATTACCTTACTTTTATTCATAATTGTGGGCTAACATAAAACAGCTGCTAAATACTGTTATATCTCAGACTGACTTATGTCAATAGAAGAAGACAGAGCGAGATTGAGCAGTGTGCTGAGTTAGCATACTATTATGAATAAGGGGGTTAGTTTACAATAAGCAGTATGAAAATGTGCAGGAGTTACAAACTAAACTTGGTCCTGTAGTAACTCCTGCAAAAAAAACTGAACACCTTAAAAAGATAAATAAATCAACTGGTAACGAAATTATTAAATGAGTTAGAATTGGTATACAACAGAATGAATGGGCGGGACTTATTATTTTGAGCATTTGCTAAATTAGATTACCTGTAAGGAAAACGTAATTATTTTAATAGAATCTAAAATTTCATGGTCTTCTTTTATTTTAGATGCTTTGTTAAATGGAAAAACTAATCCATGCAATTGAGCCCTTACATGTCTGAAATCTTAAAGTTAACGGTGTTTTTCTTACAAATTTTCGGGTTCAATTCCCGGTTTAGGTGGATACAGGCGATTTTTCAAAAATCTTTGAATGCAGTTTTTAAAATCAAATTGAAATCTTCTTTCAATAAAATGTTATATAAATATAATAATATAAAATTTTATGTGGCCGTATAAATAAATTACTAGGGATATGTAATTTATTTATACTACTGTAGTAGCTGTCATACATTATTTTGTCATTTATATTTTATGTATTTATCAAACTATCAATTTACTTTGCTGCCAATGCCGATAAATACATATAACTATAGTGATAACTATAACTAATATTATAAAGGCGAAAGTTTGTACGGATGTATGGATGGATGGATGTTTGTTACTTCTTCACGCCAAAACTACTGGACGGATCTGGCTGAAATTTTGCATACAGGTAATTCTAATCCTGGAATAAAACATAGGCATACTTTTTATCCCATAAATCTGTTCCCGCGGGATGAAAATCACATTAAAATGTTTCCATAGGAACAACGCGTGCGAAGCCGCGGGGCGCAGCTAGTATAAAATACGCGTTTTCATCTGATATCTTATTAACTGACGGTACTTATCTATTTCAGATTACCTGTTGAACAATTCCACCGCCAACTGCGATCCCCAACTCACCCAGCGTGAGGATTAGTACTCAATATTTTAGAAAAATACTCAATATTTTTATTGAAGTTTTGTAAGTATTCATGCACCCTGCCTGTCAGATAGATTATGGCAGTGATCGTAATCTTAATCTATTAAGTAAGATTAATACTTAATCAGTAGGTATTTTATACAAAATTACAGCGAACTCTTGGGATATAAATAATAACATAACATAAGTTGTAAGTATTTACATTTCTAGATGAACTGTTTATAAAATCATGCAAGTAAATATTTCTGTATATTAAAAATAGTAAAAATAAATTCTTAATAGTAAGTACGTACAGCCGTTTTTTCATGGACCTACTATTTTCTCCTATTAGTAGGACCACGAGGGAGACCTTTTTCTGTCTGTCCTATTCTAGGGTGAATCAAAAATCTACCTCCTGTATAAGTTTCTCGTTACTCAGATGATAATGTACGTAATTAACAAAACTTTGTATAAATTTGACTAGGTTAAACTTAACATAAATAAATGTAACATTGGTACCCATCATGATCTAAAATTCACTTCGAAACTCGTTATAATTATCGTGCTTGGGTACCGATTTAAGGCATGTTGGTGGTTTATTATAATTATATTTTAAGGAACATGTAATCGTCGTGTATGCTTCGGATTATGTCACTACCTCATGCTTCGGATTTGATTAGTGTAATAAATTTGTAATGGTAAACGGTGTTTTTATTTTAGTCAACTGAGCCAAAATAACAAAGGGTATAATTATAATAGAATATAAATATTTTTCGAAAACTGTAGGTAGTAAATTTATAAGGGCAGCTAAAAATATCGATATCGATGAATGTGGTTTAGGGGTCACCCCTAAATCGCATTTATCGATATCGATATCGATGAATAAGCCGCAGCAGCACATCACTATTATTATTATTTTTTGTGTTGGTAGCCATGAATGTCTTTGTGACATGTGTCGTCTGCGCATGTCCAAATTGAAGTGGATAGGTTGGTTTTTCGCGATACATTCATAGACAGTGACGTTTGGTAGACTCATTTTATTCTAAGGAGGTCCCGTCTCTTCTTACGAAGTTATTGTATTCTCTTTGGAAACAGTTTTTGAAATTTTCTATTTACATAATCCATGTAATAAACATTTTGGAATTCGGAGTATTGTTTATTGTGAGCCAAAAGCGTGTGCGATCAGCTAATGTGACGAGAATTGTATCGGATGGGAAAAGTGCTACCTAAAGCATTGTCATAGCACGTCCTCAGCGCACCTCAAGAGCCTACAATTGGTCCACTGCTGGACGCAGGCCTTCCCCTGACAAGCGCCGTAGGCTTTTATCTCTTGGGGGGTAATGCACATAATTCCCACGCTGGCCATACGGGTTGGGGATCGCTGGGCGGAGGTTGTTCTTCAGGAGCCGCCAGCGGATATCCTTTGGTCGCCTCTGACGACACCCGCAGGAAGAGATGTTGCAAATTCTGAGCCGATTCATCACACGGCAAAGATCTGGCGTCTTCACACACGTATTCGTAATGATGAGCAGAACCTGCACTTCACGCATTTTCATTGAATTACCTACGCTATGTATACCTTTATGAATAAGCGCATACAAATAAATACATAATACAATTGAAAGACCTTGGTTGAAGATTATTTAGTAGTCAAGTTAAAGTAACTAATTTAAATTTTCTCTCCTCGAGCCCATGTTCTGATGGCACAGTACAAACTCAGGATTTGCGAGATGATCAAAAGGGTATTGATAAGGTTTTCACTGTTTCACGCGTCTTGTGGTTTGTGGATTCTTAAGTTTAATTTTCTCCTGTATTAATGTTAGATCTTGAATGTAGCAGTCTTCCAAATCACAAAAAAGGAGAATACACTATGTACGATCACAATAGATATTTGTTTACTTTCTCACATCTGACGTAACAGACAAGGACAATAACGACTAAACTTAGAGGCTGGAACTTTTTGGAGGTTTTATGTCACCTTACTCCATAACTAAACTAGCCTGAACGACGGAATAAAATTTACTTTGAGACTAACCTCGGAACAGCCTACTCCTTCATAATTCTCTGTTTATTAGTACAAATTTTACCTAAAATGAGGAATAGCGGTGGAGTAAAGTTACGCACTCGATAATCGGATTTTATAAATAAGGCCATTAGGGTTTACTTCATTTTTCTTATAATTTACATAAGATAAGTTCTTATACTTTCTTTCTTTCCTTTCTTCTCTAGTCATTTGGCCAAATTTTCTTTTTCTGCCTTTTTTAGGTCTCCCATGTGTTCCTTCGTCCATTGGTAATTCTTCTTCTAGTTGCCTAGGTTCTTCGCCAATTGTAATAGCGTCCTCTAAGTCTACTCTAGTACTAGTTTCCGGCTGTACACTATCGTCACAATCGGTTGACATTGCATGTCCTAATTCAGCATTAGGTAACTCATTGCGAATTATGACTTGTGACGTAATTATGGACTCTGATATGTTCGAACTGTCGTCACTAGAACAAGCCCCGGCAAAATCTTCAATCACATAGTTAGGGTCTTGCACGGAATCGTCACTATCAAAATCGACACATCCTTCTAAAATACTTATTAGTTCTCTAGTTTTCGGGGACATTTGAGGCATTGGTGACGGAACAGAAGATGTTGGAATAGAAATTGGAGTTAACGGAGAAAAAGCGGGGGCTTCAATGCTCATCTCCCCTGCCATAAGCGGTGTTGTAGGAGTTATTGAAGGAACCTCCACCAAATCATTATTACCATCATCACAGATAACTATGTTCATGCGCGGTGTTATAGGGGAATATGGCGGGGATTCTATGCTCTGATCACCAACTCCATAGCTACCCACACTAGCCATATCCACAGCCGAAAGCGGTTCGAAAGCAACAGGCATCAATGAATCATCAGATTTTTTGTATTGTTGACTTCCAAAAAGCAGATTAGATGGTATTTTTAGTCTTGCATTTTTTTGTTTAGCCAAATGAATACCTAGGCAAAAAAACAACCATGTTAGCAAAATAATAATCAAATGCAGCTTGTCAGTTGTAAAAAATTGCATTGCTAACGTAATAAAATAGTGATACGAATTTAACATAAAATATTAAATAATTTGACGTACTTGACTTCGGGGATCCAATCGGGCTGCTTTGAGGTGAGTTTTCGATAACATCTGCTGACGAGTTATCTGTGAATACAAAATTACATAATGAAATAGGTTGAATTATTAAAATTAAAAAGTTAAAACTAAATACCATCTTCGTCCTACAAAGCAAAATAACTACGCGCCGAGTCGTAGAATTGCGGACAAAAGCCGTCAAATATATAGGTACTTATTACAGTAAAAATGGTAGGTACATCTGTTAAAATGAGATTGGAAATGTGTACTACTTTGATTTATGTAAAAAAATGTGAGTAAGTTAGATTACTAGTTTAGTTTGACCATAACCGCCGTACCGCTAAATATGTACTTTTTATAATAATTATAAACGCAATCACAGTTAGACCTCAAAATACATTCCTAATTTGATATGCTGATTGCATTTCAAATTTGGAAAGTCATTTTGAGGTTATAAAAAATTGAAAGGTTCTTACCGTCTTTGTTTTCATTTTCATCGCCGTCATCGGATTCGGAACTATATCCCAAGCAGGCACCTCTTAAAACATTGTTTATGTAACGATCCATATCGAATAATAGGATTAATATAATTTTTCAACATGAACACTACATAGCCGTGGCGTAGAATGGCCGGCCGGTTCGTAGAATAGGGTTGCAATATCATATTTAAAAAAATATATTCGGTTTTGTTTTTATTGAAAGCATCGGAAATTGTTTTGTGTAGTGTAGAATACTAATCAAAACAATTTTAAAATCAAATTGAATCGCAAATTATTTATTATTTTCATTATGAATTTTTTTTTTTATTTAAATCATGAAAAACAAACATCTCGAATGTGTCAAACAAAAGCAAACGTCACATTAGACATTTTGCAAACTAGATCCAAAGCATTTGGCTCCATACGCTTTTGAAATAAGGTGAGGTATTTATTATGCAAAAAAGATCCACACAGCATGGTACTAAAATTATTAATTTATTTGAGACATTTCATTGTTTAAAATAGATCCATGCAGCATGAATCTCTTTAAAATTAAAAACGTATTAATTTCTGTGACCAACCCACATGGTACTTTTTTGCATTTTTCTAAATTGGTCTTTAGGAGATGGTATCTTTGACACTGTTTAACTTTTGTTAAGTAAATGTCATCAAAATGTCTGGATCTTTTGTGCGTATATGAAAGTTGATGTGTACATTATGGATATGTAGATAACTCGATTTAACAAAAATTGTGGGTTGGATCTTTTCTGCATAACAGGGACCTCATATTTTTTTTATACCAACGTCTGATTTAAAGTCATTTACAACGGGATACTTACCATGATTTGAATTTTGAACTTTATATTATTTCGGCACAGTTTCATTCGCTTGATCACGGAATAATTACCCCCGGTTTCTCGAACGCTTATTATTTTGACAAATTGTTGACAATTTGTCAGGCTGTACACGCACTGCTTTTATTACTCGCGTGGTTTTTTTTGCAGAATTCTGTAACTTAATGGAAGTTCACTAGCGGAAAAATATGAATGTTTGGAGAACTATAAAGTTGTAGGTAGCTAAAATAGCAAGGAATTTTATTCGTCGTACGTGTAAGTTACGTTAAGCACGCAGGTTATATTCCGCGAGATTAAAATTCACGCTGTCAGATTCCGCAGTGCGTATATAACAAGCCGTTGACTATCCATTCAATGTGACAAGTGTTCGAGAAACCGGGGGTAACCCCCGGTTTCTCGAACGCTATCACGGTAAATATCACGTTCTAAATAACTTAGTGTTAATAACCATGATGGATTTAAAAGTTTGAACGTATGATTTATGTAGTTTAATTTGTGGTTTTCTTTACTCTGTAGCAAACCTTTGGGTTAAACATTTCAAAGAAGCCAAGCTTGAATGAATCGCGAAGCTAATTAGACTCATTATTAACGCTTGCTTCGAAATTAAACAATATACTGTCCGCAATTGTCAACTATGAATGGGAATTGCGTAATTAACGTTAAGTGCTTTGGTAGAACTAGGGATGTTGAAAAATATTAACAATTTATTTATCAACCTTCTCTTATTAACATAAACTGAAGTCTATTACGGTTGCTTTGAAAGTTCGGAACTCTGTCATGAATAAACATCATTTTGGAAAGCTTTGACACTAAAATTTGCGAAACAAATCAACCAGTGAATTGTGCTGCGGGAAATGTCAACGAAACAAGTATTGATATGAACTGAGGAATATATTAGAAGAACAGGTTATTTAGTAGAGCCTTCAATTTTATTTAAATTGTACTTTCCTTGTACCAGCTATTAGCGACTGTCAGAAAAATACAGGGGTCTTACAAGAATATCAAATCAATTCAATATTTATGTTATAAGATCCATTTGGTTCAAATATTATTAGACTTTGTTCGATCATTACATACCTACTCTAGTGGTAAACGTTAATAGTAAAGTCTAAAAAGGAAACAGCTGAACAAGAAAGCAACTCGACATTAATGGAGTATGAGTGCACGATACCACGAACTCAATATTATTTAATTTTTAAGCTGAATTCCTAGAAAAACACTTGTATAATGCCAGGAAAATACAAAAGGATTGGGAAAAATTATATTAAACCAGGTAACATTTGGACAAGACTAATGGGTAACACACTTTTTAAACGGCGACAATTTTACGAGTGCCTTAGCTATTGCCGGCTTTCTAATTAACTAGCGACCCGGCTTTGCACGGGTGCAATACTGGCTGATGTATTATATGTTTATATACACCGTCCTCTTGAATCACTCTATCTATTTAAAAAAAACACATTAAAATCCGTTGCGTAGTTCTAGAGATTTATGCATACACAGGGACAGACAGACAGCGGGATGCTACTTTGTTTACAGATGTACTATATAGTGATGTGCTTACTCAGTAAAGTCAATGAGCTCTTCAGTCTCTATATAACATCATTGAGTAGCTATATGATAATAAATAAAATTATCTTTATTTGAATCACAAAATGTTAACGTGTTACCAAAACAAGAGCAAACATTCTACCACTTTAAGCCTATTATATGTAGTCCGTGCATACGTCTAGCGTACAAGTAGGTACAATGGGGAAACATTGAAATGAAATGTACCAATATCGCTGGTTGGGGCAAAATGATGCTGTGTGGATTGTTCAGAATTATATTCCAAAACACGGTAAATGTAAGGAAATACAAGACAAGTGATATTGTGTTCGACTCTCTGTTTTTAAATCAAACCTAACAAACCTGACGTCACATTATATGCTCATGTATAGAAGGGTGGCGGCTTTGGTCCGATATAATCGTTCCTTTTGTACTAAAATTTGTGTTTACCAACCCATGTGTGTAAATCCTAAAATTTACCGCGGTTCGGGCTTTACCTCGACCTCAACCTCAACATCAACAGCCTGTATTGGTCCACTGCTGGACGCAGGCCTCCCTCTGATAAGCAATTTAATGGCGTTTATCTTATGGGGGGATAATGCCCATAATCTCCACGCTGAGCATGGGAGTTGGGAGTCGCAGTTCGGTGGTAGAATTGTTCTGCGGGGGGCGCAGCTGCCCGCCCCCGATAGATATCCCTTAGTCGCCTCTTACGGCACCCACGGGAAGAGTTGGGGTGGTGCAAATGCTAAGCCAGCACCATACAGCTTTCGGGCTTTAAGGCCCATACACCAGTGAAAGTGGCGAGTACGTTTATCATAGGAATTTTTAAAAATCCTACGTTCAGTTTGTGGTATATATTATAAGTTATTTATTAATTTTGTAAAGCTTAGGAAGAGATACGAAGTTGCGCTTTTTGGCCACCAAACTCTATTTTCGCATCTCCTCCTATATGAGATAAAACTATTACAGAGGTATTAAAAAATAGCTTATAATAGATACCACAAACTTAACGTAGGATTTTTAAAAATTCCTATGATAAACGTAAAAATAAGATAAAATAGGTATCGCTGTCATATTGGCTCAGGTATGCGTCTTAACAGTTACATAATTCCTAGCGAAATAAAAACAAGTCACAAACGCTCCCCCAACTTTTAATCGCCGCGTCCGTCGCGTCCTCGCCACGACTAATGTTTTTTGACGGGCCCTGAAAATGTCATCCTGTACACTACCTCCAAGAATACATTATAATAAGATGATTTCTTACCTGAGAGGGGTTATAATAGCCCTGTGCCTGTCCACGGCTATGGCTGTAAGTGTGAACACGCTTACGTTCACACTCAGTGCTTGTACGAAGGGGCAGAATGGGCACATGAAGTGCGGCAGTAACCACCTCTGGAGCAACGCCGCTTGGAACTAAAACAAAAATTTACTATAGAAAAGAGTTTATTCAAAATAATGTAATTTTTTTACATTCTAATTACATCGTAGTTTAAGTTCCGTTTTACAAGAATCGCTCACGGCTCCATCTTAGAACATAAATATTCTGTATACTTTTCATTGATACTGGAAAATTGCTAAAGCTTCCGCGTTACGCAAAATTTATATTTTTTTATATTTTTTCTTATATTTTTAATTTAAAAATTCTTCATATTACTAGGGCAGAACATCACTGATTCATTTTGCCTTTTTCATCTTCGTCATTTCGATTCCATGGTAAATATTTTGATGAATCAGTTATTTTCAGAATCTTAAAGGCGTATATTAAAACGTTAACGATCAACTATTTATCTTATCTGCGTAATATCACGTGTTGTTTGTGATTCCGGCTAAAAACTGGCATTTATATCCACGATCGATCGTTGCGATTTGAAAACAAGCGGGATTTTATTTCCGGTGAATAGAAGCTTGATTGACGCACTGCGTGATCCCGTCGACAGCAAGGCTTATAGGATCCAGCTTAAAACAAACCAACATTGATTGATCAATGTAATGAATTAGATTGTATATAAATCTATGTCGCCATCTATATCAATGTGACTAATTGATTTTACATGTTTCATGACGCCAACGCCACTGTGCGAGTTGCTAATCGCCGAAGAATGATTCCGCTTTAACAATGTAAGAGATAACAGTCTCTATTGACTCTATGATAAGCCTCACAATAGCCTGTATGATAAGGTTTACAGATCGTATAAGCAAGCTCGTGCTAAACAATCCATTTCAGGTAGTAAGGGGTTCGTGTATGTGCAAATATAGTAAGGAGATAAGAAACGTAATTGATGTGTTGGTCGGTGTTACTCGGACACCTGCCAAATAGACTCGAGCTCTATTCCAGTGCCTACTCTACCACTCTACTAACATTTTTATGATAGGTTGCTTTGACCATGACTTTTAGAGGTTAGAATTAACAGTACCAACAGTGTGTTGTAGCTTAATAAACCAATTTGCTTTTAAACTGAGGCACTTATCTTCAGCAGTTAATTTCTCAAAACTTTGGCTTTGATATCTAACGAGGGAAGGAAATCCCGCAGCAAGTTTTTTATCTACGGAAGGAACCATGAAACTTAAATTAAAGTTGGCAAATCTTGCCTTCGGTAATAAGCGTTAACTGTTGTTGAATAAATCACAATCATTTCTGAGAGATGTGGTGAATAACAATTTGAAACGTTTAACGAGGATTGAAAAACTGCTGTAAATAAAAAGTTTTAAGTTTTACTGTACAAGTTTAGTATCTGATAAAAGAAGAATCAAGCGTTTTATCTCAGATTTTTACAGAATTTTTATTTTAGACACAAAACAGTAAAACGGTCTGTTTTACAAGCAAATAAATCATACAACGCAGACTTTAGATAAGACTGCTTGAACATAATTTTAAGTGTTATTTAAGCTTTAGAAAGTAATAAATAACGATGACTTTGTTTAGCTAAATTCCAGTTTAACTTTACTTGTCTTAAATTATTTAACGACAAAAGCTCTGGTCTCATTAAAATAATTTTCTAAAATAAATTGAGTGGAAATAAGGGTCTGAAATTAAGACTCCATTAAGTTTTGGCAAGAGGGAACGAACGCCCTAAAGATGAATACAATAAAATCTGACTAAAATATTTTCTGTTATATACTGATACTGAATTTATCAGAAAATATTTTAGTCAGCAATTCCAACGAGTTTCGAACTCATAGATACAAGTATTCCGCTTTATACATAGGTACACGTTGTGTTAGCTTACACAGGTGGAGCCGCGAGCGAAAACGCCAATAATTCACTTTTAACGTACCTGGAATGGTATAGCGAATAAACCAATGACTATGTCAGCTAGAGCTAGATTGGCTATATAGCAGTTTGTGACGCTTTGCATCCGACGCGACGTGGCCACAATCCACATCACTAGGAAGTTTCCCACTACGGCCAGCACCGATATTGAGCCGTACAGAACCGATAGGAGGACAATCATCCCCGTGGGCACGTCGTATAACGTGTCTGAAACAATTTACTAGGTTAAAATAAATTTATTGGAAACCCTGCTACAGAAAGTCATGCTTTATTTATGAGTAGGTAGGT
The DNA here is from genome assembly GCA_955876795.1 of Eupithecia tripunctaria. Lineage (NCBI taxonomy): Eukaryota > Metazoa > Arthropoda > Insecta > Lepidoptera > Geometridae > Eupithecia > Eupithecia tripunctaria. The sequence goes on from OY041604.1 coordinate 7,102,463, forward strand.
ACAGTAGATATATTTGCTGCTTAGTTTCTGCAGTGCGACTTGCAAAGGCGGGATACTCCGTCGCTTTTTAAGCCGCTGTCCTACCCCGCTGCGCTCCATGCGCTGTGTGGGAGACAAGCTTGCTGCTGTGAACGCAAGCGTGCTGTAAACGCGCGCTGTGCACGGTAAAGCGGCAGCGGCGGCGGCGCGGCAGAGGGCCACCAGCGTGCGCAGCGGTGGAACAGCGGCTTTATAGGTGCTCCGACACGTTTGTCGTGGGTATGTGTAAAAACAAAATAAACCACGCTCAGAGTAGCTATGAATAAAATATCTAGATTTTTTTTCCCACACGTTTAGTATACGATTGTGACCCATAACAAGTATAATCAATCAATTTTGTAACCGAAAGGTTTTTTATATTTAAGTATAATGGATGGATATGCTTTCGCATCACTTAGCATGTAGGATAGGAATCGTGGAATACCGTCCATTAGCGGAACGTGGGATGTTTTTAAGGCTCGCTGTATCCAAATGGTATCTCTTTGGGGTTTATCCATGCGTTATATTTTATTGAATACCTGCTAGCTTCGCCCCTTTGTAGTGAGTGTATATATTATACACACATTGTTGCTAGATAATGCTGTGTGAATTGTCCAGCATTATTTATTTATTATTATTATTTATTATTGTAATAAGTATATCAGTATACAAGTTCGGATTAGCTTGGCGCTAGATGCTGTGCGAATTGTCCAGCATTATTTAACTATTGATTTTCAATCTTAATTCGTTTTGTAAATTATTGCAACTTCAGGTAAGTAAAGGTCATCTTATTATATTAGAACGGGGTGCTAACGCAAAAAGTATTGAAGAAAAAACCACGAAAGTTTAGGCAAATGTGTGAAAATATGTTATGCAGGCTTTGAATTGTAATATATCGTAGAAAGGGGAATGAAACGCAGATCCTTTAATACAGCTGCGGATATAGCTTGACGTAGTAAAAGGTTTTATATTTACAGTCCGGAAACATTTTTCTCTGACCCATGAGATGTTGAGTAGCACAATCGCGGTTAGAAGCGAAATATACAGTGTGGCAAAATTTTAAAAGAGTTTCAGATAAACTAATATAACCTATGAAATAATAAGTAACTGACCATTCTGGCTCTAAATACAATTAACTAATTCTATGCATTTTAAAATTATATTTGACATTGTGTAAACAAAGTCGGACTCAGTATTTCAGTGCCGGTTGGATTTGCTAGTGACAACTTAACAATGCATTAGCTTAGACCTAAGAATGAATGTAGGTACCTACATACAAGAAAACATAAATTAAATGAGTCATGCATGACCTTTATTTAGGAGAAAACAAAAATTTCATTACCTAGAACTTTACATTTACACCTCTTATTTCGTAGAAAATCAAACCGATTTCTTTTTCAAAAAATATGACTCCCTGTCTTTTTACACTAACGGATTCGCTTGCTGATAAGGATCATTCTTTGCAACCAAGCCATGAAAATATTAATTTTCACTTCTTGCATCTACGAAGATTCTCCATTAGGTATTACCACAAGTTTTTGGAAAATCCAAATTGAATATGCCTTACCAACTACAGAGTTAGTAGGTTTTAATACGTTTGCCAGGACATAACTTGATAACAGATAAGCGCCTTATTGGCGTCTATCTCATGTTCATATTCATAGTCCGGGTTGGGTATCGCAGTTCGGTAATAGAATTGTTCTGCATCGCTCACTCCCCAGTGGATATCCCTTAGTCCCCTCTCAGGACACCCGCGGGAAGAGTTGGGCTGGTGCAATATTCGTTCTCGACAATAATCGCCTAAATCATTCTAAGCTGGCACCATACCACAACACGTTGATCATAACGTTAACGTTCATATAAAGAGACCGGTGTCCTCAGGAGCTCCACAAGCAATCAAACGCACACACGAGCACACACACGCACAAGCACAGATAGGTACACATACACCTCAACAGCCTGTATTGGTCCACAGCTGGACGCAAGCCTCTTCCTAATAAGCGCCTTAATGGAGTTTATGTTGAATGTTTCAGTGTCTCTGGTTCTATCCAATATTTCCAGTTATTTCTAACCAATATATTTGGCTTTATTTAAAATAACTTCTGTCATATCATGTTCGTCGTACCAGATTTTGCAATCTCATTTATTTTTTCCAGAACACTTCGCTAAGAGTTGTCGACCTAGTTTATAAAATGAGAGCTGCTTTAATTACTGGCAGGGTTTTTCAATTTCAAATGTTTGATTAGGAAAACAAATATTATATTAGTTAAGGTAACATTGAACCTCAATTTGATTTTTTAACTTTATATTTTATTAAAAAACTAGCTGCGCCCCGCGGCTTCGCGCGCGTTGTTCCTATAGAAACTTTAAAAGGTGATTTTCATCCCACGGGAACTGATTTATGGGATAAAAAGTATGTTTGATTCCAGGGTTAGAATTACCTGTATGCAAAATTTCAGCCAGATACATCCAGTAGTTTTGGCGTGAAGAAGTAACAAACATCCATCCATCCATTCATCCATACATACATCCATACAAACTTTCGCATTTATAATATTAGTGTGATTACATGATATTGTACCCAGATTTTGCACGCCGCCGCAACGGTAGAAATACATGTGTACATACACCACTTATATACCATAATTACATTGATGCAGTAAATTTTACTAACATTTAACCTCGTTTACTATGTATTAAGTAAAGATGTATAGTAACCCTAGGAAGGTCTTTGCATGCCTATAATGTACGGTACCTACCTATTCTATAACCAAGACCATTGTGACTCATATGTGTGCAAATAAATTATCTGCACCTATTCTGTAACCTTTTCACGACTTAATATTTTAGGATAAGCTTATTTGTTACCAGAGTTCTCCATTTTTTTCCTTACTCACGCTATATGCTATATGAAGTAACAATTATTGGAAATTAAAATATTGGTCTAGATCCACAAAGTGGCAATTAAGTATCGTGACTTCAAAAAATCTAATTATTTCTTTACGTATAATCTATTGATTTATATAATAGTAGATTGTACACCGAGTTGAGAAAATGGCAAGGAAAATCATCGTTTAAAATCTTCAAAATCACAAAGTAAATTCAAATTGTAAGCAATGTAGCAATATGTACGCGCACGTACGATTTGCACATGGTTCTTTTTTTGAATTATTGTTCAGAATAAGGAAGAGCCGTATAAGTTTTGAGTAAAAACTTTTTCATTACTCATACTCTGAAAGTAGGTCAGAAGTTGCCTGCGCAGCGGGACGAAAGTTATACTTTTCGTCCTAGGGACAAAAAGTAATGACAAGTACAAAACAAATGAGAGCTGTCACCTCACTTTTCTATTGAACCATGCATACTACCTTTCTATACAGCCACTCAACTTCAACTTCTTGTGAGATGGCTTTTGCGTCTGGTCTGACGCAATTCATACAGCTATTCAATTACAGCATGATGTAAAATTGAAATAAATTAAAGGTAAAATGCCATATTATAATTTACTTTCAACTATTTCTTTAAAATAACATAGATTTCGGCAAAATATTTACCATTTTTGAAATGATATAAACAAATGGTAGAATAGATCTCGGTATTCTTCCATGTTTATTGTACCATGGTAGAATAGCGAGAGCTACTATGGCTATTATGCCATCTATGAAGAAGATGTTTATGCCTGATAAAAAGAAAGCGGGAAAACGGCAATCCTATCTTCATTTGATTTTTCGAGTTTGTGTTTTGATTTTTCGTTGTTTTGTTTATTACAATGAGTTCATACAGTGATATAGACATAAAATTAAAGCCTGATTTTATAAAAAAGAGGCTAAAAAAGTAGTGGAAAACCTTTTACCACCTAAATCAAATTGAAGGTATCAAGAAGGTATTAAGGTAAATGGCGCGCTGAGTAAACAGTGAAATTGTTATAAGAAAACGTTTTGTTATTATATTTTAACGAATTCTCAAAGACTTACAAACCTTCTACCTTAACCTTCCTTTCAACAGAACTAGCTGTGTGGTGCTGGCTTAGAATTTGTACCACCCCAATTCTTCCCGTGGGTGTCGTAAGAGGCGACTAAGGGATATCCACCAGGGGACGGGCAGCAGCGCCCCCTGCAGAACAAATCTTTCACCAAACTGCGATCCCCAACCCGCATGCCCAGCGTGGGGATTATGGGCAATACCCCCCATGAGGTAAACGCCAAAATGAACAAAGTTCTCTAATTTTTCCATAGACTTTAAATAAATATAAATAATGCTGGACTAAATAATATAAATATCTTATCTAAGTTGTTGATTTATGTATTTTTTCTGTAGCTCATTCATATTTTTATTTTTACTTTCCTTGTATTCGTAATGAAAAGCACAGTGTTAACATCGGGTGAAAGAAACATTTAGTCCCTCGAACTATAAGCGCCCTCGCTACGCTCGGGCGCCAAACCCCGTCTCGCGACTAAATAGGTTTCTTTCATCCCTTGGGTAACAATGTACTGTTTTACGTCTGACCTATTATGAAAATAACAAAGGTTTTTTTAATAAAAAAATTACACGTTATAAATGGATTTTCATACATTTTTCTCTCCCGCTAAACGCATGAGATATGAAATTCCATAGAGCTTTTCCGCCCGAGTTTCGGTACGCCCGCCGGCAAAGACCGTATGTTTTGAAAAGGAATAAGCAATTTTCTGAGGAGGTGTAGTATAAAAACATATACCTACCACATGCATACCACCTGTGTATTATTTTTGTTTTTTTTTTCCAAAATTTATAAACGCGCTGTTGCGATTACTGTAAGAGACATGAAGCTTTGACGGGATATCTTTTTGTACTTTTTCGCGGTTTTTTGGTGTTTTCTGTAAAGTGAAGTTTTCGTTTTAATCATTTTTTTATAGATATCTAATTTAATTGCGCCTATTTGATTTTTGTTTCGTAAAATTTTGTGATGATATATATTTTTTCCCTTATGTAAATCTTACAAGTCAATTCTATCTACTAGATCCTCCATAGCAGGATATTAGGTGCGTATAAAAATCTTACCTAGTATTTCAGCTGTGACATTTTGTATCATGTAGTCGTCGATGGATGCATTTCTGGCCCACTCAGCATCGTCGTCTTGGGTTGCACTTGTCGTACTGTTAAGAAGAAAAAGTAATGTTAAAGTTTTTTTGTCAATGTGAAACTACTTTATGTATCTACTATCTACTATACATATATACTTTTTAAATTTATGTTGGAAATAACGCACCCATCCGTCTCTCCAAGTCGTCCAAAACTGGTGCATAGAATATGGACTTACCGTAAATCCAACCAAAACAGAACTAGTAATGTTCACCAACAAACGAAAACTAGGAACGTACCAACTCCCTTTCCTGTTTGATACCCAACTAACACTTTCCGATACAGTTAAATACTTAGGTATAACTTTAGATAATAAACTGAACTGGGCAACACACTTAGAAAACAAGACAAAGAGAGCCACCATCTCGTTCTGGCAGTGCCGACGGATGCTAGGAAGAACATGGGGCCTTAGCCCAAAGATCACCCTATGGCTCTACAACACTGTAATAAGGCCCTCGCTGACTTACGGTGCCCTAGTTTGGTGGCCAAGAACGAACCAAAGCACAACCATAAACAAACTGCAAAAGTTCCAGAGACTAGCCTGCGTAGCGACTACAGGGTGCATGAGAACTGCCCCCACGGCAGCACTTGAGGCCCTGATAGGCCTGACACCACTGCACCTACATGTGCAACAAGAAGCAGCCGCAGCAGCTTACAGACTCTGGGCTTTAAGTTTATGGAACCACAACACTAAAGCACAACACACCACTATCATAGACGAACATGCAAACAGTAACCCCATGCTTCTCTCGATCTATGATAGGATATCCAAAAAACACATACACACAAGAAGCTTCACCATACAAATGCACGAAGAGCCAAGTGATAGCTCAGACATATACGAACTAAGAATATATACAGATGGCTCTAAAATGAAAACAGGTACCGGGGCGGGAACTTTCTCGGAAGATCTAAACATCCATATAACAACAACGCTGGGTGCATACAACTCCATCTTCCAGGCGGAATGTGTAGGTATAATCCAAGCTGCAAGCGCAGTGCTGCGAAGAAAGGTAACTGGCCAAAAAATCAGGATCCTCTCGGACAGCGCGGCGGTACTACTGGCCCTGCACAGAAGAGAACACAACTCGGGACTTACATTACAATGCCACCACCTGTTAGAACAAGTAAGTAAGTCGAATAGAGTCACACTACAATGGATAAAAGGACATAGCGGATCAAGAGGTAATGATGAAGCTGACGCACTGGCGAGGAGAGGCTCGGAGCGGCAACCAACAGGGCCCGAACCGATAATTCCCCTACCATTCAGTCAAGTCCGCGCTTGGGTCCGCCAACGTACAATCAAACAACACCAAGACCACTGGGCAAGTATTCCAGATTGCAGACAGTCGAAGGAGGCCTTCCCGGTTTTAAACCCGAGATACTCCCGAAAGCTACTCAATCTGAAGCGTGACAAACTCCGACGAATTGTCGGCATTGTCACAGGACATTGCATGCTAAACAAACACCTATTTAATCTGGGTATCACGGACAGCCCCCTATGCAGAGGGTGCATGAATGCAGAGGAGACGGCCGCGCATGTGCTTGTAGAGTGCGATAGCGTAGCTTCTCAACGACTACACTACCTCGGGACACCAAGGACCCCTAGGGAGGCATGCACCGGCGTCAGCGAGCTGCTGGCTTTCCTGGAGGACATCGGGTGGTTGGATTAGACTAACAGCCCCCCACCCGACACGCAAAAAGGGCCCACTTGCGGCCTAGTTGCGGAAACCAGCCCAGAAACAAGTAACAAGTAAGTAACAAGTAACCTATCCGTCTGTGTCTGGCACATTTGCATAATTGCATACCTATCCTACTAGAGGTTAGAGATAGCCCTATCAAATGTTACAAAGCCTCTAATCAATTTAGCTGACGCCATTAATTTACTGAAACTGACAGATAACATCTTACTAGTATATATAACATTCATATATATAACATCTTACTAGTACTGTCTGTCTCGACCTTCTCGACGGCAATCATCCAATACCCAACAACACTAAATAAATGTGTATTCCATTATATTCTTGTAGATTTGTACGTTCACAATAAGTCTAAGGCCCGTTTTATGAAAGCTTGATCAGTCATCGATCTATGCTTGAGTGACGCTTTTCTATGGCATAAACGTCTCTCAAGAATAGCTCTATGACTGAGCAAGCTTTCGTAATACGGGCCTTATAATTCGTAGCTCAAGTCACTGTGTGTGAATCAAAGGTGCGCATTTTTGTACGTCAGACAATGGGGTGAAAAGAAAATTATCGAATTTCAGAGCTTGATTTATATTGTAATAAAAATAATTTATGGGTTTTTGTCACACAATACACAGTAATCCGATAAGTATGGACCCAATAGCAGCAGAATGCGTGATCAATTTCACCATCTGTGTGTCGACCTGTATACGACTGATAAGCTAACGGCACTGCATGACAATTTACTATTCAGTGTAAGTTAGTTTCTGTGTGATTTACATGAGCATGATTTAATAAAATTAGTTGGCTTAGCCAACTTGGCTGGCGGTCACAGCGGATCGAGATCTACACAAACACCATAGCTACAAACGCAGAGGCAGGCGGTTTGCTTAGCACATAGAGCCTTGTGGCTTACATTCTGGCTACCTGCTAAAACCAACACCTTGGTTTACTTTGACAGACGCTTTGACATTGACAGACGCCAAGCGACTAACTAAGCTCCAGGCGCGCAGTGCGGCCGGTCCCTTACATTTTTGAACATTAAATTTAATAAGCTATTCGTTTGCTGACTTGCTAGGCTCTAGGCACTAAGCAAGCCTGTGCGTTTGTACTTTGTAGCCTATAGGATAACATTATGGTGAAATAAGTATTGATAGAGTTGCCTGTTTATAGATTGCAATGAAGCAGATCCCAATTTTACCACGAACCTGCCAATGGGAATGTTCGCAGCAAATTCAATTTCATTCCTAATTCACAATCATGAAATTTTAGATATTCGTTGACTAAATAATTGCATAACTGATTTGTTTACCGAAAACAAATAAACAATAAAGGTTTGGAAATCGGAAACAAAAGGGTTGGAATTCAGGGACTTTCGTTAATCAGGGTCGGGTCTTAGTCTTTCATAAGCATCTGTTACCTAACGGTATTTAAGATACGTGTAAGTTTTGGGTGAATAAAAAAAAAAACAATATTTCTACAAGACATATCACCCAAAAATATGAAAAATTTAAGATATTAAACTATGAGATTTGTACGACTTATTTATTACCATATTATTATTTAACTTGCGCAAACGAATTCAGACAGAATAAAATAAAATTGGATATATTATCTAAATTCTTGATCGAATCTAGTTGTGAGACAGACTTACTAAAGCTAGCACAAGAATTAATATCGCCTTTCTTCTAATTTAATACCAATCCTTATCTAGATTAGCTTTTCGTCCATATCGACCTTAATTTTAAGCCTGCAGACTGATTATGGTAAAATATATCGTCCAATATTTGACATTTGCAAGCCCTTTTGATGAACTTGAAAGCCATTTCAATGGCTTCCGCCATACAATTGCAAATTACAACAGCCATTTAAAGGGCTTTCAAATGTCAATATGGGATGGGTGGTTTTTAAACAATGCAAAACATTCAAACAGCTGTGTACATAACATGAATCAGTAAAATTATCAAGCGTTTTCCACTAGTAGGATATATAATGGATGGGTATAATGAAACTTCAGTGGGCGAACTAATAAAAGAAGGTTGATGAACAACATCAGTAACAAGGTCGTTGAGACAGCGTCGTTATGCAGATATATCGCTAGGTTTCCTGATAAAGCTCTAGGATCATTTTACATACAATCATTATTCTAACGAGTAAGGGCGGTGTTCTCTGAAAGATATTAGGACAATCAGTAGCTTCTTGGGTTAAGTAGTATAAACAAACTTGCCAAAAACGTTTACATTTTAAATGTAATCGTCAGAACACCACCCCTTATATAGCCCTCAGCTTCCGTCTACTTCTACGTATTTTCAACGCTGATTTCATGAGGGTATGGCTAATAGCACATTAAAGTGTTATAAATGCTGTAAAACTTTACTGGAAAAAAGAAGTTCCGTCCTTTTTGTCTAATGGACACATGATTTTTACTATTTTGCTAAGCATGCTTTCTGTACGAGCGTTAAAATGAGTCTAAGTAGACGAAATGAAAATTGTACGTTCTACGTTGCTAATTTGCTTCATTAAGTAACATACCTCCTAAACGATTCTATCGGTAAAGCTAATATAGGAATATATAAACAAGGAAGCTTATTAGGCCGTTCAAAGATATTTCAGTAAATGTTGGGCAAGTTTTTATGCAGAATTACGTTTATACCCGTAACATAAAGGTAACCGCTGCTTCATACATTTCGTTAATGACGACGTAGTCGTAGCGTCTAATAGGTTTTGTACGTGGGTTAAGAATTTGGGTTCGTTTCATCTTTTAACAACATGCTTTGAAAATATTTTAGTAGGTAGGTACCGCTCATGCTCGTAGTCCCGTTCAGCTGGTAGTCCAGTTATGAGTGTGCCATAAGCTATTTTATTCAATTTTGTACTTCAAAATCTTTACATATCTCAGAATCTGTGCTAGCTTCTACCTTCTACCTTCGATATTTTAATCTTGAATTGCGTGTTATAAAAACACGATTGGTGAAAGTTTTCTCGATAGTTATTTTTTTTGTTTTGCACACGTTTTGCTATTTATCTCAGGAACAGCACACTTTTTTTCTTTGGTTTTTGTTTTGCTACCAAGAAGTATTTCTTTAGTTCTTTCTTTTATTTTTCTATTAGCTTGTAATGAGGTAAAAACAGCTTTGGCGCATAGAAAATTCGGTGCACGTCTCTGCTCTGTACTTCTCACTAGCGTGAAAACAATATCTTGTCACCCCGCTCTAAATCGATCTCGTATCTTCGTTATTGCACACTCTTAACTGTACCACGGAAGATACATAGGTATAAGTTATGTAAACTTAACGCTTGGAGCACTGTCACATTTCCATAGAAAATGGAGTAACGCAAACTTTGTAGTAAAAAGTATGGCAGTACATACACACTGCTTACGAGTATCTATGTACATAAAGGTTTAGGTATGTGGATACAATCTTGGTTGAAGTAGGTACTGAAATAATTTCAGGGCATGTCGTAGAAAGATGAAACGACCCCAAATTCGTAACCCACGTACCTACTGTACCTATTGGATTTATTTATTTATAAAAAGTACACTTCATTTACAGGGACCCTAATGCAATGGTGTACCTACCTATTTAGGTATTCTTATAATATCATTATCATAAAAAAGATAAACTAACATGATTTAAGTACCTTATAAACTGACTAGGAAAATTATAAATTCACGGGCTTACTAGTTATCGTACGGTGACAAATACATCTCATCGGTCATTTCAGTTCAATGCAACACAATATACAGGGTGTCCCACCACCATGCCACATGGAGGGCAAATACCTTAAATATTGTAAATAGAGCATTTTACTGAAAGAAGAATACATTTTGATTAAAAAAATTAACTGCTGTAAAAGATTTTTGAAAAATCGCCTGTCTGAACCGGGAATCGAACCCGAAAAATTTTAATAATAAAAGACCGTGAAATTTTACATTTTATTTAAAATAATTACTGACCAAACAAACTAATTAGATGGCCGCCGAGATCACAGAGGGGTGATACACCTCTGGATTTTTTATGGGATTATGTAAAAGATTTCGTTTACAAGAAGCAGTATGAAAATGTGCAGAAGTTACAAACTGAACTTAGGCGTATTATTTTAAACATTCACCATGAAAAGAAGAAATAAAGAAGACAGATAGCGCAATTATTAGAAGAGTGAGTATTTGTATACAACAGAATGGAACTAATTTGAGCATTTGCTAAATTAGATTAACTGTAAGAAAAGTGTAATTATTTTAAATAAAATGTGAAATTTCATGGTCCTCCTTGACTTGGGAAAACATAATCCTTACGATTAAGCCTTTGAAATTAGTATCGTAAAATTACGGGTGATTTTTTTTTCAATTTTGCGGGTTCGAGTCCTGCTTCAGACACAGGGATTTTTCAAAAATCTTTGAAAGTAGTTTTAATTGTTTTTTAAATCAAAATAAAGTTTTCTTTCAGTAACATATTCTATCTTGGCAATGCCGTGGGACACCCTGTATAGTAGTTAGTAATCGAGGGTTCGCATACGCATTAATTATTATCCGCTGGACAAAAGAGACATTAATTACTTTCGATGTAGACAGCCACGCTGGCAAGCTGACTGATACAAACGGTGAATACTCAATCATTTCCAGATTCCTCTGGCTACGACATTTCGGTAATTATAAAGACAAAAAGCGTAATGAACTTCCTTATCCCTAAACACGGTAATAGCTCAGACCATCGAACAATAAAAAAATAATTAGCAAAGGTCGGTGACGAAGCCATTACTTTTTTCCATTTACATATTAGTATTTGATTCAATGACGTCGTCGCCATGTCGTAGTTTTTATACGTGTGCTGTAGTTAATCCTAAAACTGCATTTATAAATTTTCATGCAAATTGTAATAATGCACTAAATCGGTGGATTAGACTCTAATACACCGAATCAGAGTACTAATTTGTAATAATAATATTATAAATAGGAAAGATTTGGCTGTTTGTTTCTTTGTATTGAATAGGCTCCGAAACTACAGGACCGACTTAAAAATTTATTTTTCATTAAAAAGCTTACTTTTCAGGAAGTGGCATAGGCTATATTTTATCCCGGAATTAACTACGCGGGTGAAACCGCAAGGCGCTGCTTGTCTCTAAAAATTAGAGACACCAATTGGCCGTAACGAAACACGCAATTTTGCTGTGTTGGAGAATTCTAATAGATAAAAAAATAATGCTGGATAATCCACACAACATCATCTAACCCAAGCTAAACAAAGATTGTGTTGTGGGAACTAGACGACTGATATTTTTTATACTATATACTTATCGTATTCCTTTTTTAACCGACTTCAAAAAAAGGAGCAGGGTTTTTTATGTTTGTTACCTCAGAACTTTTGACTGGGTGGTCCGATTTTCATGATTCTTTTTTTTATATGAAAGCTGGTGCTTCCCGTGTGGTCCTATTTTAATTTTGTTCAGTTCTGACAATGGAATCCATGAATCATGCAAATCCATGAATGAAATATAAAAATTGAAGACGATTTATAGTTTTTTTTAAACAAAATTGATTATTTTGGCGACAGATCCCTTTTGGACATCGGAATATTTGACCTTATAAGTTCGTTGCCAAAATGAATAAAAAAATGGAGATAGAAACTTGCTTACAAAATTAAAAAGAAATATAAACGACTCTTGATAAATTTGTTTCACAGAAACGAATATAATAAAACCGGCCAATGTGAGTCGGACTCGCGCACTAACGGTTCCGTACCATTATCTATAAACAAAATTAATTATTTTAGCGACGGATCCCTTTTCTTTGCCAAAATGAAAAAAAAATGGAGATAGAAACTTGCTTACAAAATTGAAAAGAAATATTTACGACTTTTGATAAATTTGTTTCACAGAAACGAATATAATAAAACCAATTCAATCCCATTAAGCCCATAATCCTTAAATTTAACCCCATAAGCCCCAAATTTATATCCATAATCACCAAATTCAATCCTATTATTAATCCCATTTTTATCCCAAATTCAATCCCATAATATATCCCATAATCAAAAATTTTATCCTAAATTGAATCCTATAATCCCCAAATTCAACCCCATAATAAATCTCATTATTCTTAAATGTAATCACATAATCCCCAAATTTGATCTCATAATTAATCCCATAATCACCAAATTAAATCCCAAAATCCCCATATTTAATCCCATATATCCCCAAATTTAATCCCATAATCCCCATATTTAATCCCATAATCCCCAAACTTAATCCTCAAACGTAATCCCATAATTTATATCATAATTCCAAATTTAATCCCACAATCCCCAAATGCAATCCCATTATTAATCCCATAATCCCCAAATATAATTCCATAATATATCCCATAATATATCCCATAATATATCCCATAATATATCCCATAATGTATCCCATAATATATCCCATAATCCCCATATTTAATCCCATAACCTCCAAATTTCATCCCACAATTAATCCCATAATCCCCAAATTTATTCTTGCCCGCCCCCCCGGTGGATATCCCTTGTTCGCCAGTTACGACACCCACGGGAAGATTGGGGTGGTGCAAATTCTAAGCCAGCACCACAAGCTGTAGTATAATAGTATACAGCGGAGATGGATCCGTTGGTGTTATTGAGATAAGTGGGGTCCAACGGGGGAAAACCCAATTAAATCACATTCAGCCTCAGATTAACCCTCTGCAACTGACATGGTGTCTCTTGGACACCGCCAAACCGATATAATGGTTGCCATCTGGCAATTTGGCGCTATATAGTTCTGTCTCGTTCAGTACCTTCCTCGTTTGGTGCGCGACAGCGTACAGTGTGCCGCGATCATTTGTGCGGGTCACACGTCGGGGCTACAAGCGAAAGGTGTCTCTCAGACGTAAGTACAGCAATAAAACCTGATTCTGTTAGACGTAACCTCACAAAGACCGTTTGTATTCCATAGTGTCCAATATTCGTAATCTCAGTAAAATATTTAACTTTTCATAGTGTCTCGCATACATAGTCTCAGTGTTTATGTAATTGTTCGCCTATCTACTAAGTTGATTATCTTTTTAGATGGCAAATTCTGAGAACTCGGACTTTGAGTTATATGAATTCACTAAAGACTACACTATTGTATCTTAAGTGCCATAAATAAATAAGGCTGTGATGCTGATTTCTTCATTTCATCACGCACCAAGTACTGATGAAGCGACTAATAAACCAACGATGATTGTTGATTACAATCACTCAAAGGCTGGAAGCGAAATTGACAAAAAATGTTCAATTTATTCATGTTCTCTGGCTTCTGGCAATATTTTATAGGATATTGGATCTAGTCGGTGTGCATGCATACATCTTGTACCAAGGATGTCCAGGTGCTAAATTGCCTTTTTGCTCTCTCTGGCAAGAGAGTTGGTTCTTCCCAGTTTGAAGGAGCGAGTCTATAATGACAGACTGCAGATAGAGCTTCGCCTGACCATCAGAAGAGTTTTAGGTGAGGATTTGCCTCCCCCTTCTGAAACTCCCCCATCTGGGCCATCTGGAAGAAAGCTGTGTAGCGTATGCCCCAGCAGACTTAAAGGGTAGACCAGGTTTAGCTGCTGCGCTTGTAAGAAAGCGATATGCCTACAATGCGCTGCTCAAATTTGCGAAGACCTAAAAAATTTTTACCTAAAATAAGGGTGAACTTTGAGACTGTAATGTGTCTAAACGTATCATTTGATTTCGTTGATATTTTTCTTAGTTTTAGATGATTGTTTTTAAAAACATATTTTGCCTAAGTTTAGGACAAAATGTGACAATAGCTACTTTTTTAAAATAATTTGTAAGGTCTGTAACCTAATATCTATGAATTTGATTTCAATAAAGATGATTTTGTAATAACTAATATATTGTTTTATTCCAATATATATTTATTGATTCTATAAGTTTATAAACTGTTAAAAAATTATATGAAAAGGAATTTATAAATAAACCTTTATGTGATGGTAATTCACGCTAGTTTAGTTGACGCCTGATAGACACCACATCAGTAGAATGTTAACATTATTTTCACCTCAGCTGCAGAGGGTTAAAGGTTGAAAAAAATATTATAAATACTCGTATATTTTTTATTCAAGTTTGAATATTTTTTTTAATAATTAATCGAAATTAGACCATTTTATTGACTTTTCATTTGGTAGTTATTCGAATTTTTATTAATATAAAAGGTTCTTACAACCGTTTTAATTAAATAAATAAATAAATGCGATTTGTGGTCATATACAAATTTATTACCATGTTCATTACATAGAACCTACCGACTTTAAGGAAAAGGATCGTAAGCATAAATAATGCAGGATTAAGTAGAAGTTTAACCAAGATTAACGTTTGCTTATATTCCAGACATACTCATAAACTCACAAGCTTAAGAAATATTTTGTAAACTTACGCGAGAGGTGTACCTACTTACTTATGAAACACTAAGTAGCTAAGAGGAATAACTTTACACAACCTGAAATGTATTTTAATATTTTTGCATACATATTTTTAATATCTTCACTATCGTTTATGATGAACTAGCTAAAAAGTATCCAATGTCCGTTCCCAGGATATTGTCTACCTCTCTGTCTAGTTTTGTAAAAAGGTAACAGACGGACAGAATTCGTCGTGTGGTGCCGACGGCATAGAATTTGCACCACGCCAACTCTGCCCCCGGGTGTCGTAAAAGGCGACTAAGGGATATTTGCCTTCTGCCGAACAAGTCTATCGCCAAACTGCTATCCCCAACCCTCATGCCCAGCGTACGGATTAGGGGCATTACCCTCTATGAGATAACAGTCAATAAAGGCACTTATCAGGGGGAGGCCTGTGTCCAGCAGTGGACCAATATAGGCTGTTGAGGTTGAGGACAAAATTACTTTAGTTTATAAATTATTAGGGTTATGGGGCTAATTAATCATTCCGGTAAATCATACCCACGGCCAGTGGGCTTTAATTTTTATAAAGAATTAATACCTTATTATTTGTGCAAAACAATAAATAAAACACGCAATAAAATAAGCATTATTACATAATGTAAATGAGAGTTAAATTAGATATTTACTTAATCAAATCAGTCAAGCAATTAGTATGCCATTATACCGTACCTACATTTTTATAATTAACCATCGTTTGAGTGTTAAAAATTGTAACCCTGATTAATAAAAATTACCTAAATTAAAAGCTTAGATTGAAATGGGCTTATCGATTGCCCGCCTAGTAATAGATACAAGATTTTATTAATTATGTTATTTTTCTAAGTTCAATAAATTCGTTCATTCAAAAGGATCTAAAGGTTAACATGGCACTACGAGTGTATTAGAATATTTCTAATTTATGCAACAATGCGTTAAATAACCATCACGTAAACAAAACACTAGGCAGGCAGGCAACTTGTAAACCACACTGCGGTAAAAGAAGAGAAGTCTGCCTTTAGGTTTGAAATAAATAAAACTCTGATCGCACCTGTTTGGAAAGCCTAAAATTAGGGTTAAGTTATAGGGGTACCAGACCATTACTATTCATGACACCACCTTAAAACCGGAAAAGAACTAAAGTAATCACAATTTGGAATGAGAGCCTGCGCATTTCAAATTGAAAGAAATACGATTACGTTTCAGGTTTCAGTAGATTGAATCACAGAAAAGGGAAGGATTTTTTTTCTAAGGTTTTGGGTTTATATTTTTACGTAATCATTGTACTTACACTACTTTTTATGAAATCGGTTTAGAGCCTCACGGGCGATTTCAAAGCGAGACGTGAGCGAGAGTGCGCAGCTAACACGCCGCGGGCACGCAGCGAGCGAGCTGAGCACTTGCCTTGAAATCGCTCGCAAATCACCAATGGCAACAAGGCTCTTAAAACAATAATAAAATGCGATTTTAAATTATACTTCAAAATGATAGTAAACACCATTGATTTATTAAAAAGGGAAGATGAGGTACTGGTTTCTCGAAAGTGGCAACCTCAAATTGTGTAAAATTGTGTGCTCCCACCTCAGTCACCGTATGACCGGCGGCATGGGCGGTCGTACTAGCGAGAAATACTGTTGTCTCGGTCTCACTTCGGTCTTAGGTACGTCTTTCCGCCTTTGTTCTTCTTTGTATTGCACAGGACTGGAAATATAACTGTGAGCGTATGTGTTTGCGTGTAACACATGCCAATTTTTGAGTAAGCGCTGGGAGAACGTAGGTTACGTCTTCCCTTTTTAATAAATCAATGGTTAACACACAAGTTCAGCAATTCATACAATTTTAATAAAATAATATTTACACGCGGTTCCACTTATTTTTATTATATCAGATTTTACCGACCCGAAAACATCTTGGGTCTAGAATTCTAGATGTTTTCGCGCCTAGGCGATATTATCGACCTCTGTGCCCTGTTACTAGGACGTTGCGGTTCGATTCCCGCCTTCAGACAAATATTTGTACGATCTGCAGATACATTTTCCGGGTGCTCTGGGTGTTTTCTATGTATAATACAAAAACTATGTAATCTATTGTATTTTGTATATTAGTTATCTAGTAACCAATACACAACTCTGGTCAGCTTGGGGCTAGATGATGCTGTGTGAATTGTCCAGCATTAAGCAAAAAGAACATACACAAATTACGAACCTCCTCTTTTGAAGACGGTTGTAAACATAATAGTCTAGAACGCAGGTGATTTGAATTAAGTAAACATCCACATCTCGTGATCTTATCAAATCTCAGTACAAATATTTATATACATTCTTAGTGGACTGCAAACTTCTGTAGAAGTTACCTACAGCCAAGGATTTTGATCTGAAATTGTTAACGCCGTACCTACCAGGATGATATCTTTGAAGCGTTTGAAGCCACCTACTTTGTAAGTCTCCTTGGGTACCCAATTAAACTGTTTATTGCAAACAATCAATTAAAACTAGCTTATCTAGGTGTTTATGGTGGTTTTAACGGCCACTTGCCTGGTATCCATGATGAAGAAAGCCGTGTAGCTCAGCAGGACGATTCCCGATAACAGTTTCCTTTGTTCTTTAAACAACAAGGTCTTCTTGGCTCACTGTGTTCACACACGGTATACAACAAGAGCACAATTCCACACCGACAGCACTTGTTTGCAGAGCGATTATCACGCCTGTTCTTGCTACTGAAGAAGTTGACATTGCGTATTTAGAAACCGATTTTTAACCTTCACTTTATTATTACTTTTGTCAACTATTCAGTGGTTATTTTTATAAATCACAATCGTCGAATAGGATGTTTTTAACGGCTCACAATGACGGCTTATTTGTGCTACACACATCACATCACAATTATATTTAAAACTTTCTGTTTGCAGAAAACTCGAAACTTTTTTTACGAAACTACCGCAAAAATGCTGTAAAGTTTTGTTACATTTACACGTTCAAACTACGTACCAAACTCACTAAAGTAATTAGTAACTGTTAAAAAGTTTTCTACGTAAACGTAAGATTAATTAGGTTTAAGTTACTTGCGAAACTTTCTATTAACTATAAAACTACACCAACAGTTTGAAAGTGGGACGGGATTGTCCCTTATGGAATAGTTAGAATGTTTAGTTTTACGGCGCGTGAATTGTTTTCAGGAAGGGCGGTGGAGCCGCGCGTTCGCCCGCGCCTTCGTCAGCGAATGGCCCGTGGCGGGCCCGATACTCGACGAGCGGGGGCAGCGGCTGTTCTACGCGTCTCACGACTTTACAGCTCAACCCCCGAGTGCACGAGGCATTTGATAAACACTGGATGTTCATTAGCAAATGACTTTAGAGTTGATCGTTCCGTGTTGCCGCGAGATTATTATTATTGAGTCAGAGTCAGAGTCAAATCGTTTATTTCTTTAGACTTACAAAATAAGTGCTTAGACAAGTCAAGAGGATAAAAAAGCTTGGGACGGATTTTGCTCCAACTCGAAAAATAACAACTAACAGGCTAAAGGTTTCTTCGTCGTTTCTTTACTTTAGTCTACATACCGAAGCGATCGAAATCAAAAATACCACTTTATTTCCGTGTCAGTGTATTTTTTAATATGATTTGACCTTTTCTAAGTGTACATTTATTGTATTTATGGAAATAAAGCATTTTTGAGTTTGAGTTTGAGTTTGAGTCAAATTTTTACTATATAAACAGCTTTTGATAAATAGTTATTACTATCAAACAAGAAATAAGGTGCAATTGACTCTAATTCACTTCAATTTTGAAAGAAAATTGATTGTGTTTTTGACGATTTTTCTGCGTGAATGAATAAGCCTAGCGAGAAATCAAATACAAATACAATTCGCTTGTTTCTCACACAGTAAAATGTTTACAATATAATATTGGGTCCGCAGGATCCCGAACTAGCCTAAGCTGTATTACATGACCCGCTTCTCTCTCAATCGTTAACAATTTTCTTGTAACTAATGAAAAAAATACTTCGATTTAGTGGACTTTTCGGAGCATTTGGAAATTTTAAAAGACTAGTTTCCTACCTTCGGCTTCGTACGCGTTATGTCTATGAAAACTTCTATCCCAACAGAACTGATTTATGGGATAAAAAGTGGCCTGTGTTATTCCAGGCCGCCCGTTTACAAATTTTCAGCCTGATCCGCTCAGTACCTACCTGTATCTAGTGTATGCGTGAAGGAGTAACATACCTCCATACACAACTTTCGCGTTTATAATATTATCAGGATAAACATTTTTCCAAATGCTCCCAAAATATAATTCAAAATATAATCTTTAATACGTGATTTGAGGCAAATGACTATTCGATTAGTTTATTCCTTGTAAAAAGAAGAAAAATTAAAAATTACAAAAAAAAACCATTTCGTTCTAAACCAAAACGATCACCCTATAATATGAAGTGTCGCTTAATATTGAACTGCATTCACAGTTTATAAAGAATAGGTGGGGTTTTGTATACTATTTTTATGTATAAGGACAACAAGCCATAAATTAAACACCGAACACATGCCATGGGATTATGGGCACTACTCCGCATGAGATAAAAGCTGGATGCTTATCACGGGGAGACCTGCGTTCAGCAGTGGACCAATAGAGGCTGGTGAGGTGAGTAATTCTGAACGTTACGTCTGTCGCGAAGGCGAAGAAATATTTTGAGTCCCTACCTAGGTTGTAGGTAGGTTTATAAAGATTTTAGCTGACTGGCCATAACCCGTCGAGTCGAAGCGGGCGCGCGCGCAGCGCGGCCCTTTGGCGATGAACGGCCGACGATTCATTCTGTTACGAGACCATGAGCGAGACACATCGGTGAGTGACTTTGAGTTACATTGTATGCAATTGAGATTTTTTGCCACCGATATTAGAAGCAGTTTCAGATTATAATTGTTGTGTGTATACCAATGCGTTGGTCTGTCTACGGACAAGTAGATCAGAGATAAAGTGTGAGAACGGGATGGCTATAGGGGAGGATGGAGGCCATAAGGGGAATTATCCCCATAACAGTAAGAATCAGTAACCAGAGCACAGGTGGAACAGCCATCATAGCTCACTGAACCAGAGCACAGGTGGAACAGCCATCATAGCTCGCTGAACCAGAGCACAGGTGGAACAGCCATCATAGCTCAATGAACAACAGTCCGATAGAACAACCATCACAGTCCGATGAATTAGTCATCACATCAAGATGGAACAGCTAAGTATCATGTCAAATGGCTTAGCCTTAGAACCGGTGGAACAACCACCTCGTTGTTGCTTAACCTAATTTCAGCACTTCTTTAATTACCTTTTTAATGTTTACCACATACATACCTACATATAATATTCGTCATAATTCAGAGTATAGAGGTATTTGGCGACAACGTCAGCTCATAGCTAGACAGTCAGAGATGTATATCGTTAAATAGGCCCCTTTCCGTACGAAATGAGATCGGGCCGTATTTGTTGCCACGGGAAGTGAGTGAACTCACTCATTTGAAACTAGTGAATTGTGTGTTTTTGTGGTGTGCTTGTTTTCAAAAATTTCTGCAATGTGATTACACAATGAATGGCAAGAATAACAGTTAGGTTTATTGACAAAAACACAAATTTTATCTACGGCATTTTGATAACGCATTCAAAGACATGTCACAGTTTATGGGCGAATCGAATCTGATTTAAATCTTTAAAGACAGTTATAATTTATAAAGCATAGTCAAAAAAGACAATAATAATCTCATCGTGGTTTGATTTTAAGGAATGTCACGTACCTCGTCTACATTATAATTATAACGAACGGTTTCCTAAGCCTTTTCAAAACAATGTTTACTTAGGTACCTACTTACTCAACCGGCGGCGGCGGCGGAAACTGTCTTGGCCCATGTATTTTTTAAATTATTACTAGCTACGCCCTTCTGCTGCACGCGTTGTTCCTATGGAAACGTGATTGGTGGTGATTTCTATCCCGCACGGGCACTGATTTATGGGATAAAAAGTAGCCAGGAATAGAATTACCCACAGAAATTGTAATAAGTAATTTTATTAGTATTGTTCGAAACGTCAAACGTGAAAGAACCGATAAAAATGGTGTGTTCTTATTGCAGAAACCATCGGAAGCTCTTCCACAACCTGCAATTATACCAATAAGAGGATTAAATTTCACCAGTAAGTAATTTTTTTAATTATTATTGCTGTTCTTTAATACATGAAGATAAATTATTTTTAATAAAAAATATCGTTTATTCCTTTTATCGTCTATTTGCATACCATTGCTGTATTTGTTCATCAACATCCGGAGTGATACAAGCGCACGTAGCAATGTCATGTGAAGCTTACGATATCGCCATGCTCGCAAATCTTACATGGTACGGCCGCGGGTAGTCGTCGTAAGCTAGGGATGAGACTAGGGTTGCCAGATGGCCGGGATTTCCGGGAAAGTCCCGGAATTTCACGTGTGTAGTGTTTCAGTAATTACACTTTACTGTCCCGGAATTCATGAACACTATTTTTTTTCTACAAAGTTACGTCACCGGGCGTGGTTGAGTTTGAGTTTTTATCTTTTACATCAGAGGAATTAAAATTGACTTGGGAAGTGCTCTTTGAATTTCCTGTTACGAGTATACTGAAAATTGAAAATACTGTTGACATTGATTCTCTGTATACAGAGTTCACGTGTCTGAAAGCTGTTTTTGGGGTCCTTCCAAAAGACTTGCCAAACGATAAAATTTGGGCCTATTTCTTTAGAACTAACCTTTCTAATGACTTTGTAAATCTTGAAAAAATAGTAGGTTTTAATTTGTCAATTCTAACAAGCCTTCTCGAAATAATTTTTAGTCTGTTAAATAGTTTATGGTCTTATGAGCGAAACAGAATGTCCATGGATTTTATCAAATCTGAACTGCAAACTCGTGTCAATTATGAAGAGTACCTACTCAGAAATTTTGGCAGTTTGGAAAAGCAGTGACGGAGAAAAACTTTTAAAAATGGCAAAATCTAGATTTAAGATGATTTTAAAGTAGCCAAAGAGAGGTGTTTTTTTGTCTGAAGTTCAGTTGTTTCCTATTGTTAGATAATATTCAATGTTGATTTTGCCTTAAAAATGATTTGGTACATTTTGTTTCAAGTTAAGTTTTGTTTTATGTTTGAGAACACCTGAAGTTATTTATTTTTTATCTTGAGTGACAAAATTTATTTGGAATTAAAAAGATTAAATTATGTGACTGTGTGTGGTATGTTTACTGTGTGTTAGTTATTAATTAACTACGGTTCACAAAAAAAAATGCATTTTTTTTCTATTGCTCGTCCAACAGCAAACATTTGTTGTTGGATTTGGACTCTTAAACTACAACTCCGTTTGTAACCACAGAAATGTCCAGGAAATGATAAGCCCGCATCTGGCAACCCTAGATGAGACTGCACGGCCTTGCTTCGACCACAATGGTCGATAAAGTCATTGTAATTTAAGGCGCATACCCCAGCCAATATGACAGCGATACCTATTTTATCATATTTTTACATTTATCATAGGAATTTTTAAAAATCCTACGTTCAGTTTGTGGTATCTATTATAAGCTATTTTTTAATACCTCTTTTATAATTTTATCTCTTATAGTTTAGGAGGAGATACAAAAATAGAGTTTGGTGGCCAAAAAGCGCAACTTCGTATCTCTTCCTAAGATTTACAAAATGAAACTATTACAGAGGCATACTCGTAAATAAATAACTTATAATAGATACAACAAACTGAACGTAGGATTTTTAAAACTTGCTGCGTTTAACGTAATAATAAGATAAAATTGTTGGGGGCGCCACTTTCGCTGGTGTATGGGCCTTAAATAAGATTATTATTGTTAGACATAATTTCTTAGCACAGACAAATTCACAGTAAAAAACCTTATACTATGTAGCCGGTTTCTGTGTCGTTTTCTAGTAGTTTCATAGGCTGGTGAACACATGAGTGTTTGATTTAAATATTTTTTTGATTCATGTTTGTTTCCATTGTTTACTACGCTATAATGTTTTAGTATGCTGACAATTAAAAAAAAATACTGAACTAACTGAATCCTCAATCCTTATAATATTAAGACCTAACTTTTTATCCCATAAATCAGTTCTTGTGGGATAGAAAACAACTTTAAACGTTTTCAAAGTAACAACGCGTGCGAAGCCGCGAGACGCAGCTAGTAATGAAATTAAATTAGTATGTAGGTGAAATCACAATCGTAATATAAATGCAAATAAATTCTGCCAAATGTGCTCATCAATCGAGGCTAAGCTAAGCCTAGGGATCCTGGTGTAAATCCAGGCCTTTCGAGGAGTATGAAAGGAAGTGGAAATAAAGTGCTTAAAATTGTGCACGTCACTGAGTGTGTAGGTACCCTTATTTAAGTTTTCTCATGTAGGTTTAGCCAATTGAAACCTAAGAAGATAATGTGTTGAAATTATAAATTCAACAAAAATGGCTAACATAAATTGGGTAACACTTGATACTTCTAATTACGATGCTCCATGTTTTTAACCGACTTCAAAAAAGGAGGAGGTTCTCAATTCGACTTTATTTTTATCTTTATTTTTTTATGTTTGTTACCTCAGAACTTTTGACTGGGTGGTCCGATTTTCATGATTCTTTTTTATATGAAAGCTGGTGCTTCCCCTGTGGTCCAATTTTAATTGGTTTAGTTCTGACAATAGGATCCATGAAAATCTATAAAAATTGAAGTCGGTTAATAGTTTAAAATTAATTATAAATAACTTCATTAAAAACAAGTTCTAAATTATTTTAAATATTTTTGTAGCCATAGCTGTTGCTTACAAAACAATACCATGTTCTGAAATGAATTAAGTAGGTATAAAAACGAATTAATTATTTTTTATGAAAAAACTAAAAACTGACATCAAATCTATTAATTTTTTTAAGTTTTGCGGGATAAATATTAATCTGACGTTAAAATGCTATGTTTTTAATTTTTTACTAGCAGCGATTCGCGGTTTCACCTGCGTAGTTCCCGTTCCCGTGGGAATTCGGGCATAAAATATAGCAACTCCCTGAAAAATTATCTTTTTAATGATGAAAGAATTTTCGAAAACGGTCCAGTAGTTTCAGAGCCAAAACAACCATATACAAACCAATACAAACAAACTATCAAATCCTTCCTCTTTTTAATATAGATCAAAATATAATACGTACCTAGTTTATATTTTTTTTTATTTCGCTAACGAGACGTTTTGTTTTTTTTTTGAATGGACTAATAATGCTGTTGACCGCAGATGGCCATGACAGCGTTACCGGACTTTTGGCGGGCGCAGAGGGCACCTCGCCGGTAAAATTTAGGTTGGGGCGACACGCACAAGGGCCACCACTTAGGTGCGAGCCTCGGCTTGGGCTGTCGCCAGATGCTACAAGAGGGCATGGATGTTACGCCTTAGGTGCACGAATGCACCTGCGGGCGGAAGGAGGGAATTCTTCGACCCCGTTTCCGTCGGGGTCGGTTTTGGTCGGCTGTGTAGTGTGCGGTAACGAATCGGTTGACGTCACCTCTGGGTTAGCGGTGGTGAGTGGGTCAACGGGGTCACCGAGAACGTGTCTAGGTCTACGGAGGAGAGTTAACGAGACGTGATCGTCACGTCTCCTTTTTGTATAGGGAATGCGTAGTTCCCTATCTGCAAGATAGAGGCGCTGCTGTACCAAATGGTGTGGAAAAAAGAGACGTGTTTTTTAATTAACATCATAAAAGTAGCTAGCAAATATTGTAGGCAGATTTTGAAACATGTCATACAAAAAATTTTTCATTTCATGACAGATGAAGAACATGCGGACCTTAAGGGTTCCTTGAAGGACCCGGGACTAAGGTCCGCGTAAAAAAGAAAGAGGAAGGGAAAACCTAATATTGGGAAAAAAAATCTTGAATCTTGATCGTGAAATTATAAACTATTCCTACCTACTTATTTAGGATCGTTACATGATAGTTTGACGAATAGATTTACCAAATAGGATATACGGTTACCAGATAGACACCTTTACAGAATGGTAGTTGGATCTTATACAATCTCTATCAATTGTGGACTGATGGAATTCTAATGTAACATCTTGCGTTCCTAAGGTATCGTATTGCGAATAGTTTGATTATGTTATTTGATAATGTGTGAAGTGAAACTACACGATTACCTTACATACAGGGTGGGGCAAATTTGGCCGCTAGGAAAAGGAACGCTAGCTTTCAAGGGGGTAGTTAGAAGGTTTTGTTCTTAGAAACCTTCTATTTTATTTTGAGGAAATATTGCAATTTTTAGATTTTTGAAAGAAAGTACGGTTCGCCCAATAAATGACATTTGTCAAAAAAAACAATTTGGTTTTAATCGACTCCATTTCCAACCATTAACACTTTTCCCAAACTAACTTACCAAATCAAATCGTAAGTTTCCATCGCCAAAAAGCCCCACCTGTATACATATATGAGAAACTATTCACTATATTTACCTCCATTATGTTTACCTTCGGTTTGAATAAAGGTAGGGTATTGGTATCCGTTTGAACATTTACTATACTGTATCTGTACTTGGTTTTAGAATCTAAAATAAGTTTTTCTGAACAAAGACGTATCCATCGGAATAAATATCGCTAAAGATCGAAACAATGTTTTGTTCTGCCAACTTTTATTAAACATTCATCATTCCGTTGTCGAATTTGCTCTTTATTCGCACCGCATGTGCGTTGCTACCACAGATTACCTACCTCCTGTGCTCACTACCCTGTCTTGTCTGTTATTGTTTATTCTCTCTACGGTCTCTATGAGCTTTGCATAAGCTTTGCGCAATCGGAAGCCGATGGTCAATTCATATTATGGGTTTGTCCGCCCAGACAACCAAACTAGACAACTGATTGTCTGTATGGAAATAATTTTCCGCGGGGACAACCAGTTACATAGAATGTCTTTGTTAACAAAAAATATGTATAATTCTAGAACTAAGTAAAGTCCTGTTACGAAACTCTTTTGAACCGAAGATAAATACTAAAGGTAAGTTAAGCATTTTCTGAAGGACTGCATCGCTTCGGTCGAAGTTGATAACTAAATTAATTTCGCATCCGATGCTTGTGAACGGGACCCAAGCTACGACGGACACTTTCAATTTAGTTAACTGGTTAATTGTCTGTAGTAAAATAATGGATTAAACAATGTAACAAAGACCATTTCATACCTAAAATTTAGACTACTTCTCTGATGTGATTAGATTATTTGGGACCTT
Source organism: Eupithecia tripunctaria (assembly GCA_955876795.1). Classification (NCBI taxonomy): domain Eukaryota; kingdom Metazoa; phylum Arthropoda; class Insecta; order Lepidoptera; family Geometridae; genus Eupithecia; species Eupithecia tripunctaria. Next base: position 7,128,952 of record OY041604.1, read on the forward strand.
GACTTTGGTCTAGTTATTCCCATGTGGATTTATGATAGACTAGCAGCGCTTCGCGGTTTCACCCACGTAGTTGCCGTTCCCGTGGGAATTCCGGGATAAAATATAGCCTATGTCACTTCCTAAGATATTTACATATTTATGAAGAAGAAAATATAGTTATTTTCTTCTGTGAATATCTCAGAAACTATTTTATAAGACATATTTTATTTCCTTTTCCAAATATATAACATTTATTGTGCCTTAGGTACCATTTCGAAAAAAACAAACAAATGATAGGGTACCTTCCATAAAGAAAATCTTCGAACTCCCTTGGCTTTTGATGATTTACGGTTAAATCTATACCTACCATTCACGATTACAGACAATTTTTAACTTTTGCGGTAGTCAGCCCACAATTGTACTGTATACTAAATGTTTGGTTCCAAATAAAGACTTATATATACTATTTTGTTTTTTTTATTTAGGACGCCCTTCGACGATGACCTACGAAATACTGATGGAGGTGGGATGATGACCTGCGAAAGACTGCGGGCGGATGCTGCACAGTGCACACGTACCTATCAACAGTTAATTAACGTAAGTAAGTATGTATTTACAAACAATTTTTAATGTCAGTACCTAAGCCATACCGAACGAACATCCTTAATCAATACCATAACTACCATCAATAAGAACAATTAATAGTTTATATCACTTTTGTCTCTAAAAACGAAGCTATCTAGCTAGATAAATTAACATAAATCCCTATTACCCGGCATCACGGGTGAACCAACTATACCAATTTCTTTTATTTCTTCCTTTGTAGTGTTTGTTATTATCAGGAAAAGGTTCTTATGAAAGAAAAATTAAGAAAGTTAGAAACATAAATTTCCACGTGGGCGAAGCCGTGGGACGCAGCTAGACTCCAATAATAACAAATTACAAAGATTGTTCACTGTTACATACAGCTGATACTGCGTGTGGGCGAGGCAACTAAAATAAAGCCAGAGAAGATTAATTCGTGCTGAGCTATCGACAGGAACCAACAAACAACGAACGAAGATCATGAAATTACTCATCGTAGTTGTTTTACTGGCAGCCGTGGAAATCAAAGGTAAAATTCATAACCATAAGGCCTTCTGGAGACGTGGGGCGTGCAGCGACGCGGCACGCACTAAATTCAAACATATGACGTTGGTAGAGGGTGTTCACGTCGCGCGCTGCGCCAGACGCACCGCTGCACGCCCCGCGTCTCCGTAAACAAGACTTAAGGCGTGTTTATTGTCTCCTAATAAATAGGAAATCGAATCCGCCAGTTTCCTTTTGATGTAGAGTTAGGCTCTAAGCTCAATTTGGAGTTTAATTATAAAGTTTTCGGCATTGCAAAATCAAATCAGAAGTTGTAATTGCCTAGGTAAATGAATAGCTTATTCACATTGCCCTTTTATCTACTAGTTATATTATAAAGGGTCTTTCAACAAGGACGGCCCGATGTTTATATAGAATAAAACAAGCTGTGTGTGAGATGTATAAATATTTTTTTTTATTAAAAAGTCCTATTTATGCCATTATTTATGAAATATGACATCGTTCAAATGTCCGCCGCAGCTTCGAACAGTGGCACGGATCCGAGAGGTTCAATTTTCTATGATTTTGACCGAAAAATCATCAAAATTGCCGAATATGGGACGACCAAAACCCGGTTCATGGGAGGTTCACCAGATGGCAATGCATCCACAAAAAGTTACAGTTTGGTGCGGATTTTGGTACGGTGCTGTTTCTTATAAAAAAACGTATGTATATGTTATGTCAAACACAGCATGTTTTATTGTTTTATTTCAAGATCGGCCCGTCCTTGTTGAATGTTCTTGTTTTTTTTATTTGAAAGCTGGTACTTCCCGTATGGTCCCATTTAAATTTAGTCCCGTTGTTGTGACAATGGCATCCATGAGAAAACCATAAAAATGGAGTCGGTTGATAGTTTTTTTTAAACAAAGCCTATTCTCGTCTGTCAAGGCATCTTGAACCGTACTTGGTAGACAGTTGATATTTTGATAGGATGTATTGTGTAGTATTATCGTATGTACATATGTCGTTAGATATCAATACTTGGGTGACCGCGTCATTTTGGCGTTTGATGTTTCTGATGCAAAATACTTGTTGAATGGTACGGAACCCACCGTGCGCGACTCGGCTCGCACTTGGCCGGATTACCATCTCTATCTATTACCAAATCAAATTTTTGCACTTTTTTTTTAGTACCTAAGTATAAAAATACTGATGTCGAGTACCAACGGACAGGCTGATCAAAATTTGTATCCTTACCAACAATGACGGGGCTTTCACTCTAGTCAAGCGAGGGACGTGTGTGTCCAACAAGAGATTTATCGCCACAATATTTTATTTTTCCCCATTTCTCTGCGTCTGTGTCACCGGTCGCCGTCGTGCTATGACAGGCGACGGGTACCTAGGTAGGCTACTACACGTTTCTGAAATTTCATAAATATGTATCTTCGCTATAATTCACTCTAATTATGTTGGACACTTCACACATCATTATCTAGCACATCCACGCTAAGCAGAGCTGTGTTATACCAATAACTAGATAAATTATATACTTAATACAATATACTGAATAGATAGATATATATTTTTTATTATACATAGAAAACAAACTATGAAATATAATAAGAGTCCCGGCGAAGATAGCGTTACAACAGAAGCTCTGAAGATAGGTGCAAAAACACTCATCCCGCATATTACTAACCTTTTCAATACCATACTAGTTACAGGCAAGCTTCCCACTATGATGTGCCATTCTAAATTATTCTGCTTCACAAAAAAGGTGACAAGGGCGACATTAACAACTATCGCCCCATTAGCTTGGTTTCTCATCTTTATAAATCTTTCATCAAAATAATCTATAACAGAATCGATGCAGACCTGGACAGCCACCAACCCCAAGAACAAGCTGGATTCCGCCCTGGCTACTCAACAACTGACCACCTGCATACCATTAACCAGACAATAGAAAAGTTCAATGAATTTAACAAACCTTTATACCTCGCTTTCGTGGACTACACGAAAGCGTTTGATAGTATTCAACACTCTGCTATCTTCACAGCTCTTGAAAAACAAGAAATAAATAGCACATACATAAACCTCCTAAAAAACATTTATAATAATAGTTCAGCCAACATTAAATTAATATCATCAGGAACACAATTCCAAATAGAAAAGGGCGTCAAACAAGGAGACCCGCTCTCTCCCAAGCTGTTTACGAGCACCCTCGAAGAAGTTTTTGAGACATTGAAAGAATCTTGGGCTCAAAAAGGACTTTTATTCGATGGAAAAATAGAGGCTAACAAACCTGCGCTTCGCAGACGATATCGTTCTTTTCGCCGAATCAGCACCCGATCTACAACGTTTGCTCACAGATCTGAGCGTAGCAAGTCTTGAGGTGGGATTGGCGATGAATCGGTCGAAGACCCAAATAATGACCAACTCCAAGAAACACAACATCAAGGTTGACGGTCACGAAATACACTACGTTAATGAGTACATTTACTTGGGCCAGATAGTTTCCTTCGAAAACCGGCAGGATAAAGAGATCGACCGCAGAATTGAAAACGCCTGGAAGAACTACTGGTCCATGAAGGAGCTTATGAAGGGAAACCTTCCAATGTCACTTAAGCGGAAACTCATCGACACGTGTATTCTACCTGTCCTCACCTATGGAGCACAAACGTGGTCTTTGACTGAATCTCAAAAATCCCAACTTAAGGTCTGCCAAAGGGCAATGGAGCGTAGCGTTCTTGGAGTAAAGAGGATCGATCGAATCCGGAACACCATGCTACGTTCCAAAACTGGAATTGCCGACGTTGGATACAAGACAGCCAATCTCAAATGGGACTGGGCGGGGCATGTGAGCCGCATGCATCCAGAAAGGTGGGCTCGGATCATCACACCGTGGGTGCCTGGGGACGGACGACGACGCCGAGGCAGGCCAAGGAGACGCTGGCGAGACGATCTCGACACATTTCGGGTAGATTGGTGGGACCTGGCCAACGAACGCGATTCCTGGACGAGTTTGGGGGAGACCTTTGCCCAGCAGTGGGACAACTTATAGGTTAAAAAAAAAAAAAAAAAAAAAAAAATATTATATCTAGAAAACAACAACCTGAACAAGTATCTGCAGATCGTACATACATTTGTCACGAGACGGGAATCGAACCTTCTCCTGCGTCGCAGGAGGTTTCGCCCACCGCACCTCAGAGGTCTCTCAAAATGCAAATCAAGAAACGAAATGGGCTCTTTAGCACTCGTAACGAACTTGTAGCCTGCAATAAATAGGAAGCAAAATCCTTTTATCTCACATACGAACCGTGAAATTAAACGTTTTCTCATCAAAGACATAAAATCAATAAGGTAGGTAGGCATGCCAACATAATTTTTCCTTATTAGAATATTAATTAAGCTGGGTTATACAGAAGTGTTAAAAGATATTTATGAGCACCGCGGCTTCCTGAATTTCATGGTAGTGGTAAAACTTTTTGCATTAAAAGTATACCAAGTCAGAACTGCCGCCGCCGCCGGCCGTCCTAGTGCTAGCTTTATAAATCGTTGTTAGCTGGCATTGACACAATAAATGGGTTAAAATTTAACCTGTGCAGACCACCAAGTGTAGAGATTGAGCAACACGAACATAATTTACTACAGAATAGAACACGCATTTCGTGTGACCAGCAATCTTTTATGTTCCTTCTATGTGATCACGTTTTAAAGCTTATAGAAAGGTCATATTCTATTCAAATAGATCAATAGCCTAACACATACATATATCTACCAAAAAGGAATGTTTATAAAATTTATAATTTAACACATTTAATGTGCAGTGCAGGTGGATGAAGAGTAGATTTCAAAACCTCCGGTGGAACAAAGACCGCGTGAGGGAGTAAATTATTTACCACCTGAGGGGTTGTTAAGAATTTACTCCCTGACGAGGCAGCAATTTGCCCAGGTGTTCATCTATATGTATTAATATTTTCACGCAGATTGCTCACAGGTACCTATACCTACCCTATTGTATGTAGTGGAGTGGGGGTCCTGGAGACTTGTAGTTACAGGTTTTTATAGCAAGCATCAGCCTGTCACAATACAGATCCAATTAAGTTCTACTGTACTTGTATAACTATATTTTAAGAAAAACCTCTCTTGATACTGTAATTCTGAATTCTAAATAAATTTTAAGTTTAATAGGTACACGTACCTACACTGCGATCATTTTCGGGTGCTTGGATATACTTCGATAATCACAAACAAACCCTGATCTCAACGTCAAACTAGATCTACAGTAGTAGGTATTTCATTCGATAACAACAGAACTACTCACATAATTTACGTTCTTTGATCGGTTGTACTGAGGGAAATGGAAAGTTCAAGATCCAGATGCATTTAAAGTAATAACCTCACAACGTGTAATCCCAAATCGACCAAGTAGTTCCAGATAAGAGCGTATCAGTGAAGGAGAACGTCCTTTGTGAACTTCCCTAATCAGGCAACTATTAAACCGAAGCGGGTAGATTGTTATTTGGCTGCTCTATGGAAGGCTCTAGATCGAGGAAACAAACGATCAAGGTCGTTATCTGTCATACACATGGGGCTTGTCCTTAGTATTTGTAAGGAACCTTGACCCTCGTAGCAAGGGGATTGTTCTCTAGGGTAGAGTACACAATGAAGACATTTACCGACTCAATGACATGACAGTTTTAGCACTTCACCTAGCATAGTGGCTAAAGTCATATCTTGTTAAGTTTTTAGATACCTAGTTAGATGGATTGATGAAAAAAATTGCTACTACAGACACACATACAATTAACATAGAGATACAATTCAAACGAAAGTACTTATAATAGACAACACAAATAAGGTTTCCTTATGAATGTAAGCGGAAGAACACCAACGTTTCATCCCTTAACGAGGGACACCAGCCTTCCAACACAAACAAGGTTCGTAGTTAACCCGCTTACATTCATAATGAATTCGTCAAACTACGAAAGTTTCTATAGTAAAATAACAAATAAGGTTAATAGTTGACCCGCTTACATCCGTAATGAATTCGTCAAACAACGATATTTTTTATGATAAAAAAGTACACTTGGTTAAAAAAAGTAAGTAAGTCCTTAGTGTATAAAAGTGTTGTGTGTTGCACAGCACATCAAAAAGGCCATGACTCAGCGAAACCTTTCTTCCATAAATGTTTAGTTGTTGAAATGTGTCATTTCAAATAAACTATTTATTTCATTTTATTTAGATCGCATAAGACATTATTGAAGTAGAAGGTTCAAATAATTTACGCATTCGATGACAAAGTGACTAAATGTTTCTTAATTCTACCCAATATCACAATCCTTTGCCGTACTGACAGCCTCTAACTTGAACCGATACCAACGTTAGAATGTATTCCTATTCGAAACAAACGCTTCCAATATTTTCATTTCTCTTGCACAGATTTATAGCAATGCTTTCTTTTTTGCAGCGGCAACAAAAAGTCCTAAATTGCCTGTAGTTAGCGCTTAGCCATTTCGTTCTGTTGTTTGCCATTGATACAAAAAGTTTGAATAAATTTATTACCTTTATTTTTTCCTTCTAAATAACGACCCATCAAAGTGTTTATTTATTTTTACGCAACGATATTTTATTGATATTTTATTATACTTATATTATTAAGATAACCGTACCGATAAAATCATTTCTTTTATCTAATGTTCAAATCATGAAAATCAGCGATTATTATCACGTAGACATATTAATAACTAGCAGTCTCTCGCGGTTTCACCGCTGTTCTTGTTCCCGTGGGAATTCCCGGATAAAATAGAGCCAATGTCACTCCCTGAAAAGTAAGCTTTATTTTTTTTAAACAGGTTCATTCGTTTCGGACCCTATTCAATACAAAGAGCCAAACAAACAAAGAAATCTGTCCTCTTTGTAATATTGGTGTATAGATATTCCATAAATGGATGTAGGCAAGTGCGGTTAGAGCCATCCATCTTATTTAATACTAATATAGGACCCTAAGAAAATACAATCGTTCCACGGAACCAGTGCTAGTAAGTTCGTCGCGTTAGTGAGAACATTGCCTTTACAAATCTCATTACAGGTACGAAAGCTGAATCACAGTGCAGCATCAATGCTTGTGAGGTATTCGAGATGCTGGTACATGGGCAACGGAACAAAGAAGAGCCTCCTAAACCAGTTTCTTGCACCTCAGACCTTCACTGGAGACAGCTAGACCGCCGATTGCGAGCTATAGAACAATCTAGTATGAATCCTTTCCCTACTTTGATCAAGTATTTCGCTGCCTGAAAACTTTGATCAATGTTTTCCTACCCAAAAGTCGATTATAGTTTCCAGGTAGGTAGGAAGTAAAAAGCCTTTGAATCTACAGATAAAGTTTGGGTAAACGGGTACCTTATTCAAAACTGAAATGGATATAAAATACTAGCCGTTTTGTTTGGATAACTTAAATTTGAAACTTAGCTCGTTTGGCCTTTCCTCATTTAGTCCAATCAAAGTCAAACAAATTATAGACTTTAGAGCTTTTTTCGAATCCTAAGTCAAACATCATTATATTCAACCTTGTTAAAAAGGCTTATTCCAATAATCCCCTGCTAAGGTATTTCTTATTGTAAAGATGGATGGGCTTCGCGCCATATTGAGGTAATACATTTTGACAATTATACGGCTGCCCAAATAACAATGGCACTATTTCAGGATCCATGTATGTATGTGAATTTATTTATTCCTTTATAAACTTCAAAAGGCAGAACAGTTTTGAATGTATGGGGTATCGTTAGAAGCCTTACTTCATCCCGAATGCAGTCGTTTTTTTTATAAAATAAGTTTATTTATAATTTTATTTTAAATAATTTTCACCCCCGGATCTGGTGGAGCATAGTAATAACTTTTTAGCGTGTGCGATCGAAAGATCATCTCTTATATCGGTACCAGTTTCAGTGTGTAACGTTTATCCTATGGGAACCTATTTATACTCGTAGAATAAAAAGTTGCCTATGTTTTATTCGAGGGCTAAAATTACCTGCATGCAAAAAAATCACCCTGATCCATTCAGTAGTTTTGACGTGAAGAGGTAACAAACATCTATCCAAATTGTCAAATTTATATATAACATTAGTGAGATAAAACGTCACGATCGCGATGCTGCTTAAAAAATCCATCACAGATACGTCTTTTTATTATTCACTACTACTTATTAAGTTGTTTGTGAATTCTATTCCTGCAGCCTGGATGATAAGCTTCAGCCAGTCCCGCTGGCGCCAGTGCGCTAAGACCTGTCGGTGCGACTCTACCCGCCGATCCCTTAACTGCTGGAGGTCAGGGCTCACCACATTGACTGCGGATCTGGTAGCACCGGCTGACCTTGTTACCATGTAAGTTACATATCCTATGCAATTCTACTTTCCTGGTACTTTGCGTGAGATAAACGTATTTAGAAAAAACTTACAGAAACAATGAAACTGAAGTGTGTGGATGACAGTACTTTGTCTACTTTTCGGAATCTGGAACGATATCTGCATTAAATTTTATTTTCCCATACGGACTTCTTTGATCCAAACCAGTGGAATGTATGCGGATTGCGGAATAACCACAGATATCGTAATAACAAGTTCTGTGGGAATAACTCTATATCATTCGTCATATTAAACCAACTAACTTCTGCCACGACTTCGCACTTGTTTTTTCGGTATTAAGAGTAGCCTACAAACATACATGCCGAGTCTCTCTATGCGAAGTAGATATCAGTCCAATCCGTTATATAATGTAAAAGTTTTTGCGTGAAGAGGTAATAAACATGCTGTGACAATAAGCAGGTTAGGATGGTCAGCGGCCGAGGGAGAAATGTTTTAATTCCTTCACTGCCCAGTCCCGCGCCGAAGCTACTCATGTAGCTCCACAGCATCGACTGCGTTCAGAATCAGGGCCAGGAAAGAATATTTATGCTGGTTTATGTATTGTCTTTGTAAAACATTGTAATAAAAACAACATACTCGTAAGCACTAGGTACTTACTTTGAAACGAGATGATGTTGTGTGAAATATTCATTACTTTATGACATATAGGTATGCATACAGTACATCGAGGTATATGCCTCGTACAATTTCTTAGCAAACCGTAATGTTTCACCGCTACTATTTGGCAGGAGCTGCAATTCCAAAAATAAAACTTTGACCAGCATAGATATTTACCGACTCGGTCGATCGGTAATATGAAATCCTCTTATATTATATAATTTTAGAATCGTTTTTATTTAACTTATTTACAAACTTAATATAATCTTACAGAGAAGAACACTAAAAACACTAACAGCCGCACTCAGAGACGTTAATGATTAGGTATGATTACTCAAAACTGCCACTTAGCAAAGATTTCAATACAAAAACCGTTACTTAGTGATGTGGCTCTGAGTGCTTAGTAAACCACAAAGTTTTGTAATGATAAATGTTTGGATGGTTGTTGCCTCTTCACGAATCGTATTGTAATTTTGAATAGATCTAGTTGTAGATCTGGTACCAGATACGCGTGCGAAATCACAGGCAGAACCTAGAGGAAAATGATCGTAGTATATTACAATAGTCTGCATCATCTCAATCCATGAATAATAGAAATATTTTAATAACTCTTTGTTTGTTTTTTATATTTTTCTTTTTGTTCATCGCGCATCGTAGGTGATGCGTGCGAATAGTACCCTGTGTCGTTTACATATAAAGCTTGAAAGTAACTCAAGTAGCTGTAACTTGTGACTTTCCTAAGTTACAAAAATTAAGGCAATATTCTACCAATAAACCACTTATATAATACGAGTATGTTTGGTTTTGAAGGTTTAAATGTCTTGGCTTTATGCCACACTGCTAATAAAAATTATTTTATTTTGCCTCACAAAGCTCATACCTAAGCGTAGATTACCATTACATTTTCGTTTCTTAGCCTAAGCGCCTGCCATTTTTCTGGGCCAAATAGCCACTTCGAGGTTAAGCTTACCGCCTACCTACCCTATTTTGGTAAATGAAATATTATTTTCACTAGAATTTCACATAAGCAGTAGACTTTAAGCTAAAGTAGCTTCTCTTACTTTTTGTAATAGACTACTCAGGCAGGACTCATTTTAGGAAATGAAAAAATTTAGGCCTTTGGTTAAATGTTCCGAAATGGTGGAAGCACAGCTTAACGCTTTTTTAATTTAAACCCCACACGGTTCATAAGGAACACTTAGTCAATTCAAATACTTAGATTAATTACATTTCAAAATAACATAAAATTCAATCATAGATCAAGAGCTTAATTTGGTATATAGCTATAACTCCAATTAATTAACCGATTTTTGCTAAAAACCCCAAACAGTAACATTTGAAAAAAATAACAAAAACTATAATTTTCTTTCCAGTGATCTGGGAACAAATAAACTACGAACTCTACACAAGACGACATTCAAGGGCATGCGCTCATTGGTAGAACTCGACATGTTCGATAACCACGTGGAATACTTGCCCGCTGGGATATTTGATTCGTTAGTCAGTTTGAGAATACTGTAAGTATTGACTGCCATGTAGTAATTTACTTAAGGCTCATACACCAGCGAAAGTGGCGCCCCCAACTATTTTATCTTATTATTACGTTAAAAGCAGGAATTTTTAATAATCCTACGTTCAGTTTGTGGTATCTATTATAAGCTATTTATTAATGTCTCTGTAATAGTTTCATTTTGTAAAGCTTAGGTAGAGATACGAAGTTGCGGTTTTTGGCCACCAAACTCTATTTTCGCATCTCCTCCTAAACTATATGAGATAAAATTTTTACAAAGATATTAAAAGTAGCTTATAATAGATACCACAAACTGAACGTAGGATTTTTAAAAATTCTTATGATAAACGTAAAAATATGATAAAATAGGTATCGCTGTCAGATTGGCTCGGGTATGCGCCTCAAGCCCCTATTTTAGTGGCGTACTTAGCTGACAGATGTCCAGTTGTTTAAAAAGCTAGAAACTAGAAAAAAGCATAGAGATTTTTGCTATCATGCGTAATGCACACTATTTACGATAATACCTACGCATATATTCACAAATTAATATTCATTGATATACATTTTTGTATATGCACTAGGTTTTGAGTTGGAATCATTTAAGGCACTGTGCCCATATTATGTACAACACGGACACCGTGTCGTACAAAAAATATCCATGGCCACATAGTTCAAGCTTCTTCTTCCAATTCTGGAATATTTGATCCATTTAGTTATTAGTATTACTTATTACGGGAAACCCGATGCCTCAGGACCCATCTGACTTATCTTGTCTAGGAAGATTAATTCTCTAAATTAGGTATGTTTTTCATTAAATTCAAAAACTTGATACTTTAACCGAAAGTTGAGCTACGGGTTGTTATCTATATTACATAGCTAATGGAGCATTATTTAAGGGCCCTTAGGGCGGATATTTCCGTAATGTACTGTTTGACCACGCGGCATTTTCCATTACAGGCGCCTCCAAAGAAATTACTTGGAAGAAATTGATGGTGAAGCTTTTAGACTCACAAAAAACCTTTTTCATGTGGACTTGTCCAATAACTTCCTTTACATGCTACCGGAGAGATTGTTCTCAAATAATTCGTTTCTGGAAACTATTGACATCTCAAATAATAATGTGATGTATGTCCCCTCAGACAGTTTCGTTGGACTCGATTCTCTTATCATATTGGATCTCTCCAAAAACAAAATACAAAGGATAGAGAATGGGACTTTTTCCATAAACACGCTGCAAATATTAAAACTTTCTGATAACAAAATATTGAACATAAGCGAAAAAGCTTTTGAGAGCTTAGTTTCCTTAGAAACATTATTATTGGATCGGAATAAATTACAAAACATACCGACTAAATTATTTAACAATCTGAACTGTTTAACGTTCCTGGATCTTTCAAATAACAATTTGTTGAGTGTGAGTATTTTATTTATTTTCATAGGGCATATTAAAATATTTACATCGAACACTTAAGACCAGAGCTCTGTTTTGTAAGCACTTTTATCCTTTTGTAATCGACCTAAGTAAATAAAAATAAACCATTTCTTTCAGCTTTCAGGAGTTGAATTCGAAAGGCTAAAATCACTTCGCACTTTGGATTTAAAGGAAAATGCCTTATCGGAGCTCCCAGACACAATATTTACCAACTGCTCAAGCCTAGAAAAGCTTGACTTATCTCGGAACAATATTCGATTTATAAACGTAACTGCGTTTCACAAACTGGACAATTTAACGTCATTGCTTTTAACGGAAAACCAACTTTATGAAGTACATTTTAAAACATTTTCTACGCTGAAAAATCTGAAGACATTGTAAGTTGACTTGTGCAAGTATACTAGTTAATATTTAAATTTTCAATAGAATAAATCCGCTATAACGCATCTACTTAATATTATAAACGCGAAAGTTTTTAAACATGTCTGTATGTATGTTTATTGCTCTTTCACGCAAAAACTACTGAACGGATCGGGCTGAAATTTTGCATATAGGTAGTTCTAGGCCTGGATAACTGAACAGATTATATGGGATAAAAATAAAAATAACCTATGTATGTTGAACTATGTCTATTCAAAAGTTCAGCCCGATCCATTCAGTAGTTTTAGCGTAAAGAGGTAAGAAACATCCATCCATATATACATCCATACAAACATCAGCATTTATAATATGAGTGTGATGTGATTATGTGAACGACTGGTATGGATTGTAAGTGTCACTGTTTGATATCAAAGAACTATTTTAATGTACAAATCTTAAGTTTTATTGTTTCTATAGTACTCGTAGGTACCATTAAATAAACATACTTATCGTCTTATAGGCTTTTTTTCTTAATTTTTTTTCTTCATTGTCACGATGTATAACTTTTTTTATCAGATACTTGGATGGTAACATGTTCCCTTCATTACCGTCCCGCACATTGGATTACATGCCAAAATTGGCCATCGTAAAATTATCTGGCAACCCTTGGCATTGCGATTGCCATGCTCTCTACATTTCAGCGTAAGTATATTCATATATTCAATAAAAAAGGGGTTGGGTAGAGCACTATGAAGCCAGGACCCACGGGTCAAAGATATTTAATATTTTAGTATAGTAATATGCAAAATAACAAACTTTGTATTGTATGTTGAATTCATGATTGACTGAACTAGTGAAAATATATTTCATTCGCTAGCCCGCTGGATCTATAAGTGCTTACCAGTGAAGGGGTTATCCAAGCAAAGTTGTTTGCAAAATTCAATATGCAAAGCAAAGATATATACATTTTGCATTTTATTTATAATACTGTTGAGCCACTGGATCAAGTTAATCTAGGCGCTAGGTTCGTTTCCACGTTTCCGGCTCGCTTTGCATATTCTGCAATCTTGAGTTTGGTCGACATTTCGTGATACCATCTGGCCGGAAACTTACGTGTAATTTAGCAGAAGTTTAGCTATTGCCTGCAGATTGTAGGTTATTTAAATTAAGGGGTTTAGTTATAAAGTCCTAAATGACTCGCAGCGAAGAACCTTAATACACAAATACTGCTCGTTGGAGTGTAAGGTCTATTCTCTTCGCAGACAATAAACATTAGTATCATCATCTAGTTGGTGCTCGCGGTTTCGCACGCGTTTATTTGGGGATAATAATTGAGTTTGTTCTGTGAAACTATAAACTGACTTCAATTATATTGTTTTCTCATGGACGCCTTTGTCAGAACTCTGAAATGGGACCATATGGGAAGCACCAGCTTTCAAATAAAAAAAGAATCATCAAAATCTGATCAACCAGACAAAAGTTCAGAGGTAGCAAACATAAATGTGAATGCAATACATACTGAATACTAAAAACAACTCAAAACCGGGGGTGCGGGTTCATTCCTATTATTACCTTATTTTCGTTTGTTGACATTTTTGATTAAACTTACGTTTTAAAATAACCATCATAACTTTTACATTTAGGCAAGTACAATATTTTCGTGACTACATACGGCACCTATAATTTCAGATGGGTACGTCTCAACGAGATGAAAATATGGGACTATTCTCCAACATGTGTATCGCCATGGTTTTTAGAGGGACATTTCCTGAAAAAGCTCAAATTTCCGGAACTTTGTTCGGGCCAGTGGGCAAGTATGGTGAATCTGTCACCTCGACTGCCCATACAGCAGCTGTTGGCCCTCAACGTTTCTGTCAATAGAAAACCTCAGGACAGCATGGAACAGAATCATGACGTCACCACCATCGATACATGGCATTGATGTGTTATGTAAAGTGGGTAACGGCGTTGCGGGGCGTAAAATATCGTGTTACACAGCGACCGTTCATACAGTCAGTACAGGTAAAGAAGGCGCTCGCAACAAGCAACGAGGCGTGTAACGTATCATGCTCGCTGCGTCACATTACGCCCCGTAACACCGCCAGTACCAGCTTTAGACTCAGTTATCTATAACAAATTAACTAAATAATACTTATGTATATCAGTTTGAAGAAAATAAAGTACCTATTGATGCGATAAAATAACAATAACCCATTAATATTTTTCAATAGATAAGGCTTAATCGACTGATAATTATAAATGACCGTCACTTTTAAAGATTTAAAAATAGCGATATAATGTATAGGTAGGTAAACATAACAGTCATTACTTGCTTCGTGAACGCGAATAGGGATTTATTTAGCTTATTTGTTGTTAGAGCATCCGAAAATGTATTTTACAGTAGGTAAATCCAAAGCATAATCATTTTATAACCATTTTGTAACGTTGGTACCTACATGATAATTAATTTTGTTTTAAAAAACTATAAACCGACTTTAATTTTTACACTTTTTTCATTAATTTTCATGGATCCCACTGTCAGAACTGAACAAAATTAAAATGGGACCACACGGGAAACACCAGCTTTCATATACCAGAATCATGCCAATCAGACCACCCTGTCAAAAGTTCTGAGGTAACAAACATAAAAAACAGACAAATTGAGAACCTCCTCCTTTTTTGGAAGTCGGTTAAAAAGAGCAATACTCTATTGCAATACCACAGAGGCAATATAGTACGAGTACTACCCAAAACAGCGAGATTGTTATAGTACTGTATAATCTCTATGACCCAAAACCAATAAAATTCAAGGAGTAATCTATGTGACAGCTGCCAATGCTTAGGAAGCAAATAAAAAAATCCCGAATGGAATATTATCCAATCGACTGGGAATTTTAAAATTGGCTTACTTTATGTATTTGTTTATTTTATGTTCGTATATATATATATATAATGTGTTACTTATTGCAACATGGTTATAGTATTTCATGTATTGTGTTATATTGTTACGTATTAACCAATAGACTAATACATAACAATACAAGATAACAATATTATATAAGTAGGTTAAAATTTTTTTTTGTCGTCCTAAATATATATACCCACTTTCATAACTTTGTATATTTTTATCGAACAACCTACGTTCTATAAAAACTTGCTTAGTATGTATGACGAATTCATTATGAATGGAAGCGGGATAACTTTGAACCAAGTTTTTGTTGGAAGAATACGAACCAGGTTCTACCCAAGAACACCTGGTTGGTCTTCTACCAAGACTAACTAGGCTCGTAGTTAACCCGCTAACATTCAATAAGAAACCTAGTATCTTTTTCATCCCAATATCGTAGGTGAAGAAAAAAGAAACTAGTAGTAAAGTAAAATTTGATACATAAGAACACATAATAGGACTTTCTAATAATACACTAGGATAACCTTGAACCTTTACTTAGTTTTACAATCCAAGATATTATAATTATGTCAACCAAAACATTTATGAATAAAAACTTAACAATAACAGATTACAATAACAGACAACAACAAGGTATCATCAAGGTTATTACTTTAAACAAAAACAAAAACTTCAGTTACATATGTGCAGCGAAGAAGGTAAAATTTCAAATTAAAAAACGGACGAGTGAAATGTTTCGTGATTAATAATCGTTTCGAACTTCTGCTATTTGCTTTGATGATGTTGATGTAGTTATAGTAAATTGATACCCAAGGGATGAAAGTAACTTATTTAGTCCCGAGAAGAAGTGTGTCGCCCGAGCGTTCTATTCAACCATGAATTCGAACTTTATATACAGCCACTCAACTTCAACTTCTTGTGAGATGGCTTCTGCATCTGGTTTTCATTCATAAAGCCACTCAATTACAGCGCGATGCGATATAATGAGTAAATTACCATATTATAATTCTCTTTCAACAATTCCTTTAAAATAACATAGATTTCGAAAAAATATTTACCATTTTTTCCATGGCCAAAATGAAAATTAATGGCAGAATAGCTATCTAAGTATAGATACGAGAATTATCCTACCATTCGGCAGAGACTAGTCTCTGCCCAAGAAAACAAAAGCGGGAAAGCGGCAATCCTATCTTCATTTGTTTTTTCCAGTTGTAGAGTTATGTTTACTGAATATCGATCAAAAATTTCGCGGGCGAAACTTTGATCGATGTTACTGAAGTATAAACTTTATACTTCCGTATAGCAGAGATTTGTATTATTATGAGTTCATCTGATTCAGATATGAATTTACGTCTGATTTCACTCATCTGTTCTTATGCTAATTCAGGTTTTTATTTTTACGCTTCCGATCGGTATTGATATGGATCAGTTGAGCTAACTCTAGATTGTTTGCGCTTCAGACTGGTATTGATATGGATCAGTTGACCTACCTGTCGGATGTCGATTGTTTACGCTTCCGACTGGAATTGATATGGAGCAGTTGAGCTACCTGTAGATTGTTTACGCTTCCGACTGAAACCTTTTGATATAGGTATCACTTAGCTATTTATTACTTATTCATTTTTACTTTCCTTGTATTCGTGATGAGAAGCACAGTGTTTACCCCGGGTGAAAGTAATTTCCGAACTATTAGCGCCCTCGCTACGTTCGGGCGCCAAACCCCGTCGCGGCACTTCCACCTCTATTTTATATAGCCCTTTTGTTAACAAAAAATATCAAGGATTCTAGAACCGTTTATTTCTTTTTAATTATGTGCGTTTGATAGGTTATTCCCTATGAGACACAAGTAGCTAAAAGTGTGATAATGGTTAGATAAAGGATATCGTGTCTTATCACAATTTCCTCGCAAAGATAACAATCAACAGATATTATTATAATCGTCATAATGGCATTCATGTTTATCCACTTCAGTGTTCATATTTTTGATAATACAACGTGCTGGACATTATTCGAGTGAGTTCGGTTTATTAGTGCACAGTGGATTATTATTATATGCGCGAACAAGATTTTTGGTAAGAGATTCTGTTTTTTTTCCCCTTTTAACAACACAATATTGTTATTAGTTACGTATATTAGCGGGTTAACTACGAACCTTATTTATGTTGGAAGAACACCGACTTTTCATCACTTAACAATCAAATAAGTTTCGTAGTTTACACGCTTACATCCGTCGTTAAATATTATTATTATGTACTTATAATCTAAATGCTTCTTACTTTGATTATTTTTTTTGTGTTTTAGGAATATGACTACATCCTCTGCTCCCAATACCATAAAACATGGGAAATAAGAGTTTATTAAAAATAGCGACATTATTTGTTTTGGCTACTGTTCTAAAAATCAGCAATGGTAAGTCTAATGCTATAATATGATATTGAACACACTTTTCGGGATATAAAATACATAGGTGGCCTGAATTCGCTAACTTAAAGGAATGTGACCCATGTCTAAATTGCGTATAAAATTCCAAAGCTTCCCTTTGGAATCCGTAGCTCGATGATAGAACACACGGTGTGCCATATTACATATTACACGATTTTGTGCATATTACATTTTTACATAATATTTATGGCAATACTAGCTTCTGCACGCGGCTTTCACGCGTTCTTTTCCTTTCAAAAGTAGCCTATAATATGGTTTGCTAAGTCTAAAGAAAAACCATAATTATAGGCTACTAGCGAGCCAACTTGCCAATTTGACTTGTCAAAGCGCTTATTTTGTAAGTCTAAAGAAATAAACAATTTGACACCAAATTTCAGCTTGATCTGTTCAGTAATTTTAATTTTATCCGGGCAAAACATTTTCACAACAAGACGGTACTAACTTTCGCCTTTGTATTGTTATAATGTTGGATAATTCACACAGCATTATCTAGCCCCATGCTAAGCAGAGCTTGTGTTATGGGTTGGTACTAATATTATGCGACATAGATAGATATGTTTTATTATACATAGAAAACATCCAGAACACCCTAAACAAATATCTGCAGATCGTACAAACATTTGTCCCAAGGCGCGAATTGAACCCGCAACCTCCTGCATCGCAGGCGGACCTTCGCCCACCGCGCCACACAGTTCGTTATATTAGAAGATTCTTTATCCGTAACCATTTGTTGTTTACTTAAAAACTCCCTTTGATATCAGCTCTAACTTAAAATGATAATATTATCAGATTGTGTTTGAGTTGCAATTATAATATTATTTAGGTGTAAAGTATCTATATTTCTGAAACTAGTGTTCGTTTATTTCGGTTATTTCGAGCACGTTTAGGTTATGTCCTCCTAACCGAATTCCGGTTGCGGCGCGACCAGTCACAACGGAGACTAGCCATCTGCGCAGGACATATTACAACGTTTAAGAACCGAGAACCCCTGGGGTAGACGTGCTAATGATTGGTCACTGCGACTCGCAAACGTTGTGTAGGATGCCCTCCGGCCAGGTGTGATTACGATCTGTGAAAGACTGCAGGCAGATGTTGGCCGGTGCAAGCGCTATGGGTGCCATAGCGCTTGCACCGGCCAACATCTGCCTCATTAGAGGACGCCTTGTCCAGCAGTAGACTAATTAGGATGATGATGATGATGAAGGAGGTGACCAAATAGTTTAAGGTATCATCTGATTATTGTTTACAGGATGCCAAATTGGTGGTGGGGTCACAATAGGACCTGTGCCACACCGTGTGACAATTCTTGATACTTTAAGAGGCATTGTACTAAGTGAGACTACGACAGATATACAACGTGAGTATTAAGCGTATATATCTAGAACCTAGGTTTATTGTATTTATTTATTTATTAGGTCTACCAACTAGAGAACACAATAAAAATTGCTAGTAAGAGCAAGGAGTCATCATGACGCTGAAAGATTAGGTTCAAGTACAACTTAATTTTGAAACATTTTAACCATAGGTACAATAGTTTTAAATATCTACCTTCTTAATAAAATCTCTTTTTTTAATAAATATTATTAAACTATTGCATAGCTTCTATCGCGGGCCTAGAGCGTAGAGACCGAATCCAGAAATTCCGTAACGAAAATAACCTAACACTCCGACCGGCACAGCGGTGATACTTTTTAATTTTGCCATATATCGATGAATAACTTTTAACTTTCTAACTTTTAATGACTTTTGAAATATCACGCTTGTCTCTTTAGTTCAGCAACTCGCCTCTAGGTGACATTGGGATAAAAAATGCTATGCAATAGCTTTACCGCGGCAGTCCCCGAGTGCCACACGTATTTTTTTATGATTCATAAAAATTAAATTACAGTGACAGGGTTCTTAGATCTAGTGCTCTCTAAGTCTAAGTTAAGAGTATAGTATAATCATATGAAAAAAAAATCACCAAGCTCTACCACTACTTACTACCTCTATAGAAGGTATCCTTCATCCGATCCAACAAAGTAAAAATATGAAATTCCTTTATGCTTACTTCATAAACCTTTATCTAGTTTGATAAAGATATCTAAATACCTATGTGAATTTGTCAGTAATTATATCTACTGAATTAATTCGGTAGGCTATGATGATGGTAATGTGATGACTGTGAATCATACAAAAACACAGAAAAATTCAAAAGGCGCCTTAAGATAATCTGATATTTAATAGTAAGCCTTTTTAACCGACTTCAAAAAAAGAAGGAGGTTCTCAATTCGACTGTATTTTTTTGGTCTGATTTCCATCATTATTTTTTTATTTGTAAGCTGGTGCTTCCCGCGTGGCCCATTTTAATTTGGTCCAGTTCTAACAAGGCTTTTTGTCAATTTGTTTCAATTTAATAACTGAAAATTATTATTATTGGCATGCAAACAAATTGTCAAAAAAAACATTACCATAAAATATCAAATTATATGTACAGAGAATAAAAAAGCTTGGGCGGGTTTTGCTCCGACTCGAAAAATATCATTTTTTACTGTAGTCTTTATTTCCGTGTCAGTGTTTAATTTTATAATTTGATCTTTTCTATGAGTTACCTCTATTGTATTTATGGAAACAAAGAGTTTTCTAATGGTTGAATCAATATCAATATTTTGCACAGGTCTAATAAGTGTGACCTACGGAGGGGCTTTAGTAAGCACACAAGCATACTTGGATATAACTCACGAAAATAATCAGCTTATAGCTAGAACCAGCGATGCATTTGAACAGTACGAAGCAAACGAGGTGGCAGACAACTTCTCTGCGAACCTCATTTTTGAATGTGCAGGAGGAAGCCAGTCTTTGCTGGTAAGTCTTTTTGATATTAAAAACTAGCTGCGCCGAGATTTATATCCCACGGGAACTGATGTATGGTATAATAAGTTAGAAATTTCAGCCCGATCCGTTCAGTAGTTTTAGCGTGAAGAGGTAACAAACATCCATACATCCATACAAACTTTGTGTGATGTTGTGATTTGTGTGATGTGATAGTGTGATAAACCTAAAAAGTAGGGATTTAATTTTATTTATGTAAATAATAAGTTTAAAGTACATATTTTAACATTCGCACTTGATTTGTTTTATTTTTTATGGGTGGTTGATTATGTAACGGGTTAATATTAATCTAAATGCTAATCTAGAATAGCGGTTTTTCTCATGTTTTATGGTGTTCAGCCGCCAAATTTTTATTATTTCTACGCTGAAAATATATTTTATTTTTCGGGAGGACAAATAACTCTTTATCTTTTATTTGTTTACTTAAATCTGTGTTGATTACCTATTTTGAAACGTAAATGTAGCGATCCAAAAAACGGATGACAAGACATGGCAAAAAATTTAATTGTTACTTATTTCTAATCATGCAACTGCAAATTATAAAGAAAAAATATAAATAAAGGACACTGGTGTCGACTCTGTGGTTTTGGAAGTAGCTAAAATTAGAGTTTAGGCATGGCAAATGATACCTACGATTCCTAACGATCCCATAAAGCCTTACCACGGTCACGTAGCCTCAATTTTGAGTTATGGTTTGTTAATGTGGGGTAATTCAGTAGAAGTAGAAAGAGTGTTTAAAATACAAAAAAGATGCCTCAGGGTAATAAACAAATCATGGTTCCGTGATACTTGCAAACCCCTCTTTACTAATTGTAAAGTCCTACCTCTACCATGCTTGTATATTAGAGAAGTCTGTGTATTTGTCAAATCTTACCCAAGTTACTTTACTAAACGTAGGGATGTTAATATTCGACAAAAAAGGGCCAAATTTCAGAACTTGCTCTATAAACCTCAGTGTTGTAAGGATATTTACAAGAAAAATGTTTTTAACATGTGCATAATTATTTATAACAAGCTCCCAGAAGAATTAAAGGATTTGAATGGAAACCTATTTAAGAAAAAGTTAGATATTTGGCTGCTCTCAAATTGTTTTTATAATGTAAACGAATACTTAAACTGTAAGAAAATTAATTAAGGATATTGTGTACCTAATAGAGACATAATTATTTAATATTTGCACACCTGCTTGCGGGTCGAATACTTTGACATTACTTACCTTTAAGATCTTGACATGGAATTATTGTATTCTGCAAATAAATGATTGATTCTGATTCTGATTCTGATTCTTATTTAGCAAAATTTCGCTCATTTTAAAACAACAGGTTCGACACCATTCTTAGCATACAAACATTATTTTCTTCCAGATATTAATGATACACATCACGGATACCAACAACAACTATCCAGAGTTTTTACCTGGGAACACTTTTGATTTTGTTTTGCCCGCGCCAGTGCCACCAGGATTTTTATTAACTGGATGTCTGAATGAAATTATAGTCAGAGATATAGATTTGACGACAAGTGGTATTAATTTTGAAATAGAAGACAATCCATACTTTCAAATTGAATATGACGAGGACCCTTGCCCAGCCCCTGGAATCAAGCAGTTTAAGGCTCAGCTAAGAACTTCAACATTTATAAGAAACTTCAGAGAGCCTATGACTCTGAGAGTAACAGCCACGGCAAGTATATTTATGCGTTATTCTATTAAGCAGAAAAGCAAACCGGGGAAACGGAGAGGATTTCGACTTCAAAGTGTTAGATACTGAATAAGTGAAACGTTCACACTCAGTTTTCCTCTAAGATGGAGATTCTTGTTTATTAAACTGCTGTAGGATTTACATGATCGTTTGTTTTGCTTTGAGAACAAAATCCGACCTGCCCGAACTCTCATGGAGAGAGACCAAGTGGGATTAGGAATGAGTAAATACAAAAATAATAAATGTTTGAATGTGAGATTAGGTCAGTGACATGGGTTGTACGAACGGCGCCAGGCCGCACCTAAAAGTTTTTTAGATTAGGTAGAGGTGTAGTCTAATGGCAGTGGACAATAGAAATTGAATCGAATCAATGACTGTACTATGTAAACTCTATGATGACTATAAATAAATCGATGTTGATTTGTTATAATCAAAGAGAATACAATAACTTCGTAAGATATTGTTTTAATTGCACCCTTACAAACTGACATTACAAAAGCTCACATTTGTTGTTCTTAAAACATTACAGCGCTGCAATAGAGTATTTAGTCCAGCTATTTAAAAATATAATGAAGTTCTTGTTCATATTCTAGGACGAGGATGCAACGTCCGATCCTCCGTTATCCACATCGGGCACCATTCGTATATCAGGCGACCCACAATTCGAATTTCCCGAGGAGCCAGTTTTCAGTCAAACATTGTACTTTGCCACCTACACAGATGGGCATCAGTTGATTATACCAGAGCCTATTTCACTACAGCAGGGATTTGATGAAACTGTTAATTTTCATTTGGACGGAGGTATGAAAAATTGCAATAATGCATACGCTATTGTAATAAGTGTTACGACGTAAAAGTATTTTATTATGTTTAAGGTTACCTGCAGGTAAACTCTTACGCTTATTTAAAAAATTCCTTATAAATGAGTTTAACTGCTGTTAGTTCAATTTCAATAGACGCTTTTGAGTATAAAAGGTTATTGTTGGTTTACGTCGAAACTCTGCCAGTGACATTTGACCCTGATCACTTATTGTTACTTGTTTGTTCAATGATTAAATTTAAGAGCATTTATTGTTTATTTCAGAGTATAAAGACAACTTTGATGTTAGCCTGGTCGGTAATCAAGTTACGCTGGTTGTTAGCACACCACTGACCCTTGATACCCTAGAGGTAGAAGAAATTTACCTCATAATTAGGGCAAATAAGGAATACACAAGTGGCGGTTCCGCTACAATTGTAATTCGACTTCCTGAAGGTATATTTTTTTTTGATCTTTGTATCCCTAATATATGCTTATTTATATAGGTACACAATAGAATATTTATTTCTAACTGGCTGATATTACGTTTTCAGTGACACCGTTGTCGTTTGAAAGTGCACAATACAGAGGGTCTATCGTAGATAATTCCCTACAGCTATCGCCACTTGTTCTGAGCCAAGGGTACGAAGGTGTGACGGTTTCTGCTGAAATTGTCGACGGTAAATATACATTATTCGATATTATTATTATACAGGCGCTTATGTTTACGACGTTAGAAGGACAGGATTATCAAACTTTGCGGCCTTGTTGAGCATGAGTTTTAACACAACTAAGCTACAAGTTGACCTGTCACATAGAGAACTCTTCTTTTACGACGTAAAATGTTTATAATTGAGGTTCATTCACGTTAGTAGCTTGCCTACCAAATAAATGCATTTATTTATAACTTTATAATTCTTGCGCATGCCCAGCGTGGAGATTATGGGCATTACCCCCATGAGACGAGTGCCAATAAGTAGCTTATTAGGGGAGGTCTGCGTCCAGCAGTGGACCAATACAGGCTTTTGTGGTTGAAGTTTTTAGTCATCATCTGTTCTTTAAATACTTTTAATATGTATACATTTTCAGACTATGCTTCAAGTTTCACGGCAACAGTCCAAGGAAACCTAGTTACTTTGACAATGTCCTCACTCGCTGATCACATTATTGAAGCTAATACTTTCATACCATTACAAGTTGTGGCCTCAACTGGTCGCAGTCAGGCCACTACAATAGTTACTCTCGAGATAATAAAAGATGACAGCGTGACTCCAGCATTTGATAAGGCGATATATACTGCATCATACGATCCTACTAATGGTTTGAGTATTGAAGAAATCACGTTCGTACAGGGCTTTGATGAAAGCGTGGAGGTTGATCTTTTAGGAGGTATTTGTTCTTCTTATTATGCGTTTGTATATTTGTCACTAATACTTGGCTACCCTTACGAAAGAAAATATTCTAGCGCTAATATAAAGCTAATGACGTGTTTTTTTATGTATGTAAGAGCTTCGTTAAGTATTATTTTATTCTCTAACTCCTAAACATAAAATATTTCAAGCTACTTAGCTCATAGCTTTCCAGGTACTTCCAGTTTAATTGCATAGACTAAGCTGGTTCTCAATAATTTTGCAGAGCATCGAGATCTGTTCCAATTAAATGAGATTGGACCTACCATTCGTCTTACATCTTCGACCATCCCACCTGAACTGTTTGGGGAGCAACGCATCACGCTTTCGATAGTGGCTTCAAAACCGAGGACAGTCGGCGCTAATGCTGCTATCATCATCTCTTTGCCTTCACGTAAGTGATGGTATACTTTTAATACCAATCATTTTAACCATCGCTATGACTATTAAACTTTTAAGTCCCATAATTTGAGTTTCGAGCTATGCAATATTTCGGCACAGTTTCATGCGCCACTCACTTGCAGTGCCTTCAGTTATTCCCTGATCATGGCGCAAGAAACTGAGCTGAAATATTGGAAAGCTCAAACTCAAATCATGGTAAATAACTTCACTCACTGCAATATAAAATATACAATGTGTATTGTCGAACCTTGATGAAACGAAATGTGCGGATACACGACATATATTTATCGATAAAAATAGGAAAAAAAAAATATATGATCGCTATCTCAAAAAAAAACCGATCTTATTTTATTTTTAATGAAAACTACTTCATCTGGTTTTTTTTCGTTTCTTTTTGAGTAAATGGTGTATTTTATTTGAAGTAGTCTCATTTGAAAATCGGTAATCCAGTGTAAAAATTCTACAACGAAAACCTTTTTACTAGGCTTTTGTTACGAAATTGTATTTTTTATTAGCTAGGTAGACTATCTAGCTTTCAAATGAGACTACTTTGAATAAAATACACCTTTTACTCAAAAAGAAAGAAAGAAAAAACCAGATGACGTAGTTTTCATTTACAAAATAATTTGATCGGCGTTTTTTGAGATGGCAAACATAAATTTATATTTTCTGATTTTTATCGATAAATTTATGTCGTATCCGCACATTTCGTTTGATCAAGGTTCGAAAATACACATTGTATATATGATAATTTTTCGCATGTAATATTCGTATACTAAGGTAAAAACGAGAACCACAGTATAGTTAGGTAACTTAAGTGGCGTTGTCTTAACGCATTCACTGCCCAGCCTTGGCGGCACGACTCGCCGCCCCTCACGATAGATCAGAGATATTCCGCACTGATATCGACAATGATTGGATTTTCAGGTGAGTTGATACGTGCCTTAAATTGTGTGAACTATGTTTAATTACTGCTGATTGAAAAAAGTTAAACGCCTTCTATAAACTAAATTCTAATCTTCCGTAATTTATCCAAAATTACTCATGTTTTCTTTTTTCTTGACTCAATCTTTCGTTCTTAACTCATATTCTTCAACTCAATAAATCTTCAGTTATCTTGTTTTATCCTACCCAATGCCGTTAATACGACTTATGGGAATATCTTTTCTTTATTCTTTCTTTTTACACTCTTTCGTACAGCTAGGTCATTGGATTTTGAAGAGAATATTTATAAAGGAACTATACACGATGACAGATTGGCGCTCCCAACAATATTGTTAAGTTCGGGCTATGATGCCAGTGTGGGCTTCAACCTTGGTGGGGGTAAGTTTACTTGTTTGGATACCATAATCACACAACTTAAACGGATTGCACCTTAACATCAACCTCAACAGCCTGTATTGGTCCACTGCTTGACGCAGGCCTCCCCCTGACTTATGGGGGGTAATGCCCATAATCCCTGCCGTTACGATAAATAATTCAAATTCCAACTACTACCTACCTACCTACTTGATTTAAAAGTCAATCAAAATATTTTTTCGCATATAAATTTTCTTAGATTTGACGGTCTCTTATTTTCGTAGCAAACATAAGCTTACTAGCTCAGACTACTTGACAGGTAATAGGCAAGAAACGTGCGTTTTCGTTGACTGCCAACCATATAATAAATTTCGTTATTTCCAGACTATTCAACCTACTTCGACGTTAGTAACGTACAAAACCAAGTGACCATATATTTACTGAGTCCTCTCCCTGATGACGCCATTACACAAAATACGGTAATGATTCTGACCCTTACCGCATCGGGAATAAATGCTATAACGACAACCACAAGTGTAGTTTTGGATGTAATAAAAGAGGATTCGACCACTCCAGTATTTAGCCAAAATATCTACTACGGAACTTATCGGGGAGCATCACAATTTGAAATTGAAAACATATTTTTGTCACAAGGATACAATGAAGAAGTAATTTTTAGGCTCGATGGTACTGGTAGGTATTATTTATAATGTGCATGTAGTTTTTGGTCATAATTTTAGTAAATTAGATAATGAAGTAATGAAAAATTGCAGCTCACGCCCAGTACTTCGACATTAGTGTCATGGAGAACTCTGTCACAATATCATTAAGAACCGCAATTCCAGAAGATGTGATTTTTAACGAAAAGGTTCTGCTGTTTAGTATTTTAGCTGACAAAGCTTTAACAGTAGGATCCAATGCGGCTGTTTTAATTAAATTTCCTACAGGTAAGCATTTTACACATGTTTTGCAATCATAATTCTTTTTTACTCTTGTAGTGGTAGAAAATTTATTAGTTTAATCAAATATGGCCTCAGTAAGATACAGTACCAATACAAAATAACGTAGATTTCTGTGTTAAACGTAAATTTCATGTGCTCAGCTCAGTTTATCTGTTTATGCCATGTTTTTTTGTGGAAGATACCTATAGGGCAAAGCGGAAAATTTATTTAACAACGAATATTTTATAGCTCTCTTAAAGCACCATTAAATTCAAAGACGCGGGAACTTTAATGGTAACTTTTGGGGATAGGCAAGTGTTAAGCATTTTTGTTTTTATTTACAAACTGCCTTTGTTTCCTTACAGATCTAACAGAGTCGGCAATCATGAAATTTTCACAGAGCTATTACATTGGTTCGTATGATGAAAACACAGTTTTAATGGATGACATCACATTAGATACAGGATATGCACCCGATACGTACTTTTTACTTGATGGAGGTAAGTACTGATCTCTAAAAAGAACGTGTCAAGTTTTGAAACTATTAAGTAACTGGGTATATTTCGTTGTTTCAGACTATGTTGACTATTTCTCAATAATAAATTTGTTTAACAATATTCAGATAGTAACCAATAATTATTTACCACCTGAAATCATCGCCGACAATGACTTCATAATCCTCACTGTTGAAGCAAGAAGAGAAAGAGCAATCTCAGTCATGACGACTGTGATCATTGATATTGTAAAAGAAGTTATAGTAAATCCAGTTTTTAATCAAGCATATTATAGAGGCTCATACAATGATGAAAATGAATTGGAATTTACAGAAAACATTAGCCTTTTAGAAGGTTACGAGGCAACGATCCAATTTGCGTTAGAGGGAGGTAAGCTAATTTTATCACACACAAATGCATTCTCTCTCCACATGCGTCAACGTAGCAAATGCGTGCTGCTGTTCTACATGCTCTTCTAACCTGAACATGTGCGTTATTAACACAATTTAATGAAATAAGTAATACATTAGTGTCGTAAAATTTTTTTTCAGAGCAATCTTCGTGGTTTAGAGTAACTAATGTCGAAAATTCTGTTACATTAGTTTTGGATACTCAAATTCCTCAGGCAATTTTAGATGACAATAACCAACTCATATTTACTATATTAGCTCTAAAAGTGAATGGAGTTATTGGTCAATCAGTTATATCAATTGACGTTACTAGAGGTAAATATTATTAATTACGACGTATCGAAAGCTTTTAGATTTGTTAATTCGTTTAATATTATAAGAAAAGTAAAGTAGTTGTATAAGAAGCCTTGTAAGTAAAAGTAACTACATAATGCAATCCAGTTTTTTTTTTAAATCAGTTATAATTTTTCGAGAACTTACCAATTCTGCGTAAATAAAGTTTATAAATAGAGTTTTTTGCGCGATTAGACTTATTAGATTATCAAAACCGGAAGGAAAGTTACGAAACCAATAACTATCAAAGTTGTTGAGTAAGACCAACTTTGACTAAACATTATATTTATAAATTGCAGACAATACAATGAGTTTCTCTCAAGACTATTACAAAGGACACATCACAGAAGGCATCCCAATCTTAGAACCCCTGAGTATAGATAACTTTATTATTCCTGACACCACTATTCCCATATTATTAGGAGGTAAGGCTTATAAATCAAACAAGGACAATAATACTCTGTAATTTTTGTTAAAGATGTAACTATAGTTTTTTGAAGAATACTCGGACTATTTCCAGGTAATAAATGTAAATGGCAATTTAAGACTGGAATTAAGAAATACTATACCTGATCAAATTCTACAAGAAAACAATGCAATAGTGCTAACATTAGAAATCCAGCATGGGAATACCAGAATAAGAACTGTGATAATACTTGAAATTGTTTTTACTAATATTGATCTTACATTCGAGCAAACCTATTATGTTGGATCATACAGCACCGACAATGGACTTGTATTTGAAAATGCAATAAGAACTATCGATGAATTTGATACAGTCGAATTCAATTTAGAAGGAGACGACGCTCAGTGGTTTGATCTGGTAAGAGGACAAGACTCAGTGGAGCTAGTTTTGAAAGACACTATCCCACCGACAAGTTTATTAGATAACCAACTAATATTTGAAGTTATAGCAACAAAACCAAATGTTGCAACTACAAGAGCTACTATAATTATATCAATAAGCAACCCAGACATTATAAATCTCGGATTTGACCGAGTGACTTACGTCGGCTCCATAGAGAATGACCAGACTTATATCGGACCGATAACGCTCAGTGAGGGATACGTGCCCGGTGTGGTCTTTGAACTGCATGGAGGTAACGTTTGTTTCTATACCTGTTAGTTTTCTCGTGTTGATTAATTGTTTGAATTCTCATGACATATTACTGATTTACTTTTAGAACTACGAGATTACTTCAGTGTTACTTCGCAAGAGGCATTGGTGATAGTGACACTTCGAATGCCCATCTCAGAGCAGTCAATCCCTGCCAATCGAATCATACCACTCGACCTGCAAGCATCAGCTCCGCAATCAGTGTCCGCGTTCGCCACTTTGGTGTTTGAATACGTAGTGGACGTCGACCCTACGCCTGCAGTGGAACTAATCTTTACCGAGACGTACTACACCGGGACCCACACAGACGTCGATGGCCTAGTGTTCATAACGCCGATATCGCTCGCTAATGGTTACGATGACAACGTTCAGTTTGGCATAGAGGGAGGTCAGTAGCGCATCAGCGCTCTTTTATGTTTGCGTAAGTAGCTTTGAATCTTAATTAAACAATAAACCTGAATTAAACCTTTCAGATCAAGGACAATGGTTCTCTTTACAAGAAGGACCTCCCAACTCACTGACGTTGATCTTGTCAAGCCCCATACCAACAGCAGTTCTTTTGAACAACCAACAACTGGTGTTTGCCGTCTACGCACAGAGAACTGGCAGCACCACGACCAGAGCCACGATAATCATCTCCTTACCAGACGGTATTTAAATATCTTAAAAAACATTAAGTCTTTCTTCTAAACATATATATTGTTTCATTTAAAATTATTTATCTTTTTCAGAGCACAATGAAAACTTGGTCCTTGGATTCGACCGCGTGACTTACGTCGGCTCCATAGAGAATGACCAGACTTATATCGGACCGATAACGCTCAGTGAGGGATACGTGCCCGGTGTGGTCTTTGAACTGCATGGAGGTAACGTTTGTTTCTATACCTGTTAGTTTTCTCGTGTTGATTAATTGTTTGAATTCTCATGACATATTACTGATTTACTTTTAGAACTACGAGATTACTTCAGTGTTACCTCGCAAGAGGCATTGGTGATAGTGACACTTCGAATACCCATCTCAGAGCAGTCAATCCCTGCCAATCGAATCATACCACTCGACCTGCAAGCATCAGCTCCGCAATCAGTGTCCGCGTTCGCCACTTTGGTGTTTGAATACGTAGTGGACGTCGACCCTACGCCTGCAGTGGAACTAATCTTTACCGAGACGTACTACACCGGGACCCACACAGACGTCGATGGCCTAGTGTTCATAACGCCGATATCGCTCGCTAATGGTTACGATGACAACGTTCAGTTTGGCATAGAGGGAGGTCAGTAGCTCATCAGCGCTCTTTTATGTTTGCGTAAGTAGCTTTGAATCTTAATTAAACAATAAACCTGAATTAAACCTTTCAGATCAAGGACAATGGTTCTCTTTACAAGAAGGACCTCCCAACTCACTGACGTTGATCTTGTCAAGCCCCATACCTACAGCAGTTCTATTGAACAACCAACAACTGGTGTTTGCCGTCTACGCACAGAGAACTGGCAGCACCACGACCAGAGCCACGATAGTCATCTCCTTACCAGACGGTATTTAAATATCTTAAAAAACATTAAGTCTTTCTTCTAAACATATATATTGTTTCATTTAAAATTATTTATCTTTTTCAGAGCACAATGAAAACTTGGTCCTTGGATTTGACCGCGTGACTTACGTCGGCTCCATAGAGAATGACCAGACTTATATCGGACCGATAACGCTCAGTGAGGGATACGTGCCCGGTGTGGTCTTTGAACTGCATGGAGGTAACGTTTGTTTCTATACCTGTTAGTTTTCTCGTGTTGATTAATTGTTTGAATTCTCATGACATATTACTGATTTACTTTTAGAACTACGAGATTACTTCAGTGTTACCTCGCAAGAGGCATTGGTGATAGTGACACTTCGAATGCCCATCTCAGAGCAGTCAATCCCTGCCAATCGAATCATACCACTCGACCTGCAAGCATCAGCTCCGCAATCAGTGTCCGCGTTCGCCACTTTGGTGTTTGAATACGTAGTGGACGTCGATCCTACGCCTGCAGTGGAACTAATCTTTACCGAGACGTACTACACCGGGACCCACACAGACGTCGATGGCCTAGTGTTCATAACGCCGATATCGCTCGCTAATGGTTACGATGACAACGTTCAGTTTGGCATAGAGGGAGGTCAGTAGCGTATCAGCGCTCTTTTATGTTTGCGTAAGTAGCTTTGAATCTTAATTAAACAATAAACCTAAATTAAACCTTTCAGATCAAGGACAATGGTTCTCTTTACAAGAAGGACCTCCCAACTCACTGACGTTGATCTTGTCAAGCCCCATACCAACAGCAGTTCTTTTGAACAACCAACAACTGGTGTTTTCCGTCTACGCACAGAGAACTGGCAGCACCACGACCAGAGCCACGATAGTCATCTCCTTACCAGACGGTATTTAAATATCTTAAAAAACATTAAGTCTTTCTTCTAAACAAATATATTGTTTCATTTAAAATTATTTATCTTTT
This sequence comes from Eupithecia tripunctaria, assembly GCA_955876795.1. NCBI lineage: Eukaryota > Metazoa > Arthropoda > Insecta > Lepidoptera > Geometridae > Eupithecia > Eupithecia tripunctaria. The sequence goes on from OY041604.1 coordinate 7,160,940, forward strand.
TCAGAGCACAATGAAAACTTGGTCCTTGGATTCGACCGCGTGACTTACGTCGGCTCCATAGAGAATGACCAGACTTATATCGGACCGATAACGCTCAGTGAGGGATACGTGCCCGGTGTGGTCTTTGAACTGCATGGAGGTAACGTTTGTTTCTATACCTGTTAGTTTTCTCGTGTTGATTAATTGTTTGAATTCTCATGACATATTACTGATTTACTTTTAGAACTACGAGATTACTTCAGTGTTACCTCGCAAGAGGCATTGGTGATAGTGACACTTCGAATGCCCATCTCAGAGCAGTCAATCCCTGCCAATCGAATCATACCACTCGACCTGCAAGCATCAGCTCCGCAATCAGTGTCCGCGTTCGCCACTTTGGTGTTTGAATACGTAGTGGACGTCGACCCTACGCCTGCAGTGGAACTAATCTTTACCGAGACGTACTACACCGGGACCCACACAGACGTCGATGGCCTAGTGTTCATAACGCCGATATCGCTCGCTAATGGTTACGATGACAACGTTCAGTTTGGCATAGAGGGAGGTCAGTAGCGCATCAGCGCTCTTTTATGTTTGCGTAAGTAGCTTTGAATCTTAATTAAACAATAAACCTGAATTAAACCTTTCAGATCAAGGACAATGGTTCTCTTTACAAGAAGGACCTCCCAACTCACTGACGTTGATCTTGTCAAGCCCCATACCAACAGCAGTTCTTTTGAACAACCAACAACTGGTGTTTGCCGTCTACGCACAGAGAACTGGCAGCACCACGACCAGAGCCACGATAATCATCTCCTTACCAGACGGTATTTAAATATCTTAAAAAACATTAAGTCTTTCTTCTAAACATATATATTGTTTCATTTAAAATTATTTATCTTTTTCAGAGCACAATGAAAACTTGGTCCTTGGATTCGACCGCGTGACTTACGTCGGCTCCATAGAGAATGACCAGACTTATATCGGACCGATAACGCTCAGTGAGGGATACGTGCCCGGTGTGGTCTTTGAACTGCATGGAGGTAACGTTTGTTTCTATACCTGTTAGTTTTCTCGTGTTGATTAATTGTTTGAATTCTCATGACATATTACTGATTTACTTTTAGAACTACGAGATTACTTCAGTGTTACCTCGCAAGAGGCATTGGTGATAGTGACACTTCGAATACCCATCTCAGAGCAGTCAATCCCTGCCAATCGAATCATACCACTCGACCTGCAAGCATCAGCTCCGCAATCAGTGTCCGCGTTCGCCACTTTGGTGTTTGAATACGTAGTGGACGTCGACCCTACGCCTGCAGTGGAACTAATCTTTACCGAGACGTACTACACCGGGACCCACACAGACGTCGATGGCCTAGTGTTCATAACGCCGATATCGCTCGCTAATGGTTACGATGACAACGTTCAGTTTGGCATAGAGGGAGGTCAGTAGCGCATCAGTGCTCTTCTATGTTTGCGTAAGTAGCTTTGAATGTTAATTAAACAATAAACCTAAATTAAAACTTTCAGATCATGGACAATGGTTCTCTTTACAAGAAGGACCTCCCAACTCACTGACGTTGATCTTGTCAAGCCCCATACCAACAGCAGTTCTTTTGAACAACCAACAACTGGTGTTTGCCGTCTACGCACAGAGAACTGGCAGCACCACGACCAGAGCCACGATAATCATCTCCTTACCAGACGGTATTTAAATATCTTAAAAAACATTAAGTCTTTCTTCTAAACATATATATTGTTTCATTTAAAATTATTTATCTTTTTCAGAGCACAATGAAAACTTGGTCCTTGGATTCGACCGCGTGACTTACGTCGGCTCCATAGAGAATGACCAGACTTATATCGGACCGATAACGCTCAGTGAGGGATACGTGCCCGGTGTGGTCTTTGAACTGCATGGAGGTAACGTTTGTTTCTATACCTGTTAGTTTTCTCGTGTTGATTAATTGTTTAAATTCTCATGACATATTACTGATTTACTTTTAGAACTACGAGATTACTTCAGTGTTACCTCGCAAGAGGCATTGGTGATAGTGACACTTCGAATGCCCATCTCAGAGCAGTCAATCCCTGCCAATCGAATCATACCACTCGACCTGCAAGCATCAGCTCCGCAATCAGTGTCCGCGTTCGCCACTTTGGTGTTTGAATACGTAGTGGACGTCGACCCTACGCCTGCAGTGGAACTAATCTTTACCGAGACGTACTACACCGGGACCCACACAGACGTCGATGGCCTAGTGTTCATAACGCCGATATCGCTCGCTAATGGTTACGATGACAACGTTCAGTTTGGCATAGAGGGAGGTCAGTAGCGCATCAGTGCTCTTCTATGTTTGCGTAAGTAGCTTTGAATGTTAATTAAACAATAAACCTAAATTAAAACTTTCAGATCATGGGCAATGGTTCTCTTTACAAGAAGGACCTCCCAACTCACTGACGTTGATCTTGTCAAGCCCCATACCAACAGCAGTTCTATTGAACAACCAACAACTGGTGTTTGTCGTCAACGCACAGAGAACTGGCAGCACCACGACCAGAGCCACGATACTCATCTCCTTACTAGACAACGGTGAGCGCGTAATACTTCTCTACACTTACCGTACTGAGATAGCATTTGTTGTTTCAGAACAAGAAGTGTCACTATATTATATTTTACAAGTATCGGTACTTTTGATAACAAAAACTGACCGTTATCGTTAGTAGGTACTAGTATACTATCCATGGTGTTCCATTTATACACGAATAACGTATTCACTGCCCAGCCTCTGCGGTGCGACCCGCAGGGGCGCGCCGCAGTTACACGTGGTGGAGACTGGCACCTGCGTCTTAGGCCATGAAGGTGTTAAGGCGGTCATTGTAATCATCTAACATCGATTTGACCTCCATGCGATTTACAATTTTTTTTTAGTAAATTGGAACCGAATTCGTTCTAAATTGATTATTTTCGTAGTCAAGTTCGCCGGCTGGTGGAAATTGAAATATAACTTTACAAAAGTCTGCTTGCTTGGTGGACTCCTTACAAGACCACGCCTTTTCGAAGTCTGTATTTTGCAGAGTAATAAACTGTTATTATTTTGGGGAAAGGATGAATGGTTTATTTCTTTAGTTAGGTACTTAGCTTTAGTCATATTGCTTACTGTCTATGTATAATAGCACATCCTGTATTAAATGGTAAGCATGTAGAGTTATTTGATAAGATTAAAGAAGCAAGCAATCATACTTGGATTATGATTCGTTGTTTATCCACTTCCTGTAGATATCAACTAGCATAATAAAAGAAAGTCTACAACGTTTTAGTTCGCTTGAAGTCCTGTGGTTCTCGTTTATGCTTGTTAGGAAATAGGCTATATTATAAGTTAGTTATATGCACGGGATGGGCAATAACTTATTTTCAATGAGTTTTATTTATATTTTTATCATTTTCAGAACCGCAAACAGGATCAGATGAGTCGTTCGATAAAGTATTGTTTGAAGGCGTCATACTAAACGGTGTGGTCAACCATGAAACGATTACTATTACTGGATTTACGGGACCAAATATTGAACTATTTGGAGGTATGCTGGTTTTGTTTATATTTGTCGTCTCAGAACTTTTAATTAGCATTTTCATTTAAAATATTTACTAGTTGTCAAATAATATACCTATTAATTTTTTTAACCCTTCATGGTTGAACACTAAAGTCATTTACAATGGGAAATTTACCATGGTTGGAGTGTTGAGCTTTCCAATAATAATAATATAAATCATGGTCAAATATCCTGAAGTAAATGACTTTAAAATACGTACATATTGTCATCGGACTGATTAAATAAGGATTGATTTGATCAGTATTGATAGATATTTTTTTAAATTTTGCGTCAGAGGAGACGACATGCTTCAGAAATTGTGAAATTAGTCGTAGAGTCGTATTTATATATTTTGTATTTTATTGGTGTGCAATAAATTGTATTGTATTGTATTTCAGAATACGCAACATTGTTCGATTCTGAAGTATCAAACGATGAAGTAACCATCAGAGCCAGGGGGACACTAGCTCTTCCCATCGAAGTAACGCATTTGGCTTTACAGCTTCACGCTGGATATGCAAGGGCAGTGCTCTTGCTAAACGTCGAACAATCCGGTATGCATCTTAAAGACACTTAGCCCTTAGCTTAGCTTAACTGTATGCATTTTGATAGGTACTAAGTTAATAAACTACGCTTGTTAGACTCATGATAAAATGGCAAAAATAAAACCCTGTTATTCATAAGAAAATATCCCTGTTATTCATAAGAACAATTTCAAGATTAAACCTTAGAAGCCGTTTACTTGATTGGATTATTATACACCCCAGTGACTGTAAGATCGTCTGTAGTTATTGGATTTTTGAATTAATAGCGCTCATTTTTGTTGTAGCTACCTAAAATGAGTGGAACTTGTAATATATTCACAAAAACCATGTTGTAGCATTTGGTTGAGGCAGGAGGGCGCGGACGGGGTAAAATACCCTGCAAGCAAGCGTTTACGTAGTGCATATATTACGGAACTAAATCTTGGTATTATTTTTTACTAAACATAAAATTCATTGGTTAAGTTTAAATAACGACTAATTTAGCCTCCTCCAAAATATCCCCCCAAATACCTTATCTTCCATAACATGTGCACAGTGACCATGTTATTCCGACATGTCAGAAATACAATGAAGAAAATTGATTCCTATAGTTGAGTTGATTTAGGAACATCACCACACTATATGTTTCAAAACCGTTTATCTGTCTGTAGTTCATCGGTTTTAGTCAATCGAGTATCCTAAATCAAAGTAATTTTGCTCGTAGGTGGTACTTTTCTTCTTATTTTATAACCAGGGCGCAAAGCACCCCACGCGAGTACTTACCACGTTAGTTTTTGGCACGGTTAACGAAGAAGATCTCAAGAAGACGAAGACAAAGAGAACGTGAGAGCTTTTATGACACAAAATTTTACGCCATGAGAGAAAACCATGAAAATCTAAAACAAAATGAGATGATTGAATTTGAAGATTGATATTATGTTCGTGACATGACGTATTAATTATTCTAAATTATTATATAATTTGATTTTAATTTATTGTAATTCGGATATTTTTATTCTTTTGTAGTATAGGTATAGTAGAATTTTACTACATGCTCTATCAACTGTGTCGACTCTAAACGCATCTGATTTGTACGCTCGAAAGAGTAGATTGTGCTGACCTAAAACTAAATTTAAGATCAATTGTATGTTACCACAATCACAGATAAATAAATGGTTTCAATGAATAATCATAAACTTACAAATCACATTCATATTCACAGATGTTCCACCACCAGCACCAGTGGTCACGTTTACCTCACAGTATTATGCTGTCCGAGTGACAATCGCTGACTCGGGACTTGTGGGACAAGTGGAGGCTTCAGCGGACAACGGAGAAGACATACGTTACTCACTTCAGCTGAACAATGGTATGCAAATTAACATAACGTCTACGCATGTACAAAAAGTAGAGTAAGTTAGCATTTGCGCTAATTTAGTCATAATTGTGACTACGACAACAGTTGCTGGCAGTTGATACAAAATCTCTATGTAGAGGAGAGATAATTTCAATAATAATTAATAATTTCAATCAATGTACTGAAGTAGATATAATGATAAATAATTTTATTATTAAATAAAAATACCACAAAATTTTTTTTTAGTAAAAACATAAGTTGTCTCACGTGGGACCCGTTATCATGCCCTTTTTTTGTAGCACCTTGTGTATAAACTATCTGGCTTCACTTATAAATAAAACTTTTGTGAAAACTGTCGAAGAAACTAGATTGTTGTTTGGCCAGGGGAATATTTGGGGCAGAAAGTCGTTCGCTCAGAACACTGGTCGTAACTCTCACAAGCAGTGTTTACCGCGGCTTTGTTCGTATATTTGCTCGTATCCTATTGTATGGATGGATACGAGCAAATATACGTACCTACCTACTAATATGACCAGCGCAATTCTGACGCCTACACATTTTTACGAGCAAGTGGACTCGTCCACTGTTGTTATAGTAGCAGGCTGCTACCGGTATCGACGGTGAATAAACAAACCTAACTACCTACGGAACTTTCCTAAAAAAAATTGAACAAACTCGGCCGTGGGTTTTTACATTAGTTTATTATTCCGTTTATTTTGAGAAAAGATTTATTTTAATGTTCTCAGAATATCTTATTTGTGTGGTTTATTTTAGGGCACCTCCGAGAAAGGCTCAGGATAAACGATGCTGGTGAGCTTCATTTGTCAGCTCCTGTCAGCCCCGGGCTGTATACATTCCACGTGGTGGCAACTACCGTTCATTCACTAGTAACAGGGACTGCAGTGGTAAGCACAGATTGCGCACTTAATATACGAGTAATATATACATGCCATGTAAGATAGAAGTATGTAATCATTTTAGTAAGTCAGCCAAATGTTTCTGTCATTCTCTCCTATCCGTAGAAAGCCGAAAAAAATAAGAAAAAAACGAGAACATTATACTTACCTACATCTTTTTGAGTACATTTGTATATTAAACGAATAGTTAATTATTTACGTGCAAAGTTGCATGTTTCCATGGTATAATTTGGTCATTAAAATGGAGATGTGACTCGTGAAATGTGGCTTGAGAGTAAAAATTAAAATAATGCCACGTTATCTATGATTATTCCGTTTTGATAGAAATGTGTGAATATTTCCTTCAACGCTGTTAACGATGACAATTGCAACATTGTGAGTGCATAGGCTAACAATGTTGTAATTCGTGTACCTATCTGGTATCATGCATGCTATAATGGCAGGGAGTGCTTAGTGCGTATGTTTGAGATGATGAGCAAATATGACATTGACATTTGAAATAATATTGCCGAGCAAACTTGCTTTAAGCCTAAATTAACTTAACTCGTCAATCGTCTCCCAAAAACATGAAGGTAAGACAGGGTATTAGGCGTTATGCTGATAGAGCTAGAAGAAACTGTTCTTTTTAAAGTTTAACACTTTCATGGCCAGACGCAGATGTCCTTCTGCGGCTCCATGGAGCGACGACGACGGTGTGCTCTTACGGCTCGCACCGGGGAGGCTGTTCAGTGAATGCGTTGCGATGAATTTTATATGTAAACAGCTAGTTTCGAGTTGCCTGTTGCCTCAATATTTGCCCTGTCTGCATAGCGCCTTAGGCGTCGCAAGTATATATAGTACCTATAGTAGTATACATTGGTACTATACTGCCATAATATCCACGGTAGAGAACATCCATTACAATACTACTAAGGTATTGATTGGTGTTTGTTTGGTTACATATCTCACTAAGATTTAGTAAATGCTTGATTATTTCAGGTAGATCTAACTTCAGAAGCAATTACTACATGCAAAGGGGATATAGTGATGCCACCGCTCATTGTCTTAGAGCGGGACGAAGAGGAACCACACTACAATTTATTAAACTCCAATGAGGGTTGTCATTTTACCCTTACCAACCGTTGGCCCCTAGATCAGAACTGGCTTTTCGTGGATGAGACAGGACTTCACACTACATCTATCGATAGAGAAGACGCGTCCATCGCTTTCATGGCTGTATCGCAAGTGCAGGTCGAGATCATCGTGCATTGCGAGACAGATGAGACTCGCACGAAACGCTCAATCAGTACGCTTCCAGACTCAACAGATTATGGATCCAGTAGATGGGTTTTGACAGAATCGATCATGTATAACTCGAGGCGTAGTTTAGTGAATCTGATAGTGCACGATATCAACGATAACCGGCCGGTGTTCGTAGGGAAGGAACAAGAGCCGATCGTAGTGGGGTATCCCGTAACAGAACTCGAGGAGAGGGTGCTGCCGCGATCTTTAGCTGAGCTACAGGTACCTAAGCGAACAACTTTAGTTATATGGTTATAATAAAGTAGTTAAAACAAGATTTTGGTGGTGAAATCACAATCATCAGTTAGCATTGACTTCTACATGGTACAGAAGTTGAGTTACTTGTGACCTTTGATGACGATATGAATTAGTAGCTGCCCGCGGCTTAGCGCGCGTTGTTTCTCTGGAAACGTTTTAAGGTTATTTATATCCCGAGGGAACAGATTTATGGGATAAAAACAAGCTTATTTGTTATTCCAGATCTAAAACCTGTTTGGAAAATTTCAACTGCCGTTGAAACCGTTCAATAGTTTTTGCGTGAAAGAGTGACAAACATCAACAAGCGTTTGTTATATTAGTAGGAGTAGAATCTATCATCAAAACTGAACTGAAACTGTTATTACAGGCAACCGACGCAGATATAGGAGAGAATGCAGAGTTACTCTACTGGAGTAGTGAGTCAGTTTTGGCAGTGGCCCCAACTACTGGGTTCGTTCACTTGAGAGACGGAGCCACTTTAGAACACGACGTTCGTCTCACAGTTAGTGCTACGGATAGAAACGGACACGAGGACGGTCTGATTGGTTCCATCGATATTTTAGTAAGTATTAAACTGATTGAAAGAATCAAGCAAATCTGCTTAAATATTTACCCTGCATAAAAATGTGTTAAAATCTCTTTCTTATTCGTAAATTGAGAACGACAACGGATAGTAATGCAATGATGTAAGTTCCTTTAGCTATAGGTATGTATAGAAATTCCACGACACGTACGTAATGGAGTCATATGACAAGGCTTTAATTTAGGCGAGAGGTGAAAATAAACCTAAAAACCCAACAAGCCAAGTGAATACTGAAATGACATTATACCGTTATAGTTGTAGGCTGTAGAAAGGAGGCGACGTTAGTGATTTATATATTGATAAGACAAAGATCCATATCGGATACAACAATTCAATCGCATACTATTTTGTTATAATACATTTATTGTAGTCTTTATTTTTTCGTAGTCTTTATATGGATCTTAAAGCTGGCATTAAATAAATACAAATTCCAACAAAACCCCCAAGAATATCCTGCAAATAAAATGCGATCAATGACAGAAGTTTCAAAAGAGATTAAAAATAAACCTTTTTAGATTCCCCGATCTGGAGAATTTACTTTTAGTTTGTCTCGTTATAATTACAAATATATAAACCAGCTTTGCAGGTTAGTGAACTCGCAAAGATTTTAATAATCATGGGCGACTTATAAGAAAATAGTTTTGTTTTTATTTGGTTTTTAAATTTTATTGCGTACCCCATTTGGGCTACCTAAGTTCAGTTTCCTTGATAACCATTTCCGGAACTACTTTTTTACATTCAACATGCCATGAAATAAGAAGTCTGAGTTGATTTTTTTATTAGATTTATCGGCATGTGAGTCACTTTGAACTTTGAAGGTGCCAACATAATTCATCGTTCTGTTCATAAAATGTTTATTTCTACTTCGGTAGATTTCAAAACTCGTTAAAGCTTTTATTACCACCATCTTTGTCGCCTTGCTCATTTATTTCAATTTTTGGTAGATAAATACGACATTTTACTGTAAAACCTACCGTCCTAGGTAAGGTACTTGGCCCAGAGTTTCGAATGCCACAATTATTGGTACATGTAATTATCTGTAGGCATCTATTGTTGTAAATAGGTAACGTTCGCGAGAGGGCCGGATCAACATCCTGTTTATACGCATTTAGCTTGACATTAAATTGTTTTAATAAGTAAAAAAACGACTTCCTAGTAAAGATATGCAAATCACGAAGACAACTGCGCTAATCCTTTGTCAACTGCTTATAAAAAACGTGCTTATAATATATCTTACCTACCTAACAACAACTTGCGGCCATAAAATCTTAAAATATAATTTTATACACTTAATAGATTCTGACAAATATGTATGTATTTTATGATATGACAACGAACTAGAGAGTATTAACCTCATAAAACTTTTTAAAGGTAAAGCTGTTGGACGAAAGCAACATAGCCGTGGTGACAGTCAGAGACGCGTTCTTAGACAACGAAAGTGAGATCCTAGCACGGCTGAGCGCATCTGTTGGATATGAGATTAAAGTACTGAGATCAGTTGTTATTTCGGACGATGAAACTAAAGCAGCTACAAGAAAGAAACGAGACGCCACAAACGCGGCGAGTGGAGCATCTCTACAGCTTTATGTGTATGGCCTGATCGAAAGGGAACCGGTCACCGTCGAACGACTGACAACGTAAATATTCCATAACAAATTTGTATAAATCTAGAAAGAACATTTTACCTATTAACCAAATGTATTTTCTTTCCAGCGACATTACTAACGCTGTAATAGCGCAGGTCACCGTAGCTAGCACAGTATCGCTGGGAGATCATCTGGCTGACCAAGAGATATGCGTCATCTCAGGACGTGACACTGGCTTGTTAGTCGCTACGATAATCCTCGCCGTCCTCCTCTTTATAATAATAGTGCTGATACTTGTATGGCTTTTCCTAAGATGGTAAGAATACCGTAATTCTACATTCCTTTTATTTTATTACTGTATAACTGAGATAGCTTTGTTTTACAATTTATCCAAAAACGGCAAGTGCTTATAAAGTTTCTTTTTTGACAGGAGAAAGAACCGAAATTATGATCAATTCAGCGACGTGAGTAGTTTAGCGTCGAAGATTGATACACCAGATCAGTTGCCGAAACCTTTTGAGGTTTCGACAAAGCCTAGACTCAATATCGAAGAATTGAAGAAAAGTGAGAGACGTCTTCAAGAAATGCTAGATGCACCTATTCCAGAAGTTACAGTAGAACCAACGCCTACTAGAAAAGAAGCTGTTTTGAATATGCCGACTTCACAAGATCCAAGTGCATCTATAGTCATACAGTCAATAGACAAGCTGAAGACTGCAGATGATTCATCTGACGACGAGTATGGTGAAATAAGAAGACCCAATAGAAAATCAGTTGTAACATTTAATGAAAATGTTGAAAAGATCATACACGTAGAAGATGTCGATGCTCCATTAGAAGATGAGAAATCAGGCTATGAGATTTATAAATTTTAAATTGTTTTAATAAAATCTAGTTTTCTAAGCACACAATGATGATTTTGCTGTGATGTGTAAATAAAATACTCAGAATTACTACAGAATCCTACTAATATTTAAAATCCTTAATTATCACGTACGTACAATCTCAAATTAATTTACTTTTTAGGTACTGCCCGCACGCTTTGCTTCTATAGAAACGTTTCTAAATTATTTCTATCCCATGGGAAATGATTTATGAGATCAAAATAGCCTATGCCTATGCCAGGCCTAAAACTACTTGTATGCAAATTTCAGCGGGATTGGGCTGAAATTTGCATGAAAATTCAGAAGTTTTAGCATGACCAAGTAACAAACTCAATATCATCATAAAAGCTAATTCAATATCATTATCAACTTTCTTCACTAACTAGCTAAAAAATACCATCCCCTTCAAACTAATTAAAACTCATGTTCCGTTAACTTTCAGAGGCATTGTCCTCTTTATGGCGGACCCTAAGATAGGATCAGACATCTGAAATAAATTAAATGACGTGTTGCGACTAAGGCCCACGTCACAACATCACATCACAGTAGGTACATACATATATGACTATTGTGTGGGTTCGACTATGTAGGCAAAATTTTAACTTTATCTATCTGTACAGTATTTGGTATTGCGACGATAATTTTTTGAAGAGTTGGGGGTTGTGGATTTCCTTTAATTATGTTACGGTTGGTTGCTGAGACATGTTCCTTTATATTTTTTTTTTTTAAATAATCTCAAATTCGTCATACCTTTTTCTTTGTGGTTGTAATGCCAGTTACTTGTGTTGTATTCTTTAATGTATACTCATTCGAAATAAATTGATAGAATCCACTCCAAAAAAGGTTACGAGCATTCAAAGTCAAAAATCTGTGTAAAAGTTATAAATCGTGACGTCTTCAAAATTTATTGAAACTAAAGTTTTTCAGTTATTAACTTATTACTTATTTATTACCCATTCCAACGATAGGCTACATGACGTAACAAAATATTTATTTGGTGGTCAAACTAAGAGTCATCTTAGGGTGATGAATAAGCAGAAACTTTTTTAATGTTTTGTGCTTCTAATTGAACCTTTCTTTGTTTGTCATTGTAGAAACAACGTAAAGTAAAGAATAAATACATACGTAGGAATTAATATTTCAAAACAAATAAACTGAAAGGAGTTTTAAAATCAGTAGTAAAAATAAGCAAAATAATTATCTTAATCAGAACTAAAGGGACGTACCAAATTTCAGATCAATTCATCAACAGGAAGAGGGTCAAATTTGAATTACCTACTAGATTTGACCCAAACAAACAGGGCAAGCTAAATAAAACCGTTTCAAAATAGCAACAGACATATGTATCTAATGATAAATGTTGTCAAATTACTTGTGTGTGAGGTTGAAACACGAGACGGCCAATTATTTTTAACCAACTTCAAAAAAGGAGGAAGTCCTCAATTCGACTGTTATTTTTATGTTTGTTACCTCAGAACTTTTGATTGGGGGTCCGATTTTCATGATTCTTTTTATATGAAATCTGGTGCTTCCCGTGTGGTCCCATTTAAATTTTGTTCCGTTCTGACAGTGGAATCCATGTTATAGTCATGTAGTATCCATAGTTTTTCATGAATTTTCATGAATAACTATAAAAATTGTAGTCGGTTTATAGTTTTTTAAAACAAAATTAATTATTCGGGCTGTTTACAAAGCCTTACTGAGATGGGCTCGAGTTAGCTGGTAAGGGCAGTTTCTAACATGTACCATGTACATCAACAGTGAGCATAAAGTTCTTTGTAAAGTATTTTCTTTGAGAAGTTAACTCAGAGTTACATTGTGAGAGGAGCCTAACCTGCAAACCCGGCACGTGATCAAAGCTTTGACTCAACAACAGCTAAAAACTTGTGCACGTTTCAGAAGCAATGCGTACCTAAGCAAAACATGACCGTGGTTTAGTTCGAGTAAGGGACAAAGTATTTTTTTCTTGTACTATAATTCATAAAGAACTACCAAATAATATAACATTTCATGACTGAGGACGATCCGAGCGTTTTTCGACGATTCCTCCCTTCCGGACGTCGAAACAAAATAAATTTATCCCAAGCGATTCCTTGTTTCATCCATCCATCCACAGCCTGTATCGGTCCACTGCTGGACGCAGGCCTCCCCCCGATAAACGCCTTTTTGGTGTTTAACCCATGGGGGGGTAGTGCCCATAATCCCCACGCTGGGCATGCGGGTTGGGGATCGCAGTTTGGTGGAAGATTTGTTCTGCAGGGGGCGCTGCTGCCCGCCCCCCAGAAGATATCCCTTAGTCGCCTCTTACGACACCCACGGGAAGAATTGGGGTGGTGCAAATTCTATGCCGCCGGCACCACACGGCGTGTGGTGCCGGCGGCATAGAATTTGCACCACCCCAATTCCTTGTTTGCTGCTGACGAATTTGCATTTAATATAGCTAATAGGTACCTATTCCATTAAAAGCAACCAAACCCTATAGAAGAGCAGTTTTGGGATAGTTCGTGTTGTGAAAAGATACTATGAAATACAAACTTATTTAAAATTCTAAAATATGCAGCAGTCTTTCAAATAACTTTCAGATTTTGCTATATTTACTGCACGCCTGGTAGCTGTGCCACAGTACGTGCTCAGAGTACGAAACTCTGACTGATAATGTAAAAATATCTGTTCTTGTTGAAAATTATTTATTCAGGGCTTTACTCGGAACAGTAGCTACTTATTCAATCAATAATTAAATAAATATAGGTATTTATTTATATTATGCTTTTATTATGCTTTGCCCTAGGAAAATAATACTGCTCGGGAATCATTGTGTCTATAGAAGTAGGTAGCAAAGCTTATAGCTTTGCTTAAATGACCTAACATTATCCTACTGGCGAAAGTAGATTTGATATACTCATTTTTCTTTGTTTATTCTTTTAATTGTTACTCAAAAAAATTAAGAAAAGGTAGGTACAGGATCCTTGTTAAAACTATGATATCCGCATGATAGCCTCTATGCAAACAACAACCAAATTTTACAGAGGAATTGTCAGAAACGTGATAATTATGTTGCCACTTTACACGAGCCCAAGGCAATCCCAAGTAAATAAAATAAATATTACATAAGCATCTTGAAACTCTGTTTGTTATTGCTTGGTTTTTACGCTAAAATCTAATAGTTTTGATCAAGCTGAATGTTACAATTGTACCTAGGTAGTACGCCATTAAGAATATACCTCTACCTCTATAGGGTGTTACTCAATTTAGTGCACAATAGGGTATATGCATCGATTTTTTTTATTGTTTTAATCGATTCTTTAGGTCATTATTTAACCGAGGAATGATAAGACGCTCACTGAATTTCGCATTAACAAGATAAAAAAAACAAATCAAAACTACAATCATTTTCGGGTGATAAAAACGCTGCCATATTGGCGCCATGTTTATGTGACGTCGACGTACACACTTGATTAAAACCTTTGGTGACGACCTCGGTAGTGATCATCTCAGGAAAGAGGTTTTCCGAAAAAACTGAAAACAATCGACAATACGAAATGTCAAGTGGGCAGAATAGTGTCAAATCATGGTGCAGCAAGCAGAATAAAAAAAGAAAAAATGTGCACAGTGATGTCACGTCCGCTCTAGTCAATGGCGTAGCGTTTTGAAATTTTGCGATTGAGATTTAAAATATCAATTTTTCAATGGTTAAATTCTACAATAAAAACATCTCAAAATGCAAAAATAAATATTTAGATATGTTTCTATATCAATAGAGAATACGTATATATTTTTTTAGCCATTTTGAAATCACATGCATATACCCTATTACTGAAGAAAATTATAATCTTTTTTTTTATTTCCTCAAGACCAGTGGAATCCAAACAGCAGCGTAAGGCATCGCGGTAGACCGATGAAGCGATGACGAACTGACTCAGGATAATACCTACATTATTTAACAGCTTCTGGCCACGTGGTTCGACCGCATGGTTCGATCAATCGGACTACGAAAGTAGGGAGGACCTTTGCCCAACAGTAGTGGGACGTGACAGGCTAATTGTATATATATATCAATATATCAATCAAGAGTATTTTTAATTTGTATAATTTGCTTGCAATTCTTATAATGTACCTAATAAGCAAACATTAAACATGTGATATTTCTAGCGTCTTGCAAGCTCGGCATGTTCCGGCTGAAATTTAACGCATTCACTGCCCAGCCATGGTGAGTCGAAAGAGGACATTTGCGTCTTAGGCCATGAAAGCATTAACGTGGTTTCGCTACTTAAGCTACTTTACACCCGACTTATTTTTTAAATTTAATTATTTAATTAAAACGGTTGTAAGAAACCAATTAGATTAGTTAAAAGAAAACAGAATTACATTAAAAGTTTCGTACATACAATTATATTATCTAATTTATATGTCTACCGATATATGGTTCCTTTTGTAATTTAATATCACTTTCCGATGAGTTGAAGCGTAATTGTAAAAAGACTAGAGTAGGTAGGGACATAATGGTTAATTAGCGAAAGTGACCATAATATGATTTGAGTGGGAAGTGCTAAATTGGCTCGGCATCTTGTTTTGGAGGTACATTGCCTAAAAATTATGTCTCAACACTACTATGCTATAATTTAGCATCTAAGTGCCGAAAACATACGCGGAAAATACTTTTATTACGCGGTATTATGCATACTAGATCTAATTGACTACATAATATAGCTAATTGCTCTATTTTTGACTTTTTTCTTGTAGTCTTCATAAGTGTCCATTAAATCGTTCTAACATGATTCAATTGGGTAACTTTGTTAGTTTAATTACAGTGATTCTAAAAATGGGGATTGTTTGAAACAAATAGCTGCTGCACTGGCTCTATCAATTATAAGGTAGAAGTTTAATGACATAAATGCTGAAAGTGCAATATCATCGATAGGTAATATTAACGCAAAAAGCCATGACAAACGATCATGAAGTGCAAAATCACTGCTATGAATATTTATCGCAACTGCATCAGATAACCGATGATAAAAGTTGGATTTTCACTATAAAATCTGTAAGCTATTATCGCTAGCTTTTACATAAATAAAACAACCGAAATCAAAATGCTAAGTTACTCAGAGCTCTGCATTAGATATTTCATGTTAACGGGGCATGCTATATTTTAGCCAACAGTGCCCAAACCTGAAGTTCTAATCTTATGCGAGGAGTTTTATGGCCGTATGAGGTTACAACCTAAGCTGATATAACGGTCTATCTGCTCTTAAAATTCAAATAATAGCCATTAACCCAAAAAGTCACCGTTTAGATAAACAAAGATTTCGAAGAATGTCTGATATCCTGCTGTCTTTGAATGTGGGTAGGTAGGTGGTGTAAGTGGGTATGGAAAGTCTGGCCTGTGCCGGTAAAAAGTAGAAAAACGTAATTCTTTGATATAAGTAAAAGCTCCGGGTACATTTTACTTATATTATGTTCGGTAAAAGAATATTTTAACTCGCCACGGGTCCCGGAGTGGCAGCAATCTTTTTGTAATATTATTTTTAAAACTGTTTATTCGTGGGTTTATTTTTTATATAAAATGACATATAAAAGGAGCATAACTCAAAATGAAGTCGTATAATGATTGAAGGTTCCTCCCAATGAATCGTGATTCACAATTTAGGTAAATTTAGAATGAAATCAGTAGGTAAATTCCTTTCGGCCGTCTACGAAACCGCAAGTTCGTAACTGGTTACGGTAAAACAAAAATCTGTTTCGTTCGTAACTAAGAAACTAGGGAAAACGTTTTTATCCTTACACGACACCCTAAGTTCCAAAACAGGAAACTTACAAATAGTTACGAGAAAGTACTTGTCATTCCTAATACGTAACCTTTATTTGAAGTAATAGGTAGATATGATATCAAAACCTCTTTCGAGATGGATACCTACTAAAAACTATTCATATAACGCGGCCGAAGGGGGTAGATTACCAATGAATTAAAAGTTTTCCAGTAAAAATTATGAATAAACAGCAAGCGGGTACAAAAATAAAAACTGAAAAAAAATCCCATTAGTTTCCGGTCATGAACTTAATTTGAAACGGGTATCGGACCGTTACACGCTTGGCTGCCTAATTGCCGGACCAGCAATTTAACTATCAACAAATCATGAACTTGACGCCACTGTTATTTTATGCGTAGGATTCGATTATTTATGTAACATTTTATTGAAGTACTTCTTTCTGACCGCTTCGCACGTGCTTAACGTGATAAATGTAGCCTATTTGCCCAGATTACCTGCCAACTTCCATAAAATTCGTTCAGGTAGGTAATCGACAGACACAGGCAGATTAATTTCGAATTTATAACATTTGTATAAATAATAAACACGTATCAGATCTCCATAAGTGAGATTTTAGCAAGGTTTAAATTATGGTGGTGCGACAATTTAAACCCGGCTTAACTTTCCCACCAAAAGATTATGCTTAAAATTTGAGGAAGTTTTTGACATTATTATTCGCACGCAAGGTTTCCTTACATACTCAGTTGGTTTAGAAAAATAATAGTCTCGTATAAACAAAGCTTGAAAAAGCTAAAAAACCGAAAACTTAGTAGTTAAAGTAACCGCAAAAACACATTTTCCTCCTTAGATCTTATCTTTACAATTGATGACAGCTTGCATCCTGGAAGTTGCAAGCTTGGGATTTTTATATCTTTATAAAATTGGCAAAGCTAACCGTCTTATATGAGTTCTAGAAACATATCATAGCAAAATTTAAAAACCATTTATAGGTCGTTCACTCCATATTCAACGGATACAACCAGTTAATGGGTTGCGACATTAATCTACGACTAGAAGTGATTGGCCAGGACTAGCTTAAATACCTGTTTATGTGTTTACGTTGATCGATAGCTTTGTATTTTGCACAATATTCTTTCTTTAGGCAACAAATATAATGTGCTTAATGAAGCTGCAACAAAGTTTGGAAAAGCTCTCAGGCAGGAATGTGCAGTCAGCGGTAACACTTTGCACTTTGTTGGCTCACCGGCCATGGCGGTCGCAGTGTAAGAATCGACTCTCTCACTAAGCCCGAGGAACCTCCTCCCCTAAGTCGGTTCCTACAACATCAACATGAACATCAGCTGCATTCTGTGTGTTTTTTATTTCACACATTTACTGCATTCACACGAAATTCCGCCTGCCAAGCGTGCTGATTATAACAAAATCAGCCTTAATTGTGAGAGGCATGTTCAGCAGTGGTTGTAAGTTGTAAGTGTGCTGATGGGGGACACTCAGAGATATATTGTGGAACATTGACCATGTTCAGCTTTATTTGCTATTTATGGCGTTGACTGTACAAATCCCGTACAGCCGTATATCAGCTACTACATAGACTTTGCTATTAATGAACATGCCAAATAAGCCCCAAGGGGTCCAATTAAGAATCTTGCCTCAATAGAGTTGATGACAAAATACTTTTTAATAATTAGGCAGCGCTTCTTAACTTTTAATTAAAATTAACCTTACATATAATAATATGCATATATTTGTATTTTTAAACTGGCTGCTTTAAGAAACGAAAGATGAAGCTTTTAAAGATCTGACAAGAATTGAACGATTTACAATATTTTGATGAGTGTTTCAACTACAAAGGTATCGTCACATTCTTCGTCATCATTAATCTTTCGAGTCGGCAGTTTGACTCACTTGATTATACCTAATTTCGGAACATCTAATATCTTTTAAAAAACATTACGGATATTTTTCTCATTTGGGATGACATAATGTACAAACATACCGATCTGTTCGGTACAATTCCAGTATAAAATTCTTGCCACGGAAGGTTAATGATGTGTTTGAAAGTGTTTGTAAACCTTTTGAAATACTGAATAAGTCTTTACGATAACTTCTTGTCACAAGATAAAATGATTAATATAAATTATTCACTTCTACATCGATTTCTAAACACACGTAGGTAATATCAGTTGACTCACCGAACCCTTTTCAGTCGGCTTGACTTCAAGTGAGATAAATTGACATAAAATTATCATTCTCAACATGCGAACGCATTTGAGTTGTAGTCTTACCATGGGGTCAAATATTCCTGGACGCTATTTAAAGATCCAAAAAAAGGAAACCACATCCTCATCTGCATTTTCATTCAATTAATATATAAAATTCTCTATATCAGTATCACATGATAGGTACAGAATGTATGATGAGTCAGCTTTTGGATATTTTAGGATTAATGGTTAAACTTGTATAATGAATGATAAAGGCATGACATGTAGTGACTCTTACTTTTTATGCAGTCCAACGTACCGGTAAATAAAGAAGACTAAGGAAGGATAATCTCCAGAAATCGAAAACACACGGGCATTGAAAACCAAGCAAAAAGCTATAAGTATCTGTCGAGTTGGCACCTGCCTAAGAGGAACCATCAGGATGGAAGGAGGCATTGATTGATGACAACGGCGTTTCCATTCTTTTAACAGATACCCAGGTAGTAAATCAATGTAGAAATAGTTCATTAGGTATGTAATTAGGCAGACTGCGTGGGTTTGGATAGAATTGATTACATAAGAAGTAGATCACGAGAAACTAAAATGATAGTTCTTAGATAGATACTACTCCACCTATCTAATAGTTTTATTTTAACGCGCTATAAAACAGGTTGTAGCTACTCAATTAAATTTACTTGGTTATAGACAGAAATGGAAAGGGCGGCTAAAGTTGTTTCATAGACAAACAAGATCGGTCAAGAGAGATAGTGTAACTTGCGCGCTTATGTCAATTATACAAATATGTAGGTACCTACTATATACCTAGTATACAATATATAATTATGTACATATACCACATATGTATACCTAACATACCACATAATGTAGACTTAACCTGCCAATTAGAGACTTCGATACTTAATAAATATTTGAAAACAGTAGGTATCTTATCTACTTACATTACAGATGTATTATACTCCACAAACTTGGGAGATATACAATACTGATTTTTTTAGATCATAAGTAAAACAAAATAGCAACATAATACTCGTAAATTAACCGTAGCAACCCACGGTACCAATTATTATGATTGAGCTTCGATACGCCAAAACCGGTGCGTCAATTTTTAACTACTTCTGCGCTTCTGTCTGTTGGTGGAACCAATTAATTTGGTGGATTCCAGGCACTTTTATAAGGTTCCGTAACTAAAGGTTAAAACGGGACCCTATTTTAGTAATAGAGTTTTAACATATTCCAAAACCGCCCACTCGCTGTCTGTCCGTCCGCCTGTCTGTCTGTATCTCTTGAACCGTGATAGTAGACACTTGAAATTTTCACAGATGGTGTATTTCTGTTGCCGCTATAACAACAAATACTAAAAAACAGAATAAAAATATACAGGGTGTCCGGTAATTAATGGATAACCCCGCAGGTACTTGTGGGGGGGCAGGGCGGCAACTCAGAAAAAATAAATGTATCTGCAACGGTCCAGGAATTTTTTATTTTTTTTTAGTCTGAAATTTGATACCTTTGTTCAAATTTTTGAACACTACGGCTACAAATTCAATAATAAGGAATTTATTTTCTCTGGAATTAACCGTGGCCTTACTATGGCGCATCACAAAATATTCCTAGCCACAACTGCTTGTTTTTTCAAACACTTTAAAATTTAGTAAAGTAAAGTATCATTTATTGCATGAAATACATGTAGGTACAGGTGTTTTTAGGTCTATAATATATGATTACCGGTTTTACGGTGTGCAACGTCTGTTTACAAGTAATAATAATCAAAACTGAAGTTATATTTGGGTTACAATAAAATTAAACAAAACTGAGCTAGTCTGTGTTGAATGAAAACAACTTTTTTTAAATTAGTGTATTCGATTTTTTTATGATAAAATTTAAACACCTGAGTTATAAAACAACGTATGGACACCGGGGTGGCCCATAGCTTAAAAAACATGCCTATTTCATGTTGTTTCTTAAATAGTATTACACTACATTTTTTTATTATTAAATTACCGAGTTAAGGCTAAGGTTATGTTTCTCTAGCCCTATTTTTCTTATAACAAAAACAAATAATAAAATTAGAATTTTATTTCCAAAATTAGTGAAAGTGTATTTTAGGGTAAGTTAGAGTGTTATTAATAATTGAAACAACAACTTCAAATAGGGATTCTTATAATAAATGTTCAAATTGTTTGCCACCTACTCTAATACAGGCTCTACATCTTCTTATGAACAATCATTTAAATAGGTGCGAATACCTGCGCTTTCCAATTTCTCGAGCCGCTTCCAAAACACGTCGACGAAGTTCCTGTGTTGTTGCTATTGGTTTTTTGAGTACACTATTTCTTTTAATAGTGGGGGGCTCCTTCCGACATTTTTTTTGCCGTTTTTATAGATAATACGGAGTACGGAACTCTTCGTCCGCGAGTCTGACTTGCACTTAGTCGGTTTTATCTATATATATAAAAGAAAGTCGTGTTTGTTACAACACTTATAACTCGAGAACGGCTGAACCGATTTGACTGAAAATTGGTGGGGAGGTAGCTTAGAACCAGGAAACGAACATAGGATAGTTTTTATTTCGTTCCCGGCTGAACGAATCTTGATGAAATTTGGCAGGGAGGTAAACGGTATCCCGGGACGGACATAGCTACTTGAATAGAGCGTGCGAAGCCGCGGGGCGCAGCTAGTTTTTAATAACTAAACACGCCTTCCTTGATTTGGGTATCAATGGAACTGTGAAGGAATAAAAATGTAACATGGCTGTTATCAGTGGCAGTATGAGGAACGGCGGGCAGGGTGTTATGGTCGTCTTTGGGGGAGGCCTATGTCCAGCAGTGGACTAAGATAGGCTGATGATGAAGAGGGACATTGATATCAATACAAATACTTCCTACAATCTAGAAGCAAATCAATAAGTTGGTTTTGCTTAGGATGAGCTGAGCTAGATGGTTTGCAATATTCTGCAGAAAGCTAGACTGTTTGTTTGTAAATACTTATTTGAAACTATTATAAACTCGAGACTTTGCACGCGTCGCTCTATGGAAACATTTATGGGGTAAAAGCTTAAAATTATGTTATTTCAGGTCTAGTCTAGACCTACATCGGGTATTTTCTATGATAAAATATAAGTATCTTAATACCAACATACATTCACGAATTCAGTTTTTAATTTTGTGCGTCGATGATCTAAAGCTGCTTATGCGGTAGAGCAGGTCTTGGACTGCGAGCGATTGCGACGTGACATAGACCGTGTTTCCCAGTCAGTCAGGGGTCATGATAACAGGCTCTTTTACATACATCAAAGTGCTCGACTATTACCTACGGCGGCTGTGCAAAATATCCTGTTATACATGACTATTCGCTGGGTTCAGATCATATGGATCGAGTGCAGTCTGTTCGTGACCTAGGCATTCAGATGGACACGGAATTAAATATCTGAAGTCATATAGTCGATATAATGTAAAAAGGCTTTCGGAAATCTGGAATTCGTATTGCGACAATCTGGCGACCTTCGCAATATCGGTACTATTAAGGTAATGTATAATTTGCTCTTGTCAGAAGTAGGTTGGAGTCTGGAGCCATGATATGGAGCCCTCATGAAAAAAAGTATAGCAGTATGGTGGAAAACTGCAGAAAAAATATGTAAGGTTTTTATATTTAAAGTTATACGCAGATAACCGTATATCTTTCCATTTTTCCCACTAATCTATCCCACTTTATTAGTTTTAGGTTATGGTGGGGTACTTTAAACTTGAAATTAGAAGGAAAATATATTAACAACCAAAATTTTTAATCTGACTAGAGGCATGATGTACCTAATAATTATGTACCTACATATACGCGAGCTGAAGTCTAACCACTATAACAAGATTTCCATTCAGAAATTATTTAATTTCTTTATCTCCTTTCAAGACTCAAAATCAGGCAGGACGAAATAAATGATTGCGTTACATCGACAGCTATTCTTCGAGAACATAGAAAAAAGTAGGAAGGGATCTGATCCCGCAATGTATCCATGACACGAACATGTGTCAGGGCGCCCCAGATTATTTCTGGTGATAATTTAGACGCATGACGATCATAACTAACCATTTCAAGGGCCTGGTGTGCCCGCGGGTGGCCTGGCCTGTTCCTATCGGTGTCACTTCTTCGGAAGTTGTCCTTTATTTGTGAAAGAAAGTAAAAATAAGGAAAACACGAATTCAGTTTTTAATTTTGCAACCTACTTTAGAATCTCTTTGGAAGTTGTCCGTGAATACGTGTTGGTATATAAAAAGAAGCAAAAGTGTTGGTGCTTTAACACTTTCTTTAAATTAATTTTGACCTCTATCTTTATCTTTACGCAAGGATCAAATGAGACATCAAAATAACATCAATGAGGTTTAATTACGTAAACTTATTTAAACCATAAGTTACTTCCTTTTTAAACTCAAACATAAAAAAACGGCATTTGGAAAAACAAACGATAATATTTAAATAGTCTTACTAAAATAAACGCAAAAACTTTAATTGTCAACAAAAGATTAAAAACTCGTAAGAGAAGGATACAATATTTACAGATAACCATTTCAACGGGTTTTAAGCAAACAAGCGATCTGTGTTCCCTAACGGTAGTTTTAGCACATTCTTGCTCTTTTACCTCATAATAAAGTATGTATAATGGATACAAAGACTTAAAAAAGGCTCCACTGATGTCGCATAAGTCACTCATTGGAGTGAAATATTGTAATAATATTCCAAATTTATGTACGAAATGCCGAATTTATGAAGAGACTAGTCGAAAGCGTTAAAACCCATGGTGATAATAATTTAAAAGTGGTCACAAAAATGCGCATTTCTACCTACCCACCTACTTTTCAATAAAACCGTTTGACCTCAAAACGCTTGTTGTTTTTGAATGCATGTAAGTATTGTGTATAATGCACTGGGGGTTTTCCTTTGAATATTTATCAGCTTTTTAGGATTAGGAGAGAACGCTACATATTCTACCAGTGCTATTTCGAAAGTAAAATCTGCCATTCCTTTATTTACTGATTTAAAATCAAATTCGTTTATTTATAGAATAACATTATTTAGGTATGTCCACGTGAACAGTATAAACAATCTTATGCAACATTCCACACGCGGTGGCCTTGATCACCAAAGATAATCAGATGATGCACTTAAAGCTGCAATTTCTCGGAACATCCGAGAAGAAAGCAATTGTACGATAAGGTTTTGTTTTTCTTGCAACCAAGGTCTGGTGCATTAAGCCTTTGCCTAACATTGCGGCCAGGTGGGATGGCGATCTGCGAAAGACTATTGGCAGGTGCTGGATGCGGCAAGTTGAAGACAGCGCTATGAGCTCATTAGGGAAGGTCTATGTACTGCAGTGGACTAACATAGGCTGATGATGATGATGATGACAATTGCAACGGGACGATATTGTTACGTTTCGTGAATGATTCAGGTAGGGATTTACCAAAAGTTCAGAAATATACGAAGCGATTTATGAGAATTCTGCATTTTAGCAATTTTCAAATCGCGAAACACAGTCCCGCAGTAGTAATCTTGTCGTGTGCCTGAATTATGTATTAACAGCATCACATATCACACTATCATCTTTTCAGTTTCGCACGTACCTACCTAAGTTCCCGCCGCAAAGTTTAGCTGGAGCTTTACATTTTTAAGTATGGTAGAAACAGAACCAGTTCAATGAACTGTGAATCAAGGAAAAAAAACATCCATTTATCGAATCTTGCAATTCTTGTCCCCCGAATAACTCCAAGAATGGACGTGGACCAATACATACGGCATGTTTTTCACACAGCAATACCGCTAGGTATCTCAGTATCCAAAAATAAATATTACGCTACGTCACGCACCATTTTATTTAGGAGATTATTTAATATTCACGCATGATAGGAATATCAAATGAAGGATGATGACGGGCATTAATCTGACGGGATTTTATTATCTTCATAATGGGGTAAAAATGTGTAAATAATGTAAAGAAAGAAGAAATTTAAATAAAGCTTTGTTTGCTATTTATTTTTGCTCACCATTTTTAGGGGTCCCAATAACTTTCGCCCCATATATTTATATAATTTCCGAAGCCTGTAAAATATGTACATACACACTGTGGGAACATGGATGCACATACCCAAAGGGTAAAACGGGACCCTATTACTAACACTTCGTTGTCTGTCCGTCTATCACCAGGCCGTACCTCGTTAGACACCTGAAATTTTCATAATGTATTTCTGTTGCCGCTTTGTCATAAATACTAAAAATCTAATAAAATAAATATTAAGGGGGGCTCCCATACAACAGATGATATTTTTGTAGTTTTTGTAGATAATGGTACGGAAACCTTCACTTGGTCGGTTTTATTTTCAATACGTCAGAATAGAGAGTGCACCTGTGTTTGCGCATGCACTGTGTACTATCTATACTATAATATTATAAAGAGGAATGATTTGATTGTTTGTTTGTATGATTGTATTGAAGAGGCTCCGAAACTAATAGACCAAGTTAAAAAAATCTTTCTCCATTAGAAAGCTTACTATATTTTATCCCGGAATTCCCACGGGAACGGGTACTACGCGGGTGAAACCGCGAGGCGCTGCCTTAATAATTAACTGCGAAAATGATTGTCTCCATAACGTCACTATCACAGTAGTTCGATTGATTTAGTACAAGAGGGCCCTGGTGTAGGAAATATTTCATCTGTGCAAAATAGTCGACTGGACCAGAGCATTAATTATTGTTCTAAACTTAAGGCTGCTATTTTCTGCCAATTAACTGACAAACTGTTACTGATACCCTCTATTTAGATTTTGAACCAAGTATTTGGCTAAAAAATTATTTATACGAAAATGATTGTTATTAATGCAAATGCTCCCATAAAGTTTGCATATTTTGTAGGAATGTCTCTACAACCTTATTTATTTTAAAATTACATCTACTTATGATAATGTATAAATTATGTTTTGTAACGCGAAGTATAAAAATACCTACGTAAGTTTTGATGAGCGCACGTCCTAGCTTCTAAAACGTTTTTTATTTTATTTATGATTGTGCATTCTAGGATTAAATTTACACTAGTAATTGTACCCGACTAATGTTATTTAAGGTTTTTAATAAAGAATTTTTGAAATTGAATTGAATTGAGTCGACTGGACCACCGCATTTTTTAAGTAGTAGGTATAGTTGATTTTATACCTACCACATTAAAAATATTTTTTGTGGTCCAGTAAATGAAGGACAGAATTAATAAAAATTCCAGTTAATTCACGTAATCTGACAGGACGGTAGACCAAAACACCAAGAAGAGATAAGGGCCCTGAAAAACGCCTGACCTTTATCTGGTGTAAGTTGCCATAAAAAGAGTAAAGTCTCTCCAGATTTTGCCAGATATCATAGTCTTCTTCCTATTGAATATGCAATGTTTATATGATATATTTGATTCTTATGATAGACTCTACATACATGTCTAAGGTAATCTTCATTTATATGTATTTACTGAGGTAAACCACAGCGTTACAATTTTCATATAAATATGTACTTTAAAAAAAATATTATACGAAGGCCAATAATGATTACACAGATATTGGAACAGCAAAGTAGGTATAGAAATGTAAAAAAAATATATATTTTTATTTTAGCAGGTTCGATCACCGGATGGGGCACGTAAATTTTCAAAATTTAGTGAAATCAATTTAATTAATAATTAAAAAGGATTTCATTTACATAATAATATGTCTCAGACAAACAAATCACCCATACCTTACTTTCCCATATCCATCCATCCATCCATACATCTATACATCCATACAAACTTTCGCATTTATAATATTAGTATGATGTGATGTGATGTGATTTCTCAGTGAGCTCTACATCTTGAATGTATATAACACTTAACACTTAAACTATAATTTACAATTTATATGTCACCTCACATGTCGAAATACATCTATTCGTTTAACCTCAGGCTAAACGGGTGGATGGAATTCCTAAATTTCAAACCTCATACTAATTATTATCCTCAAAAAACATTACCTCCTTACTCAGTCAGGTAAAGGATACATAAACTACGAGCACACAAATAAATAATGCATAGCTATGCCAAAACAGATCCGATTATTCAAATGATCTTTCTTTTCAGCAGTTTTAATGTTAACGGTAAGGTAAATCGGTCGTTTAGGAAATATTTGTTGTTTTGTTATGTGGATGTCAGCTGTGTAGTGTCAGCTTAGAATTTGCTTTGCCCCACTCATCCCAAGGGTGCTAAGAGAGTAAGAGGTGACTAAGAGATATCCACCGGGGGCGGGCAGCAGCGTGCACAACAACTTTACCACCGAACTGCGATCCTCAACCCGCATGCCCAGCAGTGTCGGGATTATGGGCATTACCCACATGAGATAAAAGACAATAAGGCGCTACCAGGGGGAGGTCTGTGTCCAGCAGTGGACCAATATAGGCTATTGAGGTGAGGTTGATGACGCCACCTCGGAGCGTTGAATCAGCCTGTTTGTATTGCTGCTTTATCGCACTAAAATCAAATGGAATCTTACACTATTTAACATGACATGAGCCCGTTTCCAGAGACATTAGGACCTTTCCTGGAATTCAATATTTTTTCATAGATTTATCATCATTGCTTTGGCAGGATACTTTTTAGGATTTTTTTCTTGTGACAATATTTTACTTAATTCTTCGCTACCTACTCTGGTCCATAAATTCGAGAACATTAATGTATTCATTTTGTCGCTACAAGTCCGCTCTTTTCCGTTATTTTAGGTTCAATATACCAATTAATTAAAATAATATACTTCGGCTACGATTTAAAATCAATTTAATATTATTCATATACAGTCAGAGACAAAAATTCTGAACTAAACTGACAGAAGGTTGAACATATCTAAATTAAAATAAAATTACAATTTAATGTCTAGTTTTTAAGCATGTTAAAACTATGAGTAAGGATGTGTCAGTATTATGTTAATCATCATCTTTCTATGCTTTATCACGGTTTCAAAGATGCAAATAACATCTAGGCAGATGTCTCGCATGATACATTAGTATGTATCATGTCTTTTGAATATAAAATAAAGTATTCTTACACAGCAACATTATGACAATCACATTTTCAATGTTATGGTGGAGAAATACTAAGAAATAAATTCATAACATTATGTAAGGAGGTATAGATATCTTACCTACAAATTAATTTATCAAGAAAAAAATCAAAATTCAAAATAATTTACACAAACTTTCTTACATTAAAAGCATTCCTTGGCCCGGGAGAATAAATCAGCTAATAATCCCACTTTATCTATGTGAAAAATTACCGAAAACCCTTTTTAGATTATTTATACTAAAATCATTTACTAATGGGAGGCTTGAGTGAACCTATTAAAAAATAATCAGTCAGAGGATTTAGAGTTTATCCCAGCGTAATATATGGTAAAAGGACACGAATCGCACACATAGGCACAGGGTGTGTAAGTTGGACATGCCCAAGCCGCGGTCGCGGAGGCTTCGCAGCCAAAAATCACGCACACATATGTAGATACATATGCGAAATACGTTGCGGTATTCGCCTTTAAAGTCAGAAGTAATATAAGACGCACATCTTCGAGTTTGCACATTTTAGTTTCAAAAGCCGGTTGAGCGGGCGGGTCATGTTTACGGATTTTTGCGAAAAACGAGAGGAATAGGCTTTGTGTTTTCACCGTCAGGAACCAAGCTGACGGGCAGCAGCTGCCGTAGCACACGAAAAGGGTCCCGAGGGACGTCGCCCGTGCCATGGCGCCGGGAATACTCTTTTATTTTTTGGTAAGTACCTACTTCTCACTTTTAGGGACCGACACATTTTTATTGTGAAATATGAAATATATTTTTTTGGGCTATGGTTAATAAATCAATTTATCCTCTCGTAGAACGAATTACGGTTAAATGTAAGCTTTACATATCAAGAATTAAAACTAGGAAACTCTTGTAGGGTTAAGCTCATCTTTGTACTATATTATATTGTCCACTTTTGTGTATTGTGTTATTTATGTACTATAAATATGTTAAGATTTACGAAATATCATGTGATGTTATGACTGCAATAAGTTGTATATGCCAAAAAATTTCATATTATTTAGTAATTTTTTTTTTGTTTCTTTTTTATCACTGAAGTTACATCACAAATAGAATGCCAATAGGTGAATTTGACATGTGGGAAAAAGTAAAACATTGATAAAAAATCAGCAGGTGTTAAAGCTTTACTTACTTAAACAACCAAAGTTTTCACATAAACATTATCTTATTCCTATTAAACAAGTAAACTGAACATAAATGTCCCTTTAATTATTCGCATATTCTTCATCATTTTCACATTCATCTTAAATATTTGTACATCTGACATCAAAATATGTAAATGTTTATGTCTCGTAACCCTTCAACTTATGAAATGAATATTTTTGATTCGAATTGTTTTGGACACTCTACATCGCCCACGTTAGATTCTATCATTGATAGATTAGGAGTGCAATGTTCTTCTCAATTGTTTTGTGTCTAACGCCTCTGTCATGTAAACTTAAGCCAACAGAATTGGTTCACAATCAATCACAGCTTTAAAGGTAGAGTTGAATGTCCTACGATCTTAAATATTCAGAGCTGACGTAATTATTATGCACCAATTCAGTAATCTTCACGTACAACAGGTTTTATATGAGTCAGTGTGTGTTGGGGTAGTCAGTCAAGTTTTTTTGAATGACACATGCCCCCAAATCTTTTTTCAATGTTTTTCATACCCGAGCCAATATAGAGAAGTGCGAAAATAGAGTTTGGTGGCTAAAAAGGGCAACATCGTATCTCTGCCTGTAGCCTTTAAGCTTTAGAAAGTATAAATATTACAGAGGCATTATTAAATAACTTATATTAGATACTACAAAAAAAACGATGAAATTTTAAAATTTCCTGTGTTAAACGTATAATAAGATATAATTAATTTTGTTTTAGAAAACTATAAACCGACTTCAATTTTTATAGTTTTTTCATGAATTTTCATGGATTCCATTGTCAGAACTGAACAAAATTAAAATGGGACACGGGAAGTACCAGCTTTCATATAAAAAATGAATCATGAAGATCGGACCACTCAGTCAACAGATCTGAGGTACTTAACAAACATAAAAAAAAAACATTCAAATTGATAACCTCTTCCTTTTTTGAAGTCGGTTAAAAATAGATGGGGGCGCCACTTTCACTCATGTATGCGCCCTAAACCATTTAATTTAAACTCTCAGAAGTCAAAATTCGGTTGCGTCCATTAGAAGACTTAGTAAATAATTGACTAGACAGAGCTCTTCCGTTCCGAGTATAGTGGTACACAGAGCAATGACAAAAATTCCATATCAGACCTTCGTTTGTCCATTAGTCTTACTCGCACCGAATATTAATAGACAATTTTGAAGCCCTATAGACGAATATGTTTTTATTACGGAACAATATTATTTTGGAATGCATAGCGTAAGCGGTTACTTATGGAGTAGTAGAGCTCAAACAATACCACCTGAATTTAAGCTAGCGGAAGTAGGCACTGCAAAATTCTCTCGGCATTTTCACAAAACCAAGTCCCCCCTCTCACTTAACTGGATTTGTTCCTTAATTATAGGCTGCTTGTGGGCTGATGTACTTTTAGCACGAAAGGTTTGACCTGAATAAAATATTTTATTATTTTCTCTTTGTATAAATAAAAACGATGCTGCTTATGTTACAGTATCTAGCCCCAAAGTAAAGGTACCACTATTGTAGGATTACAATGACTATGAATGATATCACGAATCTTATTAGGATATATATTCATAATATAAATATGGATGTAATATTAAAATTAATAATATCAGTATTTTTTTAAATACTAGGTAATATTTTATATTATAATATAAGTATGGATAAACTTATATTATAAATTCGAAAGCAACTCTGTCTGTCTGTTACCTTTTCAAGCCTAAACTACAAAACGGATCATAATGAAATTTGGCAGGGAGGTAAATTGTATCTCGGGAACGGACATACGCTACTTGAAATGTTCATGTGATGCCGCAAACAGGACCCAGTCGAAACATCCGTTGCTCTACATTTGGTTTGCTAACAATATATTTAATGTGATTTATCACCGAACATTACTAATAATGTTTTATTACATCAATCGTTTGTACTCTGATGCTCTCGTTTAATAGTCATTGTATTATGTCTAGACAGAAAGTTGTCGCTTAATCATGACCGAGAAAATGATTTTCAAGAACTTCATTCATTCAGTCCGTAAGACAAAAGTTTTAAACCGGGTTGTTCTCTTTACGATAATCGGGCAGGCATTAACATTGAGCACATTGTTGGTTTACATAACAAAAGCTGCATTGTAGTTAAAAACAGGCCGTGCCTATTTTGCTTATGAGAGCAAAATATTAGTGGTAAATATGTTTGACAATTTACACCGGTAGGCATATAATGCGGTAGGACCTGCTTTTGGAGAAAATGGGTACTTGACTAGACAGAGCTCTTCCGTTCCGAGTATAGTGGTACACATTGGTGGTGGTGAGGGTATTGGACTATATGCCGGCAGAATAGGCTACTAAGACAACCTATTATTATAGACATTTAAGACATTTCTAGAAACAACACAATATTATGTATTGCGAAGAAGAGCATTATCTAATGAAATAATTAATTAACAACTCGAGGACCTGGATTACTTAAGATTATTCTTTGATTTTCGACAGACAATAAAATGTAATAAAAATCCTAAAGAACCTTCTAGAGTTTCAAATTAAAAAACTTAAATCTCTTAAGGTTCTTATGAGTATCGGACACTTACGTTCTTATTGGAAAATGTAAAATGATTGTTCTATTTTGCTTCCTACGTTCTATTGAATCAGAAATACGAAATTAGATCAACGCTACACATTTTTTATTGATATGTAAAAGCTGAAAGTTCACTGACTCGTAACAATTTGCAAATAACCATGAATGGGCGGGGTTCTTGGACAATATGAGATTTGTTTAGTCAATTGTCCTGCCAATCAGTTCATCAATACTCTTTATTGTGGGTGGAGTACGTAGGTAGTAAACCACCCTAAAGCACGTAATCAAACTCTGAAAAACTTGTCAAAGTGATGGAGTTTACGGTCCTCTAAAAGAAGCTAACTGTTAAAAATTCTTGCTACAACATCATTAGTCTACAAACTTATAGGTGAGTTGATGAGCAGAAAGAATCCCTAAAAAAATAAAAAATACAGTTGACCATAAGGAATGTGTATAAAGGTCATTATGTACTTTTATATATAGACAGGTCGGCACATATTTATTGTGTCCTTTGTTTAATGGAATACCGGTTGTTAAGCTGAGTGTTCCTATATTAACAAGAGAATTTATATGCTAAGAATGAATAATATAATAGTTCAAAGGTTGAGGATGCTAGTTCAACATTATACCGTGGGTCATGATAATGACGCAATAACCTTTGACCTTTTACTCACTTGATAGAAGGTTTATGAGAACTAATGCTATTTTTGTGCACTACGACTCTATTGGCTTGCACTTGACGGAGTAAAGTTGTAAATGAAACAGGATGCGCTACAGTCCCAGCTCAAAACAAGCATTCTACCATTCCGCGTGTATTCCAATCAGCTGACATGATCAATGCGTGATAAAACGAAGGCTGCACAATAGCCTTTTCAATTAAGTAGATTTAAAAGTCCAATGAGACACGTATAAGAAGACGTTCGCTAAATAAATAATAACTCAAATATTCTAAATGTGTTGTCTAATGTTGAAGTAAAATCCAGGTTGTTTATGTCTTATTTATTTCAGCAAGTAAATCTTATACCTGTAGCTACGAGAATAAAACCAAATGTAAAAATATAGACAAAATATTTTGATCAACGGATTTTTTAAGAATAAAAGGTAGGGTAGCCTCTGAAATGTCACGAGGACTTTGTAAGGGGTCGTTGCAAATGGATTAAATAATTCAGGGACAGTTAGCCAATTTGTCCCTATTCTCACGAAACGGCTCTCGATTTCTTTGCCCCATTCACCTTTAGTGGGTTGAATTGAGCTGGACAATGTTAGGCAAAGACTAATCAGAGTGAGGTGCGCACGATGGGTGGAATGTTTATCGTGATCCTAAAGATTAAGCAAGAGCCGTTTTTTCTCACGGTCCAATAATCATCTTCTCTATTTGTTTTTCGTAAAAATAAAATAGATGTTTATACCTAGATCACATTTTTTTTATGAAATCCTAGCAAAACCTATTTCTTACATACACTATGCGCAAAAGTTTTTTATTCCGTCTCTGAAACTCAGCTTATCTTAACCGACTTCAAAAAAGGAGGAGGTTCTCAATTTGACTGTTTTTATTGTTTTTTATGTTTGTTACCTCAGAACTTTTGACTGGGTGATCCGATTTTGATGATTCTTTTTTTATTTGAAAGCTAGTGCATCCCGTGTGGTCCCATTTAAATTTAGTCCCGTTTTGACTATGGCATCTATGAGAAAAGCATATAATTAAAGTCGGTTTATAGTTTATTTAAAACAAAACCCAATTATCATAGATAGATGTTTGTTACCTCTTCACGCCAAAACTGAACGGATAAACTGATCAGGGTGAAATTTTGCAAACAGGTAATTCTAATCCTGGAATCAAACATAGGCTACTTTTTATCCCATAAATCAGTCCCCGTGGGATAGAAATCACCTTTAAACGTTTCCATAAGAACATCGCGTGTGAAGCCGCGGGGTGAAGCTAGTCTTTTACAAATGTAGGTGAAAGTTTGATGAAAAACTCTAATCAATTGTATTTGTTATAAAAACTCCTCACACTAGCTTTCTGACCTATGAGGTAAACCAAAGACAGGTTATTCGTGCAACTCAATTCGAATCAAACATTCACAAATAAATATTACACAATAATGACACAGCTTAAAGTATTACTCAAAAACTACTAAATCAAAATGCATATGGGTTGAAATGATTAATCGACATAGAGATTGACACAAAAGTGGTTTGATGATTTCAAAATGAATCTTTATACAAAGAAACGGCGGAATAGCATACGACCGACAATCAAAAAGCTGAAAAGGTTTTTGGATAGCAATGAACTGCACTTAACTAATAAAGGAAAGTAAGGATAGCAAATTTCTTATGATGATTAATTAACCTTTACTCTTTCTCGCATTAAATTAGCAGTTTGGGAACAAAAGTGAAAAAAACGGGAACACTTTCAGTTTCAAATTAACTTTAAAAACGTAAGTATGATCACGGATGCGTGCGACCTTCGATAGTATGCGATGCTACTTAACGCCTAGACTGGACGTCGGAGAATGTGTCACAAACACAAACCAGTGGCGTCATACAAGCGACCGCACCTTGACACACCTCATTACCTATTACACTTCAAAGAGACAGAAATAAACAGTCATCAATATCATAAATCAAAATCCTTAAACTCATATATTCGAGCCGAAACCTTTTCTAGTAAACCAAATGAAAACTAAGTAAACCTATAGAATGCAATAAATGTTTGACTACAGTACATTTACAATACAAATTATTACACCGTATTTTGGTACGGACTGTTTATTATAATAAATTAGGTTTTTTATTTGTTTGTTTAGTAGTAGTAGGTATATTTGTATTCAGAACAACAGTCAAACGAGAAATTTGAGGATGATATCATGGTATACAAAAAATATATGATTTTTTGTTGAATAAATATAGATTTCGTAAGAGGCTACATTTTAAATACATTATGTTTAATGGCAATGGGCAAGGGCAATACTTTGTTAGTTGTCAAACATGAATGATGATGAGTAAGTGTTAAGCAATAAAAATAGAAAATCATTGCCATTTATGAGATGCCCTGAACATGAATGTAGCTAGATCTATTTCTTCAAATGTATGTCAGGGTTTTTTCAAAGACATCTCCAGGTTTTATTACAATTAACCGATCATAAGTGACCAAGTTATTTTTGTAGGTAGCCGATATTTTGTAAGGTTGTCCACGTCGTTTATTGCTAGTAACGTTAGCGAAAGTTATCGCTAGTAACTCGGAAAACGGTAGCCCATTCTGTGTAGTTCAAGATTAGCTAACTTTGTACATTAGGGAACTGCAGTAGTTCAAATCAGTATCTTCCAACGTAGCAGTTTAGTTAGATACTACTGCCTTCATTATTTAATACTAAAGTGTTCATTCATTCATATACGTTAAAAATTAAAATCTAAAATATGCCGTACCATATACGAAGAGACAGTGGATCAATTTGTTAGTAGGCCGAGGCCATTGTTTGCGAATTTTGCGAATTAAATGGTAGCTGACTTTTTACAAACGCTGGAAGCGTTGATGACCTAAATCAAAATACAATTTACTTCTGATGCTTGTCTTGTACGTGAGACCGAAACATAATCCAACAGTTATGCGGGTTACGGTCGCGGCCGGTTCGCGGACATCGCCAAAGTTTGAACTTTACGCAAACTGCATGTTGATTCTGATAAAATCTGGACTAAGCCGAAACACTTACTGAATAGGAGTTCCTTTTACTTTGACCGAGATGATCATTATCTGTTTTTGCAAATCTACAGCTACCTATATTTCTGTACATCTTTATAGCAAGTATCTTCTTGATAGTAAGTATATAGCTCTAGTTTTAGTACTAAAAAGCTCTACATAAGGTTTCCCCTAACTAAAGTAAAGTAGCCTATAAGGCACAAAGTTTGGTAAAAACAGCAGTTCTTTCAAAGTGACCCAAGTTTGAAATTAAAGAAGACGTTAAACTTCGAACCTCCGTCTCTGTAATTTCACGAAAAGTTTTTACATCATTCTAAGTTTTTATTACTGTGTAGAAAATCTATAAGATTGAAAAATTAGAAACCAAACTCACACTGACAATATAGCTTTGAGACTGCGTTCCTGCGTTGGTTCCTGAGTATTATCTATAGTCGATAGGTACTACCATATCTATTTATACATTATATATATATATATATATATATTCTCGTAAAGAAAGTCGTGTTAGTTAGGTACACTGTGGGTACACTATTTAAAACTCAAGAACGGCTGAACCGATTTGGATGAAAATTGGTGGAGAGGTAGCTTAAAACCAGGAGACGGATATAGGATATGACATGACACGCCCCCATGGGACGTGATATAAAAAAATCCACGGAGCGAAGCCGCGGGGCGCATCTAGTTATTTATAAAATAGTGATTAGGACCTTCACACCAGCTGTAGATAGGTACCTTGTATGTTTTGCAATAAATATCTACACTACAAGATACCTACCTATAATGCGCCACCTTGTGCTTGTAAATGCATAGATTTACTTTAACGCCTTCGTAATAGTCATAATAAAAAAATTTTTTCTTGCCGATCAATATTTTTTACTTTGTAAGTAGGTAGGTAGGTACTTAGGTACTAGTTACATATGATACATAACATAACAGGCTTAATAAGTTACATTATACGTGCGACACATACCAATAAGTAGGAACAAGTGAAGTGGGAGTTGGTAACTGTATATCATTAAAAAACTTACCTCAGTTCCAGAAGTTAGAACAC
Source organism: Eupithecia tripunctaria (assembly GCA_955876795.1). NCBI lineage: Eukaryota > Metazoa > Arthropoda > Insecta > Lepidoptera > Geometridae > Eupithecia > Eupithecia tripunctaria. The sequence goes on from OY041604.1 coordinate 7,197,469, forward strand.
CGCAATAGTCTTCCAGAGTAGCTCCCACACGTTCAGTAGATAATCTGCAAATATATAAAAATATCAATTTCAATTTATTTATTTAATTAGGCATTTATTTATGTTGCACTTTGAACAGTCAAAATAGGAAGCTTAGCGTTAATGTTAAATACATTGTTTACTTGTTCCAGGCATCGCTAGTGCTAATACAAGCTAGCGAAAATGTACCAAAGAAAGACACAAAACCTATAGACTTAAGCAGTAAGATATCAGACATCACAAAAGCCCCAAGTGAAGAAGCAAATCTTCAAAAATTACCGAAATTAGACGCGAAAGAGGCGGCGGTGAAAGAGAACCTTGATGCGAGGAAAGGTCGTCAGCTAAGCCCTTATTACCAAGGACAACCTGACAATGAAGTCGTAGTGGATATTGAAGACGATGAAAAGAAACAGTACTACGAAACCAACTATGACACAAGTAAGTTCATGCCTTTGTATATTGAGTGGAAATTGTGTATGCTTGCTCAGAGTTAATAGTAAGTAATGAAGTCATTATGTTCCCCTTCTTTTATAAATAAACAAATGTATTTAAATAAATATAATGTGGGTAAACATATTGCTACAAGAATTACCACTACTACATTATTGTGGAAATAACTATGATATGTTTAATAGTTTATTCAAATTAGTTGGTCATTTGTTATACTTAATTATATTTTCTAGATGCCTATGGTTTTGGTTACGATGTCGGCCCCAGCGGTCAGTTCCATCACGAGAACCGAGGCCCCGACGGAGTAACATACGGTTGCTACGGATACGTTGACACAGAGAACTATCTTCGCGCTACGCACTACGTCGCCGATAGCCACGGATACAGAGTAGTCGAGCCTGAAAAACCAGTTGAAGTTTTTCCCGACGACAAGTACGAGTATGATGAAATGTAAGTCCTAGCTTCACTGAAACATGCATGGAGGAAATTAATGAATTATAGGTTTTATCGTCCCTGATAATAGTGTTGCTACACAACATAATTAATAGCACTAAAAATTGAACATGTTAAGAGCTGTCCAATTAGTTTGCGTACTCATTTTATTTACCCAGTGGGATTACCTACCAACCTTATTTGTAATTTTTATAACATTATAACTTTGCTTTCAGCGCCGACAAGCAGCCAGAAAAATCGAAACCGGGTCAGCTTATTCCATGGAATAAACTGTTCTTCCCTAAAGGCTGTGGCAAGACCCCTGGCGGCGTCCCCCCGAAACCTCTGCCCCCTGGCCCACCAAAACCACCAAAACCCGCCCCTCCTAAACCAGCCCCTGATAGTTCTGGACAGACCAGCAATCCGAGCCCAGTAGTACAACCAGGTAAGCAGAAATTCAAAAGTGAAAAGTGCTTTATTTCCTTTAGACCTAACAGACTCTCAAGACCGTATTATGGAAGCTCAAGCATAAGCATAGATCTATGACTGAGCATAAAACGGGCCTTACGCCCGAATACTCAAACGAAACTTACATTTGTAGACTCGAGTCTGAAGTCACACGTTTTTGTCAGTTTTCAATGAAATCCATTGATTTAAAAAGGGTAGACGTTTTTAATAAATCAATGATGAAATCTGTCAAAAATTCATATTCCCTTTGGTCACAATCACGCGAGGACGGGCTAGAACAAGTTTGCTAATTCTTTTTTTGATTGATTGATTGTCATTGTCCGGTAAGGTTTTTTGCAAAGAAAAAACTAAGAAAGGCATACATTTTTACGCTGGCGAAGCCGCGGGCACAACTAGTTATCATATAATAATTAGCCTAACGATATGAAATTGAATTTTTTGTCATCTGTAAAACTGAGATTAAGATTGAAGAGAGACTGAGATTGAAGATATACTTTATTTGTAGCTAAAAAATCTTACATTAATATAACCTAAATGTACCTACTAGAACGAATTATAATATATTATTGTTATAAATGTTTTTCTATCTCATCCACGAATTCAGGTGGTGGCTACAGACCTGGCGGCGCTTCTGGTTCACCCGGCACTCCGGGATACCCTGGTTCACCCGGCTCACCTGGCTCACCCGGCACCCCTGGCTCACCCGGCGGCCCTGGTGGATCTGGATACTACCCAGGTGGCGGTTACCAACCTGGCGGCCCAGGATCACCCGGCTCACCTGGCTCACCCGGCACCCCTGGCTCACCCGGCGGCCCTGGTGGATCTGGATACTACCCAGGTGGTGGATACCAACCTGGCAGTTCAGGATCTCCCGGCTCACCTGGTGCACCTGGCTCACCAGGCAGCCCTGGTGGACCTGGCACCCCAGGCTCACCCGGCGGCCCTGGTGGACCTGGATACTACCCAGGTGGTGGCTACCAACCTGGTGGCCCAGGATCTCCCGGCTCTCCTGGTACACCAGGCACCTCTGGCAGCCCTGGTGGACCTGGCACCCCTGGCACACCTGGCACCCCTGGCTCACCCGGCGGCCCTGGTGGACCTGGATACTACCCAGGTGGCGGCTACCAACCTGGCGGCCCAGGATCTCCCGGCTCACCTGGCTCACCTGGCACCCCTGGCTCACCCGGCGGCCCTGGTGGATCTGGATACTACCCAGGTGGTGGATACCAACCTGGCGGTTCAGGATCTCCCGGCTCACCTGGTGCACCTGGCTCACCAGGCAGCCCTGGTGGACCTGGCACCCCAGGCTCACCCGGCGGCCCTGGTGGACCTGGATATTACCCAGGTGGTGGCTACCAACCTGGTGGCCCAGGATCTCCCGGCCCTCCTGGTACACCAGGCACCTCTGGCGGCCCTGGTGGACCTGGCACCCCTGGCTCACCCGGCGGATCTGGATACTACCCAGGTGGCGGCTACCAACCTGGCGGCCCAGGATCTCCCGGGTCTCCTGGTGCACCTGGCACCCCTGGCTCACCCGGCGGCCCTGGTGGACCTGGATACTACCCAGGTGGCGGCTACCAACCTGGCGGCCCAGGATCTCCCGGCTCACCTGGCTCACCTGGCACCCCTGGCTCACCCGGCGGCCCTGGTGGACCTGGATACTACCCAGGTGGCGGCTACCAACCTGGCGGCCCAGGATCTCCCGGCTCACCTGGCTCACCTGGCACCCCTGGCTCACCCGGCGGCCCTGGTGGACCTGGCACCCCTGGCTCACCCGGCGGCTCTGGTGGACCTGGATACTACCCAGGTGGTGGCTACCAACCAGGTGGCCCGGGAATTCCCGGCTCTCCTGGTATACCTGGCACCTCTGGCGGCCCTGGCACCCCTGGCTCACCCGGCGGCCCTGGTGGACCTGGATACTACCCAGGTGGCGGTTACCAACCTGGCAGCCCAGGATCTCCCGGCTATCCTGGTTTACCTGGTGCACCTGGCTCACCTGGTGCTCCTAGCGGCCCCGGGGGCCCTGGTGGCCCAGTAGGACCACCTGGATACTACCCAAGTGGACCTGGTAAGTTGTATTTTTTGACATCTTGAGAATAAATGCCAAAGTTAATAAAAATAAACCAAAAAAAGTTACAAAAAATAATCAAATACAAATATTTTGTTATAGGTACGCCAAGTGGCGGTGCTCCCGGCGCACCAGGCGGACCAGGTATTTACCTTACTCACGCATTTTAGCAGGGATTATTTTAGGGATACGGAACCCTAAAAATCACACCAAAACCACCACGAGCTTGGCATCGAGTTGCAAAAGGACAAACAGGAAAAACGGGACTAAGGACTAGGTCTATTTGTCCTTCTGTCACCAGTCTGTATCACATGAACCGTGATATTTAAACAGTAAAAATTTTCTGAAATGATGTATTTCTGTTGCCGCTATAAACAACAAATACTAAAAAACAAAAAAACATTTAAGGGGGCTCCCAAACAACAGACATGTTTTTGCCGTTTTATGGATAATGGTACGGAATCCTTCGTGGGCGAGTCCGACTCGCACTTGGCCGGTTTTATTTACCTTTCGTCGAATTCGGCGGCAGAAGAGTTCCAGAATAGTTATTGTTTCCTGTTAGATGATCGTTGTCAATCATGCAACAAAGCTCAGCTGGCTGGAATTGGTATCAGTTACAAGATGTTTTGCAATGAAAAACATTTTATTTTTCAAGGTGGTCCAGGAGGTCCTGGCGGCCCAGGCGGACCAGGCGGTCCAGGTGGTCCACCATTACCTGGCTATCAACCCGGACAGCAACAAGGTGGACAACCCCAAAAGCCCGGGCAAGAACCAGGTGGACAGCCCCAACAGCCCGCATATCCACCCAGCTACCCAGGCGCTCCTGGGTCTCCTGGTAGTCCTGGCAGCCCAGGCAGTCCTGGTGGACCAGGTGGACCTGTTGGACCCCCCGGACACTACCCTACCGGACCTGGTGTGTTAACCTTTTAACCTTGCTAGAAGCTGATTTACAGAAATCGAAAGAGTTGAGTTTTCATTTGGCCAGCTGCTATCTTACGTATAATTATTGCCTTTATGAAATGTTACCTCGATATTTGTTTGTTGTTTCAGTGAGCCCAAGTGGACCGCAAGGCGGCGCTCCTGGCACTCCAGGAGGACCAGGTACTGACTGACAGTATTAAGTAACTTAACTTCTCATCACTATCATCAGGCTGTACTATACCACGACTGGATATAAGCTTCGTGTAATGAGCGCCATAATGCCCTGTCTTCCGACTTCCGAATTTCTAAAATTTCCACACGGGCGAAGCTGCGGGTCCTTGTCAATCATGCAACAAAGCTCAGCTGGCTGGAATTGGTACCAGTTACAAGATCTTTTGTAATGAAAAATATTTATTTTTTCAAGGTGGTCCAGGAGGTCCTGGCGGCCCAGGCGGACCAGGTGGTCCAGGCGGTCCAGGTGGTCCACCATTACCTGGCTATCAACCCGGTCAGCAACAAGGTGGACAGCCCCAAAAGCCTGGACAGGCATCAGGTGGACAGCCCCAACAGCCCGCATATCCGCCCAGCTACCCAGGCGCTCCTGGTTCTCCTGGAAGCCCTGGTTCACCTGGTAGTCCTGGCAGCCCTGGTGGACCAGGTGGACCTGTTGGACCCCCCGGAAACTACCCTACCGGACCTGGTGAGTCAACCTTTTAACCTTGCTAGAAGCTGATTTACAGCAATCGAAAGAGTTGAGTTTTCATTTGGCCAGCTGCTATAATGATGTTACGTTTAATTCTTGAATTTAATGGCAAAGTATAGCCTTTATAAGATGTTATCTTGGTATTCGTTTGTTGTTTCAGTAAACCCAAGTGGACCGCAAGGCGGCGCTCCTGGAACTCCAGGAGGACCAGGTACTGACTGCCAGTATTAAGTAACATTACTTTTCATCACGACATGACACACTAACTCTGACTCGGAACTCGGACTCTAGAACAGCCCAAATTTCAACGGACTCTAATCCCAACGCCAGACACAGAGGATGATCGTAGTCTTTCGACTTTGTATAAACTGCTTCACTGTGTGAATTCGGTCATTAACGCCATGTTCTCTCTTGAGAACAGATTTAAACGTGGCTCTGGAGTGAGATTAGTCTGAATTTTTAAGCAGGGTTTTATGTCTCATCTAAACAACCAGACAATTAACTTCCGCTCCAGACCTTTGCAACGTAACTAAACAATTGTCCGGAAAACATCTAGCCCCATGCTAAGCAGTAATGGTTGAGCAGTGTTTCTGTTTCATTCATGCTGTCTTGTCAAGATAAGAAAACAATCAAGTCTGAGCTATTAGAGAGGTTTATATGAATGATCAAATCACATCACATTGACATCACTCAGGGTATTATTATCTACACCCATCAAACACATTAGTCCTTTTAACAGGTGCGTTATCTTATTTTAAGGTGGTCCTGGAGGTCCCGGTGGTCCAGGCGGTCCAGGAGGCCCAGGTGGTCCAGGGGGCCCTCCACTACCTGGTGGACAGCCCCAACAGCCTGGCAATCAACCAGGTGGACAACCCCAACAGCCTGGATACCTACCAGGTGGACAGCCCCAGCAACCCGGACACCAACCAGGTGGACAACCCCAACAGCCTGGATACCTTCCAGGTGGAAAGCCCCAGCAACCCGGACAGCAACCTGGTGGACATCCTCAACAGCCTGAATATCCACCCAGCTACCCAGGCGCTCCTGGGTCTCCCGGAAGCCCGGGTTCACCTGGTAGTCCTGGCAGCCCAGGCAGTCCTGTTGGACCCCCCGGACACTATCCTACCGGGCCTGGTAAGTTATAATTTCAACCTTGGAAAAAGCAAATTCAGAGGAATTGAAAGAAATGAGTTTTTTAATTTCGAAAGCTGTATGACGTATGAGCTGTATTCATTCGCATACAATTAATTATAGATTTTTAATCATAAAAATGTCGTTTGTTTCAGTCGGCCCAACTGTACCCCAAGGCAGCGCTCCTGGAACCCCAGGAGGACCAGGTACTGCATTTGTCTATGCAACATAACATTGTCCACATAAAGTACCTTATTTTAAAAAAATCTCTAAACTTAAACTCTCTAAATCAATCAATCCCGTGCCTAGTTAAAATATTTCTGGTTTATGATCCTTCTTTCGATAACCTTCTTTGAGCAAAGTTTGACAGGTGCATGTTCCTTCTTTCAAGGTGGTCCTGGAGGACCTGGTGGCCCAGGCGGCCCAGGTGGTCCAGGTGGTCCAGGCGGCCCACCGCTACCTGGCGGACAGCCGCAACAGCCAGGCTATCAGCCTGGTCCAAAACCCCAACAGCCTGGATACCAACCTGGTGGACAACCCCAACTGCCCGGACAGCAACCTGGTGGACAACCTCAACAGCCTGGATACCAACCTGGTGGACAGCCCCAACAGCCTGGCTATCTACCAGGTGGACAACCCCAACAGCCCGGGCATCAACCGGGTGGACAACCCCAGCAGCCTGGCTATCAACCAGGTGGACAGCCTCAACAGCCTGGACAGCAACCTGGTGGACTACCCCAACAGCCTGGCTATCAACCTGGTGGACAACCTCAACAACCTGGCTATCAACCTGATGGACAACCCCAGCAGCCCGGACAGCAACCGGGTGGACAACCCCAGCAGCCTGGCTATCAACCAGGTGGGCAGCCTCAACAGCCTGGCTATCAACCAGGTGGTAAACCCCAACAGCCTGGCTATCAACCTGGTGGACAACCTCAACAACCTGGCTATCAACCTGGTGGACAACCCCAGCAGCCCGGACAGCAACCGGGTGGACAACCTCAGCAGCCTGGCTATCAACCAGGTGGACAGCCTCAACAGCCTGGACAGCAACCTGGTGGACTACCCCAACAGCCTGGCTATCAACCTGGTGGACAACCTCAACAACCTGGCTATCAACCTGATGGACAACCCCAGCAGCCCGGACAGCAACCGGGTGGACAACCCCAGCAGCCTGGCTATCAACCAGGTGGGCAGCCTCAACAGCCTGGCTATCAACCAGGTGGTAAACCCCAACAGCCTGGCTATCAACCTGGTGGACAACCTCAACAACCTGGCTATCAACCTGGTGGACAACCCCAGCAGCCCGGACAGCAACCGGGTGGACAACCTCAGCAGCCTGGCTATCAACCAGGTGGACAGCCTCAACAGCCAGGTCAGCAACCGGGTGGACAGCCCCAACAGCCTGGCTATCAACCAGGTGGAAAGCCCCAACAGCCTGGACAGCAACCTGGTGGACAACCCCAACAGCCTGGCAATCAACCTGGTGGACAACCTCAACAGCCTGGCTATCAACCTGGTGGACAACCCCAGCAGCCCGGACAGCAACCGGGTGGACAACCTCAACAGCCTGGATACCAACCTGGTGGACAGCCCCAACAGCCTGGACAGCAACCTAGTGGACAACCCCAACAGCCTGGACATCCGCCCAGCTACCCAGGGGCTCCTGATGCTCCTTGGAGCCCTGGCGCACCTGGTAGTCCTGGCAGCCCAAGCAGTCCTGGTGAACCAGGTGGACCTGTTGGACCCACCGGACACTACCCTACCGGTCCTGGTGAGTAGTTATTACCATTTAAACTTTACATGTAATTTATATATATTTTTGTATTTTTTGATGTTTTTATTGTGAAATTTTATCATTGAAAATGTAGATATTTTAAGTCTCTACCGCTTAATTTCTTAACGCAACGTTATTGGCAGCTGAAACTGAACTTAACATCAAACTTGTACTTTTTTGTATGGTCATTCATAAAGCTTTGACTTTGAGTTGACATAGCTGATTCGATAAAATGTGACGTCATAAATTGAAAGGGCTAACATTAACATGGCAGCGTTTTCATCACCCGAAACTGAGTGCAGTTTTACTTTTTGTTTTTTACTTAATAATCAAAAATTTTGTATGCGTAAATTTTTTTTGGTTTATCTCATCATAACCTAATCAATAAAAAAAAAAGCTATGCATTAACTCTTATGGAAGAAGACGATTGACGATCAGTTTGCTATGCTAAACTAAACAAATCTTGATTGTATGCTTTGGCAAACTGTAGCTAGTCATCCATCATCATAATCATGTTAAATAAAAAAAAACATGTCAGCCCACAAACGTTCACTGGTCACACATTGGTCTCCCCCATACAACACCACAAAAAGCAATTCCGAACCGCCTCTATCCATCGACTCCCTGCGACAATGACAATGTCGTCAATCCATCTCATTGACGAGTTGAGTTCCCACACTCCGTTTCACGATGCATCGCACTCACTACTCTAGAACCTTTACTCCTCAGTATAAGCAGCTGGCCCCACCGATAGTTTCAAATGCTGTTCTTCATTCTTTACAGAGTTACCTTAGTCCTGTTAAAACACCCCTTTATTAAATTCGTCTTTTGTTTCAGTGGGCCCGAATGGACCCGAAGGCGGCGTTCCTGGATCTCCAGGAGGACCAGGTACTGAAATTTTCTAGCTTCGTAACTGCTGTCCTAACCTCATAATCATAACATATTATATAATAAAAATCCTTCAACCTTTCAACGTTTCGTGTTGGCGTGAGATTCTAATTGTTTAGTGGTTTTTTTTTTTTTTTTGAGTTCTACAAGGAGAAAAATTCGCAATCTGTAAACCATTTTCTATGAACCGTTCCCATGACAAAACCAACTTTGATGCAATTTTATTTTGTTGTAGTAATAATTTGTTGATTTTTTGGCCCAAATCTTTTATTTTTCCAAATGTTAATGGTAATAGGAAATTGGAGGTTTTGCGGCAAATGTGCCAGGTAAATCGCAGAAAACTTGAAAAAAATAATCTTAGCCAAAAAGAAAGATCATCCTCATGCGAAATGGATGTGCTTAATGTTTTTTCTATCTTTTACTTCAAATTAAGAGAGGTTAAAATTATGCATAAGTTATAGATCTGATGCCTCTATGTACTTATGCATCGTTCACTCATATTATATTGTTTCACGATTATCAATAATAATTAATTTTGTTTTAAATAACTGTAAACCGACTTAAATTTTTATAGTTTTTCATGAATTTTCATGGATCTCATTGGCAGAACTGAACCAAATTAAAATGGGACCACACGGGAAGCACCAGCTTTCATATAAAAATAATCATGAAAATCGGACCACCAACTCATAAGTTCTGTTCTAACATACATAAAAAATTGAGATTGAGAATCTCCTCTTTTTTTTGAAGTCGGTTACAAACAAAAATCCATCCTTGTAACGGGCGCTTTTTTCTTATTACAAGGTGGTCCTGGAGGACCTGGTGGTCCAGGTGGCCCAGGAGGCCCTGGTGGCCCCCCACTACCTGGTGGACAGCCGCAACAGCCTGACCTTCAGCCTGGACAGCAACCCGGAGGTCAACCACAGAAACCTGTACAGCAACCCGGAGCTCAACCACAGCAACCTGGCTATCAGCCTGGCCAGCAACCTGGAGGACAACCACAGCAACCCGGGCACCAACCTGGACAGCAGCCTGGAGGTCAACCACAGCAACCTGGCTACCAGCCTGGACAGCAACCCGGAGGTCAACCACAGCAACCTGGCTACCAGCCTGGACAGCAACCTGGAGGACAACCACAGCAACCTGGCTACCAGCCTGGACAGAAACCCGGAGGTCAACCACAGCAACCTGGCTACCAGCCTGGACAGCAACCCGGAGGTCAACCACAGCAACCTGGCTACCAGCCTGGACAGCAACCCGGAGGTCAACCACAGCAACCTGGCTACCAGCCTGGACAGCAACCTGGAGGTCAACCACAGCAACCTGGCTACCAGCCTGGACAGCAACCTGGAGGACAACCACAGCAACCTGGCTACCAGCCTGGGCAGCAACCTGGCTATCAGCCAGGTCAGCAACCCGGAGGACAACCACAACAACCCGGCTACCAGCCTGGACAGAAACCCGGAGGTCAACCACAGCAACCTGGCTACCAGCCTGGACAGCAACCCGGAGGTCAACCACAGCAACCTGGCTACCAGCCTGGACAGCAACCCGGAGGTCAACCACAGCAACCTGGCTACCAGCCTGGACAGCAACCTGGAGGTCAACCACAGCAACCTGGCTACCAGCCTGGACAGCAACCTGGAGGTCAACCACAGCAACCTGGCTACCAGCCTGGACAGCAACCTGGAGGACAACCACAGCAACCTGGCTACCAGCCTGGGCAGCAACCTGGCTATCAGCCAGGTCAGCAACCCGGAGGACAACCACAACAACCCGGCTACCAGCCTGGACAGCAACCAGGAGGTCAACCACAGAAACCTGGGTATCAGCCTGGACAGGAACCCGGAGGACAACCACAGCAACCTGGCTACCAGCCTGGACAGCAACCCGGAGGTCAACCACAGCAACCTGGCAACCAACCCGGAACGCAACCTGGAACTCCAGTCGGTCCTGGAGGTCCAGGTGGCCCAGGAGGATCTGGTGGTCTCGGCGGTCAACCACAGCAACCTGGCCAACAGCCTGGACAGCAACCCGGAGGACAACCACAGCAACCCGGCTACCAGCCTGGACAACAACCAGGTGGTCAACCACAGCAGCCTGGCTACCAGCCTGGACAGCAACCCGGAGGACAACCACAGCAACCCGGCTACCAGCCTGGACAGCAGCCTGGAGGTCAACCACAGCAACCTGGCTACCAACCTGGACAGCAACCTGGCTACCAGCCTGGACAGCAACCTGGAGGACAACCACAGCAACCTGGCTACCAGCCTGGACAGCAACCCGGAGGACAACCACAGCAACCAGGCAACCAGCCCGGAACGCAACCTGGAACCCCTGTCGGTCCTGGAGGCCCAGGCGGCCCAGGAGGATCTGGTGGTCCCGGCGGTAAACCTGGTCAACCTGGCTACCAACCAGGAGGCCAGCCGCAGCAACCAGGCAACCAACCCGGAACACAACCTGGAACTCCAGTCGGTCCTGGAGGCCCAGGTGGCCCAGGAGGATCTGGTGGTCCTGGCGGTCAACCTGGTCAACCTGGCTACCTACCTGGAGGCCAGCCGCAGCAACCAGGCAACCAACCCGGAGCACAACCTGGAACTCCAGTCGGTCCTGGAGGCCCAGGCGGCTCAGGAGGATCTGGTGGTCCCGGCGGTAAACCTGGCCAACCTGGCTACCAACCTGGAAGCCAGCCGCAGCAACCAGGCAACCAACCTGGAACGCAACCTGGAACCCCCGTCGGTCCTGGAGGCCCAGGCGGCCCAGGAGGACCTGGTGGTCCCGGCGGTCAAGCCGGTCAACCGGGCTACCAACCTGGAGGCCAGCCGCAGAAGCCGGATCAACAACCCGGATACCCTGGTAAGAACTCATTTATTTATTCTACACTCTTCAATAACTTCGGTGACCCTTGTCAGACTACTGTAACAATATGCAATCATTAATGAATTTGTTAGGTACTCATTGTTTTTGTTTTTTTACAGACTCTGTCGGCCAACCTACTGGTACTGGAGTTCAGCCGCCAGCCTACTACCCGTCATACCAAATGCCGCCATTCCCAATCTTTATCATACCATACCCGTTGCCAATCGTACCAAGCCCCGCATCGTGCCCGTGCTATCTAGTTAATCCTGGCAATGAAACGACATCTCAAGGACAGTCTCCTCAAGGACAATCTCCTCAAGGACAATCACCTCAAGGACAATCGCCTTATGGACCTGGAAACCAAGGACAAACCTATGCACCCTACGGTATTATTGGATACGTCCCCGTACTATTCGTACCATACTGCCCAGGCAAAAACGGCGGCATGAGTACCGCTCAGGAAAACTTCCCGAACGCCGTCTCAGTGCCATATTCCTGTAAGCAGTGCCAGCAAAGGGGAGATGCCAGAGATAACACTAGTTACTTCAATAGGTTTAACAATGGACGCAGCGTCGACTTCGGAGAGTTGAAGAAGATCAACTCCTCGGGAGAGCTTGAACACTTCTTGAAAAACGCTGTGAGACCCTCGAGGAAGGGCATGCGTAGATTGTCCGCCGGTATGGCGAGTCTACGTGGAGGTACGAAATTTCAGAAACCAGCAGCGTAAGACGAAATACAATGGTAAAGTTTAAACCAGTGAGATTTTAAATAGGTAGATTTATCGCTGTAGAGCCGATAATTTTGGGACTGTCCGATATTTTTGTCTTGGACGATCTCAAAATTTCGTTTATGACGTTTTATAAATAGGTAATTTATTAAATTTAACGTCATAAGTTTATGTAGTTAGTTTTTAAATAATAACATTAATAACGAAAGCCTTTTAGGTAAAATTATGTATTTTGAGTCATTTAAAAATAAATGAGAGGTTATGTAGCCTACACCAGAAAACTCGATTTT